>JBBPFI010000002.1:0-2400000 GCA_037974965.1 Dacryopinax spathularia
CCCTAACCCTAAACCCTAACCCTAACCCTAACCCTAACCCTAACCCTAACCCTAACCCTAACCCTAACCCTAACCCTAACCCTAACCCTAACCCTAACCCTAACCCTAACCCTAACCCTAACCCTAACCCTAACCCTAGCCCTAACCCTAACCCTAACCACTAACCCTGACCATCCCCTCTCAATTCTGAACGATGCTCGCCTCCGACTAAGAGACCCCGACGCCTGCAACAAGCCAACCGCGCGCCATCCGACGTCCTTCCTCCTAGCACATCGCCTCCCCGCCCGTCTCCATCACCCCCTCAGCCGCGGAGCCCACATGGACCACCCGAGTCGCCTTCCGCCGACGAGCCCCTCGCACTCCCCACCGACCCCCCGGCGCAAGCAGGGTGGGAGTCACCTCCCAAGCCCGAGTCCGATTGGGACGACCAAGAAGGGTGGGAGCCCCCTCCCAAGCCAGAGTCCGATTTGGACGACGAAGAAGGGTGGGAGCCCCCTCCGAAACCCGAGTCCGATTCGGACGACGAAGAAGGGTGGGAGCCACCTCCCAAGCCAGAGTCCGATTTGGACGACGAAGAAGGGTGGGAGCCCCCTCCGAAACCCGAGTCCGATTCGGACGACGAAGAAGGGTGGGAGCCACCTCCCAAGCCAGAGTCCGATTTGGACGACGAAGAAGGGTGGGAGCCACCTCCCAAGCCCGAGTCCGCTTCCGACGACGAGGATGATCCATACGCGCTTTAGGAACAGCGTTCAACCGCCCAATTAACCCCTTCATATCTACCCCTCTGACAATATCATACATCAATTAATGTTACCCTGTAGCACACGCTGTATATACCATTATTGTATTTCTGCCATGTCAATGTACCCTCACCCATCCTGAACAGCGCGCCAATTGTGGCCATAACACAAGCAGTTTCGGCGAGTAAGGAAGCCTCTTTGTGACGGAGAAGGAATTTCCCTTCCTTCAGTGGGAAAGGAACTAATTTTTAGTGGCAAAGGAAAACCACATCCGGCGGGTAAGGGATCCGTTTTGGGTGGGTAAGGAACGCGCAATGTAGCATAAGGGCTCTGCTTGAGTGGTAAGGAAGTCGCTTGACGCGTAAGGGACTAGTTTTGGTGGGTAAGGAAACCGCGTAATGCGTAAGGGACCAGTCTTTGCGAGTAAGGGAGACCCTTGACGCGTAAGGGCCCCCTTTGGGTGGGTAAGGCATTGGTACAATGACATTATTTTAGGGACGCGTCTATCATTGGCTTCATTACTACCTGCCGTGTCTATGCCTGTCAGTCTTCTACGAATACATGCCAGTCACTCAACCGACGGAGCCCGGCGGTCACCCGGCGCTGCAGCTGGTTTTGCCATTGAACCCGTCGTGCTCCATCACCATTTTCGAACAACGGATCAGAAAAGACCGCGCTGTCGGGCCAGAAAGCACGGACGATTCCACGGGCCGACCAATGGTTTATGACTGGCCCTGTGCGCAGGCGGATGATCATCGACCGCCGGTCCGGTTCGATATCTGTTTCCAGCAGACCGTTGCTGCAAACCACAAGCTCGAGCCGGACGAGCCTGGTTGCCCGCTCCCTGAGGATCGGGATGATCTCCAGGGTGACGCCCAGAACCGTCGCGGTGTGGGCCGAATGGGATCGTGTCGGCCAACAGATGGCCAGCTCGTATAAGTCTGGCCACGCGGTGAGCAGCGCGTCCCACGCCGCTAGACCCATCGCAACTGTGCCTGGATGGGATGATCCGTATGAGAACCCAAACATGAAGCATCGCAGCTCCCTCAAGGCCACGAGTGGGAGCAAGTCTTCTCCAGTGAGGTCAGCCGCCATCACGCTTGTCGAGATAGAGACCAGCAGTTCTTGTAGACGCCGGTGCCGAGCGATCGTCGCCAAGAGGGGCTGCCACACTCGTGTCTCCTCGTCGCTCTCGATTTCCACGTCCAACATGTCGAGGACGATGATCGTAAGGGATTCAAGTAGGGGGCTAGAGTCGAAGCAACCCAGCGTCAGGATCACTCCTTCCCGGTCCCAGGGCCCAATCTGCAATCGCTTGAGGGTTGACCACATGCCGGTGACGAGGAAGGTGTTATCCAGGCGAGCGATCGATACACGACTCCATCGATCGCGCCCGAGCTCTTCGTCGATGACAGCCAGCGGTGGGTCGAGCAGATCCACGGAAGCGAGGGCGGGCATGTATGTCTCCAGCACGCTCAGCGCGCCTTGCCACAAGGCCAATCCAGACGTCTTGAGCAGAAGCGTACGGACCGAGAGAGGACTGTCGAGGTGGAAGCCGGTGATGGGATGCCATAAATCCAAGTCTAGAGTGCGTAACAGGGGAAGGCGAGGCAATACGGCCTCTAACGCACGCAGCATGGCATCGCCCGTCAGCCGTGCTTGGAAAAGACGCAGGTTCAAAAAGCCGCGCGGGACGAGGCAGCACATTCCGAGCCCTTGAAGCCCACGGTCTTCCTCACAATCGATCGAAAGGCCGTACCCTTGCGAGACGACAACACGAAAGCGAGACGAAGGATACAACGTGGGGGTCAAGTGCCACTGCTATAAGACCACGGTGTGAGCAAGAGGGCGCTGACAGGACACGGTGATGTGCACTCACGTGGATGTTCTCCTCGGTCAGCTGGGAAAAGAGTCGATCGCTCGACCACGTCCCTACCCATTCCAATTGGAGACGCCTGGCGATTCTGTACCAGGCGGAACAAAGGAGAGCCAAAGTGGAGTAAACAGCGAGGCGCTCTCCGGGGTTCACTTGGCGGAGAATCGCCTCGACCAGCTCGTCTATCATTCCAACAGCGTGGGGGAGCATGGCGACGACGAGGAGATAAGACGATCGCACTGACGGGCTCTTAAATATGCACAAGGTCAGGCACGCGGCATGGCTCGCCCAGGAGCACATTGCCCAGAGCAGTCTTGCGAGCGCCAAGTGATCGGCTGACAAGTCTTCTTAGCCGATCATTGTACGCATTCTGAAGATCGGTACATACAGGAACCAACAAGAACATGATTCGGATCGGCAGTCTCTGAAGAATTGCCTTACATGGCAACATCCTGGTCTCCTTCTGCCAATCCCCCCTGTATACCCAGGTCGTTGAACACCCTTTGAATCATGACCTGCAGATTCAGCATCTTCGCTGCTTGCTCCTCCAGCAGTTCATCCGCCTGTTGCCACTTGGGCAGCAGCTGTGCCAGTTCCACGTACATCTGATGTGCCCTGGAGGCGATATCCCTCCGCTTTGAAGCCAACGACGCGTGCTCTTCAAGGACTGCTTGCACCTCGGCGGCCAGTCTCTGCAGATCAGAGATTCCTGTGGATCGGCGTGAGACGGAATCCTCATCCCATCACAAAGGAAGACGGACCTTGCTTGGCGATCTTCTTGATCGCCACAGACCTAGCCTCGGTCGCATTAAGATCGTCCACCTCGATGACTGCCTCTTTTGGATAACTCATCAGCGCCAAGTCCACTACTCAAAGCTCGCGTCACTCACCCTTATCGCCCTCGGTGTTCCCCTTGGGATCGTCCCCTCCACCGCTCTCCTTGGGATCCCTCGCTCCACCGGTCTCCTTCGGATTGCCCGCTTCACCGCTCGCTTTCCCACTGTCACCTCCAACCTTCTTCCCCTTCTTCTTCGGCTCGCCTGCAGGCGACTTTGCCTTTTTGGACGACGCCCCAAACTTCTCTTCCATCTCCCGTTGCAGGTCCTCATCTACCTCGACCCAACCCTCGATCGCTTTTCGCCAATCCTCAGACGACTCTCCCAAAACCGTTCGCCATGTCCTAGGAATGGCCGATTGGATCTGTGCAGACATAGACCACACTTGCTGCCGTGGCCCTCAGCGCTCGGTATCTGGCAACCATGGAATGAGTGCCACCCACCATGATATTCTCCCCCATGGTCCTGTCCTCCACCTTGGCCCCTCGAATAGCGCGGTTGGAGAACAACGTTGGCAGCGCGTCGGGTTTGGCACTGTACCAGATTTCAAGAGTTGAGTAGAGCCTCTTATTAGCCCCCTGGAGATCTGCGAGAGTCCAAGCCATGGCGGTGTTGTCGAGGTGATCGCTGTGGCGAAAGGGACAACAGAACCTGCTGAGTCCCGTTCAGCCAGCCAGTCGGACGCCACTTTTGGGCCCGTAACATCCTCAGGCACGAGGCACGCGCTGGGTAAGGGACGCGCTGGGTAAGGGACGCTCTGGGTAAGGGACGCTCTGGGGAAGGGAAGCCCTTGGGTGCGAAAGGAGCATGGACATGTCTGGCATTACTATGACACACCAACTCTCCTTGCTTGGCCCTCCCACCTAGGTCTCACGATTTTAATATATTTAAAGCGGTCCTCGTCCTCCCACTCTCCCTCGGCCCACCTCATCAACACGAGGCTCTCATGCGTTGCCCTAATCCCCTCACGGATTTTTCTCCCTAGACCGAGCGACACCGCGTTAATCTGGCGGAGGAGATCTCTACACCTGACACGTCTGAACTGAAACTCTGCAAGCAATGTCACTGTCCATGATCATCGTTAGCTACCCATGACCTGCGATCACAGTGAAGCAAAAACCAACGGATAGGCCGCTCATCTGAAGATCTCAACCCATCGCCGCTCATCCATTTCAGGCCCAACAATTCATCGACCCCTGCCTGCAGATCCGGACTTGGTTCGATGTACTTATCGGGGTCTTGTCCCCAATATCTGAGCTCCAGATCTATGCTCTTGCTGTGATGGACACATGCTGATAACCACCGAGACAGTTTGGTCACCTCCTTGCTGAGTTCCGCCAACGCCGTTGTCGCGCCAGGTCTTAGTTCTGCAAAATAATCGGCGTAATCCTCTGGAGATGACCGTCAACACACGCACAGTCGAAGCGGGTGCCACTGTTTGCTTACTCGTGCTCCGTAGACCACGCTGAAACAAGCCGTGCTCCTCAGCGGGTTTCCGCGGGATTGGCCTCCTCCTCTCGGGGGCCCAACCCAATGGTGCCCTCGTCCAGTCAATGAGCCCATGCACCAGGACTGCCGACGCACTAGATCTCCCTCTCATGCGAATGCCGGCATGACCGACCGCAGTCTCCTGCTGAGCGGCTTCATCCTTCTGCTGTAAGTCTTTGATCTCCTTGGAAAGCGCGCCGTTTTGGTCGCGCGCTTCCCTCAGCTCAGTTGTCTTGGCTTTCAGCTGCGTCTTCACCTCGCTCAGCTCATTTATCTTGGCTTTCAGCTCCGTCTTCGTCTCGGCGAGCGCCTCCATGGCGGTGTCGCGCTTCTTCTTCATATCGGCGAGGTCCTGCCTGGCAGTATCGCGCTCCTTCGTCCTCTCGGTGAGCTCCGTATTTTTCGCAACGACCATAGCCTCGGTATCGGCAACCAGCTGCTGCACACCAGCGAGTCGGGCCTTGATCTCTTCGTACTTGGTCTTGTACTCCTTCTCCCCCTCCGTCCTTGCTCGTTGGGCCTGCTCTTCGAGCGCTTTGTTCGTCTTCTTCAACTCGTCCACCTGTGCTGTGAAGCTTTGCCGGGTACTGGATTCCTTATCAATGGCATCCTTGAGCTTTGCTTGCAGGTCTGTGACCTCGCTCGCGGGCACACGATCGTCGGCGGGGACTGGCTGCTTCAGCGCCTTGTTTTCCTTCTCCAGCTCTTCCAGACGCGCCCGCATCTTCTCCAAGGCCTGTGGTGCTTCCTTCTTAGCCTGTGCCATGTATCAGCGCAATGACCCAAGCGATGAAGACTTGGGCGTACCGCCTCGGCCACAGAGTTCGCGCCTTCCAGCGACTATGTGGCGATCATAGTCAGCATGAAGCGCGATATGATCAAAGTTCACTTGACGCACCTGCACCTCTGCCTGGGCGCCCTTACAGTTGGGGCATTCATCCTCCTCGCTTGCCACCCCTGCCGCTCCCTCTTCACGTTCCATCGCAGCCCCCTCCTCTACCGTTTGCTGACGCTGCCGACTCTCACGCTTGGAGCGCGGAGCATCCCTCAGTGAGGTCAAGTACGCTTGCAACGACTTGGCCGTTTTGGGATTGAGCAGGTCATAGCATGCTGGAGGCATCTCCAGCAGATCCTTGCGACGATCTTGGGTAATGTACTGTCGAACAATGGCCTGTATGCAAGATTAGCCGCCTCCCAACTCACAACTTGCACGCACATTGACGTTCCGTCGGACCCGCTCCTCTCCTGCCAGCTTCTGCCATGCATACGTCTCCGGTTGACATGCAAAACTGCCAATGTACTTGAACCAATAGGGAACTCGCAGGTCGGGATCGTCGGGAGGGTTGAAAGGTGGCAGACGATCGTACATGGTGGTCAACAAAGTCACCACGCAGAATCAGGGTTCATTTCTAATATCGCGCTGCCTCACTACTTCATATACAATTCCATGTCCTGTACTAGCTGCGCTAAGGGCGCTTCCAAACTCTGAAGCTTCTGCCCTACGTGGGGAATCTCTGTTGGCTCTACCACACTGGCCTGATAGCGATGCACAACCTTCCCCCCAACCCGCAACCTAATCTGACCTTTTTTGTCCTCGTCGTCCGAGTCTGGCTCTTTACCCTCCTCTATACGTTCCTTCATGACAAGCCAGGTAAACCGGTAATGGGGAATATGCTGATCCCATCCGCGAAGAACCTGAATGGGCGGTCGAACTCCACCGAACGGTTTTAGCACGACTGGTAGATGGATCAGCGATCCCACAACCACTCGGCGGCCAGACCACATACCCTGTGCGCTGCAGGCCATGTGGTTCTTCCGACATCGTTCGCATGTCACCCCAGGTGGCCTGTTCTTGCGCTTAACGGCACCAGTAGCGCCTTCTGCCAAAGGATCGCGCGTGATCGTGCAGGGCTGTGGCGGGAAGGTAAACGTCAAGTCGTCGTTGACCTTGACTCGGACCAGGCATTCGGTGCACTGGATTTGTATCAGGACAGTACAATGAGAGCAGAAGGACAAACACGCACGATGTGATATGGGTCCAGTCTCGCCTTGATCTCATCCGACGCCAGGTCATACGCCCTCTTCCACTTCTCTCTCTTCTTCCAGTAGTGTGCATCATGGACGCCAAAGAGCCGGTCAACGTTTTTCCTCTTGGACCGCACTCGCAGGACCGCCTCGCCTGTGAGGCTTTTAGTTGCCAATTCTTGCTCGTTGGCCGTTTTTTCTTGCTCGTTGGCCGTTTTCCTCTTCCGTTTCTTGCTCGACCCTCCACTGCCCTCAGCCACAGCCTCATCGCCCGCCGGATCCATAGAGGAGGGGACCGCCACTGCAGACCGCGCCTTGTATTGTTTCTTCTTGCGAGTGTCCGATGGTTCTAGGGTAGCTAGTCAGTTTTGGCAGGCCTGGTGCAGTCCGTGCACTCACTGGCCATTCGTGGCGCCATGGTAGAACGGTCGTAACTCGGATGGATAATTGAAGGCGTCGTGAGGGGAGCAGGCGTGAGATATGGTTTGTGTGAGGAAAGGAGAAGAACCTTGAACCGCTCCCTTACCCGTAAGGGTCCTATCTCCTTACCCTCTGGGTAAGGGGGTCCCTGGCCGTGTCCTTACCGCAAGGGCCCTAGCTGCCAAGGGTCCTCTCTCCTTACCCTCTGGGTAAGGGGGTTCCTGGCCGTGTCCTTACCGCAAGGGCCCTACCTTACTCGTTGCCACCCATCTCCCTTCCCTCGCACCACTTTCTCTTTCTGCACTCCATAACCATGAGTAACCAGGTTGCAGAACTCACCAGCAGCTTTGACGCCCTCGCATTCAAACCGTCCAGCACCTACGACTGCTTCAACTGCGCGGCGCAAGATCACCATACGGGTGTATGCCCGTATCCCCCCAATGAAGCGATGCGCCTGGCGATGGCAATCTGGAAGGCTGCTGTCATAGCCGGCGACGACGACGTGCCTCGACCGGTGGCAGGTGCAATCCTGCCAGACGACCTGCCAGACGACAAGGACTGCACTGCAGACGACAAGGACTGCACTGCGGACGACAAGGACTGCACTGAAGACGACCAAGACGATGGCACCATCTCCGAGAGCAGGGATGTCCCCAAGACGACCGAGATTGATTGGAGCAAGATGAATCCCCCGGAAGAGATGCAGGCCACAGAGGCGATGGTGCGCCTGCCATCATCTTTGCCTCTCTCCGTCTGCTGACCAGCCCTCCAGAGGTACTACGCCCACCGGGTCGATCTTCTCTTTGAGATCTCGGCGCCTGCCGAGCGCGATCCCAAGTTTCGCCACCTGCAAGTCCAGGCCAATCAAACGCTCCCTATAAAGCCCGACAAACTCGCCGAATTGATGACTGAGCAGCATGTTATCTGCATAACAGGGGGGGAAACATGGGACGCCGAGACGTTCTCTTTGAAGACGGTCACGGCAAGAGGCATGGTCGATCCGGACAGCGAGCACAAGTATCCGTTTCTAGGTCCGTCCTCATCTCTCTTCAGAATCACCTGCTCAATGTCGACCAGACATGGAAAAGATCTATTTGCGCAGTACTGGCGCGCCAACAACTGGTAAGAAGAAGGGCAGCCAGAAGAACGAAGATGAGCCCCAGGTGCACGACACGATGACCATGTCCCAGTTCTTCAGCAAGTTCAACAAGCAGGAGGACCAGAGGAGCCAGAAGACGAGCATCAAGCAGAAGAAGACACCCCCGCCAAACCTCAAGAAGCAGTACCTCAACCTGCTCGACTGTCCGTATCCAGCCTGGGGCTGGCCTCGTTACCTGAGGTGCGTCCAGGCAGACGTTTGCGGAAACCCACTCATGTCCTTTCAGCGCCTTCTACAACCAAACGCTCGAATACCGGATCACGTCGCTTGGATATGCGAGCGAGTTGGTCGAGCGCACCGAATTGCGAGAAGCCGCTTGGGCGCTCATTTCAATGGGACTCGTCTTCACCGATGCACATCACGACGCTGGCGGTCGATACACCTACATTGCCCAGCTCAAAGGGCTCAAGTACTGGTTCTACGTGCGCTATAATCAAGCCACGATCAAACGGCTTGCCGACGACCCTGTTGGCGTCCACACAGACCTCACATCCGACAACGCTGAAACGCGCAAGGCGCTGGGCAAATGGTACTATATCCCTCTACGCGCGGGGATGCAGATGTGAGTCGCTTGCCTGGAACCCGTTCCCGCATGACTGACCGCTCCGCCAGCCTTCAGCCCAATTGGTGGAAGCACTTTGTTTGGACGGTCACACCAAGCCTCACGGCGGGCAAGCTGTTCGATCTCGGCGATTTCGCGCGTGTGGAACAGTGCATGAAGGAAGAGAAGGCAAACGGCCTGCAGGCGACCAACGCCGAACGACACGCTTGGTACAGCGTCTTCCTCACTTTCGCCGCAAGTTTGGGCGAGATCCACAAAAGGGCGAATAAAATGAAGATGAAGGACGTTCAAGCGCTGCGCCGCATGCTATTGAATCCCACCGCCTATGTGCCCCAGCGTGAGGGATCTGTCGATGAAGCCACCCCGGACCATAATCCGGACCTCCATTGTCTCAGCTTTTGGTTACTGGCACACGAGGTCGAGCTATCAGGCATCCTGCCGACTGTGGAGCAAGCTAAACTGGCCAGGGACAAGATCCAGTCCATATGGCAGACGCACACAACGGGGAGCTTTCTCCCCCCTAATCACGACACCCGAGTAACACAGTTGAGGATCGCCAAGAAGAACTTGGAGGACATTATTCAGAACCGGCATGGGCGCCTCGAGCCAGAGCAGATCACACTCTCCCCTTGGTCGGCGTAGGTAGACTGTCCTGACATTCATGTATGTATGTATGTACAGAGGAAAATCTACTAGTGGAAAGGGAAGCGACTTAGCGATTCAGGACAACTGTTCAGAGATGAGCGAGTGCATTATCTTGTCGACAATCACACTCACTGTCGGCTAAATTATCGATCGCCTTGGTGACATCTTCCGGCTTCCCCTTACCAAAGGCCTGCGCCATCATTTTCGCCTTGTCCCTCTGGCGCTTGACAATGCGATCTTCAATGGTGTCTTTGTGGGACAGGGCATAGACCAGGACCCCTGCATATCATCAGCAAAGGATCCCATCGCTGGGATGCAAGCACGCACGTTTCAGCTGTCCCACACGATGTGCACGATTATACGCTGGTTACTGTCAGACGGAGTCCTCCCACGGCTCGCACGTTCACACACCTTGTCTCTCCTTGGCATAATTCCAGTGTGGGTCGATGTTGAAGATGATGTTAGCCCGTGTGAGATTGAGTCTGAGAAGAGTGAGTACACCAGTCCAACAGAATAGTACGCTCGTACCCCGTCCCACCAGCCTCGATCGATACAAGCAAGACATTTGCCCCTCCTTCAAGCTTCATAAACGACTCGAGCGCCTCTGCACGTCGAGTTTGCGACATGGGACCTTCATAACTTGATGTTCAAGTCAGTGGGAGGACACTGGCGCACGGACAAGGACTCACCGGGCAACAGAGAACAATGGGACTTGCGAGAATGCATAAGCAAGAAGGTCAAGGACCTTGACCCACTTGGAAAAGACAATATACTTGGAAGCGACGTCTGCAGGACCGATCTTTTCCCCTTTCGCTTCCAATGCGGAGATCCTGAGTGCGTCCTCCTCCATATGCTCTTCGATACGATGGTAGATGAACTGGACCAGGCGGTGAGCATGACGTTCCCCATTGACCACCGTGCCGTGCTTACTGTAAACTGCACACGTATCAGCTACGCACGAAGAGCACTTGTCAGGGAAGCGCACCTTATCCGACCAGACTGCCTTCATGTCAATCGCCTTCTTCACATGAGGCTTGGCTTTAAGCTTGTCCATGTCGTCATCCCCGCTGTCCGCGAACGGCAGGACCTCCAAGGGAAGTGCATATACAGCCAGGTGCGGGCTCTTGCCACGGCACTCCCTCACTGGGCACCTGACTGGTTCTCGCTGGGCCATTGTCTCCCAGCATTCTGAAGATGTGTTAGCTTCGTTGCGGGCATATCAGAGCGTAGTCGACGATACCGTAACAGTACATATGACCACAAGGACTGCAATATGTGTCTCTCGACTCCAATTGGCCCTTCTCGCATTTGCTGCAAGTGCGGGGGGGCTGCATGGAGCGGTCAATATGTAGGCGCACATGCAATTGCGTAGCAGACGCACCTGTCTGCGCTCTTCAAACGCCCGCACCTGCTCCTCTTTCCACCCTTCCAGTTCGTCCTCCCAATCCTCGGCATGATGGTACGCATATCCGAGTACCGGATGAGCCAAAAATCGACACATTCTTTGACAGTTGGCCCACACTACACGTTGTCAGGGCATGCACACAAAAAGTATGTATGACTCACGCTTCTTGCGGACCTCTCCTTGCACTTTCTTGCCTTTCCTGTTGTCACGCTTAGCCGCTGTCGCTTGCAACGGCAACAGTACGTACTTTGTCCTCTGCGACTCGAAATGTTTCCGAGCCTCCTCCTGCAGCTCGTCGTACACCTTGCGCCACCTTTCAGACAGCGGCAGTTCCGGACGGACAAAGTGCTTGTTCTCAAGCTCGGTGATCGACTTGCCAAAGCACGTGTCGTTGTAGCTACGACGCAGCATGCACGTCTGGAAGACGTCATACATTCCCGACTTGACGTCGTCGCTCGATGCCTTGGACAGCCATGCGAGATTGCGGTGAAAGTATTTCTTTTCACGGTAGAACGGGACTTGAACAAAGTGGATGAGCGTCCAGGCCTCTTCAATGTCGTTTTGGATCGGTGTGCCGGTAAGGCACCAGCGGTGTTGAGCAGAGAGAGAGAGACACGCCCCTGTCCGGTTCGTCTCTGGCGACTTGATGTTGTGTGCTTCGTCCAGAATCACTCGATGCCAACGCAAGCGTTGGACAGCTTGCTCCTCCACGCCGTTGTACGTCACCAGGATAACGTCGTGCAGTGTAAGGACCGCACTATTTCTCATTCCAGCCCCCCACCATTTCCAACAGCTGAGGATCCCATGGGCACGCTTGTCGATCTCCGACTCCCACTGAAGGATGAGGTTGGCAGGTACCACGATGAGGGTGTGCCCGCGCCCAGACGATGGAGTAAAGTCCTCCTTCGTATGCACGAGATGTGCAATCACCTGGATCGTCTTGCCTAGGCCCATCTCGTCGGCAAGGATGCCACCTCTGGGACTGCACACCAGAATCAGCAGTGAACTCCTCGTTGAAAGACAACAACGCACGACGAGTACCTCTCTACCCGTGCCATCCAATCTACCCCCATGGCCTGGTAAGGGAAGAGAGAAACGCTCATCCCTCGAAACGTTTCCTTTCTGTCCTTGATACCGAGATTAACCAGGGCACGACGGCATTGATCTATATTGGATAAGCTCACTGCTTGTCGTCCGAGAAGGAACTCACCTGTGAGATCCTGCCCTATCTCACTTTCATCTTCTTCCTCGTGGGGGACCGTTCTGACGTGGATGCTGGGTCAGAAACGGCGCATACATCCAGCAAAAAGGACTTACAGATCAATAACGGGAGCTGGCGCTGCTGGTGCTGTGGTTGCTGGTGGTGCTCGTCGAATGGCTGACAGTGACCAGTGGTTTGTTGATCGCCTCACACCAAACTGCTTCTCGAAGAGCTCAATCTCAACTGCGAGACTATCCTTCCTCTCTTGGTCCTTGCTCAGGCACGCGATCTTCCATTCGCGGAGCATCGCGTCCCACGTCCCCTCCACGATAGGAGGAGGCGGCAGTGGTGCCGGGTTGTATGACGGAGCGGGAAGAAGTCCGCACTCATCTTCTTCGTCCAGGAATTCGTCCGACTCGATGCTGTATGTATCCCAATCGATCAAGGAAGTTGGGCCTTCAGGTGGTGGCATGGGCGATGTCGGGGGATATGGGTGCCGGTTGGTATTGGGGGATATGAGTGCAAGCGGGGTCTTGACAAAACCAGAGGGAGGGAATATGAGCGACTCAGGTTGGTATTGGCAGTGATGGTATATTGGCCTTGGCCGTTGTGGTGGTCCTTGTCGTTGTCGTTGGCGTTGTCGTTGGCCTCGGCGAGTGGCGTCCGTTAGTGGCGTCGGTGCCCTTCAAAGATTTTTGACATTCCAGTCCAGACCGTGATAAAGGGACCCTTTTGGGTGGGAAAGGAAAAGGTTCAGGCGGGAAAGGGACCCTTGTGGGTGGGTAAGGACCTCGCTCCCTAGTGCTTGCAAGCGCAGGAAAGGGCAAGGACTTGAAAAAATGGCATTGTCAGGTGGGTAGCATTGGGTGATGGATTTAAAGACAAGCAGTTATGATGGGTTTCTATGATACTGAGATTAATCATGAGGGTGATTCACTCAACTACAATGAGCGGGTACTCTCAGTGGACCCTTTGCGTGAGTAAGGGACGACTTTGCAAGGAAAGGAGCAAAGTTGTCGTGAGTAAGGGACCGCTTTGGAGAGTAAGGGACCACTCTGGGTGGGCAAGGAAGCCCTTTGCGCGCAACGAGACCCTTTGGGCCGGTAAGGGAGCACAGTGGGCGAGTAAGGGATCATCTTGGCGAGTAAGGGACCGCTTGGAAGGGTAAGGGCTTGCCTTTCCCACCAAAGTCTATCCCTGGCGCGCAAGGGGACCCTTAGGGAAAGGCCGGGCAGGTGCGCGCAAGGGCATGAACGGGAAAGGACTTTAGCATTGGTAACTGGATTCTTATTAAGGAGGGGACTATATAACGTAAAAGGAAAACAAGTCGACAATTCACAACTCGTCAACTCGACCGGCCTGCGGAGGGTGGACGGATGATGGGAGTCGAGGTGCCGGGTGAAGGCGCTCTTGGATGCGTACGGACGACGACAGCGGGAGGGATGCATCTTGCCGAGCGTGATGCTTGCAGCGCCAACCCTGTCGTGGGTTGCTGATGCCGGGGACGGGCTTGAACACGATAGCGGGGATCACACAGTCGCTGCTCATGAGAGCAAGAGACTGGATGAGGGACGGAGCAGGGGCAGGTGAAGACTCGCCTGGAAGGCGGTGGGATGGGCTGAGGCAGTGGCCGACCAAGTGCTCTGCTGGGACGCCGCATGCACATCGGCGACAGACGACGATACGAAACGGCAGGGCGATGGTGAGGTCGTGAGGGACAAGGTCCGGATGATCTTCAGTGGTTGTATGCACTGGGTCGGTCGCAGTACCGAGTTGTTGAAGGGAGGCGGGTGAAAGGTTTGGGGGAAAGTCATCTGTGCGTGGAACAGTGAGTTGAAGGATATGCAGCACCATGAAGACACGTACCTGAAGTATCAGAAGCATTGTCTTCCTGCAACCCAGCCCTCACTTCATCCTCATCATCATCGTCCTCATCGCCATCCTCATCCACATCCTCATCATCCTCGTCCCCGTCCTCATCGTCATCCTCACCCTCATCCTCGCCCTCCTCGCCCTCCTCACCCTCCCTGTCCTCATCTCTCTCCTCGTCGTCCTCATTCCCATCCCCGTCCTCCCCGTCCTCCGCATCCTCCTTGTCCTCCTCGCCCTCATCTTCCTTACCCTCCTCACCCTCATCGGCAAGCGGTTTGCCCAGCCCGGGCTCATCGTGGGCTGTATCGGATGACGTATTGTACGCGGGCGGAGCGGGGCAGGGTGGGCATGTGGTGTTGCTGCTGCAGAGCAAGTTGGGATCGCAGTCGATGTGGCGGTCGTTTTCATGCTCTTTCCTCCAATGCTTGCGCAGATTGGGAGGGAGGCGATGGGTGAATGGGCAGTTGACGGCCGGACAGTGGAAGATGTTGTTGAGGAGCGGCGTGTGACGGACCTCGCCATTCCAAAACGTCAGCTGAACACGCGTCTGGTGTACCTCTGCTCGGTGTTGGTCTCGAAGGTGCTTGTTTGGAAAGGGCGTTTGGCAGTCGGAGCAGATGAATGCGGAGGTCTTGGGGGGCATTTTGAGAACGAAACAGACTGAGGAGGGGAAGGCTACTCACCTGTGCAATATATGGTCGGTCTGGCGGGATGAGTGTGATAGGGCGAGAGGGGGTGACGTGGTGACAGATGAGGAGAGAGGGGGTGACGCGGTGATAGAGAGCAGAGCAGCAACTCTGTGCTCATCGCAGTAATCGGCATCGAGCATACTTGGGTAGAGGTCGTTCCATGGTGGGAGAGTTCTGACCCATACAGGGAGCGTTCTTGCAAGGATCGGCCAGAGTACGCAGCACCGGAGTCTTTGGATGGGCTGGGTTGCCTATTCTGGGTGTGATAGTGTGCCGTAGACAAGTTGTTGGTCGATCAGGGGGGGACACATAGGCTGGAGTGGTGGGAAGTGGGCGAGTGTGACAAGAGTAGGCAGTGAAGGCAAGAACGTCGACGTCAAAGGAGGTTGTCGTATTTGTCTAAATGACTCTTACACGGACCCTATTGTTGACAATACAATGATTGTGAGAAAGGAGAGGGACTTACGAAAATGGCACGGTTGGCCGGGAAAGGAAAAGCAGTTGGTGCGAAAGGAAAGGGTCCTTGGTGGGAAAAGAACAGAGGCCCACTTGGGTGGAACATCTTGGTGGTAAGGGACACATTGTGCTTGCAGGTAAGGGACTGGCTGCGCGTAAGGAACTTCGGGTGAGGGACTCCCCGCGCGTAAGGAGCTGTGAGTCAGGGACTTGCTGTGGCACTGTGGGTCAGGCACGGTGGGTAAGGGGACTCACTCCCCATAAGGCAAGGATGGTTGTCTCGGCATATGGCAACTGTGTGATGCTTTCCAGCATGAGTAAGAAACTCTTCTGTGCATGGTCACAAGCCATGCACCTGGAGCAACTATCATCCTATCTCTGTGGTGACCAATCAGATAAAGGGCGGTGTTAGAGCGGCCTTCTATCATGACAATGGGGACTTCTTTAGTGGAGGATGACCGGATGACCAGTACAAGCGGGGCAAGTAGCATGCTTGCGCTGGCTTGCATGTACCCCATAAAGGAACTGATAGCGATACCGCACCATGCTGTGCATACTCCACCGAGAGCATGTCTCTGCTATATATCTGGTCGCCGGGTCCTGTCTCACTCTCCAAACACCCCTGAAATCGACCACTTGAACTTGACGAGATGAGTAACCAGCCTACGTATGCTTTCTGCTTGATGGCAACAAGCAGAGTGACTGATCATACAACAGTACCCGCTGCGACTGTCAAGTATGGACCAACTTGGTCAAGATGCACACGTGTGGCCACACCTCGCCCGCTCCCGATCTCTTTGTCCAGGATGACAACTGCAAGAACGGGTGTACCTCCGCAACGGCTACCAAAGTAGCCACCAGCTTCGCCTCCTCCCGGGGTCGGGGATTAGAGGACAAGGGCAAATGTCCGACTTGCATTGAGGCAGAGACCAAGGAGAAGACCGCAAACACGAATGGAACAGCGTGAACAGGAGGACGGAGAGGGTTGAAGGGTTTTAACATCAAGCCAGGTCCGAGGGGAGGGGGATGTGAGCCGTTATCTCATGTAGTACATCACCTGCGTCTCGGACCTTCCCCTGCCAAATTTCGAGTATGAGGTTGCCCAGCGGTAACCCTGTTGTATCCGGAAATATCCCCCTCTCATATGACCGTGCCCAATCCTCATCCGTTTCGTATCCCTCAACTCCCTCAAAAGGCGCCCTCCCTTCCAGGATCCAGTACATGGCGCTTGCGAGGCCGTAGATGTCCACCTGCCTAAACTCGTCCCAGTCCTGCACCTCCTTGCTCCAAAAGTCTTTGATGGACAGTCGTGGATTGAGCGAGGCATACCCTGCAAAATTGCCAGGGTATGACGCTCCCTCGAAATCGCAAAGCTTGATGTTGAGATTGTCGTCAAGGAGGACGTTGCGTATCGAAATGTCTGCATGGATGACACCGCAGGAGTGTATGGCGTTCACGGCATACGCCAGTTGGGCACACCACTTGATGCGCTCAAGGGTGGTTGGAGATGTCTCGTATTGCTCGGCCTGCTTGAGATACTGGAGAAGGTCGCGGTGCCTCATCTTGGGCAGATACAAGGCGCATGCTTGACGATCGAATCCGAGGGGACGGAGGACATATGGGCATTTTGCGATTGGCAAGGAGTCGGCCAGCACCATATAGCAGTTGTATTCGCGCTCGATGGCCTTATGGCAGCTCTGGCCGTCGGGATCTCGGGGTTTCTTGACCACCCACGCATCTTCTCGGTTACTGGATGAATAGATGAGACCGGTTTGTCCCGCGCCCATTGGATGGATGCGATGGTTGGTATGGAGGTTGCTGAGCAAGCATCAGTAGTATTTCAATGGGCAGAACACAATGATACTTACACGGTTGTGGTTGTGGAGATCATGGTCAAAAGCAGAGTCAGGTGGTGGTGGTGCAGAAGCAGAGACAGTCCCTGGCTTAGCAGATGCACTTGAGACTTTTCGTGGAAGCGAAGGTGACAAAGGGACACTAGTCTGTCGGTAGGGAACTTGTTTCGGATGAGTAAGGGACTGCTTTGGGTGGGAAAGGACAAGTGTCGGAGTGGGTAAGGGACCACTGGGTAAGGGACCACTTTCGGTGGAAAGGAAAACTGGTGTTGGGTGGAAAGGAAAACCATTGCAGCGGGTAAGGGACCAGAATGTGGCATGAACGGGAATGCATTGCAGCGGGCATAAGGCTTGCGAGGTATCATACAATCACTGTAAGGACACTAGAAGGAAGAAGGAACGATGTTGAGAAGGTGAAGCAGGTACTGCTTGGTGTGGGCGGGCACGCCCCTGGCTTGTGCTGCCTCTTGAAGTGCGGGCGTGCTAAAGGCATGCACCGCAGGCTCCCCGATATTGCGAATGTCCCGCCCGTTGTCGTAGAGGAAGTGGGCGACCTCGGGCGTGAGCCGTCTCCACCTTCGATCGGTATTGAACCGCGGGTCCATGACGGTGGCTTTGCGTGGGTGTTGGGCAACAAAGGAAGTCCAGTTGAAGTCTGGCCAGTCGAGGAGAGACATGAGGTACTTGCGGCCCTTGACGATAATCTCCCGGCGTTGGATCTTGGCCAGCGCGTCATTAGGCTGCAAGTGAGAGAGATGAGCAGGTGAATCGCGTAAATGGTGCGACTTACAAAAACAAATGTCTGCATCTCTTGAAGGTCTTCGCGGAGCTGCCTGTCCTCTGCTGCCAGTACCAGGTTGTCTTGCCTAAGAGCAATGAGCTGTTGCTGAAGAAGCGTGTTCTGGGTGGTAAGGCCGTCAATCAGCTCGCCTTGCAGATTGACCTGCTCTCCCAAGGCTTCGATCCTTGCTTTCATGGCTTTGGCTTCTTCCTCCCAGCCGGTTGGGGCGCTTGCAATGCTCAAACCCTTGCCGTCACCTGAGGCGGCTGAACAGTGGATGAGCGGATGGTCTAGGGAGCAAGGGTGTCGACTCACAGTTCTTGTTTCCTTCCATCTCAGGCAACGGCTCTTTTGCGCCGGCCGGGCCTCCATCTTCAGAGCGACTGGTGTCACAGGGGGCATGACGGGTGATGCCATCAGGAAGGGGCTCATTGACGTCGATGGGAGGTTGATTCAAATCTGGAAGGAGAGATGAGGATGAAGTTCGTCGGTCAGGAAGAGCAAAGGACATACCGGTGAGTACCTGACTGCAGGATGCATCAGGATGCTGAAAGGTATTATCGGCCGGCTCGACACCCGATATGGCTGTTGCAAGCTTCTTCTTGGGGCTTGCTCCCATTTTGTCGGACATGGTGTCGATCTCTTCACTTGCTGGGCGTGGACGCTTGCAGGCTGAGGAGGTTGCAGTCTGCGGGCCGGTTTGCTGGGAGTGGGCAGGTTGATCGTCTTCGTCCGGCTGCCCAGCAGGAACAAGGTGTTCATGAGACATGGTGGATGTTACTCTGGGGGAGGAGGATTGGGTTGTTGGGACGGTAAGTGTACGCAAGTCAGATGTTGGTGGCGGAGAGGAAGAGATGACTTGGGCTGAGTAAAAATGGTGTACAGTGTACGGATGCAGATACAAGCTCCAACAGGCGTGAGGCGATGCCAATGAGTAAGGGACCCTTTTGGGTGGAAAGGAAACAGCTGCGCTGAATAAGGGACTGCCTTAGTGGGTAAGGAACGGATCGGGGTGAGTAAGGGACCGCTGTGGGTGGAAAGGAGAAGGGTTGGAGCGAGTAAGGGACCACTTTGGAGTTTTGGTGGCAGAGTAAGGGACCACTTTGGCGCACCTGTCTAAATGCATATGGTTCATTATCTTCAGCAGAATTAGTAGGTATCGTATCTATTCATCTTCGACCCACCACTTTCTGCGGACATCGCCGCATAACTGCAGATACTGAGCAAGGGCACCGCTCAAAACCATGCGTAACGAGTCCGGCTGTTGACCTTGATAACAGTTCACCTCAACCCGCTTTGTGTGTCCGGCCATAGCTAGTCTTGCAGCTTCCATGGGCCCGTCTTCCGCCCTGGATTGATGCTCGAGCTCCCTCGTGGTAGATGTCTCTCTCTCTCCCATTATAACGGCGAAGCAAAACTGCCGCCATTTCTGGGATGTTAGACGATAACCAGTGATATGTTCGGTCGTTTGGAGCATACCAGCTCCCCAGTCCCGCAAAGCGATATCGTATCCAGGAACCAAGGTGAACATGTTGTGAGACGTGTGGAGATGTTCGACAACGTTTTCACGGGTCCAGCGCTGTTCATTGATCTTGAAATCTTTGAGGGGCACGTCGGCTCTCTGGAAGAGGCATACAATGGTAGGGCGGATGAGGAGGTCGCAAAGTAGTTTGAGTCTCGACATCGTCTTCATGCTGGTTCGGGGAGTGTAATATCGTTTTCCGGAGGTGGTCATGCTTTTATCCTCTCGTGTGATCTTCAAAAGCCGTCCATCCTCAACCCAGAAGATGTCGCGAGCTGCGATGGCGTCCCCAGTCTCGGTCTTGCACGCGAATGTGGCGGACAAACGACACGGTACGGTGGTAGCCCAGTCCAAGGTCGCCCAGTCGCAACACCAGCGACATACACGCGATACCCACTCCTGCCACGCCACAACATTGGGATGGCCGTTCGTAAAGAAGCGTTTACCTAAATCCCCCTGCTGAAAGCGCAACCAAAGCTTTCCTTTAACCGCCGCCCAAGATGGGCAGCGGGTGTAGTACGGTTGAGACTCCCTGGTTGAGTCCACGAAGCAAAGGCTCAAGTCCGATAAGCCAAGATCGTCTAGCGATACGTTGAGAAGACAATTCTTGAAGAAGTCTTCCTCCAAGGCCCTCATGCGAGCCATGATTCTAGTACCGCAGTCTTTCCAGCTTCTCCAGTCGTTCGACAGCTGATCTCCTGGGAGTCCGACAATGCGAAATTTATCACCCTCCGGGCTCTCTTCTACCATCCAGTTCTTCATTGTACGCCGGGAATTATGATCGTTCCGAAGATACCGTATAGCATGTCGGTAGAGCCCGAAAGGATAGGTATAGGCAGTCGCGCTCCCATCGCTATAATGGGGACGTAACTCTTCAATTGCACTAGCGGATGATTAGTTGCCTGTGCAAAGATTGGAACTAGAAACCGACCTTGACATGCGGTCCGGGCTGTTCTCCTTGAGCAGTACAAGCTGCCCCAGGCAGATCTCTCGAATGAGCCTGGTGAGCTGGGCAAGTTTGCCGGACAAATCGTTGGCATCCTTTGGAAGATGCCCATTGCTGTCCATACCGACCACCAGCGAGAACGACATCGAGTATGATGACCAAGCCGACTTGGGAGTGCGTTGTTGCGCCCCTAGCTGGAGAACAGGCAGAGGTTGATGGAGAGCAAACAGCAGACGCTGCATATGTAGAATCATCGCCCATTCTTCTTCTCGCTCCGTTTCGCTTGAGTTTTCGGCTTGCGAGCAAAGAGTATCCCGCTCGAGGTCGAGACTGGGGGGTGCGGATTTCGATGCTGCCTCTTCCGCAAGCCGCCAAGTTTCGCTGAGGAGCTGTCGAGCCTCCTCTGAAGTACCCAGCTTACCACCGGATGTCCGGCTGAGTCGGAGTGCCCAGCACAGAAGACGATACTGGGTTCTGAAATAGCGCCGCTCGCTGGCTGAGTGCACCAGTCGACATAGGGGATAGTCTCTGTGTCCTCTTTGTGAGAAAGGTATTAGTGACATTAGCCGCCTACAGTGTCTGACGCTTGCGTACCCTTTGGCGCTATTGAGCGCCGTACGAACATTGTGACATGCAGGGCTCTCCAATAGCATGTTGATCTGGTTCTTCCACATGGTAAACCACGTTCGTACCCAACGGAGGGGTAGATCATCGCGGGACGCTTCCTGTGCCATCTCGAACTTGTTGGCTGGCAGGGCGTCGAAGTCGGACTGACGCCATCCGACGATGCCACAAAAGCCTCGATACATCGGGTGATTCCACGGCTCATGAAGAGCTGGAGCTGTCGACGGTGCTGTTGTGAAGGGGAGCGCAGCTGTTTTCGACGTTGATCCCTCCGAGACCAAGCAAGCTTGTCGGTGTTCAGGTGTGTCGGCAAGCTCGTTCCATTCCGTACCGTTTCGCATGCATTGGGCTGGTCGACTGCTCCATCTTACTTGGGCCTTGTCCATCTTCGGGTGGATGGTGTTGCAGTGCGTCTTTGCACTGTCTTGAGTGGAGAAACCGCGGTGACAAATATGACAGCACTCCTTGAATGCAACCGGGAGGTAGGGTAACCGTTGAGACAATGCCTTCCCTGGGAACAACCATTCTGCCTTATCCTCGCGTCCTCCAACAGGCAGCCAGTCCCTCACCTCCAAGAACTTTACTACATCGTTCATTATCTTATCAGCCTTGTTCTTCTTGTGGAGGCCGCAAGATCGTCCTTGCTCCTCTCGAGCAGTGCGCTCCCGCCGAGACCTGCTACGAAGATGACCGCGCAAGCCATGCAACGTCACGACGATCCCGCAGGCTGTGCAACCAAGAATCCCGACGTTCTTCTCGCGCGTGGGATCCCAGCGGCCAATGAGTACGAAGAGGTTCCCGGCACGTAACTCCTCAGCTTGCCATTCCAGCTCGCCAGGCTTCTCCTTTGCGGGAAGCTGGATCGCTGGCTTTCGGGACTTCGGCGCTTGGGCAGCTGTGGAGGAGAACACTGGGGTTATGGCAGTACTCGAGCTCGGAGACTCGTCGTCTTCTTCAATGGCCTCTCCCTCGTCTTCAAAATCCGTCCAGTCGCTGTCAGACGGGACGGCGGTAGGCGCAGCGTCCATATTTTCGTCAGACCGCTCGGACGCTGCCGTTTTCGGCGTCAATGCTTGATCGGCTTGGACCGGGAACATGTTGGAGAATACGCCGCTCGTCTCTACCGGGTTGATACGAGAGTGCGTCGTTGCGAACTCGACATCTTGCTCGAAGAGCTGTCTCATAATCGCGCGGTTCCTGGCAATGTTCGACTCCCTAAATCGTCCCGGGGGCATGAGTGACATTTCATCCGCACATCGGCCGCTACGCACCGCTCTGTCTCATAACGCGACTTCTTAGAAGGACACCCCATATCTGCCTCTCTTGCAGTTGCAGTCGAGCCATCCAGTCCCCTTTCAATGTCCAGGTCCTTTACAACGCGCTGACGTTTGGCTTGTTGACTGTCGATGTGATCGGTCTCGTTTCTAGGAGCGCTGCTTTGCCCCGGGCTGGCGGAGCGGGTTGGGTACGATCGTGAGTCTGGATCGCAGACTTCGCCGTGCATTCGTTTCTTCAAGAACGGACGCCATCCATGGTCTGCTCGGGCTAAAGTAGCGAGGGCCGGAACCTCAACGCAATCCAGCGAGCATAGACCGTGCCTTGTAGAAGTGGAAAGGGGCGGCATGGGGGATAACGCGGCCGGCGAGTTGAAGGTCGTTCGGGGACTTGTTGACCCCTTAAAAAATGATAAAAGTTACCCAAGGTGCAGAAGAGGAAACCGGGGGTGGGATGAGGGTGCTCCTGAGTTTTTTTCAAGGCGGAGCGGGAGTACTTTCCTTTTGATGGGAAAATGACCGCGCTTCTTCCGAAGTGCTATTTGCATGGAAAGTGCCCTGAAGCGATCCTGGGAGTGCTGGTACTGAGCAGCTATCGCTTCAAGTAAGGTTTGCCTTCTCCGCAGTGTTGAGACGATCACTATGTATCTCACGAAGTTGGATTTGTATCCCACGAAGTTGGATTTGTATCCCACAATGTTTGGGCTGCATCTCGCGATGTTGAGACATCGCTTACGGATTGAGATGCCTTGAGGGATCTCCAACAGCCGGGTTGGCACAACGACGGGTCCGGCCAATCGCGCAATGCTGCCTAGAGTAGACGATGATCACCCGCATGGAAGCAGCCCATCTGAAAAATCCCAGAATGTCATTCTCCCGCTATGCTTGCACTCCCTGCACAGTGTCGCGGAGCTACATTGGAAAGGTGGGAACACCCTCGAGGAAGTCTTCAGGGACACGGACCATATTCCCTGCCGCTTCACGATCTCCTTGATATCGTGTCGGGCCAGCCCAAGCAGGACAAGAGATCGTCACATCTGGTTCCCGCACAACGTTTTATCTCAGACAACTTATCCCAAGGCCTCACATTCCTCTGTTTGAGCGGGCTTCCACTCTGACGGACAGGATTCCAGGGTGGGCAACTTCTTCAGGAACTCGAGTGCCTCTTGGCTGCATCGCACCTGGGAAGCAATCAGCTCGCCTGCCTTCACTCAAATGTACCTCACCGACCTTTTGCTTTCGGAACCCATCGACCACCAACCCAGCCGGCGAGCGAGTTCGCGATAGTGCTACGTAGACGTGGCCTGTGCACACCGATCAATCTTGCCAGCCTGTATCGTAAAGCAAACCATCCCTACCGGCTGCGAAGGCTCGGTCCACGTGCGCGACACATCGGTCCAGCGTCATACCTTGAGCCTTGTGAACGGTCACCGCATAGGCAAGTGTAAATGCATACTAATGATATAACTCAGTAACTGCTCTAAAATTCTGATAACTGGGACTTTACCTGTCGCAACAGAACGGAATTGCCTTCTTTGTCAAATGCTTTCCAAGAGTGCCTCTGCATGTACATAACGACCCTCTCGCCGCCTATCGACCAGAGCACGACAGGCTGTGCGGAGGGATCCCTCGGGGTGCTTCTCCATTTACCTTTGGATCCCTTTACATTCCACTCGTACGGCGTCACAAACGCCAAGACCTGGCCTAGTGAACCATTGACAAGTCCCGTCTCCTGGTCGTTCCGGAGGTGTAGGACAACAGCCCCAACGGCAAGCTGCAATCGTTCAACAGCTGGGATATCGTAGCACATTGCGCGGATCTTCTCCATATTCTTGATGTTAGAGGTGAACCTTGCTCTTGACGTCCATATCAAAGCGCGGTTCATGCCGACGAGCGTATCCAAGGCACTTTCATTCATCTGTTTCACCTCTTTCCTGGTACAGAATCTGGAAATACTCAGCAAACGCTATCGCCATGCAGATGCTGGGAGGAAAGACAGACAAGTGCGCACATTCCTCTTTCTCACCCCAAGGAGGTTCACGGTCCAGGAAGGAGCCGAAATAGTCCTCGGTCTCTGGCGGAACGTACCCGACTCGGATGTTGCTGAGGTGGCTGATGTATTCTGGAACTCTGGAAGTCACAACAGTTCGGGCACCAGCGCGTCAGGGGTACGCACCCGCATCGTCTTGGCGCAGAACGGTCTTGAACTCCAGACTTCTAATTGTTGGCAACCATGCGTTGGCCTTGAAGAACGGAGCAGTCCCCCCTTTGGCGCTTTTCCGCGGAATGGGAGGCAGCTGCAGTGGGTCACCGCTGAAGATCACCTGGTAGGACATTGCAGATTAGCAAGCAGGACATGCGTTGGAAGTCCCGACGCACCTGTAAACCGCCAAACCATGCATCAGGCTTCTTCCGCAATCGGCGTCCCAGTTGTTCTAGTAGATCGAACATATCGGCATGGATCATCGAACCTGTTTCTCAATGAGCAGCTTGTTGCATGCGAGTGACTTTGCTCACCCTCATCAATTACCAGACATTTCGCCCTCTTCCATCGGTCGATAACGGCCGGGCGTTTACTTAGGCGCTTATAGTGCATCTCAACCGTTCCTATACCCCACCCGATGCCCGCCCACGCGTGCATGGTCTGACCTTGTATGCCCTGCGCAGCAAGTCCGGTTGAGGCAGTCACGGCTACTCGACCGCGGCCGTACATGTCCACGAGGCGATTGACAAGTCGTCGCACGAGATGGGATTTACCCGTTCCTGGAGTTGTGGTCAGGCGGATTCAGCTCTCGTTGGAAGGTACGCACCCGCACAACCTGTGAAGAACACACTTTCCCCGTCCATCACCCAACGCCAAACCAGCCTCTGCTCCTTGGAAAGCACCTCTCCGTCCGGCCATCGGTATAGTTGGTCGTTATGGTTCAATAAGGTTACGAATCTTGCAGCATCGTTGACGACGCCATCCCTGTTCCGGGCACGCCGTTCGTCCTCTTCCACCTCATCCGTAGATTCATCGCTCGAGCTCTCGTCATCCGAATCTTCCGTCGTTTCCTCCTCATCGGTAAGATCCTCCATATCGGACGACTCCGTAGGCTGATCTTCCTCATCGTCGCGTCGCTGCACCACGGAGTTCGGCTGAGCTGCGAGGGCTCTTTCGAGGGCTCTTCGGCTTACTGGTTTATGTGACTGCTCCGAAGTTGAGGACACCAGGTACCTGGTATGATGAGACGGGGGCGCACCTTCTGAGTCACAGTTCGTAGCTTTGGTATTTCATCGTCTCCAGGAAGACCGTTGCGTACTTCGGCAGTCCGTATTACGTTTAACGAAGCTCGGTGCTGTCGAGACTTCTCGAGAATCTCTTTCTCCGCCAAGGAGCAATTTTCTAGCCCCCACACGAGATGGTCGAACATCAAACTTGGTCCGCAGTTGTCCTTGTAGGGAAGAGTCAAAGCAAGGGCGAGTGTGGCCGAAGGACAAGGGTCATCTTCCCGACTGCCTCAGAGTTCAAGTCAGAACCCTATACTAAGGAGAATCCCCGGACGCACTCACTGATTGTAGGGATCCTAGACTACCGAACACACACTCCTCGTACACATACACACCCTCATCCATCCAAAAGCTTACATTTCCCTGATGCCGTCTCCTAGCCCCCAAGTATGAGAGAATGGGACTCTTCGACGAGGAACTCGGACGAGCAGCTGGACAAAGAGGACGAGTACGGCCTTCTGTCCGCTCCGCCATTCAATAAAGTCTCGTATATGGCTCAGGTACCCTTGCATAAACTGCCATTTTAGCCCACAACCCGAGCCAGAAGGACGAGATATCACTAGTGCATGTCGACTCCTGCCTACCTCTTGTGCATTACTAATACACACGAACCCAGATGAGTGCCATCGTGCTATGGCGAGACGAGGGATCCGGAGGGGCACGCTCTTTCCGGGGATGAGCATCGCGCTCCTGCCCTACCAGGCGCTCACGGCGGATTGGATGGGGCGGACGGAGAGGGAGTCATCGTGCGTGCCCCGAAAACGATGTAAGCGCCCGGTTATCTCTCACATTCTTGAAGGCGGTATCTTTGCCGGTGAGATGGGGACTTGGTGAGACGGTGCAAGTGATCGCCCACTTGCTGAACTTGTAGTCTCTCATTCGCCAATTTGGCTATAGATCGGTGTACAGAGCCATTGTCAATGGGACCTGTTGTGCTTGTCATTTGTTGCGTGCTCCGCCTTCCTGGGGTTGCTCCAACACATCTGCCTCTCAATCAACGAGATCTGGGCATTGATTGTTGCCTGCTACCAGCAACCTTAGCTGCAGCCTTTGCGCGTGGTTGGTATTTGTTCAAAGGACGCTTAGTACACTCTACAGGCCGCATTTGATGTATAAGGATGAAACGATGTGCATTCGTAGAGACGTACAGAAGACTGTGCTATGTCAAGATGTTGGACGCAAGGGAACGATTACGCCATGTGGTAAGCTTTCCGGGTAGTGCTGGGAACAAAAGAGCGGCGTCCTGGGCGAGGAACATGTACTGATGGCCGAGTCTGCCCCACCGCCTGCGTCGTCAGGCGGTTGGCGAACATGTAGAACAGCTCATGCCTGGGCACCTCGATGTCGCCAAGCTTGGAGTCCTTCACGACGATGACGTTCGTCATCTTGAGTTGATCGGGGTTCCAGGTGCTGCGCCGGCCGATGACACGGAAGGAAGCTCGTCCACCATTCCGGTCTTGGTAGTCGATAACGCCGAGCCTGCAAATGGTGCGCAGAAGGATGTTCTCATCATCACCTTCTCTGCAATACGGGTTTAGTATCGGAAGCCCTCGATAGCAGGTTGCACTTACATTTCCCAGTCGAGATCATCTTGTGGCACATCAAACGGTAGCTTGCGCCTGGAACGTCGCGCCGAACGGGTGAACCTTGTCCGCAGGATCCCCATAATCCCCTGATGGCCAGCAACAGAGCAGTTGAGATAACCTTGGATCAATCGCATGATGTTATAAGCAGCAAAGTAGCACATCATCTCGCTGTTAGTGTGTTAGCATGCTTGGGTTTGATGAGAAGATACGTGACTTACCGAGAGCGGTCGAATTCTTCCGGAGTGTAGAGTGCAATCTGCACATTCTCGACGATGATCTGGCGAAGTTGCACCGCTAGACCAGTCACAAAGGGTCCATCGTGTGAGCGTCTCGCGTCCCAATGCCATCGAGCACCTTCAGCAGTTGTGATGGCCCACACGTTCTGCATGGTCTCGTATTGCGACGCGAATGTGGGATCATCAAGGTGCCAGCCCCTCGAAATGTCGGCCTGTATTTCCAGCCAGATCTGGAAGCATGTCAAGTCGAGGGAGATGCTGGGGACAAAGGCCTTCAGGCGGTCCATCTGGCAGGCGGAGCGGTCGTTCTTGGTGGTGGTGGTTTGCTGGAATGGATGATGGCCTTCGTGTCTGGCAGACGCGGATTCATATTTGTTGTGGCACGTGCAGCCCCTCTTCTGGAAAGGCAGTGCGTATACTCAGCCTTATCTCCACCAGCATCATGTGGAGGTCGATGACAAACCCTCCCTCACCAAAACCACGTGCAGGACAAGCCAATCAATCGGTCACAAACGGCTTGCTGTCCAAGAGCACCTTGCCCTCTTTTCGGTACCTACAGTCACCATGGCTAACCCCGGTACGCTATGCGGATATGACTTGCTCTGGAAATGGACTGATGGACCTCACAGGAGCCGGCGTACCATTGACGATACTCAATCAACCGTTTGGGGAGTACGGAGTGTCATACGACTTTGACACTCTGGACCTTACTTTGCCACCTCCAAATGGTTGGTGGATTCATTCGGGTACGTATCCTATCCTTGATTCGCTAGAGACCTGTCTAATGAACTGCTCTAGGATCATGGTATCGCGTCCTTATCGGCGAAATGTATAATGCGAACCTTGTTCGCATCGAGAAGAGCATGTACGGTGCTCTCGGTTTCCCCAGCGACTTCTATCTCCTTCTAGTTCACCTCGTGTCTCTTCAGCCCCGAGGCTGCTTCGCTACAACTATACAAGCATTGGATATATACTCGATCCCTGAGAACGACATGCACGTACTGGATCGGTTCCAACTTGGCGGTGTCGAGTATCCGTTCCCAACTGGACCGATCCCGGTAGAACTCGACCCTCATGACTTGGGCCTGCATCCGGCTGTGCCGCCAGCTCGCCCCCGCCTCGTCAATGAGAGAGTAGTGATGAGAGTCGAGGATTGGCACGTTTAGAGCAGGTCAGCCCCAGTCAACATCAACATCTTGTTGTCAATTATTGACGACGTGACAGGTTCAATGATTCCCCTGTTGTAGTCCATAACTAGCGATCATTCCTGGGTCGAGAGATTGCCGTTTACCCTCTTCTTGTAGAAGCATGCAAAGATAGTGACCTTGATGATGCAGTACCTAACAAACTGTATGCCCACTGTAATGCATTCGCCGGTCCATCCTCCCTAACTCTCCCGAACGTGCCAACTAAGAGTCCAATCCACTCTCACTAGGTAACTGCGAGCCGTTTTCCTTCCCATGCTCTCACTTGCCCGGGACAATAAACTTGTCCATGCGCCAGAAGATCCCTCACGCGGCCCAATGGAGTCCTCACGCGCCAGAAAGATTCCCCGCGCCCTGACTGCAAGTGAGGGCACACTGGTAGGGGAACCCCCTCCAGCGCGTAAGGGAACCCCTTGGGCGTGGAAAGGAACCCTGTACGCGCGGAAGGGAGCTTCGTGAGCGCGTAGAACAACCCCATGGATGACGCCGCAGGAGTGTATCGCTCTCACGGCACAGGCGAGTTGGGCACACCATTTGATGCGCTGGGCGGTGGTGGGAGACGTACTCGGGTCTTGCTCGGCCCGCTTGAGGTACTGAAGAAGGTCGCCGCGCCTCATCAGGGGCAGCAGATACAGGGAGCATGTTTGGCGATCGAATCCCAGTGGAAGCAGGACATATGGGCATTTCGTTCCTGGCAAGGTGTCCGCCAGTAACATATAGCAGTTGAACTCGTGTTCAATGCCTTCACGGAGACTCTTGTCGTCCGGCTTACGAGGCTTCTTGACCACCCAATCATCTTTGGGGTCATTGGATGCAAAGACGAGAGCGCCTTGTCCAACTCCGATTGGGTGTGTCTGATGATGATTGGCTCGAAGTTCGCTGGGCAAGAGTCGGTAACGTGTTTCCGCGGGGGGGTGAGGGGGCGAAGGGGAAGAGGCAGTAGTCAGAGATGATGCTCACATTGGCGTAGTTGTCGAGAACATTGTAAAGAGAGTGACGAGTTCGGTGACAGATGCCTAAATGAAGAGCACAAGTGATATACATACAGCTTAAGGAGGGCCAGGGGGTGGCGGGCGCCCTGGCAATGGGGAACACCCGAGGAATTCCCTTACGCGGCCAGGGGGCTCCCTTACGCGGCCAGGGGGCTCCCTTACGCGGCCAGGGGGCTCCCTTACGCGGCCAGGGGGCTCCCTTACGCGGCCAGGGGGCTCCCTTACCTACGCAAGAGGACTGCCTTACGCAGCGAAAGGAATGCAGCGGGATCCCTTACCGGACCCAAATGAAGCTGCGACCCGAATGGAGAGCGCCGGTAGGACCCCTCAAGTGCTGCGCTTGTCCATTCTCGGGTATAGAGTATACCCCTCTGCAGAGATCATCGCCGTCTGTCTGCTCAAAGAATGGCTCAAAGGCTTGAGGAGATGCAGGAAGTGTTCAAGACCAAGATGCCTCAACACATCGAGGATTCCTTCAATCTCCTGGCCGCTGTGTCAAAGGACCTCCGGACTGCTGATGTTGTGGTTGGCGAGGATTTGGAAAACTGGGTCTTCCTACTCGTATGTGCTGATTTCTTTCCCTTCGCTTGCACGGCTGACAGCTGCTCAGAACCGATGGTTGCTGCTGTATCAGATCGTTGGGCTCGTGAGGCAACCTCCACAGGATCTGAGACTGGTGATTCAGCGAGCTATCCTTCTATTGCAGAGCGGGAAGAGTGGGAGCCGTGTTACATTGCGGTGGCAAGCGCTCGATCCCGATATATTTGGCCCCTTTCTCAACGATCGACACACTGTGCCGCTAGTCGAGAAATACCCCGGATGGGACGTCAGCGATACGAACCTTCGTCTATTCTTCATAACCAGTTCTCGGTCCCACATCCCCGTCAAGTTTGACTTAGGAGAACGCCTTGCATACGCACACCTCAAGCTCTACGAGGACATCATCAACTTATACCACTTACACCACCGGAAGCACGGGATCGCAGACAAAGAGGAGGCTGCGCGGGAGTTTGATGCGAGGTTGAGGCGCGTTTGGGTGCGTCCCACCTTCCTTTCACTCGGCGAGTATAGCTGAGTCCGGGAATGCCAGGCCGCTGCGTGTAGATGCATGGAAGACCTTCAAATAGGCTCCATGCACGGCGTCTTGTATGCCAGGCTTTGTGAGTCAAGTAGACTCCTGAGCGACTGCTGTCTTCGAACTGGCTTGTCTCCCGATGAGACCCTCCTCTCGGAAGATTGGTTCCCGCCAGATCTGCGCCGCTACATTCTCTCCTTAGAAGCCGAGCGATGGAAGCGGGACCCTCGCGCAACAGAACATATTCAAGGCAGTCTCTGGACATACGGGCCTCATCCAAACCGTACAGACGTCCTGCGTCGCGAGCTCGATCGGCGATATCTATCGAGCGTCAATGAGTTGCTGCTGCCTCCGGGAGCCACCTGGATGACATTACCTAGCGACCGAGCGCTACTGCCCTATCTCCATAAGGTCGCTGGCATCATTGTGAGCAGTCTTACCTTCCTTGAAGAGACTCTTTGACTTTGAGTCCTTGCAGAGCAACGTCCTAATGGCATCGTTAACACATGGGGTTAGTCTCAGCCGAACATGCACGCAAGTCCTATTACAGGTCGTTGTGGACACATCCGGCTTGATCGATCGCTACGAGCCCCATGTCAACCAACGCAGGCCGATAATCCCGTTCCCCGTACAACTCTTTCCCATAGTGGAAAATGAACGACAGTACCTCGCATTCGTGCGGCCTTTTCCTCTACTAGACCACCTTCCCGAAGGCAGTTGGAGGGTTCTTGCCCCAAAGCTCGAGGCGATATTTGAGCAAAGATGCCTCGAACTCCAGAAGTGTGAGGAGCAGGACAAGGTTGACGGGCTTGTGAAAGCCTGTGTCCTTCTCGTATGTAGTCACGGCCTCTGTCTCTACATCCGCTGAAGTCATGTGCCAGGGCCTTATTTTGTCCGCCGCTGACTGGGGAACAATAAGCAATTTCAGTTCCTCGCTACTCAAACACATGGGGGCATTGCTGGCAGCGGCCTATCATCATGCCCGCAATTCACCGGCCTTGGTGGATGCTTTACCGGCCCCTTCCTGCATTCCACACTGCATTCAGAGGCTTGCCCGCCAACGATTCCTCGAATTATCGCCTCCGCTCGAAAATGACATCCAAGTCTATCTCAATTCCCTTATGCTTTCTGAACCCTCCGAGGAGCGAGCGTCATTTCCGCCCCACGATGTCCCACAACAGTTGGGGTTCCAACCACGAGGTATCGACAACGAGAAGCCTACGTCTGCTAAGGGGAGAGACGCGCTCCGTAGCAAGAAGCGCCGACGACTAGATTCATCAACATCTGTCGCTGAAGTTGCACAGGATCAGCATCAAGGAGACTTCGATGCTGAGCCTATGCAGGACGAGGATGTCATGGGCCTCGAAGAAGACCTGCGTGCGCGTCAAGGACTCGATATGGGGGCATCTCTAGATCAGATGAAACTCTCAGAAAATGAGGTACAGTCCGATGGCGGTGAAGAGTCGGATTCAGACGGCGCGATCGAATTTCCTTGCACCAAGATCGATTCTAGCCTCAGCATTGTACCAGTGAAGCAAGATCCGCGACGGCATGAAAGCGGTACTCAATGGGGCGACTATGCATCCGCTGGCAATTACGAGGCGCCCATGCCGCACCTGGCATTCCCAAGTACGAAGAAGAAATACGAAGTCCAGCCAGGCGTCTACAGGAAACTCCAATCGTGGAACAGCACTGACGCTGACACCGATTGGAGTTGTCCTGTGCGACCGCACAGGGTCTCTGTAGAGCATCTCCGACAGAAAGGCGGCATGAAGTATTTACGGCGCGTCGGTTTCTGTGCTGTAGCCTATCAGGACTGGGTATTGCTGGTATGTTCATAACCCTCCTTCTCAATAGTGCGCGGCTTAGATCGCCTAGTTGATGCACGGTATCTACCGCTGTCAACGATGCCAAGGAACTGGAGTCACGCCCGAAGCTGAAGACGTCGATCCCATGTGGGATGAGATATGCTGGCGCTTCTTGGGATTTTTCGATGCCAACGTCCTCAAAGAGGACATGGGAACGAACTGTGGGAGATGCAAGTATGCCTATCGCGGTGGCTGCAAGCATCGGACAAAGGCATTGAAAGACAGTGAGATTCGCCGCGCCTCACCTGCATACGTTCTGACCTCTGCCCAGTTCCGCCTCGCCAATGGGATACGCGTTTGTTGCCTTCCTCCCAACCACCGCAATATGTACCACCCCCTGATCCCAGCACCGACGAGGTCATGACCTTCGTTGGCGAGCTACTGGATCTCCGGGGTCCACCGGGCTGGAACGATAAACGGAGCGCCAATCAAAGTTACCGCGTCGAGAAGCAAGCTAGCAAAGCTCGCGCAGAAGAGCAGAGGTTAACTAAGAGAATGGCGGCAGCCGCAAAGCGAACTCTACAGCTGCGCCAGGAGGTCGATGAGGACAGAAACACAGATATATAGTCGAGCAAGCAGCAAACGTGTAGTACGAGTAATGAGAACAGTTCAACCCGGAGCATTGTTATCAATCTTAAGGGTACCAATATGGTAAGATATGATCAACAATAAGGCCACAAGTGCGAAATGGTTTCGGACCTACGAGTTCAACACTATGCTAGGACTATCAAAACATGGAATTTTGACTTACAAAGTCATCCAGAATGGAGGTGGAGGTAATGGTTTGATTATATTAGGCAAAAGACACCATATAATATGATCAGAAGCAAGAGCATAACATACTATGGACAATGAGCATATCCAGATGATGCATTTGACAATTTGCACCTGTCACCTAGAATGGGTGCTTGCTAACCAGAACTACGATGTTGCCCCAGCCTGGTGGGCCTTTGTGCCAGTCATAGTTGTATGGCATCTGGATGTCGCCGCACACATCCCTGCTCCAGGACAGTTCGGAACAAGGATCGTCCTCCCTCCCGGGCTGACCCTCTGGGAAGCGGGAGGAAGCCCCCTCCTCCTCCTTATCCACACGCTTCGAGGTCACCCTGAGGTGCAGGCCTTCTGCACCCTGTTCAGGTTGCAGGTAGAATAGTGGGTGATGGTCCCAATGAGCCTCTATCCTATGGAGTTTGAGAATGGATGGTGGATCAATCTGATGTTTGATTTTGGCACCACTGAATGGAGGGGCTATGTGCCGAAGGGGGCTGGGCCGTTCTGCACGGTGGAGCGGCCCAATGTTCATGGGATCCCTAGCGTTGTTCGTGGGATTCCTGCGCGGGGACGCAGGCTGGGTTATTGCCTTTGCGGTACGTATGATGCAGGGCCCGGATGTTCGTGGGATCCCTAGCATTGTTTGTGGGATTCCTGCGCGGGGACGCAGGCAAGGCTGTTCTCTTCCTTGCCGGCAGGGTGGAGGGGCCCGATGTTCGTGGGATCCCTAGCATTGTTTGTTTGTGGGATTCCTGCGTGGAGACGCGGGGAAGGTCGTTTCCTTCCTGGCCAGCACGGTGGAGCGGCCGGATGTTCGTGGGATCCCTAGAGTTGTTAATGGGGTTCCTGCGCAGGGCCGCAGGCTGGGCCGTTTCCTTCCCGGCCGGCACGGTGGAGGAGCCAGATGTTTGTGGGATCCCTAGCGTTGTTTGTTGGTGGGATTCCTGCACGGAAACACGGGCTGGGCCGTTCTCTTCCTTGTCGGCACAGTGGAGCGGCCGGATGTTCGTGGGATTCGTAGCGCTGTTCCTGGGATTGCTGTGCGTCCCACGCCGGCTGGGCTATTGCCTTTGAGGTACGTATGATGCAGGGCCCGGATGTTTGTGGGATCCCTAGCGTTGTTCGTGGGATTCCTGCGCGGGGACGCAGGCAAGGCTGTTCTCCTCCTTGTCGGCTCGGTGGAGCGGCCGGATGTTCGTGGGATCCCTAGCATTGTTCATGGGATTCCTGCGCGGGGACGCAGGCTGGGTGCCTTTGAGGTACGTATGATGCAGGGCCCGGATGTTCGTGGGATCCCTAGCGTTGTTCGTGGGATTCCTGCGCGGGGACGCAGGCAAGGCTGTTCTCTTCCTTGCCGGCAGGGTGGAGCGGCCGGATGTTCGTGGGATCCCTAGCGTTGTTCCTGGGATTGCGTTGTTCCTGGGATTCCTGCGCGGGGACGCAGGCTGGGCTATTGCCTTTGCGGTACGTATGATGCAGGGGCCTGATGTTCGTGGGATCCCTAGCGTTGTTCGTGGGATTCCTGCACTGGGATGCAGGCTGGGTTATTGCCTTTGAGGTACGTATGATGCAGGGCCCGGATGTTCGTGGGATCCCTAGCATTGTTTGTGGGATTCCTGCACGGGGATGCAGGCAAGGCTGTTCTCCTCCTTGCCGGCAGGGTGGAGCGGCCGGATGTTCGTGGGATCCCTAGCGTTCTTCGTGGGATTGCTGTGCATCCCACGCAGGCTGGGTCATTCCCTTTGAGGTACGTATGATGCAGGGCCCGATGTTCGTGGGATCCCTAGCATTGTTTGTTTGTGGGATTCCTGCGTGGAGACGCAGGCTGGGCTATTGCCTTCGTTCTCTTCCTTGTCGGCACGGTGCAGCGGCCGGATGTTCGTGGGATTCGTAGCGCTGTTCCTGGGATTGCTGTGCGTCCCACGCAGGCTGGGTTATTGCCTTTGAGGTACGTATGATGCAGGGCCCGGATGTTCGTGGGATCCCTAGCGCTGTTTGTGGGATTCCTGCGCGGGGACGCAGGCTGGGCTATTGCCTTCGTTCTCTTCCTTGTCGGCACGGTGCAGCGGCCGGATGTTTGTGGGATCCCTAGCGCTGTTCGTGGGATTCCTGCGCGGGGACGCAGGCAAGGCTGTTCTCTTCCTTGCCGGCTGGGTGGAGCGGCCGGATGTTCGTGGGATCCCTAGCGCTGTTCCTGGGATTCCTGCGCGGGGACGCAGGCAAGGCTGTTCTCTTCCTTGCCGGCTGGGTGGAGCGGCCGGATGTTCGTTGGATCCGTAGCGCTGTTCCTGGGATTGCTGTGCGTCCCACGCAGGCTGGATTATTGCCTTTGAGGTACGTATGATGCAGGGCCCGGATGTTCGTGGGATCCCTAGCGTTGTTTGTGGGATTCCTGTGCGGGGACGCAGGCTGGGCCGTTCTCTTCCTTGTCGGCACGGTGCAGCGGCCAGATGTTCGTGGGATCCCTAGCATTGTTTGTGGGATTCCTGTGCGGGGACGCAGGCTGGGTGCCTTTGAGGTACGTATGATGCAAGGGCCCGGATGTTCGTGGGATCCCTAGCATTGTTCGTGGGATTCCTGCGTGGGGACGCAGGCTGGGCTATTGCCTTCGTTCTCTTCCTTGTCGGCACGGTGCAGCGGCCGGATGTTCGTGGGATTCGTAGCGCTGTTCCTGGGATTCCTGTTCGTCCCACGCAGGCTGGGTTATTGCCTTGGAGGTACGTATGATGCAGGGCCCGGATGTTCGTGGGATCCCTAGCATTGTTCGTGGGATTCCTGCGTGGGGACGCAGGCTGGGCTATTGCCTTCGTTCTCTTCCTTGTCGGCACGGTGGAGCGGCCGGATGTTCGTGGGATCCGTAGCGCTGTTCCTGGGATTGCTGTGCGTCCCACGCAGGCTGGGTTATTGCCTTTGAGGTACGTATGATGCAGGGGACGGATGTTCGTGGGATCCCTAGCGTTGTTCGTGGGATTCCTGCGCGGGGATGCAGGCTGGGTCATTGCCTTTGCGGTACGTATGATGCAGGGCCCGGACGTTCGTGGGATCCCTAGCGTTGTTCGTGGGATTCCTGCGTGGAGACGCGGGGAAGGTCGTTTCCTTCCTGGCCAGCATGGTGGAGCGGCCGGATGTTCGTGGGATCCCTAGCATTGTTCGTGGGATTGCTGTGCGGGGATGCAGGCTGGGTCATTCCCTTTGAGGTACGTATGATGCAGGGCCCGGATGTTCGTGGGATCCCTAGCGCTGTTCGTGGGATTCCTGCGCGGGGACGCAGGCAAGGCTGTTCTCTTCCTTGCCGGCTGGGTGGAGCGGCCGGATGTTCGTGGGATCCCTAGCGCTGTTCCTGGGATTCCTGCGCGGGGACGCAGGCAAGGCTGTTCTCTTCCTTGCCGGCTGGGTGGAGGGGCCCGATGTTCGCGCTGTTCGTGGGATTCCTGCGCGGGGACGCAGGCAAGGCTGTTCTCTTCCTTGTCGGCACGGTGCAGCGGCCAGATGTTCGTGGGATCCGTAGCGCTGTTCCTGGGATTGCTCTGCGTCCCACGCGGGCTGGGTTATTGCCTTTGAGGTATGTATGATGCAGGTCCCAAATGTTTGTGGGATCCCTAGCGTTGTTTGTGGGATTTCTGCGCGGGGACGCGGGCTGGGCCGTTTCCTTCCCGGCCGGCATGGTGGAGGAGCCAGATGTTTGTGGGATCCTATGGAGTTTGAGAATGGATGGTGGATCAATCTGATGTTTGATTTTGGCACCACTGAATGGAGGGGCTATGTGCCGAAGGGGGCTGGGCCGTTCTGCACGGTGGAGCGGCCCAATGTTTGTGGGATCCCTAGCGTTGTTCGTGGGATTCGTGCACGGGGATACAGGCTGGGTTATTGCCTTTGAGGTACGTATGATGCAGGGCCCAGATGTTCGTGGGATCCCTAGCGTTGTTCGTGGGATTCCTGCGCAGGGACGCAGGCTGGGTTATTGCCTTCGTTCTCTTCCTTGTTGGCACGGTGGAGCGGCTGGATGTTCGTGGGATCCGTAGCACTGTTCCTGGGATTGCTGTGCATCCCACGCAGGCTGGGTTATTGCCTTTGAGGTACGTATGATGCAGGGGCCGGATGTTCTGTTTGTGGGATCCCTAGCATTGTTTGTGGGATTCCTGCGCGGGGACGCAGGCTGGGTTATTGCCTTTGCGGTACGTATGATGCAGGGGCCGGATGTTCGTGGGATCCCTAGCGTTGTTTGTGGGATTCCTGCGCGGGGACCCGTTGTTTGTTGGTGGGATTCCTGCACGGAAACATGGGCTGGGCCGTTCTCTTCCTTGTCGGCACGGTGGAGCGGCCGGATGTTCGTGGGATCCGTAGCGCTGTTCCTGGGATTGCTGTGCATCCCACGCAGGCTGGGTTATTGCCTTTGCGGTACGTATGATGCAGGGCCCGGACGTTCGTGGGATCCCTAGCGTTGTTCGTGGGATTCCTGCGTGGAGACGCGGGGAAGGTCGTTTCCTTCCTGGCCAGCATGGTGGAGCGGCCGGATGTTCGTGGGATCCCTAGCGTTGTTCGTGGGATTGCTGTGCGGGGATGCAGGCTGGGTCATTCCGTTTGAGGTACGTATGATGCAGGGCCCGGACGTTCGTGGGATCCCTAGCGCTGTTCGTGGGATTCCTGCGCGGGGACGCAGGCAAGGCTGTTCTCTTCCTTGCCAGCTGGGTGGAGCGGCCGGATGTTCGTGGGATCCCTAGCGCTGTTCCTGGGATTCCTGCGCGGGGACGCAGGCAAGGCTGTTCTCTTCCTTGCCGGCTGGGTGGAGGGGCCCGATGTTCGCGCTGTTCGTGGGATTCCTGCGCGGGGACGCAGGCAAGGCTGTTCTCTTCCTTGTCGGCACGGTGCAGCGGCCAGATGTTCGTGGGATCCGTAGCGCTGTTCCTGGGATTGCTGTGCATCCCACGCAGGCTGGGTTATTGCCTTTGAGGTATGTATGATGCAGGGCCCAGATGTTCGTGGGATCCCTAGCATTGTTCGTGGGATTCCTGCGCTGGGACGCAGGCTGGGTTATTGCCTTTGCGGTACGTATGATGCAGGGGCCGGATGTTTGTGGGATCCCTAGCGTTGTTCGTGGGATTGCTGTGCGGGGATGCAGGCTGGGTCATTCCCTTTGAGGTACGTATGATGCAGGGCCCGATGTTCGTGGGATCCCTAGCATTGTTTGTTTGTGGGATTCCTGCGTGGAGACGCAGGCTGGGCTATTGCCTTCGTTCTCTTCCTTGTCGGCACGGTGCAGCGGCCGGATGTTCGTGGGATTCGTAGCACTGTTCCTGGGATTGCTGTGCATCCCACGCAGGCTGGGTTATTGCCTTTGAGGTACGTATGATGCAGGGGCCGGATGTTCTGTTTGTGGGATCCCTAGCATTGTTTGTGGGATTCCTGCGCGGGGACGCAGGCTGGGTTATTGCCTTTGTGGTACGTATGATGCAGGGGCCGGATGTTCGTGGGATCCCTAGCGCTGTTCGTGGGATTCCTGCGCGGGGACGCAGGCAAGGCTGTTCTCTTCCTTGCCGGCTGGGTGGAGCGGCCGGATGTTCGTTGGATCCGTAGCGCTGTTCCTGGGATTGCTGTGCGTCCCACGCAGGCTGGGTTATTGCCTTTGAGGTACGTATGATGCAGGGCCCGGATGTTCGTGGGATCCCTAGCGTTGTTCGTGGGATTCCTGCGAGGGGACCCGTTGTTTGTTGGTGGGATTCCTGCACGGAAAAATGGGCTGGGCCGTTCTCTTCCTTGTCGGCACGGTGGAGCGGCCGGATGTTCGTGGGATTCGTAGCGCTGTTCCTGGGATTGCTGTGCGTCCCACGCAGGCTGGGTTATTGCCTTTGAGGTACGTATGATGCAGGGCCCGGATGTTCGTGGGATCCCTAGCGCTGTTTGTGGGATTCCTGCGCGGGGACGCAGGCTGGGCTATTGCCTTCGTTCTCTTCCTTGTCGGCACGGTGCAGCGGCCGGATGTTTGTGGGATCCGTAGCGCTCTTCCTGGGATTGCTGTGCGTCCCACACAGGCTGGGTTATTGCCTTTGAGGTACGTATGATTCAATGCAAGGGCCCGGATGTTCGTGGGATCCCTAGCATTGTTCGTGGGATTCCCGTGCGGGGATGCAGGCTGGGTTATTGCCTTTGCGGTACGTATGATGCAGGGCCCGGATGTTCGTGGGATCCCTAGCGCTGTTCGTGGGATTCCTGCGCGGGGACGCAGGCAAGGCTGTTCTCTTCCTTGCCGGCTGGGTGGAGCGGCCGGATGTTCGTGGGATCCCTAGCGCTGTTCCTGGGATTCCTGCGCGGGGACGCAGGCAAGGCTGTTCTCTTCCTTGCCGGCTGGGTGGAGGGGCCCGATGTTCGCGCTGTTCGTGGGATTCCTGCGCGGGGACGCAGGCAAGGCTGTTCTCTTCCTTGTCGGCACGGTGCAGCGGCCAGATGTTCGTGGGATCCGTAGCGCTGTTCCTGGGATTGCTCTGCGTCCCACGCGGGCTGGGTTATTGCCTTTGAGGTATGTATGATGCAGGTCCCAGATGTTTGTGGGATCCCTAGCGTTGTTTGTGGGATTTCTGCGCGGGGACGCGGGCTGGGCCGTTTCCTTCCCGGCCGGCATGGTGGAGGAGCCAGATGTTTGTGGGATCCTATGGAGTTTGAGAATGGATGGTGGATCAATCTGATGTTTGATTTTGGCACCACTGAATGGAGGGGCTATGTGCCGAAGGGGGCTGGGCCGTTCTGCACGGTGGAGCGGCCCAATGTTTGTGGGATCCCTAGCGTTGTTCGTGGGATTCGTGCACGGGGATACAGGCTGGGTTATTGCCTTTGAGGTACGTATGATGCAGGGCCCAGATGTTCGTGGGATCCCTAGCGTTGTTCGTGGGATTCCTGCGCGGGGACGCAGGCTGGGTTATTGCCTTCGTTCTCTTCCTTGTTGGCACGGTGGAGCGGCTGGATGTTCGTGGGATCCGTAGCACTGTTCCTGGGATTGCTGTGCATCCCACGCAGGCTGGGTTATTGCCTTTGAGGTACGTATGATGCAGGGGCCGGATGTTCTGTTTGTGGGATCCCTAGCATTGTTTGTGGGATTCCTGCGCGGGGACGCAGGCTGGGTTATTGCCTTTGCGGTACGTATGATGCAGGGGCCGGATGTTCGTGGGATCCCTAGCGTTGTTTGTGGGATTCCTGCGCGGGGACCCGTTGTTTGTTGGTGGGATTCCTGCACGGAAACATGGGCTGGGCCGTTCTCTTCCTTGTCGGCACGGTGGAGCGGCCGGATGTTCGTGGGATCCGTAGCGCTGTTCCTGGGATTGCTGTGCATCCCACGCAGGCTGGGTTATTGCCTTTGCGGTACGTATGATGCAGGGCCCGGACGTTCGTGGGATCCCTAGCGTTGTTCGTGGGATTCCTGCGTGGAGACGCGGGGAAGGTCGTTTCCTTCCTGGCCAGCATGGTGGAGCGGCCGGATGTTCGTGGGATCCCTAGCGTTGTTCGTGGGATTGCTGTGCGGGGATGCAGGCTGGGTCATTCCGTTTGAGGTACGTATGATGCAGGGCCCGGACGTTCGTGGGATCCCTAGCGCTGTTCGTGGGATTCCTGCGCGGGGACGCAGGCAAGGCTGTTCTCTTCCTTGCCAGCTGGGTGGAGCGGCCGGATGTTCGTGGGATCCCTAGCGCTGTTCCTGGGATTCCTGCGCGGGGACGCAGGCAAGGCTGTTCTCTTCCTTGCCGGCTGGGTGGAGGGGCCCGATGTTCGCGCTGTTCGTGGGATTCCTGCGCGGGGACGCAGGCAAGGCTGTTCTCTTCCTTGTCGGCACGGTGCAGCGGCCAGATGTTCGTGGGATCCGTAGCGCTGTTCCTGGGATTGCTGTGCGTCCCACGCAGGCTGGGTTATTGCCTTTGAGGTATGTATGATGCAGGGGACGGATGTTCGTGGGATCCCTAGCGTTGTTCGTGGGATTCCTGCGCGGGGATGCAGGCTGGGTCATTGCCTTTGCGGTACGTATGATGCAGGGCCCGGACGTTCGTGGGATCCCTAGCGTTGTTCATGGGATTCCTGCGTGGAGACGCGGGGAAGGTCGTTTCCTTCCTGGCCAGCATGGTGGAGCGGCCGGATGTTCGTGGGATCCCTAGTGATGCAGGTCCCAGATGTTTGTGGGATCCCTAGCGTTGTTTGTGGGATTTCTGCGCGGGGACGCGGGCTGGGCCGTTTCCTTCCCGGCCGGCACGGTGGAGGAGCCAGATGTTTGTGGGATCCTATGGAGTTTGAGAATGGATGGTGGATCAATCTGATGTTTGATTTTGGCACCACTGAATGGAGGGGCTATGTGCCGAAGGGGGCTGGGCCGTTCTGCACGGTGGAGCGGCCCAATGTTTGTGGGATCCTTAGCGTTGTTCGTGGGATTCAACATTTCCAAGTCACGCAGGGCCCAGCAATACACTTGATCAGCGGCGGTCTGGACCAGAGACAGGAAACAGCTAAAGTGATGATCTGTAAACCAGTGTGCTTGTTGGCGACCATGCCTCACCACCATGTGCACTGGGTGTCTCCCCCGCTACTCCTTAGTCTGCCTCTCAGAATGGACGTCCATTCCAACCCTAACCCTAGGGAGGCACATGCCTTTCAACTCTGAAACTGCATGTTCCCTGCTAATGGACAGCATAGAACCTGATCACCACCTCAGGCCCAATGGCTACACAATGGATCAAATCCAAGCAGCCCAGCCCTAAGCCAGCCTCTCAGAATGGACGTCCATTCTAACCCTAACCCTGAAAGGCACGTGCATTTCCACCCTAAAAAGGCACGTCCATTCTAACCTGACTACGCGTTTTCCTGGATCCCACAATGCAGAAGCCAATCATGGATAAAGCTGGGCACATGTGCCCCCCTCCCCTCACCCACCGGTGCAGACCGACCCATCTGGAACGGATGTCCATGTTAAACCCTAACCCGAGAAAGGGACGTGTATTCTAAGACTGACCCAGCTGGAACAGACGTCCATGTTAACCCTAACCCGAGAAAGGGACGTGCATTCTAACCCTGACTGGACGCGCAACGTGTTTTGTTGCCCGCTGAGAGTTTGCGCCGGATTCTGGGGCCGAGACTTCTGATTTGGAACCTGAAGTCCTCAAGATTACGCATTGAGATCTCAGATCAGGATTCCGGGTCAAACAATTGGGTCCAGCACTGCCATGCAGGACCAGAAGCGCCAATCACGTCCAGACCCGCATGTCCACTCACCATTCTGCCAGCACCGAACCTGATCACGTGTTTGCTCCCACCCCTTTTGGCACGTGCACCATGCCTAACCCGATGGCTATGCGATGGACCCAATCAGAGCAGCCCTCCTCTCGGCATGCAGGTCCATTCTAACCCTAACTCTGAAAGGCACGTGCATTTCCACCCTAAAAAGGCACGTCCATTCTAACCTGACTGTGCCTGCGTTTTCCTGGATCCCACAATGCAGAAGCCAATCATGGATAAAGCTGGACACAACACATGTAGATGCCCCCCTTCACCCACCAGCACAGATCGACCCTAAACGGATGTCCATGTTAACCCTAACCCAAACCCAAGAAAGGGACGTGCATTCTAAGACCGACCCAGCTGGAACGGACGTCCATGTTAACCCTAACCCAAGAAAGAGACGTACATTCTAACCCTAACTAGACGTGCAACGTGTTTTGTTGCCCACTGAGAGTTTGCGCCGGATTCTGGGGCTGAGACTTCTGATTTGAAACCTGAAGTCCTCAAGATTATGAATTGAGATCTCAGATCAGGACTCCGGGTCGAACGATTGGGTCCCGCATGGCAGAAGCGCCAATCATGTCCAGACCTGCATGTCATGTCCACTCACCATTCTGCTGCTCTTCCCCAAACACCCTCTTCCCTCTGCTCTTCACCTCTACTACATACAAGACAAGATGCCCTGAACTGATGAGCTGTAAACCAGTTGCTGGCGACTGGCAACAAAGGCAAGCCACCCAGCCAAAGCATCTTTCTTGACCCGGGGACCACTCCTTGTGTTCCTTTGCCTCTTGGCAGAGATTGGTCTGCAGAAAGGTTAGTCGAATTGGACGACGTCCACCTGGAGGGCCACCAGCGGGGTGCACCCAAACCTCTCTGGTCCGCTCTACAAAAGGACCAAACTCGCGCGACCTTGCGGCGAGCGCACGCAGCCCCCCATTGCACAAGGTATTGTGATCGATTGCAAGTGGCCCCGGCAAAAGCCCACTGACCGTACACACACCCACTGTAACCCAATGTGGACACTTTGTTGCGCCTCACCGCCATGTGCCCTGGGTGTGGCCCTCCCTCCCGCACTAAGCATGCACCTCGGAATGGACGTGCGTTCTAACCCTAACCCTGAAAGGCACGTTCATTCTAACCCTAACCCTGAAAGGGACGTGTGTTTCAACTCTGACTGCATGTTCCCTGCTGATGGCACAGAACCGGATCACGTGTTTGCTCCCACCCCTTTTGGCACGTGCCACCATGCCTAACCCGATGGCTACGCAATGGATCCAATCAGAGCAGCCCCAAGCCCACCTCTCGGAATGCACGTGCATTCTAACCCTAACCCTGGGAAGGCACGTCCATTTTAACCCTAACCCAAGAAAGGGACGTGCATTCTAAGACCGACCCAGCTGGAACGGACGTCCATGTTAACCCTAACCCGAGAAAGGGACGTGCATTCTAACCCTAACTGGCGTGCACGTGGTTTTGTCGGCCGCTGTGCACCCCCAGTCATGCCGCATGCCATGCCGTGCCGCGAAAACCCCCTGCGCAGGCGGGCGCAGCATGCCCAGAAGGGCCGCGCCCTCCCGGAACTTTGTCGCGCCTCACCGCCATGTGCTCTGGGTGTGGCCGTCCCTCCCCCACTGATCGTTAGCATGCAACTTGGAATGGACGTCCATTCTAACCCTAACCTGGGGAAGGCACGTGCGCTCCAACCCTGAAACTGCACGCTCCCTGCTTGCTGACGGCCCCTAACCTGATCATGTGTTTGCTTTCAACCCGATGGCCACGCATGGCTACGCATGGATCAAATCAGAGCAGCCCTAAGCCTGCCCCTCGGAATGCGCGTCCATTCTAACCCTAACCCTGAAAGGGACGCGCGCTCCAACCCTAACTTTGGAACGGACGCGCGCTCCTGCGGAGCCTGTGGGCTAGAAAGAGTAACGGGGCTTAACAGGACGCACACAGGCATGGAGAGCATGGGTCAGAGTCGATTTCGGACAAGCAGAGCAATACGATAGGGAGCACGGGGTACGCCAAAACACTTCTGCAGACAGAGTAACGTGGCTGAACAGGACGCACACAGGCATGGAGAGCGTGGGTCAGAGTCGATTTCGGACAAGCAGAGCAATACGATAGGGAGCACTACGAGCGAGTCTGGGTATGCCGAGCATGCCCTCCCAGAGGCAGGCACTTATATGCTTTACCCATCTGGATAGAAAGGGCCAACCGGCACCCGGGTCTGCGGCGCGCAAGGATATCAGCAGGGTACAGGCACAGGCAAGCAAGCCCAAGTAAGTCACCGGACTGCCCCGTAAGCGTGAGCTCACAGGCATTCAGCCCACACTGGATTGACCTGCCGCCCTTTCTATCGGATTCTGAAGGGGAGACGGCCAAGCTGGGGGAAGACAATGAGAAGGAGAGGTGCGTGCTGACAGGGTGTAGCGCAGATGGCACTGATCCTGGGGTCCAGTGCACGCAGCCCGGCACAAGCAAAGGGCAAGTGGGGAGCGCAGGACGACATCGAGGCCACTCCAATGTACCCAGAGCATCGGTAAGCATGGCCGAATCGCTGCGGTGCAAGCACTGATTCCATGCATAGCAGGACTCTGATTGGCAGGGAGAGCGAGGGAGAAGAAGACAGCCGTGAGAGCATAGACAATGCCGAGCTTTCGATCAGTCTGGGCGCCGTCACCCCCCCGCGGTCCATGGCAAGCACAGACAGCCAGGGGGAGAGAGAGCCCTCGTGCGTGCACAGGAGACCACACGGTGACCAACACTCATGCAATCCACAGCCCATGGACAGCGCATGCGAATGCCATTGAACAGTCCGACATCGTGGAGCCCATGCTGGCCAACATGAGCATGCATGCGCAGGCAAACCGTAGAGCCAAGAAGGCAAGGTTGCAAACCAAGTATGGCCCATCCATGATCTGCCGCAAGGATACTTCTGATTGCCAACAGGGCGGACCGCAGTGTGATCGTGATCAGCGACGATGAGGATCAGCCTGCAACACAGTCCCAACCAAAGGCAAACGCTGCAGGGGCCAAGTAGGTCACGCATGTGGTCGTCCTGCATGGTCAAGCTAACAGGCCACAGAGCGAGCCCTGTCATCATCACGCTCAGCGATGACGAGGAGGATGATGACGCATTTTCGGGCAGGGTACCTGGCACAGAGAACCCCCCAGTCCATGGCGCAGCAGCAAACTTGGGGGACGACATGATTGACGACCATGTGGACCCGCAGCCCAACGTGGATTTCTTCGATCAGATCAAAGAAAAGAAGAAATCACCTTGGGGAAAGCCCACGGTGATCACACCTCGCGCCCTTGCGGAGATACGCGATGACGAATGGTGGGTAGAGGATGAGCCATGCCATCCAATGGAAGCACTCTGCCATTCGCGACTGGTCCTGGAGCTGTATGACAAACAGGAGCCAGCGGCGTTCAGAGTGTCGGAGCACAAGGACCTCACCTGGGGGCCACGTGAGGTGTACATGGACTCCTTTGGTGCGATTTCTGCGGCACCTGGCCTGGGCGTCCTCTACCCTGGCCCGGTGTGGTTTTCGATGAACGAGTATGTCAAGATTCAGGCCAACCAGTTTGCCCGTGTCTTCCGGGACAAGCATCAGTTCATCGGCTTTGACTCGGCACATCGCACCTTCTACTTTGGTGAATCTGAAGGGCGGTCGATCTGGTTTGTGTTCCGCCCAATCGATGTGACAGAGCGTGGACGCGCCAACAGCGATGGATATGCAACATGGATCATACGCATGCGCCGCTTTGCTGCATTCCTTTCCTATGTGTTTGCGCACATGCCCAGCAAGAACATCCCCGAGCATAGTCCATGGGCAGACGATGCCAGGACACTGAGCCCTTTCCTGTGCAGTGTGCTTCCAAAACAGTGGTGCTGCATGGCTGACAATGAGTAACAGGAAGGGCCAGCTGAAGCTTTCCGTCGGAGAGGTCCGGCTGTTTGATAAGCTGTTTGGGCGCGCTTATCATCAGTGGGCTCAAGAGGCGCCATGGACCGATCCGTTCTTCCTCAGACATCAGGCATTCACCGTGACGCTCAAGTACGGCCAGGACACTCCCATCTTGGAGTCAATGGAGGAGTGGGAGCGGATGAAGGACAAATGGGATTCACAGTATGACGTCACCAAGATCGGGCGCTTTGTCTGTGCCATCGCCGTGAACCAAAGGTACGCAGGCCAATGTGGGACGCAGCCAAGCTGACCCTGGGCAGTGTTCGTGATGCCAGCAAGAACGAGTGCAGCGCGCTGTGCAACTACCAAGTGATGAAGAAACAATTCGGTGCCCGGCAGGGCGGCGGTGATGGTGCTGCCTTCTATCCGCTTGGCTTCACGACAACCGCATGCAACATCCAGGCGAACGGCCTACCGGCAATGTTCGAGGAAGAACTCATCAAGGCCAACGAGCGCAGTCGGGTGGTCACCGTGGACGAAGAAGGCAACAGGAAGTACGGGGAGGACCCATTTGAATGCATCAAGTGGCAAGCCTACTCAGCCCAGAAAACCGTGTTCAGAAACTCGGAGAAGGAACATGATATCAGCTTGGGGCGAGAGGCGGCCGCACTGGGCATGTGTGGGATGGCAGGGAAAGCAATTGGCAAGGTGGCAAGTGAACTCCGAGAGCTCGAGGCCGAATCCAGCTTCCACCGCACTCAGCGGCGGATCGAGAGCAAGGAAGGAGGGACAGCAGTGCGTTCCGAGATGGAGCTTGTCATCCACCCTCGCCATCTCAGGAAGGCGCACCGCACCGGAGCGTAAGCCAACATGGCCAAACGCTAGCACAGAGCTGATCAATAGTAGTTACATTGTCAGCAAGCTCTTGAAGCCGATGACCACCGTCTATTGGGAAGCACTCGGGGAGACCTTCCAATCAACCCTGATCGTGCTGCGTCCAGGAGTGCGTGGACAGGGCATGCTCATCGGGCACAAGCGCTGAGAATGAAACAGGTCTTCCCACGGCTGTTGATCGATACCGGCTACTCCTGGGCAGTGAAGGCTGAAAGGCTGTGGAGAGACGCCCTGCGCATGGTCGACAGCGGCCGCCGGTTCTGCCCATGGTACCTGACCGAGGGCATCATGTTCTGTTTGCGTGTGGCGACGTTTGCGCAGACTGGGGATATGCGGCTCATCTCGGGACCAATCTTTCAGAATGCCGGCATTGTCCAATCGGTCAGGGAGACCGGTTATCCATCGATGCATGATGGCTGGTGGGATGAGAAGGACAGCAGGATCAACCCAGCAGACTGGCCTCTGCGCCGGAATGGAAGCGCGTTCCCCTCTGTGGCAGCCAGCGCCATCCGAAGCCGCTATGGGAAAGAGGCCGCGGAGCAGTATCTTGTCCGCATCGAGCTGGAATGGCACCTGGACATGATCAAAATGAGAGGGCAAGCTTCGACGACCCGGCTGCATGCGGCCGCTGCACAACAAATCATCCGTGCCTATCGGCTGGAGATTCGCGAACGGACGACGGTCGAGGCTGAGGCATTGATCAGGGCAGAGCAGGCAAAAAGGGAGGAGCTGGTTGACCTCTCCCGCCATGCGCAAGCCGGGACGGTGATTGCCCGACGGGAGAAGGCACTGAAGGCGTGGCTTGAGAAAGAGGCCCCTCTGGATGGCGAGGGTTGGAGTCTGATCAGCGCCATGTTGGGGAGCAAGGCGCTGCCCCCCGAGTTCCCGTTGTCTCCGCGCGCCGAGCGGGTGGAAAGTGATGTGCTCACATCCAACTTGATTGAGATGGCCACGGGGAGCAAAAGCCTTGGGGCACCTTTGTTCAGTTCTCGCAGCCAGCTGACACTCTCCCTTATCCAAGCCGCGCTGGCCCACTTTGCAGGCGACGCGCATGAAGAGATCCAACTGCAGCACCGACAATGGCTGGCAAAAGCGATGATCAACGAGTTTGCAGCCTCGGGCACAACCATTGTGCCATGGCAGACGACAGGCTCCCGTTTTGCCTCCGCTAAGGCATGGACGCACGTCACCCAGAGCCGCTCGATGAAGCGAACGAATCCTACAGGGAGGTATATCCCCCAGGATGAGGAAGAACTGCTGGCGATGAAAACGGCAGAGGCAAGAGAGAAGGCGAATCCGGCTCCAAATGCGTGGAGTGCCAGCCTTGAGCCTGCGCTGACCTCGATCGTGATCCCTAGGCAGGACATCTCCAAGGAAATGAGTGAGGGATTCAATCTGCTGGCCACCAATCAATCCGGCATAGAGTATAAGGAGGGTTATGGGCATTTGCGCACCCTGTTTGAAGACAACATCGACCGACCGCTCAACCAGTACATCCTGTTCTGCACCACCATCCTCTGCAAGATCCATCCGTTCCATGTGTGTGTGGCCAGCAAAAAGACCACGCTGCGCTCGCTTGAGGAGGCGCATGAGGCCATTGCCAACATGATCCTTACGCAGGCTTCCAAAACGGGATCCGGACACGACAAAAAGGGGATGGCGAACCGTGGCCAAATCGCTGCCTCGTTTATGGCCTGGTTGACGTACAAGTATTACGCGGACAAGAGGATGATGGAAGACCATTGGGGGATAACAGAGGCCAAGCTCAAGGCCAAGATCGGTGAGCAAAAAGCCAGGATTGTGTGGCGGGCATGAGCCTGATGCTGGACCAGCGCATCATGGGCTCTTGTGGGGACTCTTTGCTTCATGGCATTTCTACACTGTGCTTGCGCCACATGACAACATCACGGGGAACAAGGGGTTTCCAGAGACGAGCCCCAGCGGAACACGGTTCTGGGAGCTAACGGCAGTAGACAAGGTCGAGACACACTGGGAGAGGGTTAAGGTGTACTGGCAGCGGCAGATGTACAAGGAGGCATTAGGGACGATGTGCTCCCAAGCAACCCTGCGGATGTGGGAGGAGCGTGGCTGGTTGGAGCAGCCGGCACCAAAAGTGAGCTCCTCCAGGCGGGATGATCGGCCTGTGAGGCCAGAAAGGGCAGTCATCAATCATGCCGGCGATCTGCGCAAGCTCTGGCGAGGGTTATCGACCCAACGTGTTGAGCTCCACCCTGGACGAGTCGTTGGTCCCAGCTATGTGGGCCGGTCGGCACAACAGGGAAGCTTGCAACAGAAGCAAGTGTGGGATGACGACACAGCCGATCTGATGCGTGCCCGGAGGGATGATGAGAACGATTTGTGGTAGGCCACCAAAAGCTATGCATCACAAGGTTCACAAAAGAAATATAGATAAAGACTGCGATTAGAACTAACCAAGAAAGCCCAAAAAAAGAATGGTAGATACCAAATGTCTCTAGAAAAGCTACAAAAATCCAAAAAAAGAATTGTATATAACCGCGAGCCAGGGGATGCGGTAGCGCCGCACACTGCACAAGCAACACTTTGACAAGATATGACTACCGTCCATAAACAATGCATGCGGTGCCTGCATCCTATAAACTGAAAGCAAGCGGGAAAAAGCGGTGCACGAAACTCGCGTGGTGAATACCATGTTAGTTCAGGGCTGCCCAGCTGCAAACCGGGTGGTGTGCAGCCACCGTTAGTATACGTCGCAACGCATTCTAACGGTGGCTGCGCGACGTATACTAACGCACAGCCACCGTTAGTATGCGTCGCGACGGATACTAACGGTGGCTGTGCATTAGTATGGGTACACGCAGCCACTGGCCCATAGGGGGCTGAGCGGCTGTGGCAAATGTCGTCAGGGTCCAGACCTAGCCCTAACCCTGGCCTGAACCCAGCCTCAAAGGGGTATAGATAACCTCGACTGACTTGAGGACGCCAGTGTCTTGGAGACAGGCGAGGAGGAGGAAGCGTTCCAGAGGCGCCCAGACTGCTTGGCTGGTTGCCTTTCTCCCGGTGACAAGGGCGAACAGGAAGGAGTGCAGCTCGCTCCCAAAGGGCTCCTCGGCGTAGATCTTGGTGACAAGTTGCTGGGCGCACTCCTCTTGCTCAGAAGAGAGACCAAGCATGTAGGACGGATAAAGGTGTGCATGCCGTCCACGCAGGCGAGCAAGCGCATAGACGAGATGGGCGAGGAGTGTGCCGAGCTGGTTGGTGGAATGGCGACGGAGGTAGGCCCCATGAGGTTGACCGAGGGTGAAAGGCCCACTTGAGATGGCAAGGCGACGACGGACGCTATCAGCATCGAGGGAAGGAATGACGGTGGTATGGATCCTGCTGATATAGGCCTGAGCGGTGCCCTTGATCGTCTTGAGCAGGTCTTCTTCCCTTTCTTGATTGATGGTAAAGGTGCCGAGCCGGGCCACGGCGATGACGTTGAGCTCTTGGAAGAGCATGAGCCAAGGACGGCGCATGTTAAAGTGGCTTAGCGCGCACAGCTCGACGCTGTTCCCAGCCACGCGTACCCGTTGTGCGTCGAGCATGCGTGCATCGGCAAGGAAAGCAGCCACACCTACAGACGGTGTGGCAGCACCTAGATCGATAGGCTGAACAAGGAAGGGACGGCCAGCTCGAAGGTTCTTCGCCAGGAAGAAGCTCTGGACCCAGCATCTCTGCGAGTTGCGCTCGACTCGACCGGCCTGACAGAGGGTGGACGGATGATGGCGGTCAAGGTGCCGGGTGAAGGCGCTCTTGGATGCATAAGGGCGACGACAGTGGTGGGATGCACCCTGTCGTGCGTGGTGCTTGCAGCGCCAACCCTGTCATGGGTTGCTGATGCCGGGGACGGGCTTGAACACGATAGCGGGGATCACACAGTCGCTGCTCATGAGAGCAAGAGACTGGATGAGGGACGGAGCAGGGGCAGGTGAAGACTCGCCTGGATGGCGGTGGGATGGGCTGAGGCAGTGGCCGACCAAGTGCTCTGCTGGGACGCCGCATGCACATCGGCGACAGACGACGATACGAAACGGCAGGGCGATGGTGAGGTCGTGAGGGACAAGGTCCGGATGATCTTCAGTGGTTGTATGCACTGGGTTGGTCGCAGTACCGAGTTGCTGAAGGGAGGAGGGTGAAAGGTTTGGGGGACAGTCATCTGTGCGTGGAACAGTGAGTTGAGGGATGTGCAGCACCATGAAGACACGTACCTGAAGTATCAGAAGCATTGTCTTCCTGCAACCCAGCCCTCACTTCGTCCTCATCATCATTGTCCTCGTCCTCATCATCATCATCCTCGTCCCCATCCCCATCCCCATCCTCACCCTCCTCCTCGCCCTCCTTGCCATCCTCACCCTCGTTGTCCTCCTGACCCTCGTCCTCGTCCTCACCCTCGTCCTCATCCTCGTCCTCGCCCTCCTCTTGCTCGTCCTCATTGTCATCCTCGCCCTCATCTTCCTCACCCTCCTCACCCTCATCGGCAAGCGGTATGTCCAGCCCGGGCTCATCGTGGGCTGTATCGGATGACGTATTGTACGCGGGCGGAGCAGGGCAGGGCGGGGACGTGGCCTTGCTGCGACAGAGCAAGTTGGAATCACAGACGATGTGCCCGGTCGGTTTCATGATTGTCCCTCCAATGCTTGCGTAGCTTGGAAGGGGAGCGGTCGGTAAACGAGCAGTTGATGGCCGGACAGTGGAATGTCCTGTCGATGAGCGGCGTGTAACGGACGTGCCCATTCCAAAACCTCAGCTGGACATGTGTTTGGTGTACCTCTGCTCGGTGTTGGTCTCGAAGGTGCTTGTTTGGAAAGGACGTTTGGCAGTCGGAGCAGATGAATGCGGAGGTCTTGGGGGGCATTTTGAGAACGAAACAGAGTGAGGAGGGGAAGGCTACTCACCTGTGCAATATATGGTCGGTCTGGCGGGAAGAGAGTGATAGGGCGAGAGGGGGTGATGGTGCAAGGGGTGATAGGGCGAGAGGGGGTGACGCGGTGACGGATGAGGAGAGAGGGGGTGACGCGGTGATAGAGAGCAGAGCAGCAACTCTGTGCTCATCGCAGTGGTCGGCATGGAGCATACTTGGGTAGACGCTGATCCATGGTAGGAGAGTGCTGAGCCATACAGGGAGCGTTCTTGCAAGGATCGGCCAGAGTGCACTCCACCGGAATCTTTAGATGGCCTGGGTTGCCTGTTATGGGTGTGACGGTGTGCCATAGACAAGTTGTTGGTCGATCAGGGGGAGACACATTAGGCTAGAGTGGTGGGAAGTGGGCGAGGGTGACAAGAGCAGGAGTGAATGAAGCAAGGGTATTATCGACGTCAGGGTCAACATCTGATGGGTTCCCAATGTGGGGAAACGGACTCTAAAGTGATTTGGTGACAAAGGAAAACTACTTAGGGAGAGGGGACAGGGACGCGCGAGAAAGGAGTGCAGTTGGTGAGGAAGGAAAAGGGACTGGGTGAGGGAGGGACCCTGCTGGTGAGAAAGGAGAGCCGTTGGTGAGAAAGGAAAACTACTCAGGGGGTGGGGTTGGGGGAGAAAGGGACCTGGTTGGTGGGAAAGGGAAAGTGCCGGGTGGGAAAGGCAAAGTGTCCCTACAGGGGTGAGTGAGAAAGGGACTGCTCGGGCTGCGGAAGGAAAACATGGAGCCGCGCAAAGGGACCCTTGCAGGTGGGAAAGGAGATCATCCAGGCGCGAAAGGACCCTTGTGAGTGGGAAAGGAGATCATCCAGGCGCGAAAGGACCCTTGTGAGTGGGAAAGGAGATCATCCAGGCGCGAAAGGACCCTAGTGAGTGGGAAAGGAAAAGCGCCCCTAGGCATGTTAATCTCTGTGACGGACATGATGCACAACAGTGAAATACGATATTGTGTAAACAATGGATCATCTTTGTTATTCGCGCTAATGCTCAGGGACATTTTTAACGTACACGTGTGCCTACGAATGGAGGGGATGGACCGACAGGAGATTGGCCAACATCGCTCTCTGATGCTGGTCTAGCCCCCGCTCCTCGATTGCCTCAAACAGGCCGAGAGGAGAGAATGTCACCTCCTCTGTGGTCACCAAGCCAGCCTCGCGAATCTTCTTGCCCCCTTGCTTGTCGCAAAGAAACTCGAGCTCTTGACGGCCTAGACGCCTCCACTTGGGATGCTGCTTGAATCGCTTGTCGGCAAGGATGGCGCTGATTGGGTGGGAGATGACGAATTCGCTCCAGAGGAGGTTGTTGCAATCGAGTAGCTTGAGTAGCTCTTTGCGACCGACCATGATAATCTCCCTCCACTGCAGCTTTGTGCAGAGGTTGTCGTGCTGCGGGGACAGTAAGAACACAGACCAAGCGGAACAGCATGTGGGACGCACAAGCGTACTGGCCTGCAGATGCCTGACATTCTGCCAGAGCAGCTCGTTCTCCTGTTGAAACAGCCTGTTCTGCTGTTTCAAAGCATCCACCTGTTCCTGAAGCGTTTCGACCTCGTTCTGCACATCGTCTCCCCGCTCCCACTGGGTCTTGCCCTCTTGCTCGAGATTGCGGATCCGTATAACCATGTTGCGGAGATTGGCCTGGAGAGCTGCAATGTCCAGATGCGCACACTGACATTTGTCCTGAGCGTCTATGCAAAGAACGGAGTAAGTCTGATGTATGCGCGTTGTTGGGGACTAACCGGAGGAAGGATGCTCTCCCAGGCTCTTGCTTTCCTCACTAGCCGCTTCGTCGGGGCTCTCAGCCTTCTGCATGGCGGTCTTGGGGTCGCTGGGGGAGGGGAAGGGGGAGGGAAGGGTGGTTGTCGATGGCTGGGACATGATCGAGTTGGGGGGACAGGGAGCAGATGAATGCCGCGGTCTTGGGGGGTATTGTGAGAACGAAACAGAGTGAGGAGGGGAAGGCTACTCACCTGTGCAATATACGGTCGGTCTGGCAGGAAGAGTGTGATATGGCGAGAGGGGGTGACGCGGTGATAGAGAGCAGAGCAGCAACTCTGTGCTCATCACAGTGGTCCGCATCGACGGCACTTAGGTAGAGATCGTTCCATGGTGGGAGAGTGCTGAACCATACAGGGAGCGTTCTTGCAAGGATCGGCCAGAGTTTGCTGCACCGGAGTCTTTAGATGGGCTGAGCTGCCTATTCTGGGTGTGATAGTGTGCTGACGGTCGATCAGGGCAAGATGCAGAGACTGAGTGTGGGAGGTGGGCAAGTGTGACAAGAGTAAGCAGTGAAGGAGAGACCGTCGACGTCAAATGAGGTTGTCGTACTTGCCTAACTTACTCTTCGACGGACCCTATTGTTGACAATACAGTGATTGGTGGGAAAGGAGATGGACTTAGGAAAATGGCGCGGTTGGCGAGGAAGGAAAAGCAGTTGGTGCGAAAGGAAAGGGTCCTTGGTGGGAAAGGAACAGATCCCCACTTGGGTGGAACATCTTGGTGGTAAGGGACGCACTGTGCTTGCAGGTAAGGGACTCCTTGCACGTAAGGGCGCTGTGAGTTAGGGACTCGCTGTGGGTAAGGCACGGTAGGTAAGGCAGTGTGGGTAAGGGGACTCTTTCCCCACAAGGCAAGGATGGATGTCTCAGCATATGGCAACTGTGTGATGCTTTCCAGCGTGAGTAAGAAACTCTTCTCGGCATGGTCACAAGCCATGCACCTGGCGCAACTATCATCCTATCTCTGTGGGTGACCAATCAGATAAAGGGCGGTGTTAGAGCGGGCTTCTATCATGACAATGGGGACTTCTTTAGTGGAGGATAGCCAGATGACTGCTCCCAGCGGAGCAAGTCGTATCAATGTAGTCGGGCCATACACATGGTTGCACTGGTGCTGTGTAATGCAGGTTACTCCATACGGAGACTCTGGCACCTCCACAGCGATGCGCTGCATATGCTTATCTCTGCACCCACCGTGATATAAACTGGTCTGTCTCGCTCAATGACCTTTCCCCACCCCCCCAGAACTCAACCACTTCAACAACATGGCCGAGACGACTGCGTGCGCATTCTGCCTGCTACCTGCACAGTGCCTGACCATACAACAGTACCACTTGCAACTGTCAGACATTGACGGGCCTCAGGATGTTGCACACATGTGCCCATACCTCGCCGGCTCCGGATGCCTTTGTTCCCGATCCGGAGTGCACAAACAACTGCACGATCACGAGCGCTCCCAAAGTATTTGCCAGCTTCGGGTCGTCCCGAGCCGATAGCGCGTGGAACAACGGCAAATGTCCGGCTTGCATTGCAGATGAGAAGAAGAAGGCAGCAGCGGCGGCTGCTACGACGAATGGAACAAAGTGAACAGCAGTGCAGAAAGGGTTGACGGGGTTATATCATGAGAGGTCCGGGGGGAGTGGGATGTGAACGGCTATTTCATGCAGTATCTCACCTGCATCTCGGACCTTCCCCTGCCAAATTTCGAGTATGAGATTGCCCAGAGGCAATCATGTTGTATCCGGAAATATCCCCTTCTCATATGACCGTGCCCAATCCTCTTCCTCTTCATATCCCTCGACTCCGTCAAACGGCGGCCTGCCTTCCATGATCCAGTACATGGTGCTCCCAAAGCCGTAGATGTCCACCTGCTTAAACTCGTCCCAGTCCTCCACCTTTGCACTCCAAAAATCTTTGATGGACAGTCGTGGGTCGAGCGCAGCACGCCCCTTGTAATTGCCAGGGTATGACGCTTCCTCGAAATCGGCAAGCTTGACGTTGAGGTCGTCATCGAGCAGGACGTTGCGTGGATGAAGGTCCGCATGGATGACACCACAAGAGTGTATGGCGCTCAGAGCATACGCCAGTTGGGCACACCACTTGATGCGCTGGAGGTTGCTAGGAGACGTCCGGTGAATCTCGGCTCGCCTGAGGTGCTCCACAACGTCGCGGTGCTTCATCATGGGTAGGTACAGGGCGCATGCTTGACGATCGAATCCGAGTGCACGAAGGACATATGGGCATTTTGCTGCGGGCAAGCGGTCGGCCAGTACCATATAGCAGTTGTATTCCCGCTCAATGGCCTTATGGCAACCCTTGTGTTCGGGATCACGAGGCTTCTTGACTACCCACTCGTCTTGTGGGTTACCAGACGGAAAGATGAAGCCGGTTTGTCCCACTCCAATTGGATGGATCCGAAGGTTGGAGTGGAGGCTGGTCAGCAAGCATGAGTAGTGTTTCAATGAGAAGCACAAAATGATGCTTACATGGGTGCAGTTGTCGAGATCATTGTCAAGTGCACAGTGTGATGGTGATGAAGGGTGGTGGGAGAGAACGAAGATGCAGGTCCCTGTAACAGGTTCGGGAGCAGTTATCCTAGTAACGTACTTGTCTCGGTGAGCAAGGGACAGTTTGGGTTGGAAGGGAAAAGAGTTGTCGTAAGGGACCAAGTACTGTGCACGACTGTGGTGGGAAAGGAAAAGGGGTGTGGGGGGGAAGGGACCGCTTTGGCTGGGAAGGAAAACAGTTGTGGTGAGTAAGGGACCGCTGGGTAAGGGACCACTTTTGGAGCAAAGGAAAACTGGTGTACTGAGTGAGGAATTGCGAGGGACCCCTTTGATGAGAAAGGAAAACCATTGCAGCGAGTAAGGGACCAGAAAGCACATGGCAACTTCCAGCACGGACACTGTGGCATGAACGGGAATGCATTGCAGTGGGCATAAGGCTTGTAAGGTATCATACAATCACTGTAAGGACACTAGGAGGAAGAAGGAACGATGTTGAGAAGGTGGAGCAGGTACTGCTTGGTGTGGGCAGACACGCCTCTGGCTTGTGCCGCCTCTTGAAGTGCGGGCATGCTAAAGGCATGCACCGCAGGCTCCCCGATATCACGAAGGTCCCGCCCGTTGTCGTAGAGGAAGTGGGCAACCTCAGGCGTGAGCCGTCTCCACCTTCGATCGGTATTGAACCGCGGGTCCATGACGGTGGCTTTGCGCGGGTGTTGGGCAACAAAGGAAGTCCAGTTGAAGTCCGGCCAGTCCAGGAGAGACATGAGGTACTTGCGGCCCTTGACGATAATCTCCCGGCGTTGGATCTTGGCCAGCGCATCATTAGGCTGCAAGTGAGAGAGATGAGCAGGTGAATAGCGTGAATGGTGCGACTTACAAAAACAAATGTCTGCATCTCTTGAAGGTCTTCGCGGAGCTGCCCGTCCTCTGCTGCCAGTACCAGGTTGTCTTGCTTAAGAGCAATGAGCTGTTGCTGCAGAAGCGTGTTCTGGGTGGTGAGGCCGTCAATCAGCTCGCCTTGCAGATTGACCTGCTCTCCCAAGGCTTCGATCCTTGCTTTCATGGCCTTGGCTTCTTCCTGCCAGCTGGTTGGGGCGCTTGCAATGCTCTTCTTGCCTGTGCCGTTGCTTGAGGCAGCTGAACAGTGGATGAGCGGATGGTCTAGGGAGCAAGGGTGTCGACTCACAGTTCTTGTTTCCTTGCATCGCAGGCAACAGCTCTTCGCCATCTTCAGAGCGACTGGTGTCACAGGGGACGTGAAGGGTGATGCCATCAGGAAGGGGCTCGTGGACGTCGATGGGACGTTGATCCAAATCTGAAAGTAGAGATGAGGATGAAGTTTGTCGGTCAGGAAGAGCAAAGGAGATACCGGTGAGTACCTGACTGCAGGATGCATCGGGATGCTTAAAGGTATTATCGGCCGGCTCGACACCCGATATGGCTGTTGCAAGCTTCTTCTTGGGGCTTGCTCCCATGTTATCGGAAATGGCGTCGATCTCTTCACTTGTGGGGCATGGGCGCTTGCAGGCTGAGGAGGTTGCAGTCTGTGGGCCGGTTCGCTGGGAGTGGGCAGGTTGATCGTCTTCGTCCGGCTGCCCAGCAGGAGCAAGAGGTTCATGAGACATGGTGGATGTTACTCTGGGGGAGGACGATTGGGTTGTTGGGATGGTAAGAGTGCACAGGTCAGATGTTGGTGGCAGAGAGCAAGAGATGACTTGGGCTGAGCAGAGAAAGGTGTACAGTGTACGGATACGGATAAAAGCTCCGACAGGCATGAGGCGATGCCAATGAGTAAGGCCACCCCTTCCGGGTGGAAAGGAAAACAGTTGAGGTGAGTAAGGGACCACTTTGGACAGAAAGGAAAAGGGTTGGAGTGAGTAAGGGACCGCTTCGGGCAGGAAGGAAAAGGGTTGGAGTGAGTAAGGGACCGCTTTGGGCAGGAAGGAAAAGGATTGGAGTGAGTAAGGGACCGCTTTGAGCAAGAAGGAAAAGAATTTTGGTGCGTAAGGGACCGCTTTGGTGAGAAAGGAAATCTTTTGGTAGAGTAAGGGACCACTCCCTCACCCCAAAAGACTTTCCCTTCCGCAACATGAGGTTCCTTTTGGCCTCAAAGTGTTCCTTTCCTCAGGTGAGGGCTCAAGTTGGCAGGATGGGTGAGGGGAAAGGGGAATGGCTTAGAAAAATTGAGGTGGGCTGTGGGACAAAGGACGGTTGAAGGGGGATGGGGGCAGGAAGGAATGTCTGGCGAGGATGGAGAAGTATAGGACTCTTACCAAGGGAGAGGAGGACAGGAAGTCAAGAAGCGAAAAGGGCGGTCAGGGACACATCGGTGTGGTCCCTGAACGTGCTAACAACTAACCTCTCTGTCCTCTACCATCCTTCTTGCTGTTGCTTTGTGTTACTCCCGACCGTTCTCAACCGTCCGCTACTGGTACTAAGCTGGGAAAGTGGGGATAAAAGGGAGATGAGGGGGGAAAGAGCTAGCTGTGGTTATGGAGAGCCAGGTGCGTGGATTGCGCTCCTCTTGTGTACTTGGACTGACTGCATCATCCCTAGGGTCCCTCTCTCTGACCGCCCAATATTGTCACCTCATCATCTCAACAATCTCCTTGTTGATTTGAATGGCGGCAAGCTCAGCGCGCGAATGGGGATCAGGGGGATAGGTTCAGGAAAGAAGTGAGAACGGATTGTTGCTGTAAGGGTGGGAACGGTTGTTCAAGCTCATCGAGTGGTCTGCTCTTGTGCGAGGGCCCTGGGTCAAACAACATCCGGCCGTCTTCATCAACGTCTCGACAACTCGCTTATCGATCTCGAAAGGGAGAAGGCGATCGGGTGGATGGAGGCCAGGAGGGAGTATTAACAGAGATGTGAGGGTATATCTTCGGTGTAAGGTGGTGAACGGTGCGTCGCTTCACATCACTTTGGTCTGAATGCTGAGTTGTCATCTTAGGGTCCGCCCTCGGATGACGTGCAACACATCTTCATCAACGCTACAATAACCGCCTTATCGATTTTCAAGGGGAGAAGGCGAGAGGGTGGATGCAAGGGCAAAGGAGGTGACTCAAAAAGAAATGGGGGCTTATTGTTGCTGGAAGGGGTGGAACGGTCTGCCGTTCTGCGAAGCTTGGTGAGGAACGGTCGACTTTGCGCCCAGGGTCCGCAACCAAACTACACCCAACTTCCGACATCACATCCTCGATAACGGCATTATCGATTTGGAAGGGGAGAAGGAGGGATCATAGGTGAATGGGACGGGTACAGGATATAAAAAGAGCTGAGGGAATGGGAGGGGTGAAAGGCCTCGAACGGTTGACCGTTCGAGGAGGCTTTAATGTTACCGGTCGACCGTTCACAAGGGTCCAGGCTGCCTAGAGTTGTTGTCGCGGGAACGACCGTTCGGGGCATTGTCATTAATTAATTTATTTCGAAACTTGGCAGGACGAGAGAGGAGATGACAAAGTACATTCTCCCCTTTGCCCTGTTGAAATCGGATGAGTGATGAACCCGGACCGGTCGGAAAAGGGCATTTTGCTCACCAATGCCCATTGGTGCGGGGTGCCAGGGTTAGTTCTGCGCTAGGGTTAGGGTTACTCTTGGGTTGCTCCTCCACAAGTTCTGCTGGGTGCGGCCTTTGGTGCGGTTCCGGTTGCTCTTGCGGGTCTAGCACGTGTACGGTATGCTTTGTACTCGGTGACACCTACAGACTGTACCACCGGCGGGTCAAGCGTGCTTCCTGCAAGAGTCACATCAAACTGCTATTAGTAAGTGATGCAGAGGTTGTGCGTGGCAATGCTCCCACCCAAGACAAACCGCTCCTTCAGCGCGCAACTAGCGACGCGCCGAGGCTGTTGCTGCTCCAGCGCGCCCGAGTTTGCCGCTAAAGACACCCCCTTTGCTGGCGACCTCGGCTCATGCTTTTGCCCCATTGCGGGTCGCATATCTCATCTGTCTTTGTTTCACATTACGAAGCATTAAGAGTACGAATGGCGACGCCAGAGCGCGACCGGCCGGACTATGTACGTGCTACAATACTACTTCGACCGGTCTTCGTCCTTCGTTCCCGCCGTCACATCCTGCGCCGCGGAACGCCAATCATTCTCTAGGAGGAAAGACACACGGTCGACAAGGGCCATCTGTGTCATGGCCGGCGGTATATACCTGGGTCCTTTCAGACAAAGTCGCATTGGCTGGGAGGGTCCACTCACCGCTCAATCGGATTGTCCTTCGCACTTTGCAGGGCCCGGACCAATTCATCCGTATCACCCTTATGCACATGGTAAATGTAGGGTTCCTCGATGAACCGGAGACCGTCGTGCTGCGTCGCCCACCGAGACCTGTTCTGGGGTTGATCTCTATCCCAGTTGTCGATGGGATTGACAAAGGGCACGCCGAAACAGAGTGCATCGTAGGGAGAGGGCGATAGATAAGGTTGCCCGATCCCTAGCAAGGCTCGACTGTGCGACAGGCGGTCATAGAAGAGCTCCTTCGGCATCTGGCCGTAATTCGTAACCGGCAGCGGCCAGGGCGAATTGGAGCCGCTATCGTTCATGAAGCCCGCTATAAGCTGAAGACCGGTTCCATCGGCGACGAGCTGTAAAGAGTCGGGGCTCCAAGGGTATGAACTTTGGTAGAAGTATCTCGAGTACTTGCCGAGGATGTATATTTGCTCGTTTCTGCGATCGTGCGGGACAAAGTCCTTCGTCAGGCACTCACTCTCGAGACTATAACCCAAGTATTGGTTTCCGCCACGATAGTCTTCAGGCGAGAGCGTCCATAAGCCACCCAGAGGATGACATGCTCCGTTCCAGAAATGCAACGAGAAGGTCTTCCAGATTGGGATGCCGAGTGTATTGGACGAGCTCTCCACACATTTGGAATCTTCGAAGCATCTGGTAATATCCTCGCATTCGCCAAAGACGACCTTGACGAGATCTGGGAACATGCGATAGTGTAGCAGCGCTGCTTGAAGATTGTCGCTATACAAGTAGGAGTAGCCGAGTTGCTTGATAGCCACGAGCTAGGCAGCGACCGTCAGACGTCGTTCCGAAAGAAGCGATAGTATGACAAGACACACACCACAGATGCTGCCCATATATCCTCCCCCGACACCGATCCTCTAACCGACAGACCAAAGTGGGAATCCGCCAAAAGGACGATCTTTGTTTGGTTCGCCGCACAGGTTCCCGTAGCGAGGCAGGTCATGAGGGCCTGAAGCGTGCGCGCGTTGCTGTCCTCGATATTCTTGACATCTTCGGGTGTGGATTGTGGGAAGAGCAGTTCGAGGTATGGAGATGGACGCAGGCGAAGCTTGTCTCGCGTGAAGTCCAGAAGAGCGAGGTGACCGTTCAGTCCTACAAAGATGCCGACGCCGATGCAGAGAAGGAGACCTGACCGACCCATTAGCTCGAACCGCGTCTCTGCGGGGCGACATACCAACGAAAAGTTTTGCCTTGCTAATGTAGAACAGGGAGCCGTGCGTAGAGGCTTTGGTTTGTACTTCGACGTCAGGCTTCTCGTCGGCTGCGCTTAGAAGGAGCTCCGCCTCTTCGAGCTGGGAAGGAGTACGGTTACTCATGGCACGGAGAGGCTGACGCTAATAACCTACTGTCCACGAGAGGAGAGGGGATATATGCACACGCCATCGCCTGTCCTAGCTTGGAGAAGCACAGACATGGTGTCTCGAAGGAGAGCGAGAGGGTGCTCTGTCTCGTCGCGACGATCACTGGTATGGGAAGCGGCGGACGCGTTCTCCCAACTGTGGCGCAGGATGACGCTCCTTCTGCTCTGCCACGCAACCCAATAGGTACGACGTATGATATTGTGCAGTACTAACTACGCGGTATGGAGAAGGAAGATAGCTCATGCCGAGTTGTCAATTGGAGATTCGGTTGCGCAAGGGATTCCCGTGCAATCACAGGACGTAGATCTAGGACACATGACCAGATGATCACAATGTAGTGATACTAAACTTACGTCCTCGTTTGCTAGCCTTCCTGCTTGCAGTTCCAAGGCAGCTCGGGTCCGCCAATCTTGGGATAGGAAGTCCGCTACGCGGAAACGAACCGCTGCTGTAGTCATGTTAGGGTGGACGTATCTGGGTAGATAATCAGCTGCCTCTCCAGTAGACTCGCTTGAAACAACTCGCGAAGGGATGGGTGTATCCAGCGCTTTCTGAAGAGCACGGGTGAATGCGTCCACATCGCCCTTGAGGACGGTATAGACGTAAGGCTCGCCAAGCTTCATGATCCCATCGTGTTGGCTGCTCCACTTCGAGGTGTTGTACGGTTCGGCAGGATCGTACCACAAGGCTGGGTTGATAAACGGTACGCCTAAGCATAAGGCATCCCACGGTGAAGGGGACAACATTGGGTTGCCGATACCGATCAGCGCTCTGCTGTGGCCAATGGCGGTATAGAACCCGTCTTGATCTAGGGTACCGAGGTTACGAGTTGAAGGCGGCAAGACTTCTGCTGCTGCGTCCTGTGCGCCTTTCAGTCCGACAACGAAGTTGACGTCGGTGGATTTCGCTGCAACTTCGAAGGCTTCCCTGGTCCAAGGCGACGCATCCGATGAGAAGTACCGCGCATACTTTGCCAGAATATATGCTTGATTGGGTCGTTCTTCCGTTGGTACGAACCGCCGCCTTCCGCATGCTTCTTCGATGCTGTATCCGATGTAGATCTCACCGTTGTCGTAGAATTCCGGCGAGAGCATCCAGGCGTGGCCCAGTGGATGACCTCCGTCACCAGGCCACCACTGAAACCCGAACAGCATCCAGAAAGGTATACCATTTGGATTCGACGCGCTCTTCAGGCAAGCTGGATTCTTGAAGCAGTCCTGAATTGCATCGGGCTCGAGAATGACGGCTTGAACCATGGTCGGAAACATCCTATACTGCTGAACGACTTCGTTGTTGGTCTGCGAGAACAGATAGGAATAGCCCAACTCGTCCAGAGCGGTGAACTGCAAGGTGCTCAGGTAGCTGGCTAGACGGTTCGAATCGAGTTACTCACGATCGACCTCCCCCTGCGTTTGGTGAGCATATGAAATGTCTTGCAGCAGGCGAGGGACGCACCAGATGTGCTCTCCTTGCATATGCCCTCGAACTGTGTCTACAAGGTTGACCGAACCTAGCAGAACGACCTTCGTTTGATTCTCGGAGCATGTCCCAGCTCGCATACACCCCACCAATGAATGCATTGTCTTCGCGTTTCGATCCATCCAGGAAGTCTCGTCATATGTTGTCTGCTCAGGAAAGATGGCCGAAAAGACATCATGTCCAATTCGGTCGGTGATCGTCTGGCGGATGAAGCGTGGGACCTCAATCCAAGGCTCTACACTGTCGGGAGGATAGTACAGGGCGGCCCCCAGGAGAATGACAGTGAAAGCACCGGCAAGGAGCGCTGCAAGAGAAGTTCAGGACGGATTTCAGTGCATTTTGAGTGTCACTCACCAATACGCGCCAAAGGCAGGAGTATGCTCGACTGCATTACCATCACCGTCACGTACTGGGAGAACGAAATACTCAGAAGGCGTAACCGGGAAAGGAGAACTAGTGGAGCAGGTCCAGCCAGAACCGCATACACTTGCCTCGCGCGGCTTCTGAACAAGTCTCAACTCGATCATGTGGTCAGAGCTCGCGATCTTGGATGTGGAGAGAAGTGAGCTGCCGGGGCGTACGCCACCAGTTTAGAAATATGATACCGAAGCGATCGTGATTGCATTCCAAAGACCGAAACCCAGTAAGACAAGTCGGGAGGAAAAGGACGCCCAGCGACCAATCCGTTCCCTGATACATGATTGATCAGTAAAAATATTCCACTTGATATGCCCAATAACTTCAGACGTCCTGTTATAGCCTCTGTCCAGACGCCAACCTGTCTGCCAATATCCTTCCCTGCCCCACTCTCTGTTGCGTGGTCAACCTCCCACCCGTCTTCTCTCTCATCAACGCCATTATGGAACCGGCGGCCGCGGCTCCTTTCTTCGGTCGTGGTGGTGCCTTGACGTCCGCTGCTAGTTCGGTATTCGGTACGCAGAAGATAGCTTCTGCTCTGTACGGGCACGCAGCGGGAGGGTTGGGCCACACCTCGCCATTGTCCTAGATCCTTGTCTTAGATCGATCGCAACTGTCGGCTGATACAACGCGCACCTGGTTATATATGCACGCTTGGCTTGATGTGCTGTAGAAGCAGACGAGAGCATCGTCGTGCATCTCTTGAATGTAGTTCTCCTCCCCGTATCGGTCGTATGTCGGGCAACCGAAGCACGAGTATGGGTTCTCGGTCGGTCGAGCGCTTGTTCCCTGGAATAGTGTGATAGCAACGATTGCAAGGGGTATACAGCTGCGCATGTTGGGCAGGAAGAGCACCCAGTGAATGACCTCAGGTGGGGGGTATGGTGAGAGGCAGGTCGTGCGAGAACCTTTTGTAGGCCGACGCTGCCCACGGATGGAGCGAAGGGACGCCACGATCAGGCACTACTACCAAGCAAAGGGTCCTTAACCATTCTTCGACAGATCATTAGCTCGGCAAACAATGGAATGTTGGACCGATATATTGTTTGTAAGGACTAGCAAGTCGCTCGCGACTTATTATATCATACAAGGTAGAGAATGATAACGTTGTTACATGAGTGTCATAAAGGTAATGTGCATTAAGTGTAAATTGCGGTGAGGCGGATGCATGATGTGCGATGAATGATGAATGATGAAGAAAGGCAAGAGGCGAGGCCAAGTCAATCGGCCGGATGCTGGAATGCTGGATTTGCCAGTGGAAGTCTACTTCATGCGTCTAAGCTTGTCCATAACCATCGCGAAGTCTTCGCGCTCCATCTCTCCGATGCGACCTTGAAGGCTGTCTTTCTTGCCAAGGCGAGGCGTCCGGCCCTTTCCTCGACGAACACGAATCTCAACACCTTTGTCGGAATCGTCGCTGTCGTACGAGTACTCAGAGAATGGGGTCATGGTTCGCATAACTTGAGAGGCACTCGACATCGACATGGTGTGTGAATGTCCGGCAGATTGCGAGGACACAGAGCGAGCTCGGGCAAGATGTGGTTCCAATTCCGGGACGGGCTCCGTCACGATGCGAGCGTGCTTGTCAAACAGTACGTCCACCGATGGCGGAGGCGGGGGCAGCTGCGTTGCCGGGACGCCAAAGAACTTGGAGAGCTTTGCTGTTCTACGAATCTCTTTGCCCCCTTCAGACTCCTCGCTGCAACGGCGAGAAGAACGACCGGCGTTCTTAGCTGCAGGCTCGGAGATTGGCGAGGGAACCGGTGCCGCGTCTTGGCTGAGCAGCTGGAGAAGGAGAAGTCAGCCAAGGTATCTCTACAGGAAACCAAAAACTGACGTTAGAGATAGCCTCCACTGAAAGCAGGCCTTCGCCCTTCTCCGACGTAGTCACGGTAGAGGCGGGAATCAGAACGCTCTTGCTACGCGCATGTACGACCTCTCGAGGGTTCCTGCGCTCGTCGGCCGATCGCCGGCCAGGAGCAACCAAAGAAATCGGTACGTTCTCCCCAGTCCACCTCTTAATCTTGGCGAGCCTTGCGCGTATCCGGCGCCGCTCGACCATTTCCGGGTCAACTTCGCAGTCAGAGTCGTCGTCTTGTGGGCTGAATAGGATCGGTGATGAGAAGGACATGGAGCTGGGACTTGGTGGCGGCGATGGAGGACGAGGGACGGAGGTGAGGGTGATGGTCGGCATTGAGGGTTTCAACGCGAGGGTGTGGCCATTCGAGGAGGTCAATGGCGGCGATGGGAGGGGCAGCGGAAGTGGCACTGTGACGGTGTTTCGCCGCTTTGCAAGCACGGCGGCGGATGGTCTTGTTGGACTCGGAGGAACGAGGTCAATCGCGAGTTCGATGTGGGGCGTCTCTCCGAGAATCCGCTGGAGCTTCTGGGCCTGTTTGACAAGAAGCGCTCTGGAACGTGGTGTGAGCGTGTTGGTGCTATCCATGAGAGGAAGCGCAGGAGTTGAATGGTGAGGAAGGAGGACGTCGGTGGAAAGGATTGAGAGAACGGGTGATGAGGATGTTGAGGCGATCGAGAGCGCAGGGGCGGGTCGAGAGATGGAGGTAGCCATGACTGTCGTGTGAGACTGTTATGCTCTATGGATGGTTGTGCGGTGCGAAAAGAGAAGTTGGGGTGTACGTTGGGTAGAACGGGTGCAAGCGAGGAGGCGCTATGAGAATTGGCCCGACGACGACGAAGACTGAACGGAGGACAGGCGACGGCGGAGGATGGGAGACCAGCCGAGTAAGGGCGCGGGATAAGAGTTGGTGATGGTGCCTAGAAGAGCGCGCACAGCACGGTGACTCTGATGGCAGAAGGTTGAGAAGGCCAGAGAGATGCACGGGCGGGGGATCGAGTCGTCTTTTCCCGCGAAGATGAAGACCAATGTCGTTCGATTCGATGGGTCGGGAGCTGGCAATGAAATACGATGGCAATGAGCACCGGTGAAGGGGGGATATGCGACGGGGCAGAGCGAAAGGAGAGGGTGGTTGGTATGACAGGACCTGACTGCGTTTAAAGGAGGGGAATGGGATAGGAAGAGGGAGGAAGTGAACACGCTCGGCGGGTCACTGCGAGTGGGAGTAGTTTCCGGATATGGAATGGTATGCAAAACAAAAGGAGGCAAGGCTACCCTGACGTCGGGGCACTTGGAGCGTGTGTGCGTGTGTGAGTGTGATCGGCGTGTATATCGGGGCTGATCCCGGGTTGGCATGTATCTCAGATATCACACACCCATACACACACAAAACAAGGCCACTCTGTCAGCGCTTGTAACTGTACCAGCAGACTGCCTCACTGTCACATACCGCATCACCGGTATCCCACACATCTCACATTCCATCGCAACATGATTGATCCCGAATCTCACATCCTTCCCTTTGATCCCGCCAGTCGCCATGCACGTAATCTCATTGCCCGCTTCGGTCGGCTTCTTTCGATCCCTTAACCTCCGTCTTCTTTTCCCCGTACATGACTCCTTCTCTTCCTTCCATCTTGGTCATATCGCACCGACCAGTTTTTTCGCACTCTCCAGAAAGTTCGACGTTGCACAAATGTTGCGCAAGTACTTGAGCCTTGGCATACCGGTAGCATTCCAGCCGCGGGTCAGTGAGACAGGACGCGTCTCAGTCCAAATTTTGGTCGGCAACGTCCGCCCGCACCGCATCTGAATCCCACACAGTCGCAGCATGCCTCCGCCCCCACAGCTCCAAGTCTCACCTCCATGCCTCAGACGGTCGACGTCCGCCGCGGTCCTCCTGATACTGAAATACACACCGACTTGAATAGCTCACGTGCCGAGCAGTGCTTTATCTGAGCGCGAATATTGATACTCAGCGTGATCTCATCACCCCTAGTGCGAGTGTACTTCTACACAAACGGACACTCCATGATGCCATCATTTGTGTTGCAAGATACTTCCTCAAACAATCATCCCGTGCAATTGACACAACAAGCACGGATGGCATCACTTCGTGAACGCCATCACCTACATCACCGAGCCTAGACGTGGAATCGCACCCCGAAACAGTTAGCGCCCAAAGCCCCCACCGAGGGTCCGGCGGGAACGTCGAATGTCTTCTTTCCCGCACGCTTGACGCCCCATTGGATGATTATCGAACATACTAGTTTGTCATAAATAAAGACTCTTTCAGTGACGAATAAGTGGGAAAGTATGTCAGTCGGGCCCGAGGTTGACGTCTTCTGTCCACTTCTTCTGCGGCTAGGCGGCGATCGGACTGTTCGAAGCTAGGGTTGGCATCGCGACTGAGTACCAAATCTGTAGGGTATACTTTCGGTATTCGTACGAATCGCTCAGTATGGAGACAGCTCCACTGGCGAAACGGACTCTCCCTAATGCGGCAATGCGCGTGTCCTGTTCTTGAGCTTCACAGGCTCAGAACCATGAATAGCAGCGGCGAGCCGGAAAATCTTTCTTCGGCTCCGAGTTGTGCTAAGGGACGCGTGATCACGCGACGCGCATTCCAGCGGCCATCCGCGCTTGACACACCAAAGCAGGTCGAGCAACACACCGACCAACGCAAGCAGCATGCCATCCCTCCAAGAATTCGTGAACGAGCAGCGGGCGTTGGAGGAAGAAGCGTCCCAAGCGCTTCCATGGTCCTTTTCCGAATGCACGTATAACAAGGGGTACATCCGCCAGCCTGTCTATCTCTGCTTGGCGTGTCAGTCGCCACACGGGATATGCGCCGCTTGCTCTATCGCTTGTCATGGGGATCATGAGCAGGTTGAGCTATTTCCCAAACGGGCATTCAGGTACGTCGTGCTCCATTGTGGAAGTGTGACTGTTGGCTGAAGTGAGAATAGATGCGACTGCCCGACAACATCGTTAGCGCATCAATGTACCCTGCATCGCGCCCAAATGCCGCCAAATGACAAGAACAAGTACGGCCAGAACTTTCATAACGAGTTCTGCAGATGTGGGCGGCCATACTTACCGAGCGAGGAGAGGGAGACGATGATCCAATGCTTGGCATGTGAGGTAGTCCTCCCTCGCTTCTGCGCCGTGCTGTTCGCTAACGACTGGCAGGACTGGTATCACGAGAGCTGCCTGAACCTACGAGAACGTCCGCCACCACGCTCTGCGGCAGATACAAGACCTGCAACAAACGGAGATGATGCGGCCTCCGATGCGTCCGACCTGCCACCCGCGTTGTTATCGGAAGAGGACTACGACTCGCTTGTATGCGCTGATTGTGTGCGGAAGAGCGCGTTACTCCAGCGGTGGGCCGGTACGCCAGGTGTCAAGATGGTCGTCCGGGAGAAGGGGACGGAGTGGGCTGTGGTTCCGTCTGAGAGTGCGAAGGAAGAGGCAGTCAAGGAGGAGACGGTTGATGTTGGCTCGAGCGAGCTCGCTTCTGTGGAGGCTGATGCACCAAAATCGGAAGAGCTACCGAAATCAGAGGAAGGCTCGGAGAGCAAAGTGGGCGTGAAACGAGAGTTGGAGGACGGGGAAGAACACCGACCAACAAAGAAGCCTCGTTCGCTCTGCCACGCACCGGAACAGTCGGCAATATCGAAGCGCATCTTCAATCCGGATGATGGTCATCCGCCTCTGGAGTCGGCAGGGGACGTCTTTCTTATGGAGGGTTTCCGATCCAGATGGTGTCAATGTCCGGATGTGAGCCACTCAACAATGCTTCGCGTTCGCGTAATGACAGATATGCAGTGTCTGCCAGCATTCGAAGGGCAAGAGTACTTGCTACGCGAAGAAGAGACGTACGAGCCGCCGGACGACCCAGAAGCTCGTGAGCAGCTCTGTCCCTACTCATTCTTTACGTCACACTGACTTGTGAAACAGAAATGTCCATCGAAGAGCTGGGAATGCGTATGCTGGAGCGCCTCCCGAGGGACAGAGTCATCGATGGCATTCACGCATATAACCAATTTCGGTATGCGAGTTGTTACTCAACTGTTAACTGAAGAATTTATGACTCTGGCAGGGATCGACTGCTCGATTTCCTTCGACCGTTCACGCAGGAGAATAAGGAGGTGCGGCAGGAAGATATCGAGAACTTTTTCAGTAACCTGCGTGCGGGTCGATAGCAGGATGGTGGGGATGCGTGCCTGCCAGGTGACGACATATGATCTGGGTGTCTCTGTAGGTGACTGTAACAACATGTTATGCATATGGTGCCAATGTAAGACGGGGTTGATCTTGTTGTACAGGCGTTGTAGGAGAAGATAAATGATGCTCTACGTGCTCATAGGTAGCCACGCCCAAGGGCCCAAGATGGGGCTTCGGCAGACACAATGCGGTTGGCCTCCAGATCCTCTGCTTCGCTCCTCCAGTCATGCTCGACAAGATAAGATACCCGCTTGAGAAGAGCCTTCTGAGTCATCGCGGGTGGTATATACCTAGCCGCAAATTGAGCAGATTGAAGCAGAGCAGAGAAAAGAACTCGCCTGTCGATGGGATTATCCTTTGCTGCCAGTGCGGCTCGCACTAGTCCGTCCGTATCGCCCTTGAAGACATGATAGACGTAAGGCTCGTCGATATATCGCAAGCCATTGTGCTGCGTCGTCCATCTGCTCCGGTCAGACGGGTCACTTCGATTCCAGCTGGTGACGGGGTTGATGAACGGCACACCGAAGCAGAGCGCGTCGTACGGCGAAGGGGATAACCAAGGGTGGACAATACCTAGCATTGCTCGACTATGGGAGACGTGGTGGAAGAATGTCGCCTTGTCAAGCTTGCCCAGGTTGACCACGCCGGCGGGGTCCGGTCTTCCCTCGTTGTGAAGGTAGCCAGCTACGAGGCCGAGCCCGCTCTCCTCTTTGATTCGAGTTAAGGCGTCAGCCGCCCAAGGATAAGCGTGCGAGTAGAAGTATGAAAGCCGTTTTGCCAAGATATACACCTGATCGTCTCGCTGATCGTGAGGCACGAACTCGAGCTTCCGGCAATTGTCCTCCAGGCTATAGCCGATATACTGGTTGCCGCTCCGGTAGTCCTCAGGCGAGAGTGTCCATCGTCGGCCGAGCGGATGGTTGTCACCGTCCCAGAAATGGAATGAGAAGATCTTCCAGATAGGTATACCGAGCAGATTGGCTTCGCTCTCGATGCATTGCAGGTTCTCGTAGCAGGCGTGGACGTCTTTACCTTCAGCTATGACCACCTTGACCAGGTCGGGAAACATGCGATAGTGCGCGGACGCTGACACGAGGTTGCGATGGTAGAAGAAAGAGTAGCCGAGCTGGCGCAATGCATCGCGCTAAGAAGGATTCGAGCCTGCTCCAGTCCTACATCGTTTGCCCACGCTCACCACCGAAGCAGCCCAGATATCCTCTCCCGACACCTTTCCCTTGACCGCATTCTCGAAGTGAGGAGACGCCAGTAGGACGACGGAGGCTTGATTGTCAAGGCAGGTACCTCTCGTAAGGCAGTTCCTGAGAGCTTTCAGCGTCTCGGCGTTCATATCTTCCCAATTCTGCTCGCCGTCCCGCGTCGCCAAAGGAAAGACGAGATCGAGATAGGGCTGCGGCGGTCGGCCAAGTCTGCCCCTAGCGTACTCTACCATCTCGAGGCTGCTGCTCTGTGAGAGGAGGACGACAAATACGATCATGCAGACGATAGCTGGCGATGAATTCAGCATCAACCCTGTAAGTATAGGACGAGTACGCACCGACGGGTAACTTCCGTTTCCTCAGGCTAAGTGGAACTCCGTTTCGACTGGCAAGATATTCGTTGTCCATTGTATTTCGAGAATACTAAATTTCCGTGCCGCTATGGTGTTGGAAGGAGAGCTGAGCCCACAGACAGAGTTATACACGTACGGCCAGCCATAGACAGCCAGTCATGGACGGTGAGCTATTATTAGATAGTTGTCGCCCAAGGTAGTCGCAAAGATATCAAAGGCAAGTGAGAGACCATGTTTGCTCTAATAGACCCCAATAGCCGAGAGTGAGTCCTGGTAGACCATTTTCCATTTTTCTGGTCCGCAAAGCGTAGGTCGCAGTGTTGATATTTGCTGCTCGCCTAATCAAAAGGACCATGCGCTTCCCAAAAAGGGGAGAAGACCACCAGCATCGATCCCATTTCGCCCAAACAGGTGTACTGTACGTGAGAGGCGGATATTGAGCAACCGCCGTGCGTTCGAAGCGATGAGCTCTGGAACCCAGAATAGCGCGAGCAAGCGAGCGAGAAAGAAGGGAGGGGTAGATGCTATTTTGGGTAGGAGCTCGGATGCTGTCACGATGCAGTAATCGTTGGTAAACACCGCCCCTGGTTCCTGCATTCACAGCTGCGAGGATTCGTTTATAGCGATGCATTATGCCTTGCTATAAGATGTCTTCTAGACCAGCTGCGGTACTGTTTTGTGAGGCATGCATGGTGGGGCCTGAAATGTCCGGCGTGTCGAGCTAATGTGCAGTACGCGTAGTCTTGGCGGTGGTCAGGGGCAGACGACGTGCCATGATTGACGTGACGGGTGCCGTAAGTAATGTTCAGTTTCTCGATCCCCTACGATCACAGTCTAACCCTGCCACATACTCCATACCAGCAGCCAGCTAAAATAGTTGTTTATTGCTCCTACTCCTAATGTATGGTGCCAAGCAGAATGAAGGGCTGGCGGCAATAGCTGGCCGTGCTTCCAGTCTCTCAACTTACTCTCGCTCATCTACCTCCCAATCATCCTCGCTTTCCAAGTCACTGGCCACACTGGATAGTCTCAACAACATCATTCGCTTGTCTACCGGTCAATCATGCCTAGAGTCCTCACCAAACATATACCTGCATCACCTAGAACGCTCCGTCGCGCCATTACAGCCGCAGCTTTCTGCATATCCTTCGTCCTCTTTGCAGCACCTTTTCGAAACGGCCAGCATACACTACGCATACCCGACGCCCTCCTTGCTCCCGATTTCCTGAATATCACACACAAGCGCTCGTGGCCGGATGCACGCGAATATTCGCAGCAACACCCCTTCCGGCTGGAAGAGCACCTGTACCTCGACAACGGCCTACTGGAGGTCAATCCCAATGCCCGGCATCCGATATACGACCTGATCAAGGGTGGAGAACGGGAATGGGAGCATAAGATACGGAAACAGAGTAAGACGCTCAAGCAAGCAGTGACGGAGTACAGGAGGAGATATGCTCGACCACCGCCAAGAGGGTTTGACAAATGGTGAGCTCGTCATGATATACGTCCCGCATACAAGCCTTACAACAGATCAGGTGGGCGTACGTCAAACGACATCGAGTACAGCTTCCCGACGAGTACGACCAAATCATGAACGACCTGGAGCGATTCTGGGCACACCGACCTGCCGATCTCCGTCTCCTGCAAAACAGGACTCGCGCAGAACCAGGGACATGGTCCTTCGCATCGAACGCTACAACAGGAAACATAACCATTTCGCACTTCAATGCAACGGAGAAAGAGAGCGAAGCAGCGATGAGCAAAGCCGAGGCCCAACTACAGCTCATTCATGGGTTCGGCGAGCGGTGGAAGAATGAGGACGGAAGCTGGACAGCCGTGGCACAGGAGATCGTGAATGCCACCGGTGATTGGGAGATGACGTTCAGTATCCATGATGGACCGGTACAGTTGGGTGACTGGGACTTGAACGACAAGAAGCTGCATGCTGCAGAATATGGGGAATGTAAGCATGTCGTATCACCGTCTAGTATCGTAAGCTAAGCTTTATGCAGACATGGACGCATTTGCAAGACCGGAAAGCAACCGACTAGGATGGGCAGCTGCTTGCCCACCGTACTCTCCTCTTCGTGAAGAGAATCCCCGGCCGCCTAAGCTTCCACTTGCCGATCCTGAACCAAAGACCTTCATCTACGACCACCACAAACTGATGAGTCCGTGCAACCATCCGGAATTGGTCCATATCCACGGCTTCTTCCTCTCCCATGCGAAGCAGAATGACAGGGTCCAGCCTCAGAAGTTGATATTCAGCACGGAGAAGACCATGCTGCATGGGGATGTGCTGGTTCCCTCTATGGAAGGGTGGATGGATGGTGCCGGAACAGACTACGATTGGGAGAGTAAGGAAGATAGCCGATTGGTCTGGGTAAGCGTTCTCATCACATGCTCCTCCTCATGACTAACGGCCAAGGTAGCGAGGCACATCGAGCGACATAGACCACACTCCTACGCTATCCTGGAATGCTTCCCACAGAACCCGGTTAGTATCGACACTGGCTGAGGAAGGCCATGATCGTTCGGTGCTGCTCCCACCGCAATCGAAGACGACCGCTGTCGGGGACCCTCTGGAACGTAGCACCACAGTACTGAATAATGTCTTCACGGACGTGTCCTTCTCCGGCAAGCCAACCAACTGTAAGAAGTCGGAGTGCGAGATCCTGAAGAACATGTTCGAGTGGCAGAAAGACGAACCGGAAGAGCTCCTTAACAAGTACAAGTTCGTTCTTGACGTAAGCCCTCAACTGTGCCCGAACTCAAGGAAGCTCATAGCTAGCATCAGGTCGATGGAACGGCTTCGTCGCCCGCCTTCAAACGTCGCATGACTTCCAAGTCATTGCTCTTCAAGGCAACCGTCTTTCCCGAATGGTACACCGACCGAATCATGCCGTGGGTGCATTACGTACCTATCAAGATGGACTATACAGACGTGTACGACATCATGACTTTCTTCCGCGGCGATGTCGAAAACATCGGGGAGGACGCACACGAAGAGCTTGCGGAAAAGATCGCCCTAGCCGGCAGAGAGTGGAGCAAATCGTTTTACCGTAAGGAGGATATGGTCGCTTATATGGTAAGCGGGAGATCATTGGCTATCGCTTATCCCTTCTGATGGTTTGTCGTAGTGGCGGTTACTGTTAGAGTACGGTCGACTGATGAACGACAAACGCGAACACATGAACTTTGTCATTTGACAGGGAGAGTGACGTCTAGACTGACTTGGTTGTATCTTATGGATCAATATATTCGGGAATCTCGTCTTCTTTCCGGGTCTAGTCGAGGACCCCCGCAACGGTATTCGGCAGCTCCAGGATTTGGCGATCTTCCACGTTCACAGGCCAAGGAACATGAAATTCAGTGGTGCTTCTTCAAATGATGCTCACACCTCTGCCTTTATCCTGGCAATTTCCACGTACTATTTGGTAATGCGTGCGTAGTCGTGTTAGCACGCCCCGATTAAGGCGATCGTGTTCGGCACCACGTACCTAAGCGACGAAACGTGGTCGGCGATGTCGACCGTGCACCGGTGTCAAGTGAACCATCGCCTCTCTATGCAGCACAGTTTCTTCTCCTTCAAAGCTCGCTGTACTGTTCTTTGATGTCTGTAGCCGGCTTCTTCATTCGGCGGGTCCGAAGCATCATAGCCAGTCTGCTAACTCTCGCCGGGCTGATCTACTTCATCTCCGCGGTCCAAGCTCCGAGAACTGTGACGACTTCGGGCAGGACACTCAACCCCTTCATAATCCCCTACACTCTGAAGAAACCGACCGATAGAGAAAGTCTGTATGGTGCAGACGACGGGAGTTGGCATGCCGCGCCTCTGGTGTCGAAGGATGGTTCACCAGCGCAGACAAATCTGCTCGCCTACGCTTCCGGTATGCTCTCCATTCGTGCCGACGCTATCGTCTGAGATCAGTTGCCGGAAGGTAACAGCATTTTCGAACGTCTGTACCTACACCGAGGCACGTTGTACGTTGTCACCGAACAGCGCGAAACTATCCCAGACATCAAGTTCATCACATCGAGCGGGGGTCTCTTGCAGGAGCTTCCTACACCCACCGCCGCCGACTTCAGTGTGATCACGGTCGATGAGGCTCGAGATTTGTTCACTGCTTCCCCCGTTGTATTGCCCGGAACTACCGTAAGCCAACACTCATTAACAGGGTGACTCGTCACTCACAATCCAATAGTCCTTGATCACCGAGAACGCACAATTTGCGGCACATTACTACCATTTCGGAGCTGGTGAGTGTATTGCAGGTATGGTCGACTTCGTCATAACGTTTGACCAGAAATCATGCTTAGTCTCTGGCGGACTTACATGTATCTCGACCCTCTGGTACCTGTAACAGGCAAGACCCGACTGGCCGCTCCCAGTCGGCTGATGTACTCGCATGTCAATAGCACTCAATGGCGGGATCGAGCGCATGTCGTGCCCTGGCTCGTACGTGCGATGTTCGGCTCCATCGAGATGTCCTTCGCCGAGGATTGGCTCGAGATGGCTTCGATGGACTACACGTTCGTGTTCGACCGGGTGGTCATATTCGACAGATGGGCAGCTGAGAATGGCCCTAATTCCGGCCGAGTGAGGAAGTGTACCGCCGAGGCGTTCAGTTTGGGACATGTTGAGAACTTCTGGGAACCGATACGGAGGACAGTGCTGGGGTTTGCCGGTCGAGCAAAAAACATCCATCTAACGCGAGAGTCGGACTTGCCTCTTATTACCTACGTTTCCCGCCAGAAGACCGGAAGACGGCTGACAGACGAAAGCCATGACCAACTGGTCGATGCCCTGGCCGAGGCGCAAGGGTCGCTCGGGTTTGAGCTGAAAATCGCGGTGATGGAAGACATCTCCAAGGCAGAGCAAGTCAAGCTTTCCTCGCAGACGACGGTAAGCAGTTACCACTTCTTGCTTGCGAAGGCTGAGGCAGCTCCAGATCCTGATCGGCGTACACGGCAACGGCTTAAGCAACATGTTGTGGATGGAGCGCTCTCCGAGATCAACGGTGATGGAGATCCACCTGCCTGGCGCCTTCATAGTCGATTACGAGGTAACAGCCAGATTTCTCGGACATCAATATCGCTGCTTCTGGAACGACACGTACGTCCTCAAATGCTGTTCCTAGTGGCTTCTTCTGAGTCATTGCAGTTATTTCATCGAGAACCAGCATCCGCAAACTTTGCCCGGGATGCACGGATCAAGCATCATCGTTCAGTAAGCACAGCCGCTGATCCGGAGAAATCGGCGATCTGATGGAGTTGTTGCCAGCGCGCCAACAGTTATTGCTGCCATTGCAGAGATCTTGAGCCAACAATGAAGATTATGTATGCAAGGCTTTCTTTTGTTCTCCTCCAGGTGTTTAGGATAGAAGTACAATAAAGCGAGTGGGTCAAATTCCGAGAGGAACGGAATGGTGGTCGCCATCAGAAGCAACTCACTGAAGCGGGTCGATCAGGGAGTGCCACGCGGTGAATGACAAATGAGAGATGCCAAGTCTGATTGAACTGAGGGTTCCGACGGTACGCGACACGGCATCGCAATATTATAGAAATGTCGGCCAGCGCGCATCAGGCGCGTAAGAACTCGGTATAATTCTCCACTCTCTCCCTATTATTATTCCCTCTCTCTCTCTCCACTCCCTCATCTTTGACGACCCACGCTCTTTTACTCCATGCATAGGCGACGAATATCCCGTATCATCAATGCACCAGCAAGGACGGTGACGAGGCGATTCTCCGGTCGATCTGGTCTACTCGCCATCTTCATCGTATCCACACTCCTTTACCTCTTCATATCCGCTCGTCAGGGTTCACAACTAGACCTAGCCACCATCCTTGGCCACTTCCCAGAACAAGAATACCAAGAGCTTAAGGCCCAGTTGGAGAAGGTGTTACCGCACTCTCCCTCACTCCACCACGACGACATTGGAATACCAATCTTCCCCGACACTCTCCCAAGCTATAAGGGCATTGTCGATGCTCCCCCTACCGACACAGCACCGGTGGATGTGCCCAAGAGCGAGGTGCCGACTCCGCCTCCAGAACCCATCCTAACAGGGAACGACCGTTTCTTCCCACCTCCGCCTCCGCGAACCGTTGTGCCGTCTTCTTTGCCCCAATTCTCGCCGGGATGGACCGTGTTCGAGAATCTGTACTTCACGAATGGAACGTTCTATATCGTTACCGACCAGGACAAGGGCGGCTTCGGTGAAGGTTACTGGCCCGTGCGGAGGTTCATCACTAGCACGGGTCTACCCGGTCTGGCGGAGAACGAGGCTGAGCGGGAGCCGGGCCCAAAAGAGATGGATGTAATAGACGTGGAGGAGGCTGAGAGAATATGGGAGGACAGGGTATTTGATGTCGAAGGGTTTTCGGTGCTCGTCAACGACCCAACGCAGTTCCTCAGTGCGTCCGATTCTTATGTTACTGGGGGAGTACACTAACTTCTCCTTAGAGCACTACTACCATGTCGCAGCCGAGCTCTTCTTCGGAACTGAACGCGTCTGCACAAACTTCGATCCCATGCCTGCAGCGAATGGAACCGTCAACGCTCCATATCCTGACCGCATCATCTTCATACACTGCGACGAGGAAGGGTTCTCCGATGGTCCCGGATTAGACCATTTCTTCCTTGTGCGTACCTTGTTTCCATACATGCGCAATCGCTGACCTCTGCATCAACAGCACGCACAATTCCCCTCCATGACGCCAATGTATCAGCCATCCTGGGAGAATATGGCACTGCAAGTAGAAAATTCACGAAGGGTGTTTCGATTCCCAGCCGCACTCTTCATCGACCGGTCCGCCGCGTTCAGAGGAGAAGCTACCGGGGCTACTTCGCGGACACCCGCAGGTCCGTGGCAAGCGGGCGGAGGTGACTTCGGCACGGGCGGTCTGGGTCGGAATCAGTTCTGGTACGAATCGGCTCGGCGACGAGTGCTATCGTTTGCGGGCATCCCAAAGGATGTTCTCGATATAGGCTTACGTGCTCTTGGCTTGGCCGAGCCTGGCGCCAGCAACGAAAAAGACGCACCAGTTATCACCTACATCAGCCGACAGCGCACAGGCAGGAAGTTGCGAGATGAAGACCATGATCTTCTGGTCAAGGCCCTCCGAGCGATGTGCAGGAAGCATAAGTGGGAATTCCAGCTCATGGTTGGCGAGACCATGTCGCGCGACGAACAGCTGCTGTGGGCAGCTCGGACGACGGTGATGGTTGGGGTACACGGCAATGGCCTGACGCATCAGTTGATGATGCCGCCACATCCGCGGTCGGCCGTCCTGGAGATGTACCGACCACCAAACTTTGCAAAAGACTACGAGTGGACCGCTGGCGTGCTGGGTCATGCCTACTATACCATACACAACGATACCTTCTGGACACCGCCAAAACTCGCGGAAGTGAACTACGAAGACTGGAACACCGACAAGGTCGCGTCGATACCTGTACATGCACCGACAGTCGTGGAGATCATTGAAAAACAGCTCTTGGGGGAATATGAAGGGCCGAAACACTGGCAGAGCTGGAAGGAAGGGGTTGGGTATTGATGCGTCAATCGGCCGCTAGACAGAGCATTTCTCGTCTTTTTATCCGCTTCTCTTGGGTCTTCCGTTCAACATCTGGAGTGTACTGCTCGCGTATATTGGCCTGTGTCCGAATAAGTCTGTCGTTAACTATGACATATCAGCGATCATTGTCGTCTCCTGCTCTGCCAATCGCAGATGACACCGAGTGCCACAAGACCCTAATAACACATTCCAGTCCGGTGCCGGTGATCCGGCGTTATGACGGCAGAACCCCTTGCACATAACAACCGGAATCAACATTTTCAGGCGGAAGTCCTGCAACCCGTCCACTCTTGTACGCCTTCTTCTGTAAAAGTTGTCGTGATCCTGTACCACAGCCAGGTACCGTTGGCTAGCCCAGGGACCCTTGATTTCGAATTTGACCATTTATTCGGACCATCCCACCCACATCGGTCGCCGCCTTCTTTCGCTCCTGTCTCCATCCTCCCTGGTACCACACGCTCCTTCCCCGCTTCTTGATCTTGTCGAAGCGCTTAGTAAGGGGATGCATCACAGCCCTCTTGTTTCGAAACAGCGGCTATATCTTGCAATCTGTGCTGGGGCGACAATACTCTGCGCTCTATGGCTCCTTCGCGGTCGAGTACTACCGGAGACAACGCTGCTACCTTGGAATGCGCATACATCAGCGTCAGATGACCATGTGCTCTCCTCTTTGTCTTCAATGAGAGTTGCCGTTGTGGAGCAGGAAGACTTTCACAATGAAGTTCTCGGAGCTGTATTACACGATCTCGTGCGCTTGGGTGTAAAACCTCGAGTATACCGTCAGTCTATGGAACGCGGTGGGCTATTTCCGGTTCTGATCTTCAATTACAGGCTCTTCACCATACCTTTACCGCTTCGGGGATATCCTTGACCGCTTCTACCCATATGGCTACGATCAGAGTATCTTCAAGAACGAAACGACGGGCGTGTTCCAGCCTGGTCCGCTCGAGGAGGCTATCCGCGCCGATCAATACGACGTCGTGGTCCTAAATAGCTGTAAGCAGTCACATTCCTCTGTGTCTACCTGGTTGACGCGGTTTCAGGTCATTGGGCTATATGGTGGGAAACATACATCTTTCAGGCACTGGACGCGAGCAAGGTGCATGTCGTCTGTATCCTACATACGCCATTTGCTGGAGACGAAGGCATCGGGAAAGCCAAATTCCAATACAGGAGTCTGGGCGCACGAGGTCGGCTTACTGGCTTGGCACTATCCCCACATACCCAAGAAGCAGCAATCAAGCTATTCGATGAGTGGGCAACGGAAGAACACGATTCCAGCTGGGACAAGATCCCTGTCCACTACTTCGTCCCTGTAAGGATGGCTCTTCGCTGTTGCAGAAAGCGAGCTGAACAAGTGCTCAGATATTCCCCGCCATTGCGAAGCCAAAGGAGATCACCAAATCACGAATACCCAGCAAGTTCGTCATTCAAGGCTCGATAGACACCCTGCGTCGGAATTACGACGGTTTGATTGCAGAGCTCCTGGTCATGATGAAAGGTGCGCTCACTGCTCTTGATGAACGACTTCTGCTGAATACATTGGGCTGCAGAGAATCTACATGCATGGGGCTACCGACAAGATTACCCAGGCGCTCCTTTCACACCTCTGAAGAAACCGGCTCATGGCACCGTTCCACCGCCTTTCACTCTCCACCTCATTGGGCATAGCATACGGGAACCGAAAATACCGGACGAGATGAAGAACGTCATACATATCCGGGATAGCCCAGATTTCTCCGAGTTCTACGAGACGTTGGCCGAGATGGTATGCCGCTACCAATCTCCCAGGGTACAACATACTGATCTCGGTCAGGACATGTTAATACCTGCTTTCTCTGGTGAGAAGTACCTCACCTCAGTCGCTTCGTCTTCGATTCCCGCTGCAGTCATGACCAGAGTTAGTACTCCTCAATTCATACAACGCCTTTGCTGATAGATCAATCAGACACCTGTACTCGCATCACCAGCACATCTCCGCGCATATGCATACCTTGCTCCACCCGCCGTTGTGGTCCGACCGAGCAGTATGAGCGATGCCGAAGCCATTGCCCACCTGCGAGCAGGACGCGACCTGCTAGGCGGCACCGCAATTCCCGGTAACAGATACGATGACTCCGTACGATATTCCAACTGGGACGAATATGAAGCCGCCATATTGGACCGAAATGCTGCGACGTGGAGGACAATCCTTGAGCGTGTGGCTAGGCAGCAAAACCTGCTAGCATAGCACATGAGTTACAAACCATTACCCATACATCCACATCACCACCGAACGCTCGCTGTACATAGCCGCACCCGCTCCTTTCTTGTTGCAAATGGTATCAATAGGTGGATTGCGTCTAACGTACATTGCAAGAATATTTGCCCCAAAGTAAGGAAAGATGTCTATGGTATCAAGCGCTCCCTTCGTTCTCTTCTACGTTCCCGTCTACATGGAGACGATGCCGATGAGCTTGAATGTATGGCCTCCTGCTGGATCCATCGTGCCGGGTAAGATCTCGCACGTGAGGGTGTGCATTCCTGGCTCGACTTGGTCGTCTATCATCGCGTACTGGGCGATGCTCCTGTAAACCGATAGCGTGAGCGAAGGTAGATAATGGTAGGGTAACAAATGACGTACACTGGATGTCGCCAGTACCCAACAACGGTCGTGCCATACTCCCGCTTATCGTCCACCCAACACCCCGCATTCCCCAGCCCCTGGCGCATACTCCTCAGATAAAAGATCCCCACGGTGCCAGTCTCGACATATATCTTGAACGAGATCTGTTTCCCCGATATGCTCGAGGTCCAGTACATCTTGTCTGACGTCGCTTCCTCGTATGTCCATCCATCTACGAATGACGGAGAGAGCCGAGGGTCCGAGGTCGTGCTGATGCAGATGGGGCTCTTGACGACGTCGACGGTGTCGTGGTCCCATTGCTGGGTCATGCGGAGCTGCGATGGTCGTTAGCAACTCTTACTATAGGAAGTCGAGTTTATGCGCGCGCACCCGCGGGATCTCGCCCAGCCCATCAGTGCTCTGCCACCACGGCCTCTCCTCCAAATCCCAGTCCGTCTCATCCGTATCATTCAACCGCTGCCCGCACATCAGTCACCATCCTCTCACGCAACACAACAGCAACAGGTGCTGAGTTCCAGGGACTCACATCCGGCCCCAGCTCTTCGCAGATTATATCTCTCATCCAGGCCGTCGTTAGGTCCGCTAGGAGCTCATGGCCCTGGGAATTGATGTGCCGGAGATCGAGCCCGTCTCGCTCGTTCCAGAAGATATGGTCTTCTACGGTGTAGTCGGACATGAGCTTGGGGAGCACGAGGTTGCGTAGGCTAGCGCGTGCGGTGTGAGCGAGGCGTTCGTAGGTTAGGAGAAGGGGGGAAGAGGTGGCTGACCTGATTACGGGGACGTCGTAGTATTCTGCTACGCCGAGGTGGATGTCGCCGCCTGTGCTGATACTGCACCGATCATTAGCATGACGCTTAAAGGAAAGAGTGGAAGGCGCACCCCTCAGCAAACATGAGCGCAAACGTGCTAACGACCACCACCGCCGGCCTGCTCGGCAAGCTCAACAACGACCTTATCAGCGTCTCAAACTCTATCGCCGCCTCGACCTCCCTAAAGTCGTTTATGCTCAGCTCGACGAGCACGAGATCGACGTTGTCCGGCAGCATCTCGCGGAAACAGAGGCTGAAGTAGTCGCTTCCTGTTGCGGGCTTGGAGCTGTCGATCATCGTGTTACGGCGGTGGTTGAAGAAGTTGGTGTTCCATTGTTGGAGGATACGGGAATGGAAGGTCTCGTTTTGCTTTACGCCGTGGCCCGCGGACACTGCCGTTTTGGTTCAGCGGGGGGAGGAGGTACCGTAAGGAGGTGGGCACTACGCACCTGAACCACCAATGACGCCCATCGTTATTGGCTGCCCTCGAGCAGCCCGATGCACAATCTCCCTGAACCTCCATCCGCTCCCAATATACCCTCTCGACAGGTCCAAATTATGTTTCGTATACTTCCGACTCCACCAATCCTCGGGCGTGCGTCTCTTGCAGTACCCGAACGGCTTCGGTGGAGGTTTTGGAGGTTCTTGGTGCGGCGCACGGGTCGGTCGGGGCCATGAGAGGACTGACTTGGCGGGCGTCAGGTCTGGGCCGACGCGGCCGTAGTTCCCCAGCCGGAGGACGAGGACCAGGGCGCATATTATGAGCACTAGCCGGCCCAAGTAGCCAAAGCGTAATCTCCGCGAGGGAAATATCCGGCGATGGAAGAATCGTAGTGTAGGCATGGTTGTAGGCATCAGGGAAAGGAGGGGAAGGACTCAGGACCGGAGCAGGCTAGGTAGGTCCTGTCGCAGGTGCAGAGAGATGTCGTGTACGTGAGATGGATGGTATGCGGCGGGGGCGGGGCAGAGTGACAAGTGCTAATGATGGGCAAATGGATCTTATTCACATGTGCGATTGTAATAAACTGCCCAGCCATCCCCCTCAGCATACACTGTAGTAGTACCCGCTGACGACATTGGGGAAATAATGGGTGAGGCGGCTGAACGACCGGACAACGCGGTGGAATGGCGGAACGTGTCGTGGCTTGGCGCGCTCGGTCGGTCAATGCAAGACCGCCACTTGGTAACAGCTACCTATCAGACAACGATCATATCTCGCCCGAATCTGCGCTTCGACGGCGTCTGTTGTGCGTCCCGAGTGCGTCAGAAAAACTGACTGCAACGTGTCGAGCACAGCAAACCCGAGACGAAGATATCGTTTGCGTTGGTGACGGGTCAGACAGACGCTCGGGTTTGACAGGGATAGGTTAGGGGACAAGCACCCTTCGTGTGTCGCCGATGAGCATACAAAGTCGCGGCAGCTCCAAAAATGCGCGCTATTTCTGAGCGATATCGATGTTCTACACCCGGATCACTCCAAAAAATGCCGGTTCCGAAATTGAAGGGAAACTACAGTGGCTGTGTTTATCCGCCTCCGATGGTGATGGGGGAATGCGATTGCACCCGCCCTTGTGAGACACAAAGGGAAGCGCCTCCCGAATCTCGGCTTGCTGCTGCCTGCTGCCCAGCCCGACATCAAGGGCCCGTTTTTCTATGGGGAAATTGGCCCGGTCAGGGGCGGATCGGATAATGCGGTAATCGTTTGCGGTCAATAGCCTTCCGCATACAACGGCTGGACCAAGCCTTGCTGAGCTCCAAATTCCCTAGCAAGCCGCTGATTGTCTTGGACACACGCTGCAACGGGTGGGACCCTCAGCATACCGGTACAAAAGGCGGAAATGACAGCATAGGATGCGGTAGCGCCCGTCCAGCCCCCCCAATTCCTTAAAGTCATTATCCCTTCTACTTTACGTTGCCTCTCACGAAATAATCTTTCACCCTCTCCCCTTCCCGTGGCACGAACGGACACACGGACGGACGGAGATGGCGGTCATGCCGCGGAAAACGAATAACCACCAGCAACGAATTACGCTCACTCGGGCACGACGACGGATCCCGCGGTCAGCGCTACTATGCGCAGGAGCGGTTACGCTCGCCCTGGCATTTACGGCCATCTTCCTGTTTATGGTAAATCTCTTCATCTCTCCAGCAACCTGGAAACCCGCTGACTCGCTTGCAGAAATCGCCCGCAGAAGAAGGAGAATCGTCATACGAAGCAGACGAGTATATCCCCCGCTCGTCCAGCTCGTTACCGCCCCATCGGTACTTGCCGAGCGGGCTGGTGAGGGTTAACCCGAGGGGGAGACATCCGATCTATGACCTGATCGAGAATGCGGAGCGGGAGTGGCAGGAGAAGCTGGAGAGGCAGAGTAGGACGCTCGAGGAGGCGGTGGCGGAGTACGGCAGGAGGTATCGGAGACCGCCACCGAGGGGGTTCGACAAGTGGTTCGTCCTCTCCCACTCTTTCTCCAGGCTTCGGTGGATTGATTGTTTGTGCAGGTGGGCGTACGTGCAGAAACACAATGTGTCGCTGCCGGACGAATACGACCAAATACTTGACGACCTCATCCCGTTTTATGCCTACACCCCGCGCGCAGCCCGTGCGCTCCAAGCGGCCAACGTAGGCCAAATGGGCACCTACACCATCGTCTCCGACCTCACAACAGGCACGATCCAGCTCGACAGCTACAACTTCGGCGATAACCCCGGAGTGATCAAAGCCCTCTCTCAGCGCGTGAAGGCCCAGTTGGAGCTGTTGAGGGGGTATGATGCCGAGAAGAGCGATGGGGCGGAAGGGATCGAGAGGGAGCTTGTGGCTGCTACTGGGGCTTGGCAGGCGACGTTTAGGTCTGATGACGGGCCGGGGGATTTTAGCGATTGGGACTTTAACCAGTTGTTGAGGGATAAAGTGGAAGATGATGACTGTGCGTCTTTTTCTTTCTTTCACCAGCACCGTGCAAAGGCTGACGATGTCGGCAAGACGTAAAATGGGCCGAGAAGCCAGATACGACCTACCGCGGCTGGGCGAGCGCCTGTCCGCCCGACTCCTACCTCCGTCAAGCGCTGTACGACGAGAGCGCCGGCCACCTAGACGAGTCCGAAAAGTTCTTCATCGCCGACCACAGGAAAGCGATGAACCCGTGCTGGCAGCCCGACCTGACCAAAGTCTCCGGTTTCCTTGCCAGCTTCGGGCAGGGCCCCGGGCCGCAGGAGCGGAAGAAGCTCGTCTTCTCCCTCTCGAAGACGGAGGGCTTGCATAGCGATATCTTGACGGTGCCGAACGATATGGTGGACCCCTGGTTCGAGGGGAGCGAGGAGGTCGCTTGGGCTGACAAGGCCGAGGATCGCGTAGTGTGGAGGGACTGGACGACGGGCGTGTTCCACCATCCGAACATGCCCTGGAAGAAGTCGCATAGGGTGAACATGGTCACTACGCTCACTGCTAAGTCGGGCGACCGCGCTGTCCTCCCTTCCAAGGGTCCGGAAGAACCAGTCGGCACTCCGAGCGTACATGATGCTGGCGAGCTGAACTCCCATCTCGCCGATGTGGGGTACATCATCCGCCCTATCCAGTGCGACGGCGGTGCGTGCGAAGAGATGGAGACGATGTTCGACTGGCGCCGCCCGCTCACGATGCAGAAGCTGCGCAAGTACAAGTTCCTCCTCGATATCGACGGCAACGGCTGGAGTCCGCGCTTCAAGCCGTTCCTCTCTGCCAACTCTGTGGTGATGAAGGCCACTATCTTCCCGGAATGGTACATGGATCGCATTCAGCCCTGGGTGCACTATGTGCCCGTGCGGATGGACATGGGCGACGTGTATGATATCCTTACGTTCTTCACTGGGAACGTGGAGGACGGTGTCGGAGACGGAGACGGAGAGGGGAAAGAGAACCCGAACGATAAGCTGGCGGAGAAGATCGCCGCTGCGGGAAAAGAATGGGTGGGGCAGTTCTGGCGGAAAGAGGATATGATCGCCTATACCGTGAGTCTCCTCTTCTCTCCTCCCTTCTCCTGAACTTCTGAATCGAAGCTAACTGTCTGTTGTGCGCGCAGTACCGCCTCTTCCTAGAATACGCCCGACTCGTGAGCGACGACAGGCAACGGATGAACTTCGTCCCTGGCCCGCAGATGGTCGTACAAGGACAATCCTGATCTCTTCACTCCCTCATTCTCCTCAAAACCCCACTGGACTCGATTTCTTACGTTAGTAGAATACCCTGTACAACATGCATTTGGGCTGTGGTCGTGCATCATTTCTTGCATTTTTAGCTTTTTTTTTTTCATCTATCTAGCATTGAATAGATCTTGCATCATAATTTCTTTTGCTGTGCGGCGATGGACCTCCGTTGATAATCAGCTTGTAAGTACCTCCTGTACGGTACAGGTTTAAGTCCGACAAGGGGATGGCTTCTGATCATCATCGGAACACGGGGCTTGGTGTCCGGAACCAGAAAAGTAGGAACCAGCCGCAGGGGATCAGGGTCCCGCCTCCCGTTGCCCACTGCCGCTCCCGGCGGCTTGTCTCATTCTTCAGGAGCGGCTGGTGAATGCACCTCGCGATGAGAGGCAAGCCTCGTCTTCTCCGAGCAAACAGACAATCAGCAAAAGTACATTCTCCTTTAACGTAACTATCTCTTACACTGTTTGCACGGGCAAGATCAATACCGGCATCGACAGACACGAGATCCACAACGATAATACTCTGACCGGACCGCTCTCGGGCGTCAACAACCCGCGGTTCTGGCGTCTTTCAGCAGTCTCTACCGCCGAGGTCGCTCCGGCTCGGGGCTGCTCTCCTCCGGCCACCTCGCCCCATCAACGATGCCCCGACCGCGAGGCTCTTATCTGCCTGTATGGAGACGCGAGCGACTGGTGCTCATCGCCGTCCTGTCCATCTTTGCTTGCTTGTTCATCCTCAAGCCTAGCTTGTTCTTCTCCCTTCCAGAACAGCAGCCATGCGCCGCACCTCAGCCCGTGGAGCTCGCAAAGCCCGTCGAGCCGATACACCAAGCGCCTATCACCCCGAAGACTCCAAGCGGAGGAGTGCTCCCCTCGAGCAGTGAGCCCGCAGAGCTCAGACTATACTGGGGCAGCGCCCTCCCTCCAGAAACGAGGATCGTCGAGCACGCACCGGGGTTCACGATATTCGAGAACTTGTACATGATGAACGGGACAACGTTCGTGGTGACAACCCAGCCGGAGGAGGTGCCGGAGCTGCGGTATATTCTGGGGAGCGGGGCGGATAATCCGGGGTATTTGGATCCTGTCCAGGAACCGACGGACAAGGACATGCAGGTTATTACGCCGCATGAGGCGAGGGAGATGTTTGGTGTGAGCGCGGTGCATTTGCATGGGAATACGTTATGGGCACACGAGTCTGCTCAAAGTACGTCCTAATGATGCATATATCCGCGCGATCGGGTTGATCATATTTCGTCAGTGCTGCCACATTACTACCATTTCTGCGCTGAACTGTTCTTTGGTATCTGGCGCGCTTATTCCTCCCTCGCGCTTTCAATCAGCGAAGACGGCCAAACCAGTCTCCCACCGCCAGCTCGCTGGATATTCCCACATGTCGACACGAACGCATGGCGCGACTATGCCCGAATGAACCAATATGTTCTGTTCGGCGCACTGCCCTCGATCCAGCTGCTGTTCAAGACCGATTTTCGCGATATTGCCGAGTTTGAGCGACCATACATCCTCGAACGTGTCGTCATGTGCGACCGAGGCGCCGCAATCCGAGGTCAAGGCTGGATGCCAGCGCAACGGCTAGCCAGTCAAGCATTCGAGCTACGCCAAGTTGACAATTGGTGGGAACCCGTGCGCAGAGCAGTCGTAAGACTGGCAACAAACGACGAAGATAGCCGCGTCGCCACGCCGCCCAACCTGCCTGGACCTGCCATGCTGGGTCGAAAGACCAAGGCCAAGGAGAATAGGCCCGTTATAACCTACGTCAGCAGGCAGAACTGGAATACGAGGAGCCTTCGTGCTGAAGACCACGAGACGCTCGTCAATGCCTTGTACAACCTCAGGGATCTGCACGGCTATGAGGTCAACGTGGTCACGATGGACACGCTGACGCGGAGCGAGCAGGTCGCCCTAGCTGCGCGGACTACTGTAAGTACCTAGCCTTAGCTGCTCAGGGCCGAACCCTACTCTCGTCATGTGAAGAACACAAGCTAAGACAGATCTAGATCCTTATCGGGCCACATGGCAATGGCCTCACCGCCCTGCTCTGGATGAAGCCCGCGCCAAGGTCGGCCGTCATGGAGTTCTTCTTCCCCACTGGCTGGGCGTACGACTATCAGTGGACAGCCCGCCATCTCGGGATCAGGCACTATGGATGGCATAATGACACGTTCGACCAGTATCCCAATATACCCGGTGCTAGTGCGTAACTGTCTGTTGTGGCGCACGTGCGGAGCGCTGACCGATATTGCCTTATTCAGACCATTATCCACCGGGATATCAGGGGACCGATATGCCCATTGACGGGGAGGCAGTGGCCCGAGAGATACATAAGCGGTTATCTGGGCAGGCGGACTAGGCGATTAGATACAGCACATTGTCGCAGAGTGGTACATTGTATAGTATGTAGAGCTTTGACATCCAGTGACATGGACAGGTCGACCATATGGCGTCAGGCTTTTAGTGTCTGAGCATTGGACATGTTGGCCTTTGTACCTTGACGTCGTGGGAAACTCCGGTCTGGGTCTATGGCGGCCTTGAAGCACGCCGAGCCCGTGTCCCGACCATCTCCGGTCATAGTGGACCAGCTCTCTACCACTGGTCAAGGAGCTCATCCTCCTTCCCTTTTTGGACGATGCAATGATGCAGCCAAGCTTCCACGTTTTAAGGGTACAGGATTACGGTACCAGGGGTTCTTGCAAGCGCGGAAACGTGCTTTTAGTTCCAACCAGAGCAGCATCCCTCTCGGCGTCCGACGCCAGCAACAGCAGAGAGCGGATATGTGTGCCTGACCAGGGCAAGCGAAACAGCGCACAACCTGCAGGGGATTTGCGTGCCGCGCATTCCGTCCACCTCCCCGGCGGTCCGGGTTGAAAAAGAGGGTGAATTTGTCTCCACCGCTAAGCTCAAGTCTCACCGTGCCTTGTTCAGGTGCTTCCGGACATTCCGCTAGGTCCAGGCATGTGTTTCACGTGGCGTACCCAGCGTTCCGTTCACCTTCCGGAATGATTGGCGCGAGGCCCCCTGTGAGACCGGTCTGACGGCTGTAACCCTGATTGCGGACACCTTGTCGCACAAACCTTTCGTCCCCCTCCTCTTGCTTGCTTGTTAGTGGGGCCTAGCGCACCGAACTGAGCGGATATTGACTTGAAGCAGCCTGTCTACTACTGATTCAGCCAGCCTCCTTGGTCTCACATTGCGCTCATCCGGCACGTCTGGATTGACTGGAACGGGCTTCGAGCTACTGGGAATGCAGCTCGTGCCGTGCTGACGGCGACTCACTCTGTTTCTCTGCTGTCCTTCACGTCTGCAACATCCACGCCTACCCTCGATGCCAACACCTTTTCCTAGCGCCTTCCCGAGCTGGGCCTCCTACCCTGTTTCGCATGATCCTCTATTGAGAAAACCTTAGCACGGAGAGGGACATACAAGAACTGGCAGCGGACATGTGGCCCTCGTGCACTACGGCAGAACCTGCTTGCCTTCGTCCACCTTCTCTTCACTCACCCACGCTCCCCACTCTCTACCTTCCGTTGAACGGTCGAGATGTTGCGCAAGCTTGTCCTTCTGCTTGCGGCGGGCGTGATCGGGACCTCGGCGGCGGTATCTGTGCCCAGCGAAGTGTACGTGCTCAATGCGAGTGCGACGGGACAAGTTTCCTCATCTCTTTCTGTAGGCTCGAGCGTATTGCTGCTCGTGGTGAAACCTTGGAAAGCCTTCAAGCCCGGGCTGGCAGCAAGTATTGCGATCCCGGCCAATATTGGCAAACATTCTATGGGAGCATTGGGTACGTTGCTCTCGCGTACGAGGAATGCTCTGGTACTAAACCACCACTTCCAGATGGTGTAACCAGTGCGATGCGGGCTCTTGGTGCCCAGGTGGAAACAACGCGCCCGAAAACGACTGTCCTGCCGGCACCGCCAACCCCAACACTGGCTCCACATCATCTACGGCCTGTGTAGCATGTTCTGCTGGCTACTACTCTTCACATTCCGGCTCAAGCAGCTGCGCTAAGTGCCCATTCGGTAAAACTTCGCCGCCTGGCTCGTCGCAGTGCTATTCAAGCAACAGCAACAAGCCGAGGTCGCTGAAGCTGAAGCGGGGAGGTGCCCATTGCGATTTGGGCTTTATGAGCTGCCCAATTCTCGCTGGTCGTGGCGGCGTTGAGTGCGTGGACGTTCAGAACGACCTCGAGTCATGTGGTGGCTGCGTGGGTTACGGTGGGGAGGGCAGCGGCGTGGACTGCACCGCCATTCCCGGTGTGCAGTCTGTTCAATGCATCGCTGGGGAGTGCGTTGTCGATTCTTGTGCGCGGGGCTACAAGGTCGCGGAGACGGGTACCTCTTGTGAGCGAGCTGGCGGCCTGCTAACGCAGGTGAAGCGCAATCGCCGCCAAAACTCTAGTCGTGCTACTCTATAGATTTCTTTCGTTTTCCGGCTTACTTGGACATTTGGGACATGTGGCAGTGATTATATTCGGATGAACTATAAGTATTGTTGTACAATCGCCAGTCTGGGCAGCCTTATTCTAATGAAGTAGACCTCGTCTAAAGCCGCGCTACGCTAGCCATGCCAAAGGGCAGCACTGCTGTCCACTACTAGCACAGTTTGACATGTGGTCTGATGGTCTGAGAAATGTACTCGGCCAAATCGTGCCGAGCGAGCCTTGTCTCGCCCTATGCAGCCGCACCAGGCCGGGGGGGTTCGGGTGGCATATAGCCCTCCTCGGCGGCCGTAACGACTTCCCACAGTTCTGGACATCAGAGTCAGCACGAGATACGGCGTTCATACGTGACACTCTCACGGAATAGCATCATGTCCACCCAGAGCCAATTAGGAGCGGGACCAGGATGGATCCAGTCGGTGGTCATCTCTTGGCCTCGAATGTGGTCCGCCCAGGGGTCTATTGGCAGACCCGGGATGGACCTTGCAGCATTGTTGAGCTGTGCCGTTCGCGAGTGCACGAAGAGACGAGGATAAGTCCAGGACTATGGGTGTCAATCATGAGAAACCGCGGGAGCCGGACATGGACAGGAGCAACTGACCTGATCCATTTGGTGAAGAATGCGATATTGAATATGGACATTGGGGCCAAACGTCTCCCAGATGACTCTCCAAGTATCAATGGTTTTGCCACGCCACCACTGCAGCCAGTCAAACGGGAGGGGAGTTGTGGCAGCTTCGCCGGCTTTGGTCTCCGCTTCCGTGGCATTCAACCCCTACCATGACGATGAGTGAATGGAGACTGTATCTCGCGAACGTGGCTCACTGAAGATAACAGCTCTGTCTTCTTATCGTCATGATCCCTGATCTTCAGCCAATCGAGATCCCAAGCAGAGGTTGAGAATTCGATAAGATCGGGGGTCCGTTCCAGATTCTGCTAGACTCGTAAGAAAGCCGCAAGAAGGGGCCGCGGCAGTCTTACCCGGAGAATAGGAGCAACCACAGCTCGTATCCGATCCTCAGGCAACGACGGAGGAGTATAATGTCTCTGCAGGCCAACATCAGATTGGGTAAGAAGGCCTACAACGGCAGCACGCACAGTCCTCGCTGCCCAAAAACCACCCGTGCTCCAATCGTCACCATCTTTCTCTGCTGAATCTTCCTGGGAGATTAACCACATATAGAGGATAGTGAAGTTCCATTGCGGGATCTCGCATAACCAGGGCCTGCCAAGCATCTTCTTGTCGTATATCAAGTGCGGTGTTGCGTCGCGCTCCTTCTGGAACGCGAACTGCGAGTAGAGAGGATCATCTACACTGATAGCCCGCATTTGGCTGCCCATCCAGTGGCAGAATGATTCGGTGTGCTTGCGTGATATGGAGTCACCTGAGGCCTGGTCAGCTTTGTCAACCAGCCATTGAGTTCTGGAACGCACCTAGCAGCAGAACAGTCCGATTCTTGACCCACGCCAACTCCTCCCCAGCTACCTCAGGGCCACGCATCATCTTCTCCGCCAGGTCAGGAGAAGGCGCGATACTGGGGTCTAGGGGAACCCATCTATTCCTCGTTGGATGGATCGCATCGGCCGCGTAGTACCCAGGTTGCTGATACGGGTTTGGCGAGGGAGGTCGGGGCCATGCTAGTTTTTTGGCCTGACATTCTTTGCAGCGGACTGGGAAGTAGGGCAGCCAGACTGTGTCAAGCCCCACAGTGAACACGTAGCCGCAGAAAGTGATGACCAGGATCGTCAGCGGGAGGAGGACCGCGAGGTGTTGCCTACGACTAGTAGGCTCGAGCAGCATGGTGAGGACGACGACGACGACGAGAAGGAGAGACCGAGCAAGTTCTGTAGTATAGGGACTCCTTGCACGTTACTCCAACCATAACAAACGGGCTAGCCACACCATCGGAATGGGCACGCAGAGGGGACAGGATACATTGCGTTCAATGCAAGCAACAAGTCGCGTCGTGAGGACAGGATAGCGCGTCGCTGATATACTGCATCTCCAGTACAGTATCCATCAAAGCAAGTTGATCGGCGTTCACCGATCAGGCCGAACCCAGAAGCCAGCCAATGAAGCCTTGCAGCGAAGAGCGCCCAGATGATAGAGCACATCATATGTGACCTGCGTTTGCGCGTTGGGTCATTCCCTGGGCGGACTCGTACCCTGGATGATGCGTGGGAATGAAAGCCAGCCTCTGAGGAATGTTATTGCGTTTAAGGTTGGCAGCAGGTTCCGTCGGGCCCGGTACGGCCAGTCAGCAGTTTGCTCATTAGGCAGGTTTACAGTCGTCCAGTGAGTATCAGTCTCTCGAAGCAAAGTTCATATCGCCTTGGCGGTTAGCATAGCTCCATAGCTTGCTTAGGACGGCTGACAGGAAGCGGACACGGGAAGTGAAGATGTCGACGTCAACACCTGGGCAACAATCAACCCCCGCGCTCATGCAGAAGTATCGGGGTCCTTAATAGCTGAAGAGCTCCGGCGGCTTCTTGTGGAGGACCCCGCTCCTTCCTTCAGTCTTGACTTTCCGCCACCTGTCCCCGGAGGCATGTTCACATTCCAGTCTTGCCGAACTCGGCATCTTGCACCGTAGTCTGCACCGTTAAGGACTGCACATCCATTGTTGCAGGTCATATATCATAACATTGACCATTGTTATGATTATGTTTTCTTGCCCCGAATGGATACTGTTTCGCCTTGCCCTGCTTCGTGCTTGCCCAGGCTGCGCTCTCCGCTTCTTCTCGTTTGCTTCGACAGGCTGCGCCCGGCATGATCTCTCACGGCGACTTTACACAAGATTTGCAAAGTGGTTCCTATACCCATATATGGGACAGCATGGAAGACTTTAACATATGGAAGGAAGAAGAAGAACGAACCAAGCTGATTCAATTTGGAAAGCGTAACGTCAAGTGTGGCCCAAAGGAGAGCAAAAGTGGGCAGTCTGGGTACCTGGAGAGACGCACTTGGGTCTGCACGCGAGAGGGGACTGGGGGGGTTAAGGCATATACAAAGAAGCATCCAGAGTGGAACCGAAAGGTTACAAGCAAGAGGGTGCGCAGCCTGGTTCTTCTTAATCCCACCCCGCTGATTCTGTTGTCTAGACAGGCTGCGAATGTGTCCTCATCACGAAAACGTATCCCGGCACGCCTAGAGTCCTTGGCCGCTACCATGCCGTCCATTCCCACTTAATCGGAGATCCCAATGCCCCCTACGTTAGGCTGTCCCAGCAGACCAGAACGTACATTGAAGAGTTGCTCCGTTTGAAGGTGGAGCCTCGGGAAATCTTGCGCAAGATCCATGGTGACGCCTATGACCTTCATCAGACTGTTATGGTTGAGCGAAACCACTTTGTCACTATGCGCGATATTAAGAGAATGCAGGTGCGTGCACCGCACTGTACAGACTGCGCAGCCTGCTGATTTGCAGCCTTGGGATTCAGCTGGCCATCCGTGCTGAAGAAGTTCGACTTGGTCCAACGGATGATACCTCCACTCAAAAGTGGGTGGAAATGCTTCGTCGCCGGAACTCTCTTTTGGGTGTCAAGCTTGTCAATGAGGCTGCGCCTCCCCAATCCTATCTGGAACAAGGCTCGATGTTTATTGCTATTCAAACCCCATGGCAGCGGCAAATCTTCTCTGAAATAGGCGGGAACGTTATGTGTATTGATGACACGCACAATGTGACCCAGTATTACAAGGTCACCCTCTTCACATTATTGTGTCGAGATCATTGGGGCCATGGTACGTAGCACATGCAATTGGCTAGGCTGCGCATCCTCACCAATGTGCAGGTATCCCGGTCGCCTGGCTTTTGACCTCCAATGGAGAAGCACTCACCCTGCGATACTGGCTCCAGCTGTTCCGACAATCAAACAGTACCATCCCTCGCTATGTTATGACAGACAAGAATCAAGCCCAAATCTCAGCAATTTGCGCAGCCTATCCATCTGCCACAGTGCTTCTTTGCTGGTGGCATGTGCTCCATGCATGGCAACAGCACCTTCGAATCGTCGATCATCCGGATCTCTGGCAGCTATTGAAGCAATGGATCCGTGTCCATGTTCCGGTGGAGTTTCAGGCGCACTGGCAAAAGATTGCTGCCTTGGCCCCACCCAAATTTCGTGAATACCTCATTCACAGTTGGTCTGGGGATCAGGCAATGTGGTCCGCTATGAATCGCCAAAATCGCCATGTCTTTGAAGAAGTGCACACCAATATGCTCATCGAAGCGTACATCCACTCTGGTCCAGGCTGCGCTTGCCCTGCTGAGCCTGTCTGCATGCAGCTGGCACCATGTCCTGAAGACCACGTTTCTGCAGGGAGCAAGGAATCGACGGATGGATGACCTTCTCCACACCCTGACAACGGATGTGGCCGCACATTATGCTCTGCAGCACCGAAGACAAGAAGGGGGTTTTGAGGGGCTCAACATCGAAGCCCAAGCTCGCCTCAATGCTGAAACCGCCGGCGCCAAGATCCCACGGGAACATCTCACCTGCCAAAGTGCTGATGCATATACCGTCCAATCGCAGACCGATTCCACCCATACATACATCGTTGACATGCTTCTTGGCACATGCGAGTGAAGTTCTGCAAACATATGGCCGCAGTGGACCATCACTTCCTGGAGCGCCGCCAGGCTGCGACTCTTTGGGCGCAGCCTCCCCCAACCTGTCGGGTCAAAGAGAAGCCAGTCGAGCTGGTGGCGGAACAAAGCGAGGACCTTCAGGCACCCTCTGCTACGATGGTCCAAGTCCCCCTGGCCAATCGAGTCCTGGTCCGTGCACAGGAGCTGTGCAAACGGCTGCAACAAGCAGGCTGCACTCCTGCTCAATTGGCCAGTGACCTCACCAAACTCCTTGGGTCGATGGATGCACTGCTGGCTCAAGCCATTGAGGCTGCGCCCATCCCTCCTTTGTTGCCGGAGAAGGTTAAGCTCCCACCTAATATATCAAGCGCTGCGGAAACAGCCAAAACCTTGCCTCATCGCAAGAAGAGGTTGCGGCAGGCTGCGCAGCCTTATGCAGGGCGCACGACACGTAGCAAGGTTGTAGTCGCGGCAGTCAAATATCCAATACCATTCCATTGACACTGTACAAGTACAAACGAGGCTCATGAGGCTGCGCTACACATTGCCAATCTTGAAGAATTCAGTCACAATCCACGAAGGCCGGCCACGCCAGTAGCCATCGGCACGGGTGGATCCCTGCACCGTCATGGTGTACTTGTGACGCATGACACGCTCGAGGTTGTGTGTGTGGATGGGGCGGTAACCTTCATTGTTCTCGAAGAGGTCGAGCATTGTTGTGGCAGAGAGGCCCAAAATCGACTCAGCTGCAGTATTGAAACTCGTGGCACGTTCACGCTCGCCCTCTTCATCGACCAACCAGAAATGAAGGCAGTACCTAGGTTGCGCAGCCTCAGTCACACACAGGTTGCGCAGCCTGAAAAGACACTTACTTGGGAACTGGCACCATGAAGCTTTGTCGGCAGACCGGGCAGTGGTACAAGTTATCCACACCTCGATCAGCCAAAGTCATCTTGCGGTTGCATGTGCGAGTTGCGCAGCCTTGATAAGCGACACTCTTCTCGACATTGATCTCGATGGTCCCAGATATACGGAAAGTGCGTGGAACAGGCTGCGCGTCCAGCTTTTCCTCACGCACTTGAGTGATCGTCCGAATGGGCGGCAGTGTGGTGAGCTGGCGCTGGGCAATGGCCTTTGCGCCATCCGCGCTGCAGGCTGCGCTGAGCAAGTGCCACTGTGCCGGATCATCCTTTGCAGCCTCCCACCTGCAATGAAGGTCAGCGCAGCCTAGAAGAAACAACAATGGGAGCCCACGCACCACTGAGACAACACGTCATACCCGGGGATGTCCTCCCCCCAAAAAATCTCAGTATGTCGGGCGTCAGTCTTGACTGAGAGACCACGAGAGGTGTCCACCAGCACGTTGTGGAAAAGGGCAATAGTGCCATCTGTGCCCTCAAGTTCGGGCCAGAACTCATCAAAGGCGACGAGTCGCACTACACTGCCCGTCTCGTCAACGAGCCACATATCCACTCGAGTACTCGGTGCACCATGCGCAAAGTTCTACAAGACACTGTGAGGCTGCGCAGCCTTTGCCTTATATGAACTTCACTTACAAAGCGGCCCGTGCTCTTCCCCTTCCCAAACATGACCTCACTGGTATTGGCGATCACACAAGCAATATCTGAAGCAACTGTTAACTTGGGCAGGTTGCGCAGCCTCAAATGGGCACATACCGACAGGCTTGCGGTCCGGCACACTGGGCAGCTGCACAATCTTGCGCAAGTTGAAGTGTCGCATTGGGATGGATCGATCCCCAGGAACCTAACCAGTTGTGTCATGAGCAAACGTTCACTGGGTGTGCAGGCTGCGCTTACATTGACGAACTCGGCAGTGGCTTCCACAAAGTCCAGCTGTGCCGGATGGAAGGACCGGCAGTAGATCTGCACAGCGCCAATGGCATTCACATTGTGGATCTCATATACCTATTCCAAAATCAGGATGCGCAGCCTCCATGACATTGAGTCAGACTCACCTCGCCTTCTTCGAGTTGCGCAGCCTTGCCCATGAGCTTCTTGCGAACTACAAGATCGATTTGGGCGGTGTTGTCATGCAACACAACATCAACAGTCCAGCGTTTGCGTTCGATGCGAGTGACACGGCCCCGGACGTGCAGGCTGCGCAGCCTTTTGAGCTTACAACCTAAGCAAATGGAAGTGAATGCACATACCCACGAGAATTGGCGACAATATCACGGATCGGAGTGAAGGAGGGGATTCGGCCCCAGCCTGGAGGGTGGAAAGGCAAGGCTGGAGGCTGCGCTTCCACACCAGGGACTCGGTCTGGATGGGTGGCATAATGCCGGACTGCCCATGATTGGAGGGGTGCATCGGCCGGGAACTCCAGATCGACCTCCGGTTCAACTGGGGGAGGTGGACGGGCAGTGAGCGGGGGGGAGCGCGCAATCAGTGCAGGAGGCACGGCTCCCAAACCGGGCAGGACGACGGTGGTGGGTTGTCCCTGTCCACCCGTCCCAAGACGTTGCGCAGGCTTGGGTGATTGGGACTCAACCTTGACAGAGAAGACACCCTGGGGAGCCCAATCAGATGGGCGACTAGTGGCCGCAGGGGAGGGAGAGGGAGACTGCGCAGCCTTTGGCTTGATAGGGGACGGATAGGGAGCCTGCGCAGCCTTGGGCTGGATGATGACGGTTTGGTGGATGACCTTGGGGGGGGTTGTCGGTGAGGAAGGCTGCGCAGCCTCATTGTTGTCAAGGGAGTGGAGATAGCCTTCGAATGGAGAGTTGACGTTCGACCAGTTGGCATAAAGGAGGGGATGGCCGATCTTGGCTGTGCGACCTTGGATGCGCTCCAGGTCCCACGCAATGAGGGATATACTATGGGCCAGTCAGTGATGTTCAGGCTGCGCTACACTTGCAGACGCACCCAGCACCATATCCCGACACCCAGCGCTCCATGTCCCTCAGCTGCACAATGTCGTACACCTCGAACTCATCCTGGCGCAACCTCTGTGCCAAAGCAGGGCCAGGCACAACTTGGTTCACGTAGGTAACACTATCACTGAGAGTCAGGCTGCGCAGCCTGTCAGAGAATGCGCATGCTTGAGGGGCAGACAACTTACTGGAAATAAGGAGGGTCGAACGGCTCGCCATCAGGGTCAAGTTCCTCATAAAAGTCGATGAGCTGAACACGCCCATTGCCATTGCCAGACACATGAGCGCGTATGAGGCCGTCCAGAACACCAATGTCTAAGTTAAGCGGCGGATTGACTAAGGGGTTAGCCATGGATGGCGGCTGATAGAGTGGGGATGACGATGAGACAAGGGGAGAGATCGGCGATCAATGACAGCAAGGCTAAAGGTGGTGGCGCAGCCTCGGACACTATTCGGAGGCAGAGGGCATGCCTGACGGAGGCATCTCAGGCATGGGTGGCGGAAAGTACGCAAGTTCCTTCCTTCCTGCATAGCCACCTCTGGCAGCCACAACTCATGAGATCTATTCTTGGCGTCCTTTCTTAGTGTCCACCACTCTCATTTGGGTGCCGAGACAGGAATAGAAACCTCTTTTTGGGAAATATTATGGGCACAATAGTTGGCAGAGAACCCAGACAGGATCTGCACGAAGGAAGCCGTTTACGTAGGACTGGCTGACCCGCTCGTACCGTCTCTAATAATAGTCCACTCTAATAGCTAACTAAACGATACTGGTACATCATCTCTAGATATAAACATAGACATACATTACACACATACATACACAGAAGGCATCAACTTCACCGAACCCTGAGCTCCTCAGGGTCGCTCTGAGCAGGACAAAGGCCGGCGCTAGACAGTGGCCAAGCCGATAATCTTGAACCCTGTCCCCCCACCAGGGTCTTTTGTGGACTTTGAGATCTCGCATGTGAGTGTGTGGGGGCCGGGGGGGACTGTGCCGGCTATGCCTATGAATTGGGCTACGCTCCTGCGGGTAGGTTGTCAGCTACTGCTCCGGGGGCGGAGGTGAAGGAAGTATAGGGGAAGGGAAGAGAGGAGGAGGGAGTGAGGGAGAATCAGGAAGTGTGAGAAGGAAGAAAGGAAGAAAGGGAGGAAGCTCGGCGGTGGAGGATGAGAGGGATTGGAATGCGGAGAAGAACGCGGGATGACGAGCTTTTGACTCTCAGGGTAGGTGTGAGGGGGGTGCTGTAGGGACTTGTCCCGCCCGCCTCCGGCCTGCCCACCGCCGTGCAGAGGACAAAGGATCATTGTTGTCCATGTTTGACATCGCAGGGTCGGCGAAAACGGATAGTTTTGCGCCGGTTTGAGCGCCAGCTCCGAGGTCGTTGGTGTCGTGATCCACGAAATGTAAGACCCTCACCCCCACAACCCACCCGGGCGCCCTGCAACCACCAATACTACCCTCACACGACCCGTAAGAGGAGCAAAAGAGCAATAAAGAGACCCATAAGCAAAAAGAAGCAAAGAACTCACTCCTCCCGATCCCACCACCCCACCGCCACCGCTCCCCCCTCCTCCCCACTATCAACCCAACACCTCGCCTCCCCCAGCCCCTTCGTCCTACTCCTCAAGAAGAACATCCCCACCCTGCCCTCAACCACATTGATGTCGAATGTGATCCTCGCCCCGGGGGTCGAGGAGGACCAGTAGAATTTGTCCCCTGGGGCTTCTTCCCATGACCAGCCGGTGGTTGAGGAGGGGGCGAGGGGCGGGGTGGAGGATGTGCTTGCGCAGGAAGGGCGGAGCGTGGGGTGGGTGTCGTTTACGTGGATCCAGGCGTCTGTCATTCGCAGCTGCAGGACGCGTCAGGACGAGGTTATGGGAGATCATTCAGAGGGAAGGAAGGAAGGATGAAGGAGGGAAGACGCACACGTGGGACGGCGCTGTAGTCTACTGGTTCTGTCCACCAGTTAGGCTCGATGTTCTTCTTGCTTGCGGGCGGCAGGTCCTGCATTGCGTCAGCATCCTCTCCCCAAGCATTGTCGGCCAAGGCAGAAGCAGAAGACAACGCGCAGAAGGAGGTTGGCGGAACGCACCTTCTCACCCCAAACCCGACAAACCTGCTCCCTAACCCACCAAGCCACAAAATCCGCCATCATCTCGTGTCCCAGCGCATTTATGTGCCTGCGATCGACGAGATCGCGGAAGCCGAAGATTTCGCGCTCGAGCGAGGGGTGGGCGAAGAGGTGCGGGAGGAGGGGGTTGCGCAGGCTAGGGCGGGGGTCGTTAGTCGGGTTCGGAGGGGCGGAGGGAGGGTGAAAGTAAGGGGAAGTGTGGGGAGGGGAGTGAGGAAGAGGATGCGCGGTGGAGGGAGGACGGAAAGAGGGGAGGGACAGGAAGGGAAGGAACAGGGGGAGAAAGACACGCACCTTATGACCGGAATATCATAATACTGCGCAACACCCAGATGTACGTCCCCCCCAACCCCGATCCTACGCACTCAACCTGATCAGCAACAGCCCACACCCCACTTCCATGGCCCCATTCCCCCCCAATGGCCTCATCTTCCATCTTCTCGCGCTCCGTCGGCCCGCCGCCTTATGCTGGGCGTGACGGGATAATCGAGAGCGAGGCGCGAGAGAATGGGGGAGAAGGGAGAAGGAGGGAGAAGGAGGGAGAAGGGAAGATGAGAGAGGAGGAAGGGACGTACCCCTGCGCGAACTGCAACGCGAACGTGCTCACCGCTATAACCGCAGGCCTGTTAGGCAACTCAAGGAGAGCGCGGACGAGCGTTTCCCATGTTCCGGCGAGTTGGAGCGTCCTGCGGTTCGATGGTCAGCAGAGGATTCGAACAACCGGACGACTTGGATGCCGTGCACAAGAGCGGAACATGGCGAGCGGCCGCAGCTCCTCCCAGCGGGCGAGGAGACGAAGAAGACGTGAAGGTCAGGGAGCGCAGGAGGCAAGGAGGAAGAGGAAGAAGAAGAGGAGGGCAGAGGAGAAGAGGGGAGACGCACCTCTGATCATTAATACTCAACTCCACCAAAACAACGTCCACCTCCTCCCCCCCATTCGCTCCCAAATGCTCGCCAAAACACATGCTAAAGTACTTACTGTCCGTCGCTGGCTTGCTTCCGTCCACGAGCGTGTTCTGGGAGTGGGGGAAGAGGGATGTGTTCCAGTAGGTGTGCAGGAGGTGGTGGTATGTTTGGGTGGGGAGGACGTTCCGGCCGGTGCTTACTGCGCGGCGGGCGAGCGAGGAAGAGAGGAGCGGGGGGGCGAGCGAAGGGGTCGACGTGGTACGACGGCAGCAGGGCAAGGAGAGTAAGGTGAAACGATGTGGAGAGGCGGAGAGAGCGAACCACCGTCAGCCAGAGCCCCATCCAGAGAAAACGACCAAGGCCACGCACCCGACCCGCCAATAACGCCCCACCTAACCCCCTCGCCCCTCATAGCCTTCTCCACCACCCTCCTAAACCTCGCCCCGCTGCCCGAGTACGCCCTGGACATCTCGAGCGCCGTCTGGGTGTACTTTTTGGACCAGTAGTCTGATTCTGGTGTGCAGTAGGCTGGGAGGCGGGGACGGGACCAGGAGGGGTGGGTGGGGGGCCAGAACCAGCTGGTCGCTCGGTTTCCGCTGCTGTACTCTTGCTCGCTGCTGTCGCTGTCGAGGTCGAGGTCGTCATTATTGGAGGAGGAGAAGGAGGCGGAGTCGCCCCCGAAGAAGGATGGGACCGCGGGGAGATGAACGCGCAAATCGATCGAGTCGAATTCGTACGTCCTCACCCCTCCTCCCTCAGCAGAGCCGGAGACGAACAGGTATAGGAGGGCGGTTAGGACGAGCCCCGCAGCTGCGAGAGGGACGAGTTGTCTTCGAGTGAGTGAACGTGGGAGTGCTGCGAGGGGGACGAGGGGAGACATTGTGCTTGTCCTGCGTGGAAGGGGATGGTGAACGAATGAGATGAAGTGAGCGATGGGGATGATGAGGGGAATTCGGGTTGAGGAGGGCGAGGATGGGTGAGGATGCGATGATGGACATTCACCTCTCCATTACATCCTCCTCAGTTCATCAACACATCCACAGCTCATCACATCCTAAGCTCATCACGACCCCCTCAATCCATTCCACCACCCCCATTCCAATACAGCGGTATCACACCCTCCCCTTCCTCTTCCTCCCGCTACCTCACCCTCTTCCCACCTCCCCAAAGCTGCGGTACCCTCCCTCGCAACCCGAAACAGCAGACAGCACCCGATCCACCACAGAACCCAACCCAACACGCTCCGACCAAAGCAACCCAACCCAACCCAACCCAGCGGAACAGACGCTCGAGCCAGAGCGAATCCAACCCGATACAGATACCGAGCAAAGAGGCTAATGGAGAGGCATTGGAGGAGCGGGTACTGATCTCCATCGAGCCAAGGACGATCAGTCCAGTCGAGTTTATAGCATTCCACAACTTGGGGATCGGCCAGTGCCCTCAGCAGTGGGAATGTTGGCCGGGCGCGTGTCGGCTTTAGCGAAGTCGGCGATATGCAAGCTCATGGACCTGAGATCAGCGCCTTCTTTCGGCAAACTTCTGAGTGGCTCGGATGACTTCTGATATTGATGCCTGATTGCTTTTCGCACGCTTGTGTGGCGGCGACGGTCATCGGGCGAGTTTGTCGGTTCCTGATGATTGTCGCCGCCGCCGCTGCCACCGCCGGCAGGGCAGGGGGTCATTAACCTTCTCTGAGGACTGGTGGCGCTGTGAGGTACTTGGAATGGGCTACTTGCGATGCTCTACTCGAGGCTTCGAGCTACTGGGTCATTGCTTCTCGTCCACGTCCACGCTATGCAGTCATGGACTGATCGGGCTGGCGTGGACTACCGGATGGGATTGGCCTGACCGCTACTACTGGCGACAGGCTCGTGCTCATGGGGCGGGCGACAGAATGTTTACATTATGATGGCGGGAATGCTGGTGCTTGCCACTGAATACAACGGATGGAAGCGCCTTTTTTGGCTGGCTACAGTAGCACTAGTGGTCTCTCTGTCTCTCTGCTGCTGTAGCACGTTAACGAGTACACGGCCTGCCTTCTCCTTCTCTCTCTCTCGCTCTTGGACGCGTACTTCTCATCCCCCCTCACTCCTGCCTGGCTTGGACGCGCTCTTCCTACGCGAGGCGACGCTCCTCTCCACCCTCCTTCCAACAATACGCTCCTTTGCAGCTACACTCCTTCGGAGCAAAATGCCTCTCCTCGTCCAAAACCGCCTGCTCCTCCTAGTCCCCTTCCTACTCGGCTTGCTAGTGACGTTCTACTTCCTCCTCACCCCCGACCCATTCCTGCAAGACTCCCTCCCTGACCTACCGAGCCTAGAATGGGCCACCACCCCACTCTCCCTCACTTCCCTCGCCTCCTCATCCTCATCCTTCTCCGCCCCCTCCTCACCGTCGCAAGCCGAACAATTAGAACCCTGCAACCCCTACCTCCTCCCCGGCCTCCTCTCTCTCAACCACCGCCAACCCCCCCTCTCGACCTATTCAACCTTTCATCCAACCTGCAAACCGAACAACACCCTCCTCCATCTCTTCTCCTCCCCACCCACTCCCAGCACCCACATCCCCGAGTTCACCAACACGAGCATCCTAATCCTAGGCGACTCAGTCGACCGCGGTCAAATCATGTATCTCTGTCTCCTCGCTCAACTCGCCCATCCCTCCTCATCCCCCTTCCCCGCCCCAACCCTCCGCAGCTCCTCGCTCTCCTCCTCCCTCCACCCCGATCCTGAAGAAGAGGAGAACAACGGCAACCCCCGCACATGCTCTATCCCGAGCCGAGGGATGAAGATCCATTTCTACCATTTTTGTGGGTTTACCCATGATGGCGAGATGTGGAAGGACAAGCCTAACCCCTGTAATTCGCCCTCCGACTTCCCTTCCCGCTGGCGGTTGTTCCAACAATGGGCCAAGACGCTCGAGAGGGAGCCGGAGTTGGTGGTGGTGCAGTCGAGTATGTGGGACATCGCCGCATTTGACAGGTCGCTCTACCTCACTCAACCCTCTTCTACCGACTTGGAGGCTTTCTTACCGGGTTGGCTGGACGAGTGGAGGAAGGATATGGAGCGGATGATCCGGGATGTGAGGGGCATGTTTGGGGAAGCGAGGGTGGCGTATAGGCTGTTGCATGAGGTTAGGGATGGCGGGGGGAGGTGGTTCCGCCCTTGGGGGAGGTATAACACCACACATGGGGCTGCTTTCCGGCCTCTCCGGGTCGAACAACTTCGACAAGCTCAGCGCGCTGTGGTGAGGGCGATTCAGGAGGAGGAGCGAGCCGCTGGTAGAGGGGGAAGAGGGGGGAGAGGGGGGGTGGAGATGCTCCCTTTTGGGGATGTGGTGAGGGGTTGGAAGGGGGTGTTGAAGGATGATATCCATCCTGCTCAGGTGGGTAATGCCGTTTTGGGGGAAATGATCTTGGAGGCGCTTTGGAGGGAGCAGCGGGCGAGGGGGGTGGGCGTGTAAAATGTGTGCTACATAGCGATAGAGATAGATAGATTGGAGAGAGGTTGTGCGATCTAATGCACCCACATCTACTTAGTCCGACATCTAAGCCTCACCCACCAGGGGCAGCCCAGCATCTACTCTAACCTATGCATCTCCCAAGAAAGTCAAAGGCTGACAAAGAACGCGCGCCCGCCTACTTCCCCTGCGAAAGGTTCCCCTCCGCCTCGGCCTTCGCGACCCTACAGAACACCTCGACCTGCCCGGCCACCTCCCGCAGCACACCAAGCACCATCCCGTTCGTCTTCACCAATCCAAACTCGGCATACTCCAGTCCTTGTTCCTTGGCATACTGCTTGACCAGTACGCTGGCCGCTCTCAGGTTGTGGCGGGGTAAGCGGGGGAATAAGTGGTGGGTGACTTGCAGTTCTAGGCCGCCGTGTAGCCAGCTCAGGCTCTCGGGGCAGGAAATGTCCGTCGTCGTGCGTAACTGCCGGTCCGGGAAGGACTCCAGAGGTCCGAGGTCGGCCGTCGACCGTGCAAAGTGAGACTGGACGATCTGGACATGCACCGGCGAAGGAACGATCTGCGAGATCAGAAAGAACGCAAACCGCGTCCTCGCATCCGGTATATAGGACATCAACGTCCCGAACCACGCCCAGAACGCGGCGATGCACACCAGTTCGGCCAGGCGCCATTTTCCCCGCCCGCCCTTGAGCAGGAAAAGGTACGAGTTTGCGTAGAGGTTAAACCGGGCGAGGGAGAGGATGAGGTAATATGTGTAGGGCTGGACGCGGATGAGCAGCCGGGAGGGGAGGTCGAACGTCATTATCCGGTTGTAGTATGTCGAGTAGAGGGAATGGAAGAAGTGGGGGGTGATGGCGAAGAAGGGGATGTGTTGGATGTCCGGGTCGTGTGTTGGGTGGTTGGTGACCACTGTCGCGCTTCACGTCAGCAACATATCCAGAAGTGGAGAGGAGAGAGCGAGACGGGAGGATGGGAGGGGAAGGGACAGGACGTACGATGATGAATATTATGATTGTCGACCCACCACCCAATACTCAGCCCGCCCAAAAAGTCCGCAATGAATATTCCCAGCACGCGATCCACAACCCAGTTATGCGTAACACCACAGTGTCCCAGATCGTGTGCCGTGAACGTGAGCTGATGCCAGAAGACGCCTAGCGCGACAGCAGAGAGGAGGTACCATTCCCGGCGGAAGAGGTAGACCGCAAGGGAGGCGAAGAGCGTGTAGCGCAGGATCTCGGGTCCGTACCCGGTAAGGTAACGACATTGGTAGAGCCCACGCTGCTTCAGTTGTTCGTGTAGTTCTCGGAGGGCGAGCGCGTGCGTATGTTGCGCTTTCGCGATCAGCCCCGACGGCCTAGGTTCCAGAGCGTCCAGCGGCGGGCCGGCAGGGTCGACCAAATCCGACCGCTTAACGAGCAGGATCTCGCTCTCCTCCGAATTGGCCGCTCGGGAAGCCTCGTTCACCCATTCCACCTTCCCATCTTTCCCCTCCTTTCTCACCCAGCCCACTTCGAGCGGAGGGACGAGCGGCGCCCACCCTTCCTCCCCGTATTCGACCCGGCCGACAACATACATCGGCAGTCTCCTGAGCAAAGTGTCGGCCGAATGAAACCCATCAATCTCGCACGTCGCGTCCCTCCCCACAAAATGGAGGATCGCGAGCTTCCCCCCCGGGTGCTGGGCGAGCCAGGAGTCGGGTATGCGAAGAACTCGACCGGAGTAGACGATGAGTGTTTGGCCGGCTTGGACGGCATGGGCGATTTCGGCTCGGGTCCAGAGTCGGTCTTTCTTGTCTCCCTGCTGTTGCTGCTGCTGCTTCTCCGAGGGGGAGGAAGAGTCTGAGAGGTCGACAGAGGCGCCCATCGTCCTCATCCAACCTAGCAAGGCCAAACAGAAAGAGAGAGTTGTTGAAGGCAGCCGAGAATGGTAAGAAGAGCAAGGGACGAAACAGCAAGCGGGGGAAGGGGGAGAGGACACGCCACACAACCGATTGGCGTTCGAGGGCCGAGCCCTTATGCAGCGATTTGCGCCTTTCTGACACGAGCTTCTTTCAAAGAACGAAAATATGGGCTTCCTTTTCTGCGGCACAGTCGGATATGATCAATGCACAGTTACTTTTACGTCTTCCTATCGTCTGCTCTGTCGGGCGTATCTCGGTCTTGGGCTGGGAGTACCGTATACCCTAATCGTCCTGGGATACGCTGATGCGACGACCGCTCACTGCAAAGGCGTCGTCCGTCGCACGGCGGCTTCCATCAATATCACGCCGAAGAGCACCTTTGCTAATCCTCCTCCTCCTCCTCCTTTTCTTATACCCGCTCTCTCCACTGTCATTATGGCCGTTCAGGTCTACAGCGGTCAAGAAGCACGAAGACGAGCAACCGGCTGAACGAAGAGAGGAGAAGCCGGCTCAGCATAGGGAAGAGCGAGAGCAGCAGCCGAGCAAACATCCAGGAGGATGGGAAGAGGATGACCCGTACCACCCAAAGCACTACACGGTCCTAGGCAAGCCGGGCGACTTATTCCAAAGTTCGTTGCCCCTTTCTTAATTTCCAAGTGATTGTTGACGCATATATGCGCACTTCTAGCGAACCTCAAGCCCGATCAACAGTATATCACCGCCTGGATCAGCTCAGGATGGAGTACGTCCTTTTCGTTCCCATGAAAGGAACGGTAGATACTGATGCACGCACAGCGAACGACGTGATGACCTACATCAACCTCCTCTACCTCTCCCTCCAGACCCAACGTATCCCCATCCTCGGCCCCTTCGTCCCCTCCCACCTCCCTCCTTCCGCCGGCTACCTGCCCTTCTCGGAGATATTCGACCTCCCCGCCCTAGCTCATTCTTTGCATACGCCCATATTGGAGTGGAGCGACCTGAAGTCCCCTGATGGGGCTAAGGAGGTGATGGGATGCTGGAGTACGTGGATGGGCTGGGAGGGTGGGGACGGGAGGGGCAGGAGTGGGTGGGTGCCGGATACGTTCGAGCTGGATGTGAGCTATACGCCTGTGCCTCGTGCGTCCCTCCTTTGTTTCCTCCTTGCTTAGGGGGTGTTGTGCTGATGCTAATGATGTTTTGTTGGGGAATAGCGGAGACATACGACAACCCCCCCTCAGACCCACACATCTCCTTCCCCCGCCTTGCCCTCCTCTCCCACCCCACCCCGCGCGCCCGAGCGCTCTCGACCCTCTCACCCTCTCCCTCCCTCGGAAGCGGCACCGTCTTAGAGCCTTCCGAGCACCTACTATGCTTCGACCTTCTCTACTACGCGCGGCTTATTCGGCCTCTACCCGGTGAAGGATGGGTCGACGAGTGGGAGGAAGAGTGGGCGCCTGCGTGGGGGGCGGTGGGCAGGAAGATGCGTTGGTCCCCCAGTTTACTGAGGAAAGCGGAAATCTATCTACGAGATCATTTCCACGTCGCAGCCTCAGATCCCATACCCCCTGTGCGTCCCCTCAATTCCTCTGACTCTGCCCGGTGCAAGCCTGGGGGAAGATGTGACTGTTGCTGATAAGTTGCATGTCGTAGTACATATCGGTCCATATGAGACGAGGAGACTTCTCGGTCTACTGCCCAAACAGCACCCATTCCTGTCTCCCCACCCTCTCGCAACTCCAGCGCCGCCTCACCACCCTCCGTTCCTCCCTCTCCCTCCTCAGCCACCCCCCGATCCCCAACTCCCGCGTCCTGATCACCTCCGACGACTCCTCTCCCCTCTTCTGGGCTCAAGTCAAACAACTGGGATATACGTGGATCAACCATACCCTCCAGAGAACAGAAGATAGGTACGGGGAGTGGTACCCTTCTGTTCTTGATGCGGCGTTTTTGAGTCTTGGGACTGGGTTCGTGGGGACTGAGGGGAGCACTATGAGTTTGCTGGCTGGGAAGAGGGTTGTGGAGTGGGGGGGTGGGGTGGGGGGGTGGTTGAGGTGGAGGGGGGTGCCTTTGGAGGAGCTGTAGGGTTACGGAACGGAAGGCGGGTTGAGAAGGACGCTTCGGTGTGCTCATGGGCTGCACTATGATTTGCATGGACTGCACTATGATTTGCATGGACTGCATGGACTTCGTCTTTCCCGTTCCAGGCCAGGATATCATTCCCCATGCTGCACCTGTACATATCATCCGCAATCACTAATATCACAGATACTGGACATGATAGCTACTCTGTTGAGTCTGCCTACCAAGCGTTTCGTTGCTGGATCTCAAGTCCTAACCCATCTTGACCTCCAGCGCTTATCGGATAAACGGTCAAGGCATCTTACAGCACAACAGTGTAAACGCGATCTTTGACGAGAAGATGGTCAACCTAAACCACCTCAGGAATGCGAGCTAGCGCACATTACATTCCCAACAACGCCACATTCCCGTAAAGTACATAAGCACGCGTCCCAACCACCATATCATCGTCCACCGCTTCTCCGCGAACTCGCGCCAAGGCTTCACGTCTGCGCACGAAGCGCTTACGGACAGATTCGACACCAGCCCAGCCCATGGGCGCTTACGGCACTTGGCACTCATCCGTCAAAAGCGGGGAGAGGGTCCGCATCTCCGACTCCGACCGGGTTTGTTTGTCACTGCACGTTTGACTCGCTGATGGATAGAAAGCCACACGTCTTCTATGCCTCTGCGGGCAATCCCTTACCTCACCCTTTTGGTGTCGTAAACGACTGACTGGAAGGATGGGCCACGCTTGCCGCCGGGAGGGAAGCTGCTGCTTATCTTCTGCTTTCGAGGGGTCCGCAGTGAGGTTGAAGCTTGGCCCGGGGATGTCGTGAGCTGCCTTCAGAGACTGCCCTTTATACCCCTCTACGACTCCTTATGCTTCATGCCCCTCGTTACGAGCAACATAGACGATGATCCGCCCCACTAGACTCCCCCGCCCACGCGCTCTTTCCTATACGTATCATGATACCCGCTCGTCCAACATCGCCTGGCTCGAAATCATCTACCGCAGGAATAGGCGCCCAATTCGCGTCTTGCTCGGTTTGAGCGCGGCGCTTCTTCTGCTATGGTTCCTTAAAGCTGGGACGGACATGCCTGTTCCGGAAGTGAATGTCAAGGTCCATGTGGGGTACGAGTATGGGAATCCTCGGGGTCGAGAGCTATCTCGTGGGGTGCTCGGTGGAGCCCATGGAGGCCATCTGGTGGATCTGGGAAGGGACAGCCGGGGAGGGCCGTATAGATCTGAAGACGCGGTGAAAGATGCGGGAGTGGAGAGGGAGAGGAGCATCGAGGATGACGAGAGCGTGAGGTGGGCGATGGACCAGGAACGCGCTCTGCGGTATGAGCAAGAGAGACGAGGCGGAGCAGCTGCTCCTATCCCCAATCTGCAAGCACGTCCCGACCAGCCGATAATGCCCGACGCGCCGAAACAACCAGAACAACACCATAAGTTGCTAGAAGCGCAAGTCAAGCGACCGTCGTGGGAAAGTGAAGACGACCATATCTTCCGAGTCTGGGATCCGCAGCAGAGGATGCAGCATCATCCCGCCGACTCGAAGGGACAACAGGCTATGGTCGAGAAGCAACAGCCCTTCCAGCCAGGGCCGGATACACAGAAGGCTCTCGACGCTTTTGAGAACGCCCTTCCTCCTCCGGGGATGATGCAGCCTTCATCGCCCGAATCCTTCAAGCCAGAATCAGTAACCAAGGCAGAACTCGAACCGCATACCTATCTTGCCAACGGTCTTCTGCAAGTCAACCCTCGTGGCCGTCATCCGATATACGACCTCATCGAGCGCGCCGAGCGCAACTGGGCGGACAAGCTCTCCAGTCAAAGCCGTACTCTGTCCGACGCAGTAACCGAATACAAGCGCCGATATGGCCGCAAGCCTCCAAGAGGATTCGATAAGTGGTGGGCCTATGTGCAGAGACACGATGTCCAGCTTCCGGACGAGTACGACCAGATCATGCGTGATCTCGAGCCGTTCTGGGGCATTCGAGCTCGGGATGTGCGCCGTGCGCAGGCGCAGGCGAGGGCGAAGGAGGGGACGTTCAGTATTGCTAGCAGCAAGTCTCGTGGGGCGGTTGCGTTGAGTGGACTGAACCTAGCAAAGGGAGAGGAGGAAAAGCGCGGCCTGGAGAGGGCGAAGGAACAGCTTGAGCTGTTACGCGGCTTCGGGGAGACTTGGGTTGATGAAGCGACTGGGAAGCAGACGAGCGTCGAGAGGGAGCTGGTCGCTGCGACTGGAGACTGGGAGATAACGTTCAACGTACATGACATACCGAGGGAGCTGGTCAGCTGGGAGTTAGACAGCGAACGGAGAGCGAGAGCTCGGGCTGGTCTTAGTGAGCCTCTTTTCGAGCAGAGAACGATATCGAGCCTGACATGTTTGTAGTGGTCGATCCAAGCTGGAAAGCGCCCAGCTACCCGAGTCTCGGCTGGGCGGCAGCTTGCCCTGCCAATTCGCTCCTTCGACTTTCGTATCCTCCTGAACCCGAACTTCCGCTTCCATCGAAAGAGCCGAAGACGTTCATCGAGTCGCATAGGCCAACGATGGATCCATGCGCACACCCAGAGCTCATGCAGCTCAGCGGCTTGTTCCTAGGTTCAGGCCAACGTGGGCCTGTGATGCAGGAGACGCCAAGCCTGATGTTCGGCACGACGAAGACCGAGGGTATGTATGCCGATATTCTGTCTGTTCCTGTACAGGGTTGGGTGGAGGATGTTGAGGGAGACGTGGAATGGGAGGAGAAGGGAGATGATCGGTTGCTTTGGAGAGGGAGCACAACTGGGGTGCTGTTCTCGCCTGGTGTCCGATGGGCGGCCAGCCAGAGAGTCCGCTTCATGGACATGGTCAGCGTGCATGACAGGTCGCTGAACCAATCAGTACGTCTTAACCCTGCTGCCTGGCGAATATGTCCTGACCTGATATTAGGTCCTGCTTCCTCAGCCTGCCGAAGCTGCCGTGGCAGAGCCTGAACCTCGCACTCAAGCATGGATGAACGAACTCTTGACCGATGCCGCTTTCGTGCGAGGCCCAGTGCAATGCGTTCAATCGGAATGCGAAGCCCTGTGGTCGCGATACGAATTCCGCTCCTTCATGCCAGAGCACCATCAGAACAAGTACAAGTACGCATTCGACATCGACGGAAATGGGCGAAGCGTGCGTTTCCATCGTCTGATGCGGTCTAAGTCGCTCGTTTTGAAGTCGACCGTTTTCCCGGAATGGTACAGCGACCGGATACAACCTTGGATGCACTATGTGCCGGTGCAGCTCGACCTTTCCGATCTATACGACATCCTCACGTTCTTCCGGGGTGATGTGGCAGATAACGGCAAAGGCGGCCATGATGAGCTTGCGAAGAAGATCGCGTACGCGGGGAGAGATTGGGCTGCCAAGTTCTGGAGGAAGGAGGATATGGTCGCATATATGTGGCGGTTGATGCTGGAATATGCGCGTGTCGGGAACGACGCGAGGCAGTATATGGACTTCGACGCGTAACCGCTCTCGCTGGGCATCACGTCTCTTGTACAATACCTGGCTTGTTGTATAATACCGAATTGTAGACTTAGATTACCTATACCATGCCATTATACTCACCTTCTGGGAGTCGCTTCGGCATGTTGGGTACTTTGGGAAATCATCTAGTTAGAGGCAGAATTTTGTCTCAGCCATGGCTTAGTCGATAAATGCTGGCATTACATGGGATATCTATCTATGAAAACATCTAAGGTACATGACGGGTATATCATATCTAGCTTCTTCAGCGTCAGTCAGCATCATAATGGTGCACAGGAGAGTAGTCCATATCCTGCTCGTCCTTGTACCATAGTCGAGCCCACTCCAGGCAGAGCCGGTAGGTGTACACTAATTCACATCAGCGGCTGCCGTAGAGAAAGGGAATGTGCGCTTACCTTCCATGTCTACAATACGAGCGTGCTCTCGCTTCCATCGCCTACCCTGGTCAGCGATCGACTTGAGCGACGCATCGCCCTTCGGGTCGAACACGGCACCCGGACGGGCAGGTGTAGCTGGTAAGGTGGGGTCGACCATATCTGGTGGGAGGCCCACGAAGTATGCCCAGATGTTGAACAGCTCTTCGAACGTCGAGCTGAGTGGGATGAAGTGCACCCAGGGCTGCAGCCAGTCGTCGAAGAACTATGGCTCATTAGTCCGTGCAATGACGTATTGGTTGGGAGAGCTTACCTCTCGGTAAATTGTTGACTTGACAAGAGCACTCTTGCTTGCGAGCAGAGCCATAGATCGAGCAGAGTAGCCCATCCCATCGAGATCAAGCAGTATCTTCGACTTGTCTATCCAACAAAGTTAGTTGTGCGAGTGGAAATGCGCAAGAATGTGTACTTACAGGCCTCATACAGCGGCACCTTCTCGACAAACTTGTAATCCCGCATCATACCATCACACCCACCTGGTTTGTACGGCGCACACTGGACAGCTTTTGTAAAGGCTACGTCCATAGCGGTCGTGCGGAGCTTGTTGACGTCGATCCGGGATTCGGTCCATGATTCGGAGAGACCGTGGCCGGTTCGGTGGAGGATCGGCATTGAGGATGGGTTGTCTTGGCCGGCTAGCTGGACCAATCTGATACCCCGTCAGTAACAGAAGTCATGGGGAGCAGGAAGGCACATACCGGTGACGGGCATAGTAAGAGTAGCGACCGCTCGGAGATGACCCGCCGCCCGTCGTAGCACCGCGCCAGAACATGGTCCTTTGATATTTTCGTCAGCCTGTGCCGCAGCAGCAAGGCAAGCAAAATTGCATACCCAGCCTTATCATCCCATTCCGGATCATTCGGGTCATCATCTTGACCATGTCCTCTGCAAAATCATGAGCTTCGACCTTTCAGCGTCCTTCGAATTGGGCTCACAATGCAGGGTCGAATCCGTAAGCTGTGACGATTGGTCAGACGCATATCAACCCTGGGGCAAAGAGTTGACATACTATATTTTGGAAGCGGGACGACATAGTAGTACGACCTGTTCGCGCTGTCAAGTCCCGCCGTTTCATTAGATGCGAGAAACCTTACGGGATTCGGATGTCCATCGAATGCGGCCCCTTACCAGGCCCAAAGACGGGGAAGGTTTCGTTGAACATGCTGCAACTCTTGTCAGCTGACCAGTCATACGAACAACAGAGGAGACTCACGGCCACCCGGCATAGAAGTGGCCAAATTGATCTTCGGTCCGGGTCAATTACGGAGGTCTAGGAGGACGGATTGAAGCACGTACAGAAATTCTCAGGATGCTTGCAGAAATCGATATCCCATTCCGTGCCATGCAAGAACTTCGTGAACGGGTTCAGCCCCTCCGTGGAGACGTTATCGAAGTCCGTCGGGGGAAGGATGGAAGTGGCGGGCGGGAAGTTGTATTTCTCTGCGTGGAGGCGGGCGGGGTCTAGGGGGTGGCAGGTGTTGGTGTATTTGTACCAGAGCTGTTTGGATGAGGGGTGAGTGTCTAAGGAGGGAGGGATTGGGGGAGGGGAAGAGGGACGTACGGGGAAGTCGTTGCTCTTGCTTACGAAGTTTTCGGCTTCGGCGAGGCTGATGCTGAAGTTGTGCGGTTGGGAGACTTCCCATGTCGGATACACACTCGACTGGCAAACCCGCGTCAGCACAACACCACATCGACAGCAAAGGAGTGCGTACCTCAGCAAGACCAGAAACAGCAAACGCCATATCCGGCAGCTCATGCACGAAACCCTCGATAGTCTGCACGAACCCCCTCGCCCGGCCCATATCCCCCTTCTTCGCCCCTCCCGGCCTGACCTCATTCACCGCGCGCGCAATCCCATCCTGAATCGTGACGCCAAACATCGTTTCCTGCTTCGCGGCCGACCTAGTCCGGCTCTGCACCTCGAACGAGGAGAGCCGGCGGAAGGGCGCGAGGTCTTCGTGGATCGCGTCGAATTCGTCTATTAGTTGGAAATCGTTCCGCTGAGCGAACTCGAACCACTTGTCGAAGCCCTGCAGCGTACCCATGAGCACCATCATGCGAGAGAAAGAGAAGGGGAAGGGGATGCGGACCTTGGGAGGCTCCATCATGTATCTTTTCCTGTATTCGACGACGGCCTGGTCGAGCGTCTTGCTCTGCCTACGCAGCTTGTCCTCCCATTTCCGTTTCGCGTCATCCATGAGCTTCTCGATCGGGTGCTTAGCGCGTATCGAGAACGCAGCCGGGAGGCCTATGCTCTACGTCCAACCGTTCATCGGAACACTCGAGTCAGCGTAAGGTGAAAGGGGACGTACGGGTAAGCTGGGGAGACGCGCGCCGTATTCCACCTCGACCCGATCGAGGAACTCTTTCGTCTCGGACGGGAAGGCGCGATACGTCACGAACGCCAACAGGAAGCCAAAGCAGACGAGGTTGACGAGCATGCGACGATAGCGTTTGTTCCTCAAAATCCAGTAGAAGGGCAGGAGGTTGAGTCTGCACAGAATGCCACGGGCGGGTTTAGAGCGACTGCTGAGGTGGGAAGGAGGGGGAGGGGGACGTACAGGAGCCATATGGGTGATCGACGTTTGCGTTTTTCGGTGAGGACGAGAGGCTCTGACGAGCGAGGAGCAAAACGACGGCTGAAGAGCATCTTTGCTGGCCGTTCAGACGTGTTGTTGGAAGGCACTAGAGTCGCTCAATTCGTGAAGAGAATGCCAAAGCAAGCGGAGGTCGATGGGTTTGGGTCGAGATGCAATCTCTCAGTCGCTGTCTGCACGGAGGAAGGGGCCGACCAGGTCAATCAGGAGGGGGACAACAAGCCAACCCTTCACTCCAATCCATCGAGTATATGAACCGAGCCTCGGACACACTGAAGCCTAGCCGACCCTCCTCCCCCTCACATAGAGCCGCCAAGGACATTGCTCGATCGGCGGATACGTACTCCATAGCGCTCCAGAGCCAGACGATCCAGTAATTCCAAACAAGGAATTTTTACGAGCAACTCTAGCCGCCCACAAGCCATCCATTGCGCCAAAGCAGAGAAGCAGAAGCTTGAGGCCGGAGTTCATGACCAGGTACGGTAACGATGTGTGAATTGAGTGAAGCTTGGGGAATGTGAGGTGTCCCCTAATCCGGCACGACCCATTCCGCAATTGGGACGCGTTACGCGTCGGAATTTGGCGCGCACCTGTGGTTTGCGTACATTACACGTGCTTCATTACCTCCTCTGCTGGGTTCTCTGTCCGAGTGCCGGGCAGCGGGAGGTGTTTATTATGGGAAATCTGCGTAATGGTCGTACCCATTCACGCTATGGTTACAGCACCCGGGAGGCGAGTAGTACGTAGGGCGCGATTCAGGCAGCGATTGTCCGGTATCGCAGAGAGCGCAGGTGGTGTAGCCCCAGGCCGATCCGCTTACCAAGATCCGAGTCCATGGTTATGGTGGAGATCTTCATTCGAGAAGGTAGATGAATGAGCACAATGTTAGTGGAAGACGTGGAAGAGACCGGCGCAGCGGGGTCTTGGCGCGTCGCGCTCTGGCGTCTTCGATTCTTCGCGCGTCTTCCAGGGGGAAGGATAATATCAACGACCGTACTTATCGACTTTACCTCACCTTCCAACGATACCTCATCTTCTTCAGCATGCTACTCTACTGGTCAAGGCATCGCGATCAGAGGCTAACAGGACCACCAGTCCAGTTCGGTCTCAAGTACAGGCAAACGATTTCCACCCAACCGGCAGGGGTCCAAGTGTCGGCAACAAATAACCCATCCGACAGGCTTCCACCAGCCATTACATTCCCAAGCCAATTAACCCGCAGAGCAGTAGCTTCACACACAACAACACGTCCCAAAAATGGCTGCACTCGCGTCTGCGCAGGAGAGAGCCTCTCTTATTGACCGCTGCCGTACCTGCTCTCATCTTCCCCGACTGCTAGCACAGCAGCGACCGCCCGACCGAACGACGAGCAAAAAGGAAAGATGAAGGCCTTCCTGCGCTCCAAAACGCGCCTCGCGCTCATCGTCCTCTCCGTCCTAGCGGCCGGATACCTCTTCACACACGTCGCGACGACCAGGTTCAGGTTCGGGACAAGGTGTGAGCATGCGCTCGGGATGGGCGTCCCGCTCGTCGATCTGGGCGGGGCGAGGGTCGCTATTGTCGAGACGGAGACGTATCATGATGGTGCGCTTCTTCTTCTGCTCATATCGCCCCGGGAAAGCGTGGCTGATAGTGAGGCAGAGGTGGAAGGAGCTATTATTTATGATTTTGTGAATATGGGCATCAAGCCGACTGTTCTGCGTGAGTTCGACGTATTGGTTGCGGTGATGACTGCTGATGAGGGATGGAAGGATCAAAACCGTACCGATTTGGATTTGAGGATATCCTTCGGCCTTTCTACCAGGACGAACCTGTTATCGCACCCCTACAGGAGTTCAGCTCAGTAATCAAGAACGGTTCGTTCGACCTCGTAATCTTCGTAACCTGTACGACTACCCAACATTACCCATCAGCTCGAACTGATGATATGTGTTAGGCTCATGGAAATTCGACGAAATGGCGCGCGAGCTAGCGCAGAGCGATACCTGGGTTGCATGTATCATCCACCACGCCGACGACAAGCACAAGAACGCCTATCGCGAGCTGGCGAAGACGCGTCGCTTTTCCCTCGTTACGCTGTCGGAGCATACGGCCTCGCGGCAGCTCGAGCAGCTGGAAAAATGGAGCGAGATCTCGCATGCTCCGGAGTGGGATGCGGTGGATGTTCATGTATCTGTGCCTGTGCGTACTCCTCTCCTCTGGTGCTGGGATGCAAAGATGTTGATGAATGTGGACGACAGATCTTCCCTGGCCCAATGGCAGCCGAGTTCTCCCGCTCGCGCTCGCCCATCCCAGACCGCATCGTCATCCAAGGCAGCGTCCACTCCCACCGCCGCAACTACAACAAGCTCTTCCGCGACCTCGTCCCCCTGATGCAAGAAGACCTCGCCTCCTGGGGCTACACGCAAGAATCCGTCAACACGTCTTTCGTCCCGCTGAAGCAGACGCAGGGGAAGACGATAAGGGAGCCGTTTAGCATCCATTTATTGGGCCAGGTGATCGAGGGCGGCGAACCGGACGTGCCGGTCGAGCTGCAGAACGTGGTCTTCTTCCATCAGAATTTGGACTATATGGAGTATTATACCCTCCTGGCATCGATGGTTCGTCTTCTGCTTCTTTCCCACGCCCTGCGCCTAACAAAACGTCTAGGATCTCTTGCTCCCCGCGTTCTACCACGACGGGTACTACATCAGCACCGCCTCGTCCTCCCTCCCAGCAGCGCTCATCGGCCGCGTACCCGTCCTCGCCTCGCCCCGCCATACCCGCTCATACGGCTACCTCGCCCCGCCCGCAGCGATAATGCGCCCCCCAAGCATGTCAGACGCAAAAGCGATCCAGCTCCTACGCCGCGGGCAGAACCCGATGCCCGACTACGCACTGGAGGACGACCGGCCGACGTTCAGGGACTGGGACAGCTACCTCGATCACGTCCTTGCCCGGAATAGGAAAACGTGGCTGTCAATCCTAGGAAAGGCGCTTTCGAAGAACGTCGTCCTAAACCTGCACGAGGTCCCCTCCTGACCTGATCTTGCATCCTTTACCATCTAGTCATATTGATCTACACTTGTACTTATATTGACCGCACGCATACCGTAGACATTTAGTGTCCGTTAATAGAGATTTCTTGGCACGCGAACAAAACAGTTTGTAGGCTATTTATTCCCTTTCTTGTGCGTGTTCCGATCTGACTCGGAAGCTGCGGAACTGGGTTTTAGTCCTTCTCGAGTAATTTCCTCCGGTGCCCTCTTTTCGGAGGCACTCTTCCCCAAATGCCCTCTCGGGCGCTATTTCCCAAAATGCCCACTCATCAGCCAATCGAAAGGCACGCCGCAAGTTAACTCGCCATAAGCAAAATAGTTAGTAATAAATAAGGTCCCAAAGCCCAAATTAGACATAAGAAAATTTGGTCTTGCGTTAAATAATGTGTTTGCGCTCGTAAAACACCATACAGCAGCGCACATATTGGGAGATAAGCTAGTCATGCCCCCCTGTTCATTTGCTTTCCCCACTGTTTGCGCTTAGTGTTTAGATGTTACAAAAGAGTTAACATAATGACAGACCCTGGGGCCTTATTTTTTGCCCGGCATTGGTTGCTTTATGTTAGAGATATCTTTTATGACCGCTTAAATGATATACGCATGTGTTTAAGTCTTTGCTAAAAAGAGCATATTACCTGTTAAGCGGTGTGCTGCACCCTGATTGGCCAAGCAAGTGGGCATTTGGGGAAATAGCGCCCGAGAGGGCATTTGGGGAAGAGTGCCTCCGAAAAGAGGGCACCGGAGGAAATTACTCGTCCTTCTCCTTCCGGTATGGAAGACCCTTACCCCACACAAACACATTTGATCGACCTTCGAGTCGTTGCAACTTCATCGACCATGTCGTCTTCTCCTTCTCTGTGCTCTGTCGGCGAAGGTCGATGCTGGCGGTGATGAGATGTCACGACTCGGACGTCGGTCTGGAATGATGGTCTGCTTCCGAACATACGCCGCGCTCAGGGCGAGCAGCTGTCACATGACAGCGCCAGGAATCGCACAATGGGCCATCAGGCTGCCAGCAGCATCCTCATCAGCGCCATCAAGGCCTCCGCACTCCCCCGCGCCACAGCAGGGGACGAACTTGTTCACCAACTGCCAACTGCCATATATATGCCGGCGCGGGTGTTCTGTTCAAGTCTACTTATTGAAGGACATCCATGGACGCGTATGGCCAGCAGCTTAGGCTTGATGTCTCGGTGAGCCCGACCCAGCAGGGTGGAGGTGCACCTGCGGGTGTGGGGAGCGGTAGTATGGCGGCGTCACCGACACAGAGGGAGAAGAGGTCGAAGAGGGGGAAATACGTGTCAAAAGCCTGGTGCGCCGCACAGCGTATACATCGGAAGATGTATGCTGATGATGTTGCGGTAGCCTGGAATGTCGGAGACGAAAGCTCAAGGTATGTGTTCTGTGGCGAGCAATGTTCTGGTGGGTGGAGTTAACGCGGAATCCAGTGCTCGGGGGAGGAACCATGCCAACGCTGTATACGCTATGGAAAACACTGCTGTTTTTCCGAAGAGAGCAACGCTGCAGAGATCCTGCGCACTATTAGGATGGGGAGGCCTCGCATGTATCCTGGTCCTTCGACTGCAACGGAAGATACGGACATGGTGCTTGCTCCAAAAGAGGAACGAGCACAGCTGAGTCTGGAGGACAGGATGCGGATCCTCGAGGCTCGTGTGGATGCTCTTGCTGCGGGACAACGGGCAGCCAGCACGCGGTCTAGCCCCGAAGCCGACCAAGCGGGCCCCGAACCCAGTGCTTTCCAAGGTGCGCGAGGTCACGTCTGGTGTGAGCAGGCCGTCTCATCAGGATTCGACAGGTGATACTGCCTTTGAAGTCGACTCTAATGCTCTGAAGGCCAACCTCGCTTCTGTCAAGCATCAACTTGGCATTGCTTTCGACAACGGCTTGCGGTCTCCGCTGGTCTCATCTACCCCTTCACTCCCGAACCATGCAAGCAGCTCCTCCACATCGGGCTCGCAAACCCTTGCAGACCATCTATATGTGAAGCGCATCGGCTCGCGGACATTGCCTTTCCCGGCCCCGTCCGAGTATAGGCGCTACATCGACTTCTTCTTCGACGACATCAACCCTTGTCATCCATGCGTGAACGAACCCGATTTCAGAGCACGAAGCGAGAGGCTTATGGAGACGTCCGATGTCGATCCGTCTGATTACTGTTTCCTTGCCCTCAACTACATCATCTTCGCTTGCTCGGACATTCTGCGACATATCAGCCCGATAGGAGATCATAAGCCGCATTTGGCTGGGTGGCAGTGGTTCCTGGCAGCTGAGGATCTCATGGGGAAGCGGCAAGTGAGCGGGCGAGGTGATCTAAGCTTGATCCAGTTCACTGTGTTCGAGGTGAGTCAACTGACTTGCATACCGTGACGGGCTAATCTGACGTCGTCGAAGGCTATCTACCTCGTACACGCCGACAAACCCAATGCCGCTTACAATGTAGTCGGTCTAGCTTGTCGTCTCTGCTATCAGTTTGGCCTACATCAGCAATCGCGATGGGGCCCCGATTGCAGCCCGTACATGGTGCACATGCGCCAGCGCATCTTCTGGACGGTCTACTACGTCGATCGCCGAATTTCCCTCAGCTGCGGCCGGCCGTATGGCATGCGCGACTTTGATGTCGACGTCGACCCTCCAGACTGGCTGGACGATAGAGAAGTCCTCCCTGGACGGCCGCTCCCGCGTCAAGCCCCTGACAGGTCGTCGAACGTTTACCTAACCTGTATGGTCGCGTTCGCCAGGCTTGCTGGCGATTTGTGGGATGAACTCTTCTCCGCCCGAGGAGCGAAGGAAAGCAGCCCAGACAGGATCTATGATCTGGATGCAAGGATTACCCAGTGGTGTAACAGCATGCTACCTACGCTACCGCTGTTTCCCCAGATGGGTGAGCCGACAAGGCGGCATCTGCGACAGCAGCAGCTCATCACCACGGTTAGCACGCGTTGCGTTCGCTGGATTTTGGAACTGATGGTCTTCCCAGCGCTTCGCATACCTTCGACTTCTTCTCAGGCGCCGCATGCTCGTCTCCCTGAACTACGATCGAAATACGGGCCAGATCTGCGGCGACCTCAATGTGGAGAGTGTCAGGCAGCTACAAAAGCACGCCGACGAGATATCGGCACCGAGCTCCTTCCGTTTCCACATGGCCGTCACTCTGGGTGGAGCAATCCTTTTCCTAGCAACGCTTCTCGCGCGTGATTTGTCGCAGATTGGTCTGCAAGACCGGCGGCCCGTCTACATCGAATCGTTCAACGTTGCCGTCGCAATGCTTCGCGACCTTACCCGATATCTCGAGTTTGCGCGCCGTATCGCTTACGACCTGCAGGATATCGTCTATGTCGTCGAAACATTGCTTACAAAACCGGACACCCAGCCACAAGGGGAATACGCGTCGTATATGCCCAGCAACCTGGATTCGCTTTTCCCTTACGCCATGCTGGACTTCGCAGCACAGCCAAGTGATGGACCGGGTAGCGGGATCTTCCCGCCCGATGCCATTAATTCGCTCGATTGGTCCTAACGCCGTAACCAATATGCAGTGCCGCAGACCTACGGTTCTTGATTCCGCGTTTCTCGCAGGCCGACTTCATTCTTCCTACGGTCCCTAGACGTTTCATGACTCTCTCTCTTTCTTTCTTCATTTATGGGTATCTGGGACTGGGGTATTTGCCATACACGATTTATCAGGAGCACTCTATGCATTATCTGGAATAGGGGTACATGGTCGATGCGTATATCAGGGTATCATGAATGGGCAGTCGTGTGCACTCGGCTCTAGTTCTATACACTGCAAGAAAAGGTCAGCGAAGACCAAAGGACAGAAACAAGGTAACACCCACCCATACACTGAGAGCCTGTGTAGCTTCTCCAGGACCATATCCATCATGATCCTGATACTGGGATACTTCGCCGGATGGATCGCGTCACCAGCACGGATGAAAGTGCCCGGCTCAGCAGCCTCGGCAATCTTCCAGTAATCCACGTAGTCCACATCCTCCTCCGCAGCGACCTGGCGATAGGTCGTTCCGAGCTGAGCGAGCCGCTTGCGCGTGAACAGCTCGGGCAGCTTGGCGAGCACCGTCGAGTTAGGACCTTGGGAGGGGTCGACCTCTGGGTGCAGGCCGCGCGCCCAGAACCACCGGGCGCGCTCGTCGTCGCTTGACATCGGGTGGAGCTGCATCCAGACGATCTTTTGGGTGGGGAAGGTCTCCCGCAGGAGGTGCAGGTATTCGCGTAGGCGCTCGCCGTATTCGTGAAGCTGGAATAACAGGTCAGACACATCGTATAATACAGAAGAAGCGATGTACCTCTTCAGGATCGATGGAAGATGAAGGCAGGCCCATTTTGAGATCGCGACGATACATGAACTTGAAGTCCCACGCCGCAGAGTTCGCCTGTTCCTTGAATCAGCATACTGAACATGGGCTGAAGCAAAGGCACATACGAAGATGATATCCACATTGAACCTCTCATACTGCTGCTTCAGCTCGGGCAACCGGTCTTCAAATCCCCAAGGCGGCCCCGGCCATTCCCGCGAGATGATCTCATTCGGATTCCTCACGAGATCGTAGCGCGAGTAGTTGGTCATGCCGTAGATGAAACCGTTGATCATGCTCAGGTTGTATGTCGGGTGACGGCAGAGCCAGCCTTGGGTCTTCTCGCCTTGGGCTTGGTCGTCCAGGTTGACGAGGACGCGTTTCTCCCGAATGAGGTCGCCGCACCAGGTCCAGATGAGATCGCGTACGACCGAGTCGCCCAGGAAGAGCTGTCACTCACGTCAACTACCACCCTCATAGAGAGCAGAGAAGGACGTACGATGGTCTTATTCCTCGCCCAGTCCATGTCCGCCGATTCCTCCCGCTCAATCATCCTCTGCACCCAATCGTGCATCTGCGCGTCTGGATCCGCGCTCACCCAGCGCTTGCCCTCGATCCACCCAGGCGCCCGAGTTGGGTCCTTCGGTATGCCATACGCTAGCTGACCGTATCGCAACGTTGCTTGTGTTGCGCTGCTTAGTGAGGCGGCGACCTGCGTAATGTGCGAGCGAGAGGATGGAGAAGCGTAGAAGGAGGTCAGAAGGAGGGTGAGCGTGAGCAGAAAGGCGCTGGCTAGTCGGAGAATGGCCATGATGCGCTCGAAGGGGAAGGCGGCGAGGGGAGTAGAGAGTCAAGAGCGAGAAGAACGAACGCTCTATGACTTTCCCAATTCTCGATTTGCATGAGCGTCGAGGAATGTGCAATGTTATGGTTGTTCCAGCCGGCTGTACAAGATTCGACCGGGACTGACGATCGGCCCAAAGCTGCCACACAGGCCCAGCATCGTGCCCTGAAGCGTCCACAGCACAACAATGTAGGAAATTCACGAGGAGTTCAATCCATAGGATATGTAATGAGAGCAATTAGCCCGGTAGCCAGAGTTTGGTCGTCGGAGGCTGAGGGACGCGATACGTAATGCGCGTCCCCCAACCCCGACGCGTCGAGTAGGCTTCCGGAAGGGCGCGTACTTCCATCACCGTACCTTCTTCCTGCTCTGCAATGAACGCCGTCTACCGGCATGCCATGCATCGGAATGTCAACAATGCTCGAGGAATTGGAACTTTTCGAAGTCGGGAAGGCGCCAAGGACCTCCTCAGCCTCTTCTGCTCCCTGTCAGTTTCTTAGTCGGAGTGGACGACGACCTCGACGTTCCGAACGATGCCCAAGCCACTATCTTTCTTACTCAGACCGTACATCCTCCTGCCACTGTGCGGATTGCTCCTGCTAGCCCTACATGGAGTCCTCTATCCATCATCGCTGCCTAGGATAGACCTCAACCTGCAGTCTGCCGTAGATCGACTGCGATTCGTCTCGTTGCACAAGCCGCCTGCCTCTCCTGGCTCGAACCAAATCGACCCAGAGGAACAACGACGATCATGCAACCCCTACCTTCTTCCCGGCGTGCTTGATCTGAACATCACCGACCCCTGGTTCTCAACCTACACGCCCTTCCCACCAGCTCCCTGCACGCCGCCGAACAACCTCCTCCACCGACTCATGCAAGGCACCCCCTCGGCTGGGACAAAAGGCGCCAGCGTCCTTCTTGTAGGCGACTCAGTTGACCGAGAGCTCGTCCGTTTCTTCCACCACGCCGGCAAAATCCAGCCCCTCCGGCCCGTTCCCGCGCTCAGCGCGACGGAGATGACCGACAGTCGGCAGCTCTCTCCCTACGGAAACAACGGGAACAACGGCTACCCTCGACATGTACGATACCTCGACCCAGGGGCAGAAGGATTCGAAGTCCTGAACTATCACTTCTGCGGCTTAGACCAGCAGGGGATCTGGCCGGATAAGCAGAATCCGTGCAACGATCCTGCTCCCCTCATGCCCCGTCTAGAGGCATTTGAGCAATGGTTCGGCACGCTGGAGAGGAAACCGGATCTGGTGGTCGTGCAGAGCAGTCTGTGGGATATTGCGAGGTTCCAGAGGGAGCTGTACGCGGCCGATGATGGGCAACCCGAGCCGGACGGCCTTTCGGACAAGTACGTCGCCCAGTGGATCGAAGATATGAGCGCTTTCGTACGCCGAATACGTTCTGTCGTTGGCGAAGAAACGAAGATGGTTCTTCGCCTTATGCACGAAGCGAAGGCTACGGAAGGAACATGGTTCAAACCTCCTGGATCGACGAAGGACGTTCTCGGGCCGACGTTCTCCAAGCTTCGAGTACACCAGATACGGGAGGCACAACGATGGGTTGCCCAGGTTGAGGGTGTTGAGTTGATGCCGTTTGGCGACGTGATGTGGGGCCAGAGAGAGTGGCTGAGGGATGATATCCACCCTGGGATTCCGGGTAATGCGATTTACGCGGAGATGGTCTTGGAGGTGCTGGAGCGGGTGAGAGGGTGAGATAGATGGCAGTTTGCCTTGCCCGCAGATAGACTGTATTGTTAGACCTCTAATCGGCATTCCATCCTTATTGGATTCGCAGAACTATTCAAGTAACGCAACAGGCACCAGCATCGTCCGCAGAACAGTGGCGATTTTCAAGGGATCACTTGCACTTGTTCGTACGAGTCTGAAGCGCGTTACTGCTACTGTCCGAGTTCGCTGAATCAGAATATCCGGGAAGTCGCGCAAGTCGTTTGTTTACATTCCAGCCGAGTTGGAATTAAAAGGTTCCTGGCACTGTAGTTTTACCTTCCAAGTCTGCTTCTTGTTGGAGGCCCACGCATACCTTGAAATAGGGGTCACAAGAGTAGTCATAGGACAACCAACTGGCGAAGTACCGATCGGAGAACTGATGGAGTGGTGGCTGAAGACTCGAGAAGAACTAAGAAGACTCGGCGGAAACAAAACAAAGTAGCATTCCTAATTTGGGATACATTACATTATGTTGCCAGGGTCCATTCTTCGGGGTTCTGCGATCGCCCAACCAAAGGCATTCCTCGCATCGCGCCAGTTCGTACGGTCATGCAATCTAACATAACACAAGGCACTACTCTTGAAGGCCAAGTCGGTCATCACTGGCAATCTACGCCGACTGGAGCCGGGCTAGGATCACTATACCTAGAGCCAGCTGGCTGACCTGCTTTCTCTCCACCACTACCTCTGCGCCGCAACGATGTACACCCTCTCCCTCCTCGCCGGCATGTCCGTAAGCCCATTCCGCCGCATCCTCCTCCCCTTCGCCGTCCTGCTCTGGGTCGTCTTCCTCGCCCATCGCTCAACAGCAGCACACTGGAACCAATGGAAGATAGACGACACAGTGCGACAATACGTGACGGAGATGCGCCATCGGATCGAGCACGTTAGCGCTAGCGTGCCGCCGCTCTCGCAACCACCTTCGATAAACCGCCATGCACGACCATTCGTTGTACCCAAGCCTATGCCGACGGTGGATGTGCGAGCAGCTCTGACGGCTCAGGGCAAGTTCTCTGATGAACTGCCATTCTCGTCACCCATCCGCTCGCCGTGGCGGACAACAGACGTGGAGTTGATGCAGCTCGGCACCCATCTGTCGAACATCCGCTTTGAGAAGAAGCGCCTGCTGAATGGCAACGAAACGCAGCGGATGCCATTCAATCCTGCGCTGCTCAAGCTGCCTGCTGGCCTTGAATGGGACTTTGCGGTTGTTGCCCGTGGACCGATCAGGAAACACACCGAGATGACGCCAATTATGGGCAAGGTGCCAGTTGAGCAGGGGTTGATTGCGTGAGCTGTCTTGCCTCGTCCAGCGCGTACATAACTGAATGTGTGCAGATTCGGCGCAAACATGACCTCATCCTTCGAGCTGCGTCTAGTCAGCGACGCCTTCTATCTGCCCTTCGACTCTGCCCCGTCCATGGCCTGCAAAGGCTGGTCGCACACCTTCGGCGCCGAAGACCCGCGTATCTGGTGGTCAGATAGCAACCTGCCTCAATTGTCTTACACCCAGATCGCCACGGATGGCGAGCTCTGCCGAACGATTGCGCTTGTGCGCGACTTGCGTGCCGTCTGGCCTGAACTTGGCCGGGTTCTCTCGCCCGTGCTGAATATCCCGCCTGTCCTGCCAAGAGGAGTGCAAGATGTGACCATCGAGTTGCGCAAGCCTAGGCCGCGAAGCATGTAAGTCGGCCCACCGGCACACGGGTGCAACAAGCTGACCGGAACACAGAGAGAAGAACTGGCTCGCCTTCTTCCCCGGCGCCCTGCCAAACCCGATGCAAAAGCCGCTATTCCAGTACAACCTCAACCCGCTTGTCGCTCTGACAGAATCGAACAAGCAGCCCTCGCTGAACGCAATATGGTACGAACCCATCGCTCCTCCACCCTCCAACCGGTCGGAAGTCTGCATGCCGCACTTCCACAAGATCCCGTTGCGCGCAGTGCACCAGAGCGTGCCGCTTCAGCGCGTTACTCTGTGTCCACGTGGGACATGCGTGCCAGATGAGACGAATACCGTGTATGTATCGCTCGGGCAGGCGAAGAAGTCAAGGAAGAAGGGAAGCGGGCTCGAGTATGGCAGGTTTGTCATTACCTGGAACGTGACCAGTCCGTTCGAGTATGTCTCGGTCGGGCCCGAGTTCCGATTTGGTAAGTCTACCTCACGCTCCTTGTTGCCCTCTTCTTGACATGTCTGGCAGTTGGAACGAACGACGAAGACATCGTCTACGCGCTCTCCATGGTCCTCCTCCCTTCCTCTCCCTCCACCGATACACGGCACGCACACCAGCCGGTACTCAACTTTGGCCACGGTTTCATAGATGACGATGCCATGTTCGGCCTGGGCATCGGGGACAGGCACATGAGCACGATCGTCGTCCCTGTCAAGGACTTGCTATCTGGACAGAAGATGTGCGAGGATGCGCCGTTGAAGTAGAGATACGCATTGGATCAGACATGCCCCTGTAGAGTAATTAGATACCCGCAATTGTAGACTACCCTCCATGCATCTGACTGAACCAGCGACTCGATCAAGAGACCATCATTGTCATTCCATTTGCATTCATACAGTGCATCCACTATGCAGTACTCCTATCCTCAGCATCATGCGCCAAGTCGTTTATGGTGCCAAAACCTCATAGATGGTCTTCTCTACCGCCCGGAGCAACTTCTGTACGTATGGATCTGCACTGGGCATGATCTGCGTGCACAAGACGTACTGCACTTTGCAGTCAGTATACAAGTATGGTTGGGACAGAAAGTAGGGCGTACGCCGATGTCCTTGGTCGCATCCACAAGCCAGTAGCAATTCGCTACTCCTGCCCATTGTACGCTTCCTGCCGCTCGACCCGTCTCGAGCGGTTCCTCGAACACCATCCCAATCTATGCTTGCATCAGTCCCCGTATCCTGGAATGAGCAGAGTTGCAAGCGAGACGCACCAGGGCATAGTCCCTCTTTGCTCCCGGGAACTTGGACAACGAGGTGGTCGGTAGCTTGTGGAACTCGTTGCAGCTCTCCTTGGCCTTTGGTTCCAGCTGACCGGTCATGCCCAGCTTCCACGTTTCGGGCTTGATGATCTCCTTCCCGTCGGGTGTCTTGCCGCCCAGGAGGAGCATACGTACAAACTTTGCATAGTCCTTCGCGGTCGACCATGAACCTGCCGATACGGTTAGTCTGGGGTTTCCAGTACGTAAGATCGTAGCGCACCTCCCCCACCCATATCCACCTCGACCTTATGCGGCCACTCATCCTCCCTCGCGACTGCTTTCCCATCTGGCTGGCGTTGAAATAGCGTCGCCTTGCGCTCCAGCAGCGGCGGAGTCAGGTTAAACACCGTGCTGTCCATGCCGAGCGGCCCACGGATCTCCTTCTGGAAGATGTGACCGAGCCGGTCGTGCTGCAGCGCTTCGATGACGAGGCCAGCGTAGTCGATACCCATCCCGTAGTGCCACTCTTGACCGGCTTCGTGGATTGAAGGGAAAGTGAATGCAGCCTGATCTCATGCTCAGCCAAAACTCCAACACGATACCGTAGGGGACAAAATACCCTAGATGCAGCCGTCACAGCAGGGATGTTATTCTTCAGCATATGGGCCTGGCCATGAGGATATGCATGCCCATAAATCAGTCCGTTCGAATGGGTCAGCAGCCTGCGCAGGGTAATCTTCTCCTTTGCTGGTACGAGTTTGTAGTCCGTCGACTCCCAGTCTGGGGCGGTACGATCGATGCTGTTGACTGGTGAGTAATGAATAGGGGCGAGGGAAGGGCATCATACATCTTTACATCCTTCAGCTCGGGTACAAGTGGGGAGACGTCGTCGTCGGGACCGATGAGACCGCGCTCGATGCACTGGAGTGCAGCGACGCTGGCTGCATTGCTCGTCAGAACATGTCCGTGTCCTCTGTGTTGAGAGACGCACTGAAAGCCTTGGTCATGCTCGCAATCCATACGACAGTATCCACAGTGAACGGCTCCTTCGTCTCCAGATCTCGTACACCCGCACTGCCCTCATATACGTTCCCCTCCCTCCGCACCACGACGAGCGCAACGCCGGGTATGCCGTCAGCACCAGTAGCAGTCGCCTCCTGAAGGAGCGCATCCAGTTTGGTCTTCAGTGTCTTCAACGTCTCTTCCTTGGTCATGGTGGGCGATCAAAAAGGCTTGGAGTTTGACAGTTCCGACTGCGCCATGGCATCGTTGCGCCTGAAGCCCGGAGATGGTGGTGGAGGTTGGTGTCACGGTGATATCCTCATCTGGAAAGGGTTCGGGCCGTGTTCACGACTTGCAACTCGTCCTCTCACCGACCTTCCTGCTTGCCTGAAACTGAAACTTGCACTTGTCTGAATCAAGATCACTATATACGGCTTCATCTTCGGCTATTGGAGGCTATTGAACTACGCTTTGTCCTGGAAAAACGACCAGTAATCTGTCCGAGGCTACTTGTGCCGTGACACGGTTCGTGAATTGCTCATCAACACAGTTATGTCAACCCACTGGCCCGATAGTCGACATTGGCCAGCACACGTGTATAGGACGTCAGACCTCTCCCTCCTTCCCTCTATTCCACCAGAGCTCTGGAAACCGCACGTCCCGCAGTGCAAACAACCTCTGCTACAGCCTCTGCGAACATTCCCAGGAACAGGAGAAACCCAAAGACGAGATGTACGACCAGTCCGCCGAGGAATTCTCCTAGTCGGCTAGCATATACGTGTATTTGCGAGCGACGGGAGGTTCGCTGCAAACCCTGTCAGTGACTACTCCTGGAGTGCGAAGAAACCAACTTACTCTCGGCGCTGTGCTGGCAGCTAAGCCACGTTCGCTTCGCAGGTGCTGGATCTCGTCGGACGGCAAGCGCAGGAGAGGAGGAATGGCTGGCAGTCGCAACAACGACATGGATGCTCCGGAGGTCGTCCTCGGTCGAAGGGCGAGGTCAAAGTGGATTGGGCGATATGTCGTGCATGAAGGATGTTGGCGAGCACGCTATCGCAGACCTCGCTCTCTGGCAATGTTAGAGGACCTTATAAGTCCTGGCCGCCTCCGAATAAGAAAACCGAGCAGCCTAGTATGTCGCTTCCCGCCTTATCGTAGCGATAGTGCACACATTACCGGGCAGATTCATCTGCCAGAACTGGACGCGGTAGAATAGTCGGGAATGTTTGTCGCCAGTTTGGTTAAACGATGTGCGCAGCATGATTCTCCTCTTGCTATATATGGGAGAGCGCGGCGCTCTGATTTCGAACTTCTGAGGAGAAGCGGATTTTGGGAGTCGTCTTTGATGCGGATTAACGAGTTGGTTGCCCTTTTCAAGCCCGTCCCGGCTTCTCAGCCATTTTCCCGAGCTTCATGGAAGGATCAATAGGGCATACAAGCCCACCATCTATCTCGATCAATGGCCTCTCTAAGATAGTACAGCATCATGCTGCCGCCACAAGTCAGCCTTTGCTGTTCACGCAAGATGGGTTTAACTCACTCTCCAAATAACCAAGTCACCGGTCCAGCCGGAAAATGCTGGTTCCCATCATAAAACCTGCCACCACCAATCAACACAATCTCAAGGTCAGGTAACACAGGATAGACGCACTCTGTATACCCTTCCAGTTTTCCACCCCAATCGAATATCCTCACTCTCATCCCTTGGCAGACAGCGCGCCAGCCTTGATCAAGCTGCGTAACTCGCAGCATCCGACCTCCTTCGTTGGAGGCTCGGAGATGTCGTGCGCGATACATCATCGGCGTTGTATGGCCGTACAGTCTTCGGATATGCAGGATGAGCGAGGCAGCGCGCGATTGGTACCATTGAACCTCAAACCGACGTAAGCATCAATCAGTTTCAGCTCGGAGCGGTGCGTACTTCTGGATAGGAAAGCCCTCCCTCCCTGGGCCTGTCAATCCCAAACTCTGCGAAATACTATTCTTTCATCAACCCCAGATCCGATTTTCATGCGAAGAAGACTACGCACCTTCTCGAACAAATGGTCCGAATCCCAGAACAGGCTGTTCAGGACCACCAAGTCCGGCTTGAATCCCTCCAGCCCGGCCTGCGCCATCCGAGGTAAGATAGCTTGAGTTATCCGTTTTTCTGGTGCTAGGGGGCGGGGTTCGTCTGGTACGTGCCATGTGTAGTCCTTGTCCGGGAGACCGTATCTGTGCCAACATGGCCGTCAGCGTGTGCGACCAGGCGCGACCAGAGGAAAAGGAGGGCATACAGGAACCAGTAGACAATTGTCAGCTCCAGTCGCTCAACTCTGCAGACTCCGCCCTGGTGCAAGCCCCAAGCATCATGCACCCCACCAACAATCTCGCAAAAACTGCCAATATTGTTCCGGTCATGGCTGCCCAGTCTCAGTCTCTTTCCAGTATTCCTCGAGTCGTGGGAGCACACCTATCACCAACGAACAGCACGTTCCTCCCCCTCGTCCAATTCCCCCCACCCTCCACAAGCTCGCTCATCAACCGCTCTGACGCACCCAAGCCGTCCAACTGCCAGCCCGGTATCTGGTCGCCGCCGGCCTTGGCAGCAGCAGCAAGCTCTTCCAGCGGCCGCGTTCTGAACCCGGGCGAGCCAAACCCGTACGTGTTGGGCGGAATGGGGAAAGGCACCCATCTCGTATCGCGAGGTTCTTGGCCCCAGTAGATCATCCCTGGCTGGCTGAAGGGGTCGCGTTCGCACAGACCCTCGGGGGCGGGGTACCACGGCGGGGGTTGGCTTGAGGTGGACCATCCTATGAGGCTTCCAAAGTCGCCGGTGGCTTGCGAATACAGCAAAACAGATAGGAGCGAGATGAGCGACCCAGCGCAGAAGCCCGCTAGGAAAGGCAGCCCGCGTAGGCGCTGCGATAGACCAGCCATCGATACAGCCAAGTACACGGACGGACGAGCCTGAGAGCGAGAGCAGCGGTTCAACCCAGTAACAGCGTGGCGGGGACGTAAGACGACTGCGCACGGGCTGGGGCAAGAGAATGTATTTCTGGTTTTCGATCAGAGCGTGGAAGAACTGCAGTCCCGATCACTATGCCAGCACCGGCCGGGTCGTTCAGCGTTACCGGGCCAGGCGAGTCCGATCAAGCCGCCGTCTCGCTGAGATGAAGGACCCGCTTTTGTTGATGACATGGATGTTCATTGTTGATCTTCGATGAGCCAAGGTCGTCAGACGGGAAAAGACTCGCGGTGAACGACTGATAAACGCCAGATGGTCGAGATCGGGCCGTGCCGATTCTGCGGGTTCTGAAAATCCGCGGCCGAACCGCCGAGCTTCGATCTTCCACTTTCTTCCTCCGACTTTGGATACATACCGCGCATTAAAACCGACGATTTTGCTACTGTCGACCTCGTCGCAAGGCACACAGCCCTAAGTTGACAATGCTGTTCATCGTAGCAAACTTTCCCAGCTTGAGCGAGGTTCAATCTCGGCCATCGGCACACCTTTGCACCGCCTCCCGGTGCTGTGCAGCCAACGCGCGCTTCGCGTCTCTTCGACAGAGCCAAGCACTCACCATCCGACATCAAAACAATTCACCTTTTCAGGATAACCTTGCCGCTGCACTGCCGCCTACGTGTACCTAGCAGGAGGTTGAGACATCTACGCGCCTCGAAGGTGTGCACGGAGCGAGGCGGCAGAAAGGCCATAGCGACGCCTTGCTGCCGGGCGGGCTGAGCTCATCAGCCCGAGACCGGTATCTGCAGTGTCGGGGATATAAAGCTAAGGCCCCTGCGGGGGAAGGCGGGCAACTTTTGTCTGCCTGGTGCTTACGACCCCGTCTCTTTCTCACGACATACCCTGCACTATCATACACTACTGCACTTACACCGGGCCGTTGACCTGATTAATCCTTAATTCCCACCCTTGCTGAAACGCCGCCCGCCATGTCCGCCTTCCCGACCATCGCCCCACCCCGCGCGCCCTCCCAAACCAAAACGATCCTCGTCATCGGCGCCACGGGCAAGCAAGGCAGCGGGATGGTAGCCTCCCTCGTCAGCGCCAACAAGCTCGCAAAGCCCTACGAGCCCCTTCCGTACCGGATCCTAGCGCTCACCCGGACACCGGAGAAATGGGCTCAGCTTAAGACGTTACCGGGGGTGGAGCTTGTTCAGGGGGATTTGAATGATCCGGAGAGCTTGGAGAGGGTGTTTAGGGATCAGGGGGTCGGGGGGCTCGATGGGGTGTTTACGTGTCTTGCGTTCCCGGGGCTGGGCAAGCCGGCGGACAATGAGTTGAAGCAGGGGAAGGTGCGTGCTCACTACCTCTTCCTGCTTAAGGGGAGTACTGAGTACCGTGCACCAGCTCGCGGCGGACCTAGCGCTAAAGTATCAAGTCGGCCACTATATCTACTCGTCGTCCGAGCAAGGAGGCGAGAGCGAGTCCGGCCCTTCTCCCTCGCATGTAGCGAAGATGGTCATCGAGCAGCATATCAAAGACCTCGGCCGTCAAAACCCCAATTTCAAATGGACGATCCTGCGCCCCTCCTTCTTCTACGAGAACTTCGACGGCGTGCTCGGCGCCGTCAGCGAGACGCTGCTCGCGAGCAGCGTCCAGAAGGGGACGAAGATCCAGATGGTTGCTAGTGAGGATGTGGGCCCCGTGGCACGGGCGGTGTTTGAGCGGCCGGAGGAGTTCGCGAGGGCGATGATGACGATTTGTGGGGATTGCTTGACGCCGCAGGAGGTGCAGCAGATCCATAAGAAGGTTACGGGAAAGCCGTTGAGTCGGATTCCGGGGTTCGTGGGCAGTGCACTGTATGGTGCGTCCCTCTTCCCCCTTCTTACTCCACTTCCTCCCTACACACTCTCCCTTCTCCCTTCTCGCGAATCCCTCTCCCCGCATAGCACAACTCCTATATGCGCACGGAGCTAACCAGACCCGCAGGAATGAACGCCCACGCGAAAAACCTCGTAATGCACATGGAGCGCGTCCACCAGCTCCGGCTTCAAGACGCAGCCGGTTACACAGCGAACGGGGACGCAGCGCGCCGCGCCTACCCAGGGCTAATGACGTTCGAGAGCTGGATATTGAGTAAAGGGAAACAGAGGGGTGGGAAGAGGGAGAAGAATTGGAATAATTTGAGTATGAAGGAGTTGTTGAAGGGGGAGACCTAGGCGTCCTCTGCTTGCTCGATGCTTGCTCTCCGGAGGGAGGGGGGAGGAGGGAGGAGGGGGACGGTGATGGAGGTCGAGGAGAAGCTTGTATCATGTTAGACCTTTCTGGCCGGATAACGATAATCTCATACCCGTATATTGTGTGAAGGAGATGGCATATAGTTACAGTGGAACCGAGATAGCGATAGGATGATACAAAAAAGAGCGCAGCAGAAGAATCGATCAGCCACGGCAGTGATTGAACCCCGCACCGCAGAAGGAAGCCACGATCAGGTAGACAATGAGCTGCACATATTGCGTCAGCAATACATTCAGGAAGAACGAAGGAGAAGGAGAAAGACGCACGATCAACACAAACCCACTCAACACCAAAATCTTCTGATTCTTCCAAAACTGCTGCCTCCTCACATTCCTCGCCCCCCTCCTGAACGCATACGCCTGCCCGGCCATATTGTCCGTCTTGTCGACGAGCAGCTCGATCCGCTCCCCGCGCGAGAGGATCTGTTCCACGTTTTGGACCATGATGTTCTTTACGGATTGGAGGTCGGATTGGGCTTGGGTGAGCGCGTCGGGTGGGGGGGAGGTCGTGTATTGGTGCATGAGCTGCGGGGCGGGTCAGTATATCCCATCTTCTGGGCAAGCATCGCACCAGGCAGAAAGCGGAAGCAGGAAACAGAAGGTAGAAGGCAGAAGGCAGAAGGCAGAGAGAAGGCGCACCTTCCCGATCTCCTCCGAGAACTCGTTCAGCCCATAAGCCGGCACATCAAATATAACCTCCGGACTATACGTGCTCGTAAACTTCCTCTGCAGCTCCGCCAGGAACGCGAACGGCATCCTCCGCCCGACACTGTCGTCCGCCATGACGAGGTAGGTGAGGCCGCCTTCGGATATATAGTGGAAGAGGTATTGTTCCCATACGTAGGTCAGCTTGCTGTTGTTGGGCGGGATCTTGGAGAGGATCGTTTGGACCGCTGCGACCGCACGTTCAGTACGGAGCATAACAGGTATGTAGATGACGCTGCGCACCTTGTGAGAAATCCCGCCTCCCCTCCGAGTTCTCAGCGAGAATCACATTCCCCCTCGCGACAAGTGCGTGAATCAACGACATCCTGTTCCTCTTCCCTGTTCTCTTTCCAGGCGTATGAATGCAGAGAATGAGCGCTCGAAAGGATATGTGAGCAAGCAAGGCCGACAAGCGTCACCGGCGCTCTTGGCTGCGCTATCACCCTCTCACGGGCGGGTGGGTGTTCTGCACCGCCCCTCGGGATCAACCCGTTTCACCCTTCTCTCTCCACGTCCCCTGCTTTCGAGCTGGTCGTCCGCCGCACAGAACTCCACGTCCAACCACAGAATGGTGAGTCCTCTTACTGCTGCGCTAAAATGTTGGAATGCTGATGAGAGTGATGGTATGATAGTCCGACTCATCACGCCCCACTTCGCCTATCGGGAACGGTCCCGCTCCTAGGACACAGGGCCCAGCAGGTGTTGTTCGGTACGCCTCCTTCCCTCGTGCTCCTTCTCCCTTACTCGTGCTGATCGCAAGGATGTGTGTAGCCGTCGCGCCGCCTCGTCGAAGGACGTCACTGCCCGTCCGAACTCGGCGCGCGCTGCTGGTGCGGGAGGGAGTAGCAGCACTATGATGCGACTCTATACGAACGATGATTCGGCTGGGTTGAAAGTGTACGTCCCCCATCCCGAACTTCTCCTCCTCCCTCCTCCGGCTCCTTCTCCTTCCCGTCCCTTCTCTTCCGCCGCGTTCGCCTCTCTGGACTGTGTTGTGATTGAGAGGAAGCGTGTTATGGGCTGGTTGCTGACTTTAGGTGCAGAGATCCCTACGTCGTCCTCGTCCTGTCGATATGCTTCATAGGCTCCGTCTTCTTCTTGCACATCGCAGCGAAGGTCATTCGGGCGTTCACCAAATAAGCTTCGAGCGGCAGAGAGCTTAAATGGCGCTGCTTGCGGCGCTCTGGGCATGTCCGGGGATGGTATGTGCTGGGTAGGCGGGGCGGGAGTAGCCGACGGGACTGTATATTTTCCGAGGGGTGGTGTTATACCAGAACATTATTCTGCGCCTGCGTGCTTCGAACCCCACTACTGCAACCTTCCAGTCGTTTTTCTTCTCTGGCTGGGGAATGCACCACGGGAGGAGCCTCGGAAAGGTCGTGGGCGATTGTCGAATGGGTTCATGTCTGTCACGTCTGGACGCCGTCGTAGTGAGAAACAGCCGAGCGCGGTGCGTTTCCGTATCTCGTGCACCCGCATTACGGCCCCGCCTTGATGCCGGCCGTTGCGTCCTAAGATACTCAGTCTTCCGCCTGTCCACCCCAGGCTCCAGCTCGCTTTCCCGCCCAACACCCTTCTGTCGGTGTTAACCCTTCGGTCTAATCGCCGATACCCTAACTCGCGCGTCATCGTCCGATCATCGTCTTCTCCTTCCTTAGACCACGACCCTATCCCTCCCTATCCTTCCAAACTCAGTACAGTACACGACCGCAGCTGGCCGAAAGGGCGGCGGTCCAATCGCGTTATGCGCATATCCAATCCCCTCCTCCTGCGCAGTGCCCCCCTTAGTCCTATACACTCTCATCGCCAAGTGCATTCCCCAGTCTCGTACTCGAGCTGGAGCGCCTTCCTATCGACTCGAACCTGTCTCCGAGGAGCCCAATCCCTTTCCGCATGGCCGAATAGGAATAGGTCTAGCATTAGGAGAAGAAGCATACACTCCTCCTCCCCTACCCGGCTGGACGATAACGACAAAGCCCTCCTCGCCTGGCTTGAGGAACAAGAGTCCAAGACCCACCTCTGGAAAGAATGGAACGAGATCCAAGCCGCCCGCGCAGCCGACAAAGCCCGCGAGCTCGCCGATGCCGAAGCCCGGCGGGAACAAGCCGCCGACCCGGAGGGCTACGCCGCCGCCCAAGCTCAAAAAAGGGCCGACCAGTTAGCACGGGAGAGGGAGGAGAGGAGGAAGGTGGAGCAGGGGGAGGCGAGGCTGTGGGAAGTGGGAGGGGCGCAGGAATATGGACATCATTTTGTGTTGCATGCGGAGGTTCCGCCCACGAGATGGCCGGCCAAGTGGGGGGAAGAGAGTTTTGAGGGGGAGGTGGGGGGGATGGTAAGGAGGGTCGGGGGGTTGGTGCATTTTGCGACTGTGGGGGGGTGGCCGGAGCCGCCTGTTCGGGAGGACGAGTCAGACGAGAGGTGGAAGAAGGAGGAGCCGGCGAAGAAGGAGGAGGAGGAGGAGGAAGCGAAGCAAGAGGAGGAGGAGGAGCAGGAGGAGGAGGAGGAGCAGGAGAAGCCGAAGCCCAGGAGAAGGCGGAAGAAAGCCGAGATTGAGCTCGAGGCAGAGCTCGCTCGGCAGAAAGCGGAAGAGCAAGCGAAGCAGAAAGAGCGCGCCAAACGGCCCGAATTCTGGGACGGCTACCGACTCCCGCTCTATCCTACCCTGTTCACCCATGGCCGCTGGCCCCGCTTGTTCACTAACCACATCACGCCCAACAGGTGGGACGACCCGCCCTGGAACCTCTACTCCGACCTCGACCCGACGAACTCGATCGTCGTCCGGGAGTCGCATGTCTATGTCTGTACGCATGGGAATAGGGACTGCCGGTGTGGGGAGACGGGAGGGGCGGTTTTTGAGGGGCTGAGGGAGGCGTTGCGGGAGAGGGAGGAGAGGTTGGGAAGGGAGGAGGGGAAGGCGAGGTTGAGGGAGATCACGCATGTGGGGGGGCATAAATGGGCGGGGAACGTGATTGTTTACCCGCAGGGGGATTGGTGCGTGCCTTCTCCTACTCCTATACCATTGCTTCTCCTTTTCTTCTCCTCTCACCCCCCTCCCCTTGGTACGAAGCTGCTGTACCCGTACTAATGCGTGGAAACAGGTACGGCACGATCACCCCCCAAGACATCCCAAAACTAATGGACTACATCTTCACCCCTCGCCAACTCTCCTCAATCTCAATCCCCCCCACACCAGGCGAGGAAACCAACCAAAGAGCCTGGGAGTTCAAGCTAGACGAAATCCCCATCTGGGCCGAGAAATGGCGTGGCCGTATGGGGCTCAACCTCGAGCAACGCAAGCAGCTCTACGGCCGCTGGGTCGGAGTTCCCCCTACGCTCACACTCCACCCCCCACCCACCGTCGCCGCCGAGCCCGAAACCCAGAAACAGCAAGAGACCGAAGTGGAGAAAGTGCAACTAACATTCGCACTCCCCAACGCCCGCACGCTCACCCTACCCGTCCCGAAGGGTCAGAGCCTTATGCAAGTTTGCAGGCAGCTGGCGAGAGAGGGAAGGAGGGCGTTTGATAGTGTTGAGGGCACTTGTGGGGGGAATTTGGAGTGCGCGACTTGTCATGTGTATTTCTTGCGGGCGGGGGAGGGGTATCCGGAGAGGGGTGCATCGTCATCCACATTATCGTCACCTACCACAACAACATCATCGACAACACAAGCATCTCCAAGATCCCCAACAACGCCAAACCAAGACGAAGTAGCCGGAAACGAGACAGAACCGGCCGAACCACCCCCCATCCCCCCTCCCTCAGAAGCAGAAGAAGACATGCTCCTCTATGCCATAGATGCGCGGGAGGGGATGAGCAGACTGAGTTGCCAGATCGTGGTTACTGATGAGTTGGCGGGGTGGTGTGAGAGGGGGGGGAGGATTGGGGTGCCGCGGTTTTGAGTGGGACTCTCGACTCAGAGGAGGAGGTTGGACGTCGGGAGAGAGGGGGGATGTTCTGTTAGATTCTACTGGACGCCTCGGCTTTCTTGCTGTCCCATCGGCGGACCGGGGCCGATGGACGCCCAGAGGTCGGGAATCACGGATGGTTGTTGGAGCTCCGAACAACGGCCGCTCGTTCGGCTCCGGTAGCCTTCGAAGCCAGCGATCCCGCATACAGCAGATCACCGGATGGATCCAGGGATATGGATCCGCGAGTGTTCTCCAGCCCGTATCGGCGTCTTCTTCTACATTTCCGTTCTCCGGGAATGGGATCGCTGGTGGAGGACGAAAGGATGAGGCTTTCCGTAGTAAGGGAGGACGTAATGACTAAACGCTCCGACCGCTTGGGGCGAGTAACTCCGATGGGCGTCTGGGTTGCCGTTTTGGGTTATCTGATTGCCTTTCCTGTCTACTTCCCTGCATAATGGAAGAGAGGAAAGTCTTGGCACTCTGGCGAGACCGACTACCTGCCTCTCTCAGTTCCTTCTTCTCTGCCCTGCTCCTCCTCCTCCTCGTCGCCCGCCATGTCCCCCCACCCTAGCAAACCGCCCACCATCCGACTCCTCTGCCTCCTGCTCACCCTCACACTCCTCACACTCCTCCCGACCCTCCTCTACCTCCAATGGTCCTATATCCTCACCACTCTCCACACAGCATCAGCCTCGTCTCACTTCTCAGCGCTCTCGACAGGATGGGCAAAACTGTCAGAGCCTATTGATTTTAGTTGGTCTGCTTCGCCTTTCTCTGGCTTGTCTTCGGTCTCGTCCTCTCTTGCCTCGTCCTCAGATGGCGGGGAAGGGTGCTATGAACCTTTCAGGCAGCCGGGGATGATATACTGGGGCTCCTCAGCTAACGAGACCCGCTGGGTACCATTTCCCACCGCCGATGAGGCCTATGACAGCGACGCCATGCCGAGTCTTGTTGAGCTGGACAGGGAGTGGAAAGGGCTGACGGAGGAGGAGATGCTGAGCTTGGGAGCGGCGGAGAGGCTCATGATGGATGTTGCTGAGGGAGGTGGAGAGTGGGCAGGGGGGAGGAGGGTGTTGTTCATCGGTTCCAGGTGCGCTCCCCCCTCGCTTCCTCCTCCAGTTTCTCTTCTCTTTACCTCACGGTCGTGCGGATCGGCTGATGTTTTCCACAGCCATGATCGCAATAACGTCCAGAACTTTTGTACCTACGTAGATGGACGGTTCGTGAGCTGGGGTGGTCACCTAGGCGGGTACTGCTCCATCGACCGGCTAGACCTAATAATCATGTACTGGTTCCTGTACGTCCTCCCTCTCCTTCCCTCCTTCCCTCCTTCCCTCCTTCTCTCCCTTCCTCTTCCCCTTCCTCCGGCCTCAGACTAAGAGCCCCTCAGAGTAGGAGTCCCCGATGGCCCGTACCCCTGGCACGCACCCTCCGAAGCCCGCCCCATCATCCCTGAAGAACGGATAGCGGAGATCTTTTTGCCTAGGATTGAGCAGGATGGGCTGGCGCCGTTCGAGCCGGATTTGGTTGTGGTGACGAGTTTGTTCTGGGATACGGATCATTTGTTCGATAAGGTGCGCCTTCTGCACCATTGCCCCCTCGTCGTTCGGGAGAACAGTAGCTCACGCGCGGGATAGTATTTCGTCGAATTCAACATCAAGCGCCCCTCCTCCCTCGGCCTCACATACCCAGAAGTCCGCTGGCACCAAACGCGCACCACGCACCTAATCCACACGATCCGGAGCACCTTCCCCCCGCAGACACCGATGATGTACCGCTCGCGCCATCTAAGAGCGTCGAACGATAGGGGGTTGATGCTTAGAGTGGCGCAGTTGGATCAGGGGTGGATGAGGGTGTGTGAGAGGGAGGGGGTGAGGGTGTTTGATTGGGGAGGGAGGTTGGAGGGGTATACGGAGTGCGTCCCTTTCCTTTCCTCCTCCTCGTCCCTTCTTCTTCGTCTGCTCCTGTTCTCGACCCCTTGTTTCTGCTTCCTGGCGACTGAGCCGGACTGTGCGGAGAATGAGGGAGAAGCGTGTGACGAAGCATAGGCTGACGTTCTGAACTAGCTTCTACGACAACCGCCAGCATTTCCCCGCAGGACCCGTAACCTGGTTATTCGGCGAGTACGTACCTCTCCCCCTCTCCTCTACGAAAGCTCGCCGTTCGGATACTGACGGCGGATGTGTAGCATGATGCTGTTCTATCTGAGGGAAGCGATGGATCTGGAAAGATGGTGGGGTTGTTTGCGTTAAGCTAGTGAGCTGCGGGAGTTCAAACTGTTAGTAAGTAGTAGACCCGGCATGACTAAATCCCATTAGAATGCAGACCTCAGGCGCGCGTGCCCTGAAACCATTATTGTAACCGTCGTGCTTCTCTTTCACCGAGTCGGAAGGGTCGCAGTGCCTGCCATTAAAGGTAATACGCACGTCGTAAGAGGACGATGAACTGATGTCCCGATATGGGAAGAAGAACCATACATACCGATCAATGTCTCAGCTTTAAAAGGCAAAAATGTTTGACATAAGCTAATCTTCTTTCTCGGTAAGCGATCGTGGAGCAAGGAGGCGAAAATGTGGGGCCCAGGCCCCACATTCCCCGTTCCTTACGTTGTTTAACAGGGGTCGGAGAGTCGGCATTTTGATCGTGCGGATACCGGCAGGAGCCGACCGGTATGCCCGGAAGCGCCAAGCCCGGAATGATCTTGCATTCCGATCTTGCCACAAAGGACCCTGAGTGTACCCCGGATTTTTTTGCGGCGCGGTGCATTTTCTATGCAGAACACAGCTCGTGCTTCTTTTACAGTAGCATACAATAGCCCAGTTCGTGCCTCGTTACATGTCGACCAAAGTACAAAAAGGAAGATAACCAGCCGGCGGGTGATGATCCGTTGTCTATTTTTACCTTCATCCTCATGCCTCGCACGTCTTTTGTCCTGCTCTGGATTATCTTAACGTTCCTTCGGATCTCACCTGCTTCGGCCGACTTTTACTGTTCTGTGCGGACCTTGCTGGCGATTGCGGAGTAGAGTGACGCTCATTCGTTTTCTCGGTAAACAGGCCAGTGCGGATTGCTCGACCTCGGAAGGCTCGGTCGGTGTTTGTCGGAATAACCATTGCTATTACGGTAAGTTCTCCTGCTGGGGTATAATCCCACTTTCGAAAGCTGACTGTTGAAGTACAGAATCCTGTCACGGCCTGCAGGGTGTACGTCTAATTCCTGGTCTCATAAGGACACGTTTCTCATATACGGTTAGTACGCGACAGACTTTAGCAACTGCCTCGTGAACGACGATGGCGTCCCGATCTGCCGATGTACATCATCAGATTCAGGCAGCGACAACCCTCGACGACGGCGTGATCTCCCGCCAACCTGTCCAAAGGGCGAGCAGCTATGCCCCGTCTTTCATGGTCGGGGAGGAAGCAAGTGCGTCGATATCATGCAGGATGTCGAGTCGTGCGGCGGATGCTCGACGCCGGACGGGGACGGACCAGGCGTGGACTGTACAGATCTCGACGGCGCGGGGGATGTAGCCTGTGTCAAAGGCGTCTGCGTGATCAGTCAGTCCTCTCTTCATGTTATGTGCCTTGATGGACGCTTACACACTTTACTTGCCGTAGATGAATGTGCCCCTGGATATATGTTCAACAAGAAGCATACGGCGTGTATACTCACGCCTAGGAGATATTACCAGCCGAGCAGATCCTGGATAAGTCGGCACGCAGAGTATTCACCCATTTCTTCAGCACGTCCATATTCAAGCCGCTCACGAACATACCCTAGCCCATGAACACATACCTCCAAGATAGAGAAGACAAGATTACTGAAGCAGCAACCGCACTGATTCCCCCACAAGATTCGGCGACAGCTTGCTTATGCAGAAAGGAAAGGACACCATGGACACATTGGGCCGAGAGAGACCGATCGGGTTACGGGGCAGGGGCATCGCTCACTTTGTAGCCGATAGACCTGGGCGAGAGTTGGTAGCCTCGAGGGTGCGGTGCTGGATGGTACTCCCTTCCCGTGACGACAACCGAGCTCAGAGCTCCGTGCGCGCGCTCTGGCGCCAGATTCTCCCGTTTGATAGTATACCACATCATCGTTATACACTCTGTATGAGCTGGGAAGGACGGCAGGAATAGTATGCACCTCAAGCAACTGAGGTTCATGCCTTAGATACTGATGGTATTGTGTCAGATGCTGTGCTGATGGACCCCTTGGCCTTTTTCCTTGTGGTCTGCCCTCTGAGGTCCTTGCTATGATACTCGTCTGTACACTTCTCTCGTGATTAACGCCTCCAGGTGATGCTCAAACTTCGAAACAAGCATGTCCAGCGGCGATCCGCCGGACTTGCACTGCAGGAGTCGCCTGACGACGGGATTTCGCATACCGGCGGTATGGCACCTCGAGAAGCGTCCGGGTGTTTCACGGCCATCACCGGCAGAAGACCGATTGTATTGTAGGCTTCTGGAAGACCCCATCTGATTATCTCCCGAAGGTCCCGGCGGGTCCGAAGGAGGAGGAGGAAACTTGCAGCCTGCATTTGTCTGCCAAAATGTATCGGCATCGACGTACTTACATTGGGGAGTACCGGCCACCTGAGGGCATCATACCTCTTGTTAATTCTTGCTTTGAAGAGTGCCTGCGACTGGACATTGTTGTAGCCAAGAAGAAGAGAGAAAAACTTCAAGGCACACCGCAAACCATAAAAATATGGACGGAAGGATTCATTCTCGTAATCTCCTTGACGCTTCTTCCGGCATCCGACTTCACCATCTTCCGGGATGATGGCCCATTTTCCCCTGGAGTATAAAGGCTGAGACAGCAACGGCCTAACGCGCCAACCTGCGCGTCATGGACCAAATGTCTCTGACCTCTTTCCTCTTTGTTTGGCTCCTCATATCAGTCGCAGGGTTCCTGCCTGTCTCAGCCGACTTCTACTGCACCGTAACCCCTTACTGACTCTCCGTGTGAGCCCGCCAAGTGAAGCGGTACTACAGGCCGACAGTCAATGCCCTGCGTCGGTCGGTGGGCTCCCCCGTTGTGTTTCTAATCACTGCTACTTCGGTGCGTATCGGTCTGCCCAGGTTTTTGAAGGTCGAGCTGACTGATTGGCATAGATGGATGTTATAGCGCCAGTGGCGTACGTGACTGACTCTATTTGGAGGATTAATGCTTATGTACCACCGTTCTAGTACACGACCGACTGGAGCAACTGCACGCCAGTTGGTCCGCTTCAATTCTGCCGCTGCAAGGCCTCGTCTGGGAGCGATTTCCGCCGACGCCGTGATATCCAGTTGACCTGCCCGACGGGATACGAATTGTGCCCCGCCTTAGAGAGTGGTACCGGGAGCGAGTGTGTTAATGTCCAGTGAGACATCGAGTCGTGCGGCGGTTGCCTTACCCTCGATGGACTCGGGAAGGGGGTGGATTGTACGGCCATCGACGGTGTCGGAGATGTTGCCTGCATCAACGGGGCCTGCGTCATCCGTAAGCTTTTGCCTCGCAAGTAGTGGTTTTCCGTGCCCTATTGATGCTCTTCGAAGGCGATTGTGCTCCTGAATACGTCCTTGACCAGGGACAGGCGGGGTGTGTGCGCGGTTCTGAACTTCATAGCCAGGCAAGCAGATTCAGGATAAGCAGGGGTTAAAAGTAGCAAGGTATGCATTCCGAAGTTGCTCCTGAGTTCATTATATATTTTCCTGCAAGAGAGATGGTATATCACTCGCTGCAGCTATGGCGCAGGGACGACTATCTCGACTGTGTTTGCTGCTTTTCCGAGATGGAAGGAGAAGGAGGCGAAAGGTGGAGGCAAGCCGCCATACTTATAATGCCCTGGCGGGCCGTGGATCACCCATGCTCCGAATGAGGCGCGTCATTAGGGGTCCAGCTACGGCTTTCCGCAAGACGACCATCTCTCTGCATGTGGACCTTGTCAATCCTTTTTGGTTTCTTATGAGCTGCCAGGTCATAAACTGTCAGCCAGGTGCAAGAGGGAGTGATGTGAAGAGGGTGTGGTCAGAGAATCGCTCGAACGACTCTCCAACCGAAACTTCCTATAACAATATGACGCCGAACTACTCGCCGAGGGAGCCTGACACGACGGTATCGCTCCATCACCGCATCCAGTCATCATGAAAACCCACTGAACGCAACACGCGGGCACCTGCTGCGTAGACGAAGTGGCCGTCTGTGCGGCATGTACGCCGAGCGCCACTCATGCCGTTCGACCGCCTCGCTGGCACACCTTGAAGGGACTACTCCATCGGCAGACTGGCCTCTTAACATCGGATCCTAGGGCAAGAAAATGTAGAGTATCCAACTTTGGAGCACGGCTATCGTTCTTTGCTACCCGACCTATGGTTGCTCTCTTCTGGGCTTCTGGCGACAGGGCTTGAACTTGGCTTCTAGAAATCTGCTCCGTCAGGAACACGACTGGGCTAGGTCCGGGGTGATCATGCGAGGCTTCGGTCGTCATTGATTGCCGTACTATGGCGAGGAATTCTATCCTGTGGCTGCCGCTCCACGAGTTGCTGGTGCTGGAGCGGGGGGAGCCGAACAACAGCACCTGAACTTAGTGGAGCGCTCTATGGCTGACAGTGCAACCTGCTGGTTTGTCGGGCACAGCCATCATCCCAGATTACAATGCGGATCAGCAATATAAAGCGCTGCCTTGACCAGCAAAGACTCTCGGCAAGCAAGCAACGCCATGCATCGGCTCTCCTGGTCCGCCCTTCTCACATGTCTGCTGGTCGTGCTGATACGGATGGTCGACGCCGACCAAACGTGTACGGTATGCCGCACCATTCAGACTCATAGATCCCCGCTAAGCTCACGGTTCAGGCGGACAGCGACTGTGCATCCACCGGAGTTGGCTCAGTTCCCACTTGCTACAACGGCGGCTGTTACTATGGTACGAATGCTCCTGACACTCATCCTCGATACACTCACGCAAGCTCTCAGAGACATGCTATTCTGCCTTCGGCGTGAGTCCATCTTGCCTGCCTGGTGTTCCAGTACTGAATGTGAACCGTTACAGTATACTCCTTCCTCAGACTGCTTCACCGAGAAGACGGGTCCTAAGGCTGCACGCACGCGCTGCAAGTGTCAAAACGTCCTTACAGGAAGCAACTACCGCCGCCGACGCGACTTGAACGTCTGTCCACGGGGCCACGAGCGTTGTCACGTCTTTCATGGCTGGGGAGGGACGGAATGTGTGGACGTCATGAACGATATCGAGTCGTGTGGAGGCTGCGTAGGGCTCGATGAGGGAGGTCCGGGGGTGGACTGCACGCTGGTTGAAGGAGCGGATTCCGTTCGCTGCATCGGGGGCGTCTGTTTCATCGGTACGGATGCTCATTCGCTGCCGGATCCTGCGCAGGTAACTGACCAGGATGGCAGAGGAATGTGCAAAGGGCTGGGTGCTGGACCGAACACGCTCTTTGTGCACTCTGGCCGAAGGAATACGTGTCCAGGTGGGTTAAGGCCTGCAGTAATGTTGTGAGACCGGCTTCCACGCCGTGATTGATAATCCGCCTCGTCCACTAAACATGACGGATTGTTTCGGACACGAGAATCAGAGCTAGCAAGCGATCGCACTCCAAGTTCCCCACTAAGGAGCGTTCAATGGGGCGTTCCGGTCTCAAGGTGAGGAGATAGCAGCCCTCGGTGATGGAGAGGAGCGCCCTATTCTCCTATCCCTATCACTCACACAGAGCCTACGAGACAACCTACCTTCCACGTACCTTTCATTCCTCCCATACCAATCCCGTAACGACTTCCAATACCGCATGCCGTAAACACATTCTCGCCCTGTCCCCGGCGGTAGGCCTTTCCATCACTGAGGAGCGTGGGCAATGGGATACGAATGATACAGTCGACGTAAAACAGGAAATACGGATGGCATTGGGAATTCACCTCTACGTTACTAAAGGTCCTACAACAATGCTAGCTAGCCAGGGGCGTACCACGCAAAAACAAGGCTGGCAGAACGCGATATCAAGCAACACAGCGTATGGGAATGACTCAAGGCGGGGGCAAGAAACCTCAAACAACCGGAGATCGTTCGCAAACCGGACGGTCCGGCTAATACGAGCAGCACCAGGAAAACAACAGGCAGAAGAGAAGGGTGGTGGGAGTGGTACAAAGGTAATATGAACAAACAAACAAACAAACATGGGGAAGTCGTAAATACTTCACGCTCACAGAGTCGAGTGGCCTACTTCTTGAGCCCTTCCAAGAACGCATACACTTGCTTGGGACTATCGTCGGGCTTAACACCCAGACTCTTGAGCACCAGTTTCCCCGAGCCCTTCTCGAACGCGAAATGGGAGCGCTTTGTTTTCCCGCCGGCGGAGGCACCGAGGGCTTTGATAAGCTTGTGTGAGGGGTCGGAGAGGAGGGGGTAGGGGAGTTTTTGCTGGAGAGTGAGGTCAACGGGATTGTACAAAGACGGCGAGGGGAGGGAGTAGAGCACGTACTGCCGACTTCCACTTGGCTTGAGCGGCGGCTGGGTCACCGGAGACGCAGTACACCTCATACCCTAGGTCGGTGAACTTCGGGTAACTATCACGGAACCCGCAAGCTTGTCTTGTGCACCCCGCTACAAAGCTCAAATCAGCATCCACTCGACGCGTCAGAAAACAGGAATTGGCGTACGAGTGTTGGCCTTAGGCACAAGGAAGAACACGACGCCCTTGTCCTTCCCCACAAGACTCTGGACATCCACATCCTCCCCGTCCTGGTTCTTCAGCGTAAGCTTGGGGAGCGTATCACCCAGCTCGAGCTCCTTCCCCTCCTCCGCATCGGTCGGGGCGTTCTTGGGTGCTTCAGCCTCAGCCTCGGCTTCGGCAGCCTTGGACTCGGCCTGCTCGGCTTTCCCGTCCGCTGCGGGCTCTTCGGCGATGGGCTCCTCCTTGCTTGCCTCAGCGGACTTGGAGCTCGGCTTGGCCTTGCTAGCGGGTTTGGCCTTTGAGGCGGGCTTAGCCTATACATGCCAGAGTCAGCCTCAGGCTCTACAGCGTCCAACCTCGGACCTCAGGCAATAATACCCCAAGACGAAGTTGGAATGTGGCAAGCACCGAACGAGAGACGCACCTTCTTAGCAGCAGGCTCCTCAGCCTTGTTCTCCTCCCCAGCCCGCTTCTTGCTCTCCTCCCCAGCCTCCTCCTTCTTGTTCGCCGCAGCAGAGGGGTTTTTTGCCGCAGGGGCCTTAGCAGGCGGGGCGGGAGGAGCCGGTTTGTCCGCCAGCCGGGTTGAGCGACGGGTTGGCTCGGTTGGCCCAGAAGAGGGGTCTTTCTTAGCACGAGGAGCCATTTTTCTTTTCCCGAAATATTCAAGCAAGAACCTTACAAGCAGCCCGAGCAAGAGCAGCTGAGATATAAAGGAAGAGGGAGGAAAGAGAGGAGGATACGCGAGGAAGATGAGGAGGGGGAGTTGATGTATATGTTTGTGGGGGGGGCCCTCGGCGCGGAGCGGGGGGTCCGAGTTGTCTCGAGTCCCTTGTCGTCTGTTGTCGGTGTGCGTCAACCACAACTACGCGGAGGCAAACTAGAACAATTATTACTCCTTTCGGGGTTAAAAAGGTACTGATTATCCGCAGTTGGTCCTATAGACGCTGTTTGAATCCGAGGTCTGAGTTGGGGAGAGCGAGAAAGGAGCGGACGCAAGCCTCAACGGTTGGTGCTGTACAGTAAACAATGAAGGGCGTGACCTTGTGATACGACGAGACGCGCAGAAGCAAGTGCAGCTGCCACCATCCACCAACCAGCTCCTGGGGTTTCGGGCACGCGTGGGCAGAGTTCTTTCGGATCAACTCAAAAAGAAGGCGTAAACATTCGCGCGGGTTCCTATTAGCCTGGAAGAAGTCGGAATCAGGCGATGTTTCACAACATGCCGCGATGCAGTATTCAATTACCGCCTCCTCTCCAAAGCATATGCAACAGTCTTGATGCTAACGGATAAATCTGGGAACATCGAGCTCCCCCTCTAACTTGCTTGCCTTCAATTCCATAGTGAAAGAACGAAAGGATGACAACGCACATGCAGGGTATCAACTGCGATGGATGATGTCCTTGCGGAAAAATAGTGCAAGAAAACGGAGAAGAAAGTCGAGCGAAATAAGGGACAAACATAGTTGCAGACTTCGCTTGCATGTCAAGCACGCCTGCGAATCTTGGACGAGAGGTTGGGCAGCCACAGATACACGGGACCTTGGTACGAGTAACGTCTTCGGGTGAAGGGTCACTATGCGCAGATTATTGTCGAACTCCCTCCGGGAAGAAAGACAGAGGCGGCTGCTCGTCCACGTCGTTCAGCGGGTCAGCTTCAGCGGGCACCGTCCTTGGTGGAGGCCGCTTGACTTCTTTCTCGAGTAACTGCGAATAATTCATCAGCACCGATACTAGAGAAAGAAGGATTAGAACAAACGTACCTCCTTCTTCAGCTCATCGCCGTCAAGATCCTTCCTCTCTCCCCTCTCCTCCATCTCGTCCTCCGTCAACAACGCATGCCCCCGCCTGAAGACCTCTCCTTCCTCCTCAACCCAATACTTGCTCCTCTCCTCCACAGGACTCGTAAGCGGCAGCTTACTGCTGCCTGATCCACTCCTGCTCCGGACGAGCGGTGACCTTGCAAGCGGTGAGGAGGGCATACGGATTGTTGGTGAACTGCTGCCTGATGCGGACGAGGCGGCAGTATGGGCTTTGTCCATCCCTCCGAAGGAGACTCGAGGCCTGATGTCCCGACCCAGTTCTTCAGGATCCGGGTCCACACCTGCGCCCAGCGGCTCCTCATCCGACTCGCCTTCATCATCACTGCCCGACGTAATGCTGAACGCTGGCGATAGCGCATGCGCCGTCCCCGGGCTCGTAGAGACCGACACGGCCTGCGCCGGGGAGAGGTTGGAGCTGGGCGTACTAGGTCCCGAACCGCTCCCGCTCCCACTAGGAGACGCATGCATCCCATTCAACCCCAATCCCATCGCTCGCCCCGCATCCCCATTCTGCGCTTTCTGCCTCGCAGCAGCGCTGAGCTTGGCACTAGCCTCGAGCCCGTCAACGAGCTCGAGTAGTTGCGCAAGCCTGTCCTCGCGCCGCTCAGCACGGGCCATCTCTTCCAGTCGCTCGATAAGGGCTTTGCGAGCATCTTCACCCACGTCCCGCTCCCCACGGCAGATCTCGCCTACGCAATCGAGCACTTCCGCCTCGCTCAGCTTCACCACCTTAAGGCGCTCCTTTTCGCTCTTCCCAAGCGGGCGCGCTTCTTCCACTACGGGTTTGGAGACGAGCTTGGCGGCATCGGCATCTCCGTTCGTGCCTTGCAAGGTTTGCAGGATCTCGCTCTTCCCAAGCAATTCACCCCCCCTTCCGGCCTTTTCGGTGTTCCTTATACATGCCTGGAGGATATCTCTGGAGCATCGAGCGGCTCGCTCGTCATTCGGGGGAATACTCAGGTCCAGGCATCGAAGAATCGTGTTCGACCTCATACCCGCTGCGAGAGCGAGGATACCAGCGTGGTCCAGCTCGTTCCGGGTGAGATCGAGGTGCAGCAGGGTATGCGACTCCGGAATGAACTCGGCTAGATGTATAGCAGCTTGGGAAGTGAGGTTGGTGTTGGATAGGAAGAGCCGCTTGAGCGACCGGTTGACGGTGAATGCCATGCGTAATGATGTGACCTACGACCCCGCTCCAGATCAGCATTTCCCGCCGATTTGGGATTAGATGGGAAAAAAGACACGCACCCCTTCGAGACTCGGCCCACAACAGGGATTCCCGCTCATATCGAGCGTCTCGAGCGTCTCGTTGTACTTCAACGCTTCGGCGACCGCACTCAGGCCCTTCTCGTCAATCCTGTTCTCGGCGAGGTTAAGCACCCGTAGCGTCCGGTTCCGCTTGAGAACTTGGGCGATATATGTCACGCCAGTCTACAGCACTTCCGTTAGCCCGCGTTCCCAGAGCGATAAAGGCGCATATGTGCTGCAACTGAGATGGTGGCAGGAACGTAGGACGTACCCGAATATCATTCCCCTTCAGATCGACCGTCCTTAGCCTCCCTAATCGAGGCACGTCATCCAATCCCCGAACGCTGCTCAACAGCGCCGGGCTTGGCAGTCCTCCTCCAGCCGCCTTGTCCGATTCCTTCGCGTGCCGGGTTGTGATCCCGCCAGAGTCGTTGCTCGTTATGATCGGCGGACTTCTCCTGGCTGGTGTTGTGACCTGCTGCTGTTGAGCATTTTGTGAGGTAGATAAGTTGGAGCCTGGGAGGGTTGATGCCACGCTCTTTGGTGAGCCGGACGGTGTGGATCGAGGTGTGGATTGCAGGGAAGGTGGTAACGGAGGAACATGATGCACGTGCGGGAGAGGCCTTCCTTGTGCAATCGCAGCTGCTTGTTGCTGCTGGATGCGCTTGATCTTCGGCACGTAGGCGGCATATGTGGTCGTAGGCGTGCTCGTTCCTGACCCTCCGCTCGCAGCAGGTGCCGTTGGAGGCCGAGGTGGCAGCAGACGGGGCGGCGGTGGCGGTGGCGTGTAGGAGGATAAAGAAGAGGAAAGGGAGAGGGAGGAGTGGGAATGGGATGTGGGGAGTGAGGGTGGCATTACTATTGGCTGGAAGGCCGTATCGGGGTAGTCTTTCATCAGGACTGCGAGCGCTACGGCGCCGGAAGCGGAGATGCGATTATGCCGCAGGCTCAGGTGACAGAGCTGCGATGGCCGAATTGCATGAGCTAAATGCGCATACCGCCATCAGCTCTCGAGCATGGGGGAAGGCGAGAATGGCACGTACCGAGGATCTCGAGCGATGCAGGCTTGAGGCTGCAGTTGTCCAGCCGTAGCGTGATCAGCCCGTCACCATCATCCACTCCTTCCTCATGCCACGGCTCGCTCAACAACAGCCTCGCGACCTCCCAGTCCTCCTTCCTGATCCCCTTGCCCTTCATACTCGGCGACAATGGCGTCTCTGCACCACTACCGGGACCCTGGTCGTCGGGCTTTTGGAGGACCTGAACGAGGATCTGGGCTGATGCGGGTGGGAGGGGGACACCAGAGAGATCGAGCGAGGAGAGCCGTCTGGCGCGCGAAAGGTACGTCTGGAGGAGGGTGAATGCGGGCGGTTTTAGTCGCGGGTTATTGGCTAGGGAGAGAGCGGGGAGGGTGGCGGAGATGAGGAGGGCATGGAGGATGGGTTTGAGGGACTGAGAGACTGCTTAGTATCTCCTGTAGAACTATATTCGAATGAGAGGGCGCACCTGTTCGTCAAGGTCACATCCATCTAGGATGACCTTTGACAGCCGGAGGTTGAGCGCCAGAACGTCCGCTACCGCAGCAGCGTGGTACACCGACAGAGTGATCCCCGTGAGGTCCAAGAACCTCGGCTTGCTGTTCAAGCCAATCTGTACCACAGATCAGCATACACCCAGAGTGCAAGCGAGGCAAAAGGCAGGAAGAGGGGTTCGAAGCGGAAGCCAAAACGCACCCCGCTCTTCCCCTCTTCCTGCCCCTGCTCTAAGCTCATCCCACGGCTCACCTTAATAGCCGCCAAAATCCTATCGTCCACCCTCTCCTCCCTCGTCCTACAACAATCCCTATAAAACCCCTCGACCCGCTCCGCGCTCCACGTGTTCTCCCTCAGCGTGACGAGCGTCTCCCGGAGTGCCTCTTCGGCCTGGATACGCGCTTTGCTCGTCTCGGGCGAGCAGGGCGGGAGGGAGGAGGAGATGGAGTATGTGACGGATAGGACGGGCATGCGGAAGTGGGCGCGTTTGAGCGGTTTTTTCGCTGTGGGCGGCTTTGTGGTTGCGCCTTCTCCTGTTGCTGCACCGGCTGCTGCTGGTCCAGAGGCGGCCGGACCTGATACAGCGGGCGCTCCATTTCCCGGTGTGGCGGCTGGACCACTCCCCCCGCCAGGAAGACCGAGCTTGCTAGGAAGAGAGAATATGTTCTGCGTTATACTGGTGAACACATTCTTCGGCGGCGGAGGCGGAGGCCGCAAGATCGACTTGAGCGGCCTGGCATTCGGCGACCTATAGATGGGCGAGAGCGGCGTCTGAGGCGGTTCAGCAGCGGAAGAAGAAGAGGCCGCGGAGACTTGGGTGATGATGGGCGTCGAGGGCCCCGCTTCGGGCTGGTCGAACCGGGCTGAAGAGGACGAGGACGCTTGTGTGGGGGTGGATGGTGACGAAGTGGAAGAAGTCGACGAAGAAGCAGAGGAAGTGGAGGAAGACGGAGTGGACGGGGAGGCCGGAGAGGCCATCCTTTCTTCCTGTCTATGTGCTTGCAGATATAACGAGGCAAGTAAGGAAATAGCAAGCGAGATATTAACAAGTCAATGCAGCAGAGGTAGGCGAAATCAAACGGTCGAACGACTCGTTCACGCACTCTGCACTCCTTCACCCCTTCGGTCGACAGGGTAGGGACGGAGGGGATGGATTGCGGTGCGGGTGCGGAGCTAGAATGACGCCTGGAGAAGGGAGTCGGGGGATCTTCGGTTCCGACGGAGTGCTGGTGCGGGGAGTGAGCTGAAGGGGAAGGCGTCATCCAACGTTATGAGGCTATTGCATGATCAATGGCGGTTTACGTGATGGTAGACATTCGAGCAGGTGAGCGTCACCTCGACTACAGCTTGGTGGATAGATGTATTGTTGCAAGTAAGTAGATGATGTGCACAATACACGCGCAAGTACATGCGCAGTCGTACGAGCAGTGCACGACAGCATGATTTCAAAACAGATGATTGATTTCGATCAGTTATACAGCGTTTCATTTCCTCCTTCTCCCCACCTTCTCTCCGCCGTCTCTCCAATCAGCAGCAGCACAAGCACAGCATACACCGTTCTATCCCTCTCTCTCTGCCTCTGTCCTCCCCTAGCTGCCTCGCCCATGCGTTGCTTGTACGAAAGCCGCGGAAGGCGAAGCGTAGTGCAACTAGTAGTTGACGCTCTTGAGGTAGTCGCCGAGCTTTTCGACGACCATGTTTGCCTCCCCGCCCTGCGTGGGCGGGTCGTATTCGGCCACGACGACAGCCTGGTTCGTCTTAACCAGCGTGCATCCCCCTTGCTACACACAGGCGATCAGCATGCGCTCCACTTAAACCCTGGACCAACAATGCCGACGCGACGGCCGCAGGAGAGGGACATGGAAAGGTTGGTGAAAAGGAAGAGGAGGGGGACACAAGGATATAAAGGGAATAGGAAGGCGGACTTACGCCCTGCTTGCCATACAACTTCGAGTCGTCCACCTGAACAGTGAAGAACTTTCGCCCGTTCAAGCGGATGCCGCTCGCTTGAGCAGCAGAAGGGTCCTTGAACACTTGTATGATGGCTTGCTGTTCCTGGGGCGAGATCTACGATGCATGCACATTAGCGCATATTCCCAATGTCGAAGAAACATAGGAGGATTGGGACGTTGATGCGAAAGGCAGACAATGCCGAGGAGGGGTGGAGGTGGTTGTGGTGAGAAGGTTGGGGGAGAACGCACATTGTACCCGGCACTTGAGGCCCACACACCGCCCTGCAAGCCAATAATAGCCCCACGCGCAATCTTGCCCGTCCCCACAAGATGGTCATCGACGTATGCTGCTCATCGTATCAGCCCAACATCCCAAGTCGAGCATATCCTGCCCCTCCCACTGCCCCACGGCGCAGCAGAGGGAGGGAGCAGGGAGGAAGGGAAGAAGCATACCTTGCCAAGACATGGTTCTCTCGAGAAAGAAGACGATAAGCTCTTGTCCCTTGGGCTTTGGATAAGAAGAAGTAGAAGAAAGATAGGAGGTAAGTGCAGAGAGAATGCGGAATGTAGCGATTGATGTTCGGTTGGCCGAGACGTGTGCTGTGCTCTGCGTTGCCCCGCTGGCGGCGTAAGGGGGGCACGGGCAGAGTGGCGAAATGAGTGGCTAAGCCCGGGAACAGATTTGGTCATCCCTTGCTCGGAGCCGACGGAGCAAGGAGGGGGGTGAGCGTGATCAGCGTGCAGAGCCGGGAACAGGCGACCGCACAGAACTGGGGATATTTCTGAGCGTTTACCTTGTTGTTGAAAGGAGCGCATATAGCTGCCCTTGCTCTGTCTCTACTATCCTACTTCCCTCCTCTCTAGCTCTCAAGAAATAGCCAAGATGCCTCGCAAGTTCTTCGTCGGCGGTACGCTCTCCACTTTCTTCCTCCTACAAACAGGCAATTGATGATCGCATGGATAGGCAACTTCAAGATGAACGGCCTTCTAGCCGACATCGACCGCATCGTGGACCACCTCAACGCGTCCACACTCGACCCGAACACAGAAGCGCTCATCGCTCCTCCTGCGATCTACCTCCTGCACGTGAGGGATAGGGTCAAGCAGGGGATCGAGGTCGCCGCGCAGAACTGCTACAGCGAGAAACAGGGGGCGTTTACCGGTGAGATCAGGTACGTTCCCTTCCTTGTCCATCTTCCTGTCCTCCGTCGTGAGAGGAAGGAGAGAAGTTGAAGGGGATGCGAGAGCTGATGTTTGGGTTTGGGCAGCCCGCTGCAGATCGCGGATGCCAAGATTCCCTGGGTGATCATCGGCCACTCTGAGCGCCGCACGCTGTTCGACGAAGGCAACCAGGTCGTTTCCGAGAAAGTGAAGGCCGCGCTGGAAGAAGGGCTCAAAGTGATTCTCTGCGTGGGCGAGACGCTCCAGCAACGCGAGGCAAACGAGACGCTTAAAGTCGTCGAGCACCAGCTGGACTGCGTGAACCAGGAAGTGGGCGGGTTGGGCGACGTGAGCGAGAAGATCGTCATTGCTTACGAACCGGTGTGGGCTATCGGCACGGGGAAAGTGGCGAGCGCGCAGCAGGCGCAGGAGGTGCATTCGGATATCAGGAAGTGGCTCAAGGCGAACGTGGGCGAGAAGGCGGCGGAGAACACGAGGATCATCTATGGCGGGAGTGTGAATGGGAAGAACTGCTATGAGCTTGGTAGGCCCCCTTTGATCCTTCCTGCATTTATCGCGACTGACACCGCACTTGCAGCTACCCAGCCGGATCTGGACGGCTTCCTCGTCGGCGGTGCCTCTCTCAAGCCCGAATTCGTCGACATCATCAACAGCCATCTGAAGAAATGAACAAACGAGCGATGAAACCTAAGTGTTCAACGCACCCTCCTCGAATCACAGACCGAGCTTAATGAGGATGCGGGGGTACAACTACGAGGCTACGTGGCGTAACTGGAGAGCAAGAGAGGGAGACAAGGGCAATGTAATGACGAAATAGAAAACTGCAATGAAGATTCTACTTGACGAGCACTTCCCCAAACCCAACTCTACTAGTTCCCCCTCGACAAGCTCCTGTCTGCACTTGAGGACTGACTCCTCGCCTCTCCCCAAGATCGTCTGACCTTTCGGGTACATGCGGAACGCTCCAGGCAGCTCAGAGACCCGGGCTGCCCAGTCCCCTCATGCATGCCAAGGAAGAACGTCAACTTTCAGGTCGCGTGCCCTGAACTGTCCAGCAACAGCCTGGCGCTGCTTCTTGGTCTGGCCCACCGCCGGCGCTGTCGATGCACGATCACGTGAATTGCGGGAGAAGCTTGGCAAGAGCTGTTTATCCGCATTTTCGAGAAGCGACGTGGGGCAGAGGCAGTGTATGTACATGGGTATAGGATACGTATTGCTCCAGTAGGGATTACAGTGGATGAGAAGAATTTTAGTAGTGGGTAATGTAGCACAAGGGAGAGAACGGGATGGCAGCACAAAAATGTCGTTAGAGCTCGAACAACTGCATACTTGGTCAGCATCTATCAGATTGGAGCAAACATGCAGAGGACGTACGGGGCCTTCGAACGCCGCTACGCGTCTTGAGAGGATCTCTTGCGCTTTTGTCCGCCAATCGGTCTCTATCAGCTCGCCTATCCGTTGTCGCAGTGCAGATTGGTGCATATGGGGTGCGATGTACCTGTTCCCCATGTCAGCATCTGCGAATCCCGCACCGGACGAGATGACGTACCTTCCAATCGGGGTAGCTCGTGCCGTCCGAACGGCCTTGATCAACCCCTCCGCGTCCATCTTCTTCACATGATAGACATAGGGCGGCTCGAGATGCTTAAGCCCGTCATGTTGCGTGACCCACGATTCCCGATGGAACGGCCTCTTTTCGTCCCATCTCAAGATAGGATTCACGAACGGTACGCCAAAGCAGAGCGCTTCATATGGCGCAGCGCTATGCGGCGGAACACCTGTACCGACCAGGACCTGGCTGTGCGCGAGGAGGGAATAGTAGTCCTCTGCTGCCATAGGGCCGTAGTTGTCCATATATGGAGGCCAGTAGGTGTCCCATTGCGTATCGTTGACCAGGCCACCGACGAGCGTGACTTCAAGGAAGAACGCGTCCCTCAGACCCCAGAGCGCGCCGTCGTCCCATGCGTAGTCGCGGTGGTACCAGTATGACAGCCGGTCGCCGAGGATGTAGACATGCTGCTCCCGCTCTGCGGCACGTACAAATCCATGTGCACGGCAAGTATCCTCGATGCTGTATCCCGTAACTTGTGCGCCGGTGCCAAAGTCTTCTGGGCTCAAGACCCAGTCCGCGCCCAGTGGACCAGAGACCGAGCCGAGTGGGGAAAAGGCGAACAGCTTCCAGACGGGGAAACCGGATGGGTTGGAGGGGGATTTGATACAGCCCTCGGAGTCGAAGCAGCTTGATACGTCGTGAGGCTCTGCTATGACGAGTTTGACCAGGTCAGGGAAGAGCGCATATGTTGCGGACGCGTGGGATAGGGATGGGAACCAGAGGTAGGTGTGTCCGAGTTGTCGGATGGCATTTTGTACCGATAGAGCCCTACGAGAATGTGAGCATTGCTCTGCCCCGGCAGACATGCGATCACGCACCATGCTCCCTCCGCATTGTTGTGCGACTCAATTCTCGGACCGAATCGCGGGCTCGCAAGTATAACCACACTCGTCTGGTTCTGCTCACACTCGTCTCTCGCCAGGCAACCGATGAGAGCGCGTATTGCCTGCGCGTTCGCTTTCTGCTCCTCCTCCGTCCCTCCTGCTCCAGGGAGTACCGGGAAAACGCGGTCGAACATCGGATGTTGGTGATTTCGCGCGCCATGTGAGGATATTGGAGTGACGGAAAGGGATGTTGGGGAGATTGAGGTTCGGAAGAGGAGACCGGAGAGGAGAAGGATGGTGCTGCCACCCAGGAGCAGTCCCCGGGCGAGAAGGGATTTTGCACTGGTCATGGCCATCAGTATTCGCGTTGCTCTTTAAAAGTGGCTGGTCCTTACAGCATCTAATGCGCGACCCAGGACGTTGACCGCGACGCGTCCCGAAGTAGTTCCAAAGAGGTTATTGTACAACACAGCGCCAATTCAAGTTCAACCCAGGTCGAGAATGTAAGAGATCAACGTTGTGGGCCTAGGACGCGTCCCGGAAGCCGAGCTTGATGATTCCATATCTGGATTGTTGATATACACCTACCCAGGGCAGACAAGGTTCATTACGGTATGTGTCGAAGGAAGGTACGGAGGTGGCAGTGCTGATACATTGCTTCGCGAAGACCCACAAAATAAATTCAGTTCATCCGCTTTGTCTTGTCCCGCCTCTCCTTCTACGACTGCTTTACTGTGGCGATTAATGGCTGGGGCTTTTCTTAAACCTGCTTTGATTCATATCGCTTCTCGTGCACTGTCTTCTCAGGAAAGATATGTATTGGATACAAGAAGCTTTGCGGTGTTCGAGAGCCATGCGATACCAATAATTGAAGAAAACGTCGCCGCTGCAGTCCAATGCTCGGCTGTACCCGAGCTCTAGTGTCGGTGTCCCTGAATGGGCACGGCACGCACACAGCCAGAGGTTGCCTTGTCGAGGCTGACAGGTTGGCTTGAGATCACGGCGTCGGCGGAAATCGCTCCCCGACGATGACTTGCAGCGACAGACTTGGATCGGACCCCATGGCAGGCAGTTGCCCCAGTCTGTCGAGTACTAGATACTTGGTATGTTGGGTTCAGCACGTTGCGTTCAAGGACTGACGTACTCCACTCCAGCTGTAACACCCATCTATCGAACAATCAGCTCGAAGTGCAAAGCCATTGACTGAGTGATCGATACGTACCGAAGTAGCAGCGATTATATCGACAAAAGGCAGCTCCACCGACCGTTGATGGACACTGACTGTCCGTCTAAAGAAGTGCGTTATTGAGCAGAATCTCCACAGTTCCAGTGGAAAGCTTACAGTGCAGTAGAAGTCAGCCAAGACGGGAAGAAGAAAACCTGCTGTCAACACAGCCAGATAGACAGGGAATGCAGATGGGAGAGGCATTACGTCGCGTGGGGGTCTTCGTAGGTCATATCTCTAAGAGTCCTGTCCTTTTATCGCTTGTAGTAACCGGCGCGATGATCGCGCAAACAGCACGCAAGACGACTCCAACAGATGAAGGAAGCATGATGAGATCAGGACTATCCGTCCATTGTCTGCGGTTTCCGGTAGACCTTCGTCACTTTTTGCTCATCCGGGTTACGGACAACCAATAGAAGAGCGCTCCACAGCGAGACTCGACAGGACCTCTGATGCCCGCAAACGAGGCGGGCACCCAGAGACAGGTCGACACCGCCACATTTCTGACAAATTCGTACGAGTTTCGTCGTCGTCAGGTCGGAAGATGCCGAAGACATGCCAGCAAAGCAAGAAAATAAAGACGAGTTGTAGATAATCACGGAGAGAACCTTCCATAGTCGTATATGCTTGGTCGGCGACCACGTCGGAACAGGGGAAAGCCCACCGCCTTCGGAGACCATGCCACTGTCTCGAGGCACAGGCCTCACTGGATCCAATCCGTATCGCTTGGCCGCGCCGGCGTCTACCCTGCGCGTCCCAGGTGTTTGTCACCGGGGTGAGTGTAGGACGGAACGGGCCTCCAGCATACAGTAGCGTCACGACGTACGTAGAAAATCAGTAGGAAGACCTTCAAGGGACCAGAAGCAGCAACGACCCCCGTCGACTAGCTCCACCTCAGCGTACGTTATTCCGTCCGGCGTCTGGTCTCGTGTCTGAGCCGCCGATTCATGTACTTGGGCTGCAGACAATTTAGCTTGTTTTGCGGGGCACAGCACGTTGTGGAGAGGTTGGTAGCGTCGCTCCGAAAGAGAGCAGAGCAGGAGTTGAGGCGGTCAAGATGGATGATTTGAAGCTCCTCGACTGGTGCCCTCTAGCTAACGAGCATTGCTGCGGGATCTTTAGTACCGTCGTTAGAGGTGAGCCCAGTGCCATCCATATTCACTATCCAAACTGTTGCCGTTCTAGCTCACAGTCCACTCCTCGGTTTTCGCCGCGAGTTGAACACCAGCCTGGGGCGATGACACGAGCCAGAGTCGGAAGGCGTTAGGGGAGCGCAGGGATGGGTAATTACGGCATTCTTTATGGAAGGGAGTCACGCGATCGGAATGATCGGTATGCTTTTAAGTTGCGCGTGTCTTGGAGGATTTGTTTAGAGGACCAGCATCCAGAAGTCGCTTGTATTAGGAGCGCTAGCGTTGAAATTGCCTTATAAGCTGTTGCGTGTTGTTCCGGACTGGTTCATGCCATCCAAGTGCGCAGCCCGAAAATGGGTGTACAGATCGAGCGCAAGCTATCCAGCTTGTACCCCTTTGCGCAGTGCTCTGATGGTGATCATGTCAGCAGTGAGACTTACAGTCTCGAGGGAAGCAAGATGGCGCACCGATAACACACAATCCATCAAGGCAGCTAACATCATCCACGCCGGCTAAGAGCGTGCAGTCCGTGCCAGACCCATCCCCGTCCCCGTCCAGATTGACACACCCACCACACGACTCGATATCGTTCATCACATCCACGCATTCTGTCCCTCCCCTTCCGTGGAGAATTGGGCAGCGCTGATAGCCACGAGGGCACAGGTCCAGGTCGCGCCGCCGGCCAGGGAGGTTGCTTCCTGTTAGGATCTGTTGGCATTGGCAGTGAGAGACTTTTGTTGCGGGGTATGCCCAGGTGGTGTAGCATGTTGCGGAGGGGAAGTACTATCACGGGAGGATATGAGCCTTCATACAGCGGGTAGATGGATGTTGTATGACTGACTCCCGAAGAAAAATCGCACGTTTCTGAGCAATCTGTCAGTAGGGCGTTGACGAGAACGGATGGAAGATACCAACGGTAGTAGCAGGCACCATTATAGCAAGTCGGATGAGAGCCCACTCCTGTCGCTGGGCAATCGCTGTCTTTCTACGAGGAGACGTCCAGAAACAGATGAAGTAGGAGCTAAGGAACATACCGAGCATGTTTGTTGGGCTTCGACCGATACAACGGACAGGCTCATTAGCAAGTAGACGAGCCCGGCGAGCAAGTACAAGACGAGCATAGCGAGTTCTCTTGGGGGGATGGGTAAACGACCTGAGCCTGGGCTTTTGTTTACACCTCGGGAGCGCGAGAGGCTTCGAACAGCCCGAGACAAACCATGACAGCTCTTCCGCTGAGTGCTGACGGACGCAGACGAACAATCTTGGTTTCCAGAGCAGCTCTGTCATGAGGAGGTGATCCAGTCATGATTGATTGGGTACTTCCGAGCCATACAGCGCTGTCGATTCACTTGATCCGTGTCCAAGAGCGTCGCCTCCAAGAATCCACTGGAAGAGTAAAAGAGAGCCGCCGATTCGAGGGCCAAGTTTGTGGCATGCCCACGCCACGCCATGTGAAGGAGCGGTTTCCGTTCGGTCCGCCGTCTTGGACTCCTGTCGCAGAATGCGCCTGCCCAGTGGAGCAATAGTCCTCCTCCGGCAAGAAGCTGATGGTCACATGTGATACGGCAGCAGAGACGCTCAGAGTACTTTGAAGACGGTGATGGCACTGATTCGTGTTCCAGTCACCAGCAACTTGTAGAGTGCAACAGACCACAGTAGCTCCACCCAGTCAGCTCAATCCGCAGATATGAGATCCGTTCAGATGCCTCAATTTCAGCAGGATGATCGAACTATGAGGCACTGCTCTTCAAAACAGGCCCGGACAAAAGCGATTCGGTTGGTGGAGAAGGTAGATGTAATCGCGCTTCCTGCTGGGCGGTTGATTCTTCAACATCTGCTTCCGCATCGCATTTCTGTCGCAAGATGCTGGACCGCACGCAAGAATCACCGCTTGCCACGGCCTGCGCCATTGTCGAACATGCCGAATTGCAGGAATGGGCGGAACATAGGCGGACTTTAGGACTAAACGACTCTACTTATTCCGCCCCAATCCGGTCGTTGCTGGGTGCTGACTGTCTCACCCTTTTTTGGCACCCCGCAGCATGCATTGCAATTGCGCTGTAAGCGCACGCATGCGAGATGCAGCCCTCTGCGGAAAGGTCTAGCTGCCTTCCAACGGGATGAGGCGATAACAGTATAAAGGGCTCGTAACATGGTGGCCTGTGATCAGCTGCAGTTGACGGAGTTCGAGCATTTTCAGTGTTCTTCGGCCCTACTCCTCCGGTAAGACTAGATGTCGATCGGCTGGTCTCTGCCACATACAGATATCATTGCAATCGTGCGCGACAGAGGGGTATGATTAGTTTTCTACGTAGTATGTTCGCAAGGAATGGTACGTCGAGGAGGCGACACTTCTAGAAGTCCACAGAAAGGAAACCGAATTAAAGAAAACACAGAAAGTCCATGGGCTAGCTCAGTCCATCCGCCAGCTCCTCTTGAGAGGGCTTTGGATACGCATGCCAGCGATTGGCTTGCAGGTTGAATGCTCCGCGTCGAGCTTGTAGCCCGTCGCGCATTCGTCTACGAACATGGATTAGCATGGAGTTCTCAGGCGCGGCCAGTGGGCACATACCGATAACACAGGAACCGTTGACGCAGCTAACGGACTCAGCGCCAGGAATGTTGGTGCAGTCCTTGCCAGGACCGCTGCCGTCCAAGCCAACACAGCCGCCGCAGGACTCGATGTCGCTTAGAGTATCGACGCACTCCGAGCCGCCACGTCCATGGTAAATAGGGCAGCGCTCCTGTTGGGGAGCACAGGTATCCAGATCACGGCGCCTGCGGTAGTTGCTACCAGTGCTGATCTTCTGGCACTTGCAGAAAGTGAATAGATCGAGGAACCCGCCTTGGAAGCAGTCCGAGCTCGAACGATAGCCGGTTGCACATGTACCCTGCTCTGGAGGCACAGTCAGCATGGCTTGGGACCGTAGATCAACTTAACGCACCATAGTAGCAGCCGCCATTATGACATGTGCGCGAACTCCCAATTGTGTTGGAGCACTGGTTGTCTTTCTGCACCGGACTTGTCAGAGAGATGAGGCCTATAGGCGTCCACATAGCTTACGGTGCACGTCGTGTCCGCAGCGGACGGAAGGCACAAGGCCAAAAACACCAGGGCGGCAGTGAGGAAGAAGCGAATGGTGTACATGGCGTCTAGAGAGGAGGGACGGCGAATGGGCTAGCTGAGGCTCGTTCAGGACTCTGCCTGCCTTTTGTATGCCCCTGAGCGGAGATACGGATAGAAGGACAGCCATTTTCTCCCTCGGATTCCTCGTACACCGGGGCTCACGGTCGGATAGCGCCGGTCAACATGCGAAAAACACACCGTTGCCTCTTTGCTATCGATCCGAGTCAACTTCATGATGCTCTGGACCCGCCTGTCACTCTGTGCGGGTCCCCTAAGCCGATTGTGGCCGTTGGTCAGCGCCAGGCACCTGGCTGCCCGCAAACCAAGGAGACGGAGTCTGATTGTCCGCTTCCTTCCAGAACGCTGCGGCTTGATGTGATTTCGGACTAGACATCATCGTCTTATCTGCCGTCCCTTTGGCCTGCGGATGACGCCCAGAGAAGGGCTGGAAGCCGTCAGAACGAGCAGCGCATCGAAAGCAGATTTGTGTACTTTTCCAAGGCGTCCAAATCGCTGCCTCTGTGCATAAACGAATTTTCAGCGCTCAGCTTGGGGCCCTTTGAAAGACCGACCACTTGTCTCAAGAAAAGACCGGAGATCGTGGAGACGCCTCCCCGGTCTCGGGTTTCTCCATGTCAAAAAAGCGCTCGTATGATTTCCATCACCAGAGAATGGGGCCTCCGGGCGGAGAACCGACGATGGAATATTCCTGAGAACGCTCAGGGCCAGGCAACCCCCAGCATTCCAGTGCTGCCATTCGCTCGGGAATTCCAGGGTGCCCGATGGAATGTCCATCAACCGGAAGCAAACGGCGGGTAACCCACTTCCGGCCAACTGTGTCGCAGCTTAATTTGGAATTGCTCACTGCCTGCATTGTAGCCGTTCCGCCGGGATTTCCAATCTCTGCAAACCAGAGCTCATATTTGAAGAATCGTTCTCACAACACTGGGACGGTATGCTGGTCGTTGCCTACCACCGTGCACCAAGTACCTCCTGCCTCACGGGCATGTGTAGATGCACCGCAAGGGTTGCGCACCTCTCCCATCCCTGACGAACGTGCTGTTATCAGCGAGTGCACCTGTGAATTGAGATCGGAGAAAAGCACGGCGATGCCTCCGGGGGCGGCTATGCAATCGCACCACCGCAGTCACCGCCTGAAATAGTGGCCGAAGCCACACGGCCTCTTGCGCCCGTATCGGACAGGCAGCTTAAGTCGGTGGACCTTGCGAGTACATTGCTGACTGGATGAGTCTAGGAGGTATAACTCCGTCTGACAGTTCACCAAAGCCAAGGCCCACAATCTCTTGTTTACTATCCTCGGATGTACTCACCTCAGAGCTGGAGCTGTGGAGCGCTGAATCCCCCATGACAATGATGCTGCTTCTCTTGCATACCATTCCAGACTGAACCGTGATGATATCATGGACATTCTCACGCTTCTCAGTAGTCCGTTGGATTTAGGGGTACGTTCTAATCTTATCAATAATGCTGGACTCGGAGGAGCGCACCCAATATCACCGGCTTTGACATGCCTCCACACCAGTGGCTCTGACCGCGGTGGACACTCTGTCTCGCAAAGGCAGGCGAATAGTCTCCGAGGAGGACAGAAGCTTCGTTCACTTGGGGTGGGCCCCCACATCGAAGAGCTTGTCGGACAAAGTTGGCGCGTAAGAGATCTTCGGAGTCCTCAAGGAAGTTCGCGGTCAAGTAAGTTCCGGCCCATCAAATCCACAGCGGACGGCCACCGGCAGACTGGCGTAGTGATCCGGGGAGCAGACCAAATACGGCGCCAGGTGAGATATTAGATGGAAATCGATTACTGTATCGTCTAAAGAGATGCCTATGTCGAAGCCATAGCGACATAAGCGTTGAAGTTGTACACAGAAGGGGTCGGGTTGAAAACATAATCCTGCGGCCAAAGATCCAGCACCTGTGTCGTACCCCGCATCAGAGTCGCCCGCATGCCATTACTCGGCCGTAAGGCGAGCTTGAACTTGTTCACGCCGGCGGTGATGGCTGCTGTTGATGGACTGGCAGCTCCTGCGGTAGGGGTGGTGGACGAAGGTGTAGGTGGAGTACCGAGGATGATCGTCCCCGCTGATGTGGCCATCACCAGGACGTAGAAGTTATCGTCGGTGTTCTGCCAGTTGGCAGGCTGGCCGACGGAGTCGCAGCAGGCCTGTGCTGCCTTAGGGTGTGGTCGGGCATAGATATAGATCTTGTCCTTGGGGATAGCAGGGTAAACACCGGTCTTGAACGCCGTAGCGTAGTAGCCGGTCATGTCCAGCCATGCGGTATGAGGGTATCCGTTCACCCATGCTTGAGAATTCGGCTGGGCACCTTCGATGGGACCAATGTAATGGCTCTCGCCATAGTCTGGACATATGGGTCAGAATGATAGCTCTGCGGGAGAACAATGCGAGACATACCGTTCCAAGTGATGATCTCGGTTATGGCGATCTGATTCCGATTGGAGACCATCATCTCCCACCTGGTAGCATACAGGTTATCGTCATTCCGGTATATCCAGTTTTTGTTATAAGTCTGAGGACTGTAATGCTGATCATACAAGGTCAGCGACAGGCACTGGTGGAGAAGGGAGAGGATGCCTACCGTAAAGAAATTGGGGGTAACGGGTGCGATATACAGCTTCCCGTTCAGACCGCTGAGCCACTGCTGATCGGAGGAGAAGGTGATATCAGTGTTAGACATCGGCCATCCACCGTTCCACTTCCCACGCAACAAATTCAGTACACAATTTGATAAGGTGAGACAACGAAAAGGACGCACGTTGAACGCCCCACTCAGGACGGGATAGTTCCCGAACGTGCTGGGGTCGACGAACCACGCCGGGAGGAAAGTGACGGCCGTCCCGATCTGGTTGATCACGTACTGCCAGCCGGCGTTCAGACTGCCTTGGCCGAAATAGCTGTTCTCGCCCGAGAACGTGCTGAGCACAACGCCGCCGTTGTACACCAGCTGGTTTGGATGGCCGACGAACTGCTTGACTTGGTTGGCGAGGTTGGACGCGTCCCCTGCTGAGCCGCCGCTGAGCGAGGACATGTCTGCTGAGAGGAAGAGCTTGAAGTTCGGATACCCGCGAGCAGCAGCGTATGCGTCCGCGAGCCGTGCAGGCTGCCAGCTGTCGCTGCCATAATTGAGCGCAAAGCCGTCTATCCCGTTCGCTGAGGCGAGAGCGATATCGTTCGCCCAGTCCGACTGGCCATAGGGGTACGTATTCCCCACCATGAAATGCGCGACGACATACTTCTGCCCATTTCCGCCCGTTGTTGTCGACCCGGTGCTGGTTGCAGAAGCTGCGGTGCTCATGGACGTGGAAGTGGGGACTGCTCCGATGTGGCTGTACAGATTAAGACGGTAACTGCCTCCGCATATTTCGGCCGAGTTGCCGGCGCAGGCCATATTACAATCAGAAGCCTGGACGACTATGAGAAATTGTTGGACCAGACATCCGGAAAATCACTCACTGCCGCGGTGGTGCCCACTCCGTTCGAGAGCGTGTTGCCGCAGTAACACTGAGTTCCATACTGCATAAAGGGTTAGCAGCGCGTGATGACATTCAACTCAGATACGCACCTCGACACCCGCATACACAAAGCCCTGCGCCAAACAATACGCCTCACAGCTCTCCACCGAATTCGTATTAACCTGCTGGAACGCCCCCGTCAGCGCCCTGTTATCCGCATCTGTCCTGCATCCCAAATTCGCCCATCCCGTCGCGCCCGCCGCGGACGAAGAAGTCGTCGTCGTCGTTGTTGATACGCGGGTGGTGGAGAGAGGGGCGACGGCGACGTATTGATAGATGTTGAGGCGGTACGCGCCGCCGCAGATCTCGGCGGTGTTGCCTTTGCAGGGGGTGTGGCAGTCTGCGTCCGGGGCGGGTTGCTGGCCGTTCCGGATGGCGTTGTCGCAGAAGCACCTGCGAATCATGACCGTCAGGACATGCTCTGGTTGATTGTGGGGAAAAGGACGCACTGATTGCCGTTCTCTAACCCGGCAAGGGTATACCCTCGCTGCTGACACCAGTTCTCGCAGTATTCGGGGGTGACGTAGTAGCTGATAGCTGTTGCCGTAAGCGCTCGGGAGGCGCCGTCCGAATAACATCCCACAGAGGACCACGTAGCAGACCCCGTCGGCATAGGCGCCGTAAGGACCGGGGCTGAAGTGACGGCCGCGCTCGTAGTTGTCGTAGTCCGAACCGTTGGAGAAGTAGGAGTTGTGGTCGTGGTTGTGCGCGAAGTGGTCGTGACGACCGCTCCGGCCGTAACGGCAGTGTACACATTCAGCCTGCGTTAGAGCGTGAGCCACCCGATGTGGATGATGGGAGAGGGGATCATTCACCGGAGAGCTCCACCGCAGATCTCGGCTGTGTTCCCCTTACACGGGACATTACAGTCGCTCGCCGCTGCAGGGCCGAGTCCGTTCCGGATCGCGTTATCGCACCAACACCTACAATCCGGCGTTATGAGCATATACGACACATAGGAGTAGGAAGCACGCACTGGTTCCCGTTCTCCGTCCCTGCGAGACTGTAACCCCTTTGCTGACACCATGTCTGACAGTACTGCGGTGTAACGTAGTAGCTGATCGCCGTTGCGGGCAGTGCTCGTGAGGCCGCGTCGGAGTAGCACCCAACAGACGACCAGGAGATGGAGGCCGAGGTCGCTCGTGCGTGCATAGCCGGGGCGACATGGACGACTGGCGGGGTTGTGGGTGTTGCCTGCGGTAGGCTGTATGCGAGGAGTGGGAGGGAGAGAAGGGAGACGATGAGGGTAGGGAGAGACGAATACATCGTAGCGTGTATGTTTCGTGAAGTGTAGGACTTGTTGTCGTGGTTGTCTATTGTGGGTGTGGATGTCCTGTCGTGTAGTGTGCCGCGAGCGGCGGCGGGGTCGTGAGCGTTTGTAAGCTGTAGAAGCTGTCGTGAAGAGGTCGTTGTCGGTCCGTCCAGCAGCGAGCCAACGACCGCCTTTTTCTATGTTATATGCTCTCCGCGAGCGTAAGAGTGCAAGACACCGATCGGCGATGACGACGTCCTCTGCTCGCTGTCTCTGAGACTGCTTGTATGCGCTCACGAGGAGAGGAAGGTTGAAGTCGATCAGAGAAGCGAGGGACCGAGAGAGACGATCGTGTTGAGAAGCTCGACGAGAGAAGGGGAAGTTGGGGACCTGACTCGTGAGCCGGTGGCTTGACTCGCGAGCGCGTGGGTTTGTTATGACCTTTCGCCGAGGGACGTAGATGTTGATGCCCCTTACGTGCCGTTCCTTGTTTAGAATGGGGACCAGGCACGCCCAAGCCAGGTGGATCGCGACCGGGATTGCGAGCAAGGCACACCTCGAGAGCCTTGAGACAGGCCGATCAAGCTCGCAGAAGGTACATGACGCGTTGTTCGTGCTTCTTGATCTCGAGAAGCGACAGACAGAAGCAGCAGATATGACGACAGGCACACGAGAGAAGGCTGGCTAGGATATGTCGCCGGTGCGCCGGTGCACGAAGAAGGGACGAGGCGGGCGGCTGGTCGCTGTTGAGACAGGTCGATTCCTGTCCGGAGTTGATATACCCCACCCCGCTTGCGGGAAAACAACACGCGCGCAGCGGGGCATCTTCGATCCCAGGCGCCAAGACATGGCTATCTATAACAGCCGGTGTATTTTCCTGCTGAGACACCAAGGAGATGCATATCTGTAAGAAGAGCAAGGGATGGAGCCACCAAGAGGAGCAAAGGTCAAGCAAATTCAACGCAGGAGAGTGAGGTCTAAGACAGGGGAGGAGCCGAAGAGGACCGGTGAGAGCGAGGGACGATCGTCCGAGTCGCGCCACGGTCGCGTCCCCTTCTTCGCGTCAGGGGCGCGGGAGCAGTCATGCCGAGAGCCTGAGTAAATTGCTCCGTCGGACTATCCGTGGAAGCATCTTTGCTCCGTCGGTCCCCCCGGGCGCAATTTGCTAAAGCGGACTCCTAAGTGCCTTCTGCGCGCCGTCAGGGAAGAACAAAATCCAGATTAAGTCTAACTTATAAAGTCAAGCAAGTAATGCCCCCCAATTTTATTGAGTAAAGGTGCGCAAACTAGAATAGTAGCATTGACTTCAAGGTACTGCTGCCTATAGCATATTCACCAATATAGGAAGGAAAGTTGCTGCTGTCAAATTGTGTGTACAGGATTGGCGTTAAGGTAGAGCGGAATTAAATATGTAATTTATAAGCGGGGTTGTATTATGTACAAACGGGTCCCTGTGAGCGTGCAATAGACTTTTCAAAAATGAGATATGGACTACTATGCTCACATATGATTGGCTCCGTAAGGCCTAAGGGTCCTTGAGGGGTCCGGTTTAGCAAATTGCGCGCGGATGGGCCGACGGAGCAAAGATGCTTCCACGGACAGTCCGACGGAGCAATTTACTCCCGAGAGCCTCGGCTCGGGCTTCTAGTGGCTATGCTCCGCTCAGTGGCTGTACCTCCGCTCTCCGTCGAAATTTGGCTTGAGGTCGTCTGCACCATCCTCATCGTCGTTGTCGTCGTCGCCGTCCTCATCCCACCGACCCTTCCTCTCTACTAACCCTCTCCAACAGTCAACATGGTACGTCCCCTCACCCTTCCCCGGCAACCTCGCCGCCTTTCGCGGTGCTGCGGGCCCAGTAACCGCTGGATGCACATCGGCTGACATGGATGTACCTAGCCGCCCAAAGGCAAGAAGGTCCAACAGGAAGCGGCCGTCTCCCTCGGCCCCAACGTCGCAGAGGGCGAGCTCGTCTTCGGCGTCGCGCACATCTACGCCTCCTTCAACGACACCTTCGTGCACGTTACCGATCTTTCCGGGCGCGAAACCATCTCCCGCGTTACGGGGGGGATGAAGGTCAAGGCTGATCGGGACGAGTCCTCGCCCTACGCAGCGATGCTGGCTGCTCAGGACGTCGCCCAGAGGTGCAAGGAGGTTGGCATTACAGCTCTGCACATCAAGCTCCGTGCTACTGGCGGCACTGGGACGAAGACCCCCGGTCCCGGTGCGCAGTCGGCGCTCCGCGCGCTCGCCCGTGCTGGCATGCGCATTGGCAGGATCGAGGACGTGACCCCCGTCCCGACCGACTCTACCCGTCGCAAGGTTCGTCCTCCCGCACTCCTTCCCGCGAACTATCGCCTAACATCATTGTCCAGGGTGGTCGCCGCGGTCGTCGTCTCTGATCTGCTCCCCTTCAAAAGGCGCTCCTGTTCTGCCTGTTCTGCAGTTCCTGCGCTCTATCATCATGTTACTACCCTCTTCCTGTCACTCGCATCCATGAATTCATTTGTCGTGTGTGGTGCGCAGTCGCCTTCGCTTACCCGGGGCGGCCCCGCGACCGCACTTGCTAGTACAGTACTCTGCTAGCCTACCTTGATTACTCGTCCTCGTTATTCGTGTGCCATGCGTGATTACAGTATCGTAAATGGGAGTTGGCTATGCTACATTAGCGCCTCTCGAAGAAACAACCGTCGCGGGTGAGGACGTCCGCTATGCCCGTATCTCGCTCGGGTCTGTCCTGTCTTCCAACTGCCGCGGCTCTTCCGAGTCTTCTTCTTCCTTCCTTCCCTGCTCGGAGTCGACGGCAGTAGGCGCATGATAAAACGTCGTAAGCCCCGCCGTAGTAGCATACGAAGGCTGGCTAACCGCTCCCCTCAAATGCAAAATCAATCGTGGTCCCTACAACTCCATCAGTCCCCTCTCCTACCCAAGCGAGTCAGGCCAAACGTACCGCAATGGCGTAGACGGCGTATCGCAGTCTACCCTAGTGTCAGCTGCGAGGCGGCAAGGAGAGGGGGAGAAGGGAGGCAGGGAGGGAGCGTACTGGTTAACGATGTCTTGTAATGATGGTCGGTAGTGGGTGAATATCTGGCCCCATACGAGGCTGACGATCTCCACCACTATCCTCGTGGTCAACCCCATCCACCTGTCGTTCTTGAGCAAGCTGACGTACCGAAGATGCTGCATTGGCGTCGTTAGCCGGAGATGAGGAGTGGAGGGGAGGAGAAAAGCTTACACTGCGAAGAAGACCGTCCCGTCTCGCACGAAGATCGTGAGAACTGTCGTGTTTCCCTCTTTGGAGCGGAAGTAGGGGTAGAGCTTGGCGAGGGTGACGAGGAAGAATACGCCTGTCCAACTTGTCAGCAAGTGCTTGCCTAGATCTAGGACGGGAGAATACTCACCGCTGTAGAATGTACTGCTTATGCTGTTTTCCTCAGCTGAGCTTTGCATGCGGGGGAGGGAAGACGCTCACTAAGGACCAAGCATGAACTGCGTCCTCCTAACATTCGTCAGACACCCATATAGCGTCACAAGCGGTGGTGGAGGCGTAATCGTCGCAGTGGAGACGACGGCGACCGAAAGCCCAATAGAGATGCCCGTATTCGCTAATCGCCGGAATCAGCACCCCAAAGACTCCCTGCCCGCTGCAGTATGTCGCACCGAGAAAGAGACACCAGAGGGGCAGTATCACTAGAATGTCATCAGCGTACACTGAGGCAAAGTATAAGGATGGTCGTACTGAGTGGACGGCGTGGGAAGAGCGCCCTCACTCGGAGGATTTGGATCAAGTTGACCGAAATAGCGAGGAGCTCGATTCCTCTGTCGTAAAGAATCAGATTCCTGACAAGGCCCGGACGAGGGGAAGGTACAGGAGTGCTATAGCAGGGGTGACTTTGCAGCTACGTGATTGTTAGACCGATGAACCAAGTAAGAGGAGACACGCATTACAACTGCCAGGCGTCAGTGCAACCATGACATGTCAAGGGGGGTAAGGAAAGCTCACTCGATCGGGGAGGTTCGCGCTTGTGCCCTCTATTGATTTGCGTCAGTCTGATACCAGATTGAGCTCGTTCAGAGGAAAAACAAACCAATAGTATTGAGCCTTCAAGCGGTCTTGTCAGTTTGCCTCCAAGGTGGTCGGATGAGGACGGAGCTCACAGAAGGATATATAAGCCGAATACGCGACAGCTTATGTAGAGCACTTTTGCTGGTGTCCATCGAGCTCTTGGCAAAGCGAATTAGCATAACAGGAGGAAAGCACACCCACCGACTCACAACCACACATGCTTGATCTACGATCCATCCCTGAGCGACCCAGCACCCAAGAAAAGGATTGTGTTACGGACTAACCTCCTGATCCATCATAATGACAATATCCCAAACGAGCCATGCCAGAGCAGCCACTGATCGACGCGGTCAGTCACGATCACAACGCGTGCGCAGTTCGTAAGCCCTTAACGTACCAGTGCCGGTATGGTACGACCTCAGATCGGCAACCGTCTGAATGAGCTCTTTTAGCGCAGCTTCTTGGTCCATGTCCAGGGTGACAGGCCAGGCTGCTCAAAGTGTCGAGGCAGAGCTGACCGTTCTAAGTAACAACAAGCAATAGACGACGAGTCCATCTCGCCTCTCGGTGCAAGCTGCGCATATTTTTACCCCAGAGGCCACCTCATGCTTTCCGGCAAAGTCTGACGACGGGGCACGCGAGTCCCGCACATGAGTGATTCAGTCGGCCCAGAGAGCCATATGAAGCTGCATCAAGGATCTTAAAACAAAGCAAAAGAGTTGGGCATTAATTAAGCTGACACAGCCTTGGCCGGGCAGAGGTCGTCAAGCACCAAGAAACAGTCAAGAAGCGACGAAGCATCGGTCGACCGGTCGGTTCGGTCAGAGCCGGCGGGTGATTTGAGATGAGATAATCAAGGCCGATTGCGGCCGATCTCTTGAGCGCTCTCCAGCACGTGACAGGTAGGTGTGCGGCCAATTAGCGCTGGTAGGTTCTTTCAGCTTATGTTGTTCTGCCGTTCATTGTCGACTGTCCTGCTAGTTTAGTCCGGATATCTAGTGATCTGGTATTCTACAGCGCATATGCACCTGGCAGCCGGCGCGACAGGGTGGAATGCAAACTTCGTCTTCTATACAGTCATCTCCGTCCTCAGAGGCGACTCCATCGACCAACTATCCACCGTCGTAGGCCCATGAGCGTACGTGGTATCTCCCGTCGCTACCGTGTCAGCATAGGACGGCTGGCTGACCGCGCCTCTCAGATGTAGGATGAGTCGTGGGCCCTGACGATCGATCAGCCCTAACTGGAGCCCGTAACGAAACCGAGCGAAGGAGGACGATATGGATTGGGGGACGTACTGCTATGGCGTACACGGCGTATCGGAAGCTGGAAACAACGCCAGTTAGCGACGCCTTCACCGGAGGAAGGAGAAAGAGGAGTACACGTTGACGACATTCTCCAAGGATTGTCGATTGTGTGCAAACACCTGACCCCAAACGAGGCTAAGGATCTCCGTCACTGTGCGTCCCATCAGCCTCATACATTCTCTTGGCTGGGTTGCATCATACCGAAGATCCTGTGATAGACTTGCTCAGCCACCGTACGGATGTAGCGGGAAGAGAAGGGACTAACACGGCAAAGAACATCGTCCCGTCCCTCGCGCAGATCGTGAGGATATGCGGACTCCCCTCCTCCCGCCGCAAATAGGGATAGAGCTTTGCTAGAGTTACTCCAAAGAATACACCTGTTTCATTCAGGCAGTCAGCGGATCTTCCATAGACAGCGGTTTGGGGGCGGGAGAGCTTACCTCGGTAGACGGTGCTGCTTATGCTGTCAACAAGTCAGTGCGGCTCGGACCGCGGAGATGGGTACAGCTTACTAAGGTCCTAGCATGAGCTTCGTTCTGCTATAATTGATCAAGCATCCGTCGAGAATGACCCCCATGAGTGGAGGATCGGCAACGGTGGCGGTGGAGATAATAGCTGCAGAAAGAGAGATCGAGATGGCCGTGTTGGCTGCAAGCGAGCGGGTCTCATCAGCGCGCATTCTTGCACACTGGGCTGCAGGGAGCGGCTTACCAAGAAAGAGGCACCAAAGCGGAACCAGGACTGAAGTGAACCGTTGTCAGCCGTGTTGAAAACAAGGGCAAACGAGGCAGATGTACTCATTACACGGCCTTGAAACAGCGCTTTCACCCGTAGGAGCTGGATGAGGTTGACACATATGGGAAGGAGCTGGCTGCCTCTACCGCCGCAGTCAGCTTCAGATCAGCTTTGCGCACATGGGGGACAACGTACATGTATGCTAGTGCAGGGGTAGCTTTACAGCTGTATCACTTGTCCTCAGAACATCTCTCTATAGCTGCCGGGGAGAGCAGTCATACACCTGTCAACCGTCAATACCGATGCGCGAGGAAGGAGGAGAAAAACCTCACTCGATGAGGGATGTTGGCACTCGCGCCCACTAATCATGTGCATCAGCCCAAGCTACGACCGGCGATGCGGCCGACAGGAGACCGGAGACGAACCTATCGTATCAAGTCTTTGCCGCAATATTAGAGATCAGTCCGATCCCCCGACGGGGTTCATGAAAAGCACTCACAGAAGGATATACAACCCCAGCGCTCGACAGCTCAGATAAAGGACCTTGGCCGCTGTCCATCTTCCGCTAACCCATCTCACTCAGTTGGCAACTCGAAAACGAAACTGGTAGACGGTACGCACCGCCATATGTGCTTGATCTTCGGTGGCCATCAGTTTCTTAACAATGGTTGATGAGTGATGATGATCTCGTACCTCTTGATCCAGCGTGATGATCACATCATAGACCAGCCATGCGAGAGCTGCAACTGCTCGAACCGGTCAGCATCATGATGCGGCTCCGATCCGGTCGGACTCATTTGCCAGAGGTTGACTCACCAGCGGCAGTATGAGACGTTCGTAGATCTTGTGCAGTCTGGAGGATGTCTTGACCCGCAGCAGCTGGCTGGTCCATCCAGGGGGAGAGTGTGGAGGAGGCTGTAGAGCACCCAGAGCAGACCGCCGTCAAAGCTTACGCGGCTTATGGTAAGAGCCAGGCCAGACACCAGAATCTCATAATCCAGGGGCTAGGGCGCGTTTTAGCCCAGTCGGTAATATCAAGCATACAGTCCTCGGCAATCTGACGAACAAGGCCCAGGAACAGCCCCGCATGAGAGCGGTAGTTCACATCGGCCAGACCTTCCATTTACGAGCGAAGGAGTGATGAGATTACAAAGCAGGAGAATTGCAAAGCCACGAGAGATGAAGGTAAGCTGACACAGCTTGGAGGGATCGACGTTGTCAAGGGCACAGCGAGCGTATCCTCAAGAAGGAAGAAGGAGAGAAGCAGCGCCGGGCGGTCGAGGTTTGAATCAGGCCCGCCGAATAGACGGGAGTCGATCCCTTGCGGCTGGTTCCATGCACGTGATTGATAGTCAAACGTGAGAATATTAGCGCCGGTATCCTTCAAAGATCATCTATTCATCTATTCTCTTCATTATCGACTTTACTTAGACCCTCATCGTCCAAGGTGGAAAGTGAGGCGCAATGAGCAGTCGCCTTCTTTGGCGGCGACCGACAGGCGCGCTCGCTTTCCTCGCGAGTGCGGGGCTGGTCTACTTCGTATTCAAGTCGTATGGCTCGACCTCTCAACCCTCGACACCGTTCAGCCCGGCCTTCCTACATCCAACAGCCTTTGAAGACGATCAAACATCCGCATCATGCCCCGCACCGCAATACGAAGGCTCCCACGCCTGCGCCAACACCCTCTTCTTCCCCCCTCCTCCACCGCGGCAAATCGTACCCACAACACTGGTATCACACGTCCCAGGCTGGACGCTCTTCCAAAACCTCTACTTCTCCAACGGGACATGGTTCATCGTCTCTCCCGAATCTCCAACAGGAGAGGGGATCTGGCCAGAGAGGAGGTTGATGATCAGTAAGGGCTTACCGTTGGCGTTCGATAATACCGAGGAAAGGGAGCCGGGGCCGGAGGATATGGACCTGCTCACCCCGGAGGAGGCGGAGGAGGTGTGGGGCGACCGGGTATTTGACGTAGAAGGCTTCTCCGTACGCCCTTGTTTTCATTCTCTCAAAAGACAGTATATACTAACCAAATTGATGGCGGATAGGTACTGGCGAACGACCCCAACCAGTTCCTGCAACACTACTACCACGTCGCCGCAGAGCTCCTCCTCGGGATCGAGCGCATCTGTACCAACTTCGACCCTATGCCCCGTGCGGACGGTACGATCTCCGCCCCCTACCCAGAACGGATCATCTTCCTCCACACAGACGAAGAAGGCTTCACCGACGGTCCAGGGCTGGACAAGTTCTTCCTCCACGCTCAATACCCGCAAATCACACCCCTGTATCAGCCTTCATGGGAGGAGATGGCCGCCCTCGTCCAGGATTCCAGGAAGGCGTGGAGGTTCCCGGCGGCGCTGATGATCGATAGGTCCGCTGCGTTCTGGGGGAAATATACGCAGTTCACTTCCCGGCCTGTGGCTGGTCCTTGGGCTCTGGGGGGTGGGGAGTATGGGACAGCAGGAGTGGGGAGGAATCAGTACTGGTACGAAGCCGCCCGCCGCCGGGTACTCTCCTTCGTCGGCGTCTCGAAGGACGTACAGAACATCGCCCTCCGCGCACTTGACCCTCCGCTTGCCCCTCCCCGCTCGGACGGGAAGGAGGACGTGTACCAAGTGACCTATATCTCAAGACAGAGAACGTGGAACCGGCGATTGGTGGATGAGGACCATGCGAGGCTTGTTAATGCCCTGGGGGAGATGTGTAGAAGACGGGGGTGGAGGTTTTATTTCATGCAGGCGGAGGATATGACCCGGGAGGAGCAGATGGCAGTTGCTGCCGAGACGACTGTGCGTCCTTTCCTCTCTCTACTCCTCTCCACTCTCCAGTCCACCTCTTTCCCACCACCACCACCCATCTTCCCCTCTCCTGTGCTGTCAAGGGGTAGTTGAGGCTAATAGTGGGTACAGGTCTTCGTAGCAGTGCACGGCAACGGCCTCACCCACCTCCTCCTCCAGCCCCCGCACCCGCGTTCCGCCATAATCGAGCTCTTCCACCCCCCCGGCTTCGCACGCGACTACGAATACATCACCGCCATGCTCGGCCGGCGATACTACAACGTCCAGAACGACACTGTCTATACCGCACCCAACCTGCCGGAGAACCAGTATCCGGACTGGATTATCGGACGGGAGATACCGGTGCAGGCGGAGGTCGTCGTAAGGGTGGTGGAGGAGCAGTTGTTGGGCGAGGTGAGGGGGACTGGGCATTGGCAGAGTCCGATGGAGGGGGTGGGGTATTAGGCCTTGGGGCTGAGGTTTGGTTTCCTTTGGGATTTGGTCGGGATTTATGCTGGCTTAGTGTACTTTTACGGGATAATGAGGGTTACTTAGACTGCTTTAGACTGATATCTAGTGATATACCATGTTACGCATCTCATTGAACCTGCATCCTAGGCGTCTGTGTCCCATTACCCCCATAGGCGTGCGCATACATTCCACATTGCACATGGGAGACAGGCTATGACAAACCCACAATCTCGCCCCTCATAACAACAACCGCCTCCCCCCTCAACCTACACCTCCCCGCCCCCTCCCCTCCCTCTGCACACTCCTCCCAAATAACGCCCATCTCCCCACCCCGCTCACTGACCTGCCTCGCCCGAATCTCCTTTCCCCTGGGAATACAGAGCTTCTGACTCCAGTAAGGAGCGAGCAGACAGTGCGCACTACCCGTCACGGGGTCTTCTGGGATCCCTTCGGCTGGGGCGAATACGCGGGAGACAAATGTGTATTGCGAGCTGGAGGGGCAAGGGAGATGGGTGAGGATGACGGTCGTGTACGTATCTGCCAGCTCTGCCTACATAAACCAGTGGATCAGCACGAGACCATAAGGTAGGCAGAGAGGGAGGAGGCGTACCATTGGACCAGGGTTGACAGGCAGTCCTTCGAGGTACACCCCTGCGACCTCGACGACGAGATACGCGCCATAGCTGACTCCTGCGCCCGCTCCGAGGTACACGTACTCCAGTTCCTTGCCTATGGCAGCATTGATAGCGCGTTTTGCTCGTTCGACCATTTCCTCCGTCGGCCTGTGGAGGAGACCGGCCGGGAGGGTGATCTCGATCTCCCCCTCACCCCCTCCTGCTGAGCCCTCCTCACAGGGGACTCGCCTGGCGGCGAGTTCGCCGGATAGAGTGTCGAACTTCAGCTTCCTGGGAGTGCTGGACGACGCAGAAGTGGAGAAGAGGACGTGGGCCGAGGCGAGCGTCGCATGTCCACAGATGGGGAATTCCATTTCCGGGGTGAACCATCTCAGTCCATATCTTCTCACTCCTTCGCTTTCTTGCCCTGATGAGTCTTCAGGTGTGAGGAAAGCGGTTTCAGGTAGGTTGAACTCCTTGAATCTCCTTTAAGCACATGACGACGGTGCGAGGGGAGGAGGACGTGCGCGTGCGATGAGCTGCATTTGTTCTGCTGAGAGGGTGGGGTTTGGGGGAAGGATAATTACGCATGCTGGATTGCCGCGAAACGGAGTGGAGGTGAAGGCGTTTACTGTTGTGTACTGGAGATTCATAGTTACTTTGTGCAATTATGCAGCATCGTTAGTGCGATTGAGGGCGGCGTCGCGAGAACTCATAATACGACGCGTCTTCGGAGATAACGATCACCATGATACTCCTCCCCGCAAAGGCGCGATACTAATAAATCTGGCCCAAGATGCTTACGCGTATCATTACTTTTAGCTCTGCTCGCCCCCAACATCTCTGAGAGAGACAAGTCAAGAGCATGGCTGAACCTCTGCCTCGTCAAACCTCGCGCAAACGATGCCCGTCCCTCCCATGGCCGGGATTTTCCCGTCGGATATAAGCCGAGCCCCTCAACCCTCTATCAAGCTCGGTATCCGTCGAGCAGGCGGTCCACCCGCGTCGACCGAATGTCAACCGTCGTAAGAGGCTCGGTTGACGCAATGTTCCGGACGGCCTGCGTAGGACCGCCGGCTGGTCCACCACGAGCTTGTAGGGAGGGGAACCGTCTCCTTCCGGGGGTATGATGTGATTGCCGAGGAAGTGGACTGTTGCCTTCAGGCACGACAACTCAAGAGGTTCCTTTGTCCACATCTATTCAGACGCGCTGGTCAGGCTGACGCCTTGCACCATTGAATGTGTTGCAAGTCGTGGAACTTAGTGAAGATCCCCCCCTTTCGTTGGCAGTTCAAGCACTTTGGTAAATTTCGACCCCACCATTAATATGTTGTGTTTGAGCCATATTTTGACTGCAAGAATACGTCTAACGTGTTGCTCCATAGCAGGTAATTTGGTCTGGTTCAGAAGTGGGTGCGGCGTTGAAGGAACGTCTGTCAAGAGCGCCTCAGGCTATTTTCTTGGGGTAGAACACTCATCAAAGAATTCGTTCTTATTAATAGGAACCCTACCGAACTTCGGTCAGCCACCACACCCGATGCCTCCGCTCTTTCGGGCCACCGGCAGATTCCCCCATTTGCTTCCACGGTTCTTCTTTTCTAACGTACCAAATTCTTCTTTTCAGCCCTTCGGATGGTTGCGATTATCGTCACCCGGTAACGCTCCGCCCGGAGCCGCGCACCGGAAGCACGGCAGCTTCTTCGCCGGTTCTAGAGCCACACACAGGGCCCCCTGACTTCTGAAAAGAAGAAGATTGTCCATGTCGCCCGTTCATTATCGTTGCGAGCCACCTCTTCCACGTTGCGATGAAACGCCTGCCAGGGGGTGGATGTCTGAAAACCCCGACCTCCGGACCCGAAGGGTGCAGCACCTTGCACAGATAACTGAATAATGATCGATTATCGGATTTGCGGGTATGCCGCGGCAGGCACAGACCCGCAAGGCAGGAAATTTCTGAAGCTTCTGAGGCGCGATTGATAGTGGCGCTCGCCCCATCTTCTCATCTTCTACCGCGATACCCTGACCTTATAGCCCGCCTTTTCTCATGGACTGAACAATAATTCCTACTGCCATCGCGTCTCTGCCCGCTCTCTTTCCCTCTCTGTCGTCTTCGGTTCTTATCTGGAGCTATGGGCGCTCCGATGCTCAAGCCCCTGCGACCCACGAGCGTCGTCGCCTTCCTGGCCAGCGTTGCCATTGTCTACCTTCTCTTCCGGTCTCATAGTCTGCTGAACACCTCACGACTCACGACCGACTCCGCCGCTTACCTGGGATACCTAGCCGCGCACTCTTTCATCCAAAAGGCCAACCACTCCTGCGCAGTCGGAGAACCAGCAAATAACGCAATAGCCTGCTCGAACAAACACTTCTTCCCTCCGCCGCCGGCACGACAGGTCGTGCCAACTACGCTCGTTTCGCACACTCCGGGGTGGACGATATTCACGAATCTGTATTTCTCGAATGGGACGTTCTATATCGTGTCTGACGAAGGCGGCTTGGGCGGAAAGTACTGGCCGGAACGAAGGCTGCTTACCAGTTTTGGCGGCTTTCTGGAGGAAGAAATTACAGAGCTTAGAGAACCTTCCGAGAAGGAAATGGATCTCATTACTACTGCGCAAGCTGAGCAGATGTGGGGAGAACAAGTCTTCGATATACAAGGCTTATCCGTATGTAACGACTCTGACGTCCCATTATGCTTGACCAACACTGCTTTGTCTTAGATCCTCGCTAACGACCCGAAAAACAACTATATGCGACACTACTACCATGTTGCTGCCGAGCTGTTCTTGGGCACCGAACGGATGTTCACAAACTTCGACCCCATGCCCGGCCCTACTGGCTCCACATTCGTTCCTTCCCCAGAACGGATCATCTTCCTCAATACTGACGAAGAGGGATTCTCGTATGTCCTTCCACTCCCGCAAACACACGACCACTGACGGTTTTGCAGAGACTTCCCCGGTCTAGACAAGTTCTACATGCACGCCCAATGGCCACATATCACTCCACTCTATGAGCCCTCCTGGCGGGAAATGGCCTCGCTCGCCGCCAGCGGACGCAGAGCATGGCGTTTCCCCGCCGCACTATTTATCGATCGCACCGCCGCCTGGCGCGAGCGCTGGGCCCAATGGACGTCCCGCTCCGTCGCAGGAACATGGGCCATCGGAAGCGGGGAATATGGTACAGGCGGGGTAGGACGCAACCAATTCTGGTACGAAGCTGCTCGTCGACGCGTCCTCTCGTTCGTCGGTGTGTCGAAGGATATCCTCGATATCGGTCTGCGAGCTATGGACCCTCCGCTCGCTCCGCCACGGACGGACGGGGAGAAAGATACGTTCCAGATCACGTATATTAATCGGCAGTGGTCGACTAGCCGGAGGCTGCTGGATCATGATCATCGTCGGCTGGTACGAGCGCTGTACGCGATGTGTGAGCGGAATGGGTGGAAGTTCGAGGCCATGCTGGCTGAGGTGATGTCTAAAGAAGAACAGATGGAAGTAGCGGCCCAGACGACCGTACGCTCTTCTCCCCTTTCCTCACCCTACGAGATGCTGATGTGTGTGCTGCGCGCAGGTGTTCGTAGCAGTGCACGGCAACGGCCTCACGCACATGCTCCTCCAACCCCCTCACCCGCGCTCGGCAGTAGTAGAGATATTCCACCCTCCCGGTTTTGCGCGGGACTACGAATATACAGCCGGCATCCTCGGCCACCGATACTATCTAGTGCACAACGACACCGTCTACACGCCTCCAGACCTACCGCAAAACCAGTATCCGCAGGAGATACAGGGGAAGGAGATCCCCGTCCAGGCGGATGTAGTCGTTGAGACGATTGAGAGGCATTTGTTGGGCCCGGTGGTAGGGCCCGGGCACTGGAAAAGCTGGGGAGGGAAGGAGATTGGGTACTAGGGGGCAGGCCCTATGCACAGGGCACCGATCCCCATCAGATTCATTTGGGCAGTGCCGGAGACTGCGTCTGCCAGCTATTATCATACACCACCATAATCAGCGCTCACTGATACCTTTCCGTGGCTTTACCCGCTCTTTCTGCACATTCCGCTCGTTTTAGACAAGCTGACAACCTCATTGTTGTACTCGTATGTTACGCCATGAACCTCTAGTACATCCCCCAATCTATTATTGGATAATCGAGAACCTGAGCGACAGTAGCTGTCAGGCTGTTGTCGCTCTTCTCACGGTGTCACTTTGCCCACAGCTCGCGTCTAAGTAAGCGCTAAGCGGGATCGACCGCGGGGCATACCTCGGAAAGCGGAAGGTGGATGTCTGAAAGAACGACAGATACTGCTGTGAAGCTGATAACGGTGACATCTCTCCTTTGACATGACTCTGCCGTAGGCGAACGGTCCTAGATGTCGGAGGTATGTATGTTTTCTCTTTCTCAAACGGCGCGGCCTTCTCTGGCGCATCAGCGGACAATGCGCTTGCCCTGTGATGTGGTCAAGTGTAAGGCTCGGAATCGCGGACATGTGCCCGGAGTAAATGCGCTGGAAGCGAGAAGCGAGATCTGCTGCTTCCATAACACTGAGTGGGAATCGGAATTGGCTTTCTTCTGGTAACCAAGCAGTCCCTGATAATCTGGTGATATCTCGATTCAAATCCCTCATCATCCACCATTTTCTGCGGTATAATCCGAACCCTGCTCGTTGCTACGCAAGCCCAGCGACTTGTCGCGCCCAGCCAACCTTGATTGTATGCGAAACAGTCTTGACTGGTGAGATGGGCTTGGGGTGAACGTCCCTGAGACCTTTGCTGGCTGGCTCGTCGACGTCGGCCCCTGCACCCGCGACAAGCTCTCTGCCGAAGAATGGACTCACGGCCCTTTGACCACTTGGTCTGGCTTCTGATGCGGAGAAGGGAAAGGGAGCGGATTGCGGCTGATGTTGCACCTCTGCGTGGACTGAGGGTGTCGGAATGGTATGCGGGGAGGCTATAAGCTGATGAGGGGAAGATTGTATGCCCTCCCACGCTCCCCACCAACAACGCCCTCTAAACACTGACTATATACAGTAAACATTTGTAATCAAGGCGGTACGGACGCACGGATTGCGCATATACCTTCAACACAATGAGCGCCCGGCTGCTCAAGAGTTGTGCGCGTCCATCAACTGCTATCGCTCTCCTCGTCTCCTCCGCCCTGGTCTACCTCTTCACCCAGTCCAACACCCTACAAAATGGCACACATTTCTCCGCTGCTTCCCTATACCAGCTCGCCAAACAACATCCTCTACCTGAAGACAGCGAAAGCAGGCCGTCCTCCTCCTGCCCGGATCATCCAGGCGGGACCACCCACGCCTGTACGAACACCCACTTCTTCCCCCCTCCCCCTCCACGTCAAGTCGTCGCTTCCTCCCTCGTCTCCCACACACCAGGATGGACGCTCATCCGCAACCTCTATTTCTCCAACGGCACTTTCTACATCGTTTCGGACGAAGAAGGGTTCGGCGAGGGGTATTGGCCAGAGAGGCGGATGATGACCAGTACGGGCCTGTATGGGTACCACGATAATGTCGAGGAGCGGGAGCCTGGGCCGAAGGAGATGGACGTGTTGACGCCTCAGCAGGCAGAGTCAAAATGGGGTGATAGGGTGTTCGATGTGCAGGGATTCTCTGTACGCCCCACCTTCGCTCCTCTTTGACGAAAGCGGGCGAGACTGACAAGGGGACAGGTACTGGCGAACGACCCGAACCAGTTCCTGCAGCATTATTATCATGTTGCAGCTGAGATCTTACTGGGTATCGAACGCGTATGCACGAACTTCGACCCCATGCCGGGCCCAGACGGTACAGTCTTCGCTCCTTCGCCAGAGAGGATCATCTTCCTCCATACCGACGAAGAAGGGTTCATGTACGTCCTTCTCACCCTTCTGTTACTCGGCGGCAGCGACTGACAGCTGGAGTAGTGATAACCCCGGCCTAGACCGCTTCTACCTGCACGCCCAATTCCCGCACATCACCCCGCTTTACCAACCCTCATGGGAAGAAATGGCCTCCCTCGTCTCCTCCCCGCACAAGGCATGGAGGTTCCCAGCCGCACTATTCATAGACCGATCTGCGTCCTTCCGCGGAAAGTATACCGAGTTCACTTCCCGTACGCCTGCCGGTCCTTGGGCTTCCGGGGGAGGGGAGTTCGGGACTGGAGGGGCGGGAAGGAACCAGTTCTGGTACGAGAGTGCGCGCCGCCGAGTACTGGGGTTTGTGGGCGTGGATAACGAGGTATTGGATATCCCTCTGCGGGCTATGGATCCCCCACTCGCGCCGCCGAGGAAAGACGGAAGGGAAGACCAGTTCCAAGTGACGTATATCAATCGCCAACGAACTCGGAACCGCCGCTTGATAGATGGAGATGCTGCTAAGTTGGTGGAGGCGCTGCAGGAGACGTGCAAGAAACATGGGTGGAAGTTTTATTTCATGCAGGCTGAGGACTTGAGTCGAGAGGAGCAGATGCGAGTTGCGGCTGAGACAACCGTATGCCTTCCTGTCTTGAACACTGTTCCGTAGTGCTGATACTGAGAGCACAGGTGTTCGTAGCAGTCCACGGCAATGGCCTAACCCACATGCTCCTTCAACCCCCTCACCCCCGTTCAGCCGTCATAGAGATGTTCCACCCACCCGGCTTCGCACGAGACTACGAATGGACCGCGGGCATCCTGGGCCACCGCTACTACCTAATCCACAACGACACCTCCTACACACCGCCAGATCTTCCACAGAACCAGTATCCCGATTGGCTCCAGGGGCGGGATATCCCTGTGCAGAGTGAGGTGGTGGTGGGGGTTGTGGAGAGGCAGTTGTTGGGGGAGGTGAAGGGGCCTGGGCATTGGGAGAGTGTTTGGCGGGGGGTGGGGTATTGAGTGGCTGGGTTGGCTGGTTTCTGGGTTTATTGGGTACGGTAGGATTGGCATCTGTAACATATACATCATTGCACATTTTCAATGGATTCTGTCGTACGCCGTACATGCGCGGTTCAGTCGAGCTCTCGCCCTCTGCAAAGACGCCCAGGATTCGTGTCGGCGTTACAGGGATGACGTCGGCTAGTCTTAACGCCGACAGAGTTAGGATGCTTCGTTTCGTCTCAGTCATTGCCCGTAAAGTTCAGCTCTGTACGACCACCTCCTCGAACACTTGTCAGAAATGGATGGATAAACGTGCTGCTAATCAACAGCAGCACAACAACCGCTCGACTTACTGTACTGTCAGACAACTGAATAATCGTTGTGGTCTTGTCACCGACGATATCTCCTTACTCTTCGACCACGGTATCGCAAGGACGATGACGAGCACCACCCCACCCCCGGCAAAGGCGACACTCGCGACCCTTCCACCTGAGCTCTATACGCACATCCTCTCCTTTATTACGCCATCCCAGAGCTCCTCTACGACCTTATCGCTCACAAGAGCGATCCCACGCTCCCCGGTCCCGCAACACAACCTCTTCACACATGTCGTCCTGACCAAGCCGGGTCAGCTGCTGCAGTTCTACTTACGGTTGTCGCGTGGAAAGACCGAAGAGGAGAGGGAGAGGAGGGAGAGAGAGCGGAGATGGGTGAAAGAGTTTGAGCTGAGGGAATGGAAGTACGATCCGGATGTAATGATCAAGTCCGCCTCCTATTTCCCATGCCAATACATGCGTGGTGCTGACATCAAGACAGTACAGTACTCCTCCTTCCTCGACTCCAAACGCTCACCATCTGGATCGGCTACAACTGTGCCCCGGAGCACATCGCCGAGCTCTTCCTCTCCCGCCCTTTCCCCGAGCTCGAATCGGTCAACCTTCGCTTCCGAACCTGGACCGACCATGCCAACTACCTCCCTTTCCTCAAAGGGTCATACTACGACAGCACATTCGACGCGATAGCCCGTTCCCCTCCACCGAAGCTGAAGCATTTTGGGGTGGTGCAGGACGTACCGAGTCGGGATCTGTTCGATCATCCGGACGAGGAGGGCACAGCGGCGGCGAGGAAGAGGGAAGAGGAAGCGAGGAAGGCGTTCTTGCTTTCTCCTGCGCTACGGAGGAACTTTGCCCCGCCTATCATCCTCTTCGCTACTACGTGTCTGACCCATCTCACGGCTTCAGCATCGATACACGCGTCTTTGCAATCTTTACGATTAAGGTTCCCGCAACGGCCAATTCTGCAGCACCTATCGCCGCTGCCGAATTTGGAAGCGCTCGATCTAAGTACCACGACCCTCACGCCCGCCGACCTCAGGCACGTATTCATCAAGTTCCCCCGCCTCCGCCACCTCATCCTAGACCACACCGGGTACTTCATCGGTTCCGGAAAAGATGGAGCGGCCGAAGAGTTCCGCGAAGCCGGTCGGATCTGCGCGATGTGGGGCGTCGGCCGAGCTCGAGACGTAGAGAAGGAAGCGAAGGACTGGTGGGCGCTTCAGATGGCGAAGCAGGCTGGTGGGCCGGATGGAGGGGATAGTGCGCCCAGTAGCGATGCGGAGGTTCCTGCGCCTGGACCTGGACCTGGCCCGGCGCCGGCTGCGAGGGATACGGGGTTGAGGAAGGCGCCGAAGAAGGGTAGGAGGGGTATCGCCACTGCCACGATCTCGCTGCGCGATCATCCGATTGCGTCTACCTCCTCAGCTGCTCTGGCCCCACGGACCACGCCAGGCCAGATCCAAACCAAGTTCCATGTTCTTCCCCCTCTACCCTCTCTGGAGACCATTGCCCTCGGCGTCACGGACCGGGGCGTCACCCCCTCCCTCCGCACGACCTGGACGACCGAATTCGCCCAAGGCTGGCTCGAAGGCCGCCGCCGCCTCATCGAGTTCACCCGTCGATACAAGCCCACCCCCACCTCTCGGGTCTTCCGCCTCCCGGCCGAGCTCGCCCATCTCCCAATCCCGCAATGTTTGGAGGAAGTGCGAAGTGAGCAAGAGTGGCAGGCGTATGTGGACCGAGCGGCGAGTATCGCGGAGGACGGGCCGGGGATGTGTTCTGTTCCGGATCCGGAGACTGGCGTGCCTGCTAGAAGAGGGTTTGGAGGAGGGAGGAAGAGCAGGAGGGCGGCGACGCCTGCTCCTGCTGCTGGCTTACCGCCCGTCGACGCCAACATTCCCGCAACGGATGCTGGGGTTGATGCGCCTGCTGCTGTCCCGGTCGCCAATATGGGGACAGATATCGAACATGACGGTGACGAGCACGATGATGCTGTACCTACTCTGGAAGAGCATCCTAAGGGGTGCGCGCACCACAGGTGGATCGAACTCGTAGGCAGTACGGATTGAGAGTAACTGGCCTAGAATTGAGACGCCCATACCCATCTTGTACGTCCATTATCATTATTAATCGGCGATCTCCTGTTGTAGTTACTACATTACTTCTAGCCGTGCAATCCTACCATTAAGAAGCCTTCCGGTAGTCTTCAGGGCCGCGATTCTCGGTTTCAGGCGAAGAACACGTAATGGTCTGCGGCGACGCGCGGTCGTCAGGGCCACCGCAGCCACATAAGATTCCGGCCTCGTGTTTCTGTCAAAGGGACCGGGTTCGGCCGCTATCATGCCCCGAAACAAGGAGAAGTGGGCCGCTGTCAGAAAAAGGGCTTGGCATGTCATGACAGCCCGGTTCGAAATCCTGGAAATTTCGGCGAGGCGTCTTTCGCCGGCCGCGTCTGCAAATGCGTTGTCAGCTCGTGTGCGTTCCGGTGCCTGGCCGCCTTGCTTGTGTTTGCACCGTCCTGGCTGCATTACCACGTAATTTCTGAAAGAAATCGGCCGTAGTTCGATGTCAAGGCTCGCCCCGCTGGCCTGTGAATCCATTCATTCCGAAATTTACTGGATGAAGGATATCATCGGCTCGGATCGTTACTCGGTATAATCCCGTTTTTGAATAAGAGACGCCATACTCTGACGAAAACAAAGGAACTCCGGCGATTCCCCTCCTGGCTGTTCCGTGTCTTCTGTTGGAACTCTTCGTCCCGCGATGAAGACGTATCTCGCTCGCGTGTGGACTGCGATAATACAAGCGAAGAGCTTTAGTCTCCGCATTCTTCCTTGTCCGCATCGTGTTTTGGTGTCCATCCCCAAAATTGGGCCAGTGCTCCCTTCCTGAAACACGCGTATCATCGAAGATTTTCCATACCGTCGCAAATCCACCCTTAGAGCTTTTAGTCTGCCTGGTCACCGGAGTGTTACGACATTTTCTTTGTAAGACGGCGTTCAAGGTCGGCCGAACCTTTGATGGGCAAGAAGACTGCGACGCTTATCACAAGCCTGTTCCGCGTTCTACATCGAAGTTTTCACGCCACAGAGACCCGTTTGTCCCGACTCTGTGCCTGGATCGCGTTCGTCAAACGCGTGGAGCATCATACAAAACCATGGAGACCTGCCCGGTGTGCTCGAGTTCCTTTCGCCCTTCTCCTCACCTCTACTTTGGCAAGATGCTCGCCATGAAGTTGCTCTCAGTCCTCGTCCTGTTATTGGCAAGCACGGGGCAGGTCAGCGCAAAGAGCCTGAACAATGCGGAGCGTCTAGCTCGGGGAATGTCGGTGGCAAAGCCCAAAAGGCTCTTTGATCCTACACGGGTGCAACGTGAGTGTCGACGTTTATCTGCGACAGTTGCTTAACACTCATCTGCATCATCAGATGCAAAGCGTTCTGCCGCTCCTCTACCGCCGTGAATCTCATACTATGTTCGCCCTTGCTAGAACTGACCAAGTGCAGGTCAGCTCGTATCGGGGTGTCGAGTGTGGTGATTCCTTTCTCTCCGGGAAAGCGGGAAGTCGTCTCTGCTCGTGATCTTAAGCGTCAGGCGCAGAAACAAGCGATTGCAGCTCGCCAGGGAAGCACATCCTTGCCTGTCTTCACGGAGTGGCTCGCGCCGGCCTCGGGAGTGACCCCAGCCACTGTAACCACCGTGGGCACTCCGGATGCGGCCGCCATCGTGGACTACACATTGAGCGGGGAGACCGCCCTTTCGGTGAGCGAGTTCGCGATGAATGATGACCAGGCTGCGCTGACGTGCGGAACAGATGTCGAGCGGCGCCAATACATTCTACATCAGCACTTGCTGCACGTCGAGTAGGTTCTGCTTCATCAGCCCCAATGACGGCTCGTGCGTATCCCCGTTATTGCCTGTGGACTTCAGTTGAGTAAGGCGCCAGTGCGTTGTCCTTGTCCTGGACGGGAGTTGCGGGTAAGCTCGACTTGCTGCATTGTGTTCCTCGGTTAATATGGAGGCGCCCATAGCCCCTGCGGGTTACTACCCAGGCGGTCCCAACCCACCCACGGGTGGAGGGATATGTCAGTATATGGAGTCCACCTTCGTATGTCCACTGCGACCATGCCACCTGGCCTTGATCCTCACTGTGCCCCTTTCGATGCTAGTTCACCGTCGATCCCACCACCGGAGAAATCTCTATACAATACCTCAATCCTACCAGTGCGAGTTTCTATAACCCACAGTGTACGTCACTCAAAATACTATTCCCTGTACACTGGCTGACGCCGTACTGTTCTGAATGACAGATACGATTCCTCCAGAAGAGACGGAAACGTACATTGTCCAATACGGATCCTCCTTCTACCTTACGGGAGATCCTGTGGCCTTCGCAAGGCCCCTCGGTGGCGGAGCGTCCCTCGTGGTGAGTTGCACGAATCCGTCATGTTTTTCCAAGCACTGATCGTGCAACCTAGACGTTCTACGTTGACTATCTGTCCCTTTGAGAGTTTCAGACGCGCGATATACAGCCCATACTTTCCTTCCATAATCACTCCTTAACACCGTCGCTCGTTATCCTTCTGGTTTGTGCGCTCGGGGTGATTGCCTCGAAGCTGACAGATGTCTGAGCGAATCAAGCGAGCTGCCCCGGGAAAGACCGTTGATGACAGCACCTGGATCATATCGTAAACTCGGCGACCGTCCCTACCAGGGGCAATGAACCCCCGAAATCAGGAGGCGCCACGCGCTTTGTCTCCGTTGCTCCGCGTGTTTTGACGCGACGCGCGCTTTCCGATTCTCATTTTGGATAGCTCCTCGATAAGGAAGCCCCTTCGTCGTTATTATTTACTTTCGCTCCAGGTCTGCGAGGCCACACGGTATATGGGGTTCTCATCAGTAACCTCACGTATTGTGTACATAGAGACAGACGACCTGACGAGCTGGTTCTGAGGTTGTCGGCTGCACTGCGGGCGACGAGAAAGACAAATGCCGGCGGCATCTCGACCGCGCAGGAAGCCACAGCTTCTCTTTCGAACATCGCCTACCCCGCAAACGCGCTCCGTGCCTGGATCGCGTCTTCCAGGGTGGCCGAGCAACGAAAGCATGAGTAACCGCAAATTCTCGTCCTCTATTGATCTTCTGCTCCCCCTGCCCTGTTCTCGTATCCCTGTACTCCTCTTTGCCCGATTACGGTCATGGTCGCTGTCAACTTTTTCTCGTTCGTTGTACTCCTCATCGTCAATGCGGCCTTGGTCAGTGCAAGGAGCCTGACGAACGCCGAGCGGCTCGCACGCGGGTTGTCTTTGGCACCTCCGAAGCGGCTTTTCGAGCCCTCACGAGTGCAGCGTGCGTCTTACAGTGTTTGCAACCTTGCGGGCAGCTCTTGACAACCCGGTGACTAGATGCTAAGCGCTCGGCCGCCCCCGCTCCTACGTCAGTTCAGATACTTTCGTTTTCAAGTGGTAGCATTGAACAATGACTCAGGTTCACTGCCGCGGTGGGCATCTCCCGGGTGACCATCCCGCTGCCAGCACCTACCCTGCGCAAGCGGGATGTTACACCGGCATACAAGCTCAAGCGAGAGGCACAAGAACAGGCGCTCGCGGCTCGTTCGACCAGTATCTCCGTGCCCGTATTCGACACCTATATTGCGCCTGAGTCCGGGGCTGTCATCTACGTACCGGAGGTGACCACTGTGGGATCCCAGAGCGAAGCTGCTGCACTGCAGTACACCGTGGGCGGGGCGACGAGCTTCGGGGTACGTGGCACGTTCACCTGAAACTCGAAAACGTCCTCATGAAGGTGCAGATGTCCAGCCCGCCTAATACGTACTACATCAGCACGTGCTGCCGGGAGACGACGAGCTGCTGGATCAACCCTGCTGACGGATCGTGCGTGCTCTCCTGATTGTCCCCAGATATGAGTGCTCACGTGTTGTCAGGTACCTTCCTCTAATCTGGACCTACGCCGCCTGTGAGCATCAAAGATCCTTGCGTCTATCCCAATACTCATGAGTGCTTCTCAGCGCCCGCAGGCTTCTACCTCGGTTCAGGGCTCCCAGGCCAGAGCGAAGAATATTGCGCCAACTTGGAGTCGACCTTCGTACGCCTTCCATACTAATATCCTCCAACCAGAGAAACTGACACTGTCCGCCTGTCCAGTTCTCCGTCGATGCCCTGACAGGCGAGGTTGACATTCAGTACTTGAACCCAACAGTGGCGGGAGCCTATCCCCCGAACTGTGCGTGACCCTCTCCTTTTCCCCTGTACTCTCCGGGCGCTGATATTCGGCGTCTGCTCATCTCCAGACCAAATCCCGCCCCATGAGCCGGAAACGTACATCGTTCTGATTAACAACAACCTTTACCTCACTGCTAACCCAACCGCGACGGCGGAGCTCCTTGGGAGCGGAGACCTTGTGGTGAGTCATCTCGCCGGCGCTCGTCATATTAGTCAAAGCTCACAGGATTGGCGTAGACGCTGTATGTTACTGGCGCAACCTCCTAATGGACTGGCCTGTTCGGAGGGATGCGGAAAGGACCGCGGGCGTCCGGAAGGCGTAGGGCGGTAGTGTCGATTAAGTAAACTAAAATTAGCGTAATCTTGTCGCTCATTACACCATAACCAACTTCCTTTTTCCGACGTTGCCCAAGCAAGCGTTCATATGGCTTGGGCTGCTTCGGTGAACCGCGACTAGTCCATACATGTGTTATAATGACGAGCGGAATGCTAGGGAACCCGCAGGCAAGGGTTGGTATTCGGTTGCAATTATACAACCCTCGCTTGTATTACGTTGCGCACAGGATCGGGCAAGCGCTCTCCAGCGATGAACGCCAGAATATATCGGCTTAGGATGGATAGGAGCGCGAGGTGAGATCTACCTGGATCAGCTCGAGCATGTGCGGTAAACCCGTCTGCACGGACCCGACTGAGCAGTCTCTGGCCAGCGCGCTCGTGTCCCGTCGTCGAAGGGTATGCCAAGGGGATGCCGACGCTTGTTAGCAAGTGGTGCGGGGAGCCAAGACTGCTGCAGCGGGAGAGCGAGCCAGCAATGCGGAGCCGCAACCCACTTGCCTCGACCACGTTTTTCCGGTGAGGCGCTGATTTTGCAGCTGATCGTTATCGAGAACACGCATACGAGAAGTGAAAAGTCAACTGCCGCATAGTAGCACCTTCAAGCGGCAAGCCCTGGAGCGGGATCCTTTTCGCAGTGAACAGGGGCATGCGAGCTTCCACGAAGGCATGAAGAGGATCACTGTCTGGCCGGCGTACATATGCCAGTATGCAGAAGAGTGAATGCCGTCTTCCTGTGAAAGCTCGCATAGCCTTGTCGACAATGATTTATAGCGCATCTCGGATCTCGCTCGATTGGCTATATCGCAAACAGTCGCTAGCCTTATTCTCCCTGGGCAGGAAGTAGGAAGGCAGTCACTGAGCCGCAGTTTCGTCTTCTCGAATGGCAGGCTGGGAAGATCGTCGGACGATGAGCAGCCGTGAGCCCCACGTGAGAAGGATGGTCACGACGGAGGTGCGACTCCGGTACCACCTCTTGGAGATCGCGGCGACTTGTCGTCGACCCAGATATACCGCTCAGGGAAGCAGACGTGCCAGACGGGACCAAGTGAACAAGACCAACCTGAGATAGCCTCCCTGCGGCTCACACCTCAGATAGACTGCATGCTGAGTCCGCGCCACGGCATCTTCCCGTCGTCTGTTGAGGAGGCGAGGTTAGGAAGAGGGGCGCACTGCAGCGGTCCATCTCTGGTGTATTCCGAGCGAGTAGCTCACAGACCGCAGCGCCAAGAAGTCAAGCAGACAAACAATCAACCGGAGACGTAGCGGCCGTCGCCCACAGAGGCCCATGTAGGTAATGAACGAGCAGGCAGATGGGGCCTGCCGCCTACAGAAGCGCGAAAGGGCAGCTCGACAAGAGTGCTAGAACAGCGCCAGTTAGTAACTCGTCGTTCAACCTGAAGACCAATGTCGCCAGTCAAAACCTAGACGTCAGGTACAGAGATTCGTTGGCCGGCGGATCCTCGAATGATAGGGCGGCCGCCTCGATGGTGAAGGTAGTGGAGGAAACGACCAACGCAGCCATCCAGTAGGATCCATGAAGAGTGGGTAGGGCGCCGCATCTCCTCCGGGCAGGAAGACTCGCCGCCTGAGTGGATGAGCGTATCTAGCACGACTTGGGTCTGGCCGTGTGATGGTGGTCAACCGATAGGAGGCCACTATATATACGAGAGCGGTGACCAAAATGTCTGTGATATTCGAAAGAGCGCCCAACGATGGACACGTACAAAGGTCGTCCAGATCGACGGTAAAGTGGAGCGGCGGAGAGGGCTACTCGGTGTGATGGAGAAGTAGTGTATGTGATCAGTCAAGAGATGTAACTGCGAGGCGCGCGAAAAGTGCAGATCTTTGGGAGAACCCGATTCCGCTTCCGGCCGATCACGGAAAAAAATTGCTGACTTCGGCCCACCTACTCCGGGTCACCATTCAAAAATAGCAAGCCGGTTTCTCTGAGTCCGACAAAACAAAAAAAAAAAAGGGGAAGAATAGAACTAGCAAAAGATCAGTTGCGTGGACCGGGAATCGAACCCGGGGCCAGTCGAATTTTCGTTGTCGTTTGATGGCAACGACTGAGGTTACCACTACCCCATCCACGCGATAGATTTCAACACAGCATGTCTTTGGCAGTCGTTGTAGACTGTTGCATAGGAGCCCTCACAGTTGAGATGACTATGGGCGTGCGGAGAGAGACTTCATTCCCGATCAAAGAGCCAAACAAGGGAACGTTGTCCGTAAACCGGAACCCCGTCAGCCGTATTACCCGAATGCTCCACAATAACTACTCCCTTTCGGCAAGCACTTTGGGCATCCGTTACCTGCGAAAACGCGCGCTGGAATCGAGCCCAGTTTCGACCCGAAGCAAGGTGTAGTAGCTCAATATCCGAGTTAACAGCCAAGTCTTAGGGAGACCGCGCATGGTGTCGAACTCCTACGCCGCCCCAGAGCAGACAACCAGATTGAAGGAACGGAACTCCAAAGCTCAGTAGTCGGTGAACGCACGCTCACTTACCACTAGCCAACCAGCCACCTTATCGTAACCAACTCCCACACAGGGAGACCCCGATCGCTAGATCAGGACTGTGCGCGAGCCTGGTCTGCGATGGTTCAGAGGGATGAGCGTCGTTGACCGGTTACGAGCTTGTCCATCGTGGCGCCAGATGCTCAAGATGTAGATATTGGAGATGCAGAGCATCAAACGGCACGAGGCGCTGAGGCGCATTGGTTTTGCTGAGTCACAGAGGACTAGTGAAAGCCTTGGCTGGCCTGCACGCCGGGACGGCAACACATCCTATGCAGCTGAGTGTCCTGGCACGTTTGGGGCATATTTCTCCGTCCAAGGTAGAAACTTGAGATGGAATTGGAAGCCTGAGGGGATGAGCCCGTACTCGAGTGGATAACGCAGAGCAGGAGGAGCGGAGAATAAAGCGTTCAATGCAGCGGCAGGGCATAATTGACGAGCGATTCGAAGAAGTCGCACAAGCAGATAGACGGCCCAAGCGCAGGTCACCTCATTGAAGAATACCAGAGAACATGTGAGACTTCCGAGTGCTTCCGGTCGACAACGCCCAGCCGCACAACGACACAATGCCGGACACAAGGCACAGCGCAGCTGGCCTGCCGGGATGCGTACAATGTACGGCTGAGCATTATCTACCCGAAGTGAAGCGCAGTCCAATCCGGTATGGGTGAGAAGAGCAAAGATAGGAATGACGCAGAAGTGGGTGGGACGACAGCAGGAATGCAGGACGGGGGAACACGAGCAAACACCCGGCCAGCTGCTCATACTCGCAGACCCACGAGCCTACAAAGGTCTACAACGATGAGAGAGCAAAGACGGGTTTGATGCTAGTGTCGCGGCATCAGCCGCATTCTGCTTGCCTATCCCCACAGAAGAACCAACGAAGCATGAAGTGAAGAGCACCACGTTCGGCGAAGAGACCAGCAAGAGCCGTCTTTGTCAAGTCGAGGAGGAGTATGACGGAGAGCACGGCGATGGGGAAGAGGCTAGGATATACGTTGACGAAGATGGGACGCTGAGCCGCCGCAGGCTGCTATACGCCGCAAGACCCGACCGAGCTGCAGTTGAAGTTGTTGCCTTTGGTGCGGGTCTGCTCGTGCAGAAGCCTCCGGCGGCTGAGCGTCGTCGTCCGGACTAGAGGTCAGGACGACACCCAACGGTGAAGAGGAACGAGCGAAAAAGCAGAGTAGGAGACGAGGCGAGAAAGTCGAACGAGTGACAGACGCATGCTACACCGAGTCAGGTGGGTCGCGTGAGGCCTTCGCTCAATGAGAAAGCATCGGCGGGCAGCGACCGTCCGGCGTCCTGTAGAGTACGCATGCGTCGATCAAGTCGAAAGCGTTTTTGGGGAGGGAGCCAGCCGTCGAACGGAAAGCAGAAGACCTAGAGAGCAGTCGAGAGGTTAGCCGACTAAGCCGGGGGGCGCATGCCTGGAATTGTGCCATATTGTCGTCACATCATCGACCTACCGCGACAGCGGCCGATAGTGTGCGGAAGAATGACCCTGTCCGGGCGTGCGTCCCCCAGCCTTGCCGGAGTACAGCGTCGGCGATGAAGAAAAGGCCTGGCGGAGAGGAAGGCGAGGACGAGTGAGACAGGGGCATAAAGGCATGGACGGGCCGACCGTGTGTAGCTCATACGTCGACGGAAGAGAGTACTTTTATATCGATAGACGATGAGCGGTTGGCTATTCATCCGGTCGACAGGCTGCTCCAGACGACGCATCAGCAGGACAGGATCCTTGCAGGGCCCATTCGTTTCGCGGGGGCGGCGTTTGGGGAGGTGGGGGTTGGAGGGGGGGAGGGGGGGGAGGGGGGGGGAGGGTGACGGGAGGGGAGGCGCATATATATGCGTTCCTGGAGGGAAAGCAGTGTGATTCCTAGAGAGAAGAGGTGGTACGATACGTGCGCTGATGTGCATCCGCCGGCGAGCGGTAATCGATCGGTGGGCCTGACCGTGTTCTGTTCGTTGGAACTCACGGATATGATCGCCAGACGCTCATGATCGCCAGCAGAACCCAGCTAGGCAGCCTAGGCTGACCGGAAAGGAAGGAAGGAAGGAAGGAAGGAAGATCTTTAGTACTTGCAGTAGGAGCGGCTTCTTTGCTGGAGCTTCCTCTTGGTGAGAGACACAGCCACTACGCCCCACGCTCCGGAAATGCCGATCAGAAGAATGAAGAAGTGTGATTACTCGTGACCATACTTATTGAGAGGCCTGGTCAACGTCTGTGGATTGCCACAACGCGTTTCCATCGGCGTTAGATCCGTAAAGTCCCTTCTATTCCAGAGAACAGCAGAACAGCAGAACTAAGCTACAGAGGCCACCAGTCTCACGGAAGACAGACGAGTCCTACATTATCTGATATCGTACCCTGCTCGAAAGAGGAAGGGAAGATTCTAAGGACGAAAGGGATACATAAAAGTGGAAGACGTTCGTGCTGGACATCGTGGACAAAGTGTGAGCGGAATGTGGTGGAACGTGGGAGGTAGAAGCCTGGGAAAATGGGAGGAAGATGGGAAGAATATGGTTGGGTAGGTATTGCGTGAGAACTTGAGCGGTGAAAGTGTTGAGCAAAGAAGAAAGAGTGGCCACAGGAGAGGAAAGAGGATAAAGTATATGTACACTGACCAGTTGACAGACCAAGAGCCGAATGACAAGCAGCAAGCGGAGGAGAAGCTGAAGCACGATCAGTCCGTAGGGACTCTCCTCCACCCTCTGCCCCCCGTCCCAGCACCAGCCCCAGCACCAGGGGTCGCATCATCTCCCTCACCCTGCTCCAGCCTGCCAACGACAAGCTCGTCCGATCCTGACGCAGTCCGCGCACCTCTCGGTCTCGCCCCCCTGCTGCCATACGGCTGGGGTTCGGCGTCATCGTCGTCCTGCGCAAACGGGTCCAGCGCCGGAGTCTGGAGGTTCGCGGACCTCAAGCGACTTATCCCGCTCGGCCCGGCCTGAGCTGCAGGCTGGATCGGAGCTCGTTGGGAAGGCGAAGAGCTGAGGGTATTGAGCGAGCTATCGAACCTTTCTTCGAGCGCTCGGATCTGAGCATCTCGGGATCCGCCTTCCTGTCTCTGTCCAACGGCTTGTATTGGTGTGCGGAGCGAACCACTCCTCTGCTGTGACTGTGACTGCTGCGCAGACTGAGAAGCCAGGCTGACAGTACTGAGCGAACTGGGCCTCGGCGAGCTCGACACGCCCGCTATGAACCCGGATCCTCCTGGTGAGCCGGAGAGCCGAGGACCAGAATCGAGCATATGCAGGAAGTTCTGCAGGTCCGGGTCGTCGACTTGCGGTGTCGTCTGAGCTGGTGCGCGTTGGGGCAACGGTCCTGCGACAGCAGCGGAGGAAGGAGAGGGCGAACCGCCCAATCCTGGCCGAGCGAGGCCAGCGAGCTCAGTAGTACTCCCTGCGCTCCCGCCTCTTACTCCGATACCTGACGACCCAGAGCCAGCCGAAGCACCAGAGGCGCTCGACCCTGCTGTAGCCAAAACAGGCCTGCGCTGGCCGAAACTGCTCGAATACCTCCTCCCGCCTCCCCTCCCAACGGCCTCTGCGCTCCCTGTCCCAGGTGGGCCACTCCCACTCCCTCCGCTGCCTGAGCCGCTCAAACTTCCCAGAGCGCTCCCGCCTAGGCTCCCTCCTCCTCCACCGCCTCCTCCCGCAGCACCAGCAGCACCAGCAGCAACGGCAGACGCCGAAGCAGAAGAGGTAGAAGGCACGCTCCCCTCCGGAACGCTCTCTACTCTCCCTGCTCGTTCCCTCTCCGCCCCTGCAGGCCCAGCGGCGCCCTCGCGCCCACCAAAGCTCGCCCGACTACCATAACTCCCCGGTCCTGCAAGGCCGCCTCTCGAGCCGGAGCCGTAGGACCCTCCGCTGCCTGCAAGTTGGCTCTGGGAAAGACTCTGGGAGAGACTGCGCGCTAGGAGACTTGGGGAGCCTGAGCCTGCCGTGCCTGTTCCTGTTCCTGTTCCTGTTCCTGAAGAGCGGATGGCGATCGGTACCGGACTCGTGCCTGGCGCAGCGGCACCTCCTCCCGCTCCCCCGGATAAGGCCCCAGTGGACGTATTACTCCCACTCGAATACCGATGCGAAAAACTGCTCGAATACCTCGTCCCTCTTATCGGCGGTCTTTCCCCTCCCGCTCCTCCTCCTCCTCCTCCAGAGGACGTCCCAGGCTCAGCTAACGCACTCTCCCCTCCACCTCCCGCTCCTCCCGCACCTCCCCCTCCGGAAATGGAAGCAGTAGAAGAAGTCGGAAACGGGAGTTGGCGAGGCGCGTATGCCGCTAACGGCGACGGTGGGTGACTCGGATGACTCGACGACCCTAAGCTCGTTGTGCTCCCTCCTCCTGGTCCTGCGCCGAGAGCTGTCAGGCCCCCGAGGCGCGGAGAGCCGGACGATGCCGATCCCGGATCGGGGGGCTTGAACGGGTGTGGGGCGTTCAGGGAGGGGCGGCGCGGTTGAGAGGGGGGGAGTTGATGTCCCTGTGGTCCGAGGGAGGTGTTGGACGGCTGCTGCTGGGAAGAGAGGGGGAGAGGTTGGGGGAGGTCGAGGCTGCTTCCGCTTCCGCTTGCTAGACTGACTAGACTCGCCTTCCTCTCCCTCTCCCTGTGTTCTCGCTCCCGAAGAAGGGAGAGGGACGGCGAAGGCGATGAACTTGAGGAAGGGACGGCGAATGGTAGGTCCTTGGAAGAAGGAAGTGAGGCGAAGTACCCTCCTGCTCCTGTATTTCGTGGGCTGCCTGATAGTCGAGGAGGGGAAGTAGGGCTGTCGGGCCTTCTGTCACCCCGAGCGGCGGACGAAGACGCATACATCGACCCTCCCTGTGGCTCGCGACTTGGCTGGAGCTGCTGAGCCTGCAAAGAGGACGGTACGGAGGCCTGCCGGCTCTGACTCGCGTGTAGTGCCGCTTGAGCTCTGAGGGACAAACTGCCGGGCGAGCTTCCCAGGCTTAGGCTGCCCGCTCCTCCCCCATGGGCTTGAGCTACCAGCCTGGCGGCCGTATCCGGTGAACTCGAGAACCTTGCCAGGCTTGGAGGGAGCGGGTCTGCCAGTCCATCATCCCCTCCTGCCGCGGTATTGGTGGGGTAGAGCGTACTCTCCTCCATCTCGTCATACGAACGCCCCCCCGCCGCTACTGTGGGAGCATGCCGCCTTTGCTGGGAACGGGAAGCGGCCCGCCGGTCTTGTGTCATGAAGTTTGCTGAGAGGAGGGACTCTTTGTTCGCCAGTGCGAAATTGGGGTGGGAGAGGTATGTGCAGGCGATGTTGAGCTGGCCGTGTGGGGTTGGGACGGGGGAGAGGCGGTGGGTTGCCGTTCGGGGGGAAGGGGAGACGAGGGTGGCTAGTGCGTCTGTTGCATACAGTCAGCAATGCGGTGGAATGTGGTAAGGGTAAGGAATGCGGGCACGCACCGAAATCTAATACACCGCGCTCCTCGCCTTCCCTCCGCAGCACCATCCTCAATCCTCCCATCCCGTCTTCTGCACCTCTCCTCCCCCTCGCTCCTCCCCTCCCACCAATAGCAGCCGTATACCCCCCTCTCACCGCCTCCCCTCCCGCCGTCCCAGCCCGAAGCTTGCGCATACATCCCCACGCTGGCATCTGTCTCAACAGCTGGAAATGCGCTCGAAAGAGAGAGATCCCGCGTTTATAGACTCGTTGGAGGGGCTCGTCTTCCCCTCCCGGAGGCATGGGGGCTGGATAAGGCGGCGAAGCGGCCGTCCTCTGCGCCGGTGGGGAAGGCAGCGAGGACTGGGATGCAGAGAGGGGGATAAGGTCGATCGTCCATCTTTCCAAGACGATTGCTCTCGGGCTCGGGCTGAGCACCTGTGGGCCCCCGGAGGACTCGAAGTCCTCGGCGTCGCGTGAAGAATTGGTGGAGGAAGTGGAGCTTGACGGGCTTGGCGGTGGGGGGTGGAGGACGAGCAGCTGGGACGGTGCGAGAGGCGGGATAAGCAGGAGAGTGAGGATGGTGAGTTGTGCTGGTGGGGTCGGGGAGGCTGAGAGGGTGCGATAGGCTGCTAAGAGGGGTGCGAGGGACGGAGGGGGTGTGTCGGGTGTCTCGATGTTGAACTATCGCCAGATTCCGCGCTTATCAGCTTTTCCCATTCTCGGAAATAGAGCAGGCAAAGAGCGAGAACGCACCCATTTATCAGGCTTCCGACCCCGCCCGCCTTCCCTATCCGACTCCTCCGCTCCTCCTGCTCCTCTATCTCCCGCTCCAGATGACGAGGAGGGTAGAGGCGGCGGCTGGACATGTGACTCCCTAGCCTGAGCGAGCAAGAGAGCAGCTTTGAGGTAAAAGCGGTGGACGATCTGGTCTGCTTTCTTGTTTGCGGACGTGGAGGAGCTGGCGGATGCGCCGCCCGAAGGAGCAGGGGCGGACATCGTCTGCCCAGAGAGAGATCAGTCGCTGGATGGGGTACACGGAACAGGAAGGGACGTACGGGGACGGAGTAGGTGTAGGGTGATTGGTGGGTGATTGGATATGCGTGCGTGTGTGCGTGGGGAGTGACGGGGCGCTATGAATGGCGCGATGAGGGGATCATCGTGCTCCTGTAATCGGTGGCGAAGGGATCGGGGGCGATGGGTCGCACGCAAGCGGGAGACGAAGATCGGTGGTCGTTTACGGATAGAGCTGCGCGTCGAGTCGCCGGCTCAAGTAGTGCAGGAGACCAAAGGGAGAAGTGACTAGTCCGGCAAGGTGCACAGGTGTGATAGAGTGAGAGCGAGGGATGAGTCGCCCCTAGTCACTCGCAGCCAGGGTGTACAACCGCGCCTCCAGCTAAGGGGACGATACGGTACTCGCCACAAAGGAGAGGGAGAAGGGGAAGGATAGGATAGGATAGGGGACGCGTCACTCCCCGTCTCCGTCTTCTTCTTCCACTTGTCCAAGCGGTCGCTTCTGGTCTAGCCCTTCGTCGGCGATCAACGAGCAACGAGCAACGAGAGGGCAACCAAGCGAGAGGCAAGCGCAAGGGCGTGGGAGAGGCGTGTCCTCAGCTTGGGGACCTCACCTGGGGACCTTGGGGGTACGGGTGCGCGCCTGACGCCTGGCCAGCGGGAACGCGGGTGGCGTGCGCTGCGATGAACGGGGGCACGCGATCGGCTCCGATCGGCCCCTGTTTTATCTCCGACAAACGAGAGCGCCGATCTGATGGGCTGGCCGGGGCGAGATGATGAGATCACCTCGCGCGAGGGGGGCGTAATCTGTTCCCAGGCTTGCGATGTGATTGAGTTCTGGGCTGGCGACTCGTGACCACTGGTCTGCACCTCGTCGCACACCAACGCCGTACTTATCAGACAAGCACCTCTCTTTCTGCAAGAGAGAGGACAGATCTAGAGGACAGCGTCAAACTGCATCACTGCCCGGTCAAGGGCCAGATTCTTTTCCGAAATCACTGATGAACATCATCAATCACAAGTACATTACTTCCTATCTTCGCCATATCACAAGTATCACACTTCCCCGCTCTTCCGATCCTGCGACCCGTCCCCACAGTCTCGGGCTGAGTGGCTGTGCCTTTCATCGTCATCTTTCTTTTTCGTACGACCACTCCATACTCTCTGACTGTTTTGCGAGCGGTTCTCTGGGTGATGCGTCACTTCTCTGTGCCATTTAACGACTCCCCAGTCGATTCCTCTGGCGGCTACACGTTACCGTCGTTCTGCCCAGCGAGAACGACAGGCCACCAGCACATTTTTGCAAATCACATCCCGCCTCCCTCAAGTCCGCATATATACCGCCCCATCTCCTCCACCTCTGCCCCCCGAGCTCTCCTTCCTTCTCCTCCTCTCGCCGCTCCTCCGTGCAAACTCGCGGACCCGTCAGTCACGCAGCCCTCCCCAGCGCAGCTCACTCATCCCCCCCGGCCCTCCTCCCTCGAAAGGAAGACGAACAGGAAGAGGCACGATGATTGTCCCATGTGCACTTGGGAACGCGGCTGTGTCTCCGTCGGATCCGATCGGGCGAGTCCTCCTCTTTCTGGCTCTGGACTTAGCGTCTTCTCTGAACTCTGGAGATGCCTTTGGAGGGGCACCGCGCATCATGCATCGCCCGACTGGTATCCTACGCTGGCGCATCATTCTGCCAAATTGGGTGTCGGGCTGCGGCTGCCGAGCGTGCTCTTCCTGGCTTTTGTTTGCCTCTGGTTGGATCTCTCACCCGCCCGCACTTCGGGGATTCGAAGTTACGAGCCTGCACTCTCCGATCATCTCCGCGCTAGTCTGCTCATAACTGTCGACACGGCGGTCGTCAAGCGCACGCAACCACTCTCCGACGCGCGGCTCAAAATTTCCTTGATCCCCTCCGTACCCTTCGGGATCGCGAGTACATCAAGGTTAAAGTTGATTCGTCGACGGAGCGTGCTCGTGTCGTCCTGATCCAGCCAAATATACTCGCCTCCTCGTCCTCCCATTTCGTTCGCCAGCCTCGGACTCTTCATGCCCCTCCGGGCTGCCGCCGATTCTGGCTGGAGCTGGTACCTGGCCGGGATACATAGTGTGGTGTGGCATGGTGGTCGGTTCTCAGCCGCATAGGTGCCCTCGGAAGCCCAAGCGCCGCTAACAGGTCCGCTTGTGGATATCGTCGGGAGGACCATGCTGTTCAGTATCGTCCGACCTCTGCTTGTTGAGTCTTGACCGTCCTTCCGAGTGCATTTTTCGACCGCGCGTTCTCTCCGCTCGATACCCTAGGCGTTGTCTGTGTTGTCTTGGCTTGTGCTGTAGCACAACAGCAGGCCTTTCCCACGGTTTGAGCGACTCGGAATACAGTGAAGGCATTATGTCACCCCAGTGCGCTCCTCCCGTAACCCCTGTACGCTCTACTTGAGAACCATGTAAGCTCACAACTCACTTTTCTACGGCCCCTGGAGTATTGCGATTCCATCCCACGACGCTCAGTCGCACGCCACCATGTTGATCTGAAGAGAATCGTAGCGAATCGCGCTTCCTCTGTGTGTCCACATGCTTATATGCGGCTGCTCGTCGTTCCGCTACTGTCCGGTTCAATGCACACCCCAGACAATGTCTGTTATGCCCAGGGCCGGTCCATGACATTGAGCGATCTCGTCACTGCCTTGCCATTCAGCTGCCATCTCCTGGCCCAGTATCATCTCCAGTAAATACAGCAGTTCAACTTCGCCCTACAACCCAAATACTGTTGCTGACAATAGCGAAACGCTGCACGTTGTGTTCACTACCCTTTCGGCGTCGTTCCGCTAATCGTGCGTGAGATGCAATTGATGCCGCGCCGCTCTCGTTTGCTGACGTCATGCATGTTCATCATTATGACAGCGCTCTGAGTTGATTACTCGAGGGAGATTTCGGGCTGCGTCACTAGAGCGTAGCGGAGTGTTCGGAGCCAGAAGTAGGAAAATACGTGTTGCTCCATCATCATGTCACAGCGCTTGATGATTATGTAATGGTGTGCGGTAGAAACACTTCTTCGCTGGCATCCGCCGGCGTCCTCCAACTCCCTTGACGCGCCCCAATCAACTGCTCGAGTCTATCCATCCAACCCGTGTCGATCAGTCAGCAGATGCCGGCTCGAGCAACGCTGTGCGCTGACGTACTATATAAATTGCTTGAATGTGTAGCTATGGACGCGTTCGAGGAGGCCTGCGATGCGCGAACACTGTACGGACGGGATGGACCTCGAGCGCCGGCGCATCCCCTTCTGTCTTGCTTGTTGGTTTGCAAGGAATGGAAGGTACATCATATCCCCTCCATCCAATCAGGTTTCATTTTGATATCGCGCCAGCCGATCGCAGAGAAGATGCTCTTCCGCTGGATATCGGTGCACACGACGAGCGCGTTGTTGTGGCTAGTCCGTCGACTGGAGCCATCATATATATCGCCGGCTAACTCGGTCGCGTCCTACATCCGTCACCTCGAATTTGACTGGGACACCTGGAGGCGAATCAACGAAGAGGGCAGAGCGACCCTGTTCTCTCAAGCACGAAACCTCGTAACGTTGACCAATGTGACCTGCACAGTCCAAGAGATCGACTCTCTCGCGGTTGCGAGCAGTGAGACTCTTCGATACTTGGAAGCTGCGCCGGAGGACGAGGAAAGTGACGAGAGCTTTCTGCAAGCTATTTCGAAACTGAAGGCACTGCGATGCCTGACCTTGCACATGTGGCGTGCCGTTCGGTCTAACGAGTCACATATCCGGCGCTTGGAGTTGCCCCTCCTGCACACGCTGACTATCCGCGGCCTTCGCACCGACCGTTGTTTCCTCTCATCGTGGGACTTGCCGGCAATGGATGCGCTGAATCTGCACTCCCTGGACTTCGACCAAAACACCCTCGACTCAAATCACGAACTGGGACGGTTTCTACACTGCCACGGTCGATTCATATCGACCTTGGGGCTTCGCAATCTCTGGACACCCCTTCCAGCCCATGTCTTCCCTCAGTTGAAACATCTAACTCTTGACGCATCGCTGTTGCACTCGGAGCTACCGCTGGCAAACCTGCGTTCGCTGCCTGCATCGTGCGAACATTTGCATCTTCCGATTATATCTTACTACGACTATTTCGACTTTGCCGAGCTTTTCTCCAGTACTTGGGCTAGGAAAAAAGACCTTCCGGTCAAATTCATTCACCTGGACAATCCGTGGTTTTCTTACACCATGGCCGAGGGAGATTCAGCCATGAGAGGATACTGGTCGAGGTTGGCAGTACAGCTACAGCAGGAGCGAGGCATCGTACTGTTGGATAAGGACGGCAGAAGTGGCCCTTGACCTGGATGGACGAAATCCTTCTTGTCCTTGCCTCCGCCGGAAGAGTTCGAATCGGCCGAGCTGGGCAGATGTTATTGCGGCACGTTGCCACCCGGTACGCTGAAACCGTCGCGATGGTAGGAATCTGTTGCTGATCAGGACCGCGCCGGGCATGGGGCTTCGCAAGAGTGGGAAGGGCACGAACATACGTGTAGCTCCTATGCTTGCTGTGTTCCACGGCCTTCTGGGCTAACAGCGAGAACAGAGTTCCCCTGCATCGAGCGACTTCCGTACAAAATCGTGCCACTCTCCCCTGACGCGACTAATGCCCACCCAATTATGTCATCAGTCAGGCCATGACGCTACCGTATCGCTTCGCTTGTCCTAGAGCCCATGCAAAAGCAGGAGGACGATGTTATAAGGCAGAATGCAGGTTGTTTTCGAACCTTTGCCTCTGGCATGCATTCCACGTTTTGTTTCGGAACCTGTTGCCATTATTTAACTATCGTTGCGTCGACGCGAGCCACCCGACTAACTGGGTTCCACTTTGCCCGAGCACACCAGTCTCGGAACCTGACCTGCCTTGAAGGAGGCTGCTCATGGGAGCTGCGGAGACTTCACATCTTGGTCCCTACCACCACAGTCATCATTCCTAGGTTATAACCGGCTGCCCCGGCAACGCTCGCTCCAAACCTGGTGTCATAATATCTCCACAACGCCAAGATAGAATGTCAACGCAAAAGAGAGTTAACGCCGACGTCCTACCTCTAATATTCGAGGTTATTGAGACGGAAGAGGGCAACTTCCGGACGACTGGGATGCATCCCTTGTTGTCATGCATGTTGGTGTGCAAGGAGTGGAAGGTATGACGACTAGATATCTCCGTCAGGATCCCTCGAGTACAGCACACTGATGCAAACCTCTGTCGTAGCCCCTCGCCGAGAACATGCTATATCGTTCTCCGCGCTTGCGCCAATCCGCAAATGTAGCTCAATTCGTTAGCCGCGTGCGATCCTGCGATGTTCCGGAGCGGTCGATTGCACACCATATTCGTCACTTATTCATCCGAGAGGATGCCTGGCAGAAGAGCGACTCGGAAGACAGATTACTCCTACTCTCGAAAGCAACAAACCTCGTAACTTTGACCAGCCTTACCTGTACGATAAAGGAGATCGACCTTATCGCCGCCGGCTGCCCTACGACTCTGCAAAGCCTGAACGCAACTATCGAGAAAGGGGAAGATGCTCGGCGATTCTTGGAAGGCGTTTCGAAGCTGAAAGCACTCCGATCACTGTCGTTGGGAATGGCGCAAGCCACCTGGTCTCCCGAGCCTGCCCCCGGTGCACACCAGCCGCTCGTAGAGCTCCCCTTACTTCACTCACTCAGTCTCGCATATGGCTTCCTGAGTTTCTCAGGCTTCTTCAGGGGCCCTTTCCTCGCACCATTCAACTTGCCGGCACTCAGGGCGCTCGATCTGTATACGGTGGTTCTGAACGAAGACTGCCTTGATGCGAATCACGAAATAGGCCGTCTTCTACATCGTCACGGGCCCTCCATGGTAAAGCTCGAGCTCAGCAATATCAACACACCGCTTCCTGAAGATTTCTCACCACATCTACAACAGCTCACTCTCTGGACTGATCAGTACGGTCTCTACAGTACAGTCCTGCGTTCCCTCCCGGGCACCTGCAAAGATCTACATCTACCGAATGTCCGTGTGACCCTGCACGACTTTGATAGACTTGCCTGGCTGTTCTCGCACAACTGGACTACGGACCATGCGAACCCGATCAAACACGTTCACCTTGGCGTTTCGTGGACGACAATGCTAGAGGACGAAGATTCATCTACGATAGGACGCTGCGCGAGGCTGGCTGTACGTCTACAGCGCGATCAAGGGGTTTCCCTGCTGGACAGAAACGGGTTGAAATGGTCCTTGAGTACTTGATTCACATGGATTAAAACACCCCCCCCCCCCATTTGTCAGAGCCCACCGGCTCGTCCACCTACTCCTCCGCGTACGGATCGAGAGGATTTTTGGGGCAAGTGTAGGAGAACTTGTATCAGTGGGTCTTGTACTGGCACGCCTTGCACTTGAAGTTGCACTTTGTGAGGCGAAAAAAATAATAGATAGACGCAATAAAACAAGAAAACATCTACCGAAGCCGTTCAAACCCGGTATGATCAAACAGACTCTTTATCATCAAGCTGCTCATCGCTTGACGCATACACACCCTTGCCCCTCCTGTCGGCATAGTCAAGTTCCGCGACAGGCTCCACCTGACTCTCAAGCTGATCCCGCGCCTTGCGTTTGTCACGCCGAACAAAGAAGAGAACGACTGAGTTCCATACGACTTTTGGTTTCCGACGTCAGCACGAAGGTAAGGCTCAAATTAACAGACGACTAACTCAAGAGGCAGGATAGGATGATCGACCATTTCATTCCCTTTGTAGCGGCAGGGAAATCAGTGGTCTTCCACACAAAGTTTGGTGCCTGTGAGAATATGGGTTAGGGATCGGAACAATCGGCCGATGGATGAAGGGAGACGTACGACAGCCTGCACGACATATGCGAAGTCGTTACCCATCGCTACCAGAATGGCACGTGCTTCGTTCTGGAATCCCAAGATCAGATATGGACCGGCCAGTGTCGCACAGCAGGCTTACATCACCACTCGAGATCTCTCCAATCCAGTTCAGTATCATCGGTCCTGCCGAGTTCTGTTGCTTATCAGTTTCCAGATCCCGTGGACATGTGGCTGCACATACGGCTACATTGCTTAGGTAATATACTGCGAAATGACCCTTGATGCTCTGATATAGGGGCAGTTTGAGTAGCGTGGCAGCGAAGATGATCTAGCCAATATGGTCAAGCATATGCAAGGTAGAAATGCAACGTGACGTACGACGAGAACCGCATTGAGGTAGATGAAGGGCCAGCGCGTACCGCGCAAAGGGCCATCTGCGATCCAGGCCCACGCAAGGGAGTTGACAACGCCAATAGCATTGCCCGGTAGAGGGACTAGCAATTCATCAGACATGGCTAAGCGAGGAAGAGGATATCGGTTACATACGTAGGTTGATTTGGGAGACTGTGAAGGTGGTACCCGGCACGGGGTGAGGCGTGTTGTTGAAGCTCTTCAGCCAGTAGCCCATTGGGCTCTGGATACCAGCATTGTTCCAGATGACGTAGAGAAGGGCTCATTGCAGAAGTCAGTACTGGTTGACGGTCAGCGTTGCAAGCTACATACGCAGAATCCAGAACTGCCAGCTTGTGAGGAAGCGCTTCAACTTCGCTCTCGTCCACGGCTCGCTGCCCTTCCGCCCGATTGCCTTCATACGCGCGCGTGCAATCTCGATTTCCTGTTATGATGTTAGCGCCGTCAACCTTCACACCACAGCACTTGGGCAACAGCACAAACCTTCTCGGTAAGCCAGAATGTCGGCTTTGCGTACCAAGGCATGGCGGGAAGAAGTGCAAGGCCAAAGAGTGCGATAGGGAGAGTAATAATAGCATCGACGATGAAAAGCCATCTGGTCGGAATTAGCGTCCTGGAACTGTGATAGAGCCGGGCGGGGTACTTACCTCCAACCTTGCAGGCCGTTTACGCCGCCGAGATTAGTGTACGCTGAGATTTATCAGTTTCTGTGGTCCTATGATGAGAGTACGAGAGCGGACCTGCTGATTGCAAGAAGCCGCTGAACATGGTTCCGAGGCTGCCAGAAACCCAGAAGATGTAGCTCCGCTTCGAGAGCTCACGAGGCGTGTACCTATCTACGTCAACAGGGAATGACGGCGCCAGTTGAGATCACTCACCAGCACCCGAGGATGTAGTGAATGCCGGGGTAGAAACCGGATCTGGAGTACTCGTCAATATGCTTGTTTTTATGACAGGGAGCGCGTCATACTCGAAGAAACCAACAAGGAAGCGCAGTGCATATAGCGCCTTGATGTCCTTGACCGCATAATTACCGAGCGTCGCCAAACCCCAGCCGATTTCAAGCTACCAGGCTGATCAGCAAAGCGATGTAGTGAGACGGAGGTATCGCATACCCCAGGAATAAGCCAACGAGGTGAAACCCGAGTGAGAATAAGGTTTGACGGGATCTGGTGCGCCTCTTAGTAACAAGAATCGAAGCATGCCAATCTGACCTACCTGGCCGATAACGTAGCCCACGGTCCAGATGGATGTAGCGGTAACCAGCTCATTGCCATACATGCCGCTGTGTATTATTTGATGAGTGCATGTCCTCCTGCCTCAGTTTCGACGGGAACTGACAGGTCTTCCTTCATGCCACTCAGGAACTGCGTAGACGATGAGACCAGAGGCATGATACCACAACAGAGAGTAACTTACAGCATTGTTAATGTTTGACTATGATGAAAGGGTTGTCAGTAACGAAGATACGGGTGCATAAGATAATCGAGTCCCACCTGATCCAAGTTCTTCAGGAAGTAGCCCAGCTTGAATGTTCGTTAGCATCTGATTATAGGTAAAATCCGAAAGGACGAACCGATGCGAAAGTCAGTAGGATGCCATCCACCTTGAATAAGAGCCATCGTTCCTCAGGAGGGAGGTCTGCCGTATCCCAGAAGTAGCCAAGCCAAGAGATCTTCTGTTTCTTTTGGTCGACGATCTCTACGGCGACTACCTCGGAGTTGTCGCTCTTCTCGACCTCCACAACCGTCAAGTTGTCCTTAGGTCTGGTAGACATGGCGACTAGGCAGATCAAAGGGAGAGAAGGCGATAGAGTAGCTCGGAAGCCTGCATGGCAGCGCCTTTTTAGCGGGCAGGGGCTCTACCCCGGAGGAGGCGCCGAGAGCGACGACAATATCTCCGCAATTGCCACATCATGGCGTGCTCCACATCGTAGCCTCACGCGCCCTCATCCATTATCCCGATTGCTCATCCAATTCGGGACGAGGATATCGAATCTCCGAGGAAGCAGTCGATCATAGCCAGGGCAGAGAGGGAGGAAGTAAACGGCGTGCGAGTCAAAGTGCGCACCAACAGGGACCCTTCCTCGCGCGGCGACTCTGAGCGCTTTGCTTCGCTTGGCACGCAATATCGCGCCATGCCGCGTCATGGTTGAGTCCCATTTCAAACCTCACGATGAAAGACTCCGACCACTACTAACCTCAATCACAAAGTTGCGACAATATGCCGCCATTGCGAGCGCACTCGCAAGGTCGTCTGACGTCTTTATAGACAGCATGATCTCTGCTAGGGCGTCAGAACTGGCCTTTCGCGCACCACTCCGTCGCAGGAAGCGTACCTCGGAAGTCGTTTGTAGAGCGCTTCTAGTTTCTGCTCAATTGGGATCATCAGGCACAAGATATTCGAGTGGCAGGGACGATCAGCACGATCAACATGCCAACGCAGCCGATCCGGGCGCTCCACCAATCAGGAATGTTCAAACAATGATAAGTCCGTGCCAGAGATGCAATGCGATATTACAGAGATAATGATAGGAGACTCATCAGCATGGTGAAGTTGGGTGAGCCAACTCCGGTAACAGGATCCCACCCTCCAACAGCGGTAAATCCGTTCGTACCGCAACCAGGGTTAGAGCCGCTGCTGATGTCGTTGAAGCCAAGCGAACCGACGATATCTGCCAGTGCAGGTTAGTGTCATTGCCTCGCAAGCATGGGCGAAGAAACCCACATAGCCAAGGATTGAGAAATCCTAGCGGCGATTTCCCCCGAGAGATGAGAAAATCGTTCAGGAGCGCAATAACGCCGGCGAAAGTCGGACATGAACAAGAAGTGCCATAGCCGGATGTGAAGTTTCCACTTTGCATGATGATGAAGTTATTTCCTTGCGCCGAGACGTCTTCCGGTGGGTATTAGCCGAGCTCCGTGCCAAGGGAACGAGGAAACGTACCTGGGTAAGCACGGCCCGAAGTGTTGTACAATGCCGAGTAAGTTTTCGGGATTTGTAGTGCGTAGGCGTTAACTGCTCCATCTGTAGCGCCATTGTCAGCCACATGGCGCCAACCATCAATAACACGCACTCACCCTGCCAATAAGGCCGCGGAAAATAGTTTGAGAAACCTCCTCCACTGAAGTACGCAGCCACTTCTGGTACACCCGATGTGGCACCCACAGCGGTCACGAAAGGGCACGAAGCGGGGAAGACCGGGAGGAACATGGGCGTGTTGTTGCCGTCGTTAGAGACGCAAGCGTGTGATTGCTGATTTGGACCTTGGCCGTCGCCCACGCCACCGTCCCCTGAACTGAAGAGGACGCTCACACCCCGTGCACCCAGCTGAGCGAAGAGGTTGCAGATTCGTACGGCGTATGAGTACGGTACAGTCTGCTCTTCGTCCCTTCACCAGCCATCAGCTACATGGGAATCCCACGAAAGACGCACACACGCACCCGTACGAAGTCGACAATACGGTCGGAAGCTCGTCATTCGACTTGTTCAGCATGTATGACAGAAATTCCGCATACGGCTCATTCGTATTCTGCGGCGTGTTTTGCGACGGGTCGAAGGGCGGCGATCCGCCGGTGGAGTAATATGTATATGGGATGGGAAACGAGATTCCACCACCATACTGAACGTCAAGGTTTCCTTCTAGACTGGCGGACAGCAATGACTGGTCATTGAGTCCGCCTGTTCCACGCCTTCTCAGTCGGCTGATCGAATAACAGAAAGAGGAATGGACAGACCATTGACCAGCTCCACCGAAAACATATAATCATCGTCATACGCCTTGGGAACGAATTCCTCAAAGAACGCCCTTGTATCGTTCATATTTGCGTAGCTGGCCAGATATCCAGCAATTCCAAACCGGTTTGGAGCGCTGGCATTCGCGCGGTAGCCTTCCAGGCCATATAGTTGCTGTATGCAGGCTGGGGTAACATGTGCAGAGCAGTTTGTAGGGTTGGAGAGTGTGATTCCGTGGCCGATCAAGGACTGGTCGGAGTGGACAAAAGAGCGTTGCGGTTTTGGACGTGCTGTCTTCCTTCAGCAATGCTCTCCTCGCCAAGGTAAACAGCGCTTACAGAAAATAGTGGTTGGCTGGACAAACTCGATATGATCGTGCAGTTCTGCTGGTAATGACCAGCTCAGGCAGCGAACGAGTGAAGATCCGTCTTCATGTTGGTATATATGGTATTCGGTGTCTAGCATTTCTTCTGCGATATGAATGGGAATGGAGAGAGTGAGCCAGTCGCCAGCATGATTTCTAGTGATAGCAGATCCGGGTATTGCATGTTTGGCGAGCCAGGCTTCTGCTGCTTCAACAGAGCTCTTTCCAACGGCATAAGTGATGAACGTGCCTGCAAGCGTAGAGCATTTACCTCGTGTGGTTTGACGAGTTCTGCAACATCCTCCTTCCCCAGATATCTGCCATATCCTTCCCGCCGTGGGTCGCTCACATCCAAGAGGACATCATACAGCCTATCCGGGTCGGCTTGACGTAGACCAAGCTGAAGGTGTAGCACATGCTCAGGAGGCGCCCCTACGACAGGTTTCCATCCGCGCGGGATCGCAGGCAAAGATTCCTTGACAACCAGCGCAGGCGGAGCCGCCAAAGACGGCAGAGCGAATCGGAGAAGCAAGAACAGCCGTGCTAGGTCTACAAGACAAAGCATCTTCTATGAAAGTGATTGCTAGCGGGTGTGAAGAGAGTTTGCCATAGATATGCGCTGTATCAAACAGACGCTTGTCGGGCTAACTTTCGACCCAAGATCAGTCGGCGTGGCACCTTGCTGTGCAGGTTATTTATAGACCTCGGAAGATAGTTGACAGTGGGCGATGTTCAGGCAGCCATAAATAGAGTACGATATCCCAAGGATAGATAATCCAGCCAGATCAAAGAAAGACAAGTGTGGTTGTTGTCAGCAATACGCCCCGGAGTGCAAAAGTTGTGCCCACGCAAGGCTGCGGAGAATGCATAGCAACAACCGCCCGATCATTCCATCATCAGGGACCGCGCTCGACAAGGCAGTGCACGGTCACGTGACGTCTCCGCAGTTCTCGGCCCGCATGGACCAGGACCCCTATTTATGACGTCTTTGGTGGTCAGGTCCCGTGCGCGCCCGATCAGCCCCTGCGCAATCGACTGTGCAACGTCGGTTGGAGCTCGAGCTCCGGAGATGGGAGTCTGAGGGAGTACATAAGACGAGCTCGAGGTTGAGGTGGTTGAGCAGCTTACGACGACCTTTGAACTGTACACTACTGTACTACAACCAAAACCTCGTACATATCTGTATAACTCTCACGACCAATAATGTCTTCCGACAAGAAAGAAGAACCCGTCTACAACATCCTTCCCCACCCGGCTGTACGTGCACTTCTGGCACTGACGAGTCGTATCAGAATGCTAACCTCGTTCGCAGAAGGACAATAACCCCGAGCAACCCGGAGAGGGGATGAACTGGGGCAAATTCGCCGGTGCAGCTGGCGCATTCCACGCGCACGGCCCTCAAGTGGTTAGGTGCGCCTTGCTCCCCTTGCTGAAGAACCGAGCGCATGCTGACGCGTCGTGACAGCCAAGAACAGGCCCAGAACCTCGGGGAACCGCTCAGCCGTGAGGAGCTTAAGCGGAAGGCAGAGGAGCTGAACAAATGAGCGCGGCTTTGGAGGAGAATATTATGAAATGTATAGGAGTGCGTAGTACTGTATGACAATGCTGAGATTATGGGAGGAGCTTGCCATTCCCGTCTCTCGGCTGATTTGCCGAAAAACACCGATCGTGCTCGTTCTGAAAGTGTAGAAGTAACCGGCTTTTCAGTATGGACGATCATATTCCGAAGCCGTTGTGTCTGCCTGGTTCCTTGTTATTGGTCCAATCCCGTCCCTAGCGAAGATCTCAGTAGAACTCGCCGGCCTCGGAAGTCGCTCGGTGCTTCTCCTCGTTCTCCCCCTCGCATCCATATTAGATATTGTTCAAGAAGATGCCATATCGTCGGTCAGGGTTGAGAACACCAGCCGGGACCGCCCCAATAAAGCAGCTGATAAGGTCTTTCTCCGATAAGCGACCGCTGTCAGCGAAGCCTAACCTAGAATAAAGACCCGCAGCCCGCTCTAGGCTTCAGCCAGAAGTGGGCTGTACCGTGTTCGGATCACCGCCGCAATTGGAAGAGACGCATGAGACCGCTAGGGGTCCCACTAGAATGGATATTCCGCGAAGTCACCTCCGTATTGGGCTTCATAGTCCAGACCATAGGACAGAGAGCCGCGAAATATATGCCGAAGGACCAAAGTGATAGGTGTTAATCAGATCACGAAGTTGCCGAAGGCGCGTTTGGTATGCCGGATGGTCTTGCAGGAAGTAGGACGGGTATGGCAATGGTGTACCGGTGATCTTGTTGTACGGATCTGGAAGGTGTTCAAGAAGCAGTGGAAGTCACAGCAGAAGAAGACTCTGCATCTACGACAGAAAGCCACGCCGCGGTCACCGATGAGATGCTATGTTGAAAGAAGCAGTCTTGGTTCTGGCAGGAAAGCGCCACAGCGAATGAGGCAGGCATGCAGAAGCATCGGGTAAGACGGGGAGCTGCTGTTGTCGGATGGTTGGTTGATAAAGACACCAGGAGAGGGTGCAGCCGATGGACAGCAAGGCTCCTTGGGATGCCTCGGAAGCGCAACAGCTGGGAATTTCCTGTCCGGCAAAGAAACATAAGCTAAGAAGCCAGGCGCTGCTAGAGTAGACCATCCAGCAAGCATCAACGAAATCTACAGCGCAGCACAAGGAGCTGGAAAAGGAAGCTGGCTTGCTTCGCTCTCTTTCAGCTCTTGTTGGGGTCTTGGGGCAGAGCTTTCCTTCCGTCTTGCTTCAAGCTTCCTTTTCAGCTTGAGTTGAAGTTTCCGACCCTGTCGGGCAAGGCGCCGACCACGCACAGAACGCACGTTTGTAGCCAAGAGAGCTCGGCGGACGGTGCGGAGCCCGAGGTTCTGGTCCCTGGAATGCTGCCTATTCGAGCAGAGCGTCCGCTGATGCGGCGGAAGAGTGCCTGAAGTGATCAGGCGACTTGTAAAACTTGCAGAAGTTGTGCCTTGTCCTGCCTTTCTTCCAGCACAGTTTGACCCGTCGCAGGCGGATCAGCGGTCGCTGGAGGCACGGCGGAACAAGGGAGCGGTCGAGGGACAAATGCCGCACGGACGCGTGGCTTGTGAACCCTTCAGGTCCCGGTGTTTTGCGTGGGTCGCCGCCCCAGAATAGCAACCGGAAGGCTACGTCACTGTGCCGAGTGAGCCCGATCTCCCGCAACTCCGGAGTTACGTCGCTCCGCCAACGGCGGTTCCATGACGCCCTCTGCGGTAGAGGAACGAAGGTGCGGATCGGGGAGTGGAACAGCGGCGAGTGGTCGTGGTATAATTCAGTATGCACCGTTCTCTGCACGTTACGCCACACCATATCTCAGACTACTTTTTATCAAATCATCACTCAACCAGCGCACACGCTGTGTGATAACGACGAGCAACCACTCTCCCACGCCCAGGAACACCACCGAACTACCCCACGCCTCCATCACCTCCCCTAATACATAAGCCACACCGGCGCCAGCGGACACCATGACTATCGTATCCTCTGTTCCTAGTTCGCCTTCCGTCGAGCTCAAATTCGACTTCAGCACCATCCCGTCATCACAACAGGTCGAACGGATGAAGCTCGACAAACGGATGTGGGAGCCACTTGAGGGGGTTCCGAAGCAGAAGCTGGCGGGGTTGATGGGCACCATTGTGGCGGACGACGGGGCAGATATAGACGAGGCATTGGCAGACGGCGAGGTTGCAGACGGCGAACCAGGCTTGTGGGTGCATAATATCAAGGTACGCTGCTCCCGCTGCATCTCATGCTAGCTTGAGCTAAGTATATGCGCTGCGCAGACCATGCATATCGGCTTGGCGGCCGCGAAGACAGGACCGAATGAGATCCAAATTGGCTACTCCGTGTCCGATGGCGTCTACTCGATCGACTTTGCCGTGCATACGGTAGACACTTCTCAACTAGACGATGTTCCTCATACGATCGCTTTCTCCGTACTGGAAGGCATCATGGCGTTCTCCGGGCGGCATTTGGTCAAGTTCCTCTGCGCCGGCGTTGGCTCGCGCCTTGTCGAGATTTGCCCGCGCTTGCCAAGCCTCCTTTGGAGCAAGCTCGATATCATCCCGTACATCATGCCTATCGGTGAATTTGACGGAAGCGCACCGGTCGACGAGATTGCAGACAGTATGGTCCGCAAAGCGACAATGTGGATTGGTCCACAGGAGATCCCGCGGTTAGACATTGGAAGCCGGAACCAGGTGAACGTCGATGCTGGTGGGATCCATATATGCGACCTGCAGGACTATGAGAGGAGCGTTGGCGAGCCGCTTTGGAAAGCGGTTAACGTACTATGCAAGGATCTGCGGGAGAGGAGGGTGAAGATCCGGTTCTTCAGTGCCACGCCGCAAGGTGCGCATATAGCTTGCTTCTCGCACCAAAAGGCGACCTAACATGCTGTAGGTGGTGGAGTCGCTCTCATGCGGCATTCCATCGTCCGATTCTTCCGTCTCATGGGCGTGGACTGCCAGTGGTTCGTCCCCAAGCCGAACCCCGCAGTCTTCCGCATTACCAAAAACAACCACAACATTCTCCAAGGTGTAGCCGACCCAGACAAGCGCCTGTCAGACGAGGACAAGCACAAGTGGAATCAATGGCTCCAAAATAACGCCGAGCGCTACTGGTTCAAGAAAGGCGGTCCGCTCGCGGACGGCGGAGCAGACGTGGTCATCATCGACGACCCGCAAATGGTGCGCGCACCATACGCAAATCTCCGCAGATTCCCCGCAGCATGCTGACCTCGCCCGAAACAGGTCGGTCTGATCCCCATGATCAAGCAACGGCATCCCAACCTGCCGGTCATCTACCGCTCGCATATCGAAATCCGGAGTGACCTGACCAAGATCCCGGGATCCCCACAAGCCGGTGTATGGCAATTCCTATGGGAGAGGATCAAGCTTGCCGACTTGTTCATCGCCCATCCTGTCAGCGGGTTCGTGCCAAATGAGGTGAACATCGCAGAGGTTGGCATGATGCCCGCTACAACGGACTGGTATGTACTTCTGTACCCGGACCGCATTGTTAGCTGATGGGCTACTCAGGTTGGATGGATTGAACAAGCCTATTGCCCAATGGGACACACAGTACTACCTGCGTCGGTTCAACAACATGGCGCACGCCGACCGCATGACGCCCTTGGCATTCCCAAGTCGTGGTTACATCTGCCAAGTCGCTCGCTTCGATCCTTCTAAGGGTAAGCCCATCCTTCATTCGTTACCAAAGAATACACACTGACACACTCACAGGCATTCCTGATGTCCTGGACTCATATGCCAAGCTCCGGCAGCGGTTGGAGCGGGAAGGTATCGCGACCAACGATACCCCACAACTCCTCATTTGCGGTCATGGTGCCATTGACGATCCGGACGGCACCATCATCTATGACCAGACGCTCAAGACCATCGATGGTGAAGGCCTGAGGGCGTACAAGGACGACATCGTGGTCATGCGACTTGGACCCAGCGACCAAATGCTGAACATCCTCTTATCGAACTGTCGCATCGCCCTTCAGTTATCGCACCGTGAAGGGTTCGAGGTTAAGGTCTCGGAGGCGCTGCACAAGAACATCCCTGTCGTTGCCTACGCTGCAGGCGGTATTCCGTTACAGATCCGGCACGGACACAACGGTTTCCTCGTCCCCGTCGGGGATACCCAGGCCGTTGCTGATCACCTGCACGAATTGTGGCTCAACACCGATGGCATCTACGAAAAGCTGCAGAAACACGCGGACTGCCTTGTCTCGGACGAAGTGAGCACTATCGGGAACGCGGCGTGCTGGGCGTATCTTGCCGGCAAGCTGAGCAAGGGTGAAAAACTTCACCCTCACGGCCAATGGATTTACGACCAGATGCGGGAAGCTGCGGGAGTGCCACTGCAGAAGGATGAGCAGGTGCTTCCACGGAAAGGACTTGATCTTCAGAGCAACAAATAATTACGCCGATCACCGAGCCATTGGAGCGTGAATTGACCGGAGTTGTATGATAACCGGAGGACGTGGGAGGCAGAGGTGGAGGATCAGAGCGGGAATGCAGTCGGAAACTATCGGAGCCTAGAAAGCAGATAATCGGACGATTTACGAAACGAACGTTTGCAAGGCGGTGAGAGGCGAGCGCAGATGGAAGAGAAGCTCACAGATGCGGGAAACCTAGATATGCACCCCATTTTGTATTAATCAAATTTTGCAGTTACTGCTTCCAACCTTCTCTGGTCCTTATCGGGTTTCGCCGAGTAATTTCGCTCCCAAAGTTGTTGCAATGCTGTTACGTATCTGTTCCATTGACAAACAAACTGGTATGTCATGAGACCGGGAGGACTTGAAAGAAGCTGGAAGGCTTCATGCTGTGTCAATGCCGTGTCCGCGGCTCAGCCGGGGTGGAGAGCCATTGTGAAAGTGAATCGATGAATGGATCGTCTTTATAAGTCGATACGCTTTCACGTTGCCTTGGTGTGGCACACGCCGTGCGCATGCGGCGCGACAAGGCACGGGAGCGCGGTGCGAGGGGAGCAGTGCGGCAGCGAGCAGGAGAACCCGCGGGTGCCGCACGGCTACCCAGGGTACAGCAACCAACCGTCCTGCCGGCGGGACAGGGGCGGCCGCCTTGGTTATGCGAGGAGTCTGGCGAACCGTCCGGACACCTTCCTTATATACGTGCCCGGAGCATCAACCGCCCGAGTCCGGGTCTCTGGAGAGCTGTGGCGCATCAGCCCGATCAGCTCCAACGACGCTTCTTTTCTTGCGAGAAGAACGAAAAAGAAAATCTCCGTTGATGATCCCCATCTATCTCAGGGTCACGGGGCTGTCTCACAGCATGGGCGGCCAAGCGGCACGAGCATTGTGGAAAGTGAGGGTGCAAGGAGAAGATAGCGCAGCGTTAGAATGTGGCGAATAAACTGAATGGGCCGCAGACAGTCGGAGTCGGAGTTCCATCTTTTTGGTTGATCCATGCTGGGATGCGTGTGCCAGCGTGCGATGGGAGAAAGAGAAGAGGTGGAGGTGCCGGCCGATGGACGAATGAGCCGTTCGGAGTTTGGCAGGTTTAGGCGGCACCCGCCTGCGGGCCTTCTTTTCCTCCTGTGTCTTCCTGATTGGAAGCCGCATGACTACCGCTGCTGAGTACCAAACCTGTCAAACTCAGCTCGCGACTGGACTTTCGAACGGGTGTGCTGGCAGTCACCTTGCCGATGATTACGGACCAGAAAGGAGGCTGTAGGACGACGAAAATGTGAAGTCTGAGGCGATGTTAGTGGTGAAGCAGGGCGATAGACGGGGCCTATCGCGGGCTCGCCGTTCGATAGGAGGTCAGAAGCAGACAATTACGAAGGGCGGAGCGGACCTCGGTCCGATACCGTCCATCGAGCCCAGAAGGACGGGAGAGGAGTCACGATCGTAACTGCCCCGGTTTACCATTCATGGGCTGGTGAAATTGACGTCGGTTGTACGAGAAATAGGGGTTTTCTGGTCGACCCGGATCTCAGAGGAAGGCATCGTTGTCAGTTGGAATCGTCACAAACGGGTGTTCCACGTAGTCCCATTCAAGGCAATTTCCGGCGTCTGGGAAAGGCAGCCCGATGCTCCCGGGTGTTCACGCGCCATCCGCAAGGGGAGGCAATGGGGAGGGGGTGTATGACAGAATGTCAGTTCCTTCCGCGATTATCGCAGATAAAATTCCAGTCACAGTCGGGGTTTGACATTGACATTGTACCGAACCAAACCGGCGTTCCTTTGTGTGCTTGATATGAATATCGCTCGTATTCAATTGAGTGGGTAATTCGCAGCTCGTCATTGATGCTCATCATCCCGATTAGAGTTGCAACAAGAGAAGGGGAGAAGGGCCGAAGCTGACTTGTATGGGCCGCCCATGCTGCCCTGGGTCGCCTTTGGGCCGCATGAGAGCGCGCGCGTTTTCTGCCGCCTGTCACTATGCGGAGTGATCAGGTGCCGTGTGTGTGTGCGAATGATGCGGAGGTTAGGCGGACACGGCATCATTGTCTATTGTGCATGGTAGTCGCATTAGGCAATAGCCGTCCATGAAGTCGGTATACGCTGCCAGTATGGCATTTGGTCGCAGGCGAATACGAATACGGGGGTCATCCCCGTTCGCCGTGCCGCGCCGTGTTACGCACAGCGGGAACTCTTCGCGCGCGTCGAGCAAAAGTGGGATGATCCCCAATGATACGTCCTATCGATGCGTCGATTATCATAAACCGCCCCGTTGCTACAATATCTTCCCCCTCGGGCGAATAACGTACCAGATTGTCACGTCGAATCGCTGGCCGAACACGGGCACCTTCGCAAATCCAACGATTTTGTCTGTCGCATCGGACCCAACCGCCGGAAGACGAAACCCTTGGCCGGATTCGCGTAGTGGGAAAGTACGGAGGTGCCGGAAGAGCCGCACAAGTTCTGATCGTACAGATCGCCGGATGATGGATTTGATGATGAGATGGAGGGCGGCCTCGTGGACGGCTGCGACGTGGTGTCATCTGCACCATTTGATGGATATGCAGATGGGGTTCATGCGTTGATGGAATTTCGGCCGGCCTCCCAAGCGGCGGTTGTTGTTCCTCTCTGCACCCTGTGGGTTGGGGCCCGCTCAGCCGGTGAGAGATGGGATGGAGGAAGGGAGGGGCGAGGAGGGGGGGCGTGGTCGAAGAAGGAAAGGAAGATCTGCGACCCATTCCTATGATACCACAACTGCCCTTTGGATTGCTTGGATTGGACAATGCCAACACGGGTAAGGGGCGGCGGCATATCGTTCGTCAGGTACTTATTCAGAGCCACTCCCTCCCCCGCTTCACCTTCTCCCGCCAAATGCCCCACTCTCCCTCCCCTTCCCTCCCTTCCCCTTCCCTCTATATCGCTTCATTACTTCCCTTCCTTCTCTTTCAACTGACAAGGGCTATACTTATCCCCATCCCATAGTTCCCCCAACACTTCCTGCCTTTCAGCAACCGCCGTACACACCATTATGGCCGACTTCTGGTCCGTAGTCGGTAGACCATCCTCGCCGCCTTCGAGGAGCTCAACCGTAACGACGACTACGACCCTAGTCAGTACGAGAACTGCTGAGGACGCGAACTCGTATTGTACGCACGGTCGTCCGACTCCTCATCTGTTGTACTGAACCCTCAACTAGACGTCCCTCGCGTCCACCCAACTCACCGCTCAGCCTACGCGACCTCAGCACCTCAATCCACCATTGGGAACCCCTCTCAACCGGACACCCAGAACCGCTTGCATTTCTCCAGCAATCATCCTCAGTTGCCTTACGACAATGATCGTTATCATGACGGCCGTGGGCACCAACTATTGTCCCCTCCAAGGGTCCAACCTGCGAGCCCCGAGACATCCGTCGCCGCGTACAGGCAGAACATTCCATACCCCGACCCGCACAATCTGCCTGGATCTCACGCAAACTTCCATCCTACGCTGTTTGGTGACGCCAATCCAGGTCCGCCTGTGAACCGCGATGTCTATGTCTACCCTATCCAACGCCGTCCTCTCGGTTCGTACTTCGAGGAGTACCAGCGAGAGCTTGAACATCACCCAATGCCTGGGAGGGCACGGGCACCCAGCCCCGAGGAACGAGCGCCCCCTCCTCGGCAGCCGGAGCAAGCTACTGTTGCGCCTAGCAGGCAGGCGGAAAACGACAGAGCGGGCAAGGGATCCGCCTCCGAGCCGGCAAACTGGGACGACGAGCAGTGGCAGGACTTTTTCGATTTCATCGCAGGGAGGCAGGTGCCCCGCAGACCATGCGTTTACGGCCTGCCGATCGATCCCGAGTGTGTACCCTTCCCTTCTAGCTACATCTTCCGCTCCATGCTGATGCTGATCACAGGGAGCACGCTGTGAGTCCGACCATACGTGGTCCCGTACGGAGCATGTGCTGATCGTCACACCCGTGCAGCGGCTCGATATAGGACACACGATGATCATCCAAGCGCTGAAGGAGCTCTTCGTCGGACCCGTTGAGGAGGTCCTGCGCAATGTCCCCGGACAGGTCAAACGCATCCTGGATATCGGAACTGGTGCGTCATAGCCCGCAACAGATCTGTACATGCCGATGATGAAGCCCTGTTCTAGGCAATGGTACCTGGGCGAAGGACATGGCCAGACGGTTCGAGCACACACTCATCGACGTCATCGACCTCCTTCCCCCCAAGTAGGTCGTCCCCATCAATGCTATAATTTTGATCTTATTCTATCATAACAGGAAAGCCGATCTACCTCGCAATATCGAGTGCGCCTCTTCCTGCATGTGATTACCAGTGTTCGACGTGGCTGACACAGCCTGCCTTTTTCTCTCGCAGACCATACAGGGCAGACGTGACCCGCGGACTGCGGTTCCCCGAGGGCCGATACGATTTTGTACATGCCAGGAACATTCAGCTGGGCGTAAGTTATTTCCTTTCCCGGCAAGGTCAAACATGAATTAACGCCCGTCATCATCTTCAGATTCCTCAGTACCCGGAACTTATCGATGAGTGCGCAAGAGTGCTCAAGAACGGCGGCCTGGTTAATCTCATCGAGGGGGTGCGTCCTTCATTCACTTTGATTCTATTCATGTAACTCAGCCGAGCTCATCGCCGTTACCAATGTAGGATTGGGACGTTTTTGACGCCGATGGCAACCCGGTGACGCTTTACAAGAACCCCGGCTGGTTCAATTGGATTCAAGCGTGGCGGGGTGCGGTCATGGCGAAGAACATTGATCTGCAAGCGCCGCAGAAGACCGAACAGTGGCTGAAGGACTCACCTTACTTCACGGAGGTGAGAACCCTTGCTAAATGGATGCCTGTCGGACCGTGGACGAACGGTACGTGGCTCCATACATCTGAATACGGAGGGGCCACTGCTGACTGAGCCGATAGATTCGTCAATGAACGAGCTCGGTATCCACGTTTGGGAGAACCTCAAGTACCTCATCCCCTCTATTCGGCCCCTGCTTACGGAGTACTACTACGGCGACCAGTCCGTGGCCGACAGGATCGTGCAGCATTGCTGGGCGGAGCTTGCAAGCCCGCACTCCCACGTGTTCATGCGCTGGCGATTCTTCTCCGCGAAGCGCAACGCAAGGGGCTACAACTCGCCCGCCCCGCGTCCGTTACCGGGCCGGCGCCCGCGTAAGGGGAAGCCGTCTGACAGGTCTGGGCCAGCCCCTTCGCAAGGTGAAGCGAGCAGGAGCCGCGCCTAGGCGGGCGAGCGAAATTGCAGACTTGCTTCGTCCTTCCAAGATACCCGCAAATAATGAATGTATGTAACGCAATCTAGACATCGGAAAGGAGGGGAAATATGTGGGTACGCAGAAAGGGGCTGGCCTCAGCGTGGCTTCGGTGCATGTACAAATGTAATCTCATTTAGCGGATATGGAACTCGTTGCAATATTTTCTGTGGCTTCACGTATCACCGCCGGTCCTCGGACCCGCCGCGTAAGCTGGAAAGCTTCTGTCGCCTGTCTCGGAATGTTTCGACCTTACTCGGAGCCGTAAAGGGATTTGAGTCCTGACTAGTGAAGATCACACTGTGATACTTAGCCGCTCACAACGGATCTTGGGCCGAGCTCTTGGCTTCTCATCGTCGATTATGAGACATAAGAGGCGTGCGGTGTTTCACGACAATCAGCGGTAGTCCTTTTCCACGATATTGGTTAGACCATCGAAGCTAACGCTTCCTGTTTGTGGGCGAGTGCAATCCAGCACATACACATTGTCCTCACAGACTTGCCTCCCGGCTTCGTCTTGGCATCGGTAGACGTGGGACGCTTGGTTAGAACTTAGCTCAGACCGGGGATGAAGGTCACAGACCTTGATGTAAGGATTACTAAGGTTGGAGGCGAGAACCTCGGCCGACCGTGGTCTCTAGAAGGCCGACAGGGGGAAGAGCTCGTAAACAGTACTGGGATCAATGATGTGACAGCGAATACGTCAATCCCGACCAGCCGAAGGAGAGCTAGCGATTTTCGTTCGTGCTTTGCACGAGGGGCTTCGGGGTGCATCACTGGCAAAGCGCTTCGTTACAAACTAATCGTCCACAGTCGTCCTAGATACTGGCCGTTGCGCTCCACCAAAACAGCAGGCTCCGTGCTGGACATCAAAAGTACCTCTTTCCTGAGGAAATCAGGTGTAATTCATAGTCTACTAGCCGGGTATAGAAGGTGGGTGGGCGCATCCGCTGCAATAATTCGCCGTATGCGTGCTGGAATGCTTCATCAGAGCGTAAGGGATGGGGCGCTGATGTGGACGCATCATCATTCGGGCGGATTTCATGGGAAAACCGGAGCTGTCACCTTCCTTCTCTCGCAATCTCAGGTGTCGAAGGGTGATGTGAAAGGAATGTCGAACCCAGTGCAGTCTTGGTACACGCGAAACGGTGGAGCGGGCTTGATACCCCTGAGGTTTCGGGGGATTGCCGGCGTGACTTCAAGTTCCCACAGTGACTGCAAGACGTAAGAGCCCACGCAGGGAATTTGTATGTCGTTTACTCATCCGATAGGTTGGAACCGGCCGGACATGTGCAATGGAACAGCCGACGGCATAATACACCCCGCAAATGGGAAAGAGAGGCCGATTGAGAGATTGAGAGTGTGCGACGTGTCTTTCGGTGCGGGCGGAAGACACGTGCAACTTCTCCCCATCGAGCACTCAAGATGCGTCCAGAGACCGTCATACCATTAGCACATTCATCACCAATCCCGAGAGTCATGATAGTAGTACACCCAGTCCTCTGCGACCACGTCCAGCTGATGTCGCATCCTATCCCATCCTTAGCTCTTTCGGAGACATGGTACGTTCACAGGAGCCGGAAGGACTTGGGTTCGTCTAACCTTGTCGTTTGATTTCTTCATAACCAGGCGGCGGACCAGGCGGCTATTGGACATTGAGCATGAGGCATAAATGACAAGGGAGCGGTCATACCGGAGCATATATGCGTTGTTCTGATTGCACGGCGGGTTCAGGCAACTCTGCTTGCTGCGCTTGAACGGGATACTGCTCCTTTGGGGGAATGACGGTCATTCCCTCGGGAGTTTCGACATCCGCTGTCCTCACCCCACGTCCGCCGCGAAGCCGTCTACCCATCCCGCCGAACGATGCCAAAGTGAGACATCCGCAACAACAGCAGCCGAGTACGATCAGGATAGCGAGCACTACGGCTGCGGCGATACCGATACCGACCCAGTCGCCGGTCGATAAGCGCCGAACGCCGCTAGTCGAAGAGCTGTGCACGTTCACGTCAGGTAGATATATCTAGCGAGTCTCATCGTTTTTACTGACTGCGGTCTGGCTGTCGCGTAGGTATACACGGTCGAGGTTAGAGCGCGAACCGCCGTCGAAGTCGGCCGACGTGACGAGGTAGTAGTGGTATGACGAGTGGAGGTACGAGACGTAGTTGCTTCACCAGCCATCTTTCCGAGATCTCGAGATGATCGACAGAGAAAACGGTGCTACTCGCCAACGCCCCCTTATATCCCCGCCCAGCGCAGTTTGTGCGGCCCTAGAAGGCCGTGCCCGGAAATGGAAGGGCTCAAGCGAAGCGCAAATCCGCGCGGAAGGGTCCGTGCGCTAACTGTCTGCACCGCACGTGAGTCATCTAGCTACCTCTTTGTTCTCGCCACATTTGCCCTTTGGTCGATAGTGGCGACTGCTATCCATTTAGTCGTCCAGCAGTTACTCCCACGCCAACAGAGCATAGCAACTCAGCGATGATGTATGGCGAGTGCAATGCGTCGACCCCTCCTCTGACACGTGTGCTCCATCGTCTCGGCTTTACTGCTTCCTTACTTCGAAGTCAGAGCAAGATTGCGCATGACGACTATGCTCCCCACGGACCTGATGCTGAGGATTGGACAGGTCAAAACAAGGCACGCGGTCAGTGCTGTTGACCCCGAAACCGATCAATCACACTTTCCCGCAACGTCGGTCGGAACATCACTCTGAGTAGCTGCTCCAAAGACGCATCCTCCCACAGACAGACGGGGGCCAGATCACCGATGCGAATATGAAAAGGATACCACGGCCATCTTCAAGTGAATCACGAGATATTGCTGGAATGCTACTGATACAGAATGCTGATCATGAAATCTCGATGTAATGTCCGTCTGCGAACACGCATCAGCCCTGTCAAACGGGATACAAGAGATATCCTCACAATCGATGTGATCCTCACCTGGTCCGCCTACTTATCCTCTGCTGTCTCAGTCGAATCTGTGTCTGGTGGGAATGCCTTTGCTCGTTCCTGGTGTGCCTTTGTGGTCGTTGGCGACTGCATCTCGAATGATTGACCGCTCATTGCTCCCTGTCTCGCAGCTCGAACCGCCCTCCTATCCGCATCCGCCTCCGTATCTGGAAGTCGACGTCGTCCTCTTGTCGAGCCGAAGCAAATCAGGTTGTACGCGCACCAAACGAGCGTTGCGAGGATCGATAACGAAAACAGGGATGCTAAATTTAGGTTGCTGTCAGTCCCTGGGCTGTGACGTGTGAACCTCGCCAGGACAGCAAGTAATTACCAAAAATGACCCCAACGTATATACCGCCCTCCCAGCCCATGTCCCTTCACCGCACCAGCGAATGAGAGGGTGAATAGGCCAGCGCGATGGTTTGCAAGAGGTCAATGGGACGCCAGAGGCCCGCCAGCATCGCTTTCTACTCGTCGCCCAACGGGCCATCATATATAACATTATTGCTCGCGTCGCTTTCACTTCTTACATCACGCCCAATGATCTTGAGAACAGCGGATCGAAGTCGCCATGCGGACGGGAAGCAGCGGGCGAAGGATGCCGAAAAGAAGCGTGTCGTGGTCTTAAGCGTTCTCGCCTACGAACAATGTAAAAAGCGGCGCGGCACGAAAGGGATCCGGATGTCGGCGCTTCGTCCCGAACTAGGAACTTGAACCGCACGATATTGAGCGGGTTAGTGGCGTTCAGTACTGCATACTCTAACTATGATCAGGGTCGTCAAAGAACGGTGGGATTGGGCCGGTCGTCCAACGGGCCTATTTTGGATTATGACTACAGTCGAGCACAGTCTTGGGATGGAACAGGTCAGCGACCATGGTCCATTTTGCGCCCTGGATTCAATCCAGCTTATGTCACCAACCTCGTAAGCCCGATGGAGCGAAAAGAAGACGGCTAAAGGCAACGAGTACGTACATTACTGGTATTCCTGGCACGCGAACGTACATGACTTTCGTGCTTCTCTTCTTCGGGCCTGCGAGATGTTCGGATAAACCATTTAGCTCAGATGCTGCTGGACCAAAGTGCAGCAAATAGTCGCATATAGTAACTTGTCTCGAGCATGATCAGGATTCTGACTGAGCCGGATGCCCGGCGATATCCATTCGTTAATGCCGCGAAAGCGATGTATACTTTGATTGGGTTTGTTCCCAGGGGCTGAGCATGGGGGTGTCTCGAAGTCATAAGCTTATGACACAGGTAGCGCCCCGCTGGCCAACTTCCTGATGGCGCCTGTGTATAAGGAAGGGCTAGCCCCGAAAATCGAGCTTGGCAAGCTGGATGAAGCACGATCGATACTCAATACCTTAGGCTCAGCCTTCAGTTCTTCGGACTGTAGGCCACGGACAAGAAGCAAGCAGCCTCTAGCTGACGTCATACGTATGGGCATCGAACCATGGTACGAGCCTCAGTTTCCAGCCAACATTCTGACCAATTTGCGTGCACGAGGTATTCGAAAGCGACTTCCTGAAATTCATCATTTCATCACAAATCATCAACATACATAAAAAGTCCCTTCGTAATACCCTCCTCTAAGGCATCCACCCTGGTCACAGCAATTCGAGGATCTTGCCAAAGTTCGGCGAGCCCCACCCAGTCACCGGGTCCCAACCAGTAGTAGCGTTAAACCCATTCGTGAAGCATCCCGGGTTGTTCCCGATCGTGATATCGTTGAACGCATAGTGTCCTACCGCATCTGTCCAACATGTCAGCTGCCTTTCCCACGCGAGACTAGAGAGAGAGAGAGAGGAAGAGGAAGAGAGGAAGGCGACGTACAGAGCCAAGGATTCAGGAACCCAAGAGCGGGCTTTCCGTGCGTGATCAGGTAGTCATTCACCAACGAAATGATTCCCGTGAACGTCGGGCAGCTCGCGCTCGTCCCTGCTTCCAGCACCCACTCGCCCCCGACGTTAAGGGAGAAGTTGTTGCTCTGCGCGGCGACGTCCGGATAAGCGCGGCCGAACGGGTTGAACAGCCCTTTATACTCCTCGAGGTAGGACGGGTGCCAGGCGAGGTAGCTGTCGACTGCTGCTGCTTGATAGCCGGGCTGGGAGAAATAGCGGCTGAACCCGCCACCGGAGAAGGGTACGGCCCATTCGGGGCCTTCGTGGTATGTCCCTCCCACCGCTGTCACGTACGGGCATGAAGCGGGGAAACCGGCCAGGAAGGTGGAGGTATTCTTCCCGTCGTTGGTGTAGCACGTCGTAGGGCCGTAGGCTTGATCATTTGGCCCCAGACCGTCCCCGACACCGCCGTCACCAGAGGAGAACATCACACTCACTCCTCTCGCGCCGAGCTGGGCGAACTCGTTGCATACCCGCACGGCGTAGCTGTACGGCACCGTCTGCTCGTCGTCCCCATACGAAGTTGAAAGCTGGCGAGGCAGGTCCGCATCCGATTTCGCCAGGATGTAAGCCAAGAACTCAGCATACGGCTCGTTCGTATCTGTCGGCGTGTTCAGATCGGGGTTGAACGGCGGGCTGCCTCCAGTCGAGTAGTAGATATTCGGGATCGGGTACGAAAGGCCGCCAGCATATTGAACGTCCAGATTGGCCTCGCCGCCAGCTTCGCTCTCGTTCTGCGAGTTCAGCCCGCCGTTGATCAGCTCGACGCTGAACATGTACCCTTGGGCGGCGGCCTCGGGCAGGTAGACTTGGTAGAACCAGTTGGTGTCGTTTATGTTCGCGTACTCTTCCAAGTAGCCAGCAATACCGAGTTTGTTCCCGCTCGTTGCGCTCGCCGTATAGTTCCCAACGTTATAGATCTCCTTAAGGCAGGCAGGGGTGATCGTGTGGTTGCAGCTTGCCGGGATGGGAGGGGCGGCGGCGGCTGGGACACTCGCGCTGATCGCTTGGCCGTGAAGGGTGTTCCGCTTGGGCTGCAGACGGGCGAAGGTCGTACTGGGCTGGACGACGTCGACGTGCTCGTGCAGGTGGGAGGGAAGGGAGTACTGAAGCGTGCGGACGAGGTAGTCGCCTGAGGCGGCGTGGCGGAACACGTGGTACTCGGTGTCGAGCAGTTCTTCAGCGAGCGAGACGGGGAGGGTGATCGTCACCCAGTCATTGGCAGGAGAACGGGAGAGGGCACTGAGGGGTATTCCGTGTTCCTCGAGCCATTCATCGACGAGGGTGAGCGAGTCCTGGCGCATATATTCAGCGTGTTGCCTCGGGAAAGCAGTAAGACGGGAAGGCGCACCTCGCGTGGCCTGATGAACTCGTGGACATCCTCCTGGCTCAGGTGCATGCCATATCTCTCACTCCCAGGGGTGCTGACCTCCCACAACGCTTTCTCGAGCTCATCGAACCTCGGCTGAGTGAGACCAATCTTCAGCTTGAGCTGGTGGGACGGTGGGGCGCGGGTGAGCTGCTCCCATCCCGGTGGAGGGGCAACGAGGGACTCCTTGAGAGCGTACCCCGTGCGAGGGAGGGGAGAGGCGAGCACAGTCGCTGCCAGCGAGAGGAAGGCGAGGAGCTGCATTGCGTGCCGACGAGGGGGAAGCCGACAGAGACGAGCTGACCAGGGTGGGCCAGAGGGCAGCTATATACCCGTTCTGGGTGCAATATTAACCACTCGACCGACGGAGAAGTGGACAGAGCATACGACAAGGCACACATTCCCAGCTCACATCACCCCACTTTGTGTAGATAGACGCTCTCGATGGTTCTCCCCGACCTATGGACCGTTATCGCCCGCACTCATCTCCTGCCCTTTCCCACCGCCGCGCCGATGCACCGCGTCGTCATCATCGCGAACCGTGTCGTTCGTCGCCATCCTTCGACGCATCTCACGGAGGAACGGATATCAGAACCGGAGAGTCTGGAATTCCACAGCCGATATTTTGGGATGATAGCGAAGCGTTAGCGTCGTGCGAGCGCATACAGCTGCGTTTTTCCGGGCACGAGGTGCGCATGGACGAGAAGCATCAACAAGGCTACCCACCACGCGTCACATTATGGGACTGGAATGTTTACCACGTGAAGGTGCGTCATCAATGTATTCATTCAGTAAACTGAGTAAAGGAGTGTGGCAGCTCGCGGGAGTCGCCATCTCTTTGACATCGCCACATCAGGTGGTCCGTTCTTATCAGAAAGAACTATTGGTGTAAGTCATGGATGGCGAGAGTTGGCAAACGCTCAAAAGATCGGCCAACATCAACACGCCTAGTTGATGCGATCGACCGAGTGACTGCGCATCGGATTTTAGGTGCTTTACACTCCATTGTTATCGACGAACATTGCCAGCAAACGACCGAGATCCGCTTTGTCTGTGCCGCATGGTTTTCCGGCAGCACATAGCGCTTCCATGCCCAGAGCGGGAAGATACGCAGTCCAGTCATTCCCTCATTATTCCCAAATTGGGTCAAAGGAATATCATTCCGGACCTGAAGGGCATAGTACGTGACCTGGCATATAAACATAACGTGACCGTATCCAAAGAAAAGAAGAATGCATCATGGAGGCAAGGAGAAGAATGTTCGTGGCCGTTTTGAGAAAGGAGAAGACTTGATCGAGGATGCAAACAGTGCTTTGGTGGGCGAACTCCGCTGACTAGGAGGTGTGCTGTGCGGGGGCGGAGTCCTGGGCCGTTCCGGGTTAAGTTCAGGCGACGAGCGGGGTGGTGACTGCTTGAAATTCGCCAGTCGCTGCTGCGGCGCCCTCGGTGATGGACTCCGACTGCGAGGAGAGGGTGACGGTCGTCTCGCTGGATGAGGCGCTACGGGTCAGGGTGGACGTGCTCGATGAGAAGGTGGCCTTCTCGCTGACCGATCCTCCCTGAGCTGCGCCGTGAGAAGTGACGGAGGCGTAGGTCGCGGAAGAGAAACCGCCCGATCCGCTCTTGACGTCGACGGTGATGCTGCCGCTCGGCGAGGAACTCATGCCCATGGAGGCGGCACCACCCTCAACGAAGGCAGTACTCTCCTTAGCAGGGCTGTTAGTCCTGCTGTTGACAGCGCTGCCGTAGCTCGGAAGACGCGGGAGAGGGGGCGTGTGGAGTCCGATTCCGACTCCTCCACCGTTATGGAGATGGTGAAGGTAGAGGTACTTTGACTCCTCGGTGAGATCACTACGCATATCGTACATCCAGTCGACGTTCTCAGCCAGGTTGCCCTGAACGTGAACGAGGCGGTCGGAAAGATTCCGGGTGACGTTGCGCTCATGCGTGTGCGAAAGACTAAGCTCAGAAAGCCGACGCTCGAGCACGGCCCTGACACCAGAGAGCGCGCGGAGCTCATCGTCCTTCTGCTCGTAGGACTTAGACAGCTGCGACAGCTCGGCACGGACAGCCTGGAGTGCCTGCTCGACGATGACGACGCGAGCCTCGACGGCGGTCTTCGAGTACTTGACCTCGACGAGCTCGGACTGCAGCTTCTCCTTCTCGGTCTGGGCGATCCTGAACGCTTTGGCGGTGTCCTGGTAGCTCTGCTCGAGGCGGGCCATGACAGCAGTGATCTCGGACAGCTCCTTGCGGAGCGTCTGGACCTGCTGCTCGTACAGGGCCTTCCATGCAGCAGAGTGTTTGATTACGACCTCGTGACCGGTGATCGTAGTCTCAGCCTTCTCGAGCCTGGTGCGAAGTGCGGTGCGCTCCGACTTGAGGTCGGAGTTCTGCAGCTTCAGTGCCAGCAGCTCGCGACGAAGCTCATCGGTCTCGGTCTCCAGCGTGGAGCACTTCCTCTGCATGAATGCCTTCTCCTCGGCAGTCTGTTTCAGGGCGGCCTCTTGCTTGCGGTACTCGGCGGACAGCCGCTTGAACTTCAAGCTCGTCTCGCTGAGGTCGTGCTTGAGGGTGGCGTATTCAGACACAACGCGCCTTGACTCCTCCTTCATGGACAGACGCTCCATGTCGACGGTGGAGAAACGCTCGTGCGCAGAGCTGAGCTCTCGGTACATGTCCGACTGGTCCTGGTACAGGAGGGCCATTTGCAGGTCGCGCTCCTTGATCTCGGTGTTGAGGTGGGCATAGTCGCCGTAGGTCCGCCCAATGTTGAGAAGACGAGCACTGATGGTACGGTCCTGCTCAGCGAGCCTGGCCTCGGTGATGCGGAGCCTCTCTTCCAGCTGCAGGCGATCCTGGGCGGTGATGAGCTCCTTGGCTTCCTCCATCTCCGCCTTGCTACGTGCAAAACCGACTTCGAGGTCGGTCTTGTGCTTGAGCTCGAGCATATCGCGGATGTGCGCCTCACGTTCGCGTTGATCCTGAATGAGATCTTCGGAAATGTGAGCCTCCAGGCCGTGCACGGTGCTCTTCAGCTTTTCGATCTCGGACTGGGCACTTTCGAGCTGCAGGTTCATTTCAGCAACCTGGAGCTCATGGATCGCTTCGATCATGAGGTCGTCAGCCTCCTCGGCAGCGAGCTGTTCGCGCAGCTTCTCGACCTCGCTCTTGATACCACCGAGCTCCTTCTTGGCATTGATTAGCTCGAGAGCCTTGGTATCCAGGTCGCGCTGGTATTTAGCCCGGTCTTTGGCGTCCTTGAATTCGTCCGCCTTGATCGCAGACTCCATGGAGGCGACCTGTTTCTTGAGCTCGGAGACGGTCTTGTTCTGGCTGGCAAGAGCATCCTTCTTCGTCGAGATCGAAGTCTTCGCCGCGGCGGCAGCCTTCCTCGATGACTTCGACCGCTTGGAGTTCGACGACTTGGACTCAGTGTGAACCTCCTCAGTGATGCTGACCTCTTTTGTCGACGTGGACTCGGTATTGGAAGAAACCTCCTTCGAGGAGGCAGAATCCTTGGTGACGCTAGCGAAGAGCGTACCGTCCTCCAGAGTCTTCACGTCGCTAGACTCCTGGGCCGACTTCGTCATGGAAGCGCTGTGCGTCTCAACAAGGACGGTCTGTTTCTGGAACGAGATCATGTTATTGTCGAAGTCGATGATCTGCAGGAGATCGTAGGTGTCGTTGGTCCAGTCGTTCGTGCCCTCAGCGGAGCATGCCTTGTAGTGGATCTTCCAAGGGTCTTTGGCATCGAGGCGGATGTCGTTGGTCAACTTGCTGGAGAAGAAGCCGGTCTGCCCGTTGGTCGCCTTACGACCAGACACGCCGATCACATCGTCCAGCTTCTCGGTGAAGTGGACGATGGAGCCATCGGGATGGCGGAAGTCAACGTGGAAGACGCCATCCTTGTCAATCTTCTGACCGTAGAAGAGCTCTTTGGGTACAGGTGCCATTGCTGAAAGGTATGTGGGGTGAGGAGGGAACAGGTGGTCAGGCGAGGAGCGGAGTGGGAGTGCGAGGAGCTGAGAGTTGGGGGATCCCTTAGGTTGTTGGGAGACGGTCCGACCTCGAACGGGTCTCGTCTTATACCCTGCGAAACCGTAAGGCCATGGTGAAATAGGCGAAACCCCAGCCTGTGCTGCGCTCGAAGAGCCGGCGAGCTAGCACTACCGATATAGCCATCGGCGCATCTGTCCTCTCGATCGCGCATTGGACCTCTAAACCAGCATGTTTTCAGCCCTCCGCTAGAAGCAAAGGAGACTAGAACTAGATCGCGTACCAGCCTTTCCTGCTCCACCAAGGCTGAAAGCGCGAACAGAAAGCCGAGCTTGCCCCTTCGGAACAATGTACCATCCGGAGTATTAATGTAGAGCCCAAAGCAGATACAGTGGACAGCCAGCAGACGTGTGGTCCAGGACGTTGACAGTAGTGGGGCGACGGCATCAGAGGTACCGAGGCCGCCAGGATGCTTGTTTCTGGTCGTCTTCCGATGATGATAGGTTTAAGACGCGAGTAAGCAACGAGACATAGAATATAACCCAGGAACAGGACTCCTAAAGTGAGCGTAGGAGACCGGGACTTGCAAGCAGCGGAGACACACGTGATGCGGCATGCACTTGAGGCATGGGAATGCTTCCCCAGGCTTCAGTTCGCATTCCGCATAGCACGCATCGAACGAGCACATTGACTACTGCCGGGTACCGCTTTACTGGGCTTTCGATTTGGGCTTCCGAGAGATGCATTGCTGCTCCGAGTCGGTTCGCAAGACGTAAATCTATCAACGGGGGAAGCCACTTTAAGCAACGGTCAGCAGGAGGGAGAGACGGCCTGACTGCGAGAGCAGGAGAAGCTCGAGCTTACACGAAGACATCAGAGCATCCTCTAACGATCCTGAGCACCGACTTCGCAGCCTGGCCCACCCGCAGCCCATCTGTGGCTCAGTACACAACACGGGGCCTGTCGAAGGACCGAAACGATTCGCTGTCAACATGCCGCGGTCGAACTCTATCCGAATCAGGCCTTGTCGTAGGGCAATGTATTGTGCTGGAGAAATCCGCGTCTCGTTCTGGGCAAGACCCCTGGCCAGCGCGCATTCGGCGTAATACAAATGGGTAGCAACCTCTGTTGATTGCGCTTCTGGCGCCGGCTGCCATCGCCGGCTGCCCTCCTAGCGCAAAGCTCGTACGATGAATTTGATCCATACTGAGGATGGCTGAAGGGTGGCGGGCGGAGCACATCCCCATTCGCAGCTAGCGAATCTCGAATCATCTGCCGGGATATCCCAACACGTTGTCGGTGCGTTTTCAATGGGTTCCGGTTGCTCACAGCCCATGGCTCTGCAAGGAAATGGAAGTTGCGGCGCCTTGCTCAGTTGGAGCCAACCCACTACTTGTGTGATGGACGTAGAACTGGCGAGCAGGACGTAGAGATGATCACGAGGTCCAGCTGTCCCTGCCACTGGAGCGCGGATTTATGCATGCATGTCGTAGCAAGCAGCCATTTGCTGGAACATCTTATCTTGCCAAATAATCAATGAAATGAACGCGTTGAGAGCGATGTGCGCGTACGATTATGCCAGATCCCTCTTCTGCACCCCACTCTCAACCGCCATATCTCCAGCTCAGAAGGCTATCGGAACCCTACATGATCCGCCAAAGGCATCGCCATCGCCGGTGCCGCAATTGTTCGAAGTCGTGCAGATGTGCTCCTAGGTTCCCTCTTTCTGGGTGCAGCCTTTGGGGTTGTCCGGTCTGGCGAGAAAGGGTACGAAACTAGTGCGTGCGCTGTGCTATGCTGCAGGTTTGGAAGGAAGAAGGCTGAGGGTCTGCCAAGCATGTCAGTGTCACGGCGACCGTGAGAGAAGCACCACTGGCAGCACGGCGCTCCCAAGCACCCGACCATCTCCTTCACCAATACTGACCCACTTTATCTTTCTTGCCATGGAGCTGCTGTTTGCCGTTTTTGTCTGACCAGTTTCAACAGACTGCTATATAAAAGCTTTCTCGCCGCAAGGATGCGTGCGATGCTGTCGACGCATGCTTCCGCGCCTCTTTTGTGTGCCAGAGCGTGCTGATACGTCGGTTCGCCGAGCTGACCGCATACACGACCTTCAGGCTCCTCCAAGGCAATCGAGCATGATGAAAGAGTCCGCAAGTTCAACCCCAGCCGATTTGGACGTCCATTTTGGACGTCCCGAGTTGTGGTTCTCTCACTCCACTAGTTCGACCTCGACCATGACTGACATGATGAGATGATAGACCTCATCTTGGGACCATTCGCTATCCCATTCTCCGGCTCTTCTATCTATGCCAGGCAGGAGATACCGTCATGGGATGGGCCATGCCTAGAGAGCCGCGCACGTCATCACACCATTTCTGCAAGTCCTCTCGGCGGTATCCCGCGCTCAGCCATGCCATAAAACGGTCTTAGACAGTAAAGGGAAGGCAATATATGCATTCGAGGAGACGACTATCTCTTCCAAGCAAGCAAGTTCAGTGAGGAACAACCGGAGCGCTTCCCACCTGTACAAGGCAAGGAAAGGGAAGGAGAGTGAGGAGAAGGAAATGTGACCAACAAATGAGAAAGCAGGGGTATCAGTCAGGTTACGGCTGAAGTTTCGCAGACGCAATCGAAAATGGGAGCGAATGGGCATTTCACGCAGAGGCCACGGCAAGCGGCGCAGCGGGGGTTGCCTCTTCGACGACAGCGATCTTCACGTCGGCAGGCGCGACCTCAGGAGCAGCAGCGGAGTATTCGATAACCTCCTTGAGAGGAGCGACGGTCCCACGGGATGGGCTTCCAGCGGGGCTGTTCACGGCACTCCTGTAACTGGGGAGGCGGGAGAGCGAAGGCGACTGCAGACCGAGACCGATCTCTCCACCATTCTGCAGGTAGTGGAGGTAGAGATACTTGGAGCCCTCACCGAGACCATCACGCATCTCGTACATCCAGTCGACATTCTCCACGAGGTTGCCCTGGACCTGGACGAGGCGCTCAGAAAGCTCCCGACTGACATCGCGTTCGTGCAGGTGGGTGTTGCTGAGGTCGGCCACCTGGCGCTCCAGAACAGCTCGGGCACTCGCGAGAGCACGGAGCTCATCGTCCTTCCGGTCGAAGGCGGTAGTCAGACGAGACAGCTCCGTCCTCGACGACTTCAATGCATCCTCAACAATGCGGACGCGACCTTCCACAGCAGTCTTGGAGTACTTGACCTCAGCGATGTCGGACTGAATCTTGGCCTTCTCGCGCTCGGCGACCTCGAACGACTTGGTGGTGTCCTGGCAACCCTGCTCGATGCGGGTCTTCACAAGCGCGAGCTCAGCAAGCTCCTTGCGGAGCGCTTGGATCTGCTGCTCGTAGATCACCTTCCACATCCCGAAGTGGCGGATGACCGACTCGTTCTTGGTAATCGTTTTCTGTGTATTCTCGAAGGCGAAGCGGATGTCAGTACGCTGTTTCTTCAGGTCCGTCGTGAGGACAGTGAGCCCAGCATTCTCCGTTCGAAGAGCTGCCAGCTCTAGCTCGAGAGCTGCCTGGCGACGCTCGAACCGTGCGGTCTCCTCCAGCTCGTGCTCCAGCTCAGCCTTCTGCTTGCTTGCCTCGAGGGTCACACGAGACAGCTTGGCGGTCGTCTTGTCGAAGCTCTCCATAAGCTCGGCATAATCGGCCCGAATGCGGTGGTGCTTCTCGCTCAGCGCAATGCGCTCGGAGTCGAGAGTCGAGTAGCGTTGGTGGGACAGGCTGAGGGTGCGATAGAGCTCGGCCTCCTCCCTCGCAAGAGCGACCATCTTCTCGTCGCGCTCCCTCATCTCCCCGTTGAGCCACATACCACCACCCAACGCCTCGGCAACGGTCTGCTCACGAAGACGGATAGTATTGGCTTCCTGCGTCAACTTGATGTTGGTGAGCTTGATCTGTTCCTCGATCTCGCGCAGGTCCTGTTGAGTGTCTTCGGACTGCGCTTCCTTTTTTTCTGCCTGGACATCGTGGCTTCCTCGCTTGTAGGCGGTCTCAGTCTTGACCGCCGCGAGTTCGGCTTCGAGCGTCGCCTCCTTCTGGTCGTTGAGCTTTTTCGCGGCCGCGGCAGCTTCCCTCAGCTTCCTCTCAACCTCAAGGTCGCGTTCGTGCTGGGCCTCAGCCGCGGCGGCCAGCTTCGCATCGTTGATCTTATCCTCGGCGACAGTTTTGGCTAGGTCTGCTTTCGTGTCCGCCGCAGATTCCTTAGCCTTCTTTTCGATCTCATCGGACTTCTTGGCGCTCTCAACTGCAGCAGCCTCGCGCTCATTCTCCTTGGCGATTTGGGCAAACAATTTCTCGTTATCAGCGCGGTGCTTCTCCAGCTCGACGGGGTCCAGGGTGACTGGCTTGTAGTACTCCAGCTCTTTGCCGTTGAAACGAATGCGTTCACCGAGGTTGATATTGTGGAGCTTCCATTCCTTGTTGCCGTAGGTGGCAAGTTTGGTGACTAAAATGCCGCCTTTCAGTTCGTAGGGATCATGGCTCGCGGAATGGGTGATCTTCTCTCCTCCCCACTGAGGCTCCCCATTGTGATTGCCGAGGAACAGGTCGATATCGATTGACGGCGTCTTAGGGCTCTTCTTGTCGACCTGATGGAAGATCAGGTTGCGAGCGTGCGGCTCGTGATGCAGCGAGAGGGGGAGGTAGACGGCCTTCGGTGCCATGAGATAGCGGTGGATAACTACTGGTGTAGATGTTCGCGGTGATTTGGGCAAGGTAGAGTTGGTTGTGTGGTTCGTTTGTGAAGGTCGCTTTTATAACTTCCTGACGCTGACGATAGGAGTAAGGCACGACCTGAAGCTGAGCCTCCCGCTTTCGTTGACAAGGACCCAATGCAGCAAAGCTCGGAGAGAGAGAAAGCGCCGTAATGGCGAGCGGTCAGTCATTCTCCGCAGAACGACAGGGTTGTGAGAAGAGCTTGTCGGTTTCACGGGAAGACGACCGCCGGATGCGTTGCCCACCAATCGCGGTTGTCAGAAGGCATCCGGTAAGCTTGGCGCCATATCGCACTGGAGCTTCATGTCAGTCAAATCAGGAGTGCAAGTCCGGGTTGACAGGCCCTAATCGGGCTGATGAGAGGCGCTGATGCAGGAACAAGGGAGAGGCTCCAACTCCGGAGAGCAATTGCACCCGCTCCGGTGGTGTGCGGTTGCACGCGAGCCAGGTACCATCAGGCGTACGCTCAATCACTCTTTCGGCCGGTGCAACAGTTGATCTGCATGCAGCTCGGTGCCTGACGGTCAGACGACAAAGACGGCTGGTCAATGGGGTCAGGGCCGCCTCCAATCCAACGCCACGTTTGGTGGTGAGGCGCAACTTCAGGGTTTGGAACCGGCCGGCGCTCATTGATGGTCTGCGGGCCGGTGTCGTCGCGTTCCAGCATTTCTCGTATTCGCGGTCTTCTTCGGCGGCGTGCGGTGGAGTCGAAACGTCGAAACGAATAGCAGGTATCAGAGTCGTCGTCCAAAAAGTGAGGGAGCTACCCCACAGAACGAAGCTTGATGCCGTGACACGTGGAAGACCAAGAAATGTTTGCCAGTTTGGTTCCGCCAAGGTGTGCGGGGTTCTGAGCGGACGATTCCTTCATTCAGCCCGTCCCCATTGTACATTCCAAGGCTCCGGTGTCTTGACCCTCCGGCCAAGTCCGCCTTCAATGGTTGCACCGCCAGATCAGTCACAATGAAGATAGGCTCGAGCACGATTGGGCGACATACCGATCAGCTCTTGCCTCAGGCACACGCTTCCGCCCCGGAGATGATCTCTTTTTGCCGGTGCCACTCCACAGTCAGCACTGCTCTCGTTGCTGTCAGTTAGCTCTTCCGCCCAAGATATTCTGCGTCCTGATGGCGTGTCCCGGTTCAACTGTCCCTGAATGATTCTGCAGCCCTCCTCAAAAGGAGGTCGTTCGAATGTTCGCCGGAACTGGACTCATTCCTCTGCGGTCGCTTTTCTGCACCGGCAGAAGCATGAGCATACTCCCGATACCACCTGATGGTGAAGATGCAGGGACTCTCCCGCAGGTGTTGCGGACCTATGCGACCGCCGGTGCCTGAAACCCCTGTACGGAATTGGGTAGCGAGCCAGCATCAGTGGGAGTAATTAACCGTATAAAAGACGATCGATCTGAGACGGCTGAACCGCACCGAGCAGCAACTCCCTCAGCATCTCAACTCCAATCTCCCCATCAACTCGAATTTTATCTAAGCGCCATGTCACTCTCCCTTCACTTCGAGAACAATGGCAACGACAAACAACGCGTCTATCACAAAGACGCGAAAACCGGCGCACGCACTCCCGCCTTCGACCTCAATGCTATTCTAGGCAACGACGACGGCAAGGCGAGGTGGGGCCTGAAAGGCATCAGCTTCCTCGCCAAAGATCTCTCCATCCACGACGGTCACATCTTGAAGGGTCTTCTGTACCAGAGGTCCCGCAAGTGGGAGCCGGTTAACGAGGACCTCGCCAAACATATCCGCCTCGCGAACGGCAAGAACGAGCTCGAGTCTTTCGAAGTCCCCTTTGTTCCGAAGGACGAGATGGAGGCACTCGAGAAGAAAAACGAGGAGCTCCGCATCTTGCTTGCTCAGGCTGAACAGGCTGCCGCCGCCGAAGAGAAGGTCGCCGATAAGGAGAAGAAGGAGGCCGACGAGGCTCTGGAGCTCGAGCGACAGGCTAAACAAGAGAAGGCCGACTGGGAGAAGAAGAACAAAGCCGAGGATGATGCCCGTGCGGCGGATGTAGCAGCCCACCAGCAGTCTCACAAGGTGGCCCAGCAGGAGATCATTGCAAAGGCCGCGGAAGAGGAGCTCGCTAGCCAGGAGCGTCAAGCCGAACTCCAGTTCGAAAGCGCCGCGACTGTCGTCGAAGGCTTCATAGGTTCGCTCATGGCCGATGCGAAGGCAGCCGCTGAGGAGGAGGAAGAGCTCCGGTTCGCCGAGTCTCGATTGCAAAAGGAGCGGGAGCTTGCCCATCTGCAGAAGAAGCTCGCCAATCAAGCTCATGACATCAGCGGCCGCGAGTTCAACCTGAGCAAGATGTACGGAGATCATGCTTGGTACGACGCCGAGCTGAAGGAGCGCGACCTGAAAATGTCGTTCCTTTTCCAGGAGAGTTCGGAGCTCTACCGCGAGCTGAGCGAGTCGCATACCAAGTTCTCAGCTGTGGACAAGGAGCGATTGGCGCGAATCAAGGAGGAAAGGCATATCAGTCGGATCATTGAGAGCGTGACTGAAGCCCGGAACGACCGTGCCGCCAAACTGGCTAAGGTCACGCGCGAGTGTCGCGATCGAGAGGCGCAAATCAAGGGCACGACGTTCAAGAAGACACGTGTTGCCGCCAAATGCAGCGAGCTCGAGCGGGAGATCGACACCCTTCGTCGGGAGAACCTTGCACTGAAGACGCTGACCTCGGACCTCAAAGCCGAGCGCAGCGCTATCGAAGCCAAATTGACGCGTGCGAGGACCACTGTGGCCGGCCAGGAGCAAACCATCGAACACTCCAAGAAGTGGAAGCAGGTGTACGACGAGCAGGTCGCCGCTCTCAAGCAAGATATTGCTGAGGTCCAGAAGGCTATGGTCGTTCTGGAGGAGGGATACCGCGCTGTGACAGATGCGTTCCGAGCCGCCCAGTCTTCGAAGGAGAAGCTGCAGGCCGAATTAACGGCATTGAAGTACTCCAAGACTGCCGTCGACGCCGAGGTTCTCGCCGTCGAGCAAGCTATTCAAGAGACGCGTACGGAGATCTCGCAGCTCTCCAAGTCATTCGAAGAGCGCGACCGGGAAGTCCGGGCGATGGCGAGTGCAAAGGCCATCCTTGAGCGTCGCCTGTCCGAGCTCACTCTCTCGCACCTTCACGAGCGCAACGTCACGCGGAGCGTCTCCCAGCGCCTCTTTCACGTTCAGGGCAACCTGGCCGAGAATGTCGACTGGACACACGATATGCGCAACGATCTTACGGAGGAATCCAAGTACCTATACCTGCATCATCACCGTCATGCGGGAATCGCGTTCGCAGAGGAGCGGCCTGGTCTCACGCGTCTACCAAGCTACGGGACGGCTATCAGCGGACGAAATGGCGGCCCTGCTGAAAAGGTTGCTGCTGCTTCTGAGCAGCTCGCCGAAGCGATCGAGAAGGCGGAGGCCATCCCCATCGCTCTGAGCCCCGCCGCGGAAATCAAGGTAGCAGAGGACTTTCAGGCCCCTCAAGCTCAGCCCCTCGCCGCCGTCGCAGCGGCTTAGGGTGCAATCCGATCCTTCCCCCCACGCCAGGACCAAGTCACGCCCTCTATTCCCTGCTTCTATCAAGTCGGCACCTTTCGCCAAACGGCGAAAACTCTTTCCCTCCGTTGATATGTGATACCCTTTCTCTGTCAGTTTTGGCTTGAGCTCTCTTCTAGTACGCTACGCTATCAGTTGCTTGATCTGTCCTGTTCAATGCGATCTCCATTGCCCCTCTTCCGAGATTACGCTATGAAGCAGCACCAGAACTGAATCCGATCCCCTGCTAGCCTTAATGATGTGTGATCTTTCCTCAAGCCGAGCCTGGGCGTTTGTTCTCCGAACGACAGGACGAGCTGGGTCGGAGATGCGCCCAGCGCTGACTCACTTTCGTAGTTGCTGCGATGTGACTCAGTGGACAAAGTTGAGCGACAGAGGTCCTGCCTCCGCAAAGTGAGTTGGGAAGGAAACGCCTTGGTGGCATCACGCGCCTATCTCGCAGGGATGGTGAACGATAGATAGGATCATGGACGACTACAGTACAGAGTTTTGCTCTAACAGAACAGGGACACGCAGCGCTAATCGTAACAGAGGTTGTCACGGCAGTGATAGAGAATTATATCATACATTGTCCGGAAACCTGGCGTCTTAGAGCGTCTCGCGCCAGACGCCCCTTGCCCCACCCTTGCTGAAAAGGATACTCCCTGTTGATACTTGTTAGCGGTGCAAAGCCAAGAGACTGAAGAGGACGTACAGAAACGGCTCCAGATGGTCTGGGGTTCTTTGGTGGATGGGGTGATATCGGGTAGCGGAGGAAGGTGAATCGAAGAGGTGCGTTTCTCGGTTGACTTTACGTTGTCGACCTCAAGCAAGGCTGGTTGTGCGGGTTGCGGTGCAGGCACATCCTCCGCCTGCGTCGAGTCAGTATGATAACATTGTGTATCGAACGGAGATCGGAACGTACCAGTTTCTGTAGCAGATCGGCAAACCTCTCAACATACCCATACAGCGTAGGCACACCCTCCTGATCACGTTCTTTCTGCTCCTCGACCGTGCCCATATGGGCATTCGAGAAGCTGCAGCTGATATACAGCTGCCCTTGCCAGGTATACGGACGAACGAGCGCTCCGGTCTCTTTCGGCTTGTTAGGGCCCATGCCGAAGAAGAGCGGTTTGGAGATGGAGAAAACGGGGTTGGTAGTGTGTGCGGGATAGGTCGCGGAGAGGGAATCGTCAATCACTCCCATGGATTGGATGCTGACGTGTCGGTATTTGGGTTCCGGGCTGATACACCTAAGCTCCAAAAAGCAGAGAAAGGGAAATGGAGACTTACGGTTGAATCGGATTCAACGACGCGTTGATCAGCATCCTTATCCCGTCCGGTCCCCAGTGAGCGGCACTCGGCATATATGCGCCCTGCTCGGTCACCTGCTCCTGCAGTTCCTTCGCCACTGTCCACACATCTCGCTTGAGATCCTCGCTCTGCAAGAACCTCTCAAGATGCCGGCACGTGAAGACCCCAAACCCGAGTGCGCTCGCTATCTCCCACGTACTCCGATCCTTTTTGGCTGCTGGACCACCTTTCAGGTACTTCGCCCGCAGGTCGGAAGCACTCGGCAGCATGCGGCCGTATAGTTCCCCATCGAATTCGGTCGGTGGACTCATTGAGAGTAGGACGAGATAGCTTGCGGCGGCGAAGACGCTGAAGACGCCGACCCCGTGTGCTCGTGCAGCTCGCCGTAGCTTGGCTGCGAGCGGAGGAGGCACCATCTTCATGAACGTCCCGCTCGTCCTCGGCGGCGCGTCTTCATGCAGAAGAGGAAGGCCGAATTGCACCTGCGGTGTATATTAGCCTTTGAGCCGACTCAGACAGAAACCGCTTACCGGCGGCATATTCATCACCTCGGCCATCGCCTTCAGGATCGGGTTATTCTCCGGCTTCTCCGATGGCGGCTGACGATCCGGCACAGCTCTTGCAAGCCTCACAGCCTCCTCCCCCCACTGGAACTCCTCCGGCTTGTCCTGCTTCAGGACGCTCGCCAGCTCATGCAGCCATAAATCGAGCACTTCGAACGTCCCGATCCCATCCAAAATCGTATGCCCCGTCCGGAGCATGACTCCATACTGATTCGACGCCGCGTCGCCGATGAAGTTGACTTCGAACATCCATTTCGAGCGCGGGTGGTACATATCGGCGATCTCGGCTTGACGCGCTTCTAGAGCTCGGTCGAGGTCCCCGTTCGCCTCTGCTAGCAAGGAGCTCCGATCGAGGACGACTTCGTCCAGGTAACGGGAGACCTCTTCCTCTCCTGTGGCGGTCCGGTAGACGAGCCGACCTTCTCGTGGCTTGAACTCGGCTGCGTTGGTGAATGGCGGGAAGGCGATGAGGGCGGCGATACCGGGATGATGCCATCGAAGTGCGCGAGTAGCAAGCCGAGCGTGCTCGATTGTCACAGTAGTCGACTTGGGAATGTCGAGATGACATGAGAGCACCATGTCCGTATAGCTCGTATGCATGGTGGCTACGATAGCGAAGGTGTATTCGCTCGCCCAGAACGTCCGATGCCAAGTCCGGGCCTTGGTGTCCTCCGAGATGTCCGGCGAGTCGACCTCGAAGTCCGGCGGAGCATGCTGCCAAGCATAGGAGCTGGCCATTGTACGCGGGGAGGGAATGGAAGGATGCGGGCGGGTTCGACTTCGCAATAGGTACACATGGTTGACGCCCTCTGACTTTATACGCCCCGTGGCGAAGAATGACGAATCAAAGCAAGCGCAGTGCCTATCAGAGATCACGACCAGGAAGGTAACGACATAGACGACGGTGTGTGCATCCAATGTTGATGGGAATGGTGTTCAAGGCGCCGGATGGTCAGGGCCACAAGAAGCAGATCATCACAAGGCACTCGGATCCCTCGACATTATTCGGCGCTTCCTTTGAGCCCGCAACGGCGGTCTCCAACCACCGAACGGCTAAGAATATTCCGCATAGGTTCATCATCTTCCATCAAGGGCCGGTTTCCGTCTTCTATCCCGCTAGATAAACCGGCTTTGCTCAACTTCAATTTGGATATTTGATGACTATGCCTCTTACTGGATCCCTCCTATACGGCTCCGACTTGTCCACAGGTGGTTGATGAAAAGGTGGTGTGCGACTGAATTGTGGGCGATTGACGGCGTCACCAACGCCCTTGATTCCGCTCTTGGGCGTCTGCTACGTCTATTTACGCCTCAGGTTTCTGTTTCCGTCCTACCTGCTTGGGCCTGCCTTGTGCCATCTCCATCTCTCTCAGTCACAGAAACGAAATTGCGATTCATTTCCCCATCCATCTTGCTACGTATCCTATCTCATTTTATTTCAAACTACATGATACCGACAGGCGACGCGGCCCCCGCGGGTCGAGCACCTTCACCAATCGTTCCTTGGGGGCCCGGGCTAGCACGCGGAATAATTGATGGGCGGTGTATTGTTCCTGATTTTCACAATACTGGGCCAAACTCGACCAAATCACTCGACGAACCGAGGCACAGGGGACCCTATCTACCAGATACAGTTAAGAAGAACGGATGTCTTCGGTACTTCTTGCCCTGTCACACGCACTGTTCAATTCGCGTGCTTTCCGCCGGCGACTGTGCTACGCGCGGGCGTTCCCATAGTTGACACCGGTGCCGAGTTGGAGTGTGACTCCTGCGGACGGCAAGAGGTCGGCGGCGGCATGTAATGTCCTCCTTCTTTGGAGGGACATAGACTTAATTATGACTACATGCTGGTTGCGCCGCCCTCGTACTGAAGAAGAAACGGCCCGAAAAGTAGCTTACGTCAACTCTCCGCTCCTTCCGAGGCATTGGGAAAGAAACAACGTAATGGCACCCGCGAGGCTATCACACCCCAACACGAGCCAGAGTCCAGCTCGGAAGTGCCGTCGGTACTCTCTGGGAAGGCAATCAGAGCGGAAGGCCCGTCGGGTGTGAAGTGAAACTCGACATGCATCCAGGCGAATCGCGAGATGATCATACTGGCCCGGATTTGAGCGGATTTGCCGGCGAGTAATGGGTCAAGATTGGTTAAACTATTTTCGTCTGATTTGGGTGGGCGAGTTGGGAAAGATGGTTGTACAATGTGTCAATGCCAGGATCCAGTTCGGGCTTTCGCCATGTGCATGTTTCTGAAAGGGATTAGCGACGCCTCGTTGTGACTGAGCACACGTATAACTCAGCGCGACTCCATCGGCGGCGCTCAGCCCGAGGTCCCGAATACTGGCAGTCCGACGAGTCGAGCGAGATCCATATGATTCCTTTTCGTCCCTCGGATTTGCAGCTTCCGTACCGTTCGGTTGCCACCTTCTGTACCAGGAACATAGACTGCCGCTCTAGCCTTCCAGCTCAATGGGTCATATGCTCCGGTCGGTCAATCCGTGCCTGGTCTTTGTAGTCTCCATCCTATTCAGGCGGCTTAGGCTAGATCGGCTGGGAACGGGATTGGAGATGCTTCTTCCCCACCGGGTGGGTCGGACGTTCTCGTTCCAAGCTTGCGGGGAGGCGGCCGTTGACCTATCGGTTTTCCGGTCGTTCGAGACTTGCCGGTCGTATGCTGAACACGCGTAGAAGGCAGGTGAACCGCAGACCACTGATTGTAGTACGGTCATGAGATGGAGATAAGAGTGGAGTGGGAGGACAATGCGCACCTGATAGCTATCTGCTGGCAGGGAGCAGCTCGTTCTTTCGGGAGCAATAGATGAGCCGAGAATCAGTATTTGCCAACAATGACTCGCTCGGTCGTAATAGAACCCAGGACTAGTCAAGCTCCAAAAGCGACGAAACCAGCGTAAGTATGCCCCCACACTGCTCACGAAGTACAGTTACGATAGGTTCGTCCGCACGTTCGGCTTTCCAGATAAAGATACATATAGATTCGGATGCGAGTTTCTTGATACAACGATAATGACAACAGATCACAACATCGCTATTTCGGCTTATTCTTATTCTTCAACGTTAAGCCAGGAAGACTAAACATCTGCCCACTTGTTAGCATCTAATGGCACCCGTATAACGGTCAGCACGGACCTCAAATATCGCCTCCGCAGGCACGCCCCAGCCCTTCTGACCTCGCTGTACTCCTTCTACTCGATCTCCGACTACGACGCCTACTACTGCCCCGCTCTCCTTTGAGACGATTGGTCCGCCGGAAGAGGATCCGGTAGGAAGGGGAAGGAAGAGAAGATGGGCGAGATGGTCATATGTGCCCGGCTAAACGATACGATCGGGTCTGTTAGGCGCGTGCAACGTGAGCTAGGATGGTTGGAAAGCGCACCTTCGCATCTCGCCAGGCTTGATCCTTGTATCCTTCGATATGCCCCATCCCCCATCTCCGCCTGATCTTGCCGTCTATCCAGCGTTCCCATCCTTGCAGCCCTCCCTTAGCCAATAACGTGCTCTCCTCGGAGGAGTTATGCACTCCGACTTCTGCTTGCTCTGGAAGCGGGTAGGGCGAGACCGGCAATGGGCGGAAGTACGATTCTGCCTGTTGTGGCACTGAGAGCAGGGCGAGATCCCGCCCTGGAAGGCTGGACGGGATCGAAGTAGCGGGGATGGGCCGGCCAGAAGAGGTGAATATAAGCGTGGCTCCGCCCGCTTCTGCAGGCGATATGAATTGAACCTACGACTAGAGCGCATCAGAGGTGCATCATCTCAATTATCAAGCAACCAAGACGCACCTGCTCGATCGTATGCGTGCAAGTGACGATCAACGTCCGACCGCCGTGCTCGGGCTTGGGACCATACCGCGTTCGTACAGGAAAGCCGGAGCAGACGACGACCCGTTCTTGCCCGGCGGGCTCGGCGACGATATGCGCGATCAGGACCGTGCCGCCATCATCTTCCGCCTTTGATAGATCGACACGCTTGCCCTCTGGAGGTGCAGGCTCGTAAGGCAGATACTCGTCCAGCACCCGCTCTCTGTTCTCCTTGTACTCCCTCAACAGCTTGCCCAGCGGAGTGACGCACGATGAGGACCGCACGCGCTGGAACCGTGAGAGGATGTACTCATCCAGCGCGCTATGGCTGGGCTGCGGATCGCGGGCGGGCGGTGGTGGTGGCGTCGACGGTCCAACGCTTGCACCGGGCGCTTCGGGCACGGGCGGAAGGTTGGGCGGTAAGGCTGAGGATGGCAATGGGATTGCTAGGCGCCGCCTGGACTGCCATCCCAGTGAAGATATGTTTAGTACATTGGATCGTAGTCGTGGTCGATGCATTCGACGTAGACGAGGTCGTCGTCGGTGAGGACGCGAGTGTTACTTGGCGTTGCGGGTGGAATCGGCAGTGGGCGGCGCGTTATCTATTGTGCCGAACATTATCCGGGGCAGTTGATGCTAGCACCAGGATGATAATAACATTGGCAGCCATTGATAGGAGTCCCTTTGCAGCTTAACCACAAAGTTATTGGTCTTGAGCTCATCCTGGGCAATTGCACATGGTGCAGTCCCGATACAGGAGAAATCGAACACTTTAGAGACACGCACTTTTACTCAGAACTCGCAAAGCCGCATCATTCATACAACTACTCTGCTACAATCCTACATTGCTTCTTCTCGTAAACACTTTTTCGTTCATTTCGTAACTCATTATCCTTGCTTTGACCACCTCTCGCCTGCAACAAGGCCGGGTATATCGGAGACTCACTCCAACAAGTCCCATCCCCACTCCTCCAAACCCATAACTCTCAATCTTTCCTCAACATCCCGCACCGAGTTCCGACCACCAGGCCACTTCTCCTCCTCACTTCCGCTCCCGCTCCCCTCGGCCTTAGCCTCAGCCCGGAGCTCCTCAAGCATCTTCCACCATCCTCTCCCGACACCTCCATTCGCCCATCCAACCACTTCTACATTCCATCCCATCCTCACCGCTGCCCTCGCGCACCCGACGAAGCCTTCTTCGTTGAACTCCGAGCTCGCAGCGTCGCCCGTAGCGATCACGAGTGTATTCCGCGCTTTGCTCCGACTGGGCTGAGGACGGGAGAGGATAGACTTGTAGATATGTAATTGGAGCAGCTCGTCCACTGCTTGTTCCTTGAACCTCGGCGGTCGGCTGCTTGAGCTGCTTGATCCTCCGACCTGCACAGACGTGGCGGAAGGAGCGAGCAGACTCTGCCTCATCGGGGTGGCAGGTGCGAGGTCGGTGTCGCTGCTGTCCGCGCCCTGCTTCTGCGTGGACTTGACAGGGACGCCTTTCTTCCTGAATTGTTGCTGCTGCTGTGTCACGCTGACAGCTTTGGCCGATTGAGGGCTATTGCCCTTTCCAGACTTGCCCGGCGAAGAACCTTTCGCCCGGCTAGCAGCCTGACTCACCCTCTCGCGCGCCTTCTGAGGTACGCGCTGGAGGACGCTCACTTCATATCCACAATGCTCGATCGGCTCCAAGCTAGAATAAAGCGGCGAAGAAGCCACCAGGACCCGTTTGGTGATCGACCGGCCACGCTCGAGAAGGAGGGCAAGAGAGGGGTAAGAGAGCATATGCTTCGGCTTGCCAGAGGGTGTGGAGGGGGATGATTGGGCGTGGGATGCGTGTGCAGGGTGGGCAGGATGAGAAGGGTGAGACGGAGGAGGGGGGTTGAGCTTGAGCCATTCCAGGAATCCGACCAGAATATTGGAACTGCCCCTCCGTCAGATCCGCGCGTCTTACATTGTCACTGGAAAGCACGTACTGATCAATGAACACATGCACCTCCCCTCCCTCCGCCTCGTCCTCATCCTCATCCTCCACCGGCTGAGTTGCCCACCGGCGGGTAAAGTGCTCCGTCTCCCTGATCCTGCGCTCCAGGAGCTCCCTCTCACTAGGGAACTCGATCATCAGCTTCTGGCAGAGCTTCATCAGCCTCTCCGGAGGAGCTAGGGAGGGAAGGGGGAGGAGGGCGGGAAGGATGTCTTGCGCGTGCTTCTTCACCGGGAATGCGGAAGTCGCGGTGGGCTTCGTCGCTGGCTGCAATGCTTGTTGCGCAGGTGGAGTCGTCTGAGTCGTCTGTCGGAAGACTTGAGTAGAAACCTGAGCGCGCTGCTGAACCCTCATAGCCTGCGCCTGGGTCTGCGGCCCGATAAATGGCGGCACCGGCAACGGCCTTTGCTCAACAGCAGCAGTAGGGAGAAGGATCTTGACCGGCGTCTTTGGCGTCTCACTCGCCCTCCGTGTGGCCTGGTAGGACTCCGCCCCGGGTCCAGCAAGGAAGGGAGGGACATGAGCGAGAGTAGTGGGGAATGAGTAGGAGGAAGATGGGACAAGCGTCTCGCCGTCCATCTCCCCTTCGCCTTCTCCTTCGCCTTCCTCGTCCCAGGACCCGTCGACGTCGATCTCCACTTCGTCGGGCGACGTTTCGTCCAATATACTCCCCGCCCTCGCGCCCTGCAGGACCACTCCAACCCCGGCATGCCGAACAAGGTCGTCCAACAAGGCCCGCCTCTTAGAATCCGAATCACTGCCCGTTCCCGTCCCCGTTGCTCCACCCAAAGTAGGCGACGAATACCCGAACCCAGTCGCTTGGGGAGGGATATATGCCTCGGTAGGGTTGTACAGCGGTCCTAACCACCCCCCCAACCCAGGGAGGGGAGGGACAGCAGCGGGAGGGCGGGAGAGCCTGTTCCCGGGATGGGCGAGTTCTCGCAGCGGACGGGTTTGAGAGTGCAGGTATGCGAGAACGGACTGGAAGTCGCCCAGTTCTTGGGGATCGGAGGAGGAGGAGTCGTTTGCTCCTCCGCCTGCGGTGGTGGTTTCGGTCTGCTGCCAGTTGTTGGGCATGGGTTGGGGCCATTGCTGATGCTGAGGATGCTGGTATGGTTGCTGTGCGGCAGCATAGGGGTTATCGCTCGCCCTGTATGCTTGCGCGTATCCTGCCGCAGGGAGAGCAGTAGGCGTCACCCCCCTCCCCTCGCCCTCACCCTCGCCCTCGCCCTCACGTCCAACCACCGTCTCCCTCCCCCTTTCCCAGTCACGCGAGAAAGGCGCCGGGCTCGGAAGGGGCATAAAGGCGTTCAAGACCGGACTCGGATCCTCACTTCCCGTCCCAGAGCCAGAGCCAGAACTGTCAGAGCTGTTGGCGCCTCGTTCGGACGGGGCGAGGTAGATGTCCTTCAGTGGGCCGGACCAGACGGTCGAGAGTTCTGCTTCTGAGTTTGGCGAGGGTGGGGAGGATGATTCCGAGTCTTCTTCTTCTTCTTCTTCTTCTTCCTCCTCCTCTTCGTCGTCCTCGTTGTCCTCGTCGGATTGGGAGTGACTAGGAATGAACCGGCCGCCCGCTGATCCGAATCTAGTGTCACCCGTGACGGGCGAACCGCCCCTAGGAGTCCCGCCCCTCGTCTGCTCCCCCCTGACCCTCGCAGCACCAGGATGAAGCGCGTGCAGCGCCGAAAGTACATTGCTGAAATCCCCCAGTCCGGCTGCAAGGTTATGCGCAGGCGAGGGAATGGGAGAGTGAGCGAACGAAGAGGACTGGGATGCCGCGGGCGAAAGGGAGAGTGAGAGGAGGGTCGGGTTGGACGAGACGTGCGAGGTCTGCGAGTTGGTCGAGTTGGCGGTTGTCTTGCTCGTGTTGGTGAGCTTGCTCGTGTTGCTCAGGTTGGTCTGGATCGATCGGTGTGTCCCGTGGGAGTTGGTCGAGTTGTGCGAAGAGGCGCGTTGGTGCGTCCCTTGCTGGGCCTGAGAGACAGGTGGGACAGCCTGGTACTGCTGCTGCTGCTGCTGTACTGGCTGCTGCTGGGAAGGGCGATGCTGTGTAGGCTGAGCATACTGCTGGCTCGGCTGAATGGGCTGATAGGTCGTATGCTGGGGGAAGGACGATGGTGGATAGGACGGAGGGTATGGAGGTGCCATCCTGAGCGACGTATGCTGTGTCGTGTGCGCCAGTCTCGAACGCGATAGCTCCCCTCAGTGGTTGGGTGGCTTATGGGGGTCGTCGTCTGGCACGATATCAATGTTGAACGGACAGGCAGAGGTAACGGATGGAGAGGTATATAACGTCCCCCGAGTCTCCGAGTCTCGACGTCGTCCGGAAGTCTACTTGCCAAGGCGAGGATGCGGTGGGGTCGTCCTCGAGCGGCGCTAGTCGCTCAACGCCCGCACGAGCCAAGTGGTATATCTTCAATCTTCAGCTCAACGTGGCCTCCCCGCTCCAGCTCCGTGGTCGATCTCGAACAAATTCAGCGAGCAACCGCAAGCAGGACGGAAGAGCGGAGATGAGGGATGACAGAACAAGAGACGAACGAGAGAGGGTGTGTGAACGAGAGTCCTGTCCTAGTCACGCCCCCTCCTGCTGTCCGACCGTCGAACCGTCCGACCGTACTACTTCCCGGTCCGTTCTTCCTGCCAGTCCCAACGAGGACGCTGTTCTCTGACCTCGGGTTCGGTTGGGGTTACGAGCGCTCAATCTCCGAGCCGTTTGCTTCTTCCGCCCGAAGTCAATGTCAAAGGTTGACAGATGAGAGAAAGACGGGGAGTGTGTGGTGTACGGCTGCCAAGATGCAAGAGAGACAACGTGCGTCGGTCGAGCCCTGCGGGTCGTGTGCTCCAGTCGTGGTACTCAGGCTCCTGCCGTCCGACTGCTGGCAGTAATGCGGCAATGTCGGAGTGAAGATCTTCAAACCCAAAGACTGCAGGCAAATAGGCGTGTTGTAAGCCCCGTCGACAGGCGTTGGGATAGGAAGTAGGAAAGGGCGGTCTGAGAGCTGGTTGTTGCGTGTGTGCCTCGAGGCGTACGCACGCGTGCGGCGCGCCCGTAAATCGCCAGAAGCCCACTTCCACTTCCGAGTCAGGGACCCTTTGGGATCGGGCGACGTCAGTCATAGCACGTCAGTCGAAGAACGCGGAGGGAGGGGAATCGCCGATGTGTCTTACAGCCGACACGGTCCGCAGCCTGGTAGGGAAAGGACAATCGGCGCAGCTTGTATCTAGGCGCACTATTGAAATGGTTTGAATCAAGTGGGTTTTGGCGATCTGATATACATAGTGGTCAAGTTGGCCATCAAGTGAGTATTACTTTGTCGCGGCGGGAAGGGCAGTCGTTGGTGTGAGATGTGACAACCCAAAGAAGGGAATCCCACCGAATTCTCAGCACCGCCACCAAGTTGATGGCAAAACTCGAGCGACCGCGTCCAAGGACATCTTCCTCCTTCACTCAACGACCTCCCACTTTCCCCTCTCACGTCCGACATTTCCACTCCCTCTTCGCGCCCAACCGGGGGGGCACGGCTCCCTCCTCCTCCTCCTCCGAGACGATGTAATATCCCCTGCCTAGGGAATATCTCGCCCTTCATTGGCCAATCAGACTGTACAGTAGGTAAGCCAAAAGTCAAACCTTTCGTCGTTTCCACGCATTTGTGTTCCTGTATGATGAGCAACACCTTCACAACTTCATGGTTTGGACGACCCACCCGGGAGCTACTGAGGAAGTGCTCGCCGGGGCATGAGATGCACGATTAATCTTCTCGCTGACTTCTTTCTTCTCCCTCTCCCCTCTGCTGTCGAGAGAACTGGACGCTGACATCTGGTTGAAGTAGGTCTGGTCGTTAGTTCATAGATGGATGTGGTGTCTAGGTTACATAATGGACGTGTCTTGGCTCAGACTATGGAAACTCGCGTGCGTGTCTCCGGTGAAAGATGCGCGAAGAGCGGCGCATATGCGTGTATGCGCATACTCTCACGCATCGTCCCCCTCCTACCTCCACCGACTCACAAAATCCCGCACGGCCTCCCAATACCCCGGCTGTGCACACGTATCATTATGCGTCCCGCCCTCACACTCCCACCACACTCTCCTCTCACCATTCCCTTTTCCCGAGTTCCCATCTCCAGCCGCTTGCGCCCTCACTCCCCCCTTAGCACCTCCTTCCTCCTCCCCCTTCTCCTGGACTCCCTCGGCTGACACCGGCTCGCCAGATGCCTCACAAGCCAACTCGAACAACCGTCTCATATGTGTTGGGTGCACCAGCTCGTCTCTCTTCCCGGCTAGGAACAGCATTGGTGTTGAGGGCGGGATGGATCGAATACGGGTCTCGCTGTCCCATGTTTGGTGGCAGAGGAACGAGACGGGTTGGAGGAGTGGGAGGACGGTCGGGATGAGTTTTGGCTGCGGGGTGGTCAATCAGCATCGACGTATCTCCTGCAAGCGAACGGGCGCGGGGGAAACGTACGATGGAGAGGAACGTATTCTCTACTATGACTGCGTGGATCAACTCTGGATAGCGCGATGCCAGGTCGATCGCCACTGCCCCGCCTAGGCTCTGGCCGTAGAGGAAGATCTTCGTCTCCTTCAGAACTGGGTGGGCGAGGATATATTGCATAGCTGTATCGGCGTCGATGCGTATGCCTGCCGGGCTTGTCAGCTGCGCCGCAAAGCGGAAAGGAGGGACGGGGGGGGGGGGGGGGGGGGAGACGGACCTTTCTCGCTCGGCGTCCCTTCGCTCAGCCCATACCCGCGGTAGGAGAGCATAAATATGTTACACTTCATCTTCTGGTAGAAGATGCGTGCGAGCGGTAAGCGATGTCTAAGAAGTCATGGTCAGTCAGGCTGTAGAACCAGGAGGAGAGGTGAATGAGACGCACCCCATATTGCCCGCATTCGCATGCAGCAGAAACACCGTCGGTCGGCGTTTTGCCCTCGCTTCCTACCCCACCGAGTCAACACCAGCTTCGGAGCCCGCGTTCGGGAGAGTGGTGAGGGAGGAAAAGGCAACGCACCGAATACTCTTCCTTCTCGTCCTGCTCTCCGTACCCGTTTAGCATCACGTATGCCTTGAGCTTCACCCCGTCTGGCGTGAGGAGGTCGACATCGTCGTATGGGATCCCGAACTGGCTCGGATTCGGCACGACTATCACAACCATATCAGCCCGCTTCTCCAATAATACTCCCCCTTTACCCCGCACGGTCGAGGGAGTGGACGAGCGGGGCGAGGAGGACGGAAGGCGTACCGGTGCGAGAACCTTGCGGGACATTACTAGGATATATCAGCGCGCTCTGGCCATAATACAGCGCTCCCAGCGTCCCGCCAACCATGACGAGAGCCGTGCCAAAGCTCGTCTACCTTCCCCTGTCAGAAAATCGCGCATACATGAGCCCCTTCGGGATGAGGCGCACCTTCGCCAGGGTGGAAAGCGACGGCAAGTACTGCTCGAAGCCGACCATAACTCCTTTTCTCTAGAGGTTGGGTGCTGGCACTGTGCGGGGACTGGAGGGCTCTGATGCAGGACTTGGGAGGGTTGCGCTATTAATGGTGCGGTATTGCTGGACGGGATGGTGAGCTGTTCACGCAGTCGGCGATGCTGCGCTAGGGTTGTGGTCGGCGTCTAATTATGGGCTGGGACGGTGTGGGGAAGTGACGGCGGTCTTTGATTCCGACCACTTTGATATCAATGTCAACACTTATTAGTGCCTTCGACTCGCATATAATGCTATATTCACAGTGTGAAGTGACAGTGACTCTATCGTCTTGTACAAGGGCTAGCATGAGAGGGTGCTACTGTGAGAAAATGTGCAACTATGTACGTCGGCGGTGTCACTGGCGCGGTGAGAATGTGGAGATGATGCGGGTTGGTCACAGCTTGGCCCCCAAGCAAGCGCTGCTCAATCCATCTCTAATCGGCCCTCTCAGTTGAAAGAGAGATTTGGCTCGCACGTTATTGGCGATAGACATCAGTCGGTTTATTCGGCCCCAGACGATATCCCAATGGTAGTCACTAGAGGACATCAGTAACGTGACTCGCACAATAGAAAGCTGGCAGCATCGCCATCCTACGCACTCTTCAAGCGGGTTTAGTTCGAGACAGCCTCATCCCATTCATGTCCAGCAACGCAATCCCACGTTCGAGCTCGAGGCTTCTGGCCAATTTCGTCCAAGCGCCCACGGTAGACGCCTCAGCTTCGTCGATCATGTTTTCCCACGAGAAACGTGGAAGGCTGATAAACTGCAGGGGGACCTCTTCATCGGCAGCCCACTTGCTCTTGAGAAGCACGAGATCCGCGCAGTGCCCCGGAGTTACACCGGAGAGATACAAACGCTTGCAAGTAGAAGGAAGAGACCGAAGCTGTGTTCTGGAGATGTCTGCGCGGGACCGATCTGCGCTTATGTAGATTTGCTGCAAGACAGGCAGCGACTTTTCCGGAAGACGCACGAGGAGGTTGTGCAACCACAGCTCCAGCATTGTGTTTCCATGATAGCGTAGGAATCCTTTAGCTTCCAGTATCTCGAGGCCTTCTTCGTCCAGGCTGCATGTAAGCAAACGTAGCTTCTTCAGTACGGGAAAGCGACATCGCGAAAGGTAAGATAGGTGGTCGTGGCGGCTTTCAGATGTTCTTATCGTCAGATCGCGTAGTATGGGAAGCTCCAAGAGTCCGCCGTGTGCAGCCGATGAGTCCACTGGCCAGTCGACAATGTCCCAGCTCAAAGAAAGCGATCGCAGCAGCTTGAGTCTGGAAAGCCCTCTTAAGGTGCGCTGACCATTTTCGCCGTCTGCAATATTAACATCTAACCCTTGTAAGGTCTCAGAGCATCTTGTCGCGAGAAGATCGATCTCCCGGAAGCTGCAGTCACGGATGCCGCACACAGTAACGAGATCGGATGCTTGAGAAAGAAGAATTATCGAATCTCTGTTGTTGTAGCTGTACCAGGCGTTCGGATTGAACGAAATATGGCGAATCGAAGGGGCTGGGGGACCCGATAGTCCCAGACAACTGATCAGGGTGGTTGTCTTATCGCAATCGTATACCCGCAACGAGCGATATAACAGATCGCCAACAATATCCTAGACAAGTACTATGTTAGCGCTACGAGTGGATCCTCGTCGTGCGTAAACGGCGTACCTTCCATTCTCTACAGACCAACATGCACACCAACAACGGATGCACCTCCGAAAGGTGAGTTTCGTGGAATTCGTCCACCTCGATGACCTCGAATATCATACGCAGGATATCGTGGCTCAATCTTCTCTTCTTTTTGAGCTCGCTCGATGCTATCTTTTGGAGCAACGAGTGGGTCATTTCGTGAGATGAGAAATTAGGCGAGGGATGCGGATGCTGCAAGATGGTGGAAGGGGCAAAAGACGCGTCCCTCGGCTCTCCTACTTCCGCGCGACGCGTCATGTTGACTAAAACACTATCAGATTATTGGATAGATCAGATCTGAAGCTCCGCAAAGTTTCATGCACCTAGGGAGGATTCAAGAACGAAACGCGGCTACTCCCAACGTTGACGAGAGTCGACCCTGCGACAAGAAACGGACAAGGCCGGGTCGATTTAGACCTTGTCACAGAACATTGGACCACCAATGGATACTTACATCCTGGCTCATCCACAAGCTTTATAAGTACAGCAGGAGCTGTACAGATACAGAGTTCTCGGCTGGGGAGCGGGATTGGGAAACTCGGGCGTCGGGGTGGGGTACACAGGTTCGGAGTCAAGCGAACGCAATGTTTCGGGCCGAGCAGCAAACAACCCAATCGACAATTGTGCTAGATCCCTCCCAGCAGCGGTGCGACACTGCGAAGTGCAAGCGTTCTCAGCTCCGCGTAAAACCAAGCTGGATTCCAATGTTCTCAAATCGTCTTCAGCAAGCAATACGTCACTCATGACCGAACCGAACCGAGCCGAGACAAAGCGCATATAAGCAGGTAGCCAACAAGGAGAGACGGGCATCACGGATGATATAGGATTGAGACGTTCGATAGTAAAGCAAAGAAGAAGAAAGCGAGTAAGGAAACGTAATGTGAACGAGAGAGTCAGTTGGGCATCACGGAAAGAGGGGTAACCGTTAGTTAGTCAAGAGAGGGAAAGGGAAGGAGATCATCATCAGAGAGTGAAATGAAATGCCACACCACGCGGTATGAGCGTAATCCTCGGTCATCTGCTACGACTGCTAGTGATCAATAGCTTGGTATGCGTATCTCGAATGTCGTCTGGTCGTCCGGTCGTCAGAAAGAGCAGCAATATGCTTTTGCTCACCCTGCAACAAAACAAAAGACTCCTCAGCCTCGCCTCCGCTTTCGAGAAGAAGCCGGCTCACCCTCGACCATGACCGCGTCCTCGTCCTCGTCATCTTCGTGCTCGAGCTCAACCGCCGGCCTGCGCTGGGACTTTCTCTGCTGTTGCCCCGTCTCGCGTTCTGCCTGCTGGGCCTCGCGCTCGCGCTCCGCCGTGTCGTCAGAGGAGATAGGGGCGCGGCGCTTGCCTCGACGTCGCTGGCTGCCGCTGCTCCCACTTGTCCGCGGTTGTGGCGGAGAGGCTTCCTCCGACGGACGGCCAACGAACGAAGGAGCGATGCTCGACACGCTCGGGATAGGGGTGAGCACCGTTCCGAAGGGTCTCTCCCCTTCGCCATTCGACATATTCGCAATCCTCGACCGCCGAACCGAGGTATCCGCAAGCGTAGACAGGAACAGGTTGTTCATCGGCGTGGCGTTATCGTCCAGCCTCTCACGCTCGGCCTGGCGTGCCTCGGGGTGAGCACGCGAGGGGCCAGCCATGGGTATACCGAACGCTTGCGGTTGAGCAGCAGTCCGCTCAACCTCGCGTTCTTCGAGTACGTCTTCGTCTTCCTCGTTGCCGTCTTCCTCCTGTGTATCAGGAGAGCCTTCGGAGATGTTTGCGATCACATCCGCGTCTTCTTCGTCTTGATCCATACGCCCGTGACCGAAGGCCTCGTTCTCGACGGCCACTTCGTCCATATCCTGATCTTGGTCTTCTACCTCGATGGCAGGTGCCGGCGCGGGCACGGCAGCAGCCTCCTGCCCGCTGGCTGGCGGTGCTGGATGCTCCACCGCGGCATCCGAAGCAGGTGCTGCAGCTGCCGGTGCCGGAGCAGGAGTCGCGCTCTTCGCAGCAGGCAGCACGCCAAGCTCCTCATCGTCCACGTCCGCATCCAGATCAGCATAACTCCGGCACAAAGGACACATAAACCCAGGGTATCGTTTCTCCACCAGCGGGCGGATACACTTGTAGTGGAATACATGCGAGCAAGGGGCGATGAAGAGTGCTTGACAGACGGTGACGCTCGAGATGCCTACATAACGTTAGTGACGGACGTATGTATGCGCATATATGGGGACAGACAGATTGAACATTCCGTGATGGAGGCTTTCTTTGAGCCGGGGGCTTGACCGTCGCCCGTTGCTGAGGCGATTGTTGCTGGCGCCGAAGTCGTATTAGGCGTTGTTTGGGTGCCGGCCAGTGCGCTGAGCTGTGCAAAGGCGTTCTCACTATGTAAAGGATCAGCATGCATGCACCATCGAGCGCATACATGGAGTAACGCACTTGAAAGCCTCGCGTCCTCCGACAGGCCTATCCAACTCGACACGTATCTTCACGCAGCGATAGATCTCTTCTGTCCCGCCCTGGTAATCGACGCCGAGCTGGATGACATCACCGTCCTTGAGCGGGAAAGGCCGGGATTCCACACTCGGCGATGAGAGGCGGATGTGGTTCAAGAATGTCCCAGAGGAAGAGGCGGTATCTCTCAACAGGACCTACCCCTGAGTCAGCAACTCGTCGCCCAGTCATCACCAGGAAGACGTACCTTTCCACCAGGTTCACTCCATATCTCCGCATGTCCCCTACTAACCACCTTGCTCCGGAAGGTGATCCGCCCATCGTCTTCGGGTCTACCCGGCGTACTGCGTCGTTCGGTGAACCGACCGATCCGAATGGGTGGTTGACCGTCATAGATATGCCGGACGATGGGGTCGAAGATGAGTGAACGGGCGCTCTCGAGGTGGGGGACGAGACGGAGACGATGTGGGTTTCCCGGTGTGCCTGGAGGACCTTGGGACTGGCCACTGGATGCGGCGGCTGGTGCCATCGGAGTTTGAGGATTAGCTGTAGGGGTTGCGGCAGCCTGAGGGGTAGCGTTCGAGCTCGAATGGGTGCTTGTATGCGACAGCGAAGGCGGAGAAGGGGCGGTAGTGCTATGTCTGCGATGAAGAAGATGAGGCAGATGGACGTGGTGATGACTACTGCCACTTGGCGAAGTCGGGCCTTGCGCAGATGAGGCCGTAACGGTAATGCCAGGAGCGCCCGTAGTGGTCGAAGAGGACAAAGAGGCAACTGGAGGTGGGCCACCGGCGTGTGAACCCTGCGGCGGTGCACCCGCGGCCGGCGCACCTTGGCCGCCCGCTGCAATCTGTGCTGCACTGGGACTGGTTGCTCCTGCTCCTGCTCCTGACCCCTGCCTGCGACCACGTAGATAGCTGAAAGGATTGCCGATTTCGCGAGCGGGAGACGGGGGTTGGGCCATCGGAGGTGTATTTGTCATCCCTAACATTCCGGGCGAGGATGGCATTCCCGCTGCCGGTGCTGAGCCTGCCGCCGATGCGGAACGCTGTCGACCAGGGCGGGTGATGGGAGGGGGCATCATAGGCGCCTGGTTGGTTGCGGTGTGGTGTTGCGCTGGAGGGGTGGTCAAGATAGGGGTGGATGAGAGAGAGGGGCGACGTGATACGAGGCGGGAGAGGAGGCCTTGAGGTGTATTGGAGGATGACGCTGATGGCGATGATGACAAGCGATGAGGCGGTGGTGGTGAGAGAGGAAGAGTGGACGACGACGACGAGGGCGGAGGATGGATGGATGTGAGGGAGACAAGGGACGACTCTGGCGGAGACAGACGGGAGGAGACGGTGCTGTGGGCGGCGGCGGTGGTGGTCCTAGCCGGTGGTGCCGGTGGGAGAGGCGGGGACGGCAAAGCGGGGATATACACCATTGCAATATCCATCCTTTCGCCCTTTGCTTTGGTTTTCTACTGGATCTTACTAGCTGTTCGTTGTCGTATTGTTCAAACGGGGGATACTCGAACTCGTACACGCTGTCTATTATACACGCTCACAAAGGGGAAACCAGGCAAATCCGCTGTGGTGATCGCCTGAGCCACGAAAGAAGACTGTGTGTGTTCTTGGACGAGCGAATCTGTGCAACCTTGATGAAGGTGGGAAATGCTTGGCCCCTTTTACAACCCTTTCCCCCCTCCTTCCCTCAACTGGCTCCCCTCTGTGTGCGGGTGCATGCGGCATAATTGGGTGCCTGAACCACCCGTTCTGAATCGTATCTTCCTCCGAGGAACGGGATCAGCCAACGCCACACTGCACCAAACCTCACTGCCAAGCACCGCTCTCTGCCCAGTCGATGATATCACCGCTGATCCCGCTCAGGCGCCTCATTTCCCCTCTCAGCATCAATCCATACGAAATACCTCTCGCCTCTATTTCCCTCTATGCACATCTCCCCAACCGCGGACCCTGCGTGCCCAGGAACATCACTTCTCGCTTACATTTCCCATCTTGGAACGAGTCTCCCATCCCCGGTAACCAGAAGTTCTGAGTCAACCTAAGACCACTCAGCTGCATCAGGGGAGAAACCCCGCCAGCAGCTGATCTCGTCCCGCGGCAGCGGCAGACCCAGTCACGCCGAATCACGCAGCCCTCCGTTGGTCTCAATCCGAATTATCCGAGATCCGTCACCCTCTTCCCAAGTCACTTGACCCAATTCCCGCAGCTTATCACCCAAACCTTACGTACAGCCCTCATCCAAAAAAATGTATGCGTTCGCAGTAAGAAGCTGCTGAAATCCGCACGCCTCGTGTCCTGCGAGCCCTATCTATGCTTCTCGTTGAGTTGCCAACTTGAACTCCGCTTGCCAGCTGGCACACCGTCCCGGATGCCGATTGCCTTTTTTTTGCGGGGAAGGCGGTGCGGGGTCTGATGGATTCGTGCTTCTTCGTGAGAAGCCTGGAATGTATGAGAAGTGAGTGGGTCGTGAGACCTGTGTTTGGACTGGACGTTGCCGCTGACTTCGTGCTGGCGCTCGAGAGAGTTTGGTGGCAACGATTGATACTTGCAGGGCTAGCGGTTGTTCACTGTCGGCATGCTGGCTGGATGTTCGTCAATCTGATGATGATTATACGGCTCCTTCATTCTACGGTTGATTCACAGTATTCCGAGGTTAAAGGAGATGCGACCTGTAGATGAGCATTCCCTTGGCCTTTGTAGCCTCCTTCCACATACATCCATCTAGAGCGCGGTCTTCTCCAACTCCGCACTAACCTCCTCCACAGGCTCCTTCCCACCTCCAAGCACGGTCTTCTCAGCCCTCACACTCCCCCCTCCGACAACCTCATCCAACCCATCCCACCTCTCCAGCCCAAAGACTCTCTCCAGCCTCGCAAGCCCCACAACCAGATAATCCCTCCTCATCGCGAACGTCAACCTACACCAGCCCGGCACAGGATGTGAGAACGCCTGTGCCGAGCCTACAAAGACTTTCGCAGCGATAATGCGCTTGATCATGTCCGCATCCCGGGCTTTCCCGCCGTCTTCTTCCACTTTCGTTAGCGTCGCGCCGGTGGTGGAGTCGACGTCGCAGAAGAATTGACGGAAATCGGCCATCACAAAGTGTCCCGCATTTGACGGTCGGTACGGGATGTTGTGGAACTTGAACCACCGAGTGAGGAACTCGTACGCCTCCCTCAGTCTCCGCTGGTTTTCCCGTATGAACTTGGGGAAATACACTTCATCTTCCAATATCGCCGACCAGAGAGCAGCCGCAGCAGTACTCATCTTCATAAATATGCTCGTGCTCTTCACTGCTGCCAATAGACCCGGATTACACTGCGAGACGAGCACGCCGCCGCGCAGGCCGTTGGAGTTGAAGTCCTTTGACATGCCGTACAGGACGTGTATGCGCGCCGGGTCGACGCCTTCCTTCTCCCAGTCGATCGACAGCGCGCTTATGAAGGGCGTTGGCTCGGGAACGTCCGAACTGGGGAAAACGGAGAATGCGTAGATCTCGTCGGAGATGAGGTGCAGGTTATGCGTTTCGCAGAATTTGCCGTAGGCGAGTATGGTTTCGAGAGGGTAACACCCGCCGAGCGGGTTATGCGGGTTGCAGAGCATCACCGCTCGGATCTTCGTCCCTCCTTCCTCGGCATTGCGCAAGGCATCCTCAAACGCCTCCAGTGTTTGCACGCCAAACGGGTCCGCTTGGTCCACCGACACGGGTACGGGCTTGATACTGCTTCGAGCGGTGAAATCGCCGTTGAACCCCGTATAGTACGGTGTCGGGATGAGGATCCCATCTCCTGGATCTCCGAGATGAAAGACGAGCATGTCAATCACCGCGCTGCACCCAGCACCAGCGATCATATGCTCCGGCTTGACCTGCAGAACGGGTTTGAAGTACCTGTTGAACATCTTCGCCAGTGCGTTCGAGAGCCGCATAGACCCACTCAGGTCGTTCCCGTATGTCAGGTCGACATCGGTGAGCTTGAAGTGCGTGTTGTAGTACTCCACTAGCTCCACATGTTGTAGGCTGTTCTCCGCTACGCCGAGGTTGCAGAATCCCTCGGGGTTGGAGGCGGAGTAGGAGTCTTGGAAGAGGCTCTTGGCGAGCTGGATGAACGGTCCAGACTGGGCGAGCGCTTCTTGTCCTCTTGCAGATAGCTGTGGTGCTGCAGCAAAGATCAGTACACTGCTTGACGGTTGACAGAGGCCAGACGCACCGGACTTGGACCCATTCACCCCGTTAGCGACGGTCATGGTGGCTTCTCAGATAACGACCAGCCCATTGTCGACGGCTTATAAAGAGCTGATAACCGTATACAGTCTGTCCCACGAGCGGATGATAGGGCTCTGCGCATGTCCGCCCTCGAGTTTGTCCGTGACTCGGCCGGGTCGGATGGAGGGAGCGGTCAAGGCGAAAGTGCCTCAGGCTCATGCGGGCCAAGACGGGAGCGGATCGGCCTCCAAGTCAATTGGGCCGAGTATTGCAGCGTGAGTAACCCGCCTCATCATGCCCAACGCCGTCCCATACCAGGTTCTGCTTCCAAGAACGAATCGCATCGACTAAGATTGCAATAGCTAAGCTTAGACCAACAGTCCTAGTTGACTGGTAGCTGCGACCATGCTGGATGAGACCACGTCGTTCCCCTAAGCGTCACCCGTGCGAAATAGTCACTGTCCAGTGAGAGGCCTCAGCTCGCAGGAAATCCCAGGCGATGAGCTAAAGGTGTTTGAAGGAGCAAGCAATGACAGAGGACACAAGCTATAACGTTTGAGCTTAAATATCGGTACAAAGGTTATGGTTGACCATCGGTATCGATTAGGGCATGGCGCAATCATGACGCCTTCTGGAAGGCAGCGGTTGTTTTGCCCTCTTCTCCCCAGCTCGCACCCTTCACTCCAACCTCGTAGGAGAACAGAAGTGGGCCCCCGGTTATCCGGCCTGTCAATGATCGGTAAACTCGGTACTGGGTAGCATTCGCGGGGTTGCTTCGATATTGTAGGAGTCGCATTTTAGCTTCCTGCTCACGAAGGGAACTGCAGGCAATGTAGATCGACGAATTGGAGTACAGCACTTCAGGCGACTGGGGTATGTCGATGCATCATAGGAAAGGGTATAATGAGTGGTGATGCCTGCTACCAAGCCGACAGCTTGCTTCAGCCATCCGAATCTCAGAAGCACAACAGGTGCTTCCCCATCAGCGAAAGCTCGCGGTACACATGTACAACCGTTCTCTGCAGGTCGGCTCATCTCGTCCTTCCTCCATACTCTCAGGCTCTTATTCCATTCGTCCACCTGTCATTGACTCTCAAGGGGGCTCAAAATGGAAGGCAGAGTATTAGTTGGCCGGCTCGGCCGATTAGGCGGACTGCCGCAGCACCCAATCTATCGAAGAGCATAGCATAGCGCCAGGACGCTAGTCCTGTGCTGTTCAGTGTCCTGGCTGCGTCCGGAAAGAAGGCTTATGGAAATGGCATTGAACAGACTAAATCAAACGAACGATAGGGTACTAGAAGATCGCTGAGCCAAAACAGAAAAACGAAGGGTATCACATATCAACGGAGAGAAACAGCTTTCGTCGTCTTGCGAAAGGTGCTGCTTGATAGAAGAAGGGACTAACGGTTGTGCCTTGGGCCTGGGCGGGGAAGGATCGCATAGTACCTAGTAAGCCGCTGCGACGGCGGGCGCGGGTTGAGCTTGAGGGGCTTGAATCAAGAACTGCCATGAGGATACCAAATCCAGATAGAACCTCAGTGCCTCGTCGCTCCGCCTCTTAGGCATGACTAGCGCGGCATACACCTTTAATGAGGGATTCTGGAACGAGTCTTGATGTGCGAAGCAGACTGCCGCCTGCATCAGGAAAAGCTCCCGCATACACCGGTCACAACCCACCCTGCCGGTCCCAGATTTGCTTCTTTCTTCCTTCCTCCCTACTTTCTTATTCCGTTTGAACCAGTACTTGTCTTACAAGGAGACCATCATGACCTCCTCGACGAGGAGCGTTGATCTCTCTGTGGAGCTATGGTTGCGTATCTTCGAGATTCTCGAACTGGATGGCAGAGTAAACCGGCTGGGCCAATTAGGTGGCCAACATCCTATTCTTCCCATACTCTTGGTCTGCAAAGCATGGAAGGTCTATCTCTGTGTGTTCTGGCGGTATCAAACGTCGACTGACAGCATGCTAGGTGCTCGCGACGCCTCTGATGTGTCGACATATCGCCTTCACACATGGAAACTCCTTCGATGGGTTTATTCAGCAAATTCTTCATCCACCGACCACCAGCGCTCTGCCGCTTCATTTCACACAACACGCCGACCTCACCATTCGTTTTGGTACGGGGTGGTGGCCGGAAAACTGGATTGATAGACCCACTCTGCTATCAATGATGCCCCGTCTGGTCTCCCTCCGCCTGACGGGCTCAATTCATAGGGAAATGGCCGTGATCAGCTATACGTGCCCCTCCGTTAGATGTCTCACGATCGACGATATCCATGAGGTAGTGGACTCAATTCGCTCTATCGGGCAAGTGAAGTCCCTACGATGCCTGACACTCCATGGATCAGTCTACGGCTTTGATTCGGACTTGTTTCGAGCTCGGCCTCGTCTGCAGCTTCGGAACCTCGAATCCTTGGATGTGCACCATGTGCGAGGTAACTTGAGATTCGCTGCGCTCCTATACCTCCTGGGCGGCGACTATCCTCGCATCCGTCACCTTTCCATTAGAAGCCCGGATCACCAAGTTGCGGAGGCCATACACAACTTCTTCCGATTGAATGGACCCACCATTCGCCATCTCGACCTGTACGCGCCACGCTATCCCATGGAAAGCATGGATAACCTCCCGCACTTGGGCACTCTTTCAAACTTGTCTACGGTCGGACTCGCCAGCGCGTACCCGGAAGTCTCCTGGTGCTCTAGCCTTCCTCGCTCAGCCATTACATTGAAACTATACTTGCCCTCCTTCAGTGCCCTCGTCGCCGGGGAGCTCTGCGAGAGGATGCAGAGCGTTGCAGCTGCCTTTCCCGATCTTCCCTTCAAGTATCTCCAAGTCAATACTTTACGGCAATCCCAAACAGGATGCAACCTTTTCTGGTGTGACAACAGTTGCTGTCCGGAGGAGAACGGGGAAGATGGGTGGCCGGAGTGCGCGGAAACTCTCACTAGGCTGGGTATCACCCTGCTTGATAGTAAGGGCAGGCCTTGGCAGGCTGGGCTGGTAGCCCAGGTTGCAGGTTGAATGAGCACCTTGATTATGCAAAGCGACCTCGGTGGAGAAGGCCAGAGGTATCTGTACAGCCCAGCCCTATGGGAGCCAGGCGAAGGTCCTTGTGCCGTGCCGTCAGACTCACCAGTATAGCCTACCTGATACAGTAGTCTGAATCACTTTCTCTCCCTAAAACAACAAAATTTGTCGAGGCGAACAGAGCGACTATATCGGAACAGAGCATCCCCGACTCGCTGATTCACAATCTTCCGCTCACAGTGCAAACTTTGGGGCTTGTGGGTTTTGCTCCGTTTGAAGGCGAAGAAGTGAGCTGCGACTGAAGCTCGCAGTACGGGACAGATCCATGGTTCTTCATTTCACCGTCGTCCGCATCGCACCTGGATCTTGACCGAGCGACAAAAAACCCACCCCTGGACCATTCCCAATTGGGCGGCATACGCTGAACGTCTGCGCAGCATGGGGATCCAGCTTCTGGACGACTTTGGCACGCCTTGGGAAACCTGCGATCCGCTCACTGGGCTGGTGCGAGTGTCTGCCGAATGAGGATGGGGATACGCAACAGTTTCCCCGAACCGTCCCGAATGGCTCGTCGTGGTGTGACCAGGGGCTTATAGCAGAGGAACCATGTTGCGTGACGGTGTGGTGATGTCATGGCCAGAGGGGCTGGGGGAAAGACAGAGTTGGGAGAAAGATAAGCAAAGTGATGACCGTTCCATCAAACCTGACGGGAGGACTCGAGACAGTGACGTGGACGGAGAGAGAGCTGCTCTAACATCATGATCATTACGGAGCATAGACTAGGTAGAGGAATACCAGAGACATTCGATCGCAGATACTGTTACAGGCGCATCACGAGACGGAGTGCGTAGCCGATCGTCATAAGAGAGGAGCATCAGAAAGCCTAGTTGAGATATTGCTTGACGATCTCCGGCAGCTTTGGATCCTTCTCGGACAGCATCGCCAGTGTATCGTTCTACCGCTCAAACTCAATATATGCCCACAAATATAGACATATGCGCACGTACCCAAAGTCTATTGGCGGCACTAGCGCCCCTCTCCGAGATGACGAAATCGCTCGGCTCCTCGATCTGACACCTGTCGAGGAACACGCCCGATTTGCCTTCGAGATCCCTCGCAACGGCGGCATGGACGAACATCCTGCTACCGACTTCGGTGGTACGGGCGAGGATTCGGGTCGAGGCGACGAGGATGGCGGGTGCGTCACGGGCGAGGGAGGAGACGCACATGCCTGGGTTGACGGAGTTTACCGTCAGGTGTGTGTTGGGCGGAAGGCGGGACGCTAGCTCGCGAACGAAGAGGACGTTGAACAGCTTCGAGACGAAGTATCGGTTCATGGGTGCGCTAGTCGACGATCAGCCACGATTTTCCTCGAGTGCAGCATTGGACATACTAGAACTTGCCCTTCCTCCCTTCCTCATTCAGCTTCTGCAGCACTCCCTCTGTATCCGCCTCCTCCGGATCGGAAACCCAATAATGGACCTCGCTGGCAACGATCACCAGCCTCGGTTTCTCCGCCTTGAGTAGATAAGGCAACATCCGTATAGCCAGGTGCACGGTCCCAAAATGGTTCGTAGCGATCGTGAGATCCCAGCCCGTAACAGCGCGCTTCAACGGTAAGGTGTTGATACCGGCATTCTCCACCTGAAAAAGCATAAGAAAGTGAATTATATGCGCATATATGAGGGCGTACCAGGATATCCAGTTTCCCCCCGCCTTCCTGGTCGAACCTGTCCACGAAGGCCTTGACGCTCTCCGGATCTGAGATATCAAGCTTCCAGCTCTCAACTGTGGAGCATCCTGTGGCAGTTCTGATCTCTTGGGCAGCTTTGTCACCCTTTTGAGAATCGCGGCAGGCGAGAATGCTATGCGTGAAGGTTAGAAAGGCCAGAAACTTCTGAAGCACGGACATACAGTTTGGCCGGATTCATCGTAGCAAGATGCTTGGCAGTTTCATAGCCCTGTAGCGGGAGTTAGGTAGGCATCTTTGAAGGAAGGATTATGGGACATACAAGACCAACATTCGCCCCTGTGACGATGACCACCTTGCCAGTCAGATCGACAGCAAAAGTGGACACCTCCGGTATCCTTTCGAACTGATGGCGAACAAAGTTCCAGATGGTCAATCTCATCGTGGAAACAGGTCGTTATGTGCAGGAGGGAGTTCAAGTTATCAGCTGGCGTTTGAGTAGTAGATGGTTGTACAAGATGAGGTCAACCCTGGCTTTATAGTCAAGCCCCATTCTTGCCCAGCTCGTTATAGCTGCTGGGCGATGTTCCATGAACATGAACAACGACGCGTATCTGTGTGCCGATCATGACGACGTGCTCGGCGGACCCTTACCGCCTCCAAATCAGCTTATGTAATCGCATCCACGCTACGGAGGCAGACCTGCGTTTCCGTGGACGCGTCCGTCCATGACGCGCTTTTCGCTGCTCGGCACTCACCCATCATCATTCCTGCCTGTATACAGGTCCAGCCTCGCGCATTCGGCCAGCTTCAAAAAGTCATATTGATTGGCGGTCAACGCGCTTGCGGTCGCTGTCTCTCTCTGTCGTGGACCAGCTGCTCAGCCAAAACACAGAACAGTTGCTTCTGAAATGTCGAGGACTACATCCACGCGCGGGACAGCCTCGCGCCTTTGTCCAGACATCTGGTGGATGGTGTTCTGCTATGTTGAGCAATGTGTCAGCCCGCTCAAGAAAGGACCTCTTCTGAACTTGATGCTGGTTTGTACAGAATGGAAGGTAGGATTCACGGGATGTTCCGCCAAGTAGTGTTGCTAAATCCGGGCCCAGAGAATTGTCATGCCACTCCTATATCGAACCCTCGTATTCCACGATGAAGCGCGGCTTAAAGCGTTCGCACGACATCTCACGTCCTATGATCTCAGCACCCGCTGTGGGACCTTCGTTCGATCTTTTCACGTCTTCGTCACTCCTTCCCACCCCTTGAACAGTAAGATTCTAGCTAGGACGCCACAGCTGCAGTCCTTCTCTGCCTTGCTTCCAACATACCGAGAGATTACATCCCTGGCCGCAACATGTGCTCAGTCTCTACGCCGTCTCCACCTAAATTTGCTACAAATGAGGCCAACCGAGATGAGAAGTGGTTTACTCGCCATGGGTAAACTGCAGGAGCTTCGCTACCTCACACTCTGTCAATCGCGATGCGACAGGCCTCTGGACGATCTTCGAACATTGGCAGGTCCCACCTTCCCTTATTTGATTGAACTAGAACTGCACGCGACCGGCTTGTTCGGCCACGAATGGCTTCAATGGTTTTACAGCGGACATTATCCAACTCTTTCCCTCCTTACCATCGGCAATTTCGAGCCTATTACTCTTTCCCAGCATTACTCTTTCGTTGTATCAGGCGATCATCGGCTGTGCACACTCGAGTTCCACACATGTTGCACATGTGTCGATGGATCCATCACTCTTTCCGAAGCTCTGGCCACTTTTCCTCGCGAGATTTCTGCTTCTATTGAGGAAATTGCACTGGTGCACGAAGGCGATCAATACGACCATACGGCATTTCTTGAGGTCTATTCTCGCTTTCCGCCCAGCGTACACCACTTACGACTTTCTCACGACAACCAGAGCCGCCTTCTCGATCACCTCGACCAAGTCATTTTGTCGTCCTTGCCTATACCATTCACGTCGATTCAGATAGACGCTGTGGAGGAGGATTTCTCCTGGGAACGCCTCCTTGAAGATGAAGAAGAATTGCATCATGTCGGTCGATGGATTCGCTGTGCTCGACGCCTGAAGCGACTCAAGAACATAGCGCTGCTGGACGTCGACGACATGGAGTTATCGATGGAGATCGTGCCCGGATGATAAGAGATATTTCGGACGTCCAGGACGTGGGGATCTGATACAGCCGGTCAAGCTCGAGCAATACCGCAGTGTGCGAGAGGCGCCGCAACATCTAAGTGGCAGATGCGTGTGGTCCGCCCACTACCAGTAAGCCTGAGACTCCTGTACGTCACTGCGACCTTCTAAACGTACATGTACAGTCTGATTATTAGTACTGCGCGTCGCATCCATGATCCCCGTCCGTGTAATAAATCATTCAACGACGTTCCTCGCTGAAGTGAAGGTGTCAACCCACCAGTCGTACTTGAACATCTGCCAGATTTGCAGCGTCTATCAATCTGCCAACCAGATCGAGTCTCTTCTGCTCGCTAGGCAAAGCTTGCCTCACGTTCACAGTAGGACGAGATCGAGCTGCGATGTCTAAGGAACCAACATAGTGTCCCTTGTGGGTGACGAAGTTTGCGGTAATGAACTATCCCCGTAACCTCACCGCGCGTTACATAAGAACAGGTCATCTACAGTCTTTTGCGTCTCCGTGAAGTGAGAAGCCACGTCCAGGGTCCGCCCCTCCACGGCTCAGACGAGATCCAGAACGGCGCAAGAGGGGCAGTTCTTGTAGAATAAAACTATGATGGTGATGGCATTGGAGAGGCCGTAACGCAGAGGACACGTAGGCTCCCCAGGCAGAGCACTACAGTGGTGCGCAAAAGTTTCGCACCGACGTTCTCGGTATTTGGTAGGAAGGTATCAAGGAGAGAGGTGTTCGCTGAAATCAACGGAAAGGAAGGAAAAGCACTCGGGAGCGCAACGTAGGAGACACTGATGAATCAAGAAATAACGAGCGGGAGGGTTCGAGAGATATAATCAACGTGGAAAAAACGAGGTGAGAAGCAAGTCTTTCTTCTCAAGATGTTGCGACGACGGCTGGGCTTGCGACGGGAATAGCCCCGACTGGCTCCTCGACGGCAGCGATCTTCACATCGGCAGGTGCGACTTCAGGAGCAGCAGCAGAGTATTCGATGATCTCCCTGAGGGGAGCGACGGTTCCGCGCGAGGGGCTTCCAGCGGGGCTGTTCACGGCACTCCTGTAACTGGGCAGGCGGGAGAGCGAAGGCGACTGCAGACCGAGACCAATCTCTCCACCATTCTGCAGGTAGTGGAGGTAGAGATACTTGGAGCCTTCACCGAGACCATCACGCATCTCGTACATCCAGTCGACATTCTCCACCAGGTTGCCCTGGACCTGGACGAGGCGCTCAGAAAGCTCCCGACTGACATCGCGTTCGTGCAGGTGGGTGTTGCTGAGGTCGGCCACCTGGCGCTCCAGAACAGCTCGGGCACTCGCAAGAGCACGGAGCTCATCATCCTTCCGGTCGAAGGCGGTAGTCAGACGAGACAGCTCCGTCCTCGACGCCTTCAACGCGTCCTCGACAATGCGGACGCGACCTTCTACAGCGGTCTTGGAGTACCTGACCTCAGCGATGTCGGACTGTATCTTGGCCTTCTCGCGTTCGGCGACCTCGAACGACTTGGTGGTGTCCTGGCAACCCTGCTCGATGCGGGTCTTCACAAGCGCGAGCTCAGCAAGCTCCTTGCGGAGCGCTTGAATCTGCTGCTCGTAGATCACTTTCCACATCCCGAAATGCCGGATGACCGACTCATTCTTGGTAATTGTCTTCTGTGTATTCTCAAAGGCGAAGCGGATATCGGTACGCTGTTTCTTCAGGTCCGTCGTGAGGACGGTGAGCTCAGCATTCTCCGTTCGAAGAGCAGCCAACTCTAGCTCGAGAGCTGCCTGGCGACGCTCGAACCGTGCGGTCTCCTCCAGCTCGTGCTCCAGCTCAGCCTTCTGCTTGCTTGCCTCGAGGGTCACACGGGACAGCTTGGCGGTCGTCTTGTCGAAGCTATCCATAAGCTCGGCGTACTCGGCACGAATGCGATGGTGCTTCTCGCTCAGTGCAATGCGCTCAGAGTCAAGGGCCGAGTAGCGCTGATGGGAGAGGCTGACGGTGCGATAGAGTTCGTCCTCCTCCTTCGCCAGGGAAGCCATCTTCTCGTCGCGCTCCTTCATCTCTCTGTTCAGCCACGAGGCTCCTCCCAACGCCTCGAAAACAGTCTCCTCGCGATGACGGATCGCCGCGGCTTCCTCTTTGAGTTTGCGAGTGGTGGCGCTGATCTCCTCCTCCATTTCACGCAGATCCTGCTCGGTCGCTAAGGAACGCGCTTCGTTCATCTCAGCCGTGGCAAAGTGACGGCCGGATGCATAGGCTGTCTCGGCCTTAGTGGTCGCCAGATCGGCCTCGAGCTTCGATTCTTTCGCAGCATGGTCCTTCTTCGCGGCTTCGGCATCCTCCTGGAGTTTCTTCTGAAGCGCCAGATTGGCGTTCTCGGTCGCCTCGGCCTCAGTGGCTGCTTTGGCGTCGTGCAGCACATCCGCGGCCCGTGCTTCGGCCAGCTGTTTCTTGGTGTCGGCTGCGGCTTGTCTAGCCTTCTTTTCGATATCGTCGTACTCCACGGCCTTTTCCTGTGCATCGACCTTGCGAGCCTTCTCCTTCTCAATGTTGGCGAGCAGCTTCTCGTTGTCGGCCTTCAGCCTGTCCAACTCGGCCTGATCGAGGAAAACCGGGTCATAGTACTCGAGTTTGTTGCCGTTGAGGCGGATGTGTGCGCCAAGATCAATTACCTGTCGGATCAATTTCCCATTGATTGTGAAAAGGTTGGTTGCGAGTTCATGGTCTTTGACGCCCCAGTATTTTGTGTCTGCCGAAAGGGAGATGTCCTTCCAACCCCATCTTGGCTGGCCGTTATCATTGCCAAGATAGAGATTGAGATCGATGGGAGGTGTACGAGGACTGTGCTTGTCGACCTGATGGTAGATCATATGTCGGGCGCCATTTGTCCAATGAAGGGAGAGGGGAGTGTTGTCCGTCATCTTGGTAGTCGAGGATGGAATTGAGCGGCAAGAGTGCAGGGTATTGCGTGGGTATGTATGCGTAGGTGGAACGACCTCTGGCGAGATCAGCTTTATAGCCTGACGTGCCAGCATTTCTGCAGGGACCGAGCCTCTAGAGCCGTGCCCATACTAAGGTCCGGAGCAAAAGAAGAGGCGATCGTGTGCGGACGCCCTTTCTCCGCAGGACAGGGGTGCTCCAAGAAATGGTGTGGTTGACCGGAAGAGGCCCGGCGGCCGGCGATGTGATAGTCGCAATCGTTCGCATTCGACGGCCGCCTTTTTGTCCACAGAAGCGCAGAATGATCATCGTGAAAGCCAAACAACCGAGTGCCGCGATCTTGATGAGGTCGAAGTACGGTCTACGGTACACGTGATGCAGGAATGCCAAGAGGCTCTCTGTGCGAAGAAGCCATTGCTGGTTGCGGCCGCAGGCCAACCCGGCACCATCAGGCGCATCTTCATAGAAAGTCATTGTTCAGCCCAGTATTCCGTAGCAGGCGGTCACCAGGGTCAGGAACGACGTTTTCATCTTAACGCCACAACGCCACGTTCAGCGATGACAGGGATTGGACCCGACCGGCGCTCATGATGGTTTGCGGGCCGGACACGGACCATCTTCAGGTCTCTCATCCTTGTGGTTGCCTTCTGCCACCTCCAATGCGGCCGAAGTAGTCGCAATGAATAGTCTGAGTGAAGCTTAGGTGCGAAGGACCCGGCTGCATTATTCCTCCAGAGGTGGTCATCGCGGTCGTACAAAGTTAGGTGACACGTCAACATCTTTTGGCTCCGTCAGAACGAGCGAGCATGATCTCCGCAAACTATTCCTCCGACCCTCTGCCTTAACCAGTCAGATAACATCTCGACTCCCGTACCGGGCTGTGGTCGATTTACCTGTTTCGAGGAGAGTCATCTAAACGGCTATGTTCGGCGTTGCACTTCTACTTTGCGATCCACTTACAGGCCGATTCTTGCTGATGTCAACTACCTTGACTAAGTAAAGGGGTTCCTTGCTGGCTGTGGCGTACAAGGCACGGCGGCCCTGAACTGTCACCGGCTGATATTGGCGCTCCGAAGAACGCACACCGTACGATGGAAAGGCGCTCCTTTAATCGGCAACGGCCTCACGAAGCGCCGGAACGACGCATTACGGCAAATGTGCTGTAGGCGTACCTCGCTGATGGTGCGGCGTTATGCGATCGCCGGTTCCTGAAGGTCGCGCGTGGCAGCCCATATTGGGCTCACAGAAACTTGCCTTGTACGTCTGCTCCATTTATATACTGCGAGATGAGGCCAAGCTCAATCGTATCGATTAGCTTTTTCCCTCAGGTCCCAGTTCACACCCGTTGTCTCCCAGCTCGCGATGGCACTCTCCCTTCACTTCGAGAACAATGGCAACGACAGGCAACGCGTCTATCACAAAGACGCGAAAACCGGCGCACGCACTCCAGCCTTCGACCTCAATGCTATTCTGGGCAACGACGACGGCAAGGCGAGGTGGGGCCTGAAAGGCATCAGCTTCCTCGCCAAAGATCTCTCCATCCATGACGGTCACATCTTGAAGGGTCTTCTGTACCAGAGGTCCCGCAAGTGGGAGCCGGTTAACGAGGACCTCGCCAAACACATCCGCCTCGCGAACGGCAAGAACGAGCTCGAGTCTTTCGAAGTCCCCTTCGTTCCGAAGGACGAGATGGAGGCACTCGAGCAAAACAACGAGGAGCTCCGTATCTTGCTTGCTCAGGCTGAACAGGCTGCCGCCGCCGAAGAGAAGGTCGCCGATAAGGAGAAGAAGGAGGCCGACGACGCTCTAGAGCTCGAGCGACAGGCTAAACAAGAGAAGGCTGACTGGGAGAAGCAGAACAAAGCCGAAGATGATGCCCGTGCGGCGGATGTAGCAGCGCACCAGCAGTCTCACAAGGTGGCCCAGCAGGAGATCATTGCAAAGGCTGTGGAAGAGGAGCTCGCTAGCCAAGAGCGTCAAGCCGAACTCCAGTTCGAAAACGCCGCGACTGTCGTCGAGGGTTTCATAGGCTCGCTCATGGCCGATGCGAAGGCAGCCGCTGAGGAGGAGGAAGAGCTCCGGTTCGCCGAGTCTCGATTGCAAAAGGAGCGAGAGCTCGCCCATCTGCAGAAGAGGCTCGCCAATCAAGCTCATGACATCAGCGGCCGCGAGTTCAACCTTAGCAAGACGTACGGAGATCATGCTTGGTACGACGCCGAGCTGAAGGAGCGCGACCTGAAGATGTCGTTCCTTTTCCAGGAGAGTTCGGAGCTCTACCGCGAGCTGAGCGAGTCGCATACCAAGTTCTCTGCTGTGGACAAGGAGCGATTGGCGCGAATCAAGGAGGAAAGGCATATCAGTCGGATCATTGAGAGCGTGACCGAAGCCCGGAACGATCGTGCCGCCAAACTGGCTAAGGTCACGCGCGAGTGTCGTGAACGAGAGGCGGAGATCAAGCGCACTACATTCAAGAAGACACGTGTTGCCGCCAAATGCACCGAGCTCGAGCGGGAGATCGACACTCTCCGTCGAGAGAACCTTGCACTGAAGACGCTGACCTCGGACCTCAAAGCCGAGCGCAGCGCTATCGAAGCCAAATTGACGCGTGCGAGGACCACTGTGGCCGGCCAGGAGCAAACCATCGAACACTCCAAGAAGTGGAAGCAGGTGTACGACGAGCAGGTCGCCGCTCTCAAGCAAGATATTGCTGAGGTCCAGAAGGCTATGGTCGTTCTGGAGGAGGGATACCGCGCTGTGACAGATGCGTTCCGAGCCGCCCAGTCTTCGAAGGAGAAGCTGCAGGCCGAATTAACGGCATTGAAGTACTCCAAGACTGCCGTCGACGCCGAGGTTCTCGCCGTCGAGCAAGCTATCCAAGAGACGCGTACGGAGATCTCGCAGCTCTCCAAGTCATTCGAAGAGCGCGACCGGGAAGTCCGGGCGATGGCGAGTGCAAAGGCCATCCTTGAGCGTCGCCTGTCCGAGCTCACTCTCTCGCACCTTCACGAGCGCAACGTCACGCGGAGCGTCTCCCAACGCCTCTTCCATGTTCAAGGCAACCTGGCTGAGAACGTCGACTGGACACACGATATGCGAAGCGACCTCACGGAGGAGTCCAAGTACCTGTACCTCCATCATCTCCGTCATGGAGGAATCACCTTTGGAGAGGAGCGGCCTGATCTCACTAGGCTACCGAGCTACAGGACAGCGGTCAAGCAGCCACTCACCAACGAGGCCGACTCCATCAACGTCGCAAGCGGACGACCTGGTGCTTCCGGCCTCAAGTCACTCGGCATGCTGGGCGACGCCATCTGGAACGCCGCACACATGACCACACCGCACAGCCCGGCCTACTTCAAGTCGCTCTCCGAGACGGCACAAGACTTCATGGGGAGCAAGCTTCAGGACTTGTCCAAGGCTGTTGATGGCAAAATACTCGCCTACCAGCTCTCTGACGTGCCGATGTCGACTCCGGTTCCGATCCCATCCATCTGAGGTGCAGGTGTGATGCGTCGCCCAACCACCGCTGACTCGTCAGATCGGCCTTCGTCCCTTGCTTGAGTTGGGGGGGAAAGCTTGCAGGCGGTGAACATCGTCATCTATCCCGGATACGGACGCTGCAGCGTGCTCTTTTTCGTAGTCTATCTTGTTCAACTTAGCTCGTTCTGTATAGTAGGTATCCTATGGCTCGCAACGATCTTCATTCAATCACGGCACAACTTCTTCTTCTGTGCTGAAGCAGATAGCCAAATCCGAACATCGCACTTCCCATATAAGGACTAGCGGGGACTAGACTCGCCGCAACCCCATCGGTAACCTGAGAAAACTCGGCCCGGCAGGTGACCGGCGAAGTGTGTCATCATTCCGAGCACATACCGGCATAACCAGAGGTAATTCCTCCGATGCCCCCTCCACGGACGCGCGCTTCCTACAATGCCCTCTCCGGGGTCTATTTCCTCGGCTGCCCTCCGGCATCCCTAGTTAAGACTTATTTCATGTATTGCTCGGTTCACTAAGCAGCCAGTCCTAAAATAAGTATTCTTCAAAGGCAAAAAACTATTGGTTAGAGCCCACATTTAGAGCCGGTATCAATCAGAAACTGATGGTCAAAAAAAGTCTATAACTCCGAGTATTGAGCCTTTTAGGGGGATATGTGTAGTAGCTTAGGTCTCTGCCTATTCTTCGGCTCAAAGCAGTGTCAGAAAGCTGGACATAAAGGTAGTAGAAACACTAGCAATGGAAACTAAGCCCAGCAGTAACCCAGAATTCCGCAATCTCTGTCTTGCATTGGGGTACTTGGAATTGATTACACGGTATTTTGCTATCAAACTCATATTGTTTATATCTTATTTGCCCTTATATCTCCTCCCCACCCCCCTTAACTGCGACGCGAGGGGCATTGTAGGCCGAAAGACCCCGAGAGGGCATTCTAGGAATTGCGCTCCCGAAAGAGGGCATCGGAGGAATTACCTCGGCATAACCATCTCTCGTCGACCGATGCGCTAGAAGGCCATCTTTTCCCCGACCAAGTACGTTCGTGAGCCGGTTCGATCTCTTTACGCAGGTGGGGAAGCATGGCCCGACCGGAGATGCCCGAACCTACTGTAGTCCGGACCGAGCCAAGTCTGACTCGACCCATCCTAGGCCCTAATGTCCACTCCTTCCAAGATCTATCACCCCTCCGCCCACCTCGTGCCTCCGGCGAGGTATCCTCAAGAGAACAGGCCCACAACCTCGCGGTCCCAACCTGCCGGGTTGACAACCGGGTGACTTATCCGAACGTGCCGGTCGGAGAGGTTCGGAGTTTGATCAGCGCACGTACAAAGGGAGGAAGGGCCGCCGCGGGGCACTAGTACGATGGATCATGGAGTTAATGCGGGCCTATCGTTCTTCGGCCGCAAGCTCAGAGTATGCCCCGCTCCGACAGACAGTGAAAGAGATAGAGTAGCGCCTCGTGTTCCCGTACCCTATCCGGCCGGCTTCGAGCATCACATCGCCGCTCGCGTGCCCGACACGCGTCGGCCTCGCTGCGCACAAAGGTCCAAGGTCTGGGTAGACTCGTTGGAATGTGGCCTTAACTCTAGAAGATCTGGACTGATGCGGAGATTGGCGCTCTTAGAAGAGTCAAGTCCTTCCATTTCGGGATAGAGCAGGTCCGACAGGATGGGGCGACCGACACCCGCGGAGTTGTTGTTGATTTTCCTTAATATGGAAGGCGTGCGTCTTGAAAGGGGCGGAGCAGAGAGTCGGCGCGTCGGTGAGTTTGGCGTGTGAAGGCCAGCCGCCGATGCCGGGCGTGTCGGTGATGTCTCATTGTTTTCGAGACTGGGACTGAGACGGGCGCGAGGCTGGCCTCGGGCAGAACAAAAGTGCTGTTCTTGCCAATCGTTTCCACTAGATGCCGTTTAGCGGTACGATGCTCAAGGAGGTTAGCTCACGGTTGTACTAGTGTATGGGGAACAAAACGCCGTTAGAGTACAGTACAGCGCGGCCTGACAGAATTGCACGTTACGCGCAAACGGCGTTGATTGGCCTTGAATGCCATGCATTTCGATGCTCAGCATCAACGGACGTCTGGCCCAAGCTGGCCTATCCCAGCGTATGGCGATATCCATTATCCCGCTGTACGCCGTCGCATTCCCGCTTCTGAACATTATTGGCGAATAGGAAGCGAGGGAAGGTACTATTGTCCGCATTGTTGAGGGGAGACAATGGCCGGATGAAGGCTGATTATCGATCCTTCCCCTCTTTTGCCCCTTCTCGCGCGGCGGACACGAGGCGCGGCTGTCTGTCCCCTGTGAGACACGGCCAGGCCAAACACCCGTACGCTATCACCCCTTCGCCCGTAGCGGGCAAATTAGCAAGAAGGTTGCCGCCCATTGTCCTCGTTTTCTCCAAACTACTCCTTTCGACCCCTTTTGGACTCGGACTCGTATGGGAACTAATGTGCACGTGGAAACCCTCTGGCGTCTGCTCTCTGATGGGGGCGCCATTCGACTCCGGCCGAGGTCAAAAGGAGCGAAGAGGCGGAGATGGGATGCGACAGAGAGAGAGGGGGAAACGCCACTGCCGGTGCGGTAGTCTCTGAGTCGGCCGCTGCGAGCCACCACACATAAGGCCTTTAAGAGTCTGACTGACAGAGACGGCGGGGGAAGGAAAAGGGCAAAGGCGGCATAAGGCCATTCGTCTCGGCCAATTTTCCGCAGTATTCTCGCTCAGTGCGGTATATAACCGCCAGCCTGTTAGCACGCCCCTTCCTCGCTCACCATTTCCCACCAGCTGACCGTCCTCACCAGCAGTGTCGAGCACGGCCAGCGCCTGACGATTAGCAAGTATGCCCCGCACACCGCCTGATCTGGCGGACGTCCTCGACCGCCTGACATCTCTCAAACGCCGTCGTCCAACGCGCCTCGTCACCTCCCAGGTCGACACCCTCGAGCGACGCGCACAAGCCCTCTCAGCGCCGGTCTACTCCTTACCGGTCGAGCTCCTCTCCTACATCTTCGTCCTTGCTGCATCGCAAGACGACAACTTCCCCCTGACAGCGAGTGCGGTTTCGAGCGCGTGGAGAGCGGTGGCACGGGGGTATGCTCCTCTTTGGGCGGACGTCAAGCTGCGACTGCCGAAGCCCAAGTCGTCTCTCCCTTCCACTCCTACTCCGGAAGATGGCGGGCCTGAGGATGGCGAGGGGGAGCAAGAGGATGAGGAGGACGTGGATGTGGAGGATGTGGTGGACGAGGAGGACGAGGGTGGAGAAGAGGAAGACATGCCGTTCTCGTACTACTCTGCACCCTTCGAAACACGTCAACGGCAGCGCCTATCGCACCACCTCACTCTCTCCCGCCAGTCTTCGTTACACCTCGACGTCGAATACGCCGCCCATTCTCGCACGTCCGCCCTTCTGAAGCTAGTTCACCCGCATATACCCAGGTGCAAGAGCCTCAAGCTGTGGAACCGGGGACCCGCGCTTCCCAGACTCGGGGAGCTTTTGGCCGTACCCGCGGGGGGGATGAGTATGTTGCGAGTGCTGGATTTGGCAGGATTCTGCTTGCGAGATGTGGGAGAGGCGCTCGACCTGCTACGTCAAGCACCGGCATTGAAGGTCCTTGCCATACGAGACGTCCACTTTATCCCTCCTCCTGCACTTCCTCTCCCTACCAGCAACGACAACAACCAGCAAATACTCAGCCTTTTGCAACTCAACGATCTCCTGATCGACGAACCCGCTCCCTACCTCCTCTCGCTCCTTCTCCCTCTACTTTACACTCCCAACCTGCGCTCGCTCACTCTCAGCACGCATACATGCGACCCCAAACGCCTATCCTATATCAGCCTCCGTCCGCCCGTCGGTTCCTGGGGACGAGTGAAGCTCCTGAGAGTCCGAGGATGCGCATGGGACAACCGAGCTGTCCTAGGCTTGTTGGGGATGTGTATGGCCGTAGAGGGCCTGGTGCTACAAGGCACTGTGGTGACCGATCTGCTGCTGGACGCTCTTTCCCGACCTATCCCTACCCGTCCTCGTACGGACGCGTCCTTGGGCGGCGGGGCAGTCAAGTGGCTAGCGCCTAGGCTCGGAAGTGCATATCTACACACCAGAGCGAGGTTCTCCAGGGAGGCGGTGATGAGGTTCGTGGATGCTAGGCTGCCCGTTCCCATCCCCCGGCCAGCGGCTCCTGGTGCTGCTGCTACGGTCAAACCTGTTGCTCCTTCTGCCCTTCCTGCCACGGTCGATCCAGCTGTACCTGGTCCTCAGACAACCAACATCATGAGAGAGCCCGAGGGAAAGAAGAACAGGCCACCGCCGTTGCCAGTCGGAACGGTCTTTCCTCATTCCGGGCTCGCACCTGCCGCGCCGGGAGGACCACTCACCCCTATGACACCCTCCAACCTCCCCAATCTAGCCAGCTCGACCAACTCGCCCCATGTTGACCCCTCAAGCGCACGACTTTCGGCACTCGCAGCTGCTGCGGCCGCTGCTTTGCCTATTATGCCTCTCCCGCCTACGCCTACTTCGCCCTATCCCCCCGGTTCGGCGACAGCGGCGCATACGCCCACTCCGTCTACATTCACTTCGCCGCATCCGCCGAGTCAGACGCATATATCCGTCGCTACTACCGCTGCAGCTCAGACTCAGATACCCACCGCTCGTCCGGGGCAACCTCAGCGGCCTCCACCTGTACGTGCACCCACCCCTCTCCGCCTTCTGGGGATCTTCGGCCTGCAACACACCCCCACGCCTACACCTGCCCTATTTCAGACACCCTCCGTGCCAGTGGCTGCCACCAATACCACCAATCAACAGAACGCCAACCCAGCCAACCAGGCCATCGCTGCTCAGCCTCCACCACCAAGCCTAGCAGACGCCGCCTTCCGCGCCTGGCTCACACGCCGGATCGGCCCCGAGACCCGTACGTTCCCGATCTGGAACAACTTCAGACGAACTGTTGTTCAGCGGTTCGCGGCTGCCGCTGCAGCGAGTGGTGGGGGTGGAGGGTTTGTCGTTCAGCCTGTTGGAGGGTTCGGGACTACGGCTGCTCCAATTCCACTGGTGGCTCCGGTCATCCCTGCCCCGACTCTGGCTGCCAGTATGAACGGCGGAGGGGTGGTTGCACCTGTTGTACCTGTTGCTGCACTTGGTCCGGCTGCAGCTGCGATGCACGTAGGTCCCAGCGCGGCTGCCGTAGGCGATGGGGCAGGCGGAGTGCGCACATACGTCCCACCAGCCCTGGGAGCGAGCTCTGTCTGATCGGTGGAAACGACCAACGCACGAACCTGAACCACCGTATGAGATGATGCCATGCAGTCTTGCAGGGTGGCCTCTCATCGTTTCATGCCAAAAGCACCCTGGACGAAACCCACAAGCGTACGAACGTAAATGCCCTTCAATTCACGACCCCAACCGCAAGCCACTTTGAAACTTCTCTGGCCTCTGCATCATCTCTGTATTATACTTTCACTCTTCAAGCAATTCTCTGCACCACTTCTCGTCGTAACGTGCGCGAGAATAAGCCCTATTGTTGTATCGCTTCACACGTTTTCCCCTCTGACGCTGCCATCCACTCGGTACGGACACTGCACACGTGCCTCTCTTACTCATTTCTCATGGGTTTCCGGGAACAGTTCCTCTCGGCTGAATCTGATTCTTGTCTGATAGTTGTAATGATTGTAGCTCAAGTAGGTTTTTCGCAAAACGTTCCTTGTCACCTAGTTGTCATGCATTCTCTTTCCCCCACAAATACATAGCTTGTCCCACGCATCCCCTCTCGGCCGTAACAGCAAATGCACGCTTTGTACGAAGGTATATTTCGATGATTGTGACTTCTGCCATCTTCACGGTGCATCTTCTGTACATTGTTCCGCAGCACGGGGTTCGAGTCACTACGGCGCCTGTGGGGAACCCCATGCGCCCGTTTTAATCCCGTCTGGAATGTCATGTCTCTGACTCGTCTGCCTTATCCGCCCCTTCCCATTCAAAACTAGCCTGGGCCAGGCGGGGCCAAGCAGCCAAGCTGTCTCCCCGGTAAACACTTAACATGGGGACCGACGAAGCCGCAACGAAAGGTAACATCACCATCTCATCCATCACAAAGGGAGCTCATGGTCTCCTTTTGCTCCTCATTAGCGCCCCATCTCTCCAACCGAGGTGCACGGATCCTCACTTCCTATGGATCGAGTGTCAAGCCCTCCGACTCTCCCCTCCGAGACGCTTACGACCCCGAACACAATCCAAACGGGTACATCAACCTAAATGCTGCCCAGAACACCTTACAACATGCTGAACTGCTCGCCTTCCTCAAAGAGCGGTTCGACCTCTCACAAGTAGACTTCACATTCGGAGATGACCTTTCGGGATCTGCACGTCTCCTCCGAGGCCTGACAGCCTTCGTTAATCGGAACTTCAACCCTACCAAGCCAGTATCGGAGGACGACATCGTGGTCGGCGCAGGCTGCGGTCCCCTCACTGAGCAGCTCTTTCAGTACCTCGCCGACCCTGGTGAGGGTATGCTCCTCCCGGTACCCTACTTCGCTGGGTACATAGGTGACCTGACTGTGCGGAACGGGATTGTGCCTGTGCCAATCTCGGTGAGCATGGAGGAGCATTTCTCGACCTCGAACATGCCGGCCTTCGAGGCCGCACTCAAGAACGCAGAAGGAGCTGGCACACCCATACGCGGCCTCATTCTGTGTAATCCGCACAACCCGCTCGGTCGATGTTATCCACGGGAGGCCTTGCTACAGTATGGTCGATTCTGCGAGCAGCACGACCTGCATCTCGTCTGCGATGAGATCTTCGCCTTCTCTACCTTCCACTGTCCCGACCTGCCTGAGCAGGCGCCATTCGTTTCGGCCTTATCGATTGACTGGGCGAAGGAAGCAGGCTGCAACCCCGCGCGAGTACACATCTTGTACGGTTTCTCCAAGGACTTCAATGCAAATGGTCTACGTGGTGGCGCTCTGATCTCACCTTATAACCCCGACCTTCTCGCGGCAGTCAGGGCGACAAGCCACTACATCAAGATGTCTGGTGCGACGAGCGTATTATGGTCACTCATATTGGAGAGCGATGCATTCTGGTCCAGCTTCGTGAAGGAGAACCAGCGCCGGCTGAAGGCAGCGTACACATATGCGACGACTTGGCTGAAGTTCCAGCAGATCCCGTATTTCCCCGCGTGTGCAGGACATTACGTCGCCGTCGACCTGCGCCGGTTCTTCCCCAGGGTGGATGTCGAGGGTAAGGCAATACCGGAGGATGACGACACTGCGAGAGATCAAGAGCTCAACAAGTTGCTGATGAAGCATAAGGTGATGCTGGGCGCATCTTCTAGCTTTGGGTTCCCGCAGAAAGGCTGGTTCAGGCTATGCTACACTATGAAGCCAGAGAAGATCCTCGTCGCCTTCCGGCGGCTGGAGAAAGCGTATGGCTTGCAGGAGTGGAAGGGTGTGGCTCCCGAATAGGGAGGCTATAGACCGAGATGTTAGACCTTTGACATGGACAGACGACGAAGGTGGCGACCAGAGGTTCGCCTCTACCATAAACTCACAAGACAGCAGGGGAGATTGGGGGCCACCGACAGACATTAGATGAGGAAACTTCACGCTTGATTCTCTTTTCCTATTTTGGCTGTATCTTTGATCCGCGACAGCTTCGGGAAATAAGACGTGTAATCTCTTGATAAGAGCACGTGATAATCACGAGTGTAATGATGGGCGCAAATGATGTGAAGAACGGGTCTGTTACGCGCCCGATGCACAGCTTTGTCGGCTTCTCTTCCCTTCCTCGTCTGCCTTGATTGTCCGCCCTCGAGCGTCAACCTCAAGCACCATTGATAGGACCGGGCGCATCCAGTATCATACACTCGAATCAGGAGCATGGCGTATAATATCGAAAGAAGACACGATGGGAAGAACCCAAGGGATCCATGTTCTCACGCGTTCTGCTTGAGCAATGCAACATGGTTGATATAATGGCCCAGCTCTTTCTATCCCACCAGGAGTATCCATCTGACCTAGCCTACTGAGCGGCCATGCCAACTCCTTGGGCGTGGCAGTCTGGTCCTCCAGCTTTCCTTGAAACATCTCTGCCTGATGAGCTCAAAGCACGTAAATGGAACCGCCCGCTCTGGGGACCTGAAGTCGTTTTCGCTATCGGCACGCTGCTGATGCCGAAGTCATCGGACATGCTGATCTCTTGTCACCTACGTCCTGCCCAAGCATTGCAGGCCATCTCGCTGGAGGATGTGCGGAAGGCGATGAGACTGCTCCGCTGGCAACATCCAGGAATAGCCGTGAATGTCGCATTTCCGCCCTTCACGAGCATGGCCGATTTCAAGGCAAAGGAGGGTCGGCTTGTCTACCGCGCACCCACAGGAGAGGAAGAAGTCGATAGCTGGCTGGACGAGGTCGTTTTCGATAAGACCGGTATTCTCGTTTCCAATGGAGGAGATTTGGGCGCTGCCCTTGCCACCCTGCGGAGGGACCTCGGCGCCGCTTCCAAAGCACGCGAGACGTACTTCTTCAAGATCTATTACCTCGGCGATCGGGCAACGAACAAGCATGCTATCCTTCTTCACATCGGCCACACCATCTCAGATGGAATAGGGACATTCGAAGCCCTTGATCTGTGGCTGCATGCCCTCGCTTCAGTCCTTTCTGAGGAGGACACAGAGTACAGGTGGGGAGAGGAGGTCGAACGGCTAGACAAGGCCATGCCCGAAAGGAGTTCGGAGCCTTGGATTCCGGAGCCCGTCACACTCGAGCATCCGGCTCTGAAAGCGGTAGTCGCCGCGCAGCAAATTCCTCCCGTACGTTCGTCCGAAATTGACAGTGCCTTCTGTCTTGACGGTAATACGTCTACAGCCGAAATTTGGCCTGCCAATCCTGTATCCCGACGCCACTCCAAGTTTGACCGCTAACCTCGTCCGCACTTTCCAAGCCCCGTTCGCCGAGAATCTCCGACTCGCCGCTCGTGCACAAGGCGTAGGCATATTCGCCGTCCTCGTCGCTGCCAACCTACTTACACTACTCAACCTCTCCCCTCCTGCGGACGCTGAAGGCGAGCTGGCGGCGAGACCGCCAGGTCCCGGAGATCTCCGCGGCAAGTATCTCGCTGGTGGAGCTGTCGCCAAGAAGGATCGAAGCACCTGGCAGATCGCTACTGCCGTCAGCAGTGGCGTGATCCCCTGCCGCCATCTCGAGAGGTTCCTTCACTCAATGGAAGGCAACACAACTGTGAAGGCCACAGACATCTACACTCTTGCGCGTGAAATCCAGCAGCTGGTCAAGGAACGTGAGCCGTACCAGGCAACTGCCGCTCGCTGGGCTCCAGTCGCCACGGCGATGCGCATGTCCGCTCTCTTCCAAGCCACCGCCACAACTCTCGGCAAGCCGGCATCCGCAGCTACTGGGCACGACACTCCCAGACTGAAAGTGATCGAAGTGTCCTCAATTGGGCTGGTCGACGACTCCCTTTGCTCCTCGTATCCAGCCAACGCCCCCAATCCTCAGTTTACGATCAGCGAGCCCGTATTCAGCGGCATCCAGCCGTCCCTACCGCCAAATGAGATAGGGGGCTTCGTACATTGCTACACGTGGGAGGGCACCTTTTTTATGAGCTGGAGCTGGCCCCAGGCCTTTATGGGCGGTGTACAGGAGCTAAAGGCGAGGGAAGGTGATGTCACGGTGTTGGATTACATTGATCGGTTTGTTGGGGTGCTTGAGAGGCTTGTAGAAGGCGTCAAGCCGGACCCCGCTTGAACAAGGAAACGATGGGGAAGCGTTGGAACGCAATTGTAGACAACAGAGCTCTCCACGCAACCGGGTCCGCGAGAGCTAAGTGGGATGTAAACGAATCATTATAGACAACACAAATCGTTCCATTTCCTTTCCAATCTACACTATGCATTCCAGTAGCCCGAACCTATATAACCAAATTATGTACACTAAAGAACCATCAAAGAAGGGAGAAATCCTAGCCGCGTGTTATACAAATGTGGAGCCGTCCCAGTCTTTTTGTTCTCATCGCCGACGAGCTAATCATCCCATTCGAAATAACTCTCCCCCTTCCTCTTGCCTTCCTTCTCCCGGAGCCGAGCCATACTCTTCCTCCTGAACGGACTCTTGGACCTCAACGTTCCGAGCGCGCTACCAGGCCTGCCTTGAGATGGTGCCGATACAGGTGACGGAGGCAGCTGAGGCACAGGCGGAACTGGCGTGACTGATAGCGGAAACCGAGAGGAGCGAGAGGAGAGAGAGGGTGTTGTTGACCGCGGGCGAGCATGTTCCTCCGCAGATGAGTAATAGCCGTCCCACTGCCGAGGTTGCTGTAGCGGTGTAGGTGCACGCGATGAACTGAACGAGGGCCTGCCAAAACTTTGCTGATCCGAGAACCTCGGTCGTGCTTGGGGCTGCTGGGCTGGAGAGCTCGCCTGAGGAGTGGAGAGGATTGAGAAGGATGACGAGGAAGTAGACGTCGATGTTGAGGAGTGTGTTTGTGTGCGACTCAGCATCGGTCCTTGGCGACTAGGATCTTGCAGCCGGAAACCAAGTGCGACCCACAGACGCTTACTCTCTGGATACACCGAAAGATACTCCTTCACCCACTGCTCGGCACCCTCGTTGAGAGGCTGGTGCACACCGTCCCGGCGCTCACGAGAATGCAGAAGCCCCTCACAAATCTTCTCCTTCCTCAGATCCAGCCCCACCTTGACTGCGCGTGCCATAAGCATTTCGAGGTCGGCATGTTCGGACCATTGCCTCCGACGGTCCCGCATGCTTATTTCTTTCCCTGGAAGAACGTAGCGATTCTCCATCCACTTTCGCAGCTTAGCAAGCAATACGAGTGGGAGCGGAAGGAGCGGAAATGAAGAGTGCCATGTTATGTCCGCACTGGTCAAGTAAGGGACAGTCGGCGTAGGTGGGAGGTGCAGGTGAACGGCTAATGCGGTGGAGGGTAGGCGATAGAGAAGTTGTTGCGAAAGTGCAGTAGCACTGTTGAGTGTCGGCGGCGTAAGTGACGATGGCGAGGAAGGAAGGATGAAATATTTTGAATTGTGTGAGATCAGCCGGCGGAGGAGTGTGGCATACTCTGACGGATCGGTAAGAATCACTAGGTCGATCATCTATGAGGGCCATGAGAGTACCACTCTTGTACGGTTTGGGGGAAGCGTACCTCCGGATCTCGGGTTGCTCCGTACACCCGGGCTGCCAAATCGCCTGCTGCACAGGAATGTACACCCAGCCCGCGAAGGAGGCGAATCGTCTCCCTCGCAACCTGCATGACCGTCTCGAAGTCGACCCTCGCCGCTGCGTTCGCCTCATAAGGTTCCTGAGGTAGGCGTACGACTGCCCCATCTGGAAGAGCAACCGCTTCATAACTCGGCAGCTTCAACAGCTTCTTCCGGGCGCTGGATTGGGTCGGAGTAGGCGAAGTTCGACCAGCAGAGTCGACAAGTGTACGCTCGCTGTCGGTCGATCCCGAAGACTGCGTTGAGGAGCGGTTCCAGCTGAACAGCGACATTGGTGTTATGAGAGAAGCGTTTCAGTCTGGCAGGAATGAGGGAAGGACTGGTAACAATGAGTGTCCTCTCAAGCTGCGCAACGGGGAAGGAGGGAAAGGGAGAACGGCGATAGGGGTATAGGGGTATAGGGTTAGGCCAGGAGAGGCACAGGGCAAGGGGAAGTGCAGGGGTAAGCGAACACCGACCGAGAGGGGGAAACACCTCGTACAGTTTAAGCCAATATTTCAACAGTTGCCCGGCCGTGTACGTCCCCCCTTCCAGCGCAACGCTCCCCCACCAGCAGGAAGCCCCCTCACTGAACGTCTCCACCCATCATCTCAATCATTCCACTTCTCTCCCTTCGAGGAATTCCCACAATCTGCCCAGCCCCTGCTGTCACTATAGTCCCTGAGCTATCGGAGAGCCGAGGCGACGCATTCATCTTTCCTGTTCAGGTGCGCAGCACCGGTACCCTAGCTTCTGGGGTTCTATCGCTGCTGTGCCGCTTCTTGATATGCTTCTGCGGACATTGGGAAGCAGTTTCCATCGCCGACTGAAGAAAGAAGGACCGAGAGGGGCCGTGCGGCCGGGAGAGCCATGAGACAGCGGGTAGAATTGCAATGCGATAGAATTGAACGGAAGATGGTGCGTGAAGGAAGGGACCGTATTGTCAGGAAGTGTCAAGGCGGGTACTGAATAACGAATGCGCGCGGATGCATGCAGTAATTCTAGCGGAGGAATGTGCGTTGTGGGGTACCGGAATGTGCAATATTTGGTCCTGTGAGAACCGCTCAGGGTCACTGTGAAGCTGCCTCTGATGGGGGGAGGGATTTGATCGGCTTGCGACCCATGAACCGTGGATGCCCGAGCTCAAAAAGATAATCGGGGAGCATTACAAGCTACAATAGTAATGATACTGTTCGCCCGGGAACCAAGGGGAAATATGTATAACTACAACTCGCGGATAACCCACCCGATCAGGACATCCGTTTTCCAAATTAGACTTCCTCATTCATCCGATCCTCCGGAGGTCGCGAACCCAGGGACCGTCTTCCAGTGTTCTGGCTCGCCTTCCTTGATGCATGACCGAGGGCTACGGGAATTGAGCACTTGCATTTGGAAAATTGTGATTCGCGTAGTGATATGGTGGTGTTGGGAGGAAGGGTGATGGATGATATTGTTGTCTCGACAACAGCTGTTCTGGATTTTCTATGTTCGTAACGAGGGGCCTGCAGAGGATATCATTCCACTTTGGGTCGTACGACTCGGTTGCCCGGCTGACTGATCTGTTCCTCGTCTCTTTCAATATCTTGCAAAGGCTACATGAGCTATGGGCAACCGAGAGGAAGATAAAGCACAGCTGCTCAGGGCATCGGGAGGATCCCCGGCCCATCACAGTCGACTCCTAGCTAGCACGCCGGGGCCGCCATCAGACTCACCCGATGTCCGACCGGACTTAGCGACGCCAGCCCCAATATCCGCCATGGCGGTCAACAGCTCCGCGAACTTCTCAAAATACGACAACACCGTTGGCTCACCCCTTCTGGCGCGCTGTTTCTGCTCCTCGACGGTACCCATGAATGCTTCCGGCCAGCTGACGTATACAAATAGCGTGCCTTGCCAGGTGTAAGGATATAGGAGGCCACCAACTTCGTTTGGTGGCTCGTTGGGCTGCACGCCGCTCAGCAGTGGTTCGGAGATAGTGAAGACCGGGTTTGGCGAGTTGACAGGGTAGGAAGCCGCAAGGGAGTCGTCCATCAGCCCGACGGAGGACGCATGGATGATTTTCTCATTCGGAGGATCACTGTCGGATGATAAGCCGAGCGGCATAGAAATACGAGCCAAACTCACGCAGGAGCGGTAGCAGCAGCACCAGCCATCTTTGCAGCGACGATAGGTACCCATGTAGCCGCCGTCGCCTGTAGCGGCGCCTGAGCCATCACTTGCGCATGTACCTCCCTCGCTAGAACCCATACGTCCTTGACGAGGTCTTTGCTCTCCAAGAACCGTTCGAGATTCTTGCAGACAATCAAGCCGCCACCCAAGGAGCAAGCGACCTGCCACGTCCGTCTGTCCTTCTTGGCTTCGGCTCCGCCAATGAGGTGTTTGCCGCGGAGGTCGAAGTTGCCAGGTGGTCGTATAGTCAGCTCTCCTTTTGATGACGGAGGGCAGACGGCCAATAGAGCAAGGTAGTTTGCCGCGACCAATGCTGCATAGATCCCGCATCCGTTTGCTTTGGTGGCACGTTTAAGGTTGTCCGCGAATGGGGCAGGGAAGATTTTGCGAACAGTGCCGGTGTAGGTTGGATCAGCGTTAGGATGAATCATCGGAATGCCGAATCGCCCCTGTTCTTTCTGCGAATTCGTGAGAAACAGATAGGTAAGAAGCATACAGCACACACCTCAGGTAGCTGGGCTGCCAACGCGAGCGCTCTTAGTGCCGGATAGTCGGCCGGATTAGGATTCGGCTGCCATGGGATAGCCGACCTCTCCGGCAACGCCTTATCCAGTCGACTGCCCTCTTCGCCCCACCTATACTCCTGCTTCCGGCCTGTGAGCGCCTTTGCGAGCTCGTGCAGCCACAGATCGAGCACTTCAAACAAGCCGATACCGTCGCACAGCGCGTGCGCCGTTTGAAGCATGACGGCGTGTTGGTTGGACCTGGTATTGCCGATGTAGGATACTCGGAACATCCATTTGCTGCGAGGTTTGATCGCCGCGGCCTCTCTCCTCATCGCATCGATGGCAGAGCGCAGGTCGCCATGCGCAGCCTCCAAGAAGCCACTTTTGTCGAAGACGACCTCGTCGAGCCAGGTGTTCACATCATCCTCCGAAGCAGGAGCTTGGTAGACGAATCGAATATCCGTTGGCTTGAAATCCGACAAGCTCTTGATCGGAGGGAAAGCAACAGTAGTTGCTATACCAGGGTGCTCCCATCGAAGGGAGCGCGTCGCACTTCGGACGTGGTCGAACGTCAAGGGCGTTTCAGGCGGAATGTGGATACGGCAACCGAGCAAGACATCCGCGGCGCCAGGACGGTAAACAACCTGCCCAATGGCAAAGTCAATCTCATGTCCCCAGAGCGCTCGACTCCACAAGCGATCCTTGAGTTCTTTCGGTAAGGTTGAGGCTTCAACGAATGGTGGAGGACCTTGCTGCCATGCCCACGGCGTGGGCATCGTGTGCTTCAGTGACGAGGCGTCGAACAACGACGACCTCGCAGCCGTCGACCGAGGGCGTCCTTATACTCGTTGTCGATGCCGACTGCGTCGACTGCAGCAGAGTTTTAGAGATGCGATCCATCAGAAGCCCAGTTCCTCGGTTCAGGAAAGGCGGTTCGGTGTACAGTACGACGTTGCCGGGTCCGTCCCTGTCCTCATCACTTCGGGCGCTTGATTCATGGCATCCTCTCGCATGTCAGCAGATGTCCTTAGTCCCTACTACTGGCCGATATGCTGGAGATAAGAATCGCGGTTAGGCAGGACAGGCAGGATAGGCCGCTCTGTGCGCGTAATCGGTGTGCTTCCTCCGTGCCTTGGCAACTTTGCCGGGCACGGCGTGCTGATTGTCGGTGTATGGTACGCCCTCGGTTGCCATCAAATGATGCGTGTGGCACTGATGTAAGTGGGCGACTATGGCTTGTAAACGGTCTGTGCCATGCGAAGGATCACTGTAACTGGTGACGGGCGCTACGATGGCGATGGGCGTGGGAAGAGCAATCAATGATGTGCCTTATCAGGGTCGTAACGGCGCGTTGGGTTACCATCACGTGATAAGCTCGATGGTACGGCGAAAGACAAAGACACCCTGCAGCGCTCAAGGCAATATCCCTGCCACCATTAGGTTTCCACATTTATCTCGACATGTGTAGGCTTACGAGGCTTGAAATACTTTATGCGATAGAAACAACGCCTGCTTACCAGTGAACGACCCTCAATTAGGAAGCTTCCTAGGTTCGGCCAGTTTCTGCAACATGTCGGCAAGCGTTTCCATGTATCGATACAGAGTTGGCTCCCCGGCCTTGTCATGTTCTTTCTGCTCCTCGAGAGTACCCATGTAGGCGCTCGGAAAGCTGATGCTGAGGAATAGCGTTCCTTGCCAGGTGTACGGTAGGAAGAGACCACCGCCATTGCCTGCCGGAAGCCCGGGATGAACGACGGTGAACACTGGCTTCGAGATGGAGAAGAGCGGTTCACTGGTCTGTACTGGATATGTCGAGGAGAGGGAGTCATCCATGACGCCTAGCGACGAGACTGTGACGATCTTGCTTTTAGTGCCAGCCAGCCTGCCGGAATTCAGTCTCAGATCAACGCTTCCCGGCGCAACAGACTCACGGATCCTTTGCACCGAAGAATGGCATCATCATCCGCTCTATGGCGACAGGATACCATTGGGTTGCGGTTGACATGCAGTCCGCCTGAGTTGTCACCTGTTCTTGAACCTCACGCGCTAATACCCAGACGTCCTGTAGATGGTGCTTGCTGTCTGCGAAGCGTTCGAGATGCTGAAGGACGAAAGCACCACTGGCATAGGCGCTGCTAATCTGCCACTTGGAACGATCCTTCCTGACAGAAGCTCCGCCAGCGAGATACTTCGATCGTAGGTCGAATGGGCTGGGCATTATCCCAGCATTTATGTCGCTATCCCCAGCTGTCGGTGGATTGAGTGCGAGAAGGCACAAATAGCTGGCGGCGAATATAGTGCTGAAGATGCTGCAGCCGTGCGTGCGAGCGACTAACCGCAAGTTTTCTGCGACAGGTGCTGGTAGGCTCTTGAGAATCGTGCCAGTACTGTCAGGGACGGCATTGGGATGGATGACCGGTATTCCATACTTGATCTAGGAAGAAGTTTGTAAGATTACTTAGACTGAAAACATATAAGAGACAGGGCGTACAGGAGGTGTCATTGCAGCTTGCATAAGTGCTTTGCATACTGGATGTTCGAGAGTGACCGGTATCGGCGGCATGGGTTCGGCACGATCCGGTACAGCCTGGGATAGACGGGCGACTTCTTCACCCCACGTGAATTCACGCTCTTCCTTCTCCTCTACAACTCGAGCGAGCTCGTGGAGAAGGAGATCAAGCGACTCAAACGTGCCCACGCCGTCCGTGAGTGTGTGTCCGGTATGAACTAGGATGCCGTGCTTGTTGGTCGCGGGGTCGCCGATATAGTACACCTTGAACAGCCATTGGGTATGCGGTGCAGTAGCCGAACCAAGCTCATCTCGAAGCAAATCGAAGGCGCGATCCAGATTACCGTCGGCAGCGGCGAGGTATGCACTCTTGTCGAAGACGACCTCGTCCAGCCAGGTATTGACCTCCTCCTCGCTGGCTGGACTTCGATAAACGAAAACACCTTCTTTGTAGTTGAAGTCGGACCGGCTTGTGAAAGGCGGGAAAGCGATGGTTGATGCTATGCTTGGCTGAGACCATCGGAGAGCTCGAGTAGCGGTGCGAATATGGTTAAAGCTTAGTTCGGTGTTTGGAGGTAGATTGAGGTGGGTGGACAACAGCATGTCCGAGTTTCTTGGGCTGAACACCGCGAGGATGGCGAAGGTGAGTTCGCTGCTCCAGAAAGGTCGTCGCCATGTGCGAACTCTGTCGACTTCGGACGAGTCGCCTGAGGTGCAGTAGGGCGGAGGACCGCATTGCCAAGCCCAAGGTGAAGACATGATGGCAGGATACGAGGGCGTATTTCGGGATGTACATGTTATCCAGGAATCCTTTATACCCACGAGTCAGCAGGAGACATAGCTGTGCCTGTTACGGATGGGCGGTAGGCGTGCTTCGCCGACGGTCCACGTAAAGGGTTGAAGTCCTGATAGCAGCACGCTTCTTGAAGATGATGAGCGACGCCGTCAGACCGTGATCTCATTGGTATTGCTGTACACGGCGAGAGCGGCCTACGTCAAGACTCCGATGACTCCGATCGACTGCATGGGCCGTATTATTGTGGTGTGAATGAAAGCCATCAATGGGAGAAACGTTGACAGTCGGCGCCAAGCCCTCAAGTATGGTCCAGTAGGAGGACGAGACGTGAATCCATCAGCTCTGAAACTCCACGGCTAACACCCCTTCTTGTGCGGGGTCGTGTCCCGGCGATGCGCCCTCGGCGCTGTCTTCGCAAGAGAGCAGCACGTCCTCAGCTGTTGCCACACGACCTGATTCTCTGATTCGAAGCCGTCGCCGCTCATCCCGTCGAGAAATAACCGGAACGCGTGTGGAGCGCATGTGAACCGCCGAGTTGCGCTTATCAATAAAATAGTAATCGCACGGCCTGTGAAAAAGTTCACGAGGAGTCGTAAGATCAGTGTAAGCCGTTACGCTCGAATTGAGGGCGTACCGCTTTTCAGGCGCCGGAAGCTATCATGAGCGCTTGCATCAGAGAATGGATTGACGTGTGTTACCGATCCAGAGTACGGACAGATGCATCATCAGCCATGAAAGACAGGGCGGACACGGTGGGAGAAATCCGAGGTAGAGAATGGCGACGGGTACAGGATACAGCTTGAGAGGTGAACGTACGATTGTAGGCGCTCGTCCGTAACACGGTGATGCGCGGTTTACGAGACCACACAGGTCGGAAAGCAGCTCGGGCGTCGTTGCGAGCTGAACATCCAGCCCAACGAGACGTTAGCAGACCCAGGCAGAGATGGCCTCTAAGCAGGTTATGAAGACCAAGCAGAAGAAAGCTCTGCCACAAAATACATAGCATTGATGTTCGTTCGTTCGTTAGGATCCTATTGCTCCCGCGCTTCGTCTACATTCCCGGGTGACGTAATCTCTCTATTCAGTCCAAACGCCCTTACTTCCTACAGCAACCGGGTCCCTTCTTCATCGCCGTACCTTTGCGGGGAATAATCTATTTGGCTTACATTTGTCTTTGCTGATGTTACGACGTCTTGAAGCACCTATGCAAGTCGCCTATAGCTGGGCTCCGCAGGCGCAAACCGGCCGGATCTGACGGTGGTTCCCCGCAGATCTTGGATTCGTATACGGTCCATGTCTTCTTCGCCGACAATCACTCAGTCTGCTCACTAACCTACTGAATATCATCTACAAATCCCGGTCTTGAACATGCGTCTCCAGACTCGGAACAAACACCTCGCACGATCCTACCGCTCAATTCGGAATCTGTTCCCCCCCAGCCAGCTTCTGCAAAACCTCCGTCACTCTCCCCACCCATCCATACAACGTCCCCTCCCCGGCCTCATCCCTCCTCTTCTGCTCCTCAACAGAACCCATGAATGCACTCGGGAAACTGACGCTGAGGTATAAGGTGCCCTGCCACGTATAGGGATGAAACAGCCCGCAGGCATTGCCGCTCGGCAGGCCGGGGTGGTTCCCGCTGAAGATGGGGTTGGAGATCTTGAATGCTGCCTCTGTTTGCTCCTCGTTCTGGCCCTGGTCTGAGTCCGAGCCCCGGTGCGAGCGGACCGGGTAGGTGGGGGAGAGAGAGTCGTCCATTACGCCCATGGAGGAAAGGCCGATAATTCGGTTTTCGGAGGGCGTAACCCTGCAGTGCAGTCAGTGCGCTTATTCACGAGAATACGTTTGACAAAGGTGGGACTCACGTCGTCCGAGGAGCGTTGAACGCGCTGATCATCCTCTCAATAGCGATCGGGAGCCAATACGAGGCCGTGGCCATGGACGGCGCCTGCGCAGCGACCTGTTCCTGGATTTCTCGCGCCAGTGTCCACACGCTCTCGACCATCTTATCATCGTCACCATCACCGATGAATCGCTCTAGTCTCCGAAGAGATAGCCCGCCGCTCGCGAGCGCGCTCACGATCTGCCACTTGCTCCGGTCTTTCTTCACTTCCCCACCGCCGGAAAGGTACTTCGACCTCAGGTCAAAAGGCGAACCGGCGATCCCGACCCCGAGCTCGCCCTCGAACGCCTTCTTCTTCTTCTTCGTCGTACGACCCTCGCTCATCTTGATTAGAGTGAGGAAACTCGCTGAGAGGATGGCGCTGAATACCGTGCATCCGTGTGCGCGAGCTGCTAGCCTGAGGTGCTCTGCGATGGGGGGAAGAAGGGTGCGGACGATCGTGCCCGTGTAAGTCGGTTGCGCGTGTGGGTGTGGGATCGGGAGTCCGAATTGGGGCTGACACAAACATCAGCAAAGGGCGGAAACGTTCGAGAAGGGGAACCGCACCGGAGGCATCATCCCGGCTTGGATCATCGCTTTGAGTGTAGGATGCTCGACCGACAGAGGCTCGACCGACTCGGGCTTGTCGACTCGATCCGGAACGGCTTTTGCCAGCCGGACGTGTTCCTCGCCCCAGTGATAGTCCGGTTCCTGACGGTTCAGCAAGACATGCGCGAGCTCGTTCAGCCAGAGATCGAGCGCTTCGAACATCCCGCATCCGTCCGTCAGCACATGGCTTGCGTAGAGCACGACGGCGTGCTTGTTGATGCTATTGTCGCCTAAATAGTACAGCATGAACGGCCACTTGCTCGTCGGGGTCGTGTACGCGCCTATGTCCATCTTGACGTTCTCCAGCGCCTGGTCAAAGTCTCCCTTCGACTCCGCAAGATATGAGCTTTTGTCAACCACGACGTCGTCCAGCCATGCTTTCACATCCTCCTCGCCCGCCGGTGCCTGGTACAGAAACACACCCTCGCGATGCCTGAAGTCCCCCGGGCCCGTGAACGGCGGGAACGCACAAGTCGTCGCGATACTCGGATGGCTCCACCTGAGCGCCCGAGTCGCGCGGCGTATCTCGTCGGTCGTCAGTTGGCTCCCCCGTTCTGGAGGGAGGTCGATATTGCAGGAAAGGATCATGTCCGAGTCCCGCGGGTTAAAGGTCGACACGACCGCGAAAGAAGCTTCGGCGCCCCAGAACCCGCGGTGCCACATCCGCTCTTTGGCGGCATCGCTCAGGCCCGGGTCGGCAGAGACGAGAAATGGAGGTGGGCCGGGTTTCCAAGACCAGGATTCAGACATCAGAGCGATTGGACGGGAGCACGCCTAAAGATGAGATTCGAGGGTAGTGTGCTAGGATAAAGGGCGTTGTAGCATCTTATGTAGCGACCTGACCCATGCCGCATGCGTGTAATGGGAGGGCGCCGATGTCAGTTCCGCTAACCAGGAACAGCGATCTGTTGCGCCCGCCGCAGCATCCCGAATATTCAGGAAGCAGTGGGACATCGCTCTCCTGACGATCAGCGGTACGCCCGAATAAAGCTTGCTGACTCTTCTGAGGGCGCCAACGGCTTGGTAAAGCACCTCATCAGGCGATCCCCGTCATTTGCAGACTTTCGTAGGGATCACAGAGAATAGCCCTCCTTGGCTACAACTTACAAGCCTACATCAAGTATAGAACGCAATGCCACCTAACTTTAAGTCGGCTCCCTGCACAACAGGTCGCAGTGAATGTAAACCTGCAGAACTTCAATGGAGACCTGTTCGGCTTTAGTCCAACTCCAGGGCTTCGGCACAAGAGCTTGCGGAACCGTTTCGCCCATACTAGTATCCTGGCTACATGCAGTGCCTGCAGCTGCTTCACGTCAATCAGATTCAACGGCTCCACTGCAGAGCGCCCGTCTCAATCCGGTGACCGTGGGTGCATGGCCGATTCTGGGCCGACGGCCAACTCTGACTCTCGACGCCAGCTGCACGCCGATAATCAGCCCTGTTTTCTCCCACAATCTATAACCTCCGGGCCTTAGCTCGCATCTCTCAACCCGGACGTCGCCGCACCCGCATTGTCAGTTCTTGCTCATATCCGCCGCCCGCCCTGTCCGAACGAATCGGCATTGCGGAAATAACAGGCGCTTTGGATGACCGGGATGACTGGGTCAGCCAGCGGCCGTCTTCCACCCGCTCCTCTGTGTCACATTGCACGTTCTACTTCTTCTAATTCCTCTATTGAGAGTGAGACGATCGTCAGGAACGCGGCCACTTCCAAGCCCTCCAGTCCCTGCCTGCAAGGCACCTAGGCACGTCCCTCTCCCTCGCTCTCACCCTTCCCTAACAGGCTACCCCTGCCGCCGCTCCGCGGCCGCCAGCCGCTCCAGCACCCGCACGAACCGCTCCATCCACCCCACCAACGTTCCTTCCCCGACTTCCCGCTGTTCCTCCACACTCCCAAAGAACGCCTCCGGATAACTGAGACTCAGGTACATCTCGCCTTGCCACGTATAGGGCAGGAAGAGACCTCCGCCTGCGCCTGGTGGGAGGGTGGGGTGGACGAGTGTGAAAAGGGGGTTGGAGATGCTGAATGTTGGCGACGTTGGGGAGTCGAACGGGTAGGTCGGGGAGAGCGAGTCGTCCATCACCCCCAAAGAAGAGACGTTCACCACTTTCCTCTCCGGCACGCGCGTCCCCTCAGCCCTATACATAGGAAAAAAAAGCAGTCACTCGGAGTCAGTCATATTGCCTCTCCCGGGCGGATGGAGCAAGAGGGATGGAGGGACGTACCCGGCCTTGGGAGCTAGGAAAGCCTGGATCATCCGCTCTACCACAAAAGGGAGCCAGAACGCCGCACTGTCCATCTTCTCCGCTTGTGCCCCCACCTGCAGCTGCACCTCCCGCGCAAGAGTCCACACATCTTCCTCCTCCTCCTCCTCGTCGTCGTCGTGCTTCCACTCATTCGCCTTGTCCTTAGCAAAAAGGAATCTCTCCAAACGAGAAAGCACAACCCCCCCCGTCGCATACGCACTCGAGACCTCCCATTTGCCCCTATCCACTTTCGCCTCCTTTCCCCCAGCCAGGTATTTCCCCCTTAGATCGAAGGGTACCGGGATAACCCCTACCGCCAACTCCTCCTCCTCCTCTCCCCCTATCGCCGCCTTCGAAGGGGGACAAAGACGAAGAAGCGTGAAATAGCTCGCTGCTAGGAGCGTGGAGAAGACGGTCGTGCCGTGCGCTCGAGCGGCTAGGCGGAGGTTCTCAGCGAATGGAGGGGGGAGGATGCGGATCAGGTTGGCTGTCGTGCTCGGAGGGGTGGGGGGAGGGTGGAGGAGTTGGAGGCCGAATCTAGGCTGTGGGCGGTGTTAGCTGAGGTAATATGGGAGGAGGAAGAGGAGGGAGGGAGGGGCGTACGGGTGGCATGGAGCCGGCTTGCGCTAGAGCTCGCAGGACGGGATGGGAGGCGTTGAGCGGTTCTGGCCGGAGTTGGGCTGGGTCGACCCGGTCTGGTACGGCCTTTGCGAGTCTGGAGACTTCCTCGCCCCATTTGATCTCTCCCTCGTTCGGAGAAAGCGTTTGGAGGACGGCCGCGAGCTCGTGGAGCCACAGGTCGAGCAACTCGAACGTCCCGCATCCATCTGTCAGCGCATGCCCAGTATACATCAACACGCCATACTTCCTCTCCTCAGGTGAAGCAAGAAAATAGAGCCTGAACATCCACTTCCCCCCCTCCACAGGCCCAACGGACCCAAGATCTCTCCGGAGCGCAGAGAGAGCTTGGTCCATATCTCCCCCGCTGGAGACGAGGTAGTGGGAGGAATCGTGGACTACTTCGTCCAGCCAGCGCTGGACGTCTTGCTCGCTGGAGGGGGAGGAGTAGAGGAATGAGCCGGATTTGTAGTCCAGCTCCTGCAGGGTGGTGAAGGGCGGGAAGGAGACGGTTTGCGCTATGCTGGGATGCTTCCACCTGAGCGACCTCGTTGCTTGCCTTATTTGAGAGAGCGTGAGAGAGGTGGTAGGGGTAGTAGGGGTGGAAGGTGGCAGGGAGATGTTGCAGGAGAGGAGCATGTCTGACGCTCGGGGGGAGAGGAGCGAGACGAGTGCGAAGCTTAGTTCTGAGCCCCAGAAGGGGCGTCGCCAGAGACGGGATTTCTCATCGGGGGTGAGGGTGTCGTTGTCGAGGTAGGGAGGGGGACCTTGTTGCCAGGACCAGATGGACATGGTGTGAGCTAGAGAGAGAGAGGAGGTCGAGGGTGTTGGGGAGCGTCTTATGGTGGTGGTGGTGGTGGGGAAGGGTGTGGTGGGGAAGGGTGTTGTTGGACAGTCATGGCTAGAGGGGAGCAGAGCGGCAGAGGGAAGTGGATGACAACGAGGCAATGCAGCGTATCCATCCAGGGCAGAACCCGATCCGTCAGTTCCTCAGCGGTTGACCACATGCACCACATAGTCAGCGGTGCGTTCTTCATCAGACAAGGACTACACCAATCGTAGCAGGGATTACACCCGGTTCCAATTTCCCCACATCCACGCTGATGAGGACATCCAACCTCAACGCCAAATAGGAAAGCATCGATAATTCGCCAGTCAAGAAGACAAGCCGTTATTGAGCTGCAAGGCCGAAGGGACAGACAGACGAGACCATGAGACGGACCGTGACGTTACGCCCAAACGCGCGATTTCCCAGCTTATCCCCACGAGCGCCTAACGACGAGTCAGAGAATGCCTCCATTTGGCGCCCATCTTCCGCCCATGAGCGGAGGCAACCTTCTACTGCTCCCGATTGTTTTGTTGGCCGGTTGGGCTCCTACTGTATTCATCGCTGCGGTAATCCCGCACAGATCAAGGTCAGAAACGGGCTGCAGCGAGGGCGGTTCTAACCATCTGCAACGGGCGACCGCCGTGCCGTATACGTAAGTACCGAGAACTCTAGATCTATCGTCCCGAACTCGGAACCATCCAAGTGGGGGAGCCCGGAGAATGAGTCCTGCTTCGAATTCGCCAATCCTCCGCTTCTCCCCTCCTAGGCAGGAGACTCCGGACAAGTATGCCAAGGCTGGTCTGGACCAGATCCGAAGAGAAAAATGAGATTACCTCGGCCCGGAACCGAACTGCTGGAAAGGCCTGTCCGTACGTACGTACTCACTGGAACCTCGCACCAGCCGTTCGTTCTGCATATCTAATTACAGGACTGTACATCTCCACCATATCTCCATCGTGTGAGCAGAAGAGCGTTTCTCGCCCTTCGAGTGGCTCTCATCCTCCGCATACTCATCCTAGAAGTCAAGCATGCTTCCTCTGGCCTTCAATAGGGTACAGCTTCTTGGCAAGATGCAAGGAAGAGGAAGAGAATAGAATCATAGATCGAGTTCGATCGAGCGAAGAACGAGCCTGAGGACAGATAAGATGACCTCATTCATTCATTCATTCATCAAGCGAACACCGCTCTTTCATCCTGGAGGAGCTCTTCTTTGTTTTTTGTCTTCCTTTCGGTTTGTACATAGTGGAAAGGGAGTCATACTCGGAGACTGGGAGATTTGGCTTGCCTGACCTGACGGCTCTGGCTGCCTCGAAGTCCAACGTGGAACACTGTGCACCAGTGATAATGAGAGATGAACATGCTCGTACTACTCCGTCAGACTCAGAAGGGATTCATTTGTTTAGACTTCTAGGTCCCCTCTAGACGACAACAACCTGGAAAGCACAAACCGGAATAGAAATACGAATATATGCGTCACTCCGCCTGCCCCGTTACTTACGGCGTTACGGTCTTTTGGAGGCTCTTACAGCCGGCTCTTCATCATCACCGTCCTCTGCCCCACAACCTCCCTACGCCCGCCGCCCGTAGAGCCGTTCTCAGACCCGTTCGGAGCCTTTGGTAGTTCCTGCCCTTCCTCGGCTAAAGAGCGTAAGACGCCCTCGAACCTCTCCATCCACCCCAACAGCGTCGGCCCCTCCACCCCTCCCTGCCCTCCCGGCCGTCCCTGATCCAAGGCTCCCCGACGCCGCTCGATCTCCCGCATCTCCTCCAAACTCCCCATAAACGCCACAGGCCAGCTCAAGCTCAAATACATCTCCCCTCCCCAAGAATACGGGATGAACAGTCCCCCCGCAGGGCCGGGCGGCAGCGTAGGGTGGACGAGTGAGAAGATCGGGTTGCTTATTCTGAATATCGGGGAGCTGGGAGAGCTTGAGGAGGAGTTGGAGGTAGGGTTGGAGGTGGGGTTGGAGGATGAGTGCGGGTAGTGAGAGGAGAGAGTGTGGTCGATCGGGCCGAGGGAGGAGACGTTCACTATTTTGGGTTGGCCTTGTTTTTGCCTGCTTGAGCGAAAGAAAGAAAGAGAGAGAGATCAGTATCAGCGCTCGCTCCCTCGCAACCAACGGCAGTCAAGAAAGATGCAGAAGCAGAGAACGGACGAGAGCCGCAAGGTATAGATGGCCAAGGGTCCAAGGAGGAAAGGACAAGAAGATGGGAGGATGACTCGGAGGATGAGAATGAGAAAGATGGACGGGACGCACGTTTCCCGCGGCACGAAATAAGCCTCGATCATCCGCTCCATCACGACCGGCAGCCACTCGCTCGCATTCGCCATCGCCGGTCCTTGGCTGGCGACCTGGAGCTGGACCTCCCGCGCAAGCTGCCAGACATGCTCGTGCTTCACCGTTTCTGCTGCCCTTGGTTTCTCCTCTTTCCGCGCGGGGTTGGCTGCGGAGCGAGAGGGTGAGGGAGAGAGTGAGGGAGAGGGAGAGGCAGAGGCAGAGGGAGAGGCAGAGAGAGGGAGGAACCGCTCGAGTCGGTGAAGCGTAACAGCGCCGCTCGCGTACGCACTACCGACCTGCCAGTCTTCCCTCCCGTACCTCCTTCCTCCCTTCCCCCTTTCCCCCTTCTGCCCCTTCTGCCCCTTCTCCCCCGCACCGCCCATATATTTGGCGCGCAAATCGAACGCGCTCGGGATAACCCCCACGCACAGCTCGGCCCCCTCTCCCCCTCCGCCCAGCTTGGCGTCACCGGAAGAAAGGGACAACAGCGTGAGGTAGGAAGCGGCCAAAACAGCGCTAAATACCGTCGTCCCGTTTTTTCTCGCTGCGAGCCTCAATTGCTCCGGGATTGGGTTGGGGAGTTTACGGAGGAGGTAGCCTGTTTCTGTTGGGGTTGAGTGGGGGTGGAGGAGTGGGAGACCGAATGTCGGCTGTTTGTCGTGTCGTATCAGTCTCTGCTGCAGGGGAAGAAGGAAGAAGGAAGAAGGATGCGGAAGATGAGAGGGAGGGCGGACTTACGGGCGGCAGCGAAGAGGCTTCGAGGAGGGCTTTGACAACGGGATGATCTAGCCCCAAGGGGGGCGGTTCCTCGCCCTCCTTCTCCTTCTCCTTCTCCTTTCCCCCAGCAGAGCGCACCCGATCCGGCACCGCTTTAGCCAGCCTGACCCATTCTTCGCCCCACTCTAACCTCTTCTCCTCCCCCCCTGCCAGCCGGGATCGGACAACAGCAGCAAGCTCATGCAAGTACAGATCCAAGCTCTCGAGCGTCCCAAACCCATCCGTGAGCGCATGCCCGCAGTACAGCAGTATGCTGTACTCGCCCCTCCCTGGCTCAGCGAGGAAATAGACTTTAAACAGCCACTTAAACCCCCCAGTCCGGGTCGACCCCAGCTCCCTCTTGAGCGCTTGGAGGGCTAGGTCCATATTCCCCTCGTGCTCGGCAAGGAGGGCAGAGCGGTCGAAGGTCATTTCGGAGAGCCAGGCATCCACGTCCGCTTCGCTAGCCGGAGAAGTGTAGACGAAGCAGCCCGAGCGGTAGTCGAATTCCTCCATTTTCTTGAAAGGCGGAAAGCTGATGGTAGCCGCTATACTTGGGTGGGCCCACCTCATCCTCCTCGTAGCCTTGCGCACATCGTCAAACCCGAGCTGCACGCCAGGGGAAGGGTGGACAGAGCAGGAGAGGAGTATGTCGGACGAACGGGGGGAGAAGAGTGAGACGATCGCGAAGCTTAGTTCGGACCCCCAGAAGGGGCGGCGGTGCGTGCGGGGACGGTTGTAGTCGAATAGGGCGGTGGAGGCGAGGTGGGGAGGTGGGCCGGGGAGCCAGGCGTAGGGCGATGAGGGCATCGTGGTGAATCAGAGGGTGGGAGGGGATGAATATGACTGGGCAGGTATGAGGGGACGAGACGAGACGGGGGATATTGACGGTTGGCAGGGCTTGGCAGGTTCGGAGAGGAGTTCTTGTACTCTTCCCGCCTTGCACGGAGGGACTAGCGTACCAGCGTAGTACTAGCCCATAACGGAGCTAACCTCTCAAAGCGAGAACGGGCGGACGGCCGGGTAGAAAAACGCCCTCCTCGCCCCGAATAGGCAGCCCTCCTCCTCCGAGCCCACCCTGCGCGAAGTCAAGTCAAGTCAATCAAGCGCAGTGCGTCCATCCGATTAACGCTACGATCATGCACCGAAAACCCGGATCGTCCAAGCGCTCAAAAATAGACATCCGACGTCTATGGAGCCAGGTAGCTGCCTATTCGGGTGATGGGGGGACGTATGCGGAGGGCGGGAGGAATTGTCGGCTCGTCCTATCGCCAGTACATTGAGAGCGTTGTCCCGCTCCCGATCCGCGTGCTGGGGCTTGGCATCAACCCCCAGCGATTGACCCGCCACACTGTACCAGCACTGCAGCTCTTGATTTCGCAGAGTGCATATGCGCGGTGGGTTGAGGAGACGGCCAGGGTGGGAAGAGCTTCAAAGCGCAGTTCTGCATCATACCGCCGAGCAGAACCCGTCAGAAGCCGCAAAGAACGCACGAAGTAGTAGTACAGTACTATGAAACGCGTCCATTCAGGGTCCTTGCGGACGCGTAAGAATCGCGAAGTTCATTGCATGCCGCGTTTTCACGTTCAGATGCAATTGATGCCGTGAGTTCTTCTTTGATGAACTTGAATAATGAGGAAGTAAGCGCCCGCCCGACACGGAGTGGTTGCGTAACTCTCACGCTTTGAGCGTTTATAATCGGACACGTTCTACTCTTGTAACGCTCTTAGCTCCAGAGCGCAAGAGCACACTGGACCGCGCCGAATAGAACTTTCATCGCATGCTACCTACCGGACAAGGCTCGATGTACTGACTGGAAAGACGATACGCTGCGGTCCGTCCGGCGACGGCTCGGCCTCGCGTGTGTATTACGCCCATTTCCGGCTCGCAAAACGATCGTCTGACGCGCGTTTGATCCTTGCGCTGCATGCCACCGACTGGAACACCCTTCTGGGGCCAAGAGGTGCCAGACTAAGAGCGGGAATGGTCGGCCAAATTATCGTCCTCTTCCCCACCCTTGGGTCCGGCAAGATGAGAGGGGAATAAGGAAGAGAAGAGACCGATCGGTCCCGGAACACCCTTAGGGCTCTGCAGCCATGCTTGCATGAGTACTAGTAGGACCGCCTGCGAGACGGCGGGGAAACGGGCTGGCACGACTGGTACTGGAGAGGATTCGTCATACAACTCGCCGAATCGCCGCTCTACAGAAAGAGGACCATCAACCGTCGAACCCCGTCTGATCCCAGGTCCGAAGCACCGGCACGCACGCCCTCGCCTATCTCTCTATCCCTCAACCTTCGCGCACCCTCTGCTCAGTTAAGGCAGTTTCTTGCAAGTTCCTGTCATGTGTCCGGGGCTCGGAGCGCCCCTCGGTCCATTTTCATTGTCGGGTCGCTCTCGGTTGAGCGAGCAGAATGATCGAGCTGGTGTTGGGCTTTGCCGATCGGACACGAAGCCACATTGGGGAGATCCGATCGGCCATCGTTGGAAAACGTTCGTGGATTGATCGGCTCTTTCCTACTTTCATATCTTCATTAAACACTGCTATTCGGCATATCCCGCACCGCACACTAAGTTGCGGGAACCTTTTTGAGCCAAATCGAGAAAGGAAACAGATGCCGAGGGTCGAGCGAAGAGAGTTTCACCATAATCGGCACGCGACAGCGAGCGAGCGCACCTAGCCAGAGTACCAGCCGAGGTAGCGAGTTAGCTCGGCAGCCCCTCCGCCCCCGCCAACCTCTCCAAAACGCCCCCCAGCCCCTCAACCAACCGCCAGAGCGTGCCCTCGCCCCTCGCTTCCGCCTCTAGCATCTCCGGCACAGTGCCGAGGTACGCCTCTGGGTAGCTGAAGCTCAGGTAGAGCGTGCCCTGCCAGGTGTAAGGATGGACGAGCGCGCCCATCTCATTGGGGGGCAGGGTGGGGCCGATGCCGGTGAAGATCGGTTTGCTGATCGTTAGGATCGGGTCTGGGGTGGACGTCGTGCCGTTGTTTGGCACTTTGGGGGAGGGAGGAGGAGGAGGAGCGGGATAGATGGGGGAGAGGGAGTCGTCCACCACTCCCAAGGAGGATACGTTCAGCAGCTTGAGCTTCGGCGTCGTCCTATACCCACATCCATATCCATGCATAATCAGTAAAACACTCGACCCCACTCCCACAGGACCCTGGGACGCACGAAAGATCCGTAGCGAAGAAACTGGACATCATCAGCTCTATCGCCGGCCCGACCCAGTGCGCCGCGGTCGCTCCAAAGGGCGCATGCTCCGTGACCCTCTTCTGCAGTTCCCTAGCGAGCGTCCACACATCTTCGACCAAGTCCTTGCTCCCCAAGAACCGCGCCAGATGTCGGGCAGTGACCACTCCTCCTCCTAGGGCGCTCGAGACCTGCCATTTGCTCCGATCTTTCTTGGAGGCCGGGCCGCCGGCGAGGTACTTTGCGCGCAGGTCAGAGGCATTGGGCAGGATCTTGGCGTACAACTCTCCTTCATGGGAGCCCGGCTTGGGCGGGAAGAGGGAAAGCGTGGTCAGGAAGTTCGCGGCGACTATGACGCTGAACACGCCGCATCCGTGAGCCCTCGCCGCGAGCCTAAGGTTTTCAGCCATGGGGGGTGGGAACGTCTTCAGCAAGGTGCCGGTCGTTGTGGGGGCCGCGTCGGGGTGAAGGACGGGGAATCCGAATTGGGTCTGCGTTCCAGTTAGCAAATGAGATGAGAGGGTGGGAGCGATGGGAGAGGGACGTACAGGAGGCAGCTGTAGAGCATCCGCCATGGCCTGTACGACGGGGTTCGTCTCCAGCTCGGGTCTGACCTCCCACGGCGGATCCACGCGATCCGGCACCGCGCCTGCCAGTCTCCCCAGCTCCGTGCCCCACTCGTGCTCCTCCCCTACAACCCCCTCCTTCTTCTTCCCCTCCGGCCCTTCGCCTCCGCCGACGGACTTCGAGCCCGAGTAGGCAGAGGCGGGGGACGCATCCATAACCCGAGCCAACCGATGCAGCCACAAATCAAGCACCTCAAACATCCCAATCCCATCAAAGATCGTATGCCCGCCCTGGATCACGACTGCCCATCTCCCCTCCTCCTCCTTCTCATCAGCCAAGAAGAACACCTTAAACATCCACTTATCCCTCCGATATCCCAGAGCGGCCACTTCCGCCCTGAGGTTCTGCAGCGCGCTGTCCATGTCCCCTGCTGCTGCGTGCAGGTGGGAGCTCTTGTCGAATACGGTTTCGTCCAGCCAGCTCTGGACGTCGGACTCGTTGGCAGGGGACTGGTAGACGAGTCGACCGGAGTGGGGGTCGAATTCCGCCAGGCTTGTGAATGGCGGGAAGGCGATGGTAGCTGCTATACCCGGGTGGTCCCACCTCAGCTCTCTGGTAGCTTTGCGCACCAGATCCATCGACAGGCGCGCCTCGGAGTTGGAGTGGGAGTTGGAGTGGAAGGGGGAGGGGTGAAGATGGCAAGAGATGAGCATATCGCTGAACCCGGGGTTGACGAGTGTGCCGATCGCGAAGGCGAGTTCTCCGCCCCAGAAGGGCCGGTTGTATGTCCTCGACTTGACGTCGTCGGGGGTGGAGGAGGCGAGGAAGGAGGGCGGGCCGGGGACCCAGGACCAGGGGGAGGGCATTTGGGTGATGGTATTGCTCGTGATGCTGATCTGGGTGGGAGGAGGGCGGTAGAGGTCGGTTGTCCTAGAGATGGGCGAGGTGAAGCGACGTTTATATGCGTCAGAGGCCGGCAGTGGTGCGCCCAGCGAGAACATCGTTGGGGCAGTAAAGAAGCCATTGCGCTCGGTTGTACAAGTCGTTGGGCGCCGAGCTGCCTACGATGAAGATGGACATCATCGTCCGACCGAGCTCGAGTTGTCCTATATATGGCTAGCGGACGATGGCGAGGCGGTGGGTTGGTCCGAGAATGTCGCCGTCCTGATGTCTCATTCGCAGATGATATTGTCCTAGTCCGGGAAAGAAGAGCGAGAGCGAAGATGTTGGGGCGATGAGCGCTCGATGTTGGGGACAGTACTAGTATGGCGTACGGCGTTGGCTAGTGACCTTACAGTGAGTGACAGTCGGCATCACTGACGGCAGATTGGACGAGCGGACGCGCTGGGGCCCACAAGATGCCAAATACGGATTGTTGTGCGGTTTTCGATCATGCTCGGTTCGGCGATATTATGTATGCGGAAAGAGGACGTCGTAGCACAAGCGCTGCCAAGCAGTGAGTTTACTAGATAGAGCAAGATACGGTATTGCCATCGTTAGCGCAAGCCAACGGCAAGAGGACTGTTCCGGATGAGCTGCATTCCGACGCCCGGCGATGATATGGACGTCGATGAACAAGTTTGTCCAGGGTCCGCCCCTCTTCCTCCCTACTACAATAACTAAGGAACCACCCACCACCCTCTGAGAGCCCCCTCCGAATCCTCTCCCAATGCCCCTCCCAGCCCGGTTCACGTCCCTCTACCGCATCTCCCTCCGCGCATGCGCCGCAGCCGTAAAACATCACCCGACCGCCACGCGCCAACTGAGGCTGCTCTACCGGCCGGCATTCGAGAGGGCGGGGCAGCGTGTCCTTAAGCTCGTCGAGAGCGAAGAGAAGGACGAGGGGCGAGAGAAGTGGTTTACGGAATGGGAGGAACGCAGTACGTCCTTCCTTTTATCTTACTTTTTGTTGTTATGTATCTCGTGAAGAGGTCGAAAAGGCAACTGATGTGCAAGGGCAGTGCATAGAGCTCTAGCGCTAATGGTCCTCTCTGCCAACCCGAACAAAAGCGCCGCCCCGACCCGCCTGACCCGGAACCTCAGCATGATCCGGCACACGCGGCACCCCTCCATCCCCTCCCAAGCGAACCTCCCCGTCCGGTGGGACGCGCAAGACCCCTCCGACGCGCTCGCGAAACACGAGCTCTACCTCTCGCGCAACGCCAACCTGCACAAGGCCTATTTCCGGCAGGGGCTGGATAGGGCGCTGGGCGAGATGAGCAGGGCGGCGGAGGGGAGTTGTAGGGTCGTCCTGGGGTCGATGGAGGGCGGTGTGTTGGGGAGGAGGGTGAGGCCGAATTGGGTCGAGCTGATGCCGAGACGGAAGAGCGCGAAGGGCGCGGCGAGGGCGGCGAGGAGCGCTATTACTGGTTGAGGGGAGCTGGGCGAGGTACGTGTATGCGCCTGGTTTTGGGTGACGAGGGCTCATGGATGACAGGTATGCTTGCTCCAGGCGTATGGTACGTACCAGCTGTACGCACCTGAGTACGGAGGCCGCCATGGTCGTCCCACCGCAGTACAAGTGGGCGACGCAGGATGTGGATGTTGTACGGCGAGGTCGAAGCGCCCGGAGCGTTGACTTCGCCCAGGGCACATTCGGTGGCATGCGAGAGCGAGAGCGACCCGCGGCGCATACATACAAGCATTCCGTCAATGCCGTCCATACGTGCTCGATCACCGTATGTACGCACGCGTATGCAGCCTGAGCTCCGGCTCCAAAGCGAGCAGCGTGGTTATTAACTTATTACATTGTCTCGTACGACCTCTATCATCCTCCTACAGCAGTTCGGCCCCTTCCCTACCACTCATGAACCCTCAAGCGTCCATCTGCTCCAAGAACCACTTAACCATCCCGCCCTTCTTCCCCTCCTCCGTAAGCAAACTCGGCGGCATCCTACCCACCAGGTCAACATCCTGCTCCCGCTCCTGCTCCTGCTCCTCCTCGAGCCAAACAAACAACGACCAGAATGAACCGAACGCACCTAAGCACCCACATCCCCTCCCCCTCATGTCTCCTCTCCCTCACATCCCCCCACACATCCCCCACCACCTCCCTCGCCTCCCTCACCTGTTCCTCCGTCTGTGCCGCCCCCAGGAGCACCAAGTCAATCCGGTCCCGCTCGTCTTTCGCGAGCGTCTCGAACTCTTCTATGTCGTGTGCTGTCCAGGCTGTGTACATCCCCGGCCGGGCGGCGTCGAGCTGGTCGAGGAAGGCGTAGGTGATGGAGGGGTCTTTGCCCAGGGTGAGGATGTTGATTGGCATGTCTTCTGAGCTCGGTGTAAAGCCTTTGTAGTGTGTGTGATACAGTAGCTCAAACTAGCGTGAGTCTGGAGCCCTCGTAGGCTGGTTCGTGGACGCATTTTATACTCACCCTCCCCCTCCTGCGAACGATGACATCCCACCGAATGAAGGCACCAAAGAGGACACGGCTCGGTGTCCCCTCGCTGCCCCGATCCGGCGACAGAAGCGCCTCTGCCGAACCGTTCCGAGATTCTGAGGGTCCGCTCCGCTGCGGAAATGAAGCCGGCGGTACGTTCCTTCCGTGGGGGCGTTACTCTCCAGTTCCGCTCCTTCTGACTGAACATCAACATCATCTTGGTCCTTGCATTTGCAATTTCTCAATGCTAATATCGTACATGAAGAATGAGGGATGGAATACAGCTGATGTGTAGAGAGGCTTGGACGGATGATTGGGCCTGATCCCACTAGACCTGCTCTCTCATCACCTGATCAATCTCATCCACCTTATACTTCATCGTCGGCGGCAGCCTATGCCCAACTCATTAGCCCACTCACCCACAATCAAGCTTCATCACATACCTAAGCACCCACATCCCCTCGCCCTTCTCATCCTTAGACGCCTTCACCCGTCCCCAAACATCCCTAACAATCTCCTTGGCCTTCTCCACCTCTTCCTCCGTCGCTGTGGGGGGGAGGATCACCCAGCTCACTCTGTCCTTCTCTGCTTTTGCGAGTCGCTTGAACTCCGGCAGAGACTCGGCCATGGAGGTCGTCAGAGGACCGGGGTGAGAGGCGCGCAGGGCCTTGATGCGTTCTTCGGCGTAGGGGCGGTCGTGCACGAAGACGAGGACGTGGGTGGGCTTGGACGACATCGCTCCGAGCCTTTTCGTTTCTCCGGATGCTCGGTTGGACTGACCTTCGCGAGAGTGTTTTATACCCCAGGAGGAGGGGCGGCATCACCTGGTCTATGTATCTGCTTGATAGACATGGGACCTGGACACGGTTAACGCCACGCCTGAGGGCGCTACCATGGAACCTGCTAACTGACAACCTGTCTACCGCGCAAACGCCACACCCACCAACCGTCATCCATCCCTGTCACAAAACCAGGGACAGGCCATCAGCCCCGCGCTCGACTTAAGTTCGAGGCACTGTCTCGGACCATCTCCCATCTCCTCCTCCGACGAGTTTCGACGAGTTTCGACGATGACATGACGTTAAACATTCTCGTTTCCTTCATTCCTGTCTCGGTACAAAACTGCGCAAACATTCCGACTGCCCGGTCCCGGACTAGGTCGCGCCTGTGCCGATTACTGGACCACGCTCTACGCCTCGACCTGCTTGATGACCCATTGGGTCGTTTCCTCCCCTTTCAACCCGCTCGGGATCCTGTCCACTCACCGCGTCAGCCTCAACTCCACCAACCCCAGCTCAGCTCCGGAAGGTCCAAGCGCCCGAAACAGAACACGAAGCGAGACGAAACGAAACGAAGGCAAGACGGAAGAACAGAGGAGCAAGGACGCACTGCAGTACCCATTTCCCCTCCCCGGCCTCCGTCTTACTCTCCTTCACTTTTCCCCAAACATCCTCCACGACCTTCTTAGCCCCCTTCACTTGTTCATCCGACAGGTCGGGACCAAGGAGTACGAAGAGGACTTTGTCTTTCTCCTCTTTGGCGGCCTTTTCGAAGTCCTGCAGGTTGTACGCCCACGTGTGCGTTGCTACCCCTGGGCGGGAGGAGTCGAGCACCTTCATTTGGGCGGAGACGCCGTCTGGATTGTTGCTCAGGGCGAGGAAGTGGCCGGACATCGTGTAGCTATAGGGGTTGGTTGGGTGTTGTGTTTGGGTCGTCGATTGGGTAGCTTGCTGGGTTAGTACGGCCGATAATGCCGGCGTTTTATAACTCGAGAGGCCCCAGGAGAAGCGCGGTCATCACCTCGTCCTGGTGGGATCATGGACCACCGAGCGAGATCCCGAAGCACCGTGGTCAGAAGGTGTCCATTTAGATGATTGGCACATGCACAATTACCCCTATTAAAACGTTACAACAACGTAAGTTCGCCCAGTAAGATAATGACCATAACCCAGATGAAGGAACGAAGATCAGCTGTTCATGCCAATATGGTCAGAGGAGAGAATATGGTCCCACAGTTCCTGCATGCGAGTGATGAGCTGCTGATGAAGCCTGTGGGGCGGGAGAGGGACTTACGCCTTTTGTCCTATACACAGCTCTGCACCGCCCGTGCAGCGTCTCCCACCACTCGCAACGGTACACCAGCTCATCAGGATCGAAGCCGTCCAAGCCGGCATTCAGCCCGGTCTCGATCGCTTCTCGCCGCTTCTTCTCCTCTTCCATCGGTCGGCCCAGCAAACGCTCAACACGCGCAGCTTTCACTTGCTTGTCCAGGTCGGCGTTCTCTTCTTCGAGCTCTTGCACTTGCGTTTGAAGATCGCGGATCCGTTTCTGCAGCATGGGTTCCTTTGCTGCACGTTCCCGGATTTCCTGCAGATCCGTGCGATCGGCTCGTTTCCTCTGCAGTTCCGCCATCGCCTTCCATTCTGCAACCTCGTCTTTGAGAGCAGCAACCCGCGCCTGGGCAAATTCCCGAGCACCAGCAATGCCGACCGTAACTTGTCCCTGCAGGATCGTGTTCTTCTGCCGTAACTCATCCGCTTCGCGCTTTGACTCGCTTGCAGAGGCAGACGCTGCCGCGTATACTTCCCGGAGAAGTGCAAGTTCAGAATCGTTGTCCTCCGCTCTTCTTGTGAGGAGAGCGACTTGTTCCGTCAGGCGCTGAACTTCCGACGTTTGCTTCCCTAGCTCGGCACGCAGACTCGCCTCGGTCCCTTCGACAAGAGCAAGCGATGCCTTCAGTTCGTCGCGCTGCGCAGCAATTGCGTCCAGCTGATTGCGCAAGGTTGCAAGCTCTTCCTGAGTAGAGTTCGTGTTGCTGCCGGAGAACATGGCGTCCAGCTCCTCTTGCGAAACAGGTGCTCCAGCAGCGGCATATGCAGCAGTCACACGCTCAGCCCCTGTGAGAGAAACCTGTGCATCGACAACAGGAACCGGTGTTTCGAGAAGCTCTCGGGTGAGAAAGTCCGCGCGTTCCTTGTACGTGTCTCGTTCCTTGAGGAGCTCTTCATACATGCGTTGGACGGCTTCCCGGCGAGTGATTTCGGCCTGTTTCTCGGCACGCAGAACTTCCAGCTCTTGCTCGCGATGCTTGACCAGCTCCAACGCAGCTTGCACTTCAGGGGCGTTTTCCTCAAATGCCGGCAGGACCTTGAAAATTGCAGTCAGGACCAGCCAAGGGCAATGTGTGAAGCATGCATACCAAGTCAGTCGTTTCTTCTCCTTCAGGTGCCGTGCCGGGAACGAGAACCTCGACTTTCTCCACGATCTCAACCTTTGACCCCGGCAGGTCTTCGTCGGCAAGGATCTCCGTATGTACAACAACCTCCTTTTCACCATCCAGGACGACGTCAACCGTTTCTAATTCATCCATCTCCGCATCAACAGCGTCGGCGTCATCATTGCCTGTCCCGGCTGCCGCACCTTCAGAAACCTCATTTGACGTGGAGTCCAAGGCTTGGCCGCTACCGACAGCCGGTGCGTCCAAATGAAGGTCATCGGTGGTGCCACCGAGGTCGTCATTGGTGTCGCCATTGTCCGGTTGTTCGGCCTCCCCGCTCCAGCCCACAGCTCCCCAACCGGGATCGGCGGCAGCCGCAGAGAGTGAGGACGTCGAGGTTGGTTTGATCGACTCAGGCTCGATGGACCGCATGTTAAGGGGCTGAGGTCGGGATGACTTCTTTGGCTGACTTGGACTGGAGAAGGATTCGATCTGCGTCGACAGTTGCGGCACTTCCACTTCACCGTCCGACGAATCAAGGACGCCCTTCTTCCGTATAAACTTTGAAGGTGTCATTTGGTCGCGATGATGCACCAGTGAGCGCAAGGGCCGGGTAGTATCGGCGGAGTGGTCTTGCGATTTTGAGGGAGTCGTTTGAGTTGTAGTATACTTGGCGGATTCAGGCTGTGAATCGGGTAAGACCTCCACTTCGGGTCTGGCGGCGTTCTTCGTTATTCTGTTCTTCGTTGTTCTGTACTCAGACTGAACGTCGACCTCAGTCTTGCGCTTCTTGCTGTCTCTCTCGGAGACGTCCGAAAGCACACTGGGCCGCTCTCGTTTCTTCGCAGTAGTTGCCCTTCTCGCCGCACCGGCCGCGTTCTCGGCGTCATCAGGGTCGCTACGAAGCTGAACAGTCGGAGACGAAGGCGCTTTCTTCTTCATTTTGCCTCTTGGAGGACCGACTTTAACTGGCTGTGCGTTAATCATCTGAACACCTGACGGTTTTCGTTGACGCGTTGGCTTGCTAGAAAGCGGAAGAAGGTCCTCGTCGTCATCATCATCATTCGTTTCGTCGTAGGGGACACCGTCGCGTTCCGAGCCAGAGGACAACTCGATTGGTTCTTCGGCTCCTTTGCTAGACGTTCCTCTCCTGCGGGATTCTTTGCTCTTCTCAGGTATATTGCCGTTACGCGCAGAGCTGGTCGAGTTCGGTTTGCTTAACCTGGGAGGGGCGAGCTCCTCGCTCTCGTTTCCTGCATCCTCGGGCTCAGGGAGCGACTTTCGCGGGCGCTTCACAGCACGCGAAGACGCATGGTCGTCTGACTCGTCGGAAGTCACCTTGGAAGGTATGTGCTTGTTGAGCCGCTGCAGGGGGATGTCAACACTGGCAATGTGCATAGATGACCGTGTTCTGCGGGCCTCGGATGCGCCGGTGGTGCGCGTCGATGCAGACTTGCCGGTGCTGGAGGAGCGCAGAGCGCGCGTGGATGAGCTTCGGCCATCTAAACATGCTATAAGCACTACAGTCGCTTGAGCTTCAGCGCAACCACGCACTTTTACGATAGTCCCCATCTCCTTGCTCCTTTTTGCTTTCCTCTGACGCTTCCTTCCTCCTCTTTTTCCTCTTCCACTCCTTGATCAACTCGGGCGTGCAATTGCTCTTAGGTTCCCACGAAGGCCGCCATGGCTTCTTCGTGTTTGGATCGATCCCCTTCCACTTCAGAAGGTATCGCCCACCCTCCTCATCCTCATCCAATATGCACTCGACCTCGAAGAAGTTGTCTGGATCGTCGGACTCATGTGGCGAGAACTGCGTCTCTGCAGGTACAGGGTGGGTGTCCTCCATCTCGTCGGAGGACGCCTCCGCCTCAGGAGAGGCTGGTGCTTTCGCGGTTGACGTGCGCGGCATTCATACGACCTCCCCAGCCGCAGGCAATCTTTACAGGTCGTGGAGAACTCAGAAGTGGGCAAGTGGTCGTCGCCTCAAGTCGCGACGCAATAGAAGGCGTTCACTGGAATTGAGGCGAGACGCGTGAGCGGAGCCAAACAGCATGGTATCTTTCCGCATTGGGCCGACTGACAGATGTTGCACACTTCTCCGATGGACTTAGCGCCGAGAAGAGTGGGATGACCGGTGGGTGTTCCACTGTAAGGGGAGTGAGTAGGTTGACTGATCTGATATCAGGCGACACGAAGGAAATCAACGCCTTGTAGGTCTATCTGAGTGCTACTAAAGCTACAATGTAAGCGAATGTGTCATTAATCTAGAAATATGTTGCCTGTGTCTAAGTTTCCTCCTCCTTCCGTCCCGTTTTGCAAGGCTAGCGCTTAGCATACCGCAAGAACCTAGAAGCCACCACAGTGATGATGAAGTTCGCAACAAAGTAGCAGAACAATATCCAGAGGTCGCGTTCCCTCGTGCTGTAGCTGATGTTGAGCGGAGTGTAGAACTCCTGTCCGTACTGGTATTCGCAGTATTCACAATTGGACGTGGCGTTGCCATTGGCAAGGTAGCCACCCACTGCGTTGACGAAGTCACCGGCCCACTCCTGGCAGGTCTGCCCGGAAGGCGGGTTGAAGATGGAGAATTCGTTCTGGCGACAAACGATCGGGAGATTGTACAGCTCGTTTGACAGTAGACCGGAAACAAGGCTAATGAACTATGAGCAATATTCCGTATTCAGTGGATGTTACATACCGAGTGAAGGGAGTCAGCTGATAAAGCCAGCTCCTCCAGAACTTGCCCAGAGTGGGATACGGAATGGTAACACCGCAGAACGTCGTCAGCACGAGGATGATAAACGGGTTGAATAGCGCGGCGATACGGATGGAAGGCGAGAGCGCCGCGATGGCCTGCGGAAAACGTTTAGCTCAGGCTGCTGCGAATCGATAGCAAATTCCTCACCTGTCCCAGAGAGACACCAAACAGTTCAGTGAACAGGACCATCGCGAACTCGTATCCAGCCGGGCCGACAAAGTTCATCGGGTAGTACATGAGCAAGAAGTACGCAACGGCCGAGATGAACGAATACGGGATCTCGGCAAGCAACTGGCCGATCGCGAACACCATGGGAGAGTACATCCTGCTCGAAGCTTCACGAATAAAGATCATGCGGTTCAGGATAAACATCGGTTCGATCTGCGAGACGACGATAGCCGGAAGCACCGTGACCCAGAAAATGGCGAAGACACGATACTGCAGGTCGAGCAAGCTGTTGTTCAAGCGGAGGAAGGTGACGGACACCCAGAATGAGATCAGCACGTGGATGAAAAGGCGGCTGTAGACGTATTCCGGTTTTCTCCACAGGGTAGTCAATGCGCGTTGGGTGACGAGAAGAAGCTGGTAGGGTATGCTGGTGGCGTAGAAGCTGGCTTTCTCTTCTGTCATAGGCTGAGTAAGGGCTTCCTTCTTGATTTCCTCGATCTCCCGCCTCAAGGTCTGGTATTCCTCAGATTCAAGCCAGATCTCGCCCCAGTCCTTCGGTCCCATCCGTTTTGTCGTGCCGGCACCGATAGCTTCGAGCATGAACTCGGCGGGATTGTCGGTAGGACCGCAGACTGCGCCGTGCTTGGCGAAGTACTCTCGGAGATAATGGCTGTCCTTTCCAATTGGCCCGCAGTAGACCGTCTCGCCGCCGCGTTGCAGCAGGAGGAGCCGGTCGAAGCTCTCAAACAGCAGGGCGGAAGGCTGATGAATAGTACAGAGGATGGCTTGACCGGAATCTGCCAGCTTGCGAAGGAAGCGAACGAGGTTCCAAGCGCTTTGTCCGTCCAGACCAGAAGTCGGTTCGTCCAGGAACAGGAGTAGCTGAGGCTTGCTGGCCAGTTCAACACCAATAGTGAGACGCTTGCGAGCTTCGACACCGAGACCGGAGATCAGGGCTTCTGTGAGATCATCCATCTCGAGCAACTCAATGATCTCTGCTCATCGTCAGACAACGCTCAGGCAAATAGGCAGGAAACGCACCCTCAACATACTTGTCCTTCTCGGCCTTCGGAATCGAAGCATCCTGACGAAGATAGGCCGAGAACCGCAGCGCTTCACGAACAGTAGCGGATTCCTCATGAACATCCATCTGTTCAGCATATGCGGTTCCACGTGCAAAGTTCGCTCCCAGCGGGCGACCATCTAGAGCACACTCAGAACGAGTGAGACGAGTAAGTAATGAAAGCGCGCACTCATGAGGATCTCTCCCTGTACAACACCAATGTTCTTCCGCTGCGCAAGCACATCCAAGCAAGTTGTCTTCCCAGCACCAGACGCGCCCATAAGAGCCGTCAGCGTACCCGGTTTGACATAACCGTACACATCGTGCAAGAGCCGCTTCGACCCCCCCTGAACCGGAACATGGTAGTTCAGCCTCTCGAAAGTGAACGGTTCCTTCGATTTGACCAAGCTCGAAATATCCTGTTTCTGCTCTCCCCGGGCAATAGCAGCACGACGCTCCTTCAGCTCTTCATTGAGCTTCTTGGCCTCCTTCGTCTCGTGCGCGAAGAGCTGGACGGCTTGAGCAAGATTGGCGTGGTTCTTGCTTTCCATCGAGATGATTTGGGTGATCTGGAAGAAGATGAAGAACGCGACGAGGATACCGAAGTTGCGCCAGATCCAGTGGACGTTCATCTGGAAGGCGGCTTGAACGTAGTTGCTACCTGAGACGGAGGGCTGGCCGGGGATGGAGCCAGGAAGGGTGCAGACTTGATACGGGCCGACTTCGTTCCTGCCACATCTCCATCAGGCTCTTCTGTTGTATGAGCAGGAGAGAGACGACTTACGGATACTTGTTGAGCGTCGCGCCATTGTTAGGGACAACATAGCTACCAACGCAATCCAACTGGAGCCTTATCAGAGCATGACTCAACAATCTGACAAGACGAGCTCACATCAATCCTGCCCATCTCGTTCTCCAACAAACTCTGGAACCCATAATTCAACGGGTTGATATAATAGATCCAAAACAGCCACCGCTGCATGGAAAACACGGGAATCAAATATCCAGAGTACAAGATCGCTGCCCACTCGTCAATCTCCCATCACCCCGCGCAGCATAACAGAAAAGACATACTGAGCGGGACGAACAGTGCTCCCAAGCGGAAGGCGGTGTCGAAGTCCGGACAGAGGATCCCGAATGTTCGGAAGAGACCTTGCATCGCTATGAAGCTGGTGTAGTTTATTAGGTGGAAAGTGAAGAATCCGCCTGGGTTGCGCTTAAGGCCTGCCATGCTATTCACCAGAATCAGCATTTCTTCGACTCGCCGCTAGCAAGTAGGAGAAGAAGCGCACAAGTAGACGATGATGTCAAACAGCGTCATCCTCGCGAATGAGAAGGGGATGTCGGCAATAGTGTTCGCCACTGGCAGAGCGGCAGAGCGATAAAACGCGTATGTTGTCTGCTTGTACAGGATCGGCCGGCCAAGCATCATCGTGGGCAGCTCGCCGAATGCGTCGAGCGCGTTGAGCAGGAGGGCGAGGAAGATCACGGATCCGCGGGTGAACCCTCCCGCTGCGGTTAGGGGAAGGTTGAGGAACGTGCTGCCTATTACGAGGGCGAGGACGACGGACGTTCCGTAAGATGTAAGGAGGCCGAAGCGGTCTTGTAATCTGCGCACGTCCGGGGTCAGCTCGAACCTTTTGGGAAATGGGAAGCAGGAGAAACGTACTGGAGCTTGAACTGCCTTGCAGTGAGAGCCTTCACCTGACCCCAGAACGAACGCGTATACGGACTCCTCTTCCCCGCACCACGCTTATTCTGCTGCACAGCGATCCTGAACTCCTCCGTGACCTCTCCGTTCTGCCTAACGAACTCCTCGTACTCCCTCCGATCCCGCTCCATCCGGCTCCAGTAGTCGCTCTTCCTAAAGGCGGCCTCGAGCTCTTCGGGCGTGTGAGGGGCGTGCGATGCGTGCTCTTCTTGGTATTCGCGCTCGTTCGGGTCTGTACAGCCCGTGAGGTAGTCGGCCGTGGTCTGCCGCGGGAAATCCTTGAACCCCAGTCCTACAAAGTAGGCCCTCGCTTCCTTCGCCGGGCCGAAGTAGACCTGCCTGCCCTGGTCGATAACGAGGACCTTGTCGAACAGCCTATAGATATTCTCGCCCGCCTGGTAGAGGGAAACGAAAGTCGCCTGCTCCAGCACATCGGTGAGAACGCGCAAGCTCTTCGTATAATCCAGCGCGGTGCTCGCGTCCAGGCCGCGTGTGCTGTTGTCCCACGCGGAAACGTGGGCACGGGAAGCCATCATCTCCGCTATTGAGACCCGCTTCCTCTCTCCGCCCGAGACGCCGCGCACAAACTCGTTCCCGACGAGCGTGTTGGCCGTATGCTGGATGTTGAGCATCTTCAGCAGGGTCGTCTCGATTTCTTTGTGTAGCTGAGATCGGGTCTGGCCGGTCAGCCGGGCAGGGGGCATCTTGAGTGAAAGCGCGAACGAGAGCGTATCGTGGACTGTTAGGGTGGGCAGGTGGATATCATCTGATACAGGCAAGATGTCAGCATATATGCGCCCTTTTCGGCTTGTACAGGCTGGAGAAAGGAGGAACAACACGCACCCTCCTGGTTGTACACCACCTCGCCCTTATACAGCCTCTCCATCTCCTCCGCTCCGATACCCGCATACTCGACTCTCCCATCAACAGCCAGGAACTCCCCTCGCCGGTTAGCGATCGCCTTGAGGAACGTCGTACATCCCGATCCAGGACGGCCGAGGACGAGACACATCTCTCCAGGGCGGAGGACACCATTGAAGTCATGTAGGATCGTCTTGGGCGTTGGCTGGAACCGACGCAGATGAAGTAGGCGGAGGATGAGGAGCGGGATGAACAAAATCGAGTTGAGGATCGCAGCTGTCCACCTCCGTCAACCAGGTACCCGCGTATACGATGGAAAAGAGAGCATACACAAGAAATTCTCGACATGCACCCTCGCTCCTCCTACACCACTCACGCTCAGCCCCTCCCAGACGACGCCCACCCTCTTCCTCTTCAAGCCTGCCTGTTCCCGCTTCTGCACATCGGCCGTCAGATATGCCAGCAGGTCGAACTGCTCCCCCTCGTCATCAGCGCCGCCCTTCTCCGCGTCCCCCTCGGCGTTCGCACCGCTCCGCCTTGATCTGGCAGATCGTTGAGACCGCTGGGTGAGCGTCCGCGCAAGTTGATGGAACTCCTCTTTCGCTCCCTGCAGGTCGACGGGGTGCGCATCAGGAGGCTCGCCATTCCCTAGAGCTTGCTTCTCCGAGCTGGCCGGGGAGGAGCCGCCTGCGCGTGCAGAGGTGAGGTGGGGAAGCGTACTGGCATCGACGGGCGTGGTGGCGCGCGTGCGGTCGTCGTCTGAGTATTGGGGATCGGCGGGTAGGGAACCTTTCGCGCCGAGTGCGCCGGCCTCGAGCTGAGTTGCCATTTCTTACTGCTTGGGGCGACTGACCTCTAGAGCGCAAAGAGGGGAGAGGACAGGTAGCAGAGAGGGCAAGCAGGCAACCAACAGCAGAGGGGACAACACCGACCGCCTGATTGACGAGAGGCGGGTTATAAGGCACACACACGCCCACGCCCATGCACCGAGCAGGAAGAAGGCTGAGGATGGTTTGTAATAATGCGCATAAACCTGCTGAGAAGCCGTAAGGAAGTGCGAATTCAAATTGTTTACCCCGCCGGGCCCAACGGCGGGTCAGCGGGTGGCGAAGCCCGGTGAGTCGACACGAGTTTTTGATTTTGTGCTTGGCCCATCCACCCGCGGGCGAGCCTGGATGAACCCAACAACAGAACGGACGCGGCGATGGCGTCTTCGATTTGGACGGACAGGGCGGGCCTCGGCGCTCTCGGTCCCCTGCCGCTCCTTTTGCCTCGGCTCGGCACCGGCTCAATCCGCCCGATGCTTCCGTCTCTCTGCCAGCCCATCACATCTCCGACCCGAAAAGCGCATAGGGTCATCAGTGCAAATCCACTGGATGACTTCCCGTCGACCTAAACACAGATTCACCACTGCACCCGGAAGCTATCTAGGCATTTGGGATTTGGGCAAGCTCACCGTCGCAAGCGTTACACAAACCAGTCCTAGATGTTGTTACCTAGAATTCTACCAATCAACAGCGTCGGGCCCGATGAAGGCTATGCGCCCCGCATGAAAAAAAGTGTCGTTTGTATGGGTTAAGCGATCTAGGCTGTGCTTCCGCTTTAGGGGAGGGGTAGGACCCCCCCTTCTAGATAGCATATCTAGGAGAGGCTCGGAGTTACAAATCCTAAATATCCTGCTCGGCATGCTGTCATGCCGCGATTTAGGTCGACCTAAATCCCTCCTAAAAGCCCACGGGAAGTCATCCAGTGCACTAACGCAAGGCAGGGGTCCCATGCTGACAAGTCCATGCGGCCCCGCCGGTCGTTATCGCAGGAGGGCAGGCGTGGATTCTCACCAATCTAGTCTAGAAAATATCGTCCCATTCAAAGGAAGGACAATGATGTCAAGGTCATCGGGATCTTCTTCCTGTCTGCTCTGCGTTGTTCGACCGAGCTTGGTACGACCCACCAAGCACGGATGGTACAAAAATGGCTCAAGAGTATCACTAAATAGCTTGACAAAAGCATCAGTACGTAACGAAGTTGCGCAATAAGAAGACAACGCAAGACCTCTGGGAGGCTCCCTCATCTTCCTGCGCTTCGCAAGCCTGTTTCCCAGCGTCGTCCTCCAAACCCTCTCTTCCGGAGCACGGCTCTGCTACCCGCTGATCTCATATTTCTCGTGTCTGATAGATCGAACAACCCCTTGCTCGTCTGATCTGAAGCTGCTTGCGCACACCGAGTACAGCCAGCATATCGGCCGAGCCCGCCCAAACGCACGAACACGGCCGAGGCGGACAAACGCCGGACGCGCGCGCACAAAACTCGTCGGGGACATGCGTGCTTCCCGAAGCGTGAGAACGGCGGGCCCGCGGCTCCATTGAGCTAGGGCGGGGAGCACGTGCACGGGCGCTTAGTTGCTCGGGTGGCTATGTCGTACATTGAGAGGACGATGAATTATTGTCTTCTCACGCAAGTTGAGGATGAAACGGATCAGGAGGGGCTACGCATGCAGTGCTGTCGGGAGCTATGCGCATGGCACACTAGTTCTCCCCTGCCCTCCTACCAAGATACATGCTCTACTTCACAACAAAAGCCGTGTTGCTTGGGTTACACCCCCACTGGGCTTCCAGCGAGCCTCTGCGGGACAAAGGTGCCATTATTATCGAGACCGGCTGACAAGAGCTCCGAAGGTAAGACGGCGGGCTACTTGGATAGGCTACGTGCTCTGCACGATGTGCGATATTTCGGGGTCAACGCTGGAAAGGATCTCCAGGGTTTCGGCCTTCCATAGTGAAAGTTAGACACCCTCCTCCTCTGAAACGAGAATAGCGGTTCACCCAAAGCTTGTCCTCCGCCTCTCTTCCCTGCTTGCTGATAACGAAATCGCTCGGTTCTGCGATCTTGCAGCTGCTGAGGTACACGCCGCTCTTGCCCTGCAGCTCCGGGGCTACAGCGGCATGGACGATTGTCCGACTGCCTACTTCTGTGGACCGTCCCACGAGGCGGTTGAAGATGAGCATGTAGAAGGGCTGGTCGCGCAAGAGAGCGGAAACGCAGAAGCCGGGGTTCACGGTCGATGCGGTGAGCTGGGTGGAGGAGATGTGCCTGGCCAAGGCACGACCCCATAGAATGTTCAGGGCTGCGTACACCTCAGTACAGCTGATGGACCACGGACAGAGCAAAGGCGCACTCTTGGAGATAAAATATCGTTGCATTCCGTCGAAAGACTCAAACTTGTTGGTGGGTTTATCGGCATTGAGGCGACGAAGAACATCAGGCTGGTTCAGTAGCTCCGGGTATCGCGTAAAGTAATGCACGTCGCTAGCCAATATGACGAGACGCGGCTGCGGCGCCTTCAAGAGAAAGGGGAGCATGCGCAGGGCGAGATGACAGGTACCGATGTGGTTCGTGCCGATACTGTACAAATCAGCGCCAAACGAGTGTGTGGCTGGGATGCGGCCCACTTCTTTTCCCAGCCGTCCACGGTGCGCTCCAACTTGGGCACATTCACACCAGCATTCTCGATCTGTAGTTTGCCGTGATTGTCAGCTAGTCATATATTGAGACAGTCGGAATGGAGTACCAGAATATCAAGTTTGCCCTCGCTCTCCTTGGCAAACCGGTCCACGAACCCTTTGACACTTTCGTTGCTGCCCACGTCCAGCTGCCAGGCCTCCACTGTTTGGCATCCCGTCTTCCTTCTGATACTGTCAGCCGCTGTGCGACCCTTCTCGATGTCCCGACAGGCCAGTATCAACTTTGTTGGTCGGAGCCGAGCCAGATGTACCGCCGCCTCGAAGCCCAGGCCAACGTTAGCACCGGTGATGACGACGACTTTCCCTTCCAGGCTGGGCGCATAAGACGATGGATTGGGCAGCCGCGCGAACTGCTCGTATAAGAAGCGGCCAAAGGTCATCTTCATGCTGGGCAACGCTGTCGATGGGTTGGATGAGCTTTGAGAGTGGAGAGGATACTGAACTTTGGTTGTTCGACATCATCGGCGGAACTGGATTTATGTGCGGTAAGAAGCGCACCCATGAGCCCCACGCAAAGGCATGCAATGCTAGGAAGATGCGCTCTACAGGATCGTTACAGGAGTTGTGTTCAGCGTTCAGATAGCTGGCCGTGATAAAAAGGCGTACGCGTCGCGGCAAGGGTGCAACGCGTTATCCTTTTGGCAGCTGTGAGCGAGGCAAGGTTGCAGACTCGCACATGGCCAACAGACGACTGAAACAGCGTAGTATATGCGGAAAGAGACCAGAGTGGTCCTACTCCGCCCTACAAAATGTTGACTATGGTCGGAAGGGGGTCGGTCCCATGCTCGGCCAAATGGCCACTAGCTCAGCCACTATCGCATCGCAGGGATTGACAGTGGGGTTTATCCCATGTAATCAGATATCCAGAAAGAAGGAGGGGAACGTGGCCTTGACGATACTTAATCGTGCACAACAGAGAGATCAGAGGTCGAGTGAATGATGCGAAGCTGCGCATTCGATCCACGCACATCCATGAACACCGCCACAATCACGTGGGCGAGCCCTGCCCATGACTCGTCCGTTGAACGAAACTTCGCCACGGCTCCCCCCCCCGGGTCCACTTTCGGCTCCGAGAGCCCTTCCGGTACTTATTATGCTCAAAACCATTTTATTGGTTAAATTAAGGCGTTGAATGTCATTGTTTCCAGCATTTAAGTTTCAACTTATCGCGGAATATTTGTTTTTTAGCAATCATTTAAGTTGGTTTAGCCCGGTTGGATAAAGCTATATACTCTACCAATCTAATGGATGCTAATTACTTTACAGAATAATATTATAAACTAACCCTAACCCCTTCGACCCAACCCTAACCCTATCCCCTACCGCTCGCTCCGCTCGCCCCTAACCCTAACCTAGGTAAGTGTGTTTACTGGGTCATTATTTGTGTGAGACTTAAACACAGATGACCGGGCGCACTTGTGCTGACTCATCATTCATGACAGCACAGGGTCCTACTTACACAGCCACTCGCAAACTTGCCTGTTTCCAATCAATTCTTAACATTTTAAACCACGGTAAATTGCATTTGAAGCTAACTACCCTAAACCAAGAATACTGAATATTACAGTAGTAGCTAGTAATGAAATTGAGATTAATTTAACAGTGTAAAGACAGCGGGCTCTGGACCCTTGTTAGCGGCTGTGTTTCTCGACGCGGACCTTCTCGGAACCGAAAGTGGACCCGGGGGGGGGAGCCGTGGCAGAGATGTTGAACGACCACGAAGCTGGACGAAACTATGAAGACGTTTTCATCTTACGCAACGTACTATACAGCCAATTACTGCGCGAATGGCACCCTACCCAGTTGTGGCACATGAGACACCGAGAACGAAAAGATCTGTAGCGAATGAATCGGGTTGACATTATGGTCTCATCGCGTTCCGTCCCTTAGTGATCTGGTGTCGTCCGTCCTTCTCAGAAAGTGAAGGTACGCGCGCACTATGGGCCCGCATATGGAAGTACTAAACGCATGTGCTTTGTAGGAAGCAAGCGAGTGAGTAGGGGCACTGTGAATGCCGGCGCTAACCAGAGAGCAAAAGCGGATCTTGGGTGCGTCCGCCATGCCGCTGGAACGCGAGATCGCCTGCTCATCTTCGATGTTCCTTGTGGGCCAGTACTCTCCTCTGCTCATATACAATCACTTGATGAGCATGTGTTCTGGGTACGTCTAGAGGAGCGATGTCTTGCTGTGCCGCCGAAGAGCTGTTTTCGAGGACGGCGAGCTTCTCGCAAAGCGAGGGCTACCGTTGTTGCAGCACTGGGACATAGTAAGCGCGTACTGGGAAACTTTGTCCGATTCAGCTACTGCAGCATCTCAAGAGTCAATGACTGCATTCCTAGCGTGACAACTGCGAACTTGAAGGCCACCTCACACGATGTATTCAAAGGTACACAAGCAATACAACGGGGCTTTCAGTACTCCCGAACAACGTCATGCCGTACGTACCGCGCCATTAGCAAGCGAGCGTGAGATCCAACTACATATGTCCACTCCGACCACTCATAATCCGTTCCACCCTTCATCTCGTCAATTATCCGGCAAAGGGGGAGGGCGGAGGAGGGGGGAGGAGGGGACCGTCTCCAATACATAATCAAAGTGAAACCGTCCCATCCAACCCACGTTCCCATGGAGTGCCTTTGACGTCGAGGAGAGTAATGCCATGCGTCCCAAGATACTGTGCGCATTTCTCCCAGTTGACCATATGCTGAGGTTGTTTTATGGACACACGTTTCCAGGTGGACGGACGATAGTAGTTTTGCATCCAGATCGACCTGAGCTTGATGACCTTGAAGGGGACGGTAAACCCAGGGGTTATTATTTGTTTGAAGTGGTCAAAGGCGTGCTCTGCATCGATTTGCCCTAGATCCAACTGAAGAACGGAGGGCGGAAGATGCTGGTACCATTCCGCAGAGCACACCCAGCCGTCGACTCTCACGGTCGAAACATTCGAAAGTTGTCTGAGTGCGAAAAGATGCTGACTCGTGGGACTGCCCAGCTCGTTCGCCGTCGAGTACGGTTCGTCACACCGTAACTCTATGGCAGTAAGCGTACCCCGATGGGTCACCAAAAATGTCGCTAGCGCGTCATGAAGGAGCGTGTCTCGCGGCCACCTTGTGCATATCTTTCGAATGCTGGCGTATCGACCACGTAGAAGGTACACGGCGGCAGCCTGAGGGAAATAACAGGTCTCCCCGGGGTTGCCGATGCGTAGGGTTTCCAAATTCGGAAGTTCGAGATATTCCCAGTTCACCAGCTTGGCAGGCGTCACCATGTAGTCGTCACATTCTTGAATCGTGAGAGAGCGGAGGGACTTCAATCGACCAAGGGCAAGTACTCCATAGCTAGGCAGTCTTTCAATTGAAAGCTTCTTCAAGAGCGGACAGGACTGGCTGAGCATGACAATTTCGGGATAGCACGAAACTCCCAAAATGAGAGAGACAAGTCTTGGCAGCATTGACAACAGCATCATGTGCTCGCATCCTCCGCACTCGGCCTCGCACGACCATAGGGACAAGGTGGCGTGTCGAACGTGGTGCCCTAGAGGTTGGGCTGTCCGGGACCCAAGGGCAATGTGTTGGCAGAAGTCGTGGAAGGACTTTTCATTGGTAAAGGCCAAGTGGCGGTACATCAGCGGGGTGGCAAGTTCCTGCCAGAAGCTCAGAACAGTCCTCCCGTGCAATGTTTATCACTGACATTCCATGCTTTGCAAACTTGAATTACGGGGAGAATAGGATGCTGCACAACCGGAAAACCTGCGCCATGTATCCGACGATAAACCTCGACGCTGTCTTCGAGAATTTCAAAGATACGCAACCAGATTTCGTTGCAAAGCTCAGTATTACTGTTCGCCTTGAGTGTATGGATCTCGCTTGATTTGGGTGGCATTTGGACAGTGAAGGAGGGGGAAAGAGGAAAAGAGGAAAGCATCCATTGTAAATGACCCTCGAACAGTCACAGATCTACGGAACCAATTGCCACGGCAACTTAGCAGTAGTCGCCCAGCCAGAACCGGCGCATGCCCAGCTTCGACTGTTGTCCTACACATTCGCCATGATATTGGATATAACATTGGTATTTAGAACTACCTCTCCGCTCTACGTTTATTCTCCCAACCGTATACACGTCGGCGTCTATTGTCCTAGGGGATAACGCGGATGCTATCGCGCTCTTTGCACTCGTCACATACGGGAAGTACCGAGGAAGTAACGGTGAACCTGATCAGTCCCAGGCATTTGAGGGCCTAATTCCCTTCCGTTGCGTGCCGGTTTCGTCCTCCCATAGCGTGCCGGTTTCGTCCTCCCGTACCGTGCCGGTTTCATCCTCCCATACGGTCATACCTTGCCGGTCTCGTTCCGTAGCTCGATCCCGATGTTGCCCAGATACCTCGAGCAGTCCCCCCATGCAAGAAGAGTCTCGTCATCCTCCTCCGTCAAGTCGCTCCAAGGCAAGTCTACAGTAAGGGTATGGAGGCTGAAACGTTTACGTTGCTTATTCGCGTCTGAACTGCTGGTCGAATATTCGGACAAGGCAAGTCTGAGGTATTCTGGGAACTCCGGTCCGCGGCCTGTGCCCAACCCAATGAGAGCTAGACTATGAGGACAGGGCGGGAGGTGGCGAAACAGGCCAGCTGGCGGCATAGACTCTACCAATACTAGACCCAAGGTTGATAGACATTCTACTAGGTAGTCCAGTCCAACAAGGCTACTGGCCTCGGGCGTGGGCTTTCAAACCAATGACTCCATGTGAATGTCGACGTGGAGGAGACAATTGCGGTGTGAGCGAAAGAAATCGATCAAGCTTTCCTCCACGTCAGGGGTTGGCCACAGGAGAGAGAGATACCGAAGTCGGATGAGCTGACCCTTCAGCATATATGCTGCGGTCGCAATGACAGCCCGCCCGAAAAACCCTCCAGGCGAAGCACAGTGAGGCTGGGAAGTTCCATTCGTGGTGGCGTGTAAAGCGTATCCAGATCCTTAGCGTCGGGCGTCCCGCGAATTGAGCTCCTCCAGAGACGTCAGCCGGCCGATAGCGCGGAATAAGTCGGGAGAACGTAGGACATAGGTGGTGGAAAGACGTTTCGCTTGATCAGAAGCCCCAGCAGAAGCGCTCCGCTTGCTTCTTTCGGCACATCTCCGCACTTACTTCGATTCATCGGACACCGCACATCACTGCATGGTACAAGTATGCTTGTTTCAGCTCTTCAACCCCTGCCAAACCCGATTCATCTCGACCTTCTCCCTCGCCTCCTGCTCATCCCTCGGCAGCTCAGAGTGGAACGCTGTCAACATCCATCGTCAGCGCCCGCACTCTAGCGCCCGGAGGAGCGAAGAGGAACAATACTCACGCACATCCGCCCCGCGCTGGAACGCAGGTCGGGCCTCGATCCTCTCCATCCACTTGATCACGTTCGGGAAGGGGTCGATACTGTCTACTCCTGCCCAGCTCCAGCAGCGGACCCTGCAGAGGCAGGAGTCAGGATGCAATCCCCATCCTCCCCGTTCGGGGAAGTGGAATTGAAGTACGTACCAAGGCATGCAGTTCATATCGGCTATACTGTACACTCCTTTCCCAGGGCCGACGAGGTAGTCCCTTCCCTCGAGCCGGGTGTTGAGCACGCCGTACAGGCGTTTCGTCTCGTCCAGGTATCCTACATCCCGTCAACTTCCAATTGGTCACAGAATCCCTCCCCAGACCGCTGAAGATGACTGGTTCTGGAAAGGCCGAGAAAGAAAACGACGCACGTTTCTTAGCATAAGGAATATCCTCTACCGCATACCGCACAAAATGGTGCGCCTGTCCCTGCATAGGGCCGATCCCACCATGGGAGAAGAAGATCCATTGGAGACATTCGCTCCTTAGCGCGGGCTGCATCGTTTCATCTCATCAGCTTGCCAGCGCACGGACGAGAGGGGCAGATGGGGATGGGGACGTACGTCCGAAAAATGGTATCTATACTCGGTGTCGTAGTTCTCCGCTAGATACAGCAATATTGCCGCCCTACGTCCAGCCTTCATCAGTGCCTAGAAGGGGAAGTGGTATACCACGAGGGAGGGGAGGAAAATGACGACGTACGACTCGAACACGACAAACTCCTTCCCATTGTTTGCTTTGCTCTTCCGGTCTACCAGCACCGGCACGCGGCCGTTAGGGTTCAGAGCTAGAAACCAGTCGGATTTCTGTTCGTTGGCCAGCATGTTGATGCATTGGAACTGTTTTCCTCTAGTCAGCACCGTGATGCCCTCGCTCTTAGCCGGAGCCGCCGCGGTGAAGACGACGCAAGAACCCGCGGGGCGAGTATGGCAAGGTGTTGCGGGCGCACCTCGTACGTTATCCCGTACGTATCCTTCAGCTCCTCCAGGTAAGCAGAGACCTTCACCCCATTCGGCGTGTCATACGTATAGAGCATGAACTGCGCCTGTCGCTCCTCCTCGGTCGACATCTCGTTTATCTTATCGCCGATATTGCAAGACGATAAAGCCGATCCCTCGCGCCCAGACCAGAAAGACTTTCAAGAGCAAAGGAGAAGAAGATGCGATTCGACAGTCAGAGAGAGACGGGAGTGGAGAGAAAGAGCGGCAGAGGCGGGGTGGAGCCTGCTGAGCCGGTCTTTATTGTACGGAGGGGCGTGGAGGTTGAATTTCCGAGAAAGAGCCGGAGGGCTCGTGTGTGAGCTTGGTTTGGTAACGGATCCGTTCGGGAAGCGGGGATGAGGAGAGAAGCAGTCTAGAGTGGTAGAACCGCCATCAGCGTAGAGTATCAGCAGAGTATGCAGTTGTTCAAGCTGTTTGTGAACGTCCCAGTGTGAGGGAGAGCGTTCACGGCGAGCTTCTGCATATCGCCTACAACGGTCGGCATTAAAGGCAGACTGGTTACAGCCGATCACTTTACCTCCGTCGGCGTTACACGCTGAAAGCTGAATACTATCGCCGAATGAGCGGCTTCTATCGGTGTTATAGCCTCCGCAGTAACGCCGACCCACTTTGCTGCACCGTATGAACTCTTGCGGCCTACGATCAGGCAGAGAATATAGTTGATGGCGGTGAATACGATCGAACAATCTCAGGTCTTCTCATTGTCATCAGCGATAAGCGCAAACTTCAGGAGGCTTGGCATTCCAACGCGCCCACCACTGCCCCCCTACTAGCGGTGGGTGGCTTAGCGCCCGCCGCCCCCCACCCAAACCCACTCCTATCCAAACCCAGCCTCAACCCCGCCTCCTCACCACCACCATCAATCAAATCATCCAAGCTCTAACATCGACAAACCCGTACATCGCAATTCATACCCGATCAGATAAACGCAGCCTTCGACGAACGGCGCAGGGGCGGATCTCGCGGGAATGGAGTGACGAGACACCAGTCCTGCAGTCGCAGATTTGCTCACCAGCCCATCAAAGGCAAGACTCACTCTTACTGCGGAGGCAGTGACGTCGCCCCTCATTTTCCCGGAAGCAATCTCTCGTCGTAATCTCGCCCGTCCCTTTCCGCAGTATGAACGGGGGCGTGTGCCAGCAAATGCCGGAGTGGCGCAGGGGGGGCGGGGCATGCGTAATGCCGCGTGTGCGTCTCATTCCCGCCGCTTGTCTTCGTTTGGTGCGGTGCTGTGCTCCGTTGTTAGAGGACAGCACGGGACAGGAGGCGAGGCAGAACTACATAAAGCCTCCTTGAGGGAAGGGGGTTGGTCTTTTCCTCTCCCCGCATTGACAGCTCCCGCACGTACTACTACAAAGCGACACCTCGACTCAAAGAACTTGCTAGCGTTTTGATCTGCTGAACGAACGACATTACTGTCGACTTTTGCTGAAGCAGATTGGACACCTCATTCTCGTCACAAGCTGGATCCGCGCACTTGATCCTTAACGACCACCCAGCCAGCTTACCTAGCACCACCTAACGACAACCAAACGATGGCATCCTCAATAGGTACCTCAACCCCTCTCTCCCAATATCGCCGTTCTCACCCTCACCCTCATCCAGCCACACCAGCACAACCAACCGCCCCATCCAAGTCCTCCCACCCTCCAACAGGGACCATCATCCCGCACATCCTCCATCCGCCTACCCCGCCTCATTCCTCGCCTTCCTCACCTTCAAGCACCCATTCCTCGTCCTCTGCCATCTTTGAGCGCGACATCGAGCCTCTCTCTCTGTCGACCCTCCCAGCACCGAGGGACCACACGCTCGCGGCGTTCGTCCCGTCCGTGTTGGACGAAGCGATCGAGGCCCTCACAGCAGCGGGAGAAGGAGGCGAGGGGATGGCGGATGTCGAGGTTGAGCTTGCTGGCCCCGGTGCAGCACAGGCAGAGGAGGACGGAGGGGTGTTCAGGAGAAGCCCGAGCCCGCCCGGGATCCCAGCTGCGAGCAGTCTGGCCGCTGCGGCCGCTGCTAGGCCCGCAGTGCTGAGTAGGGAGAGCACGACGCCGTTCATCCCTGGCGGCTTCTCCACCTCCAGTACACAGGCAGTGGCGACTCCCACCGGGCTCACGACCCCTCCATCGCCCGGCTCGCCAAAGGCTGATCACCCACTGCCTTCCCTCACGGTCCCTGCTCCAACGACAGGCGTCTCCTCCCCCTCTTCTGCCACTTCGTCGGGCGTAACAGCCCGCACCCCCTCCTCTCACGCCTCGCCAGCAAAACGGCTCTCCTTCATCTCCTACTCCGACCTCCTCCTCTCTTCGCCCATCACGTCCCTGCCACTCTCGCAAGTCACCTCACCGGCTGCGCCGCCGCCGCACTTGGCTGCTCTGGCGCAGGGCGCGGCGGCGCATGCTGGTGCAGCGGGGAGCGCGGCGAGTCGGGACCAGAGTGCGTATGGCGATGAGGGGGGAGAGTGGGAGAGAGTGGGGTTGGGGAAGGGGCTGGAAGAGAGGCTGGAGGAGGTGTTGAAGGCCAGGCCGCCGGAGGTGGGGAAGGCGTAGGCACGCGTTTGGCAGTGGATGCCTACGTTGGTGTGCGCATACATGTACATTGTTCTCACTCTCTTTCGTTTCTCCTTTCAAGGGTTGTGGACGTCCTGTTTCTTTCCTGATTCATCTCTACTTCCTCTTTCCTTGCTCTGCTATTCACAGAGCTGCAAACCCCTTAATCCTGTGTTAATAAGCCTTTCGCGGACGTACAAACAAGTTCCACTTTTCTTTTCTTTCCTATCCTTGCCTTTCCTTTCCTTGACTCATTTTCTTGTTCGATTCGAAGGCAGTACATGTACCATCTTACTAGCTTAACTTAATTCAGTGAATCGGGACATCATGTACACTTAGTCCACTCGTACTACTCAGCCGTTGCAAAATCAGCGCATATATCCTTCCCAACGTGTAACTATGCACAACCAGCATCACACGTTACAGCTCAATATTCACGAAAACAGGGGACACCGTCGAAGCATCCCGAAGAAAAAGGGTCTCCTCGCCTTCGAGTTGCGCGATCATGCACTGAAACGGATCAATGAATCATGCACATGACGAGCAAGAGCGGGCGCCGGCTTACTGGATTTAGTGGGGTAATGACGTCGCTCGCCGTCGATCTGGGTTGGGCGTAAAATGAAGGGACTTGGTTGAAGAGAGGATAAAAGCGGAGTACTTCCCATCTGGAGAATGGAGGCCGAAGTGGGGAAGGTGGAAGATTATTATGTAAGACACGAGTCGGTATGACGCTCATCCGCCGATCTTGGACTCACTCTCCCGTACGGCCAGCAGTCAACGTCACCCTCAGCCTCCCGAACCTTCCCCCTCCTCAACATTCAAACACTAGAAAACGCCGACCTGATCTCCGCGCTCGCCCTGCGCAACGCAAACTTCCAAAGGAGGAGCGGTCCCTTAAATAAGGAGGGTGACGTCATTGCTACGGTCTCCGAGTCGGCCGTTCCTGTCCCTGCGCCTCTTCATTTCGCAAGCTCGGCTTGCACTCCACTTTTGACCACCTGCCTTTGAGTCGCGCTCGAAGGCCTAAAGGACGGGTGGGGAGTCGGCACCGACCGGAAGTGAGTTCGGCACCGGCTTTCGGCAGCGCCGCCCCGAAGAGCAGGTTCGGTCCGTTTCCCAATTCCGACCGCTTTCGGACTTCGGACTTCGCCGCGCACCGTCCCCTTCCACCGAAAGGCGAGGATGCCCTCCACAGCCTCGCGGAACCGCCCCCACCCTGCAACTCCGAACGATCAAACACCAGCAGAAGCAGATCGAGAAACAGACTACGACATTCTCCGAGACGCGCTCGTTCGTCTCCTCCTTTTCCCACCTAGTGGCGTGCTCCCGTCCTCTTCCTCTCTCTCCGCCTCTGAGAGGGCAAAGACGCTCGATCTGGATAATGTCGACTACCTGCTTTCCGAACTTCGGGCTGAGGGGGTCACGATAACTCCGGAGCGGGACGGCCAGCTGACGTTGGACGAGGTCGAAGCTCATCCACTCCGAAGTGTTCTCGCACCTCCGTTGGAGGAACTGTTCTCGATCCCCGAAGAGGGAGTAACATGGTTCTGCTCCTGCCTAATCGACGCCTACATCTCCGACCTCCGTTCCCTCGCCTCCTCCTCCCCCGATGACGCCGATCCCGATGCCCCAGGAGGGAAAACCAAGAAACCCACCGAATGCGAGCTCTGCTCTCGCCCAATGCCCCTAACAGCACACCACCTCTACCCGCGCTCCGAACACGCCCGCCTACTAAAGCGCACCGAGCTGACCAAATACGAGCTGCAGCATACGATCGCGTGGCTCTGCAGGCCCTGCCATAGTGCCGTGCATGGGCTGATTGATAGCGCGACGCTGGCGAGGGAGTTTTATAGTGTTGAGAGGTTGGGGGAGCATGAGGGCGTTAGGAGGTGGGTCGAGTGGGCGGGGAGGCAGAGGGTTGTGGGTAGGGGGATGCGGACTGCTAGATGAGGTGCTTTAGCATGTGCCGTGCCCTGGCCCATGTAAAACAGGCAATGATCCACATTGTAGACTCTGGGTTGCGTATTGCGCAGAGGGTGAGATGGTGAGAGACATGAGGTTGTAATCGCATGTGTATTATATACAGTACAATAACCACAACAAGTGAGGAAGGGGCAGGATTAATGATGAGCGGAAATACAGTATGTTTCTACGTCGAGTCTCTATAGTCCGGACTATTCATCCCATCATCTTCATCGCCAATGCCTCACGAGTCCGCCGACTCTCCCGCCGAAGAACGGGAGAAGGAGACCGGGAGCTGCGTCAGCCGAGGCCACCCAACCGAGGCGTTGCAGCACGTCAACTTGTAGATGTTCCTATGTCGTCCATCGACACCGTCGAGCTGGTGTGTGATCCTGGGGGCATACCCGGGGAGATCGACGATGGGAGCTTGGCGAGGACTGCTCGAGTTTTCGGCTATGGGGTCGCTCGCCGGGGCGGGCTCATGCTCGGCGTCATCGGGCTGGCTGTTGTCGGTCGTGTCCTCGCTGGCGCGCGGCTCGGCATCGTCGGACGCTGGAGGGCTGTGTTCGCTCGCTTCTTCAGGACTTTCGGTGCCATAGTAACTCGGTGACTGGCGTTCATCCTGCTCCTGCTCCTCGTCGTCCTCATCCTCATCCTCTTCGTCAACCTCTACTCCGTCGTCAACATCCTCGGCGTCCTCAACCACCTCTGAGTCCTCTTGGTCGCCAACGTCTTCTCCATCGCCAACCTCGTCTTCGTCTGCATCCTCCTCCTGGTCTTCTTCCTCCTCATCGTCCTCCTCCTCCATCTCCATCTCCTCCGCTTCTTCTTCTTCTTCACCACTGCCGCTGGCCGTTCCCTCATAAGCGTCCGAATCGTTTCCAGCCTCGCGGGAACTATCCCAAGCCGTCCGATCATCCGCCTGATATTGTGTCTCGTAGTTCCGATCAAGCAAGTCGACACCCTTGGTCTCTAGGTACTCGGCCCGAAAGCACCAATCCTCGAATTCTTCTTGCGACATACGAGGGTCGTTCCACTCGAAGCACTCGAGCTGAAGGGTCCGGAACGACTTCGAGTCGGGCAAGAACCAGGGGCCGGGACCGCTGAGCAGATATAACGGTTCGAAGACTCTGAACGTGACCATTTCGGGCTGACGAGCGGCGCGGCTGAAGGTATCTTTCAAGAATTGGATCGTTTGGATGCCTTTTGTTTGGCGCATAGTTCTTGATCTTCGAACGGGGGGGAGGACGATTTTTCGGATGCGGAGATGGTGTAGCCAGGGTGTGTGCTCCAGCAAATGTCTCGTCTTGACATCCAAGCGTATGTCAAGGTGCGAGAGGGGGGCATCCGCGTGAGCGATGAGGAAGTCGCGGAAAGCATCCTCGCAGCCAGCCTGCAACGCAGGAAGTCGCAATAATTCCAGGTGGGGGAAGCGACAGCTTGCGAAGAAGGTGCCGTATGTTTGACTCAGCATGTTGGCTCCGTAGTAGCCCAGCGCGAGAGACAACTCGTACAGCTCCGGGAAATGCCATCCTGGACAGGAGATGACACGACCGAGCCAAGGGCCTTGGTGGGGGAGACGAAGGGAGAGCGTGCGAAGTTCCCGAAGAGATCCGATGTGGCGGAAGGACTCGTCGATGAAGTGGTGGTCGTTGAGCACGATGTTGAGGTGACGAAGGGTGTGAGAGCAGTTGACGGCGAGCGCTTCGAGTGCCGGGGCGATAAATTCGTAGCGGTCTGCCGTCAGCTCTTGGAGCCGGGTGAAGAATCGCAAGTTGGGTAGGATATAGCCGTCGAGGCCCCACTTGATCTCTCCTCGGAGGTCCAAGATCCGCGTGTGGGCGCAGAGCTGCTGCATGTGGGCGCTGCCATTTAGAGTTCCGAGTATCAACGGTGGACCAAGGACGGTTTCGTCGCATAATATACGCCGGTACATGAGTGGAGTTGAAATCGCCTATTCATCTCAGTTAGACATGTGCAGTATAGCAAAAAGACGGGATGGAGAGCTTACGTTCCAATGCCTGCAGACCAAAGCAACATGGTAAAGTCTCGCGCCACAGTATCCTTCGATGTTGTCCCACTGTCCATCTTCATCACCGCTGTCCGACTCGTCGGCCAAAGCACATTCGACAAAGATCATGCGCCAGACTTCTGGAGAGAGCTTGTACTCTCCGCGTCTCAAAGCAGCGGACATGATGGCGAGAGGGTAGTCTGCGTGCGAAGGGGGCGTCAAGGGAACGAGAGGAGGCGACGGTAGCAAGGACATCCCAGCCAGGGTGTAGAGCCTATATACGTTTGCCACAGTGTGGCAAGATCGTCACCATCGAAGAAAGACACGTAGGAGATTTACAGTTTGTGACCAAAGGCGTGCGGCTATAGAGCGTGAGACCACGCGTCGTATTGCAAGGCCAACCCGGCTCGACTGAGGGATGGTAGTAGGTCAATGGCGGACGCCGGTCGCCTTCTAAGGAGAGCAGCTGTACTGCATCTCTAGCTGCCCCTCAGAGCGTCAAAATGCCATCTAGGTTCTCATGCTGCGCTTCTCTAACCAGTTCACGAGTGTGGGCTCAGGGCATCGCCGTGGACTGTTAGCTTCGCGGGATGGACGAGGATCCAGCAAGGCGATTTCCGGCTCAAAAACACGTAAAGGCAAAGCAAGGCTTCCGACGTCCAGTCGCCATAAATATTTCAGGCATGTTGCCGTCTGGAGCTCCTTTGGCGGATGAACCGAGCAGTTACTGCACTTTGTAGTTTGTGGATTGTGGAAGATGGCGGTCGTCTGAAAAAGGGTTCCTCGTCGGAAGCGCTTCCCCAAGCGCGTCTACTGTCCCCTTCAACACCTCGCGCAGCGCAACGTATACTCACGATTACAAGGCGGGTTCCTCACAACCTCAACGCTGAGTTACTGTCTTGGTATGTTTACGGTACACTGGCTATGAGTCGACAACAGCCTCAGTTCGACTTAGGCGCGGCCTTCTCAATCTCCCACTGCACCAGTCCCTTCATCTGCTCATACTGCTTGGCTTCCATCTTATCCCCGTCGCTGCGTCCCTCTCCCAGCTTCTCGCACTCGTCCAAGAAATGCTTCATCTCTTTTTCGCCATTTTTGGCATCCTTGGATGAGCTGAAGAACTGAAGATGAGAATCTGGAAGATCGCCAATCCAGCTGTGTTGAGGTCGTTAATTCGCCAAGTCGCGTGCTCTGGACCGTGTCGCTCACGCGCAAGAGTTTCTCAGATCGCCGTTCCTCCTATGCAACAGGCTATGCCACGTATCGCATCCTCCATCTCCCTCATTAGCGCGACAGACGGCGTGGCATGCGTTGACATCGTCGTTGAGGAGGTGCAGGCCGGCGATGACGGTGGCAGGCGCGCGAAGCGACGATATATGCGCGATGAGGTCAGGCGCGTATATCTCTTTGACGCGTATCGCTGGCGCCGGGTCGCGCTTGAACAGCTGGTGCAACGGCTGGGGAAGAGACGTGTATACTGGAGCAGAAGCAGAGACGGGGGCGAGATGAGAGAGGTCGTCAGACTGCATTTTGCCTCGTCGTCGTGTTGCTAGAGACGAGGTGGACGACTGTTTCTTCAAGTACATCATCTTTGCACAGTCACACACCAATGAATTCCGATTACATCCTTTATGTACGGACACTAACAATAGTGGGCTGGAAAGAGGAAATGGCTTGTCCCTTTCGGATCGATCGAACTCTCATCATCGAGATCTCACCATCCACCCTCGATCAGTCAGGGAAGCGGGAACTTTATCTACATACAGCAGACATTTCACACAACGTGATGTTTCATAGCAGGTCGTTAGTACGTGACGCGATTACGTCCTTGCAGCGCGCCGTTTGATCCGCAGAGGCACTTGAGGCCCAAGCTCGATGTGGTCTTTCTGCATCGGGATCTGATTATGGGACGAACCGAATCAACGGAGAACTCCGCTGAAGGCCATGACAACGTACCGTGTTGATGAACGCCCCCTCCCTCCACATCTCATAATCAGGCTTGGAGATGCTCAACTCGAACTGGCGAATGATCATGGCGACGAAGATTTGCATCTCAATTAGCCTGGATCATTGTTACGCAGTGTTTCCCTCTATGGTTGTTCGACGTACGCGTAGCGGAGACCAATACAAGCTTTGGGACCTCCGCCGAAGTTGGTCAGATTTCCATACGGCCCACCAGTCTGATCCTCCGGCGCAACTTTCGACATATCATTCGCCAACCACCGTTCAGGCTTGAACTCGTTCGCGTCCGGTCTCCAGATGAGTTCGGACCTATTGCAGCCGTCGAAGCTCAGGATCACGCGTTGTCCGGCCATGACCGGAATAGACGTGATCTCCTTCCCTTCACTTGTCTTCAGCGGCTTGGAGAGAGGGATCACGTTGTCCGCTCTAGCCTTGAAGAGTCCGTAGTTGACCGCCGGATGCATGCGCAGGGCTTCGTTCACTACCGCAACGAGGTAGGGCATGTCGTCCAAAGCATTCGCGTCGAAACCTTCGGCGAGGTCATCGTCTGCAGCTGATCCGAGAACGGAGGAGACTTCGGCATAGAGGCGTGCTTGTATGGCTGGAGCTTGGGCCAACTCGCAGAGAGCGAATGATACCGTATTCGCGGCAGTCTCGACTGTAAAAGGAATAAGGTGTGTGCCGCAACTAGGGAAGATCGGCTTACATCCAGCAATGAAGAACGTAGTCAGCTGGTTGTAGATCATCTCGTCCGACATCGGCTCAACTGTCCCCTTCGCATTCTTCTCACCAGACTTGACTACATTCACATGTAAGCGCTAGGCTCCGTAGCGAGAATATGGGAGATTTACCGAGAATGGTTAACAAGTCCCGATCCTTCAATGTCGGATCCGCCTTGATTTCCTTTCGCTTCTCCTCAATAAGCTGTTGTGCGAATCTTCGGCTGGTGATCTTGGCTGCTTTTAGCTTCTTCACGGCTGCTAGCGGGAGGTTCTCAGCACGAGCGATGATCCAGGGCGGAATCTGAAGGATCAGGTTCTGCAGGACGATGCCGAACTTGCTAGGACGGGAGAAGGTGTCGCTCATCAAACCACCGTACGCTCTGCATAGTTCCTCAGCGGCAGTCATATATGCACGTAGAACAGGACATACTTCATTAGCTCGTGCTCCTCTCCCTCGAGAGCACCGAATCGCAGACCGAAGGCAGCTGGAGTACAACGATGTGAGACGGAGGTGGTGAGACGGAAGTGGTGATACATACTGGCACCAATCGATTCCATTGTAAGAAGTTCGACCCAGTGGAACGCGTTGACATCCCACGTTCCATCCTTTCCTTCCGTATCCACCCGACGATTCCATTCCTTAACCAGCTGAAGGATATTCAGGCTGCGGAAAAGCTCCATTATAGGCAGAGACATACGCGAGAAGAGCAGCTTGCGAAGACCGGCGCGAGTGTTTTGATGAATACGGGATTGAAAGCGGGTTGAAGCAAGCGCCGTTGCCGGGCGTGGTCCGCACCTACAAGCGTCACTATGGTAAGCCGATGCTGCTTATGTGAGAACGATAGCTTACCGTCGGCATATATGATACCCTCGCCTATAGCGAAGGTTAAACGAAATGTGTGCCAAGGAATACGTATGCAGCTTACCAGTAACCAGTCGCAAGAACTGCCGGAGGGAATCCTCCAAACCCCAAGTTGTCGTCTGACCCTTCAGCACATGCTGAATAGCATTGGCATCATTGAGCATCAGATATTGGATCTATCGCGATTGATTATTTCAGGCTTTCAGATGCGGCGATAAGAAGGGTCTTACACCAAAACAGCCCATAAAGCGGTAGACGTAACCGTATTGCTCGCGCCATTTCCTGTTCGCTACGCCGGCCGCTTCGTTCACCATCTGGGCTTGATTCCCTGCAACCACACGTCAGTCATTCCGGATACACGTCAGAACGATCCGTCATACCGAGTAACCAGGATTCAGGTGGAGGACCGCGGATATATGCAGGTAGGGCGCCACGCCTGCCCGACAGCATCCGCCGAGTCACGAGCCATAGACCAACCAGAGCGCTCAGGATCCAGACAGTCGACATGCTTGCGACCGATAAAGCAAAGAGAACGAGCGCGCTTTGAGGAGCGAAGATCTCCTGCTTTATACCAGAGCTTTAGGTTGCATTCGGACAATGGGCAGCTGCCGCGTGTTTCCCAGGTGTTCGGGATCGAATGGACGCCTCCAATCGGCAGCGAGGCGGAGTTACAACGGCGAGGTGGACGTCGGCTGCCGAGCGTCGATTTCTGATAGGGACCACACTTGTTGACAATAATAGAAGCCACATCCTGAGGAAGATATGTAAAATCGATAGCCGCATTGTCGGTAATTCTGATTGACGTGTGAATGCTGTGCGAAGGAACTTCGCGAAGCACGAGCCACATTGCATCGATTGAGCCCAGCTGTCCTGGCGGCACCCCCAACAGGGCCAATTGGAAGAATGCCCCACAGATGATAGAGGTCGCAAAGCATAACTCTAGCTCGACTTAATCTCGCCCTTTGTACGAGACCAAGATTCAAAGAGTCAACGCAGAGCGTGCGGTAGCGTTCAGAAAGACGAGTCTTGGGACGGAAGCTCTTGTGCTTCCCGTCTTCCGCGGCGCGTCGCGTCTCTGCTTCTTACCACCATCATCTCGCAAAAAGAGGAAGGCATGCCGCTACCTTCTCTAAGCGTTGAGCTATGGCTCATGATACTTGAATATGCTGTTCTGGGTGATACTGATGTCCCAACAAACCTGTCCTCCGATCTGACCCTCGTCTGTCGAACGTGGAAGGTACGCATATGCGCTTGTACTGCCCCGCTCCGCTACGCGACGTCCTGCATTATTGAACAGGAGCTTGTCGAGCCCCTACTCTATCATCGTCTCCTCTTCTGGCAACCACATCAAATTTCCCTCTTTGTGGACCGCATATATGCTCAAAGACGGCTCAACCGGTATCCTACTCGTCGGACAACTACTCTCTGCCTAAGCAAGTCGCTTGCTGGCGTCGATAGTCGCGACGTCGTGTTCATGTTTCGCTGCCTGCCTAACCTGCGCTATCTCGACTCCTCCCTCAAGCTAACCTGGAAAGACCTCGAGATTCTGGCCGATACTTGTAGGAGCCGTCTTCGCGCCTTGGACATCTGCTTAGACGACACGGACGGGTCCGGACTCGCGTTCGCAGCTTTGAGTCGGTTCGGCGAACTCGAACACATGCATATATGCATCTCCGACTCGTTCATCCGGCGAAGTCCTCTCCATCAGATTCCTCCCTTCGCCATGCCGCGTTTGAGGTATCTCGAAATTCGGATGGCGAAGCGACAACGCAACAACTATGCTCACTACCTGGCTTTCCTGTCTGTGTGCTCCTATCCTACGCTGACTCATCTTCGTCTGTCACACCTATACGCCCTCGAACATCTGGCACTGGGTGACTTCTTCTATCGCCACGGTCCGCTATTGAATCGCTTCGATATCGAGGACTTCGATGTACACCGCTTCCCAGCTCCCCTGCTGTCAAATCTCGAGCATCTCGGTCTAATGCAGCCCCTGTCCGAGCTCGATGTCGAGTTTGGTGATCTGAAGAACGTCATCCCTCCCTCTGTCCGCCTGCTGCATCTAGCAGGAGGTCCTGATCCCACACAAGAGACGGTGTCGTTCTTGCACAGCGTTGCCCGCCAACGACATCTCGCACCTCGACTAGAAGGTATACAGATGGAGGATCCTGGATTCCGCTGGGAACATCTTACGTATCAACGGGACGAGTCGATAGCAACGTGGGTGAGGATGGCTCTGGATTTGAAGAAGGCTGGACTAAGGCTGCTCGATGCCGATGGTGTTTATTTCAAGCTGGAGAAGTCGCAATAGTGGATTTTTTCTTCTACCGTAAACTGTGGTCAGGAGCTTTAGCATGCTTATCATGAGCTTGATCAGTTGTCGGATTTTGGGGGGATGTATAGTCCCTTCTTGTGCACCAGAACGTTTGAGTTGTGTTCAGAGAAGCTGGGATCAGGCTTTCGGTCAGCCAAACGGAGAGCAATGATCCAGAGCGATCTCCCGAGTCATGAACAGCTGATCTCGGTTGATGGTGGTGGTCACGATCAAGCACGAGACGGCCGAAACCGAAACGCGTGCTGTCGACCAATGAGACACGAGGACCCTTACAGCGCGTTGAGCGGTCCTCGGAGGCAGAGAACCACAAAGCTCCCATCCCATTCCGCCACCCATTCACCTTCAACAACCACCTCGCTCCATTCACCACTTCTCAGGAGCGAAGTTCGTGGCGAGATTGGTGGTCGTAGCCAGTCATGCGCTTTGGCCTACAAGCAGACTCCGAGTCGGAGCAAGAGAAGAACGTCAAGGTCGTCCCGCCGCTCTTACCATCGTCAGTCCCCTGCCGTACCCTACCCTACGAAAGGTTGTTGGCTGATGGAGAACGGGTAGAACGAGCAAGTATGGGCTGTTCGACCTCTCCGACGAGGACGACGACTACCTGAGTGAAGAGCCCTACGAGCCCTCGTCGAGCAGCGATGATGAGCTTCAGGTGACGCCGTACGTGAAGGCCTTGGCCCCAACCCTCACCAGGCTTTTGTTCCCCTCTGACATGTTGAGCAGGCTGCCGGTGCGGAGGAGGACGGTGCAGGCTGTTACTGCTGCGGTGAAACATGTACCGGCTCAGACCACCCCCAAGAGGAGGGGAGGGACACCCATAAAGGTTGCGGTTTTGCAGCGGACGGAAGGCGTGAAGGTCGCGGTGTCGCCGTGAGTCCCGCTCTCTCTGAGGCGGACATATATGCTGATCATCGGCAATAGGCTAGCCCGATCGAAGACGACACCTACAAGGCCTCCGATGACTCCACTACCCCGGACCTCCTTGTCTTCTCGCTATGATATCCTGCAGTCCGTCTCTGTCCTTCTACTCCATATACTCACTGACGCTTGCCTAGGAGGTCCTTAACAAAGCCCGCGCCTGTCGCCGCTGCCATACCACCAGCAAAGCCCGGATTAGTGGCGTACGACTCGGAAGACAGCGAGTCGGACGATGCACACCAAGTGTACGCATCCCACCTATATGCTCTTGTTCTTCCCTCCTGACGTCCCGATAGCGTTCCATTACCGGACTATTCCACCATACCGAACTATCAGCCCACAGAGCCCCAAGCGTTCCGGGAAGCCAAATGGACAGCTTACCGCGATCCTTCGGAGGAATGGGAGCGACAAGCGAAGGAGGCTTCACTCGTGCGTACCCATACATGCCTCTCCCCGAAAAGCATATATGCATGCTGACCGCTCAACAGCGCCGAGCACACAACTCCTTCCGCCTGCTCGCCACACGAGCCTCCCAAGTCCGCCGTACCCGGGACGACGAGATCCTCCGGACGATCGAGCAGACCCAGAATAAAGAGATGGAGGAAGTTGAGAGGCTGTTGAAGGGTATGAGGATGAGGCAGGAGGAGGAGGATCGGGTGTTGAAGGCTGCTCATGAGCGGAGGAAGAGGGATTTGTGGGAGGTACGTCTTTCACTCCTTGTTTGGTGTTTTGTATGAGGGTGGAGGCTGATGCGGTGTGGGTAGAGGGTCGATCAGGCGTTGAGGTTCGAGTCTGAAGCGGAGATGAGGCGCAAAGAGCAAGAACGCAAGCGAAAGGAAGAGGAGGAAAGACAGGAGCGCGAGCGGCTCGCTGCTGAAGAGCGAAGAACAGAGGAAGAAGAACGCCAAGCGCGCGAGAAATTGCAGCGCGAGCAAGAAGAGCGCGAGCGGGAAGAACAGGAGCGCAGAAGACAAGATGAAGAGGAGAGAAAGCAGCATGAGGAGCGTGTGAGGCTGCAGGAAGAGCAGGCTGCCCTGGAGAAGGAGGCTTCGGAGCGGGAGTTTGCTCGGGCCAGGGAGGAGGAAGAGGTGCGGAAGGGCTTGAAGTGGGATATCTGGACCGAGGAGCTGAGGCGGGAGTCGGCAGTGATGCGCGGGAAGGCCGAGGTGCGTCTTGCTCGTCTCTTCGCAATGTCAGGAATCATGTGGACTGACTGCGTGTGCAGAACATGCAGAATGCCGTCATAGCCATAGACGAAGGCGACAAGCCCCGCCCGATCAAAAAAGCCTGCTCCGACGCCCGCCGCGGGATGCGCAAAGCGCTCTCGACCATCACACGCGAGCTGTCCGTCATCAGCCGGATAGCCAAACAATGCCAAAAGTACCTTGCCGACGCCTGCATCGCGGACGAAGACGCCTACGGGTATTTGTTGCATCATTTTGCCGCTTCTGTGGTGGAGCGAGCGGAGGAGGCGACGGACTTTAGGGATGTGTATCCGCTTGCGCATTGTTGTAGGCTGTTGATGACTGAGGGGGGTGTGGCGAGGAGCGTGGCGAATGCGCTGTATTTCGCGTTGGTGAGGGAGACGTGGGTCGTTGAGGGTGTTAGGCCGCCAAAGCCAGAGGTTAGCCTTTCCCTTCCCTCATTCCTGCAAGTTGATGCTGAACGTCCGGGCAGGGCATGTCCTCCACTGAGTGGGAGACAACGTACGGCAAGCGTAGGGAAGACGAGCCCTCCCTCACCTACGCAGCTCGGATCGCGAACTACGTAGGCCTCTACGCCGCTACCTGCCAGTCCGATATCGCGACAGACGACGACCGCCTTCCGCCCCAATGGACACTCGACGCGCTCTGGAAACGTCTCGCTTCCCTCCTCCGGCCGCCTCAGGACGGGGACTGGCTCGTCCCCCACGCGGTGGCAGCGATTATCCAAGTAGCTGGTAAGAGGCTGGAAGAAGTATACGGCGAACTGCTCTTTTCCAAGCTTCGTCAATACCTCCTAACGGTCTGCACACCCGGAGCGGTGGAGAAGGAGCAGTTGCTGGGAAGAGAAGATATGGACGAGACTGCCTCCGCGGGTCGAGAGAAGCTAGTGGCCATTCTGAGAGGGTGGGATAAGGACAAGTTGAGCGAGGGGAGGGAATGGGAGGATGATCTTCCCGGTGGGAGTTATCTCACTATTGAGGGATCGTATGAGGCGGGTGGTGCAGGTGGTGCGGCGGGTGGTGGTGGAGGGGGCCAGGATGGGGATATGATGACTTGATTCTCCTTTCAAAGGCCGTTACCCAAACATGTATACCACTTGTAGTGTCACATACAGTATAATTCTCAGATGATACAAACCGACCTCCACTCGGCGGGGAAGTAGAATAGACGCCCACACAAGCGCCCGTAAACGTGAATTTCTGACAGCACAGCCACATATCTTTACCCATTCAGGGATCATCAAACCCAAATTTGTGCCTCGCCGGTCCTCCCACCACACCAGCGAAACCAATAATGGCGCCCAAACGCTCCCTCCCACAAGCATCGACCAGCGCACCCAAACGCACCAAACTCACCAAAACCCCAAAAGAAGACAACCGCGTCCTCACACTCGAGACCGAGCTAACGCAAGCCCTTCAGCAATCCACGTCCCTCAACAAGCTCGTCGATCTCATCGCCCTCGCTTCTCCGGAAAAAGAGGAGGCAGAGGTGGTGCATAAAGCCATATATGCACTATATAGGGTCTGGGTGATCGTAATCAATAAAGGGCTCTTGACGGAAAAGGTGGAGGACGGGAGCGATGCGGCTCTCGTTAAGGCTTGGCTTGGTGAGAGGTGGGACGAGTCGGTGGGGTTGTTGGGCGGGTTGATGGGGCATGAGGAGGGCAGTATACGGGTGCGTGCACTCCTATACTCATGAGGAGATATGTGCTGATATGGGGAGAAGACGGCTGCGTTGGAGATCATGATGGCCCTCCTTAAGCCGCTCTCGACGTCCCTGTCAAAGCGTACTGGCCAAGCTCGGATGGACGGCCTCCACTTCCGGAAGGTCGTCCGTGCTCTCCTTACGGGCTCGCTAGCGGAGAATGTGGAACCAGTACTGATGAGCCAAGACGTGCTCGACCTCTTCCTTGAGAAATGGCTCAGCGTGCAGGACGATATCCGCTGGTTCTTCCTGCGCGAAGCAGCGTGCGTCGCATCGTTGCACCATATCCGCAGGCTGTACTAATGAGATCGCTGTAGAGAGCTTCTCCGGCAACAACATCCCACCGTCCCTCCCATCCCAATAGCTCTGAACGTGCTCTCCCTCCTCGAGCGATTGAACACGATGCCCACCACCCCAAAAGAGCTGAACAGCTTCTGGATATCCGAGCTCTCCGCCAAGCCCTCCAAGTCCGGCCTCGCTAGCTCATCCTCAGCAGCAGACGAAGATCCCGACCCGTCCGACTGGCTCTCATTCTTCGACGACCCCTCTCCATCCACCTCAGAAGAGCGCGAAAAGCCCAGCCGACGAACTAGTAAACTGTCTGTATTGCAGAGCCTGCATCATCTCCCGAGTCATCGGGCGGTGTTTAGCGAATGCTGGTTGGCGCTGCTTCCGCATTTGACGACACCGGCGCTGGCTTCTAGGGCGCTGAGCGTGCTGCACAAGAATGTGCTGCCGCATTTTACGAGGCCGTTGAGGTTGATGGATTGGATTGCGGGGTGTGTGGACCATGGTGCGTCTCTTTCCTCTTTTCCTCAGCCCCTATGCCATTTGCTTGTCTGCTGCATGCGTTGGGTGCTGACCTTCATTGGTCTGTAGGAGGGGTAATTGGCTTGCTAGCGCTCAATGGGCTGTTCACGCTTATAAGGGATCATAATCTGTACGTTCCTTCCCCTCGGTCGCTCGTAGGGCATGTGCTGAACGTTGAGCAGTGACTACCCTCAGTTCTACAAACGTCTGTACGGCTTCCTCACCCGAGACGTCCTCCACCTCAAATACAGAGCCCGCTTTTTCCGGCTCACCGAGCTCTTCCTCTCCTCCACGTACGCATTCCTCCTTCCTGCCTCTACAAGCCGACTAACTTCCATGCCCAGACATCTACCCGTTGCCCTCCTGGCGTCCTTTGTCAAGCGTCTTGCCCGCCTATCCCTCTCCGCGCCTCCAGCAGCGATAGTGATGATCCTCCCCCTAACCTACAACATCCTCAAACAACATCCCTCCCTAATGCCAATGATCCACCGCGATGCGCCCACCACAACCTCATCATCCCCGACCTCAGCAGAGCTCGACCCGTTCAACCCAGAAGAGGAAGACCCCATGCTGACGAACGCTATCAACTCTTCGCTTTGGGAGCTCAATTCGCATCGCGAGCATTATCTGGCGAGCGTATCGACCATGACGCGGATCCTGTCCGAACCGTTCACGAAGCCCTCTTACGCGCTCGAAGATTTCTTGGATCATACATACGGAACCGTACGTCCCCCACCCATTCCCCAGCCTTCATTCCATCCCGTCCATTAAAGGAGCTGCGAGCTAATATACATGCGGTACAGATGTTCGAAGCGGAAATTAAGAGGAAGATGAAGCGCGAGCCGGCGCTGGGGATGGAGTATGACGGACAGATCTTCCCGCCGAGTACGTTAGCGATAGGTGCGGAGAAGGAGGATGGGTCGAAGGTCGGGGATGTCGTAGCTGACCTGTGGGGCTTTGGGGTAGCCGCTGCTTGAGACGTTTTGGCGGTAGTTGGGTTATGGATGACTCCATCGATATGATACCCGAGTAGCAGCCGAGCGATGGGATACTTTGTTACGCTACGGATCACGGTGCTTGCTGGCGGTTCATTCGCCTTCCTCCTCTTCGTATTGTTGTGCGCCTCCTGCGGAGCTACCGGGGAGTGCCCACATATTACCTGTATGGTTGGGGTTGGCAACGAGCAGGTCGTCGTCTGCGTCTTCCGCATCTACAAACAGTTGAGCTCAACTGCTCGAATTGGATAGTGTATAAGAGCACACGCACCCTTCCTCCGATCCTGATACTCCGCCTCGATCTCCGCCATAATCTTCTTCTGCATCTCTTCCACTTCCTCAGCCGTATTACACGTGCGATACCGCTCAATAAGCCTCCTGCAGCATATCAGCATCGCTCAGCTTGAAGGGGCACGGAGCGGGACGCACTGGTTCACAGTCCAGAACGAATGACCCCACGTGAACTTGCTCATCAGCGTCTCGGCGTACGAATCAAATCCCGTTATATAGAATGCAGCGGCGAGGGCTTCGACGCAGTTCAGCCGCCAGGGCTTGCCATAGTTCACAGGGTTTGTCGCTATGAGGTATGGAACTGCCTCGCACATCAGCGACAGGGACAAAGGGAGAGCGAGGGAAGGACGCACGTAGTCGTTCGTTCGGTGACCGGATTTTCGAGAATGGGACGTCGTCTAGTCGAGCCCAGGAACATTCGACGACTGCTACGCCTGATTCTTGTACGATGTCCCTATCCGAAGGGGATACGACTGCTGTCCCCTTGGGCCTGCATTCATTGCATTCAGGAAGGTCTTACGGGGAAGGCAGGAGCAGAAGTACGCACGTCACGACGATTCCCCGAAATCGCTGACCGACTCTCATGTCCTTTATTAGCCCCAGTCGGGCTAGTTTCTTCCCTGAACAGCGTTTTGGGTCGCAGTGGTCGAAGTCCTGGATATTGATGAGCATGAACAGCCTCTCATAGGTAATCACCGACTCACCCACATCGCGACCGGAACTGCTATGTCCACCTGCTCGTCTGATCCTGCTGAGCAATCATGAGCACTTTCCGATGATCTCTGAGAAGGACATTGCGTACAGGAGGAACCATCCTCACTATCCTCCGAGTCGTCCTCGTCCTGGGCCACCTCGTCGACGGCTGACTCCGGTCGTTCGTGGCTGTCGTAGACATGTCGTGCGATATGGTTGCGCCCTCTTCCGCCTCGGCCCGTACCTCGTCCTCGTCCTCTGGTTGCGGGCTTCTTCCCCATGAGGAGGAGGGAGGAACTATGTTTGTGGACGTCGATTAGTCGCAGCCACAAGCGCTACTTTGGACGTTGAGGGGGGACGTCGGCGTTACACAATCAGCAACTCCGCAAACTGCCGGCCACTTCCCGGCGCTTACGGCCGACCACTGACCTCCTCAGCGTCTATATCGAAAAACTATGCTGCCTCTAACATTAAAAGCTCTGACGCGTTACAAGTGGAGTCCTTGGGTAGAGGTGGAATTTTCGCTCGGGGGAGTGCACCATTGAAGATACTGTGAGTAACTGCAACCATGAATATCGATCAACTCCGTTCCTCCGTCCAACATCCCCGCCGCTAGTGTCTTGAATGTCTGGGGCACACCATCTATCGTATCGTCATCGATGGTAGACCAGTCCAGAGAGGAGGTGTTTTTCGTGGTGTATATCTGCTTCAGGTTCGGAAACTGACCGTCGATCACTCGCTCAAAGAATCTCCATTGTCCTCCCTCGAGACGTGGTATGAAAGCGGTATTCGAAGAACGTCTGTGTAGGATCGGAAGCCTCAGAATGACCGGGGAAGTCGGAAGGTCATCTGGGAAGTACGGCTGCCACTGAACAATCGATAACGTCCTGAGTACCGATAATGGTGAACACAGAACCGAAGGACAGACATTGTCGCCCGCCTCCAGTATCACGTCCAGATTTTCCTTCGAGTGTCGTTTCAGGAACCTGCCAATTCGTAGATGACGCAGTGCGGAGCGTGACGAGCAGGCTATTTCCAAGGTCGCAAGATTGGGAAAGACGAGAGCATCAAGGAGGTGGTTGGATCCTGGCCAGCAGAAATCAAGTTCAAGCCGGACCTCTCTCGCCGGCAAGGTGATGGGAGCCGGTGTCTCCGGTAACAGCCATTTTTCTCTCCCTCGCGATACGAAGATAAGGCAGAATCGTTGTACCGCAGTCAATGATGCAAATCCAGCAGCTGAGTCGGGATCCAATGAGCGTACAGAGAGGGTGATGGTGAGGTCATTGATGGTCGATCCTGAGGCTGCGAACAGTGCTTTCAGACCATCAGCGGGAAGGACGAACCAGATGTCGACGGTTGTGAGCGCCCGGAAGAGGGAAAGAAGCTCGATCAGCTTGTTATTAGGGAGGGGACCATCGTTGGTGCTCCATCCAGGCCAGAGGTCGCTGATCCAGAGGCGCTTCGTCTTTGAGACCGCATCGCGCCCTCGTTCGCTCTTCTCCATATGACGAAGCAGGCGGGTCAAGCCGTTCGGCGTGTGAATCACCACGTGGGAGTAGATAACACAGTCTACTACTGCCTGCACACGCTCAGGTAATGTGACCACTGACGACCTCGTTTAATACGAAATCGTACCTTCCATTGCTTGGAGACATACGCAAGAGATGCAAGCGGATGTGTCTCTAAGCCCCAGTCTTCAGCTGGGCCTGGCTTACTCTGGAATCCAACGAAGTAGAATACAAGGTAGAGAATGTCGTCGGGCAGTCTGCGAGCGCCCATACTTGTGGTCTCCTTTAATGTGTCGAGTATCATTCTCAACCTCCACGCCTCCAGTCTATGCAAGGCGAGAAAAGGGGGCAGTTATCCAAGAAACGGGCAGGAGGATGACCGAGCGCGCGGAAAGGCCCGCAGACAATAGCACTCGGAGGCAACTTGCTCTTCCTTCTTTATTTGGATACATTTGGACGTGCCTCGCTGAAATGGTTGCTCGGCTCGGAAAGGAGGATGCACGCTGGCGAATGTCGAGCAGCTCCATTCTGATACCCTCCAGAGCCTTCACTCACCACGGGATACCTTCTACTGGCTCCTCGTCCGTTGCCCGACTTTTGACCAATCCAGCGGCGAGAAAGTCGGTGTGGCCTGTATGTGCTTGAGGGATGGAAGATGGCGGTCGATCGAGAATGTCCAGTGTTCGTAAAGGACAGAAAATTGAGCGCTCACTGACACTCACAGATCCGCATTTCTATTAGATGACACGGACGTACACAGCGAGATCTCGGAGCCACTTTGGCAAATAGGAACGTGACGATACATGCTACACATGCAATGGTTGCATTGGATTCAGCGCTGGGGATAGCAGGTTCTACTGAACAGGTACTGTAGGTGCCACGTGAAACGTCGATCGCATTCCTGGACATGGGTCAAGTGCAGAACTACCGCAGCGGCAGGTACGTGCGCCCACAAATGTCGACCAGCTGCGTTCCTCTCCCTTGCATAGCAGCAGAAAACTTCTTGAATTTTTCGGGTACGTCAGCTATCGGGTCTTCGTCGATTGCGGACCAGTCCAAGGGATAGTCGCTCTGCGTCGCACAGAGTTGCTGGAGGTTCGGAAAGCGACCATGAACCACTTGCTGGAAAAACTGCCATTGCTCTTCGTCTGCAGACCATCTTTCGTAGCCATGAGATGCATGTCTATGCATGATCGGCAACTTGAGGATGACAAGACAGGTAGGAATTCCAGGTGGAAAACAAGGCCACCTATAAACGATCGAGAACGTCCGAAGTTTCGGGAAGGAGGAAGCGAAATCACAGCGATCGATGTCGCTCTGGGCCAGCTTGAATAGTGCCAAGTCGGTGATAGTTTCAGAATGTCGATGGAGGAAGGCCTTAAGGCATTCAAAGCAGCTGCTCGTGCCACGGAAGATGCCTGACGTGTGGCGGATGAACTCCAACCGATTCAAATTGGGAAACCGAAGGGCCTCAAGAAGCGCGTCGGATCCTCGCCAGCTGAAGTCGAATCGGAACGCAACCTCCCTCGCCGGCACGACAATGCCAGGCAACCTCGCAGGTAAAGTGTCTTCATCTCTCCCTCCCGAAACAAAGATAAGATGCAATCGAAGTAGCGCAGTGAGCGAGCCCAGTCCCGCAGCCGAGGTGGCATCAAAGGAGAGAATGGAGACGTAGAGAGTGAGATCTTTGAGACGATGTCCGGAAGTATTGAAAAGCGCTGTAAGAGAGTGGCTGGGAAGAGCGAAGCGGCTTACAACCGACTCCAGGCCACCGAGACGTGAGAGGATATCGGTCAACTTGTCACTGACGAGCGACGAATCGTAATGACGCCATTCGATTTCGCGCCCGAACTCGTAGCTGATCAAGACATGTCTCGTGGTTGCGAGGGCATCTTGAACTCTGACACTGCTATTCAAGCGACACAAGAGGCGATCCAGTCCCGGCGGGGTGAGGATGCTCAGGTCATAGTAAATCAGGTGATCGACAATAGCCTGTTATCAAGTTAGTAACGCAATGAGCGCTGTGCGATAGGCACGCACCTTCCATTGCTTGCAGACATAGGCGAGATGGGCTAGTGGGTGTCTCTTGAAACGGAGAAAGTCGTTCTGAAAGCCCACGAATTCGAATACAAGATAGAGGATGTCGTCAGGCAGATTATGCACCGCCATGGATTGCAAGGGATGTATAGAATCGTAAAGCGATCGAGATCTTCAACCTTTGGAATATGCTCGTGAGAGTAGCTAGCTATCCGGCCAGGGGAGGGTATTGGTCCTCAGTATATGACAGCGCGAGAATGCCAGCGTGATTGTTCGTAGGCAACCTGCTCCTTCCTTATCCGTGTTTGCTGGCCGAGTGTTGAATCACCATGAGATCGGATCGGAAGTCGATGAACGGAGGTATACATTGCCGCACTGCCGCAGGGTGTCGTTCGTTAAACAACGGTTCTTGGGGGCGATAAACAGCGAATGTGGCGGTTTGCGACACCAGAGGACGATCACCTCTGCTGGAGCTGGAGCTGGAGAACGCATCGTGGTTCCTTCGTGTGACCGTACACAGACCTGCGTGGAGGCTCTCGGAACCAAAATGAGAACTAGAGTTGCGGTGAATATGTGCGGCCACGGATGTCGAGCAACTGTATTCCCCTTTCCTGCATGGCAACAGCAAACTTCTTGAATGTTTCGGGTATGTCGTCTACCGGATCGTCATCGATCGCGGACCAATCAAGGGGAGATACATTTATTGTTGTGGAGAGTTGCTGAAGCTTTGGGAAGTGTCCGTCGACTACCTTTCGGAAGATTGTCCATAGATCATGGTCGTTGTATGATATATCGGCCGAGTTCGAAGCATGCCTCTGTAGGATCGGCACGCCGAGCTTGATGAGGGAAGTCGGAAGATCTGTGGGCAGGCGGGCATCTTTTGGATGCGCGATCAATAGTTGCTCCAGATTGGTCATGACTGAATAAGGGGGAAATGTATGCTGCGGTCCAAACTGTCGCAGTTCAAACTTGAAGTCGGCTATTGTCCCAGCATGTCGTGTGAGAAGGTCTGCCAACGCCGCTCCAATGTCGACCTCATAATCGGAAATAAACGAGCCAAAACTGAGTTTTCGAAGGTCGGCAAATTTCAGCGAACGAAGCAGCGTATCGCAGCCAGGCCACCAGAAATGGAATCGCATTCCGACCTCTTTCGCCGGAACAGCAAGTTCGGACAAGACAGAAGGCAACTGGTTTTCGTCGTCCTTTCGCTTCACAAAGGTGAGATCAAGTCGGTGTAGCGAAGTCAGTGATGCAAGCGCCGTAGCAGACTCCTCATCTAAGGAGCAAGCAGAGACGAAGAGCTTAAGCTCTTTAGTACGAGATCCGCATGCATCCAAGAGGACTTTGAGACCGCGACTGGGAAGGACAAAGCGCACGTCAATCGATCGCAAGGCGCCGAATAGGGGAAAGATCTCTGTCAGCCGGTCGCTGATAGACGGAGAATTGGGCTCGGTCAATTCCGGCCAGAGAGCATAGCCGATCCATAGACGCCTGGTTGTCCGATAGACGGACGCACGTGCCCTCGGATTATGCTTCAGGTGTTGCTCCAGGTGGTCTAACCCGCTTTGAGTGATGACGCGCAAATCAACGTAGATCAGACGATCGACGATTTCCTGTGATGCGCTGAGCTTCATACCCCCAGCAGTGGACGACAATTACATACTTTCCACCGCTTGCAGACGTACGTAAGATTTGCGAGAGGATGTCTAGACTTCGCGGAGCTGGGCAAGCTGTCCTGATCGTCGACGTGGTCGAAGAGGATATACAGGATGTCTTCTGGGAGCTCGTCGGTGAACATCACCCTGTCACTGCAGTGAGACGGGTTTCAAAACCCCCTTGGTTGTATGTAGTGAGTATACAGGACGTGTGAGTCGGTCGCGTTTGCAATACCAGAATGTTTACCGCCCGGGTCAGGGTTCTGTGACGTCGAGAAAAAGCGGAAGTAATCGCCTCATTCCCAAAAGTTCGGTGGATGAGAAGTCACTACACTACTCACACGACACTCTGACTCACTTCTACTCACCTTTATTGTTTTTGCAAACAACCGTGGCTCGGTTTCTCCAGTTTAAAAGGCCATATTGGCTGCACACTATCACCACTCATCGTTATACCCCTTTCGCACCCCTCAATCTTCTGCAATCGCCTCTTCGAAGTCTTTCAACCGAAAAGTCGTCCGACATGAGCGCTCCTACTACTGCAACCCCTGATCTGCCTCCTGCCGTCAAGCATGTACTCAAGGCCCGAAATCCTACTCAGCAGCTGATCTCCGAGCTTCGGGGAATGGCTATTGACCAACCGAAACTTGTGAAAGCCACACAACACAAGGTCCATCCACCTCGTCCTGGTGCACCTCCTCCGCCTCCCGACGATCCACCAGCACCGGAGACCATAACCAGCTGGAAGATGCTCGAGCATCTTTATCGACAGACGCCTTGTCCGTTCCCAACCCTCGCCAGAGGTCTGTTCACGACCTGGACGAGTGAGAAGGGCGTGCCAGAACCGGCCATCAAGGGCGAAAAGAAGGGGCAATATAGGGAGCGGATCAAGGACGAGGAAGGCGGCGAGTGGAGGATTGTCGCGCGGGGTTATGACAAATTCTTCAATGTTGGCGAGGTTGGATGGACAGAGGTGAGCACGATCTATTCAGGCGCATATATGCGGCATCTGAAGGCTAGGTAGTGGACCTCCTTGGCTCAGAACACAGAAGGACCCTACGAGCTTACCCTGAAGGCGAATGGCTGCTTGATCTTGGTCGCAGCTCTCACACCTTCCCGCCTTCTGGTCACCTCCAAACACTCGCTGGGTACTCGAAGCAAGAAGGATAATGCGACGTCAAGCAAAGACGGCGACGAACCCATGGAGGACGCAGACCCCTTCGAAGCATCGCCCGATGGACCACTTCAGGTCTCCCATGCCGAGCGAGGCGAGGAGTGGCTGTTCGCCCATCTGAAAGAAGTTGGCAAGACAGAGGCGGACTTGGCCAAGGTGCTATGGGAGAGGAATCTTACTGCTGTTGCGGAGCTATGCGACGACTCATTCGAGGAGCACGTTCTTCCTATTCCCAAGAATCTCACCGGGCTAGTATTGCACGGCCTGGTTCCGAACAGCCCTTCTTTCGAGAGCCTTCCTGCTAAAGACGTCGCCGAATTCGCCAAACAATGGGGTTTCAAGCCGACCGAGATCGTCACTCTCAACTCCATCAAGGAAGTGATCGAGTTCTGCCGCGAAGGTGCGAAGAAGGGCGAGTGGGAAGGAATCGGTGTTGAGGGATGGGTCGTCCGCTGTCGCGTCAAGGATCCAAAGTCCGGTACCTCTTCCGGAACAACGGAGGAGCTCGCCCAAGAAGTCGAGAACCTTGTTGTGGCAGATCCGGGCGATGAGCCTGTTAAGAGGGACAAGAAGGGGAAGGCGACTAAAGTACCTCCCTATCCACCTGGATCGCCGTTCTTCTTCAAGGTCAAATTCCAGGAGCCATACCTCATGTACCGCGAGTGGCGCGAGCTCACGAAGATTCTACTACCTGTCCTGGACGGCGTCCCCGTTGAAGGTATGCCCGAGACGCAGAATTCGCGTCACGCACGAGGCAAGGCTGCCGACAAGGTCGTGAAGGTCGGCGACAGATTCAAGAAGCGACCTGAAACTCGCGTCTACCTCAAGTGGGTCGTCAAGGAGATGATGGACAACCCCGGCCGGTTCCGCAACTATCGCTACAACAGGGGCATCATCGAGACTCGTGACCGGTTCCTGAAATGGGCGAGCACGCCGGGGCAGGGGAAGGAGATCTGGGACAAAACGGTTGGGAAGAGCGCTACGAAGACTGTGTCTGATTTGCAAGGACCACAAGGCGAGCAGAAGGACAACGAGAAGAGCGCGGAGCACTGGACGAAGACGATCATCGTACCTGTTGCCATTCCCGGCTGCGGCAAGACGAGTGTCGCGGTCGCACTGAAGGAGCTGTATGGAATTGGCCACACGCAGAGTGACGACGTGAAGGCGAAAGCGACAGGTCCACAGTTCCTAAAGAACGTGTCTGCACTTCTGGCCAACCATGATGTTGTATTCGCTGATAGGTGAGTCCCTAACTTCACTGCTCAATTGGGATACCGACAACTCCACAGAAATAATCATCTGCAGCAACATCGTCAACAACTGCGCGAAGTTGCTGAGAAGTGCCCCGGAGGACCTGCGCGACTCGTCGCACTCAACTGGTTCCAGACCTCCATTCCAGTATCGACCGTTCACCGGCTCATGTCCACCCGCCTACTCGCTCGTGGAGAGAACCATCAGTCGCTTCGCGCACAGAAGGACAACGTCAACTTCCATGAGGAAGTTTTGTGGAAGTTCATCACATCCGCTGAGCCGCTCGACGAGGACGAAGTCGATGAGGTGATCAATATGGACCCTCGACTTGGATTCGAGGACAATATACGGCGCGCTGTCAACGAGCTAGCCCCGCTGATGGGCTGGGATCTTCCAAGTGAAGACAAGCTGACAGCTGCCATCGAAGTAGCTCGTAACTATCGAGTAGCGCATAAGACCAAGGAAGACCCGAAAACGGCAAAGAAGGAGAAGGTCCAGTACTACGCCATCCTCGCCGAAATTGATCTACCTACGGTACTTGGAGAGATCCTGTCTGCATCCAAAGGTGTCGATCCGGAGCTTGTCAAGTTCTGGGAGCATCTGAAATCTTCCAACCGCGTCAACAAACGTCCTCACATTACCCTCGCACATGCAGCCGACCCAAAGAGCGAGGAGAAGGAGGCCTTCTGGGCTGAATGCAGCAAGATCGCTTCCTCCGCCGAACCTCCCCTGTACGAGGTCGCAATCTCTCACGTAATCACCGACGGCAACGTCATGTCTCTCGTAATTGACCCTGAGTCGATCCGTAGACGCGCCCAGGAAGGAGGAGATAGGGTGCTCGAGAAACCGAGCGGGCCAGGATGGAACGAAGAGCGAAAGAATCGTCTACATATTACGGTTGGCACGAAGGGCAACGAGATCAAGAATGTGGAAGGCGGGAAGCTGGTAAAGGCATGGAGGGAAGGCAAGGTGGATGGGGTGCACGTCTTGAAGCTGGATCCTGAACCGAAGATCATCGGGACGATTAAGGGCTTTGCGTACTGAGCGTCCATTCCGTTGCACTCAACGCTCCATTCCGTGCTCACCTCTCCCTGAACAACACCATTGTACTATACAAGCATGTAGCCGTAATAAATAATGAATTGGATGAGCTGGATTTGATCGTTGACAGGAAAGTGGGAGGCGAGTATTTCCGATATGAATTGAAACAACTCCGAGCGGGGTTCTGCATCGCCACCACCCTTGTGACTAAACCCGTTACTGCGTCGAGAATAGAGTTGGCAGTCTCAGCTCCCAAAGCGGTCCGATACGTGTCAGATGCTCACACCGTCCTCGGGGTCCACCCAAGCTGATAACCTGACCTTTGCTTACGGCGATGCCCGAGCAGCGAGGAGACCTCGGAGGCTCCGCATTCGGTCGCATGTCAGCGTGGTCAGCACCGACCCGCAAGACCGACCCGTTCACCAAACGGGGTGAGGGCGAAGCTTGCTGGCTGGTTCGGAGAGCTGGGTAGGGGATCAGCAGGTGCTGTGAGGAGGAGCAAGGAGATAGGATCATGCGTTCCAAGTGGATGGAGGTGAGCAGGAATCCCTATTGCACCATATCGTTACACCTAGTCTCAGACTCCCCACCCAGACCCACGATATCCCGGGTTCCAGTCGCTGGCGTGCATATAAACCCCACGACGTGACAGTTACCTGTCCGCCTGCCCTGCTCCTGACTTCCACCAAACCCCCCACCTAAATACCAACTAACAAGCAACCATGGTCCTCACCGGAAAGTGCCTGTGCGGCGAGTGCACCGTCGAGCTCGACCACGACTTCGACTCCCAGATCATCTGCCACTGCTGGGACTGCAAGCAGACCTCCGGCTCTGGTACGCTCTCTCTTCGCCGCATCTATGCATGTGTCTCATAACCTCGCCGTCAGCCTTCTCTACCAACGTTCTCTGCCCCAAGTCGGAAGTTAAGATCACCGGGCCCTACAAGGAGTACAACATCAAGGCTCCTAGCGGCAACACTGGTACGTCCCTCCCATCATTCGATGCTGTCCTGTGCCGGCATACTGACTCCGCATTCAGTGACCCGTGTCTTCTGCTCCAACTGCGGCTCGGCGCTCTCCCACAAGTCGGTTGCCTTTGGCGACTCCCAGGCCATCCAGACCGGCAACTTCCGCGACTTTGCCAAGATCCCTGTCGGCACTGAGCGTGCGTTATATCGCACTCCTCTTTTGTCTGCCTTCGCTGATCTTCCCACTTAGTGTTCGTCAAGGACCGCTGGAGCGGCATCCCCGCTGTCGACGGCGCCGCTCAGGTCCAAGCCATGCCTTGAGATACTAGTGCCGGACATCGCATAAACAGAAGTGCTTTGACGGGATATATGCGCTATGAAAGTTGTACAAAATGAAGAAAGCGGGTTGATGGGCGATCTTAGCAATTACAATGCCATTGTGCGATACTGTGCTCGCTGCATACCGCCTTGAGATTCACCCGTAAAGCGAAGTCCCGGCATTGATGCTGGGCCAGCGTTCGACCTTTCGGTGATTGCCGTCGCCCCAAAGACCAGCCTCAACCTTTACCCGCGCAAGGGTTCGTAGTTGCGTGCCGCCAAGCTGCCACCCCACATCGTCCTTCAGTTGTCTCCATTGTATTGACTGCAAGTATTGCTCTTATCTCCACCGTAATGGCGATCTCGGATTTGTATGACGACCTCTTGCTGGACATAATCCAGAGCCTTGACCTGGATGCATTCAACGAGAGATCGCACCAATTATGCCCCCTGTATCCGCTGGCACTTGTTTGCCGAAGATGGCGAGAAAGTTGTTCTCCAGCGCAACATCAGCTCCTTTTATGACTTTCTTCCCTAGGATCTCGTTCAACGACTGATATATACGAATCTGCGCTTCCGAAATGCAGACCACGTGGGACGCTTGATCCAGTATGTTCGATCCAAACAGAAGCAGGGCGAACCAGGCCCGAACCTTGCCTCGACCAAACGCCTCTTACTGTGCATGTACGACTCATACGATGCCACGTGGTGCGACTTAGACTGCATCACCACATTCTTTAAGATGCTACCGTCACTCGAGCTCTTCATCGCTCAAGAGCCGATGGATAATAGGGAACTTGCGGTCCTTAACACCTCCTGCGGGCATAGTCTCAAGGAAATGAACCTGATGATAGCATCCGATTCTGTGAAAGAATCGATGCTGGACAGCTTCGACTCTCTCAGGCGCCTGCATCGACTGGAACTTTTCTTCCTTGGATCCTCATTTGGTGAAACGATGGCGCCGCTCGGCAGGGACATCACCCTACCGGAGGTGACGACGCTGACGCTCGCCTTCATGCGGCAGGAGGCCGCCGGTTCGGCTCTGTTGGATGTTCTCAAAGTACCGCGCTTGAATGCACTTTACGTGCGCGGCATCACGCATGCGAACCAGAGCTCTCTTGCCAAGTTCATGCATCGACACCAAGCAACCGTTACGGAACTGTGTATGGATGGCCTCGTCGACCTCGTCTCATCGCCTTTGGCGGACGGGCTGCGAGCGTTGACCAAACTCAAAACTCTGATACTGTCCTCAATCCCAAGCCCGTCGTTCCTCCGAAACGTCTTTCCAGCCATAGAAGAGCTTCGTATACCTCTAACTATCACCATCACTCAAGAAAGAGGAGCCTCCCAACAGACCATGGACGAGTCGCTCACAGATTGGAACTATGGTACGCAGTCGAACTTCCTGGAGGACCTTGCTGCCGATCCGCCGCGATCCCTCAGAATCCTGCGAATCAATGACTGGGGTACGTACAGTCGAGCGTCATCCGTACTCTTCACGTGGGCCATCCTGCGACGGGTGACTGCGCCGGAGATACAGCAGGGTTATCTCGCCCTGGCTGGCGCCCTTAAGCGCAAGGGAATCACCTTCATCGACGGCCTAGGCTATCCACCGCCTGAGAGGGCAGAGATCTAGCACCTTCGTGTTTGGAAACTGTCACCGACCATTGTTCGACCGTGAGCACGGTACGCTGCTTTAGAAAGACATTGTGAGTTACGGATATACTGCTGTTATTTGGCGCTGAGCCGCAATCAGAACGACACCAATCCTTACAAAATCGCCTTCAAGGATCAATCACCCTACAAGGATATACTTCAGGATATGCTTCACCCAAAGCTCATTTCACTCGTTATGCTACCTTCTTAACCAATATCAATCCCGCCGGCCATTCGACCGTCAGCTCATTCGGATTCCCGCCGTCAGCGGTAACGGCTTGCTTGATCTTCTCCACGAATCGAGTTGCGAAATCGCCGTCCTCCCTCTCCTTATCCTCTGGGTGCTTCTCCCAGTAGTTATGTAATGCACTGAATGTTCGCGCATACGTGTCCAGGCCTTTCAAGTCCATCTGCTTCGAAAGGATCACCGGTTGTGTATCCGACGCGGCCGACTTGGGCAAGTAATCCCCGCTGTACTTGATCCTCCTCTCGGTTGATCGGTCGAAAGGCAGTCCAGGGGATGGGATAGGCTCGAGGAGAGCTTCTACAATCGAACGTCCTGGTTGTTCCCAGTTCGGGTCGAGTTCCGGCCCGTGTGTGAACTGCTGGATCAGCGGTGTCACCGTTGGGTGTCTAGGCAGACGCATCTCGCCGTAACCCTCAACCGCTCGTCAGCCCAGATCACAGCATGGTGGAATGATCAGACGACGTACGAAGAACGCCACAGTCCCGTTCGGCTTCAAGACCCGTCCTAGCTCTGGCCATAACCGGGAGTAATCGAACCAATGTGCTGCTTGACCTACTTCTCGGTAAGTCATCGGAATGTAGCGGTTCGACAGAGCAACGCACTAGCAGTCACCATATCTACACTCTCATCCTCCAAGAAGGGCAGCTCCTCAGCTGCACTCTGCACGATGCGTATCTTGTCTCGGACTGACTTGAGCTCCTCGTGTTCGCTCAGTATTTTCTTCGCTTGTTGCACCATAGGACCGCTTGGTTCGACGCCGACCACTTCGTCGAACACCTGCGCGAGGATGGTGGTCGCCTGACCTGCAGTTGCAACAGTCAGATTCCTTTGGAGTGAGTCATAATGTCACGCACCTGTACCACAGCCGAGATCTACACATCTCTTGTACTCCGCCTTCCCTCGACCCGCGGTCTCGTGATACTTGTAGATATCGTTGAAGAAATGCTGAGGAAAGACGGGTCGGATGGAGCTGTACGCCTTCACATTGAATGCTGAACGTGCAAAGGTTGCCATTATAGGAATGTAATCAAGCCAGGATTGTTCGTTATTTGTTGGGCGGATTGCTAACATGCCCCGCAGTACGTTCCATAAATAAGGATGGTGCCAAGAAGCCAGTCACGGTCAGGGATCACAACGGTCGGCCGACGGACGATCGGAAGTGTCGGTAGCAAAGCAGTGTCTCTGAATCATCCCTTCGATCCCTGTCCTACCGGAGTATATGTCATCTTATCAGATTTGCAATGCGCCCCCAACTTGCACCCAGCGTGGCAAGATGCCCGTATTTTGCGTTCCGGACGACATCCTCTACCTGATCTTCGAAACCCTGGACGAGGAATCACGCCCTACGTCTATATGGAACCTGCCCAGGCAACATCCTCTCGCTCCTCTCACGTACGTCTGCAAGAGATGGAAGGTCAGTAGTTTCACGGATCATGGTTAGCACACAGCCTCACGCATAGAGTAGATCATTGCGGACAAGATCATGCGGGTTAATGTCGGAGTGGTGACTCGCAACGGACTTCATCGGCTGCTTCGGCACTTGGACGCGAATGCCGACCAAATGTCTGCCCGCACCAGAGCACGGGGCCTCTGGATTGGTCAGGAGGTCTGCGATACACTTTCGCCATCCCAGGCCGGCATCCCGGAGAAGGGCACAGCACAACTTGATAGCCTGAACTCACTCCTTCGTCTCTTTCCGGCACTCGATTGGGTCGATGCTTTCTCCTCGCTGTCAGCGCAATGCCTTTCGACTTTGCTCGACGCGACTGGACCCACTCTCAGAGAATTAGACCTGGTTGCGACGCCATCGACCTGGGATGCCGTTTCATCGACCAAGATGAACGTCTTAGAACGCCTAGAGATCTTTTCATGCTGCTTTGTCGATCAACCTTTTGCTCTCGAAGTGCCTGCGATCCAATCTTTCACAATCCGGCTTCCTTCACTCCGTGTCCTTCGGCTTTCCTTCACGCATTGGTCAGCAGCTTGCACAAGTCTGATGGACGGACTGGTTTGCGACAATTTGACGGCTGTCGACCTCCGATATCACGGCATGGAAATCCATCCTGATGTCGCCCCGGCGTTCCAGCGGTTCCTACAGCGCCAGAAAGGATCCATCCGTCGCCTCGTACTCTCTCCTCCACCTTTCACCGATACCGATGCCTTCATCGTACCTCTCGAGGGGCTTGAATACCTGGATATGAGAGCGCGACCTCGCCCTTCGACGGTTTCTGCCTTGCCAAAGTCCGTCACCGACCTTGGTCTCATGCTTGTGCAAAGCGATATCATCTACAACGGCAGAATATCGACAGACGACCAATGGGAATTCCTCGAGGAACTCACTAATGCCGACCTTCCTGCTTTGAAACGCGTTCGAGCGCTTGATTGTCATCCATCATTAGACTGGACGACGCTAGAAGCGACGACGCAAGCGGTCACTGACAAATTCCGAGCCAGCTCGACTTCTCTGAAGATGAAGGGCATTGACCTGCTCGACACCGCAGGCCGTACGTATACGCCTGTCGCGGACGTAGAGGAGAGGTAGAGGGACATTGGTCCAAATGTGGTATCTGTATCGGGATTGCCCAGCGCTGAAACCTTTCTCCTTCACATTTCGTGACACCTCAGGACATTTTCTTTTGCATACATAGATGCGACGATCCTCTTTCTCCTAAGATACGGGCGTAGATAGTCAGCTGACTTATATGGGCTAGAGTAGATGGTGATCGATGTGACTGGAAGCATCCGCCAAGACGCGTGAAAGCCGCGTGTCGCGCAGCGCGCGGGCCATCGACGAACCCCTCGCCGTCTTGTTATCCTTCCTTGTTCTGAACATCACAATATCTCACTATCTCCACTGTGTGCCTCTCAGAACTCTCAGACATCCATCCAAGAATCACGATCATGGCTCTCTCCGAAGACGTGCTCTACATCATCTTCAGAATGGTTGATGTCGACTCTATGGAAAAAGGAACCTGGTCGCTACCGAGTCAGCATCCCCTCGTCCCTCTAGCCTATGTCTGCAAGCAATGGAATGTGAGGAATCAGGCTGCAGTAATCCTGTTCGACCTATCTCATCTATCTTCTAGCGAATCGTTGGATCTTTGATTTATCAGAACATAGCAATCGTGTCGGTCGATGGTCTTCGCCGACTCCTGGATCATCTCCGTGCTCCCGGCAGCACACGGGAGCTTCCGCACTCTCCAGCTAAGAACCTCTCCGTCTGTTATGATATGGAGCATTCTACGTATAGCCTCTCCCATGAGAACGCCTTGAACGCCTACCAGGCTCTTACCGACCTCTTTACCACATTCACGTCCCTGGAAGCGGTTGACATATGGGTGAGGCCGCTGCGAAGCGCTTCATTGGCTGCGTTGCTTGAGTCGAACTGCTCTACGCTGAAGACGCTCAGACTCCTTGCCGTTCGGTCGACGTTTGATCCAAAAAGCCTACGAAAGATGACGTGCCTTACCCGGCTGGAATCACTTTACGTCGCCTTCGGGGACAGCGGCGGTATCCAGGACGACCAGCCAATACTGACGGCAACAAATCCTGTATCCCAGATCTTGCTACCTTCCCTGGTATCGCTCAATTTGGGCTACGGTGACTGGTGGAATGGATGCCAACACCTCATCAACGCGCTGTCTTGCCCCAGCCTGGAGGAAGCTTGCCTACGTTGCGACGGTCCCTGCGATGGGCCACCTCCGGATGTCGGACCTGTATTCGAATCGTTCCTCCGTCGGCACCGTACAACCCTCGAACGCGTCACGTTGGACACTCCGAGGATGGACGATGACCCCTTTATCACCGTGCTCCAGGACTTGCGTCATCTGGACTTACGGGCCTTGCAGCTGGATCCGACTTCCCTGGTATCAGCATTGCCCAGTACGCTTCTAACGCTTGTCACGGCATTTCCCGAGATGAAAAAGCCAGGCGTTCTCCAGACGGCTTGGTGGAAGCTGCATAGCCGGTTGGCCGAATCCCCTCCACCAAATCTTCAATGCGTACAAGCAAGCGCTGTGGCGGGCGATTGCTTCTCTCACCACGGACCTTGGGAATGGAGCGCGATCGAAACGATGGTGGACGAAGAAGGAAAGAACAAGCTCAAAGAGCTCGCGAGTACCTTCAAGCGGAAGGGCATCGATATGCTCGATGTACACTGCTGTTCCTACTCAGGGGCATAGCTGCTCGTTTGGGCTCCGGTCCGTTAGGGTGCTCTGGTTTGTGGACAGCCCGGAAGATCAATGCGCAGAGAGGTGAGGGATGTCATGGTATCATGTAGGATAAGATCAAGTCTGTCGAGTCGAATTGTTCAAGAGCGGATGAAAGTCGTATGCAGAGCGGATGGCCGCTTTCATCCAGAACCGCATACGACCGCTACCGACCTGTCGCCTGTGCCTAGGATCTGGCTATATGGTGTCTTGAGGATATATTGCAGCTATCTGGTCCGAACGATCGGCTGATCCTGCGTGAGTTCGCCAGGAAGAAACCATATCAATCGGCAACCATCATTCTTTCCTCTAATCGAGGTATTGATATCATTTTCCAGTAGTTTCAGCTATCAGGCACAATAATTGAGAAAGGACTGCCCCAGAAGGCTTCGACCCGCTCTGACACTCAGAATGATTCACATGTAATAGATGCATGGTACTTGTAAACGCTCCAAAGCACGGCACATGGGCACTTCTCCCTCCGCAAACTTGATAGAGCTGGTCCATATACGGGTGCCAAATCTTGCATCATCCGATTGTCCATTTTGAAGCGCCATGGCTGTGATTATCTCAGAGGTAGGAGCAACAGGGAAAGGATACGGATTGATGCGAAACAGGTGTGCACTCGAGATCAAACACGCGGCTGACGCATTTTCACGAGCTCGCGGCCGCGTGCCGAGTAACATATTTCATTGAAGAATCACTCTCGACGCTGATTTGCCTGCTGGCATCCTCTCATATCCGCATTGCTACATTTCATCGTTCATTCGGCGTTATTCATTAATGGTCTGGGGTTTTGGCGAGATGGCACCAGACTTGCCCGACGATATCCTTTACACGGTCTTCAGCCTTATTGACGCCGACGTGAACTTGAGACGCGCTCGGCGACACCCTCTCGCTCAGCTGTCCTACGTATGCAAACGGTGGAAGGTGAGGAATCATCGGGCTTGGTTGAATCCACAGTTGCTCATGGATTTGTAGCGTATCGTGGACGAATTGCTTTATCGGAATATATCCGTATGGACTGTTCATGGCCTTCTTCGACTCACCCGCCATCTCCATGCCCGTGATTCCGTTGTTCCTTCCCAACATAGGAGAACGAAGACGCTTCTCATCTGCTTCCCTCGAGAAACCTCCGGGTACTCAAGTGTTGAGGTCGACGAAGACCTGGTGGACTTGTTCGGTCGCCTTCAGTCTGTGGAGGATGTCAGCATACGACCGAACTTGCTAAAGGCAACTCTTCTGACCGCGTTGGTCGACTCCCTCGGTCCGACACTCAAAAAGCTGTCTTTTGAAGCTAGCGGACGAACCTTTGAGCGATCTGCACTGGTGAAGCTAAGCTATCTCTGGGGACTGGAGCACCTCGTGGTGGTATTTCACTCTAACAGCAGGGGTGATGGACCTCAATTCCCTCCATTTCCGGACTTGGTCGTCACGCTGCCTTGCCTCCAAGCGCTGAAAGTGGTGGTCTGTTCTCAGTTGACAGGCTGTGGACGCCTTCTCAGAAGCATTTACTCCCCGAAATTGACCGAAGCCATCCTGGCATTCCTTAATCCGATGGGTGATCCTTCTGTCGAGGTCGGACCTGCTTTCAGGTACTTTCTTTCCCAACATGGACCCACACTTCTGCGATTAAAGCTCGACGAGAAGCTGTGGGACATTCGGGGGTACATTGCCCCGCTCAGAGCGCTCCGTCGCCTCGAGCTGCTGTTTTGGCCGCCGACAACGATCCTATCGGTGCTTCCGCCGACGTTAGAAGCCTTCATGACGTATTTGCCAAATCCGAAGCGGGGCAATATACTACAAACTGCCTGGTGGGAGCTACATTCCGAGTTGGCGGCGTCGCCGCCGCCTGCTCTGCGATGGGTGGAGGACTTCGGGGAACAGGAGTGGGAGGTGGGGGAGGCCACTCGGGACTGGACATCGATTGTCTCAATGATGGACGAAGACGTCAAGATCAAGTTTGACGAGCTTGCAGAGGCGTTCAAGCGCAACGGCATAGACATGCTCGATGCATACGGTCGGCCGTACGCCCCTCTATCAACTTCCTAAAGACGATCCGCCGTGGAATCGTGCTTGATGGCCCGTGGGAGCCATCCTGACGCCTTGATGTACCGAGCCAGCATCCCATCTCACACTCAACAGTCGAACACAAAGCGTCAACAACAAGATCAGGTACCCAACCAACCGCAACATACAGGCCTCAGTATTGATTACCTCATCCCACCAATCTCCCGAACCAGAACAACCCAGCCGAAGACTCGCAACCCCGACCAAACGGCCGAACTTTCAAAAAACCGGGCACGCACGTGCCCCGCTTCAAGATCCGCATCCATCCCCGGAGTTCCGGCCAAGATCGCATTCGGTCACGTGATTACGTACGTCATCCCCCCTAATTAGGATGACGCGCTCTGCTCTTCGATGACGATCTCGTGATCCGCTAGATCGTATGCGCTGAGGTCTGGCCAGGCTGATGGGGGCCTTTTTGGAGGATCTGGGGTATTGGATGTACCGCCGGATTTCTGGAGGACGGGTATGTGGGGAGGTGTGATGGTGCCTGAGACGCGCTTTTGGCGCGTTGGAGCGCGGGTGGGTATGGAAGCCATATGAAGCGGAGGAGGAGTTGACAGCTCGCTCCCAAATGGCTACATAAGGGGTGAGATGGTGGATGCTTGGTACGAAGGCGAGGCGACGGGAGGAGGAGGTTGGAAGGGGGGCGGGCAGGAACGTGCGACCCACATAGAGCACGTATCGGCGAGCTTATGAGCGCACTACGACATGCGAGACCTCATCGCACCAAAAGACGCAGGGAAGGCTGGCTGATCCCCTACATCCCCTGCACACACAGACATCAGACATCCAAACAGACATCCAAAGTAGGGGACAACCTGTCAGCCCTCTCCCCACCAGAGTAGTCTCTCCCTAACGCACGAGGGACCGGAATGTTATCCCCTCCATCCGACCCTCAAGCCGTCCAAATTTCGAATTTGGATTTCGAATTCCTGAATTTCCCACGTCTCGAAAAGTCGGGTCCCCTGCGCCGTGCGCCAACCTGTCAAAGTTATTGTGTTGATTAGAAAAGTGACAGCGGGTGCTATCAGGGCCTTGGGCCCTGGCGCCGCTAAGTAATAAATAATTGTGCCGGGTTTTGTGGGAAGGGTCTGATTGTACCGGCGTTGGCTGGGAGCGGGCGGGCGATATGTAGGAAGATGGGCGACGACGGGCGGCCAATTATAGCTCTTGCCGGCTTGAATGCTGAGGCGATAAGCCGCTACTAGGAGCGGAAGAAGCGGTGCGGTTCTTGTTCGCTGCTTATTGTTATTACGTGCTAGGCTGGTGTTCGCCGACCCGCTGGTTAGACTGCTAGACACAGGTAATCTGATACAGCGCGTCAATGATGAGAGTGAGTGACGATAACGTGCAAAATCCCTGCTGTATATTACGCCTGCGCTTACGCGACAAAGCTCGCGTCAGCGCGCTGAGGTCAGGTGCGAGACCTTGTTTCTCTCTGCCGCTGCTGTGCGCAAATTGGACAAAGGAACGGCTACTGCCCAGGGAGGGAAGGAGCAGGGGACCGAGTCAGCGGAGGCATTCGGGGATGATCGAGACAGGACAGGGGCAGGTGATCATGTCTATGTCTTTGCGCTGGACCCTCCCACCCCCCCGGCGTGTCGCGTCCGAGTCCGCACGGATTGTCCGGCGGATCACGCACGCACGAGAAGCAGGGGACGGGGATAGGACGAGGCCGGCCGAGTGGACCGGCGCTGGTTCCCCGTTGTGCCCGTGCGTGCGTGCGTGCGTGCGTGTAATTAGAGTCTCCGACTCGTCCGTGCGTTACTCGAAGCAGTAGTGGCCCATACGGTCTGTCGTGGAAGTCGCTCGTTGGTCCAGTGAGGTACGTGACCCAAGGGTGAGCTGATGGTGTGAGATGAGGTGAATGAGTGAGTGAGTGGCCCAAAGCACGCCAGACCCATCCCATCGTCTCCGTCCCTCCCCCCTGTGTCCTGTGCGGCCGACAGTCTCGCCCTGTGGTCACACCATCCCATCCCATTCCCCCCTCTCTCACCCCCTTTCGGACGCCCTTCCCTTTCCCCCCGTTCCGTGTGGTCACTGCGCTTCTGAGCCCATCCCGCCGAAATTTCCAAATTTCGGATACGACTTTCCCGTCCCTCTCTCTCCCTCTCTCACCTCACCTCACCTCGTCACCTTTCCCCTCCTCCTCACTGTTGCTATCATCACTGCCGTCCTCCCCCCTTGTCCATTGTCATTATCTGTTTATTCCTCCCGCCGTGGACGACGACGACGACGGCCTGTATCGCTCACCCAACGAACTACCAAACGACAATCCAACGATCTCCCCCTCATTCTGTCCCTATCCCTATCACCTCATCCCAACCCTCACCCCAGCTGCATTCACGGTGATCCTCCCCCTCCTCGGTCGGTAGCATAAGCGCATACATCCACGATGGCATCGCCCTTCAGCGCCCTGCACGACCTCTCAGCCCTCGCAGCCACCCTCTCCCCCTCTCCCGTCCCCACCCTCCCCACGACGGGCTCAGCCCCAGCACCAATCCCAATGCATTCCATCTCCGCCTCCCACGCCCGGGGCACCCGCTCCTCCCACACACCGCCGAGCGAGACGAGCGAGCATTCCTACAGCTCCACCCCGAGCCTCTCCTATACGCACTCTCACTCCCTCTCGCCTTACGTGCCCAGCCTGCCAACGAGCTACGGCACCGCCGCCAACTTGGCTACGTCCCTCACTCCCTCCAGCGGCCTGACAGCGACCGCAGGGAAAGAACATCGGAAACATCGCCGGCAGTCGAGCTCGTCGGGGCATAGGCGAAGACTGTCAGACGCGCGCGACGCACTGAGCATGACCGCGAGGCCTTTGTGAGCCTCTCTTCCCATCTCCCCAACGTTAGACCGGGCTGATATGATCTCCGTGCGCGATATAGCCTGACGGTCGAGTCCTCCCCTCCTGCTGCCGTGAGCCAGTCCGTCCCCGCGAGTGGATACCTCTCCACCCGACGCGGGTCCACCACCAAGCGGGAATCCAGCAAGTCCTCCGACGACGGTAACTCCGTCTCTCCCTCTCTGGGCCACGCCACCACCGTCGGTGCTATCGACGCGAACGGCGCAGCGAACAACAACGGCGGCAAACGCATCTACATCTGCGAACACTGCCAGAAAGTCTACCGCCACCGTTCCTGCATGGATAAACACCGCTGGGAACATTCTCCACACTGGATCCCTTCCTCCAAGTTCCTGCTCTCGAAACATCAGCAGGTCCAGCTCCTCGAGGCAGCCGCGATCCTCAGTCACCTCAAAGCGCCAAGTAGGAGTTTGCCGGAAGACAGGAGTTTGTGGCCTAAGTATCTTGCTGAGGTCACTGGTGCTGCTCCTGGTTCTGGTTCTGCTGCCCAGGGGAGGAGGATGAAAGCTGCTCGCTGGCCCGCCTCTTCTGCAAATGGGAGGAAGAGCTCGGTGTATGACGGCGAAAGTGTCATGGGGGAGATCGACATGGACGAAGAGGACGACGCAGAGGATGTTGATGTGGTCGGGGACGACGATAGGTCCATGAGCGGCGATGTCTCTGCCAGTGCGATGGGCGCGGACGAGGACGACGAAGAGACGGAAGATGAGATTGAGGTCGTTAGGCCGTGGGAAGGCGTCGGCGGGCTGGAGATGGAGCTCTGATCTGCAAGGTCGGTTTGCTCGTTCTCTTCTGATGGTATTGATGCTGATGTGATGTGATGGTTAGTGGAGGATACATGTTGAGCGATACCAGCGATACCCTCCCTCCCTGGCCGGTCCTTTCACTACCCACTACCCACTACCCCACGCCTGCACGTCCCGCATCCTTACCCCGCATCCTCATCCCGAGCACCCCGTGCCCCGCATCCTTATCCCGCATAAATCTTCCTCACCGTCCTGCATCTTCAAGCCGCATACACCCCCGGATCTCCAACCCGAACAAACCAAACCGAACGAAATGAAATTTGAAACAAACGAACCGAATCGAAAGAAAGCGAAACGAGCGAACTCTTCCCCAAATCAAACGAAGTCTTTCGCACCCGACTGTATTTCTAGTCCTTCAACCCGTCGCCGCCCGCCCGAACGACCTCTGGCAGCCATCTTGATCTTCTTTCAACTGCAGCATTTGTTGTCCACGGACGACCGTTCCCACCGATCGATCATCGGCTTCTCATCTGCCTCTAGCAATGTCTTCCGCAATGCCCGCCCTCACTTTCACAGCCATCTTTCCGCTCCGAAACCGTGTACAACATCCAACATTATCTCTTCAACAACCCACAACCCTTCCGCTTTCAACTTCTTCAAGTATACGGACAGATCAGGCTTGCAGTTCCCCGTGCGACGCGTTCTTCCGAAATTCTCTCCTTTCACTTTACCTCCCGCACATTTTTGCGGGTGCGTTGTACGCTCTACCTTTCTTCCAGTGGGCTGTGCTTGCACGTTCCACTGCTTTTACTACCCCTTGTCTCCATGTTGTGCCGCTGTCGACGATGTTATGCCCTCGTGTTGTTGTCTCTAATCTCCCGCATACCAACCCACCAAACCCGTCGCTCATTTTTTGTGTCTGAAGATTTGAGAGTTGTAATGTACGACTATTAGGGCGACGTGCCTCCCTTACCTCTCTTTCCCTTTCTTTCCCGTTCTTTTGTCTTGTACCGGTCCAAAGATACCGAGAAATGAAATCGAAATTGGCATGTACACTGCCGGGCCACAAAAACAACTCAGCAATTCGCTGTTCCACTAATATCCGAGGAACGTAACCGAGCGACTGTACGTGCCCATGCCCAGATTCCGATTCTACTTTGGATAGATATCGGGAGAATCTGGCACCATAGGGAGAGGGACTGGGTGGAAGGCGTGCGAAGACGAATCGTAATCGCCGAATCGGAAGTTTGAGGTGTTGGGGGCTAGGCCGTGGAGGATGGTGCTGGCAGCTGCTGCACGTTCGGGACTGGGCCTGGACAGCACGTATGGCTGGAGTATGGATTAGAAAGGTATGGCTCATCTTTCTGGATGTTGTTGGCCGGTGAGGAGTTTACTGGCGCGGGGGGGCGGAGGCATTGGAATGAACCGTGCTGGCAGAGTACTCAGTGGTAGTACCCGAAAGGGACCAACTACCAACGTATGCGGACCGTTTCTGCGATGAATCATGATAGCAGGTCTTTAACGGCTTTCCGATGGCAGGGAGGCACACACTAGCACTGCGATGGGTCGAAGGGGCTCATGATTGTTCTCGTTCGTCAAGCAGGATCGCGCCGTGGCGGCGCCGATTCTCTACGAAGTCGACGAAGGGCCGTAAGTAGACGTAGAGCACCCGTACGGATCGAGCATGTCTCGCCCTTTCGGGCCCCCAGCTGCACTCACCCTTGGCATGCTCCGATTCAGTGACGAACTCTGCGGGCAGTAGCCGTATGCGTCCAAGTAGGCACCCCTGCGTCGAGTACGTTGATGCCTTTCATCAGATATCATGCTCAGCTCTGTCGACCGCCGATCGGCGATGCCAACACCTTGATTTAGACCACACTCTTTTCGCACGCCCGCGGGCAGGCGTATATACGATGTACCGTGTCCATAGGATTGACGACATGCAGTTTAATAGCAGGCAAAGCGGGCTGGGAATCCTTTGCAACTGCGAGCTACCTGCGTCCTCGTCACAACGAGCTGCAGTGCGCCGCCGTCCGCTCTGATCATGTTCAAACTGCACTTACATGCTACCGAATGCTCCGAATTGGTCTACGCCGAGCAGACACCCAGGCCCGTCTATGACGCCGCCGATGTGCCGGAGTGACTGCGGCCGTGTAGATCAAGCATTTCGATGCCCTTGTGCCGAAAGGCAACTGCGAGCGCCTTCAACGAACGCTTGGTTTCTTCATCCACCATCGACTCCACCGCTTTCCATTTCCAAGTACCCCACGCCGCTGTCCATCCCCAAGTATCCCACCCCTCCCGAACGTCCTCTCGTGCTTGTATCGTTCGTAGATGCGATGGCGGCGATATGGCCAGCTGAGCGAAAAGTCTCCACCAGTCACTCTGGAGGATGCCCATTTCCTCCGGGTCCGGAAACACCGTCTTGAAGGATTCAAGCGTTTCGGGCAATACGGATGCAAGCGAACTCGACGGCCAATGAATCAACTCCAGATGACGAAGCGATTTGAGTGGTACAATGTACGTCGAGATATCCCGTAGTTTCACATCAAGAGTCAGGTGCAGTAACGTTCTGCCATGTCGAGAAAAGAACGACTCGAAAGCCTCGATCTCCTGCGCGGCCTCACACTTGATCGCACTATGTAGAACGACTTCGGCAAGCACGGCGCAATATAGAGCCCTGAAGATCCAATGAAATCCACACGGCCACGCATCGTCAATCACCACTTTCACGGCCTTGAGCGAGCATAGCTGGACCTCGCCTTCCATGTATTGAGGAGGCTCCGAAGCGGATACAGGCTCCCAGCTATTTGCGAAGCGGATTGCGAGTCGCTCCAATCGCGAGAGGCTGCTTAGCTTCCGCAGCGTCTGCAAGTCAAGATTGGATGAAACCGTCCATAGCTCCAACTCTCTGAGAGTGGACCCGCTGGCATCGAACAATGCAGCGAGACAGATGCCACGAAACGGTTCCAGCCATAGCACGGCCTCCACCAGCGACATGGGTGAACACAATACGTTATGCAGCTCCCCAAGTACCAGCGACTCCGCACTAGGCGACGACGCGTAGAACGAAGGAATACGGATGGCGAGCCTTCTGGTGTTGCTCAAGCCGAGGCAAAGGCCGGAACGTTGGCAGGAACGAATATGACCAGCGAGCCGAAGCAGTCCGTTGACGGTCAAGACGTCTACGCTCTGATGGAGCAGCTCGTCCACGACGCGCTATCAGGACCGTTAGTTGGGCTCGTTAATAGGCAATGACACCTCACCTTCCATTGCTTGCAGACATACGCGAAAGATGCGAGAGGATGGCGCCTCGGGATCGGCAGCGCCTCGATACCCTTTGATCCTGAGTCGGCGTCAACCATCGCAAAGACGATATACAAAATATCATCCGGAAAGGACAGTATTGCCATCTTTATCACAAGTGGTGTTCTCCCAGAGATGTGATGGCGACTGAAAGGCAAGCGATGTATGGGGGTGCAGCAAGGCAACCTGCAAGTGCGCCCGGCGAGAGGCATGTTTCGGCACTGCTTCGTCGCGCCCCGCGCGCCACGACTTTGCCTCGTGTTCATCCCGTTCGCGCTTTTCCGCGGTTTGCAGCCCACATCACAGCTCGAACTAAACAAACAGTTATATTTACGGTATCTTCGCATTGTCGGTTTATGCGTCCGACTAATCGTATAGATAGAAGAGCGGGAAGATCCTGGAAATTTTCTCATCATGGATCGGTCAAACTCAGGGGGAAGCGGGCAGCGACCTCCGAAAAACTACGCCCGTGTCGATCTAGAAGGTCAACGCCCTTGACCATGAGAGCTCTAGCCATGGACTGATACTCGCGAATCATTGCTACACCCTCGGCCGACCTCGATCTATCCTGGAACATTTCCGCCCAGTCCAGAGCGCGGCCGGAATTGGCCGCTTGAAGGTGTTTCAAGGACGCTGCGGGAGTACCGACAAGAAATTGGAAGAATTGAAGTTGCATTGAGCAGGCCAAAGGGTGTAATAGCCAGGGTTGGTCTAGTGGGATGCAGAGCTCCGACAGTGAAGGAGGTAACGCCGCATAGAGCGCGGAATCTTGTGCGTTTGGATAAAGTTGTAGTCGGCGCAGACTTTGGAGCGGCTGCAGAACAGGAATAATGAGGGCCAACCTGGTGTGCCAATCGATCGCGAGATCAAGCACCGTTTTGGAGTGAGTACGAAAAAATGCGATTAACCCGACGAGCATGGTATTGTACTCGTCGATGCTCATGAAGATGCTGGCGTCAAGCGAAAAGTCGACCGTTTCCACAGACGGAAGATCGAATGCTGCAAGGAGGATGTTGCAGTCCGGAGACCATCCGTCGAAACGGAAGCGGACGTGAGAGACCTCTGGCAGATGTACGCTGCTGATCTGGACAGGCTGGGTGTCCAAAAATGGCCGAAGTGCGAAGCCAACCTGGAATTCCAAGGAGAGGCGCTCGAGGACTGTAAGACATTGTAGCTGGATGATATTCGTTGGCGTCAATGTATCGGATGCGATCCAGATTGATAAAGTTCGTAACCGCGCCGCAGAGGCTTGGAACACAGTAGGAAGGTCCTCTGGAGATATCGGCAGATGAACCATGATAGCCAGAGTTTGTAGCGGTTGAAGGACGCTGAGCAGTCTCAAGACCCTCTCAGGCTCGAATTCATAATGGTAGGTGTGGGAGTCGGTCCGCAGCAGACGGTCCCGTGCCGACGAGAAGAGATATCGAAAGGTGTCGCCAAAGATCAAGGACTTTGTTGTGCGCTTGACCATCTCCCGTCTGGCGGGGTCTTCGTCCAGGTGCTTGCAGAGCCTTTCCAGGCCGGCCGGGGTCAAGACCATGATATTGACGTAGATCAGTCTGTCGGCTATAGCCTTGAGGATGCAGCGGTTGAATCAGCACTTTGATGCGGACGGAGCGGGGGTGGAGGAGGATGCACCTTCCATTGCCTACACACCAAGCCACACGTCAGTAGAGGATGCGGTCGGCGTCTGATCCGCCTATTAGCGCGAGCATTGTTGTCGATGGCAACCAAGTCTTCAGTGTCGAGAAGCTGGAAGATGAGATACAAGAGGTCATCTGGAATGGGGAACGTAGTCTTCATTGCTTGTGATGATGAAGGAGGACCGCGAGGGTTAGGACGAGCATCGATACATCGAGCGCAGATTCACAACCCGGAGGCAAACAAGCGGCAGAAGAGCATCGCACGGAAGGAGCAGTAAGTACTGTGGAAGTCGCTTATGACCTGCTTCCTCGGTTCGTGCCATGCCTGCTGGCAGGCGAATCAAAACTCTGCTTGTCCCACCAAGCACCAAGCACAACACAAAACAGTGGTGGCCCCTCATCACCTTGCTAGTTGGTCTCCACCTCCATCTCCCGAGCACGACCATGCACATCGAGCAACCCGATCCCCTTCCCCTTGAGCCTCTAGATCTCCTCTCCTGCAGCGCCTCAAACCTGCCAACTGCCTCCTCTCCTCATAATACTCCGAATCCGACTCGACTCGAATTTTTTCGCCCAAACGAGCGGATAACCATTGACGATCGCGCATAGTCATACACATCTCAGCGCCGGCGGGCGTAGCTTGAGCAGCTAGCTGATCGATGAGCTCAGGCCCAGGGTCGAAGTTGGATGGCCAGTCCGGGCTGGGCTGGGCTTGTGGAGTGACGAGTCTCAGCCCTAGGTGTGGGTGTGTGAGGCCAGGGGGAAGGAGTGCGATGACCGAGCGGGCCGGGTGCTCTAGCCGTTGGAGAGCGGACATGGCTTGGAAGGAGCAGGGGGTCGAAGATCTGGCCTCCGCCTTGGGGAGGCTCGAGCTCGAGCTCTAGCCAGTGGAGGACGAGGACAGTGCTGTGCTTGCGCAGGAAGGAAGGGACTCGAACGCCGCGCGCCGGCATCGGGGTTGCTCCACGGCCACGCTAAGCATGCCTTTTCGAGTACGAGTACTGTACCGGGCAGTCCAGTAGGTTTCCGCATCCGCATGCAGCCGATGACGGAGGAGGAGATCAGATCGTTAGGTTTTTGAGTGAGTGCGGGCAAGGGGATGTGGCTGGTGGGCCACTGTATTGCCCGGCGGTCTCAGAGCTGAACTAGATGAGCAACGTTTTGAGCCGGACGAGGTTGGCCAGATTGTGGATGGTCTGTGGGTTTGTGGAGGCAAGACGGCTCTCCTCCTCGATCCTGATCTCCAGATGGTTCAGCGTACTAGCTCCAGCCGTGTGTCGTCGCACAGCGCGTTCCGGACGCTCGCGCGAGCGGGTAAGTCGCACAGGACAGGTGGATACTGTATTGACGTATTGACGTATTCCAAAGCGCCGAAGAAAGAAGGGGGATATGCTGGCTAAGGGGCGAAAGAGAGCTCTGGAACACGACGGATGCCCGTATGGGATCAGCCGGTCGGTCGGGTTATACAGTATTCGAGCGCGTGGGGGTCGGTGAGGAGGAAACGGGTTTGCCGAGAGAGGGGCGGAAGACGGTTTGGGAAGGGGATGTCGGAGGAGGATAGGCGCTGCCAGGAGCAGTCTTTGAAGGCCGAAGGCCGCGGTGGGTCGTGCGTCATGATACCGATGTTGACGGAGAGCAGGTTCAACGTCGGCGATATGCTGCGCTGGAAGGGAAGTGAGGATTGGATGTGAAGGCTGGATGATATCAGAAGACAACTACAGTACGCACCTTCCAACGCTTGCGGACGTAGGGCTGGCAGCGAGCCGAGCGGGTCACGTCGCCTAGCTACGGTATTCGACCGTGACGGTACTGTACTGGTAAAAGTCCGGGACCGAGTCGCGATCAACGATCTTGTCACTTGAAGATATCGAACAAGATATCATCGGATAGTTTAGCAATTGACATAGCTCAACAAGCAAGATTGGGATAAAGGTGTATGAAGGCGGAGAACCAGGGGATTGAACGCACGCGAGAATGCATATGACTTGAAGAGCGTCATGCCGAGATTGTGCTGAATGCTAACAAACGCTGGCAATGAAGAACATCGCAACCATGTCGTGGAGACGAGATGGAATGTACATATTGCACGTGATAGTTCCCCATTGTTGGAGCATGGTTGCCACTATGAACATCATATAACGGTGTGGACGAACACTCGAACGAGCCGTAGTGAGTCTGGTCGATGCCCCGTTGCGGATACATAGCACTTGCTAGCGGCACGGGTGAATGGCTGACGTTGTACTTAGGTGTAGAATGCGAGGTTGCGACGTGCGACTACACGCGATCTTCCTGGGACGACAGCGAACGGTACCAAGATAGCCAGATTAGGAGAAAGGGAGTGGGTAGCAGTACTGGACACGCGAGGGAGAGCGATATAAATCAGTCACGTGACATAACCCTTCCTAGACGCGGCGGAGTAAACATCGGCGCTGAACGATCATCGCACACTTCGCACACTTCACACTCAGCACACGCACTCCGCACTCCTTATTTCGCTCAACATCAAAACTCGGAGTGGGGACAACCCAACATCGACAGTGCACTCCTCATCGCTTAACTACCACTAGCACTTACTTGGAGGTCAGCTACGAATATACCCACAGCTGCTTCCTGTTCACGCCAACAAACAACGTTCGACATCCTGATCAACCACTCGCCACCCATCCACCGAACACCGAGCAACAACGATGTCCGACCCCGTCCCCCTCACACCCGCCACACTCCTCCCCGCTCTCCAAACCCCCTTAGAGCACCTCACACGCTCCCTCCCAGCGCTCCACCACACACTCGGCCTACCCCCCTCAGCACTCTCGTCCGACCTCGCCCAGCTGCGCGACTCGCTCCTGAATGCCATCGCTCATCAGCTGGAAAAGCGTCAGGCGGAAGTCAAGGAGTGGGAGGGGAGGTGTGCGGAGGTGGAGGGGAGGGTGGAGATGCTGAGGCGGAAAGTGGGGGGGTGGGCGAGGGGTGTTGAGGGGTTGGGCGCGGGAGCGGGAGCGGGAGTGGAGGAGGGGAGGGAGGATGTACTGCCGACGAGGTTGGAGAGTCTGACGAGGGTCGAACATCGGTTAGCGGGGCTGCATGCCGCTAAGTTGGAGCAGTTGTCCAGTGAGTATCCTGCTCTTCTACTCTATGCTCACTGTCTATTGCGTACCGTGTACGGTGCTCTGGGTGGAGATGCTAATGCGCGTCTGCAGTACTCTCAGCCCGCCTAACGACCATCTCCCGTAACCTCCCCGAAGGCTTCTTTCCCCCCGAATCACTCAACATCCACCCCCGAACCAACCCTCTCCACACCCACACCCACACCCACCCTCCAGCCCACGCCGAGCTCAGCACCGCCCACCTCAATACCACCTCCGACGCAGCAGCACCTGCCCAACCCGCGCACAAGGCCGAAGCGGAAGAAGATGAAGAAGAAGAAGAGCTAGAAGACGTCACGCCCGAACGATTCTCCGCTTTGGAACACGATCTCCTCCGTGGGAAGAACGAGATCGTACGTCCCCTGCTCCTTCCCCCTTCCTCCCTCCTCCCCCTCCTTCCTCCCACATGCCCAAAAGCCTGGCTAACAACCCGACGGTACGCTACGACAGACAAAACGCCTCACCCATCTGTGTCACCTTTTCTCCGACCTTCTATATCTGCATACGGACCTTGTGTTGCCTTTCCCGTCCCCTCCTCCTCCCGAGACCGAACACGACGCCCCAACCGCGCTAACGAGCTCCGTCAACCTGCTCCCTGCAGGGCAGAAAGGAAGCTCACCATGTCCCATGACGAGCGCTGCCCCAGAAGCGCTCTTTGCGCAGTACGTCCCCTTTTCAACCTCACCCGAAGCCTATGATATACAGTGCTGACGCATGTGTGTGTGTGTGTGTTAGGTTTATCGCGAGGCTCGAAGAGGTCGAAACGGAGGGATTCGAGCCCGGGGACGACCTAACGGGGATGGAAGGTATAGACCCGACGCCCGAAGTGGTCGGCTGGGCCGAGGGGCTCAAGCGGCAAGTACGTACGCACCTCCCACCTCCCACCTCTCTCCTTCCTCATCCCTACTCCCTCCCTCCTTCCCGCCGTAGACTTTTCGGAGTGGAGAGACTGACCCATGCATGCAGCTCGAACACCTCAAAACGGAGCGCGAAGGCCGCATACAGGAGATATACGACCAGCTCGAGTCGCTCTGGCGCCGCCTGGGGATCCCAGAATCCGAGATCGACCAGTTTGTGGAAGATCACCGGGGGAGCAGCGCCGCCTGCGTCTTGGCCGTACGTCCCCTCCCCTCCCCTCCCCTCCTCTCTCAGCCTATCTCCCTCTCTACCTATCTCCGTTTCTTTCCGTTTTTCTGATAAGCTGACTGGTGTGCATTGCATAGTACGAAGCGGAGCTGGAGAGGATGCAGGCGATGAAGAGGGAGAAGATGAGCGTTTTTGTTGGGAATGCGAGGAAGGAGATTGCCCAGCTTTGGGAGGAGATCATGTATGGCGAGGCGGAGAGGGAGGCGTTTGCGCCTTTCTTTGATGGTGCGTCCCTTCACTTCCTCCCACACATCCCACGCATCCCACTCCCATCACCCTCTGGCCCTCTTCACGTGCTGATTTCCACTTGTGGGATCTTGTAGACGACCACACCGAAGACCTCCTCACCCGACACGAAACCGAGATCGCTCGTCTCCGCCTCGAAAAAACCGACAAGCTCCCAATCCTCTCGCACGTACACAGGTATTTCCAGCTATGTGACGAAGAGCGTGAATTGGAGATCGCGGCGCAGGACCCGTCCCGCTTGCTTGGGAAGAGGGGGGACGCGGGGAGGCTGTTGAGGGAGGAGAAGATGCGGAAGAGGGTGCAGAGGGAGAAGCCGAAGGTGCGCTGAACAAACTTTCTTCCTTTCCTTCCTTCCTTCGTTCCTTACTGTCTTGGCTGGAGATATTTGGCTTCTTGTTGGATCTTCCTTACACTCTCAGCTTGATTTGTTTTTTTGAGCTGGATCTGGCCGCTGACACAGGAATAGTTGGAGAAGGAACTGCTCGAGCTTGTGCCCGCTTGGGAAGCGCAGCACGAGATGGTGTTCTTGGTGCATGGACAGCCTCTGAGGGCGATTATCGAAGAGAGCAGGGAGGCTGCAGAAGGAAGAAAGGAGAACAAGCGGGTATGTCTCTTTCATTTCGGCTCCTTGCCTGGACTAATGCGCATGCAGCACAAGACGACCGCCAAGGCCCCGCCGCCGCCTGCTCGGACACAGACCCCAGCAGAGCCTATGACCGCCTCGCGCAAACGCACCCGCACGCCATCAGCGAATGCCGACCCCGCCCCGTCCACCGCTGTCAAGAGACAAAAGACCGCCCATACCACCCACGCACCCGCCACCGCCCCAGCAGCAGCTCGCACCGCCCGCCCCCTCGCAGTAGCCACAAACATCTACGAAACACCCGGCTACGCTGCCCCTAAGCTCCCCGGCACCGGCACCGTTGGCCGGTCGGCGAGCGCGATGCCCGGCAGCACGTACAGCAAGCTGGGGTACGGCGCCCCGCCACCCCAGTCCGCCCTGAACAGCACGGCGAGGCTACCGACATCCACAGCGGTATTCGGGAGCAATGCCCGGATCCCCAGTGCGACCGAGGAGAGGATCCGGAGTGCCCAGCATCAGCGCACGGCGAGGGGGAAGAAAGAGAGCTTTAGGCCTAGGCCTAGCGCTGTTTTTGGACTTGGGGCTGGTGTTGGAGGGGGAGGGATGGGGGGGATGATCAAGGTCAGCACGGACTTTGCGGGTATCAAAGGGCCCGGGTGGGAGGCGGTTAGGGAGGAGGAGGATGAGGAGCTCTGACTCCTGAGTCTCTCACCTGTTACATGAATGCTTCTTCCTTCCTTGCCTTAAATCTCAGCAGGGGGTCGTTCTTCGCACTGTCTTTCCCTTGGTCTGTCCGCATACGATTGGTTTTGTATCTCATTCTCATGAAATTTCATCTTACGAACTGACAGCGAGGAGGTGTGAGGTAGTGGTGGGCTGTTGTATTTGTATATTACGTCGGTACAGATCGAATGGACTGGTATCCGTTCTCACAGCGCACCAGCGCCATCAGTACGACACACATGGAGTATAGCTTTTTGATAGTCATTTCCTGCCGTTATCCAACCCTGGAGAGATTACTCATTCCTTTTCATCGCGCTTCAGGCCTCTCTCAGCATGTACTCGTGTTCCTATCGGATATGCCCGGGGTGTGAGCAGTCCGGTCCCGAAAGGCGCTGACTTAGGGTTAAGGCCACCCAGGGCGAGAGTCTCGCGGCGGCACCGAGGTCTTCCATTCTTCCAAATCTACAATATTCTAGTGCCTCACGTGATATGTACCCAGCTGGAGCAGCGAGAAGGGTTGGTCTGATTTCGATAAGAATCACGCTAGGATAAGGCACGGTACCGCCGGGGAAGTCTGAGAGCCGCCCTGTGCCTTGCCTTACGATATGCTGCTGATACGTTGGGTATCGTTTAGCCAAATGAGCAGGAAACATTTGCGTCACGCCTGCCACGGCGGCGGCACAGATACAGAGTTGAACGGTACAGTATTCTACAACAATTACGCGCAGGAGACCTCTAAGGAACAAAGGAAGATGGTGTGTACACTGTGCGTCAACTTGCCAAGCAGACGACGAGGTGTATGGGGGGGAATCAGTCGACGATGGGCGGCGCCCAGAGGATGGTGTAGAAGAGCGATGCCTACGCGGGAGACGACAGCATCAATCCCTGCTGAGCTCGACGGCGAACCGGACCGTCCTGACCTTCCCGCTCAATTGCCGCTTGCCCTTGCTCATGGACGCGGTGACCTCGCCGGAGGCGCGTGTGGGGAGCTTGATGTTGGGCAGGCTCTGGTAGGTGATTAGGACAAGAAGGAAGTCCGATATCGTGGACGTACGGGCATCTTTCGTGGGATGCCTTCAGCTGTGTAGGCAACTGCGAATGCGGCTGCGGCGACGACGAGGCTGGTGACTTCCATATCTGTTTTCTCTTTGATGAGATTAGTACGTCCTGCTTTGTTGGGGAGAAAGAACGGGCGTACTTCGCAGTTGGTGGAAGAGGCGACAGTGACCAGAGGAGGCGGCGAAACAGGCAAGGAGGGTGCTGCACCAGTCCTCAAACTCGTTAGTTGTCAGAGCCTTTATAGCCTGCAGAAGCTCAGGTCCTTGGATCTTGCTGAGACATTTGCGAGCAGTCCCGAGCCACGTTCTCATGCCCTATGGTCAGGTAGCGTTGTGACTCCCGGTTCGGCGCTTGCAAGCCTGCTTAGGCACCGCAGCGGTTCCGAGGAGGCCTGAGGCACCAGCAGAGGAGGTGAGAGGTGAGGCGATGATAGGCTGGGCACGAACATCTCCGTAGATGAGGGAAGTTCTCCGCTGGCAGCCGTCGGCTCAGGGGATAACATGTTCCCGTCGGCGACGGACTGTTGTTATCAAGTGGGAGCAGCAAGAAGATGCGGCTTACGCGTAGTCCACCTGGGTCGGCGATAGGAGGCACCGGTCGGCTTAGAATTGTTCGCTTGTCGGTGTCCGCAGGACAATGTACGGCCGCTATCAACAGCGTAGCGAGCATGCCCAGAGGCTGTCCCACAATGATGTCCATGCCAGCGCTGTTAAATTATGCGATGCAGCAAGGCAGTGCCGTGGGATGCGAAGCGCGCTTGATAGATTGCATTCCATACAAGAGACGACTGCCATGCCATGTCCGCTGCCGACGGCTGCAGTCGGCAGAACGGGCTGATGTCTATCTGTGCTGACTCTGGTGTTAGCAGTTCTGATGAGAACGGTGGCTCTTCATCCTGCACAGTGACAGATGTCGGTACAGCGAAGAGATCGAGAAAGGATGCAACAGCGAAGCCAGTTGATGGTGTGCGGCAGAACCATTGACACCCTGGACTTCCGGAAGCTGTGTCGCCGCTTCCACACGGAGTGACAAGTCCGAGCGTCTCGGTTCCGATAGGTGTGTGAAGTGCGCAAGCCCACGTACGGGTTAGGAGGGCGAACATAATTATGTATGATATCCTGGAGCTTCGTATAGGTGCGTGAAATGGATACGGAAAGAGGCTGCGGACACGGTCTTTGCATACTTATGCAGGTGCTGCAGGCGGCACCGCTTTCTCAAGATCCCTCCCCTGCTGTTCTGTCGCGAACCCATCCTTCGACTCCGGGACCCCGTGCCTGACCCCAACCACAGTGGAAAGCACCCTCGTCACCTCATCCGAGCTTGGAATATCCGGGGCCTTGGGTGCCACTTGCTCCGAGGCGTCCGATTGCAGCCTCCTCGTTGGCGGAAGCTTTGGTGCACCTCGTACGCTCACCATTGTGGGCGTCACGTCTCCGCTTGTCAACCCCCAATCGAGGTAGTCACGTCGGACCTCCATGAAGTCCTGAGCAAACTCGCCGAGCTGGTCGTCGTCCATTCCTCGGTTCTCGGCATCTTCTGGTGCTCTGAGCTGGCAGCCGGGAATGTAGTTCAGACCCGCAGCCAAGATGGCGGTCATGACGAATGTGTAGCCGACGCAGGCAGCCGCATAGCCGATCTGTTTAGGAAGCTGGATGTAGTGATGATATGTCCAGCCGCCAGGGATGTCGGTGATGTTATCCAGGGCAGCTAGTGGGCGAGACGCAAAGAGGCCGTTGAACAGGATACCGATCACCCCGCCAACGGCGTGAACTCCGAACAAGTCGAGAGCATCGTCCACTCCGATGAGGCACTTGACTGTGAAACGGTAAATATAGACATAAGTCAAGCGGGAACGGGAAAGACACATACTCTTAGTAGCGTAGTTGCAAACCGCACCCACCACAAGGCCGAGAATAACGCTCGCCCAGAAGGGAATATATCCACTTGTCGGAGTTGCTGCGACGAGTCCGGCGATGGTGCCAGAACAAAAGCCGACCACGGAGTACTTCTTTGCTACGCGGTAGTCCAGCAAACACCAAGCAATGCCGCCCATCGCCGCGCAAATATTCGAGTTAACCACGGCAACAACGGCGCGTAGGTTGGAGCCAAATGCCGAGCCGCCGTTGAAACCAAGCCAGCCGAACCAGAGAATGAACGTCCCGGTCGCGACGTGAGCCACATGATGCGGCCGGAAGTTAATCAGATCTGCTGGCCTTCGTCTTCCCAGAACCCAACTGTACGCCAACCCCGCGACACCCGAACCGATCTCGACCGGTCCTCCGCCCGCAAAGTCCAATACGCCCCATTTTGCCGCCCAGCCGTTCGTCCCCCAAGCCCAGTATGCGAGCGGGCAGTAGACGATCGTCAACCACAAGATGGAGAATGGGAGGACCCCGGGAAGGAGCCGGCCGCGGTCGACGATGGCGCCCATTACGATCGAAATGGTTACGCAGGCGAAGCCGGATTGGTAGAAGGCGTATAGGAGGGTGGGAAGATACGGGCTACCAGGTGAAGGCTCGGCGAGCGCGTTTTGGAGGCCGAAGTTGTGCAGGTTGCCGATGTAGCCGTTTGTCGCTGTTGGAGAGAAGGCTAGCGAATAGCACCTGGAAACGGGCGTCTACTTAGTCTTCGCACGCGCTTTGGGACAAATGCACGCACCAGAAGTACCACATGAATATGCCGACCGAACTCGAGAAGGAGCACGCGAGCACCATGGTCAGTGCACTCTTCCTTCGCGAAAGGCCCGAGTACAAGAATGCCAAGCCGGGAATCATGAAGAATACGAGTGCGCCACATATGATGATGAAGGACGTGTCTCCCGCATCGAACGGAGCAGCATCGGAAGCTGCGCTAGCCATCTTGCTGTAATCCTTCCGGCGTTCAGAGCAGACGACAACGATGGAAAAGCGCGAAGCAGCACCGATGTAGCCTGGTAAGAGGCGCGAATCGACCCATCGCGGGGAACAGCCCAGTCAGTTAATATAGCAAGAGCAAGATGCCGTCAGGAATAAGACCAGCGCCCAGCCCACGTGCCCCCCAGCAGGATTTAGTCAAATCTGAGGTAATCAATGGCCCAGGGCGCCTTTTCGCGGAGCGCCCTTTCCTCGGCTTTGATTCCCGCATGTCGCGCCGACCCGGTCAGAAGAGCAGGCCCGATATGGAGAGAACTTTCGAGGAGGGTTGTGCGTTGTGGGCTGTGACGTGGGTATATGCGGAGAGCAAAACGGGGGTTGTTTTCCGAGGCGTGCTAACCCTGAACCATGGGCGAGGTGCACGTGACTTGCATACGACGGCATTAAGTCGCCGGGTTGAAGGCTGGCTTCTGCCAGGATTGTCGGCGTATGAGCCTGTCTATGGAGTCGGCCAATGCTGTCACCATCTGTTGGCTGGACGAGCCGCCGTGCGGTGCTCTGGTAGATCGGCTAAGATTGTAGTCCGACAGGTGTCGACAACTTGAACGTCTGACCTGTGGTTGTCGTGCAGAACAGCCATTGAGTCATAACCGGCATGAAAAGATCAGAGCAGCGATGAGAAAGTTTGTCGATGAGGTTCAGTTATCCTGCAAGACCGCGCCCTTGCCGTGCTGAGCGGATAGATCGGGGACAAGTCCCAGGAAGCGGCTCGAGCACTCCATGGTCGAAGGGAGGTACATAAACGCGTCTGAGGCCGCCTGGGTACTGTAGTGGACAAAGTAGGTGCGCGTCACCAAACCCTAACGGAAGCATATTTTCACTTGTCAAAGTGCGCGGTCCATTCCGAAGTTGGTGACAGTGCGCGGTTTGCGGTCAAAGAAACAACTTATTCCTGATGTACTGCCAGAAAATTGGGGCTCAAGGCAAATCAGAAAGACAAAATGGACCGGGAAGCTAGGTCTTGGGGCAGGAGAGCCCAATCAGCTGCGGGGGACCCCAAAGCTGATTACATAATAAGCTACTTAACTGACAGCGAAAGTGCGCGGATTCCAGAAGGGCTGGTGACATTGGGCCAAAAGGTGCGGTTTTTGGCCGTGGTGACCGGTGACCCGCGCACCTTCTTTGTCCACTACAGTATACGCGTCTAGCCCAGCCCGATTTCACGCGCTCGCGCCTTCCTGCACTTTCTCCCTCGTGTGACGACATCATCGTTGGGTTATAATTCAAGTATCATCGTCACTCTTGACCCAGACATAGCAGCATAACAATCTACAATGCATATACAGTTCTTCGGGTCCCTTCTCGAGGATAGGAACGTCTCTCCCGCTCCTGTATTCAATTCAACGGAGGAGCGCAAGGGAGGGCCCGCTGATAAGCCGCCCTTCCAGCCAGCGCGGAACTTGATAAGAGACCAGACAGGTCGGCTTCCCGCTCTGCCGTCCCCTATGCTCGTCCCCTACATTCCCGCAACCTGGCAGAGCCTCTATCAGCAGCATACACAGCGGGATAAGGGCATAGGGGATTGATTGGGCGGAGGGGGAGGGAGGCTATAAATATATTCTGTTGACATGTTCCTCCTTTGAGGCTGGCTGAGCGCTCTCTCTTTCTTTCGTGCTGTTGCTCGACGATGTCGACTTTGTCGATACCCACGGGACGACATCGACAGGGCGTGCGCTCCCCGGGGAAAGAGCGCCAGACGACAAACCCTCTCCCGGTAGATGTTGATAAACATGGATAACTTCTACCCCTACCAAAGATCTAAGCCTACACCCATTCTACCCAATAACAACACGCAAGATTCCGAATTCCGATGAAGAGAGGCTGAGGCGGGTATCGCTGTCGCATCCTCGTGTTGTTGCATTTGCGGCTCTTGCTATGGTCGTTCCTTGCGCCCAACATCGTGGGACGTCTATATGCTTTCCTTCCGACTCCGTTCGAGAGCGATCATGTCGCCCCCGCCAGCTCGGCCTTCTCGACATCCCTCTCTCCCGCACCCTCACCTCCCCCAGTGGTGACCCAGCCATTCCGTCTCTCCGGCACCCCATGTCTATCCCCCGCTATACCTCCCCCTCCTCCCCCAATCGAAGCAAGCCCAGTCGACCCATTCTCGCTCACCGGCACAGCTTCCACACCCGTCTCCCCCTCCCCTCTGTCCGCCTTCCCCTCCCCCGCTCCCAGCCCTCCCAGCGCGGCAGCCTTCCGACCCGCCGTAAGGTCGCCCTGACTCGCCCCTGCCCCCCCGGCTCCGAGAAGGGGCGTCACCTGCCCACTCCCGATCCCCCAAGCCAAAAAGTCCCTCCTGACCTCAATAAAATCCTGGGCAAACTCCCCGACCTGATCCTCGTCCATCCCCATCCTCTCCGCTTCTTCTCCCGCCCTCAATCTACACCCGGGGATCTTATCAATCAAGAATGCCAAAAGGGAGGTAACGACGAATGTGTAGGCTGTGCAGGCTGCTGCGTACCCCAGTTGGATTGGGAGCTGGATGTAGTGGTGCGATGTCCACCCGCCGGGGATGGAGGAGATGCCGTCTAGCGCTGTGAGGGTTGGGGAGGCGAACAGGCCGTTGAACAGGAGCCCGAGGATGCCGGCGAGGGCATGTTCTGCGAAGAGGTCGAGGGCGTCGTCGATCCCAATGAGGAACTTGACTATATGCGTCCGTACGCATCAGCACGCGTCCGCATCACACCCAGGCAGGCAAGCAGGAAGGCAGGAAGGAAGAAAGGAGTCAACGCACTCTTAGTCGCAAAGTTACACGCCACCCCCGCTACAATCCCCAACACCACACTAGCCCAAAGCGGCACATACCCGCTCGCGGGCGTAGCAGCCACAAGACCCGCGATAGTCCCCGAACAAAACCCGACCATCGTATACTTTCGCTCCACCCTCCAGTCCAGCAAACACCACGCCACGCCGCCCATCGCCGCGCACAGATTACTGTTCACGCACGCAAGGACAGCGCGGGCGTTGGCGCCGAAGGAGGAGCCGCCGTTGAACCCTAGCCAGCCTAGCCAGAGGACGAATGTCCCCAGTGCTACATGGGCTACGTTGTGGGGTCGGAAGTTGACGAGCTCTCGCTCGGCCCGGCGGCCTAGGACCCAGGAGTAGGCGAGCCCTCCGACACCGGAGCCGATCTCCACCGGCCCTCCGCCCGCGTAGTCCAGTACGCCCCACTTGAGCGCCCACCCATTCGCGCCCCAGGCCCAGTAGGCGAGGGGACAATAGACGAGCGTCATCCACAGGAACGTGAATGCCAACGCGCCTGGAAGGACCCGACCGCGCTCCGCGAGGGCACCCATGAGGATCGCTATGGTCACGCAGGCGAAGCCGGATTGATAGAATGCGTAGAGGAGGGTGGGGAGGTAGGCGGAGCCGGGGGAGGGTTCTAGGAGGGCGTTTTGCATGCCGAAGTGGTGTAGGTTGCCGATGTACCCGTTTGTCGCTGTTGGCGAGAAGGCTAGGGAGTATCCCCTGCGCGCAGGCTGTCAGTCACCAGCCGGTGGGCGAGCAGGGGAACGGCAAGGCGAGGAAAGGCATGAGGGAAGAATGGGAAAGGGACGACGACGCACCAGAAATACCAAGCGAATATCCCAACCGCATTACTGAATGCGCAAGCAAGCACGAGCGAAAGCGCCGATTTCCGACGTGCCAGGCCCGAGTAGAGAAATGCAAGGCCGGGGACCATGAAGAATACGAGGGCTGTGCAGAGGAGGATGTAGGCGATGTCGCCTCGGTCGTATGTTGGCGGAGATGAGGAGGCGGGGTCGGACATGGTTGGCTACGTGTAGAAGGGGGGGACGGAGGGAGGGGGAGGGGAGGAAGAGGGCTGTTGCTGAGGGGTGGGAGGTGGATGTATACGCCCTTGTTTGGAGTCGTGGGGAGGGGCGAGTCGAGTCGTGTGCGGCGTCGTACACGGAGTATCCGACCAGAATTCCGAGCACCCAATTAAGGCCGCTATAACAATACAAGAAACCCAACGAAGAGAGAAATGAAGAAGAGGGAAGCTGAGGTGGAGTGGACGACGGCGAAGAGAGAAGGAAGGAGGGGAATATGCGGTCGGACGACGTCCCCCTCTGACAGACGAGGAAGGCCGACGACGGGGAGCTGACGGGTGTCCGAAATGGGAAAGTGTTCGACGCCTCGCGCCCCGCTCCGGCTGCCGACCGTCCGCTGCCTACCGAAAGACCGTCGGGCGCGATCGCCGTTGGGCCGGCCCGCCTCTTTCGCCCAGGTAGCCACCAGGAGCGAGGAGCATTCGGCGAGGTTTCCAACACACAGTATCTAATCCACCATTACTGTCCACTACAAGCTTGTATCATTGCTTTATCGGAACTCTTGGTAGCTATCATGCAGCCAAGATGAATGTTATCATCCATCCAATCACCCCACCCTCATCTCCGAAAGCACCTGAAGCAAACTTTGACGCACGGCGTCATAAGACGTCCATATTTGGTCCCGCCTGCTTCGGTTCCAGTCGGTGCGGAAGTGGTCGGAGAAAGGGATGACCCTGAACTGGATGGGGTAGGGACCGGTCGTACAGGGATGTGCAGGCAAAAGAAGAGGGATCGGTAGACGACTTGGAGATGTGCATCATCCATAAGACCATTACAGACAATGATGCACTGATGCGTTCTGCGAGGGCTTGCAGAGGTAGAGAGTTCGGCGATCTTGTCGGCCGAACTCCTCACCATCTTATCAGAAGTAAGATCTCAACTCATCACGGTGCTCCGCAACGGGTCGCACCCACACCTCACAACATCAACACTTCCACATCACATTTCACGCGTAGTACATTGTTTAAGTTTCAGACGATCAGAACGGAAAGAAGTCGGCATAAGGCGTGTGAGAGATGGTGTCTGGCGGGGCGAGGTGAGCTCATTTGGAGAGCATCATCTACAGGTACGTTAGTGGCAGATAGACGCTGGGTAGGAGAGGGGGGATGTACCTTGACGAACTCTGTGTACCTCCATCAGTCCCAGTTCATGGTAAAGGAGTAGGTACACGCACCCTCATAGTTGATCTGCCCATCACCATCCACATCCGCCTCCCTAATCATCTCATCCACCTCCGAGTCGCTCAGCTTCTCTCCCAGATTCGTCATCACATGCCTCAGCTCCGCCGCGCTAATATACCCATTCCCGTCCTTATCAAACACCTTGAACGCCTCCTTGATCTCCTCCTCGCTGTCCGTGTCCTTCATCTTCCGCGCCATCATCGTCAGGAACTCGGGGAAATCGATCGTCCCGTTCCCGTCCGCGTCAACTTCGTTGATCATGTCCTGCAGCTCGGCTTCGGTCGGGTTTTGGCCAAGGGAACGCATCACCGTGCCGAGCTCTTTGGTCGTGATCGTGCCATCGTTGTCTGCGAGGTGCGAGCGAAGCGAGCAGAGCGAGCGAGCGCGTCAGCGCCTATCATCCATCATTACACTTGTGAAGAGAACGCACCCTTGTCAAACAACGAGAACGCCTCCTTGAACTCTATACACCCAGATCAGCAATCAATTCTTCTCCCCACCCCAGATCATCTCATCAACCCCATCAACCCCATCACGCGCGCTCATCTCGCAGCGCCGACCAAATCCCAGCTCAACCCCCAAAAGAGGAAGATGAACATACCAGAGATCTGCTCTACACGCCCAAGTCAGCACCATAACTAGTAAAGCAGGGACGAGAAGGCGAAGGAGAGAGAGGGTGCCAAGCGTACCTTCGGACTATGAGACGCATGCACCGGGAAAGCGGCTCTTGTTCAGCACATCTGCCTCCACCTGCCTCAGAAACGGGGAGGACGTACAAGTTGATCGGCCATTATACACTTCCTGTTTCGCTTGTTTCGGGTCGGTTATGGGATAGGGTTGACAGGTACTAGGCAGTGGTGGTGGTGGTGGGTGTGGTTGCGTGAGGTGGAGAACGACGGCGTCTAGTTAGGGGGTCGATGGTGGGAAGGCCTGCCCGCAGCTGTTCGGCGCGGGGGTGGGCGGAGGCTTTTGGGCGCGAGTGAGGCGCGTGGTGCGGTGGGTCGAGGGTTTGTCGCCCCAGATTGCCTTCGGCTTGATCCATTTCTAGTCTGCTGCTCTTGCGCGCTGGTTTTTTCCGACCGTCTACATGAGCTAAGAGCGTTAACACTAGTACAAGGTGGTCCAAGCATTGACCTCGTTTCACGTCGGGTCCTGTTTGTCTCGCCATAAGTACGGCTCCGTCCATGTACTCATCCTCAGAAGGCGAGAACTAAAGGCGGTCGTACTCTGGGCACGAACTGCTCGGACCGTGCGACTAGCGCTTGTCGTGAACCAGAATGCCTGCGAAGCGCTCTCGCTCTCGAAGAGACGGATCCAAACCCAAGATCAAACTTCCTCCAGGCCATACATGTCCCTCGTTGCCTGACGACATCTTGTACATGATCTTCGAACTGGTCGATGCAGATGACTCTGAGTTCCATTTCTACTATGTCTCCGACTGTGTCCGGCAGACAGCTGCAGCGAGATTACCAGAGCGTCGACACCCTCTTTCCCGCCTAGCCCGTGTGTGCAAGAGATGGAAGGTGTGTTCCCGCTCTGACATCTCCGGGCGAGCCTTACGTTTCCCGTAGCGCGTCGTAGACGATTTGTTGTACGTCAATATCGGGCTCACCTCAGCGTCTCGCCTCCACAATCTCCTCGAGCACGTTGATAACGATCGTCATGCAAGGACCGCGATCGCCACGCGCACAAAGCGCATTCGCGTCGTCGATAGGATCACGAGGGGCGATTCCGAAACACGATATGAAGCATTACCTCGCCTCCTGAGCATGATGCCCCTCCTGGAAGTGGCCACGATGAATGTGTGGATGCTTCCCGCCACCGCCGTATCGACCTTGTGTACTTACTGCGGCGGTACTCTTCGTCATCTGAGCCTTAAGACGCATCCGGCTTTTTTCGAAGAAGAGCTCGTTCGCAACATGGCCCACCTAGTCTGTCTGAAGTCCTTGATCATCGACAACAGAGACTATTCCGAGTGGGGAAACACGACCCCAATAACAGTCCACGCCGCCTGCTCGGACCTCGCGCTACCTTCTTTGGAGACCTTGAGCATCCGGTCCTGGCATATGTGCTGGACCCTCTGTGACTTCTTACTCGCCCTCAAGTGCAAGACTTTGCTCAAGGTACACCTAGACTGGTTAAACTCGGCTGCAACGCCTGCCGTAAGAAGCTTCCTTAAACGCAACAGCCACTCAATCCGAGTGTTCGACCTGGCACCCCCACAACTGCGCAACGTGGTGCCGATTCTCCGGTCGCTCAAGTCTCCTCCGCCTTCACACGCGCTCCATTCCGGCCCGGAGCTGATGATATTTGAGGCCCTCACCCACCTTCGTCTTCCTATCCCGCTGTTTGGCTACGACACAACTGACAGGGAGACTTACGAAACCCTTGAATGGCTTGAGGACCTCGCCGGATCCCCTCCGGCATGTCTGAAATCGATCGCAGCTCTCAGGCTCCCGCTGGACCAGAAGTCATCTCTCGACTGGAGAAGGTTGGGGAGGGACAAATATCTCACCACTCACGGCGTCACTCAAAGATATACAAGTGTGGCAGCCGCTTTGATGAGCAAAGGCATCGACCTCCTGGACACGCACGGTTTCTCTTTCCTGGAGCAGGCCACGCCGCATGGATCAACTGCTGGATAGCGGGAGCTCGAGATGCAGTAGCCCGCAAATGCGCGACGCATCCTCGAGAGCTTCCACGGGAAGCTTCCTATTCTGCCTGACCTGTCGCGTCAGGAATGTCATCGGATATGTTATCTACGACCACTATTCTTCTTTTAAGTCGACGCTTTGGTGAATGGCAAGTCTGCGCATGCAGCCGATAGCTACCGTAACGAGGACCGCTCAACTTGGATCTCGTTGGGAATCGGGGGAAGTGCGTTCATCACGTGATTGTGCTCCTCGGTATCGAGGCCCTTTGACGCGTTCGGATGACTGTTCTCTGCGAGTGTCCCTATCCCTATGACTGTGCCGAGTCTCCCCCTTGAAGTGATTTGTTGGAAGTCAATTTACTCTTGATCCGATCTTGCTACTCTCGCTTGTCAAAGGTGTTCTTCCCCAATTGTCTGGCTAAGAGAACAGCGCTCAAGAGCATTATCTTCGTCAGGCGTTCAAGCCTCGATCTTGTTTGTCCAAGTCGAGTCCCATTACTGGCAGTATTCATGTAAGTACGCTACCCTTGTACTGATCACGGAGACATGAGCTAAGGCGGTATTCTAGATACTCTTCAGACTTGATCAGCGGTTGACGCGTGAAAACGCTGTCGTTGGGAGACAAGATGCCTGCAACGCGTTCTCGCTTGCGACGACATCAATCGAGAAGAAAGACCGGACCTCCTCCGAAGCGTACATGTCCGTTTCTCCCCGACGACATCTTGTATATGATTTTCGAGCTGGTCGATGCGGATGAGTCTGAATTCGATTTCTACTTCTACGACTGTACCCAGAGGAGAACGGCAGCGAGATTACCGCAGCGTCAACATCCTCTCGCTCTTCTAGCCTCCGTGTGCAAGAGATGGAAGGTGAACCCCCCTTTACGATCTCAGGGAGCATCCGGTCTTACGTTTCCCGTAGCATATCGTAGACCATCTGCTCTACGTCAGTATCGGAATCACCTCGACCTCTAGTCTCGCTAAACTCCTCGAACACATCGCCAATAACGACCCCGCCCGGAACGAGATCGCCACGCGTACAAAGCGTCTTCGCGTCGTCGATAAAGTCACTAGGGGTGACTCAGAAACGCAGTATCAGGCATTACCTCAACTGATGAACCTGCTACCCCAACTGGAGGAGGTAACGATGAACGTGTGGATGCTTCCCGGTGCGGCCGTGTCGACCTTGTGTGCCCACTGCGGCAATACCGTTCGTCACTTCAGCCTCAAGACCCATCCGGCTCTATTCGAAGGAGAATGCCTGGGTGACATGAACAGCCTGGTTCTTCTCGAGTCGTTGCTCATTGACAACTTCGCTGGTGACGACTATCGACCCTCACCTCCATCGACTGCGCCGACTGTGCTTCCGCCCATTGTGTTGCCCTCCTTGAAGACCCTGGGCATTCGCTCCCAACGCCCTTGCGGGCCCGTCAATAGTCTTCTGCGCGCTCTCAGGTGTGAGGCGTTGGTCCTAGCACGCTTCCAATGGTCGGACCCCGCTACCAAGTCCGCAGTGGAAGCCTTTCTCCGACGCAATGGCCGCTCACTCCAATCACTCGAGATATATCCGCTCTCCATCTACCACCGGGTGCCGTCCATTCTTCGATGCCTCAAACTTCCTCGGCATTCGAACCTTCTCTTTCCCGGAGCTGCGCTGATGGAGACTAACTTGCTCACGCATCTTGCCTTCCCGATGAACGTGGCACACTCTCTGTCAATGGATGAAAACTACGACATCATCGACTGGCTTGATGACTTAGCCGCATCGCCCCTTGCCTCCCTGAAATCGATTCAAATACTGAAACCTGCGGAAGGCCCAGAGCACTCCCTGATCTGGAGCAGGCTGGATACCCAGCTCCGAGTTTACAGCGAGCTCAAGGGGAGACTTAGAACTGCGTCAGCCACTTTAAAGAGCCGCGGCATCGAGTTACTAGACGCGTATGGCTGTTCTCTCCAGGAGCTACATGCTGAATAGCGGCAGCGACATATGCATCGGTTCCTAAACGACGCACGGGACGGAACGGACGGGCGTCATCATTTTATCCGCAAGGTTTTTCTTTTCCGAAGCGGTGACTTGTAACGGGAAATGCGTGTGTTATTATAACTGTCTCCAGTTCACGCCTTCCTTCCGAGAAAACGCGCCAAGCTGAACGTTGCAAGATACGGAGACCCAGAGGATGAGCGGGCGGAATGAGTGGGTGGAGGGAGACGCCACGGTCACGTGGTGCAGTCTGTCATGTCCCCGACAGGCGTCGGCACAGCCGAGGATCCCTCCCGTCTCCACAACTCCAGAACCGCGATCGTCAAAGATGAATCGCCTGCCAGATGATATACTCTATGTGATTTTCGAAGCGGTAGAGTCTGCATCTCCTTTGCCACGGATTCGGAGTTACAGGTCGCTCGAGGAGGTTAATGTTCTCGGGCACCCGCTACTTCCGTCGCTAAGTGTATGCAAGTTGTGGAAGGTGCGGGTGTCGTTTTGCCTGCGCGACATGGTCTGACCCTTCCTAAGTCTGTGGTAGAGCGGCTGATATACGTCAATATTGGCCTAATCACGACGCGCGGGGTCAATCTGCTTGTCGACCATCTGGAGAGGAGCGAGAAAGGCCGGTGCTTGGCTCGTTCGACCACGAAGACGATGACGATCTGTGGCCCTGTTGAGGAGTGGATGCTCTGGGGTATACCCGACATGATTCGCCGTTTCCTACACGCGCGAAAACAGATTCTGCTCCTCTTCACCCTTCTGCCCGCTTTGCGCCGCATTGAGCTGGACGCACCATTGTATCTTACCAGCCAGAATGTGGTCGACATCATTCGACGCTCGGCCCCAGTTCCCACGGACCTGAGCATGCGAATCAACGCAACGGGAATTTCGTTGACCGATATGAAAGCCTTGGAGATGCTTTCTCGTCTACGGCGCTTGGCAGTCAAACTTGACTCGTCCTACAAGGATCTCCATCAAGCCTCCCATGATCGATCGTCCGACGATGTCACGATCTGTATACCTTTGCTCAAGGTGCTCAGCATTCAGTCCGATGAGTGGGGTGCGGAACACGAGATGCTGCTGGATTCACTTGAGCTTCCATCCATCACCGATGTTGATCTTCAGTTCCCTGAAGTTCGGCACTCGGCTGCTCAGATACAGCCCGCCTTGGAACGATTCTTCCAGCGTCACGCCGAGACGATCACCACCCTTACGCTCATATGGCCCAATTCCGCGGGGCTCAACGCATTACTGCACTGTTTCAAGCGCCTTAAGTGGTTCACGCTCCTTGGCAACGACTTGGAGGAAGGGACCTTGTCAGCATTGCCTGCTTCCCTCGAACGCCTCTCACATGGGCTATACAACCACGAGCTCGAACTAGCAGAGTACGCCATCGGCCCGGACAAGTTCTTCCACAACCTTACCGCCCAAACGAGATTACCATCTCTTCGCTGTATTGGCCCATGTCCAAACCTGGATTGGGCCACATTTCAAGCAGTAGCGGGGAGCCGCACCGACAGAAGGATGAAGGTCATATTGAATGGTTTGAAGGGCAAGGGTATCGATCTGCTCGACCGGGAAGGCCGCACGTACACTGAGGGGCGAGACAGAGCTCGCCGACCTGTTCACACGCAACCTGCCGACGACTGAAGAACGAGAAGGTGGAGGTTATGGGGCCGCACGTTACTATCTAGGAACGGCTGTACTCCCTGTTTGTAGCCTCATTTCACTAATCCTCTCCATCACGGTTTCCCGGCATTGCGGAGCAGCACAATCCTTGCGAGTTGCGACGTCTGCGCATGAGAAGACACGGCGCATGCCGACGTACGTCTACCAATCAGGAGATTTGTAAACATGCTAACCTCACAATTATGATTCCTATTAGTAACATTGCGAAGCTCTAAATGTGACACGTCTGTGTGGTCTACTGCATCTCCCGGCCCAGCGGGTGCTTGTTGAGCTGTCAGTCTACAGCGGTCTGAGGCGCGTGCCTTAGGGGGTGAGGATGAGAACCTCTTCGGGCTGAGAAGGACGGCCAAACTTGAAAATCGCCGTGGCCTTCGTAAGATCCATTATAATGTTGAACAACGTCTCGCAGGGATCCTTCTCATCCGCCAGGCGATTGATGGCGTACGGAAGATTACCCTCGTCCTTGAACAGCTCAGCGATCTGGGCCTCGTTAGGGTTACGACCCAGCTGGTTGGCCAGCTCGTTCAGGCGGTCGAAGCGCACGGGACTATCCTTCAGCCACAAGTTGTCGTATGTGCCTTCATGCTTGGCCAGCAGATGGTTAGTGTGGAGAAGACGGCCCTTGCTATCTGGGAAGATCTTGATGATGCCCCTCGTCGTACACTCTAGGCTGACACAGCCGGTCGCATCGCCAACGAGCATGTGCCCGGACGCAGCCGTCCCGTACTTCTCAACTTTGGCGATGGCCTCCTCCCGAGTCTCGCTCTCGAGAATGATGCGTCGGCAAATATGCACGGGTGTGCCATTCCAGTCGACACCCTTGACACGAATGCCGTTGGCGCACACGCCGACGCCCGCGGAGTTGAGCCCTGTCGTATGTCAACGTCTGGCTGCCACGAGAGAGATGACGCCACGTCATGCTCACCTATCTTCCCGATGATTCCCGCTTCCGTGCCCATGCTGATACGGGGCTTGCCGGGAGCGTCGATGTTCAATACGATTATGTTGTCCTTCTGGTGGATGGTCCACTGGATTCAATCAACCACAGGAAAGAAACATCAAATCTATAGGCAAGCGTCGAATGGCGGAGGGCGTACATCCCAATTCTGAGCGAGGAAGCTCGTCTCATGCGTCTTCCATGCAAGCGAGGTGCATCCGTCAGCGTACAGGCCGAAGATGATCTCCTGACGAAAGTTGAGCGCAAGAATCTCGGCGTAGTCGACGCCGGCGCCGTCCGCGATCGCTGGAAGGAACAAGCCCGGATCAGCAGCAGCTTACTCCACTGGCCGATGGACGCACCTTGCATCTCATCACGAAGCCAAGGGTACCGTTCCTGCATCTGAGGGTCGAAACGCCTCGCAACCTCGCACACCTGATCCCATTCCATCCCGGAGGTCTTCTGGAACTCCTTCTTGTAGTACTCGATGCCATTGTGGATTTGGCGGGCTGCCTTGGTACCGTGCTCGAGGCCGATCTAATAGCGATCCGTAAAGCATCAGCACGGGGGAAGGAAGTGAAGAAAACGGACAAGGGACGCGCACCTCACGTGGGGAACCCTTGCAGTTGACGACGAGCATACTGAGACGATAGTGCGATGGTAGAGATAGGGGGAGGCGAAGTGTCGCGGATGCAGACGCGGAGGAGGCCAGACAAATACCGGTGGGCGGATTGGGAGACAAGGAGGGATGGGGGTCAAGGGAGCATCTTTGGGCGATATATATACGTCAAGAGGTCGGTGTCCACTAGCGGTCACAAAGTGGGAGCGTGATGCGCCGTGATGCACATATTCCTGATCGTTCGGCGCGTGTATGCAAGCGAGAAGTGGAGAGATAGCAGCTGACGCGCCGGCTCGTGAGAAGCGGAATAGGTCTCGGCTCTCGAGCACAATGTCCGTCAGAGTCAGCCCTTTCGGGCAGCAAAGAAGCACGAGAGGCCCGTCGACCGCCGTATCTTCCAGGGCTATTGTGTGCAACGGGCGGTTGAAAGGCGATTCAGCGATGTTTGGACGAAGATCGTTAGCGATCAGAGGCTTTGATGGTATGCGGATTCTTGCCGATTAGTGCCGATTCTGACCGCTTGAGTGGGACGTAGGGGTAGGGCGGAACCTTGTATGTCATGCCTGGTGTTTACAGAGCCTGCGTCGCGAAGAGGTAGCGTGTTCTTGAATTCTGCCAAGAATACGTTCTTCAGGATCGAGCTTGCCAGGGCGCTGGCACCGGAATGGCAGGTGCGTTGTCAGAACAGGGTCAAGCCTCCTGAATAGGACATGTGTGCGAGGCGTGGTGGCGAGTCTATTCCTTTGCACGTCGTGTGACAGTCTAAAGCCAAGGTGCAATTTTTACGCTCCTCTGGAATGATCTGCACAGACCAATGGTCGTGAGCGCATTTGCAAGGCTGTGTCGTGCTGCGGAGACACCGCTCGGAGCTAAGTATAGGGACATCAACTCCTGTTCCAGGTCCGGCCGGAGGACAGGGCTAATATCAAGTCAGGAGCTGTTCAAACGACGTATCTTCCTTTCAGCAGCTGAAGTGGCATGCTGCAATCGCGTTCTGCAATCGCCGTCATCGGTCGGCCGAGGCCCGATTACAGCACTGATTCTTCCGCGAAGTTCCCTGTGCTACCGCAACTCCTCATTGAGTCCCCGGCCCGATCTTTCTTCCCTTTCTCCGAGTCATTCCACCGCCGCCAACGTGCGGGAATCCTGGCCAACCGGAGGTCACATCTCCTCCAATGTCGGGCCGAGCATCAGCTGCCCGAGGTATGCTGGCAGCGGACCTCATGCTGCGGGAAACCCGCCTGTTTGCCTGCTGACCTCCAGGCAGCTGATAGACCTCTATTCATGGGCATCCCACGCCCGGAATGTCGACGTGTAGCAACGTGTCTTTCACTGCACCAGATCCAGTCAGATCCTGTACGATCCCAGCTGAGATTCACCACCCTTCCGTCCATTCTTCCGACCTTCCGCACTCGGACGGTCTGAGACATTCCCAGAACAAGCAAGCGTTCCTTTCTTCCTCGGCCTTCTGTAATGTATTCATTGTTGGCGCACGCAATAATACCGGCTCCGCTGGGCTGGAACGTCCCTGCCCCAACGTGGGGTAAGGCGTACGCGAGCGCCGTGGAGGCCTGGTACGGGCAACTGCTGTCTGCAGACGGATTCCCTGTTCCACTCACGGAGAGGGTTCTAATCCGAGGATTAGTCGCATTTTGCAGGATTTGAATTCCCGCGCCCTGGCTGCTGACCCTGCAAACCTCGGACGGTGCCGCCACGCAGTCCTATCCATCCCAAGAATTATCTTGTAGCAAGTCAAGGGCAATAACATGCTCGTACCAAGACCATATTCCCAAAGCAAACAGAAGAAAACAACCCGCTTCCACAATATCAACCTCCCGCAGACTTGCTTCTCTCCGATCGGCGACCGACGGAAACAGCGTGTAAACACGCAGGGTGATAGCCCAATGTGCAATCAATATATCCAGCACAGTGCAGTTCGGGCATCGGGAAGTCGGAAGCAGCAGTGTACCCCAATGGACAGGAATGGTGGGGTGATAAGCGAGCGAACTCCGGAAGTGTTTTATGTAAAGTCTTCGTCTGGAGGATATTGGCGACATTGTTGATATTGTTAATATTGTTGTGCGCTGATATCGTCCCGGTTCTTGCAGGCGTAGCACGGTTTCCTTACGTATTGGCAGTTCGCTACGGCCTCGGGTTCGTCTTCGTCTTGCATCCAAAAATGAGCTCTCGGACGGCGGTTGAGAACCGCTTGAGCGCTCACCTCGTCCCGGTATTCCGGTTGTGCTGACCTCGTCGATCCTTAGAACGGCCGTCCAGAGAGAGAGGACCGCCAGGGTGCGTTTACCGGCATTGTTGATATTGTTGAGGGCTGATATCGTCCAGGTTCTGGCAGGGATAAGCGAGTTATTTTACGTGTTTGTGCTCGGCAACGACTTCGGCTCTGGCTTGCTCGAACCATGAGTCGCAAGACTGACGTCGGGAACCGCTCGAGGAGCCCATCTGGCCCGTGTGTGTCTATCGTCCTCGTCGATCCGTAAAGCGGCCGTCCAGAGAGGAAAGGCCACGCGAGTATTTTGGTCGGTATTGTTGGAATTGTTGCATGCTGATACGGTCCAAGTTCCTGCGCGAATAAGCGAGTCGCGTTACGTATTGACGGTCGGCAAACTCGGCACTGACTTCGACATTGACCTACTTCGAAACACGAGCAGTAGGGCGGACGTGGGGAACCGCTCGAGGAGCGTATCTATAGCCTGTGGGCTTACCGTCCTGGCGATCCACAGAACGGACGTGCAGAGAGGAAGGAGCGCGAGACGCTGTTTATCGGTATTGCATATCGGCATGCCGTACAATCGTTGTCGCCCGCCGGTCATTCGACGAGTATGCCGACCGCACAAGAATGGAAAACTTGGGTCCATAACCAGCATGTCCACAGGCATGTCCGTACATACCCGACCCGAATGATCCAGTTGTCTGTCCTCAACCTCGAGCCGAGGGGCGTCCGTGCCATTTCGGAAGTCTGCCTGCATTGGTGATTGGTGCGATAGTAGGATGGGGGCCGGATTTACGCTGATGTCCGAAGGTCCAACCGTAACCGCTTTCGCTCTTCCTGTCTGGAAAAGGCGATGTACAGATTCATTTCACCCCTCGCGTCTCGAGTACTAGTATTGGGGTGTGTTGGAGGGGCAGGGCCGGGTGCGGCATACGTCCGTCCATGCCGCGGAAGATTTGACAATCTTGAAGGGCGTTCCGACGTTCCTGTGTGCGGGCAGCGGGACTCAGCAACGCTCCCATAATCCGATAGACACAGCGGACTGGTTCGACGCAGGGCTGTCCTGCAGGAAGCGGAAGGTTGGAGCCGGGCAGAAATGCACGCAACCACGTTCGAGGGAGAATAAGAGATCGGCCATGTCGCGCTGATCTGGAGAAAAGGACGACAGGCCGTGGATAGCGGCTCCCCCTCTCTCATCTCAGAAAGGGTGGACGACTCGGTCTAATTGGGAGTATAGCGCTCGCATGGTATACACACAATCTGTTGAACATCATCCTATTCTTTCATTTTCTGAAGCTAAAATACACATTACGCTCTGCCCTGCACACCTATCGGGATCAGAGACGATATCCGCCTTCCGTGGCTACAGGTTCGGCTTCCCCTCGCCCTCCTTAGCCGTTTCCGGCTTTGGCTTCGGCTTTGGAGCGCCTGACTTGGGAGGAGGCTCTTTCCCTATCCTGGCTGCGCCGAAGTACTGGACCTGCTTATAGTGTCAGTTTCCAGGCTTAGCGACATGGTAGGATCCGGCGATGGCTAGGCGGGGAGGGGGGGGAGGGATGAAGCAAAGGAGATCTATGTGAGATAACAGCGGTCCCAGCGAAAGGAACGGCAGGGGAACGCATCCTCCGAAGAGCGATATGAATGAGGAAGAGAGCGGCGAGTGGGAAGGTGAAAGGGACGAGAAAAAAAAAGAGGATGAAAAAAAGAGCAGCGGAAAGAATAGACGTAGGCGCAGACGCACCATCTCGACCTCCTTCCTCCAAAACCCACACCGCTCATAAAACCCCACATTCCCCTCCTCGCAGTCCAAAATACACTTATAGCACCCCAGTCTCTCCGCCATCTGTGCGAGCGTGACGACCAAAACTTTGCCAAGGCCGAGACCCTGCGCGGAGGGGTGGACGGCGACGTCTTCTATGTGCCCTACTAGGGAGCCGGCGCGGAGGAGTTTGCGTTCGAGCAGGAGGGTGGCGCTCGCTAGGATGCGCGAGGTCGGGGGGGAGAAGATGACGAGGGGGTAGTATCTGCGCGCAGAGGGTCAGCTCTGCACTGCTCGGTTCTGCTCACTACCCAGCGAGGCAGCAGGGAGTGCGAGGGAATGAGCAGACGCACGTGCCCTCCCGCCGCTCCATCTCATCCCACACTTTCTCGTACCCCTCAGCGGTCATCTCGGGTGTGGGGGAAAGGACGTTCAGGACGGCTAAGTGACCGTGGGCGTGGTCGTTACGCTGGAGAGGGCGGAGGATGAGGTCGGGCTGAGAGGGGATGGAGGAGGTGGGGAGGAGGGTGGGGTCCCACAAAGGCCTGGAGGCGCTCGAGAGGGTGGTCATCGTCGAGCTGGCTGGTACAGGACCTGTTCGTACTCGAACAATAGACTAGGAAGAGGTGAGAGAGCTTGCGATAGTCGAGAGCGAGAACAAGAGCAGAGAAGAGAGGAGATATATGCGCTCAACGCTCACCACCGCCTTACCAGCTTGGAGACGCGAAACGTGCCAGCCAGAACAGAGACAGAACGCGTCGGGAATGCATCTCTGACGGTGGCTGTGTTAGGAAGTTGGGTAAACGCCGATGATGAAGGGATTTGGATTGAGCTGCGCGTTCAGGGTCTTCTCTCCGCCTTCTTCGCTCTTTGCTTGCTCTGCTTTGGTGCTGAGCTCTGTTGTGGTGCTGTGTTGGAGTGATCCTCGGCGACTTTGTCTGTTGGGCGCTGCTTGGTCTGTGACGGTGTGTCTGATGAGAGTGTGAGAGGTGCTGAGCTGGGAACCAGACAAGCTGGTACAAGAGGAGACGAGGACGAGAGGACCGACGGTGACGCCCACCCTTTGGACGCGCCGGTCACGGCGACTCTCCCTTCCTGCGACCCAGCATCCTTTCCTCCCTTTACGCCGCTCTGAGCCTCCAAGGCCTCGACCTCACTCTCGGAGACGACGCAGGATGCTCGGCCTCTCACTGACGGTACCATTCCCATTCCTCCCCTCCCGACTCTTCCTCGCCCTCCTCGCCTTGCTGACCCTGCTGACGACCTACTACTTGGGCACGCTCCACCCGGCCCAGCTTCCCCTCTCACCAGGCTTCGCAGGCGCGTACAACCGGCTCACCTCCAAAATCCCCTTCTACGTCCCTCCCTCCCTCCTCCCCTCTCCACCCCTCCCGACCAACCTCCCCCCTCCACCAGAACTAGCGCTCAACACATCCTCCTTCCCCAAACCAGAGCGGGACAACCTCGTCCCCCCCATCGTGCACACCATCTACCACCTCTCCGGCGCCCAACCGCCCGAACTCCCATACTTCCACTACCTCGCCCTCCGCTCCGCTCTCCTCTCTCTCAAACCCAAGCTGATGCTAATGCACCACCACCACTCCTCCCCCCCACACGGACCCTACTGGGACCTCCTAAAACCCTACATAACCCTCTCGCCCCTCTCCCCACCCTCTTCAATCTACGGCAACGCCCTCACGCACTTCGCGCACAAAGCCGACGTCCTCCGTCTCCAACTCCTAATAGCGCACGGCGGGATCTATGTGGACATCGACACGTTCCTCCTGCGCTCGTTTGACCGCGCGGGGTTGATGACGCAGGATGTCGTACTGGCGATGGAGGCGAGTCCGGATTCCAGGAGGGGGGATCTGGAGCCGGGAGGGTTGTGTAATGCCGTTATTGTTGCGAGGAGGGGGGCGCCGTTTTTGAGGAGATGGCTCGCGGAGTATGAGACGTTTGACGGGTCGGTCTGGGCGGGTCATAGCGTGGCTAAGCCGTGGGTGCGCACAATCTGTCTCTTCTATCTGTCTTCCTCCACGTCTCTCCTCTCTCCCTCTGTTGCTGCTTCATTCTCTTCTGGCTCCCCCCTCGCCTCTCCAGCTCCTTCTGGCTTCAGCCCATCACTCCCCGGCCCTCTCCGTGCCCCCAAGGTCATATATGCTGACTCAAATGAACGCAGGAACTAGCCCTCCTCCACCCCCGGGAACTAACGATCCTCTCGAACCGGGCGATGTTTTGGCCTCTCTGGAGAGGAGAGGATATCGATGCGGTGCATATGCCGTCGAAGGCAGGGGATGAGGGTGTATGGGATTTCTTCAAATCCGGGCAATTAGCGTACGTCTCGTCTCTTTCTTATCATCTCCCTGCACCCGCTCGTTCCTGCTTGTTCCTGCTCTCTTTGCGGCTCTCCAGCCTGCTCCTGTCCCTCGCGCCTTCTGCCCTCTTCTTCTAGCCCTCCATACCTAGTCAGCACCGCACCCTACTCTCCTACTTCCTCGCTCTCCCCCACTCGCGGGAACTTTAAGCGTCAATCGCTAATCATACACACGCAGGTATCACGCCTGGGAATCCCTCGCTATGAAATACCTCGAGCCCCTTACACCCAGTCTTGTGTTGAAGGGGGAAAGCAGTTTCACGAGGATGGCGAGGGCTTTTGTAGGGCCTGGGGATCTGGGGGTTGAGGAGCTGCTTAAGGCGAGGGAGAAAAAGGACGGGCAAGGGAGGTAGCTGGAAATCGGGTTAGATGGGGGCTATAAGAGAGGGGAGAGTTAGTGGTTGGCAGGAGGGTGGTTTCGAGTTGCCCGAGGCTGGATCGCGATCGCCCATCGCCCATCGGCGCCTTTTCGCACAGCTGCGATGGCCCACATCCGCACTCCCAATGCGTGCCTGGAGCGCACGACCACATCTCGGGATGCCAGCGCTCGACAATGACGGATTTTCTCTGAGACTCGTATCGCGCCGCGCCCTAAGTACAGTACGTTATGGACTCTGCAAGGGATAAGTAGCATATATGCTGTATCTATACCACAGATGGACATACTCATTCTCATCCTCATTCTTCTCCTCCTGCGCTTCTCTCAACCTCTTCCACGAATGTGCCCTGCACTTACGCGCCTTTCGAGGAGCTCGCTCTTGCTGAGGGGAGGGGGGGGAAGGGGGATCAAACTGCGCAAAGGGAGACACGTGACCTTCACTCGAGCAAAAGTACTTGCTATGAGCGACTTGCTCAGGGTCTGGGTCTTGACGAGAAGACGGTGCACGAGTTCGCAGCAAGTTGTGTTTTCCCGGGTGACTGCGTAGGGGCGTTGGGCTGCCCCACGGATCTATGGCTCTCTTTCGCGGACTGTAGGTGGGACCAGCCTCCTGCCGGCTCAGTTACTGTACCTGTTAACAGGTACATTGCATTCAGGAATGCAGGATGACACCACCGTTCCTGCCCCGTCATTTCATCTCATTCCAAATTGCTCCAGCTCCATGAGGTACTACTAATAGAAGTACTCCAACCATCCGCCAGGCGAGTCATGGCGCTCTCCATTCTTTCTCCCACACAGCGCCAAGCCCGGGAAAGCAAACAAGCGGAAACAAACCAGGGAGTCATTTTTTTCGCCTTATCTCCGCAGAACAACCACATGTCCAGCCCAGTCCACCAGCTCACCAAACGGTGTAATGCATCTTCTTCTCCATGCGAGATAGAAAGTGAGAGTGGGCCGGGAATACGGAGTGAGGCCATGAGCTGCGCCGCTCCGCTCCGGACGATGCTGCGGCTTCCTTCACAAAAGAACCAAGGCCGGCCCGACGGGAATTTGAGGAGGCCTCGAGAGGTGAGATGCGAGCAATTGCTGCCGACGTCGTGGATTTGCGCGAAGCGCGTCGAACGGAAGGTCGGAGGCCGCGATTGCTGCCGGCGTCATGGATTTATGCCACTGGTACTGCGCCGCTCGTTTCCGGAGTAAGTTTCAGTTCTTTTTGAGACCAGGTATGATTTACTTCTGCGGTCGCTACTGACTGTGAGGGCTTTTATAACTTTTATAAGCTTGGCGATCGGGCGGTTCCTGCATTCTTTCCTGCATTCTTCCCTCGAGCTGAGATCTGCTCTCCAGCAGGGACGCGGAACTGGGCAATTTGGTCCTACATAAGGGTGGCAATGTGATGATATAGAAAAGGTAGGTAGGCTAATGAATTGGAGCATTGAAGTATCTAGTAATATGAGAGCGACCGGAAATGCAGCTTGTACCTTCATTGTGTTGTGCCATTCACCGAAGTGTACCACACCGACTTCCCGAGCGAACGTATCGCGCGCGTTTGTCAGGAACCGCAGTAGCCCGTCCCGCCAAAGCACATCGAAAGTCCATGGGGCACTCCTTCCGCCGGCAAAAACCCTCACTCAACCAGCAGCTGGCAACCACACCGGCCTTCTTCGGGAATAGGACAAGCATCTGCGCAAGCGTGCGCAGTGGTTACAAGACTTCGAGTTGCCACTTGCCGTTTGACCCTTATCAGCAGTTCCACACATTTTCTGCACAGACCAACAAGCAGCACAAATCCGGGTATGCAGGGAATTGTACATAAAGGCGCACGCTCGTCTTTGGTCACCCCCATTACACAACAGCAGGACGGGTCACTTCAGTCACCACATTTTCCGCCGCAACTTCCTCTGAGCCTTCAACAAAGGACGCGTCATCATGTCCGACCACCACTGTCTCGGTGAGAGTTCCCACTTAACTAGACTCAAACGCCCTTCTGACAGCCAGCAGCACCTACCGATCCCAATGCAGAATACCTATACTGCGCCTCAACGCCGGCGGCGATCGTTTTCACCGTCCTGTTCGGCATCACCACTGCGCTCCACCTCTGGCAAGCCATTCACTACCGCAAACCATTCTGCTGGGTCGTTATCATGGGCAGTCTCTGGGAGCTCGTTGGCCTCATCACTCGAATCCTTTCCACCTTCGACCAGTCGAAACGAACCTACTTCTTGGCGTCGTCGCCGCTTGTCCTCCTAGCCCCGGTATGGATCAACGCGTTCGTCTACATGTGCTTGGGTCGTGTGATGCATTACTTCCTTCCTGGAGCGCGGGTGTGGGGCATCAGAGCAGAGCGCATAGCGATGATCTTCGTCTGTGGCGATATCTTGTGCGTACCCGATCGTTACCGCAGAGCGGACGTCGTTCTCATGGCTCGTACAGTGCCTTCTGCGTTCAAGGAGCCGGAGGAGGGATAAGTGTCAGCGGAGATGCCACCACTGTGCAACGTGGGTTATGGGTTTATACGGGCGGCGTTGTTCTGCAACAGCTGTTCATCCTGCTCTTCTTTGGAATTGCTGTCTCGCTGCATAACGAGCTCAAACGTACAGGAGGGGTACAGCGGGACACGGATTGGCGCGTTCTCCTCTGGACATTGTATATCGTCTTGATCCTGATAACCGTGAGTTCCTCGGTCTCAATGAGCGTTATAGATAGACTCGCTGACTGACCACCCCACCGGCAGATCCGCATCATCTACCGCATTTGCGAGTTTTCGATGGGCTACATCAACTACGTGACGACCCACGAAGTCTTCTATTACGTCTTCGACGCCTTGCCGATGTTTGTAGCCCTGGTCATCTTCAACATCTGGCATCCGGCAAAGGTGCTCGTTGGAGAGGAAAGCGAGTTCGAGTCGGGAGGAGGATGGTGTGGATGCGGTTGTGGAAGCAGTGGTCGGCGGAGAACCCGGAGAGGCGATTATCAGCCGGCCGTCACGGCCCAAGAACCGCACCACGCAGATCCAGGAGCGCATGGACGGCGCCCGACAGCTAGGCGAGTCGAACAGGGGGCTGGATATGAGATGAGGCCGCCGTACAAGAGCCATCCGAGGGGCGTGTGAGAAGTTACTTGCGTCCTGTGCAGCCGTAGATAGTTCTCGGACTTGCTGGTTGAGACTGGATATGCCTGGAAGAGAGACTATATTGATCATCCGTTGGGGCTTGTCCGTCCACGTAAGATTGTTCAACCTCCACTAAGACGTATCAAACAGGGGCAATGGCCGCTTGCAGTGCCAGAACACCCTTCAAGAATGAATGACTGTCTAGCGGTGCCGTGCGCTCCTTTCGCGAAGCAATGATCCTAGTAGAACAAGAAGCTCCGGCGACTGAAATGTAGCGACTTCAACTCATTTTGCTTATGACGAGAGCGAGAGGCTTTGAAGCAATCAGAGGAGAGAGAGGTGGTCGGTGAGCGCTTACTAGACGGGATAACCGGGGACCGCGGACCCCGCGTCATCTACGTTGCACGTGACTGCACATGACGAATATCAATTGCTTCCGCCTTCGGCGCGTCGCAATTTGAGACGCGTACGTCTCCGCTTCTGCTTCTCTCGCTCTCACTTCGTCTTATACCATCAACATGTCGACTTACAAGTCTCTCATACCCTCGAAGAGAAAGTCAGACGAGAATGAGGATGTCCTGCCCATAAAGAAGGTGGTGGACAACCGCAACCCCCTGGGCATCCTCGTAGCAAACAACATACCTTATCAGAACACTCAAGGCCGCGGTTCCGGTAAAGAGGAGACTTACTGGAAAGTGCAGTGGTAAGCAGCCTTCATATATGCGCTTGATTATTCCTCAAGACAATCCTCAGGCGAAAGCCTCAAACTAAAAAGCATAAAACATGGGACGATGACGGTGTCCTCGTTGTTTCGGGCTCCAAGCTGGTCTTAAAAGGCCTAGACGACAAAATGTAAGTGCTGCACCGTGCATATATTCGCCTTTCTCACACGCATATAGCATATCAACCGGAACTATATCTGCCAGGACTGGCGTCATTGAAGAAGGCGCCTCCTTTCAGGTCGGTGGGAAAGAGGTAAGACGGGTATGATCGAAATCGGCAGTCGCGATTGAAGCCATTCTAGCTCGAGATCGACAGTGCTATACCGAAGGAAGAGTATCTCTCTGGTCGCTGCTTCGATGCTGGCGTAGCCATCGCCTATATACCGGAACCTCCACGCCCTGCTCCGAAACCCCAGCCTGTGCTCCCATTTGCCAACAGGAGCGTTGCTGGGCCAAGCAAGCCTCCCGCTCTCGGCATTGGTAGTCGACCTATCAGTCTACCCCGCAACCCCACCGTTCCAAGCAGAGTACCTGAACCCAAGCCTATGCCTCACCCGGTGGATGCTGACTATAGAGCCAAACGATACTACACAGTCAACTGGTGCGAAATACGTCACAGAGCATGCTATGTTCGCTAATCAGAACGCAGGCGCAAACCTCAAACTAAAAAGCATAAGACTTGGGATGGTGATGCCTACCTAGTCGTGACAGGTGATCGTTGTGTGATGCAAGAGGCTAATGGTCGATGGTATGCGTGTCAGATTTGCCACACATATATGCTGATTGGTGCTCCGGGCAGCATGGGAATCGCTACTTGGCATGACTCTTGGCTTGGAGGCGCTGTGGCGCATATCGGGAACAAGGAGGTGAGTGCCATTTTCCTTCGGGGGTCCGCCGAATCTAATCCAGCACAGGTTGAGATAGACGGCCTCATTACCGAGGAAGAATTCCGTCAGCAATGCAGCGGAGAACCACCTTCAGAGGTTCCGGTACTCCCGCCGAGTAGAACCGCATCCGCTCCGTTCAAGCCTGCCCTTCCCCACGGGGCCGTCGAACGCTCAGAATCTACCACCACAGGAGGACCTCTGTATGTCCCAAACAGTGACGTCCTTCCACTTTAACTGGACCCTGCAATATAGGCACGACCCTAATGCGAAGGGAGCAATCGTTATGCCTCGTCCGACTCCGGCACAGCAGGCTAAAGCTGGCAAGAGGTATGTCCATCATGCTCATATTTGGTATGCTGTCCTGTGCGACTGAGCCCTGAGCAGCGGGAAAACTATCCAAGACGTCGTTGTCGATCCCTACCTTGCGGACCGACTGAGACCACATCAGAAGGAAGGACTGATATTCCTGTATGAAGCTGTGATGGGCTTGAGAAGGCACGAGGGAAACGGAGCAATTCTGGCCGATGAGATGTAAGCACTTTGCATACGCAACCGTGTGACACGCTCACGTTCCTGTTCGTTAGGGGACTGGGAAAAACGTTGCAGGTCAGTAGCACACTTTACGAAGCCTGGATGGGACTGAGCGGGGGCAGACTATTGCTTTGTTGTTCACCCTACTGAGTACGTCGCTACCCGTCGCTCGCGGTGTAGGCTGACATTGCGTAGGGCAAACTCCCTACCAGCCTCATGATCTCAAAAATAAAGGGGAAATCGGCAAAGCTATGATTGTATGCCCGGTTTCCCTTGTTACGGTGGGTCGTTCACTTTGCAATTGGAGTTCGCTGATATTCTCTGTCAAGAACTGGAGGAACGAAATATGGAAATGGTTGCCATAACATTCGTCTTTGCGCAAGAGTGTTGACTCATATGCCTCGGCAGGTTGGGACGAGATCGGTTGAGCGTGTTCGTAGCACAGGATACGGACAAGATAAAACAATTCAATCACTCGTACGTTCCGCTCCGTCCTTCCTGACTGACCTATCTCATGTTTGTAACTAGACGATCGCATGAGGTTCTCATCATTGGCTATGAAAAGCTGCGCACGGTCATGTGAGCGTGTTCAACAGTCCACTCGCAGCCTCTCTGAGCCGTTCTGTATAGCGACCAGCTTGCCTACTGCCAGCATGTCAATCCCAATGCAGTTTACGGCGCAATCTGACCGTCTGATAGGCCTCCGATTGACTTGATCATCTGCGATGAGGGTGCGATATCTGTAGCAGACTATGAAGATGGTGCTGAGCTCGATATAGGCCATCGGTTGAAATCTGCCAACAATAAGACCTCCAAAATGTTCGATGCTCTCAAAACGAGACGCCGTATAATCCTTTCTGGAACGCCAATCCAGAATGACTTGTCGGAGTTTTGGGCTATGGTTAGTGTCCGCACGAACTGGATATGCATACCCTAGCTCACCTCCCGCAGTCCGATTTCTGCAACCCTGGCCTCCTCGGTAAGCACATATCGTTCGCCATTCGACCCAATCTGACTTCGGCAAGGGGACTACAATGACTTTAAGCGCATATACGAAAACCCAATCCTGAGATCCCGCATGCCGAATTGCACCGACAAGAACAAGGAGCTCGGAATAGCTCGAGCTGAACAGCTCACGAACGCATCCAAGTCCTTCGTACTTCGCAGGACGGCGGACATCCTGGTGTCCTACCTGCCTCCAAAATGTAAGCCTTTGATCGAAAGCGAGGATGTCTGCTTAGAGGGGAACAGATGAATACGTAGTCTTCATTCGTCCAGTAAAAAGTCAACTCGACTTGATGAGGTGTGGTTTGAGCGAGCAACGCGTCGGTCGCCTCATTCGCAGCGGCATGTCGCAAGCTTTGGAAATGATGAATATACTGGGCAAGATCTGCACAAGTCCCGTCCTCCTGAAGAGCTCAGCGAAACCTCCAAGTCAATGGACGCCGGAATATAAGGACTTGGTCGCCATGCTGCCGGCTCACATGGAAGAAAGCGATAGTTCCTTCAGCGGTACGTTTGTTCATGTCTCAGGAAGACATTGACGTCATATCTTGTAGGCAAGCTTGTCGCACTTGTGAGCTTCCTGAAAACCATTCGTAAGGTACCGTGCACATCTTAACGTAAGAGTCTGACAGCTGACCATTATCAGAATACGGATGAGAAGGTTGTAATCGTGTCCCAATATACGAGAACGCTGGACTTGATCGAAGCCATATGCAATAAGTATCGCTGGTCGAGAACGCGCCTCGATGGGTGAGGAGACTGCACTCAATCGCTAGTGTGTTTGCTGAACCCTCCCCTTAGCTCGACGCCGCAGGCCGACCGCGATCAGCGAGTGTCTGATTTCAACCGCTCTCCGCAAGAGCTTTGCTGTATGTCAGCTTTGCCAAGCAGAGGCATCAGACAACTAACGGGCTTTTGCAGTCATATTCCTCCTCAGTCTGAAAGCAGGCGGAGTGGGATTGAACCTCGTAGGCGGATCGCGTCTCATCCTGCTAGACAGCTCCTGGAATCCGGCGTAGGTGTGACGTTCCGATGAAAAAGCCCATAGTCTGATGACATCCCATAGCCACGACTTACAAGCTATGGCTCGCATCCACCGCGACGGCCAGAAGAAGCCCGTGCACATCTACCGATTTTTGACTGCCGGTACATTTGATGAGAAGGTGTTCATGCGTCAAGTGATCAAAACTGGCTTAAGCAACGGTATGTCCCGTTGTCACTTCGTGTTATAGTTTGCTGATGCATGAATCAGCGCTCATGGCTGGGGTATGTCGGATTATGCTGGTGAAGGTTGAACTAACGCCGTATAGGATGGCACTGGAAAATCGAAGGAAGATTCATTCAGTCCAGAAGAGGTGCGTACGGCGAGGATTCGCGAAGTCTTCCGCTCCTCACCCCTCTCTTCAGCTTCGCGATTTGTTCCGCTTCCATCCGCATACACCCAGCCATACGCACGACCTTCTCGACTGCGGGTGTCCTGCTTCTAATCCTGAAGATGCGGAAGAGAGCGACCCGGCTGAAGCTGATGGCGGCGCCGACGAAGCGAATTCCGGTTCCGACTCCGAATCGGAAGCGCCTCATCGTGGATGGATGCTCGCTTCTCAGGTACAGGAGAAGGATATCGCCGCCAAGGCCAAGAAGAAGAAGAAAGAGCTCGCTATCCTGGACGAATGGACGCATATCAACTGCATGGGATCCGCCGGTCGGCAGAGTATCAAGGATGTGCTTCTGCGCGACATGGTAAACAAAGCATACACCAAGAACATAGACAGCAACGAAGAAGCCGAAGGAAACGACTCTTCACGGGTGGCCAAGCTGATCAAGGATTTCGAAAATCCTGCGGACGATTCCGACAACGAGTCTGGTACGGTGGCGAACATGGATGAAGTCCCTGGTGGGGCGATTACGTTCCTTTTCACGAAATGCACGATGTAGACTAGCTGCAAGGACTTTTCCAGACTGACGACGACTGCCTGCAATTGTACAATAGACCGCATTCCACTCCAGATTGTAAACCGATAGAGCAAGCAAGAAGTCGTAGATAATCAGAACGTTGTACAGTAGTAGCCATGATAGTCCACTCCAGTAGACCACCGGAGTAGCCAAGCCAACCAGGGGCCGATCATGCGGGGTATGAGCGGGATCAATCGGCAGAATCCAACTGACGCTGTGTGATTGGGTCGGGACGATCCGGGGGAGTGAGTGGTCGCGTTTGACGATCCGCGCTGCCCGTCGACTCCGAATCGAATCGAACGTCAGTGATCCTTTACCCGCTCCTCCCGCCTTTAGCCACCCGTCCCCGCTGTCGTTGGTTGGTCGTCCTTCTCCTCATCTCCCCCGTCGTCCTCACCATCCAGAGGACATCCTCCCCCTTCCCCCTCCTCCTCTTCATCTCCTATCTCACCATCTCACCACTCAATCACACAAAGATGTCACTCGCACGCATCGCCATCCGTCCCGCCTTTGTGCGGCCTCTGCCTATGCTTGCCCGCGGGATCGCGGGCAGCGCGAAGGCTGCCATGGCCGTACCGGTCGATGAGGGACAGGGACAGAAGACGACGAGCAAGAAGCCGATGTTGAAGGAGTTTAAGATTTATCGTTGGGTGCGTTGCTATGCCTCGTTTTCCCGTCGCTCGTTCCTCCACCTCCATCCTCTTGAGGCCCTCCATTGCACATCTGTGCTGCTGCTGCGCTACATTCTCCACTGTCCTGCGGCATTGCTGCGCCTGTCCACTGTGCTACGCTGGTGCTGGTGGCCTTTCGCTGCTCCTTTACTCCCAAAGTCTATTATTTTTACCCTCCTTGCCTCTTCCGTTGCTACAAGGATAACCTGCGATTGCGTGAACGTGAAATACTGAGGCTAACATTGCGTTCCGTGTCTAGAACCCAGACCAGCCCTCCGAAAAGCCTAAAATGCAATCCTACACCGTCGACCTCTCCCAGTCCGGACCCATGATCCTCGACGCCCTGATCAAGATCAAGAACGAGCTCGACCCGACCCTCACGTTCCGTCGGTCCTGCAGGGAGGGAATTTGTGGGAGCTGTGCGATGAATATTGATGGGACGAACACTCTGGCGTGCTTGTGCAGGATTGACAGGGATTTGGGGAAGGCGACGAAGATCTATCCTTTGCCTCACAGTACGCTGCTTTCCCATTTCGTTGCTACTCCCCGCTGGCGCGGGGAGTAGCATATAGCTCGCTTGCTAGCTCGCGTGCTGACGCCCGCTCGTGCGCAGTGTACATCGTCAAAGACCTCGTCCCCGACCTCACCAACTTCTACCAGCAATACAAGTCCGTCGAGCCCTGGCTGAAGAACGACAACCCCCCGGCGGGCAAGGAACATTTCCAGTCACAGGAAGACCGGAAGAAGCTTGATGGCCTGTATGAGTGTATCCTCTGCGCGTGCTGCTCGACGAGTTGCCCGAGTTATTGGTGGAACCAGGATGAGTATTTGGGACCGGCGGCGTTGTTGGCTACGTATCGGTGGATGGCGGATTCTAGGGTGCGTGCGACTTCCTGCCTCTTCCCATTTCTTTTCCTCTTCCTTGCTCTCCGTTCCTGCCCTCTCTACCCTTTCTCCCTCCTGCGCCTCTTTCTCCCCTTTTCTCTTCCTGTCCCACTTGGGTTGCGGCTTGGTTGCGGACGAGCATATGCTGATGCTTTCGCTCGCAGGACACCGCCAAAGCCCAACGCAAAGAGAAGCTCCAGAACGAATTCTCGCTCTACCGTTGCCACACGATCTTCAACTGCTCCCGTACCTGCCCCAAGGGACTCAACCCGGCCGACGCGATTGCGCGTATCAAGCTGGAGATGGCGACCGAGTAAACTCCTTCTGCCTCATCCACCATCGTCGGCTGCTCGGTTGTGATGCGAGTGCGCAACGGTTGGCGAGAAGCAAGGAAGAGGAATACGGAGTACGCTCACGCGAGATGCAATATTCTGGTTTGCAGGCGATCGTGTTGTATTATGTTTGAGGATATCAAATGGCCATTACGTTTGCCTATTACAGCTACATTAAAGGCTCTTCGCCTCGGTGCCCGGCTACCCTCGCCCCTCTTTAGTGGGCGCGCCGTCTATGGTTGAAGGTTAGATTCACCGGTCTGTGCACATCCTAGCCCACGACCGATACGGGAGACGGTGGTCTATCGGGGCAAGTGCTGGTCCCATTCGCATCGCCGGACCCGCAAATCTACGGACTGCGAACCCCTTTTGCGCCACTTGAAGCATGATATATGCAGGCGGTCGTTGGCAGGAACTAGTGTTATCGTCGGTCCTGCTTCTCCCCCTCCGCATACTCCGCAGAGTCCTTCCAGACTTCTTCTGCCGCTCGGCGTGACTCTTCCGATACTGGTTGCTCCTCATTCGCCTGTTCCTCTGCTGGAGGTTGCTCTTCTTGTGGTATTGGCTCATTCGAGGCTTCCGGCGTTTCTTTCTCCGATATTGGTTCGTCTGAAGCCGACAAGTCTTGCGCAAGAGGTTGCCACAGATCCTCCGTCTTACTCTCCCCCGCACCCGCCTGCGCACCATGCCTCGCCGCAGCCAACGCGATATGCGGCGGTAAGTCCCTCTCCCCCTCCACGGGCGACCCCACCCGCCTCTTCCTCACCAACATCAGATTCAGCGGCATATCCAACACGACGTCCTTCTCTCCCGACGCGTGCGCCCACGCGGCCCGCATGACCTCGAACACTCTCCCGACCGCGTCTTCTCTCCTTAGCCATCTCTGCTGCGGGTCTTTTTCGACGAGCGTGTGGAAGGCCTCGGAGGACTCGCGCATCCATTGTTCCCATTCCGGCCACTGGACGTCTTCCAGCCTTTGCATTAACGGCAGGGAGCGGACCTGCACGGGCACGTAGGAAGAAGGGATCCCTAGAGTGGGGTGGAAGTGCCGGCCGTGGTAGTGTCTCAACTCGAGGGAGGACAGGTCGAACGAGGAGGGGGGAGGGGCGGGCAGGAGCGTGTAGTGCGACCAGAGGATCTGGTGCGCGGGTTGGGGCTGGTACGGGCCCAGGTGCTGCGGGTCGTGGATCAGGGAAAGGAGCTTGTAGTTGATGTGCCGGAGTTTGTCGCTTGGGGGGAGGAGGAGAGTGGGGTAGCTCTACGATGTGGTACGGCACGGGGTTAGCCGGGGTTGGATGTGGATCCGGGAAGGAATCAGGGGGAGGGGGAAGGACGTACCCAGAATGCGACTGTCCCGCCGGGTTTTAGCACGCGCGCTATCGATTCCCACACGTCTGGGTATCGGAAATAATGTGCTGCTTGAGCTATACACGCCGTCGCAGACACGTTCAGTCCCGTAGCGTAGCCGAGGAAAGGACGGACGCACAAGCAGTAACCATGTCCACGCTCTCATCCTCTATCCCCTCTAGCCGCTCTGCAGTCTCATGATACAGCGTCACCCTCTTCCGCGCCCGTCTACGCGCTGCCGCATCCCGGTCCACGATGCCCTGCAGGACCTGCCGATCCGAATCGACCGCATAGACCTCCTCGAAGTGGCGCAGCAGGCGTCGGGCGGTGTGCGCTACGAAACCGCACATCATCGTAATCAGTACATTGGGTGGCACGATATGGGCCAAAGGTGATGAGCGCACCTGTTCCTGTGCCCAGGTCGACAGCCCGGTCATACGTCCCTTTAAACTCCTCGTGGTAGTCGTAGATTTGGGTGAAGAGCGGCTCGGGGTACCAGGCTTTGATAGGTTTGAGTCTTTTCCGTAGTCCTGTGGGTGGGAAGAGGGCCTTTGCGGCCATGCAAGCCCAGCAACAATAGACAAATACAAGAAAAGCAATAGGGGAAGGGGAAGGTGTAGACTGCCGGAGTTGTTGCACCAGGAGGAGTCGGAATTTCAGATGCTGAGATTGTTTGGTGGTGGTTAGGGATCAGGACCCTGACAATGGATTTTTCAGGGCTAATTATAAAAGTTCACAATTTGACTCCTACTCGCCTTCTTCGCTCCAACCATCATGCTGCCCAACGATATTCATTCCAGGATCGCCGAGAGGTCCAGGGCTGCATCCGCCTACCTGAAGAGTAAAGGCATCGAGCTGCTGGACAAGCATAGGTCTCTCTGGAAAGTGCGACGAAGCATGTTCGAGGCTATGCTTATACGCTACGGCTACCGCGGTTGCGACCAGCTCTGGAAAGCAAAAGGGACTCTTACATCTCTACACCCGCGACTGCTGTTACTACATCTCGTTGACAATAAAGACAAAATCGGTATCTACTAGAATAAAAGAAGCACTACTTCTTCTGAGGATGCTGGAACTCCATCACTCTCGTCCTCCTAACCTTCATCCCATCCTCGAAATACCGCTTGGTATAGAAACACCATTCAGTCGAGCCAACAACCCAGTACTCCAACCCCTGGATATACAGCTGCACATGTCTATCGGTCTTCACACCCCAGCTGGGTAGCTTGCTCTTCGCCTGAACGAATCTGTCGACAACGCTTGCGAAGAGCTCGCCGGCGTGGTTCATCGCTTCTTGTACGTTCAGGCCTTTCTCGTGCATGATCGAGATGACGATGTTGGAGGTATCGCCACGTCCGTACTCAGCGGCGAAGGACAGCATGTCTATGCGTCATGTTAAGCATCATGCCTCCCCGGCCTGCAGCAAAACGCATACCATTCGCCCACGAAACCATGTCGTTCGCCCAGTCCTCCAAGTTCCGGACAATCGGATGACCCCAAACGTGCTCCGGAAGCTGGAAATCGTTCGCATACTCGATCAGGACAAAACTGGGTCGCACAGCTCCGTTCGCACGCCGACGGAGGATGTACTCGTCGACGTTCAGGATCGTCTTGCGCTTCCTGTCGGCGGCTTCTTCCGTCACTGCACCGAAGAATTCGTCCATGGTGTCTCTAAACCTCTTCTGGACTAGAGGGCCGGACCCTTTGCGGATGCGGTTCCACAGACTATAGTACGTGGTTAGTCGCGTGCTGAATATTGTTGTACAGTATGAACTTACTCGAGTGTCAGGACAGAGATGGGATACGCATCCCCCGCGCGGGTCTTCTTCTCCCACTTCTCCGGCTCATCCATGACACCCACAACAGCCTCCCTCACGCTCCTCGCACTCTTCGCCTCCATTTCATCCGTCAAATCATCCAAATGAAACAAGAAATTCATCAAGTCTGCGCAGACCTGGAGTCTCTCCACATCCCGGATCTCGGGCCAGCACATCGACCCCAACAGACCGGCGTTCAGCCCTTGCTGCGCTGCTCGCATTTTCGTTGTCGTGAGCGTGCCGGGTGCTGAGAGCCATTTGTCGCTTGCGGGACTCGTGATGTGATCGAGAGGGTTGATGAGGAAGGTGAAGGGTGTCATGTTGATGAGATCTGGGAGGACGACGGTCTCTTTCTGAGTCGTGGCGACAGGCATGTTGTAGATGTGAAGTTCGGCGTATGGCAAGCTGAGGCTCCGGAAAGCTCGGTCGGTCCAATCGAATGTGAGATGGTCATGCCTCCCGAAAAACGTTGATTATTTATACTCTTTCCCGCAGCTATCGCCCGCGGAAATGAACAGCTTTTTCCACTGCGGATATCTATGATGAGGCTACAAGACATGGTCCTCTCGGCGTACCGACCTGTCAGCCCACCCATGCCAGCCGGACTCTCGGCAAAGCCTGAAGTTACAGGATCAGAAACCATCATTGTCATGATTTACGCATCCGGCTAGGAGATCATCGAAGACACAATTTTCCGACTGTACCGACACCGCAACCTGCAAGGTCCGGTATCGCATATCCCGCCCAGAAAGACGATCCCGACTGGAGCGTCGTCGCCGCCATGATGTTGGAAAAGAAGTTCTTCCGGACTGGGCGGAGCGGCGACACCGCCCACGCTTCCTAGAATGATCATCCTCCATTTACCTTATGCGGCGATTGCAGCCGTCTCATGGTCTGCGGTTTGATTGATGAAAGCATGACAAGGAAAGGACAATGGAGCGCCCCGGGTCCGTCGGTTGCGCGTGTGGATCGCGTATGCACCTCGCTTATCCCCGACTGGAGGCGACAATGGCCGCACGCATCAAAAGAAGAGCGGCCGTATATCTGCGAGCGAAGCTGCGAGCTGATTTCTTCCGGATCGGGCAAATGAACAGATGCGATCTGCGGATCGCACGTGGGATTTCTCATTGATGCGAGAAGAGTGGAGCGCCCTTGCCTTTCACTGCCTACCCCGATGATGACATCTTTGCTACAATCGAAAGATTCTCAAAACGATAAACAAAGCTATCGGGAGATAGGCCCGTGCTCCGAAGGTGACCCGTCGACAGGAATCAGGATGCTGACTGCACCCGCAGTACTGTCTGCGCCTTGTACTTCATCTCCGATGCTCAGCGCCATGAATCAGCCATCCTCGGCCACCAAGCGTGCTTACAACCGACGAATCCGCGCTTCTTGCCTTTGTTTCTCCCATCTGGCAAAGGACACGCCCGTGTCGCCTCGGACTACAGTCGAAGTGAACGAACTGTCCATGATCGGAGATACGGACCCAATCCGCACGGCCTGGGGTTACTGTCTTCGAGTCATCATCACGATCTTTTCCACATGGAGAAATCACGAATAGCGCTTCTTTGGACAACTCATCGGCTCATTGAATCGTCCTCCAAGCTCATCTGTTCAAACCACCAGGTCTAAGAAGATCACCCACGTCTGAGTCCGGGCCATCTCCTGGATCGTGATCATGTCGCCGCTCTCCTCGTCTGGCTACATTCTCCCAGAGATGTTAAACGGCGTGCACCCGACTGCGAGATCGATTCCGGGCCAAGGATAATAGGTGTAACCGAACGAGCCGAAAGGTCCTCCTCACGGCACACGGGCTGAAATATCTGACAATTTCGGGCCCGGCGAGGTGGTCACCGACTCACCGCCATCTCAGAGCTCGTGAGTTCGGGAAGGCACTGCTGTCGAACGAATGCGCCGCCTTCATCACCTCCTTACATTCGCCGTCTTGGTTCGTTCGTGCGCCCATACCCGGCCCAATACATCAATCACTTTCTATGCCGTTCTCTGAGCGTTTATTCCCGAAGCAATCCGACATCTAGGCAGATGAAAACAGCGCAATGCACGTGTTCACCAGGGACCTCCCAGAAAGCTCGTGGGGTACGCCGTTGCGGAGACAGACATGATCTCGTGGATTCGCTCAACGGTGTGTCCTATCCCGATGATTCTAGTATTCTTTGCAGAGAGCGTCCTCGCTCTGTCCGGAGCCTGCTCCATTTTTCCCAACCGGGAGTGAGGTTGAGGTTCACTTCCCACTCTCCAGAAGACAAAATTGACAGGCACTAACTGAATCGGAGTTACAAGGACCTCAAGCTTTGGACAGTCTTCTTGACAATGTAGCCTTCCTACATAGTATTCCCAGAAACCTGCCTTTGTATCTTTCTAACCAGAGCTGAGAATGAAGCAAAGAACAAAGATAGCACGAAGAAGTCAACTTCCGAGTCATTTGTTGTGCCGCCGAAACCCTCGGCAGAACGTGAAACGCGCCCATACCCCGGTGTCTCATCTCGGCACGTTCCTAATTCACAGTCCAGCATGTAGTTGTTCAACTTCTGACACAGCTCCCAACCTCACAGCTGTCAATAACCGCGTAACTATTCATCATCTTGACCACCCATCATCAAAGGCAACGATGTCCACCCCCTCCTCCTCCTCCTCCACTCCAATCCGTATCCAACTCCTCAGCGACATCCACCTCGAACATCCCCACGCGCCCAACACGGAGCCCTACGTCTACTCCTTCCCCCGCACCGCTCCGAACCTGGCCCTACTGGGAGATATAGGGAACACAAAGGACGACGCCCTCTTTGGATGGCTGGACGAACAGCTGGGGAGGTATGAGAGGGTGTTCTTTTTGGGGGGGAATCATGAGCCTTATGGGTCGAGTTTGGTACGTCCTCTTTCCCTCCTTCCCTCGCTAGTTACCGGTCCGGGAAGGGGGCTGATGGGGAAGCGGGGTAGGAAGAATCACATAACCGCCTATTAGAGTACGCAGCTACGAGGGCAGAACCGGTGGACGGAAGGAGCCAGTTCATATATCTCCATCGTACACGATACGACCTCAGTCCTACACTTACCCTCCTCGGGTGCACTCTGTGGTCCGCTATCGACCCCCAGCACGCCTCCGCAATCGCCTCCTTCTCCCCGGACTTCAAGTACACCCATTCGTTCGACCTTGCTGCCTACGCCCTCGCGCATCAAGCCGACATAACCTGGCTCGAACACTCCATCACCTCCATCCGCTCCACTGAGCCCGAGCGAGAAATAGTGATATTCACGCACCACGCCCCAACCTTCCACGGCACGCAGGATCCCAAATTTCACGGCGGACCAGGAGGGAGCGCATTTTCTACGGAATTGACAGAGAGGGAATGGTGGGGTCCTCCGTTGAAGGTGTGGGGGTTCGGACATACGCATTGGACGTGTGATCTGGAGCTGAAGGGGGTGAGGGTGGTCTCGAATCAGAGGGGGTATGTGAGTGATGCGCAGAGGGGGTTTGAGGTGGGGAAGGTTTTGGAGCTGTGAGATGCGCGAGGGAGCTGTGAGCTGTGCGAGCTGCGAGGGGGATGTCAGCTGTCAGCTGTGATCTGTGAGAGGAAGATGTAGGAGTAGGAAGATGGAGAGGTTGTATCGTATGATAATTTGTGGTGTTTACGATCACGATCCCTCCATTAGCAGCTTACAGAGCCAGTGCAATAAATAAGCTTATTGTCGGCGTCGCAGGTATCAGATGGCCGACAATTGTAATCGGGACATACATTTCCTTAGGAGGGGCCGGCTTATCGTCTCCTATAAGTGCTGGGCCTCCTGTCTTGCTTTCACGACGACGACCACCCTTGCCCGACCACCGGCGAAGTGCCCAGAAGCCTGACTAGAGGAAGAGCGTGAGCAGAACGAACGAGCGCAAGGAAGGGAAGGATGTGCTACAGAGCGACGTGCCATGATTGTGGGAAGGTGACGTGGAAGGGGTGTGGGAGGCATGTTGATCAGGTCCGTCCACCGTCTCCATCTCCTCTCTTCTGCGTCTTCTCCTGATACTACGTTGCTGACATGATGAGCAGGTGATGGCAGGCGTTAAGGAAGAAGATAAATGTCAGTGCGAGAAGCCGGAGCAAGGAGGGTGCGTTCTGTGCTGAGTGCCGACCGTCCACTCCTGGCCGATGGTGCGTCGCCCAGCCTCGATGACTACTGAGTTGGAGCTGACCGTTGGTGCAGACGAATTCAACTTGTTATTAGGGTTGAGGGGCTCTCTGTGTATGATATTGTATGTTCAACACATCTGTACGAATAGTATCTTTGTCGCATGTGCCGCTTTGGGCCGACAGTGGCCAGCTTTCGTTAGCTTCAACTACTACGTCCGACCACTTCCACTCTGACCAGCAGGCGATGTATAAACCAAGTAAGGGTGGTGGGGCTGTGACAGTACGGCCTTCCCAGTAGGTAAGGTGAGAAACCCGTCCTTTGGTGTATCATTACCATAGTACATTATCGGCGATAGCCCCTAGCTGTCACTCCAGCTGGCAAAAGCCGGACCATCCCTCCCCCTCTCATCCCCTCCCCTTATCACCTACAACCACCACCCACCAACCATCAACCACCACCACCACCAAACAAAGAAAGTCGCAAACATGTGCATGAAAGCGACCTGCCCCGACTGTGGCAAGACGACCTGGCGCGGATGTGGGAAACATGTTGATCAGGTCTGTTTATCTTTCCCTCGTCCACCTCCTCGCCCCTATCGCTGCGCTAGGTGTGCTAGGTGCTGATGTGAGCGCCACGTGTAGGTTATGGCGGATGTGAAGGATGAAGATAGGTGCAAGTGCAAGGAGGAGGGGAAATGAGCGCTGCCCGGACATTGCACAATGCCGCGAAGGGCTGCTGGGTTGAACTAGGGCTGTTGGTGCGTTCTACAGACTTGACGTTGCTGAACTGGCGCTCACTTGGTACTGCTGCAGAAATGAATGAATGAACGAATGAACGAATGAACGAATGGGTTGAAGGGCTTTCATTTGTACACTGCCATATGTACACCATACTCCAAATCTCGTGTATCCCGCCCTGCCCTGCCCAATATCAGCATGTTGTCACCGTCCTTCATCCTCCTCTGCACCGACCGCCGCAGAGTTCCGACCCCTTCTCTGAGTTGTATCCCTCCACCCGTTCCCACGCATACCTCCTCTAATTCCCCAACACTCGCCCCTCCCCGCATATCCAAAAGGAGGGAAGGACATAGTGTTGAGAGCCATGGTGAGGAATGTCATTGTGCTCTTCTTCATCCTGGACCAAAGGGACAGACAATCACGTCCGCTTCATTGTCCCTGCGCTCCCTCCAGCTCCTCCCCCGCACGCACCACGCGTACCGCTTTAGAGACACCAGACGGTAACCAGAATCAAGATGATAAATATATTACAACCGAAACTATCATAACCCCTCTCCTCCTCCCACCCACGTACTCTCCTTTCCCACTCCCAACCCACCTAGGAAACCCCAATCTCTGCCGGTCCCTGCCACGCCATCCCATTGGAAGTCCATTCCCCGTGCTCTAATCCTCATCATCCCAATCATCCTCCTCCTCCGAATCGCTCTCCTGCCCCAAACTCTTATTCCTCTGACTGAGCGCAGCAGCGAGCGCACCGGCCAGGTCGCTTCCCCCAGCAGCGCCCGCGGCTGCTCCGGCGGCGGCGCCTGTTGCTGCTGAGGTGGTGGCGGTGGCTGAGGTGGGCGAGAGGGAGTCGTCCCCTGGTTGGGTCTGGAAGGAGGCGTTAGTATGCTGTCCGGAAACTTAATTCCAAAAATGGGAGACATGAAGGAGCGGAGCAGAGTGGCAAAAGAGCGAAGCGCAGTGAAAGAAGCGGGCCAGAAAGGCGGACGTGGATAGGAATGGAAACAAGTACAGGAGACAGTAAAAGCAAAGGGGAAACGCACCTTCCGAAGCATATGGATCCCAGCCCCCTGAATACTAGCCAACAAATCCGCCCTCCCAGGCTGAGGCGGCGGAAGGGGCGCTCCAGGAGCAGCCCCACCACCCGGTGCACCACTCGGAGGTGGCGGCGGGGGCGGTGGTGGTGCACCACCGGGCGGAGGAGGAGGTGGTGGGGGTGGAGCGGCACGCCCAGGAGGCGGGGGCGGAGGAGGTGGGGGAGGCGCGCCGTTTGATGGGGGAGGCGGAGGGGGAGGAGGGGCGTGTGAGGGAGGGGGAGGGGGGGCGTGACCTGGCGGCGGAGGGGGAGGCGGCGGCGGTGGGGGAGGAGCACCCCCAGGAGGAGGAGGAGGAGGCGGTGGGGGAGGAGGGGCGCCGCTTGGTGCGGGAGGCGGCGGCGGGGGTGGTGGGGCTGCTCGACCCGGAGGAGGCGGAGGAGGCGCAGCTGGCGGGGGAGCACGACCTGGAGGAGGTGGGGGAGGCGCTGTTGGCGGTGCTGGTGTGCTCCGTGTTGGAGGCCCGCCAGGCGGGGGCGGGGGAGGTGGAGGAGCTGTAGGAGGGGGAGGAGGCGCACTCGACGGTGGCGCTGGCGGAGGCGGGGGAGGCGGTGGTGCACTCGTAGGTGCAGGTGGCGCACGCGTTGGTGGTCCTGGTGGTGCAGGCGGCGGCGGCGGGGCCGACACGGGCGGTGCGAGCGGCAGAGACGGCGCCGTTGGCGGTGGGGGCGGAGGAGGCGCCCTAGTTGGCTCAGCAGGCGGCACCGCACTCACCCTCCTGGGCGCCGGCGGCGGAGGCGCCTTCCTCTTAATCTTCTGTTCTTCCGGCTGCTGCTGCTTGGCCGCCTGTTGCTGGCTGAACGCTTCGACGCCCCCATGCGCATCCACAAACTGCTTCACAAACTCCTCATTCCCCCTAATAGCATTCGCGCCAATGCCCATATTCCCCAACGTTTCCAGGAGCGTCTTCCAGCTCGGGTCGACCCCGGTCGAAGAGAAACCCTTTTCGGCATCGTACCCCATGTGCGCTACGTGCTTGAATTCGGAGGGAGCGGAGATCATGGATTTGTCGATCTTGCCGCCTTTCTTCTTCTTGCTGGATTTCTTGGATGTGGAGGAGGGCGAGGAGGCGGGAGCGGTGGCGGCGGCGCTGGCGGCTGCTACGGCTTTCTTGCCTGTATAGGCCGTCAGCGATCAGTCTATAGGTGAGAAGGAGAGGAGACGTACTGGACTTGGCCCGCCCCTCGACCTTCTTACGCATTGTCTTGGCCTCCCCTTCGTCCGCGAATACAAGGCCGACCATGCATTTCTACGAGCGCATATATGAGCATATATCCCACACATGAAGAGAGACTGTGTGCTGGGGACTCACATCGCCTTCGAAGGAGTAGAAGAACGGCCTATCCTCGTTATACGCAAACGGTTCATACAGCTCATGTTCCCATATCACGCCTCTCGTTCCCTGTCCCCTCGATCAGCACCGCGTCTTCCCCGCTCTCATATCGCCCGAAAGCGAGACGGGATGGGTGAGAAAAAGGACGCACGCTCAGATCAATCAGCTTAAACCAATTCGAGTTCCTGCTCTTGTCAAAAACGAGCGCCAACCCCCCCTGCACACCCGCGTATGTCCAGTAGTTGGGGTCTGGGTAGGCGTAGTAGACTCGCGCTAGGGCGGCAGTGGCGATCTTGTTGTATTGCGTTGGGAGGGCATTCTTGATTTTTGCTTTGTCGTCGGAGGATATGGCGGGCATCGTTGCTTGGCCCGCTTGCTGTGTGGTAGGAGGAGGAGGAGGAGGAGGAGGAGGAGGGGGAGGAGGAGATGGAGACGACCAAGCGGTTGTTCTTCGAAGGGCCGACGAATGATGCGCGCAACTGAATCCGCAGTAATCTTAGCATAGCCACGCGGCACTCCGGTGACTAGAACAACCACTTTAACTCTCTCAGTTACTAAAAGCACTCGAGGGCGTCATGTTATCCATTCCTTCGTCTACAGTTCCGAGACATGTACCAATATGTACAACAACAGAGGAATAGCTACAAATCCTTGTTACCAGCACTTTCTCCTGCATGCGGAGAACGACTCCTCATCCCTGTCCCAGGCCAGAGTCTCACATCATCCCCCCACCACCCAACCGATCCCCCCACCCCAAATTCAGATACATCGCATAACTATCATCCTCCCCCTCGACCTCCCCTTCCCCCTCCCCTTCCCCCTCAACCCCTAACACTCCTCCCTCTCCTTCTCCCACTCCATCAGTAACAGTCATATCGACATCCACCCGGATCTGACGCTGCAGCTCCTGGGCTTCGTCGGGCGTAAAGATGAAGGGGGAGATACTCCCGCTCCTGCTGACGCTCCTGCTAGCGCTCGGGTCCTGGGTTGATGATGTCCCCTGCGCCTGGGAGGGAGGCTGGGAAGTGGACCGCTGCTCTTGAGCTTGCGGCTGCGTCTGCTGCGTGTTTAACGGCTGCACGGGAGGCTGAACCCAACCTGATGATCCCCCAGCCCGGGCAGAAGCCTGAGCCTGAGAAGCAGTCCCTGCCTGCGATGGCATCTGACTTTGGCCCTGGCTGGCCTGCGAAACCGACTGAGCCTGCCGAGTACCCGACGGCGGTAAAGCTACGCCTCCTGGTGGATCGATACTGAAGTCGAGCGAGTTCAGAAACCGGATCGTTTCACCCGCATCATCGGAGGGCGAGAGAGGGGGGAGGAAGGGGACGAAAGGCGAGTAGGCCGGGGTGTCGGGCATGCGGTGCGCTAGGGGGTGTGCTTGCGTTTGGGTCTGCTGCGTCTGCGCTGGGGCAGGCGTGGGTGCCCGCGCGGGTGCTGATGCTGCTGGTGCTGCTGCTTGCGGGACCTGGGCGGTAGGCTGAGGCGCGTCTTGCGCGCTTGGGGGAGGGAGAGGCGGCAAAGGCCGTTCAGTTGCGGGAGTGGCCGTGAACGGCCTCATATAGTTCTGGAACCAGGATGGCCTAGCTGAACCCGCACCTGGGTTATTCTGCTGTCCCTGAGGTTGAGCTTGAGGGATTTGAGTCTCTGCCCGGGATTGATAGGCAGGCACGGTCGGCGGCTGCTGCTGTTGCTGCTGTTGCACGCGCATTTGCTCCAGCCGACGCCGCTCCTCCTCCGCGTAGCGCAGCGCCTGCTCACGAAGGTCTGCTTCGTACAGCCGCGGCGACGTATCTCGCGCGTAGGCCGGCTGGGTCACTTGCGTGAGCTGCTCGGGGTTTGACCGCACCTCCTCGCGCCGGCGCCATTCTTCCTCTGCGTATCGGAGTGCCTGTTGATGCCGATGTTGGTCTGCTGAGTAAGGAGGCTCCGGGCTGGCGAGAGGAGGGATAGACTGGGCTCGCGCTTGCTGCTGAATTTGGGAAGCTGCGAGGTGTCTTGCCTGCGCCGACGCTAGCTGCGACTGCCCTTGCTGCTGTTGCTGCTGCTGGCCAGGCTGCTGTTGCTGCTGTTGCTGCTGTTGTTGAGAGGCAGCCTGCTGCCCTTGAGTCGCCCGGCTCCCACCAGACAGATGCTCCAAACTCGGCATCGACTCCGGCTGATCAAACGTCCTGTTATGCCGATTATACAGCGCGAAGAAGTTCTGTCTCGCTGGGTTTGTCGATAGGGGCGGCATCGGCCTTGGCGCGTTGGAGCCTACTGTCGCACGACAGCACGGACAGGTACGAGCGCGTTGTAGCCACATCTCTATACAGTGCTTGTGGAACCAGTGAGGGCAGTTGTCCAGGTGGGTTACTGTATCGTCGGCATTGTACTAGATTTGGGTCAGCTGATATGATCGAAGCGGGTGAGAGGGATGCGGCTCACCTCATCGAGACAGATACTGCAGTTCCTGTTCTCCGAAGCTTCCGGCTCGTCACGGTACTGGTTTGTCCGTAGCCTGCTGACGAGCTCCGGATCAGCGCCTCGTGGATGGGAGCCAATCCGGTCCGACAATCGGAGAAGCGCTTCATACGTCATCTCCCCGTCGCTCTGTTATGCATTAAGAATACCATTCCGCAGGCATATACGAACACGCACCAAATAGTCACTGGTGCGAGATCTGCTTCTCCAGTTCGTATGTGTGTACAAGCCTCTCCAGAGCGGATCGCGATCCACATTGCTGCCCCGGCCCGTCTGATTGAGCATCCTCGACACACGATCTCGGTCATCCGGGAAATTATGCCGCAGGAAGGCAGACACGGCTGACTCTCCTTCCCGCATTAAAGGGCTGCGCCGCCCGTTCCCAGTCGGCGGTGCAAAGGTTGATGGTCGGGAGGTGCCGGGGCGAGGTTGCGGCGCCGGGGTGCCGGTTTGCGCTTGCCGCGCAACACGCTCGTTCAGAATGCTGTTCCAGGACGTCTCGTACGCCCTCAACCGCCGCTCTCGAGCTTCACTGTCTTCACTTTCCTCGCGAGGGCGAATGCGCTGACGAAGAACCTGTTCGCGACGCTGTTCCTGCCGCCGGCGCAAATGTTCCTGTAAGGCTTCGGGAAGGCCCAGATCTCGGCCTCGATCGGAGGGGATCCGGGGAGCAGGCCTACTTGGAGCGGGTTCTGCTGGCCTCACAGCGCTTGTATCTTCGTCACTGCTAATGTCCATCTCATCGTCAGTTAGGAAATGAGGGCCAGACACGGCATTGCGTCGGCTGTGAGGTTGGCTGAAGGGCATGCTGCTACGTTCGCGTAGGCCAACGGATGGATATGGCCTGTGAGCAGCCATTAGCGCATTTGCTCTCTCCCGTTCTCGGGTGAGAGCCTCGAGGGACACCGTCCGAGTACGGAGAGCTTCCTGCAGATAAGAGCTCCGCGCGGTGAGTGGTTCTGCAGGCACAGGGGTTTGAGTGGGTCGCGCCGCGCCCGCGCCCTGATTGGCAGCAGCCATGTTTGTCTGAGCAGCAGAGGTCGCGGAAAGCATCGATGGAGGTCTGTCTCTGGACCTCACCTGTTGACGGAAAGCGCTGTGCAAGAAGTCAAGCAGCGAATCGGAGGGTTGGCTGTGAGCTTACGACATGGGGCGACTGGTATGGAGCGGAATATCCATTGTGACAGGTGCAAGAGGGACCGCCCGCATACGCGGACGGGCACCCCGGGCAGCTTCTGAGGTCGCAGAAGCTCCATTGTCGCGGACAGGATCATACCTGTGGGATGGCGAAGGCCGAGGTGGAACTGGTGGCAGAGAAGGCGATGTGGCCCTTGCATTACTCCAGGATCTAAGACTGCTTGTGCTGTCGTACGGGCGTTGGAGCCATCTGCGGCGTAGACCCGATTCCCGTCCCGTGTGAGGCACAGGACGTTGTTCAGACGAGGATGGGCCTGGCGACTCGCGGCGTAGCGTCCCGAAAGGATCTGCACCTCGCGTTGCATCTCTTTCTGATTGTCGTGTCGGAGCTCCAGTGTCTTGCGTCGTCGGACGGGCAAGGGACGGTGCGCTGTTGGAGGAAGCGGCCTGTCGACGGAACCCTTATTAGTCACTGGCAGGGTTAAAGCGGCCAAACGCACCTCAGCAGGCCCGTCCCGCACCAATTCCCGAATGGCTGCATCAGCTCGGCGAGATGCAGCCAGTAGAGGCTCAGTTTCGGACATGAGTCGGATCTAGGGATCGTGAGCACGTGTAATAGCAGAAACGTAGCATGCCTACAAATTCAGCTTCTCCCCGCTCATCAGCGAAGGGTCGGCGAGTTGCGGCAGGTCGAGCTGACGTGCGTACACCTAAAGGTCTGTGTATGACAGTAGATCGAGCGAGAGCCTCGTCTGTGATTGCGCTACGCAAGGATTGGGAAGCCGAGCGCAATAAACGCTCAGCTTCGTCCAGATGGACTGTGGTCAGTCCTGCACGCCGAGCAGTTATGATATGCTCCCTCAAGTCCATACGGTCTTGATAGAGTGCGTTCAGTCCCTCCAATAAACGCAGATGAGTCGGTCCCAATTGGTAGGCCGTGGCTTGGCCAGGCAACGGCGTGATCGGTCGAGCGACATCTTCCGTCTCCCCAGATTGCTCAGCGGCAACATTTGCATTGCGCTCCGGTGGGTCCATCTCCAGTCCCAGACTGTTCTCTCGTGCGAATCTCGGCTGATTAGATAGTCGATCGCGCAAAGAAGTTTGTTCCGTCGCTGGCCGCGGGCGATCTGGGGGGCCTTCAGGCAGACCCGCCGCTCTTTGCGCTCTACGGAAGTTCGCTTGGACTCGCTCCTGGCTCTCTTGTACATTTTGCAATAACTGCGCGAGTTCAACTGTCGGATTTGGCAATTGCCGCTCGTGTGGCGGCCGAGTAAGAAAGCTGTCCTCCGAATCTGAGGTGCCCCAGATAGACCATGCTGGGCGGGCTGACGAGCTCGGTTGAGGTAGGTCGCGATTGACAGTAGGCCCATTGAGGGCATCGAAATGCGGCCGCCGCGGCTCACTTTCCGTATGGAGTCCCAGCACGCTAGATGCTGCAGCATGATTCTCGTTCTGTGTACCTTGGCTGGACGTCCGTAATGGAGTATCTCGAGACGGTTCCTGTCGAACATTTGAAGTCTCGATCTGGTGAGGAAAGTCCTGAGATGGGCAATGAGTTTAGAATCCAGTGCAACAGGACCGGCCATACCTGCGTGCTCCAATATAATCCCAGATCTTGCTCCGCCGCATCCGGCCGTTCGTTCCGAGGTCGATTCACAGCTCGAGGTATGCTCCCTTCGCGATTTGTGGCACGAGAGGTTGCATCTCGCATGCGAATGAGAGATTCCATTATCTGTCTGCTCGACTGGCCGCGTGATGGAACAGGCCGATCACCCTCATCCTCAGACATGCGGTGGTCAGCGTCCTCGGTAAGGCCGGCAACGACAGAGGAGACGCCTGGCAACGGGCCTCTTGTCCTAATTGGTGCTAGGCGCATGTGGCGGTTATCGACTTCATGAGAAGTCTGCGTGCCGCGATTGGTCGTCGGCTCCGCCTCGTTGGTCCGAGGAGGTTGTACATCTGCTGATCTTGATAGTCGACCTTGCGAAGGCCCAGCAGATGCGGAGGGAGCGGGACCAGGATCTCGCCTATGTCGACTAAAATCAGGAAAGAGGGGTGTTCGACGTTCACCAAACGGATCGATTGAGTCGTGTGGATAGTCCAGCTCTTGAGCGGAGGGAGCGGGACCAGCATCTCGCCTATGTCGACTAAAATCAGGAAAGAGGGGTGTTCGACGTTCACCAAACGGATCGATTGAGTCGTGTAGATAGGGTGCTCTTGGAGGACTTCGGTTCTGCATCGGTGCATCAGCCAGCGGATGCCGGAGCACCTGAGCGGATGAGCCTTGCGACGCAGTAGGCGAGAACTGAGATTCATCGCTGTTCGGACTGCTCGATGTGCGGTCAAAGTAAGGTGTTGCGAACCGAGCTACGGGTGGGCTCTCCGGCATGAACCGCGGAAGGGGCGGCGGAGGTGTATGCAGCACAGGGTGAGTGAGTGGGCTGTGCGGAGCAGGCGGCGGTTGATGCCGCACACCGGACTGGCCAGCGGGGAGCATTGATGGACCTCCGATGGACGGATGACGTAGCCAGTTAGCTTCGAACAGAGGCAGAGGCGGAGATGTCGGTACTTGAGATAAGCGCTCACTAGCACCTAGACGAGGCAGGACGGTGCCCGATGCCCGCGATGCGTTCTGCGAGCGCGGCAGCGATAGAGACAATGGTGCGTGTCGTTCAGGTAGGGCGTTCTGAGGACGAGCACCCATGTCAGAGTACGTCTCCCGAGGGAAGACTAGGCCGACGCTTGATGAGGAAGCAGTAGAGTCCCGCACAGAGGGTCGGAGTCCACCGAAGAGGTCGCCGAAGCGAGGCGCGCCAGTCCGTGCAGGGGACGTCGTACGAGGTGAGGGCGATCCGCGCAGAGGAGCGATGGTGTCGGAGAAGTTCTGCGCCCGAGCAAGTTCGCTCCTCACTTGGTCTGTCGATGGAGGAGATCGAGCACGATGCTGCGAGCTCTGCGGCGTTTCGTCGGGAGTGAGCCAAGGGTCGTCGGAGGAAGAGGACGACCGCTGAGTAGAGCGCTCGAAGGTGGATATCGACGGCAGCTGGGCGCCGAGCCTCGGTCGAGAGGTCGTCGATAGCTGAGCAACAGAGGACGAGGCTTGCGGTTCGTCCATATCCATATCCATCTCGGAAGCGGAGGTGTCCCGGTCGACGCTAGTACGATTGTCGACAATGCCGCCAGTAGGCGTACGATCTGCCTGCTGATCTTCCAGCTCCATTTCTCGTACGCCCCGCTCCATAGCCGACGCCCCGCTCATAGCCCTGCTCGAACTTGCAGTGCGCTGCTGCTCGGCTCTCGGCGCGCTCACGTCCTCGTCGCTCCGGCGGCGTTTTGTCCGGTCCTCCTGCCCCTCTCCGGACGCCTGTTGCTCTGGACTTTCTAGTGACCGCTTTGTTGGTCTTGCTGTCGTCGTGCTCATGGGTTCTGGCGAGCCCACTGGACCAGGAGTGGACGACGACATGTGAGTATAGGGTATAGGAGTGATGAGTTAGCGGTTCAAGGTGAGTGAATGCGGTTTGGCGCGCGGGAGGCGATGTGGTCAGAGTCCCGGTTGATGCCGCGGCTAAGTATAGGCGAGTGCTGACAGCACAGCTTCGCTCGCCTTTCACCCCCATCGCAACGGTAATATTCAGTAATTTTGAATGCCGTTCGTTAGCTACTTTCAATCTCGTTCCGTTTACTGTCTATGATACGGTACAAGGTGTGACAGGATATGCGGAAAATGATACAAGTGGTATCGGACCGAGTAATGTCGACAGGCGTATGCGGTACCCAACGGTCGGCATTCGACCCCTACACACCCTCCTCGGCAGGAAGCGCTTCTCTAGCTCATACATCATTTCGTCGCATACTTCTCCGTCCACTCTTTCGATATCGCCTGAGCACCCTTGAGATCCTCCTTGTAGTGCTTTGCGACCTAAAAAAGCAAAAACAATCGATGAGTCAGACAGCCAGTGACTCAGAATAGGTTCACGCACATCTGTGGCCAAAGGGTCGTCCGGATTAGGAGAGGACAGCAGTGCTTGTACAGAGAGAAGAACAGTCCGGATCTGAAGCGCAGGAGACCATTTATCTGACTGGACGTCAGTATCATTGATGCATAAATACTGCATAGCCAAAGACGCACCTTTCAGAATATCAAGGCAGATCCGTCCGAGCTTGTCTGCGATATAGTCAGGATCGCCGGGAATTCGAATGGGTAGATGTATGCGCACCGATATTGGGATGGTAGATCTTCGTCAGAAAGCGGACCTTTGGCGGCGCCATCGGGTACTCCTCCGGCAGGAAGAGTTCCAGGTGGAAGATGCCGCCTGGTGATCGGTCAGCATGCAGATCTCGGTGTGCATGATGAGAGATAGAACGGTGCTCAAGGTCGACGCAAGAGAGTACGAAAGGGCAGAACGACGGCGCCAAGCGAATATAGATACCGCTACTGGTACTGCCAGCGACTGAACGCTTGGAGCGTAAAGTGGCAAAGACCCAAACTAGGTACGCACCAGCAAACGGGCTTCCGTCCGGTCCCTCCACAGTCACATCAAAGTACCTGACATTGTCCTCATGCGGAACAGCAGTAATACCAGGCGCAGGGTCGTTCCTGAGTCGTTCAGTCTCCTACAGCGCAGATCGCAGCAGTTGAGCGCCTATGCCAGATTGACTTGCATGACCAAGCTTACTTTCAGGATCCTCTGTGCCCGGCTTCAGTAAGCTAATCATTTATAGATAGCATTTATGTTTACCCACCTTGGGGAGAGACATGGGTCGTAAGGATGTACAACAGACGGAGAAGGAGAGAGCAGGACGTTCTAGGGTGCAGTCTATCCACAGTGAGTGACCTCGAGGAGGTCGTGCGTGCGCGGGGAATGAGCGATGATCACCGGAGGCAAAACGGCTCCTATTTTTGGTGGGTGGGCGCTTTCCTCCTCTATTAGGCAATTTACTTACAGCTTCTCAAATTGATTGCAGCCCCAGAAATTAAATCCAGCAGATTGAATTTTGAATGGGGAGATCTTATCTAGTAGGGAGAGATACGCTATGTCACGGTGGTAACATATCGCTGGCAGGAGATAGAGAAGATATGATGTGTCACGTGACGACCCTCTGACGCGTAATGTAATTTTGGCTGTCCCGCCTCTGCTTCATACGACCACTTTACGTGTCGAACGCGACTGAAACTCTGCTAAGCTCAGACAAACGATGGATGATACACAGGAGGTGAGAGGTTCCTGCTGTGGTCATGATGAATGGACATCACGCTAAGCAACCATACCGTACAGGAAGGACCTTCAGGATGGGTCAAGCTGATCAGCGAAGATGGCTTCACGTTCATCCTTCCTGAGAAGGCTGCTCAAACAAGCGGCTTCTTCAAGAGCACGCTGAACAGTACTGGCAAGTCATCGTCTTCGACCGGCTCACAGGCCGTGGACGCATGCTAAACGGTGGACTAGTGGGCTTCCAGGAATCTGAAACGAAGGTCATCCGCTGCGGCGAGAGGTCGGCACCAAATATTCTCATGGCAATATACGAACTAAAACGTCCGCTTGTCCAGAGCTGCGGTACTGGAAACTGTTGTTGAATATCTCGTCTTCAAGGCCGAGTTTGGCAATGCCGCAGCCAAGAACGCGATCCCTGACTTCACGAAGCGGATACCAGCTGGACTCGCGCTCGAAATGTCAGTCATTCCTTTCCGCTCTGCTACACTAGCTGATCGCTCAACGTAGACTAATGGCCGCCGATTTCCTGGATTGTTGATGCATATATGCATGCGGACTGATCTTGCAGCGCCTAAACGATGTAGGAGGGTAGGGTCGTTTTGCGAGCGAGATGCAGCTTCGAAGAGCAAGAGTTACCGCCGCAAACATGACAGCTATGTGAGCGCGTTGTTACGCCTGCTCTCCATTTGTATTCCACATATCATGTAAACTACCCAATAAAATGCCAAATGCCGCTCTCAGAAGAGCGATAAGTCGTCGGATAATAGGTATGTCGGCATCAATTAGACCTTCTGCATAGCCACCCACAACTGCCTCCGCGTCTCAGCAGTGCTGGTCCTCGTCGTCGTCCAAAAGTCCTTCCTCACCGACCTCGCCGACAACCCCTCCAAATCAGCAAAAGTGAGTACGACATCCTCGTCGTTGAAAGCGTGCGGTCCGTGTCCAGGAGCATCGGAGACAGTAGAGGGAGTGGGAGAGAGGGCGGGATGGATGGCGGATGTGATGGATGGGTTGGGTTCGGGATGGATGCGGTTGGGTTGTGAGCGCGATAGAATCGGGGACGGACACGGGCTGCATGCTGTTGGGACAAGGTTCGCTGGATGTGGTCTGACCGCTATGTGTAGATGAAGGTCGAGATCGACTCTTTCTCCGGCTACAAGATCTACCCTTCGAAGGGTAAGCTGTTCGTTCGCGGCGACTCCAAGGTGCGCTCCCTCTATACCTCGTCTCTCAAGTCAGAGCTGACACCCCATCCAGGTCTTCCGCTTCGCAACCTCCAAGAATGCCTCGCTTTTCCTCCAGCGGAAGAACCCGCGTAAGATCAGCTGGACCCAGCTGTACCGTCGCATGCACAAGAAGGGCACGACGGAGGAGGTTGCCAAGCGCCGGTCGCGCAAGGTCGTCAAGCACCAGCGTGGCGTCGTTGGTGTTGACCTGGCCAGCCTGATGGCCCGCAGGACGGAGAGCAAGGAGGTCCGTGAGAAGGCTCGTTCTGAGGCTATCGCCAAGGCGAAGGAGGAGAAGAAGGCGAAGGAGGCTAAGAAGAACAAGGTGCGTTATCCTTATCCATCACACGTAGGGCATCGATCTGATGTGAGGTGCAGCCCGCTCGTCCCGCTGGTGGTGCTTCCACCGCTCCCCGGGTGTCCAAGCAGCAGATGAAGGGTGGCCGGGGTGGCCGTTAAGCGTGTGCTGTGAGGGGTTTTCGGGAGCTGTTCATGTATAGCCTCTATGACATGAATGTATACATGCGCTATGCTTTGGCTCTGTTTTCGATGGTTTCCTCCAGGTCTTCTGGTTGTCCTCCGATTCATGAGCACACTACTCGTATGGAATGGTGCAAGGCTTCGGTGCTACCCTGGTATTGGGTAGGTCCCATGCTACATCGACAACAGCCTGGGCTACTCGATCCTGTGAGATGCCACTGCCCCTTGGCTTGTTGTAAGATCAGGACGACCACCGCAACCCCTTGCATATGCGCAGGGAGATAACTCAAGAGATCAAAAGCCGCTTTCATTCCCACACAACACCTTGAACACTATCTAGACACATAGATCAATACCAACCCCTACAATTCTCAGCCCCACAATAACACGTCGGCTTGAAGGGAATGTCCTCCGGTACTACCGCATGACTCGGCGTATACATGAACGTCAGTTCCTCCCCAGCCTCGATATCCCTATTGGCGATGAACATCAGTCGGCCGGGGTGATGTTTGGCAGGAGCTTCGTAGTTGACGGTGCGCACGATGAGGTTGGGGTCGCAGGAGTTACTAAATGCAAGTCAGTTTGGGTGGGTGGGTGTGAAGGAGCGGGGATGGAACGTACTTGATAAATCGTGTCCAGTTCCCGCAGTATTCGGCGTCGACGGAGAACTTCCCTTCGAGGGAAAGGTCTTCCCGCTTCTCTTCCGCATCGAGGTCAAATATGTAGTTACCCTTTCGTCTTGCGCCTTCTTCTCGCGTTCTGGACCCAATCTCAGTTAAGAGAAGAGTGGATGGGGGAGAGACGTACATAAACTCGCCCATGTACATCCCAAGCACTTCGCCCCTCTTTAGATCTTCTGCCGTCCTCACTCCCCACCCACAAGATTCAGTCTCGAACACCTCCACCACATGTTTCCTCCTTCGCTGGGCAACCGAAAACTGACACTGTTCCTTATCGCACAAACAGTACTATTCCGCGTAACGTAAGTATGCGGACGAGAGAGTGAGCAAGGAAGGAAGCTCACCCGATTACATTCCTGCACAACGACATGCGACGGAAACTCGAACGTAAACAAGCCCTGCTCGTCATACGCATATTTGCCCTTATACGTCTTCTGCTGCTTGTGGCAGTCGTGTCGACCCGCCCGTTTGGGGGGCTTGATCGTGCACTTTTCGTGTTCTTCCCAGCAGACATGTTCGAATGCGTTGGGGAGGAAGCGGGTGTGTGGGTTCTGGTGCACTGTCTGTACTCCACTGTGGACTCTGTCAGCTTCATGCGACACGAAAGGGGAGCAGGGAGGCGCGCGGAGGGGAGTATACAGGAGCGCGGCGGGGCGGAGAGGAGAAAGGGGAGAGGGGAGAGGGGAGAGGGAAGAGAGAAAGAGAACGACGCACTAAAAATACTCCGACTCCAAATACGTAAACCCCGGCGCAACATCCGGCACCGAACTCCTATCACTATACACCCTCCCGACAATGAACACCTTCGCAGCGCGCGTCTTCTGGACCTCGGCGTCCCACTGGGCTTGCATGATCGCTCTCGCACCGGCGGGGCGGGGGATGCGGCCGTATACTTGCGCTGGGGGTGGGGCGGGGGCGGGGGCGGGGTCGGGGCGGGGTTTGGGCTGGGAGGCGGGGGGACGGTGGTGGTCGGCTGCTGATGGGCGGGGCCTGGATTGGGATTGGGACTGCAGGTGCGGTTGTGCTGGAGGTTGAGGTTGGGATTGGGATTGGGACGATGATGCTCGAGCCTGCGCAAGCCCAGCAAGCGTACTAGTCCTCGCTGCAAAACTCGACACCAGACTCCTAATAGCGCCCGTCACCCCCTGCTGCTGCCCCTGGGACGCCGGCCTGGCCCGAGGAGTAAACTCCGTCTCAGCCTCAGCCACCGCTAACGGCGCAGGCTCCTGCAGACTGTGGATGGAGGAAGAGATTGAGGCCGAACGACGCCGGCCAGGGAGGGTGAATTGAGCGATTTGGACGGGTTTGGAGGCTGCGGCTAGCTGGCCGCGGATCGTGGGGGAGGGGAGGGGGCGTTGGGAGCTGGAGGTGTTGATGCTGTTGATGCTGTTGAGGGGTTGGGGGGAGGGGTCGATTACTTGGATGGGGATGCGGACGCGTCTCGGACGGGGAGGAAGAGGGGTACCCTTGCTCGCGTCTCGTGGGGTGGGCGTATCAGCCAGACTGGATGGCTTGGCCTGGAAGGCCGGGCGAGGAGGAGGGGGCATACTCTCCGCCTCTGGCGTCCTCATATCCACCTGCGCTAGCCTCGGCCTCGGCAGGAGAGCAGCAGCAGGAAGCTCAACAACATCACTATCCCCCTCTCCCTCCCCGTCCTCGTCCCTTCTCGCGACTAACGGCTTCGTCCCCAACGGCGGACTAGGCCCAGAAACAGAAATAACAGTCTTCCTCGCCCTAGCCGGCTTCGCTCTAACCGGCGCAGGCCTGCGCGGCTGGGACTGTGGCTGGGGCTGGGGAGGCCGGGGCGTATAGTCCATCGGGTCGTCCGGCAGGCTCTCCTCGTCGTCGGAGAGTTGGTAGATCGGGGTTTTGGTCACTGACGTTGACGTGGACTTGATGCTCCGCGGAGTTGGGCGGGGTCCTGAGGGAGCGGGAGGAGGACGGGGAAAGGTGAGCTCCACTTCGGAAGAGCTAGAGGAATCAGAGATGACCCATACATCCTCCGCCTTCGTCGTTCCCCTCTTGACACTGATCCCCCTCCCAATCGGTGTGGTCGCCGTCCGCTCCTCAGCCTTCCCGGAGCGCGAGGAGGGCTTGACCCCAATGCCGTTGACGGGCGATGAGGAGGATCCCCCGGCCAGAAGCTCGCCCTCCACTTCTTCGGATTCAGAGATCTCGTGATGAGTCTTCTTTAGCCTGCGCGCGGCGGGGAGAAGGATGGCGGAGGAGGAGGAGGGGAATGGGTCGGTGTGGTAGTCGGGTTGTTTTCGTTTGCCTAGGGTGGTGGAACTGGAGGCTCGGGAGGGCGAGGAGCTCTGGGAGCTTGTGGGGCGGGAGGCGGAGGATTGGGAGCCGCGCGGACCTAGACGGGCGTGTGAGGTGCTGTCTTTTGAGGGAAGGAGGGTGGGGACGTACTCGTAAAGCTTGGAGGCTTCACTCCTCCTGATTGAGATGACCCCGGCGTGCTCGTCCCTACATGGATAATCTCATCAGACTGTGCTATGCTGGACAAGATTAAGAATAGAGGGCGCACCGTTCGTCTTCACCCCGTTCACCGACCCTTGCAGCCCAACCAGGGGGATGTGCACCTCCGACCTAGCGGCCATACCCTTCTATTCCTGCTCGCAATCTTCGCTTGCGCTCTATGGAGGCCTTGGTTCGATGTGTTGCGTGTCCTTGACCGCCGCTGAGACGTAGGGTATCAGGTCGGATCCAGCTCAACAGCGCGTCCGGCCGCTTTAACAGTCACACCCTTCCTAGCAGCTCGCCGTTCGTCGAAAGCTGTCACTCCCAACCAGTGAAGGGGAATCGGCAACCAGCAACCAACGTCAATCTTAGCAGAAGAAACGAGAAGAACTAGTGCTGCAGGGAGCCAACAACGCCGTTGATGGCCGTTTGGATACAAAGGACGGCGTTGGGCGGCGACACGAGGCCAACGAAGGCACGCGTCGCGGAGGCTTTTGGCCGAAAGTGCTGAGCGGCGACCTGAGACCAACACGGCGTCGTCGAGTGGGCACAGGTTGTTTGTTCTCTGACTTAGTCAGTAACTATCGCGAGGTTGGAATGGCTTTCGAGGTTGGGGAGGTTGGCCAGGGTTGCTAAGGGGTTGAGTGGCAGGGTGGGCCGGAGCGAGGTTGGTGGGCCTTTGCGGTGCCTAGGGAGGACACGAGCCCTGGTTGAACTGACCTAGTCCATGCTTATGCTGCTCACATCACCTTGCAGTGACTTTATTATCCCTTCCCAGATAGTACGATGCACCGCCCTGCAATTCTCTCGGAGCATAGAAGATCTTATCCATCTACTCGAGCTACTGGGATAATAGGCGAGAAAAGTCAGGCTGAAGATCATACCCCCGACACTCAGTGTATCAAGTCTAAGCAAACCTACTAACAAAGGCCAGCTTCAACCCCTGAAGCTGCCGGGCAGAGCGCTGGTCCTGAGCGCCATTTGCCATCAAGTAAGCGGTATGCAGTGAGTTTGCTGCTGCTTATCGCACTCCGTCCTTCATCCAATACGAGTCAGACGTGCCATATCATTCTTCGTTCATGCGAACATACTTTAGGGGCCAACAGAAGAGAGAACAGAACGCCGCGGTTGGACAGACTGGTAATCCAAACCAAGAGTTGAAATGCGTTTGGACAGACTGGTAATCCAAACCAAGAGTTGGTCCCCGTGATAGAGTCAAGAGTAAGCGCTCCCCCAAGGAGCGAGCTAAAACCGCGAAAAAAAGGTGAATTTGGACAGGTTGGTAATCGAAACCAAGACCTCTCGCACGTCACGTGACGTGTCAGTCAAGTGCTAAGCGAGCGCTCTACCGCTGAGCTACATGCCCGTTGGAGGTTTTCAGGAGGTAAAGTATACCCATGTCATCAAAATGCTTTTATAGCGATGTAGGAACACGAGGGTTTGCTCTAGTAACGAAGCAGACAGGCCCAGAAGGGTTAGGGGCTTTTAGACAGTCAAGCTTCAAGTGGACGCTCTACATTGTCAAGCCCACGTCATTGTCATGTATGAACAACAAGTTGATCGAAAGAGAACGGAGTGGATGTGGTGTGAGTGTCGTCATTCAGCGAGTAAGTAGGGGTAGAGAAGCATCATAGCATCTTGTGCTCCCGGGAGGTCGTGCTACGAGGAGCTGGCACCTGGACGAGTCCACCGACTTGGAAGAAGAATGGCGAGGACGATTTAGGCCGTGGTGACCATTGTTTCAGTCGTTACAGAGGAGCGCTTCTAGAATGGAAAGTCGCCGTAGGAGGGCTTCCTTGCTGGAAACACTGCGTTTCCCGGTGGATCGAACCATTGCTGCTACGGTCGGGTCTGTTCGGCAGGACGAAGGCGCCCTCTTCAGGCTGCAACTGGATCATGCGTAATTCCTGAAGAACATCCACGCTCATCCAGGAATCTGACGCACGAAGCGGTGGAGTGGTCTCGAGGGAAACACCCCGCCAAAAAGCGGAGAGCAGCAGGCGAAGAACGACCACACTCGAGTACTGCCTCGAGTGCTGCACCTCACGGGCAAAGCAACAACAACACACACACAGCAGAAAAAGAAAATATCATACAATTCAGAACACACAGATCCACAGCGCCGTCACCCTCGCCCTTCACCCATAGCAAAGAGGCGGAAGCGGGCTCATCGTTCGTTCGAAGAATCATCACAGCGTCAAGCGTAAGTAGGAGATAAGGGTAGGAGACTTGGGGGAGACCGTCTACTGGGCGGCAGAAGCGGGAGAAGGCGAAGAACGCCTATTTGTGGAAGGACTTGACGATGGGGACGATGATAATGACGAGGAGGACTGCGATGCCTACTCCGATGAGGATGCGCATCTGTTCATGTCCATTCGTCAGTGCTATTCTGGAGCGGGCCGTCGAGGCGTGACGGCGGGTATATGGCGAGAGGGTGTGGGTGAGAGGGCATGGGGACGCACCTTCATATCCTTCCACCACATGTTCTTCCTCACCCTGTTCGCGCCGCGCCTGAACCCTTGTGCGGACATGGCGAGGTTATCTGCGTCGCCAAACAATCCCAATCAGCTCAGTTCGACCTTCCCTCTTCCCAAGCGAGAGGACGAGGACGAGGACGCACCAGTCTTATCGCGCAAAACGTCGATCCTCTCCCCCCGCTCAGCAACCTTCGTGATGTTCTCACGCATGATCCCGACCGTGTCGTCGATCTGCTGCTGGATCGCAGCGGTCTTGCTGTTTCCTGCTGCTGCCGGCGCGGCGGGGGGTGCGCCTCCGCCAGAGGAGGAAGAGCCGCGCGGGACGTAGGGGTCGTAGGGCTCGCTGGACATTTTGGATTTTGAGTTGGGTGGTTTCTAGAGGAAGCGTATGTATCAGAGCGTGTTCTTCGCTAGAAGCAGAGTATATGCTGGTGGTGGTGGTGGTACAGGAAGAAGGGGTATGCTTACCAGCTGTATGAGATCAGGATGGTACAGACAAAGGAGGATGCCGTGGGTCGCAGTCGAACGCAGCGGGACGACGAGGCGGTGAGGTAAGGGCGACGGGAGCGGTTGCGGAACTCGTCGCGCGTTGACCGTTGGACGATGACGACCCCACTCAGACGCCACTCGGAGTTGAGGGGGACGGAGACAATTGATGACACAGCCACCAGGGGGCGGTGAAGGGGCGAAAGGAGCGGGGAAGGTTGCACTCCACTGTTTGTTTGCTGCCTGGCACTTGCACTTATCAAAGAGCAACCATGACGAGCTTCTAAATCGCGTCTTCAGGCCTGGGGAACCTAGGGGACGGGTTTGTGACATTTTGATATTTCAGCCGGACCGCCACCGCAGTGCCCGTCTTCTGTCTTCCTCCCCCGACGACGGACGTTGAGATGCATGCTCACTTGCATCATGCTAGAAGCACTGAAACATCTGTCGCCTGAGTCTCCGCCTAACCGTTGACTTATCTTCTACTGTGCGATGCTATCCGGGGTCTGGATTCATCTTCGTCTCAAAAGCGCTTATTACGATCACGTTTACTACCCGGCGGACGGGCCAGCTAAGGCCTACCCCGTTGATTGAGCGTGCCAGCGAACTCCTCCGTTCTAAATTCTGTTACTAGCTTGGTTCCAGTCTGGGCAGCACAATGGCAAACATCATCAAACCGAGGACCAACAGCCCGTGCGACTAGGTGCATAATGCTGGAATCTGAGCGGAGTATTGTGGCCTGGCTCCCTGGCCACAGACCGCATATTGCTCGGATTGTCAAGGGACCGCTTCAAGATGCGAGCATACAGGACGTGTTGTCCGCCTGAGCTCATTCGGAGGTCTGAGGTACAGGAGAAGGCCAAACTGCAACATGATCCTGATATCGCCGACTCCGTCTCACCTCCCGACACTAACCACTGACCCCCATTCATTTCCAGCAGGCTCATTCTTTTCCGCCTTGCCACTCGCCACGATCGAAAAGTCATGAGGATAAAAAAGCGGCTCCGTGGGCGAACTGGAGCAGGGAAGACCTTCAGCAGTGACCTCCAATTCGTCCCAGATGCCGCCTTCGCGCTCTCGAGCACAACGCCGCGTGTTGAAGAAAAGAAGGCACCCTCAAAACTTCGATCCAGACGCGCCTGGCGTGCAAAGAAGGACACCTCGCATACGTCTCTCCCGCCTTACGCTAGCAGTCGAAAGTGAAACGAGCCAGACATGGAGCATCGCCAATATCGGTCGAGGACGGCAGTCAGCAGCGTCCCCCGCTAGCCTGGCCGTCCGTCTTTGGCTGGCACCACCTCAAACCGGAAGGGCATCTCATCGAGAGCTTGTGCAAGATCCCCAGCCGACCGAGCCCACGGGGGCCACACTTGTCCCAAACGCAAGTGCTGCGCGACCGCGATCCCCCGCGCTTACGTCCTACAGCGCCTCGTCTCAACGCTACCTCCAGCAGTCGGTGCCCTTCGCGAATCGTGTTGTGGAGCATATGTTGGATGGCTCGAGCCTTTTGGAGTTTCAGGCGACGTCACGCTTGCGTACTCAAGAGCGAAAACGGATCCGCTGGAAGAGATTGTTGGATTGGATGAAGAGAAGGGACGGTCCGTGAATTAGTCTTGCAGACAGTGTATATGGACGAGAGTGTTCGGGACACAACAGATCCTCCAGTCCTGCTGGAGACGGAGTTGTAGTTGTTGTAGATAGCCACATCCTTTCCCTAATGCTCCCCTTCCTAGATGTATTGTAACGATCAGTTAATGTCCTCGGTGCAGAGGATGCGGATGTCTTCCCAGGAGATGGAGACGCAAGTCTAGGCCCCTGTAGGGTGAGCAGGAGTCCCTCCATAACACCACTCCCCCTCAATCCTCACGAAATTCCTCGTGTCCTCCAGATCCCGACTCGGACTTTCCCGGACCAAATACGGCAGCCGCACTTGAGGATCGGCCCGAACGCGCTGTGTCGTGTAGGAGACCAGGGTGAGATATGGAGCTACTGCTGCTATTGGAAAAACCAAAGGGCTCAGTTGAGTCCATATGCTCGGCAATGCATCGGGTGTGACGCCTTGGGTATGTGGATCCTTCAGCTGTATGCGTTTCAGAGCGGGGAAAGGTGGTGGGCCATAGTCGGTGATCGCTCCATACGTCCGCTATTCTCGCCCGTCAGCGCACTCCGAGAAGGGAAAGAATGAGTGACGAACGGAAATACCCTTAATGATCACGCCCGTGATGACCAGCACCTCGAGATGAGGCAAAGATTCCCCGATCAGAGCGCTTATCTCTGGCTCCAGCATCGGCAGACGCAGTTCCAGGTGAGTAAGTGGACCAGTCGAGTGGAAGAGCGAGAAAAACGCCTCCTTCCGCAAAGCTGCCAGACGAGGATTCGAGATCGACCAGGTTCGGATCATCATCTTCGTGATCGGCCGAGTGAGGGCTAAGCGGCCGCACTGTAGATCGCCGCGGATGCAGGTCAACGAAGGAAGCAAGTCAGGGTTGGAGGTAAGATGGTCCATCAGAGCGATGCGGTCTTCCTGCCGGGTGCTTTCGAACTCGAGATATCGCAGTTCTTCTAGTTTCCTGTTACTGAAGAAGTCGAGGAGATTCTGGACAGAGCCGAGGCGCGCTCCCACCCGGAAGGGGATGGTTATCTCCAGAGTCTTGAGTCGGAAGGGCCATTGATCAATGCTGTGCCAGAACGCGTTGTTGTACGAGGCAACTGAGATCGAAAGACTCGTAAGCCCGTACATGAGCGAAATCGTACGGAAGTACAGCCGGAAAAGGCTGGGGCCGAATAGGTTGTGCCGGAATCGTTCCATGTTACGAGGCCGACCTCGGGGGCCGGAGATGTTGATCGTTACGGACCGGACGTAGCGGGCCAGCTGGGGGCGCCGTTGGATAGTCTGGCATAACTTGATGGGTGATATGATTCCCTGCCCTAGAGAAATGCGAAGGTAGAGACGTCGATCGACGAGCTCGCAAACTGCTTTGCTGGTTAAGCGGAAACGCAGCACATCAGCGAGGTCGAGGATGGAGGCAGCGATGTCGTCCAGGACTTTCGCAGGCAGAGTTCGGGGTGACGCATTGACGTTCTGAAGTGCTTCCATGGAAGGTCGGATGAGAGGCTTTGTTCTGGGGATGCTGGAGGTTGATGTGAGGCACTTGTACTGAGCAAAGAAGTGAAACGACTGTCCACATCACGCACGACATCACGCACAGCTTCCAAAGAGGCGGTTGTTTGATGTTCGCCAACATTCTGATACACTCCAGTGCGCACGGTGATATTATCACCCACAGGCAGACCAAGACATCGTGGAGCGATGCAGAGCATCGAGGGCGGTGCTGAAAGCCAGTAGCAAGGGTAAAAAGATTGGGTAAACGAAAACCAAATTGGATATTGTTACAGATGCTTGATCAAAAGGGAAGGATCGCGGTATGCAGCAGAAGAAGTTCGAAGAAAGGTTGTCTCCTAGGTTCCGGAACCGAGGATATAGAAAACGGAGTAGGCCGAGCACGCCACCAGCTGCACTCTAGCATGTTGCGGCAGGCTCTCCGACTGAACGCCGTATGGCAAGCAGTCAGCGGAAGTTGATGTTTGCGAGAAGAAAGATGAACCCAAGACCCAAGAAAACCACGACATCCGGTCAGCGATCAGAGCGCAGAGATCTGCGTGATCAGGAACTGTTTCTCGTCCTGCAAAAAGTGTTAGCGCCATGTTCCGCGGGGAAGGGCATGTTTCAAAGAAGCATGAAGTATGGATAGTCCTGTGACGACGTGCAAGCCCCATAGGGGCGGTAAAGCACGAGAAAGTGACAAACGGCATGATAAGGATGATGGGGATAGAGGGTATGGAATGACCAGGAAGCTGACGTGGGAATTGGGACTCGAGGGACGTGCAGGCAAGGGCCAAATCCTACAGCCCATATACCAATCCCAACGGTACAACAACCCCATCCTCAGTGAAGAGCCAGAAGAGCGAAAAAAAAAAGGAGCGTAAGAAGGCTAAGAAGCAGAGCATAACGCACCATGAACTGCTCATCCTCCCTCCTATCATTATGGAAATCGGCCAAAAAAGCAAGCAGCTTGTCCTTATTCCTCCTCAGGATATTCTCGATCTGTGGCGGTTTTCTCGGGTTGGCTACGAAGACCTGCGCAAGCGTTAGCTGGGGTATTTAACGGAGAATGGTCGTTAGAGCCCCAAGGGGAGGGGAGGGGAGGGGGAAGAAGGTATGTGGGAGGGATGTGAGCGGCAAGAAGAGAATACCGGCGCTGCAGTCTCCATGCAAAAAAGGGGGATCGAGGGCCGGCTTTGCCCTCCCTTATCTCGAGGAACAACGATGGGACGGAGTATATCGAGTAATATGGGAAAGCAGGTACGGCACGCGTACCTTGAACACATGAAAAGCCTCAAACTGGATATTCCTGCTCTTATCCCTCAAAAGATTCATCATCACCCGCAAATTCCCGTCGCTCCCAATATACCGCGTCATGACGTTGAAGTTTGCCCGGTCGAGCAGGATCTCGCCGAGGAGCTTGAGGGACTGACGTTTGGTGACGTAGTTGTTGGAGGATATGAGGGTGGCGTAGGTTAGGAAGAACTGGGGAGGGGGGCGCGGGCGTTAGCCTGCGCTCGACTGGGAGGGGGAGGGGAGGAGGCGGGGAGGCGGGGGGAGAGGGCAGGAGAGGGGGGTGGTGAGGAAGGCAGATAGGCAGAACAGGGGGAAGAGGGGAAAAAGATATGTTGAAGGGAAGCGGAAGATGGGAGATGGAACAGGGAGTGGGAGGAGGAACGCACCCGATCATAGTTCTGCTCCAAGTACTCGGCGACCATCGCCTTATGCCGCGTGAGCGTATCCCTGAAATTGGCGAACGCGTCGCACGAGACGCCGAAGGTGGTGGTTTCTATGTAGCTTGGGAATTGGTAGAACCTGGGCGTGTGGTTAGCTCTGTCGGGGAAAACGAGCGAGGGATAGCCGCGGGTGGCGATAGGGCGAGGAGAGACAGGGGACGGCGATAGATAGGAGAAAGAATCGTGGCAGAAGAGCAGAAAGAGAGGTTGGAGGAGAAGTGAAGGACGCACTGATCCGACCACAACAACACCCTCGCCAACGGCTCATGCCTCAACATCTCCCTCAGAATCATCCCCGTATTCAGCGCCACGCTCTCATTCTCATACCCCCTCAGCGTGACAAAAACCACGTCCTGCCTCGTCGCCAAATAATCCACCGTAGGCCAGCGAGCGCCGATCTGCCGCCTAAGCAGGTTGTTGAAGATCTGCGAAACGTCCTTGCGCGCTTCGAAGTCGAATTTGGCGATGCTGTGCACGAGGGAGAGGAGGAGGTCGGAGGTGTAGACTTCTTGCGAGAGCTGGGCGACTTGTTCGGGTGAGGGCTCTTCTGCACCATGCCACGTCCAAATGCCAAACACAACCACAACCACAACCACAACCACAACCACAACCACAACCAGGACCAGGACCAGAACCAGAGCAACAACGACTATCGTCAGCAACCGACTTCGAGCCGAGATGAAAAAGGCGCACCCCCATCCAACCCAAAAAGAATCCCCTTCATAGCACCCAACCACTTGCTCACATCCTCGCTCCCCCTCCTGCGCGCATCAGACCCAGGCGGAGCCTGCTCGACACGGCCAATCGCGTCCCTCAGCGAACGGACGACATCGCTCGGTCCCCGGGAGCGGGATTTGAAGAAGTTCATCTTCCTTGTTTTGCTGGGGGTTGGGGCTGTGGTTGTAGTGAGGGGAGGTATGAGGGGGAGGTGGAGGTGGAGGGGTATAGGCTGGTTGAGGAGGGAGGGGTGGAACACGTTGGGTTGGATGTTTGGTCCGTTGGTGTTGGGCGGCGAGGGGCGACGATATCGTGCGGTGGAGTGTCCTTCCTGGCGTTACTGGCACTTGCTTGCCGCTTACCTACGGTGGAGGACAATAGATGTCGATAAGAGCCAACGACGTGAGAAGAGGAGAAAGCGAACAGGAGCTTCGAGGTAAACGTCAGACGACCCCTCAACCAACGACAACGTCCCGGCCCTTAGCGCCCCTCTTCGGCAGCCGCCGACAGGAGGGAAAGGGAAGGGGATGACGCGACCCGGCGACCTTTTCCCTATATAGTAACTCTCGTCCTGGCCTCGGATGACCAGCTGGGAGAGGCAGGGGATGGCAGGTTGTTGATCGGATTTGCTGCTGATGATAGTGATGCTGATGATGCTGCTGATCCTGATGTACTGATGATGATAATGAGGACGAGGAGGCAGGGGTTTGTCAGTGCTCGAACACGCGTGCCGTGCGTCGCGCGTTGCCGGATTCGGATGTTGTTGTCTTGCCCGTGCCTGTTGCTAGCGGGATTCTTGAGGTCTCGGTCGATGGGGATCGATCGGCTCGATTCGATTTGGAAGCTGGTGATAAGTATCGATTGAAAGGTGTTTTACAGGGGTATGCTACGACAAACTATGCTATGCTACGATACAATATATGCTAACACATGCGGTTCGTGAACTTGCCTTTTTTCGCGCTCGGCAACTCCCGTCGGCGATAACAGCCAAAGGTGGTTTCACGGAGCAGCACGCCCCTACCACCTCCCCAACACCCCCTCCGCATACGTCCTCAACATCCCCAACCCATGATAAACCGCCACATTAACGACCGTCCTCAACCTCCTCCTGGTCTCCACTTTCCCCAGCATAAGCCCATACGCCCCCGAACACGCACAGAACGCGCTCAGGTTATCGGCTCGCATCTGCTTGCATTTCCCACACCGCATGTCCTGGAGCTGGAAAGCGGTGACGAGCCTGCGGACAGAGTCGATGAGCGAGATTTCGATCGAGGTGCGGTCGTACGGATGTCCACAGTCGGCGCAGCTCCATGTTTTCCCCCCTGCCGCTTGTCCGCCTCCGGTCGTAGTGGTGGTGGAAGAGGTAGTGGTGCTGGAGCCAGAGTCGGGGAACAAGTCCTCATCACGACAGAAATCCATATCCCTCTGGCTGGAGCACTGCGTGCATATCACCATCGGCAGCCTGCAGCTCTCGCACGGGTTACGGAACTGCGCCTCTTCCGCAAACTCCCTCACGTGTACGAGCTCGAGCAGGTTTCGCTTCAGGATCCCCACTTCGAGCGCTACGTCCTTGTGCAGCTTGAGGACTTCGCAGGTGAACTTTATGAATTCCAGGGGAGGGGAGGTGAGCGTCATGTGTGATCCGGGGAGGAGGGGGAACTCGAAGTCTTCTGCTTGGTCGGAGTCGGGTGTGTCGGCCATCGTGGACCTTTCGTAACGATCGACGATCTGTTGGACTTTGGAGAGCAGCCGGCGCGTGAGACGGTTCGAGACGTAGCTCCTCACGCGCTCGATCTCCGTCAGCTTGTCGGCCGTCGCCGCCGCAGTTTGGTCCTGCGTAAAGTTCTGGATCACGCGCAGAGGTGTACGCGTATGCGAGCGCTTCTGCTTGTCCTCGTATAGATCCGTCATGAACTTCCGGATTATCTGCGCAAAGTCGGCCTGCAGCGCGGGGGGGAGGAAACGCTGGATGTTCCAGCACATCATCAGTGCTGGCGTCGCGTCGGGCTTGTCGAGCGCAGCGAGGTCTTCATGGATGAACCCGCCGAAGTTGCTACGATCCATGAAGAGGATGAAGTCGTACACGCGGTCAATACGGAGGTTGATGTATCGGAAGAGTTCTTGGTTCTCGACTGCGGTCAGGAGGTAGGTCAGGAATGCGGAAGCGGTACCGGGGGGCTTGGAGGTGAGCAGGATGACTTGGCTGAAATCGGCAGAGATGACGCTGCATCCTAGTCGTCGGAATTCGGCGAGAAGCTGCAGGAAGGTCTTTTTCATCAGGCCGTGGACGAAACGCTGTAGGATGGGGTCGAACATATGCGCGTCGGAGCTGCATAACCAGCGCCACAGGTGATCCAGAACGGTCTTTGCGTCCATGTTGCCATGAACCATGTGTCCGTGCCAGGCGCGTACCATGGACTTGAGGATGGCGAACGTCGATGCGGGGAGGACGATGTCGCCAAGGGTGATCGTCCCGTCCGCTGTCCCATTGGCATACTCGTCCAGGTTGTGCGAGGCAGCTCCGATCGCTGCATTCCCTCCCACACTGCCTTCCATCTCGTTCACCAGTGCTGACTGCATCACCGCGTCCACAGCCAGCTGTTGTAGCTGAAGCGCGACGGCGACATTGGAGTAGCAGCCTGGCGAAGAGATCTCCGGGCTCGTCACCTCATCCGCAAGCAGGTTGGCATCTTCTTCACGACCTCCAAGATCAGGCTTGTTGGTGTTCGACCACCATAGCAGGATATCCTGGTCCATCAACCGCCGAGAGAAGTCGACATCGGCGTAGAAGAGCTCTCGGTCTGCAGGAACGTTGCCTACGGGCACATCGTGGTACCCTGCGCGCTGGACTTCCTGATACAGCCACGAACCAACCGAAACATAGCGAGACATCATGTGACTCACGACCGTCTTCTGCCAGGAGAAAACAGGCATGACATGCGCGTTTGGCCGACTGGGGATCATCATGACGGGGAAGGATGATACTTTCGGAACGCCTTGCTCGTAATAGGTCATAGGCTTGTCGGACGAAATTAGCAGGATCGAGGTGTGCTGAGGGATCTTGCCTAGCGCTGCCGATATGGCTCTCAAGGCTCTGTCTTCCGATTGATGATATGCGGGTGGCTCGACGGTTATGTCGTCGGGATATTCGAAGGCGGTTTCTGTCCAAGTCTCCGGTCTTCTTTGGTGAAGGAACTCAAGCTTTGCCTTGTACGTTTCTTCCAATTTTGTGGGCGGCTGTCGTTCTCGAGCGGGATCTACCAAATGCAAGGCGACATTGCCGTTTGGACGGAACAAGGCGAAGACGTGACGGCGGTCCACAGTGAAATGAATGAGAAGGGTGCAATTCAGTGATCGTCCACCGCCGAGATAGAGTCGCTTGAGCATGGAAGGTGCGGGTCGCTCCACCTGGTGCAGATCCAAGCCAGTTGATCGCGCCCTGTTCAGGTTGATGCCTGCCTCCCTTGTGATCGAGCAAGCTCGACCGAGTCGAAGGATAGCTCGAAGTTCGGACGGGATCTGCATTTCGTACACACCGTCGACGTTCACATTGGCGATGAGACCGGTGAAGTGCGATTCCTCTTCCAGGTACAAGCTCTCGGGCACGGTAATCCGGAAAAGGTTGAGGCAGGGCTGGTCGTGCGGCAAAGTACGCGTAAGGTTTTCGGCAGTGTAGGATGGGAGGAAGGTGCCAGCTTCAGGCATTTCCTTGTAGTTGACGTAGAATTGGCGAGGAACCCGAAGAGCAACCGGAACGAACTCGTTATCGGTATGAAGCCACATGATAAAACGTCCCGGTCGCTCGGTAGGCCGTATTTGGAAGATATCCCACGACCGCGCTTCCCGTACTTGAGCGCCGCGGAACATGGCGGGCACGATCATTGCTGTTGAGCCGCCTAGCCGCTCTTCGCGCTTCTTCTTCCATACCCGACGCATCGCTTTGAGCCAGGCTGAGTAGTTCTTCTTCATGTCCGGAAGCGGCTTTTCCTTCTTGGGCTGCACCTTCTTCGTGACTACGGCAACCTTCTGTCGTGGAGCAGCATCCTGAGAGGTGCGGATATCTTCGATGTCAAGCGGTGCAGGAGCCGTCTTCGGTCCAGATTGGAAGAAGTTCGTAATTTTATGCTGCTGGAACTTGTCTTCCTGCGCAGCTACACGTCGATGTAACCAGTCTGGATGTCGTATACGAGGCACAGGGTTCGAAACCTTTTGGAAGGCGGCAGGAATGGTGATCAGCTTTTGGATGACGCCTCCGAGCCGCTCGATATAGTAGTCCCAGTCCAGAATAGACCGCATATCGAAACTGGTCAGGCTGTTGTCCTTGAGCCACTTCCGCAGGTAGTGCTGTTTGATCGATTCTTCAGCCGAGAAGATAGCTACTGGAACTGCCCTCTCGGTGACCGGAGCACCCTGCGGCTTCGCCGAGATGATGAAGTTACAGGCAAGGCCCTTGTCTTTCACCATCTGCGCTCCCAAGAACTCAGCTAGGCGCTTGGCCGTGCTGATGGCGGTGGACTTTTGAGCCCCATATTCCGCGAGGGTCTTCGACATACTCCGGTATTCACCGATGAGCTCGACCAGTTCTTCATCCGTCAGGTTCTCCGCCTTCGTGTACAGCACGTCCAACCAGGAGTTTGCGACCGTGGCGACTTCAGCGTAGCACTCGTCGAGCGTTTTGCCGCCCAGGAACTTCTCGAAGATCTCCGACTGGAAGATCTTGATGAGCTGGAGCTCTCCCCGGCGCTTTACTTCGAAGCCCTTCAGTTCGGCCAGCGAGCCATCTTCATTGAACACGGCGTAACGCTTCTTCAGCAGCTTGTCTTCTTCCTTCGACGACGGGAGGATCATGGCTTTGTAAGGTCCATCCAGCTCGAAGAAGATGGAGTTCTCGCTGTGAACAGCATACGTGCCCGTAGCTGGGTCGACCAGATCATGGTATTGATGGTTGGTGAATCGGTCGTGCACGAGGTGGTTGAGCATGGTGCAAGGATACGAGAGCTGAAGCTTCTTGCCTCCCTTCGTCTCGAGGAAGAAGTTGTCGGGGAAGGTACCAGGCAGCATGCACCAGATACCGTCGGTATCCAGCTCAAGCGGACGACCGATTTGTTCGACCAGCTGGCGAGCCATCTGGATGATATTGGCACCTGTCAAGCAGGTAATGCCGGCCATCTCCATAGAATGCCACCGAGCTCCCTTCCGCATGACATACCCGTAGAAAGAGTTCAGGATGCACTTGTGCGCCAGCTGAAGCGAGTCGTACAATACGATCATCTTGTTCGCTTCGTCGATCTGCGTCATCGAAGCGTCAGCCTTCGCCTTGTCGAGGTTCTTCTTCCATGTCTTGTGCAGGCCCTTGTACTGATACCGACGATCACGGAAACTCCTCACAGTGTCGATATAGAATGGGTTCTCCCGCTGGCAGATGATGGCCTCCTTGACGACCACCTCGGTATCCTTCGTCTTCTTGTACACCCTGCGGGAGTAGTCCCCAAGGCGTTTATGAAGGAGCGCATTCTGCTCCGAAGGACTTAGGTCGATGTATCGCCGTTTTGGTCCGCCAGGGTGTTTGGGCGGGAACATCTCCTTGTTCAAGGCGAACTTGACCATGTTGTATTCGTCCCGCTTGGCAGGGAAGAACTCTCCTCGCCAGGCCCACGTCATCCGGCGATCGCATTGCTTCCCTGGCCGGTTATGGTCGCACACGGCGCACATCGCTTCGTCCACCACTGCGTCCGGTTGGAGTCGGTTGGACAACATGATGTTGGGGTACATGGCCGCTACGTCCAAATGGTAGATGAGCGGCTTGTCCTGTCGCATCGGGTTGTCCCGCAACTCCTCGAGAAGCTCGGTGATCTGCCCCTTGACAACATCATAGTTCGTCACGTCGTCCATGCTTGTCTTGAATTCCGTGACGATCGCGAACTGCAGTGCTCGGTCGAGGTCGTCGATAAGCTGCTGGACGGCTTCGGGGACGATCTTGAAGTGCGTGGGGATGTCGTTTCGGAATACGCCGGCTTCGAGCGCTTCGACGTGCCCACCGACGTACGTCTCGAAAGAGAGCAGATGGCCTTCGTGCATGTTGCCTAGGGGCTCTTCGTGTCGGTTAGGCATGATTACGTTGCTCTTGTACGCTTCAACCTGCGATCGGAGTCAACGGCGTTGGACGGTCAGGCTGTGGACGCGCTCACCATCAGCAAAGTTTCGCAGAGCGTCCCCGTACCCTTCCTCAAGACCTCATCCGGATTCAGGGGGATGATGTTGCAAAGCGAGAAGACGAAAGGATGCACATATTTCATGTACAAATAGTACGTCGCCACCGCATCAGACACCGAATACTGCGCGAGGACCTGCGGCTGCTCCATAGCATACGGCGTCATAAGCTCCGGATCGAGCTCGATCGGGTTGTACCCCAGCTTCGCTGTCGTTACGGCTTTCAAGCCTTGACTCCCCTGCGGGAGGTAGCTGTCCCGTTTCACCCATCGGAAACAGTCCATATGCGTGCATTGGCGCGATTTGAACTCGTCCTCGTTGTCTTTTGCAAACCCGATCTCGGAGAGCATGTCGATTCCGTGATGCTTCGCCCTGGCTTCCACGAAGGGGAAATCGAAGGAGTCGCCGTTGTACGTGGCGATGACTGTCGGCTTCGCAGCCTGGATATGGGTGAAGAATCGGCGAATGACGGCCTCCTCGTCCTTTTCGTTGTACACCGTAAAAGGCCCCTCGAACCCTTCTTTCGGAGTGTACTCGAAGTCGTCGATGTCTTCGCTCACTATTTCCCGGTTCGTGATCAGGAATCCTTGGCCGTCGATCATGTAGGAGATCATCATGATCTGGTCAAGGCTCTGATCGGGGAACTTGAGAGGGGCTTTGGTGGTCTCGATGTCGAACGCGAGGACGACGGGCTCAGCACGGGCCACTCGCTCCGGTATGGGCTCGAGGGTGATCTCGCCTGATGAGGCGGTGACGGTGTACCACTTTCCTACGCGGATATCTACCATCCATTGCGTCAGCAAATGAGAGGGAAAAGAAGGGGGAGAGACGCACCTTTATCGATACCCACACGCAGGTAATACGGCACGTCATACTCCCGTATATCCTGGATACATTCCTCCGGCTCGACCTTCCTCCCTCCCCTAACCTCAGGAGCAACTCCGTCCTCCATCTCCATCTCGATCCCCATATCCGCCGCGCCCACAACCTCAGCATACGCCTCAATAGCGCTCGCCTTCGACTGGTTGCTCTGCGCCAGAGGGAGCATATCACGCCGGACGGTGAGGAGGTCGGAGACGTTTCGGAAAGAGAGCTGCAGGTAGAGACGGCGGTAGCCGAGTAGGTGGTTCGGCATTTTCAGGTCTTCTTTCTTTTCTCGGGAAATGTGGGAGATGAGACCTTCGTACCGCTTCATGAGCCATTCTTCGACTGTGGTCTCGTGTCCGGTCTGCATCATCGCTCAGCTCAGTGGGATCTAAACGTACAGGAGCGACCGGAACGCACCTTGACACCGATATAGAAATATGGCTCGTACAGCATCGTGGTCTTGAACATGCCACCATCATCTTGCAGGAAGTAGAAGTCCACTCCGGCTTTTCCACCTGGATGGTCTTCATCCTTGACCAGGGTCTGCAACAGGAATGAGAATTTGCGTGTCGCGATAGACCGACCAGGCTTACAGGATGCATGTTGACCATCCATCCCACCTTCTTCGGGCCCTCCTGATACCTGACAAAACCCAGCTTCTCGTCAATCTCGTCCCGTATCCGGACATCCTCAAACCGTTCCTCCTGGGCGGTCCCATCCTCTCCTCGCTGCGGAGCCGGCCGGTCACCACCCGCCCCTTGGGCGCCTCCTCTCCCTCTTCCCCGACCGCGAAACCCACCTCGACCGCGAAAGTTACCTCGCGTGTTGAAGCCGCCTCTACCGCGTCCGCGTGACGGCACGAGGCCAAATGTCTTGCCTCCTGGTGCCATCTATGGATAGGCAGAAGAAGAAAGGTATTGTGGGGACGCGTTGTCCGGGTATTGAAGAGTGTAATGAAGTGAAGAGGGACTGTGTGCGACGACGCGCTCGACACGCGTGTCACGCGTCGCTCGGAGCCGAGGCACGCGTTCGTAATTGAAAGCTTCCATCGGCATTTGCAAATCAGCTCTGCGGTTAACTACTGTAGTTTGATCAAGGCGTTCACACCATCTCGCCGGACTGGAGGTGAGTGGGTCGCATCGATTTGATAATGGAAAGGAGGGCAAAGAGAGTATTTAATACTTCTAGACCAACTTACTCTTTTCAGCTGTTTCATTCAGACACCCTTAACTCCGAAGAGTAAAATTGGAAGATACAGATAACGTTAGGCTGATGGCAGATATGTATTTGCACAATTCTGAGTCCTTTTCCGAGTCATCGAACGCTGTTCGCCTCAACGACGCAGTCACCTATCGGAATTTGCTGTAGTGCGCAACGGCGCAGACGATCGCAGCACTCACCACAGCTCCGGTGCTCTCCAAGCGCTTCGGGAGCAATCCCGACCTTGTCCACGTCCAGCCAAGGGACTCGTCCTCCCCGACCTCAGCGGGTCACCGCCGTCCGTCCTCCTCTTGATACACCTCTTCCTTTCACCATGCTGGCTCAGTCGTTCCAGCAGCAGCCGAGTCCGGTTCAGCTGTATGTCGGTAAGCCTAATATCAATAATACGTGTATGGGGAGGCGCTGAGAACGAGGTTGCAGATCGATGTTGCGATCCAACGTTGCTCGAGCCGAACTATGCGCTCAACCTCGAGTTGGCAGAGTACATCTTACAGAAGAAGGCTAATACGTGCGTTTCGTCCTTCCCCTACGCCTCATATGCAAACCTGACCGTCGTGTTAGCCCACGAGAAGCTGCAATGGCGATAGTACGCTACGTGAACCACCGCAACCCTCAAGTGAACATGCTTGCCCTTTCCGTGCGTTCCTCCATCCCATCTCACAGCACCCAAACCCCTCGTACTAATACCAGCCTGCAGCTCCTCCAAACCCTCGTCCAAACCGTCGGATACCCCTTCCACCTCCAGATCGCAACAAAGGAATTCCTGAACGAGCTCGTACGCCGATTCCCCGAGCGGCCCCCGCCTTACCCGGGTCCGGTCATGACCCGTATTCTGGAGATTATCAATGATTGGAAAGAGGGCATATGTAAGGAGAGCAGGTGGAAGGAGGATTTGGGGAATATAAGGGATATGCATCGGTTGCTTGGGTTCAAGGGTGAGTGTGCTTCTTTGTCTGGAAAGAGGGCGAGGGGCGCTGAATCATCTTTAGGTTATCGGTTCCGCGATCTCCCAAGATCGAATAACCGATCCTTCGTCCCAACAACCGAGAACCTGAAGTCGCCAGAAGAGCTAGAAGAGGAAGACAGAGCCGCGCAAGCAGCAGTACGTCCTCTATCTCCCCTACCTGACCATATCGATCCTAATCTGCATTCCTAGAAACTGCAAGAACTCATCCGACGAGGCACACCACGCGACCTTGCCGCCGCTCAAGAACTGATGAAGATCATGGCCGGCGCCAACCCGGACGCGAAGCCCAACTACCGAGAACAAACACTCAAGGAGCTGGAGAAAGTACAGCAAAAGGTCATCCTGCTTAACGATTTGCTGAATAATGCGCAACCTGGGGAGAGGTTCGCGAAGGGTGACGCGTATGACGTGGGTCTCACTCCTGCTGCTTCTGTTTACAGCGGCTGATGGGTTTGTGCAGCAAGTGGCGACTATATGCAGACAAGCAAGACCGAAGCTGCAGAAATGGATAAACGACGCTGAGAGCTCGAGCTCTGAAGATCCGCAAGTTCTGGAAACATGTTTAGAGCTGAACGACCTGATCAACTCCGTGCTGAACCGGTACGAGAGCTACCTGAAGGGCGACTTCAGCGTACAAGGTGTCGAGATCCACGGTGGAGTGTGCGTCGTTCTTCCTCCTTTTCAGAGGACAACCTGGCTGATTTGTACTAGGACGGGCGGCGGAAGCAGACCACCAGAAAGCTCCAAGCCGGTCGACCTTATCTCCCTGGACGAATCAGAACAACAATCCTCCTCCCAACCCGCAAACGGGATAGACGAGCTAGCGGACATATTCGGCTCCTCCACCTCCTCCGCCCAAGCCAGCCAAACATCTCCGCAATTCCAGTCCGGTCCAACAGGGCAGCAACATCATACCCTCACCCCCGCCCAACTTTCTGCCCTGTACTCGCAGGGATCAAGCGCGAGCGGGACACATACTCCTCACGGAAGCATGTCGGGTTTTTCGGGCTTAGGAGGCTTCCAGTCCCCTCCTCCTAACCAGGACAGTCCCGCCGCCGGACACGGGTTCTTCAACCTCCACACGATGAGCGTCCCACAAGGCAGCAGCCGAACAAGCACACCGACACTCGTCGCGCACCAACAACTACAGCACCAACCACAACAACAACAGTCATCGCCGTTCGGCGCATTTGGCTCGGCCCCTATGCAGCCTATGACTGCTTCTCCCGCGCAGAACGCGATGGCGCAGAATGGTGCTGCGGCTGCGAAGAGCAAAGACCCGTTTGCGGACTTGGAGAATTTGTTCTGAGCGCATGGTTGCTTATAATGGTCGTTTGGTCGTTGTGGGGCAAGCTTTGTAGTATGTTCATCGTGTAGAGATAAGAGATTCAGATGAAGATCATTTGGGATTGCGTTCTATCGCTCATACAGACAAAGACAGCTACGTGCGGACAAACTATTAGGGCCGTCAGCCTTTCTTGGTGTTCTGTGCTTGAATGGCACTCAGCAGAGCATACACGAACTGCAGCCTACTACCATGTCAGCTTTCTTCATCCATCCGCCAGATGGAGGTGGTAGGCATACCTCGGTATAGGCACATCATACTCCCTCGCCCACCTCACCAAGCTCCCCACAATAACCTCACACTCAATCGGCGCGCCCCGCTCAACATCCACAAGCGTACTAGGCTTCAACTCCGTCGTCCTCCCCTCCTCCTCATCCAGCGTCTCCCTCGCCAACACCTTGGCATGCTCCAGCTCAATAGGGTATCCCATCTTCTGCCCCACACTTATAATCTCCCCCGCCACGCCTTCCAGTGCCTCCCTCATCCTAGCTGTTACCTCTTCCGTGGCGCTGAATGCGGGAGTGGGGAGCCGGGAGAGAACGCAGGCGGTGGCGATACAGGCGTTCCAGATGTTTTTCTTGAATTTGGCGTGTTGGATGTTTGGTTCGGCGGTTATGGTACCTCCGCCGGAAGAGATGAGGTCGCAGAAGGTTTGGAGGGAGCGTTGGGCTTTGGGTGAGGCGGGCTGGGAGGAGGAGGGGCCGAGCCCTGTGTAGACGCCTACGGCTAGACGTTCCTACAACCGACGACATGTCAGTGGATAGTCTGAATGGTGTGGGGAAGGGGACGCACCGGCCCAGTCTGTCGGACTCCTGCCCTCCCCTCTGTAAGGTTCGAATCAATATACACCGCCGCGCTCAGCACTACCGCCTCAGGATCCAGCTTCTTAGCCGCTTCATCCAGGGCCTGCTCGACTCCCAGCCCATTCTGGAGTAGCACAAAGACCGGCAATCCATGAGCTTGCACGTACTCCTCTGTCAGGAGCGGAGCGAGTAGGGTGGTGGTAGGGATGACATCGGGTAGGCATTTGGTAGCCAGGACTACGTAGTCGTAGGTGTAGGATGCGGCAGCTTCCACACTAGGCAAGGCTGAACGATCGTTAGACAAGGTGATGGTGCAGCTAGTTGACGTACGCACTTCTGTATGGCTTCCAACCTGGATGATCCCCGTACTTCTCGCTCTGGACATCGGCCCCGCTCTCTGGACATTCCTCCTTCAGCCTGCAGAAAAAGCTGAACAAGCGAAATGCCCACCGCTTAGCTGCTGGAAGTTGCCTCGCGCGACGACCGTCACGCGTGCTTTCTTGGACGCTTCGAGGACGTAGGTGTCTGTTCATGACTTCAGCATCCTTTACGATGTGAGTGCATACGCTGCCCACAAATAATGCCAACGCTTCCATAGCCAACCAAGAGGATGTCCAGAATGTCGTCCGACATGGCTCCTGTTGCCTAGGTATATTGTACAGTCGAGAGTTCGTCGTCCTTGACGCTGCCTGCAGGTGGTGGCATGTTGCTGAAGCCGTCTTGATTCCGCTGGCATCTGCAACATTCTCGACAGTATTTCTTGGCTCATCCAGACAACATCATTGCCGTAACTAGCAAGTTCATGGTCCGGTCCATAACGTATCAAGCTTGCTGAAACTCAGGCGTTGATATCGCCTCGCCCATTCGATAGTTTGTGAGCGCTTAGCCCGTTACCAGCTCAGTCCGCGTTTCGGGCCGATTGGCGCGGAAAAGCATAGCTGACAGCGCCGTGGAAGATATCCATCGATAATATCATTGATCATTATCAGACAGCGCCTTTTCCCGCAGTGCCCCAGCATCATCTGCACATTGGACCGCATCATGCCCTGCTCCGCAAAGCAATCGATGGTCGTGCGGACGCCGGACGATCATCGCCCATCAGTCTTATCGTATGGAAGCCTCCCGCGGACAGCTCGACTCCGGGGTCCATTCAGGGTCCAAAAGCCGCGGGACCCGGTAAGCCGCCAGGCAAAGGGGCTTGAAGTATGGAAGCCTCCTGCGGACAGCTCGACTCCGGGGTCCATTCAGGGTCCAAAAGCCGCGGGACCCGGTAAGCCGCCAGGCAAAGGGGCTTGAAGTATGGAAGCCTCCTGCGGACAGCTCGACTCCGGGGTCCATTCAGGGTCCAAAAGCCGCGGGACCCGGTAAGCCGCCAGGCAAAGGGGCTTGAAGGCCCGGGGCGCAGAAATAGGACAAATGCCTGAAGTAGTAACTTAAAAGACCTTGGTGCAGCGGCTAATAAGGGAAAAGAGTAAACATAATAATATCTTTTTAGGTTTTGTTTCTGCATAAGTTGCTTTTGGCATGCACACATAATTAAACAACACAACAAAGTGTAAATTAGTGATTTAATTGCTAAGTTAAACTTGAATAAGCTTCTAGATCTCTTTGTAGAGTTGCTTTTAATAAAGCATAATTGCCCAGATACCCTAATTGCTGGCCACAGAAAAGACTCTGAGATTAAAGGTTACTTGGTAAAAAAAATAAAGTAAAGTAAAGTAAGAAGTATATACTGGGAAATATGACTTTACCTCATGCTAATAAACATAATTATCTCTAGTAGGCTAAACACTTAGGATTTTGCCTTAAAGTTAACATTAAAATGGATGATATCACAAAATATTCAAGGTTTTTTTGGACAGAAAGTAAAGACAGTTTACCTTAATGCTAGAGTTGAGTCAATATTTATTAATCTCCACTGCATAATGTGTTTAATCAAATGTAGGAATTTGAGCTGTTCGCTTACTATGTTGTAGATGTGAAATAAGCTCAACTTAGCCAAATTCACATTTGTTCTAATTCCAAGATACAGAACATTTCATGAGAAAAAACAAAGATAAAAGCAACTCCTGTAAAAGCCAAAACAAAATGAGTAAATTACATGTTTTTCTGTTGTGAAGTGTTGTGTAATAATTTGCGACCTACTTGTTATATTCAAAAAGCCAAGGGTTCTGAGCGAAAGCCCGGGTTATAGGGGTCCTATACCCTAATAGTGGGGTCTGAGCCCGGTCATGTCCAGCGTTGACCGAGCTCGGTAGCCCTCTGCGGACAGCTCAGGGAGCTGTCCGCGGAAGGCTTCCATATTATCGGCCCGGCTTTCTTCGCCCGAACCCTTATTTCCCGCAGCGCATGGCGACATTTCCACCCAAACATTCCTCCTTCGACGTCGAACCCCAAGTCATCCCACCGCTGATGACTCGTACGCAGTCATACGCAGTCCTCTGATCCCCCTTAGACGCGCGTACCCTGTTTATCTGGTCTTGCGACCGCTCTGCTTCTCTTACACGCGATGCTGGTTGATAATCGCGCTGGTTACTACGCACACGTATTGTCTGGCAGGGGTTCCGGCCAGGCTGGACGGACCTTGAAGAGCTGAGTTGTCTGTTTCAGGGCGTCTGAACAAGCGCCCACAAGGGAGCATGACTTGGCCGCAGTCAGTCCGCCGCGCCGGAGTCGCACTATGCTGTAATGTGATCTGCCTCCATCCCCACCCATACCGGAGGAACATGGAGGCATCCGCAATGGGAGTCATCGTGCTTTGTTATTGTTGTCTGACGTGTCCATCCTGGACACTTCAGCGCTGGGCGGAGAAGATATATAACGTGCCTGCTTGGCGGTACAAGAGGACCCATCAACAAGTTAACAACCAACCATCGTGTCCCGTAATACGCATCCAGCCCCAGCCCTAACACCCGAACACCAAAGCAGTAGCATCATGTCCTACCCACGATTCTCCCAGTCCTCGTCCTCCTCCACCGAAGCCCTCCTCGCTCCCCAAAAGCCTCAAAAAGACTACTGGGCAACGGTTGCCGCTCTCCAAAACGGGATCGGCATAACCGGCCAAAGTCCGCTCGTCCCCAACCCGGCCGCCAACAACTCCAAAGCCTCCTCGGGCTCACCCGGCAAACCGCATTTCTGGAGCCGGAAAGAGAAGTCGGAGAAGTCGCAGCCACAGCCAAAGAGCGAGAGCACGTACGAGCCGAAAGTCTCTCCGTTGGAGCCGATGAAGCCTAATGCGCAACGACAGATGAGTCGGGAGGAAGCGCTTGTGCTGCTGATGGACAAGTATGGGATGGCGTCCGTCCAGATGGGAGGGCGACATGGGAGGATGTGATTATGAGCGGGGGAGCTTTGGATCCATATCTAAAAAGCGCGTAGCGTCTTTCTCGCCTTCCCTTCTCTTCTGTCACGAGCGCCTGTATCTCACTGTATATTCTGTCTGTATAGCTTGTATCTGGCGGATGGAGTCGCCTTAGACCTCTTGACTTTTGTCGAGTGCTGAGATCCTTGTACTGTAACGGCCATAGCGCTTCCATAACCACAAATAGCAGGATGACCTAATAACGACGATAAATCGTGTCAACCCATTATGTCGAAAGCCTCAACTGCCGGCCCATAGCAGCCCTCACTCTGTAAACGGGAGATAAAGTGCGCGAACCTTGATTTGTCCACACCCTGGCTTTTCGAAGAACCCACGCTCGCCCGATCCAGCCAATGAATGCCCGATGCGGGGACATTAATGATGACCGATATGCCTAGCCCTCATTTCCCTCCGTGGCTGCGCCAAGCCCGCGCGCTGCGCCGTTGTGCCGACGGCAACATGGTGTGCGAGTTGACGCGGGGAGGAGTCATGCTCCGAACACGGCACTATACGCGCCTATTTCGCGTTTGATCGTCTGTATGACCATGGCTGGGTGTCGAAACCATATATAAAGGCGCTGGATTGTCGCAGATCAGTCTGCATCGACCTTCGAGCCCCGCCTCCCGCGCACCCTCCTACGCCGCGCTCGCCCTAAGAATAGCTTCGCACTCGATTTCCCGAAGCATAACCGCTACGCAAATGTCGTCACCGTCTACCGAAGCGCTTCTCCCGGCGACTGCGTCGCCGACCCCATCTTACACCCAAAAGAAGGCTCTCTGGAGTCGAACGGCGAAGTCGACGCAAAACCAGCCGAGCAAGTCGGCAGGACGAGGGGCGATGCTCGGTTCTGAACAAGGCATGGTCGCGATGATGGGAGGTGCAGCTGCCGCTCAATATGGTGGCCGACCTTGAACGACTAATTTGATCTCATCGTGAGCCGTTTCGCGAGCTATGGGAGGGACAGAACCTAAAACGCGTGGTCAGATGACCCTGCATCGACGAAACTCATGCCCACATACCGTTATGAATGTACTTGTATACCGTCCTGCGGAGACGTCATGGTGCCGCACAAGATCGCCCTTGCAATGTAACAATGCAGTAGAGGCAGCCAGACACGTATGTTCCGAGGACGAGAGGGCGCAGTTATTGATACAATTAGTCAAACGTAAGGTATCCCCCCATGGAGTGCGGCTCTACGCGAGAGTCATACTTCGTACAAGTCTGTCCATGAGCAGTCAGTCCGTCTCAATGTCATCATCGTCCAGCCATGCTCCACCGTCACTCTCATCTCCATCGCCTTCATCGTCGGTTGCTTCCATCTTGTACCGTTGAGATATGGGAGGCTCCGGGTCATCTGCAACAACGACCCCTTCATCTAGCAGTTCCTGCCCGTTCCCCAGACCTCCTACTGGCGGCATCCAGGGCATGTGGGCCAGGTCTGCAACAGCCTGTGGCTGCCGCAATCCAGCTCGCCTCAACAGCCAAGATCGTTCCAGAATCTCGTCGCTCCGGTGATCTCGTGCTGCGCCCACATCGTGTCGGGACCAAGATCGAAGTACTTCGAGACCGTCTCGCTCTTTCCGACTGAACTCCCAGTAGGCACTTTTCAGCAGCTTCTGACCTCGCCGAGGCACGGGTGATGGAAGGGACATGAGGAGGCCCCGTGTAAGCAGGTGAAAAGCCTGTTCAGGTAGTTGCACGTTGATGTGCTAGAGTCAAGGTCAGCATGGGACAACCGTCGTTCCTGAGCCACGTACTTCGGAGTCCAGAGAGAAGGCCTCGCTGTAGCTGACACACTCCGCAGCTGTATCAAGATCTTCGAGCTCGGAGCAGAACTGAGGATAGTTCTGATGACAGTACGAGGATAGCAGGGAGAAGTCGACAGGGGAATCAGCGTAGAGCGTCTACTACGGAAGTCAGCTACTGTGGGGCAGCAGCCCAGAAACATGGCCTTACATTCACGTCAACCTTAGAAGGTCGTCTTTCGAATTGCGACAGGTGCTTCGGCAGAGGTAGAACACCCTGCTCTGATTCCTGAGGATATATCTCGTCCTTCTCATCAGGGTCGTCGCCGAAGCCTCATGATCTGTTAGGATATGCAGAAACACCAGAGGAAGCGGTCGACTTACGTTTATTGTATAGTATTTTCCCCAGGATATGGAACAGTACGAGGACTTGCTCATTCCTCGTCACCCCTTCGATTCTATCACGGAGTTGAGTCCGCCGGTCAGAGGAATAATGTGTACACTCACATCCGTCGGACCTCCTCGCCAACTTTCCCCTTTTTCCCTCTCTTCCGCTTCCCGCTTCCTCCTCCTTTCACAGCCTCAGCCATCTGGAGGCGACAAGCGAACTGGAGGGCGTTTATCGCGCTTCGAATATCACCCATGGAACCTTCTGCGATAAGATCCAGAGTTTCGGCTGACGGGCGGAGATGATTTGCAGTTGGATGTGTACGTGAAAGAATTCGCGTAAGTGCCGCGTGAAGAATGGTTGGGGCCACAGGGTTGAATCTGGGACCCGTGAGTATGTAGTGATATCACGAGGGGAACAAGCACGTACTGGACTTCCGTCATATACGGGCTAGCCATCAACCTCGGCCCCACGATATTCCGTATGTCCCAGCGTTCATCTCTCCTCCACCCATCACCACCCATCCCTCTGGTGCCGCCCTCGCTTATAATGAGTACCACTGGAGGTGCTTTCGGGTTGTTGACTAAGCCTTCCAGCGCGGACTGAAACGCTTCCCGCACGCTTGTATGCAGTACATTGGGCAGGTCCTCAAATACCAGGAGACGAGAAGGTTGCCAGGAACCTTTTGCATTCGAGTCGAACATGTGAGAGAGGACGCTATTGTTGATGTTGGCGAATCTAGCGAAGGCATGCGCAAGCGATTCTGGGGCTGCAAGACTGGAGTCAACGGCGGAAATGCGAGATTGAGGGAATACCTAGGCGCACGTTCGTCATCGTTCGAGATGCCGAGATTATTCCGCCATTCCGTGAGTGTGATGTTCATCTCCTTGGCGAGCACTTGTATGGTTGCCGTCTTCCCAGCCCCAGCGGGACCTGTGAGGACGAGAAGTCGCTATACCTTCCGGTGAGTAGCGGTCCCAAAGACTCGGGAGAATGACCCACACGGTACTTCTTCAGCTTCCCGGTTGGTCCACCTTCTATAGCTTCCTCCAGCCATCGTTGCACGTCTTGTACTTTTCTTTTATGAACAGCGAGCTCGTCCTGAGCAAAGATGAAGATAGACGCATAACAAAGGCGCATATACGTACCAGTGTGGTCGGTTCGAACTTGTCCGTCCACATCTGAGCGTCTATACGTACCGTCAGCATAAGAATGGAAAGGATACGAGCTGTCACGCCCCTTCACTATCCACCTCATCGGCTCTCTCCTTCCCTTTCACAGACGGTTTCCGCCTCGCTGGTGCTTCTGGCGACTTTCTCAGCGTTTCTTGGGATGACGAGGGCGAAGGCAGTGCAACAGAGAACTTCGTCTATCAGAGCACCATACTATGAGTACTTTCTAGCCATTTCTAGCCATATTTGGAACATATATGCGCACCAAAGAAGCATGTCTGAGCGGCTTCTGGCTACCATTGACCGGTGCGAAGCCCAGTTGAACATGCTTGACAACCGGTTTGTCGACCTTGCCCGTCTTTGGAGCCGTGCTGCGTTTGGCGGCTGTCGGTGCCATGGACAAGTAGCTTCGATATGGCAGTGGTCCTTATGTCTTTGGCATCGAGACTATGTATGTGCGAGCGGGAAGGTGGTGTGGAAGCAGGAAGCGTTCGGCCTCGATGACTGCAGCAAGGGACGCGTCTGAATACGCGCTTGCGAGACACAGCCACATTCCCTTCTTTCTGTCTCACTGATGAGCTGGCGAAATACGAGACTCCTGGTCAAAGCTCACCCCGATACCCATTGGCCAACATGACGCTGGAAGCCCTTCCACTTGAGATTGTTCGAAATATACTCAGATATGCAACTGAAGTGCCCGGTTTGCTGGACTACTCTGCCGATCGCTACACTGTCATCACACCAGATGAAGAAGCCAATCAACGCAAGGACGACTTGATCACCAGTCTGCCGACCAAGCTCGCGCTCGTTCAGGTATCCACCCTGTTCAAAGCGATTGCGGAAGAATTCCTATACGAGGCTATCATCGCAACAGAGATCGAGTCCTTTTGCCGACTCGTCGCTCACCTCCGCAAGCCCAATGGGTCCCGCCCAACACGGGGATGGTGGACGCGGTCGTTGTGTGTCATAACCAGTACCCGTTACCGTACCCGTTACCTGCACAGCCACTGGGAAAGCGTTACCCGGAACGTGTTACCTCGCCTATGTGGCCTCCACAGTAGTATATAAGGCTGCCTTGTAGAACTACGTTGCCCCTGTTGTGTCAACCTTGTAAACTCCTTGTACTTCCCGCCCCTTCTTGCACCTAGCTACTGCTTCTGGCAATCTATCCCTTCCCCCTCGACCCCGTTACCTCAGGCGCAGAACAACCGATCCAGCCGGTTACCTGTTACCTCCTCGCCTCCCCTGACAACTTTGACACAACCCCCTTGTTGTTCTACGCTTTCTGGCTATGGATCCTCTCAGCAACAGCTCGCAGTCCATCCTGGACTTGAGCGATGCTGAGCCTGCCAACATGGACCGTTTCGCTAGTCTGCCTGCTGCGGACTTGTCTCAGCAACACATGGGTCACCAGACCGCCCCACCGGCTCCACCTGAACAGCCGGAACCCCTTGTCTTGATCAGCAATGCACTCCATGGTATCACCGAGCTGCTGCACCGCTTCCAAGCCGCACCGTCTCCGGTGGTAACGCCTCCGCCTCGGCCAGCCATCTCCATTAGGGCCCCTGAACCAGTACCCTATGATGGCAAGCCACACACACTGGACTCATTCCTGAGACAGTGTCTCGACAACATCCATAATGCCGGTCCGGCATCATTCCCCACGGACCGTCACCGCACCACCTACATTGCTGGTTTCCTAACCAAGCACGAGTTCCCTCGCCATTGGCTGGAAGGTGTCCGCACCTCCAATGAATCGCTAATGGACGACTTTCCCGCCTTCCTTGCTGAGTTCCGTCAGCACTTCTCCGATCCTGATGCGCAAGGATCTGCCATGCGCCGCCTTGAGAAGCTGAAGCAGACCGGATCAGCCTCCAAGTACGCGTCCGAGTTCCAGGACGTGATCAGCATCCTTCCCTTGTCCGAATACACCAAATCCGAGTACTTCTACCGTGGCTTGAAGCCTGACGTCCAAGATGGCTTTATTCCAATTGGACGGCCCAGCACACTCCACCAGCTGATGCGTCAAGCTATTGACATTGATAACCGTATCTACCAGCTCCGTTCTGAGCGTGGTAACGCCCACCGTGGTGCCCATTACCCCCAGAACGTCCCCGCCCCCAGAATGGCCCCCAAGGCCGTTACCCAAGAGCGGAAGGCGTTACCTCATGGTAACGCCTATCCCAAGCGTCACCCCAGCCCTGATGGCTCTGTCCCAATGGAGATAGATGCTGTTAGAGGTCCTCTAACCACTGCCGAGAGGCAGCGGAGGATTGACAAGCAGCTATGTCTCTATTGCGGCAGGTCCGGCCACTTCGCCAACCAATGCCCTATCAAACCTCAGTCTCGTCGCCCAACTGGCTCCTCCCACTCCACTGCACGCATCTCTGCGGTCTCAGAGAGTCAGGAAAACGCCAACCCGCAGGACTGAGCGTCCCTACCCCTGCAGAGTTACCTGGGACAGCGCCCCCATCACCTCCATCCATTACCCGGTCTCCGGCCCAGCAGAGTCTAAGCTTGGGAGACCACAAGAGCGCTAGTGCGCCTCGCTTCCTGCTTAGTGCTCATACGCTGGAAGCTGCTCAATCCAAGGCCCACTTCTTCCTACCGGTTCGACTCACATTCCCTGGCCGACAAGGTGTTACCACACGTGCACTTGTCGATTCCGGAGCAACAGCATCCTTCATCTCCCTGGACCTCGTGAAACGGCATTCTCTGCCTACCAAGACCCTCCAAGAACCCCTCCCAGTCTTCACCGTTGACAACCGTCCTTTGGTTTCCGGTGCAATTAGCCGAAGCGTTACCACACGCCTCCACCTCCTGTCACACTCCGAAGAGATCACTCTTGGAGTTGTCTCTGCTTCCTATCCTGTCATACTCGGCCTTAACTGGCTTCGGCACCACAACCCTGCAGTAGACTGGTCGGCCAACCAGTTGAAGCTTACGTGTTGTCAGTTACCGTTACCAGTTACCTTATCGGGAATAGGCTTCGGTCTTATCCCCTCCAACCCAGCCTCTGTCATGTCCGTTGGCCTCAGCTTGTGTCTCAAGCCCGCCAAACCACCTGTCCTGTCCACGTCCCTGCCTGATCAGCAGAGGAAACCCAGTTCCCAGTCCCGTCAAAGCGTCCCGGAGCGCGTTACCAAAACCGTTACCTCCGATGAGACCGCAAAATCCCAGCCCTGTCCAGCCCGGTCCGACGTTGCCATGGTCCCAGGAAAACACTTCCAACGCCTGGCAAGCAAGTTACCTATTGGTGTCCTTGATTTCAGGCCTTTCAGTAACGCGTTACCTGCTTATGTAAGCGTTACCAAAGCGTTACCTACCTCTCAAGACATCAATACTGCACCTCCTGCAATTTCCCACGGTGAAAGGGCTTGTATTAGCCCTGAGAACACCCTGCCAACTCGCCAGCCCGATCCATCAATGTTGACGAAGCACCCAAAAGCGTCACTCAATGTGTTACCTGGCGTGTTACCTCCTGAACCCGACATCCTTGCCTCGCTGCCTAGCAAGTACAGCGACTTCCTGTCTGTCTTCTCGCCTACTGAGGCAGAGAACCTGCCCCCACATCGCCCATATGACCTGAAGATCGACCTAGAAGAGGGAAAAACACCGCCCTTTGGCCCGATCTATTCGCTCTCTGAGGCAGAGCGTGCAGAACTGGTAACCTATGTTACCAACAACCTCAAGAAAGGGTTCATACGCCGCTCAACCAGCTCTGCTGCCTCACCGATCCTGTTTGTCAAGAAAGCTAACGGCTCACTCCGCCTCTGTGTTGATTACCGCGGCCTGAATGCCATCACAAAGCGGAACCGTTACCCGTTACCCCTGATTTCCGACCTCTTGGACCGAGTCCAAGGAGCATCCCGCTTCACAAAACTAGACCTTACCTCGGCTTTCAACCTGATCCGGGTTGCTCCTGGAGAAGAATGGAAGACCGCATTCCGCACCCATCTTGGTCTCTTCGAATACCGTGTTATGCCCATGGGGCTAACCAACGCTCCATCTGTCTTCCAAGCCTACATCCAAGATGTCCTACGTGACCTCCTGGATCTCTTCTGTGTTGTCTATCTTGACGATATCCTTATATTCTCGAAGAATCCGGAAGAGCATACCCAGCACGTGACATCTGTGCTTCAACGTCTCAAGTCCGGTGGTCTGTACTGCAACATCGCCAAATGTGCGTTTGATCAAGACCAAATCGAGTTCCTTGGCTATCAGATATCCGCTTCTGGGGTCGCCATGCACCCCTCTAAGCTAGAAACAATCCGCTCCTGGCCTCTTCCCCGCTCCATTAAAGACGTCCAAGCGTGGCTCGGACTCACCAACTTCTACCGCCGCTTCATTGCGGGTTACTCGCACATTGCGTTACCCCTGTATGCTGCGACCAAGAAGTTACCCCCAGGCGTCACCTTTTCCCTGTCCCCCAATGCGCTTCACAGCTTCCAACAGCTGAAAGAAGCCTTCACCAAAGCGCCTCTGCTCCGCCACTTTGATCCCTCACTGGGTGTTACCGTTACCAGTGATGCATCCGACTTTGCCCTCTCAGGGATCCTACACCAAGCCGATTCAGATGGTCACCTGCATCCTGTTGCCTTCTACTCTCGGAAACTCTCTCCGGCAGAGATCAATTATGAGATCTACGACAAGGAAATGCTCGCCATTGTGGAAACCTTCCGCCACTACCGTGCCTGGCTCGTCGAAACTGTTATCCCTGTTACTGTCCTCTGCGACCACAAAAACCTGGAATACTTCATGTCTTCCCGAGTTCTCAACCGTCGGCAAGCCCGCTGGTCGCTCTTCCTTGCCGATTTCAACTTCCGCATCCGCCATGTTGCTGGAACCAAGAATCCAGCAGACGCCCCATCCAGACGACCGGACTATGTCCCTCAAGAAGGGGATGAGGTCCTGTCGGCCCAGCACAAGTCCCTGCTCACTCACAAGCAGTTGGACACCGCCATTCCTGCACACTTGGGTGTTACCCAATCCGTTACCCAGTGCTTATGTAAGCGTTACCCCGAACCTGAGATGGGTAACGCACAATCCCTGGCCGCGCTGTACACCTTCTCGCCCGACCAAGCTACCCAAGAGCTCAAGGATGCGCTCAAGGATGATCAAGAGCATCTAGAAGCGATGGAAAAAGGAGATAAGGACTTCTCAGTCCAAGGAGATCTTGCATTCCACCGTGGTCGGCTCTTCATTCCTGCGCCCCTTCGCCTGAAGATCCTCCAATCCCGCCATGACAGCGTTACCAGTGGACATCCTGGACGCGCTTCCACATACAACCTAGTCTTTCAAGACTACTCCTGGCCCGGCATGCGCACCTACATCCGACGTTATGTGTCTGGCTGCGACACATGTCAACGCACTAAGGCACCCCGCCACAAGCCCTTCGGCCTACTACAACCCCTTGAAGTCCCGTCACGCCCTTGGGAGTCCATATCCATGGACTTCATTGTCAAGCTACCCATCTCTAGTGGCTACGACTCGATCTGGGTGGTTGTTGACCGCTTTTCCAAGATGGCACACTTTGTTCCGTGCCAGGAAAGCGTTACCGCCCCCGAGCTTGCCCAGCTCTTCCTTCAGCACATCTTCCGCCTCCACGGTTTCCCTGTTTCTCTCATCTCTGACCGTGGTTCCATCTTTGTCTCCCAGTTCTGGAGACGCCTCCTTGATCTTGTCCAAGTCAAGCCACACACCTCGACAGCCTACCACCCACAAACGGATGGTCAAACCGAGCGCGTCAACCAAGAACTTGAGCAGTACCTCCGCTCTTATTGCTCCTATCAACAAGATGACTGGACCGAGTTCCTCCCTCTTGCAGAGTTCGCGTACAACAGTCACGCTTCCTCTTCCTCTCAGGTGTCACCTTTCTTTGCTAACTACGGTTACCACCCATCCTATGCACCCAAAATCATCGAGCACAACCAAGTCCCGGCCTCGGAATCCTTTGCTTCGAGCCTCAAGACCATCCATGATGAGCTGAAAGCCGAGCTACAGCATTCCCAAGAGGATTATGCGCACCAATACAACCGTTACCGGCAAGCGTTACCTGAAGAATTCCGCCCTGGCCAACTGGTCTGGCTGCTGCGCCGCAACATCAAGACCAACAGGCCCTCCGATAAGCTTGACTTCCGCAGACTAGGACCATTCAAGATCACGGCCTCTGTTGGAACGCGTGCTTTCCGCTTAGCGTTACCTCCATCCTTACACCGCCTACACCCGGTGTTTCATGCCAACCTATTGGAGCCCTACATCAGTCCTGACAACATTGAAGGACGTGCTCCACCCCCGCCTGTTCCTGTCTTCCTGGATGAAGACAACTCCCCTTGGTACGAGATCGATGCAATACTTGATGTCCGGAAGATCGGAAGACGCTTCGAGTACCTTGTCAACTTCAAAGGCCAATCTCCTGCTGAGCGAGCCTGGACTCCTCTCTCTGACCTCACCTCTGCCGTAGACAAGCTCATCATCAAGTTCCATGAGCAGCACCCCAAGCGCCCACGTCCTCCCAAACTTGCCTTTCATGCTCCGGAAGGCGTTACCCAAGGTGTTACCGGAAATATGGACTCCGAACCACTCCCAGATATCCTCTACTCGCCTCTGACCACACCGCCTGACTCTCCCCTGGTGGATCCTGAAGCACTCACGCTCCCTACACCCCCTCCCTTGTCTCTGTCACCAAACGTAACGGTTGACCCGTTACCCTCCGCTCTGACCCATCACCACACATACATTCCACCTCCCAGAACAACTCTGCGCTCCGGACGTATTGCCCAACCACGCCCTCGTGCAGATCACCATGCTTAGTTTCGACGGTGCTCAACTCCCTAAGAAGGGGATACTGTCATAACCAGTACCCGTTACCGTACCCGTTACCTGCACAGCCACTGGGAAAGCGTTACCCGGAACGTGTTACCTCGCCTATGTGGCCTCCACAGTAGTATATAAGGCTGCCTTGTAGAACTACGTTGCCCCTGTTGTGTCAACCTTGTAAACTCCTTGTACTTCCCGCCCCTTCTTGCACCTAGCTACTGCTTCTGGCAATCTATCCCTTCCCCCTCGACCCCGTTACCTCAGGCGCAGAACAACCGATCCAGCCGGTTACCTGTTACCTCCTCGCCTCCCCTGACATTGTGGATCAACATCAATCTTCGATACACGAGACGAGATGCAGAAGAGTTGCCCACTCTTTGCGGGTTTGTATCAGCATGTCCAAACATAGTTGATCTGCGAATCACTCCCGTCCTCCGACACGAAACCGTGAGATGGAATCGCGGCCGATATTCGTGGGCTACTGCTCCTGAGATAGACTACGATCACCGCTTCATCCTTTCGGCCGACTTGATTCAACAAATCGTTCAAAGCTACACCAGCACACTGTTGTGCCTCTATCTTTCGACAACCGTCTACGTTTCCGTTGAGGACCTCGAATACATGCTGCACAACCTCCCCGCACTTCAATCCCTTGATCTCATGGCATTTCGCCACCTCCGCGGTGCTGGCGAGCCAATGTCTCCAGCGATGATCCGCAAGACACTGGACTGGAACGGTCACTCCAATCTGCAGTCTCTGCGAATCAGAGACCCCGATCTGCTATCCAAGTGCGCCTCTCGCGCAATGAGTAGCTTGCGACACATTGGCCTGCTATGGGATGACCCGCCCTTAGATTTGAATCTGGCGGTGAACTGGGTGCTGCAAAACCAGGCGCGGCTACGGAGCTTGGAAATAGGAGATGGTTATGGCGCCAGTATCCTTGTAACGCTGCCACTGTCGGATTTCCTCCTGCGCTTTCCACGGCTGGAGCATGTGGTCATACATGGGACGGGACACATGGCAGCCTGGTTGCAATTTATTCAGCACCCTCGCCTAGCCCAAATCACGTTCACCTCCGACTATCTCGCTCCGTGGCAGGCTCGTCATAACGAAACGACAATCCTGATGGAGGAGCTGGAGGCCCTGGGAGCGGCAGTGCGATCTGCCGATCTGCCAGCCTTGACAAGTTTGCGACTTGAAATTCGCCGTGGCAAGCTGAGTGCTCGTCCTGATGTTCCCTCGGCCGTCTTGAAGTGGTTCGAACCCATCAAATTCTCCGTTTACAACGTTCAAGAGTGAATACCCATCATCTTGGTCATCCGCCCCGTTCGTCAACACGGCCGCCCAACGCGCATGCCCATTACTCACCGTGGGGAATGGAGGTTTACTTACTAAGAGCCCGGTCGATATGCAAAATGTGGCAAGATGGAAGGTCTATCATGGGGCTTTTCAAATTTCCTAGAAGGGCTTCCGCAGGTAGAGATGCGTTCGGTAACAAGATTGAATAGCCTCAACCTTAAAATAGTGGACCGTCTTTGAATTGAAAAGCCACCTTGGAATAGAAATATTAAGTTAGAGATCAAACCTCTACAAGTTGCACCTCAACCTCAACCTTTTGCGCGCAGTTGGATCCTGATACTAGTAGGGATTTGGTGAAACGGACTCCGACAGAGGTGTTGCACCGAATGCGGTACACAATCCATTTCACCTCGATTTCAAAGGTCGAATCTGTTATCAATCCGCCTCCAAGCTGCAATCTCCTAGATAGGGATTGTCGTTACCGAAGGCGCTCTTACTTACTTGCAGCATCTCGTAACTTACTGGAGTCACTGTGGCCTGGAACAGATTCCGGGCTGCTGTCCACCATTTTATTCGGGCATGACAGTCAACAATTTGAGGATAAGCCCGCCAACGGCACCCCGACCCCGACCTCCAATATGTATACGATTCATTAGAAGTGTTACAAGACCTGTTCTTCAAACCATCCGCTCATGTTCCGAGGGCTCTCACGTGACCCTCGGCCGACTCTCCGAGAACCCAACCGCCAACCCTGAAAAGTCGCATCATGGACGCGCCTCTCAGCGGGCTATAGCACCGGCCGAAATACGCGATGAAGTCATGTGACCACGCGCCCTGCCTGCCTTCCCCACGAACCGACGCGGGCGGATGCTGCAAACGTCGACGTGCCCGCCATTCGGCAAAGTGTGGATTTTCATCGAGCGCTGTTTATATATCTCTGAATGGCATCGGAGGATGGAAGGCATAGACGTCTTCCTGAACGATAGATGGCAACAACTTCTCAAAGCGCAACGCCGAATAATGCCACCATAACGAGTCAAACGGCGACGTCTTCTCCATCGCGACCACGAGCAGCTAGAGAAGACTCCGAACCTATATTCGAGGATGACGGGCTAGGTATCAACGAGGTTGGGGCACGAGTGGAACTGGATGAGCAGGCAGAGCAGGAGGCAGAAGAGCAGGAGCAGGAGCAGATGGATGGACAGACCGTCACGGCGGGAGATGAGAAACCGCCACCGCCGTATTCAGGTACGCATACATCTTGCTTTAACCGTAGTTGGCATAGCTCACACATCCTTAGCCTTCAAACGATGGCAAATTTGGTGTATTGTCGTTCTCTCCTCCATTGCTGCCCTATTCTCCCCGCTATCTGCCAACATCTACTTCCCCGCTATACCCGTCATCGCCGAAGCGTTCAACGAGCCCATAGAGCTGATCAACGTTACCGTAACGGTGTACATGATCCTCCAAGGCACAGCACCGATGATGTGGGGCAGCCTGGCAGACTGGTACAAATGCGGCAGGAGGCCAATATACCTCGCTTGCTTGACCGTGTTGTGCTTGAGCTGCGTAGGGCTGGCATTGACGCCAACGACGGACTACTGGCTGCTGGTCTTGCTGCGTTGCGTACAGGCTGCTGGGAGTGCCAGCTCAGTCGCTATCAGTGCGTAGACCTGCATTTCGAAAGTGTCATGTATGCTAACCTCCGTCAGGTGCTGGTACGATAATGGATGTCGCAGCCCCCCACGAACGAGGAACAATGCTAGCCATGTCCTCCATCGCAGCTCTAGTCGCACCCTGTATCGGCCCCGTAATCGGCGGTCTCCTAGCAGGCGATCTTTCCTGGCGCGCGATCTTCTGGTTCCTATGCATCGCCTCCGGCGTCACGCTCATATTCGAAGCGCTCTTCTTGCCCGAGACGCTGCGCACGATTGTGGGCAATGGAAGTGTACCTTCTCAGAGGTGGAATCGACCTATTGTTCCGGTTTTGCTGAAGGATGTGAGGGATGATGGGGGCAAGCCGGATCCGCCGAGGGGGAGGAGCAACCCGCTTGAGGTGCTGAAGATGTTTCGGAATCCGGATCTGTGTCTTATCCTCTGGAGCAACGGTATGTAGCTCTCCTGTTGAAAGTGACTCGTATAGGCTGACGAGTCTTTGCAGCGGTTCCTTATTCGGTGCTGTATGGCATCATGACGACTATGTCGCCTACCTTCCTAGCCGTCATGCCCTCCCTGACAGAGATCGACCTCGGTCTATGTTATCTCTCCATCGGCGCGGGCGGAATAGCAGGCACGATCACATCTGGAAAGCTGGTCGACTGGGATTTCCGACAAGCGAAGAAACGCGCTTTGAAGAAACAAGGACTAAGGGACGAGGACGCAGCTGAGAAAGCAGCTGATACGCGCGGGGCAGGGAAGTACGAGGGGATCGAGAGCATTGAGCGGACCAGGTTGAGGCTGAGCGCGTGCTACTGGGCGCCGTATGTGATCGTTGTGATCGGCTATGGCTGGGCTGCACAGCAGAAGGTGCATATAGCTTGTTTGCTTGTGCTCCAATTCCTCGGTACGCTTATGCTTACACTTTCTGATTCCACCCTGGCTGACAGAAGCGACAGCCATGTTCCAAGTGACAGCGATATTCACAGTCAACCAGACACTGCTAATGGATCTCTTCCCCGGTCGAGGCGCTTCCGTAACAGCATCAAACAACCTTGTCCGTTGTCTGGCAGGCGCAGTGCTCGTCTCTATCGTCGACTACATCATCAATGGCATCGGCGTCGGGTGGACGTTCACGATCCTCGGGTTGTGGTGTGTGATCACGTATCCGCTCGTTATGCTAGAGATGGCTTGGGGAAAGAGGTGGAGAGAAGCGAGGGCGGAGAGGGAACGGAGACAAAGAGAGAAGAGTGAGCAGCGGAAAGCTGCTTAGGGTTCAGGATAGCCCGCTCTCTTCGACAACGTCTATGAATGCCTTTCCCTCTTGTACATCACACGATACACGTGGAGCGCAACACACTCTTCCAACGCATGAAGCTTCCAGATCACGGATGATCAAGCTCTCGGAGACTCCCCCAACTCGACTGTAGGACGCATTAGTCTTTTATCGTTATTCAATTCAGATGGGGCGTACAGCCTGGCCAACCGAAAGTGCTGCCCGTTACTCGGGACGACGCCCTTGAGCTACGTCCTGCACATCCAACAGCTTGGTGACTTTCCAGGTGATGCCATACTTATTGTAAGGTGAAGCATGCCAGATGATAACGGGAAAGACGTCGTCCGATCGAACTGGCTTGTACAGTAGGCAGATGTTTCGAAGTCGGTGAAACCGCTGATCCTGCAGAGTCCGGAACTCCTCGACCCCATGGTCATCCCGGACAATGCCGAATACTTGAGTGTCGGCATCCGAATCATGTTTGATCCATACGCGATTCAAGTAGTCGTACGCGATTATGGTCGTCACGCCGGAATGGGCTGTATTACGGACAATGTCTTCCAGCTCGTTGGGATTATGCAAGATGAGACGTTCGACATTGGGTAGACGTTGAAGATAACGGCCGACGACGTTGGTTAGGGAAGCCGCCCAGAACTCGTCAGCAAGTCCCACCTCCAGTGTCGCCAGCTGCTCAGGGAGCTCGGAAACGAAATTTGCCCATGATTCTTCCTCTTCCTCAGCGAGGTACGGAGCTAGACCAAAATGACGTAGAGCAGGAAGCCGCAATAGATCGGCCACCTCCTCAACGAAATGCCTGAGCCGGAGGGTATGTAGTGAGACCAGTCGCAGCGGTTGGGCCGGATTTTCAGGCCGGTGGTCGGTGGTGTCCCGCTCGGTATCGTCCACCCGCGAATGCTGTTGATAGAAAGGGCCGAGGATCGACAGTGAGCGGACATCTCGCATGCCGGTAAGAAAGTTGAGGAGGGACGAAGCAGGCACACGGACTGTCCTGCCGAGCTCGAGTCGCCGCAGTGTTGGCCGTAGCAAGGAAACAATGTTAGTCAGAAGGCGCGGTGGGGCATTCAGGTGGCTTCGCAGTTCCTCGCCTGGCAGTGGCATCGACGATAGATCGTAACGAGGAACAAAGCGTAAGATAACGAGGTTTCGGCAAGACGGCAAAAGGTTCCACAGCGTGTCCAGGTCACCGAGTGCCTTTTGCGGTAGGCCACTGAGACCGAACTCCACAGCGAGATATCTCACCCACCAACCGTGAGACCGACGATGGAGAGGTTCCTGTCTGAGACGCCAAACCAGACCAGATATCTGCGCAAATTCCGTGATGACAAGGCCTTCGTAGAGGAATTCATTGACGAATGCATTGAATGCCTTCGAAACAAGACTGAGCGCCTGTTTGGTGGGCAGAACGACGGCAAGCTGGACCTCGAGCCAACGAGCCTCTTCGACTGGTCCTTCTGGGTTGTATGAGGTGTCCAAGAGACCAGAAACCTCCGTGGCGTGTCTGAGAATCTTGCGGATGAGTTCGATCGGGAGCTTGTAGAATGACATGATGAGCTCTGGCGGGCCTGAGGCGCGGAAACCTCAGACGATGGACGTCAACGAGACAGCCTGTGATCTGATCAAGCCGATCGTCGAACTGGAATGAGAGGCCAGTGTCGCCAAGAGTGTGCCAGATGAGCTAGAGTTGAATCACCAGACGATCGGCTTTAGTACGGCGCAGAGGTGGGTAAGCGCCAGTCTACAGTACGTCGAGTCAACCTATCACCATGTCGGCACGTGCTCGCCGCATGACGAGCATAGACTCAACGCCTGTGACTACGTCATCTCAAGCATATCTCAACAGGTTTCGGACGGTTCAACTCATTCAAATCCCACATATCCAGACATGCTCTCGCATGCAGCACTGTGATCCCCATGATAGCCGATGTGGAAGCAGTGTGTGCTAGCCTCATTCGCTGATACATTTCTCAAGCATGTACATCATCCGTGGGAGAACCTTCCGGGCCGAAGTTATGCACATTTCAACCTAGTAGGCGTATTCGTGCCTCCTGTGCGGGTGATCCTCATTCTCCCAGTGCTCCAGCTCCCACGCAACACCATAGCTTCTGAAACGCTCTCGACGACCTGCCAACAGAGGCGTGGGATCCTTTCCATCATACTTGATGTGGATCTTTCTGAGGAATGGGAATCTTCCTGCTTCCACGGCGTGGAGAAGCCCCTCTACATCCAAGTCCGCTTCTCCTCCCTCCCAGCTTATGCCATCGTAGAGCGGCCAATTGTAGATGATGATCTCTGCCAGATTAAGGTTCGTTTGTGATATGCCAAATGCATGGTTCGGCGAGGTAATGAGGCCTGGCGGGGAGCGTAACACGAGACACTCCATATTGGGTACTGCATGGAATGAGATAGAAAGCTCGTCGTCCTCATCATCGTCCTCGTCGTTCTTGCTCCAGTCAACTTCCAGAGTACGTATTTGCGGGCCGTGGTGAAGAAGGAAGTGGGAACTCGAAAGTCTTCCGGGTGCGCTGGCTTCCACCGCAGCTGCGAGGAAGGTTGGTCGTAGCCATAAATGTGTCAGACGCGGTAGGTGCCACGTCGCCATGTGTTGCAGTATCGAGTCCATCTTTCGGATACGAAGCGTATGTAGTCGTGAAAGGCTCACCTTGGCGGTTGCCCGTCGTGCCGATACAGTATTTCCTTCCTCTGTTGGGAGATGGGAGAACTCTCCGTCAATGGTCAGCGACTCTACCCTCTCGAGAAGGCGCAGGCAAGATTGAAAGGCAAAGTAAGGCAGATGTACCGCGGACGGCAGATGAAGGTTGCGAACAAGGCATCCATAGGCGGTAAAAAGCTTCTCAACCATGTGAGGGGAAAGTTCCAAATAGCCTTGTTCCGGGACTGGCACCCAACTGTAGCGAGAACCCTTCCACAATGGCCCAGAGCCCCTCAGGTACATCGGACAGAGGTACAACGTGGTCACATTCGAGAAGACGGCGAGTGCATGCCAAAGATTATTCCAATCGTCCCAATCGGCCTCGGACATATAGGCGATATTGAATCGGATAGCCAGCCACTTCACACGGTGCTCAGGAGGAAATTCGGTCGACGTCGCTCGTTCTCGGAGTCGTTCGAGCAGTTGGCGAAAATACTCCAGGTCGGTAGCTATGACAGCCTCAAACACGAACTCTTCGACAACATCATGGAAAAGCCTCGAAACGAGCCGGAGAGCTGCTTTCGTCGTCCAGACAGCCCTGACAACCTCGACCGCGGTTTGAACCTCCTCGTCGGCGATGATGCGATGCGAGTGGGTATCGAAGAGGCCCCGGAATTCCGTTGCGTGCCTGAGGATCTTGCGAACGAGCTTGATGGGTATTGTGTTGAAAGACATGCAGTGCGTAACTTGAAGTAGTGTACAGGCCGATAATCCTACTGTAGATCGGAGGGTAGTCGAGTGCGACGAGATGGAGGATGGTACAGGGAGAAAGTCGACTCCAGATTAATACGCGAGAAGGCAAAGTTAGGTCACGGCTGAGAGACAGACGCGTCAGTCTGACTCGACCTGGAGAAACGAGTCAGGTCCCAGCGGAAACACATGCGCAGTGTAGTGACCGCCCATACGAGGTATGCGGATTGTGGCGACTCGGCACCCCGCTCATAGAAACGGCGAGTACTGTGGCCACTCGGAACGCGGCTTCTAGAAATGACGGTCTTCCCTTTCTCTTCCTATATCGGCGCCGCACAAATCAGTCAAGACAGGCAACCTGTCGGCAAAGCGGCTATGCGGGTTCATATTCAGCACTCATCCGCGATAGTATTCTGTCGTCCGGAGAACGCACTTCAAGCTCGATTCCGTGATACCCCTGGCGGATCCATGTAATGTGCTATCGACTTCTTCTCCGTTGCCTCCCCCTCTACCACCCGTTCCTACCGCTGCTCGCGCAAGCACGCAGGCGCACCATTTGCGCAGCGCGATCAATTGTCCAGCGTCAGCGCAGCACGCTGTCCCTCGGTATATGCGCCTAAAGCAACCAGATCAGCTATCGCACCTCCGAGACGGCTAGCGTACGTGTAGCAAGGTGGTGGATGTGCATGACAGAGAAGATGCGGAAACGCAGCCAAGGAGGAAGGATAGCAGAGGACTCACGCTGCGAAACCCCAAAATACTCGCCGCCCGACTCCCAAACAACCCCTCTCTTTATTTACCCCTTCCCCCTCCCTATTCGGACCCATACTAGGCGAAGGAGCCCTCTGGTCGTCTAGGTTGGAGAGATGATATCCCGCTGACCGATTGAAGTACGTTGCGCAGGACGCAGGAGGGGATACTGAAGAGTGGTGGTGGATGACTGCGGGCGAAGAGAGGAAGTGCTACGATGCAACGGAGATTGCCATGATTAGGGGAAACATGGATCCATTGGGTTTCACCCAGTGAAATAACCGATCGGAACCTGGCATTCCGAGAACCTAATAGACACCCAGTGCTTCTGCCAGTTATGGGGCGATACGGCATGAACGGGGATCTTGTTGGAAACGACGGCGAAGGCCTGTGATAGCACGTGAACACGGCACATTCGGAGCGATCAACGATGCCTTACTACTTCCACTCGTATGGCGATGCATCGTCCTCCCGTGTCCATTCCTGAACCTCCCACTCCACCCCATGAGCGCTCAACTGGCCTCTCCCAGGCTCCAAATTCGCTGCTGGGAACACCGAACAGTTTTTGCTGCAGATTTTCCTCAACGATGGAAACCTCCCAGCTTGTACGGCTTGGACCATGCTTTGCACATGTGAGTCCGTTTCGTAAATCCCCCGCCAAGCATCGTTGAGAGGAGCCCACCCATACGTGATAATTTCCTCCAGTTTCTCGTGGTGTAGTAGAGAAACAGCACCTAGCCCGTGACTGAGCCAGTAAGTGTCGCCCGGACAATGTAACAACAAGTGTCGTAAATTGGGCATTCGAACCAGAGAATAAGGTCGCCGCGCAGGCCAGTTTTCCCAAGCGTCTTGGTTCCAGTGCCATTCGACTTCAAGGATGAGCAGGTTCTTTCCGTGTTGACAGAGAAAGGTTTCGTCGAAAAACGTACCCCAGGGCCATGGTTCTTCGAGAACCAGAGACTCAGGTACCCACAGCCTCTTGAGTCCGGGTAGCTCCCACGATGCCATATGCTGCAGAAGCCACCGCATATGGTTGACGTGCAGCGTGTGCAATGTGGGCAGGGCCAATCGGAAATTCATCAGCTCGTATCTTTCGCTCCTCCCAAAGTCGTGGAACGGGCCGTGTACGACCATTGACTCGATCCTTTGGAGATAGCCAAGAGACGATACCAGGCCATTGAGGGGCAGATGCACTCGAGCAGAGAGGTAGATCTTGCGAAGGGATGGCCCATAGGTAGTGGAGATGTTTCGCAAACCTTCGGGAGAGAGCTCGACATGGTCTGTTGCGGAGTATGTATACAGCCGTTCTGGGTCGTCTCTCTCCTCTGGGCTCACGCACAAGGCGACGAGATTGGGGAACCGAGAAAGCGCACCCCAAAGATTGTTCGAGTCATTCCGATCGGTGGACGACATCTTCGAAACATCGAATTTGAGGGCAAGCCACTTGACGCAGTGTCCAGGATGCGAGCCGGACAGCGTTTTCCGTTCATCGAGCCGTGCCAGGAGTTGGTGGAAGGAATCCAAATCCGTAGCCAGGACGGCCTCGTACAAGAACTCCTCGACGAGGCCGCAGACGGCTCTTGAAACCAGTTGGAGAGCGGCTTTCGTCGGCCAAACTGCTTTGACAGCAGTGATAGCTCTTTGCATGTCCTCGTCAGGAGTCATGCAGCCTGGGCAGGCGTCAAAGAGCCCGGGTACTTCTGTCGCATGTTGGAGAATTTTGCGAACGAGCTCGATGGGGAGCATGTTGAAAGACATGACGCCGTTTTAAGCTCCGTGAAGTGATAAGCGGCCGTCCAATTGTACGCGGGGTCATGGAGTGCGACGAGATGGAGGACGGCGTAGAGAGAAAGTCGACTAGACACCCCTCATCGTGATAGTTATGGGCGAAGGCAAACAGAAGACCAGCGCAAAGGGCAGACGCGTCACATTGACTCGATGGCGGGACGAGTCAGACCCGAAAGAACCCCTGCTCAATCCCCTGGGTTAAAGGTTTGTGGCAACTCCGCCAGACGCTCATGAAAACCCTCTGTAGTGATAGTCGAGAACCAGTGCTGGTCAATGACAAGGTCATTCTCATTCGAGAACTGGCTGAACGTCTACATCCGCACCACAGTCGGTCAACTAAGGAATAAGAAAAGAGGGAAGTAGACGAACGAAGATATTGTTACTCGCCATCTGCACCCAACTGCTCTCATCCGGACTCATCGAATACTCCATATCACTTCCAGTCCTTCGACTGCGCTGTCAATCCACCTCATCTCCCCTCATCTTCCGAATCTGAGACCAGTGCGAGCGGTCATATTGTGCAGTCCGCGATCCTGCCTCGTCCCGGCGAGAACGAGGTATGTGGAAATGGCGCCGAATCAGCTGTCCTTCCCTTCGTTTACTATATCATCTGACATGCCGCCGTTCGAAGAGAAGGAGGTGAAGCCGTCATGGTCGGGATACGTGGTACTCAGATTGAACTGCTGGGCGAGCGTCCAGATGGGGTTCGAGACGGCGGTGTCGCGGTTCTGCAGGCTTTGGAATCGGTCTCAAGACCTTGCTGCCCGTCGAGAGAAACGAGCGAGCCCAGTATCGTGTGCCTGAACCTGCCCCCTGCGACCGGGCCGACCCTCGAGGAGCATCATGGAGCAGTGGTATATGGTTTGGAGAGGTGCTCGAGGATTGCGGTCGAGAGACCGACCATTCCACCTCCCAACACGAGCGGGCATGGTAACATGTTGGGTCCGGGTTTGAGCAACAGCCAGGGACTTAGAGCGCAGCAGCGCGAGAGAGCGAAGATAAAAAAGAGAGGGTATTGTCTGCTAGAGGAGTGGAAGAGGCGTCGGCCTATGGTGGGAGGAGGGAGCTGACGCGGACGCGTGTGCCGTTTTGAGCTGCACACGACGCGTTCCCACACATTGCGCCGATGCTTCGCCATGCCGCAGAGCAGAAGAATAGACGGTCATGTCATCCCGGTAAGCTGAAGAAGCCGAACCATTCATTATTGGTAGCTTATGTCTATTATTGTAGCCCTAGTGGCCTTGTACTATCGGCTCGGTCGCTTGCGGCCTCCTACTCTACCACTGGCAGGCCCCCAGCTGACGTGGTCGTCTAGTTCCCATTCGTCGCCTCCGGCGTCACGCTCATTTTAGACTGGCTCTTTCTGGGGGACACGCTGCCCACGCTCCTGGGTAATAGAACTATTCCTTCGCAGAAGTGAATGAGGCTGTTCTGCCGATTTTGCAAAAGGGTGTGAGAAACGACGAGGGCAAGCCGGACACCACGAGCAGAAGCGCTTGAAGAGTTGAGGACGTTGCGGATTCCAGGCTTGTGTCTTACCCCATGGAGCAACAGTACGTTTGCCTTCCTTACCTGCGTACACTGGGGTGATGACTGGCGACGCAGCTGTTCTGTACTCAGTACTCTCCGGAAGTGTGGCGACCATGATGTGGAGCACTGATGTTTTCGGAGGTCGTGACGGCTCAGCCTGAGAGTGATGCGACCTGCCACTCGGTAACATGCCGCTCGCACACGATTCTTGAGGGTGCCCAGCTGCGCCTCACGATTATGATAGCTTCCTGTGCAGATTATGCTGAACGGACCAGCGGGTTGCTAAAACGCGAAGTCTTCTACAACGCAGAGCGAAGCAATGTCCTACACTGTACCCCTGCTCTGGCACGATCCGCCTAGTATTCATCCCACTTGTATCGGCTCCACTTATACCCAGATAGGTCCAAGTCATCCTCGCTTACCCTGTACTTAATATGCCACTCCACACCGTACTCTCTGAACCGGGCCTGCATCTCTCTCAAATCGTCCTCTAGAGGCGTTTGGTGATTGTATTTGGTGCAGATGCTCTTGAGGGATGGGAATGCCCCCCCTTCTAGAGCCCCGAGCATGCCTTCCAAATCCTCATCTTGCAGTTCTCGATGTGTGGGTCGCACATCGTCCGGTTTCCAACCATACGTGACGATATGTTCGAGTTTCGCATGCTGCAGCTCATGAAGTGCACCAAGAACATGCCCAAAACCGCTCTCGAATCCCGGGGATTGCAACACCACATGTTGCAGATTGGGCACGTGTTCGAGAGTAATAGGTGCCCATTGGGGCCAGTCAGAAGGAGGCTCCCCGTCCAACCACTCGATCTCCAGGGTGAACAACTGAGGTGTGCTGCGTGCCGTAATTTTCGGCATCCGATAGCCGATCTAGGTAATATACGTCCCTTATATTCGTATATGCACCCGCTGTTATAACCGGAGTCCGCTTATCGGACTTCGGGACTTTTTGTACTATAACATTTCAGGGCTTTCGCCCTAGTGAAAAATGCATCTCTTACCACTCCTTATCCTTGACGCCTAAGTCCGATATCGAATATCGGTCTTCACTCTCATTTACTGCCTAACCAACTTCATTACTACTACTTTCAATCCTACTACCAACATAACTACCGGCGCGACCGATATTGCTTATCGGCAACCTGGCTACGATACCTCGCACACCTCTTTACTCCTAAATACTGGGGGAACAGGTCATTTGGAGCCCAACGCGAGGGGTTATAGCCTGGATCTGCCACGTCGATAACGCGCACGGACCAGTTGGCAAAAATCGGCCAAACTGACTACTTGGAGCGGACGCAATTATCGGACGCAAATCCCCCGGTGGATTCCGCGAATTCGTAGAAACACCGAAACTTCCATCTCCCCGTTTACGACTCCGCCCGACTCCTCCGACGAATACATACCGGATATCGACCTATCATCACACCTACCAAGTCGGACAGAATCGGAACCGGACTCAAATATGCCGGCCGATAATCAAAATGATCCCGACAACCGCGGGGTCGGTCAGGGTCCAAACGACGGTGATCACGGCGCAGTTCCCGAAAATAGACGGCCGCGATATCCGATGCCCCTACGGACGAGTCCCAATGCGCCAGCTCTCGTACAAGCGACAGCCGATAATGTTGTCCGATACCTCGAGGACGTGGAACAATGTGCGGAGTATGCGGAGCTGGACCGGGGAGAATGGCCGAAATGGTGTCTCCGATATGCACCCCCGAAAGTACAGGAGATCTGGTCGACATTACCGGAGTCCAAAGGTCGAGACTACAACGCCTTCAAAATGGCGGTACTACGGCTATATCCAGGCGCTGTGGACGATAAAAGGCGATATACAAAACTGGATCTGGAAAGATTGGTCAGCCGGGCCGCCCTTATCGAAATGGACTCCCGTAATCAGCTCGCCGAGTACCTTCGCCAGTTTTCGGTTATCGCGGAGTACCTGGAGGAAAGAGGAAAGTTATCGGTCGACGACCGTGACCGATTTTTCATCAGAGGTTTCCACCCTGATTTTCAGGACGCCTTACGCAACCGATTGGCGATAAAGGAACCGGACCATCATTATCCTATGGACCCCTATACGATGAAGTCCGTTACCGAGGCGGCAGAGCACCTTCTCTATTCTACACCTGCTACCGCTCCCTATATTCCAATCGATTGGGATTCGGGCCCTGTAGGTACGAAAGGCTCGACGAAGCCGAAAACAGAGGAGAAAACCGATATCAAGGTCGAGCCGAGCCTGCAAATTCAGGAGCGCATGCTTCAGTTAATGGCCCGGTTAGAGGGGAGAATGGACGATATCGCGCGAAACCAGCAGCAACAGCACTATAATCCGCCGTACCAACAGACGTTTCAGCGACAACCGCCTCCCCATATGACTGGACCTGGAATCAGCGGAAACCCGATAAACCGAAACCAGCGCTGTCTATGGTGTGGCCACACCGACCATCTCATCCGAGACTGCGGCGACCTTGAGGAACATATCCGGAATGGATACGTTATTAGGAGTACCAATGCCGGAGGACGTATCACCTTACCGGACGGCCGATACGCCCCAGCTTCTATGGGTGACACCCTAAAGGAGCGAACCCTGGCCTGGCACGCTTCTAATCCCGGACATAGGGTACAAGACCTAAACTCCAAAGCAGGTGTTCCCAGCCGTACAGCTCAACCCGTCAATCTACTGCACAATATCGGCATTCCGCCAGCGATAACAGTCGATATCCCGCATGATGCCCTTCCCTTTCAGGCATTACCGGTCAATATCCTTCACAACCTCGGGGACGCCGATAACGTTATCGGCCAGCCGGAGGAGGAATTAGAGAGAACGATTGCCGTGTTGCAAGCCCAATTGGACCGTACCAGAGTGGGCAGGCGTACCGATAAGGCCCCCGCGGGTCGGCCCGTTCCCTTTCGGCGACAACCTCACAAAGAGTATGACAACCAACCCGATAAGGACAATCGGATGGGCGAGGGTACCGGGACGACCGAACCTGGAGGAGAACAACAAGCCGACAAAGGCGATAAGACGGACACACGTCCTGACACCAATCCTTATGGGAAGATGCAATTTCGTAGCCCAGCCGAGAACGAAGCACTGGTTGATACGGTTATCGCCAACTTCATGAAAAGCCAGACCTCGGTGTCGCTGGCGGAGCTGTTGGCTGTTTCTCCACAGGCACGAAAACATCTGCAACAACAAACGCAATCCAAACGTATCGCCAAGGCTCCTCCGGTTCTAAACGCGTTCACCGGCGCGATAATAGAAGAGGAAGTGGACCGAGAACCCGATACGAGCGACCGATATAGACTTCCATCGATTATTGAACACATCTGGCACGTATCGGGAGCTCGAGATGCCCCGAAAGGAATTGTCGTGGGGCACGATATGATCGGATTGCGCGATATAGACGTGCGGGTGGGTGATGACGACATCACGGTTACCGGTTGTCTTGATTCAGGCTCGACAATGATTCTCCTACATAGCCATATCGCGCGACGCCTACACCTTCATTACTACCCGGAGGATAAGGTCGGAGTGCGATCTGCTAATGGCGAGATCAGCTATACCAAAGGCTGCATTCGCAATTTGAGGATATCGGTGGGAACGCTTACCGGCCTCTTTCAAGTTCAAGTATCGGACGATCTGCCTATACCGCTTCTTATCGGTCGCCCTTTCCTGGCCCTGTTCCGGTGCGAATCCAAGGACCACCCTAGCGGCTACCAGGAACTGACGCTGACGTGTCCCAACACTCATGAGCAACTTGTCGTACCGACAAAAGCCTCGACCATCGAATCCAGCTCGGATTTTTACAAGTCAATGAACTGAGATTTACTCAGAGAGACGTTTTCGCCGCCATCCAGTATACCGCTCCGATACCCGAAATTCCGTATATAGACTTCAGTCTGGTCAAAGAGACCTATCAACACGAACCGATACACAATACCCTTGCTGTCCGAAAATACAAAAAAGTAGAGGACCGTGTCAAACCGGTCCCTGCCGTCCACCCCGAGCATTTGAAGATCCGCCGTCGATTTCCCTCGAACCCCTTAGAAAACCTCCAGCCATTGCCGCGAAAACCACCGATATTTTCTCCCGGGAAACGATTAACCCAGGAACGATATGAGGCCCTTAACATAAACAAATATGGGTTCCTCTGGCCAGAAGAAGAAAAGCTGGTCGCCTGGATCTTTCGGACACACGAAATGGCGTTTTCGTGGACGGAATCCGAAATTGGTCGATTTCGCGACGATTACTTCGATCCTGTAATATTTCCGACCGTCGAACATACCCCCTGGCAGGAACGTAATATTCCGATACCCCCAGCCATTATCGACGATGTCGTACAAGTCCTGCGCGATAAAGTCGCAGCAGGCACCTATGAACCCTCACAGTCGTCTTATCGGAGCCGTTGGTTCGTGGTACTCAAGAAATCCGGCGAATATCGTCCCGTTATCGATGCACGGCCGCTTAACGGCGTCATGATCAGGAGTTCATCGGTCCCGCCCCTTACCGAGCATATCCTCGAAAGTTATGGCGGAAGGGCTTGTTTCGGCCTGTTGGACTTTTATCGCAGTTTCGAACAACACGCCCTGGCGCCTCAGTCGAGAGACTATACCTCATTCCAATCTCCTATCGGTCCACTCCGATATACAGTTGCGCCTATGGGGGCCCACAATATGCCAGGAATCATGCAGGACAACGTCAATTTCCTTTTCGGAGACGAAATGCCACATATCACGACCCCGTTTATCGACGACTTGGGCGTGAAAGGCCCTGCGACCCGTTACGAACAAAACAATGGCTATGAGACCATCAAAGGCAATCCGGGCATACGTAGATTCGTATTCGAGCATCTCGAAAATATGAACCGCATCATTACGCGAGCTGAACATGCAGGCGCGACCTTTTCGGGACCAAAAGCAGAGATATGCGTGCCCGAAATGATTCTTTTAGGATATCGGTGTTCCTACAACGGCCGACATCCGGATCCATCCAAAGTCCAAAAGATACTGAATTGGAAACTCCCCTGCGAAAGCTTATCGGAGGTGCGAGCCTTCCTGGGCACAGTTGGTATCATGCGTATCTTTATATGTAATTTTGCCGAAAAGGCGAGGCCTTTGGAGAGACTGAAGCGAAAAGGAGTTATCTTCGAATTTGGAGACGCCGAGATGAAAGCTGTCAAGGATCTCCAAAAGGCTGCGCAAGAAGCGGAGACGAATAATGTGTTGGTCCCTATCGATTATCGGTCCAAGCGAAAAGTCATCCTGGCAGTCGACTCCTCCAATATAGCCTGTGGTTACGTACTATATCAACTCGACGATAAGGGCCGTCGGCGACCGAGTCGATTTGGCTCTATTGGATGGAATGACGTCGAAAGCCGATATTCGCAGCCGAAACTGGAGCTTTACGGCGTGTATCAAGCCTTGAAAGCAATGCGCATCTGGCTTATCGGGTTATCGGAGTTTGACCTAGAAGTGGACGCCAAATTCATTCAAGGCATGTTGAACCATCCCGATATTCAACCAAACATGGTTATCAACAGATGGATCGCTTGGATTCACCTCTTTAATTTCGTGTTGGTACATGTACCGGCAACACGACACACGGCCCCAGATGGATTGTCCCGACGACCTCCGGCCGATAACGAGGAGATCCGAAACCGATTCCCAGAGACAGATGAGGAGGACTCATTCGCCTTATCGACAGCATTTCAATTGGAACTGGCTAGTCGAAAACCAGTTCCAATTTTTTTCGGCCCCCCGGAGGAGATATTACCGCGCACCGAAAAGACGAAAAATGCAGACGAAAAACTCCAAAAGGTGATTCGATACTTGAGGAACATGCGCCGACCGAACGGAATGAATGATGCTCAATGGAAATCGTTCCTCGAACTCACAAGGAGGTACTTCCTGGTCGGAGAGGATGATTTATACAAGAGACAACCAAATGGTCAACATCGGCTATATATCGCTTATCACCAGCGCCTGAACGTCTTGCGACATCTCCACGACGATATTGGACATCGAGGCTATCGGACGGTGTACCAACACGCACAACTTCGATTCTTCTGGCCGAATATGAGCGACGATATCAAGTGGTACTTACGGACGTGCTTAGAGTGTCAAAGGCAACAAATGCGTCACGTTATCATTCCGCCTACAGCACAACGCCCTCAACCGTTATTCGTACGGGCCTACTGCGACACGATGCTCATGCCGGTCGCGAAAGGCCGATATAGAGGAATGCGATATATTCTACAGGCCCGATGTTCGCTCACCCATTGGCCTGAATACCTGATATGCCGAAAGGAAACGGCCGACATTATCGAAGACTTTCTCTATAAGAACGTTCTATGTCGATGGGGAACGATAACCGAAATTGTCACCGACAACGGTACTCCGTGGGTCAAGGCAGTCCAGCAGCTGAGCGATAAGTACGACGTTACCCATATCCGAATATCGAGTTATAACTCGCGGGCCAACGGAACGGTCGAACAGAGCCATGGAAGCGTGAGAGAAGCGATCGTGAAACTTTGCAAAGGCAATATAGACAAGTGGCCCGAGGTGGTGCCTTCGGTTTTCTGGGCGGAAAGAATCGCGATACATAGCTCGACTGGGATGTCCCCTTTCTACATGGCTCACGGAATCCATCCGATATTGCCGATGGATATCACACAGGCAACTTGGCTTGTCCCTCCACCCGACAACCTGTTATCGCGTCAGCAGCTTATCGCGTATCGGGCTCAACAGCTCCTCAAACGACCGGAGGACCTGGACGACATGGAGAACCGGATCATGAAGTCACGATACCAAAATATCGAAAGATTCAAAGAAAAATTCGAAGGATTGATATTCGATCATGAGTTCAAAATCGGGGACTTGGTATTGTTGAGAAACAGCAAACACGATGGACCATTACGGGACAAAACGAAACCGCGATATATCGGACCATATATCGTGGCTCGGCGGAACGCAGGAGGCGCCTATCATATCGCAGATTTGGACGGGACGATATTCCGTCATACCGTCGCACAGTTCCGCGTCATTCCTTACCTAGCTCGGGGGGATTTATCTCATATCGTCAATACTGTCTTGGAGAACCTGGACAAAGCCAAATTCACCGATAACGATCCCGATTACCTGCCCGATAATGAGCAAGAGCAGATTGACCGCGACGGTGAAGGGGACTCAGAGCTGGGAGACGTTGGAGCTGATGTTGGCGATAACGGAGAAGGAGAAGGAGAAGAAGGAGAAGCAGGAGGAGAAGAAGAAGGAGAAGGAGAAGCAGGAGGAGAAGAAGAAGGAGAAGGAGAACGGGCAAGTGCGCCTACTTATCGGAAAAACGCCGATAAGACAACGCTGGTGTAAAACTCCAGAGTCACAGTCCGCTTATACCCATACCCCAGCGGCCGATATACCGATATCCGAAATCATCACACTCGTTTGGGTTTTCTCACTGTTTTCTTTCCACCGTCTAACTACGACAAAAACCTATCTAAGGCCGCAACAAGAAGTCCGAAAACCGATATCCTCCGACCCGATAACATCGACTCACTCATCCTGGAGGAAGTGGACGAAGGAGGTGATCTTCGCCGGGTGCCTTATCGGCTGGCCGAGGGAGCGCTCGTTGGCGTCGATCGGGTTCACGATAAACGTGACCTCCTCCTCACCAGCCTCCGTAGCCACGATGAACCGGCGCCAGCTGTGCATATACATCTCGTTGAAGGCCATCAAACGACGGGCCTCAACTTGGATGCGGCGAGCAGCAACAGCTGTAACCGAAATCAGCCGAAATCAATTATCGGGCCGTGAAAATTACTTACTGCGGGGCAAGGTCACCATACGGAAGTCCGGCGTCATCGAAGGACGCCAGGCGTATCGGTCGTACGCCTCGATGTCGCTATCGGTGATGACGGGCTCGCGGGAGGTGCTGGCGACCGGCTTGACCTCCTTGACTTCCGATACGGCCCTCTTGGCCTTTTTCGCGGCCGGACCGGGCTCTCCATCGTCATCGCGGGCACGTCCCTTTCGGCCACGACGATTCGCTACCGATATGGTTAGAACGAGCGATAACGTTTGAATATCGGACTTACAGGGCGCGGCATACGAGCAAGTAGTGCCTTTGATCTGGCACTGGTCGCAGATGATGCCGGCGATCTCCTTGCCGCGACCCTTCGGATTGAACTTGATTCCTCCGGTGCAGAGGATATCGGCCTTGATGCACGAGTCGCACTGTGGTCGATTGTCAGCGTTGTTCGATGACCGAAAAGAGGGACTTACGGGCGTATCGTTCTTATAGCCGCGGCGGAAATGCGGCTTACCGAAAAGCTTCTTCATCCGCTCGGTCCACCCTTCTGTAACCACCTCCATGGGCGTCATAACGCCCATGTTGAGGCCGGCGGGGCGATAAGAGGGGTCGGCGTCGTCCTTCGAATATTGTTAGCCAAGCCGATAACCGATCACCGATAACTTACGACATGCCACACCCATTCCTCCGGATGGTCTTCCCTCTTCTCCTGCTCAACGAGTCAGCACGGTCGCCGATAAACGATACGGAATCACTTACCGCCGTTTTCGCGGCCGGAGTCACAGCGACGGCAGGCCTTTTCGCCGCGGCAGCCGTAGAGCCGGAGTCCACACGGACGCTCTTACCGGTTTTCGGCGCGGCGGTCTCCTTGCCCTTGCCCTTGTCCTTGAGCCAGGCAAGCTCCTTCTCGATATCCGCCAAATCGGGCTCCGGTTCCTCCAAGACGGCAGATTCGTCCTTCGCGTAGAACTCCTCCAGCGCGATTTCGGCAGCTCTCGTTCCGGCTCTGTTCCGGAACTTTTCGCCGTAGGGCTTAAAGCCCGTCCACTCCTCGTGGATGCTCCTAAGCGGGGAGCCGTTCGTGAAAATCACGAAATCATTATTTCCCTGTGATATGAAGTCAGCGATATTCGAACCGATAACCGATAAAGTGCTTACCGTGCGCTCCTTCCACACCTTTTGGAAGGTGGGGCCCATGACTTGAGCCACGTACGACTTGACATCCGCCCAACTTCCGCGGTGTGAGTAAAGCGCCGATACGAGCGCAATCTGTCATCGGTCAGTATCGGATATGAGCGGAAAGTGACGAAATGAGGACTTACGCGAAAAGCCTCAATCATTTCACCTTTGGCCCACTCGGCCCTCGCCAATTTCGCCTTGGGGACCTTCGAGGCGATCTCCGATACGGTTAAGCCCGCGCGCTGAGGAGGAGGGACGATTTCCTCATCGTCTGGCTCGGTGACGTTATCGGGGAGCTCGATAACGGGCGGCTTGGCGGACTCGGGGATGTCGTCGGGCTCGGTCTCTTCGCCCTCGTCAATCACCGGAATGTCGGCCGGGGCCTTCTTGGGAGCGATGGGGACAGCCTGTAGGCAATCAGTTATCGCGCACAACGGACTTTAGACAAAAAGACTTACCGGAAGCTTACGAGCCTTGGGCTGAGCGGGAGTCTCGGCCTTGGGAGTGGCCCTTTTCGGCACAGGCGTCGCCGACTTGCGAAGGACCGACTCTTTGCGGACGGTCTTAGCCGATACCGTGGTATCGGGCTTCTCCGATTCTCCGGAGTCGTCTTCCTCCGCCGGAGTGGCCTTATCGGCGGCACCATCATCGGCACCGTCGTCTTCAGCACCGTTGTCGGTGCCAGCTTCGTTATCGGCCGTACCGGCCGCCTCGTTGTTGTCGGCCGCTTCCGTATCGGCCTCGGGCTCGGTCTGATCGGCAGCAACCTATTAACATGTCAGTATATGCGCGTCGGACACGAGCTAAACATCGGGCGCACCGGAGTATCGGCCTCTACAGCCTCCATCGTCTTCGCCCTCCTTGCAGCACGTGCCGCACGACTCTGTGCGGAGGACGCGGCCGACTTATCGGTCACCGCGGTCGAAGGAGCAGGCGACACTCGCGATTTCTTGTTCTTCGTCTTCGCGGCCGCCATATCGTCGACAGTTTCTATTAAGTCAAGTGGGGAGGAAGTTGTCGAGATGGTGGTACGAGAGAGAGATGGAGAACGACAAGAACGCGGAGTGCGCCGTCTTTTAATACCGCGGCGAATTGATTCCGCCTCCGCGACCTTGCCATCCCGCCTTTTCGCAAGTATTCCGCACGTGACGCGGCTGAGTCAGGGTCCTTACGTACCGACGCCATCTATATCCGTTGCTCCTATCGGACACCGATAAACCTACCGATACACCAATATCGGGAAGGACTGTACGGTTTCTACCTGGGACAGGTAGAAGGGTAAGGCCCCCGCGGATGTGCTGCGTGCCGTAATTTTCGGCATCCGATAGCCGATCTAGGTAATATACGTCCCTTATATTCGTATATGCACCCGCTGTTATAACCGGAGTCCGCTTATCGGACTTCGGGACTTTTTGTACTATAACATTTCAGGGCTTTCGCCCTAGTGAAAAATGCATCTCTTACCACTCCTTATCCTTGACGCCTAAGTCCGATATCGAATATCGGTCTTCACTCTCATTTACTGCCTAACCAACTTCATTACTACTACTTTCAATCCTACTACCAACATAACTACCGGCGCGACCGATATTGCTTATCGGCAACCTGGCTACGATACCTCGCACACCTCTTTACTCCTAAATACTGGGGGAACAGGTCAGAGGTCCATAACGTCGGAGAAAGTCAGTAGCCGGGTATAACGGCCGTTGCTGGCTTTCTTCCACCAGAAGGTCAGAGGTTATTGACAAACGCCTCAGATCAGGTAGGTTCCACGAGACCAGATATGGCACCATCATACTCAGGTCCCCGATCCGAAGTGTATGTACCGTTGGAAAAGTGAATGCCAAGTGCAAGGTCTCCTCCAGTAGAGTGCGATTCGGGAGGTCATAGAATCTTCCACGTATGGTGATAGACTCGATCACCGCAAGCTCCCCCAGTGAAGATCGCAAGCCGAAGAAAGACGGATGGACTCGCGCTGATAGATGAATCTTGCGAAGGGTTTGTCGATACGTGTCAAAGATCTTGTGGAAGGCGTCCGCGGATAGGGAGAGGTGATATTGCGAGGGTAAAGCCTTTCCATGATCCCGGGAGTAGAAAGGGGCGAGGTAGAATATGACTATGTTCGGTAGCAATGGCATCGCGTGCCAGAGGTCGTTGGAATCCTCAAAGTCGGCGGGCGACAGGTCCGCAATGTTGAATTTCAGGGCAAGCCACTTTACGTATCGTCCCGGATGTGCGTCAGTGCTGTTCGATCGCTCTTGGAAGCAAAGGAGAAGTTGGCGGAAGGACACCGGGTTGCTTGATAAGACTGCCTCGAATGCGAATTCTTCAACGATGTCATGGAAGCCTCTCGAGACGAGCCGGAGAGAGGCTTTGGTCGGCCAGACCGTCTTGACTCCAAGCATTGCTGTCTGCATCTCTTCATCGGCGCTGAGGAGCTCTGAGGAGTCGGCATCGAAAAGCCCGTGGACTTCTGTCGCGTGTCTGAAAATCTTGCGGACGAGCTCGATCGGTAGCGTGTTGAAGGACATGGCGTGCAGCGTCCGAGACTAAATGAATGGCGAAGGAGAAATGTAGGCAGCTGGTTGTTCAGGGGAGCGATGTAGAGGACAATAGGGAAAGATGATAGTCAAGGAGAGAACTCTTCTATGGGACACACAGGACCAAAACGTGGACGTGTGTCAGGGTGAATCGGTCTCAGGGCGAGTCAGACAATCGAGAAACCCGGAACCGCCAGCGTTTCGCGTCCGCTTCCCCAGGCTGCAAGATGAAGAAGGTTTGCGGTTCTGCCCATCGAGTCTACCCATCGATTCCCCTCTTCATCGAAAGAGGACGTTTGGATCTAGCACTTCACCTCATTATTGCGCACACTGGTAGGATAACAGGGAGTCTACATCGCATGCGTTTTATGTTCTTCCATACTACTATGTTGTTATCGTGGAGGAAGAATGAGCTTCACCATAATTGGGACCTTGACGATCCACAGATCCCCGGCCAGAAGACGAGAGGAACACAACACATTGAAAGGCAATTACCCCATATGGGTAACAGAACAAAGCAAATGAACTAAAAGTCCTGTTCAGAGTCGACGGAGTCACCCTCTCCTGTGGGGCTATCGGAGTCCTGTGCTGACTCGACGGAGTCACCCTCTCCTGTGAAGCTGTCGCTGCTGTTGGAGTCATAGCGCCGGGGCCCACCTCTCCTTACATCTTCCTCATCCAATAGCGGAGTAACTTCCCACTCAATGCCAGCAGCATGAAACTGGCGCATGTACCAGATTTCTACAGGCTCGGGATCATAGCTGGCATGGCGGAGACATATCTTCCGCAACGAGGGAAACCTGTCCTTCTCTGTCAGACGGAGCATCCCCCTTGAAAAGTCGTAAACCATCGGTGGATCTTCGCATCCATGCTTGATCCATGCCGCGTCCATGTAATCGTATGCGGTGATGATGGCTAGCCGGGAATGTTGCATGTGAGGTGTGAGGTGTCGGAGCTCCTTGGGATTGTGCATGATAAGATGCTCGACATGAGGTAGCAGATTCAAAAGATATCCTACGACACTGCCTTGCCAGGTGTCGTGGAGATCCGCCCCAGATCCCAGTTCCAGCGTGGTGATGCGAGCCGCCACGCTTCGAGCAAGGTGCACTCGTGGGTCTCCAATGTCCTGCTCGACGTGGTAAGATAACGCCAAGTGGCGCAGGGCGGGAAGAGACCCAGTCGCTAAGTCGGCCAACGCTGGCACCGGGTGATTGATGCCCAAAGTATGAAGCTTGCCGAGCAACGCGCCTGCGGGACCAACATTTCGATCACTGTGGTTCAGAATCTTCGGCGTAGGCGAGCTTTCAATGTGATAAAATGGTCCCAATATCGACAGGGATTGGAGATCGTTCGACTGCCTGAGAAAGGGGAGAAGCGCAACATCGGGAAATCGAAGGGCCTTGCCCAGCTCGATTCGTCGCAGTGTACCGCCTACAAACTCGGCGATATTCGCCAGAAGGTGTGTTGGTATATCGAGGTGCTCAGGGTGAACGCTCGAGTCGGAAGAGGGAAGATGCCTGCGAGGGGGACTGACGGGAACCAGGCGCAGTACGACGACATTTGAACAGAGGGGCAGAAGACCCCAGAGCCTCGCCAAGTCAGCCGATGAGACTTCAAGGATCTCGGAGAGATGGAATTCGAGCGCGAGATACTTCACCCACCGACCGCGAGGTGGAAGGTCGGTCAAAGGTCTGCCGAGCAGGGCAACAAGTCCGGCCATATGCTTGAAATGCTTCACGATGATGCCTTCGTATAGGAACTCGTTCATAATCGCGTTCCACGATTTCGAGACAAGGCTGAGAGATAGCTTGTTGGGCAGCGCGACGGCAAGCTGAACTTCGATTTGACGGGCCTCTTCGACTGGACCATCAGAGTTGTACTCCGTATCCAAGAGCCCAGGTACATTGGTCGCCAGTCGAAGAATCTTGCGAACGAGCTCGATGGGTAATGCGGCGAAAGACATGATATCCTCCAGGAGAAGCTGGCAGTTAGTAGGCAGCTGACCGAATCGAGCCTGAAGCGAGTAGACGGACGGAAGGGCGGAGTAGAGAGCATCCTCGACCTATAAACAGCGTATTTAAAGGACACCATCTAGTGGCCAGCAGACCATGGTCGACTCGTCGAAAGACAGATCAGACCGAGTCAGAGACGCGCGGAAGCATTTGCTGACTGGACGGCATGCATGGTATACTGTTGTAAATGTGGCGGATATCGCCAGAACTTTCCATAGCGGCCAAGTCTCCTTCATTCGCTCAACCATGCGTGAAACGCCGCGTTGCTGGCGAGTGACGCGTTCGCCAACGCGTTACTCGCCACAACACTTGTTTTTTCGAAGGGAAAACCATTGATCTCCTAGGCGTGCTCAGCGTAAGTCTTCATTCGTCTGCATATGGAGGCAGCAGGCACAATGACGCACTTCTTAGAAATTTACGCACGGTAAGGGCGGCGCTAGGACGTGAATCTTCTAGACAAGCGTCTTCTCCACCCCTTAACCCTCCAACACCTCGCCCCACCACTGCTCGCCCAAACAGCCCGGCGCGCCATTCGCATGCAACAAGCAGTTCGCGAGCGCATGCGCAGCGCGTTGTCCCTCGGTATACGCGCCTAAACTCGACTGTATCAGCACACACTCGCTGTAGAACTTACGCGGAAGCGCAACAAGTATCCCGTGTTCGGGTTGCGACAAGTCGCAAAACGGTGAACAACGAGATCGAGGGAGGAAACGCGACAGCGACGTACCCTGCAAAACCCAAAATACTCAAGCGGATCGGAATGCCGTCTCGGGAAATAGAAGTCCGTCACATTGGCCTGAAAGACAGTGGAGGGGTCGAACATACCAGAGAGGATGGAGAGGAGTTCGGAGAGCACGGCAGCGTCGGACAGAGCTTCGACACGGAGTGTGTCGTCTGCCGTTACGGTCGTGAATAGGATCTTGCTCCCCTCCAGGAACCCAGGCGCGTCCAAAGACTGCCACTGATTATTCCCGCCTCCCCCCCCGCTAGCTGCGGGATCGGCATAAAACAAAAACTGCGTATCAGGCGAGAACTTGCAATCGGACTGGATGAAGATCTTGGTGTATCTCGACATTGCGAAACCTGCTATTGACTCCTGTTTCCAGGACGAGAGTGGGGGTTGAAGGTGGGGCAAGGGATTGGACGCGGCCGAGGGAGAATGTACATAGTGCGTGGTTGGAGGTGAGGACTTCGCCGGTGGTGAGGATGACGGAGATGACCGTGGGGGAGTAGGAGATCGAGGATATTGTGGATTCGGGGATCGCGTGGTATGGCTCTGTAGCGGTAGTCGAGAACCAGCGCTGGTCAACGACAAGGTTATTGTCGTCCGAGAACTCATTGAACGTCTAGCCCCAACCTCAATGAGCGAGCCAAATACGAAAGTGGGAACGGTCAGTGGGACTCACCCATTGTTGTTATTCGCCACCTGAACCCAACTGCTCGCATCCGGACTCGAAACACCAATACTCCGCAGCCCGCTCCAACCACCCCATCTCGTCTCAGCTGCCCAGCCTCAGACCCGTGGGAGCTATCGTGTCCTGCAGGTCTCTTTTCTGCGTTGTCCCGGCTTGGGAACGGTAAGTGGAAGAGACGTCCGGCCAGTCGTCCATTGTATCATTGACGATGTCGTTGTAGAGAGAGCTGTTGTAGGGGAAGGAGGTGAAGTTGGAGTAGTGGGAATAGGTGATGCTGAGGTCCACACTTTGAACGAGCATCCAGATAGGGTTGGAGAATTCGCGGTGCGACTTGACGGCCCACGCGCTCTCCACCGGGAAAGATGGGCGAGTCGAATGTCGTACGCCTCATACTGCTCTGCGGCCGGGTTGGCTTCGACGAGGGTGTAGGAGCTGTAGTTGTATGTTTTTGACAGTAGTTTTGCGGTGGAGAGACCGTCCATGCTGCCTCGCAGGGTGAGCGGAGATGGTAACTTGCTGGGTCGGGGTCTGAGGAACAGCCAGGGACGCAGACCGCATCAGCGCGAGAGAGCGAAGATGATGATGAGAGGCCATTGTCTGCTAGAGAAGTAGAAGACGCGTCGGTTTATGGTGGGAGGAGGGAATGACCTGTGTGCCGTTTTGTACTGCTCTAAATTGCACACAACGCGTTCGCACCGTTCGCCGGTGCTCCACTGCCGTGATGCTCCCGAGAGCATATTACTTAATAGGCAGTCTCGTCACACCCGCAAGTTGAAGAGCTAAACTATTCATCCTTGTTATGATGTCGTCCATTGCAGCATTACTGTAGGTGCGGGGAAGAACGAGGAAATCAAGAGTATTGAGCAGACGAGGCTGCCGCTGAGACCGTTCAGCTGTTGGGAGGACTGCTTGCTCGTGCTTCAATTCGCCGGTACGTGTCTATTCTTTGGCTTCACGGCCAGCTGACATGGGTACCGTAGCCATGTTGCAAGAGACGGCAATATTCATTGTCAATCAAACGCTGCTGATGCTCGAGCCGCGTCTCAGTAACGGCATCGAACAACCTCATCCGTTGTCTGATGTGCCAAGCGCAGTCATCGTCTCTACAATTGACTAGGTCATCAATGTCATTGATGGCGGGTGAGCGTTCACGATCCTCGGGTTATGGTGCGCGATCACCTCTCCGCTGGTTATGCTAGAGATGGCTTGCAGATGAGGGGCGGACGGCAAAAAGACAGAACGGGATTGAGAAGAGGGCGGCTCACAACTTGCTGTTCCTCATGCGCGATTCCACACCAGGCGCCAGCTGTACTCCTTTCGGAAAAACGGAGAGGCGGAGCAAAGAGTCTTCATTCAACGTCATTGACATAGTAATCAATCTCAGTCATCTGACCCTGTTCCTCCCACTCCAGCAGGTCAGCTTCATCTTCCCAGTTGTACGGTGCCTCTGCCAAAGCCCAGTGCACACCATACTTTTTCAACGCTGACTGCGCAGCCTCCATGAAGAAAGGCATGTCTTCCCCTGGGTCGTGTTTCGTGCATATGTACCTCAGAGATGTAAATCTCCCACTCTTCATCGCCTGGACCAGGCTCTCTACCTGTTTGTCCATCGGTGGTGCTTTACCGCCAGCCTTCTCCCAATTCCAATTCTTCCTAGAGGGCGCCCAACCATAGGTGATGATGCTCGTGAGGCGTTGATGGCGTTGATGAGAGAATGAGCGAAAAGCGTGGCGCTCAACGTCGGGAAACCAATGTGCAGAATGCAACATCAGTTGCTGCATATTGGGAACACTCTCTAGTGAAATCGGCTTATAGTGGGGGCAATCGTATAACCCGGCATCTGGCCACTCGACCTCTAGGATGAGCAGTTGCCTGCTGTGCCGCTGTAGGAACATCGGATTGAAGCTGGTCCAAGAGGCATGGCTCGCCGGGAAGAGAAGGTTGTAGGGCAACCACAAGCGCATGAGAGCAGGTAGATCCCACAACGCCATGTGTGAGAGAATGGGGATAATATGTCGGATACACAGCATTTGCAGTTTTGGCAGTGTCAGCGCGGACTGCGGGGCCGGCATTGAATAGCGAGGCTGGCCTAGGCCGAAATACCAGAGTTCAGGAGCAGGGATGTCATAGAATTGTCGGCGAATAACAATTGACTCGATTTCTTCAAGGCGCACCACGGACGATCGAAAATCAGAGAACGATAGCCGGACCATGGCGGAGAGATGAATCTTGCGGAGAGACGGTCCGTATGCGGTGAAAATATTCTCCAGGGCTCGGCTAGAAAGCTCCAGGCAACCCTTGGCCTTGCGATCCAGATACGACAGGTGGTCCTCTTCACTTTCCATCGTTGGGTAATACACCGGGGCGAGGTACAAGGCTTCTACATTTGGGAAGGAGGAGATCGCCTGCCATAGCTGATCGACGTCCGTAAAATCGGCAGGGGACATGTTTGCAATGTCAATTGTAAAAGCAAGCCACTTCACATGACGTCCAGGATGGAAGCCGCTGGATTCGTACACCTTCTCCAAGCGTTGAAGAAGCTGGCGGAACGTGTTCAGATCATTCGCCAGGATGGCCTCGTATGCCAGATCATCGACAACGGCGCGAAATGCTCTTGAAACAAGTCGAACAGCGGCTCTGGTAGTCCAAGAGGCCTTGACTGCGGCCATGGCTCTCTGCATCTCCTCATCGGCGCTCATGCCTTCTGGGGTTGCATCCAGAAGCCAGGGGATTTCTGTCGCATGCTTGAAGATCTCCCGAAGGAGCTCGAAGGGCATCGTTTTGAAAGACATGGCGTCCGTGACGTTGAGCGGGATGGACGACCGAATGAAGATTGGTCGGTATAGAGAGAGCGACGAGATGGAGCACGACGATGGAGGAGGTTTGACCAAGAGCGTCACTGGTTATGTGGCCCAAGGCAACCAGTTTTTCAAGAGACGCGTCAGCCTGACTCGACCTCGCCACGAGTTACTTTACGTTCGAGCAGAAACACATGCCCGGCATCGCGACCGCCCACGTGAATTGAGGATTGTGGCGACTCGGTGTGCGCGCATAGAAAAGGCGGTCTTCGCTTTCCGTTCGCGTTGTTAAGGTCGACAACTCTATTGGCGACGCGAGTAATGCGACTATCGGGGTTCGTCTTTCAGCACGCATCCGCGATATTCCATGCCGTCCGGAGACGCACTTCAACCTTAATTTCGCGATCCCTCTATCAGTCCAATCTAATATCTCACACAAGAGTTTTCTCCACCCCTTCACCCTCCAACACCTCGCCCCACCACTGCTCGCCCAAACACCCCGGTGCACCATCCGCATACAACAGACAATTCGCTAACGCATGTGCAGCACGTTGTCCCTCCGTATATGCGCCTAAGATGGGGTGTATCAGCACACGCTCACCGCGAAAGAAACGCGAAAGCGCAACAAGCACTCCGTGACCCGTGTTAGGGACACAACAGGACCAGGATGCCAAACGGAGAACAACGAGACCAAGGGAGGAAGGGAGGAAACGCGACGTACCCTGCAAAAACCCAAAATACTCAAAACTCGTCGCCTCACCCGCAAACAACAACCTCCCATCCCCCTTCTCCCCTCCTCCCGTACCAGATGGAGCCGTACCGGGCAACGGAGCCCTCAAGTTGTCCAGTTCGGCGGGATGATACCCCGCTGGCCAATTCGAGTACGTCCCTCTAAACAATGGATCTGAATGCCATCTCGGGAAATAGAAGTCCGTCACATTCGCCGAGGCGACCGTGTCGTTGCCGAACATAGAGGCGAGGACAGAGAGCAGTTCGTCTAGGACGGCAGCGTCGGAGAGCGCTTCAACGCGGACTGCGTCGTCCGCCGTCACAGTCGTAAACAGCACCTTGCTCCCCTCCAAAAACCCCGGCGAGTCGAGCGACTGCCACTGATTATACCGTCCCCTAGCGGCAGGATCGGCATAAAACATAAACTGCGTGTCGGGCCAGAACTTGCGGTCGAATTGAAGGAAGATCTTGGTGTATGTGGACATGGCGAACCCTGCTATTGACTCGCTCTTCCAGGATGGGAGTGGGGGGTTGAAGGTGGGGAAAGGGGATTGGAGGACGCCGAGGGAGAATGTGCAGAGTGCGTAGTGGGAGGTGAGGACTTCGCCGGTTGTGAGGGTGACGGAGACGCCGGTGGGGGAGTAGGAGATGGAGGAGATGGTGGCGTTGAGCCGGATTTGGCCGCGCTATACATAGAGGAATGAGGGATGGGATGGAGAGTAGGGTGGGTATATGCGTACCTGTGATTCCGGGAGAGCGTAGAAAGGCTCGGTAGCGATAGTGGAGAACCCGCGCTGGTCAACGACGAGGTTGTTCTCGTCCGAGAACTGGTTGAACGTCTACAGGCATCTCAATCAGCCAGTAAGGACGAGAGGGGAAAGTGGGCGGACTCACGAAATTATTGTTATTCGCCACCTGCACCCAACTGCTCTCATCCGGACTCATCGAATACTCCATATCGAAGTTCCAGAACTCGACCGCCCTCTCAAGCCAACCATTCTCGCCCCATCCTCCTAGTCGCAGTCCCGTGCGAGCGGTCATATCGTGCAGCCCTTTCTCCTGCCTCTCCCCAGCCAAGGAGAGATAAGTGGAGAACGCGTCGGACCAGTTGTCCATCACGTCGTTCACCACGTCATTGGAAATAGAGCCGTTCGAGGAGAAAGACGTAAAGTTCGAATAGTCCGAGTAGGTCGTACTCAGGTTCACTTGCTGCGCAAGCGTCCAAATAGGGTTAGAGACGTTCGTGTCCGGGTTCTGCAGCCCTTGGACCCAGTTGGCGCCTAGCTCGATAATATGCTGCCCGCCGGGCGAGGAGGGGGAGCCGAAGGATGTGTGACGCATCCGGCCTCCGAGCTGCGGGGTGGCTTCGAGGAGGATGTAGGAGCTGTAGTTGTAGGTTTTTGAGAGGAGGGTCGCGGCGGAGAGACCGGCCATGCCGCCTCCGAGGATGAGGAGAGGGGTGGTGACATTCTGAGCTCCTGTCGACGCGGCCACCACTGGAGGGGACGAAAGCAGCAAGATAGCGCCCAGAGAATAGAGACAGAGCATCGTTGTTGCCTAGAGGGGGAGGACGCGCCGAACTACTGAGAAAGAGAGAGACGCGTGTGCCCGTTTTGTACGTTCCCAAACCGCACACGACGCGTTCTTCCATGTCGCCGATGCTCCGCCATGACCGCAGACCAGTTCCAGTGAATGATAACCGGTCATGTCATCCCCGCAGAATGGATAAGCTAAACCATTCATCCCTCACAGCTTCTGCTTCTTCAGGTACTGATGCAACAATGAACCGCGGGCGCCACCAGAAGCCGTCAACATACACCGCCCGAGGATGAGCACGAACAAGAGCGAGCCACGCGCTCCCAACGGCAAGACGCGCCCCGAGACTCGCGGTTCTTCTTCCCTTCTCTGGTCCTCGGGCGCAAATACGATAAGCATTTCCATATCAGGAAAGTGTGACCGTATTTGCATCCGCTCGACCCGCTCGCTCTCCGCCCGCTGTCTGTCCCTTGCCGCGCAAACACGAGAAAATTGACTGGATGGTGCGGTACAGCTCATCGTCTGTAGCATACACTTGCAAATGTGACGTTGCGCACCAATTACACGCAGCTGCTTAGAGCTCCGTAATCGTCCCCTAATTTCTGGATAATTGTTGCTTTAGTTACTGAGGTTGCGGGCGCATATATAGCTCCTGCGGGAGTGGCTCGAGTCAGGTTCAGCTATCAGCCCACTCCGCACTCAACAACTTGGAAGAGGACCCTTGCCTTCTCTCCAGCACACCACCGCATACCCTAGACGCTTACCACTACCACCACCATGTCCTCCGCTGCTGCCGCTCGGTCTGTTAGGCTGGTGGCTGCTAGGCGGCCGTTGGCTGCTGGTACGAATGCTGTTGTTGCTGCTGGGAAGAGAGCGGGACGGGTCGTTTTGGTGAGGGGGATGACGCAGAGTCCTGTGCAGACTGATCGGGTGCGTCCACTGCCTCCTTACCTTGACTGCAAGTAGTGTATATGCTATATGCTGACTATGGTGCGTGATGTAGGACACGATCACCCGCCTTCTGTACTCCATCGGCTCGAAGACCGAAGTCTCTCGCTACCTGCGCATCTTCTCCTCCTCCTCGCACCCTTCCTCCCCCGCAAAATTCGCCGTGATCAAGATAGGCGGTGCGATCCTGACCGACCAACTGCAAGAGCTCGCTCTCTCCCTCTCCTTCCTCTACCGCGTCGGGCTCTACCCCGTCGTGCTACACGGCGCCGGCCCGCAGCTGAACGAGATCCTCGAGGCTGCGGGGGTGATACCGGACTATATTGACGGGATCCGGATAACGGACGCTAAGACTCTCGGCATTGCCCGGCGTGTTTTCCTGGAAGAGAACCTCAAGCTCGTCGGGGCGCTCGAGGCGCTCGGCACGCGCGCACGGCCGATCACGAGTGGCGTGTTTACGGCCACGTACCTCGATAGGGAGAAATACGGGTTTGTGGGGAAGATCACGCGCGTTGATAAGAGGCCTATTGAGGCTAGTATCCGTGCGGGTGCATTGCCGATCTTGACGAGCTTGGCGGAGACTACGGAGGGCCAGATGTTGAATGTTAACGCTGATGTGGCGGCTGGTGACCTGGCAAAGGAGCTCGAGCCGCTCAAGATCGTTTACCTTAACGAGAAGGGAGGGTTGTTCCACGGTGTGACGGGCGAGAAGCTGGATGTTATCAACCTGGATGAGGTACGCCTTTCTTCCGTCTCTTCTGTTTATACAAGACAGAGTGTACTGATGCGGAATGCGCGCAGGAATACAACGACCTCATGCGCCAAGAATGGGTCAAATACGGCACCAAGCTCAAGCTGCGCGAGATCAAAGAGCTGCTCGACCACCTGCCCCGCACGTCAAGCGTAGCGATCATCCGACCCGACATGCTCCAAAAAGAGCTCTTCACCGACTCGGGCGCCGGCACACTCATCAGGCGCGGCTACAAGCTCTTCAAGCACAGCACGATCGACGCCGTCGGTGTGGACCGCCTTCGTCAAATAATCGCCGACCGCGACCCGGACGTCCTTTCTGGCCGGGCGAGCGTAGCCGGGGAACTGCACGCCCTCACCGAGTCAGGGCTGCCGTATACGATATACGGCGACGAGCCCCTGGACGCAGTAGCGATCGTTTCCCACCCTCCCGGAGAACCTCCGGTGCTGCGCAAGCTGCTGGCGAGTCGCACGGGGGTGCTGAATAGCGTGCTGGATAATGTGTTCAATGCGATCCGGAAGGATCATAGGAGGCTTTTCTGGACGGCGCCGGCGGACGATGAGGTTGTGGGCAGGACGTGGCATTTCGATAGGGCTGATGGGAGCTTTACGCGTGCTGGGAGGTGCGTCCGTATTCCATCCTATCCCGACCCTTCTCTTCCCTTCGTTTCCTTTTCCTTCTTCCCTCATTCCCGTGAGAAGGGTCGCTGACATCTGGTGCGTTTAGGAGCCTATTCTGGTACGGAGTCCAAGATGCCGGCGAAGTCGAGCGCTGCGTCCGCCTCTTCGAGGAAAAGAACCGGATTGAGCGTGCCTACCTTCCCCTTGTCCGCCGTCCCGGCGGGTCCTCAGCCGCCGCACCTCACCCTCCCTCTCACGCGGACAGCGGCACTCCCTTCTCCCCTACTGGCTCTCGCCGGTCTTACAGCACCTCTACTACGCCCAAGCGTTTGGGTCTGATCGGCGCTCGCGGCTTCACCGGCACGGCCCTCACTGGACTTTTGTCCAAGCATCCCCTCCTCGACCTAGCGCACGTCTCCTCCCGCGAACTGGCCGGCCAGCCGCTCACAAGCTACACCAAGCACCCCATAACGTACGAGTCCCTCTCCCCGCAACAAGTCGGCTCCCTCGAGAAATCCGGAGAAGTAGACGCCTGGGTGCTCGCGCTCCCCAATGGCGCCGGGGCGCCGTTTGTGGATGCGATCGATAAGGCCGAAGGGAAGGGAGTTGTTGTCGACCTTAGTGCCGATAGGAGGTTTGAAGGGGAGGGGAGTGAGTGGGTGTATGGGCTGCCTGGTGGGCTTGCTTGATTTTTTTCTTGTGAGAAGGAGGTGCTAAATGTATATCTCTTACTTTTCGTCTATGTACTATACCTCGTGCCAATGCACTCGAAATTTCGTTCTTTGTCCTTCGCACCCGCTTGCACTCTCAACTCCTGACATTCCAATATCGATTACGAACACGATTGACGGTCACGGATGAAGAACTCTACGGCCGCGAGAAGATCCGCACAGCCAAGCGTATCTCCAACCCCGGGTGCTACGCCACCTCGACCCAAATGCTCCTCGCGCCCCTCCTGCCTCACCTAGACTTCTCCCGTCCCCCAACGATCTTCGGGATGTCCGGCTACTCGGGCGCAGGCACCAAGAAGGGCCAAGTCGACTCCGAAGGCAAGCCGACGACACTGCCCAAGGTTAGCCCGGAGGAGCTTGGGGGGGCTGTGAGGCCATATAGTTTGACGGACCATATTCATGAGCGGGAGGCTGCGAGGCATCTGACGAGTTTGCTGGACAAGGAGGGCAAACAGGTCGAGCTGGCATTTATCCCCAACGTCGGCCCTTGGTTCTCCGGGATTGTCAGTGTGCTTTCCGCGCCGCTGTCGACCAGGCTCAAGGCGGCGGAAGTGTGGGAGTTGTACGCGGAGTACTATAAGGACGAGAAACTCGTTACGCTCCAGAAGGATAAGGTGGTCGAGGTGAAGGATGTGGAGGGCCGGCAAGGGTGGAGAGTGGGCGGGATTCAGGTGCATTCGGGTGGTCAGAGGGTCGTCGTTGTTGGTGGGTTGGATAATTTGCTTAAGGGGGCAGCGACGCAGTGTTTGCAGGTACGTTGTCTTTGCTGAGCCGGGAGAGTGAGGAGTGCTCATGTGTGCGTAGAATCTCAACCTTGCACTCGGCTTCGACGAATACGCTGGTATTCCCCTGGATCAGCCATGATTTCGCAGCATAGGGAAGGAGAAAACGGTCATGTCATTCTCTAGGATCTAAGTCGGGACCGGCATTGCAGGCAGGAGCAAAGACATGGAAATGGGCATTATCACATGCAGAGGAGCTCGTTCACAATTATGGAAATAATGCTATTCACGCCAATCAGATTGGTTTTCCTCTGGCTTGCTACTTCTGCTGCTCTCGCTCGGCAAAGGCCTGTCGGACAATGTCTGCCGCCTTCTCTGCCATGGCTATGATCGGGGCGGTCTGCAGGTCGCCCGCATCAGCAAGCGGACAGAACGTCGAAGAACGGGCTTACAGGGTGTCCGGAGACAATGCTAGGATGGACGGAGGCGTCGCATATCCTCAGCCCTTGGATGCCGTGCACCCGCAGTTGAGTGTCGACCACGCTGTCCGCAGGAGACTTACCCATCCGGGCACTACAACTCTGGCTCATCATGAGCGTCTATTTCCGGACTGCGACTGCCCACGTACCGCATGGAAGATGGTTTGGGTATGTTCTTTGAGCCACTTTACGATATCATCATCCGAGAGGTCTTCCTCCTTCCAATCGCCAAAGCCGTACGCCATTTGCTGCTCGGTCTCCTTCGCATTAGGATCTCTGCTCAAAGGTGGGCGGAGATCGAGCGCATTTGCAAGAGGTGGTGTTCGGGCAATGCGCAAGAGTAGCCGAACGCCACGGACCATGGCCTGCAGGTCTGTGAGAGACGAGAAGTACCTGTGCGTATGGCTCCATCAGATGAGTCCACTGTGCCGGAGCGTATGTCATACCTGGGATCCACGATTGGCTGGTCAAAGGGATCGGCGCTCTTCAAGGTCACGGAACCCCGACTCTCGGGATGCAAAAGGGTCGTGATCATAGTCATCCCATTGAGCCAGGGCCGCACAAAATCGCCTTGTCCGATGAAGGTTGCAGGTGCACTGAGAAGTTCAATATCCGGGCACCCGGGCATGGCATTACTCCGGTAGGCCGCGCCGCAAGTCTCCTCCTTCAGTTTCAACCTGCACAACAGTAAGCTGAGGCTGGCTGGATATCGCACGGTACACACGTCGGATCGTCTGTGCGGACAAAGGCGACGGATTCAACTCCCTGCAGTCGTTCAGTTCGTTTGCTCGATTGGTGATGGCTGGTGCATACGTTGTTCGTTAACATGCCTTTCCACCCCAACTTCCACTGGAATAGGTGTGGTAAAACCCATAACGGAGCCGTTGCCACCCAGTCTAGGGATTTCCCTGGCTTCACGCGGAACTGGATACACGCCATTGCATGCTGTCCGGCCATATTAGTTGTCGCCCTCACTCGGAAGAGATTACATACATCCTGTAGGTGTTGTCCTACCGCCGGCAGATCCATCTTGCAGTCAATTCCCAGCCGCTCGAGATCACTCTTTGGCCCAAGCCCGCTGAGAAGCAGGAGCTGTGGAGTTGCCATTGCGCCTGCACAGAGGAAGACCTCGCCGTTCTCAGCGACAAGAACGCGTCTCGTCTGCTCGTGATGTCGCTCATCGGCTAGCTCCACTCCGACCGCGCGGTTTCCCTCCAGCAGGACACGTGTGCATCGCGTTTCAGTGAGAAGCGTGAGGTTTGGTCGAGCAAGAACGTCAGGTGTGAGATAAGCCGTTGCAGCGGAACTGCGATGTCCCTTCGTATCCGTGAATGTGGAAATGGTCGTCACGCCAAGGGTTCCCCGTGGCGTATTGAAATCGGACGTATATGGCACGCCCAGAGCCTGTACCGCCTTGACCCAATCTTGCATGAGGGGATCCGAGTTCGCAAACCCCGTCTGCCATGGCCCGCCGGTCCCGCGGTGTTCGAGGTCAATATCTGCGTGGCTTTGGTGCGGGGTGTGATTTTCGGCTTTCTTGAAATACCTAACGAGGGAGTGTGAGTTTCGAGCTACCGGATTCCAACGATGGTACATACGGAGCGAGGTCTCTGTAGCCCCAGCCTGCCGCGCCCTCCTTCTCCCACTGATCGTAATCGAACGGAGAGGCATGATGATAGATCAGGGCGTTAATGCTGCTTGAGCCACCCAGGACCTTCCCCCGTGACCACGTAATCTGGCGTCCTCCAAGACTGGCCTGGGGTCTATCAAAGGAATTAGTGTCTTACACTAGTCATCTTGGAAGGATGCAGGACATTGTATCGGTCTTCCAGTCGATGGAGGATCCAATGTTCTTGGTCCAAGTGGCGGGGATTTGCGTGAACAACTCCTTTTCGTTCCTGAAGTACGTCAGCTGTATACAGGTGTGCCAATGTTAAGCAGATACGCACGAGCCACCTGCCTCAACCAGCAGAACTCGTCGCTTTCCATCCTCACTCAACCTATTGGCAAGCACGCAGCCAGCAGGCCCCGATCCAATGACGACGACGTCGAAAGAAGCAGCTCGTCGTTCCTCGCTGTCGAGCCAGGCGAACGTCTTGAGCTGAGGTAGTTGAGAGAAGAGAACCCCCATCGTTGTTGACGATTATGTCTGCGAACGATTGACCTAAGGAGCCGAGCAGTCCACCAAACACTGACGCCTTCAACGACCTGCCATTCTTATACCAGGAGGGCAGCGCTGGCATCCAGATTCCTAGCATAGCGCATGGAAGCTCTCGCAAGCGATGCGCCAGGGTAAGCCTCTCTTCCTCATCCGAAGGATAGCACTGCCCAAGGCCGTCGCCGCATCATTGATAGTTAAGCAGTGGGGCATCTTGATATCCGAGCATCAGAAGGATCGTAGTGTGCATTTAGTTGCAACGTGCTGATTGATGAGTTGGACCAATGCAAGCAGCATCTCGTACCTCCCTGCATCTTGAGCGTTGTCATCTTAATCTCTGCCAGCAGAGGAGAAGATGATGCTGGAATTCCGCGAAAGAGAAGAAGAAAGAAAGGGGCCGCGGCCTTGTGGCTGAAAAGGCGGAAGGTTTGCCAGCTTTGTGCTGTCACCTGCTGACATCAGCATCTTCCCGTGTTATTGCGTCGCGAAGCCATCAGTTCACGCAGACACCGAAGAACGCGTCGATCGATTGGCCGGCTCGCTAGTACATACCAGTATGGACTTATCACCGAGGTCTACGAACGGGGTGACTTAACATCCATCCTATGCCTTTCGACCTCCCAAGGCAGTGCGAATGATGTCTGCTCCTTTCTCGGCAACCGCGATCGTAGGCGCCGTCTATGAAAAATCATCAGCTGAAGCGCTTCCACTGATAATAAGCTGACCTACCGTGTGCCCCGATATGATGCGCGGAAAAACCGAAGCATCACACACTCTCAACCCTTCCACCCCGTGCACTCTGAGCTCCGTATCCACAACGCTATCGGCAGGAGATTTACCCATACGTGCGCTGCCGACCTGTTCAGCAGTGAGTCTTCTGACCCGGAAAGCGCAGGGGGATCAAGTACCGCATGATAGATTGTATTGGCATTCTCTCGAAGCCAGGTGACGATATCGTCATCTGAGAGACCTTCTTCTTTCCAATCGCCGAAGCCGTACGCCATCTGTTCCTCCGTCTCTTTCGCATTTGGGTTCTTGCTGGTAGGCTGACGGAGATCCAGCACGTCGATAAGAGGCGATGTGCGGGCGATTCGGAGCACAATCCGAATGCCTCGAACCATTGCTTGTAGATCCGTGATCGAGGAGAAGTACCTATACAGTCAACCTCATCAGCTGGGGATGAAAGCGGAATAGAGGACAAGTTGTACTTCGGATCAACAACCGGCGGGTCAAACGGATCAGCACTCTTCAGCGTCACACAACCTCGACTCGCGGGCTGCAAGAGGACAGTATTGATCGTCAATCCGTTCAGCCATGGTCTCACGAACTTGCCGTTCTCGAGCCACGTCGCTGGCGCGGCGATGAGTTCGATGTCCGGTCCGTTGGGGTTGGCATTGGTATGATACGGTTCTCCGCAGGTTCGATCCTCGAGTTTCCAGCTGTACCCATACTGAGTTTCGAAATTGTGGACAGGAGATGGCTCTTACAGAGGGTCGTCCATACGGACAAATGCGGCGCGTTCTGCTCCCTGATCGGAGCTCAGCTTCCCCACGTCGGAACGAAAGATTAATGCGCATACAATAGACGTCAACAGCCCTTTCCAGCCCATCATCCACTGTGCCAAATACGGAAGAACGCGCATTGGGGAGGTCGCCAGCCAGTCATACGAAAAACCAGGTTTCATGCGGAAGTTGAGGCATGCCATCAGATGCTGCCAAACTATCAGCCTAATCGTCCTACGAGGCTACGACGAGAAAATAGCGCATACATCTTGCAGATGTTGGCCGACGGCGGGGAGGTCGACCTTGCATTCTATGCCGAGTCCTTCCAGTTCATCCTTTGGTCCGAGTCCGCTCAGCATCAGGATCTCGGGTGTTGCCACTGCGCCGGAGCTCAAGATCACTTCTCCACCAGGACTGAGATAGATGCGTTTCCGACTTCCGTGATTTCTCTCGTCAGCGAGTTCTACACCCACTGCCCGCGTTCCGTCAAGCAGTACACGCGTACAGCGCGTCTCAATAAGCACCGTGAGGTTCGGTCGAGCGAGAACATCAGGTGTCAAGTAAGCCGTCGCGCCAGAACTCCGATGTCCCTTCCCGTCGACGAAAGTGGAGAACGTCGTGACGCCCAATGTACCGTTAGGCGTATTCAGATCCGGTGTGTAGGGAACGCCCAGCGCTTGGACAGCCTTGATCCAGTTCTCGGATACTGGGATGGCATACTGGAATCCGGTCTGCCACGGTCCGCTGGTGCCGCGGTGGGTCAGGTCGACATCGGAGTGCCTGTCGTCGACAGTGTAGGTTTCCGCTTTCTTGAAGTACCTACATTCGAAGAAGCATCGGCGTGTGTGGAGAAGCGAATGCAGATGAGGGGAACGTACGGTGCGAGATCCTTGTATCCCCAGCCTGGGGCTCCCTCTGCCTCCCATTGATCATAGTCGGACGGAGCGCCGTGATGATAGATCATAGCGTTGATGCTGCTACTTCCTCCCAGAACCTTGCCTCTGGACCACAAGATCTGTCGTCCATTGAGGTTCCCCTGCGGCCTAATCGAAGTCGGTCAGCATACAGCACTTGCCATGGGGAGGAAGATTACTACGTTGTACGATTCTGCCAATCAAGCTTAGACTGCAGGTTCTCTTTCCACGTGAGTGGTATCTTCGTGTATAGCTCCTTCTCAGGTCTGTTATAAGTCAGCCATACGTCGTATGAACAACCATGAAAGACGTACGAGATCCCAGCTTCGACCAGCAAGACACGCGTCTTGCCATCTTCACTCAGTCTGTTGGCGAGGACGCATCCCGCAGGACCGGATCCTATGATGATCACATCGAAGTCACCAACATCGTCGCTCTCCGACCAAGCAAAGGTTTTGAGCAAGGACGGCTTGGATGAGAAGGCGCCCATGGTGGACCGATGAGAGCAAGGGGGACGACCACCTCCTCGAAGGAGCACTTTGCAGAGGCGAAGACATCAAGTAGAACCAAGCTAGCGGCGAGCATACTCGCAAGGCCGGAGACTATAGCATCAAGCATGATGGAGCAAGTCATACGATCTTGAGCTAGGCCGTCGGGTGATTCGCGTTATGATCGTGGGAATTCGCTTCCCAGCAGTGTGGTAAGAAGAGTACTTCGTCCGAAGACAGTCCATGCCAAGATTTGCTGCGTACAGACGACATTTAGTGTCGCTGCATGCGACGCCATCCTTGCAGTATTGAGTAGTTTCGCTGCAGGATCCGCCAGTGAACGTCGCTCTCACGGGTCTTCGGAGTATGCCGAACTTCAGTCATCCGATATCTTGGCCGGAGCAAGCACCTCAAAAATTGATCGCTTTCCCGCGTGAAAACTTGTCGCTGTCTTCTGGATTGAACTACAGGTGGTTCAGCATAGATGCAAGCCAATGCACAAAGTGAAGAACTGAGTATTGTTGGAAACCTCGTGGGATGCGGGTAAGCATAACGCGCGCGGCGATGCCATCCGAGAGTTACAGTGCCATCGCCGAAGTGCGGGTGCAATCGATCCGATCGGATGGGACGCCGATCGTTGGTCGTCAACGTTGGAATGCGCTGAAACATTCCTAATATGTAAGTACTTTATTAGGAATGTTGAACTCGTCTACTGTATATACTTGCTATATATCTCCTCAACTCGCAGTTAACGAACTACGACATTCTCTGCAAGAGCGCTGAGCGAATGATGTCCGCTCCTTTCTCTGCCACTGCGATGACCGGTGCTGTCTGGCCAAGACGTTCAGCATACACTGTCGCTTCTCAACTGGCATTCAGTGCGCTTACCGTATGCCCTGATACGATACGGGGAAAGACTGAAGCGTCGCATACTCGCAATCTCTCCACTCCATGCACCCGCAATTCTGTATCAACAACGCTATTCTCCGGGGAACTGCCAATTCTCGCGGCAGATGTCTGGAGGATGGCCTGGTCAGCTCGTCTTGCTCATACTCCAAACGCCTACTGCCTTACTGGATGATATATGGTCTCTGTATGCTGCTTGACCCATGTGGCTATATCCTCATCACTCAAGTCCTCTTCCCGCCAGTCTCCAAACCCGTACAGCTCTTGCTCCTCAGTGCCGGTGGCATTCGGATCCTTGCTGTATGGCTCGCGCAAGTCCATCAAGGACGCCAACGGCTCCGCTCGAGCAATCCGGAAAGCGAAGCGGATCGCGCGGACCATCACTTGCAGGTCCGTCAGCGACGAGAAGTAACTGCATCCCGGCAGGAGTCATCCCAATACTGCCTCGAGGCGAAGACATACTTGGGCTGCAAGACCGGATATTCGAACGGATCTGCGCTCTTCAGTGTTAGGTACCCTCGGCTCACGGGCTGCAGCATATATGCGTTGATTACCATTCCTGAGAACCATGGTCGGATATAGCGGCCGTGATAGACAAAGGTCAGCGGAGCGCTGAGGTATTCCACGTCGGGCGCGTCGGGATTCGCGTTGCTCAGGTACGGCTTTCCGCACGTCTCGACAGGCAAGGCCAAGCTGACGAACAAATGAGTATATGCTCGTTACAGGGGAAGCATGGGAGGCCTACACCGGGTCGTCTGTGCGAATGAAAGCCGCTACTTCAGCGCCCTGCTCGGCGATCAGCAATCCCTTTCTATACGTCGCCTGTGAAGCCAAAGCGGTCGCATACATTGTTGGTCAAAACGCCGCGCCATCCCAGCATCCATCGGATCAAATGCGGAAAGACGCGTATCGGGGAAGTCAGGAGCCAATCGTTCGACAATCCGCGCTTCATGCGAAACGGAAGACATGCCATCAAGTGCTGCAATCTCCATTAGTCGCCCTGCATACATGCCCAACGGAAAGGGAAGGCCCACATCCTGAAGGTTCTGCCCCAAAGCGGGTAAGTCGACTTCACAGTTGATCCCAACCCGTTCTAATTCCTTCCTAGGCCCAAGACCGCTCAACATCAGCAACTGAGGCGTGTTGACCGACCCGGCACTCAAGATCCCTTCCCCTCTCGCGCGCACATAAATCCGTTTCCTGCTATCCCGCTTCTTCTCATCCGCGACCTCGACACCCACCGCCCGCCTGCCATCGAGCAGCACCCGAGTACATCGCGTCTCGATCAGCACGGTCAGGTTTGGTCGACCAAGAACTTGGGGAGTTAGGTACGCCGTCACACCCGAACTCCGATGTCCCTTCTGATCAACACAGGTGGAAAGGATCGTCGCTCCCAGAGTCCCTTTGGGCGTGTTCAGGTCAGGCGTATACGGGACGCCTAGTGACTTGAGAGCTTCGACCCAAATCTTTGCAACGGGGGAGGAGTACTGGAAGCCGGTCTGCCAAGGACCACTGTTCCCACGATGGCTCAGGTCGACAACGCTGTGCTTCTCATGCGGCGTATAGCGCTCTGCTTTCTTGAAGTACCTTTGCTGCCGTCAGCCCCGGCGATCAAGAAGGAGTTGACGGAAGCTCACGGCACAAGATCCTTATATCCCCAACCTGGTGCACCGTCCTTCTCCCATTGCTCGAAGTCCGACGGGGCGCCGTGGTGATAAATCAACGCGTTAGTACTGCTGCAACCTCCGAGAACCTTTCCTCTCGGCCAAAACAATCTCCGATCATCAATATTCTCTTGCGGCCTGTCGAGCAACATCAGCGCACTTGCGCCACCCAATGGACACAACACGCACTCGGTCTCGTATTTCCAGTCAATGGACGAACCTATATTCCTAGTCCAAGTTGCCGGGATCTTGGTCCACATCTCCTTCTCATTCCTACCCCTGGTCAGACCACGCGATCGGACATCAACAACCCAATAAGACGTACGATCCTCCCGCCTCGACCAGTAGCACTCGATGCAATCCATCCTCGCTCAGCCTATTTGCCAACACGCATCCAGCAGGACCTGAGCCGATTATGATAATGTCAAAGCTTGCGACTTGGCCTTCTTTGCTGCTCAGCCAGTCGAACGTCTTCAGGGGAGAAGGCTTGGAGAAGAGGAAACCCATGGTTGAAGGGAGGGCTTTGGTGGTGCGGTGCGTTCGCGTGCCGGACGTGTCATCCTAGATATACTGACTGTCCAATCACAGGCGTGTTGACAAGCTGTCGATTCCAAAGAGCCGCACTGGTTGGTTTCTTTCCATTCAACAGAAGCTCTCCGGCGATCGCAGATCGAGTTTCTGCACGGCGGCCTTACCTCAATTCGGTAGAGCGAGAGGCCCCGATCGAATTCAACAGAACGGCGAGCGAACGCATTCTCTCCGTGTCGACGAGCGTACGATGCTTTCCCTGCGTTTGAGCGGGCTCACTCCGTGGCATCCGCTCGACAAGTTTCAAGAGCCATCAATGTACCGAGTTCCGGCCTCGATAGACGTCTGAGTGCCCATTCTGTGCTCAGAAAAAGACACGCGACCACCAAATTTCAAACTCCAACAAGCGAGCAGCTTAGCGGCGATACATGTATACTCGACTTCCGGGTCCGCCCGGCGGCGCAATTCGCTAACGCATCGCGTGGAAATTACGGTATTGCCCCCCCCCCCCCCCCCCCCCCCCTTCCTCCTGCTTCGAGGGACAAGCATTCAATTCCACCTCCTAGCAGTTTCGGCCGCCATGCTGCCAGTGTAACCGTTCAAACGGTTCAGAAGCACTTAGTACGTATATATGCAGTTTCGGACGGCGTGTACCAGCCTCATCCGGAAGTGACTTCCGAATTCAATGGCCCCATCTGCTGTACATCGACGAGTATAAGCACACAGAGGTCCATGTAAGATGCTTGATAGTGACGCTCAGCTCGGCCCGCGCCTGCCAAGCTAAGCCCGGAAAGCAAGAAAGAATTTGAAAGTTGTTAATATCATCAATCTAACCTATACACAGCACGCCCCGAAGGACTCGATTTCCTAGATCTTACAACTCCCTCCCGCCGTCGTCGTGCCTTCAGACTCAAGCGGACGCTTTAGCTTCCCTCTCGGTTAGGGCGAGCCTGATGATATCCGCCGCCTTTTCGGCAACTGCGATCACTGGTGCCGTCTGTCACGCACATCAGCGCTGATCCTCTTTCATAGGGAAAGAGCGACGAGTAAAGGGCGGGGGGAAGAGAGAAGGGGGAGAAGAAAGGAGGAGGGGGTGACGTACCGTATGACCCGACACGATCCGGGGGAAGACTGACGCATCGACCACTCGGAGACGGTCGATACCGTGCACTCGCAGGAGGGGGTCGACGACGCTGTCTTCGGGGGATTTGCCTATGCGGGCTGTACAGCACTGTCCTCTCGTATGTCAGCTTTCCCATTCTTCCTTTTTTTCTACCAAAAGCAAACATCGGCGAGCGCTGCGCCCTGCTTCCCAGGTAGCCCAAGAGCTGAGGGAGAAGGGCAAGAGCAAGGCAAGGCACGCAGATGCAGAAGACAAGAAAGATGTTCAAGACGCACAGGATGATAAATAGTCTCCGCGTTCCTCCTCACCCAACTCCCAATCTCCTCATCCGTCAGCTCCTCCTCCCTGCACTCTGCCAACCCGTACACCTCTTCTTCGCGCGTCTCGAACTTCAAGGGGGACTTGCCCTTCAGGGAGGAAGAGCGCGTGCGCGGGTGGAGGTCGAGCTGCGTTATGAGCGGTGGGGAGTGGATGATCCGGAGGGAGAGACGGACGCCGCGGATTAGGCATTGGAGGTCTGAGGGGTGGGAGAAGTAGCTGCGGGACAGGGAGGGTGAGCATCAGCTTCCACTGCTTGCCTATGGACAAAGTGGGCCGGATAGCAAAGTGCCGAGGTCCGGAGAAGAAAGAGGATAGAAGGGAGAGATGGTGAAGAGACATGCACGCACTTTGGCTCGATATCAGGATACTCCCACGGATCCGCGCTCCTAAGCCTCACGCACCCCCTGCTCCCAGGCTGCAAAATGATCGGATCAACCGTGATCCCCCTCATCCAAGAAGCCTTATACGACCCATGGTTGACGAACGTCACTGGCGCGCCGATTATCTCGATGTCCGGTGTGGAGGGGTGGGCGTTGGAGATGTACGGCGTGGTGGAGGAGGGGTGGGAGAGGTTGAACCTATTCCAGGCTGTTAGCACCGTTTCCTCTCTCTTCAATTTATTCAGGCCTGGGTGGGAGGGCGAGTCGGGCGGGGAATGAGAGGGAGTGGGAGTGGAAGTGGGAGGGGGAGGGGACGCGCACCTGGGATCATCGACCCGAGCAAAAGCGGCCACCTCGGCGCCGTTCGTCGTTAGCGGGCCTTTCCACCCGAGCATCCAGCGGATGAGGGGGAGGAGGGAGCGCAGCTCGGACTGGGCGAGGTAGTCGAGGGATTTGTTGGGGCGGGTGCGGACGTTTATGCATGTTTGGAGGTGCTGCGCGGGTGGGTGGGGTCAGCGGTTGTGCTATGTGAGAGTGAAGATGCAAGAACGTGGGGGGGTGGGCGTGGGCGTGGGTTGGGGGGTGGTGGGTGGTAGGGGGCATAAGAGAGAAAAGCGAGAAGAGAAAAGAACGCACATCCTGCAACCCCCTCCCCACCTCCCTCAGCTCCCTGACACAGCTCACCCCCACCCGCTCCAACTCCCTCCTCTCCCCCACCCCGCTAAGCATCAGCAACTGCGGCGTATTGATCGCCCCCGCACTCAGGACGACCTCCCCCCCATCCCTCACAAACACTTTCCTCATTTTAGACCGCGTCTTCTCGTCCGCCAGTTCTACGCCCACCGCTTTCTCTCCTTCTAGGAGGACGCGCATACACCTCGCACCCGTCAGGACGGTCAGGTTCGGCCGAGCGAGGACATCAGGCGTGAGGTACGCAGTCGCCCCGCTGCTCCTAGCGCCAGAAGGGTCAATGAAAGTACTCAACACCGCCGCCCCTTCCGTTCCGCGTGCGGTGTTAAAGTCCGGCGTGTAGGGGCAGCCGACGGCCTGGGCGGAAGAGACGAACTGGGCCATTATGGGCGTGTGGTGCCCGAAGGAGGTGTGCCATGGGCCGGTGGAGCCGCGGAGGGAGAGGTCGATGTCTGTGTGTGCGGAGTGCGGGGTGTGCGTTTCGGCTTTCCGGAAGTACCTGGGTTTGTGTTAGCTGCAGGCTGGTGGAAGCGGCAGCAGGGCCAATGGGCAGGGAAGGAGGAAGGGGAAGGGGCGACGTACGGCTGGAGATCGGCGTAGCTCCATCCCTCGGCGCCCATTGCGGCCCAGGCATCAAAGTCTGCTGGAGCGCCTTGATGATATATGAGCGCGTTGATGCTGCTGCTTCCTCCTAGGACCTTTCCGCGGGGCCAGTAAAGACTTCGGCCTTCGAGGTTCTTTTGCGGTCTACATAGCATATAGTCAGCACTCGTGCTCTGCGCGTAGGGCTGGTGGACGAAGTGGTGTTGAACAGGAAGGGGAGGATGAAATGTTGAGTGGTATAAAGGGACGCACGTCGTATAATACTGCCAATCGATCCCGGTCCACAGACACCTCGCCCACGTCGCCGGGATCCGCGTCAACGTCTCCCCCACATGACTCCCCCCCGCCTCAACCAACAACACCCTCCATTTCCCGCCCTCGCTCAGCCTATTAGCGAGTACGCACCCCGCGGGGCCGGCGCCGACGATGATGATGTCGTATTCTTTTCCCGGGGCGGAGGTGTCAGGGCTGTCGAAGAAGGAAGAGAAGGATTGGATGGGGGTGGGGCGGGAGAATAGGAATCCCATCGCGTTCGTGTTCGTATCTCGCGAAGTTTATCGTCTACTCGTTCTTTTGCGTGGGTGGAGGTCGATGTATGCGCTTTCCTCGGGACGATAGACGAGCAGCTCGGTCGCAGTAGCAGGCGGAGGAGGTCTTTACTCAACGCGGGCGAAAACCGACCACCGATGAGGACGCTCCCCAACGTCTTCCAACCAGAGCCGGTACTTAAGCAGCCCGATCGAACCCTCAACACCCACTGCCGATCTTCCCGAAGAACCACCCTCCCTGTGCCTATCCCAACCTCTTTTCACACTAGTTCTCGGCCTTCCGTCCTTGCTCGCTTTAGCCAAATCGGGGTCGGTTCCCTTCCTCCGGATCCGCTGCTTCTCCTTAACAGGAAAAGGTGTGCGAGGTAACCGGCTGTTACGTTGCCTTGCGCGGCCGATCTGGTTGAAAGAACCGGCGATCTGGAGACGGGAGAGGTGCTAGCGCCGGAGCGGGCCCAGCGCCGGAGGAGGGAGGCGATGAAGATCTTTTCGTGGATGATGATCTGACCCTGAAAACCCGTCCAGGAGAACAGATGAACAGCGGGTACCGGTATGAAAGACGTATGAAGAAGGGGGATTTCACAGCTCTGGGCGGTGCGGCGAGCGGGTGGAAGGCGCGGTCTGGCGGTGTTGGTATTGTGCACCGCTGGTCGAAGACCGGTAATTGAAGGATAGGATTGCCAGCTCAGCTTGCCTCCAGCTCAAGTCGCGGGAAGAAGAGCGTCGAAGAGCGCAGACGATAACAACACGTCCCGGTAGCCAGAGCGGGAAACGAGGGGTTCTAGCGTCCCTTCGTCCCTCTGAACCCTGGGTGCGGTCCTCTGGCAGTGCGCAACGGACATAGTGGGAAGGGGTTCGCGGTATATATCGGGTTGGGTGGGGAAGACGCTGGAAGGTATCGTGATGGCAGGTGTAGGCGGGAGAAGGGAAGCAGAAGCGAGGTCGTTCATTGTCAGTCAGAGCGGCTTCGGACAGCTTGGGGGAGAAGAAGCGCGTCCCATGACGCGCGCGTTTCCTGCATGTGACCGGAGACCCTGTGCCTCTCCTTCCGCAGAAGCTCGCTGGTGGGAAATTGCCGGCTCCGCTTCCTCCTCCTACTACGCAGCCCAGGCGGTCGGTGGTTGACAGATGGCACGAGCTTATGTCTAACTGCGATCATGAACCAGCGGGGGTGGAAAAGAGCGGCCACCGGGAAGAGAGATGCCGGTCATGTGCGGGGAATGGGGGATCACGCGTCTTGGATGGATGGAATGAGGCGATCGGGCGGGACGATCGGGCGATCAGGCCTAGGTTGGGGCTCTCTGTCTTGAAAGTCCTTGCCAGCCAAGTGTCGGTCAAAGATCCAAAATTCCGGTTGATTGTCTCAGAGTCTCTTGTGAGGCGTCTCGGTCTACTTCGATTTGCTATGACATTGATTCCTATGGACTGGATCGAGGAGTGGTACTGGAACGGAGGGAGGCACGAATGCCCCAATCCTACCAAACATTCCAGTAAGCATACAGGCGGCCCAGTCTATCTTCTGAGGCAAAATTCTAGACACCGCTTTGGTTCAGTCTCATCCATAGTCTTCTCCCCCGTCCTCCCAAGTGCCTCTCTCCCGCCTCCTCTCCCCAAGCACCGCGCGGATTTCCTGCGTTCTGAAGACTAGAAGTTCCTTTGATTGGAAAATCTCGAAGGTGTAAGGGAGAGCTTGGGACATCATCATCCTCCGCCCCGGACCTGGGGGCTACGCGCACGGAAATATGCTGGGTGAGAAGAGGGAGGCGCTACGGTCGATCTCGAGATACGAGCGAGCTGGTTGTTGGGTTCTCGATGTTCCGAGTGAGCCGCTGTCTCTGTTTCAGCGGGATGCGTGCCTGATGGGTCACACTCTTCAGTGACGAGCCTACGATAAATGATGAAAGTCCAAAGTACATCATCATGATGCATGTATGAGGTCGGGGGAGGATCGTCGATCTAGCTTGATGCGGTGTGCTCAGCCCCTGGATCGTGCTCAACCTCAGGGGATGACGTCTTTTGGGAGCTTGAGACTGGCTGTATCATACCTGGGCTTGGTTGCTCAGGCAGCCCTGTAAGATCAGGCACAACACGTCCCCTGCAGGTCTCACTCCCCCAACTCTGCAGCGCGTAGAGAAACTCCTTCGTTCCTCATCGACCATTCATCGTTGCTCTCCATAACCATCCGCCGTTCTCCAGCCCCAGCTTCCCATCATGGTCTCCATGTCCTGGATGAACATACGGCTACGACGCCTTACCGCCGAAAGTCGTCGGCCTAAAGAATGTGCCACCTCGGAGCCGAAGATCTCCCGTTCCCCTCCCCATCGCTTCCCGGCCCAAAACCGGCTCGTGCGCGCTTCTGACAGCAAAGTGAAGGTGTATGCTCTCTCATCGACTGACACGTCGTTGGGCTTCCTTGCTGCCTCGTTATAGACCTATCCTCGAGCTTCAGCGTCCTCACAGACATATACTTCCTAGAGCTGATCGAGTAGAAGGCAGAAGGACACTAGCAAGCATGACCACCGCCGCCCACCCGCCAGAACCAGCACACCTCCTTGCTGACCAGCTGAGCGCGCTCACTCTTCCTTCTGACTATATCCGCCCTTTCTCGTTCCCTCTTCCCAAGCACAAGTTCGTAGGAGTGTTGGCGTGTCAACGTACGCCCGCTTCCCCCTTCTCTCCTTACTTCCCTCACGGCTGATTGGTGTATGCGCAGGCGATCCGCTCCTGAAAGAGCTTGTGACGAAAGTCGTCAAATGCGAGAAACGCACTTCCCCTCCCCCAGCAACGGGTAAAGGGAGCGGGAAAGGCGGGAAGGGCAAGAAGGCCCCCGCAGCTGAGGGGGAGAAGAAAGAGGAGGAAGTGGAGATGTGGGAGATCGAGCTCGAAGATACAGGTGCGCGCCTCCTTCCCTCTCCCCATGCCTGGCTGAAGGCTGATATATGCGCATATATAGTGTTATTTCCGGAAGGAGGTGGTCAGCCGTCCGACGCTGGCTCGCTGACTCCGCTTGATTCTGCTGGAAACGCTCAAGGAGAGCCCATCCCCGTACTCAAGGTCTTGCGACACGGCCTCTCCGCCATTCACTACTGCACCTCCCCCCTGCCCGTCAACAGCCCCGTCCTAGCCCGTGTCGACTGGGCGCGAAGATGGGACCACTCCACCCAACACACAGGACAACACATCCTCTCCGGTATCCTGGACACCCTCTCCCTGCCCACGCTCTCCTGGTCTCTTACCCCCAGCCCTCAACCGTGCTATATTGAGCTCCCGCGCGCTCCCACTCCCCAAGAACTCCAGTACGTGCAAGAGAAAGCGAACGAATATATCCGAGAAGGACGAAGAGTGCACGTCACGCTCTCCCTCTCCTCCGAGCTGGCCGAGCGACCCGAAAGTCTGCCGGAAGACTATGTTGGCGGGGTTATCCGAGACGTGGACATAGTGGGCGTCGATCGGGGTCCATGCTGTGGGACACATCTACCGAGCTTGGCGCCCCTCCAACAGATCTACATCTATCCATACACCACCAGCGTCCGAGGGACGAACGCGAGGGTGTACTTCGTGGTCGGACCACGCGTCCTGGAGGCCTTGGGGCCAGCAGCGGACAGTCTGAGAAAAGTGGGGTTAGAGCTGGGCTGTGGCGCGGGTGAGGTGGGAGTGAAAGTGGGCGAGCTGGTGGGGAAGGAGAGGGAGGCGAGGAGGAGAGAGGGGAAGGTGAGGGATGAGTTGGCGGGGTATGTTGCTAGAGATCTGTGGGCGAGGGCGGAGATGGTAGGAGGAGAGGAGGGAGGGGTGAAGGTTGGAGTGCTGATGCGGCTCGAAGAGGACGCTCAGTCTCCGCTCGAGTTTCTGAATACGATCACCTACCGGCTACGCGAGCTCCTCCAGCCCGAGGGTCGGCAACAGAAACCTCATCTATTCGCACTCGCTTCCTCCGGCGCAGGAGGGTCGCCACTAGTGATCATCGGTTCCCCCGACCTGGCCGTCAACAAGGCTGGTGAGCTCGTGAAGGAGAGAATGGGAGTGAGGGGAGGGGGAAAGGGGAGGTGGCAGGGTAAGAAGGAGGGGAAGTGGAAAGCGGGGGATGAGGGGGTTTTGTTGGAGATACTGAAGGAAGCGGCTATGGCTGCGGGCGCATAGATTGGTGGGGTTGAGGGGTTGGGGTTTGGATACATGGAATCGTTGGACAGGCATTGAGGACTGAAGGGATGATCTAGAGTTTGTTGTAGATTTTGCGATGTTCGGATTAGATGGTTGTAGGCTTCGTTTGATGTAGAGCAGGTTGGTATTGATATCACTTGAGGAGTTTCTCAAAGCTCTGGTCTTATGTCGTATGGTCGGCTGAACCTTGCCGCTTCTACGAACATGGTAATCCTTCCGTTATTCCTGGACACGGAGCTGCTTTTCTGGCCTTAGGTGCGACAGCGCTGCTTATCATTGCTGGATGCGAGGGTGCCCGGTCCGCTAGACTGTCAGATTTCCGTGTAGATGCAAGCCTGCCGGGCGCAGAGACCGTCACAGTCGGATAGGCAGCAGGCAGGCCAAATGACCGTGTATTCCATTCGAGATTTGCATAATAAGAGACAGGCAAAGAGAAACGAAAGACTAGAAGGGAGAAGTCGTACAATATCCCACCTCAGCACCCCTCACCCGCCCAAGAAAACTAGAGATGAAGCTTCCCGAAGACCCCGTTGGTTAAGCCTGATGATGTTCCTTCTTCCTCGCAAACGGTCCCGTCGGCAGCGTAAAGATCGTATTATCGTCCGTATACAGACTGGCCGCGCCCACGTAAAAAGTCAGTAGGCCCGTGACGATCCCCATTGCCCCCGCCGCTTTGGTGACGGAGGCCTTTTGGGTGAACTCGGAGATGGCGAGGACGAGGATCGTGCTGCAGATCATGGTGGCGAGGGAGAGCATGGCGATGGAGGTGCGGAGGGCGCCGAGGGTTAGGATTACTCCCACTGTCTCTCATGTTAGCTTGCGCCCGGGCGTGGTGGGGAGAGGGAGGAGGAGGGAGGGAGGGATGGGGAGGACGTACGGATGAACCAAGTGATCAAGTAGATACCGATGGCATTGTGCAGCTGCGCGGCCGTTGCGGGCGAAGCGGTATACGCTGCCAGGATCCCCGTGCCGGGCAAGAAGATGAGCCCATAAGAGCCCCAGAAAGTGCTGAACAGCCCGAAGAGCGTAGCGCCGAACGTGTTCCCGCAGGCCATTTCCCACATGCCGGCGCAGAACTGGCCGAAGCCGCCGCAGATGAGCGCCATGCCGACTATGAGGTTTTCCTGTGACGCGGCTATGTGAGCGAGGAGTCGGGAAGGTTGAGGGGGACGGGGAGAGGGAGAGGGAGGGACTTACGGTCTGGACGCCGTCGGTGTTGACCATGTACATGGAGAGCATGAACACTGGCGCGCCGAAGGAGAACACGCCGAGCGGGGCGGGGTTGGCGAACCGACGATGGCTGCATACAGTCAGCTAGGTCTGGACTTGATGCAGTTGGGGGGAGGCTTACTAGGTGGGCAGCGCAGGCTGCGTGTCCTGCCTGATGAGGACCGGGACGGACATAGGGCTCTCTTGCTTGAACTCAGCCTCTGACATATCGAAGGGTTCGGTGATACGTTGAAGTAGGGTGTTGGGCGTTTGGGTCAAGCGGGGAGGGGAGCAGGGGGAACCTCGTGTTGAAACGGCGGCAGGTTGAAGGCCACCGAGGTGCGATTCCCCCAGATATTTATACGCCCCACCTCCGGGCGGACCGAGCGGGGTTATAGACTTCATCGCCGCTCAGGCCAGACGCTATCTTGGCGGAACGAAAGAGCGGCCATCAGGCGCCTGACTCCCACGTCCACCCACCCTCAGGAACGGGGGCGGGGCGGGGCACGTTCCGCAGTGTACAGGCCCTGAGGTGATACAGTACCAGTGTCGAATGATTCGAAGGGTTGCGACTCGCAGAAGGAGGGAATTGGCTCGAGTAGGCATATTGTCACCAAGTCCCAGCGGGAAATGCGGGAAATGCAGGCATCCGATTGGAAGCCGAAGCCGAAGCCAAGCCGGCGCCCAGCCGTCCCATGTGTGCGAGAAGCACATCCTTCGAATTCCATCGATAAAGACTGGATTTGATCGGAGAAGAAAGAGGGATCATCCGACAGGCATATAGTGCGGAGTTAGAGAAATGCGGGCGGACCCGCACGCGCTGCTCCGATACGAGCACATTCTTGACACAGTGGACAATGCCGAAAGAGCCTGGAACCCAGGTGCGCAGACAGAGTTCTTGAGACAACAATTGACCAGGTTATGCGCACGATATGGCGCAGAAGCAAAGTAAGGGAGAAAGTATTGTCTGGCGAACTGAGAGAGTCGCAGACGAAGAGGCGGAAAGAGTGGCGAGGAGTTGGCCTTAGCCAACACATAGGCGCGCGTCTCAGGTGGCGTTGATTGCAATATCAATACCAACACGGAGCCAAACGGGCGCTTCTTTCCTCGTGAACGACCCTTTTGACTGAAAGCGGGACTTTTCCCTCGGCCGCGTGACGGTCCGATCAATTGATGGTTGCGATCTTACATACACACCCTCTTCTTCCTCCATCGGACGGGCCATGTAGTCGTCCGGTAGCAAGGCACGTAACTGTCGACCTCGTACAGTACTTGCCCTACCGGCGGATACGTGCCTTAGGCCTGTACAGGACCGACTCTCTGGCTACCAGAAATGCTATTCAGGAGCTACCCATTCATCAACAACGAAAACACGCCTTGTTCTGGAAGCTCTTCACCGCAGCTACGAACGTCTTTATGGGCAATGCAGTTTCCAAACGGAAGCTATACGCGGCTTCCGTTTATCTGGCAACCATCTTTCTTTCATCTTTCAGCGACTTAATCACTGCACAGCACGATCGCTTTATATAACCTCTCCGGGGCCAATAGTTCTTCTGCCTGTCTCTTGGCACTGCGAGTGGATGTGATTGCGCGAAATGGGAAAACTTGTCATCACGTGTCGTGTATTGAAATTAGAGGCGTTACAGAGACTACGACCATATGCACCGAAAATGGACTTTCTTTCTGGCGACTGACTTCCGAAGCGTTCTCTCCTCCTTACGGGAGCTGGAGTTGGGAACGAACGAAAGTCGGCGCATTTGCGGGGAACCTACTCAGAAGACTGGGACTAACTATCAACAACAAGGAAATCAAGCATGGTTGGTTGTGCAGGCAGGGAAGGCGGTTACACCTTCTCCTTGGGCAGCTCACCCGTCGGAAGACGGAAGAGGGCGACGTCCTTTGTGTAGAGGGTCGCACCGCCGATGTAAAAGGCACCCTTATCCACGTCTTGTCAGGACTTGATATCTATGGGTGCTACGAAACGACTTACGAAAGCAGCGATGAGCCCAAGATATCCGCCAGCCAGGGTAACCTGAGGATTTTGCGTGAACTGCGCGATGGCCAGCACTAGGATGACAATGTCGACGAGGATGACGAGGCCCGAGAGGGCGATGGACGAGCGGAACGTAGCGAAGATCATGACGAAGATCACTGCCGACCCAAAACTCATCAACATCCGCTCGAGGATCCAAAAGGAGACGTACGGATGAACCACGATGTCAGATAGATCCCGAGCGCGTTATGCAGCTGCGCGGCGTCGGCTGCGTTGTCCGTGTAGGCAGCGAGGATGCCCATGCCAGGTATGTAGATCAACTACCCACGCATTCTTAGCTGATGTTTTCGGAGAAGGGGAGTAGGAGTACGTACGCCGAAAGACATCCAGAACCCGGAGAAGAGCGAGAAGATCGTTCCGCCGAAAGTGTTGCCGCAGGCGAACTCCCACATGCCGGCGAGGAGCTGGGTCAGGCCGCCGACCATGAGCGCCATACCGACCACGACGTTCGGCTAGCGCTGATCAGTATGCTGTTCCCTTGGGGAAAGAGTGAGGGAGACGTACGACAGTGATGCCCCGCACGGCGACGTTGAACATCGACAGGACGAACGTCGGCCCGGCGAAGGAGAGCACTCCGAGCGGGGCTGGGTTGCCGAACTTCCTATGACTGCGATTCCTTCAGGAGGGACTACAACGACTGCCGCTCTAGAACTCACTATTGAGGGAAGGCCGGCATAGAGGCCGTGAGCTGCCTCTCCAGGTGCGGACGCTCGCCGTTCTCGTACTCATGCTTGGACTCGACCGAGGCGGACATTTCCAGATGTTCAGCTGTTGGTGAAGATGGGTATCGAGCGAGGGAGAGCAGTTGGGAGGGGGTAAAAGACGGGCGGAAAGGGCTCTACCGCTGCGGCGATGGGAGGATGGAGAGGTTAAATACGAATACGAAAAACGCATGGATGAACCTTCCCACGGTATCCCACTTGGCTTCCCTCCTGCTGTGTTCACCTCCGCCGGTTCTGGGGTGCATTGCCCGCATCACCTGAGCTTCTTTCCCCTTCTCTCTTTCCAAAAGAATGAGAAACGAAGTACCATATTCAGGCACGACCCCCGGCGACCATCGCCCGAACGATGAAAACCCTGGACAATCAAGCCTGCATCTCAAGGGAAGTATGTATCTCGTGCGGTTCCATCTTCCCGAAGCATAACGAAAAGCCCCACTCTGTCGTCTCGCGCTTTCGGGTCCTTCACATTCAATTGGCTCGTCTGGACCCGCGTGGGCCGCGACAACAACTGTCGCACACCAGAGCCTCGTGCCCTTACACGGGGTTCCGCAGTCAGAATCCTGGAAGCGTCGGAATACATCCCAAGCTTGATTATCGTGCACCGCACCCTCGGCTCAATTTTCCATTGATTACGATCGACCATAACGACACGTCGCACCCGCACTGGGTTGAAAATTCTGGTCGCGCTCCGCATTCTTCCCCAGGATTCTCCACAGCAGTCAGGTTTTCGCGGTATCACATCCGACCGTGCGGAATCGACGGACGCAGGATCTGTGGGGTTAAGGTGGGACCCCAAATTCCAGGCACCCACTAAAACGACGTAATTCATCCCATTATATCCCCTTTTCCGGCCGCCGTGCACTATCTAAATGAGTGACAACGTAAACTTGAATGAAAAATGTGCGATTAGACTCTACGCCTTCGTCTCGAGCTTGCGCGCCCACGTGAAGAAGATGGGCAGGTAGAGGTAGTTCGTCGGGTCGTGGATCGTGTCCGCAAACTCCTTGATGATCTCGGGCGTCATCCCGCTCTCGCCCATCCTCAGGTGCAGGCTAGCGTAGGCGCGGATAAGCGAAACCCGCATGACCTCCCCGACCTTGTTCAGCTTCTCATCTATCGGTTCGTTAGCGTCTTTGTTCGGAAGCGAGTAAAGAAGCCAGAAGCCTCACCAGTCGTGTAGGGCGTCATGGGCGCGTGGAACTCGAAGCACTGGACTTCGTCGAAGAGCCTTGTACCCTGGAGCCAGCTCTGCAGCTTGAGGCCAGTGTCGGGGTCCACGTCCGTCTTGCCCATGTGACTATGATAGATATCATAGAACTTCGGGATCGACTCCGGGAGCGGGCCGTTAGCCCTGTAGATATGATGGTCGATGTCCTCGAGAAGCAGATATCCGCCCGGCTTCACAGCGGAAGCGGCCTTCGCAGCCAGTTCGGGCCAGTTGGGCATCTATCGTACTGCAGGGTCAGCTCGGAACTGTCATTACAGGGAAGAACGTACGTGGACGAGAAGGAACCGCATGTGAATCACGTCGAAGGACTCGGGCTCGAAAGGCCAGTCCTTCATCAAGTTGACCTGCTTGTACTCGCAGTTCGAGGGCTTGCGCTGCTCGTTGATGGGCGAAATGTCGACCGCTGTGACATGGGCATTCGGGAACAGCTCGGCCATCTCGAATGACCAGATACCGCTTCCAGCTCTGCAATCGAAGTCAGCGAATCTTATTATCAGCCGACGGCAAGCCATACCCGAGCTCCAGGATGGTCTTCGGATTCGACAATGGCGCCTGGGTGTTGACGCCGCCAAGGAAGTCCTTGAGGCCGGCGTGCATGTCGGTCAGCCTAAGATGTCGTTAGAAGGTGGCGATTATTAGTGTCGGTGTGAGCCTCACCTGACCCATTCAGCGTCATCATTCTACAGAGACGTTAGCACAATCCAATGGCATTCTACCATTGCAGACGTACCGGAATGGCGTAAGGTGCATCAGCACCATGATAGCCCCGCTTAGGAGGGGCAGCCTTGAGGATCTCTTCGGCCTGAGCGGGGCTGACGGTCTCGGTAGCAACAGGAGCCATGTTCGGTGAGCGGGGAGAGGATCAATCGGGGATTTAGCAGGATTCTGTGGATAAACCGGGCGCATCGCGGTTGTTATATAGGCTGCTGAGGCGAAGTCCCCGGTGGGAAAACGTTATTGTCGTCGCTTTCGCCGAATGTTCCATACGAGGGAAGTCGAGAAAACAATTCACTCTGCAGACCCTTGCTGCAGTGAGGAGCTGATCGGCACAGGGGCGAAGAATCAAGGGTGCAAGGCAACAGGATCCAGGCGAGCGTCGGCAGGGGGAGATGGGAGATGGAGGATCAACCTGCCGGCGGCCGACTCCGGTGCTTATCCAGGAATGGGAGATGTGACGAGGATTCAGACTGGCGATGGAGACGACCCGCTTCTCATTTTGCATCACAGAAGATGAGGAAGCTGGGGCGTCGCATGATCTGTTGCCGACGCGATGATCAAGGATTCAAGGCCGAACGGCGAATGGTACCCGACATATCTGCAAAACGACAATGCGATAACACCATGAACCCTGTACGACATTGCATTGAAATGCAGAAGGACTCACTATCATCGCCGCCAGGCATTGGCTGAACTCCCGAATTATCGCTGGAAGATGAAGGGAGTGGTGCAGACATCTTCCCGCAGATTCGAAATGTCCTCGGCAGAACCCAAGTCCGAGTATAACGTCACCAAGCCGTAGTCGACCAGATTCATCGCAACGTCCACCCGACAACGACCTTTTGCGGACAAGTCATACTTCACCTGGCGTCGAACCTGGCACGAAATGAGCGCCCGCGGTAGAGTCTAAGTTACACGGCCCAACGGCGGAAACGGAGGTCGGAAATGCCCGTTCAGCGCTCCTTTCGGCTTACCCTTTGTCCCTACTTCCGCCCGAGGCGCATTTAAGCCGCTCTACAGCCCCGAAAACCGCATGGATATGTTGCTCATCCTCCCCATACGAACGTTCGAGGCTATCGATTGATTGTGCTCGGCGACATTGTGCATATGCGATGGAAGGCAAGATAGACATGCGCTCCCGTCGCCTTCCCTATTCATCAAACTTCCGCTTGGGCCGGCTTCCCAATATTGCGGATACAATAATTGACTTGTTTGGGAATTTGCACCGCCGACCTGTTGCTTCCTGTACATGAAAGGATATTTTGAGCCACGATCAAGTGGACGAAGACGAGAAGGCGCGCAATCACGTATTATGGAGAATGACAGAATGGGGACAATTGTTCGCTTGATTTTGGCTCAACTTAGGCGCGCTGGAATGAGGCGAATACTGCACGAGGCTGCGGCCAGTTGACCAGCTCGATGGGGCAGGATCAGCCCAGAATGACTTGGCATCTCTCAGTGCATTGCATCGTGTTGGGATTTGCCACATTCTCAGCTCTTACCCAGAGGAATCGCAAACATCGCGAGACATCGATAACGTGTCATTGGACTGCGCCGTTATCGTGCTCTTCACATCTTCACAAATCTGCTGGCGATCCGCTATCCATTGGACCGGATCCCGTTCTGGTTGATTGGGAGGCGGGGATAGTTCCGAACTGTGTTCGGAAGTGCTCGCGTTCAATCGCCAACATTCGCGGAGCGCCGTGATTCTCGATAATGTATCTCTTCACATGCCCATCATTATACGATGGCACGAGAAGGCCGTGATGAGAAGAGGGAGAGGCTGACATGGACGTGCGCTCAAAGCTTGCGAAAGTACTCGCAGCCCAATGTCAAATGTGGACCAGGCCGGTATGTATCGCCCTCGCTGTATGTGTGAGCTGTACTGGTAGTGGCAACTCAGGATTGGCACCTACTAGAAGGACATTGAAAGTGCTCACAACGGGCAGCTTGGCTGAATCGACGATAAGGTCGGTACCCATCCAAGAGTACATGAGCCACACTATAGCTGCATTGCTATATCTAAACTGTCCTTCTTACAAGATCATCAACTGGCGGTTGTCATGGGTGGAGAACAAGATGCGTTCAGGCGGGTTCACCGAAATGTGCCATCAAGCTTTCCAGGGCATTTCCAGCGCCGTCGCACGATATTTCCGCGTTCTGGTGCAGGTCAACCCCTGAGACGTAGCGCTATCCATAGCGTTTCCTTCAGACTGTCTCAAGCTGCGCGTAACCATCCACGACCGCACCAGCACCTGTCTTACACCCTCCCAACATGGACCACCCTCCCAACATGGACAGTTCGTGGACGTCTGCCGGGCTACACTCTGGACGATATTCTTCGCGCATAAATATGGCTGTGTGCGGGTAACACAAAATCGCGCTAAAGCGACATGCCCGCCATCGAACCTCCCGCAACGATCCTCGTCACAGGCGCGAGCGGCTTCATCGCCTCCCACCTCTGCCAGCTCCTAGTCGATCGAGGGTACACAGTTTGCGGCACAGTCCGCACCGAAGAGAAGGGCGACTACCTCGTCAACCTCTTCCGTACCTACTCCGCCCGGTTCTCTTATATTCTCGTCCCTGAGATCCAGGAGTCAGGAGCGTTCGACGATGCTGTCGAGGGCGTCCATGCGGTTATTCATCCGGCTTCGCCGTCGTGAGGAATGCGCATGAACCGGAGGAGGTGAGGGGGCCTGCGGTGAAGGGTACGAAAGGACTGCTGGAGAGTGTGCAGAGGCACGGGTACGTACCACTTGCTGGTTTAAGCTGCATATATGCGCATATACTGACCCTCTAGAAGTCCTAGTACGAAACGTATCGTCCTCACTTCTTCAATTTTCGCTATCCAAACGCCTTGCGAGCCGGGGAAGGTCTTTACGGAGCAAGACTGGAATACCCATTCTCCCGGCGTGATCGAACGGGAAGGCGTCAACGCGCCCAATATGGAGAAATATAAGGCTAGCAAGGTGCTCGCCGAGCTCGCAGCTTGGGATTTCGTCGAGAAAGAGAAACCGGCATGGGATCTGGTGACGATTTGTCCTCCGCTTGTGTTTGGCGTACGTCCCTCCTCCCCGCTTTGCCGCCGTCCTTCTACGTGATAACTGATGCTGACTCCGTTCACAGCCTATCATACATCAAGTAGCGAGTCCTGCAGCGCTCAACACTTCAATCGGTCTTCTATATCAAGCTTTCACACCCTCCGGTGTCCGTACCGGCCCTGCCCTCTCAGCCTCAGGCGGACACTGGGTTGATGTGCGAGACGTCGCCCTCGCCCACATCCTCGCCCTCGAGTCCGAACAAGCAGGAGGGGAGAGGTACATCGTCTCCGCCGGCCCGTTCACCCCTCAAGCAGTGTACGATTCTCTCCAAGCCCTACCGGCCAAGGAGTGGAAGGGACTGGAGATGGAGAGGTGGAGAGGATGCCGAGGGGCGAGCCGGGGTGCGATGCGGAGACTAGACATGTGTTGTTCGATTCGGGGAAGGCGAGACGGGAGTTGGGGGTGGGGTTTAGGGAGTTGGGTGAATGTGTGAGGGATACGTTGGTTAGTCTGAAGGAGCGAGGTTGGCCTGAGGGGATTTGAGAATGAGCATGCATCATGAGCGTAAGAGGCTTGATGAATATAGACGCTTCAAGTCGATCTCCGTTCCTGAGCTCCTTCCTTCTGTCTATCATCGCTCCTATGGACGGCTCGCCAGAGGATGGATGACTCGAGCCTATGTTAGGAGGTCAAGCATCTTATCCATACGCGTGGCGCATACATTGATACTGTGAGATTGCATTGAGAATAAGGCTACAACAACTGTGAACCAAATAAAGAACGACGGCCGATCCGCAGCTCCTCCGGCAGTGCAAAAAACAAATCAAAAAAAAATCCATCTGTGTAGGCGAGGTCCTAAGCTGGTGAGGGCGAAGCGTGACTACGCATCATACATCTTCATCACCTCCTCCAACTCCCCCACATCCACCTCAAGCCCAAACGAATCATCGCAGCTGCTCGGCTCCCTCCTCGCACTTCTCCCGCTCCTCCCACTCCCACTCGCAATCGAGATACCCGACCTGGTCGACCTCACCGAATCCGCTACAGAGCCGGGAAGGCCAGGAGTGACAGAATGGACTGGGGTCGTAATGCTGTCTAGTAACGAGCGACGTCGTGAGGCGCTTCGGGTGTTAGCAGCTACCGTCCCCGCTCTAGCGGGGGTAAGGAGGAGTGCTTGACTCGCTATTAGTCCGCCTTGTTGTGGTTGTTGTGTAGGAGCAGCTGGTGCCGGCGGGCGGAAAGCGGGGATTTTGTGCGGTTTGGATTGGCCTAGAGGACCGCGGGACAGGGCTGTAAATGCAGAGGAGGAGGCGAGCCGGGCGGACCGGGCTGTACCGGGTGTTCGGTCTGGGCCAGTCGTGGTGGATATGCTCTTTGGTTTGGAGAGGTTGGCCTGCGGTGCATCGGTACGTGGTTGATCGGTACTGCTGAGTGGTTTGGCGCGTGGGGCGTGCATCCCCAGAGGTGCGTTTCTCTTCTTTGGACCTTGAGAGGCGGAGTAACACGCTTGCGAGCCCGAGACAGCTTGCGATGCCGATGCCGATACCCCGTGCAGGGGGTCAGGAACGGTGGTAGCCCTGGAGGGAATAGCGGCTGGTGGGAGCACCGGTGCCGGACCCCTATGCGCCCCAATAGCCCGGGACAGGATAGACGGTCTCTCAACGACCGGCGGCGTCCCCGCAAGCGCAGCAGCCCTCGCCCTCGTACGCGGTGGACTCCGAGCATCGTCGCCGCCAGGCTTGGAAGACCTCAGTCCGAGGCCAGTCTCCATCGATATTCGGATATCAGCTTCGAAAGCCACTCTCTCGCGTGGAGGGTGAGGGTCAGGAGGGTTAAGCAGCGAATAACGGCGTTTGGAGCCTCTGGGGCTTTGTTGAGCCGGTTGGGGAGGGCGAGAGTGTGTGTCGGGCTTCTTTGGACTGGGGGGGTGGGGAGGAGGGAGTTCGTTCTTTGTTGTCGTTGGAGCTGAGCCGGAGCTGGAGCGAGATCGGGTTCGTTCGACACTGGGGGAAGCAAGATTTGTCCGGTCTGCCAGGACACCTCCCCCTGTCGCACCAGCTACAGCCTGGCTCATAGCGCTTCTCTCCGGCTCCTTGCCTTTGCTCTTATCCTGCGTCCTTGTTCGGCCCTTCGTTTTGCTTGATCCGGACTTGGTTTCTGCAGACGATTGTGATCGTCGTTGCGTAGCAGCCGCCTTCCGCTCGTTCTCCGCCATCACTTGCGCGAGTATATCCTCCAGCAAGTCCGTACGCATGGGCGCGATCACACCCTCCTCATCCCCATCCGCCTTTCTCACTGCATGCAGAGCAGGAGGAGCGCTCTCGGCCGAAACGGCAGCGGTAGCACGAGAGGGTTTGCTAGGCCCAGCGGTGGCGGAGAGCTTGGAAAGGGATTGTTGGGATTGGGTTCGGGTTGGTCGGCGGGGTCGTTTACTCGGCCTACCACTTTCTGGGGCCGTGCTCGTACTTCCCAACGCTGGTGGTGGTGGGTGGTGCGTGGAGGAGGTGGCTGCTGAATGTTGCGGGAGTGGTCGGATGGGTGTTGGTGGTGGGAGTTCATCTGATCAGCTGGTCAGTCCGCAGGGATCAGCATAGAGGTGGTTGTGTGCGCACCGAGTTGGGAGAGCAAGTGTCGGATGCCGTACTGCGACGACTGCCATATCACGCGGTCCTCTTCGTCGATCGGTGCGAGCGGGTCGGAGAGGTAGAGTTGGACGTCCATAGGTTCAAGAAGGTAGTGTATTCAATATGTGGTCGACTAGCGGTGGCAGACGGTGGGATCGCCGCGAGAAGGCAGATGAGGGGTTGGGCCGTCCTTCCTTCCTGTTGAGTGGTGATGGTGGTGGTAAGAAGAAGGAACGTCGACCTATGCCCTGTCGCATGGGGCGCAGCAGGTCCTCGTCGTCCTCGACACTGACAGAGAGGCGATGGTCAACCAAAGGGGACGTTGAGGGCGGTCGCGAGCGCGTGCTGACGCGTGGAGTTTACCGCGCGAAGCACTCAGGGATTTGCACCGCCACTCCCAAGTGATCGGACGCTTTCCGATCAACGGGTCAAGCTACCCACGTTTGGTTCGACTTGACGAACTACTACTACTGCATACGAACATAGCTGGTGTTTATTCTCCGTTGCTCTTTACTGATACAGCTTTGATCTGGATGTTGAAGAGTACTCGCGATTGCCTCACTAATGACTTCATTCGCCCTGATACTCAATTACCACTCTCAAGCTTGCTGGCCCACTCGGTACCTACCAGCCAATGGCGGACTCACAATAACACTTGAAGAGCTTCACCGACATTTTATCTAGAACTGGCATACACGAGTACTGTACGATTATGGCATATGGTCAGCATATGGCCAGACAGAGAGTACATAAGTAGTTGTGGCCATCCTCGCCATCATATCGTTCCTCACCTGCGGGCCCTGACCGGCCCGGCCTCACCTCCCGAGATCCGGGAATCCACACCAAAATAGGCGCCAACTCAATCATGCGATCAATATGGCACAGAGAGCTACTAATGTTATTATTGACAAGAAGGCCGTATGATTATATGCGTCCATAAGCCATAGAAACGTCCAGAAAGACCCAAAAGGCGGGACGATAACGCGCCGGTCCCCTCTTCCCGCACACCGGCCGAACCCTCCGGCGCCGCATCCTCAGGGCCCACCAACGAAAGAGCGATGTCGCACCGATGTGATATCATGGTCGCCATCGGACATAACGAGTCAACCTCCAGCGTCGCCTAGCCCAGCCAGCGCGGACAGCGTCACCGGGTGGACCGGTTGGCAGACCGTCCCCTCCCACGTCCTACGAGTCGGGATGGGGTCGGATCGGGACACGGGTGGATGGCGAGCGAGGCATAAATACAACCGTCCCCTACCGGAGTGTGCCAGCTCCCTCCCTGCTCGTCCTACGCGACCTTCACACATAACTTGACGCACATCCAATAACATCCTAAGAGACCAGTTCTGCCGATATGCCTGCTGTCCAACCACCTGCGCTTGTTCTTGTCACTGGTGCTAGTGGGTTCATCGCTGCCCACGTGTGCAAGCTCCTTCTCGAAAGGGGTTATAAGGTGCGTCCCGGGGTCCATCTCCCAACACCCGCCCCGTCTCTCCTCCTCCGCTCCTTCTCACCCTGAGCACTCTTTCTCTCATGGGAGCACCGATTAGCAAGAACATACGCTGACGCCGAACGCAGGTCCGCGGTACAGTCCGCTCTACCGCCAAAGGCGAATATCTCGTCAAACTGCTCGACTCGCCCAACTTCACCTACGTCGTCGTCCCCGACATCGAGGCTCCAGGCGCGTTCGACGAAGCGGTTAAGGGCGTCGATGCGGTCGAGCATACTGCGTCGCCCTTCCATGGGAGGGCGCATGATCCGAAGGAGCTTATTGGGCCGGCGGTGCAGGGTACGAAGGGGGTTTTGGAGAGTGTGCAGAAGTACAAGTGAGTCTTACTTTCCCTTCTTCCTCGCCTCCTCTTGCGCTCCCAACCTGCCCTGGGCAGTGGTGGCTCGAGAGAGGCTGCGAGCAGGGGAAAGCAGCATATATGCGCATATACTGACCCCTACCCGCGCAGCCCAAGCGTGAAACGCATCGTCATAACCTCCTCCGTCGCCTCCGTCCTCGTCCCCTGCGAACCCGGCACGATCTTCACCGAAAAAGACTGGAACACGTACTCGCCCGGGCTGGTCGAGAAGGAGGGCGTGAACGCGCCGAACATGGAGAAGTATCGAGCTAGCAAAGTGTTGGCTGAGAGGGCGGCATGGGAGTTTGTGGAGAAGGAGAAGCCGGGGTGGGATTTGGTGACTGTTTGCCCGCCGATGGTCTTTGGGGTGAGTGGGCCTTCCCTGACCAGTTTCTCGCCTATCTCCTGCGGGCGCCCTATTATCTGGCGCGGTTGGGGAATTGGTGATGGAGGTTGAGGATGCATCCTGACTGTTCGCTTGCAGCCCATCATCCACCAAGTCGACACCGTCGAGCAGATCAACACCTCCGTCGCCGCGCTCTACCATGCCTTCACGGCTGCGGGCGAGAAGAAAGGTGCCGAAGCCGGTGCCCAATCCGGCAACTGGGTGGACGTCCGCGACGTCGCGCTCGTGCACGTCGAAGCCCTCGCCCAAGAAAAAGCAGGCGGGCAGAGGTACATCACTTCTGGCGGGCCGTTCTCCTGGCAGATGGTGTATGATTCTGTGCAGGCGCTCAAGCCGGAGGAAAGGAAGGGCCTGGATGTGGAGAAGCTGCCGAAGGGCAGCCCGGGGAGCGATAAGGATACGAAGTATAATGTTTTCAGCTCGAAGAAGGCGGAGACGGAGTTGGGAGTCAAGTTTACCCCGATGGGGGAGAGCATTAGGGACACGTTGCTGAGCTTGAAGGAGAGGGGATTTCATAAATGAATGAACGGAAGAGCGGATTCGGGGCAAGGTGAAGAACGACTGAAGGGCGATCATGTCTCGGAGGTGTACAGCACGTAGAATAGGAACAACAATGAAATGCGAATGTATCATTGTGTTTGGAAACCTCTTTGTCCTAGGTTTAGCCAGCGCCTCACATCGCCTCGCTCCTTCACTTTGCCGGCTCCAAAATCCCCGTCCGCTCTCTATTAGCCTATGGTAAGCAAGTCAAACATGTTCGTGTCTCCCAATCATAGTTCCTGCCGCTCTCGCGAAGCCCTCGTCTCCTGTGCTCAAGGGCGCGCGCTTTACCGTTCATCACCTAACGGCCGGTACCCCGGCCGATACGAGATGCCTTTCTCCTTTTGGTTCCTCATGCCTCGAGGGCAGAAAAGTGCGGAGCGCGATGTCCCCGACGTTGACCCAGCCCCGCTTGAGGCAGCGCCTGAGGTGAGGCCGATTAGCTTGTCGCAGAAAACAAGAGTGATAAAGGAGGGAAATGAAGGTGTTTAGCGCGGCTGTAAGGATCTGTACTACAGCGTCAGCTATAGCATCCAGACTTAAGAGCGGAGGATGAAGAGTCGACGTACCCGGGTCAGCGGACGGTAATCGTCACCAAGCCCCAGTCGAGCATCTCTTCCACGAGGCGTTCTCGGCAGGCCCATGCAGCTGCCCAGTGGATCTACTCGCTTCATCTTTTCACATAGGGCGCATTCTCGATCTCCTCGTTGGTAAGAGGAGGAAGTAATGAAGGGGTGTTCCGGCCTTCTTGCTGGAAGCTGTGCTCGGCTTGTAGTAGGTTGGATGGCGAGGATAGACGATGGCATACTGGGGTGCTTGGGCAACTTCAAGTTCTCTGAGCAAAACGGATACATCCATGCGCATATATGTAGCTTTTTGCTTGGGAAAGAACGGCGTACCGGTACCTTGTTACTCTCTGCAAGAACACCGTTGTCCCCCTCACAACAGGCCGCATCAATTCCTACGATCATGCGCGCTCGATGGTGGGTTGGACGGCGAAGATAGACAACCTCATACCGAAGTAGCTGGGCAGCTTGCCTGCGCGAAACCAGTAAATATATGCGCATATGTATATGCAGCTTCCTGCTTGGATTTGGAAAACAACGACCCCCCAGTGCGGCGAGATGCTCCCCAACGACAGCCTCGTCTCTGTCCCACAGGCGCAATATGATCCACCAGGCGCATCTCTCGAGGAAGGCAAAGGGGTATGTACGGAGCCCTTCCGAGTCATCCCGTGACAGCTGGGTCGACACACACAGCTCCCAGATCTTAGTACGGTCCCAGAACAAAGGAGAGATTGGATGAATCTGCGGCTGGAAAAGGTTGACCAGGTAGTCGTCCGGCTCCTTGCTACGCACACCGCTGCCTGACCGTACACCCGTGCAAGAGGCGGGAGGTCACAGATGTGAACGGCGATGCAATCGCTCGCGCCAGCGACGCCGACCGCCTTTTCATGGTGCATCCTTTCACGTTGTGCAGTCCAACCATGCCGTCCAGAGCAGCCAGACATACATACACATGTAAGGGCCATCAACTGCCAACAGGGAGAGGCGCAAACATCGTCCATGCTTCTTCGACCAGTCCGGGACAAGTGTCCAGAGCGGCAGTCGATGTGGTCGTGAGGGATAGAGGACGCCCAGATACAAGGTCAGGTCTCATGAACTGGCGGGGGATGTTCTTCGAATGACTGAGTCAGGATAGAGACCAAACAGCATCTGCCACGCTCGATCGGCGATCGGTCATTCCTGCGGGAGAGGTTTGACTCGAGAGAAATACAGCACTACTGTCTGAGACCGAGTTGGAGAGAGACTTGGGGTTGTCGTCTACCGGGCGGCCGCGTTGTTCGTTGCGCCTAGCAAGTGTGAACATCCCGCAAGCCCATACCACCGCGAGCCGTTGGCACAATTGGCCATCGACGACAATACCGTCTAGGACTGGAGGCAACGCTAGAACCAAGCTTAGGTTACACATAGGAGTAACCGCTTCTCCAAAGGGATCTGTCGAACTCCCACCAAAGTCAGTCGCCAAACGACCATGATCGTTCAGAAGAAATGATCGCCCCCAGCCGATCACCCAATCCGATCATTCGATCAATTGATCACTTCTCTCTCCTCTATCTGCTCGATCGTCTTGACCCAACAAAAACTGTGGGCGATCAACGTTTGTGTCGATCACCAAGCAGCGCAACAAGACAACACAAACCGCAAAGGCAAGACAAACCCACGCCTCGATATAATAACCAATAAACTCTATTCACGAACCTGGCGCTTCGCGTAACCTTATCCCGCTCTGACAGACCCGCGGAGGAAGCCGAAGCCGAAAGCCGGCGGCTCGCTTAGGGTTCACTGGGTTCGGCATGCTTCTGATACGCGCGCGCGGTTTGCTGGGAGGTTGCTCCACTTGCATCACACCCCCTCGGCTCTTGCATCATCGTTTAGAGAGCTGCAGTGTTGTTGGTGCATATTGTGGTGGGTGTGATATCACCTATGGGAAAGGTGGGATGGGACGCAGAAGGGGTAGGGGACAGAGTGAAGGCCGGCTTCTTTGAGAACCCAACCTCTCACGCGGGGAGGATTAGGAAACGAACCAAACCCCCTTCTTCCTCCCCTGCATACCGCAAGCCGGACCGACGAACGTTCCTCCCCACATATCCAGAAGCAACGCCCCGAGAAAGCCTAACCAGTGGAGGCCCTCCCATACCAATCCCAGCCCAAACAGCGTAAACCCGGCCCAAGAACTCGGGACGTCGTCCTGCCGACCACCATCAGACCCCTTCCCCTTCCCGGGCGGGTTGGGTTGACAGCTTCCCCATGGAGTTCAGTCGCTGCCAAGCCGGGATGCCGGGCTTCGGGGATTGGAGAAAGATGGAAGATGGATGATGGAAGTAAAAGACGGGATCAACCTTCTTCTTCTTCCGTCTTCCTCCAGCTCAGGCACACGGGTGGCTGTGTTTTGGGTGGATGATATGTGGGCCTATCAGGGAGCGTTCCTGGGTTCCCGGTCAGGGCTCGGGATAATCAATACATGATCGTACAATACAATCATCGGAGCACTCAGTGGTGGAGGAGCAGGGGCCCGCCCGGGCCAGCAATAATATCTCGTTATCCATACATATATTATTGCTTATTCAATTGTTAATGGTCAAACGGCAAGAGCGGCAAGACCCTGACCCGTCTCATACCCCAAACCCGGTGTTTCAAAATACGCCCACCGCACCAGCCAATCAGGAGAGGAAGAGGCGTTGGAGCCGCTCGTCTGGGTGTGCCATGCGGCCCGGCTTTGCAGTGAGAGCCAGGGTCTGGGGTCTGGGGGTCTTGGGGGAAGCCGGGCGTGCCGGACCCTGGGGTCGCGCAGCAGATTGCAGATTGTGTGGGTGTGCGGGTGGTGCTGGCGTTGCGATGGCGCCCTGTGCGTGTGCGTGAACTTCGGGAGTCGGTGTATGCACGGTAGCTATCATCGAGTTCGGCCGGTGTGTGTGGGGTGGGGGTAGCTGTGCTATCATCCATACACACACCACACCATACGGTGCGATCCCCAAGCGGGGCCTATCCGTTCAATTATCGGGTTTGGCGGCTTCCTATCTCACTCGTCCCTTTCCCCCCATCCTTCTTCACCTCCATCTCCTGAATATCTATCTCCCCCTCTTCGCCCCCTTCGCTCCCTCTGTCGGTGTTGACTCCTGAGCCTTGGCAACTCACCCTCTCTTTCCCCCTTTGCCCCAACCATCAACTAAGGGCCACAGCCAAGGGGACGTTGACATCCCTCTTATTACACAAACTCTCGCCCAGCCCCGGCCGTCAACCCCTTCAACCTTTGGACCTCCGTCTGTGCCGTGTCCGTGCCGTGACATCTCCGGCCCAGTCCCGGCCCTCGATCCTCCGCAGCCAAACCTCCATCTCTCTCTCCGTCTCCCACCCCATCCTCCATCCTCCATCTCCCCATCCTCGTCCCTCCCCTCAAGTATCTAAGAGGCCAGGATGCAGCGCGCCGGCCCGTCCTCGTCCTCCTCATCCCTCGCCACACCCTCAACATCCCCCTCCTCCTCCTCTCCATCCTACCCTCTTTCCTCCTCCTTCGCCTCCTCCTTCGCCTCCTCCTCTGCATCCTCCTCCTACGCCCCGCAAACCCCCTACTCCGCTATCCCGGCACATAACCCCAACCCCCGCCCCTCATTCTTCTCCCCAATCATCATAGTCCCCATGTGCATCACGCCCACAGTAACAGCCGACCAAGCAGCAGCCTTCAACGAGTTCGTGCCCGTTACGGCCCCGCCGCCGAAATACAACGACCGGTTCCGCAGGCCATCAAAGCGGAACCTGAGGCAGGCGCTAGAGCGGCTCGAGACGACTTACGGGCCCTGGCATTCTCATTTGCCCACACCAAGGCCTTCCTCTCCGGAGGACACGCTCTCCCCCGCGTCGGCAGCGTCTGGCCCATCCTCGTCCAGCGCACCTCCCTTCCCTCCGCTCCAGAGGTCCCCGCCGTCATACGAGATCGCCTCCCGTCTCCCGCCTTCCTACCCGTCGCACGCCTCCGCCCACCCGTCCAGCGCAAGCCTCTCCCAAGCACCAGAAGCGAGCACGTCCTCCCTTATCCCAGGGTGGGACAAGCACCCCGTCCGGCCTACGGAAGACGAGCCCGTGGTCGCTAAACGACCGAGACGAAGCCTGCTGGACATCCTGATGCCGGGGCTGAACAGGGGGAGCGGGAGCGGGAGCGTGAGCCGGATCTTCGGGAGGAGGAGGAACGGGCCGCCGGAACAGAGGGCGTCGTAAACATAGACGCGTCTGTCTCCCTGTCTTGGGAGCAGAAGGCTAGTGAGTGCGTGGGGAATTTGGTAAAATGCCTGAATTGGCGAGGGAGGAGGGCGATAGATGGTGAGCCTTCCCTGCTTCCTTCTTTCCCCTATGCAGCTGGTACTGATCCCGCCGCCCAGCTCTTCTCCTATCTTTCGGATCTCCTGTTCTTATCTCTCAAACGTTTGGAGCATACAAGCCCGCCGCGCACGCAAAAGCGGGCAGGACAAGCCGTCGTATATGCGCCTGAAAAAGGCGCATATATGCACCCCTTTCTTTCCTGTCGTCGAGTTAGGACGGCCTCCTCGCTCGCTCGGGCGGCTCGGGTTGGAGGCTTGACACTTTGCCTTGATTTTCTTTCATTTTGGGGACACTTGCGCCAGTTTTTCTTTGGGCGGATCATGTTGTATCTTTTTCTCTTCTCTCCTTTTCGTTCCTTTCCTTTCCTTCCCTTGGATGTTTTCGCTCTACATCGCAGTTCGTTGAAACGCTGTCATTACAGCCCCCCCAACACCCTCCAATCCCACCCACTTCCCTCCTTCTTCCCTGCCCTCCTGCCACTTCTTCCAGTTCTTCCACTTCTTCCAGCTGGGTCGCGGCTAGTTCCGTGCCCATCTTCACTGAAGACGCTTCACTGAAGGCGTTTCACTACATCCACCACATCCTACTCCGCCGCTTTCACTTCCCACATTCACATCCTATCGTTCATCTTTCTGTCCTTTCTCTTTCTGTCTGTCTGCTATCAACAAATCTGTATATATACAACCACACCGTCTGGGACGGTGTGAATCCATTGTGTTTATCTGTATCTCCTGGCCTGCACTCTTACACTCGCGCGCCCGGTCGCACTCTTACTGCTAGTGCGACACCTTGGAAAGCGCCCAGACTGCACGCATGTACCAAGCAACCGTACGAAACTGCGCGTAACTAGCACTTGGCTCTTAGACCCGGTGTGCGATGGGGAGGAGGAGGTTCAGGGTCGACGCTTGGCAAGAGTATGTACGACCAAAGGCGACCAAGGGCGACCGGTTCATCGTTCATGCGCTGTCATTGCTCGGCATTGTGTTGCAGAGTTTGGCTTTAGGGAGGGGAAGGGGGTGGAGAAATAGGCTTTCGGCCTATGTCGACACGTTACGGAAGTGTGTGGGGATGAATGTGGAGGCAACAGCCTACAGCCTCAAGACGGAGGAACAGATCTGCCGATCTAGCTGGGCTTTGGGCTGAGTCCGTGCCCAGATATTATTGACACAACTGATGCAAAGGCGTTGAGATTGTACCGATAGGTAGAGGTATTGGAAGGAACCACTGAAAGTGATGAGATCAAAGACTCGGATTGATGTTCTTACGTTCTATAGGCTACATACAAGCACCGACACCCACCACTCTCAAGCCCAACCCAGGCCCACGGTCTAGCATCGTCAGTCCCCGTGACTCAGCGAATCCTCAAAGATGCCACCACCACCGCATCCCCGTGCCCCAATCGATCACCAAGGGCAGCAGAGGCAGTAAAGGGAGCGCAGCTAGAAAGGCAACGTCCCTGTCGTACTCTTGATCAAGTCCACCACGCACGTGCCCGAGATAGGCACGTATTGCCGAGTGATGAACTTGATCGCTTCCTGCGCTACCAGGCCGCCCACGAGCGCGGCGGTAGTAGGGATGTCTGATCCTTGTGCGCGGGCTCTGTGCGTTCGTTAGCTCTTCGAAAAGAGCGGACGGAGAGGGAGGAGGCAAGGAAGGACGTACATCTCCCCTAAAGCAGTGGTCACAGTTTCGGGTAGATCACCTTCCAGACCGCCGGCTTTAAGGTAGGCAGTGGCGATCTCGAGTAGCTCGGCGTTGTCCGCTTCTGTAGGACGGGGATGGCGCGTGTGCCGGGTATAGAACTCGGCCGAGGCAAGGAAGGCGGTGTATACTGCTGCAGGGGCGGGGAGCATGCCTGATTCTAGCTCCATTTGCAGTGCCGACACTGAACTGCATGTCAAGATGGTGGTGGACCTCGGCAGGAGTCTGTCGTACCTAGTTCCTGTGGTTGGACGGAGCCCCATGGTTTGCCCTTGAACACCCTCACACCAGCCGCATTCCGGATAAACTCCTTCACTTCTGCTCTGCCTAACCCTAGCTGCTCGCGTTCGTCCCAGTTCACACCTACTTCTTGCAATGTCGCCTTCAGGCAGTCCTCAAAGAGGAGCATTTCCCGCTCTGCTTGAGCGCGGAAGAGGTTCTGCAGCTCGACGTAGGTTGAAGTGGTGGTGTGCATGTCTGGCAGAGTGGGTACAAGGGGGAGGAACTTGTACTGGTCGACGAAATGCCGTAGAGCGCGGAGGAAGAAGAAGATCGACGGTGACTGGAGTCTTGTCAGTCTAGAATTTGCTCAAGGTACTATGCTCATGCTTACGGATGGAGTGAGGCTGGTGACCGATTCGTCCGTCAGGAGATCGCGAGTCTCGCTCGGGACAGTAGTCGGCGTCCACATCCTGTATGCCTGCGCGACGGCCTCGTCAAAGTTCTCTTCATCGCCCCGCCTTCGCATCTTCTCCAAGTTCTTCTTCAGCTCTTGCTTCTCTGCGTAGGTCTTCGGTAATTGCCCATCATGCTGCGAGAACTGTTAGAAGCTGGCCAGATATGAGCGAGGAGAGCGTACTGTCTGTTTCCAGTTGTCCAGCGCCTTTACCAGCAAGACAACCCATGGAACGTGGCCGAAGTCTGTGCTGTCCAACGACTCTAGGTTGACTGCCCGAGCGTATTCGAGTAATGCAGGGAACGGTGAATCTAATCGTAGAGAAGGGGGCGTCTCGGAGTGTGCATCGACCACTATAATGCGCGTCAGCAACGCATACAGAATAAGAATAGGGTCACCAACCTGTATGCTCCCCGATCTGTATGCCGATCATAGCGTAGAACCCAGCTGTTCGGACGATCATGAGCGGCACCATCTCTCGCCGTGATGGCGCTCTACTCTCTAGGACCTGAGCAAGACGAGATTCTATTTGTGGCGAGAGGTTGACGGCGATGACGAGGCTGAAGGAGGTGAAGAAGTCTGGCTGCGTTTCTAGTAGTGAGTAGATGTCCTGATCGGCGATGAGCTAGGTGTATGCTGCATGTACGACGATGGCGACGCACCCGGGTATCCGCCGTCCCCTTAACGCTATCGTTCAGCTCCGCCAGGTGCTTGACAGCCTCCTCAGCTCTGTTCTTCCCGACACCATTGACGTGCAAGAAGAAGTTGTTGCCCGCATCAGCATATGTCACCGGTAGGTGGTCGAGGATGGTGAACGCGCCAACACCCGGCAGGACCAGGTTCTTGAGACTCGAGGTTGATGTCGCCCCTCCAGACACGACCAAGACACGCGCTGACTCTAGTGCCGACTGGCCTGAGGAGGCCCATAACCTTGATCGATGGTGAGCATGATGTCTTGCCCGTGGACCTGGATGACACACACCTCAGTTGTCGATCATACCGTCGCGTCTTCTCGTCTGGCCGCTCAACACTGTACCTTGCCTTTCAGATAATTACGCAGTACTTCGGCAGATGTGTACGTACGCGGGTGCGACTGTCACTGTCGCTTCTTCTATAGTTTGTGCTTCAGCCGTTTGTGACATTGTGGACGGGGCTGACAGCGAGGACTGGTGTTGCTACCCTGACTGACGACGAGCTGGACACTTTCGGCCGTCACACGTAACCAAACGGAGGAATGTTGCAAGCAAGAGTCACCGTCCTCGATCGGCGTTCAGTCACCTTGGTACTACTTCACTTTCTCAGTGATTGTTATCAACACCATCTACACTGATGGCCTTCACCTTACACCCAGCTATTCTTTATCATGAAGCAACTGCCTCCAAGGATGCGCACGCCGATACGCTGAAGGGTCTTCTGACCTTCTGGAAACGGGCAGCTTGAACGTGCCTTCTAATTGCGCGCGCATCGGCCAAACACTCGGCAGGTCCATCTGATGTCCTCTGGAAAAGAACGCATAGAGAATACCATGGAGTTCTCCAATCGGGTTCATGGTAATTGTGAAGTCCTGTCTTCCCCACCGGTTCAGTCTGTGCTCTCGCTCTTACTGCGATGTCTCAGCCCACAGCGCCTAGTCTATGGCAGCGTACTATCGTCTACATCCAAGTCCAGCTCTTTCGCTTGCTCGGACGGCTTGCAACGCTTGGTACTCGTCTTCCGAAGATCTTTCCGCCATCACGCGAACTGTACATCCCATCCGCGGACGGCAAACGACAAATCAAGGTGCTCATCTTCGATCCACCGAATGCACCTCCCGGCCCGAAGCCCGTCTACATCAACTTTCACGGTTCTGGCTTCATCATCGAAGGGCTCGGGATTGACGGTCGTCTCTTGACGTACCTCGCACGGGAAGTCGGCTGTATCGTTGTTGACGGCGATTATCGCAAGGCGCCTGAATATCCCTTTCCCGCTGGGTACGACGACGCGCGCAGTGTGGTATCCTGGGTACTGGAGAACAAGAATGGCGAGTTTGACGTGGACCGCGTGGCTGTCGGTGGTATGTCAGCTGGAGGGAAGTTCGCTCTCAGCTTGGTCGTCACCATGCCACCAAACACGTTCAAAGCCGTCACCGTCATCGTGCCGCCTACCGACTTTGCGATGAAGTATTGCGAACGTAAACCGCCGCCCGCAATACGTGAGGAGCATAAGAAGGAATCTGATCGTGGAGGGCCTATTCCGCCTAAGGTGGGGGAGATGATGCGCTCCGCGTACTTGGGCTCGTTCACGAACACGAAGGATCCCCGACTCAGTCCAGCTTACGGAGACGTCACGCGCTTCCCGGGTCCGCAAAGGGTATTCATCGCTTGGGCGGAATACGACTACGTGGGCGAGGAAGCGAGAGTGTTTAAGGATCGACTCGTCGAGGCGGGGAAGGATCCGGTGTTCTTGTACGCCGAGGGGATGGGACATGGGTATATCATGTCGAACGAGACGGACACTGCGGCCGCGAAAATGAGGGATGAGACGTTTGCGAAGATCGCGGAGACGCTGAAGCGGGGGTTTGCTTCCTGAGAGGACTGTCAGTGGAATCGTCATATACCTCCTTGTCAGATCGCACGGCCAACGAAATCATTTCATTCTGGTTCAGTACGAGTCATCAGGTGGACTGTGCTGATGGAGTTTGCGCATGTTCTGCGAGGTAGCCCTTGCAACGCGTCAAGAAGACGGACGTGGAGACTGATACCTCAATAGACCGCAGCACGCTGACGCGTCGACTGACTGCCACCTCTCTTCTCCACCTTCACCTTGCTCGACCGCAGCAGCACAGCGCCACGTCTGCACATAGCCAACCTCGTTTGCCGGCAGACGATGATTTGTTTGGTGAACTTGGCATGGCAGGGATCTTTGGTCCCCAATGCTGGCTGGTGCCGAGACACCTCGTCACTGCCGGCAGTTCCCTTATAATGATGTCTATTTAACCTCTTGGCGTTCCCTCCAAACAATGGACCCAATAATACTGCTTGACTTCTCTGAGATCTTGACCCCGCTTTTCAATCTTATCCAATGACGACCCAACAAGTCCCCAGTTGGTGGGAGCGAGCCTCTGTCTGCCTCCAAATCCAGCTCTTCCGTTGCATAAACTGGTTCGTCTTCTCCGCCGAGCGCAACCGGTTCCCACCATCCCGAGAGAAGTACATCACCTCTGCGGACGGCAGGCGGAAGATCAAGCTTCTCATATTCGACCCTCCGGATGCACCTCCTGGTCCCAAGCCTGTCTATATCAACTTCCATGGATCTGGATGGATAATGCCAGGACTCGGCATGGATGGTCGGCTTCTTACATACCTGGCGCGGGAAGTCGGGTGTATTGCGATCGATGCCGATTACCGGAAGGCTCCCGAAGACCCATTCCCGGCTGCATACGAGGATGTTCATCGCGTGGTATCTTGGGTGCAAGAGAACGGGGAAGGCGAATTCGATATCGACCGGATTGCAGTGGGCGGCGTATCGGCCGGAGGAAATCTCGCTCTTGCCCTCGCGGTCACCATGCCGGCAAACACGTTCAAGGCTGTCACGGTCATCGTGCCCGCCGTTGATCTCACCTTGAAGTATCGCGAACGCAAAGCACCTCCGGCTATGCCACCAGAGCATGTGAAGGAAAGCGATCGTGGTGATCCCATTCCGCCGTACGTGGGAGAAATGTTGCGCGTTGCCTACCTCGGCACATACACGGACACGAAGGATCCGCGACTTAGCCCGAAATACGGTGATATCACGCGTTTTCCTACGCCCAAGCGAACCTTCATCGCCTGGGCCCAATACGACTATCTATGCGAGGAGGCGAGGGTGTTCGCGGAACAGCTCGTCGAGGCCGGGAAGGATCCCGTATTGCTGTATGCGGAGGGGATGGGGCATGGGTATATCTTGTCGGACAAGACGGACACAGCGGCCGCGAAGATGAGGGACAAGACATTCTCCATGATCGCAGAAACGCTCAAGCGAGGGTTCAGCGAATGACCGACGGATATCGCGATCGATAACACGTTTGACGGTGGTACGACTCTTCACGAGTGTGATGAGGGGAATGATCCCTTTTAATTTTTCACGAGCTTGGACATTTATTGTAGGCTTCTTGCATTCCTTTCTTTCGCTATGTCACGCCATGACCCATAATTTCACGCTTCTTACCTCTCATTAAGGAGGTCGGGAAGAACACGTGTCTGCCTTTCATTGCTTGGCGTTCTTCGCTCTATGTGCGTTAACGGCGCTCTGAATCGTCTCTATCGAACTGCGACGCACCACGAGCTAGTGCTCTTGGTGTGGACCAGGATTTCCCGTTTCGGCGGAGGAGCTTGCTATGCGACTACAAAGGCGTGTTCGGCTCTTCACGTCGTGTTCGCCTCGGGTCCCGCTTGCAGGCTCTGCCTTCCTCCATGCACGTCTGCGGACCGGCCAGTCGGGCCGAGCACTCGGGCGGGAAGTGAACAAGCTTGCCGTCGGGTACGCTACCTCTACAGGTGTTCGATGGTTAGTTCACGATCGCTCGCGCGGAAGTTGTTCCGCCTCGCGGAGGTGGGCAAGCATCTGTATCGTATGCGTGAGGTTTCCCGCACTCGGAGTCGTGCACAAAGTATTATGCCTGATTGCAGGGAGTGATCATAGCAAGTTTCTTATCACTTTCGAAGTGGACTGAACAGCCAATAGCCAGGCTGTGTACTGCCACGACACGGCGAGACTGAGGACGAGAGAACCCAGACAGCGGTGCTGTTCGCCAGGTTCTAGACCAAGTTATTTCGGAGCGCCTTCCGATGTTCCCCAAGTAGTGGATCCTGATACTCGTCTTTCTTTCCGTCGACCGATGCGGTCGGCTGTGCCCAGAGCGAAGGAGCGCAGGCTTGCTGTCGCTCCGAATAGAACCCATCCGTTGGTGAAGCCTCGAGCCACCTCATGGAACGTCGGTCCGAGTGAACGTATCTGGTAGCCGCAACGGTACGGCTATCCTTTCACGTGTATCTGACTGGGTGTAATGGTCCTGTGCCGGGCTTGGTTCCAGCACGTTGGCCTCGATTTCATGTAGAAGGGCACGATCGGACACACGTTGGAGGGCTTCGCAATGTTCATAGACGAAGAGCGGAAGTACAGCATTATTGGAGGGGTCTCTACGTAATCTTGATCAATTCGAAGGTCCGGCACAAGACATTGCGTCGTCCGAAGGGCAAACACTGCCATGTCACCATCAGGTCCAGTTCTTCTTCTACGAGTGTTCTGGCAGCTTACCTTAAGACCAGCTAGCGCTACCCCGAGCCGAACTCGCGCGTGTCATCGTGGGTTTAGATCGTTGTCCGGGGGACAAGCACCGAAGATGCATGGGTCGCGTATGTCCAGCTTTAAGAGACGTTCAGTTGAAGACTTGGAGGACGGGGAGAGACGTACATCGACGATTGAAGGGAGGGGGCTGGCTTCGCACAGCATAGCTTGTCGAGAGAATAGAAGGAGAAGACTGATCAAGGTGTAAAGCACGAACGCCGATTGTTTCTGCATTATGGTGATGTTTGAGAGTTTGGACGGGGAATTCATGTCGCATTTATAGGTCGTCAGCTCGCAAGCCCGCTAAGTGCTCCGAGTCCGAGCTGGCCACCGCCAGACTCGCAGACAGCTGGAAGTCGACTCCGGCAAGTGTGACATACCACCGCTCGGGCGGAAAGACCTAAACTCGGAAACGCTTGTCGGTCATGCACATGCACGAAGCCTGCAAGTTGTCAGCACCGGCCGAATAGGAATCAAGGGTTGTTTCCGTGCGTCACATCGGAACTACGCTTTGGGCAACAGGTCGGTGAAAAATCGTGCCTTTCAGCGCCCTTGTTATCGTGACGTTCACATCGTTGTTCTCGTCTCCAATCAATGCGTAGAACCCAATTCGTCCGGCCGTACAGGAGGCAGCCGTAAGCCAGCACGGGTGCGCGTGGCTCTCGTTTATGCCGTTCCGCAAGTCCTCGGAAAGCCAGGACAAGACCTGCATCGTGACGCTGCCGTGCATCAGCATCAATCACTGAAGGTTTAGAAGTCTTGCATTATTTGTCCATCAGAGCGATTTGTTCCGCCTTGATCGCATTTTTGACGCTGCCGGTCCATCAGAACGAGTGCTTGGGCTACGATGACCAATTCCCTGAAGGAGTCTAGTAGCGCTCCCATGTTATCTCACTCCCCCACCTCGCAGGTTCGAGTTACTCGGTCTCTACAGTCGCCCTGAAAGAACCCGGCAGCGGTCACAATGGCGTTCATCCCGGAGGTTCCGCGGCATTCTCGCTGAGAAGGCTTCTCAAAGCGCGCAGTACGACCTCCACCAGAGATACGTCGTGGGGAAGAAGGCTGCTACGGCTTCGAGCCGACAATGCCGCGGCTTAGAATTCAGTCGGCATTAGCTGTTTCGGGCTGAATCTTCTCTCGGTTGCGCATGGCCCTAGAGCGCTCAGGAGTCCGGGATCTTCCGGTTGTCAAGTAGCCGGTATTCAAGGCTCTTCCACCATCGGCGCTTGGATATATCTTCATCAGGAGGTCAAGTGATTCGGAATTAGGCTGAGTATTTGAGGTTGCGTGTAAAAGAAGCGGTCACAAGCATGTGTACAGGTACGATCGATGCTGGCCAGCAGCGGCAAGCCGTGTGAGCTTGGGGCAGAGAAGCCGGCGTAAGCCGCTCTGCGTATCAACACGCGCCTAGTCCGGAGACCACATAGCGCCATGAGACTTTCGCGCCGAGTCCTCTCGGTCCGACGTCCGGACCAGCGTTGAGGACGGCGATCAGCTGGTAACAGGAATGGGTGATAGTCGGACCCTCAGTTCTGGCGCAGGCAGCCGGCTGTCGCTCACCAAAGTGGCAGTTCCGCGTCAGCAGGTTGCGAAGTGGGTGATTCCGCCAGAAAATAGCGAAAGTGTGCAATTCTAGTAGCAGCAATTTTTTGAAGTACGCATCGGGCGGTGGCACGGAGCAGAGTTGTTCGGGGGCCGCGTTGGAGAGGCGCCCTGGTTGTTTTTTCACATGACGGGTTGGTAGTGGCGATGCACTACCAATTTTAGACGCGTCCAACTTCCTCTATACGGTCTCACACCGCAAGCTCTACCGGGCTGGCCTTTGGTAGAATATGCCGCCAAAGCGACAACAAGATGTCCAGGACGGCGAAGCTAGGCAGCCCAAGAGAGCAAGGAAAGACGGCGATGTCGCCCCGATGCCGGTGCCCACACCAGTCTTCAGGAATGCAGCCGCTCTGAGTGCCGCGCTTCACGCGAACACCCCAGCACAACTAGCTATCAGTGAGTTTCAGTGGCCTTCTGTCTGATGATCTCTAATGCATGCCAGATCTGAATCAGCTTCGATCATATGCTGCCGCTCGTGATGTAGACGAGGAAAGACTGAAGCTTCTGGCTGAGTGGATCTCCGGGCCTGGAGTGCGAGACGTCGAAGCCGTTTTGGACTCGAGCCATGTGCGTGACGCTGTATCTCCAAAGCTATATAACACTCAGAAACCAACAGAACGCATCCTCTATACTGAACCCTCTCTTCTCCTTTCTGAGTTCCGTACTCTACATACTCCGCCGACATCCCGAGCACAATGCATTGACCACCGGCCTTGGCAACCTTCTGCTATCGGATCGACAAGTTGAACGACTAAATCGGGCCGTGCGACAAGATGATGCATCACTCGTTCTCTCATGTATGAAAGTATGGCTGGAGCTGGTCTCTGTGGAGACGCTACAATCCAGAGTAGCTTCAGTATGGAACTGGGGAGGAAAGGTCCGCATACATTCATTCGCCTGTGCCTATATGCACATGATTAACCCCCTATACTAGCTTGGTACCAAGCTTCTGTCCATGCGTCGAAGAGGAAAGTTCAACTCGGCCGATGACCCACTTCAAAAGGCGGATATTCGTACTCTGTATATCCTGTTCCTGCTATCGTTCCTCTCGCCAACTACGCCGGCATCCTTGAAGCAATCCTTTCTCGCTCAGAAGGAGACTTTCACGACAATCTTCAGAGATCTTCGCCGAGATCCTACCAGTGTCGTACGCAAAGTGCTTGAAGTATCATGGGATGGGATCTGGGAGGACAAGAGGGTGCGAAGGACCGTAAAGATCGGTATTTTCAACGAGTGGCTTTTGAGTCAGGTGCGCATATATGCGTCAAAATCTGCACGAGGCCTTATGTTATCGCCAGATTCTCCGCCTGTACGAAAGGCAGGATAAGGACAACCCATCAGACCCATTTTCAGCCGCGGATCTGGCACATCACTTCCTGCTTGCCATCTGCACCAGACCAGGCAGTGGCATATGCTTCCCAGACGACGGGTGGTATCCTCGAGAGGCTGCTTTCGGGGAAGACGGAGCACCCGCAGTTGACGAAGATGAGCCGAGCGAAGGACGGTCCCAGAAAGGGCGCATATATAACAAAATTCTTGCAAACTTCTTGAAGGTCCTTCGAGTAGGAGAAGACGCGCGACAGCAAGAGCTGGCCCTGAAGATCCTGGAAGCATGTCCAGAACTCGTGACTGGCTACTGGCCCACTGCAAACATCTCCCTGGAGCCTCGCCTTTCGTCTCGGTGGTTGATCAATGCGGCGTTTCTTGGTCGGGTCGTCTCCCTCCCCGTCCCGACCAGTTGCTTCCGACTACCGTCTTCGTCACGTCTACTTGGTTCCTCGGAAGCGTCGTATCGACCAGATCCCCCTCCCTTGGCTCCGCTCTTAGCGAATACTTTCCCCTCCATATTTAATCGGGTCCATCTTAGCAAGGGCCTCCAAGCCAAACAGGGCCTCGTCCAGCTGTTCACAGCACAGACGTTGGCTCGCTGCCTGGAGAAGTTCGAACAAGTGCGTACGGAGATGATCAAGATCGAAAAAGAACTCGATGAGGATCCTGATGATGGGCAATGGAGGCTGCGCCGACTCGAGCTGCAAGACGCAGCGCGTGGACGAGCTCCCGATTTCTCCGTCGTCATCGCATTCTCCCAACAGAAGATAGAAGGAGACGACAAAGCGGCGCGGAAGAAACGTGCAATGCTGAAAGAGGTGGCACTTCGACTGTTGTGGTGCTATCAAAGAAGCTTGCTCGACATCGTCGCTGAGTCACGATTCGATGCCGGAAAGCTGTTCAGACCAGGCTCTATCACGCCACCGTCCGGCTCTGATGACGACGAGAAGGAAGAGATGGAAGAATTGAACGCGCTATCTCAGCTTCACGTGCTTAGATTGCTTCGCAATAGCGATCAGTTCAATTGGTCGGCTCGAGCTCCGGGGTCAACGCACACTTTTCTATACCACTTCTTGCTCATGCGAGCGAGATCACCGCACGCTGCCGTCAGAGCTGCTTCGGAGGACCTGGTTCAGCACCTTCTCGGTACCAGCCTCCTGTTCGAGCACGATCCCGACGAACTCCGACTCTGGCTGGAAGCCCTGCCATCATCTACCCGTGACAGTACTATCGTCGGCCCTGATGGGGCTGTCTTGACGGATGAAGCAGAAGGCGTCATCACCCTCCTCGATGACTGCGTCCATCGCTGCTTGAGAACGCCATACCGATACGTAGAGGAACTAAGCTCCCTGCTCACAACAGAAGACAACGCCTCAGTGCCCTTGTCTGTTCGTGCACCTCTCCTTCCGAGTCCGCTTCTCGTTACGGTGTTGGAACAACTGAAGGCAAAACACAAAGCTGGCACGATCTCTTTCTCCGATACGATGGCGTCTTTGGCCTTTCTTCGCCATCTCATTCTCGGAATAACCGGGAAAGAGGAGAATTTCACTACGCCAGTTTTGCTGAATAATCGCCTTCGGGTCATCATCCAGAGCTTTGCCGATGATCACCCAGGAAAGCCTGATGAAGTCGTACGGAGTGAGCAACTGTACTTCTCGAAGGAGGTTCATCTCCTGTCCGACAACCTCGACAAACTGAGCGACCCCGATTGTCCAGTTCCATCAACGTCATTTGCTTCGGCACCCTTCCTGGAAGCAGACATGGATGCATTGCCTAATTCAGCAGGTCACGATCCGCCGTCTGCATCCCAACTTGTGGATCAATACCGTCTTCTGCAAGAGCCACTGCCCGGCGAAGACGTTAAGCTATTAGTTCAGCTTGTCGCTGAGAGGTCCAATCATGGAAGCGAGTTATGGACCCTTCTTTCGCTTCTAAATCCGAAGACCGAGAACCTCTGGCGGGTGTTTTCGGCGGTTGAGCTTGCAAGCATCTTGGAGGACGCCCCGTAAGCGTCTTTCCTCAAGTCTGCTGCTTCAACAGGTACTAATACCTTACAGATCGTCATTTTGGGTCGCTTTTCGGCATGCTGACAGTCAGGTCCTCATGGGAAAAGAAACTTCAGCACTTCTTGCGAAACTTGCGGCGCCCCTATTGCAAGATCGGTACAAGTCCATGCTCGTCTTCAAGTGCATTCTCGCCCAACTGTCAGCTATCATTGACAAAGCTGAAGAACGCAGCCGAAGCATGAGCGGTTCCCTGCACCTTCTCACCTCGTTGGGGGGAACTTCGGTGCCGCAACAGGTTCAACACGGTCTCAAAACATTGCTTTTCGTGGAGAGTGGTGTGATGCGAAAGATATTATCAGATCCCGTCCTCTTTTCCGAAGGTACGCCTCACTTTAGCTCTCATATATGATAAGCTGACGGTCAACCAGATGCTGCCGGACTTGTCAAGGCGTGCCTCGAAGCTTTGTCTGAGTCGGACAGTGCTCTGGCAGCGCCCTATGCCGAGATATGCATGCATGAAACCGTTAACCATCGACTGGACAATGAAGTCTGGCTGTCTTGCTGGGTGCCTTTCATGACTCTCCCTCAGTTGATTTCTCTGGCGAGCTGGCTATTGAACGGCACCAATCTCGAGCATATCCGAAAAGATATGTTGGCTGAAGTGGTTAATACACTAGCTCGAAGGCGGGAGGCGGACATTTCCCCTGTTTTACGGGTCCTTCCCTCCATCTTGCAGCAACCCCGGCTTTGCGAAGAAGACACGATTCGGTCGAGTCTCAAAAGCTTCTTCGCGTTCGCTTTGCCGTTGCAGCAAGACGAAAACGAATTCTTCACGAATCAATCTCTCGCTATGCTCGGTTTCAGCAGCGCCCAGCACTTTCAACAGACAATCCGCTGGCATGCAACACCTGTGGACGTTGATTCCGTAGTCGTCGGTGCTATTCCGGCACTCACTTTCGCTCTGTACCAGAGCCCTTCATTGCGGAACATGGCCCTTGAGACCGTTCTCCACGGCGACTCGCACGCGGAACATGATTCCTCCCTATCGCGCCTGTGTTGCCTTCTTGAAGCTGAAACCTTCTTGGGCGCGGGTCTTCGTTCCGCTCGACTGCCAGAGGTTGCAGAGACGTGGTTGAAGGACATTACAATCAGGCTCTTCACCTCGACGGACGAGGACGAGTTGCTGCCCGCTTGCTGCGAAGCGCTTCGCCATTACGCTGCGCTTGCAGGCCCTGCCAACATCTTCGGACAAATCGAGCATGCAATTCCCCCTTCCGCGCCTCTTTCCTATAATCGCCATTCCCTGCAGTTCGTGAAATGGGCTAGCTCAACTTACGAGAAGGAGTTCCGATCGCCCTTGGTCGCGTTCGTGGACGGAGTGCTTCGCTGGCTTGTCAGGCGGTTTTCCGAGGACGTTAGTGATTCAATACATCTGCTGAAAGGTTTGAAGCCATTCAGTGAGTACATTCCAGTCATTGCCATACATAGCCAGGCCTGACCGCATGAAGGCGAAGTTCTAGAGAGCCATTCCGATCTGAAACGGCATCTTGTGGAACCAGTGCTTACCTCTATACTGCGCTCCCGTTTCACGGTACTCGAAGCCGTGGATCTCGCCAGCACCTTGTGCGAGCATGCAAATCTGCCGGTAAGCCCAGCCTAGGTCTTTCCCACCAAGCATACTGAATGGAGACATAGGATGACGTCGCTTCTCGCTTTCTGCAATCTGTCTTGAACCACTCTCATTTGCGACAAGCGGCTTCGGTGTCGACGCCTCGCTTGCGACGAGCGATCGTGCGCCTTATACACACACTCTCGTCATCACAGCCTCAAGCCGCCTGCCAACCTGGCCAGATGCGCCAGATAGTGTCACTGTATGGCGGGACGTTGTCGCTGGCTGATCGCATGCTACTCAGTCTTCTTGGTCTCTTTGAGAAGCAGCGGTCATCCTCCGCCGCGATTCTGCTCTCGGCAAACTCGCCTGGATCGGCACGACCGATGGATCTGATCCTATCCTTGGATGCCACCCAGATCTTCAAGACTTGTTTAGAGTTCCCGCATTGGCGAGATTTCGATACCGCGATGGACTACGACGAGGCAAAGGATCGTCCGGATGCGTACGATCCAGTCTACGTGCTTGGCCTTCTGGGTGCCGGTCTAAGCCAAGACACCCTCAACGGGCTCGACTGGGTGGCCCTTTGCCGCACAGGTGTCCTGAGTCTGGCTGTTTGCGGCCTGGCCTCCACCAAACCTAGGATGCGAAAAGTCGCATTTACGCTTCTGGCGGCTACGCACACGGCTATACGACAAACCGAGTTCTTCGAACGCGATCAGCTTCTTTACAACCTTCAGTTGGTCCGCAACGTCCTGCCCTCAGAGTCTGAACCTCCCCGACTGCCGACGTTCACCGTCCTTCTCGTGGCACATGCGGTTCACTCGCTTTTCCATCCTACGGTCCTTGTATACCCACACGTGTCGAAATTCCTCCTGCAACGACCCACATTGGACACTACCGACATACCTATGTTGTATAGCATGCTGTACTCAAGCTCGGACGATCACCGGCGAGAGCGACTGTGGATGGTACGGTATCTCAGCAACGGAATGAAGAGCATCGCCGATTGGCGAGCCATGCGTCGTCGACGAGCTTGGGATCTCCTCGCCACATTGTTTCATTCTGAAGCAGACGACCGACAACTTCGTTCAGCCATTTTCGAAGTTCTCGGGAGTCTAACTCGAAATCAGTACGCAACCCATGCTCTAGTGCTGCGCTCGACGCTGCTCGCCTGGATCAACGTGCAGCTTTTGACACCGAAGGCCGTCGAGGCCATCTCATGGCTTCGCGTGCTAGAGAACATCGTGATGGTTGTCGACCACGACAAGCTCGAGAAAGACACCTCCGCTACCTGGCGCGAGGACGTATGCTCCTGCATCCGGAAGGTGCTAGGCTGCGTCACGCCAGAGGCTGGTGCGCTGCATTCGGCGTACATTGCTGCAAGGATCATGCTCCGCCTATCGCTCTATCATGCAGGACCACCGCGGTCCATGCGCGACCTCCTGGATCGTTCGGTCAGCACGCTGCAGGCGGTCGAGAAAAGTCTTGGTGACGTTCCACCGCCTGGGCCATATTCGGCGGAAAACGAGGAGAAGGAGCAGTATCATCGATTCATCGCCGAGGCCCCACCTGCGCTCTCTCCAGAGGAGACTGCTGATCTTTACGCCTTCTGTGTGCGCAAGCTGTGGAGGGTCGGGATGACTCTGCCAACCGAGAAGGACGAGGATATGACGCGCAGCCGAAGGCAATGGTGGATGCAGCTCACACCTCGTGTCATTGTTCTGGGAGAAGCAGGAGGCGAAGAAGCACAGTGGGCTCGGAGGGAGGTGCTGCGAAATATCGTGCTACGATCTGTTGGAGATGATGGAGCGCAATGAAGAAATCGTTCGTATACCAAGCATATGATACCCTTTTTTGCAAGCATGATTACCCTAAGATACAGTAATAAGGATTGAATGGTGCTACAATGTTGTCCGCTTCTCCTGCTCCTACTCACTAGCGCCCCTGCCTTTATTGCATGTCCTAGTCGACTCCAACGCCCTCTTCGGTTCCGGCCCCTCACCCCCCCTCAGCACCCTCATCAAGCTATTCTTGAACCCCTCATAAACGCTAATATGCGGTGCCGGATCAATACTCTCAATCCGATGATGGTTTATCAGCCCACTAGTCGGGGAGAACGTATAGGTGCAATTAACGTCCCACTCGCTCCTCTGGCCCGTGACCCTCCCGAACCCGCTCACATTGAGCAATATCCTCGCTGCTCGTTCTCGCCGGCCATGGGTGGCAACGTACATCCTCCTCAGCGAAACGTTCAGATCCGTATGAAAAGCCGCCATCGTCGCTCGCACAACCCGCGCACTCGCAGTGTAGAGCGCAAGCCCCTCGATATGCAGCGTCCGGGGAAAAGGCGAAGGAAGGGGGAAAGGCGGGGTGTAAGAGAGCCGGATGTACGGCGAGTAGACGGATTTGCCCGTCCCTGTGCCTGTTGGACTGCTTGGGGAAGGGGGCGAGCTGGGAGGGTCGACGAACGGGACGGGGTGGACTATGAGGCCCGTTTCGAAGAATGTCGGGAGGGTCGTACGGAGGTGATGGATCGCGTGGCCTACGTATCCCTACGTTTAGATTATGTTGTAACCATAGGAGAATAGAGTGGGACGCACCGACTTGGATATCCCATTCCCTGTCACTTAGGTCTTCGTCTTTCTCTGGCCCGCCGGTGCCGGTGCCGGTGCCGGTCTCGTGCTGCCCCTGCACGCCATCGTCTCCTTCCTCGTGCTCCTCGAGCGGGTTACGGATCAGAAGTCTCTCGATGTCTTTCTCGCTTTTGAGGTGGTTGGAGGAGGCTTGTGCGCTGCGCTGCTGGTGCGAGGTGAAGAATTCGGAGGGTTGGCGGGCGTAGGTTCGGACGAGGGGTATTGGGCAGATGTTGTGCGGAGGGCGTGCAGCACGGATGGAGGTTGAGATGCGTGGACGAATGCTGTACATTGTTCGTGCAGACAAAGTCCTCGTCGTCAGGGCAAGTCACATCGGAAGTTGGACAAGTTGGAAATCGGCGGTGGTGCACAGTGGGAAGACAAGACAGACGGTGCACAAGGTCGACAAATCCAAGCCGTGCGGTGACGTCCTTCAGGGTCTCCTCCGGCAAATGGATTCCCACAAAATCTCCCTTCCTATGTACGGTACCATACGTACCTGTGATGAACAGATCATCAACGGTCAGAATATCATTAGTACTACGTAGTCGTGTCGCAACAGCGTGGTATCATAAATATATGAAGTGATTAGATGTCGTGCCGTCCAGGTATATCGCATAACAGTCGTAAGTTCGTTCACTGAATCCATTCAGGATCTTTCTTCCATCGGAAATGGTACGCAGGGTCGTTCTTCTGTCGTTGCTGGACAGAGATATGTACTTTAAGGTTGTCGGTAGGAAGGTCGCGGTAATGACCAAAGTTCGGCCTGTGGCAAGATCAGCATCATGTGATGCGGTGGACAGAGGTGGACATACCAGGGAGAGAGCTTCCACTTGCTCGGCAGTTTCTTCTTCTTCGGGGCTTTCTCTTCTTTCGTACCTTTCTCCCCTTTCGACTCAAGCTGTCGCATCTCCTTCACCTTTCTCCGAATACGGCATGTGAAGGGCAACACCTCCAGAATCCACCATCGCTTGTCCTTATTCAGCCAATCGTGGATAGGCGCCTTGACATCCTGCTCATAGCGTAGGTCGAGCTCAGATACAGGTACTTCGGCCTTCTCGGCTTTGTCTAGCGAAGGTAAGCGGATACCGTCTCGCTCGAGAGCTGCGGGGTCGAATTGGATGCCGGTTTTGGAGAGGACGATCTCGCGGATCATCCATACCAGTGGAATCCGATTCGCGCTGTACTGTACGTCGTTGTTCACGCAGCCACCGCCGACATCTGCCAACTTGCGATGAGCAAGGCGACGAATGCCAATAATTCTGTTGTGCTCACCGCCGTGACCGCCCGCAAACCAAACTTCCTCAACATCCGTATGGGGTTCGGGGCACTCCTCCTCCCAGCTGTCCCGCGACTGGTCTAGGCTCGCCTTCCGAAGTCGGATATCCTGGCATCGGCCGCAGGTTAAGTCGCAAAGGTTTGCCTTGAACTTGCAGCGTCGTTCGTCCAAAGAGACAGCATGCTTGCATGATCTCAGCATATATCCAAGTGGGAAAGACGAAGAACGCTCACCCGAAAAACACGAATGAATTGTGCAGAGTCGGTGAATGGCAGGTCTCCGACAGTGAAGATGCCGACGGAGGAGACCGTATCCCACACGCCGAGGAAATCCACCTCAACAGGATTACAGAACGTCCGCTTAAAATCGTCGCACATGTCGCTTCCGGTTGCGTACATGTTATACGCGAAAGGTACTTGTTCTTCATTACTCCTGGAGAGGAGACCGACCTGCGCATCGTGTCAGCATTGGCTGATAGGATGTCGAATGGACCTTGCATACCTTATGCAGCATTCCTGCCAACGCTCGTGCCGTGTATGCGCCTCGTGAGAAGCCGAAGATAGAGATCGTACTGCCCGGCGTCCAGTTCTGCATCAGGAAGCTGTATCCGCCCATTATCTGCATTCGCGTTAGGATTCACTCTAACAACACAGAGAGAGACGACTCACATGGTTGCCAATATCCCAAGCGATTGCATCGTCGACCAGCTTGGCAAGCTTGACCGAAGCCCGCATAGACGAACCTGGCGGGATATACGTGCCGACACCGGTCTAAAGCTACATAAATGCGTGTCGAGGTTTGAGTTGGAAACTCAACCCACCTGGTAATACACTTGCTGCTGATTCAGATCATCCTTCTTCAAGTAAGACACAAGCTTGACGACATTCGTGTTCGCCTTGTCGAATAGGTTGCTCGTCCCGTCGAAGCATAGAATTAGGCGCCGCGGTTTGGTGAGCGAATCCACATCGTCTCGGAGGGTCTGGCCCGATATCGTGCGTGTATGCGTAGCGGGAGCCATAGTAGCAATGTTTGTCGTAGAGGAATGCCACGCTCTGTCGCCGAGACACCTTTAAGTGAGGTGCATATAACCAGCTCCTTGGGCGATCTCGAGTCGTACGCCTCTCAGCAGTGCATTACCGGTTCCCGCCGTGCTCCACGTTCGCCAAGAGCTACGATACTGTAAGCCAACACAGCAAATCGAGCTCGTCGTGGACCAGAAGACCGTCAAATCCGAGATACAGACGGGATCCAGCATCAGGTGCACAGCACAAGCCGGACAAGATCAGGATCTGTAACACTTGTTCAGGGAACAACAGAATAGGCTTGCATACAGCCCAGTCAGCGCCTTTTGTTGCGAAGAGTTCTGTCCATGTGACGCACAAAAGAACAGAAGTTCGGCCTGACGATGGAAGAGTCGGCGTGCACGGGATCGGCACAGAAGGCGCGGGATGTGCACAGCATGCCGGGACTTGCTTCGCTGGCCGGTAAACGTGCGTCAGCACGAGTCAGAGTACCGGTCCGTGGTGTAGGAGGATGATAACTAAGTCTGATAGGAGGAAGATGGCGGGAAAGGAGCAAGTCGTCGTACGGGAGTGTACTGGTGAGCCCGCTGCGACGATATCGCTTCAACATCTACGCCCGCCGGGTCTTTCGGGATCAGTTCATTCGGTGCCGAGAATGGTTTCTTAGACATTCCGACTTGTTCTCGGACTTACTGCTTGTAGTCTTTGCCCAATGATCCCGCGAGACAGTTGCTGTGTCTTAGCGCCGCGCTGTTCGATGATCTAGCGGTTGTGGGGTCTCTGACTCAGACGGCCACTAGAGCGATTCATACCATCACTGCTTCTGTTGGTCAATCCACGCATTCCGTACATTCCAACGCGCTGTCTCAAGCAGGCTAAAGATATCGTACAGCGAAACATGCAGCATGATCAAAAAAGATTCCACCCGTCCTATCCGTACCCGTCTTCGATCCTCCGATCCTCCGATCCTTCCATCCCTAGATAGTGTACAAGTTGCTCATTCCACCCATTCCGGTTCCTGAGTCCACTTCACCTTCGGCGTGTACTGCGTCTTCTGCATCCTTTCCCGTACAGACACATGCACTTTCATGCGGTTCTCGGGTGTCGCTCTGGGTCCGCCGTAGTTTGGCCTATACATGTTCTATGAGCATCGAACGATGGAAGGATGGGGGAAGAGACGTACAACCAAGATAGCTTCCAGTGGTCCGGTCCTCCCTTGTTGGTCGGAATCCGGTATGTGAACGGAAGTATCTCCAAGATCCACCAGCCCCACTTGAGCTTCAACTGGTCGTAGATCGGAGCGATGACGTCGCGGCTATAGCGAGAGTCAAGATTTGAGACAAAGTTGTCCGGCTCGAGCAGACGCTCTGTCTCGATTTCGCCATTGGCACCTCGGCCGTCAGGCACGCTTAGCCCTGGGTTGGGCACGGGCAGGCGGATTCCGTCTGCTGCTAGTGCGGCTTCGTCGAAAACGATGCCGGTGTTGGCGAGAACGATTTCGCGGATCATCCAGGTAAGCGGGATCCGAGCCGTGCAGGTTATTTCAGTATCCTTCACATTACCACCACCGACATCTTCAGGGCTCATCAGCTCTAGTCCTCGCATATCAGGCCGAACATTGGCTTACCTCCGTGCCCTCCCGCGAACCAGACCTCCTTCACATCAGTCAACGCCGCATGACGCTCGAAATACTCGTCCACGCTCCCAGCATCGTCGTGATCTCCAAACAGGCTCTCGTGAGCGGTGCTAGTGGTAGCAGCAGCTTTTGACACTGCTTCACCGTTGACTTCAGCTGGAGTTCCAGGAGGTGTGTATGGCTCCTGCCAGAGGTTCGCCTTGAACTTGCACCTCCGTTCGTCCAGGGAGATGGCGTGCTACAAGTTACCTTAGCTCCTGCTACGACTTTCAGCGAATGTGCTTACCCGGAAAACGCGAATACGATGGTCCGAAGCGCTGAAAGGCAGATCCTTCGTAGTGAAAACGCCGACGGAGGCGACCGTGTCCCAAACCCCGAGGAAGTCGACCATAACTTCGTGACAAAAGGCGCGCTTGAAGCCACGGCTCATATGCCAGCCGTCGTGATCTTCCCTGGTGTACATCTTGTACGCGAATGGAATTTGTTCTTGATTACCACGCGATAGCAGGCCGACCTTGTGCAGCATGCCAGCAAGCGCACGGGCCGTGTAGGCTCCACGGGAGAAGCCGAATATCGATATTTTGCTGTCCGGGGTCCAGTTTTGCATGAGAAACTCGTATCCGCCCATAACCTATTCATGCTGATCAGACGGGAGAACAGGCCGGAGGGAGCGGAATGCTTACATGGCTCGAGATGTCCCAGGCGAACCCTTCATCCAACAGTTCGATAGCTTTGACGGTGAGTGGCATCAGCCATCCAGGTCGGATATAAGTGCCAACGCCAGTCTATGGAGGGGTCAGCATCGCGGCTAACGCAAGGTAGGAATGCTTACCTGGTAGTAGACCTGCTGCTCTTGGAGATTGTCCTTCTTCAGGTACGAAACCAGGCGGACGACGTTCGTGTTGGTTTCATCGAAAAGGTTGGCGGTACCATCGAAGCATACTACCAGGCGTCGTGGGGAGGAAGCCGGCTCAGTATACGGGACACCATCCATGGTGCCATAGGTGTTCTGGCGGGCTGGGGTAGGGACGGGCATGGCTGGGTGCCCAAAATCTGGGGGCGGGGGTTATGGAGGCGCTCGGCCATGCCGGCACACGTGTGCTATATAAGCCCGAAGCCATCTCGAAAAGCAGGCGTCTGATCTTGCGAACCCGATGATAGATGAGCCCGATGCTGAGTAGGCCGCTAACTCTGCCTTCCGAAAATAGTGATCCCCAAGAGAGAGCCAATAGGGTCGTCAAAGGCAAGAGGCGGACGTACCGAAATGCCGGTGTTGTGACGTTCAGGGGCCAATGAGGGCGTGACGCGTTCAGACTCCAGGCACAGCCTTGGCAGGGTTTACTTCTATGGAGAAGCCATTCCAGTCGGCTTCGATTAAACGACGGCCGCAGGCCAATTTGACAAGTTTGTACATTGTTATGATCTCGGTCATCAGCGCCTCCCATCAGCTTGTGTGACAGTGGCCTGGATTTGGGTTGCGTCAGCTGGTAAGCGGATGAATAACACAGCTTTGGTCGGCGATCCCCTACATTTCTAGCGGGCTTCAAGTTGTCCTTAGTACATTTCTGAGGCAACCGCCGGGCGCTTCCATCGACGGCTCGAATCACTCGGGCGATCACGATTCAGTGAATATTCATCCCGTTGCTGCGGGAGATGGTGCATCAGGAGAATCATCGACTGTTCGTCATTGCGAGGGATTCGGCGCTGTGCATCGTCTTCTTGCTTCCCAGATGTACGAGAACAGCATCAACTCGACATATCGCGGCGATACACAGCAGACGCGGGCTCGGCGGTCTTGGCAGTCAACTACCACTGGCATCGCTGAAGCGGGGAGACTTGGCTGCCCGTGGGAAGGCGTTCCGACGAAAGGAGTCGCAAGCGGGCTGACAAGGCAGAGTAACGATAAACTTGGCATCACAGCTTCGAGCTCCTGTCGGCGACGTCTAGCGCCCCGTCAAATCTCCAAGCCAACAGCGGGACCGGATACTCCTAGCGCTGCTCGGAACAAGCTCGTGAACCGGAACTTGCTGATTCGTCTCATTTGTCCGACACACTTCTGATCGGGACTGGGAGTCTCGCATCTGCCTTCTTTCGCCGTGGCTTATTGTCTTCGTCGATGGGATAACTGGGTTTGTGAGCTCGATCTATGCAGCTCTACTGGCCATCACGTAAAATCCGGGTATTCTCTCCGGTTGCAGCGAGCAGAGGAGGTCAATTGGAATGAGGAAGTTCCCGTGCATAGAGTTGGGGCGATTATTTGAAGGCTGTGCTGGAAACGCGGGGATCGTAGCATCGAATGCTAGTTGCGAGCTAGGCCAAAGCGGGGAATTGGTCGTCGGGGAAGAGCACATGTCAGCCCGTTGTCTTCTCGTCTCGAGTGATGTGTGTACAAGCACTGCTGAGACAGCTTGTTCGAACCCGAGATTTGACTCGTGATTTAGCGCTTCCGGTAAGGCTCATGAGACGGGCTAGGCCGATCGAACTCGATCGAGAAGATGGATAGAGTACGGTCTCGGTCATCGAACTGCAGGGGGCACAGTCGCCGAGCATGTTTCGACGGGGAGGGTGCCCGGCGAACCGGCTTCTCCAGCTTTGCGTATGCTGGGAGTTGGTCACGTTCGCTCGAGGAGTTGATGATGAGGTAGAGAGAGCAGTATAAAGCAGGACCTGGAATCCGGATAGAGGTGGCAGTCAAGGAAGAAAGATCGCAAACATGCACGCTACCCTCTTCAGCTCCCTGCTCGTCGTCGCCTCTGGCCTCGTCTCGTCCGTCGTGGCCGCGCCCAGCACTGAGCTCGTCCTCGACTTCAGCGGCCACAAGCTCGATGTCTCGGAGATCGCCGTACCCGACGAGGTTCCAGTCATGTACGACGACGGCTTCATGACCGTGGTTGCCCTCGACTCCGACGATGATGTCTTCGCGCTCGATGCTAAGGCCGATTATCTCAAAGCCCACAACGACTTCAGGGCGAAGCACGGTGCCAAGGCTCTTGCTTGGGACAACACTTTGGCTTCGAAGGCTCAACAGTGGGCGAACAGGTGCGTCTTCAAGCACTCTGGTGGCAGTCTTGGTCCGTACGGCGGTGAGTGCGTCGTTGACATACGGAGATTGCCGCTGAGCATCGCTGGAACAGAGAACCTCGCTGCCGGCACCGGTAACAACTACGACATCTTCGCCGCGGTGAAGTCGTGGACGGACGAGTCGAGTAAGTGCCACCATTGAGCTCGTCGACCTCATGCATGCTGACACGTCGAGCAGAGGATTACAACCCCCGTAACCCCCAGCCGTCGCACTTTACCCAAGTCGTCTGGAAGTCTTCCACCCACGTCGGCTGTGCGATGGCTCTGTGCAACGGCATCTTCGACCCCAAGTTCGGCGTGAGTGGTGCATATATGCTGCTTTATGCATGAGTTGACAGTCTCGCAGAAGGCGAAGTTCCATGTCTGCGAGTATTCTCCCGCTGGGAACGTAATCGGTCATTTCCCGTGAGTGTCGTGACGCACAGTCGGCAAGGAGCCAGTCCTGACGCATACGGGCAGGGAGAACGTCCAGGCTTGAAGAGCGCGGCATGGTTCAAGGTTACGGTAGCATTGCGGTCTAGTAAACAGTAGTACAGCAGAGCGTGTATTATGGAATGGCGAGTTTTTGTCAAGGATAGTGCGATGCTGTTTATAACGTCGCATATTTGGTTGTGCAATGGTCGTTCTTGCCAAGTTCAGTGGTAGTGACCACCGTCGACGCGTCCTCTGTGAACCAGGCGTGATCTCATGACGCACCAACATTGTGCACAGCCACCAGGACGCTGTGCCAATTTTTGGAAACGGCGCTTGTTGTTTTCACGCCAGCGAACAACGGTCGGTCACCCCCTCTTGCAATAATCCCCTTAGAAATGCCACCTAAACGCGCTGCGACGACGCAGGATGGTCCACCGGCCAAGAAAGCTGCTATTACAAATGGTGACAAGAAGGGCAAGCCGCAGGCGGTGGCAAAGCCTTCACCACAAAAGGCAAAGAGCCAGAGTGCTGGTCGCAAGATCAAGCAAGAAGACGGCTTGACGAAGGAGAAGGGTAAAGGCAAGGGCAAGTCGGTCAATGGGAAGTCGGAGGAGAAGACCAAGACGAGGAAGAAGACGGTCACTGCTAAGGATGACGATACTGTGGAGGAGGAGAGCGAGAAGTCGATTGATGAGATGGAGGTGGAGATGGCTGTCGATGGCGAGCAGATGGATGAGCAGGAGCTATCAGAACTGCGGACAATCACCAAGCGTACGCATTCTCGGATGCTCATCCCTTCCGTGAACTGACGTTCTGGCAGAGGACAAAATGGCTCGGAAGGAAGAGCGGAAAGCGCGGAAGATGGCCAAGCCAAATGCCGACATGACGGCCAAGGCAAAACACCTCTGGTCGCTAGCCCGGAAAACCGACGTATCAAAAGAAGAGCGGACCAAGCACATCAAGGCTCTGATGGAGACCATCCGCGGGCATGTGAAGGAGATCGTCTTCAAGCACGATACGAGTCGGATTATCCAGACGCTCGTCAAGTACGGAGGGAGTGAGGAGAGGAACGAAGTTGCTTTGGAGCTGAAGGGGTCCTATCCGGAGCTTGCGACGAGCAAGTACTCCAAGTTCCTCGTCACGAAGCTCATCCGGTATTGTCCGGCACATCGAACATCGATATTGGAAGAATTCCAGAAAGATGTCGTCCGCCTCCTGCTACACAAGGAGGGCTCTGCTGTCCTTGCCGATGCGTACGAGCTGTATTGCAATGCTGCCGAGAGGGCGCTGTTGTTGCGTGACTTCTATGGGAAGGAAGTGGCGTTGTTCGACAGTCAGAAGCTGGGCAAGGGAGGGTTGAAGGCGGTTCTTGAGGATGCTACCGTAGAGAGGCGGAGGAGAGTGCTGGGCGCTGTCCAGGAAAACCTGAATACCATGTACGTGAACTGATCTCGCCCGGCTGGCACGAATGCTGACATCGTTCGCAGCTTCAACAACTCCGACAAGGGTGCTGCCAGCTTCCTAATTGTCCACAAGGCGACCTGGGAGTATCTCTCCGAACTCGCCTTGTTGCCCGACGAAGAGGAGCAAGACCGGCTAAGACGGGGGCTCTTCGAAAAGTACGTCCGCATCACTCTTCACCAGATAGCATCGTCTGACATATGCACAGCTGTCAAGAACTCCTTGCTGAGTTTGTGCATACACGAGATGGCAGTCGGGTTGTTCGGGAGTTCCTCGCTAGGGGCACGGCAAAAGACCGGAAGGTCATCTTGAAGACTCTCAAGCCGCATATGGAGAAGATATGTAAGGATGAGGAGGCGCAACTGGTATTGTTGACGGCGCTGGATGTCATTGAGTGAGTCGTGTCTCCAACAATTTCCTAGACTGCACTAACAACGCGTGTAGTGATACCAAGCTGCTGGCCAAGTCCGTCATATCCGACATCACCGACCTCGCACCTTCCCTCTCCTTCGACAAGCACAAACTAGGCCGGCGTGTCCTCCTATATCTCCTCGTACCCCGCAGCCCGCGACATTTCCCTCCCCCAACACTCGCTCTCCTCAGCGAGACGGACGCGATGAGCAAGAAGACGAGCAAGAAGGACCCTAATGTTCGAAGAGAGGAGATCAAGAAGGCCGCTAGTGCGGATCTGATCGCTTGCGTTGTCAAGAACGGGGTGGAGATGATGAAGGATCCTGGTGCGAGTTTGGTCGTCACGGAGATTATGCTGTATGCGGAGGGTGGTGAGTACTCTTCGCATTTCATGACATGCGGCTGCTAATTGTGAGATAGACAAATCCGCTGCCACTGAGACATTACTACGACCCATACGGGAAGCAACTGAAAATAAGACCTGGGACGACCTCTCAGCGCTCATCGACCACCCGCACGTCTCCCGTCTCTACAAGACTCTCATCCAAGGTGGCCACTTCGACAAAGAAACCCACCAGATCCTCGAGACCCCCGCCTGGTCAGGCGATGTTTTCGCAGATGCGTTCTTCTCCGCTGCCGGAGGGGAAGAGGACGGCGAGGCGCTCGTGAGGATCGCTAGTGGGTCAGGCGCGTTCCTGGTCGCGGAGCTGGCGGGTAAGCTGAGGGACAAGCCGGCGGGGAAGAAGATGAAGCGGATCTTTGATGTGGATGCTGTCAAGCGGATACAGGAGAAGGAGGTGAAGGGTTGTGGTGTGTTGATGGAGAAGATTCATGCGCTGAGCTAGGTTACGTATTTATATTACTCCTGCGGTAGTGGCGCGTGATATTTTGGATATTTTCCTCCTTGGGTTTCTTGTGATCATGCCATCTGCTCCATATGCAATCATTGTTACTACCGTAATACATTACCCTTGGTACAATGATATCACAAAACCCAAAATAAGGCCAGAACCGAAAAATGCAACCCAAAATCCCAGAGTAACAGTACAAAACATACCAGGACGTCATCAGGACGACGCCCGCCTCTTGAGCCTCGCAACCTCCCGCTCGATCTCCTTCCGATAATCATAATACGTGCCCTGCCACTGTGACTTCGACCGCTCGCAATGCTACCCACCAACGCATCAGTACAACAACTCCTGCCTCACCCACCAAACGGCACAACGAGACGCACCTGACGCGCAAAATCCGCCCAGCTCACCCTCCCGTCCGGCAACAGCGTGGGCGACCCAGCAAGATACTGGATGATGACCCTCCTATACCGCCGGTGTAACGCCTTCTTGGCTTGATTCCGCTGGGCCGCTTCTTGCTGCAGCTGTTTTCTTGGCGATAGTGGTGGCTGTTGAGGTTGCTGGACTTGTTTGGAAGATGTGGGTGGTGCCGGGTTGGGTCGCGGCGGGGAGGGCTTTGGGGCTGCTGGGGGCGTCTTCCATGGTAGGCGGTCGTTGGAGGTCGGGATGAGGGGGTTGGGGTAGACGTAGAGCGTTTCCTAGATAGCGTGCGACGGGAATATTGTCAAAGACGACGAGTATAGGAGAGGAATGGGGACGTACGGGTTTCTTTCGGGGAGAACGGCGAGGGAAGGCCTGCCAGTCCTCGTCATCTTCGCCTGCCTGCTCATCCCGGTCCTCTGCTCCGTCTTCCCCGTGGTCGCCCGCGATGTCATCCTCATCATCATGTCCCTCATCCTCATCATCTTCGCTGCGATCCTCATCGTCCTCCCCTTCCAACTCATCAATAAGGTCCTCCGTGCTATCCACACCACCACCACCACCATCATCAACCTCACTCCCCTCCTCCGCTGGCCTCCCCTTCCTCCCCTCAGACAGAGTAGCAAACCTCACCCCCCTCCCTCCACTCCCGGACCGCCGACGCCTCCGCCAACTCCGAGAGTCATCTTTCCGCTTGAACCGTCCTTTCGAGTCGCGCACCATTGGTTTGCCCGGACTGGGCGTTCCATCCCCATCCGTACTTTCGTCTTCTTCCTGCTCGTCGGCTTCGTCCTCCTGCTCAGCGAGGTCGTACGCGTCGTCTTCATCGTGAGAATCTTGTACGTCCTCCTCAAGAGGAAAGTCAACACGTGGGCGCTTCTTGCCACCTCCCCGCTGCCGCACACTTCGCGCCTCCACTCCATCTTCCTCCTCCTCCTCGTCGCTCTCCTCCCTAACGGCTCTAGACCGTTTCCTCCCTCCGTCCAACCCACTCCCATCCGCTCTGCCCCGCTGCTGCCAGTCCCGTTCCCGCCTAGCCCTGGCGCGCTCCCTCGCTCGGCGGAACTGAGCTGCCCAGCGCATTGTCTCGTCTTCCTCTTCCTCTTCCTCTTCGTCCTCCTCCTGCTCTTCTTCTTCGTCTTCCTCCTCTTGCTCTTGCTCCTGCTCCTGCTCTTCCTCCTCACGGCGGGTGGGGACATCAGACCCCTCGGAAAGTATGGCGGTAGAGTTCGACTCCTGCCGGCCGGAAGAAGTAGATGGAGTTGGCAGAGGCGCGGTCGGTACACTGCGTGCAGCGGCGGCGGCGGCGGCGGCAGCGTTGGGGGGGAAGAGCGATTGGCTTCCTTTCCCCGCAGCACTCGGGCGTGCAGCGGTTTCGGGTAGCTCCGTCCGACCTAGCGTAGACTGACGCGCTGCGGGTGGATGACCCGGTCGGCTTGGGGCGACTGGTGCATGTCGACCTGAGCCCTGCATCGCAGGCGTTGGCGTTGGAATATCTCCTATCGAAGTGGTCGTTGTAGTGGTGGGAACGAGCGGAGGAGGGGGAGGAGGAGGCGGGGGAGCCATAGCAATCTGCACCAACGAGTTGAACATATCCCTAAACTGAAGCTCCGTCTTCTTGTACCTCGCTACACACCCCCACAAAATCCCATCAGCTTCTTTTCCGACCCCCTTCCCCGACGGGGAGAGATATGTATAAAGAGATAGACATGAAGAGAGAGATATGAAGAAAGAGAGGGAGAGAAAGAGAGAGAGAAATGGACGCACCACCCAACTCCGGATCGCCCTGAAACCCCACCAAGCCAATCAACTCGGCCTGCACCTGCTGCAGCTCGAGCATATACCTCAGCTGCTCCGTTTGCTGGGTTTGGAGCTGGGCGAGACGGGTTTCGGTGGCGTGGAGGCGGTGGGCGAGGGCTTGGAGTGTTGCTTGGATTTCTTGGTTGGGTTGGGTCGGTTGGGTTGATGATGATGATGAATTAGGTAGGGGGTGAGACGGGGAGAGTGTTGTGGTCGGGGGAGGGGCGGTTGGGGTTGGTGCGGGCATGGTGGGCTGTTATTTCAGATCTGGCTGGGATGGGACCGGTTGACAGTGACCGACAGCAACCGACAGTGACCGACAGTAATCGACAGTATATACCCCGATCAGACAGGGGTCCAGTCTATCAGAATAGCAAGAGCCAACAGCCAACAGCCAACAACCAACAGTCCAAACTGGTAAGTCTAAGTCGAGGTGTGGAGATATCGGGCGCCAACCGCCAGGGTCGCGAGCGCCAGCAGGACGACCAACGACTGTCCTTCCGACTTCGATAACGGCCAGGGGGAGTAAGAAGTCGAAACTCATTGGGCAAGTTCTGGGTATTTCGGACTGTACTTCTCTCATATCCGTTTTACTGGTCTGGGATACCTCTATGGTGTATGACGCGTATTTTCTTACGTACCCCGCTTGGCAAACCAAGACAGTCAGAGGTGAACGGAGAGACGTCGGGCATCAATAACATGAATTAACATCCCCCTCTCCTCAAGCACAATCATCCTACCTACTCCCACCCATCCCACTCATGCACAACGACATGAGATCGCAAGGGCAGGCTTTTGACAGAACGATCGTAGCTCAAAGAAAGGGGGAAAACAACATCCGCCAGGGAAGACTCCTTTTGCAGTCGGACAACAAAGAGGAGTGATTGACTGTGGGTGTACGGCTGTACGAAAGTGCGAAAGAGTATCGCTAGAAGTGAGAGGGGAAAGGAAGGCATCCGGGGGTATAGGGCGGCTCGCGCGTTGGTTGGATGGATTTGGAGAACAGAGAGCAAGAAAGCAAGCGTAAACAACGAGAGAGGAGAACGAGGGAGAGAGGTCGATGGGTGGACCGGGATAGGTTTAGTCCTCCTCGTCCTCGCAGTCCTCGTCGTCGTCGTCTGGGGAAGCGGTTGGCGTGGCGGCCGCGCTGCTCGTTGTGGTCGAGCTGGTCGCGGGCGTGCTGATGGTAGTGACGACGCTGGTGACGCTGACGAGTGTCACGCCCGCGCTTGAGCCACCAGGTGCGGCAGCGGCGTTCGCAGCTACGGCCGTAGTGCTCACCACGGCGGACGAGCTGGCGGTAGCGACGGCGGTGTTCACGCCAATGGCGGGCGTGGGCGCGTTAGCACCGTTATTGGCCGTGAACGCCGCCGGAAGCTGGTAGAGCTTGTTCCCGACGCAGAGCACCTCCCCAACGTAGATATTATCGCACGCGTCGTCGATCTGCGGGTTGTTCAGCCCAAGGTACGTCCCGTTGATCGCGAACTGCTGGGCGATCCCGTCGCACGTGTCGCCGCCCTGGACGGTGTAGGTCACATCGCAGTCCGAGCCGTCGGTGAGGCCGAGACAGAGGTTCTCGCCGATCTCGAGGTTGGAGCAGGCGTCGTCGATCGCCGGGTTGAGCATCGCCAGTTGGTAGGTGGAGACGGAGACGGCGCGGGAGATGCCGTCGCAGGTGTCGCCGGCGGAGACGGTGTAGTTGCGCGAGCAGGTGTAGGTGGTCGTCGCGGCGAGCGCGGCTGCACGAGTGGGTTAGCATGCGTGTCTCTCTTTGCCGTGGGAAAGGGAAGGGGTACGCACATGAAGCGAAGAGAGCGACAGCAGCGAAGAACATGTTTACTTTCTTTCTCAGAGTCTTCAAGGGGTTGATGCGCGAAGAGGTGGGTGGGATATGCAAGAAAAACAATGGGTTGGGAATTGACCGGTGGTCGAACGAGAGTTGGAGAATGAGCGTGGGTGCGAGTACGCTTTGACTGAGTTGGTTGGTTGCGTTAAGCAAGTAGATCAAGAGTCGGTGATGGTGATGAGGAGGGGATGATGGACGACGAGCAAACAGGTGACACGACGAGGAGGAGGAGGAGGGGAAGGGGGAGTGAGTGAGTGAGTGTTTGATTGATTGATTGAGAGAGAGAGAGAGAAGGGGCCGATGGAAGGCGAAAAGGGCAACCCGCGTTTGCTTCCATCCGCCCACCACACCACACACACTCAACCCTCATGGAACCTGTTTCACACCGCGCGTAGGAAGGGTTGGATCACAACCAGTCGAGAACCCTTGGCGACGCCTCCGAGTCTCCCTCCCTGCGAGAAGGTTCATTCATTTCAACTCTCTTTACATGCTTGGCTTCGAATAAAACGCGTTCCTTACAGCAGCACGCGACACTTGAGGCTGGGCGAGACGAGAACGCGCTCCCTCTTGCTATGTACCCACTTGGGAGGGGGGACGGTTGTTTGGGCTGTAAGATACTGGGCGAAGTCTCGTTACTAGGCTGTGGGATGGGCGTGTCTCATTTGCGCGGCGGTAAGGGATGGGGGTCGTCATCCCCAGAGTGCTGGGCTGCTGCGCGCTCTTCGCTGGCTGGGGCGTAATTTACCGGGCTCGGGCATTAGAGGACGGGTAATGATAGCGAACAAAATAGCCAGCATGTGCTGTTACGGCAAAAACGGAAACCAAGGAAAGACGCCGTTACTAGCCAATTTGCCGGTGTCGCGCTTTTGTCGCAGCTCGTGTTCCATGCTAACCCCCAAGATGAAACTGACCGTCTGAGTCCCGTCCGCCCAGATCGGACTCAAGACATGAGCAAGATCACGTGGATACGTGCATCACCTGACTTAGAGGGTGACGCGTCGCGCCTGTTCATTACAGCATCACGCTCTTCACCCTCATTACCGCATTTGGCCACCTCCTCGTCCTCTGCATTTGGGCAAGTCATCCCTCCTCAAGCCACGTCGACTGATACCCTTCCATCAATACCTCTCCGCTTTGGTCAACAATAACTGCAAGTATGACTATGGCTCCAACAAGCGCTACCACCACTATGAAAGAGGAAGAAGACTCGTCGTTCCTCCTTTCACTTCTGGCGTCAATGTCATCCGACCCCGTCTCCCCCTCATCATCATCAGCGTCCAAACACCCGCGGAAGACGAAGACGAAATCAAAACCCAAGCCTCCAAAACGCAGCCCAGCGAAGTCCTCCATCTTAAAAGACTGTACCAACCGCTCCCCTCTCCGCAAGACGCCATGCAAACCCCGTGCGTATGCACATCCTCGGTCGACGTCCGAGCCTGAGGTGAAGCGATGTAAGCTGGAAGAAGAGCATACAGCGTTGTTGGTTGGGCTGGAGTTGGAGGAAGGGTTCTTTGACTGGAGACCTTCAAGCGCGGAGAGCACGCCCGCTAAGCCCGCTCCTACTTCCCAGCTCCGTCAGCCTTCCTCTGCTCGCACCTCGTTGAGCGCTCGGAGGGAGTCGAGAACGCCAATCAAGATCGAACCTCTAAAGGAGGAAGAGAAGGAGAACGTCTTTCTCCTTCCTCCGACCACAGGACAAGAGGTCAAGCGCGGAGACGTCCAGCCTACAGCTGAAGTGCAGAAGGTGTTGGATGGACGGATGAGGGCTAAGTTGAAGGCGGAGGAGGACTTGAAGAGGCTGTTGGAGGGGGCGGAGACGTGGGATTGGGGGGATATGCTTTCTTCGCCTGTCAAGGGCGGTCCCTCCCCTATTGCAGCGAGCAAGACGGTAGCCCGTGCTCCTGAGCCAGAACCTACAGTACGTACCTTGCGCCTTTCGTGGCGTTGCGATCTGAACGAGAGCAGGAGTCATCTTCATCATCACCCAACCCACTCCCCTGCATGCGCTGCTCAATCGACACCATCAACGTCATCCCCCTCCGCACCGCCGCCCGCGGGCACCGTACCGAATTCCACATCCTCGCCCATCTCCCACACAGCACCACCCGCATCCTGCTAATCCTTCGAGACGACTGGACCGAACTCCCCCTCCAACCGCTCGACACCCTGACAGTCCACTCACATCTCCTTCCCGCTCCCTCCCAGTACTCTCCAAACCTAGCCACAGCAATAGTGGACGGCAAGCAGGGGTTTGTGGTGCATCATCCGGACGTGCTGCTTCCACCGACGATGGTCAGCACTGCTGGGCAGTGTTTGAGGAAACCCTTGGTTAGTGCGTTGTTGAGGAGCAGCTCGATGGGCGGCGAGCAGGGGTATAGGGCGGTGCTGTGGGGGAATTTGCTGCATGAGGTCGTGCAGCGATGTCTGACCTCTGCCTCTTCCTCTTCCGCTTCCTCTTCACCGGAGGACGACAGCCGCCCTTCCAGCACTTCATCAATGAACTTCCCCGATGGGGATGCTCAAGGCGAGAAGGAACCAGAACCGCAGCAGGGCTGGTCATCAGAACTGATCGACCACCACCTCCGTTCCGTCCTGTACAGCCCCTCCGGCATAGAAGGCTGTTTCCGCGCAGGCGTATCAGTCGACGAAGCCCTGCGCGAACTCCAACACCGAGCCTCAGGGCTGATCGAGTTCTCCCGCCGGTTCCTACGCTCCGAGCCTTCTCAGGAAGGTGTTCTGGCGGACGCGCCGGGGCAGGAAAGTGAGGCCTGGGCGGGGATAAGGAGGGCTAAGGCGGTGGAGGAAGATATTTGGAGCCCGGGGTGGGGGCTGAAGGGGAAGGTTGATGCGAGTGTCGATGTCGTTCTTTCTGAGCCTGCCGAAGGGGACTTCTTTGCGCCTCGCCGTTCCTCCTCTGGCGTTGGGGTAGATGGGGGAAAGGCGGGTAAGGGAGGGCAAGGGAGGAAGAGGAAGGAGGGGACGATGCCGTTTGAGATCAAGACGGGTAGAGCAGCCAAGGGGCTCGAGCATCGGGCGCAGACGATGTTGTATACGCTTTTATTGGGGGAGCGATATCGTGAGTCCTCTCTTCCCTCTCTTCCCTCCCGCTCTCCCTGTTCAGAAAGCCGGCAATGAGCTGACACAAGCGCAGATACGCATATCCCGAGTGGGCTGCTGTATTATACCCAGAGCGCGGAGGTCATCCGGGTCGAGGCGAAACGGAATGAGCTGCGTGGCCTCCTGATGCTGAGGAACGAGCTTGCGGAATGGGTGATGAAGCGCCGTCGAGGCCTCGACTCTATCGCCGCCCGTGGAAGTAAGAAATCCAAGAAAGCCATTCAAGCCAGTAGTGACGACGCATCCGACACCCTGGTGCTAGACGGAGGTGAGACGGAACTTGGGGACATTGAGGAGCCTAATTTCCTCCCTGCTCCGCTGGATGACAGCTGGGCCTGCAGTAAATGTTATGCTGTCGATGGGTGTATGCTCTATCGCCGGACACACGACGCTCCGCTCTCCGTCCCTCCCGAGATCGAAGACCTCTACGAGAAGAAAACGGGCCACCTGACACCCCGACACGCTGCCTTCTTCCGCACTTGGGAACGGCTGGTCTCCCTCGAAGAGAACGACATGAACCGGTTCCGCGCTGAGCTATGGACGATGCCCGCGCACGTGCGGGAGAGCGCGGGGCGGTGTTTTGCCGATATGGTCCGGCTGCCCCTAAGGGAAGGGGAGGACGCAATCTCCCAGGGAAGCGGGAGGATGCATAGGCACACGGCGAGGTTCGTCAAGCGAGCTACTACTACGGGAAGTCCGACAAGACGGCCGAGTGGGGAGATGCTCCTCAATGGGCATATATCGGTGGGCGACCCGGTCGTCGTCTCGCTCGAAGATCCCGAAGTGCTTGCCGTGGCGCGAGGGTTCGTGCTGAGCCTTTCGCCGGACTCCGTCGTCCTGGGACTTGATCAGCCAGTGGACGAGGACTCGCTCAAGCATCTCCCGCCGCGAGACCCCGACCGCTGGGTATGGAGGATCGACAAGGACGAGCTGTCGACGGGCGTCGCCAGGCTGCGGGACAACCTCGCGCAGCTCTTCTATGCGGGAGGGGACGAGCGACGCAGGGCTCTGGTGGTCGACCTCGAACCGCCAGTCTTCTCCTCCGGGCCAGCGCTGGACGTAGCCAGCTTTGCGCCTGAGCTGAATGTACCCCAACAGGCAGCAGTCGCTAAAGTGGCCGCAGCGAAGGATTACGCCCTCATACTCGGTATGCCTGGTACGGGCAAGACGAGCACCGTTGCCGAGATTATCCGGATGCTCGTCAAGCAAGGCAAGACCGTCCTCCTCACGAGCTACACCCACTCGGCGGTGGATACCATCCTGCTTCGGCTCGGTGAAGTGGACTTTGACGTACTCCGACTGGGCAATACGGACAAAGTGCATCCAGATGCCAGGAAATACACGCTAGGCGCTCGCCCCCCCGCAACTACCGTTCAGCAGCTCGAGCACCAGCTGCTTACCCCTCCGGTAGTGGCTACCACCTGCTTGTCAATTGATCACCCGCTCTTTTCTCGGCGGAAATTCGACTACTGCATCGTCGATGAAGCGTCGCAGATCACGCTCCCGACCTGCATAGGCCCGCTCCGGTTCGCAGATGTGTTCGTGCTCGTTGGCGACCACTTCCAACTCCCGCCGCTTGTGAAGAACCGCGCCGCAAGAAAGGGTGGGCTGGATGTGTCCCTCTTCCGGCGACTCTCGGATGCGCATCCTGAAGCTGTTGTCGACCTTACGATGCAGTACAGGATGAACGAGGATATTATGCTGCTGTCGAACAAGCTCATCTACAGCGACCGCTTACAATGCGGCTCGGAGGAGGTTGCCCGACGGTCGCTTGTTCTGCCGGACAGAGCTCCTCTGGAGGCACTGCACGCCTCACAAACGTGTGACAGCTGCTGGCTCAATGCCCTGCTGGACGAGCGGTGCAAGGCCGTCTTTGTCGACACAGATGCTCTTCCAGCGAGAGACGGCCGCGTCGGTGACCTCGTTCAAAACACGCTCGAAGCCGAACTCGTCTTCCAGCTCTCCGAGATACTCATCCGGTGCGGCGTCCCCGAGTCTGATATCGGCATCCTCTCTCTGTACCGACAGCAGATCAAGCTCCTCTCGCACCTCTTCCGTTCTCATCCAGCCGTTGAGATCCTCACTGCAGACCGAAGCCAAGGTCGCGACAAGGAGGTCATCCTCATCTCCATGGTCCGGTCGAACGAGACCGGCGAGCTGGGCGATCTGCTCAAAGATTGGAGACGGATAAACGTCAGCTTTACTCGAGCAAGGAGCAAGCTGGTCATCTTCGGTAGCCGATCGACCCTGGGCGCCAGCCAGCTGATGGAGGAGTTCTTTGGGCTTATGGAGGGCAGAGGGTGGATATATCCCCTTCAGCCTGGAGCACATCTTATCCATCGGGAACAGTTGGGCACACCAGAGCCACCCGCGCCAGTTCTCAAGCGCTCATCGGAGGAACCGGAACCAGGGACCAAGATTGAGGAAAACCGGGTGGTCACGAAGAAGTTCAAGCTGGAGTCGCCCTCACCAGCGAAACGGGCCGTTCTGAGCGATATCATCAATTCCCTATGACAAGTGATACCGACTCTTTCCATGCACATACCATCACCCACAATTCATTCTTGGGCATAGATGTAATTTAGAGTAACCATTGTATACTTCCCACTCAGACACTCAGATACCGCATGCAATTTTTTATTGTATTGGCGGCATCTCTCCAGATAACGTCATTGGCCCTCCCCGCAAACAAAGACCACTGAGCTCTCCTGCTGAGCACACCTGTGCTGAAGCGCAACGAGCGAGAGCAGCCAGAGGCAAATCGCGCGAGATTACATATAAGAGCCCGTAAGATGAAGGGATTTCAGAGCCAAAAGGTATGGAGACTATCAGGATTGCGTCGCATATCAGCCTATCCCAAGGACTCAGTTTCATCCTGGCGGCTAGAAGTGGGCGCTGCGTTAATGGGGCGAAGTTGCTACAGTCTGCCCGCCGCACACGATTCGTCGTCACGAAAACTACAGCGCGCCCATGAGTGCTTGATGGTCCTCAGTGTCCAACGTCTCCGCAACCGAATTTTCACTTTTTCAACCTTTGGGGGCCCTGCGTGGTCGTTTCTGGCCATCAAACGTGATCACGTGACTGTGTTGTCAGAACAACAAAAGGCCAAAAAGGCCCACAGCCGGATTCGAACCGACGACCCCCCCGATTTGGGGTCACACGAGACCGGGCTTAACCCGAACGGGGGATCTTACCTCTAGACCATGTGGGCAAAGCTGAAGTGGCCCCTCGCCAATATGCCATGACTCTATTCTATGACTCCTTGGCTAAAATCACGCGTTGAATAGGGTCCAAAAGGTGTCTTTCGCGCGTCTAGTTCGTGTTTTCTTTTGCCACTTTTCTGCATTCCGGCGCTCGCTAGCTTTTGGCTGCATGCTTAGACTCTCTCGCGGGACAGTCACCGCTGTGCAACTCCGCCTGGTTCGATCGCAATGGAGACATAGATTCTCTGCTGTGCTTCTTTCTAGTCGCTCTATTTCTGAATGGAGAAAACGCTTCGGCGACGAAGGCGAGCGGATACTGAATATCGTGTCTCGCCGCGTGCAGGAAAGGGATCAACTTGTACAGCAGGTAAATTACAACACTCATATACAATGCGACACCGCTCACCGCCGCGCAGCTGAGTGAGAATGCGCACTTGCCGGAACAAATTCAGAGGGCGAAGCTCGTCAAAGAGCTGGAGCCACTGAGCGAAGCATGGCAGGAATGGAAACTTGCCGAAAAGGTACATTTTGCGTACTTTCTCACCCATGAAGCTGGACTGATATTTTCTAGTCCTACGAGGACCTGAAACCGCTGCTGGAGGATCCGGACGCGGATATTCGCGCAATGGCAAAAGAGGACGAACCCGTCCTTGCCGCCAAGCTACAAAGCCTGGTCAAGGACACCTTTCCGACGCTTCTCATGCCGTCTTCTCCCACTGCGCACTACACCGCTCTGGTGGAAATCAAATCCGGCGTAGGGGGCGAAGAATCTGCCCTGTTTGCCGCAGAGATGTTGCGCCTCTATACTCGGTTCGCAGCGCTGCAGGGGTGGCAATGCGAGATCGTGAGTCAATCCACGGACGACCGTGGCGGAGTGCGGGAAGCGATCCTTGAGGTCAAGGGTGATGGGTCGTACGACGCGATGCGCTGGGAAAACGGAGTACATCGGGTCCAACGAGTTCCGCAGACGGAGTCGCAAGGCCGGGTACATACGAGCACTATCTCGGTGATGGTGTTGCCCAAAGCCCCCTCCACCCCGGGGCAGGAGACTGTAGAAGAAGACGTGGTGGACGAAAAGGACGTCCGGGTGGACGTGATGCGAGCGCGAGGCGCGGGTGGTCAGGTATGCGCTTCCTCTCTTTAACCCTTATCAACTTATCAATGGATTGCGCAGCACGTCAACCGGACCGAATCAGCCGTTCGTCTCGTCCATGAACCCACCGGGATCACCGTGTCCATGCAGGACTCGCGTAGTCAGCATCAGGCATGTCACCTCTTACCTCCATCCCTCGAATGTATGTGCTGACTCGGCGTAACAACGAACAGAACAAAGCCCGAGCATGGGAGATCCTCCGAGCTAGACTGCTGGAGCGAAAGCTTGCGGAAGACGCGGAGAAGAGACGCAGTATGAGGAAGAGCTTGATCAAGAGTGCCGATAGGAGTGAGAAGGTTCGCACGTACAACTTTCCCCAGGTACGTCGGCGTATCTCCCTTGTGGGAGCGTATATCTGATGATGAGTAGGATCGGGTGACGGACCACCGGATTGGGATGACGCTCAAGAACCTCGAGCTGTTTATGGAAGGCGAGCGCCTGCAAAACGTCCACGAAGCGCTGGCGAAAGACGCCAAGGCCGCTGAACTGGAGGAGTTGCTCGCATCTGCCGTAACCAAGGAATAGATTAGATTAGGGTGAGAACCGGGATATGCAGAAACGGGTAATCCATCGTCGCCTTACTATACAAACCAAGAGCAAGTAATACACCATTATTCGCAAGCAGAACCAATCAATCCCTCGAGCGCCATCACATTATGCAGCATTTGCCATTTAACCCCATCGCTTCGAGCTGCTCTTCCCCGGCTTCCTTTTGGTTCGCAGCGTCTTTCGCCTTCGTCTCTTCCGGGAACCATTCTTGCATGAAACGGAGGAGCGCCCAGTCGACGTTATCTGTAAATACCGTTAAGCTCGGCCTGAGATGGAAGCTAGAACGGGCTGCGCACCTCGATTTGCCTTAAGTACGACAGGTGCTCGACAGAGCGGGCAGTCGTCTTGACCTCGTTTCTGCATCTTGACCAAACAGCTGCGTATGCGGTCAGCTACATAGCCTTGTATCTAAATGTGGGGTACGCACCGAACACAGAAGAGATGCCCACAATCCAAACGAATAGGCTTGAAAGCAATCGAAGTGCCTAATACAGACGATTAATGATCTGAAAGATTGAACCGAGTACGTCGGCCGCACATATCGCACAGGTATAATCATCAATCTGGGGTATAACCGGCAACAGCTTCTCCGTCAGAGCCGTGAGCAGCACGTGCGGTAACGTGGTCTTCGTTAGCCAAGGGGCGATCAGAAGTGGGGAGGAATCGTCTTTCGGAACAGAGGCTCGAACAAGGGCGGCATATTCTGATGTACCTTTGAGAGCGGTGCGCTTGTCGTGTTTCTTGAGGATCTTGCGTGCTGCTTCGGCGTTCGCTTTTTGGAACTAGCCGGTACGTTAGCGTTGCTACAGGAGGAGGGATGGTGGATGGGCTGCGGCGCACCTTTTTCAGGTCGAGCAGCATCACGTTCAGCTGCATGAACCTGTCAAACGCCTTCTTACACTGCTTGCTCTTCATCCTCCTCCCGTCCAGCCTGCGCTTCACCAGCTCGGCCGCAAACGCCTTCAGCCGGATCTCGGCCTCCTCCACGCTCCTCTCTCCCCTATTCCTCTCCGCCGCACTCTCGAATATCTGCGCCTCGACCCACAAGCTGAAGATCTCCCGCCAGATAGCGAGGTCGTGTTTGCCCTTCTTGGTAGGTCGGCACGCATCGCTGATATCCTGTGCGAGCTCCATGACTTCCTGTGTGAATTGGTCCTTGAGCACAGAGGCGAGTCGTTCGAGAGAACGAAGCGCCTGGGAGAACATTTGGAAGAAGAGCGTGTCGGATGGGAGCTCTATCACCACGTCTCCGGGGTGCTTGGCGTCGCGGATGATGTTGACGCCTCGGGCTGAGTTGGCGGGGTTGGCAAGGATTACATCGTTTATTGGCGGGACATCGTCGTCCTCTTCGTCATCCTGCTCGTTTATTAGCTCGACAGGAACATGGAGAGACGCATGTATGCGCACATCGTCAACAGCACTCTCCTCCTTTATCCGCTGCACGGCGCTGTCCACCGTGCCCAGGTCGCCTGAGTCCCTCTGGAGCGCCCACAACGGGTTCTCACTCCGATACTGGGACGAAGACGCAACAAGCGGTGGCGAGTCTTTCGTCCTAGCCGCAGTATCTGCATCATGTCCCTCCCCGTCGCCAGCTTCAGCAGTGGTTTCCGTGTCGGTCGTGTCGGCTGTCGCGTCCCCCGCAGGGCTCGTGGTGGCTGTTGAGGACTTGTCCATGCGAGGTACTCGGCCTGAGGACAAGCGACGGAGCTGGAGTCGTAGTCGGCTCGTGAAGTGCTCGTCGTTTGTTCCTGCCCTTTGTCAGCATGCCCGGGCCGTATTACAGAAGTATAAGCAGGGCATACGATCAATCTCGTAGGAAGCCATACTCCGCCTTCGACCCTTGTACGGTGGTCGGCCATCCGCACTTTCCGGTAGCAAGTTTCCATTCTGAAACTTCGGCTTCTCCTGCACCGGCGAGTCGGGCAGTTCCTACAGCCATAGTCAGCTCTGCTCAGCGGAGCGCAGATAACTAAAGAATGCACCTCTATCCGGGCGGGCGACGTGCTCCTCTCCACTCCCGCCTCGCTCTCGGCCGCGCCTGCTTTGGACCGCTCCAGCAAGTCATGCAGTACCTCCGGGCTCAACCCGACCGACTGGAGCTCATCAACAACGTTCTTGATCAGCTTCTTCAACTACACCCCCGCCCAAACGCCAGCAGATGTCAGCACCTTCTAGCCTGGCCAGAAGAGAGAGGTGGGTGAGATGGGGACGCACCTGACCATATTCTATTGCGCTCGCGGTCCATTCTGGCGGGAAAGAAGACTCTCTAAGAATACGCTCGTATTGTTTGCCGTATTTCATGTGATTGCGAAGGGTGATATTTCTTGGCGATTGGGGTCTTCTCTTGTGGGGATGGGTGGGACCGGGTGAGGTGGAGTATGATTATGGTATCATTCGCGACCACGTTCGTAACCTCGTCAGAACGTAAGAAGTCTTCTGGTTCGTGTTCGTGTGTATGCAGCAGATGGTGGGGAGAATCAGGGAGGGCGAATCGAAGCGAAGGTAGATGATGTTATGTTCTCCTTCCCTCTGAAAGCGAGTACAAATATGTATGGGCGATGTACCGCGTGCACACCGCAACGAACTCTCTGCTTTCAGGGGAACGGGCTGAGTGTGTGCCCTGAACGGTGACGTCGCCCGACTGCCCTCACAGCAGCGCACAGTGGCGGTCTTCCTCTTCCCCATGGCTGGCTGATGCTTCAATTTGCTTCCGCACCGCCGGACCATACCCTTCTGTCAGGGTCCACGGGGCGAGTCGCCTTCACTGATGGCCAGCACGTGCGAACTTGGAAGAAGGCGATTGATGCACGCTTTGCCCATGGCGGGGGAGCGCTCCATATGGGCGGGCTCTGTAGTGACAATGTCCATCATCGCTATCACCACCATCATCGCTCTACTCTAATTTTTGGGAAACGGCCTTAATCAAGATTACGCCACTCTTGCCCCACAACGATTGAAACCTTGATCAGACGATGGTCCTAATACGGAAACAGCCGATGTTGAGCTATCAGAAATAGACGGAATACGGCGGATGACTCACTGAATAGGCTTCTTGGGCTTGAAGTGCAGTGCAGGGTGGCTCGGGACGCCTTCGATACGGGGGAAGGCGTTCAGGTTCTTGTGCAGCGTGATCTGAAAGACGGATGCGGACCCTTGGCTGTGAAGAGGTTGAGTGTTAGGCTAAATTCGCTTGGCGTTAGGTGAACGCACCGAGAGGCAATGACGGCAGAGGCCAGGAAGTATTTCCAAATGCGGTTCCACCTGCGAACGAAAGGTCAGTAAGGCCGAATTGTTAGGGGTACTCGGAAATGCGCACCTATCACCGTACTTGGCAACCACCTTCTCCTCGTTCGACAGCCAGTTCTTGTACCACCGCCAGAGCGTCGCGGAGTAGTGCACGCCAAGGACATCGATGCTTTTGACCTCAAATCCGATTTTCTCGACCTGATGCACGTAATTAGCCGGTGCGCCAGTGTCGACGGGTGTCTTGAAGTGCTCACCTCCTTCAGCACCCAGTTCAGAGGGATGCTGGCGTCGGCACCAGGGAAGACGTATTTGTTCATGAACAGGCCCCTGCTAGCCGGTCAAAACGGGCCAGTACAGCGGATCTATGGCGAACGCACCAGAGCAGATCTTCATACTGCCACCTCGGACGGAAGCCAGCAACCTGGAGGACGAAAATGCCGTCGTCGTCGAGGAGGTCGTACACCTGCTTCATGAAGGCGCTGTACCGCCTGATGCCGACATGCTACGCAGCTTATCAGGGCAGCTCTCCGCTTGTTCAGAATAATTTGGGTCACCTCTGCCATCTCCAGCGAGACAATCTTATTGTAGTACCCCGGGGTGGCCGGGATCTCCCTGTAGTCCATGCACAAGATCCTGGCCTTCTCGGGTGAAACGCCGTTGTCCGCAATGCGCTTATTGCCGAACGCAGTCTGGTTCCTGCCGAGGGTGATACCGGTGACGTCGCACCCATAGTTCTTGGCCGCGAAGGCAGCGAGCGTGCCCCAGCCGCAGCCGATGTCGAGAAGCTTATCGGTCGGCTTAAGATCGAGCTTCTCGCACACGAGCGTCATCTTGTTGTCTTGTAGCTCTTCGAGCGTCTCTTCGCGGGTGATGTCGGTGACGACGCCGGAGGTGTAAATCATGCGAGGACCAAGGAACCTGGCAAAAGTCAGAAATCTGCATGTTCAAGGTGAACGGAAAAAAACACTAACCATTCGTAGAAGTCGTCGCCGCCTAATTTCTTGTTAGCTTTGGCATTTTTGTGCTCCGAGCATGCACTCACGGTCGTAGTGATCCCTGACCTGTTCCTCGTCCTGGCTTTGCGAGTGGAGGACGACCTCCGGAAGCATGCGAGTGAAAAAATACTTCCACAACTCAGGCGTGAAGATGAACTTGGCCCAGTCATGACGCCATTCGAGGACCTCGAGCGGGTCACCTGCATGCCAATTTCAGCCAGTTGATTCGAAACTCCTGCAGGGCATGTGCGCACCCTTGAACTCGGCCTTGCCCTCGAAGTACGCGTCATGGAATACCTGGATAGGAATCTTCTTGTCACCGTGGTAAAGTTTCTTCAGCTCAGGATCCTTGATCTCGATGTAGTGCTCGAGCGGGCGACCAGGGAGTTGCAGCTTGTTGTTGATCCTGGGGCCGTACATACTCGCGAGCTGCCAGTATGCGACGGTGATCGGAAGGCCAAGAATGGCGACCATGAACCAGTATGTCGTCCATCCTCCGCTGCGGACCAGCGGGAGGGACCGCTTGACAAGCCAAGGGATGAAGAGGACGATGAATGCGAGGAACTTGTTCGAGAAGTAGCCGTTGCCCTCTGCGGGGAAGGGCGCATTCTTGATCGCCGGTGTCGTCGTGATCCGTACCTTGGTCGCCGCGTCCGCTGCGGGATCGACAGGTATCGTCGTTGTCGTCTCTGGGGTGGCCATCGTGAAAGAGATACGATAAGCCTCGTTGGACGTTGAGGATGAAACGATGCAAATTCCAATTCCCGTTTTGGCTTGGGTGCGGAAGTATTCATACCGTTTAGGTAACAAGGCGGCCGTAAGACGCGGAGGACGCGACGCGCCTGGATGGTCGACCTACTACGCGCCGAACTGGGCATCGCTGTACGTACATTAGACTCACGACATATTCTCTGCATTATACCCCACTCAGCATTATTCATGTCGACCGATCCTTCTCAAGCACTGTTACTGGAATGTCGTCGATCAACCCAAACCGATACGTTGCTGCCCTATAATGCGGCGGTTGTTACTACAATAATCCGGCAAATACACACCATCCATGCTCACCTCGTTCAATCGTTACGCACGGCAGTACCAGCAGGAGATCCGAGCACGCCGATGCCAACGCCGCCACCAGCCGTGATGTTCACATCGACCCATCATCATCTTCAAATACGGAGGCTAAAGCGAGTTCTCCTTGTATACCATGCCCATCGGCTCAACATGCTTCGAGCAATGCTGCACCGGGCACACCTATCAGTCACACACTTGTTACCAAGCATTCGCCCCTTGCTATCGCCCTCAGAACTCACCTTCATCCGCTCCTACGCGCAAATAACGATGAACTACAGGGCCGAATTCATCGACGTGCTCGATATTGCCGCCAGTGTTGAGGAGCCACCGAAGGGGATGTGGGTCAACGTGCGCGTCGTGAAGGAGGTGGGCGAGGTTATCACGGAGGCGGGAGTGATCGACTTTAGAAAGGGAGGGAGATATCTGGTCCGGCGAGGCGACGTGGAGATGTTGTTGGTCCAGGGGTATTTGGAGGTGGTGGATTGAGGTTAGCCACCGGTCGCCCCGGCTAGGTTCAACTCTACGATCCCAACTGGCTCGCGCAATCGAACACAGCTCGAACGATCGCCCACGGCTAGCTTGACTCTGAGGCCGTAGAGACACGGCCAGCATCCCAACATAACGATTATTGCAAGACATTAGCAACAGCATCAGTCGCTTGTTCCAGTAGGGTTGAGATACCCGTTTGATCGGGTCCGTGGAGTCGAGGCAGACGCAGGTGGGGAGAAGATATTTGGCCAAGAGACTCTCATTCCAGTCTAAGACAGTGAGCAGGAGCAGACATGTCGCACAGACGGCATTTAATGGGATGATGTTTGCTCGATTGATCGAGCATTCTTGGTTGACGCACGAGTCTGACTTGTTCGACGACCGATCGCGCGCAGTCTGGCGCACCTAAGCAACCAGAAGGAGGCACTAGCTGTAAACCCCTGCTGTTATATGGGTAAGCCGCGAGTATCACGAGTATCATTTTCCCCAATAAATATCTGGAGGTACATAGTGCAGTCTTTACAGTCGCTTCTGTTCCTTCCAGGGAGCGCGCTCTGTCATGGTCTCAGCTGGGAAGACGCGGGAAGACGGCCGGGGTAATAGCTTCCGCCGCTCCGCATAAAGGCGTGTCGCTGTGCGGCGTTGCGTCACCCTCTTTGGGCAAACAGCATACATCTGCCACTCTCTCCTCTTTACCTTCTTTACACCTTCTTTTCTTACTTCTGTTGCATATACAAAGTAGACGACAATGCCGACTTTGGGAGGAGACGCACCTGATGAGGAACTGCCCCCTGAGTGGGCAGCTCGTGCTGCCAGCGGTGGCAATCCACGAGTAGGGAGGATAGGACAATCCAGGTAAGCAAGTTGGCGCTAGTCGGTCAGGTCAATGTTGACGTGGTCGTAGCGGCACGTCGACGCCCACCTCCCGGTCTGGAACAGGTCGCATTGCTACCCTGCGTGACATGGGGACAGGCGCGAATCCAGCCAGGATCCCCCGGCCCTCGGATGATGACGATGACGATGGGCCGGATGAGCCGCAGAGTTGGTTCACTGGTGGAGACCGGAGGTGAGTACCATGCTCCTCTGCTCGCTGCTCGTTGAGACCGTATCTGACGTGCATACAGCGGTCTTGCAGTGGAAGCTCCCGACAGTGGTAGACCGCGGAGAGGCGCAGATCGCATCATCGGGGATATCATCCGGAAAGCTGCAGAGTAAGCACAATCTCACGGTCCTATGTCCCCGCTCAGCGTGTATGAACGTAGTCATTCCAGAGGCGGGCCTACCCTCTCTGCTCCTAGCACATCCCGGAGCACCAATGCGTCCACCTTCCATGGCTCCGGATATACCCTCGGCTCCGACGAAGTGGAATCTCAATTCGTGCCCGACCCAACGGCTCCCGCCGATGAGGACGCTGACTTCGAGGCTCAGCGCGTTGTTCGGGAATTGACCTTCTGGCAAGAAGGATTCAGTGTTGACGATGGACCACTGTACCGCTACGACGACCCTGCGAACGCCCAGTTGCTGGAACAGATCAACGCTGGACATGCTCCGCCACAAGCCCTGAACGTTCGTGTTGGCCAGCCCGTGGAAGTCCGCGTAGCTCGCCGAACCGACGAACACTACAAGCCGCCTCCGCCCAGGCCATTTGGTGGGTCCGGTCACCGTCTCGGCGCTCCGACTCCCGAAGTTGCCGGTGCGAACGCGCCAACTCCGGGAAGTATCCTCATGCCTGGGACGTACACCGGAACTTCCGGCTCCGCAACCCCTGCTGCGCGGCCTGCGGCATCTAGCGGTTCTTCCAATCCTACCAATTTCGCAGTCGATATGAATGAGCCGAATACTAGCATTCAAGTGAGGCTGGCTGACGGTACGAGGTGAGTGGTATTGCGTTGCCTAAGGTGCTGCATGACTTACAATCTCCAGGCTCGTATGTCGCATGAATCATACTCACACCGTTGGTGACATTCGCAATTTCATCAATGCGTGCGTTTGTTCTCTATCGGATAATCTCGGCCTTACTTATTCTTCGTTGTCAGGTCTCGTCCGGAGAATGCTGCCCGTCCTTACACGATCCAGACGACTTTCCCTGCGCGAGTGTTGGAAGATGAATCACAGACGATCAAAGATGCTGGATTGCTGAATAGTGTTGTCGTCCAGCGTTGGGCTGACTGAGAAGAATATTCTGTGAATGGATAACCTGTCCCTGTAGAGACCATGTACCGCTTGTCATGACGCAATGTGCATCAATTGAAATCATGTCGAAATCATTCGCCGGCTAGATGGAGCATTTTCGGCCTGCCACAACAATTCAGACCCTGAAAGTGTGACTAACTATTTACTGCCATGCATAATTGTTTTGTTCTCGCTCACCTCCCGGCTGATTCCATGAAACCTCCATCGATCGCTTTTGCTCTAGGTCGCGCGGGCCGTAGATGTTTATCCACAACGTCCAGGAGATGTAATCACAATCCACTTGTGAGCCCTTTGTTTGCGTGTATCAATCTGGCTCATTTGAGGTCAAAGGGCATTCCTCCAGATCCATCAAAACCGCTCTCGCGAGCAACAGCAGCAGGAACCTTGCCTGCAAAAAGGCGAATCCCACATGTATCTAGAGTCATCGTGGTCTCCAGCGCGAAAGGCGGTGTCGGAAAGAGTACAATCGCAGGTTGCTCACACAAACTCTGGACGCTGAAAACTGCTAATTCCGACACATATAAGCTAATTTGGCACTGACATTCCAAAACGCATTATCGACGCCTTCAAGACGGGCTAGAGTAGGACTACTGGACCTGGACGTCTTTGGTCCTTCTGTGCCGAAGCTGCTTGGCCTGGAAAATGCTGGACAGCCTGAATTATCATCGGGTTTGCTCGCTTGCCATTCTGCCCGCAACACGACTGCTGAGCTCTGGCAGGCAATAAAATGCTGCCCTTGAAATCCCAAAGCATATATGCCATGTCTATGGGATTCTTACTTTCACGACCGCCAGAAGGCAGCACAGAACCGCAGGACGTTGCGGTGGTATGGAGAGGCGCGATGGTACAAAAGGCAGTTCAACAGCTGCTCTTTGATGTCGACTGGCGCGCAGGTGAACCAATTCTAGTCTCGTTAGTTTCAGACCTGAACGCGCTCATAGAGGAGGAACGTCCACTGGATCTCCTCGTGGTTGACATGCCTCCTGGGACTGGGGATGTTCAACTGACGCTTGGTCAACTGGTCAACGTGGATGGTAAACATGCGGATCCGCGAACCGCACGAACTGATGCTGATTATCCGACCAGGCGCGGTAATCGTCAGCACTCCACAAGAACTCGCCCTGACGGACACAAGGAAAGGTGTTGTCATGTTCCGCAAGGTTGATATACCGGTATGCAAACATTGCTAGTCGTCAGCATGACGCTTACACCAATGGCAGATCCTCGGCCTCCTTCTGAACCAAGCCTATTTCACCTGTCCCAACTGTTCACAAAAGCATTACATCTACGGCGAACCACGCGCGTTCTACCGCGCGGCTTCGGAGCTGCAGGTCCCCATTCTAGGCGAACTACCCATCGCTCCAGGACTGAGCCAGGGAGCCGACGAGGGCAGACAAGTGTGTGGGCCGTCGTGGTCCGAGGCGGACGATCCGAGCGGTGCTGAGAGGGTAGTTAGGCGGACGATGCATAATATTGGCGCTGATATCTGGGAGAAGTTGTCCTCGGCTCCCGTGGGCAGGCGATGATGCTTGCCCTCAGAGATAAAGCGCTGCCGGGAGGACTGGGGAAAATAATTGCACTGGTATCGGTACAACAGGCGAGAACAGATACAACAGTTAGTGTAGCATAACAGCTCGTTGCGGTACAATATAATCGCACACCGTACATCCTGCCGACGCGGTCTCTCGAGTTACTGTAGCTGGAACCGGCGAGGCTTCCAAGTCTGCGTCGGCTGAAAGTCTGCGTCGGCTGATCGCCTGCAAGACTAGTCCTCAAGTGGGCGGGTTGCTCCGCTTGTTCCTCGTCAGCGCAGCTGACTGGTTGTTGTCGTCTTCCTCGGCGAGGAAGCTGAGGGTGTGTTGTGTCGCGAAACAACCTTCTCTCGCAGCCGTTTCAACTGCCTTCAACTCATAGCGGCAACACGCCTTGCTCACTCCAGCCCGAACCCCTCGAAATCCAAAAACCCCTCCCCCGCATCCGCATCCATCTTCCGCAATACCTGGACCTCGACGATCCACCTAGTCTGCTCCTGCTCGTCGTCCTCCACGACGGCCGAGTCGTCTTTCTCCTCCTCCGCACAATTCTTGCAAGGTCCCAGGTCTGCGCTCACGACGTCCTTGGTTGTCGTGCCGTTGCTCGTAGCACTGTTCGATGGAGGTGCAGCGCTCGTGATCTCAACCGGAGGCAGCGGTACAGCTGGCGCGGCCAAGCCCGAATCGACGAGACCGTTGTTGACTGCCTCGTCCGCAGGAAGAGGAGTAGGTGCGAGCAGTCCCTTGCCCCTCTCCCTAGCAGCATCGCGCTTCATCCGCTTGGCCATGGCCTTCAGCAACGGATCTCCCCGTGGTTGGGAAATCTGCCGCGGTTTTCTGATCGGCAGCGGGAGCTCTGCAGACGGACTTGAGGTCGCTGGGATTGAGGGCGGAGGTACTGGGCTCGCCGAAGCTGACCGGGTTGCCGAAGCAGTGGACGCGGTAGACGCACTGTCTGACCCACTTGAGTCTTCCTCTTCGGGCAGGGCAGCGTTGTCCGATAAGGGCGAGCTCCTGATTTTCTCCTGCGATTTTCCGGCTGATGTTCGGGCAGGACCTGATCCGCGCGACGAATTCGCGTTGCTCCCTGCTAGCGTCTCGCGTTTCCGGAGCTTGACGGCGAGTTTCTTATCTTTCCTGTTGCTGGATGTGATCGCTCTGTGCTGGACGGAAGCAGGAATTGGGTGGGAGATGGCTGATTCCCATTCGCGTCCGATAGGGTGGTTGTATTTTCCGTGTCTCTTGACCATCCCACTTCCTAGCCCGACAGGAGCGTCTACCGCCGGTAAGATAACCGCGGAGCAAGCAGGCGGGGTGACAGAAGGACTCGGAATCCCCCTCACCCTTCCAGCTCCCTCAATCCTCCCCCTCAGAACAGGAACCTCCACAACCCGGCACACAAGCACGGTGGCACCCAACTCATCCGCCATCCGTTCCAGCGTCTCCAAGCTCTCCTCGAGCTCTCCCTGTGTCAGGCCCACCAATTGGCCAGAGTCGGCAACACCGATCTCGTAGATGGCTTGTCCGCCGCCTTCGAGAAGACGCCATTTAAGCTGAGTCACAAGACGGGCGAAACGATCCGGCGTTGGAGCGATGAGTTTCAACTGTGAAAGAAATCAGCTTCTGGATAAGCACAAGGCATGACATCAATAAGACAGACCTTGTACTCGATATTTCCCTCCTCGACTTCCGGCACAAGCCGGGGCATGACAATCCCCTCGGTCCCAACTACCCCGCTGCTCCGTCTCCTTCCCGCACCCCCCAGCTCCCAGACCTCTCCCTCATCCCCCAACGCGGGAGAAAGGCTGAGCGATGAGAAGGAAGAGGAGAGACTCTGGCTGAGCTTGTCACCAAGTGCGCCGAGTGCTGCGTTCAGGTCGAGCGGCTCAGGCGAAGGTGACGGTGACGTTTTCGCATGTGCATGTGGCGAGGGTGAGTGGGAGGGCGAAAGTGCTAGCCATGGGGAGGGCATGCGAGGCGACTCTGACGCGTCTTCGCCGAACATCTTTGCTGACTTTGGGTGGTCGTTGACCGTTACCCTGGCTGATGCTGAGTATATGCTGCTTGGATGGCAGAAGTTCGTGCTTAATGGCAGGTGACACGAAAGTATACGATATGGGTGGGTATTTTGACCCAACCTGATGCCAATGCTGACTGTAGTATGATTGACAGTACACGGTACTCTCGTCCTCGAGGTTTCTTTCCTTGTTTCGTTCGTTTACTCTTTTGTGATGTTCGCCTCAGCCTGCTATTCGAGTGATCATGACTAGTGGTTATGAAATGACGTGTTGATGGGGTTATGAGGTTATAGCATGACGAATGAGCTAGTAGTGGTAGTTGTTGAGTGAAATGGCTGATGTGTTTAATACGTTGGTTTGCAGTCGTAGACGATAAGAGGGGAGGATGAGGACGAGGTTATATGGACTTGTCGTGGGCTGATGCGTACCCGAGTCAGCGAAAGGCACACCGTCACCCGCCGTCGCCCCATTCATTCCCGGAGCCGACGTCGGATTATCTCTTCACGCGCACCCAGCGAAAAGTTGGGTGTAAGGGTCCTTTTGGATCACACCGACAGCACCAATTTAACCTACAACTAACTACGCTATAATGTTGGGAACAAAGAGGAAGAGATCAATGGAAGATGATGGTCAGAGAATAGGGAATAAAGGAAAGGTCAGCTCAATTCAAATGGACATCATTCATCTGATGGATCCCACTGACTAGACGACTTAGGCAAGCCCACAGACGCAGACGCAGGGGAGGATGGCCGAGGTGATCGACGGTCCTGAAGGGTTTGAAGAGGAAGATGACACAGATTTGGAGGAAAATCAGACAAACGGGGACGGAATTGACGATGAAAACAAGTGGGAGGACGAGGACGAAGAGGACGAAGACGAGGATGCTGAGGCGAATGATTTTGACGACGAGTTCACGTCTGCCCCTCCACCAACGGGCCCCGAGCTCTCAGAACCGCCCGGCTCCCATCCCTCAAAGCGGGGCCCAACGGCTCAAGAGCTTCGCCAGCTGCGAGAGGCCTCCGACCTCTTCAAATCCTCTGCTTTCAAGCTCAAGGTCGATGCCTTCCTACCCACCCTTCGCCCCCCGGAATCAAAGACGCCCGCGCTACACTCTTTCCTGCATACTTTACGCACACATCTGCTTTCCCTTCCTTCAATATCCCCCACCCATCCCTTGCAAGCGCAGGCCCTCCCTGGACTGCAAGGTGTGCGTATTCCCTACCCATTACCGCGACCGGCGCAGGAGGTGAATTGGAAGGTATCTTTTTCGCCGCCTAGCGAGATCCACGTCATTGGAAGCTGGCCAACGGGAACGGCGCTCTCGATTCCTGGACGTAAAGGCGGTGGGAAGAGGGAGTGGGACATCGACCTGGGAGTTGTCATGCCGACGGAAATATTCGAGAAGAAGGATTATCTGAACGGAAGGGTGTGGCATAAGCACGCCTTTTACCTTGCGGCATTGGCCGCGGGCGTGATGGGGAGTGACATGGGTGTGCAGACGAGATTTGAGTGTCCAAGTGGGGATGAGAGGGTCACGAGACTTGTGCTACGCCCTGGGAACGGTGCGTCTCTCCAAGCTACTGTGCATAACAACAGATGCCAATACGCGCCGTGTGCAGGTCTCAACGCTCCCTTTTCCTCAAGCTTTGCCATCCACATACATCTCCTCCTTCCACGCGGAGACTCTTTCCCCTTCCCTCATTCACATCTCAGTCCCAGCCGAGCATCATTTCACACCACCGACAAAGCGCCTCCTACACCACTCTACAACAACCTCGTTCTCTCGCTTTCTCTGCCTATAACGCTATTGGTCACGATCCATCAGTTCACCAAGGACATTCCCGGGTATAGAGATGCGCTCGCACTTCTGCGCGCCTGGGCCAGCAGAAGAGGCTTCGAGCGCTCTTCCCGACCTAGCGAGTTCAGCGTATTGGGATTTGAGGGACGAGGAGTGTGGTGGGCTCTTTTGCTGGGAGGTTGTGTCCAGGGCTGGGAGGAGTCGTCTGTTCGACCGCATTCGGGGACCGCAAAGTCAAGGTTGGCGAGAGGGATGAGCAGCTACCAGCTCTTTCGCGGCGCACTGGATTTCCTGCAAAGCTGGGATTGGTCAAAGCCGTTGAGGATGAAGACGCGGTCCATCGAGGTGAAAACAAGGGAAACAGAACAGGAATGGACTCTCCACCACGAGTGCATCTTCCTCGAAACATCCGGCTCGGTAAATGTGCTCTCCGGCGTACCTCGCTCATCTCTGGAATTACTGAAGCACGAGGCCTCGCTGGCCATGCGAGTGCTCGACGACGACAGTGGAGACGCATTCGACCTCCTCTTCCTGCGCGACCTCGGTATGCCGTTAGCAAGATTCGACGCGGTGCTTCGGGTGGATGTGGCGGGCGCGCTGCCCATCATGGACTTAAGGGCGCAGCAGTTGGACCGCGCCTCCTCCCAAAACGCTTTGCTGCATTCTGTCCAGGACGTGCTTACCAAGGCCTTGTCGACTCGCGTGAAATGCGTAAATATGTTTCAGCGCCCGGTCCCCGACTGGGAGGTGATGACCGATCGATCTTCGGCCCCAACAGAGGTGATAATCGGCTTAATCTTCGAGCCATCCCGATTCTCTCGCATTGTGGATCACGGGCCTCCCGCAGACGACATAGAAGCCTGCGAAGCATTTCGCGCCTTTTGGGGGGACAAGGCCGAGCTCCGGCGGTTCAAAGACGGCAGTATTACTGAGTGTGTCGTCTGGGATGCCCGCTCGCAGGAGGACAGGGCCAACATTCCCAGCCGGGTGGTGGCCTATGCTCTCGGAAGGCACTTCAGAATTCCCGAGGCTGCCATTACTGCGTATCAACCGATGCTGGATCGATTCATCCAATTGCCACCGAGCGCCGTCCGCGATATCACCGGCCACGAGCAGGAGATAGAATATAAGAATGCAGTGCAGGCATACGATCGACTTGTGAAGGAGCTCAAAGCGATCGAAGATTTCCCCCTTTCGCTTTTGAATGTCTCTGCTGCAGCAGAAGGATTACGGTACACGAGCGTCTTCCCACCCCTATCATCCGACCCTGGCCGCGCCTCTTCACTGCCGGACTGCTTGCGACACATACCCGCGCACGGAGTAATCCTCGAGTTTGAGGCGTCAACCAAATGGCCGGACGACCTTATCGCAGATCAGAAGATAAAGCTTGCCTTTTTTGAGGACATCGCGAGCAAGCTCAAGGTCCGACTGCCTGATGCTCACGTAGCTGTAGTCCTCGATGCGCCACCGGCACTACCCATAGAGGACAACTGTCTAATGGAGCTTATCATGCCTGGTGGAATCGCCTTCCACGCAAGGATCTACCATAACCGAGAGCGCACCCTGCTCGAAAGGATTATCATGGACCCCTCCACTTCCGACGCAGAGCGGAAGCAGGCGACAGCCGTCCTGGAACGGTTTGAGCAGCGGTTTGTCGAATGTCCCCGTCACCATGCAGCGATCGCCACCCTTCATCACAAGTTCCCGGCCTTCTCTCCGGCTGTCAGGCTGGTAAAGCGCTGGCTCGCGGGCCACTTGCTTTTGCCACATGTTCCCGAAGAACTGGTTGAGCTTCTCTGCGCCTACATGTTCTTGTCTCCAGCCCCATTCGCCCCTCCCACCGGCTTGTGTGACGCATTCGTGCGGATGCTGCATCTTTTGAGTACGTGGAGATGGGCTAGCGAGCCATTGCTTGTCCCTTTGTACTCGTCCAAAGACGCCGAGCCAAGCCAAAAGGTTACCTTTCCCAGCGAGAAACGCGCCGTGGCACAAGATACGTTTAGCTCGGTGCGATCGGCAGATCCCGGAATCTCCGGCAAGGCATGGTTCATTGCGACCGAACAAGATCTGCATGGTGTTGCATGGGCGAAGAATGCTCCCTCGGCACTCATAGCGCGCAGGATTACCCAGCTTGCTAAGACGAGCTACCGCTACGTGGACAGTGCATTCGAACAAGAGAGTCTGCAGGCTTTGGTATGCATATTTCCCTCAGCTCGTTCAGCTCAATGAAGGCTGACGGATTGGCTCGCCGCAGGCCCTATTCAACCCGCCTTATGATGATTACGACTTTGTCCTTCAGCTCGAGACCTCCATGCTGCCTAGATACTACCAGAGTTTGAGCGCGGACGAAAGGCTCTGGCAGAGAGGGATAAAGTTCCGTAATTTGCCATCGCAGCAGTCATCTATCTATGGCCCAGGAGCGAAGGTCGGCTTCGACCCTGCGTACTTGTATTTCCGAGATTTGCAGGTACGTTTCTCCTTTCAGGCGCTTGCTGTACGTTGCTGTTGGTTGCTAATGACTCCGGTAAACCAGAGAGTCTATGGCGATGTTTGCATGTTTTTCTTCGACCCGCTGGGCGGAGACAAGATCGCCGGCATCTGGAACCCTGCTGTACTCAGGTCAGCACCATTCAAGGTTCTCCTTGGTTTCAATAGCAAGCCACATCCTTCGCCAAAAGCGGAAGGAGCGAACCCGACAGGACAGGAAGCCGCCAAGGGGAAGCCACTGGTGGAATTGAATACGGAGGCGGTTCTGAGTGAAATTGCAGCGCTTGGAGCGGGGATTGTGAAGACCGTGACAGTGAAGAGATAGCCAGTTGATTGACATGGTTTATTGCCCGTCTGTATCACGCTTCGTGGCCTGCATTCTTGTTTGTTTCGCTTATACCCTTCACAAACGTGGATTGCCCAACCGACATGGAAGCGATCAAAGCGGTCTTTTTACGCATCACCTTGCTCGTCCTCGATGCTTGCTGCGTTATGTCCGCCGTATGCGGCTCAACTAATAAACCTTCGCGGCTGGGTGACGGTACTCCGACATGGGCCAAGCTGCATACTGTCTACTGGTACATCCGGTGATCGAGAGCGCCGGCATTATCGGGAGTAATGGTGCGAACCCTGGCCTCGAACCCCGATATGTCCGGCCGGTCCGTCCGGACATATCGGTCGAGTTGATGTCGGATATTATTATCGCAGGCCATTGGTCGATTTCACCATACACACTGTAACTATTTATTTCCCTGTCGGCTGTGGGGGCAGCGGAGGTGGCCGTGCGTAAATTGGGCGGGACAGACGAAGAGACAAACGCGAGTGGGGGATGGAGATGTCTGTTTGTGGGGGATTAGACGGAGGCCGAACATCGCCGGTAGGGAGCCATAGAATCTGTCTGGGGCCACAACATCCTTCGAATAATGACCGGTAACACATGCCATACTATACGGCGCATATGAGTCAACGCCCTTCACAGCTATCGCATGTTGCAGGCGCTGTTACACCGGGAGATCCTCCTTTGCTCTCCTCCTCCCCCGCTGCTATCCTTCCACACTACTGGCAGGAGTCTGGCACTCGCCGCTGGTCGTACGCTCGCTAATCCACCATGGTGAGCCCAAGGCCACCCTCGCCACTCACTCCCGGAGACACCGCCGTTCCGACCGAGGACGGCGTTCTCGCGGCCGCCCGGGAGATGCGTGAAGAGGAGGAGGAGGAGACGCCCGCAGAAAAGGCGGAAGAGGAGCAGATAGAGAAGGAGAAACCCTACTCAAGTGTGCATGTCCCTCCCTCCTTCCTGGTACACCTACCTCATTGGTCGGCAGTCTTCAAGCCCTGGGAGAAATGGTTCATCGTCTTTATGACCTCCATGGCCGGCATATTCTCGCCACTGAGCGCTAACATCTACTTCCCCAGCATCCCGGTGCTGGCAGACGTTAGTCTGCATCCTCCCTTTTTAGACCTCCACATACGCTGACTTCAGCGTACGCTTAGGCATTCAACGTCCCAATTGAATCGATCAACATTACGGTTACCGTATACATGATTCTCCAGGGTATCTCGCCCATCCTGTGGGGCAGTCTGGCCGACTCAGCCATCTGCGGCCGCAGGCCAGTGTACTTGAGCTGCTTGCTCCTCTTCTCGGTTACCTGCGTGGGACTGGCGCTTACGCCGACTGACCTGTATTGGCTCTTGCTTCTCATGCGATGTTTGCAGGCGGCGGGCTGTGCAAGTGTTATTGCTCTCGGTCAGGTTAGACTATCTGCGGCTACAGGCCTACGGCTGATGCATACTTATGTAGGTGCGGGGACGATCATGGATATTGCATCGCGTGCAGAGAGGGGCACCTACTTGGGCGTATCAGCGCTAGGACCAATGATCGGCCCTGCGATTGGGCCAGTAGCGGGCGGTTTGCTAGCCGGGGAACTAGGCTGGCGGTACGTTACTTACTATATACAGGCAAGTGGACTGGCTGACACTGAATGTACCATTAGCTGGGTCTTCTGGTTCATGTGCATCGCCTGCGGCTTCGTCCTCGTCCTCGAGTTTATCTTCCTTCCCGAGACACTTCGCGCAATTGTAGGTGACGGTTCCATTGCCCCGCCCAGGCTTAATCGGCCGCTTGTGCCAATTCTGGGCCGGAGTCGTAAGAACCACCCGAACGCTTCCACAAAACCGGAAGCGGCGCGGACCAACACGCCCCTCGACACGCTCAAGCTCCTCCGAAACATCGATCTGTGCATCATTCTTTCCACTACAGCAATTCCCTACTCAGTATTCTACGCCATCACAACTTCTACGTCCCCCGTATTTCTCGATGTGTTTCCTTGGCTGACGGAAGTTGACCTGGGCCTGTGCTTTCTTGCAAATGGAATTGGAAGCCTGTGTGGGAGCATCACGAGTGGGCGAATCCTTGATTGGGACTGGGCCAGGGCGAAACGGCAAGCCAAACAGAAGGGTGTCAGCGAATATGATTACGTGGAGCATGCGAGACTCAGGACCTCGCCATACTACTGGGTCATGTTCGTGGGGTTCACGATTGCGTACGGCTGGGCGGCCGCGTACAGAGTTCATATTGCGGCCTTGCTTGTGTTCCAATTCTTTGGTCAGTTTCCGATTTGGGCGGGCGGTTGTGAGGAAAGCTGAATTGCATAGCTGGTTGGGCACTCTCGGGCATATTTACTTCAAACCGTGCGTCACCTTGTACGTTCTGAGTACCGCAGCTGACAGAGCGAGTTAAGAAACACTGATGATGGACCTTTTCCCCGGTCGAGGCGCGTCCGTGACTGCTTGCGTGCGATCGCTATTTCTATCTGATGAATCAATGGGTCTTATCTTCATGCAGAACAATCTTGTTCGCTGCCTCACAGGCTCGGTAATTGTTTCCGTTGTCGACTTCAGCATCACCAATTTGGGCGCCGGATGGACTTTCACCATTATGGGCCTCGCGACGGCTGCAACGGCGTGGCCGTTGACATTGTTGGAGTGGAGTTATGGACCAAGATGGAGGAAGAGGAGGGAAGACAGGCTGGCGGAGGACAGCCCGCCCTAGGTAGCTTTGCAGCCTGTCGATTACTGCAGACATTCCCGTGCCAGGATGGAGGTAAACACAAGAGCATTTGTATATTTATTTGCAGGCAAACATGCTGTTGGATATCACACCTACCATGTGTGGGGTCCTACTCTCTTCTTCGTGCGCATCAGTGGACCACCCCGCTTCTGCAGAAGCCAAGCGTTGGGAAGAGATCGAGACCAAGATATGAAAACGGCTGGACCGAACGCAAGGCAGCACGATGCCCTAGGCTTTGTTTCAAGCCGATCATGATGAATGAGAGGAAAGTTGAACTCGGGTGGCACGCCATACATAATAGCCAACCCTTTTAGACGACAGGAACCTCGACTCCCTCAGAACCCTTCAACCCAGGCTCAGTGTTCTCCTCAAGCGCCATTAATGGCGCCGTCTCTGATCATACCCTTTCTGATATCGTCTCTCAACTTGGGATCTCTCGCATCTTCCCCGAAGGAAAACACCTCTTCCCAGACGACCCAGTTCGCGAGTATGCCCGCATACGCCTCCTTCTGCTTGTCGTCTTGATAGTCCCCATCCAGGTCGATGAGCCCGATGTGCACGTCCATCCATGGGTTCTTGTCAATGGCGGCAGCAACGCTCGCACCGCATGCCCCGCAAAACATGCGCTTCATTCCCTTCTCTGGCGAGCTATCGTACGTCACAAACGTCCTATCGCTCAACCAGTGGACGTGGTCTCGGCCGACGCTAATGAACGAAGGCAAGAGGTGACCAAGGGAAATACGGCAGTCACTACAGAAGCAGTGATTCGCCTTCCACTGGGTTGAGGATGCGCTCGTCTTTATGACCTCTGGAGTCTCAGGTATGGCAGAAGGGCGCAGGATTTCGAACCGCACTCCCTTGCATTTGCAGCTGCATTTGAGTACCTCCTGTCCTTGGTCATTGACGTGGCAGTTCGGCTTGCCCGCTTGCTTAGGGATATCGAATTCGCCCATGTCGGGCCAGGTCTTCGCGCAGATAAGGCCCCTGGGCCCATCAGTAAAATGCCTAGGGCCCTAGTAGTCCGGGGTCCCTACAGGCGCTATGGACGCTATGGAGAATCTTGGGACAATATCTTGGAGTCCCAAAAGTGCTCTGCTGAAGCCATTATGGGATGGAAAGAAGCTTGAGAGAACCGGTTTACCTTTGGACTGCCAGGGAGGGAGGCAGAGAGGTAATTTTCAGATATTTCCACACTCTATGTAGCGCTATGTAGAGGGGACTTAGCCCTGGTGGCTAGGACCCCTATAAGCGCTACATAGCCCCATATAGCGGTCTGGCATTTACCTGAGGGCAGCCAGCGTACAAAGCCACCATCGCCTGTTGCTCCCACCTGCATGTGGACTACGGGCTGCTGCCACAACCTCTCGGCCGGCAAGCTGCTCTCGATTGTACCGAGGTGCACTACCCAGCGTGCCTCTCCCTCGGGTGTCCAACCAGAAGGCCCGAGGGTACCGCAGGTTCTACAGAAGGTACGAGCGCCTCGAGTATTCGAGCACGCCGACAATGTGGAGGGAAGCCGTTTGTTGAAGTCGGGCCCGAAGGCAGGGAAGAGCTCGGCGAGACCGGGAGGCGCAGCGCTTGTAACGAATGGGGCGCCGGTAACGTGTCTGCAGGTCGCACAGCTGCACGTCCAGGACTCCAATGGAAGAGAGTTGGCCGGAACTTGCAGCGGAATACGATTTGCGCCACATTGGCATACGATGTATATCGTAATTGTTTCGTCGTCCGACATTGCGGGGTGCAGGTCCGGGGACGGATAGCAGGGGACAAGCAGTAATGAACAACTGGGTTCAGTTCCAGCTATCTTATGAGCGGAACCAGACCACCGACTCTTGGAACAGTCACAGAACAGAGTTACCCCATCAAGCAAAATTCGGGTGATGCGGGTGGAAGACAGAGGGGCAAGAGTACACGAACTATTCAATGTATTGAAAGGAACGGTCGTTTGCGGTGCTGTTATACGTTAGTTGCATCTTGGGAAGAACGGGGTCATCTCCTCATGCCACCCCTCTCACGCAAGTCTTGCCACTCCCGCCGTATCCACAAAGTATTGCTTGCGCCAGGATCGCACGATAAGGCCATACAGCCAAGCTCGAGTCATTCATACGTTGTGATTGATGTGGCATGACCATTCTGCGCGCCGTCCTATTTTTGGTTTCCGTCGAACATGGCATGCGAATAATGATGGTTCTCAACGAAAGAAGAGAAGCGCTTTGCGACCAAGCAACCAGATCATAGGAAGTCTGTATGCGTCTCGTGTTTCTGATAGTTTGACAGTTTCTGCAGCTGTCGAACGCTTCACCCATAGTGAATAATTGAGCAACCCAGCCACCTGCCTGCTCACGCGCAGGGTCATGCATGCAGCCTTTAGAACCATTGGGACTTGGAACTGCGCTCTGGTCCTTTCTCTTCTAACAGCATAGGCTGATTATGCCCCATGTGTCTCGAACTGCGTTCATTGTATGGATGGGTATCAAGAACGTGAATATCATCTTTGCTGTTTTAACGCCGCGGTGACCGTGGGCCTCATTTCCACTGCCACTGACTGAGTGCACGGAAACCGCTTTGATCAGAGGAACAAGCGCGCGTCTGTCCTTTTCTGTTGACCACCACAATCCTTCATTCCGACTCTCTTCACTCCTCAGAACATCGTCAAAAGGGGCACGAAGAATCATGGGCCGCGATGCCCATTCGAGCGCTATTCTTGGCCCAGAACTCCATGCTCAGCTCGCAAATACCCGCGTTCTGCTCGTTGGCGCAGGCGGTATTGGTTGTGAACTGTGTACGTAACGATGCATATATGCACGGTCATACGGCTCAGCCGCGGGGGTCACCTCCCAACTTTCTCACACTGTTTTCTAGTGAAAACGCTCCTTCTTACTGGCTTCGGGCACATCACTCTCCTTGACCTGGATACGATTGACCTGTCCAATTTGAATCGGCAGTTCCTGTTTCGGAAGAAAGACGTCAAGCAGTCCAAGGCGCTGGTCGCAGCAGAAGCAGCGGGACCTTTCCATCCTACTTGCAAGATTGAGCCTATACACGCTGACATATTTGAAGCTCGTTTCGATCTGGCTTGGTTCAACGGCTTCGACATCGTACTGAACGCCCTCGATAACCTTGCCGCTCGTTTGCATGTCAACAAGATGTGTATATCTGCAAATGTGCCATTAGTGGAGAGCGGGACGGCCGGATACCTTGGACAGGTGCAGCCAATCGTGAAGGTGCCCCATTGTACCTTCTGCTCAATAGGCGTTTTCTCACCCAGACGTAGGACCGGACTGAGTGCTTTGCATGCATGCCAAAAGAAACGCCGAAGACGTTCCCTGTCTGTACCATTCGGAGTACACCGAGTACTCCTATACACTGCATTGTCTGGGCGAAGAGCTATCTTTTCAAGTGCGCCTCATATATCTCAACGTGGATACCGGCTCTGATGAGGGCTGCAGTAAACTGTTCGGCGAGTCGGAAGATGACGAGGCAGAGTTTGTTGAGGCATTGAAGAACGGAGAGAACCGTGCGTTGTGTCTTGACATGAATGATTGCCTAGCCTGACCATATTTCAGCGAACGAGATCGCCGAGCTCCGTGTGGAAGCCGCAGCATTTGCCAATATCCGCTCGTCGCTGAACTCACCCAACGCTCCGTCTCTTGTCTTTGATAAAATCTATAACACCGACATAAAGCGATTGCTTGGTATGGAGGATATGTGGAAATCGCGTACGCCTCCTGTCCCCCTCGATTATGCGGCCATACGGGCGGGTACTTTCGTCTTGCCCCAACGGAAAAGGCTGGGGACCTCGAAATCGACGAACGCAGCGAAATCCAATGAGCCAGTGAACGGACAAATCAACGGAACGAAGATGTCGAATGGAAACGGAGAGCCAATAGGAGGTTTGAAGGACAGAAAAGCTCTCAGTTTAGAGGATACTGTAAATCTTTTCGCCTCAAGGTGTGTAGATCTTCTTCAGTCGCCGAGACAGCGATGAATCCTTAATAGCCTTGAACGGCTGGCGCAACGCCAAGCAAAAACCCAGCAGCCCCTAAGCTTCGACAAAGATGATGACGATGCCTTAGACTTTGTGACGGCTACCGCAAATCTCCGTGCGATCTGCTACGGTATCCCAACGAAGACGCGTTGGGAGGTCAAGGAGATGGCGGGCAACATTATCCCGGCGATTGCCACCACAAACGCCATGATATCCGGCCTCATCGTTCTGCAGGCCCTACATCTGCTCAATAAGGCGTACGATCGGATGCGGAGCATCTATGTGCGCGCAAAGCCCTCGGCACCCCTCGGTGTAAGCAGGATGGCGCCGCCAAATCCCCATTGCCCCGTCTGCCGAGACGTCTACCTACCATTCCCTTGCAATCCTGAGATTGCCGTTCTCGGTGATGTGCTCAGGGCCCTGGGGGTGGCTAAGGCGGAAGATGAAGCGGATGATGAGATGGGCGCCGCAGATGAGGCAATGGAAATGAGAGAGGCATATGTCTACGAAGGAAATCGGTTACTGTTTGAGCCGGAGATGGGCGAGAATGCAAAGAAGACGCTGGCATATATGGGTGTGACGTGGGGCAAGAGCCTTACAATCGCCGACTATGACGGCAAGTTCGTCAACCTAGTACTTGTGCTCCTTCCATTATCGTACGTTGTTTGCAACACGAGCGGCCGGGGTCTCGCTTACCGATCTCTGCAGATCCGAGCATGCGGCCGACAGTAGGCCGTTCGTCGTGCCAGCACAGTTACCTATACTACCCCTTCGTCCTCCACCACCGGCGCTTTCGGTAGAAACAACGCCCGCTAAGGGGTCACTAAAGCGACCTGCGCAAGAGGATGATGAGACCAGGGACGACGCGAGGGCCATCAAACGCATCCGGACCGAGGGCGGCGGGGTGAAAGCGCCGGGCACGGAGATCGATAGAAAGGTCCGAGAAGAGAACGGTGTGCTGATCTTAGACGATGAGGGGGAGGAGAGCGAGGTCGTAGAGCTCGACTAGAGAGCGGCCAGCAGAGTGGATGACGTGTATCGTTGCGTATATGTGCTTATTGGTGCTGTGAAATCCCTACAACCCTAGTAATGCTAATGTCACCCTGTAAGTGTACGTACATAGTTTCGGCTTGTCTATGCTTGTGCAGCGTTTGCTTGTGATGCAGTAATAGCGATAGCAATATGCTGAAGGGGGCAGTGGACACGCGAAGAGTGAAGTGAGTTACATCTGTGCTCAATCCTGAAAGACTCTTACATTATTTGCCTTTCCCTCCTTCCGTCTTCATTCCGGTTTCCAATGCTTGCAGCAGCAACCGATCCCTTCCATCCGTCGGATAGCTCACGTCCTCCTCGAGGTAGGACCATTCCCTTTCGACGCCGACGACGCCTTCCCCGTCTTCTCTCTCAAACAACGCTGTCGCAATATCCACCGTCGTCTGTCCACCATCCCAGCTTACGGTCGCTCCGCAAACACTGCAAAATCCCCTCCGAGCCTGCTTGGAGCTCTGGTAAAACTGCAGCGCGTCGCCTTCGAACATCAGGTGTTCACGGCCAACATAGGTCCACCCTATGACCGGAAAGCCGCTCGCCAGTCGGCAGTCCCTGCATACGCAGTTGCCCGCAATCCAGCGCCGTCCGTCCGCGCTCCTGTTGTCTTCGACGCATGGCCGTAGTGGAATGGCACAGGGTCGCCGAATGGTCACCCGCACTCCGCCGCAGCGGCACCGGGCCTCGAGCAATTCTTCTCCCGACTTCGTCGTGCGAAACTGGTTGTTCACCGGGCCGGGCTGGGCAGGCAAATCGAAAACGGGGCTTGTGTCCTTATCCACTGACCACCGGGGTAGCCCATCTGTCACAATAAGCCTGGACATTCCTCCATCGACCGTTTCCCCCAGATATTGATGCCAGGCGAGCTGGTATGTCGAGTCCACCAATGCTCTCTCTTCCTCTAGCGTCATTGGAGCAGGCTCGAAAGCCAAACACCCGACCGGAATGTGCCACTTGCTTTGTCGTTTCTGCGCTTGGCCTTCCCCAGAGGACAGCGTGGACTCAACGGCCAGATGACATCCGCAAGTTGTACAGAAGTATCGTACCGCCTTCTGACTCGTCTTGTATGCGCGCACGCCATCGGGTAGACTTGTACCAGCAATGACCGATGGCCATAAGGCATGAGGGACAACCATGTAGCAAGCCATGGGTGCGCCAGTAACCTGACGGCAAGCAGTGCAGTGACAGCAGTCGACCTGAGCCGGCAAGGCTGAGGCGTCGAGGCTGAGGGGGATGCGGTGTTGTCCGCAATGGCAGGTTGCGACCACTGCACGGGGCATCATGGACATGGTGAGACGATGGTTTGTGAGAGAGGGTTGTGATTTGGGTGATGAGTAGTGCCGCAAGTCGAGTGGTTATGTCTTATTGGTAGCAGCCATGTCTTGTGTCGGAGGCAAGGCATCTGATGAGTCAACTCTTACTACTGTATTATCCCCATTTCATTGAAGCGAACGGATGAGTCGACTGTCTGGGACATGTGGGCTGGATGACTCACAATCTTGGCACGACAATACCAACGGCGTACATTGTCCCTGGAGGCGTCTTGGCCCCGTGGAAGCAATTCCATTAACCATTGGACTGAGTATGAGTGCAATATGGGTATAAGAGTGTATCTAGCTATCGCGGAAACGCTCCGGGTATACGATTCACAGACTTGGCCGGAGGCCGATGGAAGTACGTCCCATGTCGCCGCAGCACATGGCTGTCACTGCTGTCCTCGTCGGTTTGTGCTTGTTCCGCATTTGGTCCATTGCTCCCAAGCATTCCTCCTGGGGAGTGACTTCGAGCGGCATCCTCCGTCCAGTTCTCGTCCTCGTCTTCTTCGTCCGCGTCTTCCAGCCAGTCGCCATCGTCGGGCAGCATGATAACGCCCGTTGCGTCGTCAAAGTCGAGCTTTCGCTGTCCGTGTCCAGTAGCGTTGGACGCGCTAGGAACCGGCTGGGACGGACCCGGCCTAGCGTCGCGCCAGGGATTGGCAGCGTCGTCTCCAGGAGAGCGCTCCGTGTTCGCAGCGGCATCTGCCGTGCCTTCGGGCTCTGCTGTGCCGGACCAGCTCTTCCTTGCATCCCCTCTTACGGAGCTGTATCTTCTTCGTAGGGTGAGGACAACTGCATCATTCGATGGATCGCCAGTCCTGCTCGACCCCATCCTGCCGTCAACATGATTAGCGAGGCTCTGGCCCTTTTTGATAGGGAGCCATGGCGTAGGGAGCACTCCTGTGAGAGCTGGGTGTCCGTAGCGCCGCTTCCCCGTGCTGAATCCTATTAGCTACGTCGCGTGCGTAGCCGTTCACGACACTCACTTGAGCACCCCGTAGTACCAATTACTCATGGGTGGTTGGGACTACAAAGGTGATTGAGCGGAAGGTTAGAATAGGTCTCACTGTTACACGCACGTAGTCGGTTCGATCGTCAGCCGGAGCAACGTACAGCGTCTCATCATTTTCGGCATATCTTCGGCGGTGCAAATTGCTGTGCTAGTGTCAATAGAGCTATCAATGACCAATGACCAAGTCATGCGTCTACCTTTGCGAACGGGTCACCCGATCCCCTTCCAACAGCTTAGGCAGATCCTGTGTCGGCTCTCCGCGCTGAACTTCGCAAATCGAGCTCAGGCTGACGTACGAGCTGAGGGGCTCAAACTCCCTGAACGTCGACCAGGACCAGTACAATGTGTAGAGTATGAGAGGGCCCATCAAACTGGAGAAGACGAAAGACTTCTGCAGGGTGAAGACCCCGGTCATAAATAGCTGGAATAGAAGGACACCGACGACTAGCCGAACATAGGTGATTGGCCATGCCTGGCCTCTGGATTCGTACGGTTTGTAGAACACTGTCACATGGTCAAAAGTGAGGTAGACAGGGACGTTCGGCTAAGACCCACCGAAGAGCAGCTTGTACTTATACACGACATAGGCAACACCGAAGTAAATGCTTCCAAAGATGAGAATCATAGGCTGGTAGACGCTGTAGATCAGGGTGATGATAAATATCAAAATTGCCTGGGGGTATACAGCGCCGTAGTTGATCATGGGCGGCGCATTTAACTCAGCATAGTCTGCGAGAGACTCAGTCCCCGCATTTCTAATAAGTCACGTAACGTACCACGTGGTGTCCTGGAGATGAAAGCGCGAAAGACTAGCTGGGGAATCAAGACCCCTAGGTTCAGCAATTGCAAAGGCATAACACCCAATCCTGTACGTGTTCAGAACATGCAACCTTCTTCTGTGTCGACGTACCTTGCAGAATAACGTAGCTCAGGAAGAAATGTCTCGCCGTCCCTTGGGTGAGAGCGTTCGCGAGCTTTTCGGGAATCTTGGCGGGCGAATCGGCAAGGTCACGAAGCAGAGCGAAGTAAGTGCTTGTGAAAAGGAAGATGAAAACGACGTTGATGATGAGGAAGAGGAAGTATCTGCCCTCCTTCATCAGCATTTCGGGAGCTAACACGTGGGATTTACGCACTTTTTCAACAGAGAATACTCGATCCAGCTTCGAGCTCTGTTCCCTTGCGCATATGATAGCCCTGGTCGGCGTCAGTGCTCCGTCGAGGGAGATTCAAGCCGAATTGACCTTCAAGAATCATGGGCAGAAGCGCATTGAAGCTGATTACAGCCACAGATGGCAGCGAATTCTGAACGATGGCCCTGATTCTCGGACTTTGATCAATGAGCCGTCCGAGCCAAGGTGCGGTTTTTTGAATCTCCTTGTAGCTCAAAAGTGCTGCCAAAGTGGTGACCGGGATGATCCAAAAGAAAAGGAGCACGATCATGGCGGCGAAGACAACGACTTCTCGGAACTGCCTCGCGGTGTCCGAATAGGACATATTGGTCCAAACGACATCTCTCGGCTCTGGTGCCGTGACAGTGATCGACTGGCCGGGATGCGGGGCATGGACGACCTGTGCGGCTACTTGCTGGGAGGGAAATGAGTCATTTACTAACAAAGCTGTATTGCTTACATACCGCACTCGACATAGTCTCAAAGGTTACGAAAGCTGTGTCGGTAGACTTGAACACTCCCGATTTTCGACGACTTTTCACTTGTTCGTCCAGCTCCTGAAAGCGATTCTCCAAGTACTCTATAGCATCTACCTTTTTAGAGAAGATTGTGGGCCTCATCGTGGGCCGCGCGCCGTGTGGAACTACGAGGCGATTTGGCTGCGCTTCCACGTCGCCGTCTAGCACGTCCACAAGAATGTTATTGGTGTTATCAGATCGCACGTTTTCCGACGGATCAAAGGGCCTGATAGTAGACGGGTTGCCGACGTACTTCACCCACATGGCCTCCAGTTGGAGCAGAATACGCGTGCGTTCTTCCAGGAGGTGCCGTATAGCAGAGACTTCGCGACAGATAGAGACGCTCTCCACGGTAAGGTTCATGCCTTCGAAATAGTTTGCGAGGGTACGCTCTCCTCTGAGGTGATGCGGAAGTTTGGTGACCATGACGGTCCTCGCCGCAATCGAATGGACCAGCTCGAGGGAGAACAGTTGCCTAGCCCTGATGAAACGCTGAAAGTTCCGATGGATGAAATAGAGTGCCAGGCCCGTGAAGAGATAAGAGAAAACGAAGTACACCAGAGTATCGGCGCTAGCATCGTTCAACAGATCTAGCCAGCTACGACCCGCATCCGACGGAGGGTCAGCAGGGCCCTCCTCGGGAGACAAATATGGCCAATCGGTATCGTCCGAACCACCGTCTAAGCCACCGTTCGACTAAACCACATTAATGACAAGACGGAGCCCGTGGCCGGTATAACTTACTCTCCAATTCAAAGGCATAACGACCAGTGTTGCTAAGATGGCACATATGGAGAAGAGCTGAAACGACATCTTCAGGAAGTTCAATAGCTGGCGAAACTCGCATGAGTGGAGGTTTCGTCCCACTCTGGGTGCGACACCTACGACTGCTGCATCCAACCCAACAATCTGAAGAATCGTGAATTCTGAGGTCCGGATGGTTGGCAGTATCCATGAGAAGAAGGACTGCTGCGAATGGGCCTCATGGGGAGAGAAGCCTAGGAAAGAGGGACGTCAACCGAAGGACTGGGGGCGGAAGTTGCCCGGCGTACCTTTTAGCTTTGTCCTCGGTGCGAAAGCTATCGGCCATCGAGGGCGACAGAAGCAGAAAATGAGGAAAGAGGTAGCGCCAATTGCCAAGGAAAGAACAAGTTGGGTTTGAAACCACGGCCCTTCGAATTTGTCTGGATGGCTGTCAGGGTATGTCTGCTGTGTTAGAGGAAGGAGATGGTTGGTTGGACGGACGCACAGGTTGGTGGTGTTGCTGGTGGCAGTTCTGGGTCTGGCTCATCTTGAATATGCAGCAGTGCGCTAAAGATCCAGTCCATTGTGCATTAATACGTTTACAATCGGAGCCGTATGTTCAGTCAGGCTGGCCGTTGTTGTTGACCGACTGCGGGGGTTCGGTGGTATCGTGTGCGTTGTCGCCGTGTCTTCCGTTTATGGAATGGGGAGAGAAGAACATATGACGAATGGGTGGGTGATCGAGGGCTGATCGAAGACAGCGTACGTAACCCGCGTGGACCCTGAGATTATGCCACTTTGATTAGTTAGTTAACTGACTAGTAACTATTTAAGTAGGATATTATCGGGGCTGACGCGTTCTCTCGTATCAATGCAACTGCTTCTTCCCCACCACCATGGTGAGAGAGCTGCCTTTGCATGAAGGAGTTGACATGCTGACAGGATGTTGGAAGGATATTGAACCTTTGCTCGATGAACATGCGCCTAGATATGCTGTGGAGTCGGACAGCGAAGATGAAATTGACAACGACGTCAAGGTCTCCCAAACATCGCACACTCGTCCAAATATCGCCCTCACAGGACATGTCGTGCCGTGCCAGAAATTGTTAGTGGCTTCCGGGTATGCAGGGATGCAATGGTGGCTTGGATCAGGACTGCATGATGCCCTTGGCGGTATCAACGTGGGATCGCATCGTGTACGTTGAAGTATGGGCTCCTCGCCCTTGTCATGAGCTGATTTTGTCAGGTCGGATCAACTTATGCCGCATCGAGCACTTGCGTCGTCGCACACATCGACAGCATAATTCCCCCGTCAATCTGCTACGGAGTAGCCGTTGCCTTGCTGTCAGCTTTTGCTCCAGCGGAGTATGTCATCCATAGCTGTCGCCGCACCAGCCATTTCCTTACGAGCCAACACAGGGTCGCAGTACTTGACAGCTACACGGCCTCGACATATATCTCGGACATACCCTTGTCACCCTACAATGCCCCCATGCGATATCTGGGTACAACGACCAAAACTGTAATCATATCGGTAAGAGCAGCTGGTCGCAGCGTGTTCAGAGTTGATCGTGCGATAGAAGGGAATGATGCCTTTCACTCCGCCTAACCTCCTCCAATCCTTCCCTGGTGCGCTGATGACTGCATTGGAAATAGCTGGAGTTGCAGGCGCCATCGTCCAACTACCAGCGTCGTTCGTTCCCCTTCCACCCAAGCAAGAACCTCTGCCGTTGGACGCGCTCGGTCATGAGCCTTGGTCGGATGAAGACCTCACTGTTGCAACGGGACACTTATCGGCGCTCTTGGGACTATCAGGACTCCAGTGGTCTCCATCGAGAGTTGGACGAGGGGCCGTATCTCTACGGTCAACGAGACAAAAGATAGGAGGCGTAGTTGGTGAAGGATCCATGTACATCTGATTGTCTAGGTGTTTTTCACTCGTCGTCCTCCTCGCTATCCGTGGGCTCCTGCCCTGCGATCTGCCCGTTCCTCATCACTTCTGCTATCAAATTTGCCCCATTTCGCAATGCTGGAATGTCTCGGAGGCGCGTATCCTTGACAAAGGGTATTTCGATACGTGGGTATGTGGCAGCCAACTGGAAATTCCAGTCCGGTGTGAAGTCTGGTGGAGGAACATCGGTGTCGACGAGCTCCGCGTGACCATCACCCAGAGACTGCACGTCGATGAAAGCGTAAAGTTGTTCCAGCGTCGCCTCCGGCGAGAAGTTGCGCACTAGCCGCTTGCCGTCAGGCAGACGCACCCCGATCCGTACACCATCCTTGTTGTCCGGAGGCACGAGTGCCTTCCTCGCCCATCGTCTCCAATGATCGCGCCTTTTGGCTTGCTGCTCTGCTTCCTCTTCAAGCCGTTTCCTCTGCTCTTCCGCGTCCACGCGGGCACGCTCTTCTGCACGCCTCTTCTCTAGTCTTTCTCGGTCTCTTTTCTCGGCCTCCCGGAAAGCCCTGTCCTGTTCTTCCCGTAAGAGGCGCTCGGCCTGCCGAGTTCGTTGCTCATTACGTAGGCGCGCGAGCAGCGGGGCGGTTCGCGGTATGAGTGTCGAAGTGATGTACGCCTGTAGAGTATTCGCAGAGGTAGCAGAGAGGGGCGAGCCCTCATGACGGGATAGCACGGCGAGTCGGGGTACTCCGGGAGACGAGGAGCTGGATGTTATCCGAGAACCCCTGGATTGCAAAGCAATGAATGCGACGAACGGGTAGGTGGTGGCTTGCAGAGACTGTGCAACTGAAGGTGGTTTGAGAAATGAGTCCAATAAGGGTCGGACATGCGATTACCTTCGTACGCTTCGCGATCCCGAATGTCGCCCGCCCATGTGAGGATTGCATTATCGGTCAGAACCCTCACAAGTTCCGGATCGGTTAGGACGGTTCTGCACCAGAATTTGTTAGTATGCCGGGAGACTGATAATGTTCGTTAAGCTGGAAGCATACTTTCGGAAGTGGGGCATATCTTGATGTTCTTCGCTCATAAGGATTACGCACAGGATCCTTATGTCTTTCTTGGCAGTTTCCAACGCGGTCTTGTAACTTCCGATCCAGAAGTCTGGTAGAATCTTTCGCTTCTCAGCATCGTCCGCGTCGAAGGACAGAGCAGCCTCTCTGCTTCCCTGCTGTGTCAGCCCGAGGCGGCTAACGCACACAGCGCCAGTCTCTTCTTCCAATTGACGGACAAGACGATCAGCCGCGAGCATAGGATCGTCGATGGCTGGAGGACCCCGCAGCGAAGTGTATGCAGCGGAGGATGTGCGCAGGAAGCGGGGTATGGGAAGTCGCAGCAGACGCAGGATGAATTGCAAGAGGTTCGACAGGAGACCGACAGACACACTGATCGGTAAGGTGAAGATGTTGACAAGGCTCAGGCCGAGCGTCCAAGTATTCGGATACGCTGTTGATACCTGGCGACTGGTTGTCAGCGTGTACTGTGCAGCATATTGTAACGTAGTTTACTGGTCGATGCCTGGCCGGCTGATCGAATGCTGCGGGTACCAGGGAGTCGTCCACCTCCAGGGGCTGTAGCCTTGCTGACTGGCCGCTTCCGACGGGATTACGCGAGGACGAAGCCTGCGGGTGTGATGGAGATGCATCCTCGTCATATATCATTTGTACCGCACGCTGAAGGAGGGTAAGAAGCGCGACTCTTGTCTTCAAGCGTCCTTTGCTCACTTGAAGGTCCCAATTCGCCGCCTCTAGGATGCGGGAATCTCCGTCCATATCCGATGAATTTGTTATGCTCTGCAACTGCGCGAGCAAATCAGCCTGATCTGTGGTGAGTGAGTTGGCCATGGTATCTAGAAGAGGGCCTGAAGGTAAGAACGACCAGCGTCCGCGAGTTTGGGGACGACACTCGCAGAGGTACATGCGACCCTTACATGAACGTGCCGCACTGCAAGCTGGACGCCGCCAACTTCGGCGTTCAATCGGATTTCCTGCTATATACATACCTCTCCTGCGAGAGGAATCGCGCGTCGGCACTAGAATGGTCACAATACAAACTCATACATTATCGTATTCATTCGACTGCAGCCGGCTAATTCATATGGACCGGCGAGGAGCTCAAGGGGAGAGCGTTTCCTTGCTCCTATCAAGCCTCTTGATTATCGCAACGGTGTCGCCAACGCTGATCGGGAAGGTATCCGACAGCGAAACCGCGTTCACTCCCACACAAGGAGAGTACTTATCACGAGAATCCACGCGGCGATACTTAGAGATCACCTGTCAGAAATTAGTAGGGGCTCGCCTCGTTGCCGCAGAGAGGATGAACCTTGAACGGAACGGCTTTGTCTGGCACGCCGCTTATCGGGTCCACATTTGGCAGCTGCAGCAGAAACTCAGTGAGACGATCATCCACGGTGCAGAACAAATATGCGCACAAGGCATCGGGTACAGCGTGCTACCAGGAGAATGCGCCCTTTCGAAGTGTCACGGACAGGGTCTAGAACTGAAATCTCCGCCCATGTGTCCTGCCAGTCGAGGAATTGAGCAACGATCCTGCGCTGTGGAGCAGAATCCTCTCCCTACCTCGTCGAATGGTGCCTTTGCACCGTGAAACACGATATTCGGCCGGAATCTCTCCGCGAGCTTCCACTGCTCTTCCTGGTTGTCCGCTGAACCCCATTTTTTGGCATCAAGACCAGCAACTGCCCATCCTTCCTCATTTCGAGCAGCTTGCAGCACTCGTTCCGAGACATCTCTTAGAGTTTCCAAGGAAAGAACCATCAAGGGATATCCATCCTGAAATAAGAACTTGTGATCCAGGTTCGGCGCTGATGGGGTTGGTTCTGTGACCCGCGGTGATGGTCCCTTGAACACCAAAAGAGCAGGGCGTCCAATGTACTGAGAAACGATTTCAGACGGCGAGTGGTCGGAAGTAGTGGGGTCCATCATCTGGCAAACGTAGGCGTCTATGGTGAAACTCCAAAGCTTCACATCGTCGATGCTATGAACCCGTCAGTGACCTCGCTTTGTCGCACGACGTTACAGTCCATACAGCTCCCATTCCCGTGTCAGCTCCGCAGAGGGCCGTAGGGGTACATCGAAAGAAGGAATGCTGTGTTCGGGAGGGAAAGACACGCGCAGCCTGCCGCCAGTAGGAGCAGCAGGATCCGGAAAGACTTCAGGGACAATGAGCACCATCTACCCAAATCTATGATCACGCAACTGCCTGAGAACTCGCTCTCGTACCTTGGGTACATCCCGCGCTGTGATTGCCTTATGTGTCTTAGCGTCGACAACCATAAACTCCCGGTCATACTGTGTGGCAACTGTAAGTACTCGTTATATGTGTAGATAGTCCCAGTACCTGCATGCCGGTCGGGGTGCAATTGGCGGTTTGAACAGACCAACCGCGGCAGCTCTGCGGCGTATCTTAACGGCACTATGCACCAAACTGCCAGCGCAACTGACCTTGATTGGATGAACTACCATGTCTTCAGTGCCAGTATCTCGCAGAGAAGACAATGACTTACTCAGTAACTTGGAAACTGTTACTGTTTCGGGCTTGGATAACCCCAAGTAAGAGGATAGAGTGTTAAACATTGTCTGGCGATTATGCCTGACCTGACGAGGCTGGATAGTCACGAGTGGTGGTCGTGGAACAAGGTGCGGCAGCTTGTCGAGCTGCTGGCGCTGGACCCTTCAGAGCGGGTTGAGAATTCTACATCATACTCTACATTCTACTGGTTTCACTGGTAACGCTGGGAGCGCCGCTAGGCGTTGCACCGCCGGCGTCCCCGCCATCTTCCAATTCCGCTTCGAGAAGGAAGGCCTCGTCACTAGTGTTCGTCTCGGCAGTGTCAGCCTCACTTCCCCCGCCTTCATCAAAAATGTCTGAACCGTTCTCCTCCACCTCCTCGCGATCAGCTATAAGCGTGGAAGAACCAGCAACCGCACCAGGTGATGCTGCGGGCATATTTATAGTAGGCGAATGGGGAGCGTCTTCTGGAGGTGCGACCGATACTCGAGCCGCCCAATCGTACTGCTCGCGGAATGCCACAGTGTTTTCGAAAACACGCGATACTCTGCCGTCATGGGCTTGCAACAAATTATGCAGTCGCTCCAAGTTGGACCCGTCAATTTCGTTGGCTGACACTGCTCCGAAAGCACGTGCGATTTTCGCTTCCTGTTCTGACATCTCTGGAATCAGAGCTGTTCGGATCAGGGAGGCAACCCTAAAGTCTTCCGTCTGGCCTTCCCCAGTTGTCGAAATTGGGTGGACGACGAGCCGTGGGAGGTTAGAAAGTGGGGGTTTGCGCGTTCGGGGATCTGCCACATGTTCCTCTACGCTGGTGCCCGAGTTGGAAAGTGTCTGTGAGAGGATGTGGGACTGTGAGACCAGGAAGTTGAATTTGGAAACGATATCTGGCCTAGAGGTAAAATGAACTTCTCAGAAGCGATAGTTGAGAAGTGACCGGCACGGACCAGGCTGAGATAGAGCGATCACCATCTACTTCAAGTGACCGTGCTAGGGACAATATTCCATCGCGTATCTGGGAAAACTTGAGACTGATGGCATCGAGAGAGGGCAAATTGGCGGGCGCGAGCGTGGGGATATTTTGAGAGAACTGGGGTCCGGAGTGGCCCGCGGAACTACGGGAGCTGGCAGGGCCACGGGCGGAAGACCATACGTTTGCTTGTGAGCCATCGGAATGCGTCGAATGGCGTTCATCATCGTCTTCGGACGAGGACATACGGCATATGAATAGTGTATATGCTGACCAGAATGGACGAAGGAGAAAAGCCGTAGTCAACAAGGGAAGGGATGAGTTGTAGGAGTCAGGCCGTATAACAGGCTCCTGTGGTAGACCAGCAGTTCAAGCGGTGATGTTTACCGTGTAGAATGGGATGAAGTACTTTACTGTAGTAGATCTGTACTTAGGCACTAGTGCCTTAGCCTGAATGGGCAGTGGTTGTGGGTCGTGTGCGCGTTGCCGCGGGGTTGCGTCATGGGACTGACTGTGTTTTGGTCTGGAATGAGACGGAGTTTATTACGGGATCTGATAGAGTTTGGATGTGGGAACGGGGGGCGCTTCGGTGAGTCGTCGTCACCCAACGCGGCGCGCCCCCTCCCCTTTTGGATCCGTGTTCGTCGACGCAACACTCGCCGGGAACGGTGTCGTCCCCCAACAGCCCCGACCCCCCGTTCTCCCCTTCCCCCTTCTCTCCTCCTCCTCCTCCTCCTCGCTCCTCCTCCGTGTCCCTTTCCTTCGTTGCGACCCGCGCGCCCTCTCCTCGTCACTACAACGTGACTTGCTTTCACCCATCCATTCACCCCGTAAGCGTATCGAAGCTGAATCGGGGGTTAAACGCGTCCAATCATGTTGCGCGCCATCCTACCTCGCGTATTCGCTACCGCCCGCGTCGCCGTCGCGCCACGCGTCTTCGTTGTTGCCCCGCGTATCCTCACCCTCACCTCGCGGTCTTTCGCTTTCTCAGCGCGCTCGTTTGCGGCGGCAGCTACCGCGACCAAGAAGACTACCGCTGCTCGCTCTGACGGTAAGCGTAGTTCGGAAACCCGCAAGTCCTCGGGCACCACCCGCGCCAAGGCAGCCCCAAAGGGGAGGAAGAAGAAGACTACTGGTATGATGGATCTCGTTCCTTCTTTTGCTCTCCGCTAAACTCTGGACTTTGTGTTAGCCAAAAAGAGTCAGGGAAGGGTCGGCCGTCCGAAGAGGAAGGGCCCTAAACCGGAGCCTAAGAAAACGGAGCCAGTCCTCCCCGTTCCTCCGCGTCGTCCCACCACACCGTTCCTGCGCTTCTTAGCAGAGGAGCGCGCCAGCAAGCCGTCGTCATTCAAGTCGAACGTGCTAGAGTTTGCCCGTGAGGCAGGTGCAACCTGGAAGACCCTGTCGGACGCACAGAAACAGGTAACTGCTCGTCTTCTCATCTCCGCCAATACGTCGCTGACTAGGCCGTGGCCCTCCAGAAATACAGCGATGCGTTCAATGAGGGCCTCAAAGAATATCATCGCCAGCTGGAGCAATGGGCTTCTGGAGTCTCGTACCCAACGCTCCGTGCTATTAACAGGAGGCGTCTGCAGAAGAAAAAGCGCAAGATCACCTTGCCAGGTCACACCGAATTCGTCAAACCTACCAACCCGTTCATTGTCTTCCTTGCTGATCAGCGCGCGTTGTCGGAAGAGTGGGAGGGCGCTCCTGAGGGTGGTCTACCCCGACAGCAGTGGTTCGTTAGCAAGACGGCCGCCAACTGGAGGGCGCTCCCAGATGCGCAGAAGCAGGTGCGTCTTGTCACGAACTGCTTTTTGCATCTCGCTTGACTGCTCTTTAGGTGTACAAGGACAGAGCCGCCAAGCACAACACTGCGTACCATGCACAGGCCGGTTCCGATGCACAGGCCAGTTCGAACTGAACATGGACGCGCTTCATTTTTCCTCTCTCTGAGCGCCGGTGGCCGCCCTTAAATTCTCTTTCTTTAAGCGCGAGTGATACCCTTTCTGTGGCTTACCGAAGATGATTATTATCCATAGGATGCGTAGTAATGTAGCCTACTCACGTATTACTGTGACATTCAACAGAGCACGGCCTGTCAAGTATACTCGCGTAGGTAGCAAAGAGAATACACAGATAGCATCACTCAGTCAACAGAACCATGCACAAAGCTAGAGACGATGGCCGGGCACGCCCCAGAATAGAATAGTGAGAACAGTGAAGCTGACCGTGATCATAAGGGAGACCCAAAGGGCTCGTCCAAGAAGCAATTTCTTGACGTAAGGCTCCCGAATCCGGATAAACCGGAAGGGTGTGGTTTCGGACTGGCCAAGGAAGATGAGGATGGGGTCAAGTTCATACTGATAGGAAATGAGAAAAAGAGCTGCGCATGCAAAAGGGATGAAGAGCTAGGAACGACGGTAAGCTGCCACTACACCCATACGACGCAGGCGGGGAACTCACAAAAAATCGCTTTGACTTGGGCTGAATATCCAGGAAGACCAGCGAAAAGGCACTGGCTAGACCGGCCCAAAGACAGAAGAGACCAAGGCACAGTCTGACGAAGGCGCTGACCGGCGTCAGATTGGCGAAAGCTTTGGCACGTAAAAACCGCGGGAACGCATCTTGTTCCATCGTTCTGAACACATATTCCTTCTGGGGGTGAAACATGTCTGGAACTTGCGCCAAAGCCGCACTCTCGACATCATAGTCAGGAGACGTGGGTCGTGGGAGTTCACGCGAACTGAGAGGGAACGAATTGACGCGCAAAGTGGATGGAAGGTAGATCTCTTTGTCGGTGCCCGGCATGAGATATCGAGCGTAAATGCGTTCAGCAGACGTAATCAAATCCATGCGCGTGATAGCAGCGTCGCGAGGTATGACCGTAGGAGCGCGGGACGCTCGTTTGTTCAGCGCTGCGACTCGCCGGAAAGAGAACGGAGTCGTGGAGCGTGGTGGAACATCTTCGCTCGCAGTAGAGTGCGGGTCATAGGGATTTGCGTTGTGAGGCGTCGTGGGTCTGGGGGTTGCAGTCCGCGAACCGGCCGCCAGAGCCGCCTTCTCCGTATCAGTGATGTTGGCGGTGCTTGCGGTGCTACGTTTGCCGTTGTGCACTCCCACCACATTCCCGTAAATACTGCCCCTTGTTCTGGCATAATCCCAGTATTGAGGCCAATCCTCCTTGATGGACCGTCCAGATTTTCGGACATCACGAAAATAGGCCCGGCAGAGATTCTCATGCTGCTGAACATCCAACCAGAAGTCTAGGACATCCTCGGCGTGTTCCCTCTGTAGAAACAGGCTGTCAATACGAATGCTCAGAACGTTTGTCTCGTTTAGAAGGTCGAAGTAACCCACTAGAACATGAAGAGATCGACAGGCGGTCGCGTTTTGCGGGCGAGCACTTCTTGGAAGGACGGAAGGCGATCTGCAGGCATTGTTGCAGAAACCTATTTGAAGAGGTAAGTACAACCAGGCTGGAGGCGTCGTGCGATACATAGCTCACCTGTGCGAGGAGTCGGCTAGAAAGACGAACAAAGAAGGCTTTGCAAAGAAGGTGCGGTATATACCTCGAACTCGAGGAGATGATAGTCGGTATAAGAGAGAGTAAGCAGAGATAGCGAGTGACGGTGGAAGAACAACAGTACGCGACCCTTTCGTCGCCGTTCGCGTTGGTATGGGGGGAAGGAAGCAAATCGACGTGGGCTCAAACGGTGCTGAACTGTCGCACCCTTCGTACGGTGTGGTGGCCACCGTACACATCGCTTTTAGAGAGACAAGGAGCCCTTTCGCCCCACAATGTCCGCCTTCGCAAAGGCTTTGACACCTGCATTACGAGAAGTACGTATACTCTGCTCCCAATCTGGCCAGGCATCGGCCGGCGTGAGGTGCGCTCTATCGTCTCAATCTCCCAACTTGGAATGCCACTCTGATGCCATTATACGCATTAGAGAATTCATACAATCCGCTTATCCTACAATTAAGAAAGCCAATCCGGATCTCCCTGTGCTTGTCCGCGAGGCCAACGGGACCCCCGCACGCGTGTTTGCCCGTTTTGGTAAACCTCTCTTGGAGCAAGCGTTGCTCTTGGTCGTACTCATTCCCACTCGCAGACAAAGGCGTGGAGAAGCACGTCAATGTCGATAACCTCAACGCATCGGATATTGAGCGGAAGGTCTCCGATCTACTCTCAAGCAGATAGTGATGGAGCTCAGTAGACACCCTGTTTGGACTATTGCGTATCCAGACTATACGTGTTCTTCTCCAACTACGGTGGAGGGAGCAGATCAGAGTTCGCACTGACTGGGGGCATATGTGACATACTTCGGTCTCCAGCATCCTCTGTACTCGTTCCAATTGCTCTATCTGCACAACCAGATGCGTCTCGTCCAAGTCTTGGATAATGAATTTCTCGGACTCGTCGAGCATCAGGAGAATCTGCTTGACCGCGGCGTCGCTGCGCAAGGGCATGACTACTTACCAATCGGGGCGGGGACGCATACGAACATACCACGTTAGAAGTGCGCCTAATGCTCATTGCAATGAGCAATGTGTATGTGCGATAGAAATGGTTTTTGCTGACCTTTGTATGCTTTCATGTCTTGGGAGGCAAGCGGGTGTCGAATGCGGGTCGCAGGCCGACTGACCGTCAGGGTGCTCGGAAATCTCATGCGTGCCACATTACTTGGACTAACAAAAACGTGCTGCAATGTGCCAGCAGACCTACCTGCTTACCTCCCGCTACCTCGATATTGCTACGGATTAGAGTCAACATGAGTGGACCTCCTGGTCGTATAATCAAGGCCGTCGAGGAAGTAACCAAACCGATGGAACCGAATCCGGTCGCTCAAGAGACAGCGGCTCTATCGGGCATCGAGGCAGCGAAGCAATTGGCCGCATACACGGCAGTGGATGAGCATGTGCTGCCTCATCACAAGGCAAGCATGACCGGTGCCGTAGTGGGAGTACTGGGCTTACATGGACTTAGCTCATCGGAATTGGATCTGGTGTGTTGCCTCGCTTCACCTGGCGAGATCGTCCCATTGACATATATGCCAGGGTCGACTGTGCCGTTCGTGGTGGAGCGCATCGTAGCTCAAGGCAAGGAGGTCAATCAGGGCAGAATCTTTGTCCCCACAGGATAGTGTGTCCGGCATCGTCAGGTGCTTTGGCTGATCCCTATATTAGGCTTCCAATCCAAGGAACTGATCGTCAACGCCGGCCTCATGCTCGGCGATGTAGACCAGTATCCCAATCTAGACGTTACGATCGATGGGGCGGACGAGTAAGCACGTCGCGAATAGCGAACGACGTACTCTGAAGCGATCATAGAGTGGACAAGGAGCTGAATGCCATTAAAGGAGGAGGTGCCTGTCACCTACGCGAGAAGGTGCTCGCGGAGGCTGCGGAAAGGTGCGTTGCTTGACTGCCCCCATGTCGGTTTAACCAAACGAGGTCGCAGCTTCATAATCGTAGCCGATTATAGAAAGAACTCTCAAACACTGGGAACCACGGTACGTACTACGTGACCTTACATGCATCGCTGACTGGTTACAACAACTCTTTAGTGGAAGCAAGGCGTCCCCATTGAAGTAGCCCCATTCGCTTACGTCAGATTGTTACAACACCTACATGCAATGGGCTCAAAGAACGCGGCTCTTCGAATGGCCAAAGCAAAAGCAGGTCCAGTTGTAACGGACAATGGCAACTTCGTGGTCGATGCCCCGTTCGACCAGTCCAAGTACGAGAGACCAGCAGAGGTGCGTGCACCTGTTTTGCACGCGCACCTGTCAGAGCTAACAACACTCACATCTAGATCTTGAAGGCAATCAAGATGCTGACGGGGGTGGTTGAAGTCGGTTTATTCTGCGGCATGGCTAAGGCGGCTTACTTCGGCAATCAGGTAAGCTGCCGTTGCTCTTTCCGGAACGATTGAATCCTTGAATCTGAATCAGGACGGCACCGTAACGATTAGGCTGGCGGATGGGACGGTGCAAACGAGAGTTGCATAGTTCCCACGATGCTTGGGCTCAGAGGAATAGATGTTCCGTCCTCACATTGGAAATACATGCGTTCTAAAATTGTCTCTCTGCCGGATGAGCATATGCTTGGGTTCACCGCTTAGCTCTGGCCATCGACATGCCATTTGTTCTTGTCGATGTGAATGTGGGTGACTCTTGAGCCTTCACCGGTCGCGCTGACCACGGCGTCTTCGCGCACGGCGTACTTTCAGCCAGCCGGGTAGACACTGCCGGTCTCGGACATTTTGCTCTGGCCTGTATATCGTTCTTTTCCCCATCACCTCCACGTTTCTCACATTTCTTGCCGGATTGTTTACATGACGCCTTGTGGACCGTCCTTGTTCTTCAGGATTGGATATGAAATGATTTGTAAGGGTATGGACATCCCACTGACTGCATACATACTCATGGTCAATAGCTATGTGAACAATATAACCAGGCCACGTTCAGAAGGTCCTTGTGAGCCATGCATGTTCTCCGAGGGCATAGCCGGCTTGTTACTGACTGCCTTGACCAGCTGAAGCGACAGCATCGCTAGAGGGAGGTGGCCATGCTCTATGATGGTTTTTGGACTAGAGATGTGCGTCTTACACTTGTATTTTGCAATGAAACAACATAGATCCCTGCATCTGCTGTGTTCCGTGGGCCCGCTGCTGGCTTTCAATGTGTCACAGTGCTCCGCTTGCACTGCAAGAATTACGTGCACATCATCTTGCAACTAACATTGACGACTGGCCACTGAGGACATGTTCTTAATCTTTGGATGGCACTTTTAAACACACTGTAGTTTGGCTCTTTTGTGCTTTATGAGAGAAGGTCAGGCTTATGATTTGTCCTATATCACAGCTTTGCCAGGCTGATATCTGCATGGGAGTCTATCCAGTGAATGGTTTATGTGTTATACCACTCTGTGAGACAAGAAATAAAGGTGAATGCACAGGTAATAGTTGAGGGGAGATGCTGAACTAGATGGGATGTAAATACAAGTATTGAGGTATGTATTTCTCCTTGACATGTTGTATATGAAGTAGCAATGAGAGTACCAGTACAAATAAGTCAGTCATGTTAGGCAGGGTCGTCTTGCTTTGCAGATTAAAACAGCAAGTGACACTCTGTGCAGGTCGCACCCATAGTGCAGCTTGTAGCTATGATTGCACTGAGCACAGCATGCCCCCATGTAGTAGTTCTACTACTGTCTGCAATGAAGAAGGAATATATTGAAGATGCACTTGTCTGCAAGGTAAGACTGAGGGAGGCAAAGAATTGCTTATGCCGCTGATTTTCTATGGCTGATTGATTATCAACAGCCGTTATCTCAATTGCTGTATTGTGCCGACGCTCGCAGAGAGACGGTCAAATTATCTCAAAAGATGGCATTACCTCCAGAAAAGCAACCCCGTGGTGTAGGGTAGCATGCATGGGGTAAGTGGTCCGTCTCAATGGGAAGACTAGAGAGGCTAACTATCGCCGATGCGTGTATGTGTTGCGGTTGCGTCGGGAAGATGGATGCGCAGCTTGCGACGATGTCCAAGTCGATCGCGATTTCATGCGGTAAAATGTTCCGAGTTGCGGGGCAAGCTGTAGAACAACGATTCTGAGTTCGGTTGACATGCTACTGCTCTGTGCACTTTGCTCGTCTCTGTGCGGTTGGCAATGCTGGGAACTTGGCGCCGATGATGTGAACTTCGGCTTCGTGTACAACTCCCATGCGGCGCGGCGGACGTTTGTTTCCGTCACAGGGTCGGACGGGGTATGGACCCTTGCGCGTTAAGAGTCGCAAATTCCTCGGAAATTTGCACCCGCTCAGGGAAAAAACAGGCGCGTAACAAGCGATTTGCGGCGTCATACGCTCGGTATCGGCGGCGTATGAAGCCAATCCTACTATTTATCGCGGGCTAACCCAGACCACAACGGTTATCTCTCACCTCCGCCTTTCCTCCCTTCCAACTCTTTTCCTATTCTGCTCGCCTTCACGCCACACTCAAGCTCATGTTTGGGTTACGGGGTATGTGATCCCCCTTGCCAGTTCGGCTGGGCAGAAAGGAAGAGCAGGGACTGATGATGTCATTGCTCTGCTGGAACCTGCAGCAACCACCAGGATTGCGGGCCGCAGTGTGCGGCTTCCAAGACCGCTCGTGCTAAATCAATACTCCGCAACTCTCTCTGCCATTGCACGCTCCTACGCGACATCGTCTGAGCCAGTCACCGTCGTGCGCTCGCAGTTCACCCGCTTCAATTGCACGGGAAAGACTAATTAGGCATCCTTCAGGTCCGACAGTCTCGGTGGCGATCTTTCCTGCAAACTATAGGACGAGTTACCCTTGCAACCGTCATCCTTTCCGCTGGTACTTTCATATATGGTAATGATCAACTTCGCCTGTGAGATAGCACGTTGACGAGGTTCTAGTCGCTCAAAGAGATCGTCACCCGGGCGAGCAACTGGATCATGATCCCTCCAAGAAGACAGTTGTGGTCCTGGGGAGTGGATGGGCGGCGACCTCCCTTCTGAAAAGGCTCGACACCGAGTACTACAACGTGGTTGTAATATCGCCCCACAACTACTTCCTCTTCACCCCCTTGCTGCCGTCAGTGTCGGTCGGAACGCTTGAGCCGAGGTCTATCATACAGCCCACCAGGTACATCACTCGCCACAAAAAGCGCCGTGTCGAGGTGTACGAAGGCGAAGCGAAGTCGGTAGACGTGAAAAATAAGACGGTGACTTTCGAGGACAACAGCGATATCAAAGGCGAAGTTTCAACAACTACTATGTAAGTTAAGCCATGTTTTACTGTCCTTTCTTGGTCTGGTCTCACAATGCAGCCCATATGACTACCTCATATATGCTGTGGGTGCTGAGGTATGCCTTGGCAGCCTTCCATATGAGCATTGTACCAACTTCGTTGTTCAGAATCAGACATTCGGCATCAAGGGTGTCCGAGAACATTCGTGTTTCCTGAAGGAACTTCCTGATGCGGAAAAGGTTGGTCATCTGCTTTCGCAAACCTAAGTCCCTCTGACTGTATCTGCCCTCAGCTCCGAGCTCGCTTGATGGATTGCGTTGAGACTGCTGCCTTCAAGGGACAAGCTCAGTCAGAGATTGACCGGTTGATGCACATCATCGTTGTCGGAGGGGGCCCAACGGGAGTCGAATTCGCGTAAGCTATGTTGGAACCCTAATATTCATTCGGCACTTATGGATAATGCAGGGGCGAGCTGCATGACTTTCTCGTGGTATGCACTACCCTCTCGTTACTTCCCATAGCTCACCGTCGTGACAGGATGACCTCCAAAGCTGGTACCCTGGTGTGTCCTTGATCTTCTACTCACCCTTCCCTTCCAGTCGATACACCGCTAACGTGCACCTGTTTTCTGTCCAACAGAACTGGCTAACCGCCTGCGAATCAGCCTGATCGAAGCATTGCCGAATGTTCTGCCCGTGTTCTCCAAGCAACTTATCCAATATACGGAATCCACATTTAAAGCCAACAAGATCGACATCTTGGTATGATCCTGTTCATCGTAGAGTTCCGTGAACTTACATGGCTTGCAAGACACGGACCATGGTTAAGGAAGTGAAGGAGAAGACCGTGGTTGTTCAAGACGAGAACAAGCAGCTGAAAGAAATACCCTATGGTCTCTTAGTGTGGGCGGCTGGTAACACATCGCGCCAGATCACTAGAGATCTGATGGCGCAGTTGCCTGAGGTGCAGAACCAGAGAAGGGGTTTACTTGTCGATGAACATCTCCGGCTCTTAGGAGCGGAAGGGGTCTTCGCCTTGGGTGATTGTACCGCTACTTCATACGCACCGACGTGAGTTTGGTGCGGGTTTTCAGATGCAGCGTGCTGAACCCCCCTCAGGGCGCAGGTAGCAAGTCAACAAGGAGCCTACATCGCTCGTGCACTTGAGGCCATGGCGAAGAAGGAGGAGCTGGAAGAGACATTACGCACACTTCGCACATCGTCGGATGCGAAGCCCGAGGACATCGAGGCTGTGGTCAAGCAAATCAATAAGGTCTCCAAAGCACTGAAGCCTTTCCACTATTCCCATCAAGGGAGTTTGGCGTACATTGGATCTGAGAAGGCAGTGGCCGACTTGCCTTTCTTTAACGGCAACGTAAGCAAATTCCAATTCCTGACACATAGGCTGACAGATAATCAGCTCGCGACTGGAGGGGTTGCCACATTCCTGTTCTGGCGGAGCGCATATATCTCCAATCTTCTCTCCGCTCGTAATAGGTTCCTCGTTCTTAACGATTGGATGAAAGTCAAGCTTTTCGGAAGGTGAGTACTGTGGTCGCAGAAGGTCAAGGGCCCACGCTAAGGATTCTATCAGGGACGTGAGTCGTGAGTAGATTAGAAGAGCATCAGTCGAATTTGATGCGACGAGGGGCTTTCGACATTATGACCTCCGCCATGGCGATAACTAAGCTAATACTCAGCGTATCATTACAATTAATGACCACATAGACGCGTTCCTGCAGCTTCGAATCTGTGCATGACCACACGTGCATAACAAGACTGTAAATTTCTCCCATTTCAGGGTCCAAGGGTCTTGCTCGTTTTAGAAACAAGAACAACCGAGTCAGCCGCTCGACACGTCCTTTGCCGGCCGAATTCTGCCCATTACGTGCATGCATTCTTGCATTACGAGGCATACTTAAGTTCGAGTAACTGGCTGCTGTCCTACATCCTCCCTCGTGTGGAACGACCCCCATCGTCAAGATGCTGCCCAATCAAACCCCCGACTTGCACAAGGTTTCAATCTTTGGAGAAGAATCCATACATTGCGGCTTCCACTTGATACCGTATATCGCTCACACCGCGGTGACGACCTTGGCCTCATCGACATATGTGCTTGTCACCGACACTCGTGTAGCCGAGCTGCACTTGGCTGCCTTCCAAAGCGCTTTCGCAACCGAGATCGCCGCGATTCCAGCGGAGAAACGGCCTCGCTTCTTATGCCACCTCATTCCGCCAGGCGAAACTTCCAAATCTAGGGAAGGGAAGGCAGAGATTGAAGATTTCTTGCTAGCCAATGCATGCACAAGGGATACTGTTATGCTGGCTTTGGGAGGGGGCGTGGTCGGCGATCTTGTGGGTTTTGTTGCCGCCACATTGTGAGCCGATAACTTGATGCCGTGCCGCATCGAGCTCTAACGTCCTTATAGCATGCGGGGCGTCCGATTTGTACAGATCCCCACAACACTCCTAGCCATGGTTGATTCGAGCGTTGGCGGAAAGACTGCCATAGATACTCCCCACGGCAAGAACACGATCGGCGCATTCTGGCAGCCCGAATTCATCTTCATAGACGTGGCCTTTCTTGAGACCCTGCCGCTGCGCGAGTTTGCAAACGGAATGGCAGAAGTGATTAAGGTGCGTTCGCAAGTAGCACAAGTGCCAGGGATCCCTCACTCACACGAATCAGACAGCCGCTATCTGGGACGAGAGAGAGTTCGCAACGCTGGAAGCCAGATCTGTGGAGATCACGTCTGCAGTCCAGACCGAAACATTCAAGAATGCCTTCGCTGGACGCGTGACGTCTAGTCGCTCGCAGTCACAGACACTCCTTCTGTCGGTCATCGTGGGCTCTATCTCAGTGAAAGCGCACATTGTCACCATTGACGAGCGCGAAACCGGATTACGAAACTTGGTCAACTTCGGACATACCATCGGACATGCGATTGAGGCTGTCCTAACGCCGACCATTCTCCATGGAGAGTGTGTTAGCATTGGCATGATCCTAGAAGCCGAGGTCGCGCGCCAGATGGGAGTGCTGAACCAAGTTGCTGTTGGGCGCTTGGCTCGCTGCCTCAAAGCATACAATCTGCCAATTTCGCTCGCCGATACGCGGATCACAGCAGTCCCAACCGCAAGGCACCTGACGGCGGACCGACTTCTTGACATCATGAAGATCGATAAGAAGAATAGCGGGCCCGCGAAGAAGATCGTGATTCTTTCCCGGATAGGGGCTACGTACGAACCAAAGGCTACCGTCGTCTCTGACACGAGGATACGCAATGTCCTGTCTGAGGCGATAACTGTCATCCCGGGCCTGCCTCGGAAAAGCCCAGTGAGAATGGAAACTCCAGGTAGCAAGAGTATTTCCAATCGCGCATTGGTGCTGGCAGCTCTGGGCCGAGGTACCTGCCGCCTGAAAAACCTGCTGCACTCGGACGATACACAGGTCATGATGCAGGCTTTGATTGATCTACATGTAGGTGTTTAATTTTCCCTGATCAGTAACAGCCGATAATCGCGTTCCTAGGGCGCCACATTCTCCTGGGAAGACAATGGTGACACGCTCGTTGTAGAAGGAGGAGGAGGATTGCTGGCTGTGCCATCATCGGGAAAGGAGATCTACCTTCAAAATGCTGGTACTGCCGCGCGGTTCCTTACCACCGTTTGCACGCTTGTCAAGTCGGACAAGCCTGGCGCCGCTACGATTATCACCGGCAATGCGCGCATGAAGCAACGTCCGTGTGGTCCTTTGGTCGATGCCCTCCGCGCGAGTGGCAATCCGATCGAATACTGCGAGAATGAGGGGTCCCTTCCCCTCTCGATTGCTGCCACACCAGATGGTATGCGGGGTGGTCATATTCGCCTGGCAGCCAGCATTTCTAGCCAATATGTATCGTCCATCTTGTTGTGTGCACCATACGCATCCACGCCCGTCGTTCTGGAACTCGTCGGGGGACAAGTCATCTCGCAACCTTACATCGACATGACTGTTGGGGTGATGAAATCATTTGGCATCTGTGTCACGCGGGACACCGACGCTTCCGGCAATCTAATGGATGTCTACAGGATTCCAACCGGGCACTATAGGAATCCACCTGAGTACACTATCGAATCAGACGCAAGTAGCGCGACTTATCCCTTGGCTATTGCAGCCATAACCGGCACGACTTGTACCATCACCGGAATTGGTTCTGCTTCGCTACAGGGTGATGCGGGCTTTGCAAAAGAGGTGCTCGAACCAATGGGATGCAACGTCGTACAGACTGAGAACGAAACCACCGTCACAGGTCCCCCGATCGGCTATCTGCGTGCCCTTGGATATGTGGACATGGAACCCATGACCGATGCCTTTCTCACCGCGTCAGTACTGGCAGCTGTTGCAACTAGACCCCCCCTTCCGGAAAGAGCTCTGGAGGGCGTACCTGAAAACACAACTCGGATTCTTGGAATCGCTAATCAAAGGGTCAAGGAATGCAATCGGATCAGGGCAATGATGGACGAACTTGGTGAGTGTTCAGCCATACACTCGTTTGACAGAAGCTGACCTGATATCTACTAGCGAAATTTGGCGTTTCAACGAAGGAACTCGACGACGGGCTGGAAATTTACGGCAAGCCGATCGTAGAGTTACGGCAAGGAGCAAGCGTGCATTGCTATGACGATCATCGTGTCGCTATGGCATTCAGCGTCATCGCTACCGTTGTGCAAAGAACCATTATTGAGGAAAAGCGCTGTGTGGCAAAGACCTGGCCAAACTGGTGGGACGATCTCGAAAATAAGGTGCGAAATGCTTGCTAGAAGAGCACATCCAGCTGTTGATGTCTAATTTCTTTTTGTGTTTAGATTGGATTGTCCACCGAAGGTGTGGAATTGCGGATTAACGCTGGCCCGTCTCTGCACCAGACGCCCAGCAGCGAAGCTTCCGTCTTCCTAACAGGCATGCGAGGTGCAGGGAAAACATACATTGGCACCCTGGCAGCCGCCGCTCTAGGCTGGGAATTCACGGATGCGGACGCCGTTTTCGAGGCAAAGCATGGAATGCTGGTATCAGAATTTGTGCAACGCAGAGGTTGGTCGGCATTTCGAGAATCAGAATATCAAGTTCTGCAGGAACTGCTTCAAACAAAAGGACGGAAGAACATTATCAGCCTAGGAGGCGGCATTGTAGAAACGGCGTCAGCTCGCGACGCGCTGAAGGCCTATGCAGACACGCGGGGACCTGTCGTGCACGTCGTCCGGGACATCGATGAAATTGTGCAGTATCTCGCAAACGAGACTTCAAGGCCTGCATACGGTGAAGCCATCGAGGAGGTATTCCGCCGTCGGCAACCCTGGTACGCTGCAGTGTCCAGTCACGAGTTCATCAGCTTCACGGACCCGAAGAAGTCAACCCGGTCTGCCCCCAACGGATCTCACGGCAACGCCAAGGTCAGCACAGCAGACAACGAGAACCACACCCAAGTGCACCCAATTACGAAGCCCGGCATTACGACCGCTGTGGAGGCCGAGGTTAACCGCTTCTTCGGGCATGTCACTGGGCTGCACCCTAACCTCGCGCAAAATGTACAGCGAGGGAAGCGCTCGTACTTTCTATCCCTGACATTCCCGGATCTCACCCCCGCTCTGCCTTCACTGGAGGAGCTGACTGTCGGTGTGGACGCTGTCGAAGTACGAGCCGACTTGCTCTCCCCCTTGGGTACGACAGTGAATAGTCCCAGTATCCCTCCCAGAGTTTACGTTGCCACGCAACTCGCAGCCTTGCGCCAAAGGACAACCTTACCTGTCGTATTTACGTTGCGCAGCGTCTCCCATGGTGGGATGTTCCCCGATTCGGCGGTAGAAGAGGCTTTCGATCTTTTTGAACTCGCTTTGCGGTCGGCCTGCGAATACGTTGATCTGGAAATCTCATGGCCCACGGACAAAATCCACCAGCTGTGTTCGAGGAAGGGCAAGTCGCAAATCATCGCTTCATGGCACGACTGGACCGGAAATATGAAGTGGCTCAGCCCAGACGTCAAGCAGAAGTACGATGTCGCAGCAGAGTTCGGCGACATTGTCAAGATAGTTGGCACGGCAAGCGACTTGGATGACAATATCGACTTGCAACTTTTTATCCGTTCTCTTGACAGTACATCAACGAAACCGATTCTGGCGATTAACATGGGCGAAGCAGGGAAGATGTCGCGCATTCTAAACGCAACTCTCAGCCCTGTGACACACCGGCTTCTTCCGTCGACGGCCGCACCTGGGCAGCTATCATTCCCGGAAATACAGCGAGCTCTGCATCTTATGGGTCAACTACCCAAGCAGCGATTCTATCTCTTCGGAACGCCTATTGCTCATTCTATGTCCCCAACGATACACAACACAGGCTTCGCCGCTCTTGGTCTACCGCATCGCTATGAACTGCTAGAAACCCCGTCAATCGACGATAGGATCAAAGCTGCTATTGCAGCCCCTGATTTCGGCGGTGCTTCTGTTACCATTCCGCACAAGCTGGACATTATTCCCCTGATTGATAAGCTATCTGAAGAGGCTCGAACAATCGGAGCGGTCAACACCGTCATAGTGAGTCAACGGTCCGACGGCACACGCGAACTATCAGGCGACAATACTGACTGGGCGGCCATCAACAACATAGTCATACGCCATTTGAGAGGTGCATCTCCAGCACTGCCGCGCGGCTTAATTATCGGAGCCGGCGGTACTGCGCGAGCCGCCGTCTACGCTCTCCATCGTGCTCGAATCAATCATATCTATCTGTTCAACCGAACCAAGTTGTCTGCAAGCGCTTTGGCGGCGTCGTTCCCTTCGGGATATAACATCCAGGTTCTCGACAATCTGGGAAGTTTCCCCGTGGGCGCTCCATCGGTAATTGTGTCAACCATCCCTGCAACGGCGACTAGCCTTGAGCAAGGTGTCGAGGGCGCCTTACACCTTCCTGCTTCCATGTTTGTGGCGCCAACCGGGGTAGTGATTGACATGGCCTACAAACCTGCGGAAACGCCCTTGCTCCGTCTTGCCAAGCACGTTGCTCCTTCATGGATCGCAGTCACCGGTCTCTCTGTATTACTAGAGCAAGGCTATCGGCAGTTCGAAATTTGGACCGGGAGACGCGCGCCTCGTTCCATAATTGAGCAGGAGGTGTCAGCTAGATATTCGTCGTAGGCACTATAGGTACACTCCCAGCCGTTATACAGGGTTTGTTTCCTCCCATCCCTGCTTTGTGTCTAAGCGCCAATGTTCCCTGCCCTCGCTCTGGTCTGTTTCTCCAACAAACGTCTAAAAGAATATCAGCCTGATGCGACTGAAGAAGGCAAGAACACAAACGCACTTCCGGGCTGCTAAGATCATTTGAGCTTTTCTCTCCGCAAGACTTGCCTGCCTTTGTTCTGGCGTTGCCTCCCACGCAGCCTTGGGAATCGTGGTAGACTCCGATGACGTTCCGGCATCTCCCAGTCTACTTTCTAGATGAAAGCGTCTAATCAAGCTAGCCGTTTTTGGAGCGACCGTCGAGCCTGTGGACGGTCGCTGCGCAGCGGGATGTGTCGAAGCGGCCTGAGCAGGAGTCTGCCGTATGTATGTTGGCGGGGGCTGAAATCAGCGGTTAAACGAGCAGCGATACGGCAGCGATACTCTACGTACAGCAGGGAGAAACCCCTTCTCAAGCACGGTGTTTACAGTCCTCTCGGTACTTCCGGTCCTCAGTAGATCATATCGAATGTTGTCTCTGCAGGGGAGATGCATATTCAGCATCCTTCGAACGGGCGTGGGCCGCACGTACTCAGGGATGTCGGGGAACATGGCTGACACCGTCTGGACCTGGTCCCGGTGTGTCAACATACGACATTCTGCTGAGGGATAGTCGTACTTGCCATCTCAGTTGTGACCGCTCTAGGGCGGAAACCAAGCGTTGCGGCGGTGTTCACATCGGTGAGAGAGCGTGCACTAGTTGAGCTTGCCTGAGCGTTCGAGCCTTGGGTTCATTAGTTGGAGCAATGCAGCCCGAGGAGATGGTCTCACTGGAGGAAAATAACCATCGGTAAGAGACGTATACGATGATAACGGCGACAAGAATGTAGAACAAATCTTCCATTGGCGACAAGTTGGTTGACCAAGGAGACGACCCAAAATCCCAGGGAGAGCGGTGGGATGGATCCCTAGTCAGGGCAGATACAGAGGCGCGCTGAACCGTCCGAAGCAGCCGGGGGTCACGCAAATTAATGTAACAGCTCGGCAATTCACAGCTCCGCGGGCATTCGTGCGCATTGATTACTAGGTGCGAAAGAATAGTGAATCTCGTATTACAGCATACCCATACCCCATTGTCCACGGGTTCTGTCCGGGCTCATCCACAAGTCTCTCTTTCTCCGCATGCGGGGCCGAATCCTTGAATACCATTCCCATGCAAGTCGAATCAACTCTCCATCCGCGGCAAAAGGGGTAGGGATTTCTGAATAGTTTGGTCTGGCAGTCGGGTGGCGGACATAAACAGTTGAACATGTCGGGAAGTTGACCTCAAGATAGGCAGGGACAAATAGGAACGGTGCAGCGTAGGGGGGGAGGTGAAAGACCGAGCCGTTGTCGTGCACTATGGATGCGGGGGTCGTCGGGACCAACTTCGACGCCGAGCTGTGCTTCTCACGATCTCCTACCACATGTTCTTCCAAGTTTGGCTTCTCAGAGGGGGAAGATCTGCTATGGGAGACCTTGCCGTGCGACTCCGCACCGTCGGACGTCGCGTCTGCGATGGCGCCCTGGCGTTCCAGAGAGTCAGAGGGTGGGGGTGTGCCTGTGGCTTCTCGCTTGGGCATTGTCATTGATGCAACGGTACCGTAGAGGAAGGTGTCCTTCAAGGCATTCGGGCTCAGAAAGCGGATTGCGGAAGGGTTTACGGAGACCATGTCGCCAGGATTCATACGCGTATTCGGATTGTTATGCTACTCGTTGCTGTCAGCTGGGTCCCCCACAGTAGAAGAAACGAGTACGCGCCTCTATCCCGTTGAGCTTCACCATCCCCCGTATGACCATGTGTCGTGCATGGTATACGCTTTGTGCGAGGCATGAGCGAAAAATAACCACGTCCAAACGCCTCTCAAGCTCGCTCAGGAACAAGCTTCCAACTGGAATTTTACCCCCCTCTTCCTCCTCCTTGATCTGATCTGATTCGTTTTTGGCAACATCGCGGGGTCTTTGCAAGAGTGTCGCAATGTCCGTCCCTTTGACATTGGTATTCCGGCCATGCCTCTGGCGAGCACGAACGTCCGGAAGGGAGGCCGGAAGGTACCACCGCTTGAATTTGCGTTCGCCAACAAAGTCTCCGTGATAACCCCGGACCAGTCGCTTTGCTATCCATCGCTGTCCGAAGAGGGGCTTATCAGTCTTGGTGAAATGCGCGTCTCCCGCAAGATAGCCGAACGTGCGCAGCCAGATGATGAAGAGATTGTGGGACGACCAGCTCTGGTTGGACGATGAGCCTTGACCAGCACGAAGGATGAACGCCGGTGTACTTACCATTCGAGGGAGGGCCCTAGCCGTACTGTAGACCTTGCTGTCCCTCATTCTCAGCTCCCTTCACCTTCAACAACGACGTCGAGAGGAGGACGAGGGTAAAAGGTGAAAGAAAGGTGTAGTGCTGAGGTCGGTGACAAGGAACAGTGTATCCAACAGACTCACTACGCAAAAATTAGATCCGCTCAGGGATCACTGCCTGCCCCGATTATTAGGCTGGGCTAACTACTTACTGTACTACTTACTCGGTAGTACTGACTAACGGAACGGCGTTAACAATGCCTAGTCAAAGATAGAGCGTGTGGATACTGCAAGTTATCTCTCAAATGAATACCAACATTTACTATGAGCGGACTCATCACTGAATGCATGACAATTATGACAATCCATGACAATCCATAAGTTTGTTACATCCTGTTCGTTCTGGAACTATCATTATCGGCAGTCACATCTTCTTTAGCATGGTGCGGCCAAATTCAGTTCTCTGGGGTCGCACATTTGAATTTCGCTATCGTCGGAAAGGCTGTCATGTTGTTCATCGTCCTGGGTAAGATCCACAAGCCCAGAAATCTCTTGCGAGGCAGGATCGTCGCTGGAAAATCTTGATGCTGGAGATCGCATTTGTAACGACCACGGCAGCGACGAGTGGAACGTTCCAAGTGCAGCAGCATGCGATTGGAGAGGAACAAATGCCGCTAGAAAGGCCGACACTTTGCCGCTTTCTGGCAGAAGGGGGAGATCTGACACGGTCTGGACACTTCTGTCGGCCGTCCTTCTGTTGAAGCAGTCCGAGAACCTATCTTTACGGCCTCGTCTCGAGCGAAGTTCGCCTATTTTTACAATCGGGTGCTGCCTGAACCGAGGTGGATGACCGCATGCCGTCATCAGGAAACATTTTTCGAGCAGTGGTTTCCTAGCCGGGGGCAAAAAGCCAACTGGCGAGATGTTAGCTTCGAAGTTCAGAAGACAGATATAGGGACGCACAGCGCGGTCGAGGTCTAAGGTCGAGAACAGGACCATAGAAACTGTCCCAATCCAAATGCAGGCGAACGCAAGTTACATCCAATTTCTCGGGCCCATTGTTCCACGGTGCTAGATAGATATCCACTAGCTTCATGAGGTCGCGATAAAACCGCCTGATGAGCGTGGCAATCCAAAGATTCACAACGTCTCGATCTTGAGAGCACAAGCCGCCGATATAGCTCTCGAAAATGTCCGAGTATGCTTTTATACACGGACTCAACCGATCCATTCCCTGAACAAGCGGCTGGAGTGGAGGATCCATCTCTTCATCAAGGCCGAGTGACAACGAGATGATCATTTGGCACCATCTGCATTCGAATACCTCGCGAAGATCCTTTCCGAGCGTTGAGAATCGATCTAACAAGTCAGTTCAAGAGATACACACATGCAAGAGTTGCGGATCGGCACCCACGCAGTCTACCGTGTTTTCGTAGAGGTACTGCGTGACTTGCGTCTTGAGTGCATCATCGCCTATCCAAGCCATACGGCCTAGCAAGAGCTGGTGAGGTCGGCTCATACACGCTGCGAGAGGCCCGACGGCTCACTGAAACTGTCTACAAACTTGTCCGAGCTTCGCCTATGTTGCCAGATATTGTAGCGTTCCCGGTCAGTCATCCACGGCAAAGGCTCCACCATCTCTATACAAGGGTGTGTAAACATGGATAAGAACCCGTTCAGACAACTGGGTGGCAGCCGAGTGCGGGGAGAGGGACGGAGTGTGTGGTCGGTAACGCAGGTGAGGATGGGGGAGGTTAAGAGGTGCAGTGTGCTTGCCATATGGAGCGGCGATGGATGCGGCGATAGAATCATGATTCGGGTGCGTGTTGAATAATAAGAAAAGCAGATTGAGTGCGGCAACGTGGTCAAAGAAGCATAATAATTCTTTAGCTAACTGATACTTCGGCAGCCGTTCCTTTTGTTCCCTAGCTGCCGCCCCCGCTTTGAGCACTGCTAAACGCCACGCTGTAATCCGAGTTTCCAACCCGCAGACATTCCGCACCTTTCACACGCGCCTCACAGTAACCTAGTCCCAATATCTCCTCTTCAAGCTTCGTATCGTCTGGCTGCCACTCAGAGTGGGCGCACTTGTCATGAAGACCATCGCCATCGCCTTTCTGACGGTCGGTGAGCTCGCCCCAGCAACCGTCCAGAAATATGGCCACCTCGTCGACCTGTTTCGTGGCTTATTCTCCCGATCCAATCCAACGTCCAGCAAGCCTAACACAGACAATGTACAGGTTGTCATTGATGAATGGAACGTGAGAGAGGGAGAATGGCCAACTCCGACGGACTTGGACAGATACCAAGCTCTTCTTATCCCGGGCTCAGGTAAGCCTTCACTGTTCTGGTTGACTACTTGTCATCGTCTCATGGGCAAGCAGCTGCGTGTGCGTTCGACGACGCTCTCCCCTGGTTACAACCTTTGCTCGCCTTGATACGCTCTACATACCACAACAAACCACAGATCAAGATATTTGGTATTTGTTTCGGACATCAAGCTGTCGCCAGGGCTTTGGGAGCTGAATGTGTAAAGAATGAGAAGGGTTGGGAGATAGGAGTAGCAAACGTGACGCTGTCCCCAGTAGGAAAGGCACTGTTTCAGAGGGACACCCTGGTATGCCTCGTCTGCAAGCCGTACTTCATTTGCACACTAAGCCGCTTGCACAGAGAATACAGCAGATGCATCGCGATCATGTGCCGGCATTGCCCACAACTGAGGGGTTCGAAGTTCTCGGCTCGACGGACATCTCACCCATCCAAGGCTTCGTGAACTATTATGCAGGCACAAGAGATGTGCATGTCTTTACACTACAAGGTCATCCAGAGTTCAGCCTCGGTTGGGATATCATCACTAGAATCATAGAAGATCGCGAAGCGAACGGCGTGTTTGATCGGCAATTGGCACAGACGGGACGGCAGTTAGCCATGCAGGAGAGCGAGGGCATATCTGTTGTCGGACCGCTCCTATGGAAGATATTGGGGGTGTTGTCATAACAAAGGATCCGCCACGTCGATAGGTTATAGATTGGATGATGCTATTGTACAATGTCATGTCTTGAACACGATAATGAGAATGAGGAGAACGAATATCAGCAGTCCGATAGACCACGCAGATGCTGATCAGGATAGTCAGCACGATTTCTGCTGCTGATAACACCACCGATGCTCACCATTGTTCCTCGCACCGTTGGCTACCCTATCAAGCCTCCTCCTAGCTCGAGCAAGGTTACTGTCCGTTTGGTCCACGTCGTGATCTAGTTCTTCGAGGAGTCCTGTATGTACATCGAGTTCCGACCCAATCTGCAATCCAAGTTCATGCTGTCGTCTTATTGAGTTTGCCAGATGGTCGAGATGCTCGTCTTGCTCATCCAAGAGACGAGACTGGACTTGCATCTCCGCACGTGGGGAGAACGTAGGCGAGGGAGGTGGAGAATCACGAAAGGGGATGGCCAGATCTCTCTCCTGTCGGTGACCACCTTCTTGCCCGGCAGGCTGTAGTTCCCTTGACATGGCGGAGTTGGGAGGGGGCAAGTCAATGCCGTCCCAAGAAGAGCCCAACATGGTCCTCATGCGCTTCCAGCCTTCCCTCAGCTCGCTAGTGTCTGGCGGGTCTGATCGTTCCTCGAGCTCTAGGATACCGTTCACAAGCGCCGCCGCATTCGTGTTGATCTGCGATGCAAGCGATGGAGGAACTGGTTGAGGCGGCACAGCGGACAGCAAGCGATTTCTGTCCAATATCAAAGGCAATGTACGGGATATAAGAAGAGTTAGGCGAGTTGGTGTTGCGGGCTGTGGTGGGGGGGGCATAGTCGGTTGCAAGCAGCGTTAACTCCCTTCGTTCAGGGATCAGTCAATCACTTCAAGTTCATCCATACCAAAAGTGGCGTGGACTCTGGTGTTCGCGCAACTATTGATTATGGTGGCCTCTCCGGGACGCAATGCTGCGGTGACCCACGAAACACGAAACATGCACATTCTGCACAGGACAGAATCCGCTGAACGGCCATCTGCGCATGCTAACTGTCGGGTAAGAGTATGTAGCCCTCCAAACAAGGCGCTATCTACACCTCTACCTCCCTCCTCGCATTCGTGGTACCCCATGCGACTCGGGCTGATCGAGTGCCGCCGGCGCGTGACTGGATCGGCGCCGAGTCCGTCTTCTCTGACTGCCCTTGGATGCTTGCGCCCGCCGCGGCGCCTACTGCAGGCTTTGTGATGGGGAGCGGCTGGCTGCGAAGGTTGTCGAATACTCGTTGCGCGTGCTCAATGTTACGAATGAACCAGCCACCATATCTCCGCCCGACGGTGGATTCGGCAATGTGTACAGTATTCTGTCGATTTGGTCAGCGCGACGCCAAGTCAGGAAATAGGCAGCGTGACAGACCTCTTCAATTGCGAAGTCCAGATCAGTGGTGGTTACAGTTTCTCCTTCGAGCAGACTTCCTGCCGCGTTTGGCGGATGTGTAACACTCCTTGAGCATTGTTTCATCACCATCATTTGTTGGACCAATTCTTCCTCATCCGCGTCCAAAAAGTTCGATAGTTTCCCAGCGTCCAGAGAAGTATAGAGTTTCAGGAAGCTGCGCAGAGTCGGAACAGCTTCTTGCGCGCGTACGTCCGAGAGGAACAACGCAAGGTGTCGTTGCAGAGGGTCGGCAGGGGGTTCTTCAAGCCAAGCGGCAAGTTGCGCCTCGTTTTCGTACGGTGGCGGGTTCGCGGCAATGAATTTCGGACAGGCATACGTGAATAGCTCTTCGAAAGCTTGCAGGCTATCGGGACTGCATGGTATGAGCACATCTGCGCACACCTCAAGGCAACAAGCTCTCACCCTTGCATCATCTTGGTGTACTGCTCGCCGTACTTCTCCTTCACAGTGTTCATCATGTTATCGTCCAGACGAGAAGGGGACAATGCACTACATATAGCGAGTAGTGCGTACATGCGGTCGCCGGTCTTGTTAACCTGGTCATACTGATAGCTTCGGGTGTGATACTGGCGCATGCGGTTGATAAAGTTGAGGATGGTTACAAACATGCGAATGGCATCCGCGTGTCGGCGCAACATAAGATAGCAAAACCCAACGTAATAGTAAGTGGCGACGTGGCACGCAGTCACGCGAGCAAGGGGGGCCTGCAGCCAGCGTAAGCAGCATGTTCACATACAAGGATGAAATCTAACCTTTTGCGACAACTCCACGTTATCCATGACCTTAAGGGCTAATGTATAGTCACCCAACAAAGTATGCACCCGAAGTAGGCCAATGATGCTGAAATATCCTAGCATGCGATACAGAGGACGCATGCCGTACTCGCCGACCAACTCCCTGATACCCGGTTAGCCAGCTGCATCCCGTACTATCAGGTGTCCACGCATACGCTACCGTTTCAGCGCTTTCACCAGCCTGTGTCGCCTTCAGATACTCCACAATTTGGGACTTTTGAATGAGCGAGTAGAGAACGTTGAGCACACTGTAGCAGCTCCATATCTGAAAAGGTCAGCAAGAACTTTATGTCTTCATTTCGCATGCCCACCTGCGCTCCTTCAGCAGCAAGCATGGCCAGCTCATCTTCGTTCTTTGAGCCAACCTTATGCCTCCACGTACAGAAGGACTGGAATTGGTAGATAAATTCATCGATGATATCCCAAAGCCATTGTTCAGGCAGATCCAGAGGTGCCGGTCCTTCCGAATTGAGCAAGTAGTTGAACAATTCGCACGAGTTCTCGTAAGAATGAAACCGATCATCGATATTCGGGGAGAGTCGAGAATACACATGGCTCAACCGGATTCAGCGCTTGAGCAGAGCCGCTTGATGGAGGTACTTACCGATAATAAAGTTCCCTGTAGAGGATGAGAAAGATGGGGTCATCCCCAACAAGTGGCGAAATGGTTTCTGCTTCGGGCCATTCTGTTTTAGCGTAGAACTTTTCAGTCAGCCGATTCCAGCCGCTCTCATATGCCAGACTGATTTCGGCTAGATTTCCGTCACGTATGGATTGATGGAAATGGACGATAAACTGGAAGTCACCGTCAGCGCTGTAGGGTGGATACGATGACAGTACTCACCCTCTTCACCGCGTCAGGAACACCGTCCAGCGCTTGCTGCTGCTGAGCCAGCTGCATCTGCATGGCTGCGAGCGTAGCCTGATCGAGCTGTACCTGGTCTGGTACATCTATGTCAGACCCAGTCGACGACAGCGTTCCAAAGGCTTCCTGCTGACCGTCGTACAAGCCAGGAGCATTGCTCTGGACATAATTGCCGATTGCAAAATCCAAGTTATCTCCCAAATCCTCATCCAGCTCCTGCTCATAGATATTTGTCTGTGCCATCCCGTGTCGTTCCTGAGATCACCGACGTGGCCGAACAAAAGACGAGTGTAGGAAAGCGTTCGAGTCGGCGGCGGTCACCCAGTCGAACGCGAGCGTTACAATTAATGCTGTTCAGGAATTTTGGCAAGGGTCGCTTTTGCTTCCGCCCATAACTGCGGATAACTTGATTATAATAAGAAACGGTCACATTTGGCATGGAGATGGCTGCTACACAACATCGAATCAATCCTACTGTACTAAGGTTCTGCATCAAGCCGGTTCAATGCGGAGGATCTCGAACGGTCAGCATGAATGGATGCTGGCCTATCAGTATCGGAACCAGTGCTCGGTCGTCCATCACTGTGAAAGTCGGTACGACGGGGCGCTATAACATTGATTCTTAATCAGAATGTGGCCTGTTTGAACAGCATACATTCAGCCCTTTCGCTTGCGCGTACGGCCAGTTGAGGACGCGCGTGGAAGGGAAGGACCAAGGCAGAGAGAACCTCGAGCTGTGTTCGCGAGATCACGAGTCACCCGGCTAATCGGTACTTCCGATCTACTGGACTGCTATAATAAACTAGGAGCTAACCCTTGTCGATGCGAGCCCTCCACAGCTGGCCACTCTCGATTTTCGCCATGCCATACACTGCGTCCAGTGCCTTCTTCGAGGTCTTATCACAATGGGGAATAACCCATTGTTTCGTGAACCTGGGATGTGAGTTGAACAACGGCCCATGAGCGCATATGGTGTTGAGCATGTCTTGCAGCGGATCATCCAAGTCTGATCGAAGCCATTGCTGAAGCGAGAGTTCACGGACGAAAGATCCCACAGATCATAAGTATGCTGCATATTCATTCCCAGCTCTCCGATCCACCCACTCATGCTCTCTCTTAGCCGCCCCTCACGAAGCGAGTTACGCCATTGTCAAGCGATGAGATGCACGTCTAATCTCCTGTAGTTTGTTGCTCTCTCTGCGGCCCAGGGTTTTTTCCAAGCCACCGGCAAGGTAGCCGCTGTGATTCTTCATGGTATGACGTCCCTCGCCGGCTATCGATGCTAAGACGAAAGCCATGCCAGTGGATGTGGGTTTGCAAAATGCAGGTGGAGCTATCCACAATCTATATAGATCTCGCACGCCCAGTCTCATCTTTGCTGGATTGAGCCCGCTCACACAAGAGGATGAACTCCGCGGCAGTCGAAACGAATTCATTCATTGGGTAAGCTATTGATTGTTTCTGTGTATGTCTATTTACCTTCCGCAGATACAAGATAATCACAACCAAGCCGGCATAGTTCGGGACTACAGCAAGTTTACCTATGAAATAAGGTCTCAGCAGTGGTGTTGCTCCAGGACGTTCAGCTGACGTTCTTTCAGGACAGGTCGTAATATCGGTCAAGTCATGTCCAGAGCTTTGCAAATTGCTACCAGCGAACCGATGGGACCCGTATACCTTTTAGGTGCTCGAGAGGTGATGGAAGAAGAAGTTACTGCTCCTTCTCTCGACTTGTCGCATTGGCTGCCTGTGCCCGCTCCCGCTCTTCCACCATCCGCTGCGTCCGAGATAGCCACATTGCTCAGCGAATCTCAGTATCCGGTCATCCTAACCACCACCCTTGGTCGGGATCTGGCCGCAGTTCGAGAATTAGTGCGGCTTGCTGAAGCGCTTTCCATCACGGTTCTTGAGGCAACACCTTTCATCGCCAACTTTCCGCCTGACCACGACCTATACGCCGGCGTGCATTGGAGCGGACAAGGTCAGAATGAGCTAATCGCAAAGGCCGATGTCATCGTCATAATGGATTCCGACGTTCCTTGGCATGTGGTTCCCCTGTGCATGCTCCGGAAATGCTCGTTGACCAGCTCACAGGATTCCTCACGAAAATAAACCGAATCCTGAGGCTACGATCATCCACATCGATGTCGACCCGCTTAAGAGCGGTACGTGCGGAACCCTCGTGGCCGCACGTTGTATTCTGATTCCCTGCTCCCTTCATAGCCATGCCCCTCTTCTACATTCCTGCACGCTATCGCTACACCGCGTCTGCTCGCGAGGCACTACGGCAGATAAGACTTGCGCTCAATATAACGCCGCAGATCGAGCAGAAAATTGCTTCTCGGCTGGAGCATGCCAGAAGCTGTCGACGAGAGCGGCTGGATCGGCTGAGAAAGGCCGCAATGCAACCATCCTCCGTCCCCAATACGGCGAGCGTCCCGGGCCTCCTCGCCCAATTGAAGTCGGTATTACCAGCCAACACATTGATGCTGTGCGAGACCATCACAAACTACGCTGTGACGGTCGAGCAACTCGCACCGAAGCCCGGACAATATCTTACGTCCGGCGCGTCGTCCTTGGGTTGGCATGGTGGGGCAGCTGTTGGGGTCGGTTTGGCCATTCAGTCGGGGCTATCGGTTGCGGAAGCTCAAGAGGGTAGCAAGCCTTTCATCTGCGCTGTTACAGGTGACGGGTCGTAGAAAGTCACTGGTGTGTTTACTGAAAGGCTCATGCTGACCTCCTTCTAGCATGTTTTCAGTCCCCTCTACAGCACATTCGATGGCTTCCAGGTATGGCGTGAACTTCCTCACAGTTATCTTATGCAATGGGTATGACCTTCCTTCGTTGGCTCTCTTCATCGTTAATCGTGTCGTTTAGTGGCTGGAGAGCTCCGAAGCTATCTGCGTTGGCCGTCCACCCAGCAGGTTACGCAGCGCAGACGACCGGTGAGGACATGGGGGTGACCTTTGGGAAGCCCCAAATCCAGTATGGAGAAATTGCCCGAGCTGCCGCTGGCGGAGGGGAGCGCCTATTAGTTGCGAGGGTCTATCAGAACGAGCTACTGGCTCCTACTCTCCGCAAGGCCGTTACCGCGGTCCAAAACGGCAAGTCTGCAGTGGTTGAAGTTATCATTCCGGAGTTGTAGTTACCAACATCGATTAGTCATGCCTGAAGTCGTCCCTGCGCAACAAACGTTCCCTCAACCATTTCATGTCGCGCGTTCCAAACCCCAGACTTCCTCATACCACGCTAGCTCCCTTTCTGCAGCATCTCTCATAGTCTCGGCTTTCCTCCATCCATGACCCTCCCCTTCAAATACAACTAAATCCACCTTGCCTTGTCGTTCCCGGATCTTCTTCAGTATAAGCTCAGCTTGGTTGGGCGGCACGACCGGATCGATCGATCCTTGCAGCAGCTGGGCCGCCGGTCCCAGTTAGTATGCTTGGCTCGGCATGTATGTAAATCAGCAGAACTGACCAAAAGAGGCGCTCTAATCATCTCGGCTTTGTTAACTGGCGAACGATCCCGCAGAACATGTGGAATTTCATCCACAGTACCGCCAAGCAATTTATCACCGTACCTTGTGCGGCGTCAGCAGCCATTTCCCGTCCCCGGAAGATTAGGAACACGAACCTAGATTCGAACTTATGTGTATCTCCGGCGAGAGCCTTCAGGTCGCTAATCCCAAACAAGCTCACCCCCGCCGTGAACACATCGGGATAATCGCAGAGCGCGGCCAGGACCGTGAACCCTCCCGAAGAACGGCCCCGAATGCCAATGCGCCGCATATCGATCAAACCCCGTTCACCAAGGGCGGCAACACAGGCTGCCGCGTCACGCACATCTACGACGCCCCACTGACCGTTCAAGCGATCTCGATAGGACTTCCCATATCCTGTGCTGCCGCCATATTGAACATCTATCCATGCATAGCCACGTGTGGTGTAGAACTGAACGCCCAGATTAAGTCCAGGGTGAGCGGCGCCTACAGCCCGATGAGCCCGGTCATGCAACTTCTTCTAGACGGCCTTACCGGTGGGGCCGCCGTGTACGGAAATCAACGCAGGCGGTTTCTCGCCCTCCATGGCAGCGTAATCCGGGTTGTGAGGAGCATAATATAGTACATGAAGAGGTCCGTTCGGCGTCCGCAGCGTCATCGGCTGTGCGTGAGAGAACAGGTCGGGCGAGAGGTCGAGCGTGCCAGGGCATTTTATTGTCTCGAAACTCACGCTGTCCTCCTTGACAGTAAGCAAGATCAGTGAGAGAGGCGTCACATCGGTCGCACCGAGCATGACCGCCTGGGTGTCTGTCAGTGGCCAGAGCTGAGCCATGGCTACGAAGGGAACTTCCAGCCGTTTTAGTTGCGCGGACGCGCTATCGTGTAGAGTAAGCAGGTTAAGTCGATCGATACCCTTTTCGACGGAGATAGTCAAGACCTTCTTTGCCGTCAGCGCAGCGAGAGAGGAGTTGCCGAACGTCCAGTGAGGGGTAGCAAATTCTTCGCTTACAGGCTCTGGCAAAAGGGGCCTGGACTTGCCTGCAGAGACATCGTATATCCATGGGTTCCAGTAGCCGGATACGTCGCTCTGGAAGAGGAGGGCAGTTGGGGAGAGCCAGACGGGTTCGGCTATGGAGACCGATCCTTCCTGTCCAGCGACTATCCTGGCATCCCCGACGACGACAGTCGAACCAGTCACGTCGACAGGAGCAAGCTTAAGCAGGGAGCCGTCCCAAGGCATGTTCGGATGCATCCTGCAGCCAGATTAGTGACTTAATCACGGAGTAGGATGGGTAAATCACCATTGCATCCACGTGAGCCATTTCCCGTCCGGGCTCCAACGTGGTGAGGAATAAAAGTCTGCGCCCGTAGCGACAGCCTTGGGGTCCTTGCCACCGTAGAGAAGAACTAAGGAATTGACGACGTCCGTTGGCCGGGGCTGGGTGTGGTCCTCCATGACCGCTACGAGAATATTGGGCTCCTTTGGGTATGGTCGGAAGTCGGCGTACCGCAAATCTCTATTCTCTGTACAGTTTGAGCCCGCGCCTCTCTTCTCAGTCCAGAAACCGACCTACCAGGGGTGAACGGCTCCAGCTGACCATGCCTCGCCACGTAGATCCTCCCACTTCCGTAGTCGCTGAACCAAACACGGTCCTGGTCTGCCCAAAACGCTCCTCCTCCATACTCGTGTACGCCCGTCCTGGCATTCCAACCCGAGCCGAAGACGTCTTCCTCCTTATTCAGGTCCGCAAGAGACCGGCTGACAATGACGGACCGGCCACCTTCCGATGGACGTGATTCGAGGTGGTAGATAGTTTGAGTTGACTGGTCCGTAGCGACTGCAGCATATGAGGTGGACGAAGCTGTCAGTGCTTCTACGGTGAGCGGAGACTTCCACGTGCCGTACGGGGCGATGGTGGGTGGCATCGTTGGTGTAGTGTAGCGTGCGGTATGTTTCACGTCACCGGAGAGACGAGAAGGGATCGACGTTCGGTATCGTGCACTAAGGTACGTTGCGAGAGTTGTCTGAGCAGACTTTAAATGAGAACCGAAGCCCTTCCAGTGTGGTTTCAGTGGAAGGACATGAACGTTGGGAAGAGTTAACTCGTTGAGCGAAGGGGTGCCTCTATCAATGATACTACTTAGTAGTCAGTATCGTACTGCCGCACACGATAACCCCTACTCTCACGTGATTGTCATCAACGCCTCTTTCGGCATCCCTCTTTCAACCCTTTCACACCGTCCCGCCACAATAACTAACAATACTCAACCAACAAATCTCAACCACCTCATTCCACATTTATCATCGGATGAATCGCAGTTGAAGGACTTGGATGTGGGATCATCTCACGGGTGGGTGGTATTGAGCGGCTCCATCCGCCATGGCGAGCGAGAATGCCGTTCCTCCTGCGAGCATCCCCCTGCCGGGCACAAGCCCAGAAGATCCGTCAGCACGAGGTTCATTCGACAATGAGTCAGAGTCTAGCACGGGCGCGTACGCGATGATTGCCACCTGTAACATGCTGATAATGTGTCAGATCCCGTCGGCAAAAGCACATTCTACCAGAAGTTCAAGATCGACTTCCGGGAGCCTGTTGGGAATGTGAGCAACGATCAACGGGCTGAGCTTTCTGTCGTTTTGCTCACTGCCTTGCAGCTGAGTATCTCACCCGCCGGCAGGGATGTCGTACTGGCCGCACGCAAGGGCCTATTCGTTGTCGACCTCGAGCAGCCTTACTCATCTCCTCGCTTCCTCCCCCAAGGCGGCACGTGGGAGGTTGCTGACGTGCAGTGGAACCCCCACCCCTCTCGTGCCGAGCTCATCGTGTCTACCTCTTCGCAAAAGTTGCTCATATGGAACCTCTACCTCAGCGGGAAGAGTAGCATCGACCAGATCTTGCATGCGCACTACCGCGCCATCACGGACTTGAACTGGCATGCTTACGAGCCCGAGGTGATCGCTAGTTGTGGTATTGACAGCTGGATATGGAGCTGGGATTTGAGGCAAGGACCGAAACCAGCTATGGGCTTCTGTGCATGGAATGGTCTGTCCTGTCCCGTTCTTAACGTCGGAGTGACCTGCTCATGTTGGCGTAGCAAGTGCAACCCAAGTCAAGTGGAACCGGCAAGATCATCACCTTCTCGCCTCGTCGCACGACAACTGCGTCCTCGTTTGGGACCGGCGCAAGGGCTCTATTCCACTAATCACGATGCGCGCACACGACACCAAAATCTATGGCATTGACTGGAGTCGTCGGCGGCGGAATGAGATCGTTACGTGCGGACTGGATAAGACGATCAAGTTTTGGCGGTTTGATGAGATGTCGCGCGTCCCGCATGCATCACTGGATAAAGTGCCGAGGGAGATCGGAGCGGGCGAGAAAGACTTTCAGCCGGCAAGCATAATTCATACGGGATATCCGGTTTGGAGGGCTAGGCATTTGCCCTTCGGGCATGGCGTGCTTAGTATGGCTCAGAGAGGAGAAAACGCACTTGATATGTGGGGGTTTAGCAGTACTGAGAAGCCGGTACATCGCTTCGAGGGCCATACGAATGTGGTCAAGGAATTCGTTTGGCGGACGAAGGGCGGAGCAGATCTTGATCATGGTATATACTCCCAAAATTGAACGTGGGGCGCCCTGACGAAAGGTTAGATGACCGCGAGTTTCAGCTCATCACCTGGTCCAAAGACAACTCGTTGCGTGGATGGCCACTCGACCGCTCCATCGCCGAACGCGTCGGCTTCCGTGCAGGAGCGAAGATCAAGGTCATCCACTCCCGGCGGAACGCACCCGACATTTCCTTTCGCCTCCCACCGGAACCGTCACCAGCCAGAAAAGTTACGTTTTCAGCGCCTGTTGCTGGCCGTTCGATTCTTGCTGGCGTAAGGGCCACGCCTGCACATGGCAATCTGAAGACACCGCGGATTGACACAGAAAGGGAAAACTTGAAAGTGACCCGCACAGGAAGGCCGAAGAAAGCGACGTTCCATGATGGCGGCTACATGACCCGTGGTCACACACGTGGGCGACCGGCCAGACCCGGGTTGGACCAAATGACCTGGATCTCAAGCGTCAAGCTGGAGAAACAGACCGAGCTGGTCACCAATTCTCACTCCCCCGAGCATCCGAACTCTAGACCGCTCTCCAGAGGCCAGTCGCGCTCTCGAGCTAGCTCGCTGGAAAAGGCAAGCACAAAACGGACGAGGAGCTCGAGCAGGGAACCCGAGGATAGTCGTCCTTCCGACATTGCGCAAGAAATGGCGGCTGTTGCTCAGGCATTCTCGCCGAGAGTCAAGTTCGAGAAGGCTAGTCTCTTCTTGCGCTTTTTTGCCTTATTCACGGAGTGCTCCTAGATTGATGTGACCGCACGAACTTGCACTATCTCCCTGCATGGGCCATGGTTAGAATCTGATTCTGTCTTCCTTCGTGTCATTTTCACTTTTCCTCCAAATTATCCCCGGTCCAATAGCCTATCCAGCACACCACACATCGAGCTGGAAAAGACGTCTACGCTACCCTTGCGGACTCGGGCATACCTGCTGCGTCACTTGCGCGAGCTCCGGATGAGGCGACGACCGTGTCTCGAGGCCTGCGTTCGGTTCTTGCTCGGAATACCAGATATGCAAGGCAGGTACAACGGCACCGACCCATTCGATGACGATGATGAGTCGGACGATGAGGAACGTGGAAGGCTATCCACTCGCGAGGCGCTGGCAAGGAAGTTAAACGTGAACACACCAACCCCACCAAGAGGTGGAGCTTCGTTCGGTCCAAATGGTAAGCTGCGTGGACATAGCTATATGTCTGGGGTCTGATTTGGAACAGGCGAGCTTGTGTACTTCTACATGCCCACTTTGCGAATCCTGGCGCCAGGGCGGATGAAGACATCGCGATCCCCTTCTGTCGTCTCATCGCGACCAACCACTGTGTCCGACAAGGCAAGATTGTGGGATACCGAATCCAACCCTCTTAACACAGCCATGGCAGGCTTGCTCCGAATGTCCCATGCCCTTGATGTCACGGAGCCTGACACGACGAATCGTACCACGATCAAGGCCCCTGCTGGCGAGGCTGGTGCACCGCAACTAGTGAGTTGTATACTGAACCTGGTCTGACGATCTGATTTGTTCACTTCGATCGTGTCTTCTCCCAGTCGGGCGCCGTAGGAAAAGCCCGAACGAAGGGATCCGGCGCCCCAAACGATCAGGGTGAACGTCTGGCTCTGCGGACCACCGTCATCTCACCGCCGAAAGTCCATATTCGCGATCTCTCCCACTTCATGCCTAGCGACAGGGAACTGGCCAAAGATTACTCGTGCCGCAGAGGAAACCTGGCTGGTCTGTGCCAGCATAACGCTGCAGTGGCTCGCAAGCACGGTCGGCCGGACCATGAGCGAATATGGCTGGGACTCCTATCCATTGTTCAAGTATCAGCGGAAGACCACACTGGATTGGAAGATGTGCAACAAGCCACATGGCTCTCCCTAGGCAGTCCTCTCGCTCGGGAAATGGTGAAATCCTTGTGAGCCTGTCCTGTCGCCATGCCTAAATACGCATGCATTGATTTTTGCGTAAAGCCTCTCTGAAGCTGAGTCTTCCAGGGATGTGCAGATGTTGGGCATGATTGCGTGCACTCTGCTGCAGAGTCGCGGTAGGAAGCGGCCCCGTCCGAGCGCTCCGGCTACTCCTACTTTCGCGGTCCGACCGCGTGCGGGCACATTCTCGTTGAAGTCGCCTCTAGAGATCCGGCTACAAATCCCTCCGCCAACGCCGCCGCTCTTGCAAGCTTCACCTGCTGCCAATAGCCCCAGTCCACCATCGGTACCGTCCACGTCGTCGCGCAATAGTAGCTCATGGTCTAGCCTCGCATCGAAGTTATTGCGAGCAGCGAGCGACACGACACCGCCTCCGTCAGGCTTGTCTCGCACACGAACCTTATCGCAGGAGGTCAAAGCCAATGGTAGCTCACCGGAACGTGCAATAAACTCCATCCCAGTGAAATCGCCCTGGAAGGCCTCCCAGGCTCGCCTTACGCGACTGGCCGACAAGCTCACGAATGACGGCTCCTCGCCCACCGGCTATAAGGCGCTCACGGACCCTGTTAGGTCCCTTGCTGGAAACGCAGGCAAAATGTTAGTTACATTTATGTCGGATGGCCACCCGCCTCAGCGAGAACATGCGTCGAGAATCTCTAGGCTGAAACCTACACCTGAGCATCCACGTCTGACTCTACGATGGAGGAAAGAGCGCTACAGGTACTCACCCGCTCCAGACTGCTTGTGTGATCTTGCGATGACTGATACTCCCGCAGCTCGTCTCCGTCACGTTTCTTCACAGCCGCGATGGAGGCCCAGCTTCGGGATTACATCACCGCCTATGCTGAAGTGCTTCTGCGCTGGCAGCTCTTCCAACGCCGTGCTGAGCTCTGTGAAGCAAGCTTTGTGTCTCAGTCCAAGTCGCAAGGTCTCGATGAAGGACGGAGGATCCTGGACGGCAACACAGATAGCCTGGGAGCTCTCCTCGGTACGCTTTCCCTTTTCGATGGTGAAGGAGAGGTTGTCATGCTGGTATAGGCCTACAAGAATGTTGTCAGCGTTGTCATGAGCGCATGGTTCGTCCGGGCGGGGGAGGCCAGTGCGAGCGATGCCGCGTTATCCCCACCAGGCCAAAATGCGCCCTGTGCCGATTGCCGGTAGCGCGTAAGTATCGATGTAGTCAATAGATTTCGCGATATACTGACGTGTTCACACAGGGTTAGATCGGGTCTGCTTCCTCTGTGGACACTTTACGCATGATGCGTGCCGCGATTCGCTCGTGCACCGACTGGGTCTTGCGTCTGCATCGAAATACATCTGTCCAACAGGTTGCGGATGCAGGTGTAACGCAACAGGGCTATTCTACCCGTATGAAGACCCCTTCGAGCTGGCCGGAAAGGGGGCTGTTATAGGGCGCAGCGGCTCGCCGGATACCACCGCCATGCTTACCCCGAGGGGAAGGTCCTCGGTCAGGCCTGAAGTGGCGGCCACATAGCAAGCTTGCCCTGGTCAGCTACGCCTTGCCGTTTACTAACCCCAAGCGTTCGGCAGGCGCTCAGCCCAGCCACTACTGTCACTTTGACGGAATGGTCGGGTCGCGACAGGAGCCAAGGGGATATCAGTCTTGTGACTAATGAACAGTTCCTGTTTCATGTAGCTGTAATTTGCCGTAGGGGCGACCCGATGAACCCGGGAGCACGTGGATATCAATGGATTATAATGTCCTACTTGACCGAGAATATGAAAGCGGATTTGGAGTCGAGCCATTTTGCGGGGATCCGGTGGCAAGGCCGACGGCTTCCGTTGTAACCCGGGTTCTATGGTTTCCGGGGCAAAAAGCCGAAGGGGGACTGCCGGAAAGGGAGAGGAGGCTGGGGGGATCATGCGGGGGATGAACGGGTTTAAGGTGTGAAGGTGAAAGGAGTGGGTGAACTGCCACCGTTCGAATTCCGAATCTTTCACCAACGGGGCGAGAAGCGCCGAGCGGTCGGCTGAGCGATGACAGCTCCTCTGGGGTCGGGAACGACGGGCGCCACCGACCGAGCTGCTGTTTTGCACGAGGAGAATGAAGAGAGGTCAAGAAATTATTCCGGACATCGGGTAGGATTGGATGGGATTGGGTGGCATTGGCGGTCAGCCGCGGCGTATGAATATACATTGTGTGGAAATGGTTTGATGCGCGCCCCTTCCAGACAGATTGTTGGACCAAAAACTTGGACGAATTACCCCGCTAATACCAGCCAGCGACCGCGGGTTGTCCACCCTCTCAGCACGTCACTCTATCATCGCCCCACTCTCCCTCTCTTTGCACGTTATCTTATACTTCGTCGAAGCTTTTCCAGGCCATACCGTGCTTCTTTCAACAGGCGCCACCAGCCCAACACCAGGGTCGACAACGGGTTCGACTCAGTTACCGGTGTACCCCCCCTTTTGACCAAATGAAAACTTGCCGACCAAAGACTGGATCTTCCCGCTAGTCTTTCTTACTACCTACCATTAGCGCCATTGGAGTGCCTGGTCCAAGCTGGTAGCTGCTCGATATCGCACCTGCCTGCACTATCAGCCGGTGAACCTACCATCCTCTGCATATACCCAGCAAGCCATGCTCGGCATACTCCCCGCCGAGACGCTCCTCGAGATCCTCACCTTCCTGCCCCTGTCGGACTTGAACGCCGTCCGGCTCACATGCAGGGATTGGCACCGGCTAGTGCAGGCGAATGAGGAATACCTCTTCCGACGGTGGTTTCGCGCATCCAGGGAGGATAGGGGGAGCTTGAGCGAGCTGGTGCATGCCAAGGGGAAGGATGCGCTCAGATGGTTGGATGGAGTGGAGACGTGGAAGGCATTGGGTGTGCCCCTTCAACTTTCCCCATCGCAACGATTTGCTGACAGTTTTGTGCAGTCCGGAGACATCTCCTGCTGGAACGAAGCTGGACGGGCAAGGGAAAAGCCGTCATCCGTTACCTGCGCTCGTCCAGCCATATGGTCCACCGGTTCAAAGTGGATGAATTGGAGCAAACGCTCATCATTTCGAATAACTCTGGTGCGTTAACCTAACCCCATCTTTGGGGACATTAGCCCCACACGCCATTTTCTGAATCTGTCGCTGATCATAGGCTCCTTGACAGGCGGTCTGAAAATAGCGGATATCGACTCAGACGAGATCCTGTGGTCGCTGCCACCGGTGCGCGTGCTGCCTTCACCTTGTTTTATCTTGCGACTGACTTGCGTGCAGCGCTATGTGGATGCGTACGCGCACGTGGAATACGACTCCACATACGGCTATTTGGCTTTTAACCGCTCTTCACACGACATTGACCTTTGGCAACGATCCAACGATCCGTTGCACCCTCTTGCCCGCCCCTCGCAACTCCAATCCATGCTCTACGCCAACGATGGGCCCCGCCCTGGAAGGGGGAAGCTCGTTCCCGTCGCCTCTCTCCATCATGCTGGCCAGACTCGTGCCTTTCGACTCGTCTATCCCACCCTACTTGTGGCAAGTCAGGAAGCTGGCACAGCATACGTGTGGGACCTTCCTACACTCACTTGCAAGGAAATCAACGTCGGCCCCGGCTGGACGCCATGGGGCCAACAGTGGATTTACTATGTTGAAGTGAGCGCGAGACATGTCTTCGTCTGCTCCGATCACCAGGTTAAGGTGTTTGCGAGAGAGGATGGAACGTGTATCCTGGAGTTCCCACCCTCGAACAGCCTACTTAACTCCCCTGCGCGGCAACAGATGATTAGCTATGTCCTCGAACGAAACCCCGTTACTCGTCTACCTCTGCCGGACTCGGTTCACAGGAATATTCCGGACAAACCTCTCCATGCAGTTGCAGCCTGTACTCTAGCGAGCCCCTCTCGGACCCTCAAGGAAGCGCAAGAAGCAGACCTAGAGGCCGAGGACGTGGACTGGCAACCCGACCTCGAAGCTCTCGCGCATGGCGGCGGGCTCTCCGCGTTCTCGGCGGTGCACGTTTCACCTGATGGAAAGGACTTTATTGCTGTGCATACGAAAGAGTGCCTCTATTACGTCAGGGATTTTGCTAAGGGCGTCGAGGGTATCGAGGAGCGGACGTCGGTGTTGAGGTTCACGAGCGCGAGCATCCAGAACCTAGCGTTTGATGGACGGCGAGCGCTTGTCACGACCGTACGCCGTCAATGCATTTCCTCTCTATTACGTACTTATCCCCCAACCAGTCGAAAGGGGTGTACATCCTTACTCCGAATCTCAGCTGGACGCCCAGTTCCGAACAGGGTCCTTTCGCGCTGCACATGGTCACACCCTTCACGGACCGCTACGCTCTCACCCATCTGTCTTGTGCCCAGCTCACACAGACGGCCATCTGGCTTACGTGGCACCCTGGGGTCAGAACTTTCCATATGAATGCAGAAGGGATACGTGAGTGCCGTAGACTCTCCGTGGAAACGCACAGGACTGATGTAGTGTTGCATCAACAGCGGTGGAGGTGAATGGGATCAGGAACGCACCGCTGATACATTATGTGGATTTCACATATGATTCGGAGGCCTGAGAAGAGGTCTGGGAGGTTGCATCGCCACCTTTCTATCTAAAGCACCGATCTTATCAAAAACCACGATCACCAACCCAAGACTTCTACGAAATGATCACGCTCGAGTTGACGGTCCTGCAAACGGGAACTCGTTGTGGACTGTATCCAAAGTTGATCTTCTTTATCCGGCATTCTTCGTTACTCGCTATGATCGCAATCCTCTTTCCACTTGGTTTCCATCGATGGTCTTCCGAGGGGTTGCCTCCGTCGGCTTGGGGTGTTGTTTGCTGCTTTTAGGGAGGCCCTTGTTTTGTGTATCAAATGCATGGACCCTCCTATTCTGCCACTTCCCCACCATTTCTGCGCATCTATTTTGCCCAGCTAACCCTGCATGCATCTAAACTCGATCTCGATTCGATTATCACTGGTTATCGCTCATAACTAATTCTCCCTACAAATTTCTACACTACTGCAGTGTTCTATATCAACAGGAGTCACGCGGGAGGGCCTGAACTGTTTCAGTAGTTTTTGCCAGTCGTCTTAACTGAGCAGTTTGCAGTTTGCTCGTTACCCTCCAACGAGCAGAAATCTCGTATCCGGTCTGTGGGGCGTGCAAGCTTTTTAGACTGGTTTTGTTGAAAGCGCTCACTGGGCGGGGGAGCACGGCGACAAATACCAGTGATCAAGCGCCAGTCAGTTGACAGCGAAGAGTTCGCAATTGTAACAATGTCTAAAATTGTAGACTTCCATTTTTTGGCTGGGTTTTCGAATAACAATGTGGTGAGTATCCAAGTGGCGATATCATATGGATATTTTCCAGATCGCCAGCCTTGGTCCACAGAGACGGCGTAGCAATTGCCTGTTGGGCCGTCGTATTGTGGGGCGTGCGCGCCTCGCTGAAAACGCTTCCGAGAACGAGCGCTATTTTACAACAGCGGCCCTTTGAGCGCATACCACCACCTCTTCTTTAACTTAGACCTGAGTACGGGAATTGCTACTGCTTCTTAAAGCGGAAAACGATGGATATCGATGACCTTTTCGGTCACTTAGAGGGTGCAACAGACAAAGCACCTGAGCGAGCAGGTCCGAGCAGCACGAAGAAGCGCAAGAAACGTAGAGCACGATCTCCTTCTGACGGGGACCATCCTCGCGAAGAAAGCGCCGCATCTGCTTCAGGAGGGGAGGATGGCGGGCACTTCGAGTCTCCGAGAGAGAGAGAGCACGGTTACGAAGGTGACAAGCCTGCGAAACGGCCCAGGCTGGCCATCGATGAGCCTATGCCTGTTCTCACCGATGAGGTGGACTTCGAGACGAAGAAGGATTTTGTCGCTAGCGGCGGTTTGACAGGCGGACCGGCTGAGGAGGGGGAGAAAATACAGCTTAGCCACCAAGTGCGTCTTTATTGCTGCGCGAATGTCCACGAGATACTGAAAGGTTTTGCGTAGGTCCGCCATCAGGTCGCCGTACCACCAGGATACCCATACGTCCCCATTAGCCAGCATGTCTCGCCTGCCAAACCTGCTAGAGAGTACAAGTTCGAACTTGATCCGTTCCAGAAGGTTTCAGTGCATGCGATAGAGAGGGACGAGAGTGTACTTGTTTCAGCCCATACCAGTGCCGGGAAGACCGTTGTTGCCGAGTATGCCATCGCCCAGTGCTTGCGGGATAAGCAGCGGGTCATATACACCAGTCCAATCAAGGTCAGTTCTGTGCAACATGCGTTGGCCGAGGCACTGATGTTAAATTAGGCGCTGTCGAACCAAAAATACCGAGACTTTCAGCAGACATTCGGTGATGTGGGTCTCATGACTGGCGACGTCACCATCAACGCCTCTGCAACCTGTCTCGTTATGACAACGGAGATTCTGCGGTCCATGCTCTACCGTGGCTCCGAAATTGTGCGCGAAGTTGCTTGGGTGGTCTTCGACGAAATCCATTACATGCGCGATAAGGAACGTGGAGTGGTGTGGGAAGAGACGATCATCCTTCTCCCGCACAAAGTCCATTTCGTCTTCCTTTCCGCTACGATACCCAACGCTCTCGAATTCGCCCAATGGATCTCAAAAATTCACCATCAACCGTGCCACGTGGTATATACTGATTTTCGGCCCACACCCCTACAGCATTATCTATACCCAGCCGGAAGCAACGGAATTTTTCTGGTTGTCAACGAGAAGAGCGAGTTCAAAGAAGATAATTTCCAACGGGCCATGGCGGCTATCAGTGATGGCAGGGGAGATGATCCATCTGATCCCAGTTCTGGTCGAGGACGGAAAGGCAAGAGCAGAAAGGGAGGTGAGAAAGGTGCGCGACTTTGACTTGCTGAACTTGAGCATTGTCCTTACTGCCCCGTAGGTAGCTCCCAATCTGATATCCAGAAGCTCGTCAAGATGATCTCTCAGAGGGGATATGGTCCAGTCATTGTCTTCGCTTTCAATAAGCGGGAATGTGAAGCACTCGCTATGGCAATCTCAAAGCTGGACTTCAACTCCGACGCTGAGGCGGACTTGGTGGACGAGGTCTACAAGAAGGCCATCAGCGCCCTGACGGAAGAAGATCGGAAGCTGCCTCAAATTCAGCATCTGCTTCCCCTCCTGAAGCGCGGCATCGGCGTACATCATGGTGGTTTGCTACCTATTCTAAAAGAAGTGGTGGAAGTGCTTTTCCAAGAAGGCTTGATCAAAGTCCTCTTCGCAACGGAAACCTTTTCGATCGGTCTCAACATGCCCGCGAAAACGGTCGTTTTCACCACCGTCCGCAAGTATGACGGGCGCGAGTTCCGCAACCTCTCCTCTGGCGAGTACATCCAGATGTCTGGCCGTGCAGGGCGCCGCGGGTTGGATGACCGCGGTATCGTGGTCATGATGGTGGACGAGAAACTCGAGCCCGCTGCCGCGAAGAACATGGTCAAGGGTCAAGCAGATCGGCTTGATTCTGCATTTCATCTGGGGTATAACATGATCCTGAATCTCATGCGAGTGGAAGGTATTAGTCCTGAGTACATGCTTGAGCGATGCTTTTTCCAGCTTCAGAACGCTGCTAGCGTTCCCAAGCTGAAAGACGGTATGTCATCTGCGCGTAGACTTCTGCGCATGCACAACCTGATCACATGATTAGAGTTGGCCAAGGCTGAGAGCGATGAGGCCGCCATCGTTGTCCCGGAAGAAGAGGAGGTTGCGCAAGTGTATGATCTCCGCAAGCAGATAGAAGAGCTGAAAGCGGACATGAGGGATGTCATTACGCACCCCACGTATATCGTCCCGTTCCTGCAAACGGGCCGCCTCGTTCAGATCGTGGTCGACGGCGTTGACTTTGGCTGGGGGGCCATCGTTAATTATAACAAGAGGACGCCTAGCAAGAACAGACCCTTGGCAGAAGCGAAGGAGAAGCCGCAGTCGCAGTATGTTCTCGATGTTCTTCTCAACATCTCTCGCGATTCCGGTGACTCCAAGGAGCCTCTGGGGAGCAGTTCCTCTCGCATGGAGAAGCAACCAGCCAAGTTGGGAGGGAAGGAAGAGCCTGTCGTAGTTGGCTGCCTCCTTTCAACTGTCCACGCTATCAGCGCATTTCGGATATACCTGCCGAAAGATCTTCGACACCCGTCTGACCGAGATACGGCCTGGAGAAGTGTACTCGAGGTCCAGAAGCGATTTCCAGATGGGATCACGCGTCTGGACCCTATCAAGAATATGGGTATCAAGGACGAGAGCTTTGTGAAACTCGTTAAGGTGAATGATGAGACTCCGCTATGGTCTCTCCGTTGACTTCTAGACTTCTTGGTGCAGAAAATCGAAATGCTGGAGGACCGACTGCTCACCAAACGACTTCACGGCGATCCTCGGTTACCTGATTTGTATGAACGTTATGCTGAGAAAAAGGAGAAGCACGAGCATGTTCGTCAAATTCGCCGTCGGATTCAGGCCGCAAACGACATACTACAGTTAGAAGAGCTGAAGAGCCGCAAACGAGTATTGCGACGTCTGGGCTTCACCAACTCAAATGATGTCGTGGATGTGAAGGGCCGCGTTGCTTGTGAAATAAGCTCAGGAGACGAGCTGCTGCTTACAGAAATGATTTTTAACGGCGTTTTCAATTCCCTAAGCCCTGAGCAGTGCGCTGCGGTACTGAGCTGCTTCGTGTTCAGCGAAAAGGTCGGTTTGAATTGCTTTGCGTAGGATGCGACTAGCCAATGTCTGACTGTCTTCAGAGCGAACAACAGACAAAGCTCGGCGAAGAACTGGCCGCGCCCTTGCGTCAACTACAGGAGATGGCCCGCCGCATAGCCAAAGTCACGCAAGAATCCAAACTACCGATCGTTGAAGAGGAGTATGTGATGTCATTCAAGGTTGAACTGATGGATGTCGTCATGAGATGGTGCCGTGGAGCACCTTTTGGGGAGATTATAAAGGTATGTGACAGAAAGCCATGGAATTAGTATGGACGAGGACTGATTATGGGGATAGTTGACAGATCAATTCGAGGGTAACCTGATTCGTGTTTTCCGTCGATTGGGCGAGCTCATTCGCCAGATGGTCGAAGCAGCCCAGGCAATCGGTAACGAGGAACTCAAGGAGAAGTTTCAGAAGGCTCGCGAGATGCTCGAACGCCCGAATTCCGTCATCTTCACCGGATCATTGTATCTGTGACGGATTCATCACCCCTCTGTGCCTTTCCTTGACGTCCACATGCCTGTACGTATGCGTAGAGCACTGATATTCCCAGCCGCGTTTTCGTCGTCCCCCCGCGCAAGAGGCGGGTATGCGGGAGTCTCGTTCTGCATGGCGCAGTTGTTAGATTAACGGGTCGTGCAGCTCGCAGGACCCCTCCTGGACTGACATACCCCGTTCATCTTTCATCTGTGACCTTACGATCTGTAGCCCGACTCACACCTAGTCTACAGGTGGGCCCGCCCTGACGGATGTATGGATGTACGCTGTGCGTCCTCTCCTCCGCTACTCTTTGGTGTTCATCACGGGTACTGGTATGCAGTCATCAAATAGGGAAAAAGCTGCCTGCAAGCACAGCGACATCGGAAACACGGCGCTATGTTCGGAGGTCACGGCAATGCGTCCAATTCCTCCCCTCGAACGTGCCATTTTGTAGCACCAAATGATTCCCACCTTTGGCTTTGGCGGTATCCGCCCTTGTCTCTATGCGACTGCCAGCCCGGCCTCCTCAGCCAATGGCTACAAAAACCTAAGGCCCGTCTGAGACCGCCGAACGGAGACTTCGCTTATTTCAGTCGAGCGGTAACGAGCTATGTCGGGGAGACGTCCAGGGGGAACGTACCATTGGTCGTGAAGACGGACGTTCTCCGACGGCGTTCCTGATGCACCTGAGATGACACCACCTCTCAAAGACGCGGTGCCCAGAAGAGGGCTTGTAAGGCTGATTTTGGTCCGCACCACCCGGGAGACAGGCAAATTCAGGGCGAACGGGCAATCAGAGCGGCAGCGTCGGTCCTCTATTGCTAGGAGAGATCATTGAGGACGACATTCGTAGCAACGGACAATTGAATACAGGTACATTCGCCGTGGGTGGAAACAACCATCGGGTATTCTATAAAGCAGCAGTTCATCCATCCTCGCGTCACCCTGACCACTAATGGTACTCCAATTTCTGCGGGCAGCCGGAATGCAGAAAGCCTCCCAGACTGGCCTTAGCCCCTGCATGACAAATTCAAAAGGCGTTCAGAAGCATCAGCCTACAGTCACAACCTTTGACTTCATGCGCTTGTGGTGTCATGACCTCCATTCTGGCCACCTTGACCCGTCGGTTCCTGCGGCGGCTGCGGCGCGGGGGGGAGTCCGGGTATCGTTTTTCGAGCGCCAAGATGTCCGAGTGCGTGCTTGGGGTCATGGATATCGAAGGGTTTGGCCCCAACGTTGCTCCTGCCAGCTGGTGAGCTCGACTAGTTCTGGTGCGAAAACCTGAACGCGCGTGCCCGTTGTATAATGGCCCAGCGGTGATACCAGTCCCTAGCAGTCCCATACCCTGTGCAAGAATGTGAACGAGCTGTATCCGGGGCAACCGAGCCTCGTACCGACAGATACAAACGAAGATTTGAGTGGGAAGATTGTGCCGTCAGCTTAGGCGCTGAGCAGGGGGATCACGGTCCGCGTATTGTCAGACTTTAAATATTTTTCGGGCGGCAATCTAGGCTGATCATGCCTAACTGTTGCCGAAGAGATATCCTCGGCCCGAGCAATAGTGGACAATCCACAGCTTATTTGCTTCTGTGTGACATCCAACTGGAGATCCGCCATCTGCGGTCATGTGCGGAGTGTGGGAAGCACTGGTATAGGGGGTACAGCAGAACACCTCATATCATCCTGGGACATTCTGACACAGTGACAATTCTGTACGAATGCGCAGTAAGGCAATCTCGCCCTTCGCCGAAAGGTCTGCTGAATAAACACGCCTAGCTCGGCGATCGCAAACCCAAATCACGCGTGCAAATCCGGGGACTTCCACCCTTCTGTTGGCTTCGCGGTCCTTAACCGCGGCTGACACTAGTTATCGCCTGGATTACCGTATCTCTAGGGTGGATCACTCGGCGGCGAAATGGCACTAACCGCTTTACAATGGTAGAAATAGTTACCACAGACTGCGTTATTGCAGTGGACACAAACAACAGATGTTCCTGCTGGAGAATGAGCCAACGCTCTGGTTCATGGGCGGTAGATGCTCCCCGATATATGATTTGGCCCTCATCCCGATATGTTGCTGCGCCAGTAGAGCGGACTTCTGGTACAGTCCACGGACTTGCCGGCCGGTTGGTCAGAACGTAGGAAGAGGAGAACGCAGGTACCGTACAATGGTCGACGAGGTTTGATGGTGAAAGGGCTTCATTGAGAGGGTCTTTTCGGTCTGGCCAAGCCGCGCCTCCGATGTGGTTTGGATCATCACTTTCCGACAATGCTCATATCATACGATAAGCGGTATCAGCTGAAGGGTGGAGGACAAGCACCACGCCGAGCATCGATTTCCAAAATAACCCTGGCTTCCGGCATCCATGCGGAGACTGTCCGCAGCCTCCTTGCCACGCAAAAGTCAAATCCAGGAGAGTAAGTGCCATTGGTATGGATTCCGCCTGCCCCGCGAGGGAAGACATGATCCTGCCACTGTTAGGGATATTTTGGCGCATATCGATCCTGCAGGCAAGATAAGGCACGCTCACCCTTAGCCGGTCACTTAACTAGCCCGGACGCCATCCGCGGATTTTTGGGAGAATGCGCTGGGAATGGAAGAAGCGGTCCTTGTTTAGGGGAGTAGATGAGGTAACCAGCCGATAGAAGGCTGGCTGCAAATTATACCCCTTTCCTCGCCCACAATCCTCCATCCGCACAGGCCCGTCCGCAGTGGTGTCTGTGCAAGCGCGGTCGAAAGCGGAGGCAGCCGTAGACAACAGAAGATCGGCAGATACTTTGCCCGAGAGGAATTCACTTAGATGCTTCCCATTTCTAGTATCTACGAGCTTGCGCACATTACCCTCCCAGTTGTAAAATTGCACGCGTACTTACACGTTGTGCGAGTCTCGGGAAAGGCATATCGACTGTTGTCATCTCATCCTCTTGTAATGTTCGTCTATGGTAGAGTCACTTGACACCAGCTGCTCGAGTTCTACCGAAGTGCGGAAGCACGTGAAATCTCGGATGCCGAGCAAGCCAAGCTAAAATTGGGTTCTGAGCGGATTTACTTCATTAACGATGGTTTGTTCCGTAGTTCGTCAATTCTCGGCGGCTCGATGAGCAGCTATTGGATAGTCTCTTCGACGTCGATTCGTGGGCATCTTTTCGATGCGCTGGGAGCGATTGGATGTCCCACTATCTTGGTTTGGAGTTTGGACTTACCTTGTAACCCTACGGTCTTCCGATCAGCACGCGAAGCGGCGCAGCCACCTCACCGACACACTTCGTCGGAGGTGCTGCTAGCACATAGACACGCATGCAAGCACACCAAACAGAGGCTAGATGATTACAACGCATCATGTTGCACATAGGAGCTTGGATAAAACATGGTACGTATGTAATTGTAGCGCATGACTTCGGGCGGGCAGACATTGCATACTCTGGCAACCGCAACAGGTACAGGATGTAGCGGACGATTTCTACTCTGTTGCCTTCCCGATCAGTGGGCAAATTTGCACCCCCGAGATGGTGAAACTCACCGCTAGCTTATTTGCTGCTTGTAGTGTCGTGCTTGACATCCTTAATGTCATAGCCCTTATCGTCCACGTCCTTGCTGCGGGAGAGTCGCTTAAGTGCCCCTAGTAGCGTCGCCTACATGAAGGACCCACCCAAAGTCAAGTACAATAGGGGCACCGTCCGAAGTATAGGTGACCATTGCTGCGAGGTATGGGTGTGTTATTGACCGGTTCCACGGAGAGGAACTTGAAGGTGGGAGAATTTACTCACTTGAGCAAGGCGATAAAGAGGGCCAACGGGGTGGGTGTTACTATAGTTGGAGAGTTGGAGGGTTGCAATAGGCTGATCGCAACGTCACTTGGGCTCCCAGGTCGCCCATTATGCTACTTATATCCTCTGCAAGCCTAGGAAGGAACATTTCCAATTATTTGGGTTTGGTCAGCCAGACGGACCATATTTCCGACGTCCGAGACAACGACGGCGACAGAGCGGACCAGATGAAGCGGTAGGCATACATAAGAATTGTGGTGACGAGGAGACAGAGCGGGAAGAGGGCGAGAACCACCCTCCTTGCCAACGGAGCGAGAATGTCTTCTCCGCCGGCGCCAGTTTTAGCCATCACACGGGACGGGGAATCGAGCGCTAGTTAGGATATTTTCACCCGATCTTTCTGTCTTCTATTCCAGAGTTGGACCGCTATATCACCCACGTAGCCTGCTGCCAGCGTGTTCTGAGCGAGGCCCTCGGCCGAGAGAGCTGCGCATGAGTTTGTGGTCCATTCAAAACGGGGCAAACCCCAGTTGGCAGGCCCGGAAAAGAAGTCAAAGCACGTGAACATCGGCGTATACAGTGGGACCACTTCTGTGTTCCGACGAAGGATTGCGCAAGCATCAGGCCCCTTACTTGGGTTTGTTGCCAGCTTTCACAACCACCTGGTGACCAGGGGACGAGTGGGTCGGAAGGCCAGTGCCAGACAGGGGCGCCCTTGATCTGTTGATTGGGTTTCTTCCGGCTCGAGCCTTATCTTAATATTTCGGTTCTTCGATTCACACACGCCCACGCCTCGGTGAACCCATGACCACCAGGCGCTTCTTATTGAGAAGGAGGGACGTGCTGCTATTCTGCAGATATGGGTGGAAGAGGGCGAATGAGCGGGTTTAATGCAAACGTGCGTCCCCGGGTGCGTATCTGTGGAGGACGGACACGCTGGAAGGGGCGTGTCCAGCCTGTTATGGCCGAGGAAGAGGCCGAGCCTTTCATGCGAGTGGAGAGAGTTGACTGGACTCCGTGGCGCCCGCGATGGTGGTTCCTCCCGGGCCGTCGACACTGATGCGATCGTTGTGCCGAAATCGAATCAGCCAGACAATTCTACCGAAGCGCAAGGAGGCCGCCTTGCACACACGGTGATAAGGCGTGTGAACGTGTCCCGCAGTGACGGGTTGTCCAGAACGGCATGGCCACCGGTCAGATCACCGTGCTGAGAGCCGATTGGCCTTCAAGATCCGTATGGTGATATGGTCAATAGGAGGTGGGCCTGGTTGTTTTTGCGACCGGTATTAGCCAATGCCGAAATCGTCCAGTAGTCTGAGCAAGTCGAATCTCATCAGCAGCTACGCTTCGCCGAGCGGGTTCTGCCAGTGCAATAAGCGCCGTTACTCAGAAAGAGCGCTTGGCGGTAGCACCGTTACTATCATTGGCCGCACCCGACTTTGCAAGGGTCTCCCCGGCGATGTTCTCTTGCGGGGTGATATAGTTAATCCCCTACAACAATGTCGAGGTTACCAAGTGGGACTTACTTTAACTTGCTGCCTGTGGAATATATCGATGATGCTTACGAGCTGGAAGTGCAGGGTTGGTGCTTGAACAATGTATGCTATGCGAGGTGACGGGCTGAAAACGCTGCGTGCACAGGATACCCAGCTGATGAAGCTGCTTCCCTGGAAGCGCTAAAGTGCGTAGGACGTACCAAGCCGAGCAAAACATTGTCTGACATGCTACCAGATACCGTCAATCGCATGCGCCAACACTCTTCTTGGGAGCGTTCCTCACTCCAGCATCGTCCGCAAAGCCCGTCCTCCTTGGATTCGTATGCAGCACCCTCACCTCCTCCCCGCTCGTAACCCATGAATCTATGCGGACGCACGACCCACACGGCACGACGATCGCGATCCACTCCGTGTGCGTGTCACCCACGCACAGAAATATGGGGATAGGGAAGGCGCTCCTGGAAGAGTACGCGAAACGCGCTAGGGAAGGAGCAATGGGCTCAGTTGAGAGGATAGCGCTTATGTCGCGGGCTGGCCTGACGGGGCTGTACGAGCAAGTCGGGTTCAAGGTTGTAGGTGAAAGCGCGGTGCAGCACGGGAGCGAGAAGTGGGTCGACATGGTTCTGGATCTCAAGCCGAGCGAGGAGGATCTAGAAGCTCGAGAGCGAGCAGCACCCGTACCGAGCGCGGACGAGGTAGCGCCTGCATCTGCCCAAGAGGGAGAAGCACCCCCAGCAGATGGTCCGACACAAGCACAAGTCATCGCTGCTCTCATGGCTGAACGATCCCGCCCTCCAGCACCAGAATCGCGCAGTTACGCATCGTTCACCTCCCAAGGCGACAGCGCAACCGACGCAGACGGTCGAAATGCGCATAGACTGCGCTGTCTCCGACCAGGCTGTGGCAGCCTCATACTGCTAGAAGGCGTGGGCGAACTACGAGACAGTAGTGAGGAGTCATTCTGCGACGTACGCGTTTTTACCACCTGGCCTATAAATGTCGCACGAGCCGCTGACCTATACGCGCAGCTCGACGCCGGTCGCTCCGAGCCCCACCCCCTCTTTCCCCCAATCACGCACGACCAGAAATGGTGGCTCGTCCAACCCTCCCCAATGGCATTCGAGAACGTCGCCTTCTCGCGCTCCGTCCCCGCTCCTCCTTCTCAACCACAAGCGGGCGCCACGGCGGAGCAGACTCAGGGCAGAGCGAGGAAGTACTTGGGATGTGCGGAGTGCGAGTTGGGCCCGATTGGGTGGTGCTGGGAAGGAGCGACGAGAGAGTATTGGGTTAATGTGGAGAGGGTAGGCTATAGGACTTGATTTGCGTTTATTTATTTACGGGATGGGTTGAAGCTGGTGTTGAGGAATACGTAGATGCGCGTTGACGCGACTAGGGAGTGCACTCTACTGCCGGGCAAATACGCCGTTCGCTCCCAGGCGTAGCGGGATTGTACAATACAGGCAAGCCGTCGCCAAGCAGAAAATGAAGATAATGATTGCTTGCACTAGGCTAGCGGACAGCTGTAATAGTTTACTTTCCCTGCCTCTTCGAAAGTGAGAGGGAAGGGAGGATGCATGCATGCAGAATACGGAAGCGAAGTGATCAAGCGAATGGTCGACGGGAAAAGCGGTTATGTGAAGAACTTCCTGCTCTCGCTCGGCCCGAAGAGGTCCATCCTGATCTCCGGCAGCATCTACAAACAACATATCAGCACTCTGTTCTCTGTTCTCTTTTCACAGGCATGCGCAGTATCGCAGCCACGGTTGCTTCAACCAACCGTAACCGTGGACCCCAATAAGAAACAGCAGCAAGACAGCAACACTCACCGCATCCTCCAACAAACTCAACCTCTCGTCCAACGTATTATCCATCGAGATCCTCCCCCCCATCGCGCTGAGCTTCACCCCCCCAGCACCCTCCTTCGACAGACTGCCGTCAACCTTGAGTGAAACGTCCCGGCCTGAGATCTCCGTGTACTTTTGCGAGGCGCGGGAGGAGGCGGATTCGGTCGCTTGGACGTCGGAGGGACGGCAGGAGATGAGGACTTCGGGTTCTAGGAGACGTAGGAGTCCCTGCGAGCAGCACGAACGTCAGCCTCGTCGCCATCGCAACCCATCCTGCAACCAGCGCGAGCAGCCGAAGCTGGGGCGCAGCGCCAACTCGCATGCAGCCGAGCGAGCAAGCAAAACGATGAGACGAAGTGGGACGCACCTCCAGGATCAACCCCTCCAACAACTCGCCATACTTCTTCTCGTCCTGCTGCGCAATCAGCCCGACCTGCTTGCGCGCCTCCTCGAATAGGGTGTGGAGGTGCTGTTCGCGCGCGGCGAGAATTTTGAGCCTTGCGCGATTGGTGGCTGTTGATTGTTCGCTGGAGGGGGAGGGGGGTTAGCATGCAATCGATGCGGGTGGAGCATAGCGCGTGCAACGGGGTAGAAGCACGCTGCTGATGTCGGAGATGGAGAGGACAAGGAGAAGGCAAGGATACGAGCGATGGAGATGGGCAGGTGAAGGGGGCAGCAAGAACAGGAGATAGATATAGATAAATAGATTGACACTGAGAATACGCACATCTTCACCCCCGTCTCCGCGGCCTTCTTCTTCTTCTCAAACGCCGCATCGATCGCCGCGACCTCCGTCCTGACCAATTTCGCCTTCTCGACCGCAAACTCCTCGTCGGCCTTGACCTTGATCTCCCGCGCTTTTTCTTGCGCTTCTTGTTTGATGAAGGCGACCATCTTTTGCGTTTCCGAGATCACTTCGTCGTCGTTGAGGGGGCCGGAACGGGAGGCCATGGTGGCTAGCTCTTGGTGTGAGGTAGGTGGGACGTTCTAGTATTTGGTAGGCAGAGGCAGTCTAGCTGAAGAGGAGGAGGAGAACAACACGGAGCGCGTTCTCAGGAGAGAGAGGACGACGACGACGACGATCGAACAGGGACCCGCTCCCTCTCCTCGATAGAGCTCGGCGACGTAATGCCCTGTGATTGCTCCCGCTCTCAACGCGGCAGACGCTTCTGCATCGCCACTCCATCGGTCTGATATCGCGCGATCCGACTCGTCACCGTTTGACTCTGGGCTGGGCGACAAAGTCGGAATGTGAGGGTGAGATAAAAGGGTGTACCGTTGCGGCCTGCACGTTTTACTCTCGCACTCTGATCTGGCTTGTCTATAGACTGGTCTGTCGCCGCCTCTAAGACCGACAGTCGAACAATCTTACGCGTCTGGGTCGTTCACGTACGCCGCTCGCCACAAGGTCTTGGCACCCCTTCCCGCTCGGTGGAGGATGAAGTCCACCAAACGAATCGCCATCATCGGCGGCGGCGCAGCAGGGCTAGCAGTGCTCAAAGTCCTGCTCGAGCTGCCCCAAGTGAGGGATAAGACCTGGCACGTCGTATGCTACGAGGCGAGGGACGATATCGGCGGTGTATGGTGCGTCCCGCTAAGTCGTCTGCTTGCGGCTTACCTCCACCCGCCAGGAAGGAGAGTGCTCATTAGACTTGTTTTTGTAATGTTTGTAGGCTGCCAGCGCCGCCGGTTGATGACCCGCCCTTGACGCCGTTGTACGACTCGCTGACGACCAACCTCCCCCATCCGATAATGGCTTTCCAGACCCTGCTCTTCCCTTCCTCCACCCCGCTCTTCCCGCCCGCGAAGACGGTGCTCGCCTACCTCCGATCATACGCGACGACGTTCGGCCTACAGCCGTTCGTGAGGCTCGGGAGGAGAGTCGAGCACTTACGGTGGGATAAGGAGGAACGCTCCTGGGAGCTGCAGGTTAGCGGAGGTGGAGGTGTGGGGGAGGCGCATGGGAGGAAACACTACGACGCTGTCGTGCTCTGTAATGGGCACTATTCGCTCCCACGATACCCGTCCACACCCGGCGTCGAGCGCTGGCTCAAGGCTGGTAAGCTCACGCACTCGGCGTGGTACCGTAATCCCACTCCTTGGAAAGGCAAGACCGTGCTCGTCATGGGCGGCGGACCGAGCGGGACAGACGTCTGTGCGGAAGTCGCGGCGGTAGCCGTCAAAGTCTACCACTCTGTCAAGGGCTTCCGAAGAGAAGAAGTGGGCAACGTCAGCCGCCGACCGCGCGTACGCGAGTTCCTGCCGGACGGGACAGTGACGTTCGAGGACGGCAGCGAGGCGTCCGACATAGACGCCGTCATCGCCGCAACGGGGTATCAGTACTCGTACCCTTTCCTCGAACCGCCATTGCTCTCGCCCACCCCGGAGCCCGTGGGCGAGCCGCCGCACCCACCACCACACGTCGCGAACGACACGAACCACGTCTACCCGCTCGCACGCCATCTCTGGCCGCTGCAGCAAGACTTCCCCCCGCATACACTCGCCTTCGTCGGCCTGCCCGCACGGGTCATCCCTTTCCCCATCTTCGAAGCACAAGCACGATGCATCGCACGGGTCCTCGCGCACCCCGCACACCTGCACATCCCGCACGAGCTTGCGCTCGTACATAAGAGGGACGAAGAGCTCGCCCAGCAGAACGCGGGCAACCCTTTGGAGGTGGCAAAAGCGTGGCACAGGCTGCCGGACGACGAACAGTTCGCCTACCGGACGGAACTCCTGGCCTTTGCGGGGGTGAAGGATGGGGAATGGGCTGTGCAGCCGTGGGAACACGAGATATATGCGCTGAAGGGGGAGATCCGCAGGGAGTGGAGGGAGATTGAGGCGCGTGGGGAGGCGAAGAAGTGGGTTGAGGGCGTGGGGGAAGGAGGGCTGGAGGAGTGGGTCGAGCTGATGCGGAAGGTCGCCCGAGAGGCGAAGAAACATCATCCGATGCCTGGGAACGGCTTAGAAGAAGAGAAAGTCCCGGATCCGGGAAGGGTATAACACACAACGAATAGAAATAGAACGGTAGATCTGTCAGAATATAATAGAACGGCGCAGCCTTGGCCGCATACACACGATCAAAAAGGTCTGAAGGGAGCATATACGAGCCCCAAACCGCATATATGCAGCTTAGGACGCGCATACACGCAGCTCAGAAGAAGGACTTCTATATGAACCGCGCTCCTCTGACAGAGCGCAGTCCATGACGAGGTCCTAAAGACGGATACATGCGGTCTAGCTATTGAGGGACGAGCTGGAGGATGCATACACCCGGTCTAACCACCACGCAGGTAATTAAAACAGGATATATGCGTCATCCAGCGCATCCATCAGCAGCCAGCCCGCATATACCCATCCTTATCCCACATACATACACCCCAAAGGGAGCGTACGCATGGCGAGGCAAGAAGAGAGCAGAAGAGGGGGGAAGAAGAGGCCAAAAAAAGGGGCCAAGGGACTGAAAATGCGGGGTTGGGACGTAATTTATGTAAGTGTGGCGCTCGACGTCATACGCTGGTAATCCCTTACTCGGTCGAGACTTTGTCCTCTCACGCATCGGCACATGCATTTGGGTGGGTCTGGGATCAGCATGAGGATGGGCTGTCTTATAATAACGTTGGGCGATGCGCGGTATGGGGTCGCACTCTTCTGCATACCACCACGAGACACTCCCATCACAACGCACTCTCATACCATTTGCATAACTCACTCGGATTTGATCGAAAGAACTTGGGTTCAGTTGGTTGAAGGAGAGACACGACGGACATGTCAGACGAACGGAGGCTGCCTGGACGGCCGTATGGGGTGTTCAACCCCGTTCCAAAAGTCGCCTATCTCTTCCAAGTACGCCCTCCTCCTCACTTTCTATCCTCACTCCTCGCGTCCCTGCCCAGTCCTTAACAATGCCAACAGAACATCGTCGACCCCCGCGCCGCCACCAAAAAGAAAGCCCAAAAGACATCAGGGGAAAAGGCAGAACAGAAACGCCAGACCCTCGAGACTCGCAGGCTTGTGAGCGATATGAGGAGGGGGAAGGAGATGGAGGTGCATGATCCTGTCACGAAGGGACAGGTGACAATCAAGAATGCGGACGAGGACGTCGAGGAGCAGATGGATAGGAATCGGACTGGCGGGGAGAATGTGTTGAATATGGAGTTTCCGCCGCCGGGTGCGCTCAGCTCCGTTATGTTGAATGTTGGGTGGACTGATGCATTCGGTAGACTGGAAAGAATATGCGAGGGTATCGCAGGATATTTCCACCAGCGCACTGTTCTTCACAGCAGCGGCCTATATCCTCTTCCCCATCCTCCTCTCCTTCCTTCCACTTCCCTATCTCTCCTCCGACTCACCTCTCTACCGCCCGATCCAACTCCTTCTCTCCCTCCTCCCTCCAACTGCAGTAGCCTACACGCTGCTCTTCCGCGCCCGCCGGCTCATGGCTATGGAGGTCGACCAGCGAAGATGGCAGTCCGAGCGCGAGCGGGGCGAGCGCGCAGGGCAGGATAAAGATGGAGACGGAGTCGTCGGCGCTGACGAACGGGTAAAGGAGAGTGCCGAATGGCTCAACGCTGCTCTGGCACAAATCATCCCTATCCTCAATCCTGACATGTATGTCTCCCTTCCTCACGTCCCGCCTGTCTGACTGCTGGACTTGCATGCTGATAAGGAGTACAGATTCTCGTACCTGATCGACATGCTCGAAGATGTGATGCAAAGCTCCGTACCCGGTATCGTCAGGAGCGTCCGCATCTCGGATGTCGGGCTGGGCAGCACGCCGCTCCGGATCGTAAGTATTCGGTCGTTGCCCGATGCTGAGGGGTCAGAGGAGAACGAGACGGAGGACGAGAAGGGAACGCATATCGTACGTCATCCACCTTCCCCATTGCTAGAGGAGTGTACTGAGTGAAGGTGCAGAATATTGAATTCTCGTTCGCCTACCGCGCGGCGCCGAGTAGCAGCGACGTGCAGTCCAAAGCGCGTAACGCCCAGTACGCTCCTCCCTCTCCATCATCTTCCTCTCCGCTCCGTCGGAAGCTGACCACACCACAGCCTTCTCGTCGAGTTCTTCCTCGGCCTCAAAGGACTCGCCGGTGCCGCCCTCCCCGTCTGGGTCGAGATCCGTGGTGCGGTCGGCACGGGCCGCGCCCGCCTGCAGCTGGACGGCAACCCCCCTTTCGTCAAGAACTGCACTGTCACGTTGCTGGGCTTGCCGCAGATCGACATTGCCGCCACGCCCATGAGCCAGAAGTTTGCGAACGTTATGAACCTGCCTGTTATCTCCACTTTCGTACGTCTTCTTCTTCTTCCTCTCGTCCTCTAGGAGAGATGGATTGATATGGGTGGGCAGATCGAGAATAGCATCAACACCGCCGCGGCGGAGTATGTCGCCCCCAAGCACCTCGTGCTCAACCTCAAGCAGCTGCTCTCGGGGGACGACATCAAGAAGGACACGATGGCCGTCGGCGTCGTCATCATCCATATCCACCGTGCACGGAACATCAAGCCCTCCGACGGGAACGGCAAGTCCGGTACGCCTTGCGTCTTTGCTCATCTGCTGATTCTAGCTTTCTGGGCCGAACGTGCTCACGAACAGCCCCAGACCCCTACGTAACCGTCAACTACTCGCGCCTTGCCAAGCCCCTCTTCAGCACGCGCATCATAAGAGGCGAACTCAACCCCGTCTTCCAAGAGACCGCTTACATCCCGATCGACGTCAGCCTCGTCAAGATAAGGGAAGCGATCCAGCTGCAGCTGTGGGACTCGGATCGGTCGAGTGCGGATGATGTCCTTGGACGGGTGGAGGTTGATATTGTTGAGCTTATTAGGAACAGGGGGAAGGCGAGCAGGAGGAGGATGGCCCTGGAGGGGACGGATAAAGGGGATCGGATGCCTGGCGAGGTGCGTCTTCTCCTCCCATTCACTATCTCTCCTCTGCCAAGTTGCGAGGAAATGCTAATTGGGATCGGGACTAGCTCGAATTCACCATCGGCTTCTACGGCAAAGTCCCCCCGAACTCCTCGCTCAAAACGGACGGCACGGACCCCGGTATCCCCAACGACCTCAAACAAAAGCCCGAATTCAAAGAAGCGCGCGCGGTCGCCCTCTCCGACCTAGAAGCAGCGGTGCTCGTCACCCCGCCCGACCCGGCATTCCCGAGCGGGCTGCTGAGCATCCAGATCCACGAGGTTGCGGACTTGGGGATTAACGCGACTGCTGGGTCGTTGAAGGGCGGGAAGAAGGCGGGTCAGCAGGGCGTCGAGCCGGATGTGGAGACTGAGGAGGAGGGGAAGCATTTGCCGTCGTCGTATTGTAACATGTGCGTCTCCCCTCCTGAGAACTTCCCGGACGATAAGCTGATGTGTGCTGGGTTGACAGACTGATCAACGACCGCCGCGTGTACAAAACGCGCGTCAAGCCGCTCGCCGGAATCGCAAACTTCAATGCTGGTGAGATACGCCGTGCTCCCGGACCGACGCTCACCGCGGAATGGCTGATCCCCCCTCGAGGTACGGAAAAGTTTATCAGCAACTGGCGAACCAGCACCGTCACGGTCGTCGTGCGCGATTCGAGGAACAGGGAGAACGATCCCATTATTGGGTTGGTTTTCCTCAAGGTGCGTCCCTTACTAGATTAAGAGTCGGAGAAGTGACGCTGATTCGTTTTGGCAGCTGTCCGATATCTTCGTCAACGCCTCCGAAGTGACGCGTGTATACCCGCTCGAGCGCGGTATCGGTTACGGAAATATGAGGCTGTCTCTCCTTTTCAGGTGCGTGCACTTCACAATGCTTCCTCCAGTCTGTGGTTGACGGTCCTCCAGACCGGTCGAGGCCAAGCTACCTATGAACCTGCTCGGGTTTGATATCGGCACTCTCCACCTCAAGAGCCTCAAGGTCGTCCAAGCCGACCCGAAAGTGGCCGACGACCTCGCGTCCTGTAGACTCACTATCGGCACTCCTTCCAGCTCGCACAAGCTCCCGAACAGCCTGGCCGAGGAAGAAGACGACTCGATCGAATGGGAGCCTGATCAGCCTCTCCTTCTTCCGCTGGAAAGGCGTTATTCGGAAGCAATGGTCGTCAAATTCAAGTCTCGCGGCCTGCCGTCCAAGCTGCCAACTTCGACGAAAGGCACAGCGGTGCTCTGGCTTCGCGACTTGATTGATAATGACGAGACGCCCGTCCGAGTCGGGATCTGGGACTCGCACAACTACGAGCGGATAGAGCAGAACTATATTTCTGCCGACGGCCTTACCGAGACAGACAGCCTAGCGAACGACGGCGACGAGGAAGGTCGTGTCAGGATCGGAACGCTCGAGCTCAACGTCGTCTTTGTACCTGGCTTGACCGAAGAGCATGCCAAGGCGCGCAGTAGCGGCGATCCTCGAGCCAGAGAAGAGCAGGAAGCCCTCGAGCGTATGGATTCTGGTGGACTGCGCGACGGAATGGACTATGAGCCGATCCCGGACCTCGTGTCTATCAAGTCGAGCGAGGACAACACCTCGGTCTACCCCGAGGATACAGAGTCCATTGGGCGACAGAACGACGCCCCCGACACAGACGAGGAAAAAGAAGAAGACGACAACAAGAGCCTGTTGGGCAAACTCAAGGACTGGCGTGCTTCGCAGCACAGCCTACACGCACAGCATCGCGGTATCATGCAGAAGAAGCCTGCCCGCACGGCCAAATGGATCAAGGATACCATCAAACAGGAAGGACATAACGTCAAGCAGCGGTTCCGAATGACGGAGCCTCACGCAAATGTCGAGACGGAGGCTTGATCGCACGCACGCAATCACGAAACACAGACAACGGATCGATACCCGCCCATCGACGAATACCTCTATGCATCTTCACTTCATCCTCATACGCGTCTATGGACCAAGGGCTCGTTTCTCGCAGATTAAGCATATCATTCATCTTCGAGCAATGTATCGCATAGCTAATGGTAACATATTCATTTCAAGACTATTTGGCTCACAGATTTATGGGTTCAGGGGCAAACGAGTGTGTTGACGGATGAGAGGCGCTTCAGGGCAGATACAACACTGGGACTACTTGAAAGAGTGTGGTCAAGAGTCAGTTGACTCGTTACAAGCATAGAAGCGTCTCAGGGCAGTAGACACGGGAGGCGACATAGGCAACGGCATAGCAGATCCAATCGAAGAAGCCTGCAGGCTGCCGAGCACTGTTCCCGTGCTCAACGCGGTCGTATGGGCTGTCTTCCGGATCGCTACTGGCAGTAGGCGAGTATGCAGGGGAGGCATCCAAGCAGGGCAAATTCCACCGTCTCCTGCCATGAGAAGTGGAGCTTGAGCGGTTCCTGCTGCTGCGAGGGGCAGGTCGCTCGGCGAGATACTGCTTGTGCAGACTGCGCCAGTCCACCCCGATGTCCGGCTCAGGGAGAGGAGGCACGGGCAGCGTGGTTCGTGGAATGAGCGGCTGCAAGCGCTTGGGCCGCTCGCGTTGGTACGGAGGAGGAAGAGAGACCGAGCCGCTAGGGACGGCTCGCGGCTCGATGCTCCTGTCGTACACAGGAGGAGCCATGTCGGTATGGTTGGGACCGACTGTGCGCTTCGGGAGCTCCTGTGCCGTCTTCATCCAGGGAAATTCTGGCAAAGGTGGAACCTTTCGTTGGGGGACTGAAGCGCTTGCGTTCGCACTGGTTTGCAGTGCGGCGCTGTTCCCTTCACTGACCTGGAGGGGGTCGGTGTTGCTGAGCTGCAAGGACTCAGTGCTTCCGACCCGCGAGTCGTCAACACGCAAGCGGTCGACAGTCCTGACCTGCAGGGGCTCAGCAGTTGTAAGTGCGTTGAAATCGTGAGATCCACTGCTTGCGGGTGACCTCTCAGCAGGCTGGCAGCCCGCAGTGTTGGCGGGGGATTGGCCACCGACATTGCCAGCCTTGAGGCTAGAGAGTGACTTGAACTCGTCCTGTTCTTCTGAAAAGGTTCGAGAAGGAGCAGCAAGTCCACTGTCCGGGGTATTGCTACGCCTACGGTCCTGGTGGGCAACTGCGGTGGTGGTTGTGAAGATGGTGGCAGTCGTTGTGTTGGTAGGGCTGGGCGTAGTATCGGGGGTGGTGGGGTTGGTCATGGTGTTGGTGTTGTTGTGGTCGGTGACTAGGCGACGAGGGACATCGTTGATCTCTGTGGAGAGATCAGCGCAGTCGTCAGACCGTGGCGGGCGGTACTCACCTGCAGCCCTCGCTCCTCCTCCGCGACATATTTCCTCCGATAGCCCCTCTGTGGAGGCGCAATCCCTCGAGCCAAGTGAGGTATTGTCTCGGATGACCGCCTGGGATCAAATTTCGTCACAAATGCCCGCTGCGTCTAGAATGATCGCCGCTCAAGCTGTATGTCCCGGCATATGCCGGTCATCTTGTACTTAATACCTTGGTTTTGATTCAACAGCAATGTCTTGGATTCGCGCAACTTCGAGCGCATCGAGCAGAACTACATTTCCGCAGACGGTTTGACCGAAACCGGCAGTCTGGTGAACCACGGCGACGAAGAAGGACGCGTGCGGATCGGAACGCTTGAGCTCAACGTCGTCTTCGTACCCGGGTCGACTGAGAAGCATGCCAAGGCGCGCGACAGCGGAGATCCTCGACCCAGAGAAGAGCAGGAGGCGCTTGAGCGTATGGATTAGGCTGGTGGCTTGCGCGACGGAATGGACTATGAGCCCATCCCGGACCTCCTTTCTATCAAGTCGAGTTGGACAATACCTCCGTCTACCATCAAGCAGGAAGGACATAACGTCAAGCAGCGGTTCCGGATGACGGAGCCTCACGCGAATGTCGAGACGGAGGCTTGATCGCACGAACAAAATTATGGAACGCTAACACACGAAAGGGACCGATACCGGCCCATGAAAGAATACCTGTATGCATCTCAACTTCACCCTCATACATACGCATCTGTGGACCAAGGACAGGTTTCTTGCAAACTCAAGTATAGCATTCATCTGCTGACAATGTATAGCATAGCTCATGGTAAAATATTCATCTCAAAACTAGGCCGGTATGCGGAGGAGCTCGTTGCTGTGTCTGGTGGTCGTAGCTGTGACTGCCCAGATAAGGACGGCACTGCTGGGCAGGAGAAGATATGACCACTGGCACCCCAGCCATATCATCGACCGAATTCTCCCACCGGCTTAGCCGGTCTCACAGGCACCTGGTCCGCACGGCCTATAGGACGCGCAGGCGGGGTTGCCTTCCCGCCTTTCTTCCCGTCTTTCTTCCCTTCCTTCTTTGCTTGCGAGTTGTCGGCTGACGCTTTGATCAGCGCAGGTTTGAGCTGGTTACCCCCACGTACTTTCCCGTGGAGGTCGAGCGGAAGACTGGGAAAACTGTCAATTTCGTTAATTTCCCCCAACTTGAAAAGAGGAAGACCACAGGCGTACTCAGGAGCTGGGTCATCCAACTTGCGTCCAAACACCTCGCCATCCGTATGACGACGCTTGGGTCTAGAAATCCTGGTCAGCATGAGCTGGCGAAATGAAGTTAAAATTACTCACGGCTTCCTCCCGTCGTTGCGGTCGCCCATGTCTACAATTGGAGACAGCGCTGTAAGAGGTTGGATGGCTACTCTGCGACCCACAACGTACGCCTCGAGCCTATATACCTCCCCGAGGCCATGAGCGGATTTACCCAGCCTCGAAGGCGCTACACGTGAAAAAGCGCGCGCTTGTCGCTGAAGTAGACGCGTGCGCAGCCGAAGATCCGCGCGCCGCACTCTGGACCTGACGTGATTGATGGGGGACCTCCAACGCTGCGGGAACCTCTCACACCTGCAGGTGACTTCATAGATGGTTCGCCGCCAGCACAGGGAGGAAACGGCGGTATACCGTCCAGCACCACATTCATAAGGAAGCACTCGAATATACACCTGATCTGTCAGGAGCACCCTACTGTACAACAGTCACCACCAGAAACGTCAGACAACCCGTAGGCTCATTGGGCCGGCTTGGGCTTGGGCTGCGGCTTGGGCTGCGGCTTTGGTGCGGGCGCGGGCTTGCCATTGCCACTCTGCTTTGGGCCAATTGCCCCGAGACCACGATCGCTAAACCCTCTCATTCTCTCTCCCCCAGTGTCGTCCTGTGTAGACACAGGTCTGGAAGTTTGTCAGGTCAGCATCTGACTCTGAAGCGGCATACTGGCCTGGAAGTTGGGGTCTCATGAGGGAGCAGGTAGCTATCGGCGGTATACGCGCGCGCCGGCCTGACGTGTGTTAGCATCACTTCCTTGACGGAGGAGGGAGAACAAGTACAAGGATCTCTGGCCGGTAGGTTGACCCATCGTTGTAGGTCGACAAAGTACGGTTAAGGTCGAAAGGGATCCGGCCTGATGCTGCCTCTTGAGCAACGGTAGAGGGGACGGGGAATGGGTATATATATCCAATATACGACAGTCGGCCGGATTTACCGGCGCTTACAAAATCCCCGCATGGTTATTTACGGTTTTGGAGAGTGCTCTTGAAGGCTGCGCGCCAATTCTGCCAGCAAGGCTTTGCTCCACCCGGCTGGCTCCTATCTCCCGTGCGCCGAGTTGTCACGGTCAATACGTAACCTTTGAAGGTGCCGTCCCTAAAACGGGCTTTCGCACAAGTACATCACCAAAGCGCCTTACTAAAGCAGGGATGTACCGCCTTTATTGGGAGGTGAAACCCCAGCATCAGCCCAAGTGAGTACTTACGTCTATGGCCTGAAGGGATACATCCGTAAAACACAGCTTACTACAAGTACAACCGAGAACTACATACATCAGTAAAAACCCGGAAGTGCTATACAGCGAAAAAGTGGCTATGCACCACCCATAGCACCCATAGCATAAGTCCCATTTACATAGGGTCCCAAAAAGGAGGAAGGGGTCTACGATAGCAGACCCTTTGCTATGGAAGCAGAGCGCGTCTACCATAGCACCCCATAGCACGCCATAGGTCACAGGGCTCACCCGGCGACGGCGCGTTGGGTCTCAATCCCGCTCCAAAGGCGGGAGCGGCACCAATTGATTGCGAGAGTGCGCCTCAACGCTGCCCCCAAATCCTGTCCTGGCTAATTCTCAGCGGGCGGCTGCTCCGCTCTTCAGCCCGTCGGCTGGCGACATGCTTGACTGAAGGAGCAATCAATCTCTACCGTTTCAACCTCTGTCTCCCACCAAGCGGCCGACCCCCCACCCCTCAACACCCACGTCCTTTTCGATTGCCATGCCGAAGACCATCCGAAAGCGTGGAGGTCCATCGTCGCCTCCTTCGAAAGCTCGTGTCGTGACAAAAGGTGCGCTGCGCTTGATTTATCATTTCTACAGTTTCTCATGCGGTCCTCAGCATCGAGGTATATCTCCTTGGTTTGAGATCAAGCTTACCTGCGTTCTCACTCGGGACTGCCAGCGCATCGCAACGAGCGTCCCGGCACGACTTGATGGGCGTTTACGGTTCCTCTACCGCACATACAGTACGTCCGCTAAACGTCTGAGCCATTTCAACGGTTTCCGTAAGTCATCCTATCTTGCAGGAAATCGGTTTCCAGCTCTCCGTCTGCTCGCGTCGTGATCATTTCACACAGTCCGACCCCCCTCGATCTACACCGAAGAGAACCAATTCGGCGCGCTTGTCTGTTCGATCGCCCTCCTTTCCTAGAACTTCAGGTCCCACTCCATCACACGACTCCTCTGACATACAACCACCAGTCGACATGAAAACGACGGGGCGGGGTAAGAAGTCCGTGGGCGCAAACTTGTCGGATTATGACGATCGCACAAGGCGACGCTTGCAGCTCGTCCAAAGGCAGTTCCGCATCTACCATTTCACCCGAAACCCGTATCCCGATGTTGCTCAGGAGACTCTATACTTGTTGGATGCCGTGGCGGAGGTGAATCGAGAGAGCGTCGGCTGTGTTCCACCGGCTCCGACTATCGATTTGGACGAGGTTCCCGGGCAGCGATTAGTGGTGAGCACACCGCATCAGATACATGCACTACTCCGTGACACTCATTTCAAACACAGATAAAAAGCATGGCATATCAAAGCCGAGGCCGATTCAAGACGATAGGCAAATATATCGTGCAGCAGCAGTACAAGGAAGTGTTCCGCATATTCGACACTGCCGAAACTCTTCATCAGCAATGGTTGGAGGAAACTGAAGTCAGGAGGAAGGATCGCCTGGAGCAAGAAGAAAAAGAGGCACGGCGTCGTGTCAGCGATGCAATCGAGCAACTACTGGAAAAATCGCGTTTCGTCTACAGCCATTTCAACTGCTTGGTGAGCCCGGGCGCCTCCTTGGACTCCGTTTCTCTTGCTTATACTTAGTTAGGCATCTCCAGAAGATCCGGGTGCGGACGAGCATTCTGGACTTTTTGAGCACCCTGCTATCGGAGAACTGATAGCACGCATGTGTTATAAAGGGCCAGATAGTGACGCGGCCCATGCGCCAACTCTCTTCGATCCACCACCTTGGCCTCTAATATCGTTCGCTATAGTGATCGTAAGTCACCTCTAGCGCCACCACTGATGTCGCTCACTCCCGGGAAGATATACCACATCTTGTGCTCTTTTAGGACCGGCACTTTGCAAGAAGAGAGAGTGGGAGAGTCCGAGAAAGAAGCGTACAACGAGATGTGTGAACTGTTGGCCAAGTTTGTCCACAGGTCTCCTGAGAAGTCGCAAAAATTCAGAGAAAGTTTGAGTCGGTTCTGCTTGTATGCCGACTGTTTCCTCTATTCACTTTGTCTACTAACATGTTCTGGACAGCGCACGGTTCGGAATCCGGCAAGATCCGACACCAAAGGCCTTTCCTCTGCGGAAGTTCGACCTCAACCTCATGGACGAGCCGTGATCGCCCGTCGAAATATTGGATATTGTACTATAACGGATACATGTAGGTTATAATGTATGGATCTGACCTCATATCGCGCCTTCCTCGATCGGAATCGCTCGGCTGTGTTGTAGCTGATCCATTCGGGCAATCAAAGGCATTTGAGATAAGGACATTGAGGGGACTTTTGCGTCGAGTTGTCGAAGTCAGGGAGCGGCAGGAAGAGATCCGAAGACGGTCGAAGCCAATGAGGTAAGCAAAGTCTTGGTTCCTGAACGCGCGCGCAGCCCTAGCACTGATACCATCGCCATCATCTTCTATCACGATGCTCACTCGAACAGGTGCTCGCATCTCCTATCGACAGGTGAATCCCAACCACATCATCTGCAAATGGTTTTAAAAGTTCCTTAGGCTTCCCAAGTAGACGAAGATGGAGATCGATCCCTGGCGGATTCCGTAGAAATTGAGGTACAGTCCAATCTCACACCCTTTAGCATACATCGATGCTGATTTCGTTCTAGACCATACCACCATTCAAGACGCCAGCGAGGGGCTCTGTGAGACGTGAGCGCTCAGCCCCTTCAAAATCACATTGTGTGTAACGCGGACAGGTCGGCCGGAAGACTCTTCGGCATCTCGCCAGTGTCCGTGTGTGTCTTCTCTCAGGACGGCCAATATGCTGATAATGTTCCCGAAGCTATAGTTTCCGGCGAGAGAGTGCTCTTAACGGAGCGGCAATGTGAGTTGGATTCGTCTCAGAAGACGTTACTGACGATGATCGTAGACAAGACGATACAGGAAATAATGGCCATGTCCGACATACCTGATACGATGATGTCGCCAGGCGAGGTTCCGCGCACTATGCACCCGCGAATAGGTCGTTGGATCTCTTCTTCAGCGGAGTTCCCGCCCCTTGAACTGGACGAGATTTGGAGGTCTTCAACAGCGGTGCCCAAAGCACTGGTAGTATCCGGAGCTACAGACGATGGGTGGCAGATCGATGCAGACGGTTCGTGTCCCATCATGAGGTCAATCACCTTGTTTACTGATTTGACCGTAGATATGTGGGAAACAACCGAATGCCAGCTTTACCACGTATGGTGCTTATCACCCCTTAAATCGTAGGCTTACCTATCCCGTAGGTATTTCATGGTATCGACATCAGCCAGATGGTAGGAATCTGCATTCCGGACAGGGGTGAAGGAAAGGTTCGTTCAGCTCGCTTTTCCTCGTTCTTGCTGTGAAAGAGCCTACCCCTTCCGCAGGTGAGCTCAAAGAAGAACAAGCAACCGCTCGGTGGCTCAAGTAAGCGAAGGAGGAAATCGGTTCGTACCCTTTGCATCCAATTTTCCGCCCCTCTCACCCGTTGAACAGAAAGGCAAAGAGGTCTCGAGCGCGACGTCTCCTGGCATGCGGAAAGAAGGTCGTCATCTGTTAAAACCGAGGTTGCACGACGCGTGGCAGCTACAAGCCTACGATGAAGCGATGCAAGCTCGAATAGAAGTGGCGAAAGCGTGGTGCAAAGCATTTACCAGCCAGGTGGTACCCTTCCCGGCTTCCGAAGAAGAGCGCAGAGAACTTGTTTTGAAGTCTATTGCGATGACCAACAGCTATCGAGAAAAGGATGAACCGAAAATTGACCTGCGCCTGTATCCCTTCATCTACTGGGCCGTAAGCAACAATTCTTGGGCAAGATGCTGTGCTCAATTGGCGCCAGGTTGACGATGTTGCACAATGGCTACGCTCTAAACTTCGGGCGACAGCCATGAAGGTTGTACCCCAGTACTGGAACGATGTTCTCAAGCAGTCGAAAGAGGGCGTGCAAACATGTATTCGGCGCCTGCTGAAGAACGCGAACTTTCTACAAAGAAACTTTGACGCCACCGTTGTACGTGCCTTAGACTTTCCGTCGGTGGTAATCTGACTTTGCGTCAGGAAGGTGGTGTTGGAAAAGGACCGTTTCGCAACCCTGTTATCGTCTGGATAACTGCGCTCATGTATTATGCTAAAGCGGGTGGCGCTGGAAATATGCCCGAACAGTTCGACGCAGCCGCGAAGCCCACACTCGCTTTGGTAGCCACCTATGTGAGTTATCGTGCCATAGTAATACGATCTCCCTAACGGGGATAGTAGATCCGGCACGTCCTGGAGCATTACCGAAAAGGCCAAAATTCCCCCTTCCAGGCTAAGTTCTCGGTCGAGAGAGAAGCCTATCTCTCTCATCTGAAGCTCCTTGATGAGTATGAGCGCCTGAAGCCAACGCAGTGGTTTTCTCTGCAAAAGGAAATCAGACAGAAATGCTCGTATGCTTGCTTCCTTTCCGCCTCGGCATATCTAACCAACTTAAGGCATCAAGACACACTAGAAGAAGCGATCTGCGTTTCCAATGGTCGGCTCCTCGATCTCGACATAGATATGAATTTTGACTCTGACTGAGTGTTTGAGAGGTGGGGTAGCCTCTGAAGCTCTGCTTTCCATGGCTGACTTTCGAAGAGCAGTCTGTGGACCTCCGACGATGCGCCTTCCCGTTGAAAGTACTGTAGATATCACCAACGGCGGCCCCAATACGAAAATCTTGAAGGCAATATCTCCAGAGCTGCGTCTCTCTGCTTAGCAGATGTGACGATTACCTTTTGGCAGCCGTTCTCCCCCTCTCGATGTCGTAGGCCTTGCCAGGGATTATTCTATCATAGATACTTTCAGGAGCCGTAGGTATACGTCGTATGTATGCCTGGTCTTCTAATATGGCGAGAGAATAGAAATAACCCGATGCCCGAGACTAGATATAGGCCACGTGCAGCCCTCAAGTGTGCGCCATTCACAGCATGGAGTAGCAATTGCCATAACAGGTACATCGTTAACAGTTTGTTACAGTTCCATCCAAAAGCGTATTGACGCATATGACAACAACGAGAGTACAATCCCCACTACAGTCCATGCATCTGCGCCGGACACTGGTCATCTCGTGGTTTTCGAAGCCTTTCGATTCCAGCCATTCTTCTGGAACGAGGATATGAGAGTGCGGCGAAGCATGTCCGCAACTTCTCTCGCTTCTTCCTCCTCGAGGCCGAAAGGGCAACAGCCAACATAGACTCCCAGGTTCTCGCATGTCGGCGGACGACGCTCGGGTGGCAATGCCATCCAGTTGCACACTGCACATTGTGAGTTCGGTGTCGTGGCGGTTGCGTAGGAACGCTATGAAGCATAAGAGACATGGGATTGTGTGCAAATGTAAGCCGACTCACTTGCAGCACCAGCAACACTCCAGGTTGAGCGTCCAAGAGCTTATACAGCTCACAACGCCGATCTTCGTGGACGCATTCCAGCAGGCAGCGGATACGGGAAGTATGAGCATATTGGCGCATCCCTGCTAGAACGGCTTCCGGATGGAAGGTAGCACCTGTCCGCATTGTTTCCAAGATAGGGTCAAGCCGAGAGAGGGATCCGGGACTAAGACCAGCCTCGGAGAGGGCCGAGTGGATGTATTCTTGCGGCCTGCTACTAGGCTGGAAGGGACTGGAGAGCCCAACCAACTCTGCTGTTATTACCATGTATTCGAGCGGCTCCATCCTGGCCTCCAGAGGCAGACATCCGAAGCTCGCTATCCTGTTTCCAGCCTCTATCCAGAAGCAAAGCTCCTTGACATGCTCCCAAAGGGGAAATGCGATCGATCTCACATGTTCTTCTAGCCGTGCAAAGAGCGTCAGAAGAGACAGATCTGGCTGCCGCTGTAGAAACGCACTCATGCTATTTCTCAGAAAGTCGCTGAGTCCAACCCGGTCGTCGGTCAGGAGGATTGCTAGCAACCCCTGACTAGTTGACGACGTACGCCTGTGCGAATAGCCATAGACGAAGCTCCAAAGGATTTCCAGATGTATGCATAGGCGCATCCAGGCGTCCCGCTCGTCTTGACTCAGGGAGCTTGGGGGCCCTCGCGACGGCTGACAGCGATTTGCGTGGGCTCTCTGACATGCACTGACCGTTTGAGTAGAGAGGTGAATGATATCGAGCAGTTCGGCAAGAGCGCCTGCCCAGTTTGCAGAAGTACTGGGTTCGAGTACAGCGACGAAGGATCCGCCGATCTTTTCGGTAAGGGAATCCCATTTCGCTGCCGAAAGATGGTCGCCAATTTTCCGATATTGGTAGACCTTGGATCGAACGAATCGAAGAGCAGCGGGGGCTAACTTGACTCTCACAGCATAGTAAACGGTGTCGTACGTCCTGCCCAGATGCAGGGCCCAGTTGGAGAGCATGTCTAAGACCGGGGCTGTGTACATTTCCCAGATGGCTGCTATCGATCCCTCGAGGTCGCAGACGTTGTTATACAGCACATACTGTACAATACGCCTGTGTCTCGATCAGTACACGAGAGGTACTTGGCAGACCTGGCGGATGACCTACCATTGCCATCTATGCCAGCACTCCTCGGAGTCAAGGGGCGATTCAAAAAGCGGACCACATCTTAGCAAGCCTGCGATGTTTCGAACCAAGAGCTTTGGGCTGCCGCAGAAGCAATCATAGATGCTATAACCGATGAGAACCGCAGGGTAATTGCAGAAGTGGACCTACTTTGAATCAATAGTTCGCTGCAATGCTTCAAACTCGGCTGGACTGCAATGCAACTGCGACACAGTCCAGCGGATCTTGCCCTGATCGTGAGAACCACCGACGGCTTCTTGTCCAGCACCTGTGGAAATCGTCACAAAGCTGAGCTGCTTCTGCAACGGCAGACGACATACGGTCAACAGACTCTCTACCACATCCCTCGGAGACCTCCTGAGCACGTTTGGGTAGTCGGTGAAGCACTTCTACCGCAAGGAGCCATGGCCTTCCATACTTTTGTAAGAAGGCGGTAGCGCAAGCTTCTATATGCGTCTCATTCGCGCGAGATTTCTGCAAGAGCCATGCGAGAAGGCTGAGAATGTTCGGGAAGGCCTCAGTTGAGCGGTTGAACTCATAATTGATGTCAAACAACGGGCTGCGACAGGGCACCGTGTTCTCATCAGACCACAGGCGTTCAGCGGAACAGCCAGTCAATGTCCCGAGGAAAGACGTCATAGTGACAATAGCTTCCAGTGGTGACAAAGCAGGACCATATTTGCTGTCCCCGGCTTCGACCATCATGACACACGGTTATTGTTTAGACAGTCAAGACCAGTGAGGCTTTGCGGCAGAAAGGGGAGGGCGGTGGCAGGCAGGAACAACAGACGAACGACGGCGCCGACAGGAAAACGTCCATATGCATCACCGCCCTCAGCTTAGTACGCATACCGCCTCATGATCATCCGTCCGACCCATGGGACGCGTGGTCTTTCCTCTGCTGGCGGCGGAGCCTTTCTAAGTTAGCTCCGGCCGGTAGAATGCGGGAGCACAGCCACGTGTTCTTCGGAGAACATCCCAGGCAATATTAGCGGAGTCGCCACCACGCGATTATTACCAACAACAAAAACTCTGCATAATGAGATGCTAGCTAGGCGGTCAAACGACAACAGCAGTTCTGAGAAGTAGTAGACCGAATGCATGTCATGGAAGACGAAGAACAAACTTCTCGGAACTGACCAATGGAAACCCTAGTAGGTCTAGCCTTCAGCTCGCGAGCATGTGAGTCTATCTAGGGCATCCAACTCTGCGCCCAGCGTAGCACAGCAGGATCAGTTCGAATCTGTAGCGACATAAGGTGTCAGTGACACATCAAGACAATCATTGTCTCACCTTTGATTCCGGAAACTGAAGCACTCGTAGGCCGGCGAGAGTCATCGCCCTGGAGACGGCACTGTAGATGTGACCTGAGACAATCAGCAGAAAGCAGCGTAGGCTGCTGAGACAAGCACACCATGCTCCCATGCTCTGCCAACGTCTACCTCGACAAACTCTTCTGATTGACCTTGAAAGCTGTGCACAGTACTGGCTCCCGCCAAGATAAGAGGCAGCTGGCGCTCCTCTCAGTTGACGGTTAATCAAAAAATTTGATCCGCACCTGTGTTCGCCAGCCAGCGCAGCACACTATCCGACCACGTCCATCTTCTTTTGTCACCTCGAAATCCACCGGACCTACCAGCACAAACTTCGTTGGACAGTGTGCGACAGGCGTGAATTCCACAACTGGTAATCTCGTCTCTTCAGCGGACAAGTCCCGGAACTGGCCTTGTGGCGGCTGCTCAAGATCCGCAGGTGAGACCGAGCTGAAGTCAGCACCACTCTCCTGCCACTGAGATCTAGTCAGGAAACCGCGAACGTAACCAAATCGACCTTTCACGAGTTCACTGTCTTGAGGGAGATTTCGACGTAACCGAACGGAGATGCCCCGCTTCAGGTAGAGTACCGTGGGAATATCGATGTTCTCCCACATCTTCCTCACTTGCCAGGGCCGGAGGGTTACAGGCTCCTTGACGTCCTTGGCGCGGAATACGAAGTCGGGACCAGGAAACTGCAGCAAATAGTCTAGGTTGGCAAACCTCGCTTGAACACGATGGGTCACTCTGCAACGCTTTAGCGGGTTGCGATCGCCTACTGTGCTGGGCTTACATTCGCACAGGATGACGACCAGCAGGGCATTGAAGGGGTTCTCGTATTTCTTTGAGGACCTCCCGAGATCTCGCGGTCAGCGATCCAAAGCGCAGGTCGTTCAATAGAGTGAGCAGATCTACAGAGATGCATTAAGTAGATCGAAGGCAGTTGGCTCGCGACAGACAAACCCGGCTCTGTTTGTCGGTAAATCGTGGACAAGTATATCATGTTCGCTTGCGGGAAGCAACGGTTCCAGCAGTCTGCTTGGAAGGCAAACGAGCCCTCTCTCTCCTCATTCTTGTTGACGGGCAGAAGCTGAAAGAAGTCGCCGGTGAAAAGAAGCTGTACAATGTCAGATAATCATGTCACACCAGTACAATGCTCACACGAACCTGTATTCCCCCGAATGGCCTGTTATTGCCCCGAATAGCGCGAATCACTTCATCCAGATCGGATAGGAGTTCTCCGCTCAGGAGCGATACTGGTCTTCTTGTCAGCGTTCCGAAACGGAGGCTGATATCTACACTCACATTCATCCAGGACCAAGAGCTTAGTGCGTTTCAATCCATCGACAAAATGCTTCTTTCTCTGAAGCCACGGGATAAGCCGATCCAGAGGAAGGTCTCCGTACCCAATTCCAGACCAACTGTGGATGGTCCTCCCACCTATGAGCAGGGCGGCAAGGTGGGTAGTGGCTGTCACTGCTACAGCGCTCGGATTGTCATGGTGCTTCTTCCGCATTATCTCAATGCTGTGGAGTAAGAGACGAGTTTTCCCACATCCTAGAGACAAGGATGAGGAGCCTAAGTGCTGCGTCTACAAACAGGGAATGGGAACATACCAGCAGGACCTGTGAAGAAGCAATTTTGGCCCCTCTGCATGAGGTCCAAGACGAGCATCTGCTTATCGTTCCAATCAAGAGATCCGCTACCATCATTGGACTCTCCTGCTAGCTTAAAGGTGGTTTCAGGCAATGCCCACCCATCCACTGTGGGCGGTGGACCTGCGGTAATTGCGACTTCGACCGGCGTCCATGCATTGGATCCGTAAGCTCTTCGGTTTGAGGCACGCACCTCTTCTGCATTCGAAGTGAGAATCCGCGCCTTCGAAGTGCTCCCTCCTTCTATCGATTGTAAATCTCCCTGCCCAGACAATGGCCGAGGAAGGCTGCCTTCAACGCGTGCGAGCCGCTCGTACGAAGGCTCGCCATGTTGAGATGCTCGCTCAACTGTACTCGTAGATGACAACAGCGCTCGTCCCAGCTCTTCATGCGGGTCTCGGGACAAAGATTGAAGCAGGTCGGAGGGGGCGATGGAAACACACGGGAGTCCGGCTGAACGACCGCCAGCGTGTGCTGAGATGGCGCTACCGGACTCAAGACACTCCCTCTGTTTCTTACCTGTTGATAGTGTACGCATTCCTGCGCGTCCGAGAGCAGTTCGTAAGACAGGGGTATCAGAGGATCCAGGTAACAGAGTGGGAGCGATGGACGGCCACACCCCTGTCGTAACCCGCTGAGGCTGGGGATCTTTGAGGTGTGCTTTCGGAGGGAGCTGTCCCGTCGCCGGCAGAGTTCTTGGATGTTGGCAACGAAAAGCGCTGAGATCGTGTTCCGTTAGTTTGCTCGTCCAGTCCATCGGCAGTGTCAATCCACGTGTCTGGGAGCGTTCCCGGTTTCGAGTTCGCGGTGAAGACGAGAGGTGACGAGAGCCCAACGATGAGTCGCCAGGCAAGCCATAATCAGACGACATCAGAGAACAAGAGGATTACTAGGCACAATCTGTGGTCGGGGCGTGTAGCGATGGTAGTCAAGTCTTACCACAAGACGGCGACACTGATGCACAGTGCTAAGCTTAGAAGCATCGTGACGAACAGGTTCACCGTTCAACTGTCACGATGTCCCGGGGGAGCGTTAGTCACGGTAGCCCGCGTCTGCTTCCGTAGTTCTTGAAGTTCGACGTCCAGGTCTTCTTTGCACTCACTAAAGCTTTGACCTCCACGACACACAAGACATGGCTCTCTTTCCGCTTGAACTTCTGCTTAACGTCGCCGACTCTGCCGCAGATGCAAGGGAGTTCCAAACAATTCTCGCGCTACGGTCCGTATCACGGGAACTCCTGGCACGCACGAGCTGCATTCTATATCGCGCTCCGCATATAGTCGGCGAATTCATCGAGCTGGCTTCTAAGCAATTCGAGCTTTGCTGTCTATTGGCATGCCGACCAGACCTCGCATCGCATGTACAGGAACTCCGTCTCACGAAGGTCAACACGGCGAACTCCAGCACAGGCCATTGCTTCGTCGCCAGAAAGGTCTTAGAAGCACTCCGTAACATGACGGCTCTCAAGTACCTTTACATCACGGCAGATGTATGCGCCTTTATGTGTGAACATATTCACCACTCTCCACCGGAGATGCTCTTTGAAGGCTCTTTTCCCAGCCTCTTATCCATCTCTGTCTCTGCCGACCTGGCTCTCCTTCTGCTTACGAACCGCTCGATGCGCTTCGTAACTCTGCTTTCGGATCCTTCGAGCAGTTCTCTGGCGGAGCAGCTGGGCGAGAAGCTCGTACATGCGGGTATAGAGTACCTGGAATGGCATACTGCGTCAACCGCTGCTGTGAAACAATTTGCTCCTCCATTGTTTCACGAAGACAACCAAATCGTGTTGGTAGTGCTCAACTTGCCCAACGACAAGAGCGTGCGTGGAGAGATCCTGGTCTGTATCACCACCTGATCATCCTTTCTGACAGATTTTCGATTCTTTGCAGAACCACGAAGTAGTCGGCTGCTTCAGCGCGCTTCGCCAACTCATGGGCCTTACGTTTAACCTTCGGTTATCGCCCTTGCCTTCCTCCGAGTTCGAATTCTTCTGCGAAATATATCACTCAGTATTGCCAGGGCTGCATACAGTGAAGTTCCGCCACTGCAGTACCAGAAAGTGGGTGAAGTATACGATATCGCCGGAGGACTGCCGCAACTGGGAGCTGGCTGAGGCACATGCGTAATCTCGCGGTCATGCCTTCAGCGCAGGATCAGCTAGGTTTCTAGCGTGGTGTAGAAGTACGGGAATTCAATCAATCCAGAATTTTGTTGCCCACCATTCCAGTCGCATGAGATGTAAGAGTCATCACCCTAAAGTAGGTAGTGCGCGGCGTCGTAGCGCCTATGAATTAGCGCCCGTCGAACGATTCCGAGGAACTTGAAGTTTCGACCAGCGTGGTACTTAGTCTATATCCGCCCTCCTCGACTCATCACCTTACCCATGCCTAGTGCCATACCATCATCAGCCCACCCCTAGTTACACTCACTCTACAGAGACATTCTTGGACCGTATCAATGTCTTCTCATCTTGACATGCCATCCGAAGGCGACGTGGTCAGTCGGGCGACTGCTGATCCTCCGACTCCTCGCCGCGACCTGGCTAGCATACAGAAGATACTAGCCCTGTTCCTACCAAGCTTCGTGGATACAACTATTGAGACGCTCTGGGAGTGCTGGGGAGAACAAGAGCGGGTCGGAGGACAGTCACCATTAGCCGATGCGAAAGAGATAGGAAGGAAAGCAGATCACCTGGTGCGCGCTTCCTATCTCTCCTCCGAATGTGCTGACGATCACTTAGAAGGCGTTTATATGCTTCTACTACTTCTGCGGACTGTCAAACCGTCATCCTCCTACGCTCAAGCAACGCATATGCGAGGTCCTATCCGAGATCGAGACGACGTGGGTTGCGAGCGGTTTCAACGACGCTGTCGTGGACAAGGCGTTCCGCTTTGAAGCAGCCTATATGCCGTCCGAGTACTTCGATAATGTCAGTTTCGTCGAACTTCAATCACTGCAAGACCTTCCGCGTCCTGCTATGTATCTCGACGATGACGAGACTCTCGATCTTTGGACGCGCGACGAAGCCGCCGAGCGCCCGATTACTGTGTCGTGGAACTCCGCCCTGGCCCTCCTTTTCGCTCAAATGGTCATTGGCCTACTTTCTCGAATCCCTAGCCCACCTGACGTTGTGATCAGCACGCGCGCGAATAAAGACCGGAAGGAGGAGATCGTCCGTTGGCTGACCATAGAAGGCCAGATCTGGGTAGGGAAATCCAGCATGCCTCGTCTGCGGATCGCTGACTGGGTTCTGAAGGACGCAGCCTTGAAAGCCGCTTCAGTCCTCACACTTGGGGAGCTTCCGGCCATCCTACAGCTGCGCATGCTACAGGACCTTCAGTATGCCAAACTTGCATGCCCCCTGCTGGATATTCCCTACGCCGATGTCTTTTTCTTCGGGCAAGACGTGCCACAGGCACTTCAAGCATACGTGCTTGGTCAGTCGCCTTACGCCTTGCAGTCTTTGGCCGGTCAGCTTGGCCGCCAAGTTCCCTTCTGCGAGCAGTGGCTTCAAGACTCAGAAAGGACTCTGAAGCCTGCATTGGACGAATGTCATGCGCTTTTCACCTCCAGATACGGTCCTCAAATAATGGAAGCAACCCTAAGTGGTCGGCATTGGAGTTCGAGGCCGACTAGTCGTCATGCCGTAGAACTCTATCTTTGTCACGCTACCAACGCCGCTGTGAGTACAAAATTAGCGGTCACACTCGATATCTTGCTAACCGAAATGGATCAGACTCTGTACTTGCTACAATGTCGCTTTGTTGGCATAGCTCCTTGCTCAGAGCTCGCCAAAGCCATTCGCGATATTCTCAGACAGCTTAATGACCTTCTCCGTATGGATCAATCCACCGCCATTCCTATACCTTACAACCTGTTACCCCTTGATGATCTTCCGCTTGAAGCCACGCGGCGGTGCTTGGAAATGCCCTGTTGCGAAGCAGGACAGGAGAAGTCCGTCCCTCACGACGCCTGGAACAGGGCCATGGAACGCGTGCTGGTTGCCGATATCGCTCAGCCTTGTGCAGTGAATCTTTTGACGACGCAATGTCGCTACTTAGTAAGTTCGTCCCTTTCGCTCGTAGATGGAAACCTGACACGTAGTATGCAGAGCACTTACTACTCCGCCTATGCAGTAGATGCATACTGTGACCCTGCAGTCGATACTCTCCATCCCATTCTCTTGGCGAAGCTTGCCAATATCGCCAATTGCATCGAATCGAAGTATCCCGAACTTCGGCAGGAGCTACCAGATGTTCGTGTGATCCCAGGTTGGATACGGGAGCAGTATAGAACGCGGATGGGATACTCAGGAGGTGCATCGGGAGGGCACCTAGGCCGTGCATACAAGCAGCTCGCTCCCCTCCGCAGCGCGTTAGCCACTCCGTCCTCGCGAAGAGCTTCAAGTGCGGGCGGGAAGGGCCCGAAGGTGAGGTGGTTTCCGATGGTCCATGTGCGGCGCTTCCCCCACCGGGACCCGTCGCCTCCACCATCGAGCTCTACAGAAATCAACCACGGGTCGGAAAGAGCGTCTCCTACACCTGCTCGAGGCGTTCCCTCAAGCGGAACGGCTCTGTCAAGAGTTGAGATTGCCGGCAACATTTGTCAGCTGCGGTCTCCTTCAACATCACATCGATCGCATAGCAGACTGCCGACGACCGTCGCTATTGAGGATGACTACGAGCCGAACTCATCCACGTCACCAACGCCCATTCACGATATTGTCGAAGTGGAAGACATAGACTATCATGCACACCATCGCTCTCCGTCGCCAGAGATAGTAGTGCTTTCTCAGGAGTCTGTGACTGCGAACGGGCCTCAACGTCACACCGGCGTTGAGCATACAACTGCGTCGGCTGTTCCGCGGTCAGCTGTTGGGGACCCTAACGCGGGTGGGAGCCAAGCTGTCGGTGGGTCCAATGGACAGCGACGCGGCACAGACAGTGATGAGGATTGGCTTACGGCTGAACTCGACACTGGCTTGGACCTGATATCGATGATGGATCTGGTGGGCGACTCCCCACCAGGCGCGACGGAAGGCCCTACTGATACAAACGAGGCTTGGAGCGCCGAGCGATCATCTGGAGGAGATTCACAGAAACTGCCGGATTGCGAGTCGTCGTCGTCACACGTATCCAGCAATGTCATGACGGCTCAACAACAAGATATGCTTGAATTGTCTGATGGACTCGTCAACAACGCTACAGGCGCTAACAGCGTGTCGGACCACCAGGCAAGCAGCGATGTTCTCCTGTCATCTGGGGATCAGCAGCCTGCAAGAATCGATTCGGATTCGAGTATTGGAGCAACCGCAAGGGGCAGTAAACGACGAGGGGCCACACCGGATTCTGTACGCGCTGTCAGGCAGCGCACGAATTCCAGTCCAATCTCAAGTCAAGGATTAGCCGCTCGCACCGCAAGCTCGACCTCGTATTCTCGGTCACTGGATGAAGATCCTGTAAGAGCGCTGCTTGCCGCATTCTACGAGGGGCATTCTTTTGATGTGCCGATCTGGATGTCATATAAGATCGCCCACAGGAAGCACAATGTCGTTCGCTATACTCCCCCGCATGGCGAATCCGGTTGGCATGAATTTGAGGCCAAAGTCTTGCCTCACGCGGAGGTCTCCGCTGCGCTTATTCGGAAATGGGGCTGGGTTGTTACTGCGTGGCCAGAGGAATGCAGTGTCATAGTGCGTATGGATGGTTTGGCCAACACCCCTGAGATTGACTATCTTAGCTTGCTCATGGAGTCTACCGGTGTCAAGATTGTCAAACTACCGAGCATCCCGATGACAGTTTCATTCTGAAGAAGGGAGGACGCAAAGCAATCAAGACGTTTGGGCTGATTGACCCTCTGGAATCAGACGAGATCCGAGTAAGGCGTGCACCTGAAGGGACCGACCCCTCTGGATCGATTGCGCTGCATCGACTCACTGAGATATGCGTTACCATTCCCGAAGAAGTCTGCGTGTCATGTGCCAGCCGCGGAAGGAAATGCCGATGGTGTAAAATGGCCTTGAAAGACAGTGCGTGTAATGGCTGACTTCATTCATGACAATTGACTTTTGCGCAGTTCCGCGCGAGGTGTATGCTCGACCAACAGCCCAATGGGCTCCCGGAAAGCGTCCTTCAAACGCTCAGCTACGCGCCCGCCTGGCTGCCTTGCAGGGCTGGACGGACCCCATTCCTCTGACGAAAAACGACAAGGCGCGACTTTCGCGGGAGGCCAGCCGGCTGAACGACTGGAACACCACCCAAGATGACGAACATGAGAATCGAAGCAGCAACGTTTGAGCGTCGAAGACAACGTCTGTGGTAATACTCTGCTGATTCTCACACCAGTTTGATCCGCGGTGTCTAAGTCTCCATGGCTCTCTTGAATACGGCTTCCACATCGAAAGTACAGCTGGGGAGCTATCTGCTCACCTCACACATTCTTGGACGTTTGTACCTGAATTGTATCTTCCCTTGTGCCAGCGGACGCTGTCCGAAGGAGAGTGACTCCGCAGTTCGCAAACTTGCGGACCCTGTACCTGTACCTTACCGTATTGTATTTCATAGACTGAATTGTAACCCAACCACAAGTGTACGACAAGCAACCTGATGACCTGTAATTTCTTATCCTGTCGGACACATTAGACAAAGGTGCAGACACTCAACTGGCTAAGAGTTCTCCCTCTTTCTTTGTCTGCCTGGTTGGGATTGCAAAGCTGTTTCTCCGCTTACCAAGAAGTTAACTGTGTTGCCCTGAAGATACAGATGTTTTGCAAGCCTACTTTTTACATGTTGTGTCTACCATTCACATAATCAAATTCACAGCCCTACAACCAATCTCCTATTCTTCAGGTCGCCCCTCTGTTATCTGCTTTACTTGGTCTTTGACTATGAGGATCTCATTACCTCATACAATATAAAGCACTTCCTACAATGTGGATACTCTCCAGCAAATAGATGAATATCCTATAGAGTCAATCCCATAAACCACATCATGTCCAAGCAACTGCTCGATGTCTCGCAGTACCCAACGCATCCTGCGATCTCAATATGATCCTGTGGATCACAGCGTATCCTGTAAACTGCATGATGTCCTGCAATATGGAATCGATCCCACAAACCACACCACATCCCGCCAACTGCTTGATGTCCTGCAGTACCCAGCGCATCCCACGATCTGAGTAGGATCCTGTGAATGACAGCGCATCCTGCGATCCGCATCACATCCCGCGATCCGCATCGTGTCCTGCGATATGGAATCGATCCGACAAACCACACCACATCCCACCAACTGCTCAATGTCCTGCAGTGTCCAGCGCATCCCGCGATCTGAGGGGGATCCTGTGAATCGCAGCGCATCCCACGATCCGCATCGTGTCCTGCGATATGGAATCGATCCCACAAACCACACCACATCCCGCCAACTGCTTGATGTCCTGCAGTGTCCAGCGCATCCCGCGATCTGAGTGGGATCCTGTGAATCACAGCGTATCCCGCGATCCGCATCGTGTCCTGCGAGATGGAATCCATCCCACAAACCACACCACATCCTGACAACTGCCTGATGTCCTGCAGTACGCAGCATATCCCGCGATCTGAGTACCATCCTGGCAATCGCAGCATATCCCGCGATCCGCATCACATCCCGCAATCTGCATCGTGTCCTGCGGTATGAAATCGATCCCACAAACCACACCACATCCCGCCAACTGCCTGATGTCCTGCAGTCTCCAGCGCATCCCGCAATCCGAGTGGGATCCTGTGAATCACAGCGCATCCTGCGATCTGCATCATATTGTGTCAGCAGCATTGCATCCTGCGATATGGAATCGATCCCACAAAACACACCACATCCTGCCAACTGCCTGTTGTCCTGCAGTGTCGAGCGCGTCCCGCGATCTGAGTCGGATCCTGTGAATCACAGCACATCCCACGATCCGCATCGTGTCCCGCTATCTACATCGTGTCCAGCGATATGGAATCGATCCCACAAACCACACCGCATCCCACCAACTGCTCGATGTCCTGCAGTACCTAGCGCATCCAGTGGAAATCAGAAGAATCCGGTAGATCACGGTAGAACACAAAAGAAAGCAGAAGGTTGTGATAGTTGGAATCTTCTTCAGCATTCCCTAAGTGTATCTGATGAACTATTCCATGTCCCACCAAATAGTGCACATCCTGCAGTACCCAGCGTATCCTGCGATCTGAGTACGATCCTGTGAATCACAGCATATCCCACAATCTGCATTGTGTCCTGCGAGATGGAATCCATCCCACAAACCACACCACATCCTGCCAACTGCCTGATGTCCTGCAGTACGCAGCATATCCCGCGATCTGAGTACCATCCTGGCAATCGCAGCATATCCCACGATCCGCATCGTGTCCTGCAATATGGAATCGATCCCACAAACCACACCACATCCCACCAACTGCTCAATGTCCTGCAGTGTCCAGCGCATCCCGCGATCTGAGGGGGATCCTGTGAATCACAGCGTATCCCGCGATCCGCATCGTGTCCTGCGAGATGGAATCCATCCCACAAACCACACCACATCCTGACAACTGCCTGATGTCCTGCAGTACGCAGCATATCCTGCGATCTGAGTACCATCCTGGCAATCGCAGCATATCCCACGATCCGCATCGTGTCCTGCGATATGGAATCGATCCCACAAACCACACCACATCCCACCAACTGCTCAATGTCCTGCAGTGTCCAGCGCATCCCGCGATCTGAGGGGGATCCTGTGAATCACAGCGTATCCCGCGATCCGCATCGTGTCCTGCGAGATGGAATCCATCCCACAAACCACACCACATCCTGACAACTGCCTGATGTCCTGCAGTACGCAGCATATCCCGCGATCTGAGTACCATCCTGGCAATCGCAGCATATCCCACGATCCGCATCACATCCCGCAATCTGCATCATGTCCTGCGGTATGAAATGGATCCCACAAACCACACCACATCCCACCAACTGCTCAATGTCCTGCAGTGTCCAGCGCATCCCGCGATCTGAGGGGGATCCTGTGAATCACAGCGTATCCTGCGGTCTGAGGAAAATCCTGTGAATCACAGCATGTCCCGCGATCCGCATCACATCCTGCGATCTGCATCGTGTCCTGCATTACCCAGCGCATCCCGCGATCTCCATCATATCCCTCAATCTGCATCGTGTCCCACAATATGAAGTCAATCCCACCAACCACACCACATCCTGCCAACTGCTCAATGTCCTGCAGTGTCCAGCATATCCTGCGATCTGAGTGGGATCCTGTGAATCGCAGCGCATCCCACGATCCGCATCGTGTCCTGCGAGATGGAATCCATCCCACAAACCACACCACATCCTGACAACTGCCTGATGTCCTGCAGTACGCAGCATATCCCGCGATCTGAGTACCATCCTGGCAATCGCAGCATATCCCGCAATCCGCATCACATCCCGCAATCTGCATCGTGTCCTGCGGTATGAAATCGATCCCACAAACCACACCACATCCCGCCAACTGCCTGATGTCCTGCAGTCTCCAGCGCATCCCGCAATCCGAGTGGGATCCTGTGAATCACAGCACATCCTGCGATCTGCATCATATTGTGTCAGCAGCATTGCATCCTGCGATATGGAATCGATCCCACAAAACACACCACATCCTGCCAACTGCCTGTTGTCCTGCAGTGTCCAGCGCGTCCCGCGATCTGAGTCGGATCCTGTGAATCACAGCACATCCCACGATCCGCATCGTGTCCCGCTATCTACATCGTGTCCAGCGATATGGAATCGATCCCACAAACCACACCGCATCCCACCAACTGCTCGATGTCCTGCAGTACCTAGCGCATCCAGTGGAAATCAGAAGAATCCGGTAGATCACGGTAGAACACAAAAGAAAGCAGAAGGTTGTGATAGTTGGAATCTTCTTCAGCATTCCCTAAGTGTATCTGACGAACTATTCCATGTCCCACCAAATAGTGCACATCCTGCAGTACCCAGCGTATCCTGCGATCTGAGTACGATCCTGTGAATCACAGCGTATCCCGCGATCCGCATCGTGTCCTGCGAGATGGAATCCATCCCACAAACCACACCACATCCTGACAACTGCCTGATGTCCTGCAGTACGCAGCATATCCCGCGATCTGAGTACCATCCTGGCAATTGCAGCATATCCCACGATCCGCATCGTGTCCTGCAATATGGAATCGATCCCACAAACCACACCACATCCCACCAACTGCTCAATGTCCTGCAGTGTCCAGCGCATCCCGCGATCTGAGGGGGATCCTGTGAATCACAGCGTATCCCGCGATCCGCATCGTGTCCTGCGAGATGGAATCCATCCCACAAACCACACCACATCCTGACAACTGCCTGATGTCCTGCAGTACGCAGCATATCCCGCGATCTGAGTACCATCCTGGCAATCGCAGCATATCCCACGATCCGCATCGTGTCCTGCGATATGGAATCGATCCCACAAACCACACCACATCCCACCAACTGCTCAATGTCCTGCAGTGTCCAGCGCATCCCGCGATCTGAGGGGGATCCTGTGAATCACAGCGTATCCCGCGATCCGCATCGTGTCCTGCGAGATGGAATCCATCCCACAAACCACACCACATCCTGACAACTGCCTGATGTCCTGCAGTACGCAGCATATCCCGCGATCTGAGTACCATCCTGGCAATCGCAGCATATCCCACGATCCGCATCACATCCCGCAATCTGCATCATGTCCTGCGGTATGAAATGGATCCCACAAACCACACCACATCCCACCAACTGCTCAATGTCCTGCAGTGTCCAGCGCATCCCGCGATCTGAGGGGGATCCTGTGAATCACAGCGTATCCTGCGGTCTGAGGAAAATCCTGTGAATCACAGCATGTCCCGCGATCCGCATCACATCCTGCGATCTGCATCGTGTCCTGCATTACCCAGCGCATCCCGCGATCTCCATCATATCCCTCAATCTGCATCGTGTCCCACAATATGAAGTCAATCCCACCAACCACACCACATCCTGCCAACTGCTCAATGTCCTGCAGTGTCCAGCATATCCTGCGATCTGAGTGGGATCCTGTGAATCGCAGCGCATCCCACGATCCGCATCGTGTCCTGCGAGATGGAATCCATCCCACAAACCACACCACATCCTGACAACTGCCTGATGTCCTGCAGTACGCAGCATATCCCGCGATCTGAGTACCATCCTGGCAATCGCAGCATATCCCGCAATCCGCATCACATCCCGCAATCTGCATCGTGTCCTGCGGTATGAAATCGATCCCACAAACCACACCACATCCCGCCAACTGCCTGATGTCCTGCAGTCTCCAGCGCATCCCGCAATCCGAGTGGGATCCTGTGAATCACAGCACATCCTGCGATCTGCATCATATTGTGTCAGCAGCATTGCATCCTGCGATATGGAATCGATCCCACAAAACACACCACATCCTGCCAACTGCCTGTTGTCCTGCAGTGTCCAGCGCGTCCCGCGATCTGAGTCGGATCCTGTGAATCACAGCACATCCCACGATCCGCATCGTGTCCCGCTATCTACATCGTGTCCAGCGATATGGAATCGATCCCACAAACCACACCGCATCCCACCAACTGCTCGATGTCCTGCAGTACCTAGCGCATCCAGTGGAAATCAGAAGAATCCGGTAGATCACGGTAGAACACAAAAGAAAGCAGAAGGTTGTGATAGTTGGAATCTTCTTCAGCATTCCCTAAGTGTATCTGACGAACTATTCCATGTCCCACCAAATAGTGCACATCCTGCAGTACCCAGCGTATCCTGCGATCTGAGTACGATCCTGTGAATCACAGCGTATCCCGCGATCCGCATCGTGTCCTGCGAGATGGAATCCATCCCACAAACCACACCACATCCTGACAACTGCCTGATGTCCTGCAGTACGCAGCATATCCCGCGATCTGAGTACCATCCTGGCAATCGCAGCATATCCCACGATCCGCATCGTGTCCTGCGATATGGAATCGATCCCACAAACCACACCACATCCCACCAACTGCTCAATGTCCTGCAGTGTCCAGCGCATCCCGCGATCTGAGGGGGATCCTGTGAATCACAGCGTATCCCGCGATCCGCATCGTGTCCTGCGAGATGGAATCCATCCCACAAACCACACCACATCCTGACAACTGCCTGATGTCCTGCAGTACGCAGCATATCCCGCGATCTGAGTACCATCCTGGCAATCGCAGCATATCCCACGATCCGCATCACATCCCGCAATCTGCATCATGTCCTGCGGTATGAAATGGATCCCACAAACCACACCACATCCCACCAACTGCTCAATGTCCTGCAGTGTCCAGCGCATCCCGCGATCTGAGGGGGATCCTGTGAATCACAGCGTATCCCGCGATCCGCATCGTGTCCTGCGAGATGGAATCCATCCCACAAACCACACCACATCCTGACAACTGCCTGATGTCCTGCAGTACGCAGCATATCCCGCGATCTGAGTACCATCCTGGCAATCGCAGCATATCCCACGATCCGCATCACATCCCGCAATCTGCATCATGTCCTGCGGTATGAAATGGATCCCACAAACCACACCACATCCCGCCAACTGCCTGATGTCCTGCAGTCTCCAGCGCATCCCGCGATCTGAGGGGGATCCTGTGAATCACAGCGTATCCTGCGATCTGCATCATATTGTGTCAGCAGCATTGCATCCTGCGATATGGAATCGATCCCACAAAACACACCACATCCTGCCAACTGCCTGATGTCCTGCAGTACGCAGCATATCCCGCTATCTGAGTACCATCCTGGCAATCACAGCATATCCCACGATCCGCATCGTGTCCTGCGATATGGACTCGATCCCACCAACCACACCACATCCCACCAACTGCTCAATGTCCTGCAGTGTCCAGCATATCCCGCGATCTGAGTGGGATCCTGTGAATTGCAGCACATCCCACGATCCGCATCGTGTCCTGCGATATGGAATCGATCCCACAAACCACACCACATCCCACCAACTGCTCAATGTCCTGCAGTGTCCAGCGCATCCCGCGATCTGAGTACGATCCTGTGAATCACAGCGTATCCCACAATCTGCATTGTGTCCTGCGAGATGGAATCCATCCCACAAACCACACCACATCCTGCCAACTGCCTGATGTCCTGCAGTACGCAGCATATCCCGCGATCTGAGTACCATCCTGGCAATCACAGCATATCCCACGATCCGCATCGTGTCCTGCGATATGGACTCGATCCCACCAACCACACCACATCCCACCAACTGCTCAATGTCCTGCAGTGTCCAGCATATCCCGCGATCTGAGTGGGATCCTGTGAATTGCAGCGCATCCCACGATCCGCATCGTGTCCTGCGATATGGAATCGATCCCACAAACCACACCACATCCCACCAACTGCTCAATGTCCTGCAGTGTCCAGCATATCCCACGATCTGAGTGGGATCCTGTGAATCGCAGTGCATCCCACAATCCGCATCGTGTCCTGCGATATGGAATCGATCCCACAAACCACACCACATCCTGCCAACTGCCTGATGTCCTGCAGTACGCAGCATATCCCGCGATCTGAGTACCATCCTGGCAATCACAGCATATCCCACGATCCGCATCGTGTCCTGCGATATGGACTCGATCCCACCAACCACACCACATCCCACCAACTGCTCAATGTCCTGCAGTGTCCAGCATATCCCGCGATCTGAGTGGGATCCTGTGAATTGCAGCGCATCCCACGATCCGCATCGTGTCCTGCGATATGGAATCGATCCCACAAACCACACCACATCCCACCAACTGCTCAATGTCCTGCAGTGTCCAGCGCATCCCGCGATCTGAGTACGATCCTGTGAATCACAGCGTATCCCACAATCTGCATTGTGTCCTGCGAGATGGAATCCATCCCACAAACCACACCACATCCTGCCAACTGCCTGATGTCCTGCAGTACGCAGCATATCCCGCGATCTGAGTACCATCCTGGCAATCACAGCATATCCCACGATCCGCATCGTGTCCTGCGATATGGACTCGATCCCACCAACCACACCACATCCCACCAACTGCTCAATGTCCTGCAGTGTCCAGCATATCCCGCGATCTGAGTGGGATCCTGTGAATTGCAGCGCATCCCACGATCCGCATCGTGTCCTGCGATATGGAATCGATCCCACAAACCACACCACATCCCACCAACTGCTCAATGTCCTGCAGTGTCCAGCATATCCCACGATCTGAGTGGGATCCTGTGAATCGCAGTGCATCCCACAATCCGCATCGTGTCCTGCGATATGGAATCGATCCCACAAACCACACCACATCCCGCCAACTGCTCGATGTCCTGCAGTACCTAGCGCATCCAGTGGAAATCAGAAGAATCCGGTAGATCACGGTAGAACACAAAAGAAAGCAGAAGGTTGTGATAGTTGGAATCTTCTTCAGCATTCCCTAAGTGTATCTGATGAACTATTCCATGTCCCACCAAATAGTGCACATCCTGCAGTACCCAGCGTATCCCGCGATCTGAGTACCATCCTGGCAATCGCAGCATATCCCACGATCCGCATCGTGTCCTGCTATCTGCAACGTGTCCTGCGGTATGGAGTCGATCCCACAAACCACACCACATCCTGCGATCTGCATTGTGTCCTGCCTTACCCAGCGTATCCCGCGATCACCCAGCGTATCCCGCAATCTGAGGAAAATCCTGTGAATCACAGCATGTCCCGCGATCTGCATCACATCCCGCGATCTGCATCATGTCCTGCATTACCCAGCATATCCCGCGATCTGAGTGGGATCCTGTGAGTTGCAGCGCATCCCACGATCCGCATCGTGTCCTGCGATATGGAATTGATCCCACAAACCACACCACATCCCACCAACTGCTCAATGTCCTGCAGTGTCCAGCATATCCCACGATCTGAGTGGGATCCTGTGAATCGCAGTGCATCCCACAATCCGCATCGTGTCCTGCGATATGGAATCGATCCCACAAACCACACCACATCCCACCAACTGCTCAATGTCCTGCAGTGTCCAGCGCATCCCGCGATCTGAGTGGGATCCTGTGAATCACAGCGTATCCTGCAATCTGAGGAAAATCCTGTGAATCACAGCATGTCCCGCGATCCGCATCACATCCTGCGATCTGCATCGTGTCCTGCATTACCCAGCGCATCCCGCGATCTCCATCATATCCCTCAATCTGCATCGTGTCCCACATTATGGAGTGAATCCCACAAACCACACCACATCCCGCCAACTGCTTGATGTCCTGCAGTACCCAGCATATCCCGCGATCTGAGTGGGATCCTGTGAATCGCAGCGCATCCCACGATCCGCATCGTGTCCTGCGATATGGAATCGATCCCACAAACCACACCACATCCCGCCAACTGCCTGATGTCCTGCAGTGTCCAGCGCATCCCGCGATCTGAGGGGGATCCTGTGAATCACAGCGTATCCCACAATCTGCATTGTGTCCTGCGAGATGGAATCCATCCCACAAACCACACCACATCCTGACAACTGCCTGATGTCCTGCAGTACCCAGCGTATCCCGCGATCTGAGTACGATCCTGGCAATCGCAGCGTATCCCACGATCCGCATCGTGTCCTGCTATCTGCATCATGTCCTGCGGTATGGAATCGATCCCACAAACCACACCACATCCTGCTACAGTCGACTCTGTCTAAAAGCATCGCATCCGGAGGGGGGAATTTTGATGCCATTAGAGAGAGTATGCACATAGGGAAGGCGGCCTATACATCAAAAAAGTCCGTGATTTCCGTCTGTTTCAAAGCGTCTGCACAGGCATGCCTGAGGTTACGCATGGCAGGGCCGAGCGTGGCAAGGACTGCAGCATACTCTGGCGCAGTTTTCAACGTGAAAGCCCGCTGCAACTCCACACAAGCCTCAAGCAGACGATTATCAGACCAAACTGGCACCTCTGGCTTGTCATCATCGAGATTTGACAGGTCAATGACCCCCTCCTCTGCCTGCAACTCTGCACGAACCTGTGCAACAATCTCATTGTCCGTCCAAACTCCACCAGGACTCTGCTCTTCAGCCACATTAACAAGCTCCTCGGCATCCATCATATCAACCGGTGCAATGGCTCCACCCGCTTCAAGCTCCTCAAGTGCCTCTTCAAGATCGTGCATGGCTGCTTGTATGCCGTTGTCTTCTGTGTCGCTTTCAGGTTGCAGGGCAAGGGGGAGCATGTCCGGCGAGTGAAGCCAGGATTCACCATTGATGTTTCGAGGCAAGTCCAAAATGCCGGCTTTTCGCCAACAGTTGCGGATCGTTTCTGCGGTGACTGCATTCCATGCGTCCTTAGCGAGATTCATGATTTCAAGGACATTGATCTTGTAGAGGTCGGTTGGAGGTATGTTGGTGAATTGCCGGTGAACTGCTCGTTCACAAAAGAGACGTCGGTAGCGCATCTTGAAACACTGAATAATCCCTTGATCAAGTGGCTGGATGTGGCTTGTCATGTTGGGAGGTAGGAATTCAACATGGATATTGGTGATCTCGCTCTCTTCATACTTGTGTCCTGAGAAGTTGTCGATAAGCAACAGGATATGTCGGTTCTCGCTACGCATTTTGCGGTCAAGTTTCTTCATGTACCTTAAGAGGCATAAGCAATACTCAGATGAAGGTGTTTGGAGCACATACTCATTAAAGATATCGGACTTCATCCAAGACTTCAGATTCCAGTAGTAAAGGTGCCCATATTCCGCTGCTTTCTTTCCCTGAAAACAACGAGGACTTGCCCATCGGCCAATCACCAGAGGTTCCAGCTTCTCTGAGCCATCCGCATTCACTGTGAATGCATATGATAGGCGATGTTTCTCCTTCTTCCGCCCAGAAAGCTGTTTGATAGCAAGAGTGCGGTTGGGCGGCATTTTCCCGAACAAGCCAGTTTCATCCATGTTGAAGATGTCACGAAGCGCATAATGGTCGGTAATCTCGCGGAGTGCTTGCCGTGCTTTCTCAACTTCGGCCTCATTCACAGAGCCTGCCTCGCCATGCAGAGATTGTCCCTTCAAGCCATGCCGCTTCTTGAACGCAGTCAGCCAGCCCTCAGAGAGCTCGAGCCATTGACTCGGGGGGATGCCTTCTTCAGTTGCGAACCAGCGCCATTGAGCCCGAAGAATGTCGCCAGTAACTGCAACATTGTCTGCTTCGGCCTGGACAAGCCACATGGCAAGCATGCGCTCTATTGCAGGATATCGGACAGATCGCTGCCGCTTGGCACTTGGATTCTTGCTCTCAGAGGCTCGTTTATGGATGCGCTCTTCATCCTTCCGAAGACGAGAGACCGTGGTTTGGTTGACATGGAATTTGGTGGCTATATCCCGCTGCGTAATGATTCCATCCCCCAGATGTTGAGCACAGTAATCCAGAATAGCCAGACGTTGTTTATCAGTGAGAGAAGGCATGGCTAGTATAGTCCAAGGATGGAAAGACAACGATGGCAAAGTTCGACGGACCAAAAAAAAAAAACAAACGGAGGTATCGGGCATCATCGGGCCTCTTCATAACCCGCATATAATTATGGTGACCGCTTCAATCTCTATGCAATATTCCCATATGCACGCCGGGGCCATTTTGCACCAATCCCACTGCGGGATGAGCAAAATCTGATGCGCTTAGAGAGGTTATGCGCATACGCGGGTTTCCCTTAGACAGAGTCGACTGTATCTGCATTGTGTCCAGCCTTACCCAGCGTATCCCGCGATCTGAGGAAAATCCTGTGAATCACAGCATGTCCCGCGATTTGCATCACATCCCGCGATCTGCATCATGTCCTGCATTACCCAGCATATCCCGCGATCTGAGTGGGATCCTGTGAATCGCAGCGCATCCCACGATCCGCATCGTGTCCTGCGATATGGAATCAATCCCACAAACCACACCACATCCCACCAACTGCTCAATGTCCTGCAGTGTCCAGCGCATCCCGCGATCTGAGGGGGATCCTGTGAATCGCAGCGCATCCCACGATCCGCATCGTGTCCTGCGATATGGAATCGATCCCACAAACCACACCACATCCCGCCAACTGCTTGATGTCCTGCAGTACCCAGCATATCCCGCGATCTGAGTACCATCCTGGCAATCGCACCGCATCCCACGATCCGCATCGTGTCCTGCGATATGGAATCGATCCCACAAACCACACCACATCCCACCAACTGCTTGATGTCCTGCAGTACCCAGCGCATCCCGAGATCTGAGGGGGATCCTGTGAATCACAGCGTATCCTGCGATCTGAGGAAAATCCTGTGAATCACAGCATGTCCCGCGATCCGCATGACATCCTGCGATCTGCATCGTGTCCTGCAGTACGCAGCATATCCCGCGATCTGAGTACCATCCTGGCAATCGCAGCATATCCCACGATCCGCATCGTGTCCTGCTATCTGCATCGTGTCCTGCGATATGGAATCGATCCCACAAAACACACCACATCCCACCAACTGCTGGATGTCCTGCAGTACCTAGCGTATCCCGCAATCTGAGTACAATCCTGTGAATCGCAGCGCATCCCATGATCCGCATTGTGTCCTGCGATCTGCATCATATCCTGCGACATGAAGTCAATGCCACAAACCACATTACATCCCGCCAACTGCTGGATTTCCTGCAGTACCCAGCACATCCCGCAATCTGAGTAGGATCCTGTGAATCACAGATTATCCAGCGATCTGCATGGTATCCTGTGAACTGGTCCACATCCTGGGATACCACTACCATTTGCAAAAGTTTTGGCCATGACTGTGTCTTTATCTCCTAAAGTTTTGCAGCCTTTTTCTATATTTTGTTTGTTTGTTTTTTCTTTTGTTTGTTTGAAAAGTTGATGGTGTTAGATCCATGGTATTCAGTTTTGCTGACTAAATACTCTAGAATCACTGGAATTATGTGAAAACAGAAGGAGATGGAAGCATTCAGAGCAGCTGTGCGGCACCTAGCTGTCACGCCGGTCCTGAGCGAACACGTTTATTCCGCGTGTGTTCGCTGGCGGACTGACGGGCGATGACTGAGACAGCCCGAACCCACCGCTGTACGTCCCCCATCCAGGTCATCAACACCCCTCACTGTCGACTCAACGGTCTTACCCTTTTCGACAACAGCCTCTCGTCCTTCCACTGATACACAATGTCAACGGTCAGCACGGCCGCTGGCTCGGAACCGACTAAGCCGGACTGGCCGTTCGCACAGATGGCCGACAACAATCCTGGTCGTTTGGCCGCCATCCTCAGCAATCTTCGGCCTTACCTTGCCAAGGATCCACACGCACCCATCATCGATGTCGCTTGGGCAAATCGAACCCCTCCTCATTCCCTCCGTTTCATGAAGTCCCTCGCCCTGATGCTCTCTTACGGCCGTACCAGCGGGGACATCCTCAAACTGCCTGCCATCGCTCTAGCTGGCCAGGATACCGTTTCAAAACGTCCTTCCACGACATCACTCCCTCCCCTTCTGGCGAATAGAACGATGAGGCAGGTCCTATCCGCAGTGAATCCGGCACAACCTCCTGTTTTGTCTGGTCCGCCCGCGGCTATCCTCATCTCTCGCAATCCGTCCTCTGCCGAAGATCGTGGTCAGTCCCACGAGTGGACTGTCAACAGGATCGATTCCATCACGCCGGCCGAGGTCGATGACCTGGTCAAACAGATTGAGAAGAAGTGAATCTCCTCTTTCGGTTCCGTTAAGTGCTCACACTCCGCAGCATCGCAGGCGTACGGGCGCCGGATTCCCAGCATTATACGAGCTGCCTTCTTGCACTCTGCCGAGCCCCAAACGTACCTGTTGAGTAAGCCACATCGGTCGTCGCGCGATATAGCCGCTGAAGTACATTTGCCCACAGCGTGGTTACCCATTACGCCTATCGCAACTTGATAGCGAAGCTCAGACAGCGGCTACGGACTGTCGATAGAGCTCTCACGGCTCCCCTTGCCGATATCCTCGCGAGTTTCGCAGTGAGCCCTGTACTCCCACGGGCGGAAACCGATTTCCTTTCCGTGAATGTTGGGGAAGTCGTGACGATCAATCTGGAAGATGAGCCCATCCTCAAGCGGATCGTACGCTCTTTGGAACGAGGGGACCAGAAAGTCCGTACACACCATATCGAATGGAAGCTTCTCTGGATGAACCCGTCACTGGATTTCAAAAGCCAGAAGCATGCTACGTTCAGTCGCCAGAACGTTCATATTTGGTGCGCCCTTCTTTGCCATCTTCTCGACGAGATTCGCCTCCGAATCGACGCGATACATACGCATGATTCGCGATCGACATCAGCCCCGATGAGCTCTGCTGAATTCAAGGACGCATTCACGAGGCTTTCCGCAGCCAGCGAGGGTCTCTATCAGTTCTTCTCTGTAAGGGGCACAACTCGCTCTCCCGACAGCACACTGCCGCACGTTCTTAGCCGACTGCTGGGAGTGCGGCAATTCGGATTCGCTGATGTTCTAGGTGAGTATCCGTTGTACGAAACCCGCGATATCCTGATCTTCGGCACAGATGCACATGCGCGCGAAGAGTTTCGCCATGCCAGGAGAAGAGGACTACCGGCTGCAGTCCCCTTTCCTTGGGACGTCTTCGATGACGCCGACGCCGAGCTCTTCGAAGATGCACAGACGGCAATGGAAGCTGCCGACTTTGACTCCTCCGATATGATCGATATCGGGTCGGTCGTGAAATGTACTCTGAACAATCTTTCCGATTTCATCCCTGCCTGCAGGACTGTTATCGAGAGTTTCCGCATCGACTGGAAGCTGTCCGCTCTACCCCCGACTTACGCTATTCAGGGTGTGAATATGCCCAATTTTACCTTGACTGACGCCGAGATGAGCACGATTAGAGCTTGGCTGGAATCCAAAACAAACGGGCTGGACGTCAACCAAACACGTATTGCCTCGTTCTACAAGACTGCCTCTGGGGAAGGTTTTGCTCGCCGTCTCCATTGCGAGGCAATAATAATGGGTCTTGTCTCCCAAGCGACAACTCCTAGACAGCTGTGTCCAACGCAGTGCGGACATTTTGACTATCGATGCGACCTCTTTCACGCTGTCGATGCCCATGAGGAACTATGGAATGTTCTCAAGGTCCGTCTTTCCCTTATTCCCTGCTGCATCCCGTTGCTTACGCTTCCTAGAACGTAGTGCCCACGGTGGTATGCACGAAGAAGGCTTGCTGCCACTGCTATTTCTGCGCTGCTTTCGGAGAGAACAGACCTGTAAACACAGATGGATCGCATGGCATCGCATTTAAAACAACTTTATTCGGACTGAAACCCGATGCGGAACGACTTTTCTCTTTGGCGATGTACAACAGCATTCTGTCCGAAGGGCAAGCTCCTCAATCACAGCAATCCAGCCCAAACTCTTCTCAGCACGGAGAAAAGGTCGCGGAGCCTACGGCTGACCTTGTGCAAGCTTACCCGTTGCCGCCTGAAGAAGAAGAAGCCCTCATGCGGAGTTCAAAGAAGTGAACAATGATGGACATTGGGAAAACGATTGACACACATTCTCCCCGCTCTAGCTGGGCGTTCGGATGAGAGCTTTGAGCGAGGGTTGGCGACATCAGTGACCTCTGTGCGTATATAATGGAGAATGAGCTGCGCTTACTAACATCTGGCAGGTAATTTTACTAGTACGAATGATTATGAAACCTTGCTATGATTATATGTTGTGGTCTATGGGGCCGATAGGATGAGGTCGCTCGATTCTTTCACTACCAGAAATGATCAATCCACCGGCCGATGCTACGACAGGTGAATAGCATCCTGGCGGAGCCCTTTCAAGCTCAGCGACGACCGATTGATCGACCGGTAGCCCCAGGTCAGTGTCTCCGATTCTCCTCTTCGCCCATGCGGTATTCCCAAGTGTTCACGGAGTTGTCGACGTGCGGTTGCAAATGCCGTGTTGGGTTCGCACGGCCACTGCAAGACAAACTGCGCACAATCTGCCTCCAAATCTCCGTCGCATCCCATCGCTCCCATCGCATTCTCCTCCATCGACACACAGTGTTAGCATACACCGCGCATATACGCTTCGTCTACGTGGGATCGCTATATAATCAAGAGCTCGTCATGGCCTTGAGCCTTCTCTTCATAACGCTTTAGCTGGTTTCGGAAAGGTGCAAGAGAAAGGTAGAAAGAGATAACATTCTGTCTATAAAAATTACGTCTATGGCAAGCTAGGCATGACTAAGGGCACACAACGGCGCTCCCTTCGGGATGGCACCCTAGCAGCATAAAGGTCTCCCAGTCCAAATAGGGGTTAAGGAAGAACGTGTCGCAAAGATCCAAAACAGTATCGGAAGTCCACATGGAGCCCTTTGAATCAGCCGGTTGGAGCATGCAATTTCTCTCGACAGACCGCAACTCAATAACGCTCGCCAGTGGCGACCCATGCCCTCTCCGCATTCGTTTCACAATATGCATACCGGAATAATGAATGGTGTCGCTAGATAACGGCGTGTACCACTCAACATACGCAAGAGGCTCCGATATGTCCTTCTTAAATAGGCTTGCACTGGCGTCGGGGGACAGCTGAAAGATGAGTTTCAAGCGCGCGACGCGATATGCTGACGAGAGTCAGCAATGCCAGGGGGACGAATAGACGGGTGCTCCGGACATACGGAATGTCTCCGAATTTCTTTCCACCTTAACGAGCACGGTATCGAAGCGAGCAGGATGGTCGCGAATGAGACGGTCTTCACCAGCCTTACGCGCGCGACACGCAGTTACTGTCGATACTTGCGTCTGGGGTGAATTGTCAGTCCAAGCGGAAGCCTGGTGCGCCCTGTATTCGAAGTTGCAGCGGCTCCAGCTTTTGACCTTCGAGAATGGCAGGGGTGTGGAATGGGAGGGTAGATTATGTGAGTCGGTTTTCCCCAGGCGTCGATCTGCGTAGTTGCGAAGGGCAGCAACGAAGTCAAGGCAGCCCCATATATTGGGATCCACGATTTCCACGATGGGAAGGGAGGGAAAGGTCGGCGTCTTAGGTAAGATGTACGCCGAACCGCGAGCTCCGTTCGGGACGTGGTTGAGATTGTCTTCACCTGTCTTGAGTGAAGCTGACTGTGCCTCTAGAAGCCGCGTCAGAGTATTTGAACCTTGCGCGCAGAACACACCAACTCAGTCTCCGAGTTATTATGTCATCGAACGCCCAAACTTTCTCGTGCCGCTGTACCCACATAGCCATTTCTTGAGTAGACGTCTCTTCCCTGCCGCTGCTCTCCCGAAACGGTAATTTTGCTAAGTCGATGTGAAGTCGTTCCGTCGTCTCCGTGGACCAGTTGTCAAGTGAGCCTGCCTCATACACTGCCCATGCATAATGAACCAGAGCATGGAGCTTGGGAATGCAAAAGAGGTTCTCTTCGACAACTTAGATGTGAGCGCGACTGACCAGCTGGGAACCATGTAAGAGCAGACATACCGCCTGCGGCCATATCATCCTGGGCCTTCTTGCGTGCCCCCAGCTCAACAAATCCTGCCTTGTTTTTGTGAAAAAGAAGTAAGGCAATCCGAAGATTGATTAGCGTCCCGTCTGAATGCAGTCGAAAGCCGGCAAGGTAGAAAAAATCGAGTATCGCTCGACAAGCCTTGATGACAAGGGCTGCTGCCCCGCCCTTATCCAACAAGGAAGAGACGCCGCATACTGTTCCTAGCAAAACTCTCGCCAGATCTTTGTATTCTTGACCGGTCATCTGAGTGAGCCCAGAGACCCCCCTGCAGAATCTGCGAGCTCCATGAACTGGAGGCATTACTTCGAACGCGCTGTCGAGCTCTTTGCTCCCTATGATGTCGTCCATCCAGCTGTAGACATGCTTTAACATCCCTTGTTGTAGCTGGTGAAGGATATCGGGACGCATACACAAATGGATTTGCGCATGTGGAAGGAATTCGAAGAAGGGCTTGTCAATCGGGTTCAGAGATATCGCTTTGCATACCACAGGGGACGACCGCAGTTCCCCTTTCTTGGTGTGGGTCAAGTCATTGTGCCGGAGAGTCCAACCCTTCTCTGTACTTGGTTCCAGGCTCGATTCTGGGGCGGCGCCGCTCTCCTCGGTGTTATCAGCGTTTGGCAGTGGTTGTTCAGAAGCAGAGAGTAGTTGGGAAAGAAGCGAAAGGGTGCTCTTCTGATCTCTTGGTGTACACTTGTGCACATAAACGTCTTTCGTCGGTGATTCGTTCCCAGTCAGTTCTGCGCCCATCTTGTTGTAGGAGATGTTGCCGATGGGACAGCGCAAATAGCGTGTGCACGTCAGAAGGCACTGCTCCGGATAATCGGCCATACAGCCAGCCAGAAGGGGAAAGCATAAGCGCTCTTGACCGTCCCCTGAGGTGAGTCGAATGCCAGAGCGACCAAACGGGATAGTTTCTTCTAAGATATGCTTGAGACAGTGGTGTATTAGCCGATGCCGGGCAATCTTAGCATTCTCCTCACTCAGTCCCAAGTTATTCAACTTGTTCGTGGGAAGGTAGCCCAAAAGGATAGTGCCGTGTTGCGTTGGTGATCTTCGAATCGCTTTGGGCAAGTTGCCAATGGAAAGATAAATGGGGTAGCCATAACGATCTCCGGTATGTTGTGTAAGCAACGTCTTGTCTGTTCCGAGTATCAAGGGGATTATGGTAGCACCGTCCGGAAGCAGGGCCTACAGGATAGCCTGACTCAGTTTCTGCTTAACAGACGAGCGGAACGCCGACTTACCTGTGTTCTCCACCACCAGTTGGCTGTCCACATTTCGGAGATACGTTGGGTCTTCTGGTCTTGATCGACGAAATGTTTCTCAGGGGCGAAGTGAAGGTCTGCTGCAAAGCGAGGATCTCCAAATAAGTACTTTACGCCGTCCATGATGCGACGGTGCCATAGAGCACATATTTCGTCTGTGTCGGGCATGCGGAACTCGGTCTTCTCCCACGATAAACCTCGACCGGGAACTACGTTGTCGACAAGATGATTCAATTCGTAGCAGTTCTTGAAGGAAAGATCCAGTGCCTTCACCAGCTACTTCGCTCAGGCGGGTAAATAGGTGCATAATCGGAAACGTACCTCTGGGTCCAGCAGTCGATCTGCAGCGGATTGGCTGGGGGCTTCCAGTTTGATCCAACGGGCAACCAACCAGTCTAGGCGATGCTTAAAGGGATGGTACGGATTAGACGGTGGCGGCATCGTAGGTGCTGCCCGCCCGCAAGATGGCAATGGCAGCCCAGCTGGTGGCGAAAACGGTACCACATGAGGTGGACGGTCGAAGTCAGTGAATGCATCGCGTCGGTACGTGTCGCTCAGTGGATCCCTCGCTGTTGAGCCGTCGCGTTTCTCCGAAGTGTTTGCAGATCCGGCACTTCGAGTGATGTTTTTACGATCTTGGGACAGCACGGAGCGCTGTGCGAGAGGTTCGGGTGGGATGATCGTGTCGTCAGCCGAATCAAACAGGTCGCTCGGGTATTCATTGGCAGCTTGATCAAGAATTACGGTGTAATCATCTGACCGGAGCTGTTCATCCAGAATTGCAGAGCATGCTGCAGATTTTCGCTTATGGACGTGTTGCCGCAGTTGGTGTGGTGTGGTGAACCGCTTTCCGCAACCCGCACAGCCCAACATCTGACAAAGACGTCCAAGTTCTATCGAGCCGCCAATTGGACCTCCTAGACCCAGACAGGAAGGTTCTAGAGCAGAGGTAGTTGGGTGCCCGCAACAAAGAAAACAGCACAACGGACGACGGCAGCCCAGCAACATGAGCCAAGAAACTATCCCTGGTCAGCTTCCGCTGATGGTCAACCGCCTCCGTTGTTGCTTCGTGTCCAAATATGATTCTTACTGCAGCGCCGTTATGACTACGTAACCCGTTGTTAGAGCGACTGACTGGCTATCCCACATGGTCCATTGAAAGAAAGTTGTAAATACGGCTAGTCAAGACCTCTTGTACATCATGTGTGAATGCGAGCCAATTTCTTTCTCACCGAACGAGGTGGAGAAGGATCAAGCCGTTGAACGGGCTTAATGGTTCGCCTAGGTCTACTAATCGTCCCTCCAGCAGAATTGCCTTCATTCTGTGTCCCAGAAGCACCCACAATCTCTTCAGTTTCCCCACCCGGCTGCACCACAACTTCAGTCGTGAATAAGGCTGACTGGCCGACAGGCATGATGGTTTCAAGGCTGCCGTACACGTCGTCAATGGTGAGATCAGGCAGCACAGCTTTGCAAGCATCTCGCCGTACAGCAGGGGTGGAGACAGGAAGGCTAGTTCCACCGTCGACCGGAAGCGTTGCTGAGATAGAGAAGACATTGGCCGATCCTTCATGGTCCGTGCCATCATGCAGACGGGTTGGGCTCTCTTCCACGACTAGGCTGTCTTCCACCGAGTCCAGGCGATTCGCAGCTTCTTTTTTAGTGCGGCGTCCTGCTTTCGTCGGTGAGGCCGAAGGCGTCATAGGCCCGCTGAACAAGACAATTGGTCCATCAGACGTGAGTCCACCGAAGTCGATCCTGCGGATGGACGTGTCACCGAGCATACGCTCTTCTTCGAGGGTTTGTGGTGGGTCCGCCAGGGTGAGGGGGGGACTCGCCTCTAGGCCAGTGGCACTTTCAGGTGCGGATGGTGTAGTGCGGCCGCTCCCGAGGCAACCTTCAGGTATCAGCGCTGTTGCTGTGACACGTAAATGTGGATAAACACAGCGAAGAATGGCCACACGTACGCGATTCAGGCGGCAAGGTGGCATCAGCTGATGACGTCGCGGAAGGGGTGGACGATCCCCTGCGGCCCAGGCGGCTTGAAGGATCGATACGGAAGGTTGGTTGTATCTGAGCAAAGCTTCGCCAAGGATTGATAGACACGTTCGATGCGAGTATAGGTTGTGGAGCGCTCTTGTTAGGCAGAATATCATTTCCAGATTGTGAGGATCCGCTGCTTGCTGAAGGGGAATCATATCGAGAACTCCTCAACAGGGGCGATGCTTCCCCGCCAAATGCAGTCTTTGGCCGGTTTGTGAGCGTTTGCCCCTGTTTAACCTTCTGCAAAGAGACGCCGAGGTTCTCCTCGGACATGTCTGTGCCAGCATTGTTGAGATTCATGTCGGAATCCTCGTCTTCTCCACCGGACCAGCCTTGAACTGCTCCCCATTCTCCAGATACGTCCCTAGAGCCTTCTGAGCTTGCAGGGTCTTTGACAGATGAGGTCGAGATGACGGGTGCGGAAGCCAGGCGGTTCGTAGATGTGGAATGGTAGACGGCATGTGTTGACAGCCGGGCTGATGGAGAACCTTGCCGCAAGGCTGGCACCTGTTCGACTTCCGTTTCGCTGGCAGTGTCATCGCTCACATTGAGCTCCCGTAAGCTCGCTGCAATGCCTTGGCGGGTTCGCTCCGTCGGCTCGGGAGGCTTTCGAGGGGCGCCACTTCTGGCTCTAAAGCGGAGATGTCAGAACCACCCAGCACCATGGTACATCTACACGCACAGGCCATTCCGGAAGAGCTCGGCCATCCGCTTTTCAAATTTGTTCGGGAAGCATTCGGCGTATTCCTGCACGTCGATCAAATGTCTATTATACTCCGGGGCCCATCTTTCGGTCTTGAATTGGTGCTCTGCATTTGTCTTCTTGACGCCAGTGTCCCACTGAGCCAGAGCACAGTGTAGCTACAAAGTTGAGGTAAGAGGGGTGCGTGACACTGGAATAGTGCAACACTCACACCAGTAACGATGAAAGCGAGCAGATAAGGTGTACCAACTGAGAACATATCTTTGAAAAGGACTCCGTCGCTCTTTTGGTGGTGGAAGAATGCGTTGGTATAGACGACGTCAATCGCCGGATGCTTGTATGCCAACTTAGGCTTAGGCGCCTGATGGTTCATGGATATCAGGAATCGGCGTGACGTACATATTGGTGATAACGCACCCGAATATCCGCATACACAAAGCGGGAGTCCTCCAGCAAGTACTCAATCTCTCGCGCCAGAGCGTCTGGCCCTCCTGGTCCAACGATAGGTAGACTATAACACTCCAATACGGCCCTTTCAGCCGCACTTTTGATCTCTCCCCGGAGCTGAGATCCACGTTGGCCAATCTCAAAGGAGGGCATCAGCCCGGCATAAAAAATTATAACAGTGGGCTTACAATCTCAACAATGTCTTCAGCGTAAGATTTATCGACCTTGAACCGCTTATAATAGTAGCTTTGGAGGTAGCCATACTGTTCGCAAGTCTCCTTGAAGCAGCGCCGGGCAAGAAGTGCGTAGTCCTTTTCGTCTTCAATGAAGGCGCTGGTATTGACACTGAGCTCAGCGCGATATTTTCGATTCGTCCATCGCACAATTCTTTTAGATCGTTCGCTGAGATCTTGAAGACGCCCATGGGTGCCTTGAGTGGGTTTTTTGCGAGGAGGCGTTACCGGAACGGGCTTTGACCGTGAGCCCCTCGAGCTCCTAGTCGAGGCGCGTGCAGCAGCCTGCGGTATGGCCTCAGGTGAATCGCTTCCTGAGTCGCTTTCCCAGTCTATCCCGATGGATTCACCAGACGACTCCCTCGCGTGTCGACGGTTCGGCGGCGCGCGAAGAGTTCGCTTCTGTCGGTTGGGAGGGGCAACTTCCTTCGAGGAAACTGTCTCGTACTAAAATTGGTTGATTAGCATTGAGCCTCCCAGTTTCAGTCCTCGGACGTACCCGCAAGCTAGAAATATGCCTCTTTTCTGGCTTCTTCCCCGACTTACGGCTGCGTTCCTTGGGATCTGTCACAAAGTGAGTTTATCTCCATGCCCGTTGCGCAGGTGTGGACGCACGTATATCCGCATGAAGAGGTCTTCCTCGGTTCTCTCTTATCTCCGGCTGAGACCTCCCGCGACCAGGGGGCGATTTATTTACGCCATGACGCCGAGAGACTCCCTCCTCGTCGTGCGTTCGGCGCTTGTACTGGTGAACCGTGCCAGCTTGTCGACGGGTTTGCGGCTGGGCTCGAGATGTTTCTAGCTGGGGACGATGTACAGCTCGCGGAGGGGTATCATCTTGGGACGACTCGCCGCTGTCGATTTCTGCATCGTCTATCGTGACCCCGTCGGAGTAAGTTTCCACAAGATGTTCTAGTTGAAGCAGGCGTAAATAAGCTTGCTCATCCATGCGTGAGACAAAGGGTCCACGCACCGTCACTACCCGAGCTGTCTGAGCTGAGCTCGTCCGCCTCCTTCCGAGCCACGGAGCTTAACACCCGCCCCTTCCCCCGACCATGTGCTGCAGCGGAACGTCCTAACGACGCATTGTCATGTGACAGTATTGTCTCGCAATCCAGTGACTTACTGGATGTTGTCTCCGCCGTCCGATACTTAGTGTACTCACCTTCTCGCTGCATAGGACCGCCGTTCTGCTTCAACCCCTTTCCAATCTGTGTGGAGATTTGTGATCGTTAGAGGGACTACATGACTCGTTAGCAGGATGGCCTATCTGATACACGTCGATGGAGCTCTCACTGGATTGGACGGTGGCAACAACGGCTTCCGACCTCAAAATATTGGTTGCCGATTTCCTTGGCAATTCAGCAACGTCACGGCGTCCCCCGTTTCCTGCTCGCGGTCCGACCGTCGCACGCTCGATTGCACAAACAGGAGCTCAGTCTGTGCGATACGGCTTGGAGCAGCAGGCAGATGGTACGAGATAAAAAGCCGCTCGCGGTGGTGGAAAAAATGGGGCAAGTTTGCGAAGGGAGCAAAAGAGTCGTCCGTCTCCGTGGATCTACCGTCTAATTCGGAGGTATAATCCTCTCTACCGGTCTCTACGGCGGTCGGTTTACCTAATCCACCCATTGATCGGCCATCCCATCCCAAGTCTGGCAATTTCCTGCGTCATGGATTGGATCCACCGAGGCGGAGATGGGGCAGAGCAGTATTGAAGTGTACTCCGACCACGGGCATGTCAACCAAAATGCAATAGTTACTGTGAGAGAAACTACATCCCGAAACTAGCAAGCGCGTCGTGAACCACAAGGATGATTCCCTGAGCGCGGTTCCTGAGGAATCGCCTCCTCCGACCGGCCTATCAACCTATGGCGAGAGGATATAGCTGCACATCCTCCAGTGTACGGGTCTTGTCGGACCAGACGATGGTGAGACCACTGGCACCCAACTGTCCGATGACGGTAATACTGGTGGCAAAGGCTTCAAGCCTGGCGAAATGCTGAGTTGCAAGAGCGGAGGTGACGGAGAGCGGGGGAGCAATGGCCAGCGCAGCGCCATCGATCAGACGGACAAGCCTCAGGTATGTTATTGCGACCCTCAAGGGACGGATAGTGGTCTTTCGAGTAGCAGACGAGAATGACGATTCGAGCAGGACGCGGTCACGCGGAGAACAATGGAGGCAAAGGGCCGGAATGGTCGGAAGTGACCTGTGGTATCGTCGGTCCTGTCCAACAAGGTCGGTACTACGACGGAAGAAAGTATTGGGACCGATGAAGACAACGACACGTTCGACCCTGCACTCCTTGACGGTCGATATCCCCGATCTTGAAGGCGATCATCTCGCGGGACCGAAATCAGCGAACTCGATCTCCGACCACTCAGGCTGGCCGAGGGGCTTAGCCTTCACGTTCGCCGACAAGTCGACCGAGTCTTCTTGGCGTTCGACCATCATACTACTCGTAGAAACCATTCGTCGAGCTGACAAGCCAGAAGGGTAGCGAGCTGGGCGGAATCTTTCCAAACTGGCGGCATGCAACCACTATTGAAGAACCTGAATCATACCGATCGAAAGATTAGTCCAAGCGAGGGCGAAGCGTTTGCACTGGCATCGTGCACGTGAGTGCAGCTCGCGCTCGCCGAAATTGGCGTAGGTTAGGATGCGAAAGTCGCCCTTTCCCAACAATGACTGGAGGTGACTTCTTGTCCAGGTTTGGCAGCTTTATCAAGAGCTCGGGCGGATGAGCGAATTTCATGAAATCGATATTAGCAAGGACAGTTACAGTGCCTTCTACATGCGCGTATATATGAAGGGTACCTCCCACCAAATGCCTAGGAGAGTGTCCACTTCTTTTCATGATCGATGAGGACTGGGAAGGAGCGAAAAAGGGCAGCCCCAGGCAAGGAAAACCCAACTTGCTGCCCGATGCGATCCTTTTCAACCATCTCATGGAGAGGACCGCACCATGGGTGCACAGTTCCCGCGTGTGTAGAGTAGATGAGTGTTTGGTAACAAAAACGAAGGAAAAGACCCGAAAGAAGACTCACGAAATTGTGCTTTCTGTGTGCCATAGTCACTTCCTCTCGTTTGTCGCGTAGAAATGCCTGTAGATCGTTAGTTCGCGACTTGAGATCAAATACAGTCACAGTACGTACCACCGAAGAAGGTATTAGCGAGATGTCCAGCCTGGGTGGTCTTGCTAAAGCATAGGAACCGATCTGTACGAATGTTTCGACAATTTTTTTTATCCTCCCGTAGATGAATACCGAAGTGCTGATACCTTGGAAAGGAACAGCCACTGCGAGAGAGAATCAGCAAGCTGAACAAGAGGAAGAAGAAGAAGAGAACGATGATGATAGCGAGGAAGAGGAGGAAGAGGAGGACAAGAAGGACGAGGAGGAGATAAGAAAGACGGGAGTCAAGCCGAGAATAACCTCTCCGAGAGGGGTTGTTCGCGTGCCGACTCTCATATTCCTCATTGCGTGCCCTCCCTTCCCGCCCCAGCAAGCTTGTACGACGCAGAAATGAGTATGGAGAACCTCATTTACCATTGAAACCACTCCCCCAGCTGAAAGTGCACAGAATTGTAACTAGAGATCCTTTGAAAAGTAGTTAGCAATGATAATGCGTTGTACGACTTGAACACTCACAGAAAAGCCAGGAACATGCTTAGAAAATGCATCACATCCCCTTATGAACTCCCTCCCCCACTCCCGCAACCTTCCCCGCCCCTTTCTCCCCTTCGATCAGGCCCAAATCCCTCAACTTCTTCTGCGTCTCCTTCAGGACGTTCAAAAGGTCATTCAGATCCTGAGCGACCTTGACGAGCACAGGGAGCAGCTCCTTCACTTTGACCGCGAACTTGGTGACCTCCTCGATCGAAAGCCAGCCCCAAACAGCCTGCGACGGGTCAGTAAAGCATTCCCCCAGAAAGGACTTACTCACCTTTAGATCCTCACATACTTTCTTGCGCCCATCCCAATAAACCCACGCTCCCACGCAGGCCACGATGGCCACGAAGATGCCGAATCCGATCTGGAGGGGGCCGAAGTTCATGTTGATGTTGCAGATTGGGGCCATGTCGATGTTGCGATCGTTTGAGGTGGCAGATGATGGTCGAGAGGAAGGAGGAGAGAAGGTCGAACGAGGAGCGTTTAAGTATGCGAAAGGGCGCGGACCGGGACTACGCAATGGCTACGTAGTGCAACGCAGTGAGCTTGCATTGAGCTCGCCGGGTAAGGGGCAGGTACTCACCTCTGTCGTAGCTATTGACACGTGAGCCAAGCGATTCGGCGGAGGTCAGAACGGATGGACTTACGACTCGGACGGGGAAGGCGTGCTGGAGAGGGAGCGGGAGAGGTAGAGGGAGAGCGGGATAAGGTGACCGCACAAGATATGAAGAGGGACAAGAAAGACTTACGGGACTGCTTAGGCGGGGTAAAGCGAGTGGCTGTAAGTGGGTACAGTAAGCGTCTTCCTCCTGTAGCGTACCTAGAGGAGTGGTTAGCAGTGGTTAGGAGGTTATGGACTTGCGCAGCCTCACCTTAGTTGAACTTCGTGTACTCTTGGGGTCGTTCTATTGGCGGATGCAGATGGATTAGCGAGTTTGATAAGGATGAAAATGGGGAAGCTGAAGCTGAGGATGAAGAGGACGTTATTGACCACTCAAGATCGAGCCATTCGTACAGTTAGGGACGGAGTGGTGCTGTGCAAGTGTTTAGGTTCTGTAGCACTAATCAGAGAACGCTCGCATGGAGGGAACCGCCGCCTTTTTCAATGCCGCCTTGCCTGTTTGGGTATGCCCAGTAGAGCGTCTTTAGAAGGCGCTGATGGTAACGCGCTGCGGGGGAGATCAGGTTGATCACATTAAAGATGATCGGGGAAGACTTACCCATCCGAATGTACCGGAAGGACAAGAGTCTAACAATGATACTATTCCCGGTGGTCGCTAAAGGTAGAAGGGGCGAAGCAGGTGACAAGGTCGTGCCGTCCAAGTCGCCAGAAAGAGGTCTTGACGCAGAGGAAGCGGGACGAAGCAAGAGGAGTAATATAAAAACGATTTATATGAATTGAATTTACTGCAGGAAGGTCAATCAGAGTGGAGTGGGGGAGATCAGGGAACTCACTCAGTAGAAAGCGATCGTGGCCCAGACGCTATCGTCATCGCCGACCTCCCGAGCAGAGCGTGCTGCAGATGCTACCGCGTCTCCTCATCGATCACCCTGCTCTCATCAAGCCGGTCACCTGCCCCTCCCCTTCTCCCTTCTCTGTTCCCCTCAACACCGACCCTCTGCCTCCCGCACTCCCATTCTCCGTCCCATGTCCATGTCCAACTCCATCCCTATCTCTACCGCACCTCAGACCCCAACCCATCCAATCGCCGTTCCCATCCGCCCGAGAGCCCTGGTCTTCCTAACCACGTCTCTCCACTACCCCATCGCCCATCTCTGTCTCAACAGCATTCTCCGAGCGAACTCTTTCCGAACAGACAAGAACCTGACCCAAACTGGGCAAGCAAGCACCACGCAAATGGTGACAGGAGGAGAGTTTTGCGGGTCGGTTTGATGTCTTCGTCTCGCGGGTTGTCGACCTGGCAAAGGGCAGAGTTTAGATCGAGAGGAGGGGAAACAAGAGGAAGTGGTGGTAGAGGTGGGAAGAGTGGTTGGGCGGCAGGTGGTGGTGATGTTGGCGGGGTCGGTGGTGGTGATGGTGTTCGCGACGCGTCCAGGTACCGCCGGGCCTATGCGTGCTCACGAACCCTAGGTCATGTGCATGTGGTCTGGGCCGCGCCGCCCGCATAGGGACTGGCCCGGCGCGGCTAGGGAGCCGTTCTGTGCATTTCTCGGCAGGGTGACCAAATTGGCCAACTCGGCTATAAGTGCTATCACCGCAGCCATAGCACCGCATGGCTCCCATAGCAGGACCCTCTCTACATAGCCACTTCAAAACTAGAGGACCCCGCAGAGGCGCGATATAGGGGTCCTTGCTATGCGTTGTTGATGGTTTTTACAGATGTACTACTCGTACAACAAGCGTACGTTCACATCCCAGAATAGTAACATGACTGGTCGTCTCAGCGGCCGGAATTCGGTTTCGGCTTCTGGACAGGCTGGGAAGGCTGAGCAGACCCGGCTGGTCGCTGAGGTCCAATCGCTGCAGGGCCAACGAGGGGTAGCCCTCTCATCTTGTTCTCATGATTGGCCGTCTGCGCGGGAGGCCTTTGGGAGCAGTTGTCAGAGTAATGAACGCTGTGCACGGGATACAGGTACTGACGCGGTATTGTCCAAAGAGGGATTGAGAAGATAGCTATCGGTATAGGCGCGCTGAGGCCTGTTTGAGATGGTTAACGGTAGGTATCGTCAGAAACAAAGCTGACTTGACGCACAACTGCCTTTGGTTGCTCATTGTTGTTAGAAGGGCTGAAGGGTCGGTTTTGAGGGAGGTACGTGGAATGTCTTTGGAGAGACACGAAAGATGGTAGCATATAAGGGCTTCGTGTCCTGGAGTGGCCGGCGCTTACAATGTCTCGGAAGGTGACGCATCGGCCGCCTGGGTTGTGTAAGACAGATGCTGCCAGCCAGAGCTTATCCAAGCCTGCTGGCAACGAACGCATGCGCTCGGCACTCTGAAGGAGGCAAATGGAAGCTGGATCCCGGATTTGCTGCGCTTTCAGAACAGAACAAGTGGGGGCGTATCTCGAAATGGGAGTGTTCAGGGCCTTGGTAATACCGGCCCGAACGAACCTGCCCGACGTGCACAAGCTCCTCGTCGCCGCATACACAGCCCGCCCCTGCTGTTGGTAGCACAAGCGGACCCCGGCTCAGGGGATGTCTCAACATGGCTTGTAGATCTGGGAGATGGTATCAGCGAGCAAGGGATGTACAGCCAACAGTAACTGAGCACGTTCATTCTGCATACTCAGACCCGATCAATCGGCTCTGTTCTACTTCTTGAGACCATGCTCGGCATGGGTCTGCCCAACATGGGCGCGGCTTGCCCCAACCCCAATATGGGCAGGACTCGCATGACCATACCCAACCGGGTGCTTAGAGTCGGGCTCAGCCTCATGATCCCCATATTCTTCGTGCTCCCCTTCATCGGGACCGTGTTCGTGGCCTTGGGCTCCTCTGATGCGGGGACCAGGACGTGGAACGGGCCGAGGTTGAGGCCGGGGCTGCGGGTTGATCATACCATGACCGCCCAGATTCGACGCATGTGGAATGTTGCTAGAAGGATGTATGAGACAAGTGCGACATTCCGAGGAAGAGTACCGACTGGTGGGCTACGGCTGCGTTAAGCGCCTGATGGTGTTCCGCAGCAGGCTCGGCTTTGCCGCTGGGATCGGCCTTATCAGCGGCAACCCAATGAGTAAGATATGTTCGAGCTTACTCAGCGTGATCGTGATGCTGAGCAGACATTGTCGATGGTTCAGATCGCTGGAATGTAGATCAAACGATGGTTGTCGTGGAGTAACAGACAAGTCGACGCCATAAGGTCTTGCGTCTTATAGTCCCCCGGGCAACAAGGGATGTCTCACAGCCCTTGCCGGAAGACAGGGGATTCGGCCGGGCATAGCCAGGTTTCTGCACCGCAGAGCAGGGAGCTGCAGAGCCCACATGCTTCTTTTTCAGGCGCAGATGTCATGTGAAACGCCATTGACGCCATCGGGCTTCCTACTTGATAAAGAGCTGTGGTTGCAGTGCTGAGGATCTCGAGCATCATACGAGGCCTAGGATACAAGTAGAACAAGCCAAAGCAGAATAAGAGCGGTAGAATCAGGAAAGTACGTGAGAGTTCGCAATCACGAGACAAATCCGGAAACACAAGCAGCGAAGCTCGGTCATCCATCAAATTCCAAACGGAAACAATCGGTCTCGGAGCTTTGTCCGGGGGCCGTTGTCGCCTTGCCCTCTCATCCGCTCGTCGCAACTTCTCACTGACCTCCTCCTCAATTGACAATGCGATTGCAAACACGTCAAGCATGTACAACGTCCAGCGATGCGGTCGAAAACTTGAAAGTCGGAATACTCATATCGCAAGGAATATGGAAGCGAGCCAATAAGCGCCGATAAGGTCAGAGGAAGGCCTTGAAGCTCCTATCGCCATGGTGTGTGAGCCCAGTCGCGAGCATCGTGTAAACCTCCACGGTGCTGGAGGTAGACCGGCTCATGCCGTCCATAGCCCGTCTGGCCGCGGTGATGAGAAGGGCGATGGCCGTGGAGATGTGAAGGATGATGGTGATGGTAATATGGCGTCCATCCGCTCCAAGCGTGAGAGACGCCGTACGGGTACATGGGCGTTCCGTGGTGATAGATCAGCCTTGAGTACGCGTCGAATGGTGTCGTTGCATGCATCGGATGATATGAACCGCTCGTATGCGGGTGGATGGGTGCGATGGAAAGACAGTAAGGCCGAGTGCGAGGATCTTGGGCCCAGGCCCCTGAATCACTCGAGAATGGGTCGGAGTGGGGGTGGTGTGGATGCGGCATCGAAGGATGATGCGGCCAGGCTCCGTGGGGTGAGATGTAGAATTGTTCCATAGCTTGATCGACTTGGTTGCGACTGCCGTCCGATGAGACATCAGGTAGTGGGATGATCCCCATCTCGAGGTGTCTTTGGTTGCGAGAGATCGACGATGGTTGCGAGGGTAGGCGTGTTTGAGTCGGAGCATGGTAGGTCTCGCAGACGCCATATATATAATGCTCGCCTCGTGTTGCAGAGGAGTCAGTTCAGTGTCATATCCCGGCGGGCCCCATGTTGATCGTTATACAATGCGGCACGTGTCCGGGACTGTGCTCTCATCATAGAGGAGAAGTAAGAAGAAGGTGGCAACGCCCCCGGGACTACATTGCTAATGAGTCACGAATCAAGATCAGATAGGGGCGAGCCTAACTGACCAATGACATCAACACTGCATGTCCTCCTCCAGCTGAGAGTCGCACTGGCCAGACAACCATAACTCGCAAGGCTCACAGATCGATCAGATCATGCTCTTCAAGGTTGCTACCGCCGCTTGGTGCAATCCCGATCGTGGCCGAGGCCAAATGGGCGAGGGCGCACAGCATTCTCAACTCGCGCTTTCGATGTTGAGAATGAGCCTTGTTGGAATGTCAGCGTCCAATATTTTTGCATTCCAGTCGGGCAACGGGGCGACCAGGTGAAACAGAGCGTCGTCAAACCAACATACTTGCACATCTCAGCAAATTGCTCGGGCGAAGAAGCGAAGTTTCTCCCCAAGTCACTGCGTTCAAGGGTCCGTAGGAGACCCGAAGTGTAGGCGCGTGATGGTCCCGTACGCGGAGGTACGGGCTGTCACAGCCACAGGGACCATAGGGGAAGGGGAGTGTAGCCCGGGTTAGGGCACACTCCCCAAGGTAGGAGCCTCTCTTTTTTTTTAAAGTACAAGTTTTTTATTGTATCTATTAATTGTGTAGTACAAGTAGATACAAAAAAATTGTAATTAATGAAATACAATTATTTTTAAAAATTTGACCTACAAGAAGCGCGCGCGAGTCCTTGTAGGGTCCCTACAAGCACCTACGCGCGAGTCGTTGCAGGTCACGTGGCTAGGGACTCACCGTAGCCTCGAGGCCAACTCATGCCAGCGCCTACGCTAAGTCCCCAGCTCGTCGTCTACGCCGACGACACCACCACCTTCCCCCCGAACACCACCGCCCACACCACCACCTTCCCCACCACCTTCCCCACCACCACCTTCCCCACCACCACCTTCCCCACCACCACCTTCCCAACCACCACCACCTTCCCCAACTGTTCCCCCCTCCACTCGACTCCCACCTTACCTCTTCCCAGGGCCCGACGACGACGACGACGACCTCAAGCCGCGACCGAGCAGACCTCTTTTTGGAGGGTTGCAGAACAAGACACACGAAGACGAACGACGAGCTCGAGCTCGAGGACGACGTCACCGAACCTCTGCAAGAGTTGAGGTCGACGTCTCGTCCTCACCCCGAACGCAGCCAAGCAAGAGCTGCGACGAACCGATCGTTTCCTACCGTTCGTTACGATAACCCACCAGCGGGTTGTTCTACACGTCGAGCGTGTAGAACGAGCAAGATTCGATATATCCGGAGCGGGTTAGAGGTTGTAGAGCGCTCTTGAGGTACGTACAGTTAGTCCCATGGCGAGAAATCGCCACATATGCTGACGTTTCGCACAGATATGACATTCGCAACGTGGGAGACCGGCTTTCGCAACGCCCCACGCGAGCGCACCGAGTATGAGGAGAAGGTAGCGGCTGAGCTGGGTTTGCAGGTCGTCAAGTCAACGCCTGCAAAGGTGGATGGTAAGTTCGTTAATTGGAATTGTCATTACTCTAACTAACGACATTCCCAGATCCGCCACAAGCCAACTTCAGCGGGTCAAGACACTTTACGCTGTACGACCGTTGGCACAAAGACTACGCCCACCGCTTCCTCAACCAACCCAGCACCCTCCGCAGGCGTGTCGACAACGAGACCCTCGCCATGTTCTCCATCGAACAGTTCCGCACCGCCCAGATCGAGGACGCTGCCGATCTGTTCAAGACATCAACATATGCGGAGCGGAAGACTCGCTTCCTCGACCTTCGCCAGCGATTCCTGGCGACCCAGAGTGGCCAGGGCGAGGACGAGCTCGCGTTCGTCGCCGAAGACCACGCCAAGAACATGTGGGCGCGAAGTCGACTCGATTGGACCGTCTACGCCCAGCCGTACGACCCCAAACGGCCCCATCGTCCGTATTGCGAAGGTCCACCGCCAGACGCCACGAACGCCATGGTCTGGTGGGCACCCCACCAGCTCCTCTGGTTCAGCCCGGTCTCCGTCAAAGGGGCTGCACCATGGACTCGCGGAGAGCTTGAGCAGCTCTATGGCGGCATGGCTGGCTTCCTCAATGCCTGGTGGGCGAAGACTCTGTGCGACGCACACGATCACTTCCTCAAGACGGCTACCGGCCTTCTCCGCCAGTACGGGGACCATGATCCCATCAAAATCGCATACGGCGACCTCAGCAAGTTCTGGGGCGCCAATTTCAACATCGAAAAGCGGGATCTCTTCGATTGCATGACGTACGAGATGGGCAGGCTTGTGTGGCTTCGTGCCCAAGCCAAAGTACGCGATCTACACGGGATCGTCAACTTCCTGCTCGCCCGCCTCCACCCCAACCCCCACACCCACGACAACCTCCCCACCGTCCACAACTACGTGGGCGTCCGTGTAGCCAAGCTCGGCAAGGACGACGCGCCTGAAGACCTGCCAGCAGATGTCTTCGCCAACCTCCTGCACGATGGCGTCCCCGTCCTCCTGCCCCAGCTCGACCACAGCAAGCTGGAGATTCGTCCGGACGGTACCAGGTGCCCTGCACCTTGGAAGGACCGCAACCTGACCCTCGAATGGGTCAAGAAGACGCGCAAGTCGATCTACGACGCGCACATTGCGGCAGGCGGGGAAAAATTCGACTACGAAGCCAACGCCATCTCGCCCTATGCCAAGACGCGTGAGCAAGCTCGTGGATCGAGCAGGAAGGGCAAGAGAAGCCGTCCAGAGTCAGACGAGCCAGCAGCCGGGAGCAGCAAGGCTCGGAAGCTGGATGGCTTCTTCGGCAAGGTCAGGCAGCGCGTCCACAACCTCAACCAGTCTGGCGAGACGTGGACGCCTGGGATCGGTCGTCCACAAGTCCGATACGCGAGAGAACCGGGAACTGCTCCGGATGGCATTCAGCTGCCTCCTCCGCCTCAGCAGCAGCAGCAACAGCAGCAGCAGCAGGAGCAGCAGCAGGAGCAGCAGCAGGAGCAGCAGCAGGAGCAGCAGCAGGAGCAGCAGCAGGAGCAGCAGCAGGAGCAGCAGCAGCAGGAGCAGCAGCAGCAGGAGCAGCAGCAGCAGGAGCCGCTCTTCCTTCGCGAGACTCCTCTGCCAGACGGACAGGCTGGCCCCTCCCGGTTCCCTCGCTATCCCTCCCCCTCCCCTCCCTGGTTCGACTCTCGCACACCAGAGCCGCCTCGTCTCACGCCAGTTCCCTTATTCCTCGCCGACACCCCACCTCCTCCAGCACAGCCCGTCCGTCGCATCAATTTCAGCGACAAAGCTGCCTGGGCTGAGCTGCTGGCCAAGCTGAGGGCCAAGAGGGAGCAGTAGCGGGGTTTTCTTTCCTCATAGGTGCATTTTCATTACTAACTAAATTACTGATACTAACTTGGCATACAGCTAGTTTTAGATCGTACTGTTCTTTTAGTAGGTTAGATATGAATACAACCCGTTAATACCAGCATGCACGAGTGGTTCCCCGGAGAACGATGGCCTTTTCGGGCACGAGCGTGACTTGGGACCGATTGGGTAAGAATCTTACCATACTAGGCAGCATCCTGGGAGGATCTGCCTGGTCTGCGTGCTTTGAGTCCCACGACTCAAAACGAGGACCAGACAGGTCTTCCTTCCCCATTCCCTGGAGATGCCTCGGTCAGGCGCCAAGGGGAGGATTGTAGGGGTCAAGAAGTCGTCTGTAAGTGGGTCGATGATCATTAGAGTCCTACTAACCTACTGTACAGCACGAATATCAACGCAAGGCACTTGAGAGATGCACCTGCCCACTCTGCAAGTCAGTTCATCCCGATGGGCAAGACATCAACAAGGTCAAAAAACGCGAACACGAACAACGAGAGCGCCGTGTGTCGAGATGACCAAATCGAACTCAAGCGCCGAATGCGATTGCCACGCCAAGCGCAATCCCACGCGAGCACGTCCTCACACAGCTGATGGACGCGCTGTTCGAGCAGACGGATGTGGAGATGGGGGAGGTGGAGAGGGAGGAGGAGTTGATGAGGGAGCTGGGAGGGTTGGAGTTGGGCGAAAGGGAGGAGACGAGTGGGAGGGGAACGCGCACAGAGGGGGAGGGAACGGACGAGATGGAGGATAGCTGGGAGACTGCTCCAGTGTGGGAGCCTCTGCCTGAGCAGCTGCAGGAGGAGCAGCAGGCGCAGGAGGAGCAGCAGGAGCAGCAGCAGGCACCGGAGGAGCAGCAGGAGGAGCAGCAGGCACAGGAGGAGCAGCAGGCACAGGAGGTGCAGCAGGAGGAGCAGCAGGCACAGGAGGAGCAGCTGGAGGAGGAGCAGGCGCAGGAGCTGGAGGAGCAGCACGAGCACCAGCACGAGCACCAGCAACAGCACGAGCACCAGCAACAGCACGAGCAACAGCAACAGCAACAGCAACAGCAACAGCAGGACCAGCAGCCGCCTCAGCCGCCTATGCCACCCTCCGAAGACGACACGCTGGGCAGCATGCAGGAGGTGTACACCAGCCTGCACGACGCGTCTCTAGTGCGTGCTGTGGCCCTCCTGCTGGTGTTCGCACACGCGATCTACCACCTCCCCTTCGCCGCCTGCAACCTCTTCGCCAACGTGCTGTACGACGTCTTGCGACGCGCCGGAATCGACACGCAAGGCGGACCTCGAACGCTCACGACGATCTACAGTCGTCTGGGCATTGAAGATCGATTTGCAGTCAAGGTCGTCTGCAAGCGGTGCTGGTCGGTCTTCAGAGGTCGATTCGCCGAAGAAGAGGAAGTAGACGCGGACGCCGCCCAAGACCTCTGTTCAAGATGCGGAGAGTCGTTGTATGAGCCAGTACTGGGCTCAGACAAGGTAGAGGCGCGACTTCGAGCGCCATACGACTCGCTGGCACGACAGCTCCGTGCCCTTCTCAAGGAACCGGCATTCGAGGACGCCTGCGAGTCTTACCTCGCCAAACAGCCGGGGCCCGATGGCACTTACAGCACCATCTACAACGGCAGCGTTTGGCGCACTCTCAAGGACGCGCAAGGCAAGCCATTCTTCGCAGCCGAGAGCCTGGAGCCTGGGGAGCTGCGACTGGGCATTATAATCGGATTGGATTGGTAAGTCTGCCTACAGCCGCTATGGAACTCTCGCTGACGAGAAACCAGGTTCACTGCCTTCACATCCATCGGTGCGCCTGCCTACTCTGCAGGTGCGCTATCGGTCTGCGTGGCAAACCTTCCCCCCATCCTTCGGTAAGTATCCTTGACTGTTGACGTGCGCGTAACTGACTGACTTTGCCAGATTTCGCGTACACAACCTGATCCTCGTGCTGATGACGCCAGGACCGAAAGAGCCGAATGGGGATGAGCTGGCACGCTTCCTGGAGGAGTTTGTGGATGAGCTGGTGGCGTTGTATGCGCGAGGGATGATAGTGAGGACGCCGAGGTATCCTGCAGGTGCGCCCCAGTCGTCTTGCCTTCTCTGAGCGTCGCTGACTTGGACGTCAGGTCGATTAGTACGCGTTGCGGTCGTAGCTGTGGCCTGTGACCACCCAGCACTCTGCAAAGTGTGTGGGTTCCCAGGCCACAGCTCTCGCAAGCGTCCCTGCACTCAGTGCAACGTAGAGACGGCCTCTCTTGGGGACGAGGCTGGCTACGATGTCAGGAGTGAGTCCTTACTCCTACTCTGTATTGACGCAGTGCTAACGTTTCTCTAGAGGTGTCCCTACTCGATGGCGAGGCCCACAAGCAGCGGGGACGCGACTATCGGGCATTGGAGAGCGACAAGGACCGGGAGAAGTTCTTCAAGGAGAAGTTCGCCCGTTGGTCTGAGCTCTCCCGGCTGAGCTACTTCAACCCGGTGACGATGGCGGTCATTGACCCGATGCACACGTTCTTCCTGGGTGAGTCCGCTGCCTGTGTACCTGACGAAGCTGACATCTGTTCAGGTATCATGCGACACCTGTGGTTCAACGTCTGGGTGCTTGGGGGCAAACAGAAGAAGCCCATCTTCCGCAAGAACACGGCTGCCAAAGAGCGCAAGCTTGAGCTGGTCAAGGAGGTGATTCGCTCGGTGAGTTCCTACGCGACTTCATTGCCTGAGCGCACTCAACGTATCCAGTGTGAGATGCCCAAGTGGTTTGGGCGCCTCCCTGCCGAGGTTGGGTCGCCTGCGGGTGGCTCGTTGACCTCGGACGAATGGAAGACGATGTTGTTGGTTGTCGGCCCTCTGTGTGTAAGTCTCTGTGACATTCTATCTCTTATTCACCCTGCTAACTACTCTGGAAACAGTTCCCCTACATCCTCAAGCAGCTCAGCGTGGCCGACGACCTCGCTTCTCAAGGACAGGCCCCGGCAGGGGCGGGAACTTGTTTCCTGCACCTTGCCTGCGCCTGCAAGATCATGCTGCAACGACAGGTCACGGAGGAGGAGCTGGAGCGGGCGAGCGAGCTGTACAGGGAGTTCTACAGGAGCTTTGTACAGGTGAGTCCTCTCACTTCAATACATGCGCATATGCTGATGAGTCTGCAGATGTTCGGCCAAGAAAACCTTACACCGACCTTCCACTGGCTCGTTCACATGCCAGAGCAGATACGAAGATACGGCGCCGTTCACAACATCTGGACGTTCATCTTCGAGCGGCTCAACAAGGAGCTGAAGAGCACGGCGACCAACAAGCATGGGAAGGGGAAGATGGAGGAGACGTTTGTGCGAGAGAGACAGAGGAGGGAGAGGATGAGACTCCTGGTGCGTGTACTGTGCTCAGGGAATATAATCATTACTAACTACAAGTACAGCTTCGCGTCCTGAGAACGCAGGACGCAGATCCTTGCGCTCAGAGCACCGCACAGAGGATCACCGAGCACCTCGAGCAGGCCCAAGGCAGGGGCACGCTCGCTACAATGGCAGCGCTCGAACGCGAGCAGGAGGCTGCTGATCAGGACTGTGAGTACGGTCCTCCACCTTCTTTTATACACACTGACTTGGCCCAGATCGCCTCCCTTTCGGTCTGAGGCAACCCAAAGGCAATCGTACGCTGCCCAGGCCAGCTCTCAGGCAGCTCGCAGCGCACTACGCTGCTCAAGCACCCGATCGCCCACTAGCCATCCTGCGCGACACGGCATCCTGCGAAAGACCCCACGTTGGCTTTGTGTGCGATCAGGGTGCCTATTACAACACAGTGGTTGTACAGGGACGGCGCGTAGATTGCAGCGCGGATCGCAGCCTGCCTCAGCACAATTCGCTCGTCGTGCTCGTGCAGGACGGGCGGAGATGGGTGGGCGAGCTCGAGGAGCTCTTCCTGCACACGCAGACCTCTCTGCAGATGTCTTGCAGACTGGCCAAGGTGCGCTGGCTGGTAAGAGCCGAGCATACTGATCTTGAGCCTCTCTACGAGCCCTTGTAAGGGCAGTCCATTTCCCTGCCAAACTCACTCACTGATCGCTTTCACATTAGCCCTGAACTCGAGGTCGACCTTTGGGAGTACGACCAGTACTTAGAATCCGGTGAAGGGGGACCGGACCAGTACGTCTTGGCAGAAAGACTCGTGGGGTCGGCTGCTCGAGTGATCCTCGAGATTGGCGAGCACGATCGCGTGTGGGCCACGATAGCTCTGTACCGCGTAAGTCCACTCGCTCAATCCGGTTTCCATTCACTGACATTACTATATAGTAGATATAATGAATACAAATTATTATTACTATTATATAAAGCTACTCGTCCCCTGTCCCCATTTCCACGCGCCCAGACCTCTTTTTGGAGGGTTGGGCGGCATTTCCCCTTCGCCTTAGACATCCTCAAGGAACGCCGGCAATGCTATCATTGTCAGGCCCTGATTCTTCCAATGCCTTCTCAGGGGTAAGTCTTCCCCCGATCATCTACTATCTAATCTATCTAATCTACTCCGCAGTCCCTGGCGATCAGCTTCTCTCAGAGAAGCTCTCCCCCGCATACCCAAACAGGTAAGGCGGCAATGAAATGGGAGGCGCCAAAGACTGACCCTGTCTTCTGAAGTCATCGGCACACCGCCTCTCTCCATCGTCCGAACAGTTTCGTCAGCCGGCACAAGCTCGGCAGTCAGGTAAGTGTCGGCCTTCCCTCCTTCTTCTGTAGCTCCCTGACCGCCTTCGCAGCTATCAGAAGCACCTCAGCAACAACAACAGCAACCGCAACAGCCAGCAGTATGTTCACCGCCCTTCGCCGCCCTGTTGCCAACTCAGTTGGCCTTCGTCTCGCGCCCCGCCTCACTCGCATTGTGCCCACCGCCGCTGTGGGCCGCGTAGCAAAGATCGGCATTCGTATCGGGGATGGCGAGCCTGCCAAGCAGGCGATTGAGCGCATGAGCCTTCGGGCTCGTGCTTCTAAGGTGAGTTTCTCTTTCGGCGTGGATTAATCTACTCACCTTAATGCAGATTGCCCTTCGTTGGGGCTCGGGCACCCACAAGGGCCTCATGGCGCTCGGTGCCGGTCTCGTCGCCGTCTATGGCGGCTATCGTTTCATTTGCGCGGAGCTCGCGCGCCTGAACACCGCCCTGCACGACTACGAGGATATCAGGGAGCGAGTTCCTCGTGTTTACGAGGATCTGAAGGCGGCGGGGAAAGCGGTTTGGGCGTGGGGTAAGAGGGTTATCGGGAAATAAAGATTTTCATTAGTATTGTGAGTTTCAATTGCCCACGTCAGACCGTTTACTAACTACTTCTACAGAGATTAACTAGTTCTACAGCACCGCTCCGTCTATAAGTGTAAGAATGGCTCGAAAATGGTGACTAATGTTCCTCTATTCTCTTAATGAGTTGCAGGCGCGTGCCTGCTCCTTTGTTGTTCATTTCCACTCGTACTCGTGCGCTAAGGCGCCGAGTACTCATCGTTAACTTGCGATATCACCCGGGCAAGCCCCAACTACAAGAGGAGACGAGAGAACTCGCTATGACTGGTGTAGACCCACTTGGGACCACTTTCTGGTGGGCCCAGGCGGGTTCTACGTCTGTATCATCAGCTTCTTCCTCTTCCTCTTCTTCTTCTTCATCATCCGCATCTTCTTCATCATCCGCATCTTCATCTTCATCATCTTCTTCATCTTCATCTTCCTCTTCCTCTTCCTCTTCATCATCCTCATGAAACTCATTTGCTAACCCACATCCAGAGCCAACAGAACGACCCAGCACTAGAAGGAATCCGAACCAGGTGAGCCCGCACGGTTCTATTACTCTCTAACTAAAGCGAACTACAATTCTAGGCCAGATCAAGGAGGAAGACGCCTCCTACACTCCCTTAAAGCCCTCGCCCTTGCCAAGACTCGGTCTACCCGCTGCTACGCACTCGGGTAAGTCCCTCCCTCTCCCTCTCCCTCTCCCTCTCCCTCTCCCTCTCCCTCTCCCTCTCCCTCTCCCTCTCCCTCTCCCTCTCCCTCTCCCTCTCCCTCTCCCTCTCCCTCTCCCTCTCCCTCTCCCTCTCCCTCTCCCTCTCCCTCTCCCTCTCCCTCTCCTCCGGCACGACTTCGCCGTCCAAATTCGTAAGTCCATCCCCTTCGAACTCCGCCCAAACGACTTGCTGACGTCTCAGCAGGTGCGACAGAGGTAAGTGCGCTCTCTTACCTCTGCCGAGTTCAACGCGCACTGACTACGTTGCACTACGTAGCCACTGCGTAGTCCGAGTCGCCGCCCATTCGCGTACTTAAACGCACCTTCCGGACGACTTCCTCCTCCAAGACGCCAACCACCACCATGCAGTTCGCTCGCGTCTTTGAAGGCATCCGGGGCTTTTTCAAGGTAAGTAAGGATTACTTTTAGCTGTCTTTACTTACCTTGTAACAGCTCATCTGGGGCACAGCACCTTCGTTCGCCGGCCTGCTGACATTCGCAGGCCAGGTCAAGGATCTCATCGCGGACATCAACCAGATCATAAGCGGCCTGCAAACGTTGATGCAGGGGATCATAGCAATCAGAGGGCTGTGGAGGGAGTTGAGGGATGGAGGGGAAAGGGGGGGAAGGGGGGAAGGGGGGGAAAGGGGAAATAACCATTTGTAACTGAGATTTCTCAGTAATCTTCTCTAATCTTTCCTGTGAGCGTTTCCAAGTCGTTCGCACTAATTTCATTACTAACTACTTTCGCAGCATTGTAACTTACAGATTGTGCTCATCTCTCGTCTCCCAACTCATTCCTAATGGTACTTCCCTTTCCCCTCTCTTCCCTCCTTTCGTACTTGTTCCGGCCTTGCTCTAAGACCGCTTTCTGGCGGGTTTGGGCAAGGTCATTAATATCGTCATTATCATTGTCATTGTCATTGATATTGACAATGTTTTCGTAGGCGTCCAAGGGTCTGCGAGGTAGGAGTGTTTCGACACTTATCCATGTGAGGATTAGTTTGTCGAAGCATTCTTACAGATCGATATGCTTTTGCGAGCACCGGGCTTTCTCACTCGCTGCTAAGTACTGTCACTGTATCTCATTCTGAAGTAACTAACTACATTTTACAGGCTTTTCTATACTACTTAGGAGACAGACTAACTACGTAAGTTCTTTTTTTTTGGGTTTTTTATTGGGTACTTCGGCTGATCAATCCTCTGAGAAATACAGGTCCTCGTCGATCCAGGGGGCATTTCCCTCAATCGCCTGCTGGAAGATCTCCTCGTTAGGGAAGCATTCAGGTCTGCCCTGAACGGGCTCCCAATGCACCAAGTCGCCGATATTAGACTCTTCCCACTTCGGATCAACCATCCACTGCCAAGGATCCACTCCAGGCAGCCGATCCGACTCGCGATTCAAATTCGCGCGCATGTAGTGAATCTGCGATTTCGTTCCTTTGCCCTTCCCTTTGCTGATCCTGGCCGGTTTCCCCTTCTTCTTAGAGAGCCTTTCGAGCTGCTGAAGCAGCTGAAATACCTGATGCAGGTGAGTAAGTTTCTTCCCTTGTCCTTCACTGCAGCTGCTTACCGACTTCTTCATCCAGGCCGGACGCTGGACCTCCACGACGGACACCTCGTCAGCAACCTGGGCTGCGCTCATACCCAGATTCTTGAGTACCGATCCCCGCCAATCGGTACCATCCTCCATCTCGCCGTCAGACACTTGATCGGGCATCCACTCGTGGTCGAGGAGCTCGGTTGGATCCCATTTCGCCTTGTTGATAAACGCGCGGATGGTTTGCTTGTCCTTGAGTTGGTCGGAGTACTTCAGCATGAGGTGAGCAAGATGGATCTGCGGATGAGTAGAGGGCTTACCACTTTCCGCCTACTCAAACGCCTGTTTTGCGACTTGTGAGTTTCATTGTTGTCTACTCGCTCGGATTCTGGCTCAACCCCATCCAGCCATTTGCCCTTCATCGTACTCCACGAGCCCTTCGCGATTACTTCAAGGGCGTCTGATTTGAGGAACTCGGGAGAGCTAAAGGTGTCTGCCTATAGAACGATAAGATAAGTATATGCTCTCTCATAGTGCGGTATGCTCACATTAATGGTGCGTAGGACGTTGTCGATCGCCTTTTTTATGATGGCCATGTTATCGGGTGCGTTGACGTTTTTAGTGAAGTCGGGGATGAGAAACGGCTCAATGCGACCTTCGGGTAGGATAAGGGCTGTGTCGCCCTTGCTGATCATGAGGTTGTACTCCTCATACTCCACAATGGTATACATTTCCTTTCTGATGTTGTTCTAGCTGACAGTTAGACAGGTTGTTTGACCGCGAAGAGACGAAAAGGACTCACTTGCAACCAGGTACGGTCGTCCTTCTGCTGCTCGCTCAGCTCCGTCTTCTTCTTCTTAGCAATCTCTTTCCCAGTCTGATCCCCTGGCTCACGCCGCCTCGCTCGCTTCTTGCGAGCTGACTTGGCCGCCTGGCCTTGTACCAGCTCGCGGAGCTGCTTGAGCTCGGCCTGAAGCGCGTCGATGCGCTCGTCATCGCCTCCCCAGCCATCCGAGGTACGCTGAGTAGGCTGTGCTGGTGCGAAGGGCCTTTGCTGACGCGCGCGTAGGCTGCTGGAGACTTTTGGTGCGAGGGGAGGCGCTTGCATTAAGGAGGAGAACGGGTCACTGTCACTGGCTTGGGTAAGTGCCAAGTATATGCGCCCAAACGAGTACTTACCTTTGGCGTAGCTCGCGCTCGTCGCTGTCAAGTCGTTCGAGCTCATACTCAGTGGACGACATCTCGAAGGGAATCGGAAAGCGGGCGGGAGAAGCTGAGGCTGGTCGAGGGGGAGAAGGGAAAGAGAGAGGGAAAGAGAGAGATGTATGCACGATAGGACGTGCATAGGATAGGCCAATAAATCCCGTCTACCCTCCTCTAGCCCGAGACGAAGGAAGTCGACATAGGAGGGACTACGATAGCCTTTTTGGGTATCGAGTACCCCCGCGTACGCGCGCTTCCCGGCCGATCATGTACAAGTGCCTGCGCGAAACGTCGCGCACCCCTCAAGCAAGTAGATAGAATAATATTTTTGTATATTAAATAAACTACATTAATTGTATCTAGTTGTATCTAAAGTACAAAAAAAAACTCCCCAGGCCAGGATGGGGTGAGTATCCGGGCCTGGAGAGAACTTCCTCATACGCGACCTACAGTCACGTGCGGGGACTTTCTTGTAGGCGCCGTACGCGCGCCTACAAGACCCTGGGGATAGGGACCCCTGAACGCGGTGAGTCCGTTCCACGCACGGACCAGGTTGTTCGCCCGCTTCGGCTGAGCCTGTTGCGAGCACGCCAAACATGTTCAGTCACCGCATTTAGGGTCCGACATTAATGGGCCAGGATAGGGAGTTATGGGTCACCTGACCCAGGTTAGAATAGGTTATATAGACTAGAGTAGTATATAGTGTTTTGTACTACCATTTGATGGGTATCCTAGAGTGTAGGATACCTCTAGGATACACCTTGTATTGTAATATAATTAATACAATATATATTAACTATATTTTTTACAGTCGCGCGCGCGCTGCGAGACGCGTCCCATGATGTCGCTAGGATTCAGGATCGCCGATTATCTTTCCTGATCCGGTATCATTGTCATTCCTCCGCCCAAACTACTCTAGGATATCACAGACAACGTCGTGTCCGCCCTCTCCCCCCTATATATCCCAGCCCATCAACGCAGAGCATATATCCTCCTCCTTCCCCTCCTTCGACCTCACTTCAACTCGTTCTCGACATGGCGCCCGACCCCATCTACTTCGACCCTCAGCTCGGCTTTGATGCAGACGCCGGCACTCGTGAGACGATCGCGTTACGACACGAGCTGAGCTTGATGTTGATGGGCATGACACCGGAGCAAAGGATGGTGGAGCTTGAGCGTATGAGTCGGATCTTCGCGGACATGCGAGATGAGGAAGGGTGAGTGGTCTCCTCGACGCCCAGCACAACTACATCACTCACCTAGCTCCTGCTAGATCTCCAAGGGGCGCGTCCTCCACACCCCAACGGCGGACCGATCGTGCTCTCCCTCCTCTCCCTCCTCCCCCTCCTTTCTCTCCTTCTCCTAGCGCTTCCTCGGCATCCTCTGGGTTCATGAATACCCCGCAAGGCTCGCCAGAGGTTCCTGGGCCGCGTTTGGCTGAGACCGACGATGGCAACAAGGCAGACTCGGAAGCGTTGCCCCTCATTCGTCGCACGAGGACCGGCAGCAAGTCCCCCCTCGCAAATCGCCAGAAGTCGAGGTCGAGGCCGGTGCTGATTACGGCGGCGGAGATGACGTTGGGTCTGGCGGGTCCCGCCGAGCGTGGCCTAGCTGCGCTCGTGCCTCGGCAGCAGCTGAGCGAGGGTCACCTGCGGGTGAAGAACTACTTGATGGTAAGTCAGTGATTTGCCAGTAGGGTATCGGATTACTTACCAGTTGCAGGGCGAGGTTAGGAAGCAAATGTATGCTTTGATTGGCTATGAGGGAGGGATGATGCCCGACGAGTCCCTGCCGCTCATCGGGCTGCCTGGGCAATACCTCGTGCCGAACTTCTTGGCTGGCATTGCCGACAAGGCGAACGAGCTGATTCGGGCTCGTGCAGCCAGGATGGTGCTCGCAGAAGAGAATGTGAGTCCATCTGTCCGACGCCCAGCACAACTACATCACTCACCTGATGATGTAGAAGCATCCCGACCGCGTCTTTGAGCCATACAGGTCGGTGTGGCTGAAGAAGGTAGAGCTGGCGGAGCTTGCCAGGTCGTCTTGGCCGAACATGAAGAAGCTGTTCATGGAATGGCGCAGGCAGCAGGCGGATCCCGAGCTTCGCAATGGGCTTAAGGAACGGCAGATGCGTCGCAACAGTCGCAGGAATGGAGTGAGTGTGATGTAGTTGTGCTGGATGTCTGGTGGCTCACCTCAATCAGCGCGCCAAGCTGTTCTCCCATGGCTTGACTAAGTTCTGCTTGGATAAGACGCTCGATGAGGCGAGCACGAAGCTGCTGATGGTTCATGTCGACTGGGTTGGAGAGGAGTGGAGTGCTGATGAAGATGGCGAGCAAAACGATCGTTGGCGGGATCTGCTGTTGGAGAAGGGCGCGATCAGTGCCAGTGAGAGAGAGGCGACTCACTTGCGCGTGTTTGAGGAGCGTCGGCCGGTTTGGATGGACATCAAGGTGAGCGTGCAGGGTATTCAAAGGATAGCAAATGGGTACTTACCATTGTCAGTGCTGGACGTGGATCAAGGACTTGATGTCGAATTACAAGGATCAGCGTGCTTCGACGAGCGGGTACCGTTACATCCGTACCCGTCGAGTCGACCTGGGACGGGTATCCCATCTCATGCCGTCACCCACACCTTACGGGTTCATGCTGGATCCGAAGTGGAGAGAACAAGATCTCCCCAAAATGCGCAACTGGACACCGAGGACGGAGTATCCTTCCCACCTGGATGCGCACATCTGGGCGGCTGTGGTAGGACGTCCAGTGGTCGCCAAGGTCACGGGGGAGCGGAGGGGAGATGTAGGTGGGCTGGAGGACGGGGAGAGCGACTCCTGAAGAGGAGTGATGTAGTTGTGCTGGACGGATCGGTGAACTGGATTGAAGACAGGTGAGCAAGCGAATCATGAGGCGTGCAGGGATGGCTTACTCATTCATTGTTAGGTTACTCTATGCGCTGTGCTATCCCCTCCTCTATGAAGATCAACGTTAGCGTGAAAACCCAAAAAAAAAGAAAAGGAGCAAAAACCAAAAAAAAAGTCTCGCTCGTCGTGTTGATTAGATTGTTCGGCCGTTCTGTGATCGCCATTAGTATAGCTCTAATACAATCCTTATTGGAAACAGTACTTACCTTGCTGAGGCCGGTGGTGACCCAAATCTTCGTGCCACGGGTGGTGATGGTGCAACGAGCAGCCATGCCGCAGATGTCGTCCGCCGGGATGAGGAAGTCGGGGCCGAAGTCGCTGTCAGGCTCTTGATAGCGTCCATGCTGCCAGAAGTCGACTTCGAGCTCCGGGTATGGTCGATAGAGGTCCGCGTGATCAGGGGTCTGTTGCAAGGGGACGAGCCAGGCCACGAGTACAAAGAGAGGGAGCTCACCGAGCTCCATCGCCGTCTGGTGGTGCTCCAAAACGCCTCTGACCTCGCCGACCCATTGCGTGCCAGGCTGGAACTGGTATAGAACGAGGGAGTCGGATTTGGAGGGCTTGTCCTCCAGAGATTGGATGATGCGCTTGCCATCCAAGGAGAATTGACGATAGAACTTGGCTCGGTTGGTGAGCCAGGTGCTATCGTGAGGGGCGGCTGGATCGCTGGGGAGATAGATGTTGATGTAGTTGTGCTGGCGTCGGTACCAACTCAGGAGCATGTCCTGCAGTTGGTGGTCGAGGAAAAGCAGCTTGGGAGTGCCCAACGGGACGCAGCGTCGGGTACGATGCCTTTGCTGACCCTCGTCGGTGGCTTCGGCGGCCATAGCAGCCAGCGAGCCCGTACGAGCAATGTCGCGCGTGCGTTGCTGCAGCTCGCGGGCCAGTAGGCGGGCCAGCAGGTCTTCTTGTTGGTTGGCCAGTATGTTATTCTGGGATGTAGTTAGCTGGACGTCGGTGAAGGTGAGAAGGATGGGGCGCACCATGCGAGCCAGGCTCATCTCTCTCTTGAACTCCCTCGCAAACGTAATCTCGACGGCTCCACCCTTGTGCCCGTTGGTCTCAAAGCCCTTGAGGACCTTGTTGAGCCTCTCGAAGAGGAAGGTCCAGAAGCCGTGGACAGGGCCAAACCGTCGGATTTGATCGGCCATGTGGGTGATCCAATGGAAGGTGGGCGTGACGTTAGAGTCGCCATAGATCTGATATTGCGGTTCAGCGGGGTTGGGGAGAAGGGGGAGAGGGCTGGGATCATGTAGTTGTGCTGGATGGCGACGTCCAGCATAAACTACATCAGCTGTCCAGCACACACTACATCACCGGGTGATGTAGTTGTGCTGGACGGGGGGCTCACCTGCACATACTCCTTGAAGAAGTCGACATAGAGGTCTGATGCTCGAACAAGCTCGCGTTCGGTGAGCTCTCGTCTGATATAGATCTTGAGCACGGTCGCCATCTTGAGATAGTTGCTGGCCGCTTCAGGGGGCAGTCGATCCCCTGCATCAAGGAGGATGGGGGGGAGCTGCATGCAATCAGTGGATGTCATTGCGGGCGACGGGTGATGTGCGTACCACAGCGGGTCCGTAGAGGACAGCCAGTGCACGCCATTCATCTGAGGTAAGACTCCCTCCTGCGGGCTCACCTATTTTGGTCGGCAGTCGCGCATACCAAGCGGGCATTTCGAACTGCGGCGGTGTGAGCTCGGTGGCAGAGGAGGCGTGGGAGCTCACCGTGGCCAACGCCTCATGGATCTCATCGAGCTCTCGGCGATTGCCTGCCTGTGTGCGAGCGCGCAAGATCTTGTTCTCCTCCTTGCCCCCGAGGATCCATACATGGTACCAAAGTGTCTTGGTTAGTCCTGGTAATGCGTGAGCAGGCGTGATGGTGGCAGAAGTGAGCACTCGCCTTGTAGAAATGTGTGCATAGGGTCAATGACGCCCATGGTTACCGGATTGAAGTAAGGCAGACGGTGAAACTCTGACCATTGAGCACCGCACTGCGCAAAGTACTTGCTGATCGTCTTCTTGCTGGCGTTCTCTTCCTGAAGGCGATACATTCTTGCTCCTCGACGCTTGTGAAGTTCTCCATCTCGAGGTTGGGCAGCGTTGCGGTTCCATCCTTGAGTGAGCATAGACTGGCGGTCGATTTCGCACTGTGTGCATGGTTTCTGATTGTGCCGTTGATCGGCAAAGCCCAGCATCTTGCACAGGGCTGGGTGGTCGCACACTACTGAGATGATGGCAACGCGAACTCTTCGGCCTGTGAACAACACACCAGGTCAGTTGGTGTGATGTAGTTGTGCTGGACGTCAGGGACGCACCAGCTGGGTGTGTGGGGGTAGTGATCTCGATTCCATCTGTCCATAGATGGAGGAGATCGTCGATGAAGGGGCGGAGGAAGCGTTGGAGCTGTTCGGCGTCCGGCTCCTTGGGACCAGGCAAGATCCCGACGATGCACAAGTTGTGCACTCGATACCTTCGTTCCGGGCTGAGGTTGGCGATGCATATCGAGAGAGGACCCGTCGAATGAGTCTCTGCTACGCTGGACTGGTTTGGGTTGAACCAGTCCAGCGATACAATCGCTCCCAGGCGCAGTTCGGCGTGTCGGGCTGCATCCTCGCGCGAACGAGGAAAGAAAGGTGAGCCATCGGGTGCTTGTAAGTCCCTCCACACGCTGCCGTCTTGCAGGCGAGCGTAGACGTCTCTGGGGGACGGCGAGTCCAGATAAGACTCGCAATCCTCCTCGAAGCCGGGCTGAGCCAAGAACTCTGGCAACTGCAGAGAGAGAAGGTCGTAGGGGGCCTGTCGGCAAGCCCGAGGTATACCCGATTTGGGCGCCAGACAGTACAAGGGAGAGCTGCATCGACGGCACAAGCTCTGCCAAGCATTGTGAGGCCCAGCGGCGGCTTGGATCTCGCCCATCTCCTCGAGGAAGTCGCCGTCCACTTCCGCGACCTCGAAGTGCTCGAAGGACCAACACTGCGGGCACATCGTCTTGACGTCAAAGCGATCAGTGAGCTGCAATCGCTTGTACATCGTGTTGAGGGTGCGAGGCGGTGCCGAAGCGAGGCTGAATGTGTCTGCCGGTGGCAGGATGGCGAAGAACTCGAAGATCGCGTATACAATAGTGGCCAGGAAGGCGCAGGCGACATGAGGGAGTTGGTATCGTGCGTGCATGTGGAGGATGAGCAGGCAGAGCGCTCGCACGCCGGCGTTTGAGTGCAGAGCCAAGTAAAGGTGGAGCGGCTCCTGCCCAGGTGGTCGGAGCTGTGCCGGAGTGCGTGCCATGGACGCAGGTATGCCCAGGTCTTCCACAGGTATACCGTCATCGTCTTGAGGGTGTTCCATGTCGAGAGGAACGGAGGGCGAAGGCAGGGGAGCAGTATCCACTGAGGGTTGGAGGGTAGAGGCGTCCTGCTGCTGGTGAAACGCGGCAGCAGCAGGAGAGATAGGAGGGGGAGGAGAGGGGGGAGGGGGAGGAGGCGGAGGAGGGGGAGGGGGAGGAGTCGGAGGATTAGGAGGAGGGGCAGATAGGGGAGGTGATGTAGTTGTGCTGGATGTTGCACCAGCATAGGCGGTTGGGAGTGCATATGTAGTTGTGCTGGTCGTCGCCCACGAATCCAGTCGTCCATCCATGGTCGACTCCGCAGCTCCTTCGCCGTGGATGACCTCCTGAAGGAGGTCGTCCATCTCGACATCGGCTTGATATCGATCACTCTGCTCGACGCCAACGCCATGCCCAGGCGCGCCCCAATCTTGATTCGGAGGTTCCAGGGCGGGACATTGTGCACGCAAAGTGGCCATTGCCGCTGCGCGTTCGTGGTTGCGAAAGGCTTGATGAGCCCACGTTCGACCTTGGGGACGTGCAGGAGTTTTGCAAAGTGGGCAGATACATTGCTTCTCCTTCTTGCTCGTCGAGATGGCCTTGGGTCTTCCTCCCTGCTTGATCACACCTTTACGTGAGAGGAGCATGGTGCTGGTGATGTAAGTGCTGGACGTCGGGGCGGGTAAGTTGATGAGGCGCACCTTGGCTAGTCAACCCTTTGCTCGTGCCCCACTCCTCCTATCCACCTCAGAGCCCCTTGCCACCACTCACACCAAGCCCCAAAGACTGTCCTGGACGCCGTTGAGTGAGTCGTGTGCTGTACACTCAGCCTTTGACTGAGGAGGTGAAGGGGTCGGCGATCTCGGGGAGAAGGACTTCGGCCAGGGTCCCGTTGTTATCAACAACGGGCCACACAATGACGAAATGTTCTGATGGCACGAGCTCGTCGACGGCGAAGCAGAGGAAAGAGGCAGGAGAACATGTCGGACGCGTCCTCTCGAACCCGTCTCTCGCTGGGATAAGGTTCAATGGACTAGACCATCTATCCTGGTCCAGCAAACATGGCCTTGCAGACGGTCCCGCGCAAATTTATACCAACGAATGAATTGTAAGTTAGCTAAGGCCCTAAAGGCCAAATACATGCGTTTGGAAAAATGAAAGAGAGTGAGGAATGGCCCACATGGGCAGTGCAGGAGATCAAAGAAGGGGAGGAAGGGATGGTAAAAGGTGGCTTGACTTCACAGTGGTGTTGGTATTCAAGGATATGGGCACACAAGAGCAATCAGGCGAAGCTGCTGATGAGGCGCGCGATAAGGTGTCCTCCGCCGCTCTTGTTGCCAGCAGAACGACGGGCAGCCTTACGACGCGTCCTCTTCTCCTCCTCCTCGGCCTTCTTTCTCTTCCTCTCCTCTTCCTCTGCCTTCCTCGCCCTCTCCAAGTCAGCACCTCGGCTGAAGACGTCAGCATACACCGCTGCGTCAATCAGGTCCATCCACTCCTCTGTCAGCTCGAAGCGGGCAGGAGGAGGGCTAGGAGGGGGAGTCGGTGCCTTCTTCCTCTTGAATCGTGGTAAGTATACTGGCGGGAGCTCGTCGGGGTACGCAGGCGCGGGCGGTTCGGCCGTTGGGCCGGATGTGTCGCCAAGGGTATCGTAGGAGGGAGCAGGAGAGTCCGGAACGTTGGTCGCCTCTCCGAGGGCGGGCTCTGGCTGAGCGTCGGTGTCGAAGTGGTCGGTAGCATCGACATCGCGCTCACGGCGGCTAGCCAGAGCGAGGTGAGAGGCGGAGGTCTCATCCGAGCCATCCTCCCTTACAGCAGCCGCTGTGTGGGCGGAGGAGGTGGATGAGACCTCACTTGAGGTCTCTTGGGTCGAGGTGGACCCTCCAGACACCACTACATCACTTGTGGTGATGTAGTTGTGCTGGACGTTGGAGCCTGCACGATCTGCAGGCTCCAACATGGCCACAGTGTTGGTGACCGGGCTGTCCCGCAGGCGGACAGCGGGGGTGCCATTCCGCAGGCGAATGGCGGTGCCAACCCGCAGGCGGTTGGCGGGGGTGCCGTCCCGCAGGCGGACGGCGGTGATGTAGTTGTGCTGGACGTCGGGTGCGGCGTAAGACTTGGCCCAACCAACCACGCCGCTCACTTGGTTGGGCCCTGCACTTCTCGCGCCGGAGGAGTTCGAGGCAAGTTCTAATTCATTGTCAGTATCATGTATGCATCCCTGAGTGTAGCAGGACGCACCAGCCCCCAACTCCTCCTTATTTGTAATGTGCTTCTGCACACCTCCCTCGACACTCTCCCCCATGTTGACTGAGATAGGGATGGTCCTGTTAAATTTTGTTAGTCCAGACCCAGTCGAATCTTGAATAAACACTTACAAGTTGTCGTCCAATATGGAGGTCTTCAGTTTGGCTTCTTGCTTGAGGTTGAATACGTAGAAATGTTGGTGATGATGGTCGTTATAGTCAGAGGTCGAGGAGGAGGGACTTAGAGGCGATGAGGAAGCATGATGCCAGCCCCTGAACACGTGCAGCATCTGATGCCGTCCTCGGATGCTGCCCCAAAGCGGCAACGCCGATCTCCCCGCAGATCGGGCCGATAAGGGTCGTCGTCGAGCTCATCGTCTTTGATGTCCTCCTCGACGACCAGCTCAGAGTACGATCTATTGTGTGAGCAATAGATCGTACTCACCCTAACCCCTCTCGACTTTACCACCAACCCCAGTCCGACCTCCACAACCGACCCCACTCGCCACCATCGCCTCCCCCTAGCCTCGTGTCGCTGTGCTGGCGGCCGAGCCTCGTGTCCGTCCAGCACAACTACATCACACACGCCAAAGCGGTGTGATGTAGAATCCCGTCGCCACTTTGCATTGTCAGGTCGATTCCCGACAATGCAAAGTCACCCATCCCCTCGCTCGAATAGGGGTAGAACGCTCCGGAACCAATTCCGGAGCGCTCTCCCCTTTTATCCTCCCCCCTTCGACACCTCTCGCCTCCCCTCCTCAACCACGAACCACCAACATGGCCGAAGTCGAAACGGCCTCCACCATCTCTCTCGCTCAGCCCTCCCCTCCTCTCTCCCCCTCCAACTCGGCCATCTGGTCCGAGTTGGAGGAAGAACTCGAAGCGGTCAAGACGACCCGCGACGCCTGGGTCGATCTCATCCCCGCTCGCAAGGAGAGCGGGGATGACTCAAAGCCTTCCCCCTCGCACGAAGGGGGAAGCAAGAAGAAGAAGAAGAAGGGCAAGAAGCCCGAGAAGATCGAATTGGAGGTCGTCGGGGAGGGGAACAAGCTCGCCCCTGAGCAGGCGCTCGCCCTGCTGAAGAGGTTTGAGCAGCTGCGAGAGGCGAAGCAGAAGGAGAAGAAGGGGGGGAAGCTGACGGAGAAGGAGGAGGAGGAGCTGATGCTCCAGGCTGCGGGGGTGAAGGTGAGTAGGCGTCCCCACAGCGCATACACCTGTCGAAAGGCAGGTGTGATGTAGTTGTGCTGGACGTCGACGTCCAGCGACAACTACATTCACTGACGCTGGGCCCAGAGTCTTCCTGGGGAGCAGGCGCGTGCTCTCCCTGCTCCCCAGGACATCGAGCAGGCCGTGCAAGAGGCCGAAGGCAACGAGGAGGAGGGGGGGGACGAACACCAGTGGGCCGATGACCCCGTTCGTCCCTCCCTGGACTGGAGGCGCGACCTCCAGCTCAAGCACCTCGAGCTGCGTCGCCAGCCCAACGTCAACCTTGCCCTGGCCACCGAGGAAGAAGTCGAGGCGGAGAACGCCCGCGTCAAGGAACTCGGGAAGGTGTACGGGTACACCCAGCAGGTCGAGGAGTACGCCCAACGAGACTTCGAGGTGCGGGCCGGGCTGGGAATCATTCGTCGTCGGGGGCTGGATAAGTCGTGGGAGGAGGGGAAAAAGGAGGGGAAGAAGATGGCGGCGGAGCGCCGCAAGCAGCGTGTCGAGGACACGCCCCGCCTCGCCCGCATCAAGCAGCGCGGGCTTTATCGCCTCGAGGACTTCAAGAGGCGCAACAAGTATCGCCTCCAGCAGGCCTGGAAGAAGTCGTGGGGCGAGGTCCAGCGCTTCTTTAAGCGTTTCGGAGGCCTCATCATGAAGATCCTCCTCGCCCTGGGTAAGTCCTTTTTTTAATTGACATGATTTATTACTAACTACTCTACCTAGCTTACCTGGCCGTGAAGAAAGAAGGCTTCGACGTCCCGGGCGGAGGAGCAGTTCTCGGGCAGATGAACTCGCTCGCCGAGGTCGTCCACGAGGAGGACAGTATCCTCTAGCTAAGTCGCGTAAAGTCTCCCCTGTTGTCTAGTCTCGTGAATGAATGAAGTGTTGGCCAAATGGCCAACACAGTTTCCTGTTTCATTAATGTAGTAGTTGTGCTGGACGTCGACGTCCAGCACAACTACATCACAACAATGGTTGTGATGTATGCTTTACAATGGGCGAAGATAGTGCTCCCTATGACCACTATCCTGCAACACAGGATAGTCCGCCAGTCCTAAGATGTGGGGGACAACAAAATCTATTACTAACTAAAGTAGGATACAGCTGCTACCCTACAAGCTATTCTACTCTTCAAAGAAACACTTATCCTCGTCGCGAGGATACATCACGTGTCCCATTGTCAGGGATGTGTCAGCACACATCCCACATAGGGACCTATCCTCGGCCAGGAAACCCGGACCCAAAATGCGGTGAGTCGCCATTTTGCACTATACAGACCACATCCGCCGACTATTGTTTGTTGTCAGAATCTCGGATGTTTACACAGGAATGATGGTGTGGCACACTGCCGGCTTTCGGCGCCGGAGTGAGCACATTTAGTTCCCCGCATCCCCTTCTGCTCATCGACGTTCTCACGTGTCCCCTACAACCGACCACCGCTGAATTGCGATCTTGCTTCCTCCTCGCTTCTTTCCCCACCTCCGCATTTGCTCTACCCGGCTTCGCCAATACCCCATGGAGCGTTATCCGCATTTGGACTACTTTCGCCTGGAATTGGTCACACCTTCATCACCGGCGTGAGAGCTGCGGGTGGACTAGCTGGTCACATGTGGGCGGGTTGAGGAACGCGGGGAGATGTAGAAAGCCATAATAAGAGATGAGGAGTAGCTGACTGGAAAACATGCAAGCAACGGCGCTGGACCAAGGACACCATGCTCTCGCACTTGCTGCTCGTCAGCCTGCTTGCCCTAGGCGCCCTTGCCGCACCGTCACCTCAATCTCTCGGCAGCGACCTCAACCTCATCTTCCAGACGAACCTCAACTGTATGCACATTTCCATATCTTCCGTCCACATTCTGACTGTTAGGCATCTGCAATAGGGACAGAGGCACCGTCGCATCAGGGCGCAATCCTCATTGACTCTCGCAACTACTCAGCCGCCGCATCGACCTGCTCCCAGCTGTCCGAGGGCCTGCTCACACCCAACAACAGCTACTTCGTGTCCGACTTCGCCAACGCCCTCGCCTACCTCGAGTACGCCAATCTCAGCGGTTTCAATGAGCGGTTCTGGATCTCGCAGGCAGGTAACGAGTGCAGGACCGTCGGTGTTGCCGGGAGCGTGTTCCCTGCACCTTGCAATGCGACGTATAGGGCTTTCTGCTCTCAGAGCGCGCCTTACGATGTTCCGGGTGCGACGCAGAACGTGACGAACAATCTGGAGGTGTCAGTGCAGGCGAATGGGCTGAATATTACCGGGTGCGCCTAAGTTTCATCAAACTCCGAAGCATATATGCTGATATCCGACTTTCTAGATTCCGCAATCAGGCGTCGTTCCGCTTCTATGGCATTCCTTACGCCAACAAGCCCGAACGATGGACGTATTCTACGCTGTATAACGGCACGGGCACGATCAACGCGACCGCTTTCGGCGCCGCCTGCCTACAAGTAGGACGCGGCTCAGAAGACTGCCTCTTCCTCAATATCTGGACACCATACCTTCCCTCGTCAGCGAATCCACCCACAAACAAGCTCAAGCCCGTGCACTTCTGGATACATGGAGGCGCATATAAGGACGGTGCAGGGTCGGACTACGATGGTGGACCGCAGGTGGCACGGGGGGACGTCGTGGTCGTTTCAATCAACTACCGACTTAACACGCTCGGTTTCCTCGCTCTAAATGACGGTGTCACGAATGGGAATTATGGTCTCGCCGACCAGATCGTCGCGCTCGAATGGGTCCAGAAGTACATTACTGCTTTCGGAGGAGATCCGAATCGGATCACCATTGCCGGCCAATCAGCTGGTGCTGGATCTGTCCGTGCACTTATGGCTAGTCCTCGAGCGATCGGCAAATTCCAGGGAGCAATCCCGCAAAGCAATCTAGACGGTATTCTGTACGCTGCGACATACTCGAACTACTACACCATCGATCAGGAGATGGCTGTGGTCGGCCAATACGTGCTCAATGCCACCGGATGTGGAGCGAACGGCACGAATAGCATCACAACTCTTGCGTGTCTACGGGCTTACAACGGCACCGCTCTGGCGAACATGTCCAACGTCGCTAGATTCGTTGTGGTCGATGGGACGTACATCGTCACTCCGCAATTGGAAGTAAACGGCAGTGGTCCAGTAGCCAACGTCCACCTAATGATGGGCTGGGTCTCGGACGACGGCAACTCTTTCATCTCCTACACCAACTCGACGAACTTGACCACCGCGCTCACGACCCAAATCACCATGAACAACGCGAGCAGCCTGGCGATCGAGCAGTCTGGATTGTGGCCGCAGCCGAATAGCGGGAACACGTCGCTCGACGTCTTTAACGTTACGGCTCGGATCGCAACGGATATCGAGTTCCGCTGCCTGGACCAAGCGACAGCAGTTTCGCTTGCTAAACATAACCTGACGAAGAGCGTTTGGGTGTATCAGGTAAGCTCAATCAGTGGATCACTCGACGGTACTAACATCCTTGGTGATGCCTAGTTCAATCGAGGATACGCCGGCTACGACCCAAACAACGTCTGCAACGCGCCAGTCGATAGTGAGCATCCCTTCGGAAATCCGGATCTTCCGCATTTCAAGTGAGTTCGATTCTCTGCTCATTGTTGGCGGAGACTGATGGATTATAGCTGTCATTCGGGCGAGCTGCAGTACACGTTCGGTACGATCGGCTTGCCTGGCACGCCTTTCCGGGACGGGAACGACCTGTACTTCCAGCAACAAATTGTCGACCAGTGGACTAGCTTCTTCCGGACGTACAATCCCAATCCCGACCCCACATATCTGGCGGTGCGCGGCTATGCGGACACCGCCCTCGAGGCTGTAGAGGATGGACCGTGGTTGCCGCTCACGAACGCAACCGGTCCGTCCGTGAGGCTGCTAGGAGTACCCAGCACGCAGAGCGCGTTGCTGGAGCCTTCACAATGCGCATATTTTAACTTCACCGCAAACTATTATGGGTGACGATGGGCTCCGGCGAGGCAGGGCGCGTTCCGGCGGCGAGGCACGCTTGTTTGATGTACCTGTTAGTACGTTGACAACGCTCTACAATTACGTTGAATGAATGTCAAATCACCGGATTGCAGCTACGCCCCGGCAACCGTAACAAGGCTTGGCTTTACAACTCCGGCCAGCCATTCAAGGGCTTTTTCTTCTTCTTTGGCATGATTGACCAGCTCTCTCATAGATAAGAGAATAGATTAGGAGCCAGTAAAGACAAGGGCAAAAGAGAACGTAAGACGATTGCACATAAATAAAGAACAAATTAGGAGCCAGCAGAGAAAGAGAAGGATCGCCTAATAGTATTGGAAAACTGCAGATATTGCCGAGCGGCGACTATGGGGTCAACTCACGCGGCACCAGAGTGCTATCAAGCGGCCTGTTGGAAAAGAAAATGGGTTGGGACAGGTGAGAATTAGAAAGGAGCAATAGGGTATGGACGGCGCGATTCCAGGAAAAGAAGACTGCCAGCTCATGCTCAGGGTGCCTCATCCATTGAGCCGGCGAGGAATTGTTCGAAGTCGTGGGCCTCGTAGCTCCGAGACCACGCTTCGAGCCTACTTTCCATAGTACGCCGCGGGGGCTTGAGGACGTCCAGGTGGCTGAGGATAACCACCGGGCAACTGGACCCCTGGCGGGAGGGGAGCACCGGGTGGAAACTGCGGGTATGGAGGACGTATGGCTCCCGGGGGTGGTGGGGCATATGGTTGCGGCGGCATCGCTGGCATTTGCCTTTGGGCCGGAGCTGGCGGGGGCAACGGGCGAAGCGGGGGTCCAGGGGGCGGAGGGTTCCCGTACCGAGGTTGATAGGGCATGCCAGCAGGGGCCTCGGGCGGACCGGGCGGCGGGGGAGCTTGACGGCCAGGAGGGGGACCTGGCATGCCTGCAGGAGGATAATGGGAACGACTGGCAGGGGGCATGGGAGGGCGGGGTGGCCGAGGTGCTTGACGGCCGGGAGGAAGGCCTGGCATGCCCGCTGGCGGATATGGGGCACGATCCGGCTTCCTTGGATCTGGCCTTAGTGGACTAACACCATCATCCCTGAAGCCACGATAACGCTCGATACCTGCTTCGTCTGGGGCGGGGTCGTTCCAAGACGGTTGCAACTCCTTCTTGTTGCTCTTGTTTATCTCCTCGGAGGTGCAGGAGGCGAGTGTCGAGCGGCGTTCGGGAGCGGGACGGGCTTGAGTGCGGTCGGCAGGCTCCATGGCCCGTGACCTCGCGTCTCCAGTCTCTTGTAGTGGATGGGAGAGGTTAGAGAGATCTTGGTTGTGGTGAGTACTGCTGTTGTTTGTCCACCTAAGGCGTATATATAACCCATTAGAAAAGGCGATGACTGAGTCCTAGTCATCACTCGAGGATCGGGACGAACCCCTATCAATCGGCTATAAGTGAGGCGGGGTAAGGGAACGGTACTGTATAACAGTCGGTCCCTGGGCTCCACACTGATGGTGCATGATGCTCGGGTTTCCGCTTTAGTTGGGATGATCGGGTTCTGCCAGCGGGTTAAGCCAACTTGCAGGTCGGCGGAATGTCTTGTCAAACGGCGATTACAGTTTAACCCTTATCCACAACTGTTGCATTGCTGTACCGCAGTTGCCGCAAACGCGCGAATCATCACTGTAGAAGGCAGAAAAAGAGTCATCATGAACAATACGTATGCCCGCCAAGGAAACGTAGTGAACCTCATGCATTCACTTGCAATGCCCAACTTAAGCGCTTGCGCACTTCGTTATGGCTTGCGCACTTCGTCGCTGCGATGATGTGATACCCCTGTCTGCAGCGAGCGGACATCAGATCTCCATCATGCACATGGCCAGCAAATCCGCGGTGTCCTCCCTGCACAGGATGGTCTCTCACCTTAGACGGCTTCGGGAAGCGGATAGTTGCTAAGGTGCTCCCAGTAGTGGGTCTCTTGGCAACAAACGATGCGAAATGCTTGCTCCAACGCAGGTTGCGGATTTTCCGGTAAGAGCCAGGATTCAACGGTCGGAGCTTCACGGTTGATCTATGCTCACGCCATTTGCGCATGCGGTGCTCGACATCGTCCTGTCGGCAGCATGGTTGAAAATTTCACTCGACATTATACCGGACGTTGAAAACTCGGTACGATCGTCCGCCAGTTCGATGTGCTTCAGACGCGGTCGACATCTCGAGTGACTTTGGAGCTCAGAATACGATCCGTCTAGAGAAATTGGAGATGGGAGCGCAGTGATTCGAATGATTGATGTATAACAACAAGCGAACGGAGTCGAGCCTAGGACCCGATCGCGTCGCGGGAATTGAGATGTAGAAGAGAACTCGATTTGTTGATGACACAAGTTCGCAGATCGCTAGCTTGCGTTCGAGTCATCCATGAGGGCTGTAGGTATGGAGAGAGGATAAGTGCGGCCGATTTTCCACTGTAAAAATCCGGCCGCGTGAAACAGGAGGTTGCCGTCCGCAGTACGCTCCGAGACCAGGTCCAAGTAGAACAGCTCCGTGCGCCCGTCCTCCGCTCCTGGTATGGCAGATTCACAAATGAGGCAAATTCAGTCCGCTTGCAGGCGAGAAGGGAGTGCCGAGAAGCCTCCAAGTCGCCGCAGTCAGCTAGTTCGATGTATAGTATGGAGGCTGAGTATCGTAAGTTTGCTGCCGGTGGCCGGAAACATTGGCGCCCACTGGAATAGACGCTGCCTGCAGGAAGAAGTGGGGCCGCCAAGAGAGCACGCGTTGAGGAGCACGCATGCTATAGTCGCTTGGACTTACATTGCCCTGCGACCCGGGAAACCGCGTTTTCCAGCACGGCTCGCAGCGCTCGTTGCTGTCCCGAATGACTCGGCGTATTGTTGCACTGACAGTTCGGGAAAGCGGCCGATGCTTGACCATACACCTGCCGTGTCGCACATAATGTCCGCTTGCCGCCGAGGGAAGAGAGTTGTGCAAGTCAAACTTGTGCTTGAGTTGACCCAACAGGACTGTGACGCCTTCCAAAGAGATAGGTTGGAAGCGCGGCACCGTGACGGTGGGTGTTGAGCTGCCAGGTCTGGATTGTTCCCGATAAGGGTAAATGGGCTTAGTACTTCGGCCCCCTGTCCGCGTCGAGCAGGATAAGTATTTGGAGACCCTAGCCCGGTGCATAAAAGTGCTGAAGCTATTCTTTTTCGGCCACAAAAGTCACTTAGAGTTTGCCGTTAGCCATTTAGAGCAAAATCAAAATTCTTAATAAGGGCCACAAAGTCCAGATATCGCCCCCCGGGCTAATTTTTGTCAGCAAAAGTGACGGCTGCATTGAATAAGAAGCCTGAGATACCCAATTCGCCTTCAGTTCGCCAGTCATGAGGGATCCAAACAGGCGTACCGGTTTAAGGATAAATGAATTCAGGAGTAGTACAGAATGCAACGAGCGTAAAAGCGGTCGGTATACGAAAAAGAAAATGTGAGGGCCACGTCATTAGACCCATCATCAAGGGTGTGGAGGCGAGGACGTCGTGCGAAGAGAAAATGAAGATCGAGGAAAGACAGGGACTGCCACATGGCAAGAGAACCGTATGCAGGAGGAAAGAAGAAGATATCGACAGATTTAAAAGAGGGAATGACCAGCAAGGAAAGTGGGTAGATAGAGGCGTGGACAAAAAAAGTGCTCAGGATAACATTTAGCGCCTATAGTAACCTGCTGGCCCAGGCGGCCCACCAGGCGGTGGGAATCCTGCAGGACCTCTGGGGGGAAGATTTCCGGGAGGATACCGTCCTGGATATCGAACGGGAGGACCGCCGTGTGGATACTGAGGAGGGGGAGGGTAGATAACGCCTGCCAGTGGAGGTACATACCCATGGCCAGGCGGGATGTACGCATTGAAAGGGGGACCGAAATGCATCGGCCCAGGTGGGGGTAGGTTGTGAATTGGCGGCGATTGATACAGGATGGCTCCCGCAGGAATGGGTGCATGGCCCGCGTTGCGTGGTACAGTACGCCTGGGACCAGAGCCGGGCATGCCCGCACCACTCAACGGAATCTGGGGAAACTGGCGCACGCTGTAGTCGCCTGCAGTTGGGAGCCCTCGAGTGTGGGAGACCTTCACTTCTTCTTCGATGGGGGAGTCCATCAATATGTCCTCCTGCTCGCTATCGGTCTGGAGCTGCTCCGCTGTACAGGATACGTGCGTCCTCAGGCGAATACTGACGGGAGGAATGGTGTTCAGCCTCCGAGTGAAAGGTCGTTCGGTGCATAGGCTGTCCATCGTCGTTTGCTGATCGGAGGGTTGTGTAGAGGCGAGCTGAGGTCCAGCTTCACGGTCATCGAGGACGGGGTCGGTGGCTCGACGCCTCAGACTCGAGGTACGTTCCATGGGGAGTTCATCAGACATGGTTAAGCGGTATCGGGGATGGTTTTAGGGGATGGGTAGACCAATGGTCAGAAGAGAGTCGTACGGTGGGATTCAATTCGAATTGAAGTGGTCGTTGTTGAGCTGGGTGATTAAGAGGGTGGTGGAGAGGGGGTGAAGACCAGGGCGGGGAGGGGGCTTTTATCTCTTGACGAATGCAAGGAGTGCTGTGCGTTCAATAACGCTCCCCTACAAAGATGGATAATGCATGACGCAGACTGAAGGACATTCTCTGGACCGGGAATGCGCCCCTGTCGCTAGCGTCTGGGGTTGGATCCCTGCGATCCTGCTGACCACAAATGGCAAGTGCAAACGGGTTGTTTGCACCTTGTTTTCCGAATAAGGGATACCTTTTGTAGTATCTGTGGAATCCGCGTTAGTCATTATCAGAAGGAAAACGGGAGTCCTTGACGAACCACTCGCAGCTGAAACAAAGGGGCCACCGGCAAGATGTGAGTCCCCGATGCCTAGACGCACTTCCTCCAGTTCTGCCGTCCAACTATCGGTTTGCAGAGCAGAAGCTGTGGAAATACTTGATCATTGGACGAGAGGGGCTCAGACAACGGTTACGTACACACTACGTAGCCGGCGCTAAAAGGCTCAGATTGTCATATTTGTTGATTTCGGCGGATGAAACAGCCTGGGCCCATGGAGCCATCAATCCACATGAAATCCATGCGGATTGAACGGCTCGGGATGGGAGCGATCTATGTCGCCTACCCACAGGAGGAGTCGGAACCTGCAACGGAGGTAAAATGAAAACCATCACAAGCACTAGTGAAATCAGACGCACCACAGACACAATAGCCGATTTGGCAGGCAGCATCATGAATAGTTTGGAGCGAAGTCGTCAACATGCCATTTGACAGGGGATGAAAGGACCCATCAGGTGTGTGCTCAGACTGTCTACAGAGCGGAACAGCTTGCCCGCTCAGAAGAGCTTGATGGCCCGTCTTCGCTGAACGGGTGACAACCGGATTGGCAACGCGAGCGAGCAGTTGACGCGATGTACGAGCCGCCAGGCCAAGAGACGTAAAAACAGAATGTCGGCACGCAAGTATAGCATTGTGCGCTCTGTGGGGCTGATCCACAGAGCTTGGTAGGATCCGCACAGAATTGTCGGCGAAGACAATAAAGGAGGTGATACGAGCAGCCAGCGTTGCGAGCCGCAGGACCGAGGCGACGTCGGGAGACGGCTCAAAGATCTGAGCGAATATGGATAGCCTTGCTTGCCGGTCGAGGTTGGTCCCGAGCTTGAGCCAGAGGACCGGGTACCCAAAAAAAAACTCCAGATGAGAGCGCGAGTGACTCGTACCATCGGAGCAGGAACGACGACGACTGCACAGCCGTCCAGGCTAGCCAAACGGCGGAGGTGAAATGGCCTGTAGACGTCTCCATTGCGAAATTCCCGGAGCCCTCGCAATGGCGGCATCCGGAGCTGTGCATGGCATCTTCTCATACGTGGCTCGCCCGGTCCACCATACCACAAACCAAATGGACGTTGCGCTAACCGGTAATACGGTTGTCGGTAGTTGGCTTACCCAAGCTGGGGTCCCTAGAGAACTGGACCGCGCGTCCGGGAAAGCATTTATTCGAAGAGTTGTACTTTCTGACCATATGAAAAATCAATAACAGGCGGGTTTCTGCGCTTTTGTACGTCGGCAATCAGGGTCGCTCCAGGAAAGGGTTTTCGCCACAGGCAGCCGGTTCAAGATAGGTAAAGGATGGTTGGATCCGCGTGGGTTCGGCGGTTGTCGCCGAAGAGTCGTTGTTATCAGGTCAATGTCAAATGTCGAATAAGAACCAGATGACTTCGCCTACAAAGACAGGGGTTTTCCGCAGCGGGCGTCAGGCGGTCCTCAGAAGCGCCAAAGCCATGAGGATAAGGCGGCCTTCTCGGAGGGCTTACATACGTCTATGCGTTGGAAGGTGATGTGCCAGCAGTTTCTGTAGCGTCTATTGCGCTGCGGTGAGCTGCCCGCATATCGTTAAAGCCGGTGTTCCAGTGGGAAACGGCAGACAGTGCTCCAAGTTAAAACCAGCAGTTCCCGCCGATTATAGCCGCTGGCATCCGAGAATGACTGTACACCACAAGCAGGTTCAAAGACGATCGACCAGCTGTGCAATCCCGCGAGTGTTGCCATTTTCAAGCACGAAGCTGCTTGTGTTGATGGTGTGGTCCTCGAGGCAAAGGCATCGTAGGGGTTCGATCAATCAATCAGTCTCAGGGTCTGTTGACTGCTGCTCGGGCCGACCGGCCGAGCCTTAACTTGAAGTAAGCGAGCCGGTTGGACCCGCTCATCTCCGGCTGCTCATCAACGCCACAACGCCAACACAACCACCTTGCAGACTCGAAGTCAATATATGGTCGGGTTCATACTAGTCCTTCTTCGGCATGAGCCCGTTTTTCCTTTAGGAAAGTCTGCAAGCAGCTCCGATGGCACACAAACAAGTCGGCGGAGGACTGGACCACCCCGATTGGCATTACCTGTGGACCAACTCAAGATCCACCGGCAGGGACGGCGTTGTTGCCCGCAGGCAGCGCTAAAGCAGCAAGGATCCCTCGAGGTTCATGCATGTTGGCACAGCTCATATGCTGGTTCAGTCGCTGGAACCATACCTTGGAGCATTTCACTGGCCGTCTATTGCTGTACTGAATGGCGTGGTCCGCCGCGTGAATCTATAATTCCGCTTGACGTCTTGGAAGGCAGCAGATATTTAACGACGTGCAATGCTGCCCGGTGGGGTTTCGTCTCTGATCCGCTGTTCGCTCCCCTCAAAACATAGCAGCAGTACGCATGACTTCTCGCAAACGTTTTCCTCTCACCAATCACTGATCTTATCAGGAGCCTAAGTGCTTCAATCAGAATGTTCACCGAACGAATTACGAAAAGACGTGCCGTACGACATCTGGGTCGAGATCATCTCCCAGATCGACGACAACGGCGACCTTGCGGCCCTCTGCCGGGCGAATCGGTTCCTGCGGGACCTGGCAATGTCCAGACTCTATCGTGCTGTCGTGATGAGGAGCTCATTCTTCATGGCTGCATTCTACAGGACGATAGACGAGTTCCCACCGTATGCACTGCGGGTTGTCAGCTTCGAATTGGTACCGGGACCATTCGGTACACATTATTATGATGCTGCTCTGGTTGCTTTGGTCCTCGCGGCGCTGCCAAACCTGAAACGCCTCACTCTGTTCCTGGACGGAATCCCATCGGACGACCTTTGGCGTCAACTGTATGGGTTGCCATGCCGCTTGAGGACGCTTGTGACCACGATCGATCTGGCCGTCCCTATGCTCTATACCCAGAGCGAGGTGGAGGAGCTCGTTTTCCCGCTTCCGTGTTTCTACATCACTCTTCCGGAAGTCGCAAACCCACCACTTGATTGGCTTCCGCACTTACGTCGACTCGTCTCGGGCGAACTGGAGGCTGCAACGCTTGTCATGGGGCGACCTGTGGAGGAATTTTATTCCTGCCAGCTCTCATCAGTGCCCGTGGAACCCGTTGACCACCTAGCCGAGCTTTGCCGCTTTTTGCCGTACCTCTCTCTGTCTACTGGTCCACTTCGCATTATCCAACTACGATTTCCGGGCTACTTTCTGAATAACTCGGAAGCGTGCTCAAACGTGATAAAAGAGATCACATGGACCTTGCCGGACCTATCGGAGCTGGTATTGAGCATAGATCAGCCCACAGGCAGTGGCATGGTACGCTGTCCTGCCCTTCCAACTTTCTGCAAGAGGACTGACCAACCGGCAGCCACAGGCTTCGCTCGTATTAGGCGACGGAGAAGCCTTCAGAGGCTTCCGTAACCTGGAGAGACTTGAGCTGCACTTGAATTACGAACGCGGCCAAGTGCCCCCGGCTGAAGGTTACAAGCTTGCGCAGGCGATCATGCAGACCGGCATCGCGTGGCCAACACTGCAGACCGTTGTAATCGCCATGACCCCAATGAAGGGTCATGCCTACTGGACAGCCGGAATGACATCCACCTTTCGCAGGACGTGGGACATCATGGGCCAAGTACCAGGCGAGAGCGCGGACGAGTTCTGGACGGAAGAACAAGAGGGCTTCACGGTGCTCCCGTACGAAGTGCTTTCTACTACTCCTCGCCTCAGAGGCTATACACGTCGGGGTGCTCCTGCCCGCCTTCCCCGACCAGGGGCGGTCATAGCCATACCCCAGTGGATGTTGAATACCGACGCACAGTCGTGGCGATCGTAAGCCAAATTCCAAGCATTTGCTTAGACGTCCGAAGATCTCCACCGTATCCCGGGAAGAGACAGTGCCGTCCCCCCCCTTCCCCGCCCCGCCGCCGCCGCCCGCCTGACCCCAAGTCGCCCACCACCCTTTCTAAGCAGTTCACATTCCAACCCCTCCTCAACGTCGGCTCATTCCTTCCTTCCAATCGTCTCACTCCATCCTTTCCCGCTCTCAACACATATTCATCCATGGTTCCACACTTACCTCGCGCATCCCAGCTCGCTAAGATCACACGGTGACCAGCTCAGCCTGTCTTACCTACCTGGTGCGATGTTCTATGTTCTTCCTGGCTTACGGATCAGAGCGGTGGATAGGCCGCACAGCCGTTACAGCCTTCTTATTTTGGTTCGGTTTGTCCAAGCTCCGGCGGCACGCCCCCCTCCTCCTTGGGCCTTACACTCCCAATTTCTTCTTCCACTCCCCGGAATCCTCAAGACCCGTTTCGTACGATCACGGAGTAGGGAGAGCCGGCCCATTCCCCTACCAGCTTCCGCCTGCGTGGGCTCTGTCCCCTCGTCGCGCTCGCCGCCTCTTTGTGGGACTTCAGAGCTGGATTCCCTCGGTCATGTTTCGGTTAGGTCACATTTAGAACCGATGCATCCAAACTCGGACGGAACCGGTTCAGTCCTATTCCATCTCCGAGCTCGGATCGACTGGAGGTCGATTGAGGTCGATTGATAACAAGCTAATTATTTGTACTGTACTAAACCTCAAACCATACTAAGAGTGCATTTATCCGCACTCACGCCTCCTCCTCCCCCTCCTCCTCCTCTTCATCATCCCCTTTCGTAACCCACGGCCTCCTCCACAAATAATCCCCCCAAACCCCCCCCGCCACCGCCACCCCAACCCACACATTCCCGCCAAACCCCCTCCAGCAGCTCTCCCTACTCTCCCAGTCCGTCTCCCTCAGTATCCTTGCCAACAGCACCCCGGAGCCAGCGACGGAGAGGAGGTAGTATATCGGTCCTACGCCCGCCCAATAGCCGGCTAGGGTCAGGCAGGAGAGCATGCCCGTTGAGAAACCGGTGAGGATCGGGAGTGTACGGGGGCCGAACAGGAGGGCGGTGGACTTGATCCCCGCTTTGAGGTCGTCCGCCTTGTCTTGATGTGCGTAGATCGTGTCGTAAACGATAGTCCAACACCAGCCCGCCCCATAAAGTGCCCCCACTACGCCCCAATCCGGAGGGGCACTAACAGCCGCCCAGCCCAGCAGCGCTCCCCAGTTAAAAGTGAGCCCTAGCACAGCTTGGGGCCAGTAGGTGTACCTCTTCATAGCGGGGTAGAGGGCGACTAGGGGGAGGGAGGCGGCGCCTAGGAGGATTGAGTAGGTGTTTAGTTGGAGGAGGATTAGGAGGCCTAGGGAGAGCTGGAAGGTGAGGAAGGTTGTTGCTTGTGGGAGGGAGAGGGCGTGGGAGGCTAGGGGGCGGGTGCGGGTTCGTTCTGCACAGTGGGGGTCAGCACATGTCTACCGCAGACCGAGAAAGAACACTAGCGAAGAAGATATAGGGGCCAAGGAGGATAGGGATGAGAATGATGAAAAGGACGGGAACGGGGACGCACCGACCAAGCGATCTAGCCTTCTGTCCCACATATCATTCACCGTACACCCCGCCCCGCGCATGACGAACGCCCCCACGCCGAAAAGCGCCGTATAGTAGAGCGGCACGCTCGGCGGTAATCCCAACGTAGAAGCGGCAAGGGCGATGGACCATGTACATGGCAGGAAGAGGAGGAGTGTACCTGTGGGCTTGTCGAGCCGGGTGAGGAGGAGGTAGGGGTGGGTCGAGGGGGGGAGGAGGGAGAGGGGCCATTTCAGCGCTGGGGGGGTCGGTGGGGGGGGTGGAGATGGTATTCGTTGCGGAGTGGGAGGAGGGGATGGGCGGGCGGGTCGGATGATATCGGGCGAGGGAGTCGAGCGAGGGAGAATAGCGTGCCATCGTCTTGCCCTCCCCCACCCCGGAAGTGCGCATACACCTGGCCTGCTCAGCCCAGGCCGTCCGATCCCAACGACCAAAAGAGAACGTATCATCTCTCTCCAACGTCACCTCACGTCACAGTCGCGTCACAGTCGCGTTGCCTTGATGAAGAGAACGCGTCGTGTCACGTTGATGTCGAGGTTGATCGCGTCGTCTCTCGATGTCTGTTTCTGTTTCTGTCTCTCGTCGAGCGGTTTCCTCTTTCGGCCTGTGTCTCTTTCTGGTGGTGGTGAAAGGGCAGGGGATGGTGGCTGTGCTGTGATTCACGTGCGGGGAAGTAACCGGAAGACGCGCCCATCCACGGTCAAAAGCGGTATCAGCAGTGCTCGACTCACTCGATCGTCTCTCACCACCATTCCAACATCCCAACCTGCCCATTCCCAGACTGTTTACTGTCTTATCCGACCCCCGCTGCTCCTCCTCTTGGGTACTTGGAGTTGACCGTTTGGCTGAGCAAAGATGGCGGGCAAGAACACGCACGTGGAGATCACTGACGACTTGGACGACCTGGACGACATCCTGGACGACTTTACACCCTCTCACCCTCCTGGTCCTGCTCCTGCTCGTCCTGCTCCTGGTCCTGCTCCTCCTACCGCATCAACACGCGCTAATGGACCCTCCTCCTCCACTGAGCGCAGCACCTCCGGCCAACTACCTCCTTCTCGGCCCGCCCCTCCTCCTCCCCCGCCTGGTTTAGCCGGAGCAGGAGAAGATGACATCCTAGCCCAGCTCATGCGCGCTATGGCCGACACTGGGAATGGGATCCCGGAAGGAGGGGACGTGCCCCTTACTGCGGAAGAGCAGAAAGAGCTGGAGAGGTTGACGGCTATGTTTGCCCGTCTTGGGCCGGATGGTGAGGGGGAGCTGGGGGCGCTGTTGGACCGGATGGGCGGGGAGGAGGATGTTGAGGCCGACGAGGTGGGTGCTCTTCCTCTTTCTCTTCCTCTCCTCTTCTCCTCTCCTATCCTCTCTGCGCTCTCTTACTCCGATTGTCCTACCCCTTCCTGCTCGCCTTGACCAGTCCGTATTGGACGATGACCTCCCGGGGTTTGGAGGAATGCAGCTGACACGAATCCTGATATGCACAGGACCCGCAAACAGTCGAGCAAACCCAAAAAGAGCTCGAGAAGCTTCTTAGCGAAGTAAACCTTGAGGAAGACGGCCTTGACCCGGACGACCTCATAAGACAGTTCCAGGCCGCTGCCGGCGCAGTCGGTGCGGCTGGGCAGTTGGCTGAGGGGCAGGATGGTGCGCATACATCGTCTTTTCCTGCGCTGGGCTTGGTGAACTAAAGAGCGGGGATGTAGATTTGTCGTTGGGTGCTAATGGTGCTTCGGCGAAGGGCGGGAAGGAGAAGGGGAAGGGGAAGGAAGTGGAGGGGAAGCCGAAGGCGGACGAGCCGCCTCCGAGTTCTACTACCGCACTAGTAACGGAGAGCATCGTCGCTTCCTCCCCCGGCGACTCAACATCAACAACAGTCACGTCCATCGAAACATCCACCACCGCCACCACCCCAGTCCCAGCACCAACACCCCCTCCCCACCCCACCCCCACCGCCTCCCCCCAACCCCGCATCGGCCGCCCCCTCCCCCCCAGCTACACCCCCCCACCGCCCCCCAAACCCGCCCCCAAACCAACCTTCAACAACACCAACAGCTTCCCATTCGGCCCTCTTCCCCCCATGCCCATGCCCATGCCTTCTACCCGACCCCCAGCAGGGCCACCGCCCCCGCCGCGGACGCAGTCGTTCCAGTCGGCGTTGGATGCGACTCTTGATAGGCTGCATTCTTCTGCGGAGGGGGCGTCTGCTTCTTCTTCTTCTTCGGCTGACCCGCTGGGGTTGGGGATGGGGGCGGGGGTGGACGATAAGGAGATTGAGGCGTTGCTCGCCGGCTTAGGCGGGGCAGGCGGGCTCGGTGGGATGGGCGGGATGGGCGGCGGTATGGGAGCCGGGCGAAGCGGCCAAGGACGAGGAGCAGGAGGAGCAGGAGGAGCAGGGGAAGGCGACGTAGGCCGGATGCTGGATGGACTCCTGAAGACGTTGATGAGCAAGAGTGTGTTGGAGGAGCCGCTGGCTGAGTTGGCTGATCGGGTGGGTTCATCCTTCCTCTCCTCTCCCTCTCCTCTTCTCTCTCCTCTCGCTTCTCCTCCCCCCTCTGCCCCCCGCAACTCTCCTCCTTCTCCTCCTACTCCCTACCCTCTCCCCCCCCTCCCCCCCCTCTCCAGCCGTTCGAAGAAGACCCCTGCTAACCTCCCCCCCCCCCAAGTACCCCCAATACCTCTCCACCCACCCCTCCCTCCCCGCAAGCGAAAAACAAGCCTACGAGCGCCAGCTCGCCGCTGTCCGCGAGCTTCTGGCGGTGTTCAGGGCGGAGGGGTATAAGGATGGCGCGCCCGAGTGGAGCGTGAGGGTTGTTGAGGGTATTAATAAGGTTCGTCGCATCCCATCCCGTCCCATCCCCTTTCCAGCATGACCTCTTCTCCTTTTCCCTACATGCGCTCTCTCGTGTTCCCCTCCTTCTGCTCTCCGCAACCTCCCCATTTTCCCGCCTGAGATGTTGCGATGTCACAGCTGGAGCTGACAGCGCCGCAGCTCCAAGAACTTGGAAACCCGCCAAAAGAGGTAATGGGGGACGATATACCCGATCTGGGCGCACTAGGCTTAGGAGGCTTAGGAGGTTTGGGAGGTGGGGAAGGGTGTGTTGTTGTCTGATAATTTACCGCTCTTGTCTAGGTTTCGAGATCTACAATATGGGACGAACGTCATGGGATCATGTGACATCTTCTGGTGGTTGTTCGGGCGCTTGCTATTCGCACCCGCCGTTTCTCGGCACCGGGGCACTCAAGGACAGCAGCCCTCTGTGGAGGGCTCACACACAAGACAAGCAAGCATGGCTGGCGCCTCTGGCACCGAGGTCCGAAACCACAAATTGTTCGTATTTGAATGACTAACTATCCTTGCTAACAGAAAATCTGGTTTCGAAGAAAAGGCATAAGGCCGATGCGGGCAGGTTGGAAGCTAACGATACAGGAATTTCACGCGGTCAAAATTGCGGCAAATTAGGTTCAGAAAGGAAGGAAGGTAAGGTCTTGTTCGGTTGCGATCACGAACTTCAAAGAAAGCGAGTTAAGAGTCCGAGACACTTTGGCGTCCGCTCGGGGTATCAAGCCCGCTATACGAGCCATTTAGTTCAAGGTTGTGTAGGTGATCACAAGCCGAGCGTAGCGAGCGTCAAACCCAGCGCGAGCGAGTTCAAGATCCCCGCCACGTCCACCAACAGCTGCGCGACGAAGTTCAACACGCCGGAAAGGAGCGTCTCAAGCCCCAACAAAACCTGGTTGATCGCTGGGTCCAGCCCGGGGAGCAGCGCACCAAGCCCAGGGACGCCGAGCAGCCCGTCGAGCGCTTCGGCCACGTCTGTCAGGAGACCCGCGATGAGCTGCGCGATCTGGGTGTCGAATGCCGTTTGCCTTGCTTCGACTGCCACGGAACGCTTGCCGCTCGTGCTGCCTGCGAGGGATCCAAGCGAGCCCGCGGCGGTGTTGAACGCGTTGATTATGTCGGTTATGTACGGCGCTGCGTCGTTCGCGGTTGCCGTGGATGGGTCGAGCGATTCTGCATCAGCGTATCAGCAACGGGAAGAGAGGCTATAATGGGGAGCAGAGGGACGCACTGAGGGAGCTGACGGCGGGCTCGACTGAGCTCTGCAGTGTATCGACGATCGAGGTGATTTGGGAGTCTTCGTCCTGCCGCTTGGTCACTGCTGGGGAGGCGAGGACGAAGCTGCCCAGAGCGAGGAAGGCCGTGAGGAAGACGAAGAGGCGGGTGAACTGCATTGCGAGTGTTGCGAGTTGGGTATGGAGGGGTTGTGCTGAAGGTGAGGAGCTGGACTTGGTTGTTGCTGATGATGATGCTGAACCCGTCAGACAGTGCTCTTTATATATCTTTCGGACGGCCTATTGCGGCGACCTCTTCCTCCTTGAGCTCCACCAAAGGAGAGGAGAGACTCTCGGCGTCATCAACTCGCTCACGGAGACGTCACTCGGAGATTTGGAAGGTCGGAAGGTCGAGCGTATTCCTATGGCCTTCCCGGGGGTAATCTGCATGCGCACACAGCATGAAGTGCGGAGCTCGAGAAAGGACGGTTGGAACATTAGCATGGCGCGCAACATGCCCTAACCCCCAGACGTCGCCATTCAACGGCATCGGGCCGCCGATCGGCGCAATCGACGGCAGCGCCGCTCCACCATTCTGTAGCGAGAAGATGGAGGGCACCAAACACGAGGATACTCTGCGGTACCGAGGAACACTGTCGAGTTGGGAAAGAAGGCGGGCTCGGTGGTTGATCGACCAGGAAGTCATCCCGCCGTTCCCTCCCTGCTCGACAAGCGAATTGCATACGAATTGAATCACATTCGCGATCAGAAGCAGTCTCAACTGGGTATGACAGCGGCAGGAAGAAGATGGGAGAGAAGCTCTTGATTTGAACAGCCAAAAGTGAAGAAAAGCTGAGTAGCACCGATCTTCGATGCTGTGTGACCCATAGGAATTCGCATAGCAACCCTTTAATGAAGTGACGTCTAGGGATAGAGAAGCAAGGGTCAGCACCGCCGTCGTGGAGACCAGGGCATCGCCAAATTAACCGGGGAAGTATGGCGAGCATGTGAAGGCCAACATGATGCGGGGACCAGCATGTTGTGGTCGCGCCAACAAGGCACCGAAGCACGTTGTGCACAGACCCTCTTTGGGACCAAGATGCTCCCGCGGACTTCTGTCTGTACTGTATGTCTAATTCAGTTTCCGTTGGGGCCTCTTTAGAACAGTTGGAGCACCGTCCCGCCGGCGTGCATGAGTGACCCGCGTAATGCCTTGCGTCAACGTGATGTGAGAGGGATGTCATCTACTATGTGTGCGGAAAAGACCGAGCTGAAAGAACAGAAACAATGGGAAAACTGATGACCGTTGTCTTGGTTTCCTTATTCGCTTCCGGCGCGTTGCCCTTAGGCAGGCTTCCCCTAGTGACCTGATTGAAGAGGTGACAGGCAGGGCGACGCAGTTAGAAGAGCGATCGTTGCTTCCCAGGTGTGAACACCATAGCACTGAGCTCGCGTCAAGTCTTCATGGATCACGGCGGCCGCTTATAAGTGGTAGACGTCCGTGCGGCGGCTATTCTGCACCACGAATATCCGCCAGTTCAGTCAAGTGTGCTTGTTTACATTAGTTAATGTTTACAGAATCGCCGCGGTCACGACATGGAGAACTATGAAGGAGACGCTCTTAGCGTAAGGAGGGCAAAGAGAGAAAGGGTATACGTATGTAAGTACGATTATTCCTGCGACGCCATCGCTTCGCGACATGCGTCCATAAGAAATCCGTAGAACAGATCCTTACTCGCTTGCTGGATGCGGGCGTGAGCTGCTTGCACGAAGGAAACCATCCTGGGAGGAATGAATTAGCGCGCGGTAGTATTTCATGATGCACATGGGACGTACTCGATGTCACCGTAAATGAGCCGGCCTTCACATCGAATCTTCGGTGCCGATGAAGGCCACTGCACCAATGTGTCTGCGTCGATGCAGAATACCAGCTCCACTCTCGACTCTTGCAGCACCATCGTAACAGCAATTAGGAATTCCGCGGAAGATATGGATTTGGGCGGGAAGAGGTCCAGCGGATACTTCTGATTCAGCAGGCGGATTTCGCGAAGTAGGTGCATCGCTGCCGTCCAAGCTCCACTTACTGCCTGAATGACCTAGCCATGCGTCAGTAAGTATCGTCTTTGAGTCCTATTGCTCTTACATCATGCAGATCCTCGACCGGCTGCGTTTGTAAAGCAGCTTCCATGAGCCGGAAGAGGCCCTCGCTTGCCAGCTTACCCAGGCCGTTCTCGTCCTTCGGCCCGGCCAACAGCCGCAATGAGTTAGCACCGACAATGTTTTGCCCTGGTCGCCAGGTAACTTGGATTCTCGAATCGTACACGAGCACAACATCCGGCTTCAGCTGCTGAGGCTTCCATAAGTGCATGCGTTGCAGGGATTCATAGTCCTCTGCGGAAGGACATCAATAATGCGCGAAGGGCGAGGGGAGAAAGCCCAACCTTTGAGCCGGAAGACTTCCGAGCGGGTACAGCTACGAAGCATCTGGCAGTGCTGCTCTGCCTTTGCAATGATAGACAGCTGCTGCTTGCGCTGATCTTCGATGTCCGCGATCTTGGCGTCGAGGCGTTCGGTTTTCGTCACAACCTCGGCGATGTCGTTACGGAAGCCATCAATTTGGGTGCTGAGATATGTTAGCATGGGGGACCACTTCATCCAGATGGACTCACTTCTGCTCGGCGATTCCTTCGCGAAGTTCTTGTAGTTGTTCTGGGTTGTCGCCTTGTAACTCTTGGATGTTGCGTCGCTCCGTAGCCAGCTCCTCAGCGAGTGCTTGATGGCGAGCTCGGAGTTCCGGCAGAGACCTATTCAACTGTGATAGGGTATTCTGGACGAACTCGTAATCCTAGACAAGCAGTTAACCACGAAGCGGAAAAGCAAGCTCGGAACGTACGCTTTGTAGCCTTGTCAGATTCTCGGTAACCGTGTTCTGCAGGTCTTCCACCAGTCCACGCCTCCATTGGTACCATTTCTCCTTGGCGCAAAGACGGGCGTGAGCTTTCATGATCTTAAGCTGACCTTCCATAAGCGGTCGCTCCTCTTCGTTTGCTATCAGATACTCCCTGAAGAGCAGCGGGTTGCTCTTTTCGACCTGCTCGTCGAAGTTATGGACCGTCTCTTGGCTCGTTGTGATGTTTTTCCGCAGTTCTTGACATGCCCAGATATACATCTCCAGCTGCGGAATGCCCACGGCGGTGGCGGCGGCATACTCTGCCAGCGGACGGTGTGCACTTCTCGAGTCGAACCCTTCATCTCGAACAGAACCGAGCACGCCCGGTCCGACTGTTGACCGTCGCTTGACAGCAAGGCCATCCATGAAAGTCACGCCCGTCATCTCCAGGAACTCGTTAATGGAGAGTTGTCGGACCGGGAGCTCCTATTGAGAGGTGTCAGCAAGATGCACTTATTAAATCGCCCAATGAACTCACATCACGCTGTTCATCGCGATCGTCCATCTCCACATGATCTGGCTGGCTCTGCGATGGAGGCATAGGAGCCAATGGGACACTAGCCAACGGTGCCCTGCCAGTGGACTTGGGACTCGTACTCGGCTCTTCCGAGGAAGTGGCTTCCTCTTCATGCAGGGCAGGCAGCATCACTCTACGCGGGGAGCGCAAGGCGGGCGATCTCAAAGGCGACTCCAGCCGCACACGGCTCGGACTGCCCAGCTTGGACGGTGTCATTCGCAGCACGCGGCCTGGAGATTGACGAAGTGGTGATGGGAAGATTTTGCTAGGCGTCAATGCCGGTGGAATGGCTCGGAGCATGGCGCTAGGTGAGCTGCCAACTGCTTGCCTCTTCGTCGGAGTCATGTCCTCATCTGACGATGAGGGCCGCTTGAGGGGTGAGGCAGCTTTCGCGGGGGAAAACTGACGCGCAGTCTTGGTCGGAGAAATGACCATCACTGAAGGAGGTTCTGCCTGGTCTTCCTCAGAGATGGAAGAATCGGATGGTTGGCGGTCGTCCTCGCCATCTCTTGACTGAGAGATCTGTGCCTGTTCGAGTTCGGATATGCGCGACATCATTGTCGACAGATTGACAGTTCGGTCAGCATCGTTGGCATCTTCAGGTTCGCCTTCGTCGGTCTCGGAATCGTCTTCGTCGATATCCATGTTCGACCCTTGCGAGGCAAGTGACATCCTAGCCGCTGACGATCGGGTTTGGATAATCTTGCCCGTCACCATGTCGTCGTCGTCCAGGCTCATGGCGCTACCGGTGGTCATCACAGACGCTCGCCGAATAGCCTGTATGCGGCCTGTTGCATCGATAAGCTCCATGTCTTCATCCTCGTCGGTCGAGTCGTCGTTGACGCCGTTCGTCACGGACTCCAGCGCAGCCCATGCCTTATCCCGGGCAGTTGGCTCACTGGCCCGCCGGCTCTTCGGGTTTGCAGCCGGTACGTTCTTGCCCAAGGGGAAAAGGAATTCGCTCCCGGCGCTGGACTTGCTTGAGGCAGTATGTTCAGCGGTATCGTCGTGTGCGAGTTGTTGTACTCTCCCGAACGCGGTAGTAACGTCCATGTCGACTTCGCTGGTAACGCTCCCTGCCAAGGAGGGTCGACGGGCGGGGCTAACAGGACCGATTTCTGGAGGTTGGTTGAGGGATGCGTTCGTAAGATCTTCGTCGATATCCATAGAGGAGTCATCTTCATCCTCATCCTGTGCTGCATGGCCCAGGAGAGCTCCGGCATTGGCTATGCTGGATCTCCGTCGGGGAGCGGTCGAAGGTCCGGCGGCCGCAGCATCATCTTCAGGGGACTTTTCAGCAACACCAAAGGAGACCCCTTTGACGGGAGAAGGCGTAGGTGACGAAGAGGAATCGTTCGTTGATCCGGAGCCGGGAGACGACGGAGTGGAAGGTGCGGGGGATGATGACTCCGGTTTCGGCGCGTCTTTGGGAAACAGCCTAAATGGAGTCAGAACGCGAATGATACAGTCGAAAGGGTTCTCTCGTACCGCACATGGGCATGGGATGCGAAGCTAACTCTTCTCGCGAGACTCTTTCTTCGGTCCTCCGTTGTGGTGGACTCGAAGTTCATGACTGTCGTAAAGTCGTTCGAGTCTGCTGCAGGCAAGGGAGCTGTCGCTGCAGAGAGCGTGAAGTCGGTCGTCTGGTCTTCAGTGTCCCTTCTGCGGAGGATGGACTTGCGGGGCACCTGTTTGAAGCATCAACAAGAACTTCTGACTCATTGGACAAGTTCAGACGCACCGCGCTTCTCCGCTTCTTCTTCCCTGGACTGAGCTCGGCCGGTACATTGGGCTTGATGACAAGTTCCTTGAACGGGATACCGGCCGTTTCCGCAGCCTCAGCTCCTCCCATACTCTGGTGTCGCTTTGCTTTCGTCTTGAGGTTCTCCTTATCTTTGCCTTCTGGTGGGGGAAAGGACTTCCGCGTTGAGGACCGCGTCTCGCGCTTCGTAGCCATCTTCTTCAAGCAGGGCGAGGTAGCCTAGACAGCGAGTAGAGAGTAAACAAGCAATATGGCCGTGGCCGTCGTCGGAGATGTGTGCGTCGTCGTCGTTGTTCAACAGGTGGTGAGTCCCCTGACCGTCGGGCGACGCGTCGTGATTTGACTCCGCTGAGGAAACGCGTCTGAAATAAATTACACGTGACCTCGGGGCCAGTTCCCTCCGGCCGGGCGCCTGCAGCCGTGTCCAAAGAACGTTGCGGCTCAGCAGCCCGGCCCTAGTGAAGCATTACATATAGCGATCCTAACGAACAGTCTCCCGCAATAATGCTGACTTCACTTGCGCGTAGTACGCTGGGTCGAGGGATTACGTTCTGTCGTAGAATGGCTCCCATTGAGTCGTCATTCTCTGACAGGCGCGCTAGTCAAGCAATCGGTCTCTGACTCAATAGCGCGGCGGCCGAGGACAGATGCACTCGTTCTCGTGCAGCAGGTGCTTCTGATCCACAATTCCTCGCAGCCAAGCTCACATGATTACGGAGTGCAATTTTACAAGCAATATACCAGTCGGACGACAACATGGATCACCTAGAGCCTAGCAGCACGTCACTAGGACGTATCAGATCCAGAGGATGGAAAGCGTGCGGTAAACAGCACGAAGTACAGGTGACTTGGGACCTTTCGTTTGAGGCCTTTTGCTCCGGAAGAGATTCCGAACAGCTTGCTCTTCCTTCCGCTCATTGTCTTTGACAGTGTTGTCGTTCTGCAGGATATGGTTGACCTGAGCGACGAAGTCTCGTGCTTGTTCTGCACACCGAAACTGAGACGAAACAGTTTCAGTGCCGACATTCCACGATAAGGACTGAGAAAGAAACTCACAACAAATAAATACGCCAAGCGGTCACTGTTATGCGGGACGAGCCACATCCCCACTTGGTCGGGTCCTGAAATCCACGCCCGGTGGGTCACAAACGTGTCGAGGATGTGCGTTCCGGCAGGATCATCCAAGTCGGACACGGCTGCAAGCGAAATGAGCATCGTATTGCGCAAAAGGACGTGGTAAGACACACTGATCCTGGATCTCTTGGTCTTCTCCTCGTACTGAACCGTGATACAGCCGCAGCACACGTGCACGAACTCGAAACCGTCCTTCTTCATATCGCTTTCCCTTCCCATGTAGACCTTCGCATCGGCGATGACAGGACAAGTCGGACAACCGCGTTCGACAGCTGGCGACGGGGCTACGAGTCCGTTTGAGCCGAGTCTCGCAGTAGAGAAACCAGCTATAGGCGTACGAGGGCTTATTTCTGGTAGATAGATATCGTCCTCTCGATAGGTCTCCATGTTATATAGAGCAGCACTGGTCGATTTTGCGTTTGCGTCTGAAGACGAAGAGGTCTGGTCGTTCCCAGTCCACCAGCACGGGTAGACGACGCTACATGCAAATGTCTCCGTTTGCGCTCGCTAGCGTCCTCTTCCCGAGAAGCGACATCGAAGCAGCCGCCGGACTGTCCAACGAGATAGGCAAATCGGACGATGTGGAGCCGCACGGCAGGAATGCGACGTCCTTCGCGGGCTGAGCACGGTCCGCGGGAGGAACGGCAGCAGGCTGGCAGAGCCACTGCTCAAGTTCGCAGGAACGCGCGTAGGACACGTTGCAGCGGACACGGCAGATAGGACAGACAAAGCTCGGAAAGTACAACCAAGATATCGCTCACATGAATGAGTCGTCTGCGAGTCATTCCGAAGGGTGATATTCCGCCGTTGCCGACATGAGCGAAGTGCATTGAAGGTAGGAATCAGCGATCAAGATCATGCGAAAGAAGTTTCAGAACGCGGGCAGACAAGGACCAAGTCCATGAGTGGAATCCATCCCAGATTGTTGCCTCGCAGACAAGAGATACACGACCAACCTATATCTCAATAAACGAATGACGATGCAGCGTGCTGCAAACCGAGATCCTATCGCCTTGTTGCGAGATGGACAGATGTATAGCAGGTGTCGGTCGCCGGCGACTAGACGGATAGACCAAGAACTTCAGCAACATAACCAGTACGATAGCACCAGATTTCGACATAGAATTTGATCTTGACAGAAAGCAAGAATAGATCAAACACAGTGAAAAGGAGACGAGAGATGCAGGACAGGCAAATGGCGTGCCTTTGTATGCACAACACGATATTGCCTCCATCACTTGTGCGGTACTCAGCGGTCAGCAACTGCCTTTTCCTCGCGGGGAAAGATAGCTTGCTCGTCGAGTATATACTGAAATTGGAAAATCTACATTCCTCTCCTCGAAAGCCGCGTACAAGATGTCATTAGACTATGATCCATGAATGGGTGCGGGTGAAGCATTAGTGGGCACTGCAGTCCTTCCAGTACGAGGACCTAGGTACTTAACTTGGTCACCGTGGTGGGGCTATTCACTGCTTTCAGGCAGATCGGTATGTATGCTGCTGTTTAACATTGATTCATGGAACTAGAAAGTAAGAAACTGGAAACAAGCATAGATGCATAAGCATTTTGAGAGAAGCAGAGGCACGCAGAACGGAATTGAGAGGTCGTCGCGAGCGGTGCATGAAGTCATCATAAGATCGGACTGGAATCAATGCGGTCGAGAAGCTTCAGTGAGCAGAACATATAACCCAACCAGCTGTTTCTTGCAAAGGTAGTTAGCCATCACATTGTCAGATGGACGTTTGTGTGGAAATGAGAACACGTCGTGCGTGCTCTTATAATTAGGCACACCCTGGAATCGGCTCCAGAGCTGCTTCCCTTATGATCACTCTCAGCTTCATCATGTAGCGCTTACTCTCAGCGTAACATGGTCGTCGTTTTTGGAAGTCGAAGATACAAGAGCCCACGGAGCACTGTGGGTGCCGTTGGTAGCAGTGCTTAACAGGACTAGCATAGTACGGGGAAAGAGCGAGAGGCAGATTATAAGCTTCTGTTCTAACCGGGACAGCGTGCTGGGGATCATCCATATCCCGGCCGGTCCACAGCCTTTCCGCGTATCCCCCTGACTATCCTCCTCTCCCACCTTACCTCAACTCAGCAAGAGACCTAGCAGCAAGAGAAGCAGTAAGGTAAGTCTTCAATCTCTCTTTTTCATTGAACTTGAACTGACTATTTGTACTCTAGAATCATCCTGACATACCCCACCTCCTTGATCTTTGAATGAACGACCCGATCGAACTGGGTGACAAAAGGGAGTCACCGCTGGCGGTCTCAGGAGGAGCGAGGGATACAGGTGAGTACCGTCTGCCATGGTCTGCGGACTATGCTGACCTTTATGCAGAGATGAATGATGTCCCTCATCGGCTAATCACCACCCCGAACACCACCCCGAATACCCCGAACACCGCAACAACCACCAGCATCAACACCACCAACACAACGACCACCACCCGCCTCAACGCCAGCCCGGCAGCTACCAACCTTGAGGACCATAGGGGTAGTGATAGCCTGGACGGTGAACTTGCGCCTCTTTCCCGACCTTCTCCAGAAGGACAGAAAGACGGTGAGTCCCTCTCCAGCCTCAAGGCTTGCACAGTCTGTGGCCAACTTCCCGCTGACACTACGGGTCGTCTGCCTCCTGCCAGGTCGTCAGCACGCGACGGTTCTCACGATTCTAACACGCTTACAACCACTGACCGCCTCCGGGTCGTCACCGTCGACCGCCTCCGGGTTGACAACTCCGATCGCCTGCGGGTCGGACCCGCTGAGTGCCCGCGGCTCAGCAACACTGACCGCCTCCGGGTCAGTGAGGGGAACGGCGCCAGCGCTTATGTTCCTCAGCCGAACGGCCGATCCTTGCCGGACGGTGCCTGGAGGAGGCCACAGGCGGAGCTGCCAATGGGCGCGTCCAGCCTGAACCACCCTGACGGCCCTCCTCCTGGGTACAACGAGAGCAGGGAGCGGCCAGGCATCCCTACTAACCAGCTCCGTCTCTCAGCCTCCACCTTACGAACGCTCCTCCGCCCCAGCACTCGTCAAGCCTCCCTCCATGGATCGCACTGCCTGTGGCCCCTCTCCCCGAACTGGAGCTGGGAGTGGATTGGCGTGCCAGGCACAGGCAGTATCTTGCGGAGCGACCTCCGCCTCCCGGATCTAGGAGCCGCACTCGTCGCAGCATGAGGTGTTGGAATTTGCTCTGCTTGTGCGCATCGCCTGCGTACTCTCCCATTGCCAGCAACGATCGGCAGGATGGGCCATACGAGCAATTTCAGCATTATAACACCCCCTCACACTCGAAGGGCTTGTTCGCTTGGATCTGCGATACCATTGCCTATGTCCGCTCCCATTACTGATTCTCCGTATGTGTCCCCTGCACGTAACGAGTCAGAATGACTCTTCATCACACTCTTTCAATTAGTCCCATTGTTGTATTTTGGCCTGAAGGGCGTGTAATTCCTCAATACACTTGTTTGCCTCTGAATCGAGACATATGTGAGCCGAATGGTCAAGACATACATCCCGAAAACCGTCTAGAACGACCGCAGTTCATGCCTCGCACCTTTTATAGACCATTTAGAGATGAAAGCGACTTGTATTTACTATTTACGCCTAATAAATCACCTTAACACCTTAAATAAAATGCATCCAGTTATGGATTACGCTAGAAACTTGATTTTCTACTTCGGCCAAAAAGACTGGCTCCTGCCCCTGTGAAGTTCCTAGGGGAGGTACTGACACGACTCCTTTGCACTTGACCGCCATCCTCAACGGCCGCTAGCGGTCTCATCACTACCCTCAGTATCCACCAGCCCCACTGCCTCAACCACGACTACCAGCCGAAAGAGCTTGATCTCCGATCCTCCAGGAGAGGAGCAGACAACAGCCAAATGGACGGCGTTAGGCTTCCCACCCGATCCTCCCCACTCTTCCTTTCACCCTCCGCTTGGCCGGGTGCCATTCGCGGTTCGCCTATAATCTGCGGGACCGAGTCATGCTCGAGCACCAGCAACAAAGCAAGTAGCAAGTTTTCCGAGACGAACATCAACTTCGGGGAATGTACCAAAGAAGGCAGCCTCCGATTCTGTCCGGATGAACGTAAGAGCCCAAGAAGGATGCGGGGTTTTATAATGACAACACGTGTTGTGGCGTCCTTCTCCCCGCGTTTTGCTTCACGCGATCGCTTTCATCCATCGTTACTCCGGGCGGCTATATTCACCAATTGCCAGCGCTTCCTCCTGCCTATAATACTACCAATCCCCATGGGGAAAGTCCAAGGATAGCATCGACGATCGTACGTGAGCAGTTCATGGATCCATGCGCTCGCTGTGAGCTGAGGTGGTTGTGTCAGGACGCCGCTGACGATGCGCACCGTTCTCAATAGAAACGCATCTGCTTTTCGCACTACGTCCGGACAGAAACGAGTCTTCTTCCAGCGCTCCGAACGACCTCGAGCAAGTGACCGTACGAGCTGCGACAGGCTTCTCCGTGCCTGGTACTCTGGACCATGGCTTCGTTAGCCCGAGCAAGAAGGCTCTCGCAGTCCGACGAGTCGCCTGATCAGCGCTGTCACCTGCGTCTATTCTAGCGTCCCGTTCCTTCCCGAACCGATCGATGTCCTTCTTCGCCTTCTATCCCTACATCGAACAATCCGACAACGTGGACGTGGCTGGGGTAGCCATTTTTCCCGGCTGGGAAAAGGATCGAACGCCGGAGATTTAGCCAGAGGGGATCGAGGGCCGGGTATAAGGGGGCAGCATGCAGGGATGGGCTGGTGCTGGCTTAGCAGGCAGAGTCGGGTTCCCCATCCCTGTATTGAGGTCAACGCTCAGTCATGCTTGCTCTTTTTGTGCTCGCCGCTGCCGTTGCGGCCTCGTCGGCCGTCGCTGCGCCATCCCCGCAGTCCCTGAAGAGCGACCTCAACCTCATCTTTCAGAGCAACCTCAACTGTGCGTCCTCTCCATATACACCTGATCCCCTATCTGATACTCCACACAGGGACCGAAGCGCCCGAGCATCAAGGTGCCATCCTGATCGACGCACGCACCTACGCCGAGGCACAGTCCACCTGTGCCCAACTGTCCGAAGGTCTCCTCAAGCCCAACAGCAGCTACTTCCTCGCCGATTTCGCCTTCGCGCTTAATTACCTCGAATATGCCAACCTCAGCTACTTCGGCGAGCGGTTCTGGATCGCCCAGGAGGGCCCGCAGTGCCTGACCATCGGGGCTGGGGCGAGCGTCTTCCCCGCTTCGTGTGACTCTACCTTCCGCGCGCTGTGCTCGCAGAGCGCCGGATACAACGTACCGTCCGCTTCGGGCGTGCCGAGCAATCTGCAAGTGACGGTACAGGCGAATGAGTTGTCCATCACTGGGTGCGTCTCTTTCAGCCCAGAAACTCTTTCCATTACCCTAACACACCGCCCAGGTTCCGTAACCAAGCCTCATTCCGCTTCTACGGCATCCCATACGCCAACAAGCCTGAGCGCTGGACCTACTCCACCCTCTACAATGGCTCGACCACAATCAATGCAACCGCATTCGGGAGCGCCTGCCTGCAGACGGGGCGTGGCTCCGAAGACTGCCTCTTCCTCAACATCTGGACACCATATCTGCCGTCATCCGCCACGCCAGCGACGAACAAGCTCAAGCCCGTCCATTTCTGGATCCATGGTGGTGCATACACTGGCGGCGCTGGCTCGGACTACGACGGCGGCCCTCAGGTAGCGCGCGGTGACGTCGTGGTCGTATCGATCAACTACCGGCTCTCCACCCTGGGTTTCCTGGCCCTGACGGACGGAGTGACAAACGGCAACTACGGCCTGGCAGACCAGATCCTCGCCCTCGAATGGGTCCAGAAATACATCACCGCTTTCGGCGGCGACCCTAACAGGATCACCATCGCCGGCCAGTCCGCTGGCGCCGGCTCGGTCCGCGCACTCATGGCTTCACCCGTCGCGATCGGCAAGTTCCAGGGCGCGATCCCGCAGAGCAACCTGGACGGGATGCTGTACGCGGCGACGTACTCGAACTACTATACAATCCCGCAGGAGATGCAAGTCGCGGGGTACTCGATCCTCGCTGCCACTGGGTGTAACACGACTGCAGTCACGGACCCAGCGACGCTTGCCTGCCTCCGGGCGTATAATGGCACTGCCCTGGTCTACATGGCCAATGTCGCGCGGTACGTCGTGGTGGACGGGACGTACATCACCACTCCTATGCTGGAAGTGAACGGCTCTGGTCCAGTGGCGAACGTCCACCTCCTCATGGGCTGGATGTCAGACGACGGCAATTCCTTCATCGGGTATACGAAGACTACCAACCTGACGCAGGCAATCACGCAGGAAATAACGTACAACGCCGCAGAGACGTACGCCATCGAGCAGTCCGGACTGTTCCCTCTGCCCAATACGGGCAACGCCTCGCTCGACGTGTTCAACGTGACGGCGAGGCTGGCGACGGATGTCGAGTTCCGCTGTTTGGACCAGGCGACCGCGGTGGCGCTGGCGAAACATGGGTTGCTGAAGAGTTTGTGGGTGTATCAGGTGAGCTTGGCTGCTTGTTTGTTGGGAGCGGGGTTGGGCTGATAGGATGCGGTAGTTTAACAGAGGGTATGATGGGTATGACCCGAATAACGTGTGCTATGCGCCTGTGACTGCCGAGTACCCGTACGGCGATCCCAACCTGCCTCATTTCAAGTGCGTCTTCCTTTCCCAGGGATGCAGTCTGAGTTGGTACTGATGCATTCCGTAGCTGCCACTCCGGCGAACTCCAATACACATTCGGCACCGTCGGCCAAGGCGTCCCCTTCCGCGACTCCAACGACCTCTACTTCCAACAACAGATCGTAGACCAATGGACGTCCTTCTTCCGCTCCTATAACCCGAACCCAGACCCGTTCTACCTCGCTGTCCGGGGGTACGCGGATACGGCGCTGGAGTATATTAGGGATGGGGCTTGGGCGCCGGTGACGGATTGGGAGAACCCGACGCTCAGGCTGTTGAGTGTTCCGAGTACGCAGAGTGCGATGCTGGAGACGGCGCAGTGCGATTTCTTCAATTATACGCTGAGCTACTATGGGTAGAGAGTACATACTGTACTGTACAGTACCAGTGTTGTGCTTGCCTTCGGATAGTGCAGGCAATCCATCCGGGTAACATCATCAGTCCATTCTTACCCCACGATCACGGGCTAACCACCAGTCACCGTTGGGGTCCAGCCCACACCGCCAGTAACAAGAAGGAGCATGACGGCAATGACGTCACCCTCCCCTCTAACGCCGTACCCCTGCTCCAGAGCGCGCGTCACGGGTCCCCTAGCCATCGAACGGTACGTGTCTGACCGGCAGAAGCTCGAGGAGCGCAGTGGCAGAGTGGTGAGTGTGAGGGGTGCCCATAAAAGGTCTGAGGGAGGGGAGGCGGGTGAGTGACGCGCATATACAAAGCTTTTGAGGCTGCATATATCCTGCTCTTTTTCAACTTACTCCTTCTCCTCGTCACATCTCACCTCAGTCTTCATCGGCCCCTCAGCCGCGAACACATACCTGAAAACTCGGTCCCAAAGCTCTTAGCAAGCAGCAATAACGATGCTCTCCCGCTCAGCCCTTGCAGCCCGGAATGCTGCCCTCCTCCGGGCTCAGGCTAGGAGGAACGCCCTCGCCGTCACGAAGCGGTTGAACTCCACTCAGTCGTCCTCGACGACGCAGCAGCAAGCTGGGGGACTTGGGTCGCATTTCGTTTCTGGCTTGATTGGAGGTGGGGTCGTTCTTGGTGGTGGTGAGTATCTCGTTGCTCAACCTTCCTTCTGTCCGCAAGAGGGAAGAGAGTGAGAGATATGAGATTGATCCACTCGCGCAGTCTACGCCTACTACCACTATTCCGGCGCGGCCAAAGTGGTCAACACCGCCAAGCAACTACGGGACAACGCCCTCCAAGCGAAAGACAAAGCGCTGGAGAAAGTGCCCAACACATCCGAAGCGCTCACCTACCTTCGCCAGACCGCCAAGGCATACGCGATCTTCATCCCCGGCGGCGCCTCCTACGTCGACAGCACGTTCGACAACCTCGAGGAAGCGCGCCAGACGCATGGACAGGAGGTGGACGAGATTGTGCGCAAGGCGTATGACGAGATCAAGAGGATTGTCGATGCTGGCGGGGCGGACTTCGAGACTGCCGCTAAGGTCGCTAGTGTCCTGCGGGAGAGGGGCAAGCAGCTTGCCGAGGTTGCGCGTAAGGCCGGTGGGGACTTGTTGGACAAGTATCCCGAGGCGAAGGAGCAGCTCGGAGGCGCGTATCAGCAGCTGGAGAAGTTTGCGAATTCGAGAGGTGAGGAAGGGAAGAAGATTATGAAGGATGTGCAGAAGCAGCTGGGGGATATGTTCGCTAAGGGAGGCGCGAACAAGGATGAGGTCGTTAAGAAGGCACAGGAGTTCTTGCAGAGCAAGCAGAAGGACCTGAGCGGGCTGGGCGAGGACGCGTGGAAGAAGGGGCTCGAGCAGGCAAAGCCGTACCTCGACAAGGTGCCCGATCTGCGTAAGACGCTGGAGCAGAATAAGGAGGCGCTGGCGGGGATTGTTGCCGGTGGAGGGTCGGAGCTGTGGGAGAGGGTGAAGAAGGCTGCGGAGGGAGGGAAGAAGGATCAGCAGAAGGCGGTCGAGGAGCTCAAGTCCTGGATTAAGGAGAAGTCGGAGCAGGCGCAACAGGGCGGCGAGGAGACGTGGGATAAGCTGGAGGATCTGATCAAGCAGTTGCCCGGTGGCCAGTCGGTGCGTCCTCTTTCCCCTGCCAAAATTTCCTCATACTCATTTGACATTCGTGCAGGTACTTGCTGCCTCTCCCGACCTGAAGCAAGCCACCGAGGCATTCAAAAAGAAGGCCCCAGAAGCACAAGAAATCGCCCAAGCCGCACTTCGTGACATCGTCAACGTCCTCAAGGAGAAGGGCAAGCAAATGGAAGAGCTCGGGAAGGAGACGAAAGACGAAGCAACGAAGAAATGAGCTGCCGCTCGGCGATACGAGTACAATGCAAAATCTCAGCAATGTGTATCAGTAGGCATCGCGTAATTTATGCAACTAATGCTGCACTACGACGCTGCCAATGGCCCGGGAGAAGTGCGAACGCACGCATAGATAATTGTAGAGGTACTTCGTGTTACAACTTGGCTCTCCTCCGGTCTTCCTCCTCCATTATCTCCTTCGCCATCACACCCATCACGGGGAACGCACGCGCATACACCGCAGCCCTCTCGCTTGACGCTTGTCTTCGTGCGTGTCGCGCCGCGATACCTTGCGAGATGACCGCCAACTAACGAACGACCCCGTCAGCCCCTGCCCTCTGCCAGTACAAGTACCCAAGAGAGGCCCAGAAGGTGAAACCGCGCTCACCCGGAAAAACATCCAACTACTCGCAAAGTTCATCCCCACAATCGGATACCCGATCCCCATCAGCCTCGCGTACTCTTTCTCCAGTAACTCGAGTGGCGGAGCTGGGATTTCTGAGCTGGGGAGACCCCTCCAGGCGCGCCATTTGCCTTCTTTTTGCAGCTGGGGGGTGAGGGCGCGGGGGTTGGCGTACCAGGGTTGGAGAAGGTTGGCGAGGTCGACTAGCTGTGGGCGGGGTCAGCATGCGATTCTCGAGCAGGCGGAAATGGGGGTGACAGAAGAAGGGGGTAATGAGAAAGTGCGATGGTGCTGGGTAGAAGGCATGATGTGGAGGAGGGAGGCGTCCGTACCGGACTGCCCAGTGTACTCAGCTCCCAATCCAGTATCCCAATCACCCGATTCTCCGTCGGATGAAACACGAGATTATCCAGCTTATAATCCCCATGCACGATCCTCACGCCCTCCTTCCCACCCTCATCCGGCAGATGGCGTTTATACCAGTCTATAAGCTCGTCGAACTTGGGTATTGGACCGACGGGCTCGTTCGTGTCGATGTCGCGTGTTGCGGCTTGGGCGGCGGAGATGCGTGAGAGGGAACGGATTTGGCGGGGGAAGTAGGGGGTGTGAGGGCCGTAGGACTCGAGTCCGATGGAGGATGGGGAGAGGGATGAGAGGGCGGCCAGTGACCGAACGGCGGATAACCAGCTGCAACGGGTGTTAGTATCTTCAGACTGCGGGGCGTGTACGTGGGGAGACGCACCATTCACGTTTCTCCTCCATGGATAGCTCTGGCGTCTCCGGGTCTGTGAATATCCTTCCCTCTAGGAACTGCATCACGTAGAACGGTGCTCCCAACACGTTCGCATCCTCACATAATGCATATACCTCCGGTACTGGCACTCTAGCAGAGGCGGGAGTCGACGGTCGGGCATTGTATGCGCTCAGAGCGGCGAGGACGCGGTACTCCCGCTCGATGGCGTGCGCTGTCGGGGAAAGCAGAGGACCGGTAGGTTTGCGTCGGAGCACAAAGCGCTGACCGCTGTGTTCCCGGCGTGTTAGCGTGTGTACAGGGAGATCGGGTGAGTGGGAGGGACGTACGCAGCATCGGTGATGAAGTATGTCGGGTTCGACTAGAGCCACATCTATCAATATCCTCCTCTCATTCTAGCAGCGACACTCACCTGCCCAAACTACTCCAGTACAGCCAACAAAAGCCGCACTCCCGCATCAACACTTGCTGTCCCGACAGTGACGGGAACCGGAGACGACGCACCTTGAACTGCTTGACTTCTACAGGTGTTCTGGCCAGCGGGACGTGTGCCTCGAGGTAGGCGTTGAGCTTTTCCACCGGGAGCGGGGAGCGAATGGACCCCGTCTCTCCTCCCACTTGCTTTGGCGTCATCAGAGTCGCCTTAAGACCGTGGCAGAAGGAGGACGACGAGGTTGACGATGCAGACAACGAGGACGTTGATGAGATGGTGGTCGTGTGGCGTTTGATGATCGATCGGTGATAAGGACTGCCTAGGTCTCGGCCGTAGAGTCCGGTCCATTACCCCGGAAAACGCGAGCGGTGATCCGAGCGGAGGCATCGATAACGCTGATAATCTCGTTCAACTTCTACGCTGAAGTTTTTGCTCGGATGCCCTTCATCCCGAGCGTTATTGCTCGGATACCCTTACTTCCGTCTAATTTGCTGGAATGCCCTTGTGTCGCGCGTGGCGTCGACAATATGGTAGTCAATTAATAGAGTATTGGTCCATAATGAAATTGAATGATGTCAAGCCGTGGTGAGAAAGTACTGAGAACTATAAACAAATAGCTTCATTTCTAATGAAAACTTGTTTCACATTCTGATTTATGGATTTCAACGCACATGGACACCTTAAAGATTGTAATTTAAGGTCTTATTAATTTAATAGGCCCTTTAGTTACTTCCCTCAATCGAGCTGGTTTTAATGGTGACAGCACCTTGAGCAATACCAATTGCTAGTAGAGCTTCCAAGCTTTGGTAAAAGAAGTCCGGGAAGTGGGACATTCATAATAACTGTTACTGTAATATTTTAATCAACTTATTGTCTATTAATTGACTACCACATTGTTGACGCGACGCGCGACACAAGGGCATCCGAGCAAATTAGACGGAAGTAAGGGTATCCGAGCAATAAAACTCGGGAGCAAGGGCATCGGAGCAAAAACTTCCTTCTACGCTGGCAGTGCACTTGCCCCGCGGATCACAACAACAAAGCAATCTCCTTCTCTCAAATGGCAACCTTCGCGGAGTTACCTATTCGCGCATGGTCACATACCCGGTCGATCGTCTCTAAAATGGCTAAAGCTGTTCTCTGACGCAGTGCTCCCTTGATCCTCGGATGGCAAGAGCTGCAGTAGGTCTGATCATGGGTCTAGGCATCTGCCATTTCCCAAAACAACGGCTTCGACAATACGCCCACGGTTTATCCCACTGCGTTAGACGCTGCAGAAATCGCTGGCGACTTCCTTTTTCCTGGCAGGACAGTGGTATATAACCTCTCAAGCATGACTGGCTGCACGTTGTTCTCGTGGTACCCGCGCTGCTTGCTCGTTTGCGCTTAGCGCCTGCATGACAGGCGCAGTTTTGGTCCGGGCTTTCTTCCATAATACCCTCCAATAAAGCTCCGTCGTCTTGAATACCATTCGGCACGAAATGATCTAGATTACCCTGCGCACTTCGGGTCAATGGCTATGTACATGTGCGACTGGTTTGGTATGGAGTAATGCTAATCTGCCTGTCTCCTTGGTGCAATGCGGGCTTCCTTTCGCTTATGGGCTGGACGACCTCGCTGTTTCTTGAGGGGTGGAGGGTTGATCTCGTCATATGCCTGTAAATCAACAAGGCGGACCGGTGGATACGGATGCTCATATGTTTCTCGCATCGTCGTGACAAGGTAGGACTTGTCGATGTATGCACCGGGGTCAAGCTTGGAATAGAAACAGAGAGGGATTGCATGGGCGCATGGGATGAGAAATTGCTGGAAGGCCTGGCAAGAACAGAAACCTGTGCGGAGCTCGGGATCCAAAAGGACTTCATGCTCCTCCCCATGTGGATCTGCCGCGAGTCGGACTAGTGCATTGTGCTCGGTTGATGGTAGGATAACATACTGGCGTGCGGCGGCGCAATTACTGGCAAAGATCGCTTGAGCAGAGGGCACCACAGGACCATTGAGACGTAGAGCTTCTTGCTTGTATTGGCAGAACCGGACCATCTGGTTGTTCCAGATCGCATCGAGTAGCTGGAGTACAGGTAACCCGCGTGCCTGGAGAAGAATGCTGTTCATTGGTTCAGCTGCATTCGAGGTTGTGCGCCCAAAACGTGGTCCATTGAAAGCATATGTTGCCCAACAAGCCGGACTGATAGCTGCAAGGTAGTTGGCAGCGCGCTCCCCAACTTCCTCCCGGATTCGGTTGAGGATGTCCTTGAAATGCTGCTCAGTCTTGGCATAGATGAGCGCGGTGATATGTGGCTGAATCGCACGGCCAAAGTGACGGACTGCATTGGCAGATATATGACGTGCACAGAATGCTTCATCCACAAGCAGGAGCTCCTCAGCAACCGCTTTGAGAAGCCCTTTCTGTCGGTCAGAGATGACCACAGTTGCAGGAGAGTCGAGCCCAGGCAAAGCGGTGAGAAGCAATCGGAGGAAGTTTGACCAGGTCGATGCATCTTCCTGCGGGGCAATTGCCCAGGCAAGAAGGATAAGGTGGTCCGCAGCATCGTATGTGACAGCAAGTAGAATCACATATTCGAAGGAAGTCTTGGTGAATGCTCCATCAAGTGCCACAAAGCGACGTGCCGTTTTCCAGGCGTGTTTTGCTGGCGAGGGGCAGATGAAAAGGGACCGGACAACGTTTCCAGGACCCATGGTGAGTTCAACTGTCGCATCTGGATCGGTTGCTCGGATGTGGTTGGCATAAGGTGGTAGCTTTCGGAATTCTTCCTTCTGCTGCTGGAGGGTTTCACCAAGGATAACCCGGCGGGCTCGGTAGGCTTGTTGCTTTGAGGCAACAATACCAACTTGTTGCAAGGTGTCAACGATAGTGGCAGTTGTCACCTTGTCGGTCACAACAAGCAATTTGCGGATCTCTTCAACCAGAAAACTGACTCGACTTGTTGCTGAGCGAGGGGCAGGAGCAAATAACTGACAGGTATGGGTAGGTTGTATATTGCGCACCACATACTCCCCATCATGACCAGTGACCGACGCCTCAAACTTGCAACTCTCCACATTGCACTTGACCATCAACCGTCCCGGATCCTTCGCCTTAACCAACATTGATGCGCCCTGTCGGTTACAGTGTAAAGTAAGAGCGTGGGAGGCATCTTTGAGGGAGGTGAACTTCTGACCGCGTAGTACCAGCACGTCTGCCATGGTGATGGGTTGAGAGCAAAACACGACGCGTCTTCGGAGGCATTCCAGCATGTTCTGATGGTCATCGCCACTAGCTCGGCAGGGTATTCAAGATCAGCCCTAACGGAAGGAGGTAATTCCTCCGATGCCCTCTCTCGGGAGCGCAATTCCTAGAATGCCCTCCCGGGGTCTTTCTGCCTAGAATGCCCCCTGCGTCGCAGTTAAGGGTCGTGAGGCTCTGTGTAAGCACCAATAAGTTGTAAACAAGACACTTTTAATAGCAAATAACGGTGTTTTTAAAGTAAACAACCCACCTTAAAAAGGAACTTGCCAAGTAAAGCAAGGAGCTAACATTACCGTTTATGACTTTGTGGCCATCTTAGATGGGGATTGCGGTCCTACTTTAAGGAGCAAAATGCTCCAGGAAGTCAAAGCTATTACTTATCTCTTCTGAAGGAGGCACAATACTGCAAGAGTACAGATTGCCTCAGCAGCCACTTTGGGTTAAGACAGGATTACTGTGTCGGAGCTTTCTAAAAGTAGTTTTTTCTGTTTTCCTTTTTTTGGTTTTTTTTAAAAAAAAAAGAACTTAATGAATAAATTCTCACTTGTATGGCGGGAAACCCTTAGATTAAGTCGCAAATAGGGATGCCGGAGGGCAGCCGAGGAAATAGACCCCGGAGAGGGCATTGTAGGAAGCGCGCCTCCGCAGAGGGGGCATCGGAGGAATTACCTCCTAACGGAAGGGTAGTCTGGGCGAGAAACCCTGAAAAGAGGGTATTTTAGAAGAAAGCCCTTTTGGTCCCGGGCGGCTTTTTCTGCTTCGTTCTTCCTGGCCCGTCTGCGCACTAAACTGTGCAAAAATGACTCGGTTGACTCAGGAACGAAGCCTGTGATTCCCGGTCATGGCTTGTTCTGTTCTGCTATTTCTGACCGTCGACCTGAGGCCAGCCGCGAACCGCCGCCCGATATGGTCGGCTCGGATGGATCATCATCTCAGCTTTCCTAGCTGAACACCCGATTCGCAAAAGCCTTCCGGGACTTCGCGGCTTTCGGTGTCTCTGGCTTCTTGGATCTTACTCCAATATGGCGCCAGGCAACCAGGAACGGTATATTCGACAAAGCACACAAAATGGTATACACTGCGCAGCCGCATCGATTATCGCCCCGACAGGATCCCGGAGTCAGACCTTCTAGTCCCCGTGCGCCTGGATCCATCACACCTCATGGACTCGGCCGAGCGGCATCCCGTCAATCGCATAGCTATGCTCGGCATGCGGTGGCGACTGTACGCAGTGGCGAGAGTGGCGACCAACAACAAACGGGATGTTGGTTGGACCCCGCTCAATTCACCCTGAAGCACAGCATTTCGCAGTCCGACATCATCGCAGGCGCGCTCCTGAGTCCTCTAGCGCCGAACTCTCCAGCGTCGGCAACAGAGCTGTGCTACCGTCTTCGAACCAACTGTACGAGTCACCTTCAAAAGGGCGATCGCAATTTTTGTCATTCTTGTCATCCTTCTGATATCCGGCATTTTGCTGTTTGCCGGGACTGTGGAAGGATGTAGGCGTGTCCATGTCTGCGCACTCCTTCTGACTTCGTGCCCTCGTGCCGTGCGTCCTCTCGCATGCGAGCGGCTTTTGCAAACGGTATGCACTGTGTGTCACAACCCCGAAGTTTCCTGAGCTAACGTTCAGTCGTCGGGACTTCACCTCGGCTGCACAGGGCACTGCGCACTACAACTCGCAGGGAACCGAACCATTTGTCAACGATACTCTAACCCTGGAAGACCCCAGTTCTACTATCGATATCGCTCAAACCCCGGTCCCAACGCTGCCAAAATCCGCTCAAACGCGACCATCCCCATTCTGGCCCCAGAGGACGTCATGTACGATTCGGAATTATGTTCTCCGCAAGACCCGCCCAGGTCAATCCTTAGTCTGGCAGGAGCCCCACGAATTGCGCTCTGCGGGTCCCCAATCCTAAGGGAAATGGGCTCAGCTACGCTGAGACTGGAGCTCACCTCTATCTAGGGACGGTTTTGGGTGGGGTGAACTCGACTTGTCCTCCGGACGGATCTGAGGAAACTTTTATTTCTTCCCTTCTCTGCACGAACTCCGGTCATGACAAAGCGTAAGCATAGATCAATATCACCTTCTGTGACGAAATTAACCTCTTAACCGTTGGACATAAGTCGCTACCTTGAACCCTCTTTCCGGTTCGAAAATTGCCCATACCTTCCTGGAAACCTTCGTACGAATCCGCCGGAGCCATGAAGAATCTATCACCAGGTTTGCGCAATCCGAGTCCTCCCGACAGGGGACCACCCACTTGCCGGTCCTCCCCGTGGGTGAATCAATTGGTCGTTTTCCGATCAAAACAGGCGCGTACCTTCATGACAATTGTGATGGACAACTTTCCCGGATCCAACATCTCAAATCCGGCCCTTTTATCCAGGGTTCTAGCAGGAAGAGAGCGGCCGCAGCCTGTCGTTAGCGGCGGGCACTCTTGTTACTCATTGGTTTGCTTGGAATAAACGCGCAGCAGGTTTGGAAGTGAATAAAAGCGTGCACTGATCCTCCTCTCTGTGCCTCGCCCCCGCTCCAAACACCATTCACACTACACAGAAGTCAAGCCCGGTTGATCCCCGCTCTACTCGCCAGAGCTCCGTACACAGAACGGAACGACCATCACAATGTCGGACCGGCCTCCCCCTGACCATCCTCGAGGTACACATCGCGACACGGTCTCTTTCGTCAACGGCCGCCCCTCTGTGGGCGAATCATCCGCGCCCTCAATGGCCTTGAGACATTCGTCCGTCGACCAAACGACGCCTGATATCCCGGCTTCTACGTCGGCTCCTACGTCTCATCGCTGCCTGGATAACGTACGGGTACCAAGGCCCAGTGGTCGCTTCAATTCCACGGCAACCTGTACCGCGAAAGAGTTCGAAACCGGTGTGAAGGAGCAAGTTCCTGCGATGGTAGATTCGCCGCTGCAAGAAGATCCTCCTTATCAGCTGGATGGACGGACTCGCGGCTTAGGCGACACAGGCGACTATCCGATTCGCGAGCAACCCCAGGCACCCTATAGGTCTGGAGGAATGCCGGGGCCTGGTCCAGGCCGCCAGCCCATGTCTTATGGTACGGGCCCGTATCAGCAGCCGGGCTATCCCATGCAACCGCCCCCCTCAAGGCCAATGCCACCCATTCCTCCTCCACCTAATCCGTACAGCGCGCCTGTCAATCCACATGCTCGGAATCCCAACCTTCACTATCCCCATTCCAACCCATATGCTCCACCTTTTCCCGGCGCCATCCGGCCTCCACCTCCTCGGTTCCCGCCCGGCCCACCTGGTCCACCCCCACGCCTGGCTCCAGGATATTATCCCCCCGGTCATCCCTACCCGCCCGGGCCCTCAGGCTACCCACGAGGTCCGCTACCGCCTGGTGGGCCACCGGGGCAAGGACCGTACTATCGGTGATGAGGATCATCGATCTCATCTCATTCTGTATCGATCATACTCCCATCCGGGCTCGACTATGCATGACCTCGACGGCCTTCTTTGCTTGTCCTCATGTCCCGGATCGTCGCGACGTTCCTTTCGGCTTCTGAGTCTCGACCACCCTTCAATCTCACAACCACGATCACCACGATCCCTTCATGTGCGCTATCACGTTCCCTCGATGTTCCCGCCTTACCATCGTCCCCATCATCACCATCCCTTTCACATGCGCTGCAATGTTTCCTCGGTAGTCCCGTTTTATCTGTACTGGACTGATCACCCCTTCCATACCCCGGGTTTGTCCGCCGGTGGTCCCGCATCACCAGCCTTCCTTGTAGCCCTCTTTGCATACTCCACCCCACATTCACACTGGACTATACCCCAATTTCACCTTAGCTCTCGTCTATCGTGTGCCTTGTACTCCTCTATGAAAGATGAAAAATACAAAAAAAATTGGCTTGCGCGAGCGGGGTATTCGTCCTATGTCCGTCCTTCTCACAGTTCGGCTGGAGTCATCAGCCCAGTCTTGGGATTCTGCGTGGATGCGCCTTTTGGCTTGAATCGAATGCTTCTGGCCTGTTGTTACTGTCGAACGCTCCAATATATCCCTGAAGCTATATTTGAGTAGGCGCGACTGCTTCACCACCCGATTAGTCAATTCTTTCCTTGGCGCTTCGTCGTTAACCGCTTGACTCCAAAACTGATTCATCACGGAGCGTGCAGTTGCAGGACCCAGTCCAGACATATTCCTGTTTCAGCCCTCGTAAGTAAGTGTAAGATGCAGCCACGGTGCAGCCATGATCAGCATCAACGCTCTCCTTGGTGTACGTAGAGGAACGCTGACGTGTCCTACTCTCCGCTCCGATCGGGACTTGTTGTGATCGGCTGCAATCCGATCGCCCGAGGCTGTTGATGGACCCTGTTGATGGAGCCCTATTTCTACTGTAAGTACCAGACCCTGTTGACGTCCCACACTCTTTGCCAGCAACTGTTCAGAGCGAAGCAGGATTTGCCAGTATCTTCCCACCTTTCCTGTGCCATTCGCCACAGGATCATGTGCGAAACTAGCTATGACGCAAAGCTATACACATCTGGGAGGTCACGGAGGAATCTCGGTTTCAAGCAGTCGCTGTTACCTATAGCGTCACCCCGACCGATACGCCCACGGCTTTTCCATCTACACCAAGCGCCAAAGAAACTTCCAGCAAGCTCGGGTTTGGAGGTTCCAGTTGTCTATATAACCCCCTCACGGCCCCCGCACGTCGTCCTCATGGTAACCGTGCTGCTTCCTCATGTTTTTTTCTGCCTCCTGTTTCTGCCTGCCCCGGGTTTACTGCTTCGTGCACTCCCTGATCTGGACAACTGACTCGCCTCACAACACTGCCTCCTTCGGCTACCCGAGACAGAAGGGCGATATTCCAACATGCTCCTCTGTTTCTGGAGCGGCAGTTCACGAAAACTTTACACTGCGGCACTCTCACTCACGAGGGATCCGTTCACCCTGGGCTGATCTCGTTGACTACTGGATCCGGCGAACAATGAACAGCCTCGATTCTTTCGTCCTCCCATAAGTGAATTCCTTACCCGGGCCGTGAGCGGCAAACAGCGTCAAGTCTCTCGGCAGCAGTCGACATCGAGTCAGGACGAACGGGGACTTCCCATGCGTTCACCGACAATCTCGTCTATTCCTTTCCCGAGTCCCTGGCCTCGTTTTCCTTTTATCTTGGGAGTCCGGAGCCAATTGCAAACCCGAATGACGTCTTTGCATCGTCTGAGGCTCTCCGCCTGATTCCTCTTGGCCTGGTTCTGGTCTCGACCCCCCAAGGAAGTTGCCCCGATTGGGACTAGCGCCAGGCTAGCGGCAGCGCAGTCTTCGCTATTCCCCCTCTATTTCTGCTGTTCTGAGGGTGGGATCTCTAGCCGACCTCCCAAGCGCCGACCTCCGCTGTGCCGGGCTCCACCCTCTGAATTTGACTCTCTTGCATACCGGTGCCATGGTTTTGGGTCGAAGCTGCAGTGTGGTAAGAGATTTGCTTGGCGCCCTTTCTCTTCATTAACCAATTGGATTAGCTCGATATGCCCTCTTCTTGCCTCTGTACACGGCCACGAAGAACTGCCTTCTCGACTGCTCAGTACACGGCTACCCGAAGCACGCAATAGATCTATGCAAACCCGCCGTCCTCAAGTACACGGAGTGCTAACCTGCTTGCATGCTGGTTGTAAACTGACTGAATAGGAGGCTGCTAGACTCCCGCGGAGACCTCTCGGTATCCGGCGTGCTACCTGCTGGTGGTTGAGGGTACGGTCGACAGGTGCGATTCCGCTTTGACAAGTCCTTGCTGGGGTGACTGAAGCTGCTGCGGATTTTCGCTCGCACGAATCGCCGGCGGCGGATATTCGCGTTTTTCCCAGCTGATCGTTCTTTCTTTGCGAACGGGGCGATATGACTCACAATTGTCGTGCAAGGCGTTGCGCGACCGAGCAACAACTGCTTGTCCGTTTCGCTTGCAAGTACTGGGCGCGATCTACCGATGACCCGCTCGTAGTGCGTCACTGCGCACCTAGCACAAAGCCGGGCAACGTCCGCGCGCACCTGCAACAGCCGACGAACTCCACTTCCACCGGCAACTTGTCCATCAGCGTTGTGGGACAAGGGTCGACGCCGCAGCAAGCGTGTCTAAAGACCGGCGACTGCACGGTGGTGCCCGGTCCGCACTATATAAACAAATCAATCTCAGCAGCATCGCTTCCTTCTGCAAGACACAATACGCTTTCGTCAACCCCCGTCGCAGTCATCTCGAACTCACCATCCTTAACCTCTGCGAACCTTTCAAATACCCTTCCAGTGGCTTCACACTGTCTGCGTCCTGCCGCCGGCCCTCCTCCCGTCTGCAAGCTCATACCCTCTACCATCGCCGGCAAACCGACCGACGCCAACTCTCACGCAAAGACGCGGCGATCGACATGGGAAAGACCCTGGTGAATGAAGACTCGGTCGCCCATTCTACCGGTGGTCGTCCGAATTTCGGTCATTACAGGATACAGCTAGCCCCGCAAGCTCCACACGGACCTGCGGGCATGCCAGGCCCTGGGATCGGTCGCGTCGGCACAACATCCAACAGCCGTCCCTCTATGCCTCCTGCGGGAGGCAATCATACTCGAGCACCCTTTCCTCCTCCAGGCCCGGTGCCGTACCATCAAGGTCCAACCCCGCAGCGTGGCCAGCAGGCCCCCGGGCAACAGCAGCGTGGGTGAAGTTAGGACAATGACGGTTTCTCTTGACCCTGGAGGTCAAGGGAGTGGTTAAAACTAGCGGATGCGGTGCATCTTCCACTGTTTTCTGTCCTTCAGTTTTCCCATCGACACCCTTGACCTGATTTGACACATTTCACTTCTCCTTTCCTGTCCTTGCCCTTGTTTCGCAGTGCCAATTTCTCACCGGTTCCGGACTGTCAGTTTCTGCCTTCCTACACACATACTATGTATTCTTCTCATATGGCCTCTTTGTCTTCTACCGGTTCTCGCTCTTGGCTTGCACGAGCAGAGATGCTACGAAAGTTAGCAACAGATTCGACCAAGACCGTTTGCCGTTATGTTGGCGATCACAATGGCTCTCATCTCGGGATTTATAAAACGATGCTTCGTCGCAGAACGCGTAGGGTCGTATTCAGGGGATGAAGTATTTCCCCTCTACATAACATAACAGTATGACTCGAATTCATCCAGCTTCGAGTTCTCCCCATACAGCGGCCGCCCTGCCCATGTGTATCCTTTCAAGGCCGGGGCGTTCGACAGTGAGAGGCGGTCGCCACGGTTATACAGCTGGACTGATCGCCGCCAAAGCATCCTTTTTTGAGGATCTGGATGAGCTGTAGTTGTTGGCATCTTGCGGAAGGTGTACACGGGAAGGAGTTCCTCATCCACGGGATGCAGCGCGGATATCTCAATAACGAGAGTGTGGAGGGTAGGGCACATATAACTGATATGATAGGCCGAAATAGTAACGGTGAACGTTTTCTGCTGGCTCCCCTCCGGGGAATGTTGGGCATGCAGCTCCAGCCATTCCAGCTGGTGGAAGTCTCGGAACGCTTCGGGAGTGTCCGCTAGCCAGGTTATCTGAGAACGCATGGTTCAGAGAAATGCACAGTGCGCGATTATGCTGAGTTCTTACCTCGGATGCTGGGCACTGTACAGTGATGACGAGCTCAACCAGATCGGGCAAATTGGCCCGGATGCCTTCCCAAGCAACCATGTTCAGCTCGGGAAGGCTGAGGTGTGCGAGGCGCAAAGGGCCAGTTGACAACCGGAGATGGCCAAACACCTGGTCTAGATCGCGGAGACATGGTGCAGACCACTTCCAGGGGCAAGAAGTCATGTAAAACTCCGTTATCGGCCTGCCTGGAACTATTATGGCGATTTGTGCGTCATCCCCAGCAATGCGCTGTAGACGCGGCACCCAGGCAGGTTGCAATTGGCCGACACCTCGCAACATGGCGGCATTTGAGAGGACAAGTTCCTCCAAGAAAGGCTGTGTTTCAAGCATGGGCTCGAGAAGAGTGCAGTCGGCCGCTAGGAGTCGTAGGCGGAAAGGAAGACCGCGCAGGGGCGGAATGAAACTTCCTCGAGACGGCCAAGGTATGCCAAAGATATGCAGATCAAGATGGTGAAGCATCTTCATCCTCATCAGAAGTCGTAACAGAAGACGTATGAACGCTGGGGCGAGGATGAAAGGTCGGCCGTCAGGGCTAGTGCCCAAATTCGTTCCGGGGCTCAGCCAGTCGAAATCGAAATGGTACCAATTTAGAGCCACAACGAGACGGGTCAGCCGTTCGGCGTAGGCCGGATGATCCACCAGAGTACGGTAATACTTGAGCATACATCCGACCTGGCGAAGTTGTACCGATCGATACAAATATGGCGTCGTGATTCGATGTAATGTGGTGTTCGTGCGACAGAGGGCAGCTAGGTCGCCTTGGTCTTCGACAAGGGAGACCATTTCGTTCCAAAGCTCAAAAGGAAACCTATTGTCTGAGCCTAGTTGCCGAGATGTGGCTGGTATACAGTGATGGCTGCGCATCGCGGGCGTTCGTGAAGTGTGATGGTGGTGGTAGTAAGAGCGAAACGCTGTAGTTACAGTAACGTTGACGCGGCACAAGCATGTGCTTTGGTAAGGAAGGACCGAGACAACCACTCTCTGCACAACGTGTTGTTCAATCGGATCTTCGCGGCAATTTGTCTATGCATTCCATCCACTTTATATTCTATAAGGTATACGATTCTAGTTTGTCCCGTTTAGCGATCTCCCGTGCTTTGGCCGGCCAAAAACGTGGAAATGGACCAAGCCGCGCACGCTCTGCAATTTCTACACGACATGCGCAATGTCGTCACATCAGTCATTGCTTGATCAAACGGCTGGGATTCCGCTTACAGGTGGGTTCATAAACCAGGCCGTCTCCCAGTCCTCCTCGGGCCACTCGCGCTTCACAAATTGAGTGATACCCGCGCCAGCACGACCGCCAAAGCCTTTCCTGGCAGGTCCGTCCGCTCGCAGGTCGGCGCCGCCTGTGAAGCCCCACATTCCTTTACGCTCTACCTCTTCTCTCTCTACATCCCCATCTCCTGTATCGGAGGAAGCCGTGGATAGAGGAAGGAGGGGTACGGCGCTCCAAATGACGAAGTGTTCGACATCGAAAGGCACTGAGTACGGCCAGTCATTTCGTGCTATGCGATAGTGGGTTGGCGGCGTTGTGGGTGAGAAGGAAGACGATTCAGGCTTTCCGTTGCTTTGAATGCAGGGCGAGGCTGACGAAGAAGGCAGACCTGGCGGTGACCAGCAGAGTCGTCGTGTGAGGAGATAGTTTTCTACGCGGTACACAGTCAGTTAAGCTGTAGGTGGAGGGCGGAAATGTGCGCATTACGCACCGATCGTTCCATGCTGCTCCTTAATGCCAGCGGTCCAGATATCATATCGCTTCTGCAAGGCAGGACGTCGTTTCAATAGACCAAGATCACTTTATATGGGGTGGAGATGGTTCAATTAGCTACAAATGCGCATATATGCTACTAGTAGCGCACCCGCCATCTAGGTCATAAGTCAGCTCTTGCCAAATCAGCCAACAGATGGACGGGCGCACCGACAATGTCCATCAATTCATCCCAAGTGAAGAGCCTGTTTCCATGGTTCATAAGCGATGTACCGATGCAGACGGCGAAAAGACCAGTCGCTTACGGTGGACCCAGGGCAGCTATCTCTTCCCGACTTGGTAGACCATCTTGAACAGCCATTGGATGGCAGTCTAGGATTCTATTCTTCTATAACAGGACAGTATTCTGTGTAGCATGTATCGAAGTAGGCATTGTTGCGTAACAGCTGTGAGACGTGGCGACCGATGTGACCGGCGCGTCGTTGATGACGTCCCCGACGCGTCCGGACTAAGTACGCGTCCACCGCGACGACGACCTCGATCCATCCACCAGTGAGCAAACGATGAATGGCCACCTTCGTCCAATATTACGACGTGTCGCCACCACCTCTGGACTCCCTCCTTCCTGATTGGCTTCCGCCAAGTGCTGAACTACCCAAAGATCCACAGGATGCGTTCACCAAGGCGCTTGCCTTAGCCCTCGCGCCGTCGAGTAGAGCCGCTCAGCAACGAGAGCAACCCATTCATGAACCGGATACGTCAACTGCAGAGCCTGTCGTGAGTGAGCACGTAGACAGGCCAGAAGTGCAAGAGGAAGAGCATCTATGGGAAAAGGCCGCACATGCGACTACAGTGAAGGTACGCAAACAATAGCGGACACGTCGAACTTCGAACTGAGCCCAAACAGCCGACGCTCCTAACCTGGGATACCTCCACACAAGTTTTCCGTCTTCCACCCTTCCTCTCTCATCATCCGGAGCTCTTCCATGCTGCACTTCGCAAGTGCGTGATCTGAGACCGCAGTCGGGTACCCTACTGACGGAAGAGCAGGACGCTTCCTACCCCTAAGCTCGTCCCGCTCGACAAGGGGTATGTCACGACGGAGCTTCGATCTGTCCTAGTTGGCTATTCTAGCTCGCTCTGGCTATGGGACTCAGCAACAGAGCGGTTCGTACCAAGCGATGATGCGGCAAAGGAGATAGTGATCAACGGCTATACGCCTGCTGCAAGCAAGAGCATATGCGAAAGGTTCCTGCACATCGGAACGTTGCTTCGGCGGTTGCAGCTGGTACCTAACGAGCTCATGACGTGCGTGTCAATGCGAATCCTGTTTCGACTCGTCTGACGCCTGTCGGCCGATTTCTTTAGCGCTGCGGGCTCCTGGATGCATGCGTTTTCTCATGGCCTCACACTGGTGCTGTCGCACATCCGCTCCACGCTCGAAGCCCCCACCGATTCCGAGATGGACAACCTCACAGCGCTCCATTTCGCGTATGAGTCACAGGAAGCCGTGCTTTCTGCAGTCGCTTTCCTGCTGCGTCGAGATCAAGCGCACGCGCCGCCTTACCGCTCTCTGCCCAGCAATATCGTCTCAGCGCTCTACAAGGCATTGGACCTTGCCATCTCGAGCTCGGCGTCACATGGGGTCCAATGCGCACTCGCATTCCTCCTCCAACTCACAACGCAGCCATGTATCAAAGTGCTTGAGGAATCCCTCGGCCTCGGTGTCCCCGCCTTCCTCTCATCTGCGCTCGTCGATGATCTTCCGGAAGGAAGTACAGCTACCGACGATCGGAAAATACCGCTGGAGATCAAGTTGATCGAGGGCATCTTGCCGCCAGAAGTGAGGCAGACGCTCGAGCGCGGTCGCCGGTCTCTTGCGTTGTTGAAGAGAGCGTGTCCTGAGCATGTGCTGTGTGGGCGTTCTCCGGGGGATGTGGCGAGTGAGGAGTATTTGCGTTGGGTATGGACAGACGAAGAGCTGAGAAAGTACGTAATGTTCTTGGCTGCAGGTGGACTATATGCTAATTGGTTATATAGCGTGCAGGCTGAGGCAGAGGAGCACACTGATCTGCTCCGTGTCCTCGTCGAAAGGTGGAAGCTGGGCGCATCAACTGGTGACGCCCAGCCCGCCGACGACGCATCATCAATCATATCCGAACCACTTGCAGCGTTCGATCTTTCCCTCCTCCCCCTTCCACCACCCGGCTCCTCCAAAGACAACGAATTCAGCGCTTTTCTGGCGTCGCATGCCGTTCCTCTCATGCCGGTATCTGCTCCCACTCTTCCCCTCCTGCTCCATCACCTTCCGAGCAAGCTGCTATCCCGCTCGAAAGTCATCTCGCACGCCCTTCTCGAAACGTTGCTCTCCCCTTCTCCTCCACTGGGGTCCCGCCAAGCAAGCGGTCCAGACCTTCTCGCCCATTTGCATATTCTGCGCTCCTTCCATCTTCTCGGATTTGCACCATTTACCGATCTTCTCGCCAATGCTCTGTTCGTCCACCCTTCGCCAGAGATCGCCCATGCGCCGGGGACACGTTCACGCGTTCGAGCACGGCTCGGCATCGCTCCACTCCCACATCAAGTAACCGGCCAAGAGTTCGCTGCTGTGGGTCTGGGCGTCGGGCTATCGCAGCGCGGACAGTGGCCACCTGGAGGAAGTGATCTGAATTGGATTCTTCGTCGGGTTGTGATCGATTCGCTCGCACTCGATAGGCAAGGTAGGGTGGAAAGTACCGAAGAACGTGTGAACAAAGTTTGGGAAGAGGCCGACGCTATCGTGGGCTTCGCAATACGGGATATCGAAGAGGGCGATGATGCATGGCTTGATCCGCTCGGTAGGATGCGTCCCAATGGGTCAGGTACTTGCGCTAACGATCTCGCAGCCGTCGAGGCGCTTGATTTCCTCGATCTGCAGTACAGGGTCCCGCGAAGCTTAGCCGTTATCCTGTCTGAGGATGCTGTCTGGAAATATCGGAGAATTTTCAGTTTTCTCCTAAGGGTTTTGCGAGGTCCGTCAATCTCGCGCATTCTGGGTTGTCATACTGATGCCGGCGTAGTGGACACGGTCGTTCGGACGATATTCCATCCCGCTTCACATGAGCAACTGTTTCCTTCCTCTCACCGGAGCACTCAGCTGCTCCATTGCACTCGATTTCTGGCACAGTCCTTCGTCTCCTCCCTGGTCGCCTATCTATTCGACACTGCGATCGCTTCACCATGGGATGCTTTCTTTGCTCGTCTAACCCGTCTGCGGGAAAGCGGGGCTCATGATTCTTATCTGCAAGACGTGTTTGCCGTCGCGGCCTACCATGATTCTGTCATGGACTCGCTTCTTGAGGGTTGCCTGCTTCGGTCACACCAGGCCAAGCTAGCTACAGCGCTCAAGGCATGCCTCGGGAATGTGCTTCTTCTCGGACAGCTGGTGTTGGATAGGAGACGGAATACGCTGAGCGAGCAAGACGGGGAATCCAAACTGGCCTCCTTAGCGGAGAAGTTTAACACAAGCTTGAGCGACCTGGTAAGCACACCACCTGTCTTTTTGTTTTGGACCCTCATCTTGAGCCCTTGCAGCTAAATCTACTCAAACATTACCACGGCAAGGACTCGGAGCGCCCACGAACCAGCGGCAGACAAGGACTGGAACTGCGTCGGGCCAACCTCGCAGATCTATTACTGAGGCTTCATTTCCATGAGCCACCAAGCTCGTCGAGCTAGACCAATGCTTCGCCGGCCTTGGAAGCGCTGTGCCCATCTGCAGCGTGCGACCGTCTAGAGCGTCTGAACGGCACGAGCGGGAGCGCGAGGGACATGCACGCTGAAAATGGGCGATAGCCAGTCGACCCCACCCGTTTCGAACTGGATAGCGACCTTTGTACGTACAGAAGATCGGCATTCAACTATCCTGTATTATTCGTCCTTGACGGGGATCTTGCGATCGCGATGGCCATGCATTGAGATCAATCATCGAACCATTTATTGTCCCTGTACCGCAAGAAATCCTTTTCTGGATGGTCTGCAGATGGTGTCTGTGCCCTTCTGGCGTGGTGTTGATTTGTTCCTGCAAATTCCGAGGCTGTGCGGTGGCAAACAAACCGCATCGGACGCATCGGGCCGATGAGAGTTCTTCTATCTCCGCACCAAGCTCTACCGTTCACATGGACTCCGCTTCCGGAAGGGTCACACAAAAGGTATGGAAGAGTACGGCAACCCCTCCCTTGCGCTTATTGTTTGTGTCCCAGGACGCCCCCGCGGTGCGTTGGCAGGGAGCGCCCTTTCATGCCACTTATATCCCACCCTCTCACGCTCTTCCCCTTGAATCTGCTGCTGTAACGACTACCCCTTGTACTCTCCCTTTCTGCTCCTCAGCACCGACATCCATCCCTCCCGACGATGGCACCAACACTATACCAACCTGAACAGGGACGGAAGATCGGCTGGATCACTCTTCCCCCTACGCGGTACATCCTTGCCCGAGCCTGCCTTCGTTCGTCACCCGATCTCCGTGATCAAAGCCGATACTGACCGCTCGCTACAGTACCGCTCACCCTCGCATGCGGCGTCGGTCTCGTACTATCAATTGTCGGCATTCCTATAACAAGCGGTGATCAACGATATCAAGCGGTGGTTGCTGTTGAGCTGGTCATTTTTGTCTTCTCTGCATTATGGTCGATGTTACAGTGCGCCGTCTGAATTGCCCCTTGTCTAAACCCAACTTACCTATTTTAACAGAGTTGCCACTCTCTCTCACCGTGATTTCTTCCTTCATCAAACCAGGGTATGGGCCTGGTCACTCGGCATTGCAATCCTGCTCCAGGCTGTCGTCTTCGCCGGCTGGCTGGCGACGATCAAGCCATCGCTCAGCTGCCCCGCCTTGCCAGAATGCGAGACGACATTAGGCGGGGTGTGCCCTCAGGATCAGTTAGACATCTACAATGAGATCCTGATCTGTCAAGTCAACTGGGGGCTCATGGGGGCGAATGTTGCGGTGCTATTCCTCGGTATGCCGCAAGCTGCTGTGCTCTCATGCATTTGCTGACGGTGACCCAGAACTCTGCGCCATTGTGACTGTCCTCATCATGCGCGTTCTACCAGCGATGCAAGCGCCGGAACGCGGCATCTGGTACGGCAGCATCTACGCCCCATGGGACGTCAAATGGCGATTCGAGCGATCTGCCAGCCCCGCTCCAGTTAGCATGCCGAAGTTCAACTGGAGCAAGCTCAACCCATTCAACCGCCGGCGATTCCGTGAACCTCAACCGCCGACAGTTAGGATCAGCACCCTGCGCGAACCAGATAGCCCGGCCACCATTACCACATTTGCGAGCGAGAGTTACAAGGGCGATTGGTTGAAGATGAAGGGCCTGTCCGGCCCAGCGAGCGCACCCACGGAGACGACGGATAACGGTTCTCGGAGGTCGTCGATGGTGTAAATACAAAGTGGATTTGCTTTCTTGTTGTCTGTACTCATTCCTCACGTTTCTGCTTTGGGCTTTTTCTTGTGCGGGCATATTTCTTGTTGTTTCAGTAGGCGTGGATACGATGTTTGTTTAGTCACCTCGGTCGCATCGATTCAATGAACCAGTATCAATTGACAACGTAGCACAACTTGTTCCGCTTGCTGGCAGCTGTTGCGCCTTACCCGTAATAGCTCAAAGGATAATTGAAGAAATCGCATTGTGCTCCTTCCAAGAAGCTGGATTGGTAACTGGGCTGAGCAAGGATGCGAAGCGTGGGAGATTGGTAGTTCGTCAACGCTTGCCATTGACCGTTCTGGGAGATTTGCTGTGCCGTGGTCGTATAGTTGCGAGCTGCCAAGTAGGCTGAGGCCGGATTGGGATTGTAGGTGCGGAAGAAGGATGTCCACTGATCCACGATCGTCTGCTGGAAGATGTAGTCGTTCGTATCGCGGAACGGGTTTCCTGGCTGGCCGACCTGGCCAAACACCCAAGCCAAGTCGCCACTATGGCAACTGCAACACATGTTAACCGGGTCTAGCATCCAGAAGAGGGGCTACTCACTTGAAATGTGGCAACTCAGGGTTGCCATAAGGGTACCCGGCTGCGGCGGGTGCATAACAGACCCCGTTGGGATCGTAGCCATTGTAGCCCCGGTTGAATTGGTATACCCAGATGCTCTTCATCAGACTGTGCTTGGAAAGCGCCACCACAGTTGCTTGATCCAAGCAACGGAATTGGATGTCGGTTGAAATACGCGCTGTTACGTTGAACACGTCAACCGTCGTATTTCCCGTGTTAGGCTGAGGGAAGAGACCAGACTGAATGATGAGATTCGTTTCTGTAGAATTATATCTGCTATTCTTCAGCGCACCTTCCCAGCTGAAAGGCAGGAGGGACGTACGTGACTTCATTGGTGATTGCTGTTGCCAAGTCGGTCGTCTTGGTATACTGGATGAATGAGTTGCCATCGTCGCTCACAATACCCATCATGAGGTTGACGTTCGCGATTGTTCCAGTGCCCGATACTGGCGTCTGGCTGGACGTGATGTAAGTACCATCAACGACCACGAATCTGCAAAGGTTGTCAGCGCAAAGACTTACGAAAGGCACAGATGGGCGTACCTTGCCACGGTCGACATGGAAATAAGGGAGGAAGCGCTGTATGATTGAAGACAAGAAAGCGTGGCGGCCGCCGTACTCTTGGAACAACCGGTCGTGGAAAGGATGGTATTGCCGGCCGCTGTCATTTCCTGCGCAATCGTGTAATAGTTCGAGTATGTGGCCGCATAATCCATGCCGTCGAGGTTGCTTCCTGGCCACGCAGCTGCATACAGACCGATGGCCTTCGGCGAGCCCAGCAAAGCTCGTACAGCGCCAGCACCGGCAGATTGACCCGTGATGGTCACTCGATTAGGATCGCCGCCGAATGCCGTGATATACTTCTGCACCCATTCCAGCGCTGTGATCATATCGGCAAGACCGAAGTTTCCATTCGTTTTACCATCTTGCAGGGCAAGGAATCCCAGGGTAGAAAGCCGGTAGTTGATGGTCACAACAACGACGTCGCCCCTTGAAGATTGTACACCACCATCGTAGTCGCTGCCAGCGCCGCTCGTGTACGCGCCTCTGGCAAACACGATCAGCATGAACTAGACAGCACAGCTAGAGATCAAACCCATGGATATAAAAGTGGACGGCCTTCAAGGAGGAAGTGGGCGGGCTTGCTGAAGCCGGAAGATAAGGTGTCCAAATGTTCAAGAATAGACAGTTCTCCGAGCCGCGCCCGCTCTGCAAGCAAGCGGAGCCGAATGCGGTGGCGGTGATCGTGCTAGAGCCTGTATAGAGCGTCGAATAGGTAAACCTAGTTGGTTGATTTGCGTATGGTATCCCTAGGAATCGAAAGGAGAGCTGATTCCGGTACCTTAAGATTGCTTCAGTTATTGCGCTTTTCCAGGCGGAAGGAACGTACCCGGTAATGCTTAGGCCGTTGCTGGCGACCATGATCTCATTGGCGGAAGAAGGGGACGCTGAGAAAGCAGCGCTCTGAGAGCAGAGCGCCCTATAAGACGCCGAGCAGCTGGCCGTGGCGACAGAACCATCAACTCCGACCGTGCGACAAGCTCCGTTTGACTGAGAAATCCAGAAACGCTCTCCCGAAGCAGCGAGACTGGCATATTCCAGATAGCCCAAAGACGAAGCGATATCTGACGTGAAGTAGGAGCTCGTTGGTGTAATGACACTTTCGCTCAAAGAACTGCAGGTCGAAGATGCCTGCGTGAAGTTGCGCGCGTCAATCAGAATGGCGCCTTGGTGATTCGCATAGTCCGTGTCTGCCCACAGTTCAGCCTACCGTTTCTTTTGATTGCCAGTAACAACGACTCACAGTTAAGATTATTCTGAAAGATGAAGGTCAAGTTGCTGTTAAGGGAGCTCGGAGAGGGCACGGCCGCTACTGAAAGCAGGAAGAAAGCACGGAGGCCAAAGAGTAGGGCGAACCGGTGCGCAAACATGACGCAACAAAACTTGAGGGTAGCGCCTTACGTCCACACCCCACGCCAACATTCGCAGTTCTTATACCCTTGCTCGGCAGTCTGTGGTGGATCGAGTCAGTTACATATCGGAAAGCGACGGGTGAGATAGCCCATCTCACTCGCCTAACCCAATCCGTCCTGGCATCCAAAGTCGCTAGTCAAGTTAACCGTTCATTCTTCCATGTAGCCCGCCCTCAGAGCAGTAAGACCTGCCCATATGGAGAAGGCACGCCAATATTTCGGCAGAAGCCCCATGATCGAAGGAAACATAGCTGCCAGATACGTCATTGTCTGGAGTCCGCGGGGACTGAGGTCGTCTACAACATAGGGGTAGGACCCGTAGACAGAGCGTGATACTCCATCTTGGTGCAGCTCAATGAATTTCCGTCGAGCATCTGACTTCAGAGGATCGCCAGGGCGTGTCCAGCGTGGTATTCTAGCAGCGGTGGAGCGATTCCTACCCGTTGCAGAAATGAGATGCATAGCATACGATTGACGGATCAAATGCCATGTACATCAACCGTAGTAACCCAGAGAAAAGTTGAAGAAGTCACACTGCGGACCTTCCAGGAAAGCAGTCTGGTAGCTTGGCACAGCCAGTATGCGTAGAGTTGGGTTGGTATAGTCCGTGAGAGGAGCCCAGGCGCCGTCGCGCAGCATCTCGAGTGCAGTGTTGGTGTAACCTCGGACAGCCAGATACGCCGGATTGGGGTTTGGGTTGTAAGTGCGGATGAATGAGGTCCACTGATCCACGATCTGCTGCTGGAAGAGGAAATCGTTGTAATCGCGGAAAGGGTTGCCTGGCTGACCGACTTGACCGAAGTTCCAGGCGACTTCCCCGCCATGGCAGCTGAAAGCGGATTCGCGTGTAAGAATGGAATACCTTACGAAGGGAACTGAACGCACTTGAAATGTGGCAACTCTGGGTTGCCATATGCATATCCCTCTGCCGGCGGGGCGAAGCATACCCCATTTGGATCATAACCATTATACCCACGATCGTACTAGACACAGCATGATCAGCCGTGCGTCCATAGCCTGAATCATTTCGAACTGACCTGATAGTACCAAATGCTCTTAACCAGGTTGTGCTTCGACAGGGCCACGGCGGTCGCCTGATCGAGGCAGCGGAATTGGATGTCCGTGGAAATACGTACTGTTACGTTGAATACGTCCAGGGTAGCATTTCCAGTATTGGGCAGTGGAAACAACCCAGATGCTAGGATCGCATCGGTTTCCGTCTGGTTGTACCTGCTGCTTGTATCAGCATGATTTCTGGACAAGAAGAGGAGAAGGACACACGTAATTTGGGAAGTGATCGCCTGCGAGAGATTGGTCGTCCTGAGGTAGGCGATGAAGGAATTCCCATCGTCGCTCATTGAGCCCATCATCAGGTGGACGTTCGCGACCGGACCCGAGCCGTTCACCGGTAGCTCAGTCGAGGTGATGTATGTCCCGTCGACCACCACATATCGAGCAACATTCGACATGTAAACGAGCTCAGTTGCGTTATACGCCCGCAGGCAGGCGAGCGTTGCCGCAGGATCGCTGGTTGTGGTGTTGCACCCGGTCGCAGCGAGGATCGGGTTTGCAGCCACGGCGACTTCTTCGGGTATGGTGTAGTACACGCTGTACGTTGATGCATATAGTAGGCCATCGAGGTTGCTCTGAGGTGCGGCGGCGGCGAACTTGCCAATGGCCATAGGAGAGCCCATGAGAGCGCGGACCGCCCCAGCACCTGCTGAACCGCCGGTGATGGTTACGCGAGCTGGATCGCCGCCGAATGCCGTGATGTAGTTCTGGACCCAATCGAGGGCAGTGATCATGTCTGCAAGGCCAAAGTTTCCGTTCGTCACCCCGTCCTCGAGGGCGAGGAAACCGAGCGTTGTCAGGCGGTAGTTGATCGTCACGACCACGATGTCGCCTCGTGATGCTTGAACACCGCCGTCGTAGTCGCTGCCGGCTCCACCGGTGTATGCACCTCTAAATCATGAGTCAGTCACAATACGAAAGTCAACAAGAGATGTCACGGACCCATGAATATAAAAGTGCACGGGCTTGAGCTGAGATGGTGCTGGAGTAGCGGATTGCGGGAGATACGGTGTCCAGATGTTCAAGTAAAGACAGTCTTCCGAGCCACGACCAGTTTGCAGGCAGGCGGAGCCAAACTGGGTCGCATTGATGTTGGGTGATCCCGAATAGAGAGTCGAATAGGTGAACCGTTCTGGCTGGTTGGCATACGGGATACCGAGGAAACGAAATGATAGCTGGTTACGATATCTGGCAACACATGGTGAGCAGGTATGAGCGATAGACGTAACCGAAACTTACCCAGTAACAGTCAGCCCCTTGCTCTGCACGGTCACCTCATTCTGTGGACCAGGAGTCGCATAATATCCCGCGCTCTGGGAGCACAGCGCGCGATAGCTCGCCGCGCAATTGGCAGGCAAGATCGCTCCTCCCGCACTGAACGTATAGCAAACACCGTTCTCTTCGCGGATCCAAAATCGTTCGAAAGGTTCAGACAGGCCAGCATACTCGAGGTAGGCGATAGCTGAGGTGAAGTCGGACGCGAAGGAAGGCGTTTGCGGTGCGATGGGTCCTTCGCTTAGCTGTCCGCAAGCTTCGACGGCGCTGCTGTAGGTGCGGGAGGAGATGAGAATGGCGCTTTGATGGTTCGGAGCGTCCGTATCTGCCAGGGATCAGGACTGCTACCAGAGATGAGGAGAAATACACACAATTCAAGTTGTTCTGGAAGATAAAGGTCAAGTCGGAGCCGACGGATGCCGGCGATGGAGCCGCCTGGGTACGCGGCGCCAGAGCCACCAAAAGCGTGGCACAAGCCAAAGACAGAGCAGAGAGCATCTCCCTCGCACTATTCAAGTCGAAGTTGGCGCTGAAGAATAGCCAGCTCGAACCGCACGTAGCAGGAGCCGACCATCTTATAGCAATTCCCACGCACGCGGCAAGCAGCGCGAGCACCACCAGTGCTCGGGTGAAGACGGGTATGCGCAGAGCAGGCATTACATGGCGTGTAACGTCAGCTGACTCGAGTACACCAGCTGGCTAGGCACGGAAGACGGCGCAGGGGGAGATGAACTGAGAAGGACGGTGTGGGTCGACAGTTCAGCAGGAGAGGCCCAGAGGCGGGGCTTCGCGAAGACGCGGCATCCCTCATTAGCCAAAATGTGGGGGCATACAGTATGCGAGATCTGAGGAGGGATCGAAGGCCGGAAGGAGGGGCATGAGGTGTTTATCCATGGAGAAACCGAAGCGAACTGGATGAATGAAAGTGAGAGAGAAGGGCATGTTGGACGCTGCTCCATGGGGAAAGATGATCAATAACACTGATTATCGCCGACATCGATGTTGATGATAACGCCGCGTCGACGCGTCGCGTCCTCCTTGTGGCCATCAACAAGTCGTCTTTGTGCTGTCACTCGTCGACTCATGTCCTCCTTAACAATGTCAGTCAAGATCAATACGCACACCAAAACCGTTCGGATCTGATGGAAAACTGCATACTGTCCTCCATGCGTTGTTACTGTAAGCAATAACGTGACCTGAAACTTGCCGTCCAGCCTCGCCGAAAAGCCACTGGCGACTGAATCACGGCATACTCAATTACTGGCCTAACCGACTGGCCTTTCCAATGTCACCCTGGTCTACGTTCTTATAACCAACCTAGCAACCAACCACAGGGCGCGGAATGACTGTCACTGCTGGCGTAGTTCAGCTCTCGAAGCTGATATATGCTGCCTGCTTCTGGACTTCGCCTCCTCTCCCGCTTCTCCTGATTCCTCATGGCCGAGCTTGTCGAACTGTCACCGCTGCCCAGCGTCGGGCACACACTCCCGCCTGTCTCTCTCAAACTCGGTGATCTCGTGCATGTTACTAGCCCCTTTCCAGAGCCAACCGAAAGCATCTCGGACCTCTCGACCGTCTACCCTGAGACTGTGAAGGAGCCCGAGAACTCTGTCTTTCATTCGGAGAAGGCCGCTCAAGAGCTCTTTACTCCTGTCAAGACTCGCTCGGAGTTCGACGATGTGTGGTTTCTTCCAGCTCGGTACCAATTGGCTAGACTTTGCTTGAGTGCGTGATTTTGCTCAATGTATGCGCATGTATGCTGACGTTCTATGATAGTCCCGCTTTCCTTGCTCTGGGGATTAACGATCCTCCTCTCTATCGTATCTATCGCTCTGAACCCCGAAGACAAGCCGCTGCAAACGGCAGCAGCCGTTAACCTCGGCTTGTCTCTGCCCATCACGAGCTGGGTGACACTCCAGTAAGTCCATTCACCTCTAAGCCATGGTAATTAGAAGGATTGACGGACGATGGCCAGGGCATGCTCTATCCGAGCCGATCATCTTTGGATCCACGAGATCTGGGTATGGGCCATGACCTGGCCTATCGTACTGGTCCTCCATCTCTGTATGCCCTCCTAACTTCTACTATACCACCTGCTCACGACGCACTCAGGCACATTCCTCCCCTATACTCTCACTTCTCGCCCTCTCAGGCCCTGGCCTGACCTTCCAGAATGTTACACCATCCCCGGTGGCCCTTGCTCCCCCTCAGATGGCCAGACATACCAGCTCCTTCTCGTCCGGCAAATGAACCGGGGTCTGTTCATAACCGGTATCGTCGCCCTAGGACTCGGTTCGTCTTTTTCTCCTATCCCATCACCATCGAACAACGTTGACGCATCGCTTTCTTTAGAGGTTGCCGCTCTCCTCATGCTATTTGCAATGCGCATATATCCAGCCATCAAATATCCCCACCGCAAGCTCTGGAAGAAAAGCGTCTACACCTCCCTCAATCTCTGGAAGTTCGTCCCTTTCTGGGACTTGTGGGTCCCGGAGCGTAGCGCGAAGACCGGGGATGAGCCGAGGCCTGAGACTCCCCCGTTGACCGCGAAGGAGCAGAAACGGATTGCCAAGAAGGCTCAGGAGAGGGATAAGGAGCCTGAAGCTGGGAGGGTGTTACGCGAGCTCAGCGCGTTCGTTTGACCCACACAACCTCCAACAATCTTCCTGGTTAGAGTGATAGGGCGATAGCGCGAGGGAGAGAAGCACGAAATGTGTGCATTATGGGTATGTAGGTAGTACGGCATATGCATGACGTGACATGACATGATGGCATGGCTTGTCGAAACCCGGTATGTAAGCCGGGAAGTCTATAGTCCGTACGAAACTGGATATCTTTATGTTACAACGAAAGCGGAAGAAGGAAAGGAGAGCTGTCCCATCCCCATACTCGCCGTTCGAATGACCCTGTTCCATCTATCAGCCAGAATTCATAACGCATATACGAAGGCGGAGTCGTACCATCTGTTCATCCCCCCTCTCCCCAAGCGCCCACCCGCATCTCGGGTGGAAGTAAATAGGTAGCAAGGGCTCATACGCCCCCAGCCCACTTCGCGCCGACAAGGACCATCACTTCCTTCAGCGGGGCGGACTCGTCACCCAGGATATAGAAGCGCGCGCGGCGGGAGATAAATTGGAGGTGGAAGGGGAGGTAGCGGTATATGCCGATGGTGAGGAGTGAGAAGAGGAAGAAGCAGAGAGATACTGCGTGGGTGGGTCAGTACTACTGCTCTACACGGCTGGCCGATCTGAATAACGCCAGACGGGACAAGGCAAAAACGCGAAGAAGAGGGAGAAAGACACGAGGAGCGCGCGGGTTGGATGGATGCGCAGTGGAAGGCAGTGGAATACACAGGAAGAGCAAACGCACCAACAAGCAACTTCTCCCACGGCTCGAGCATGCTCAACGCGAACGTGACCTCGAACCACAACTGCGTCCTCGTCACCCAGCTGCGCATCGGATCCACCCAGCTCCTCGCCCTCGCCTCCCTCTTCCCCACAAGCGCATGATGCGCCCGCTCCCGCTCGAGGAAGCCGGCTTTCGCTTTGGGCGCGGAGAGGGCGAGGTCGTATTCCATCCGGAGGTGCTCGGGGACGGCGGCGAGGGAGGAGGGAGAGGGCTTGCGCGTTGAGGAACGGAGTGTGGAGGGCATTATGAGTGATTTGGGGGGTGGGAAGAGGGATGGATGGGTCGTGAGGATGGGAGGGGGCAGGGACGGAGGGCGGAGAGACGGTGGGAGGGAGGGAAGATGAAGGGAAGGAGAGGGAGACGAGGATGGTAGTGCCCTTGGCAAAAAGGGCGAGCGATATGCACTCTCACTCGCTCGAGAGCTGCGCGGGCTTCTTTCGCAGGGGACCAACCGTTCTTTGCTCTCTTTCCGTAAACCGGTTCCTTTTGCATCTTCTGTGTCCCCAAACGAATCGCCCGCCGTTCCTTCCTCAACGCGCGCGCCCCGCGCCCGGCGGCTGTTGACCAATCACACGCCACCGTGCAGGACAACCCTGAGAAAAATCAATACAAGCGGCAATGAACGCGGGCGCAAAATTGGGTCAGCGGCACGAGCGAATGACCCGGATGACCCCTTCGGACCGAACAATTGACGCGGATGACCCCTCGGCCGCGAATGTGCCCATTTTGACCTTCCTTAAGGGTCTTTTAAGCGGATATAACCGTCAAAAACTCGAAATATTGCGAAGCTTATCGTACATTTTCTTAAATAAAATGCATGTTGAAGAACTCAACACAAAGGGCAAAACTGTGAGAAGCGCACAAAAAAGCCCACAAACCGGCCCATGATATGTACGGCATGATCATCATCATAACTTATCGGTGAAGCAATAAAAACATTAGACTTATTGTTCACTAAATCGACTAGTTTTCACATGAGTATGACGTGTCAATGGGGGCTTCTGCATCTTTAAGGGCCATTTTTGGCCTTGTGCGTCCGCTGAAATACAATATAACGAGACACACAGTGCAAAGCGAGCAAATAACAAATATTTTATGCACTTGACGACCCTTAAGGGAGGTCAAACTGGGCACATTCGCGGCCGAGGGGTCATCCGCGTCAATTATTCGGTCCGAAGGGGTCATCCGGGTCATTCGCTCTCAGCGGCACGCACGGGCGCATCACCGTTTTCAGCGAAACGGGAGGTTTGGTCCCTTGAGTCAGGGTGCTTTCGGGTGTTTTCGGTTGCAAACGCGGAGTTGTGGTCGGTTCCGGCGAGCGTCGAAAAAATACGCGGAGAGCATGCGTTTTCCTGTCTGCAACTACCATGCTCTCACCTTTTGCTCACGATGACCGCTCTCGGGACAAGGAAGGGCACTTCGCTGCGGCTACGTCTTCCTGCTAGTAGCCTGGGAAGGTGGGACGCACGTCCATCACAGTCACAGAATCGATCCCGTCGTACGACCGATCGCCGCAGGGCACCGATCCTTCCGCCAATCACGTGATACCATCCGACTCGCGGATCGTCGTCGCCATATAAGAGGTCGCGCACAAGCTCTGAATCACTCGTCTTTCCCCTGGCCCTCACTCAACTGGCCACGTCGTGTCTCTCGTGCTCACTAACTCTGTGCTGGGTGTGGTGCTGCTTGCTGCTCGATTGGGTCTGCTTGGCTGATATATGCCGGATCGCTGTCGACCGTCGCCTCACGTAAACGCGTTGGGCTTTCGCTGCTGTCTCTCTTCCCTCTGGCACTTCTGGAGAATCCAGTACACCGGTGTGCTCTGGATGTCTCTGCAGAGTAGCGCTTTTCTTCGAAGGCAGTCTGGAAGTGCCCCTCGGAATGCATCCACATTCGATCTCTGGACACTCGGCTGCCTGCAAGGCCTGGACGGACTAGATCGACCTCTGCGCGGGGCCAACCGCGCTCACGTTGCTGCTGAGACAGCCTCCCACTCTCATACCAACCCACGCTCCTAATACCTCCAACCCCTTGGGCGCTGCCTCCTCAGCTTCTCATCCTGCAACGCGCACCGCTTTCTCCGGATCCGCAACACGCTTAGCAACTACTCGACTAGCGGCAGAGGTTATAAAGAGGCCGGTCACCGTACTCGATCGCAGAAGAGGCTCTGTTCGCGTTCCCTGCCCCACTCTCGCACGCGTCTCTCTGCCCTGGGGCGAGGGTCGATCCCTCGCGCGTCGCGCTTCACTTTCGCAAATCACATACCGCGTCCCTAGCAACAGTCGTCGGTGGGTGTCACAGGTCTACCGCGCGATCTTCAGGTCATGGCGTCGTCACTCACCACCCAGCTCGTACGAGGGGAGCAGAGAAGCACTTGCTCGCGTGGGTTTCCTCCCGTCTGCAAGCCACCCTGCAGAGGTATATGAACCCAGAGGGGGGGAGTGGACGTCCGCCTCCCATCTTTCTTCCCAACTACCACCTGCACGCATCTTCGCGCGTGTACTCTCGCCCAAGAGGCACCGTTCTCTCCTCCCCGTTCTCTTCTCGCTGCCGCGGTTGCTTGCGACGCGCATATAACTTGCTTTCAAGCAACTTCGTTCCTCCTCCTCCCGCCGTTCTCGCGTAAAACTCCCCCGTTAATACGACAGCTGCGCGTATTTCTATCTCTCCTCTACCGCTCCCGGCGCGGTTATTATCGCCACCACTTCGCATCGCCGCTCGGGGTGCCACCATCGCACCCGCCATTCGAGTCGTCACCGCGCGGCCAGTGAAACGACGGTCGAGCCGATTCTCCACTTCGATATCACGTACGCTCGCCTCGTCGCCGGCAGTCGCAGGATCCTCGTGGACCAGCTCAGTTGTCGACACCGTCGGTCACACCGAGTCGCCACCGAAAACGGGCCTTAGTCGGCGTTGACACCACACCTACCCACCCTTCAATAGCGTCTTGTCGCGTGGCAAATATCCACCCACTTCATACCGCCTTATCATAGCCAACCGCCTGCGCGTCGCTACCGCCACTCAGCGATCATCACCGGGGCGTATATAACCACCGCATCGCTAACCGTTATCGTCATATCAAAGCATTGCCATATCTGTTCATCACCGTTAGCACCGTCGCCATATCCACCATTCGCCATACCAGGCCCCCTACTTGACGTCGACGCCCGCCCATCGTTCCCCGACCCCCAATTCTCCACAAGGCAATCGCCGTTCTATCGTATCTCATCATCAATTGTTCGCCGACCTCCATCTACTTGGCGTAAATATCTTCTCCACGTATATCCACCACGTGCATATACGCAGCCACTCACCCTCTGCTATTCCCAACTTATCGCCATCGCACATCATCGAAAATGCCCCATAAACTCGTCAAAGCACTCTTCGGTCGCCGCGTCCGCGCACGCGCGGTCGGTGCTTGGGCCGTCCACCTCATCTTCGGCAATGCCACGCCCCATGGCTCTCCCGTGATCATCAGCACCCCAGAGGCATCTCCTACAGTTGAGCAAAAGTACGTACCGTCCTAGTATCTCGCACACTAGTTTTTTGACGCATACATAGTGCTTTCCTTGCCCGTGTCCAGTTTGACTCTGAGATGACTGACTTAGCTGATGAAGCGGCGAGATATGCGGATATTCCCTTGGAGGCTCCTTGGGATGACGAGTACCCGCTTGAGCGTCCAGTTCTCCCCGTCGCCGTCGACGGTCAGGTGCTCCAGTACGATGACGCCCTCTTGGATACCATCTGCCCGGTCATCAAGAATAAGCGTCGCTCCACTCGTCCCGTCACTCGCCTTCCCGCCCAACCTTTCATTTACCCGACCGCTCATGAGGCTGATCTGCAATCTGTTCACCCCGATTCCAACGGCGCTCCCGGGGACGCTTGCCACCGTGCCATCTCCTTCGCCACAACGCCACCCCAATGCAAGGCCAACGCCCGCCATTTTCAGTGTTACGCTCCCATTTGCGAGGCACCGGGTTGTCCCGCTCATGGTAAAATCTCGCCGCCTTCCACGATCGTCTCGTTGCCTGCCACCATGTCAACCATGACCTTCACAACCTCGATGTCCATGTCGACCTCGGCGTCTTCTCTTTCCATGGAAGAACCGGCGTCCCCGGCCAAGGCGATTGTCCTGCCTAGCACGATGTTGCCTGGTCTCGCGCCGGTAGCGCGGCTGTCTGAGGACGTTCCGGTCTACGTCCGTCCCCGTAACCCGGAACCGTGGGAGGTCCCTCAGCACCCGGCTGGTCATCCCTACAGGTATCTGGCCCCGTTGGACCTTGACGGTGAGCCCGAAGGTATGGGCGCCGTGATCGGCGGACGCCGTACACCATCGAGACGCCCCTTCGAGGGCTCGCGCTCTACCGCGATGGGAGGCTCCTCGACTTGGCTGGGGGCATCATGGACTGAGTGGCACCAGCGATCGCCGTGACGGAGCCTGAAGCTGGGCTGTCGGCTCGCACGGTCGCGTCGGTATGTATCGGTCGAGGTCTCCCCGGCTCCCCTTGAATATTTGGCCGCATCCTGTTTCATCATATGCGCCTTCGTTGGTTTCGGCGCCCTGTTGTTTATTGCACCCCTGCCTAGTAGCCCGGCTATCACCGTTCTGGCTCCACCTGTGTTACTACCTTTTGTCTTGCATGTGTTTCGATTCCGATCGTTCGTGTTCTTGTTGTCTTGCTTCGCGGGAGGAGGGAGGAGGGAGGAGGGAGAAAAAATGTTCCAGGACTGGGACTTTTGCGGTGGGGAGTTCTGTTTCGCTTTTTCGGCATTGTCTATTGTATCTTCGTTCTAGTCTACGCAGACGTGCAGACGCATGTGTCTGTGCCCCTGCCTGTTTTGGTTCGTGTACAGTAGTGTCGGGTGAATCCGATCCACAGTGAAAATGTCTGGAACAGTTGTGATAGCTTCCCCCAGGTTCTGATGCGTCATGTAAAACACGTCCGCGTCTCAACACCGTGTCTTCAGGTAGATCGAGAGAGTAACAAGCACTTGACGCCGGACGTGATCCTCTTCAACCTGAGCACAGTCCCGTACGCACTCCGGCTCCCCGCAACCGCGGCGTAAACCTCCCCGCTCGCATCAACCCCTCATCAACATCAACGAACGCACAACGCACAACGCCGAGCCCAATCCCCTGCGGGGAAGCCGAGAACAAAGAACCATCGATTTGCGGGGAAAATGAATACCCGGCATCGTGATTGGCCCATCACCTGCATGATCCCTGACCCAGCCAACCAAAGGACAGGCCAGGCTGGACCACAACGGCACCCACACCCCCAGGTCATGCCCTCAGCCGTACGTACTACAGTCGCGCCCCCCGTTAACTATACCGCCAATTAAGCATCACCCCCCGCTTACTATCGAATTTGAGCCGGCCCGAGTCGGTACATAAGAAAGTCCCTATGATGATAAGAATCACCCCTCCTTAACCATATTATATCACTATTCCCGCCCATTCAATATGTATGATTGTTAACCAGGATCAGGGTTCTGGAAGCTCCCGAAGTGCGGAGTGCGGAATCAAGTGGAAGTTAGTGGCAGTTTTGCGTGTCATCCTGCAGTTTCCACCCTATGCAATGGCTGGTGAGAAGCGACAGCGAAGTAACCACACATATGCACAGAAACTGGTCGTGCTGGACAAGCTCAAGGCAACCCAGTGGTCCCAGCGAGAAGCAGCCGCGTATTTCCGAAAAAATGGTTATCCGACATTAACCCAGCCCGTACTTGCCCAGTGGCTTAAGCAAGAGACAACCATTCGAGCGAGAGCAGCAGACCCAGTTCATGCTGGCTTCAAGCGGCCACGCCTGGTGGAGTTTCCTGAGGTAGAAGAAGCACTGGTCATGTGGACCCAGCAAGCACAAGTCAAAGGGCTAGCAATGACCGATTCAATTATCCGAATGAAGGCCGACCAGTTTGCTACGCTACAGGGAATACCGAAGGAGGAGTTTCTTTCAAAATCCAATGGTTGGCTCCAGCGCTTTAAGCAACGCCATTCGCTTAAGCAATATCGGTATCATGGAGAAGCTGGGGAAGTTGCAGAGACTGAGGTGGAGCCCGAGATTCAACGTCTGCGAAAGCTCACGGACCAGTATGCGCTTCATGATATCTTCAATGGCGATGAAACTGGTCTGTTCTGGCGAATGCCTCCAGATCGTACACTGGCAACACTGGCTTGTTCGGGGAAGAAGGGCGACAAGAAAAGGCTATCATACATGCTCACCACAAATGCGGCTGGTACCGAGAAGCTGAAGCCACTGGTCATCGGCCATGTGCAGAACTCTCGCAGTTTCAAAGGCAAACCAGCATCATATTATGGTTTCGATTATCACTGGAATAAGACCGCTTGGATGAAAGGTTCAATCTTTCAACAGTACGCTTGCTTTGCTGCATTTGCTGGTTTTGCGCTCATAGCAGCATAGTTATGTATCAACGCTGGACCAGCAAATGAGACGACAAAACCGAAAAGTGCTTTTACTGGTCGATAATGCCTCGTCTCATATCTATGACCAGTCTGTGATCACAAATGTGCGCGTCGAGTTCATCGCACCGAATATGACTTGCCGGATCCAACCAATGGATGCGGGCATAATCCGAAACTTCAAGGCCAACTACAAGCGGCATTTTTTCCAGCGGGCACTTGACCAGGAAGCGGCTGGTGCAGTGGATCTCTACAAAATATACCAGCTGGAAGCGATGCGGTTGGCGGAGAAAGCGTGGGATGAAGTTACCAGCACAACTATTGCAAATTGCTGGCGTCACACGAAAATCATCACACCACGGGGAGCAGATGGTCTACCTCTGCCAGATACTGGTCGTATTGAGATTCGACCTGGGTTTGCACAGGATGACGGCCTCTCAACCTCAATTCAACAGCTTGAAGCAAGCATGCAAGAACTACAGAATGCTGGTGCAATCGGACCAGCAAGGGTGATGGCGATTGAAGAGTTGCTCAGCTTCCTGACAGAAGACCAGGGCCCACCTGAGCTCACGGACGAAGAAATTGTAGGGGAGGTCTTTGCACGCCAGCAGGTTGAAACTGTGCCAGATGATGTGGATTCCGACGATGAAGCATTACCACCAGTAATGACTGACAAGGAGGCAATGGCAGCTATTCGAGAGCTTTCTCGCCTTTTTGCTGGTCGAACTGAGCCAGAATTTCAGCAAGCGCTCAACCTCTTTCCTGGACTCCTTCGTTCACTGCGAGTTTCTCATGTCCAGCAGTTGGTACAACCCACACTGGCAGATTTTCTCTCAAAAAGTTAGTACCGGAGAAATTTCGCTTCCGGTGGTAGTACCCTAGCTAAAAATCACCCCCTAATAACAATATCTCTCCTCTGCACCGACCCCGATTGTTAATCAGGGGTACGACTGTATCCCGTGCCCAAGCAGGCAGAAAGGAAGAAGGGGAAAAGGGACAAGAGCCTCAACCGATTTTCCAACAACGAGTCACGCGTCGTCCGAGTCGCCGCCATTCCCGCACCCGCACTTCCGCCTTCCGTCCCTTCTGTCTGCCCTTACTGGCCGCCTTCTCGCCTGGGTTCTGCCTGATGTGGTTGGGAGAAGGGTCGAGGAAGGGGGGAAAGGGGGAGGAGGGGTATATATGCGCGCTGGTGGTTTGCTGGAGGGGTTTGGGGTTGCTTGACTTGGTTTGTTGCTTGGGATCAGAACTGCGGCGACTCCTCTCTCTTGGGCTCTTTCTCCCATCTACGTCTCTCGACAGTCTACGCTCAAGCAGTAAAGCCACCCAGCCAAGCCAATCACTAGCTAAGCAAGAACACACCAACCAGGCACCAACAATGGCGCACATCGACATCCTCCCCGTCGACCTCCCCCCCAACCCCTCCCTCTCCATGCCCATCTCCAACCCCAAGCTCGCGGCAACAGCCAAAAAACAGCTCCACTTCACCGGCGAGATCTTTCAGGGGTTTAACAGTCCGTGTCGGTTTGAGGGGAGTGTGGAGCAGCTTGAGGTGTTTGGAGAGATCCCGAGGGGGATCGAGGGGACGTTTTATAGGGTTATGCCGGATCATCATTATCCGCCTTATGTGCAGGTGCGTGCCGTTCGTTGGACTCCCTGCTCTCTCTTTGCTCGCCTCTCTCCTGCCCTTTTCTCCCTACCCTTCGACTCGTTTCGCCCCGAGAGGAGGCAGACAGACAGACAGGGAGAGGGGCGGAATGCATGAGTGTGAGACGCTCCGGGAACTGATTGCGTGGGCAGAACGACATCCACTTCAACGGCGACGGCGTCATAAGCGCGTTCAAGATCCAAGATGGGGAATGCGATTTCCAGCAGATGGCGGTGAGGACGCATCGGTTCTTGGCGGAGAAGAAGTATCGGCGGGCTTTGTTCGGTGCGTCTCCCCTTCTTCCTTCCTTTCGTTTTATCCCGCATACATAGGAACAAGCAGCCGGGTTGCTGATGCTGCGAGACAGGCAAGTACCGGAATGCCTACACCGACCACCCGCTCGTTGAAGGCGTCCTGCGCACAATATCCAACACGAACATCGTCTTCCACCGCGGGGTCCTCCTCGCCCTAAAAGAAGACGGCCCTCCCTTCGCGCTCAACCCCACGACTCTCGAGACGTACGGAGTCTGGGACTTCCAAGGTCAAATAACGACTCCCACATTCACAGCCCATCCGAAGTTCGACCCGCTGACGGGAGAGATGGTGTGTTATGGCTATGAGGCGAAGGGGGAGGGGAGCAGGGATATTGTCGTTTATACGGTTGATGGGGAGGGGAGGAAGACGGAGGAGGTGTGGGTGCAGGCGCCGTGGTGTGGGATGATACATGATATTGGGATAACGAAGAACTATATCAGTACGCACACTTTCTCTCCTCCTTCCTATCCCGACCATCCCTCTCCTCTCTCTTCCGTCCACCTCTCTCCCCTGCCGTCCCTAACCGCTCCACTTCGCTCTCTGGCTTCCCCTCCCCTCCCATCTTGTCCCATCCCATCCCATCTCCTCCCATCCCACCCTGTCCCTTGCCTTGCCTTTCTCCGGCGTAGAGCCCAGCTGACCCCCCACCCCCCACGCCCCCAGTCTTCCCCCTCACACCCATAACAGCCGACCCAGAACGGATAAAACGCGGCGGGAACCATTTTGCCTGGCAGCCGACGCTCGACCAAGCGTACGGGGTCTTACCGAGGAGAGGGGCGAAATCGGGGGATATGAAGTGGTTTTATGCGGATAACGCTTTTCATGGACATGGTTCGTCGTTCTCCCTCTCCTCTTCCTGCTCCTACTCGCCTTCTTCGGCCTTTCCGCCCCCGGTCCGCAACCCCCGTCCCACTCTCTGCCTCTTCCTCCCCTTTCTCCTCACCCCGCAGTCTGCTCGCAACAGACAGTGCGCAGCAGCTGACCACTTATCGCAGTGGCGAACGCGTACGAAAACGACTCCGGCCACATAGTGCTCGACCTAACCGTAGCAGACGGAAACGTATTCTACTTCTTCCCGCCAGACGAATCCGTGGGCGGCCCTCCCAGACCCAACAAATTCAACTCTCCCATGCATCGCTGGGTGTTTGATCCCAACGCTCCTGATGGGACGCGGTACAAGCCACACGAGCTATATGACACGCAGGGCGAGTTTGCGCGCACGGACGATAGGTTCTTGGGCCAGGAGTATGAGCATTTCTTTTTGTGCGTGGTCGATCCGACGAAGCCGTATAATTTCCAGGTGGGTGTGCTCTTCCCTTAACTTCATTCTTTTCTCCTCCTGCTTCTCCCCCTGCTTCTCGCCTTCCAGCTTCTTCCCTCCCTCGTTCGCTCGTTCGCTCCTTCCCTGCACAGAAGGACAGTGGCTGACTCAGTTTGCGTGCGCAGAAATGCGGACCCCCCGTCGGAGGCCTCTTCAACTGCTATGGCCACTTCAACTGGCGCACGCGCTCCAAATCCCTCTGGTTCGCCGGCGACTGCTCAACAGTCCAAGAACCCGTCTTCATCCCCCGTTCCCCCACTTCCCCGGAGGGGGACGGCTGGCTCATGGGCCTCGTCAACAGACTCGACGAGCTGCGTAACGACCTCGTCATACTGGACACTGCGCGTCCGTTCGAGGAGGGGCCGGTGGCGGTTATCAAGCTGCCTTTCAAGCTCCGGACGGGGCTGCATGGGAATTTCGTGGAGGGGAGGGAGATTAGGGAGTGGGAGGAACGGTTGAAGGGGGAGAACATCCCGAGGCAGGACGTGGAGGAGGTTATCAAGCCTAAGCCGGGGAGCGTGTATAAAGATGGGCTGAAGCCGATTTTGAGTGGGATTATCCAGCCTCCTGCTGGGGCTGCCGAGGGGAAGGTGAATGGGGCGAATGGGACGAATGGCGTGAATGGGAGTCATTGAGCTTGGTCGCGCGCGGGAGACACTGTTCCTTTCTTTTCGCTTCTCTCTCTTTTGTCTAGGTGGGTGACGTGTACTGGTCTCGAGATTACAATTCATTACGGATTAAGCGTACAGATGACAGATAGTTCCTGAGCCGCATGGGTATGCCAAAGGAAAAGAAAGCAAATGAAAGAACAGAAGACTGGAAGAAACGCAACAACAATTCTGAGAGAAACATGTGCCCATAACGGATAAGCACGTCATCCTCGCGCACCATTACTCCCTAGCCGGACGACCAGACTGAGAAGAGCGGTGTTTTCGCTGGAGGCGTAGAACTGCAAGCAGTCCATACAGACCTAGCGGGAACTGATCAGCAGGAGAGATAGAGTTAAGTACCACCGCAACGCACCTGGAACGAATGATTATAGTTCGCCTCAAACTTCTGGAAAAACTCCCATCGTTTCTGCATATCCTGTTCTCCCCTCGCCGCCCACTTATTAAAGTTCGACGAATAGTTCGCAAACGTCGAGCACGTGAGCAACAGCCTCGAGTAAACCTTCAAAAGCTTGGAGCTCGTGAGCATGCATTCTTTTAGGCAGGTGTCGAGGAAGTCGACGTGGTCTTTTAGGAGATGGTCGACGGTGGAGACTTTTTCGAGGGAAGACTCGAGCTTGCGCCAGTTGGGCTCCAGCACTTCGGTCGTCGCGTAGGCCATTACTTGCTGGACGAAGGCGAGCATGCGCGCGCGGAGGTTGAACACGCGGCGCCGCCAGGCTTCGTGTTCCGAGACTTCTTGGGGTACGGGGCTGGGAGGTGGGAGAGGCGAGGATCCAAGCCTTGATGAGGCTCTGGAAGGTGCAGCCGCGCGCGAGCCAGGACGAGAGGGGACGGAAGGCGTGGGTGTGACGGATTGGGAGAGGACGCCGCGGGAACGCCAGACCGGCTGGGATTGGTCGGTCCACATGCCCAGGAGGGCATGTTCGGTCACTTTGAGGTGAAAGAGGAACCGGAAGAGGAGCTGGTACCGGAGGAGGGTCTTACGGGAGATGACGAGCGAGAGGGGGAAGGTGACCGTGTAGTCTAGCGTTAGGGCGTCCATCGCTTTCATCCTCTTCAGCAGACGCTCAAGCAATATGCGGGAAAAGGTCGCACCTAGTAAGTCCCGCTTATCTTTCTTGTCCTTATCCTTGTCCTTTTCCTTTTCTCGCGCGCTCTCCCCATGCGCCGCACTCCCCCCGGCGATCGACCCCAAATCCCCACTAACCGCCACGACCTTCAACAACCACTCATACAGCCCCTCCCGCGCCATAGTAAGCCTCACATCCTCCCTAAACCCCCCAACCCCCTCATCCGGAAGATTCATAGCGACCTCCAGCAGCGCCTGCAATTTGGGCAGGGAGACGCTGCGCGAGGGCTTGCGTAGGTCGGGCATGGCTAGGTCTAGGAAGTGCGTGAAGAACCCGGATTGGGAGAGAAAGAAGTAACGTTTTAGAGAGCGGAGACGCGGGATGAGCTGTTGGTCCTGGATGAGGAGGGTGAGGAGCGTGCGGTTGGCGTGTTGGTAGGCGTCTTCGATGCGTTTGTAGAACCTATCAGGGACATATTAGCATCAGCAACATATCACATCATCTCTGCTCTCTCTCTCCCGGCTTCCTTCTCTCGCTCGGGCTCGGGGAAATAGAGAAACACGCGGGGAGATGGAAGAAGAGAAAAGCAGAAGAAAACACTCACGGCTCACAGTCCATCCCGCCCTCCCACTCCTCCCTCCTCCCCCCCACATCCCGTCCACACTCCCTAATAACATTCACATACTTCCCCGCCAAAAGCACCTTCCTCTTCCACCTCTCCAAAAACTCCGGCACGCACGCCCCGCCCGGCAGCCTCCCGCTCCCTTCCCGGGGAGGGGGGACACCAGTGGTCATACGTTCTTTTTGCCCCGGCTCGGTGGGCGTGCCGTCACGGAGTTGGAACCGGCGGTCCCAGTATTCGTCGGTGTAGTCGCGGTCGAGGAAGGAGGGGGCGAGGGAGGGGTGCGAGCGGACGAAGAATTCCGAGTGGGGGTCGTGCAGGGTGCCAGATTCGACCCAGAGGAGGAGGGTGCGCGCGTAGGGCGTCGATAGGCGCGCTAGGAGGGGGTTGAGCAGTGCTGGGGTTAGCGGGTCCCTGCAACCCTTACTGTCAGCCTTTCCGCCTTGTGTGTCCTCGCGAAAGAGGGAAAGAGTGAGAGTGGGAGAGGGACGCACCCGGCCATCCGACGCATACAATCCCACACAACAGCAATAACCTCCCCGCCCAGAACCTCTCCTTCCTCTTCCGCTCCGGCGTTCAAGCCCTTAACGATCCCTCCAATCCCCCCGAGCCCCAATTCCGCATTCCTTCTCTCTTCCTCCGAGTCGACCTCACTTTCTTCTTCTCCGTCTGAGCTGCCTTCGCCGGGAGGGTCGAGTAGGAGCGAGGAGGTGAGCGTGTACAGTAGGGCGAGCGTGCGGGCGCTGGGGTCGAGGTGCGGCAGAAGGGAGTGGAGCGTAAGACCGGGCTCGCCAGGTCTGGGAGGGGAAAGGAACGCGTGTTCGAGCCTCGTCACCAGCGTTACGTGTTCCTACCAGTCCCCGACCCTTTAGCCACAGGCACGAAAAGGAAGAGACCTCGAAGAGATGGGAGGACGAACCTGGAGGATCGCCCGCAGTGCTCCGCACAGAGCGTGGTTCACGAACCCGCACGACTCCACGCTCTTAGCGGCTATAAATGCTTCTAGGGCCGTGTAGTGCGTCGCGATCGGCAGTAATCGCTGCACGAGGTCTCTCATACTCGGGTCTATCCCCTACCGTCAGCAGCTATCTTCGTGTAGGAGGAAGAGGAAGAAGGGCGTACCGAGAGAACCATTGCACTCAAACACCGCACCAGCGAGCGGGTCATCCACGTGCGGACTATCCGCCGAGTACTTGATGACAGACCCCTCAATGCCGAGCATAACATAGAGCAAGTCCTCAAGGACCATCGCTTCCTGCAGCTCCAAGCTCAAGCCCTTCAGGTTCACCTCTCCCTCTCCTTCTCCCGCTCCGCCGGTAGAGGCGCGCGACTTTCCCTTCCCGGAAGTTGAGGGGATGGCGTCCGGGAAGGAAGGTAAGGGAGGAGGGATGCGAGAGTTGAGCGGCGCTTGAAGGAAAGAGGGTTCGGCAGCGAAGGACGTTTCGGCCCATCTACTCGGTCCTACTACTCCCATCCCACCCAGTGCACCCAGTCCATCCCTACCATCTCGTGCTGCATGTCGTCTGCTCCTATCCCCCACTCCTAACCCGAGCCCGCCCACTCGGTCCCGCACCTCCTCCACTTCTTCCTCCTCTAGCACGGCATCCACATCCTCCTCTTCTTCTTCGTCCAACTCGTCAGATGCTCCGTTGACGGCTCGCAGACCTCGGCGCGCGGATGTGAGCGTGCTCGTTACTTTGTTCAACTGCTTGGCGGAGAGGCCGAGGGTTTTGTGTCGCCTCGTTGTGCGGGAATGGGGACGGAGTGGGGTGAAGGGGGTCGTCATCGTCGCCGTGCTTCAGACGTTGCTTTGAGTATCGCGCTGTGCAGAGGGCAACAACTGGCCCTTGGCTGATGTGCCTTTGTTGGCGGGACTGTTGACAATGGTGGTCCGATTATTGGATTGACAATGATATGCCGACCACGCGCTGATATCGCGTTTTTGGGAACGCGTCGAAGTGAGTGAGACGCGCAGGACGACGGAGGCTTTTGCGGAGATTGGCACGTGTCGGGAGCCGGGATTGCAAGAAGCAAGGAAAGAGAAGTAAAGTCGCAATGCTAGCAGAAGCTCCCCGTCAACCTCATTTTCATTGAAATAATGCTCCCCCCGGCAGGCTGTCAGGATTCGTACCTCCCCTGCTACCCCTCTCACTCTTCGTTGTAGGTATGCAATGCGGGAAGAAGGCTTCATCAATCACGTGACAGACTTCTGATCTCAAATTGCTCCCGCGCTATGTATAAGAACGCGCGAACAAGCTCTGAATCACTCGTCCCTTCGCTTCCCCTGCTCGATCAACTGCTGTCTTATGTCTCTCTCTACTGGAGATGCTCCTCTGTGCCTGTTAATGCAACTCGATGGGTCTGGATCTTCGGTGCTGGATAATGGTGGTGCGCTCTGTGGTCTAGGCTGGCCATCGTGATCGGGCCCTCTGCGAGCTCGTTTGCCCTCTTGCTTGGGTCTCCCCCACAGGACGCATCGCTGCTGGCTCCGGTTGTCTCACCGTGGACAGCTCAGCTTCATGTTCTTCTCAGGCTGGAGGGCGCGCTCTCTTGCTATCACAGTCGATCGACACATCATTCGAGCCCCAGCACAGCGCCCTGGTCCAACCCCTCTCGATCGGTGCAAACCTGGACTCAACAATCGCACCTGTGATCATGCATTCGTCATGATCGGTCATCATCCCGCATGACCTGCTCATCCTTCTCCATCTCCCTCCAAGAACTCCGCTTGCTCTGCTCCTTAGTGCTTCGTCTGCCTGCGCGTTTGCACAGCAGCGACTCAGCTAACTCGCCGGTACATAAACCGCGCGCTTGCGGCGGCCTCAACCATCGCTCTGGCTCTCCTCCTCCCGCGCGCCCGCGTGTATGTACCCTGGAATGTCTGACTCCCTCCTCACATCACATCGAGCACCTCGACTCACAATCACACACAGCTCGGTGCGTCGCTCGGTGCATACAGGCCTCGAACGCCCTTCCCACGCTCTCTTCGTCCTCCGTCCTCCGCCGACCAGTCCTTGGCATCTCTCCCTCCCTCTCGATCGGACGAACGTGCTCCCCTCCCCCCAGGCCTGCCCTAGAGCAACAGAGCAGCGTTCACGCGCATATACTCCCGCCCGAGCTCGCACTGACCACCCTCTGGCTCTATTTAAACCCCGCTTGGAGGGCGTTAGGGGGCGGTCAAGCTCTTCCTGCTACCACCACCTTCCCCCTCAGGCTTCCCTAGCCTGAGTGAGCGTCCCCTGCCCTAGAGGCCGTGGTTCCCCTTGCGCATATACCTACCTACCTCCCTCCCTGCCTCTCCCTCCCTCCCTCCCTCCCTCCTCCCTCCCTCCCTCTGCGCATATACCTCCCTCCCTCCCTCTCCCTCTCCCTCTCCCTCTCCCTCTCCCTCTCCCTCTCCCTCTTCCCTCCTCCCTCCCTCCCTCCCTTCGTTCCACCCTCTCTCCACTTCGTTTCTCCCCCCTCCCTCCCTCCTTACGCCTTTCACGTCTCCCTCCCATTGTTTACGTCTCCTCCCATCGTCCAAATCCCTCTCTCATCGCTCACGTCTCCTCCGCATCCTCCACGTCTCCGGCCCATCGCTTACGTCTCCCTCTGTTCGGCGTCTTCTTCGCTTATCGTTCGTCACCTCCCTGTCTTTGTGACATCCTTTACTACCCACCTCCATCTCTCCCTTCCTCTCGCCTATCCGCGAGTCACCCCCGCCGCTGCGCGCGCTCCCTCCCCATCCCACCGCGGTTGAGCCCATCCATCGCTCCCGCATATATCATCAATCTCTATACCTGCTCCGCACCGTCGCCTACTCGGTCGGTTCAGTCCAAACCACTACCAAAACGGATATCCATCGCATCGATATCAACACGCGCAAGCGTTCGTCGTATCGCCCTCGACCGTCAACCATCACAGTCGTCGGTCTGCTCGGCTTGCTGAGCGCCACGCGCATCTAATTAAATACCTTCATCACCCGCTACCCCCTTCGTCACAACTCCTTCACCCGCCTCCGTATAACCTCCGCATCCATACCTCCTCCCCGAAAATACCATCCCGAACCGAGCACCACCCGCCCGACGCAATCCCCCAATCCATCATAATGCAGTCCCAGCCCAACTGCTGCGCCTCCCCCCGTCCACCCACGCGCAGGGGGCGCCAAGACTCTGCACGTCCTTACGCGCCCACCTGCTGTTGCAGGCCGGAAGCCGAATTCGCAGTTCACTCCTTTGCTTGTTTGCAGGCAAGCGCGAACGCGGCACCCTCGCTTCACGACCAACTCTACCCGATGCCGCATGTTCCCCCTGCCAGCGTCCTCGACGTCAAGGAGGCGCTCGTCGCCCACCAGGCCCTTCTGCTTGACTTCGAGCGGATGGAGCCTACCATCCATGACGCCTTACCGCCAACCCCCACTGCCACAACGTACTCATTCTCGGGTTCTCCTCTGCCCTCGGCAGTCCCCATCCTTCAGAACGTCCTCACCCGCTCCGCCGCGTCCGATGCCGTCACTCGCTCCTTCACCACCTACCTCTACCAATACCTGGTTGCGGCGCTCCCCTTCGGGGTTGAGCAGGAGCCCGCCAGCGAGAGCACCATCGCCGCGAGCGAAGAACGCCCTGGCTTCGTCCAGAGCGTGAGGGCGTGAGGGCTGTAAAGCCGCTCACTACTTGGGGACGTACGTAGAACGCACATGGGGACGGTGCATATCAAAAGGGGCTGCTTGTCACTCCCCACACATTGCATGGTACGGCGTTACCCGCGGAGTTTTGTCGAGCCATTACTGACGGGCCTCTTTAGTAGCACTGCTACCTTCATTTCGGTGTTCGGGTTCGGGATTTCGGTCGTGTCGAGACGTGTACGATTAATCGGCGAGTCTATCTTCGTAACCACCAAAAAAAAGAGGTGTACGATTAATCGGCGAGTCTATATTCGTAACCACCAAAAAAAAGAGGTGTACGATTAATCGGGGGTTCTCTCAATATCTCTAACTCCAAAAAAAGGGGGATGGACGGAGCGGGACGGGGCTTGGGTGGCTCTTTATATTCTTATATCTAAAAAAAAGTGGAGGTGCATGGTCTTGTTTTCGACTTTCTGGCTGTGTTGCTTCTTCTTTGTATCATTACGACTGCTTACGACTCTTGATGACTGTGATTACTTTACGATTTTTTCTAGTTTTTGCTTTGTATTACTAGTTTTGTAGTTCTGGTCCTTGGTTCGCTGTCGATCTCGTTGAATGGGAACAGTAAAAGCTCTTGATGTGTTCGAGTGACCAATAGGTTCACCCAGTTAGGCGGTCTTCACCTAAGTTAACAGCCATCCTCCTCTGGGTTGAACAGGCGGTGGTTGAGCTTACGTTAGTAACGATACGGAGTTGTGACTGTCTTCTCATTGCCCAAATGAATCCTATCCTACACTTAAACACTCCCGCAACCAGCTACTATACAAGTCTATGCGAGTCTGCGAGCGAAAACTTGAAACATCGGGTAAGTCAGCAGAACGATGGGGTAAAGAAAGAAGAGGGACAGATTAAGCGACGTGGGTAACAAAACGAACTGGATGCGGATAGAAACGTCAGCAAAAGGGTATCGGGATGTTCACGAACTCGGAACTCGAAAACGAAAGCTGAGAAAGCTGGTGGAAAAAATAGTCGGCACGAAATGGATGCATGGCTGGCGAGAAATGGAGGCGAAGCGGAAGTCGTTCATGGTCGCATCCCGGGTAGGATCATTGCGCTCCAAGGGGCAAGTCAACGTCCAACTTCAGCCCCTCCTCCCCACTCGCACCTCCACTCATGCTGCCGCTGCCGCGTCGCTCACTCCTCGGCGCACCACTCGCCAACGTCGCATGTCTCTTCCTTCCTTCTCCCTCTCCCTTCTCCTCCCCTGCCCTCTCCTGCCTCCCCTCGACGGAAGAAACAGCATCTCCATTCATCGACCCGGAAGGGGGGCCAGCAGCAGCGGTCTGGAGGTCGGAGAGACTTGCCGATGGACGGAACTCGAAGCTCGACCTGGATTTCTGCGAGTATATGCTCGGGTCTGACGTCGATCCTCCTTCGTCTGAGGCGTCCACTTCTACGCCTGCGCCTGCGCCTGCTCCGGCGTCTTGATCTGCTCGACCGGCCACTGCGGGTGTGATAGCCTCGGGAGGTGTGAACCGATATCCATACTCGCCTGGCGAGCTCGGCGCTGTTGGTGTGGACGGCTGAACACGGAGGAGAGGAGCGGTCATCGATGCTGTCAACCCTCCCTTCCGTTCTTGCACGCTTTCGGAGGCTGGACTGCGTGAAGAGAAAGAGGAAGAGGAGTGGGAGGTGGGTGCGTCGAGCTCGGAGAGGGCGGTGTCGACGTGGGCTATCATATCCCTCACTTGGGTGTTCGCGTCGGGTTGGTGGCCGTTGGGGAGGGATTGGGAGTCGGGGAAGAAGATCGCTGGTGCTGAGGCTGCTGCTGTCAAGCCGTTGGTGGTGGGTGGGTCATCGGTGGGAGCGTCGCGGCGGGTGCTGTCGGTCAGAGCGGTCGAGCTGCTGTCCAAGCTTGGCAAGCTCAGTCCAAGGCTCAGGGAGCTTTCGTCGCCGGTCGTACTGGGGAAAGACTGCATACTCCCACCGCTGACTTGGGAGGACATAGACGGCATCTGCTGCTGATCTGTCGGAGGAGAACGAGCTCCAAGAGCACCGTGCATCCCAGGTCGGCGGAGAATAGCGCCGAACAGGTCTTGCCGAGCCGCTTCCCTCTCTTTCTCCCTCTCACGGTCGGAATATGCCGAGCTGGCAGAAACAGCCGAAGGCGGCTGCGACTGTCCAAATGACGCTGCACCTGCTGCTGCTGCAGAGAGGGCCGCCGCAAGGGCGTCAGCGAACTGTTGCCCGGGGTTGGGATTAGGCGGAGAGGTAGGTATATGCGCCTGCTGCGTAGGGTGTGGAGGCGGAGGCGGCGACAGCAACGTACTAGGCGTCAACGGGAATGGGTACCCAGATGCCGGAGGAGGCGGGACGGTATACGGCCCCATACTGGCTACGCCCAGCGGGGGCATCGAGTGCGGCATATGCGGCATCGGAGCTGGTTGAGGTGCTGCGGCGTACCCGGGCGCGTACTGCGGTTGGGGTATGACGAGCTGCGGTTGACTCGGAGGGGAAGGAGAGAGCGCAAAGTGTTGCGGGCTTGGAGCTTGAGCATGGGTTTGGGGAGGGGAAAGTGCCCATGCTTGGTGTGCGGGGTGAGGGTGATGAAAGTGCTGCGCTTGGGGGTGTTGCTGCCAGACGGCGGGTGGTGGAGCGGAGTGGGAAAGAGCGGTGCTGAGTACTTGTTGGAGGTGGTGTACTTGCAGCAGGGCGTGTTCTTCTCGCGCGCGGGATTCGGCCAGCTGTATGCGCAGGCTTTCGACTTCTACTTTGAGGCTTGCTACGTCGCCACCTGCTTGAGGCGGGGCGGAGACTGCGCTCCTTCCTGACCCGGGTGCAGAGGGAAGTGAAGGACTCCGAGAGGGAGAGAGGGAAGGAGTCGTATTCGGCGACGGCGAGAACCTAGGCGGAGGGCGGTAGAGATTACGCGGATGGGAGAAAGGCGGTGCGGAGAGATTGAACGATCTCGAGCTCTGTCTCGAGCCTCCCTGGCCATGCGCGTGCACAGGCGGAGAAAGATGATGTCTCCCACGTTGCGGTGACGGCCCTTGCGGTTTCCTGCCCAGGTTGAGGTTGCCTATCCTCCCCTCACTTCGCCCATTCGCGGAAGCAGACAGGAACGGCATATCCCCGTCCGCGGTCTCACTGGCGTTCTCGTCTACCCTTCTTCTCCTCAGTCCACTCCCGGCTGCAGGTGTACCAGACTCGGCCGAAGCGAGCGGTTCGGGTGTAGAGGGCAGAACGGGCGGCGTCGCGGATTTGTTGTTGCTGTAGAGCGGGCGGAGGTTGACGACGAGGTAGAGGATGGAGAAGAGGAGGAGGAGGGGGACGAGCATGTTCCCTGTTCCTTGCGGGGCCGTGGGGTTATAGGACGGGAGAGAGGGCGATCCCAGGATGTCGGCTACGTAGCGCGGCATCGCTCGTGACGCGTTTTTCGCTGCGAAGGGGGTGATGGGGGTGAAGAGTTGGTGGAGTTGAGCGAGGATGGAGGGGGGATCGCCGATCCTCGCTGCTTGGTCGCTGGAACGCAGGACGAAAGTCCAGGCACCGGGGTTTCAGACTGTTCCTTCAGCACTTCTCCCTCGAACCACGTCGGGCGCGAGCAAGCTCAAGCAGCAGTGAAATCCCAACAGAAATCCCTCCAAGCTCCTCCAACCTCGAATGATAGGAGCGAGTAGTCAAGCAGAATGCGAGTAGAGAGTGTCTGCGAGTCCGCTGACCGGGGTTGGGTTTTGGGGGTTGCGGCGGGCACGAGCAAAGGGTCGGCGGGCACGGGCGCAGGGGAAGGGGACGGCAGGCGGTCAGCCACGTGCCGGTGCGCGTGATTATAGCGGAGGCACTTTCGGAGCCGAGCTGCTGATGCCGTGCCTCTTGCGGTAGCTCTGACTCGTTCGACGACGACGACGACGAAGTTGTACAGTTGTTGACTGCGAGCAGAGTGCTGCTATGCAGCTCTGGACAAAAGGGCGAAAGCAAGGACGTTTAATTGTAGGCTTGTATCGTCTGGGTAGCCGCTCGACGACTTTGGCGTTACGCCATCCCCCTACATACGCCCAGCCTCCCACCCGCGCTAAACATCAATTCTTGGGCGCCAGGGGTAAATCGATAGCGAACAACAAGGTCATCACCCACCGTCCCTGCTCTCACTCTCTGTCCTACGATGTGGAGAACTTATCGGCGAAATGCATTTGTGGAGAAACAAATCGGACCGAGCAGCCCGCAACGACATTTCACAGTCGCGGCTCGCAGGCTCGGCTTACAAGTAGTTCCTCCTTCAGTTCTGCGTCGCTCATCTTCCTGCTTCGAGGGACTTCGCTCTCGCAGCTTCGTATTTCGACCTGCGGAAGCAGTCCCTTTTTTGGCAGAGCAATATTGCCGGTACTTGGGGATACTTTCACTCAGAATGCGGAGGAAGACTACCAACGCACCACTGGCAGCTTACTTTTCTCCGATTCAGCAAAATGTTGCCCATTCCGGCATTGCCCAAAGTGACAGAGCCAGTCTCAACTCCTGTTGTCCATATTCAAGCCCACCCGGCCCAGCAGGACTAGTACTAGTACTCTCATCACCGTATAGTTATGTACAGTACTCAATATCACCGACCAATCGACTCCATTAAGCCAAGCCCAACCGGAATCAATCGGAAAAGCACGTACTAGTGCACGGCATCAATCACCTCGCTCTGGCTGAGTAAGCCACTCCCACATCGTAATCCATCCCACGCTCTCATGCTCTTCATCCCTTCTCCGGAACTTTTTCGTCCGGCTTCTTCCTCCGGCAACCTTCTGGCGGGATTACGCAAGCAGCACGGCAACTTTTCTTCCCGCCTCACGCCCGATGGGCTGGCCCAGATCAGATCAGATCGGGCTCTGAGAAATGAGATCGTGGACTTTTTGCGTGACATAGACGCGCGTGAATGGATGTGGGCGGCGGGCGCTCGACTAAGCTTGCTTACTCCTTCTTGTTGGACCTACCCTGAGGGGCCGGAGGGGAGTTCCACGCTTTGGATGGTGGGATGGGGGGCATGGATCAGCGCGTTAGGATGAAGAAAGGGGCAGGAGAAAGCCCTCTGTGGAGAGGCTGGGCCGTGGGCTTGTAAGAGCGTGAGAGTGTGGAAGTGAAGCGCCAAACGAAAGAGAGCTGCTCGAAGCGTAGGACGAAAAGTCGCGCTTACATCCTGCAGCTGTAAGCTAGCGTCTCGTAAGCGCCCACAAACAGACCAAAATAACGAGTCGCGGCTGACGCACGACCGCGCGGTTGCCTCTCTGCTCTGCCGGTGTTCCTATCAAGCACCGCAACTCGGTCCTCCGGTACCTCCCGCCGTGCTCGTCATAGGCCAACCTACACCGCCGGCATCCTCATCTCCGAAGCAACTTTTGGCCGGTAAGACTTGAGTAGTCTTGCGAGCGATGCTGGGCGGGGACGACATCATCGTTCACACGCACAGAGTCTGCACGCGTCACGCCGGCCTCAGAGAAGAGGCGGAGTGAGTCCGCGGCTGTGTATTCCGTTGCTGTGAGATGAGGTCGCACGGGTAGGAAACGATTCCCGATCGGTCCACGCAGCTGATGTAAACCGCTGACTCCGCGTCTTCCCGTCCTTCTCTCGCTCGCTCACCTGCTTCCTCCTCGCCTTCTCAGCCGTGATGAGCGAGGCTTCTTATTCGAGAATGACATGGACAGATGGTGGGATGCTGGGATGGTGTATATAAGCGTAGGAATGGATGGGCGCTCGTGGGCTCGTCTTCGTTGGTCGCCCCCCCGCTCGTGTACTCGTCGTCTCCGCCGTCCTCCCCCATCATTAATTCTCCCCCTCCCCCTCCTTCAACTAATATAGCCCTTTCTCCCCCTGGTGTGGATATCGAGTGACCGGAGCCAGCCATGCCATTCGTCACCGTCCCCTCCCCCTCCCCCCGCGCCCCTCCAGCCCTGAAGCTCTCCCCGCTCCACGCCGCCGTCCTATCCAAACACCCCTCCCCCCTCCCCTCCCCCTCGGCGCTCACAGCCCCCCTCACCCAAATACAAACCCAAACCCAGCAGCTCCCCGGCCTCACCCGTCCACGCCGGCCGAGAGCTGTAAAGAGGTTTGAGGACCCGTATGGCACCACGCTTCGAAAGCTGTGGTTGTTGTTCGAGACGAGCTTTGGGCTGAGCGTGTTGGAGCCTTGGGAGAAAGCGGTCTTTTGGACTTTCCTGGTGGTGTTGTTCGCGTTCATGTTGTGTACGTCCCTCTCCTTCTCCCCCTCCCCCTCCCGTCCTCCTTCCCCTTCCCTCCTTCCTTTCTCCCACCCTGCGCAAAGGAGTGGGAAGGAGAGAGTTGTGGAATTGTATGCTGATACGTTTGTTGTAGTGGGCATCTACCGCCTCCCGGGGAACGTCGTCTTCCTAGCCAGAAGAGCGAGGTTCTATATCCTCGGAGAAGACGTCCATCTCTCTGCTCTCAGGTACTGAGCCACAAACCTCCGAAGCTTCGAAGTGGCGAAGTGCTTCGAGAGCGCGTGCTTCCTGTTTGCGGGCTGAGGGCTTCCGTTTTGGTGCTGGCGGGCGATAAGGGCGAAAGGGGGAGAGGGTGGAACGGCACAGAATGATCTGGTATATGGTGCGCACTCCTTCCGTTTTGGGACTGAGAGGAGATGGGGAAAGCTGACGGGTCGGAGTAGTTGGTTTTTGTAGGAATATAATTCTTTGTTGTATACGACGATCACACTTCACTCGACTCCAACTTCCATCTCACTTCAACTTCCGATCTCATGCTTCATACATCTCAAGTTAATGCTTTCGAAATAACGACGTGCTCTCGCTACGCCCTTTACGTCTCACGTGATCGTTTACAATTGAACTACATACAACCTGTACGATTATGCGCTCAACGAGCCTGGAAATGGAGATGTTAACGAACAACTTCCTCCCTGATGTGCTTGCCTGAACGAGTGCATGCATGCGCACTTCGTGCTGAACAACAAGGATGTATGCGCTGTTCTCAGTGCCGCAACTCTGGCGACTGTTGCCAGCCTGCGTCGGAAGCTCGCCAGCTGGCTGGTATGATCTTGCTTCCTGGAGCTGGCTGAATGGACTCGGACTTTACTGGATGGACTCGATATGGAAAGAGTGACTGGATGAATTGGACAAGTTCTGGGACTGATGCCAGCTCTTGAGGCTCTGGTTGGGAAGTCGGCATCCCGCACTGGCAACAGCTGGCACCAGCCGTGCAGAACGTGCAGAACGTCCTCCTCTCACTGAGGTCCCTCCAGACGGTGAGGCCTCGTCCGCCATCCACCACTTCCCGTACTTGTTCTGTCAATGACCTCCCCGTCCTCATCCGACCCAAACGCCCCGCCCCTCCGGATCGCCATCCTCGGCGGCGGAATAGTCGGCCTAACCCTCTGTGCAGCGCTCCAACATCTCTCCTCCGCCTCACCCTCTCCCCCCTCATCCGACTCGCCCTCCAATACACGGCTCACGTATACGTTATATGAAAGCGCCTCCAAGTTCTCGGAGATCGGGGCGGGGATCATGATAGGCTGGAATGCGCTTCGCGCTCTGGGGAGGCTGGGCTTGGGGGAGGAGTACGAGAGGGTGGCCAGGGGAAGCTGGTTGGAGAATGTCGGTCGGCCGTCGGCGGACCAGGGCCAAGCCGGAGAAGTTGGGGAGGAGGCGGAGGACGGCGACGAGGAGGCGCTGGCTGATGCGGACCAGGTCATCGCGGGTGGGGAGTGGGAGGACGCATCGGCAAGCAAGAGGGGAGTCTTCTTCCAGTACCGATTTGTTGAGGGTCGAAATGGGGGCGAGCCGTTCTGCACCGTATGCCCCCTCCTACCCCCCAGCAGCGGGCACGTTAACCGTGTGGCAGATAACAAGTCCAGGCGGCCAGACCAACACCCACCGCGCCGAGCTGCTCGATTTGTTGCTGAAACATATCCCGCTTGAGAGGGTCAAGTTCCGTAAGACTTTGGTGGGGTACGAGGTGCTCCCCGGCGGGGCGATAGAGCTGCAGTTCGGGGACGGGACAAGGGAGGAATGTGATGTCCTCCTTGGGGCGGATGGGATCAAGTCGACGTGAGCGCTTCTCCGTCTCCCTCATCCTCCCTGGTTGTCAGTCGGTTGGGGGAAGAGAGCTGATGAAGTGGGGTGTAGGATCCGACGGTTGATGTATGCCAAAGCTGGCAGACCGAAAGAGGAGCAGGAACCGCGTTACTCCAGGTCGTATGGGTATCGCTCGCTTGTGCCCACACACCTGATGCTGGGCGCCGTGGGGAGGGAGATAACGGCGACGCCGACGATGTGGCTTGATCATCAGCGTGTGCGTCCTCTCCTCCCTCCTGCTATCAAGTGCTGGCCGCTGACAGCGAGGACGTGAAGCATGTAGTCCATTATCCCGTCGCTGCTGGAAGATGGATCAACGTAGTGGCTTTCCGGAGTGATTACTCCAAAGGCCGGCATCCGGAATGGACTGGAAAGCCGGAATGGGGTAGGAGACGAGCCGCTTGCCTTTTCAGAAGAGGAGCTGACTCTCTCCACTGCTATAGTGGAACATGGGGTCGACGAGAGGGAGATGATGGAGGACTACGAGGGCTGCGGAGAGCAAGTCCGGGCGATCCTTTCCGTGAGCGATCCTTTCCCATCACTCGAGGTGATCGGAGCTGAGAGCGAGTGGTGGTGCGTAGTTGGTGCAGCGGCCATCGAGATGGGCGATGTTTGACGTACCAGACTTGCCGTTCTTTGTCCAGGGGAACGTCGCCATTCTGGGTGACGCAGCGCACGGCATGACGTGAGCCTCTCATCCTTACAGCGCATAGTGTAAGTACTCACAATAGCAGCCCGCACATGGGCAACGGCGCCTCCCAAGGCATCGAAGACGCCCACCTTCTCGCCCACCTGCTCACCCACCCGTCGGTCAACGCCCAGACCGTCTCGGCCGCTCTGAAGGCCTACGAGCTCGTGCGCAAAGAGCGCGTCCAGCGAATTAAGGAGCTTTCATATGAGATTGGACGACTTTGGGAGTTGTCGTCCCCTGTTGGAGAGGATACGGTTGAGTTTGACAGAGTGGCGAAGGGGACAATGAACTGGGTTTGGGATGTTGATGTTGGGAAGCAAGTGCAGAATGCTGTGGGGTGGTTTGAGATGAGCTTGCAGGACAAGTTGTGAAGGCTCGGCCATCGTCGGCTTTGAATACCAAGAGTTTCGTAGCTTGGTAGGCAGGTGTATGTATGCACAGTCGCCATACGCTTGACTGCCTTGGAGGCGGCTGGCGTGTACAAACGCGGTGAAGTTGCGGTGCGCAATATCCGTCAACTCGTCACCTACGTCGGCAGACTCTGCGGTTTTACAATGCGCATCCCATTCGTTCAACGATGCAAACTAGTTATACACGATCAGACTAGAATAGAGTAATAGAAGAAACAACAGGACAAGCACAGGGAAAGGGTATATGACTTCCGCTCCGATCCAATCCATCCGCTCCACCTCCTCCAAGTATTAGGAATTATACGGAAAATAACGTATCACCCAAGCAACAGTCTAGGTAGAAAGACACACCCACAACACAACAAACGATCCCAAACTCACGGGCGGGTATAGGGGGTATATAGTACAAACTCTGATAAGGTGGGGAACGACACTGAGGTCGACGCCCCATCATGAACACCGTGTGGATACTAAGTTCACAGCCCGGATGTGAGCTCGCCCCCACGGTGCGTGGCCTTTCAGGCTTGGACGTCCCCACCAATGGCAAGAGGGACGCCGGCAACGAACAGACCTAGACCGATAAGGGGCCGCTCAACGGTCTCCTGCGGCTCACTTGCGGAAGCAGCGGCCGGCTCGTCGTCCACCACTCGCTGGCGACCGAATAGAAAGTCACGGGCTGCGCCTGGCAGGAGACCAGGGATATCGCCAGACTCTGGGTTGCGAGGGCGGCGGTATACAGCCATGATTTCGTCCGACACGCGGGTGGTCGGCATCATGGTCTGACGACGGGTGTGGGCCTCGACCCAGAGAGGCGGAGCTGGCGAGGCATTCGTCATCGGAACGCCAAACATTCCACCATGGGCGGGGCAGCCAGGCGCCTGGCAGGTCGGCGCGTAGCAGCGGAAGCGACCGGGAATGTGCGACGTCCTGGGCGGATCAGCGGCGAACCTGATAGTCGGCTGGCGAGCAGCACCACGAGGAGGCAGCACTCCAGGTTGCGTGCTCTGATGACGAGCGAGGAGATCGTCAATGCCTGCAGCGACGTGCTGATCGTCCGATAGGCGGTGAGGCACCTCCCAAGCAGGGGCATACCCAGGGAAAGCACGGAACTTGATGGGTTTCATGGGCGGATGAGGGCCGAAGCTGACTGCCGGGCGGCGAGCGTGAGTACGGATATACAGGGGCAGATTATTTTGCCCATCGAGCTTAGAATCCGCAAGAGAGTCGATCGCAACGGTCGATCCAGCAGGATGGATGGATGTGGAAGACACCGGATGGACGACCTCGTCGATCGACCGAGGTAGAATGTGAGGTTCGGGACGAGTCGTCGCATCCACGGAATGGTCAACAGCAGGAGCCTGGGGGCGACCCGTCATGCGGCCCAACACGTCATCATCCAGGTGCAATCCCCGGCGGGTGACGGGGCGAAGAGCGTGGCGATCAGAGCCACGGGTAGCCGGTGGGGAAACAGATGTCGCCGGTTCCATGAGCACATGCTCACGGGACAGGACTTGGTTTTGAAGCTGAAGCTCTGGGAGCGAAGCGGGGTGGTCGGCCGTATGGCCAATAATGCCGTCAGCATCGGCGGAGATGGAATCGCGCGCAACGGGCTGGGTGGTGACGCTTGCCAGTGAAGAGCGATGTTCGACGGGAGGCAAAGGAGCGCTGGGTGGTATCGCGTCAAAAGGTTATCCAAGGATCGATAGGAAGTTAAAAGCGGCGCACCTGGGCTCACAGAATTCACTCGCAGTTATAATCCCATCGTCTGACGTACGTTGGACAGTCGCGACGTGGGTTGAAAGGAGGTTCGATGCCCACGCACGAAATCCGGTCGCGCGGAACGGGCGTTTGAAGATGGCCTTCAAGAACTTAGTTGGTGGCATTTTGGATGATCGGGAGGGCTTATAGCCGTCGAAGATCAGTGATGGAAGCTGAATATATGCACAAATCTCGGTATGCGGCGGGTGCAGTCGAATATATGCGCGAGGTAGGGTGGAACAATAACCCTGACGACGGCGACGATGAGGGAGGCAGATATATGCGGGACCAGCGAACGACGACGTCCAAGTCGAGTATAGGAGACTCGGTCCTAGGAAATGCAGACGCTGGATATTGATGGGTCGGTTATCGACGCGAGACGGGAATATGGAAGACGGTTTAGTAGTTGGGTTGGTCCGCGCGGCGATGGTGGCAGGGCCACTGGTAGCGGAGTTATGACAGTAAGCGATGTCGACTCACGAAGAGTATTCGCCCAGTCGGTGCTGGCTATGAGGCAGACCGATAACGACAGAGTTGGGGTGGTCGGCAGCGATGTTGCGAGCCGATCTCTCTACCGACGATGGCTTGACGGCAGTCTTGGGTCGACGACGGTGAGATTGATAGGATGGCGGTAGGGAGGATGGTGGTATGGGGTGAGGTTTATATGCGCAGCGGCGGGGTTATGAGAGGCGTGGATATGCGCGCAGCGGCGGTGGTATGGATGCGGTGGTTATACGGTGGAGGAAGGAGGGGAGGAGAGGAGAGGGGAGGAGAGAGGAGAGAGGAGAGAGAGAAGGCTATATGCGCGTTGCAAGCAACGAGCAAGGACAAGGAGTCGAGGGAGGGGGAAAACAGAAGCCTCTAGGCGGAGTACGCTCACGCGAGGAAAGGGGGAAGGTGGTGGTTGGGGGTAGAGTTGAGCGGGAGCGGTTCGCAGCCCCCGTTGGGGTTTATATATGCTGGAAAGGTGGCCGTGTAGGCGGCTCCAAATCCACGCGACTGTTCCTACTGTAGGACTTGTCTCTGGCTGGCGAGGTTTGCTGCTTCTGAAGGGAGAGGAAGGTGTGACGATCGGAAGATGTGCGTGATGAGACTTGTCCGGGCCCGCGTCGAGCGACGCGACTCACAGTGGCTAGACGCGACGCGCGCGAGCGAAGTGCAAGACATACCACGGGTGCATACATGCACGCGCACCTTGCGAAGTGAGACGCGCGCGCGCAGCATGGCAGTATACCCGGTCGATAGCGAGAGTTGGCACCTTTATATGCTGGGAGCTTCGTCAAAAGGGAGCATGTGTGCAGTCGCGAGATCGGAAGCAAGGGTACCGAGATGCAGAGAAACCAAGCCAGCTTGGGCCATCCGCAGGAAGAGTTCGAACATGCCGCGAGACAGTGATTCCGCTCTACAGTCACAGACGATCACAGAGGCGAAGACACTTCGATCGCTGTACTAGTAGGCCAGCATCTTAGAGGCCGGAGAGACCCGCCGGGCGCCAGAAGCTTCAGGTGAGAGTACAACCTGGGCAGTCGATCGCAGAGACATCAATCGATCAGACAGCAGGAGGGAAACCATGCACGACCGCCAGAGTCGTGAGAGCAGGTCGACTTTGAACAACGAGCACGGTCTGAAGGGCAGTCCAAAGGGTAGTCCTCCATGGTCATCATGAGACCCGTTGATGTCGGAGGGTAGAGCTCTTGAGGTCAAAGACATGCCGAGCACCAGAAGCATGCTCTATGTCGCCAGAAGGAGAGCGTTCCAGACCAGAGCGCGAGCGAGGGAGAGAGTCGATGATTCAGAGCTCATCGTCGCGTCTCGCAGCGTCCGCGAGTCTAGAGACATCACGTGGTACCATGCCGAGCTACCACAGTTGCGTGGACCGTACAACGCGTCCTGGACTTCTCCGTGCCATGAGAAGCTTGTTGATTCGCTGAAAAGAGAACTGAAGGCCGAGCCACGTAGAGGAAGTACCAAACCAAAAGTAGACAGGCGAGAGAATGGTGGTCGCCACCAAGAATCACCCACGTTGGCTCTTCTTGTTCGTGCAAACGCGCTCAAAAACGGAGTCAAACCGCCAAGAAGCTTTGATCACGTGAGAGAATCGGCGGGAGGAAGACCGAACAACCGAACCTGCCGTACGCCGGCCTCCCGTACCCGGCATCAGAGGTCGCGACCGAGCTCTCAGAACTCCTGCTACAGGCCCGGTACCGCTTGACTTCACTGTAATGCGGCTGCGTAGCTCGGCCCGCGGTCCGAGAATGCTACGGCGGTCAAATGTGGCATACGAGGAGAGATGAAGAACGCCGGATGCCGATGTCCGAAACTTCAATGCGTCGCGCCGACAATTCTCGACTTACCCCGGACTCACCGGCCAATGAGCGTCTGCGACCTTCAAGCGAGGGTGGCATATATGCCGTGAAGTCTACGATACCCCGCTCGCGACCTGCTTGGGCTTCTACCGTCACCGCGCATGGGTATCATCGGGAGGTCAGGCAGTGGACGATAGCACGAGGAAGATGACCTCTCCGGACCAAGCGGCAGTTGACTTGCCATCGCTGCTGCACACACAACAGCCAACGACGGCAGCGGCTTCACCACAGGCCAAGGAGGATAATGACCCGCCCGTCTCACCCATACCACCAGAGTCGTCGACCTCGGAGAAAACGCCTACGCACCCTCCCGACCCAACCTCCGAAGATGCGACCGAAGACGGCGGCGACAAAGACCTCGAAGCGCGCGTCCCTGCCGGGGTACAAGGATCCGCCGCAGTCGATGCCAGACTAGACGGGGCAGAGTGGGAGTACCCAGAGGGTGGGAGAGGCTGGTGGGTCGTCGCGGGTTGTACGATCGTTGCCGGGGGTGCGCTTCCTGTTCCCTAGAAGCCTATGCTATATGCTGATGAGTTAGCCAGTTACGCTTGGATGGGGACTTGCGTGGGGTGTACTACAAGCGTACTATAAGCAGCATGTCTTCCCGGATACACCGACCTCTATCCTGTCCTTCCTTGGCAGTCTGTCAGGAATGGTCATGAACCCCGTTGGCTTCGTAGTGGGGAAGATTGCAGACCGATAGTACGTGAATTTCCAGCGCACGAGATGAGCACTGCTGACCTCGAACGCAGTGGATACCGGTTGTGCATCGTATGTGGCATCTTCGTCGCTTTCCTCGCCATGTTCTGTGCGGCTTTCTCGACGCAGCTGTGGCAGTTCTTCCTCACTCAGGTGAGCCATTAGTCATGCCCACAGCAAGTTATCTTAACGTGTACTTAGGGGGTGCTGCAAGGTCTAGCTGTCGGCTGTATCCAGCCGGTCGTTATGTCAGCTCCTTCTCAGTGGTTCCGCAAGAAGCGAGGATTGACGACCGGCCTGGTCCTAACCGGTGCTTCCTTCGGTTCGTCTCCCCCACCTCCTCGGCTAAGACGACTCGACTGACTCTGTCACAGGCGGCGGCGTAGCTTCGCTCTGCGTCCAGCAGCTGCTCAATCGCATCGGGTTGCGCTACACCCTACTCTTCTACTCCTTCCTGCACCTTCTGCTCATGACATCGGCCGTGTTCATGCTCAAAGACCGCCCACACCCACTCTCAATCCGTTTCACCCGAGCCAAAATCCAGTGGTTCGACTTCTCCCTCTTCCGGGACCCGATCTTCTGGTCCGTAGCCCCAGCAATATTCTTCGCCTCCTTCGGCTACCTCGGGCCCTACTTCTACCTGCAACAATACACCATCTCCCGCTTGCCGGACCTAAACCCATCCCTCTACGCCGTTCCCCTCTCGGTGCTGAACTTCTCAGCCGCGATCGGGAGGAGCACTATCGGCCTCCTAGCGGACAAGATCGGCGTAGTCAACACGTTCATCCTCTCCGTCTTCCTTGCCGGCTTCGCCCAGCTCGTCCTATGGAACCTCGCCACAAGCTTCGGCCTAATAATCCTCTTCGCCATCGTAGTCGGTTTCTTCGGCGCGGCATTCGTGAGCCTCACGAGCGTCCTAGGCGCAAAGCTGTTTGGCGTCAAAGATCTTGCGGCGCTCAGCGGGCTCTTGATCATGTTTATGATGCCGGGCAACGCGGCTGGTACACCTGTGCTCGGAGCGGTGCATTCCGCTACTGGTGGGAACTGGCACGCGATGTTCTCGCTTAGTGGTGCGTGGTGCGTTGCGGGGTCGTGCTGCTTGCTCTATGCGAGATTTAAGAAGGAACCGAGGGTGTTCGCGAGTTACTAGCGGCGCGCAGCCTTCCGGACTTTGTCTTCCCTGGCCCCCCCCTGCACTCGCTAGACGGACGACTACGACACGCTTTCAGTCATTTCACGGCATGTAGCATTGTGCATATGTGTACACTGGACGTATAATCAGATAACAATATATCAAGCTTCTTCCTTGCGCACAACTTTGTCTGAATTCTCGAAGTCGCCGAACATGCGGAGAACGCTCGTCAAACGTGGCTAGACCTGCTAGCCACGCTAAACCATGAAAACGACATCGAGTTCAGATGCGTCACTCGGTCTGGTTCTCCGATGCGCAACAAGCCGCTCTTCGTCCAGCCAGGTCCATTCCGGGTTCAGAGGAAACGGACCAGGAACGCGAATCTCGCGGAAAGGAAGGCAGCACTCGATCTCTCCCTCTTCGAAGGCCGGGTGGATGATCGGCGTCGTCGCAGTGATGATCCTCGATCCTCCTTCGGGCACGATGCCGCCTGACTTTGTCCCGAGTGCTTCCTGCCGACGGGAGGGGAGGATGTTGAAGTCGGCGATGACGTAAGTGTACGGCCTTCGTGGATCGTTCGCGTCGCCCGGGTCGAGTCTTTGAATGACGATCCTGCTCCCATGGACGCTTGGCGGCCCATGCAGGCCGTAGTACATATTCCCGTCCATTGCGAACCAGCGCGTATTGTCCGGTCCCCACCAATCCCACGATATCGGCGCGTCTCCGCTCGGTAATGTAGGATCGGTGAGTACAGCAGGGTCGATGACGACGTTGTAGAAGCCGGACATGGACAGGTCGATGGACACGCGAATGTAGTGCACGCGGGCTTCGAGGGGTAATGTCGATCGCCTGCCGATGGGATTGGAAACGTTTGTGGTGAATGCGAACGTCCGATCATCTCGTATTCGAGGCAGCTCGAGTGATCGCTCCAGCCGGATCGTATCGTCGAAAACGTAGTAGTCGATCGTAGGAGGTCGATGATATCCAGCGCTCGCGATGAATGTGTTAGAGGAGATGAAGTTGAAAGAGGTATAGATCTTGTCAACTCGGAGTTCGGGCAGGCGAACGCCCGTCTTCCAATTCCAGACGTGCAGAACGGTGCCTGCTCCCGTGCTCGGCGCAGCTGCGATGTAATCGCCGCAGATATCGCATGGAACTGGCGCTTCTTCGTAGTACTGAAGACCATGCATGTTGTTAAGAGGTGGTGGTGGATCATGTAGTCCGCAATCGACGGATCCAGCCGCGCTAGGATGCACGAAGCCAGCTATGGTGAAGCAGTCAGCCCGGACGTTAAGCCCCCTACACTTCGTCAGACGTAATGAGCTCCATCCAGTTAGAGTGCTTACTCATGGCCAGTGATCAAAAGCAGTAAGTCCTGGTCGGGATCTGCGAGAGCAGCCTTCACCTCAACCGCGTCAAGGGGAAGGGGGTACCGTGTTGTGGTCGAAGCAGTGCCGACATTTAGGGGCACGACGTCGTAATGGGACCGCCCTGCTTCCACGTATATTCCTTTGCGATAGCTGATCATAGGCTTCTCGAGAGCCGGCTTGGGAAGTGAGACGGTCTCTTTCCGCTTGCCTTCGAATTTGGCCCATCGCAGAGTATGTTCCCGCAAGAAAGTCTCCAGTTCAGGGATCGTACACGGCAGAGACTGAGGACGGATGATGTAGTTCTCCGCATACGCCGAGAGCAGGAACTGCAGTCGTAGAGAATCCCGTATGAGAGAATGCACGCGTCGACATGTCTGCCGCCGGTAAGAGGGTCAACCAAGTTAGGCGCCAGGACGACTCACTTCCGAGATTGTCAGGAGATCTTGGATAGGCAGGCCCGAAAGGATGTAGAGCAGAACGTCGTCATTGAGGTCATTGAATTGGACCATTGTACTATAAATAGTGGTTTCGAGGTAGACAGATCAGAAGTATGCACAATACCGAGGCAACAGAGCATATGAGAACAGTGTGAGGTGGCATTAGCAGCCAGCGAAGCAGTCGTCCTTCCCCGCAGTCTGACACTGCCACGAGAAGCACAATCCGAGACCCTCCCACCAAATCCGAACCCGTGACACGCGACTTTCATAAATAGTTAGCGACCAAATCAGGAAGTTAATTGTTGCCGCCCGTTGGCACGGCATGGCCTAAGCTCAAACTCAGTGCCACTCGTCAAAAGGCTTGATGAACGCGAAACACACCTTCGGCACCTTGGCCCTTCAGCCTGACCAGCTCCTGCTGAACCTCCGCCCAAATTAGGGCCCTATAGCCCATCCCGTTATGATACAGCTTCACATTCGGCAGCACGGCATGCAGGAACTGAGCGACGGATTCAGCGTCTTCGATCTCGGCTCTGCCCACGGATAACGTCAACGAATTGAGGCTGGTGGGTAGCAGCGAGCGGTGACGATAATGGACAGCAGCGGTGAGGGAAGTCAGGGAGAATTTCTCCAACAGACGGCAGCGCTCCACGAAGGGCACGATGCAGTTGAGAGTCAGCGCGTCCTCCTGCAAGAGTCCACCTTGAGTCAGGACAATGGGGACGCCAGCACGGCGTGGAGGTCTACGTGGTGGTGTCCAGGTGATGGAGAAGGTTCGCAAGTCTGGCCAGGCATCAGCCATGCGTTCGAGGTCGTCATCCCTTAAATCAAGAGTGATGGTTGGCGATTGCAGCTTGAAAGTGAAATCTTGAACGCAGTTGGTGTCGCAAAGAACCGAAAGAAGTGTCGGATACAGAGATAGCGGGCGCTGTCGATATTCGCTGGACTTGTCCTTAATGGTGATTGAGACTGTCTTCATGTATCTCCCCACAGCTCGGAGCGCGTGCGAAAGCTCTTCGACAGGTATGAACGATTGCTCTTCGATATAGACTTGGAGCACGAGGTTGCTCAGATTGCATTCGGCGAGAGATAAGAGAATGGTGGCCTCCTCGATGCTGCAATCGGTCATGACGAGGTTTCGAAGACCTTTGAACGTCTGTTCCTCGACCGTGATAAGTTGTAGAGGGCGGCTATCGGATGGTTTGTCTTCGATGATGAGGTATTGAAGGCGAGGCGCAAACGATAAGGAGCGCATAGTTTCTGGTCCAGCGATCGATGTATTGGCTTTGAAGTGAAGAAGGTCGGGGTTGGAGTCAATGAGGATGGCGAGACTGGCATCGAGCATTTCGGATTCTGGAACGGCCGTCCCGATGATCTCGAGGTCCTGCAGATGCTGGCACTTCATGGAGACGTGGTCCAGGAACTGAGCAAGATGTAGGTCCCAATCTCCTTGCGCATGGCTGGGATCGCCGTACGTAATGGAGAGACGGAATAGGCCTTCAGTGACGAAGTGTCGAACTTGACTTTGCATTAGATGCGGTAATCCAGTGACGTTGGCCTTCAATGTCGCCAGATTGGGCAAGATGATGGTGGGACCAAGCTTGGGATCTCTATTGACCGATCGTCGTTCGAGAAGGGTGTAGACCACCGCAGTCCAATATTGATTCAGGTTGACCTCGAGGTCGGCATGCCGAACTAGTTGGACATACTTCTTGAGCCTTGGGCATTCTTTGGGAATGGGTGCTCGCCCTTCCACATGAGAGTAGATATTGCCGAGATTTGCGAGCCTCCGTAGTTCTATGAATGTTGCCGAAGCCCACAGTCTCTGGAGGGCGGGTTCCTCGAGAGTCTTGCATGTTCGGGCAAGACGCGCAAGATCGCCTTGTTCGAGGTTGTCAAAGATGAGGTTCTGGATATCCCGGATGAGTAGAGCTCGGTGCATACCGCCGTCGAGGACGCAGGGAGGGGGAAGGACGACGGGGGAACGTCCGGGGGGGATGCAGGGCTAATATGTGAAAAGGGCATCTTCGTATCGATGGAATGGAGCGGCACGGTGCTGGCAGGAAGCAAGAGAAGACATTCCGCCGGAAGCGGTGGGAAGGTTTGGATGTATTGTTGGGAGGCGGCAGAGCCACGTGAGACGCACGTTTTCCTCGCTTGTCAACGCTCTTCTGAAAGGGCTCCGCACAGCCCACCCTTTATCAGGTCGAGGGGTTGATCATCACAGGCGGATCGGGCGACAAAGGAGCGGCGATGGTAGAAGATAATAGACAACAAAGAACAGTCCACTGCGCAACAGCTGGCAACAAGTGCCGTCATTGTCTCTCGGTATTCATTTCTAGTTCTACAACCGCCTGCCGCGCGGGCCCCGCACATCATCGCTTGGCCCTCAGATATGCAGCATACCTCTAAATAAGGGAAATCGAAGCAAATTCTCCATCTCGTCACATCTGGTTCCTTCCTATCGAATCCATCCCCATCTTATCCTTCGGCCATCTAATCCCTAACCGGATCAGCTCGCGCCTCGACCTCAACCCCCTTCTTTTCCTCGTCCTCGATAGAACCTCCCGTCCGGCTATACGGTTCATACAGCTCGTTCTTCTCGAGATCCGCGGCGTCATACGCCAGGCGCGGATCAACGATCCTGTCGCCGATTTCGAGCCATTTCCCAGTTGGGCTGGTCGCGGGTACGGGGAAGAACTTGGAGAGGAGGTAGTACGTCGAGCTCGCAACGATGAAGCCGGCGAAGAAGTTGACGTTGTAGATGTACTGTGCGCCAATGGGAACTTTATCCCCCACGGCACCCGCGAATCCAACGACGTTGATGACGATGCCTGCGATGTATGCGGCATAGGCACGCCAGTTGACGCCAAGGGTGTAGTAGTACGGTCCGTCCTTGTGTGCCGAGTACAGATCGAGCACTTGTAGATATCCCTTCCGCACGAAATAGTAGTCACTGATGAGAACGCCGGCAATGGACGACAGGAAGACCGAGTAAGACGAAAGGTAAGTCGTAAAGTTGTTGCTTGAGCTCAGGAGGTTCCACGGGCACATAGCGAGCCCAACGATAGCGCAAACATATCCTCCACGCCGGATGTTCAGGTATCGCGGCAGGAGAGCGGTCATGTCCGTTCCTGCTGAGACAGAGTTCGCTGCGATGTTCGTTCCGAGCTGTGCGAGCGCGAATGCGAACGCGATGCAGAAGACGCCGAACCGCGCGCCGGAGTTGGCGCCGTCCAGGAAGTTGCCGAGCAGGTCGAGCGGGGACCAGATCGTCTGGTTGTAGATCACAGTAGAGGAGGAGGATACGATAATCCCGATGAATGAAGTGATGGCGAACCCAGTCGGGATGGTGATGAGCTGAGACCAGAGCTGATCCCTCGGCTTCGTTGCGAACCGAGCGAAATCGGGGTCGTTCACGATCAGCGTCGCGAAGTTGGCGATGGAGGACATGATCCCGTTGACCATGGCCCACCCGAGTGCGGAGCCGTGGATGGTGTTGCTCTGACGGACGATGGGGCCAATACCGTGTGCTTTCACGATGGCCCAGATGAAGAAGGCGATGCCGGCGGTCGGGACGACATAGGCCTTGACGGTGAAGAGATGGCGGATCTTGTGGACTGGGAACCAGATGGCCGGGAGGGAAAGCAGCCAGAAGAGGAAGAAGGACACGTAGTCCCGGGTATTGATTCCAGCTGATGCGGGCATGGAGTTGGGTAGAGTCTCGAAGCTGCATATACACGTCAGCGTTGTTCAGCGACAATGAGAGGAGGCCGACGCACCTGCTCCAGATAGACCGGATCATCAAGTAGACGCATGTCCCACCAATCGCGCTCTGTACACCATACCAGATGCAGGCCATGGCAGCACGGTTAAACACCGGCCAGAGCGCGCCCCATACACCAAACGAAGATCGTGACACGACCGGGAAACCAATATGGTACGTCGCGCCAATCCGACCGGTCAGGGTGATGAAGACAGCAGCGATGGTATAGCCAATCCAGACACTATCGTCAATGATGAGCTTCGGGACTTCCATCAGAGTGATGGCGGACGCACCATATCCATGATTGCCACCATGACAGACCAGCAGTGATCATGCTAGACGAGATCATCCATGTGTTCTGGATCACTAACGTCAGGCTAGCCCATTCGACGCTACTGGGCAGGGCTCACGATATTGAACGAGTCCGCAATCCAGAAGCAGACGAAGTTCCATGGCCCCCATTGTCGCCTTGCAGGCTCAACAGGCTTGAGGTCGTCGTTCGTGAGCAGGAGCTGGGCGGAGGTGAGGCCGGGCTCGTGGTCGGCCTCAAGCTTGCGTAGGAAGTCTTTGAAGCCCATTGTCGTCGTTCTGGACGAAGTTGAAGGAGTCAATTGGGAGTACTTGTACGCTCTGATGGGCAGCTCAGAGGGGGGAATTAGCGAGATGCGCGGCGGTCGGAGTCGGGAGGGAGCGTTCAATTCGTGCACACGACCCTTTGTCGCACTGTTAACCGGTCCACCATTTATACATTCCTCGCCTCGTATCCTTGCTCATCCCCGACAAAGACGTCTCGTTGTTATCTACAATGCATGCTGTGACGAGAAGCCCAACCAAGAAAGGCAAGTACAAATTTTGTGTGGAGCTTCTAGCCTGGACAGCTGGAGCCAGTGAGGAGCGCCCATTCGCGCTGCTATCGATAACGAAAACCTGTGGGCGCCTAGCGCGGACAGACCCTTATGCAGCCACACGGTTGCATCATTGCGGTTTGACCCCTACCAGCCAATCAGCTGCTGTATCACCTGTGGCGTAAGCGCTCCTCCTGCCAAGTACCTAGATTGGCCGGGGAAGAGAGATAGAAGCACAACGAGAGGTCTCGATGCTGATGAACTGACGAAATTGCTTCCCCGCAATGGTAGTAAAAGTCTGACATTTGATCAACTTGAGCTCTACCAATAACAGCACGAGACGACCGAGGACGTTCTTATCATCGGCCTGAAACTAGTATGAGGTACTATCTGTGGCATACAGTAACTTCAAATTGACGTTAGCCCAGTACGACGCAGATACTTGTCTGCGAGCGGCGTTTCGGGGTTCTCGAGCTCCGACTACCAAGAATGATATGCTGCCCATTGTGGAGATGCATCCATTGATAACAAGGCTCGGATTCGACCGAGTATAATGACCGACAGTTGTCCTTATGTACCGTGCAGCTTGCTGTAGGGTCAGTGACAGTCGCATCATCTACGATTTTGCGGAGGCACAGACCCCTCGACGTTTTTCTTGTGCTTGCCAAGCAGTGCGTTCTGCATCGTCGGGGATGTTCTTCCTGCCCCCAGCGAATTAGCGTTAAATATCGCACAAGTTTGGGAGGAAACTTCGCGCCTACATCTTCACAGTACATAAGCAACGGAAATGATAATTCCCGTTTCCTTTTCGCGAGTATGGCGGGGATAACCTGTCACGGGCCGAAGAGAACGATCCTGCAATGCGAACGAACCATGCTTCCTGCTCAAGCATACCGTGGTGTTAGAGGATCTGGGTTAGTCTGAGAAACAGCAAGGGGTTGTTTCCAGCCATCCCACGCTCCTCAACGGCAAGCTGTGCAGAGAGCAAAGTAGGATGGCATGCCATGATCAGGTCAGAGATAGCGGGAAGCTGGAGCAAGATGAAGGTGTCGTCCAGACGAATGGTGCTCTCAAGTTGGACGGAAGGCGATGGCCCAGATGCATTGTGTAACGGTTGTGGTATAGCTTGCTGCGGAACCAGGAGTATACGACATGGCTCGCTGGAGATTATGTGCGGTACGACAGGGGGCCTTTCCCTCGTTTATAGCCATTGGTGTAGGAAGGAAAAGTGGCGAAGCGCAGGAGAGGGTTGGGGAAGATAATGGGCGTAGGAGGTCAAGCCGTACCGGCTCTTGAAGGTAGGAAAGACGCGACTTTATATGAGTTCGAGGACCATGCCATGCGGATGAGACGAGACCATTCCCTCTGTTGCCTGCCTTCTTGTGAAGCCGCCTAACCTTCCGCCTAGGATGTTGGGGACAAAGGGGAACGTGTTGGTTTGCGGCGTTTAGCGGGGATTGGGATCAGAAATGACAGCGCCAAATGAGCAGCGAGGTCGTCATCGTTTGAATGAGGGCTAGAACGCGAAGTCCTCTTTTCTCGCTGAGCCGTGTGCGCGTTGCGTCGACCGACGCTGCATCGAACAGCACGGGCTAGACAGCTTGGGCTGAGACAAGGACTTCAGTGCGGTCTTGTCGCCAACAGGCACCGGAGCAAGAGCATTTGGAGCCTTGGAATGTCAAGTGTGCCTTGTATCCAGGGCCAAGAGCGCTGACAGAAACCTTGGCGCCAGACAAAATACAGCTTTTGACAGCCGCCTCCTCGGGCTGGCGAGACGTTGATGTTGGTAGAGTGAATCAAAGGTCGCAGGATGGTCGGTTTGCTCCCGCAAAAGCATCTCGCAAGAGCATTCTCCCGTCATTTGAAGAACCCTACCCAGCGTGACGCCATAAGTTACATAGAATTCGGTGCATTTATCAGCTTGCTTCGGAACCTCCGTCCACCTGTTCAACCCTCTACAATGGACACGTCACCTCACTCAATACAAGCTGACCCTTTTCATATCGGAACTGTCCTCGAGCTCCGACCGCAAACTCGGTCAATTCAAGTGCTTGACCGACCGAATCCAGCTCACGTGTCCTTAACGCGTTATGCAGTCCGCTCCGCCCAGCCTAAGCGCCAAACCGTCCTTCTTTGGCATCATGGTTCTGACTGAATGGGGACAAAGAGTGCTTCTTCGCTCTGTACTGTATTCGGTGACCGCCGGCCCAATCCGGTCCGGCGACTTGCTGGCAGGGTTATTCCCCACGGGGTGCGCCCCCGCTGCCCCGCACTCGTGTTTACTCCCCCGCAACTACTCCTTCGACTGCGTGCGGCCTGTTCCTGACCGCGACAGTCAAAGAACCACGGTCGCGTCGCCTCTGCCTTCTCCTTATCTCAACTTGCTCGCCGTTTGAGTTTTGCTGCACGACCATGGCTGAGCAACCGTCTGCCAACCACTCTGTAGTGGACGAGAAGGAAGCCGCGGCGCACCACGAACACGCCGCGCATCATGCGCATATCGACGCGGAAAAGCTCAAGCATGCCGATCTTGCAGCCCAAATTCTGGGTGACAAGGAGGTTATCGTCACGCCTGAAGACGTAAGCGCGCTTCCAAGCCTCGTCACCCTTCTAGAACTGACGGAATGTTTTGCAGAACAAGCGCATCCTGTTCAAGACGGACTGCGTCATCCTAGTTATTCTCGTCTGGGTGTACTTCCTGCAGATTCTGGACAAGTCCGTCCTAGGCTACTCGGCCGTTTTCGGCCTGCAAACCGATACCGTAAGTCGCGTTCTTCTCCCGTCCTGAAAGCTGTTTTGCTGACTCCCCGCTGCAGCACCTAGTCGGTTCGCAATACTCCCTCATCGGCTCCGTCGGCTACTTCGGGCAAATCGGCATCCTCCCAGTGATGACCTACATCCTCGTCCGCGTCCGGCCTCGTATCCTGATGCCTCTGCTCGTCTTCTGCTGGGGCGCGAGCCTTACTGGCATGGCTGGCGCACATGATTATGGCGGATTGATCGCGACTCGGTTCTTGCTTGGCTTGTTCGAGGCTGGGTGTTTGCCGTTGTTTACGCTTATTACGATGAGCTGGTATCGGAGGGCGGAGCAGCCTATGCGGGTTGCGGCGTTCTACGGGACCAACGGGGCTTCGTAGGTCTCTTCCTCTGACCTTCCATGGGCAGCTCATTGAACGTTTGTAGGACGATCATCGGCTCTGCGCTCGCCTTCGGCCTGGGCCACATCAAAAGCCCCGTCCTTCACTCCTACCAAATCATATTCCTCTTCTTCGGCCTCCTCACCGTCGTCAGTGCCTTCCCAATCCTCTGGAAACTCGACAACAGCATCGGCGAAGCGCGTTTCCTATCCGAAGAAGACAGGCTGAAGGGGATCGAGCGCCTGCGCGCGAATAACCAGGGAACGGGCACGACGGAGTTTAAGTGGCGCCAGGCTGTTGAGTGCTTGTTGGAGCCGAAGATGTATCTGTTCTTCTGCATGACGTTCTTGTTGAATGTCGCTGCGGCTGTTACGAATACTTTCGGTATGATGCACTTCTCCTTCGGCTTTTGGAGGTTGAGCTGACGATGAATGCCGCGTGCAGGCCCGCTGATCATCAATGGCCTTGGGTACGATCCCTACATCTCCTCCCTGCTCAACATGCCGTTCGGCGCCGTCCAGCTCATAACGATCTTCTTCTCCGCTTGGGCGGCGTACAACTTCAAGTACAAGGGGTACATCCTGATCGGTATCTGTCTGCCCGTCATCGCAGGTTGCGGTATGCTCTGTACGTCAGTTTCTCCTCTCCTTGGCCAACCGGCTGATTCGCCGTAACAGACGGCCTGGGTCGCACTGCGAATCTGAACGGCGTCCTGCTGTTCGCATACTATCTCCTTGGGTTCGTGTTCGGCGGCAACCCACTCATCTTGGCTTGGATGATGGCCAACGTCGCTGGTCATACCAAGAAATCGACAATGATGATCTGCTGTAAGCCCCTACCTTTCCACCATGCCTTAGAGTGCTTAAGATGCAATTCAGACCAGATCGCGTCTTCCGTCGGGAATGTTGTCGGCCCGCTGATGTTCAACAGCGCTGACAAGCCGTACTACAAGAACGGCCTGAAGGGGACAATGTCATGCTTCTGTATCCTCCTCGGGATCTACGTGTACGTTCCTTCTCTTTCTCTCCTTCTGCCCCTTCTGCCCCTTCTTCCGCTTCTGCTTTTCCTGCTCTCGGCCCGATCGCTGATCGGCTCCTCCCGCAGACTGCAGATCCTCAACCTCATGTACCTCAACAAGCAAAAAGAGAAACAACGCATCGCTAATGGCAAGCCTGGAAAACTGAGAGATCTGAGTATGATGAAGCATTTTGAGCAGGCGAATGATCAGACGCTTGCGGGTGAGGAGGCGGGGACGACTCATGCGCATTTGGGCGATATCGCGTTCTTGGATTTGACTGACAGTAAGCTATTTTCTCCATCGTCCCGTGAAGGGTTGCTGATAATTGGTTCAGAGGAGAACGACGAGTTCGTGTACGTCTTGTAAGGAGAATCGAGCGGTCAGATTGTGCCTTGTGCCTAGTACCGATAGCAGGAATCAGTGGGCGGAATAGCTATAAATGTAACTTATGACCATGATCATTGGAACCGAGGAATAACGCCTCCAAAACCCCCATATCGACGCGTCTCTTACCCGAAAAGGCTATGGGCGCCAAGTGACGCGCGCGCATCATACGCCTCCGCGTGTGCGCAGACCCTGTTCCCAGCCTTCTCCCAATCCTCGCAGTCGTACGCAGTTGAGGCTGCACAGTTACACCATCAGTCCATTGTATATCGTCTGATATCGACCTATCTGTATCTTATATCTACTGTCTTGAGCTGCTGTTGTACGAGGATCATCTGCGTCGGCAGTTGAGGTCGGATACTCGACCGACGATGTGGCCCACCTGGGGCGGCTCTGGCTCCTCCCTCGACCCGATCCTTCTCATCCTATGCGGTCTCTCAACGCTCCTAGCGACAGCCGTAGGAGCGGCGAGTATCTACTACCAGCTGAAGAACTACCGCAAGCCGCACTTACAACGGTGAGCCTGCCGTGTCCCTCAATGTGAGATGAGCAGGAACTGACGCGATGGGATGGATAGGCAGGTGATAAGGATCATGATTATGGTGCCCCTATATGCCATCTCCAGTCTCATCTCGCTCTTCTCGCTCGAAGCGGCCTTCTTCATCGATGCGATTAGGGATATATATGAGGTGCGCTCCTTCCCCTGTCGCTGTATTACAAGTGACTGATATAGACGTATGAAGGCATATGTCATCTACTGTTTCTTCCACCTGCTATTGGCATATCTGGGCGGCGATCGTGCGCTGTTGATTATGCTGCATGGGAGACCACCGAAGGAGTATCTTCCACCGGTGAATATCTTCAAGCGCGAATGCGACGTCAGCGATCCGTTCGTGTTCTTGGGTTTGAGGAGAGGCATCTTCCGTGCGTCACCTATCACCCCCTTCTCATGAATTGTCGCTGATAGTGCGGCAGAGTATGTGCAAGTCAAGCCGATACTTGCTATCGCCACTATGATCCTTAAGGCTACGAACAAGTACCACGAAGGCACATTCAAGCCTAACGATGGATATCTGTATATCTCCGTGATATACAACACCTCCATCTGCGTCAGCTTGTACTGTCTGGCCATGTTCTGGAAGGTCGTCTACGACGATATCCAGCCATTTCGGTGCGTAAAGCCGGCAATGATCCTCAAGCCGTATGCTGACCGCGATGTAGTCCCGTCCCGAAGTTCCTCTGCGTCAAAGGAATCCTCTTCTTCTCCTTCTGGCAATCCATCTTCATCTCCATCCTCGCTGCCTCCGGAGCAATCTCCCACCTCGGCCCCTACACAGACGAAGAACACATCTCCCGCGGGATAAACGACATGCTGATCTGCTTCGAGATGCCCTTCTTCGCCTTCGCCCACTGGTACGCGTTCAACTACCACGACTATATCGATTCCTCCGTCCGGCTCGCAGCGAGGATGCCGTTCATGTATGCGTTCAGGGACGCGTTTGGCGTTAAGGACGTGGTGGAGGATGCGAAGGCTACTATGGAGGGCGGGGTGAGCTACCGGTACTACGAGCCGGCAGAAGGGGGGCTGCATCAAGGTTCCGGGCGGGAGAGGAGGATTCGGGCAGGGTTGCGATATGCCCAAGGGGGGAAGAAGAAGTACTGGCTTCCTCTCCCCCGAAACGAGGGTACGATCACCACCGGCCCGATCAACGCGATCAACAAACGCTGGGAAGAGCGCGAACACGAGGCCGAGGCCTATGCCCCGTTAATGGCAGAACAAGAAGCCCGCGTAGTGCACGGGGAGAACGGCGAGCTCGTACTCGAAGACGAGCTCTACGCAGAGGACGAATTTGACAGGACCTCACTGGACTTCGACCTCCCTTCTCGGCCAGAAGAACAGGATCAGGAGCTTTTGTACGCCAAGTCCCGTTTACTGGAGTTTGGGGACGGGAACTATCCGGTGATTGACTGCTCGGACGAGGCGGCGAAGCGGTGGATGAGGGAGGTGGAGGAGGGGATTGTTAGTGGGCGGATGAGCGCCGTCGGGAGGGGGATTCACGAGAGAGTGAGGCTGCTGAGCGAGCCTGGTGCTGGGGTTGCAGCGGGCGTACCGGGGTACGGCACTGTCCCGCCCGGTACCAATGGTCCACCAGGCCACGGCCACGAAGGCGGCGGAGGACCAGGAACACTGGAGCGAAGCCAGTCGACCGATGGCCAGCCAGGCAAGAAGGGCAAGGGCAAACAAGCAGAAGAACGAACGAGCATATACGGCGCCTGGGCCGAGTCTGCCCCTCCCATTATCCACGCCCCTCAACCTATCCCGCCTATCCCGCCACGCGACCCTACCGACCAGTCTCGCTCCCAGTCCCGATCTACGAACCGCTCGCAGGAGCCTACCGGGCGGGCGGTGGTCGATCTCGCACCTCCTCCGCCAGACTTGGAGATAGACGGCGTCCGCCTTCACTTGGCTCGCAAGAAACCCTCTAATACCCGGACGGGGAGCACGACCAACCTGAACCTGAACCTCTCACCACCGCAAGTAGAGCCCGTGCGCCGTTCCCCCGCTCCAAGCAGGTCAAGTAGCAGCCGCCAAGCGAGTCGCGCGCATACACCAGCACTCTCGCCCGCTCCCCCGCAGGGAGGAAAACCGTTGCCGCCTGATGCGGTCGACCTCCTTATAGAAGACCCCCATTCTCCGGACGCCCCACCAGCTATCAGGCAGCACTCCGAAGCGCGCGCGATCTATAGGCGGGGCGTACCCGGCGAGGAGGGCAAAGAGGTCTTAGTGGAGCAGCGGGAGGGAGGGGAAGTGAAGGTCGAGGTTGGGCGGCTTGATGATGATTCCGCTGAAGAAGGGGGGAGGGGGGGGAGGATCAGGGCTGAGGTCGTGCCGAATGAGCCGCCGAGGGGCCAGGTGAGCGTTTTGGTGGAGAGGTACGACGTGGGTGAGCTGGATAACCCTTGGGCTTGAGCCCGCTCGGCATGTTGTCGTGCCCGCTACAGTTGTCTACGTCATATACCCCTGGAGAAGTTGTGGCGGTTCTGGTTTTGGGTTTTCGGCTTTTGGTTTGTGCTTTGCGTTTTGGGGCAAGGGTAGATGTAGCTATAATTTATGTGTTTTTCTTAACGGTCAACTCAGGTTCTTCACTTTGTTCTAGGCGGTACATCTTTCTACTCTTCCTCTCTCCACTCCACAATTTGCTTGAGTGGGCGCTCGAGAGCCGCTCAGACATGCGCCAGAACAGCGTCGATCCCCGTCTCCTCCAGACTTCCGGGCTTCGTATCGACCTACCGTGCCCAGTCAATATTGCTCGCGGCATAGAAAAATAGATCGACTCACCCCAATATACTTGACCTTCAAATCATCCAAAACCAACGCATACCTCTTCGTCCGCCTCCCCATCCCCCTCTCCGTCAAGTCCAAGTCCAACCCCAACTGCGCACTCCACTTGGCGTCCGGGTCGGACAGCATCAGGATCTCGTCTTTGATGCCTTGGGAGCGGCCCCAGCCGGACATTACGAATTGGTCGTTGGCTGCTAGGAATGCTATTACGTCTACTCCGCGGGATTTGAGCTCGCGGGAGCGGGCGACGTAGGGGGGGAGGTGGTTGGCGTGGCAGGTTGGCTGGGGTGGGCCGGTCAGTTTATGGCATCTTGCGAGAATAGGCAAAGCAGGAGGAAGGCGTCGGAAAGGGGGAGTGGCTAAAGCAGCGAGCGCAGGGGAAAGGAAGGCGAAGGGGGAATGCAAGTAGGGGGAGATGATGGTGGTGGAACGGGTGTACGCACCGTGAACGCCCCAGGCACAGCGACCAGCACGACTTTCTTCCCTTTCCAAGCCTCCGTGCTCAGCTTATTGGGCACCCCGCACGCGAGGCCGTTCTCGAGCTCGGGCGTCCAGGGGATATAGGAGAACGTCCCTTCGGGGATCGTGTCGCCTACTTTGATTGTGGCCTGTCGCCCGTCTCAGTTAGCTCTCAGCTCTGGGCTCTCGTGAGGGGAGGAGGGGTACCATTCTGGTTGCTTGTGAGTACGGGCGGAGAGTACGAGATAGAGCGGTCAGACGATGAACTGTCGTTCTGGTGGTGGAAGTGAGGAGAGAGGCCATGACCATCCTTTCCGCAGTTTATATGCTCTCCACCCTCTCACCTCCCACCCTCCAATCCCCAAAGCACACCATCCACTCACCCACTCATTCCATCGGCAACAGTCGCCATCCCGCCCACACTCCCAACCCATCGCCGACCCCGAACCTCCGATAAGGGCCCACCCCAATAACGCTGAGGTAAGCGTCACATGCTCGTGTGAAGTGGGCCGAGGCCGCGGAGATGTTGGAGGCTGTGCAGCGGAGGAATTTAGCGCGTCGCGTCTTCGTCCTGTTGGGCGCGTTGGGTGGGAAGTTGGACGCACGGGCGCGTTGATCGTCACCTGGTGCATACTCAAGTCATCCTCCTCCAACTCGTCTTGTGCAACGTCATACCTGCTTCATCTTGCACTCTAGTCATCCCAATCTCCTCGCATCAAGAAAATGGTACGTCCGCCTAGTCACCCACCCAGCAATCTAGGCTGACCATCGGCCGACGACACCACAGTCCGCAAACGCACAACAAGAAGCCGAGTACCGCGAGGCGTTCGCCCTGTTCGATAAGCGCGGGACTGGATCTATTCCCAGGGAGAAATTGGGCGAGCTTCTGAGGGCTCTTGGGCAAAATCCCACGCAGGCGGAGGTTGAGAGGCTTCAGGCGGAGGCGCCGAGGGAAGGTGCGTTTTTTGGTCGTGTTTTGGCTAGTGCGGCTGTGGGCGGGTCGAGGTTGGGTGGATGGAGGGCTGGGATGAGCGAGATTGGAGAGACGGGCTGGATGGATGCTCAGCTGAGCCTAGTTTGGAAGTGCCGATTGGCGGCGACCGAGTTGGGGGTTCATCGGACTGCTTGGAGGCGTCGCGGAGTTGAGTGCAGAAGCTGACGATTATTCAGTGGACTACAAGACATTCCTCCAAGTCCTCATGCGACCCGATGGCTGGAAGCCAGCAGGCACAGCAGGTACGTCCTCCCCCTTCCCCACCTCCCTCTCTTTCCTACATTTCCCTTCCCTTCACCTCTTCCATCTTCTGCATCTCTCCGTACCCTGCCCGTCCGTCCCTTCTGCCCGCTTTCGCTCTCGCCTCTTCCGTTCCCGATCCTCTTTACCTTAGCCACTTTCCCCAATTTCTCCGTTCGGCATCCGCTCGCTAACGCTCCCTCCCTCGCAGACGAATTCATCCGCGGCTTCCAAGTATTCGACAAAGAAGGGAACGGCTTCATCGGCGCTGGCGAGCTGCGATACGTCCTTACCCAGCTGGGGGAGAAGATGTCGGACGAGGAGGTTGACGAGCTTATGAAGGGCGTGCCGGTGGGGGCGTAAGTAACATCTCTCGCCTCACCTCGTTTTCCCTTCCTGCTCTTGGCCTTCCGCCCCGTGCTCTTCCGCTCCGTACTTTCTCCGCCGCGTCCCGTGCAGCTGTTTCTGGCTCCGCACGCCTGCCTGGATGAAAATGCTTTCTTCTGGCCGAGTCTGCTTTTGCCCGAGTGCCTGTCTTTTCCGCACTATTCTTGCATTGAGGTGTCGAACGAGACTGATCCTTTTGATGTAGTGATGGCAACATCAACTACGAAAGCTTTACGAAGATGATCCTGAGCCAGTAGTCCCCCCACTCTCGGTGACGGCGCCAGTCTGCAGAGGAGGTGGGCGCGGTGCGGAGATGGATACACGGATGTGGATGTGGATATGAACGTTTATGTTCGACATGGATTATGACAATCTCTCGCCTTTTTCTTTACTCTCCGGTGTCCGCAGGGGTGTGGACGAGTGTCAGTGTATGCGGTCACGTGCTTCCCTCAAACTCTTTTCTCTCCGTCCCTACCCCACCAACGAAACCAAGCGAAACCTCAGGAGAACCCCGGCCGACACATATGCACCATTCTCACAGTGAGGGGAATGGACTGTTCGTGCACTTGGCCTGACACTCTGACCTGCACATTTGCAATTGCTCATTGTCTTCGGAGGAATGTTGCACTGGACAGTCCGGTCCGTCGTCCACCCTCCAGGTTCTCTCTTGCTCTCAGCAGGTACACGAGACCCAGTACATACACCACACAAACGGTTCAGCGGTATTTACTTCGGGGCTCAAGACTTTGGACAATCTGCCGAAAAACCTAAGGACGGACATGCGCTCTCTAAAAAAGTGGCAAAGCCGCAAAGTGTTCTTTGACGCACACAAATGTGGCAAACCACTTGCCTCTTACCTCCTCGCTTCGAGTCGTCCTGTAAAACACCCCACGCACTCCTCCAAGGTAGCCACATATCTTCCACTAGTACTTCAGACCACACCGCTGGAGGCTAGTGGCAGGAAATTTGCAGATAGAAATCGCATTTAATCCCCTCGCTTTCTCTCGAAATGTAGTATCCTCCTCCTTTGCCTGAGTTCCCTCCCCGAATCCCAGCTCTACTATGCCTCCCCCACCCAATACGAAACTCCAAAAGCCCCGAGCCCCGACGACCCCTAGCACGGGTCGAGACCGCTCCTCCTCCCTCCAAACGATCTGCCATCCCAGGCCTCCTGCGGCAGTTCAAAATGCCCTCCACCTCAATCTCCGCCCTCCAGCAGCTCAGCGACTCCCGCCTACTATAACTCGCAACACCCGCGCATGCACCCGAACCAATTCCCTTCCCTCTGCTCCGCCTCTCGCGCCTCTCACACCGAGTGTCTATGGCTCGCAGAGAACTCGGAGGCCTAGTTTGCTCTCTTCCGAAGCTGAAGCTCCGTACAGCGCTACGGCTCCGTATTCGTCCAGGCTGCCCAGTCCCAGCCCAGCCCCAGTGAGGCCTCAGGTCCAACGACCCAGCATACGCAATTTCTTCAACCTTGGAGGACTGTTGGGGAGGAAGACGGTTAGGATCCGGGTGGATGCTGCTACTTCGCCTTTTGGGCTGTCGACGATCGAGGGGTCACAATATGGAAGTGAAGGGACTGGCGGACAGAGAGCCGGGAATGGTCATCAAGAGCTTCGAGGTTTGCAGAGGGGAGCTGGAGATGAAGGGACGTTTTCGTGGGAGGGGTGGGTCACTAGGGCTCCGACGGTGCTAGTGACCCAGGCGGAGGACGTTAAGCTGGAGTACGAGAGGAGGGAGGCCATGAAGACGGCCCTAGCTGGGCGTCCCTGTGCAGGTCCGAGCCGTGGGCCACTGCGCGAGTCTACGAACGTTCCCAAATCCCAGAGAAGGCTGGAGGCGAGCGGAGATTCGAGCGTGCATTCCCGCGAATTGGCTGGAAGACTGCCTACCCAGGAGCCGAAGAGAGGAGGGCAGAAGAAAGGCAAAGAAGTGGCGAGGGCAGTACCCACTAGCAACCCGAACCACAGGCAGAGATCAAGCTCGATGATTGACGACCGCCCTTCCGCCCTTCACGAGATGTTCAGCAACGCCGGCAGTGACCGCCGTTCAGTTGCAGAAACATATGACACCAGGAGCAGAACACGAACCATGCTCCGTGGGACAGATCCGAGGAAGCGTCAGCAAGATCAGGGTAGAGGGCGACAATCTGAGGAGGTTGGATCGCCTTTTGCACTTTTGCAGGAACTGTCGGAGGTTGCGAGAGAGGAGCTGCGGGAGAATCGAGGTCGAAAGGACGTGCCAGCCAAAGGAGGACCTGCCAAGCAGGGGAAGAACGACGCGCAGAGGCAGAAGGCTCGCACAGTGTCCCCCTTGCCTGGGCCAAGCAGGCTACGGATGCCAGGAACCGGTCAAGCCCAAGTTGAGGCTATGATACGAGCTACCCAAAGGCCCGAGAGCTCTGCGGGAAGAGAGTCTCAGCCGCATCCAGGAGACCAGGCCCGAGTTGCACCAGAGGTCGGCAGTACAAGGCCAGCGCCACCGACTGCGACCGCCAGGCCACCATCACGCACGGCAACCACGATACCACCGACTCAACCGACCGACAGAAACAGCAGCCAGCTCCAGCTGGGCCCGAGTGTGCAATCGGTCGTACCAGAGGCAGGGACAAGACCCCCACCACCGACCACGACGGCCACGAGGCCAGTAGCCCCCTTGACAGGCAGGACCATCAACCAGCCCCAGCCTGGTCCAACGGTCCAAGGAATCGAAAGACCCACACATCCTCTCGCTGGACCTGCGCAACCCATGCCCCGAAGTCAGCCAACGAGAGCACCACCAGTAAGGGGCTACAGATACCCACCAGGCGCTATCTTCCCGGACGATCCACCCTACCTCCATATTCCGTTCCCAGCCCCTCCTCGACTCCCCCTTCCTCCATACGACATCTGGACGCCTCCCTTCCCGCCTCCCAACCGGCCGAAACTCGTTTTCGGAAATACCGATCCGCCTCACCCGTTCTCCCTCCAATCCGCACATCCTGTGACGTACGAAGGGAACACGTATCGCACGGCGCTCAACCTTTATTTCTTCCTCCGCCTTATACCGGGTCAGCACGACCCCAAGGTGGTGGAAGAGTTCCGCAAGACTGCCGATCCGAAAGGGCTCGCCGGGAGATGTAAAGGCGCGGTCATGTGGTCTATCTCGCCCGGACGGCATGCCAGGATTGTGGGCGTTGTTGTGAGGCACAAGGTGGCGCAGCATGAGGTTGTTGCGAGTGAGCTGCTGAAGACTGGGCAGGCGGAGCTGTGGGATGGGGAGGATACGTGTATGACCGGCGGAAACTTGGTGGGCAAGGCATTGATGGAGTGCAGGGCGGAGTTAAGCTCAAGTGGGAAGATTAGCCTGTAGGATGCAGGTGTGGCAAGGCGGGCATCGAGGGCAAGATGCTGAATAAAACCGCTGAAAGCGGTCAAAAGGGGAAGCCCGCAGTTCTGTCTTCATCGCAGTGTATCTTGCACAAGCTTCGTTATCGCATCTTCCTGCTACATAGATTGAGTTGTATTCCCTCCTTTAGGGTTCTTTGAGATACAATATACTCGATTAATGGTTTTGCACTATTTCGCCAGTAGAGTCTCTTGGTGGACGAGTCAGGTCCGGTCCTTCAGTCCCTGGAGGGCACCAACACGTCGAGAAGAATACAGCCTGCTGAGTCTCCACGTCGCAGAAGAAGAAGAGCGGTTTCAAGCAGTACAAGCAAACATGCCGAGTCAGAGTAAGTTGCCAGAAGATTTTGGGCACCAAAAGCCGCGGAGAGCGGTCCGCCCAAAGGGTACAGCCCAGGGAGATGAGAGCCCAAGAACGAGATAGCCCCTTCGTGACAACAATCATACAAGTGGTATACAGAATAATAGCCAGCAGGCATCCTCGTGCGCGATACAGGTCTAGAAGACAAGACAGTGAATGCTGAACCGGTGTTGATGTTCGCTGCAAAACCGCTCAGGTTCCGTCTCCGAGCCGAGCCGAAGATCCGGGCCTCCGCGCTCTTCTGTGGTCACGTGCCGAGCCCCCTTGCCCCCGCCCCTCTTTCGGCACCATAACAAACCAGCTGTTATAGGAGCCCTACAGGTACAATGACTTAGCGACCATATATACTCCTCTTTCAGGCGGTACGCTTGCCCTCACACCTGATATTGCGCTTTCTGAAAAACACCCGCCTGACTGACGAACCAAACCGGAAGCATCGCCATAATGTGGCAAGAGCATTCTGCCTACCCTCGATTCCGTGGCGAACTGCTCGCCTCTCGCCTCCTCGCTTCGTAGCCATGTCGAACACCTCACACAGTGCTCTCCGGTAGCCACATACCCTCTTCACTTAGACAGAACAGAGGGAGGTTTGTGGTAGGAAGATTTGTAGATGAAAATGGCTTAAATTCCGTGACTCAAGAGAAACGTACTGTACTCCTCTCCTTGATTCGGCACCCTCCCTCCCCCGAATACCCTTCTATGCCTCCCCCTCCTCCTCCGCCTAAGAGCAAAGTCCAAAAATCCAGGCCGCTCGCCTCAGTCCGGGAACGCGCCCCATCCCTCTCTCGCGACCAGAAGGTTCCCAACGTCCGACGGCAGCACTCGCGCCCACACCACAGGTTACCACCAACCACCGCTCCTCAACGCACACGAACGACATCCTTGCCCTCCAGGTCCCCGACTGTTGATGTCCTCCTCTCCCCCTCTGTATTGACCGGCAGGCCTAGCCAGTTCTCCCCCTCCTCCTCCAAAGCGGCGGGAAGCAACCTGAACATTCGTCTACCGCCGCCGACGCCGCCTCCCAGTCGGGTGAGACAAAATTCTTTTCGGAATTTGTTCAATAGCCTGGGTGGGCTGTTCGGACGGAAGTCAAGGGTCGATCTTCCCAGCACGCCAAATTCGTTTTCGCAGGCCCCGACACCTCCTTTCAGCCCGGGTGATAGAGCAAGTCGAAGTGGACGAGTTGGTGATGGAGATCCTCGCATTCTGCAGAAGCGACAGTCCGCAAGAAAAAGAGACGAGGCACCATGGTGGGAGCCACGGATTGCACCTGTCTCGGTCGTCAGTCCGGCGGAAAAGGTTCGGCAGGAATGGAAGATGAAGAATGCGGGGAGAGGCGAGTTGCCTACTCCGTCCCGTGAGAGTCGGAGTCAGGTTTCCCTAAGGCAGTCCCAGAAGAGTGAAAAACAGCATGCCGGACGAGAAGCCACCGCAGAGCAGCGCAAGTCCCCGCCCGGAAAGCCATCTTCCGACGCATCCGGCCAACAGCGAAGGAAAGCCACGCAGAAAGACGCATCGACCGCGAGGAGCGCCCTGCCGCCCACACGAAAGCCGGCCGAGAGGGGCAGATCGAATTCCATGCCAGGGGACAACCCGTCTGCGTTCTTTGAGATGTTCAGCAATGCCGGGAGTGAGGTGGGGTCGAAAGAGGGACGGAAGGTGGATGAACGGCGGGAAAGGATACGCAAGGCCCAGGCGGACTCTGACAAGCACGATCAGGGTGCTGCGCGTCGTTCCCCTGTTGAGGAGGACGGGCCCTTCGCCCTCTTGGAAGGGCTGATGGGCGTAGTCCGGGAGGAGAAGGGCAAGAACGTGCAGCGGGAAGAGCGTCCAGGAGCACCACCACAGGAGCCTGATGCGGCGAAGGCGAACATCACCCAGGCCGAACAGAGGAAGAAAGAACTGCAACAGCGTGCCAGAGCTGGTCGGACGATGGGACCGCGCGTCGCGGTGGAGGATGATTTGCCCATGGGGTTGTTGAAACTCATGGGGATGGGCCGTGAAGAGCAAGGGAAGAACGTTCTGCAGCAGGAGCGACCGATTGAGCCACAGCAGACGGCCAAGGCAACGAACACCACGCTTGCAGAGCAGAGGAAGAGAGAGATGATACAGCGGGCTGGAGCGGGTCGGGTCGTGGGGGCGGCAGCAGCGGGCCCGGGTCCAAGCGCGATTAGGCTCCCAGTGCCAGTCGTCCATCCGGCACAAGGGGCAAATCCGGCGCCGGGCGAGGCGAAAGGGAAAGGGCCTGGGGATGGCGGAGAGAAGGAACCCAAAGCACAGCCAGAAGCAGAAGCAAGTACGCGGGCGCCACCCCTACCGATGCCCAAGACCACTGCTGACGCGCCGACCGTTCTCAGCATGGCTCCTGCTGGGAGGGTCGCACCGCCGCCGGCTGCTGCGCCTACCAGGCCAGCCAATCTGCCCCAAGCGGGTCCAACGGTCCAACCTCTGGCAGCAGCCGGGCTCACCCAGCCTGCCCAGCCCGTGCAGATCCTGCAAGCTCAACCGACCAGACCAGCCCAACCGCCCACCAGGGGAGGAAATCGCTACCCACCCGGGGCGATCTTCCCCGATCCCGATCCTCGTTTCCCTGCTGCTCCCGCTCCCCCCCTTCCTCCCGTCCTGCCTCAGATCTGGATCCCTCCCTCGGCCCCGCCGCCCGCACGAGCGAAATACGTGTTCGGGAACACGACCCCTCCCGACCCGCTCTCTCTGCGCTCTGCTCATCCCGTCATTTACCAAGGGGAGACCTTCCAGACGGCCCAACACCTCCTCTTTATCCTCCGGCTCGAGCCTGGATTCCATAACGCAGAAGTCCTGCACGCTTTCCGCATCCACCCAAACCCCGTCGCAATGGCCGGTCGGTACCCGGGCGCACTGCGCCAGAGGTGGTGGGGGGAGTACGGGCTGAGGTGGCAGCTCACCAGACTGGTGGTGAGGTTGAAGGTGCAGCAGCATGAGTATGTGAGGGAGGCGCTGGTGCGGACGGAGGATTGGGAGCTGTGGGATGGGGAGGAGTTTGGAGAGGAGAATTTGGTGGGGAGGGCGTTGATGGAGTGTAGGACGGAGATACGGGAGGGGAGAACCATCGCAGTTTGAGGGGGGGGGGGGGGGGGGGGTCCATCAGGGCACCGAAGGGGCGGCCGAACAAAACCGCTATGCAGCGGGTAAAAGGACGAAGGGCTGGTATTCTTTCTTCATCGCTTTGTATCTGTGTTAAGCTTCGTTCCGACGGTATCTTACCTTTTCGTATCCTTAGATTGCATAATACCCGTTCCTTTTGCGGTCATTTGAGATAGAATATGCTTGATTAACCGGTTTTGCATTGTTCCGGGCCACCGAAGTCTCCTGGCAGTCGAGTCAGGCATCCAAGTTCGCCGGTCCCTGGAGGGGCGAGGTGCATCAACGTACCGAGCAAAGTCTATGGCCGTGAGCATACAGTTCACACAATCCGGCCGCCGTCGTTGAATTTGCGTTCATGCCGAGATTTCAGAGTTGCCAGAAGACCTTGAGTACCAGTGGCCGAACATGGCCGAACATGGAGAGCGGTCCTTCCAAGAGGGTTCAGCCCAGAGCAGATAACGTTGACCATTCAAGCAAGAGATAGCACGTTCGTAAGATTAGCCATACAGACAGCAGAGCCATTGTATTGTAGCCAGCAGGAATCCTTGAGGATCAAGAAGCGGCGAACAGCCTGCGAGTTCGAGTTGGTTCAACGTCGGTCACCCGACTCTTTACCTCCGAGCGAAGCGATGATGTAACTCCGAGCCGAACCGAAGATCCGCGCCTCCGCGCCGGCCCAAACAGCCGGCCCAGACCGGTTCTGCTCTTGGTCCCTGACTTCCTCCCCTCACCAGCCACCTACCAAGGCTGCTCATTCGTCATTTTTTCAATTTCACCTCGGCACAGTTTTCTAATGCCCGATCCACTCGACTCTGGGCCGGTATCGGGCTTCTTGCAACACGGACCGGAGCTTGCTGCTTCTCACGCGTCCAGCCAAGTTCATCGTGGTTGAACCTAGGCGGGAAGAGTCTCGACCGCGCAAATAGGTAAATGGGCGAATGGACGAATGGGTGAGCCAGCAAATCTGCCGGCTATGAGCTCACTCATGTTGTACCCTGTCTTCTTAGCTGGCGGTATATATCCCCCACCCGGGCATAATGGGATTGAGTAGCCCGCACCAAGAGATTTGAGCGTCATGTCAGAACACCAGTATCCGAGGGATTCGAGCGAGTATGTTGACCTCCCTAGTGGGGTCACTACGCCTGGGATATCTCTGTCGAGGGATGTGACTGCAGTCGACCTCCCATCTCTGCTGCATGCGTTCGCGACAGATCTGGAGAATGCCGATGATGTGGAGAAGGCGAAGATCAAGGCTTCGTCCGGCTTCTACAACAACACTTCTGCTCAAGGTCCTGCTTCGTCGCCGGACACGCCGACTTCGCCGAACGAGAAGCAGCTCACTGATGCCGAGCTCGAGGGAAGGATACCCCAGTCCTTGGCGGGAGCTGAGGCTGCTGGGAAGCTGGTCGAGGATGGAGAGGCTGATGAGTGGACATACCCGGAAGGCGGCAGAGGCTGGTGGGTCGTCGCAGGTTGTGCGATCGTTGCTGCAGGTGCGTTCAACCTTCCCTTTTCTATCTTCCCACTCCTGAGCTGACTTTCTCCTCTCTAGTGACCCTCGGTTGGGGTTTGGCGTGGGGCGTCTTCCAGACCTACTACAAAGAACACCTGTTCCCCGACGTACCGAATTCCGTCCTTTCAGTGATGGGCAGCATGCCTGGGATGATCATGAACCCCATCGCCTTCGTCGTCGGAAAGTTCGCAGACCGATAGTACGTCCCTCCCTTCCCCAATGCGTCTTCCTCTGATGCTGACTGCAAATAGCGGATACAGGATATTCATCATCTGTGGCTGCATCGTCGCCATCATCGCGATGCTCACAGCGGCATTCTCGACCACCCTGTGGCAGCTCTTCCTGACCCAAGGCCTCCTTCAAGGGATCTGCACCGGCCTAATCCTGCCCATCGCCATGTCAGCGCCCTCCCAATGGTTCCTACGCAAGCGAGCCCTAGCAACAGGAATCGTAATCGCCGGCAGCTCCTTCGGGGGCGGCGCCGCCTCCCTAATCGCCCAACAACTCCTGACACACCTCGGTTTCCGGCACACACTGCTCATCTACACCGGCGTCCATGCGCTCCTCATGACCTCAGCAATATTCATGATCCGCGACCGCCCGCACCCGCAAAGCGCGCGCTTCACCCACGCCCCGATAGAGTGGTTCGACTCGTCCTTGTTCAAGAACGGACTATTCTGGACCGTCGCGGCCAGTATATGCATAACGGTGTTCGGATACTTGGGGCCGTACTTCTATATCGAGCAGTACACCCAATCCAAACTGCCCGACGTGAGCCCAACACTGCTCAGCGTACCGGCAGCAGTGATGAACTTTTCCGCTGCTGCCGGTCGGAGCTTGATCGGCCTGCTCGCCGACAGAGTAGGGGTGCTGAACGCATACATCCTCAGTGTGTTCATCTCAGGATGTATGCAGCTCCTCGTCTGGAACTTTGCCGACTCACTCGCCTCCATACTCGCTTTCGCGGTCGTGGGAGGGTTCTTCGGCGCAGCGAGCATATCCCTCATCTCCGTCCTCGGCGGCAAGCTGTTCGGCGTGCGCAACCTAGCCACGTTGAGCGGCGTACTGATGATGTTCAATATGCCTGGCCAGGCTGCTGGGGCCCCGCTACTGGGCGCGATCTTGGCGGCGAGCGGGGGCTGGAGGGCGCCGATTGTGTTTAGTGGGATGTGTTGCGTTGTGGGGGCGGGGGTGATGGTGCCCGCGAGGTTTGCGAGGGAGAAGAGGGTGCTGGCGGTGTATTAATCGCTTGCACTCCTGTTCCTCTCCCGCTTCTCTCGCTTCTCTTACTCTCTCCCTTACTCCTTCGCTTTTTGCATTGCCGGACGTCGGTTATCTTGGACTTTGGGATGGAAGACTCTATGCACGATGATACCCTAATACGCACGAACCGAGATGCACTAATTGTAATATCCCCATAACTGGGGCTAACGAGCTATGTACCCGATGAACCCGATCTATCCACAAGTCTAGATACGAAGATCTCCATACAATCAAATGATGATAATATCAATGAAAGATAGTCGGCGATAATCATCCCGCCCTGAAGCCTGCAGGGATCCTCGAGGACCTGATCGGCGCTCGGACATAAGCCAGAAAAGGAAGTTACTCCCGACATGTCGGCCGTTCCGGCCATCCGGCGTATTTTCCGGCCGGGCTAGACCGCCCTCATCGACCGGCAACCACCAGCAAAGGACTTCTTGGCACGCTCCCTCTGCGTTCGGCACCACCCACAGTCAACGGCACCGGAGGTCCGAAAATGCGACGACGACTGTCAACTGGCGGTTGGAGTGAGTACGGCAAAGATGCGCATATATGTATTGCACACCCAAAGAACTCCGGAACCCCGCATCCGCCCGCAAGACGGCAGCCAGCCCGCATTTCGGTCGCTCGGCCCGTGCCTCGACTCGACCTTCCGGTCTGGGGAATTCTATTGGCTTTGGACCTCGCTCGAGACGTGAGGCGAGCGACATGATGTGCCACAGCCGGCCAGGTTCAGGTTGTATATATATATCGATCGGGCTGGTGCGATGATGTTGCTCTTTCGCTTGCTTTGCTTTGAGCCTCTCATGGGAGGATGTCGTTCCCCCACGACCAGGACTTGTTGTCACATACGCCAGATGTTTCTGCTGTACCGGAACGGCCTACCTTTCATTCGAGGGAGGTGACCGCTGTGGACCTGCCTTCTCTCCTACATGGGTTCTCTGCCGATCCCGAGAAACGCGATCATGAGCCTCCGTCATCACACCCTACGACATCAACGAAGGAGTCAAATGGATCGCCCATCTCGTTAACGGAGAAGAGCCTGCACGATCCTGATCCGCATGCCGTCGTCCCTCCTACGCTCGGCGGTGCTGAAGGTGCTGCAGCGCCCCTGATAGAGGACGAGAATGCCGGCTGGACATATCCCGAAGGCGGGCGGGGCTGGTGGGTCGTCTTGGGTTGTACGATCATCGCTGCCGGTACACATATTACCCTCTTCCCCGTTTCTGGGATGATGCTGATTGGGTGGATACTAGTGACGCTTGGATGGCCCCTTGCTTGGGGGGTATTTCAGAGTTATTATAAGGAGTACCTTTTCCCCGATGTTGAGAACTCGGTCTTGTCGACGCTTGGCAGCCTGCCGGGGCTGCTCATGAACCCCGTCGCGTTCGTCGTCGGCAAGTTGGCTGATCGATAGTACGTCCCTCTCCCTGCGGCTCAAGAAATATATGCTAATATGTGGGTGCAGCGGCTACCGCCTCTTCATCATCTGCGGCTGCGTCGTCGGCATCATCACCATGCTCACTGCAGCATTCTCCACCACCCTATGGCAGCTCTTCCTAACCCAAGGCCTCCTTCAAGGGATCTGCAACGGCCTCATCCTCTCGATCGCAATGTCCGCACCCTCCCAATGGTTCCTCCGCAAACGAGCGCTCGCAACAGGGATCGTCATCGCAGGCTGCTCATTCGGCGGAGGCGCCGCAACCCTAATCCTGCAACAACTCCTCACCCACCTCGGGCTGCGCAAGACACTCCTAATCTACACCGGCATCCACGCGGTGCTTATGACAGCAGCGGTACTGATGATCCGCGACCGCCCCCACCCGCTCAGCACGCGATTCACGCACGCCCCAATCCAATGGGTCGACCGAACGCTCTTCCGCGACCCGCTCTTCTGGCTCGTAGCGGGGTCGATCTTCTTCACGGTGTTCGGGTTCATGCCTCCATACTTCTACATCCAGCAGTTCACGCGCGCCAAGCTCCCCGGGCTGGACGCAGCGCTCTACGCTCTGCCGGCAGCAGTAATGAACTTCTCCGCCGCTGCCGGTCGTTCCCTCATCGGCATGTTCGCCGACCGGATCGGCGTACTAAACGCATTTATACTCTCCGCCCTCTTGTCCGCGCTCGTCCAGCTCCTAGTATGGAACTTCGCAACAACGTACGGAGAGATAATGGCCTTCTCAGTCCTCGTCGGCTTCTTCGGCGCGGCGTCCATCTCCCTCATCGGTCCCCTGGGTGCAAAACTCTTCGGAGCAAGGAACCTAGCGACGATCTCGGGGATCCTGATGATGTTTAATATGCCTGGACAGGCTGCTGGTGCTCCGTTATTGGGGGCGCTGTTGCAGGCTACTGGGGGGGTGGGGGGGACGTGGCATGTTCCGGTTGTGTTTAGTGGGGTGTGCTGTGTTGTGGGCGCGGGGGTTATGGTGCCTGCTAGATTGATGAGGGAGAGGAGGGTTTGGGCGGTGTATTGATACGGGTTGCTGAATTTTCTGCTTGTCTCAGTTGAATCTCGTTCCTTGTTCTATGCTCTCTTTTTTTTTTTTTCTTTTTCCATCAATGTTTGTAGGATACCCATGGCACGAAAGGAGCGAAGATGTAATCACCCTAGAATAATAGTGGGTTGCGGACAACAATACTAACAGGTCGCCAAGGAATACAATCCTCGTAAGTAGCTTCTCCCGAGAGAAGTGAATGAGCACCACGTCAGAGGACGGAAGTTGCCGATTCCACGAATAACTTTTGACTACAACAAGCTTACGCATTAGACCAGCCTGCAAGCCTAATAACAACCTCTCAATCCGAGTCCTCCCAAATCCGGCCCATCACCTATCTCATGACCCCAAGGAACCCCGCATTCCGTCCCTCCCTCCAACCTTGCCGCATCCTGCCACCCAACCTGCCTTATATATCCACTCCCCACTGCCGAGGACCCTCGCGCAAGATGGACCGCCGGAGAAGTCCGAACCCTTCCGGCCCGCCTCCCCGCCCTTCTTTCATCGGCCGCGTCGGCCCTAACTCTCGAGTCGGCCTCCGCACGCACCTCCATCCCGCCCCGTCTCCCCACTTCAGGCTCGAAATTTCTTTCTGTTTGAGTGACTCGGCATATCTGGAAGGGATGTTATGCCGAACTGCCCGACGTCCTTGCTGGTGTCATGATGGGCGCCTGACGGCATCCGCCTGTCTGGCAGATGCTTGGAGGAAAGATGCCGGAAGGAGTGCCGAGGTCCGATGAATTGAATTCCTCGATCTACTACAAATGAGAGAAGGTGTGGCCGTGGTCGAGACTGCGTGAAGTTGGCGTGATCGGATCGACCGACACACTCCGGCGGGCGTATGCCGATACTCCCTCTGACCGCCCAGGCCGTATAATATACACCTCCTACCGCCGTCTATGGACCGATTGGTCTGTCGCCTCCTCCTCCCCCTCTCGCTGAGTTTGCTGGTGGTCAGAAGAGGACAACGAGGATGAGCAACCTTTCCCCCTCACCGGCAAAGGAGCCACCGATGCTCTCACCCGACGCGACTGCCGTCGACTTGCCCTCCCTCCTCCACTCTTCCGCTGCTCTCCCTTCCCCGACCTCCGCAACCTCACCCGCCGACCCAGAGAAGCCCCCAACGAAGCCCACCCCACCCTCATCAACCCGCTCGACCCTCCCGCCCCTGAACGAGAAATCCGCCTGGGCCGCAGGCCAAACTGCGGACGAAGATGGCTCGGATCGGGACTTGGAAGCGCGCGTACCGGCCGATCTGGTCGGTGCTGAGGCTGTGGATCTGACGGAGGATGACGTGGAGTGGACGTATCCGGAGGGAGGGAGGGGTTGGTGGGTCGTTGCGGGTTGTACGATTATCGCTGCCGGTGCGTCTGTGCTCCTTTCCGTCTCTCTTACCCACTGCTAGGAGGATAGTGGAACTGGATCTGACATGCGTGGTAGTGACGCTAGGCTGGCCCCTCGCTTGGGGCGTATTCCAAGCATACTACAAAGCCCACCTCTTCCCCGATACAGAAGACAGCGTCCTCTCCCTCCTCGGTAGCGTATCAGGGATGGTAACGATGCCAGTCGCGTTCGTAGTGGGCAAGTTTGCCGATCGATAGTGCGTCCCCCCGGCCCCTACCTAACATAGTGTGGGCTGACCGTTGTGCTTTCGTGCGGACAGTGGGTACAGACAGTTTATTATTGCGGGGTGTGTGACGGGGTTCGTCGCCATGCTTACGGCGGCGTTCTCGACTACGCTTTGGGAGTTCTTCCTCACCCAGGTGCGTTCCTTCTCTCCCTCTCAGCCCAGCAGATATGCTCACGTCTGTGTGCAGGGCGTACTCCAAGGAACCTGCGTCGGCCTCATCCTCCCCGTCGCAATGTCCTTCCCCTCCCAATGGTTCCGCCGCCGGCGCGGCCTCGCCACAGGAATCGTAATCGCCGGCTCGTCCTTCGGCGGGGGCGTAGCCAGCCTAATGGCCTCCCCCCTCCTGCAGCACCTCGGCGTCCGGTACACACTCCTATTCTACGCCTTCTACCACCTGCTACTCATGTCCCTCGCCTGTCTCATGCTCCAAAACCGGCCTCATCCGCTCAGTGCCTGTTTCACGCATGCGCCTATCCAATGGTGGGACAGCGCGCTGTTCAAAGATGCGAGGTTCTGGTCCATCGCGCTCGCTGTGTTCTTTACGGTGTTTGGATACTTGCCGCCGTACTTCTATATCCAGCTGTACACCCAGTCCCGCCTGCCCGACCTCGACCCAGCTCTATATCCCGTCCCGGCAGCAGTGATGAACTTCTCCGCCGCCTGCGGCCGGACGGCCATCGGTCTGCTCGCCGACAAGGTCGGAGTCGTAAATGCATTCTTCGGCGCGGTGCTGCTGAGCGGATGCTGTCAGCTCGTGCTGTGGAACTTGGCGGAGAGCTTTCCGGTCATTATTGTGTTCTCTATACTGGTGGGCTTCTTTGGAGCGGCTTTCTTGAGCATGACGAGCGTCATTGGGGGGAAATTGTTTGGGGTCAGGAATCTGGCGACGCTGAGTGGGATTTTGATGATGTTTAATATGCCTGGTGCGTCCTGGGTTGTACTGTAGTCGACGAGAGGAGCCGGGCTGACCAAGCGTGTAGGGAATGCCGCTGGCTCTCCACTTGCAGGAGCGATATTCAGCGCGTCCGGAGGGAACTGGCACGCTCCGATATGTTTTAGCGGGGCTTGTAGTGTGCTCGGGGCGTGCTTGATCTTATATGCTAGGTTTAAGATGGAGCCGAGGGTGTTTGCAATCTACTGAGGGGACTGGCGCGAATATACGCTCTGAGACAAAGAGCGAAAAGGAAGAAGGTGGAAGGGGGAGGACGGTTGGTGTAATGTTGTATACCTGTGGTTTTGATCTTACATCATCTGTAAAATAGCACACAATCAATGTGGATTCTGATATCTTTTCTCAAGGCAGCATAGGACTGAGGAACGTCATCATTCTGTGTACATGATACATTGCGACTGCGTTGAAGCGAATCTACATTGTTGTGGGTAATTCTTTGCTTGCTATGCAAAATGGTTAAGGCATGGTGACACCTCGAAACGAACCATAAGAGAAACGAAGAAACAGAAACATTGTGCATCATCACCAAACCCTCATCGAACTAATATCCCAAATCAGTTGCGCTCAAGCGCACTCCGTCTGCAGATCCTGCAAGATCCTCGAAACAGCGTTGACGCCTTCCTTAACGGCTTGCTTGTCGCTCTCCCGGACCTTACCCAGAAACTTGGGCAAGAACTTGTCCGGGTGCCACCTTAGCATCGCTGCCCTCACCCTTTCCTTCTTGTTCTTCCCTTGGCTGTGCACGTTGGCGAGGAGAAATCGACGTACGGCGAGCGGCTCAATCCCTGCGGGCGAGGAGATCGGGTAGGTGACGGGCCAGGGAATGGTCGTGAACGTCCACTGGGGCGTGTCGGGCAATGAGTTCAGGCCAGCCCAGCGCTGTTCGTAGGCCGTGTACGCGGCAGCGACGTCTTCCGGCGCAGGGTTGGTGTTCAGCTTCGGGCGAGGCTTCGGGCGCACACTGGGTCCAGCCGCTCGCGGGCTGGAGCCTGTACCAAGCGGAGAGGATGTAAACCGCGTATGCGTACTACCGAATTGGTCTGTGAATTGCTGGAAGGTGAAACCCGCACCGAAAGGATTCGGCGGAGGGGCGTGATACCGGAAGCCATCGTAGTTGTTGAAAGGGTTGAACGCATCTTCGTCGCCGTCGAAGCCGAACATATCATCCTCGAAGACAGTATGCGCCGGGCGTGAACGAGGCTGTCGCTGGCGTTCTTGCTCTCTCCGAAGGCGCTCCTCTGCTTCGCGTTGCTGTGCACGGCGCATCCGTTCGGCGTGTCGTTCCTGCTCCCTCCGTCGGCGTTCACGCTCTGCCTGCTCACGAGCCTCCCGTTCCCTAGCCGCCCGCAGTTCAGCCTCTGCCTCCTGTCGACGGCGCTCCCTCTCTAGCAGCTCGCGCACTCGCTCCTGCTCCTGCTTTATCCGCTCTTGTTCCAGGGCGTTGGCCCTCAGCCGCGCCTGCTCCGCAAGCAGAGCCTCCTGAAGCTCTCTTTCTCTTTGCTGGTTGTACTCGCGGAGTCGTTTTTCTTTCTCCTCACGCAAGAGGCGCGCAGCCTCCTCCCGCTGCTTCTTCGCCTGCTCCTCTGCCTCTCTCTGCCTCCTTGCCGCTTCTCTCCTCCGCTTCTGTTCGTCTATTTGGTTGTTGAGCGACTTCTCCTCCGCCTCCCTTTGCCGCCTCTTCTTGTCCTCCGCAGCTTTACGCCGATTCTCTTCCTGCCGCTCAGCAGACTGAAACTGAGCGCGGATACGGCGCAGTTTGGCCAAGTCCGGAAGAGGCTCGACGATCTCCACCTCCGGACTGTCCTCCCGCGCATGCTCGTGTTCAGCACCAGTCGCCTCGGCCTGGCGCCTCGCTTCGGCATCACGCCGGACGCGCTCCGTAGCAGCCCGGAACTCGTCTCCGCGCCAACTCCAGTCAGCCTCGGTCTTCTTCTTCTTTGTCGTTCGAGGTTGGAAGGCGTTGCTAGGTCCAGCGGCGGCGGACGAGCCAGCAGGCGCGTTCTCCTTCTCTGCTGCATACCGCTGGCGTATCTTCTCCTCCGCGACGCTCCATTTCCCACTGAGCAGTTCAAGCGCCTCGGCGACCGACTTCTCCCTGCTCTGCCTTTCCCGCTCGGCCTCCTTCGCCCTCTCAGCAGCGTTGTCGGGTTTCCGCCGTGCTCTGCTATCCGGCTCAGCCTTCGCCTCCTCCTCCTCCCGCTTGGCCCGTGCACGTTCCTTCCGCCTCTCAGCTTCACGCTCGAACTCCTTCGTCCGCGCGTACTGCTCTAACCGCTCGGCCTCGCGTTCTTCGGGGTCGGGGCTGAGCTCAATCGGGAACTGCCTTGCGCCCGTCTGGTCAGGAAGCACGACAACTTCGGAATCGTCGACCTCTGCTTGACGCATCGAGTCGTCTTCATCACTATCGTCACTGGTGTAGTTCTGTATAGATTCCGAGGGGAAGCGAGAAGAGCGACCACCATCGCTCGTCAAGTTCAGCTCCTCATCAGCCAGCACCGATGCAGCCCGTCTCTCTTCCTCCGAAGAATCGCTCAGGATCTCGACGACAACCCGACTTCGTCTTGGCTGCTCCCTGGTGGCTGCTTCCCGCTCCCTCGCTTGACGCGAAGTGTACCGTTGCCGATCGACATGCTGAGCCCACTCCTCGCGTGCGGTCGAGAAGGCGTCCTCAGTTCTAGCAGCTCGAGAGGATCGGGTCTCAGTATCAGAGATCCCCTCCATCGGTTCGGCGGGTGGTTGAGGAGCACGTCGACGGCGAGGTGTGGTCGTATCTGGCGTGCGGCGTGGTCGGGAAGTTGAGGCGGTCGTGCGTGGCGGGGGGTCGTTCAGCGATGGGAGAGGTGAAAGATTATCTAGCACCTCGGATCGAGCGGAAAAGAGCACCATCGTTGGGTATATGCGCCGTTTTGATCGAGAAGCAGATGTTTGACGTTATGTGGCGGAGGACGCCCGTGCGATTTGACGCCGTGATCGTAGGCCGTGATGATGGCGATAAGTAAGGCAGATGCCCTCTAAAGGTGCTCGGACTTGAGGCGATTCCGCAAATAGACAAATCTTGATAGACGATCGTAATATATGCGGTACGCAAAACCTTGCTGAGCCGTTTGACCGCGTCAGAGGCGAGTCACCACCCTGCGCGCGCGCAGTTATCCCAGGTCTCTCCTTGATCTCCTGCTTTGGCAAGTACTAGTCTTTAGCTGTCAGTCCTTCTGCGACTTGCAAGAGGCCTCGTCGTCGTCGTCGCGTCGGAGACTTGGTGGTCGTCCCGTTGTCCTCGTCGTCGTCGGCAGAGCGACAGCCAGTCATGAAAGGCCCGATCTGTGGCGGCCAAACATGCGCGACAAATGCCCCCGAGCGGAACGTCATGTGGCTGACTAAGCAGACGCGTCGACGTGTTTTGTTCGTTTGTCTCCTCCTCCCGACCACCTGCAAGAATAACAGTTCTCCGCGAAAGTACTGGAGGCAGTCTCATACTTCTCTGAATAAACTTCTCCTCTGTCATGAGCTCCGCATCATGTACTCAAATGTCCAACGAGCGCAGCATTCAGCTTGGGGACGGGTCGCTCCAGCATCAGTCCCGGGCGATCTCAGGCCGCAGCCGCTGCCCTCTAGTCCATTCGCTCATTGGATGCCCTTGTACGATGCATGATGCTCAACTGAGTAGCAGAAGTTAAGTGGTTGGCAAGACGCTTCTGGCTCCTGGAGAAGTTGCTACCACCCGAGTCTTCTCCTATCGAGGCTTTCCTAGCCATGAACCTGCAAGTGCCGATCATTCTTGTCCAGTTCTCGGCTGCATGACCCTCTTGCGGGACAACATCGCTGGAATCACTTCCCATACCGGTCACTACATCCGTACGAAACCGCCTTGGTACAGCATATACACCGGACGTCAGCTATATGCAGCTTGACCGGCTAATCAACATTGATCGATTCCACGATTGACAGACAGCCAATTAATGGCATATATGCTCGATCAAGCTGGCGCGGATCTCGCTTGGACGATCCTCGGTGGAATAATGACGATCTTCAATATGGCTCGTCGACGAAGCAGGAGTATAGCCGTCGCTGCAACTCCCGTCCGGGTCATTACGTGGACCACGGCACGAAGCAGTCTGCGTTTCCGCGTAGACACCTTCACTACGCAAAGCATGGGCTCAACCGAATTGTGGCCGTCAACCAGGAATGCGGCAGATGCATCCACCATTTTGTGGTCGTGGAACCCTGCAGGGCCCGCCCAGTTCGGCCGCGCGCGGGCGAACCGAGGGTATATGCTCCTGGGAGAGCTGGAAGATATTCGGCTGTATGCACCCTGTTCCCGAAGATCAAATGTGCGTCGGACCCTCTCAGTCCGATATAGGCTAATGAACCTGTACTCCAGTGCTAGGAGTAGCCGGTTCAATGGCGGAAGTATGCGGCCGCACGAGCTCGGTGTTCCAGTCGCGCTCAAGAACCCGCATGTAGCTTGAATAGTTCCGCGAGGAGTTGTCGCATTCCCTATATGGTCACGATTCAGCGGTAAACTTACTGCTCCCGCTCGCCTTCTCTTCCAAAGACTGCCCACTCTGTGGGATAACCTCGGGATTCGCCTTTACAATGAGACATGGACCGCAGCCGGATCTTCTGGCCAGCATCTGGCCTAAATCGTAATCATCTTCCCCAAGAACGTGCAATCGGCGGCAGTCGGGTCCTGTGCCTCGTTATGCCCGCTTCGACCAGGTACAACCCATGCCTGTCACGCGTGCCAAGCTGCCACGGAGCTCCCCGATCGCACCAATGATACGACGAGGAGAACGCCTCGGACTTCCTGATCGAAAGAGAAGTTCACCCAGGAGGGAATATAGACGAACTTTCCCAGCTGAAAGGAAGATGGATCTCCCAGGTGTGAAAGTCTCGCTTAGCTCGTACCAACGAGGGACTGACATGTGTTTCCAGCTACTTGCCTATTGAGGGAATATCTCGAATTTGGCGCCTCCTCCGGATAGCACCATAGGTTGGCTTCAGCAGCGCGTATTGGCACATACGGCGCCGCCTGTTCTTTCGGCTTGTTGCACGAAGATAACCGCTTCATACGACCGATCTCGTGGAAGAATGCCAAATTTGGTCAACAATCACCGTCTATACCGCTGCCGCAGATGCCGACTTCCCAGTGCCATTACGCTAAAACTCGCGTATGCGCAGCATAGCAAGGTCATGCACCGAGGAACACATTCCGATTGTCGGATCAGCCGCCCCAACAATGGCACTTTCCGTAGACCTCGCTATGTCCTCGGACATATACTGGCGATCAGCGGCTGATATGCGCGGTATAGCCTGCGACAAAATTAGTCGACTGAAAGGCTTTCCGTCTACTCGTACCTCCCGCACGTGGGTATTCAGGTGCATATTCCTGAAGGTCCTCTTTCCGGCCGTCTTCTCTTCTGCGTGGCTAAGGGTCCAATGACCTCAGTTGGACGACATCGCTTTCCTGCCATCCGCCCAAGATTGCTTGCAGGTCAGCCGGTCGTCGCTGATCTTTCGGAAGACGGTTTCTACCGGAACACGACGATGTCCCGGTACGTCATGTGCCAAGCCTCATGACTCTCGCCAGCTTCAGATACAGCTCGAAAGCCGGGGTCATCACCTTCTACCGGCGGCGCTATACGATTGTTCCCCATCCAGAACTGTGGATTTCTCCGACGTCCTACCGTTCGGGCGCCAAGGTTCCTGAATCTACTCTGTTGCTTAAGGCGATTTCTGTATACTACTTGCTACTCGCTCTTGGCAGGCTTGCCAAGCACGAAGTCAAGCGGGGTATAAAAGTAGGAGAGAAATGAGAGAGGAAAGGCAGTTCAAGTGGAATCCATCCGGTCCGTTGAACTATCGAAATGAAGTACTTCTTCTCCGCTGCTGCGCTCTTGTCTTTTGCCTCGGGCGCTTATGCGCAGGCTGCAGCCTACGCGCAGTGCGGTGGCCAGTAAGTGGCTCCATACTGACATCATAAAAATAGACTGATGAACTGGCAGGGGTTTCACGTGAGGGAGCATACAACATCCAATTTTGCCTGAGGCTGACTCTAGAGCTGCAGTGGCTCCACCACCTGCGTTGCTGGCTATACCTGCACATACTCTAACCCGTACTACTCGTAAGTCGTGAAAGCGAAAGGCACTTTTGCGGAAGCTTACCTTCCGCCATAGACAGTGCTTGCCGAACGGCAGCGGAGGTGGTACGACAACCACGCATTCATCAAGCACTACCACCAGTGTTCATTCTACTACTTCCACAGGCACCGCCACATCCACCGCATCGGGCTACAAGTCCACAACGACACCGGCTCCCGGCTCAGGCAAGGTCAAGTTTGCGGGCATCAATATCGCCGGCTTCGACTTCGGATGTGATACCTCCGTATGCTACGCTTCTGCCATGATGGAGAGAAGCTGATGCTGGGCGCAGGGCGACTGCACTGCTGCTGGCGCATATCCTCCCTTGACGCAATACTATGGCCCCGACGGTTATGGGCAGATGACCCATTTCGTCAAGGGCCAGTATCTCCCCGCCTCTCATCCGAATTCCATTAATGGGCGCTGCAGATGACGGCTTCAATATGTTCCGCCTCCCTGTCGGCTGGCAATTCCTTACCAATAACGTTCTTGGCGGGGTATGCACTTTCGCTCACATTTTGTTTTCCGGGACTTCAGTAATGACTTTCGGAAACAGACCCTCAATCAGACGAACTTCGCAAAATACGATACTCTGGTCCAAGACTGCCTCGGTCTCGGCGCCCATTGCATCATCGATATTCACAAGTGAGACCAGAAGGAGGAATGGGAGGAAATCCTCTGACATTGGCTTAGCTACGCCCGCTGGAATGGTGGCATTGTCGGCGAGGGCGGCCCTCCGGATTCTGACTTGGCGGCCCTCTGGACCTCGCTTGCGACGTACTACAAGTCTTCGTCTAACGTCATCTTCGGCATCATGAATGAACCACATGGTGAGCCCGTCTGCTCTCCCTGTTTAGCCAGACTCAACAGTCGCAGACCTCACGAACGTGCAGACCTGGGCCAATACAGTGCAGGCATGCGTAACCGCCATTCGTAACGCCGGCGCTACTTCCCAGTACATTCTCATGCCAGGGAACGACTGGACTTCTGCCGCCACTATTGTACGTACACGCCTTGTGTGCCGCATCTTTGGCTAATATGTGGTAGTGGTCTGATGGCTCCGGGGCCGATCTTCTGAACGTTAAGAACCCCGACGGAACCAAGACCAATCTCATCTTCGACGTTCACAAGTACAGCGACAGTGACAACAGCGGCACATCGGCCACTTGTGTGACTGACAACATCTCAAATGCCTTCGGACCGCTTGCGGATTGGTTGCGCTCGAATGGCCGTCAGGCGATCAATTCCGAATTCGGTGGTGGAAACAATGCGGGCTGTGTCTCCTACATCTCTAGCCAACTCGCCTATCTCAACAAGAATTCGGACGTCTACCTCGGCTGGACCGGCTGGGCTGCAGGCTCGTTCGACACGTCCTATGTCCTCTCGATGGTACCGACCAACAACTCGGGTGTCTGGACCGACACTATGCTCGTGGCTCAGGCGCTTGTTCCGGCATTCAAGGGGTGAAAGGATGTTCTACCGGCCGACAGATCTGGTAGGGAAGGTCCGAAGGAAGCCTTTCGCCCTACTTAGGGGTAGTTGATAGGCCCGAAATGCATCCGTGTTCATGTTTGCTTGTGACACGAAACGACAGGGGACTGGATCATCCTCATGCCGCGAGAGGAGAAGTTCCCTTGGTCCTGGGTCATGCGCAGGATTTCGATGATGCCATCTTCTTTGTCAGGCCAGCTTTTTGGATACACTGAGGTGCTGCCGACCTGCAGCATGCACGCTCTCGAGTGGTGGCTTTGGCTGGGCGGATCTTGACTCAACCGAATTCTTGTTCAGTACAAGACTCCTGACAAAGAGCCTGGCAGTGTCTTGGTACCGACATTCTTCGTTCCGACCTACGCTTGCTCAAGCTGATCTCGTGAAGCTGATCTCGTGATTGATTGGAAAGTCTTGCTGGCAGAAAGGCCCTTCCTGCTCGTGAATAACCGGGTCAAGGTCAGGGTTGTTTACAATGCAGCGTTGTCTGCGCAGCTGCCCTCGTCGGTGTCCCTGCCCAACAAGGGAAGGGGCAATACGCTGCCAACGCTAGTGTGCTGCACGACCGAAAGTCATCTCACCCGACAAAACTCCGCGCAGCAGAACTCGGGACGTACGGAGGACATGCTCGCCTCGATTCTCGCAGGTTCCTATGCAAGGCGACCTGCACATTGTCGGTGCCGTGGTCTTCACGCAGATATATAAGCAAGGAGAAAGCCGCCCTAGGGAAAGCAGATCGAGTCAAGACTGCCTTCGCATTCAAGATTTGAACTGAAACATGAAGTACCTCATCTCGAGTGCTGCGCTTTTGTCGCTCGCGTCTCGTGCGTATGGTCAAGCAGCAGCCTATGCTCAGTGTGGTGGACAGTAAGCCACTTTTTTCAAAACACCCTTTGCGCAACCAACTGATGACGTTGCAGGGGTTTCACGTGAGCATTCCCCAGACCTAGTGTGCGTTGGGTATTAATAGAAAGACAGCGGATCCACTACTTGTGTTACCGGATATACGTGCACGTATTCGAACCCATACTACTCGTAAGGAACTCGTCAGTTCTATCATAGCTGTCGCCATATTGAAACTCGATATAGCCAATGTCTTCCGACTGGTAGTGCTGGCACCACGACCACCACCACGTCCTCGACTACTCCCGCCTCAACCCCTGCTCCTGGTTCTGGCAAGGTCAAGTTTGCCGGTATCAACATTGCGGGCTTCGACTTCGGATGTGACACTTCTGTAAGTGATGAACTATCACAGCCCAACGCGGCTCATTTCATTTCGACAGGGGGACTGCACCGCTGCCAACGCGTACCCGCCGCTCACGCAGTACTATGGACCTGATGGCTATGGCCAGATGACTCACTTCGTTAAGGGTCGGTGTATTGTCGATGCTTTGGATTCATGATCTCACGCCTCCCCCGCGCAGACGACGGTTTTAACATGTTCCGTCTCCCTGTGGGTTGGCAATTCCTGACCAATAATGCTGAGACCGGGGTACGTGTCCCAACGTTTGCTTGACAGTGACCAGGCGGATTCATGAGATCATTCCGTAGACCCTCAACGAGACCAATTTCGCCGAGTACGACACTCTTGTTCAAGACTGCCTTGGTCTGGGTGCTCACTGCATCGTTGATATCCACAAGTATGTACCACATTCATGTCTTTCTTGAAGCAGTTCCCCTGATCTTACCTGCAGTTACGCTCGCTTCAATGGCGCGATCATTGGCCAGGGCGGTCCCTCCAATACTATCTTTGCAGATCTCTGGTCTTCGATTGCTACCAAGTACGCCAATCAACCCAATGTCATTTTCGGCGTGTAAGTCTCCTTCGTGCATCCCAATCATTTCTCTCTGACTCGGCAAATCAGCATGAACGAGCCTCATGACCTCAATGTGACTCTCTGGGCTGAGACGGTGCAGGCCGCTGTTACGGCCATCCGCAACGCCGGCGCCACTTCGCAGTACATTCTGCTCCCTGGTGATCAATACACCTCTGCTCAAACTATTGTATGCTTTTCCCTTTTGACCACCGTAACATACGTGCTGAGAATTCTGCCAGTGGTCCGATGGCTCTGGAGCTGCCTTGCTGAACGTGAAGAACCCAGACGGGACCACCACCAACCTTATCTTCGATGTGCACAAGTACAGTGACAGCGACAACAGCGGTACCTCCGCTACCTGTGTGACCAACAACATCGCCAACGCCTTTGAGCCGTTGGCCAACTGGCTGCGCACAAACGGCCGTCAAGCGATGAACACCGAGTTTGGCGGCGGAGACAACTCCGGCTGCGTGACGTATATTCAAGAACAGCTGGCATATCTGAACGAGAACTCGGATGTGTATCTTGGCTGGACGGGCTGGGCTGCGGGATCTTTCGCTGGACAGAACTATGTCCTCTCTCTCGTGCCGACGGAAACCAACGGCGTCTGGAATGACACCCTGCTTGTCTCTGAGGCCCTTGTGCCGGCGTTCAAAGGGTAAATGGATGTGGATTCTCGGCTGGAGGCGGAATGTACTGTATGTAGGCTCTTTGCCACCGGTCTACTTGTTGAGTCGGGGATCACTGTTAATGTGCATTCATTTCACACCCATGTCACTCTTGCATATGTTCCCCTCATTGCGCTGACCGGAGTGTGCCACTCACCGCCGATAAACGGCAAACGGGTTGAATAGGAGGGTCCGCTCTTGTTGACCTGGAGTTTCGATAAAGTAACAGGTTGGAAGCTCACCTATCCTACCAGGATAAGTCAGTCAATCTGGCAACGCCGCTGGGAGAAGCGCGATAACGACCTTCATCTCGTGGAAGAAATCAATTTTGAAACGTGTGCACACGGTTGCAATTGGAGCTGGGGCGCACGGACCCTGGACCGGGTCCGAAGCGTCCCTTAAGTTCTTACAACCATCACACGCTTCTTTGGTGGCCGAACGCATCTCTACGTCCCACACTTCTTCTACTTTCGACTGTAAATGTGATCTGTCTACGGAGCATTCTCACCGGCAAGCAAGTACGATCATACTTCGTCGACCAACACGCAACGATCCCATTTTGCTCAATCGGGAACGTCAGGCGATACTTGCCAGGCCGCGGTCTAAGCACATTGTCGCCCGGATTGAACGGACTTTTCGGACAGCCCCAGTTTGGCTCTTCTCACCAAAGAAGCGATACTACAACAAGACATAGGAAATTGGCAAGTTTTTCCGCGGGCTGTGAAACGATCGATCACGATGATTTCCTGGCAAAATCCGACAGCTAAAGGCCTCCTCGGACTTCTCTACCACCCGTCCACGGCCGTTCAGGCTCTCATGGTAGGGACTGGTCACGGCCTCTCGCTTGCTGATAAGAAGACTCGCTTTACAAACAATGCGTCTCTTGAATCGGAAGTCTGGCGGAGTGGCGGATGTTTCTACCTCCCTGCGACACCTGTTGATGACCGGCCTTTTTGGCAACCTCTGCTGCCGTATATTCTCCTGGAAGTACGCGGTATTGTCGGTGGCAACAAGAACCATGTGCACAGGTACTCTGGTCTCTCTTCGTGCTGTCTTGAGACCGTGGGTATCTTGCTATTGTGCTCGTGGCGCGAAGACTTCGGGAAGAGCTGGTACCTTGGCTATTCATAGCTACGTCATTTACAGCACGTTCCATGTGCACCCCTACCCTGTGGACCGGATTCGGGAAATGAACTTCGGAATGGGATGCGCACGTACTTCTCCCGGCGGTGATATAGGACTGAACCCGAGGCTCTCGTACGTCCAATTTTCCGACATCCCGCCGCGCGTATTCCATGTTCCTGGATATTCCGTGTTGCCTCTTTTGCACACCTTCTCTATGCCGGCCGTCGCACACTGTTCAAGTTTTTGGACTATCCAACAGCTATAAAATGGGCAACGATGTCTGTTGGACAAGGGCAGGTCAAGTCGAACTAGCAAGTCTCGAGTGATCGAAAGCGCCATGTTCGTCCCTGCTCTTCTCTCGCTCGCCGCGACTGGCGCTCTTGCCAAGGTCCAGTACGCTGGTATCAACATTGCCGGCTTCGACTTCGGCTGCGACACCTCTGTAGGTACTCCTTATCTCTGTCCCTGCCAAGTACGCTAACGATCAGCCCTGTAGGGTGACTGCACTGCTGCTGGCGCCTACCCGCCTCTGACCCAGTACTATGGCCCTGATGGCTACGGTCAGATGGAGCACTTCGTCAAGGGTAAGCTCTTGGCTCATGTGTGAGAGTCTGGGCATGATCTCACTACGTTGGTCTTAGACGATGGCTTCAACATGTTCCGCCTTCCTGTCGGCTGGCAGTTCCTGACCAACAACGCAGAGAGCGGTGTAAGCCAACTTCCCCGATCATGTACGAAACATGCTGAACGATTCGTTATCTGGGGATAGACCCTCAACTCGACCAACTTTGCCAAATACAACACCTTGGTCCAGGACTGCCTTGGTCTGGGTGCTCACTGCATCGTTGATATCCACAAGTATGTCCTCACGGTTCCGGCATTCCGCCATGCTGACGCCTGTCTAGCTATGCCCGCTTCAACGGCGCTATCATCGGCCAGGGCGGGCCGTCCAACACCATCTTCGCCGACCTCTGGTCCTCCATTGCCACGGAGTACAAGAGCCAGTCGAACATCATCTTCGGCGTGTATGTGCTACTTGGAGGCCATCGCTATTATCATCTTATGTGATTCTAGGATGAACGAGCCTCATGACCTGAACGTTACCGAGTGGGCCACTTCCGTCCAGGCGGCCGTTACTGCTATCCGCAATGCTGGTGCTACCTCGCAGTACATCCTGCTTCCCGGTGACCAGTACACCTCCGCCCAGACCATCGTAAGTTGCTACAGGACGTATCGAAGTCAAACGGCTAATAAGGCTATTTAGTGGTCCGACGGCTCCGGCGCTGCCCTCCTCGACGTCAAGAACCCCGACGGCACCACAACCAACCTGATCTTCGACGTCCACAAGTACAGCGACAGCGACAACAGCGGCACGTCCGCAACCTGCGTAACGAACAACATCGCCAATGCCTTTGAGCCTCTGGCGAACTGGCTGCGCACGAACGGCCGGCAAGCGATGAACACCGAGTTTGGCGGCGGGGACAACTCGGGCTGCGTGACCTATATCCAGGAACAGCTTTCGTACCTGAACAACAACTCTGATGTCTACCTTGGCTGGACTGGGTGGGCGGCGGGGTCGTTCGCGGGGCAGAACTATGTGCTGTCGTTGGTGCCGACGAACAACTCGGGCGTGTGGACGGATACGCTGCTTGTGCAGGAGGCGTTGGTGCCCGCTTTCAAGGGCTGAACGGTTTGGAGTGGTTAGTGGTTTGGATGTTGCGGAAGTGCTGAGGACCCGGTTCTGGTCCGATAGCACACTCATCGTCTGGTCGTGTAGCCCATAGTTCAAGTAAAATGGTTACCCCATTGTTCTTCAAGAGAGCGGGTCCTTTCTTCCATGCACACCGATACACACACACACACTCACTCTCTCACTCTCTCTCTCTCTCTCTCTCTCTCTCTCTCTCTCTCTCTCTCTCTCTCTCTCTCTCTCTCTCACTCAACGGTATCAAGAAATAGTCAACACTACAGCTCACAACTCCTAACAAGAGAAGTAAAGAAGCCACTCAAGAGCGAGTCGACAACCAGCTCATCCTCCGACTAATCCAGCTCCCCTCCGTCCTCCCACTCCCCTCAGCACTTTCACCAAGCACATCATCCTCACAATACCCCCAATCACCGCGCTCGATCCTCCTCACGTTCTTGCGTATAATCGGGTCGTCCTCCGTAAGCACACTCGCGAGAGTCGCGAACTGTCGAGCGGTAAGGGGGTCGTCGAACTGTCTTTCCTCTCAGCATCCGCCAATACAGTAACAGGAGAGGGAGAAGGAGACATACGCGGAAACACCACCCCCTGACCTCCTCCTCCGGTTCCTTCAACCACAAACTGCACCCAACAGGCTGGTCCGAGTAGACCACAGGATGGGTCAAAAAAGCATCGAAGACCGTCCGCCCCCTCCGGCCTAGCTGCCTCGCGTGGATCCGAGGGCGAAGGGCCTCTTCGTCCGCGAAGAGCCGGATTGCGAGTCTGCCGACGTAGGACCAGTCACGCCCGCCGTTGGGGAGGAGAGGGGTGGAGAACGTTTCGGCTACTACGACGCTTGGCAAGTCCGTAAGAGGTAGATGGTCTGAGTGGGGGTCTGGGCTCGCTCGTCAGCCTACTTCCTCCCACTTGATGACGAGAAGGTACGTACAGCTGGAAAGCAAGTCAAGGGGGATAACCTGCCCCATCCTCCTCTCTGGCGAATATTCCCTCTCCCTGCCCTTTCCCTTCGTATCCCTCCGAGAAACCGTGCTCCTCATACTCTCCTTCCTCGCTCGAGCCCGCCGACGCTCACGAACAATGTCGAACGTCTCTGTCGAGCTAGAGGTGAACATCCTTGACGGCAGTCGGGGTGGGGGCTTCTAGCGCGCTGAGCAGGGGGATATATGAGAGCGCTAGCGAGGAATACGCCAGCTCAAGCGTAGTACGGGAGAATGCAAGGTGGCAGGTGATCACGGGTCGTCCATATCTCGCCTGAAGTCGCCAGTTATAGATCACCAGCACCGTGCTCCTCAGGTCATCAGCTCATCCTGCCATCGTGCGAGGGCCATGCCATAACGGCGCGCAGTCTGCGCAGTGTGATGCACGCGCTGTTGTATGTATGGTTAGGTGCCATTTATGGAAACTGGTGGGCTGGAGGGTTGGAAGTGTGAGGGGAGGAAGAAGGTCGGCCCGAGTGTGTGCGGTGCTTCTCCTGACACAAACGGAGGTTTGAGCGTCGAAAGTGAGGGTGGCGAGTATTGTTGGTATGGTTGTGCACCGCCTTGCGCAGTGGAATGTCGACGTCAGTTTGATGAATACTAACACCGACAGGTTGATCCTGGTACACATTATTTGTGAATGAGATGAGCCGTGGCAGGGGATTCAGGCGTTGCTAGAAGCAGGCAATTGGGTGGTGGCCCGTGGGAGGAGATGGGCTGGAGGAGGAGTATATACCGTATATCCATTAGCCAAGAAACATTATTCTATCCACCACCGTCACACATCCACCACCGTCACACAGTCCCACCAGCGCTGCCTACCCATCAACCGCTATCCCCATCACTCGCCAGCCCATCTCAACCTCTACCAGCGCGTGTCACGCCACACTCCCAAACTGGCGCCCTAAGAAGCGCGGCGCCCTACCACTGCCCATCAAACCCTACAAACCCGCACAACAAAAACACGGGGAAATAACGTTTCTTCTCAATGTTGCTGCACCAGTTCCAGGCGCTCGTGAGTCTTCCGTCTATGCAGGAGCCGGCGTCGAAGTATGAGTCGGCTGGTATGAGGATTAGTACTTGCTCTAAACCAGATACGTACGGGAGAAGAGAAAGCGAGCGAGCGAGCGAGCGAGAGAGGAAGTGAATGGGGGAGATGGCAGAGAAGGGAGAGGGGTGATAGGGTGTTAAAGAGAGGGAGGGAGCGAGAAGGGGTCGTGTTGGGGAGTGCGGAGCAAGGAAAACAGAGGAGAAAGGGAGAGAGATTGTGGAGAGAGATTGTGAAGAGATAGATTGTGGAAGTACGTACCCCCCGAGCCATCAAACGCATGTCTAAAAAAATCACACAACACCTCCCTCACAAGCCTCTCCACCCCCCCAAACTCCGTCTCCACATACTCCCTCAGCCCCGCGCTCCCTCCACTCCCCCCAAACACCTCCGGTATGCGCTGTAGCACATTCGTGATCGGCAGCAAGATCCTGTATATCTGGCTGTACTTGTCGATAAAGAGCAGTGCGTTCGGGACGTTGTGGTCGCCCATGTGGATCACGCTGCTTCCGATCCAGGAGCCGATGTTTTGTTGGGCTTTGTGCAGGATTGTGTGCATTAGACGGCTGGTTTTTGGGGCGGGTTGGACGCGGTTCAGGCCTTGCCCTGTGTCTCGGAGTCGGTAGGGCGTGGAGGGGGAGAGGAGGTCTTCTTCTGCTAGGGACCAGAGGCGGAACATGTCTATTGCGCGGGTTAGCTGGGCTCGCTTCCTGGCCGCAAGAACGGATGGAGGACGTAACGACGGGGATGGAAGGAAAGGAGAGGGAAGGAAAGGAAGGTGGAGGAGAGGAAAGGAGAGGAGAAAGAGAGGAAGTGGACGCACCATGCAGAATCTCCCTCCACAGCGTCAAACTCTGCAACACATACGCATACTGCTTCGCATGCTCATGACTCAACCTCGCCCCCCCCCTCCCAATCCTAATGCTCAAATTCCCATTCTCCCCCTTCCCACTGTGGGGATCAAAATACCTCCTCAGAAACCCAATCATAATTTCGCACGGATCGCGATTAACCCTTAGGAAAGCGTGGTTGTCCCCGATGGAATAGAGACACTGTTTGATCGTTTCCTGGCTGATGTGCCCCGTGGAACGAGGGCCGGAGTAGCGCGAGGCGAGCAGGTCGATCGCGCGTTCTTTGGACTTTATTTCTCGGGCGATCTCGTGTCGCGGACGGGTGCCGGCGATTATTTCGCGCGTGGCGAGCGAGATGAGGTCGTCTTTTAGCAGGTCGAGCGCGCCGCCTTCTTCTAGTACCGTGTATACCGTCTGTCGCCACGTGAAGCAGGTACCGTCAGTCCAGTGCGGAAGAGAAGGCCGGCAGGAGAGGAGGAGTGAGGGAGGGAGCGGGACGCACCTTGATCGGCTTTACACAGCTGAACTGGAGCATCTCCCTCACCTGCGGGTTCTGCGCGTCCATCAAGAGATACATCAGCTTCCCATACGTCGCGCGCATCTTGTCCGGGTTCATGATCTTAAACCTCCTCCCCAACTCAAACACGTCCTGGAACCAGCTCTCGTTCTGCGCAAAGTCCCTATCCGTGAACAGTTGTTGGCCCTGCTTGTAGTCCGCTGCGAGCAGCAGGCCGGAGAGGATCGAGCAGAGCTCTTTGATCTGCTGGTGGATCCGCTGGACTTTGTTGCTGTTGAAGGAGAGGATGTCGACTCTGTCTGTGTACTCTGATACGCTTAGGGCCGCTTCGAGTAAGCGGAGGTACTTGCGCTCGTTGAGCGTGAGCCGGACGGGGATGTATCGCGCGCGTTGGAGGTAGTAGTCCCCCGCGTGCTTGGGGTCCGCGACGGGTGCGGGGAGGAGCGGGGCTACTACACTTGCAGAGGGAGCAGACTCGGTCGACATGTCGTCCCCTCCGTCTTCGTCTACGTCGTCCGCCGTCTCCCCGGCCTTCCCCTTTCCAACAACTCCGGAGGCGACCCCGTTCGTACCGTTCACGACGACCCCGGCAGTCTTCTTCCTTTTCGCGGGCGGCTGCTCCAATGGCGTACTAGCGTGCCGCTTCCGGTTGCCTTTCCTGTGCTGCGCATGATAGCACACTTCACAATAATCGTCCCCGCAGTTCTCGCAGTGCACCTGGGCAGGTTGGTCTACACGCCACAACACACCACAAAACAGAACATCAGCAACAGCTCTCTCTCATCAGACCTCCGGCGAGGGAAGGAACGGGACGCACCTTCGCACTCGATACAGAACCCATGCTTGACGACCGTGGCCTCGTCCTCCCCACTGCCTTCTTCCTCAGAGGAAGGACCGGTCATGCGCTGGTCCTCAGCAGACGGAGGCGGGAGCTCTTCGTCCAGGATCTTGGCGAGGGAGAGCGTCGCGCTGGCTTCTGGCTTGGCTGGGGCTGGGGCTGCCATTTTTTACTTTTGGTTTTTGAACTTGGAGTTCGGTTTTGGGGTGAAGGGGGTAGGGTGATGAGGGAGGGGGCGAGGAGGAGATAGGGGGGTTAGGCGTCTGATTGTAGCGGGGTCGGCCTGCGACTGCGAAAGGATGACAGACAGTGTCGTGTGAGGTGCGAGGGGTATGTATGCGCTCTTCAGGCAAGGCGTCTATCGATAACCGCAACAGAGTCGCAGCAGCACCCTCAGCAGATGCGTGAGCTCTAAGCAGAAGAGGATGCAGCCTAATCTAAACCTGGGAAGGGCGTGACTTCCACGAGGCAGAGTGGGAGCTGGAGAGGGTAGGAAAGAAACGGGGGATGATGCAAGCATGCAAAAGCGACGCATGGTCGGCGATATGCGGAGGTAGAATTTTACCCGTCTAAGGGGGGTAAACGCCGACGGACGTCGCGTCGCGCCTTTGTTTTGGTCCTGCTGCTTCTTCTTCTGTCGTGCTTCTCGCAATGCACGAATCTCATTGATCGTCAGCACTCAGCGGGGGCGCGGCGTACAACGATACTCGAGTTATTTGATTTCAGCATAAAAGTACAACAAATCCGCAAATAGAAACATCATGAGTGGCATCGCAAAGCGCAAATCGCAAATCAGAAACGTATCCAAGAACCCTCGAAACACATGTACAACCAAACAACCAAACAACGATCACAACGATCAGACGGACAAGATCGCCCCACGATCAAAAGTCAAAGTCAAAGTCAAAGTCAACTGATCGCAGCCTACCAGAGGCGCAGAATCGAACCAAAATAAAGATCAGACGGCGTACCCGACTGGCATCGCCGTTGCGTATGGGTGGCTCTCCAGCCCTCCCAATCCGGACAGCGCCTCCTGACTAGAGGTAGAGATAGTCCCACTTCTCTGCCTCTTCGCATTCCGCTCCAGCCCCACCAGCCCCATCGGTCCTTGCCCTCCCGTTCCCTCAGCGCGAGCGCGCGCAGTACCAGCTGAGTGAGAGCGGCTAGCCGAAAGACCGAGCATCCTCCGATGCTCCAACAAAGCCTGTTCCACGTCCTTCGCGCTGCTCAGACTTGGGAGGTTCGTATGAGAGAGCGAAGCAGCGGAGGGCTTGTGGCGCTTTACGACTCTCAGCGGTTGGGGTTCGGCAGGGTCGAACGTGACTGTTTTTTGTGGGTGTTGGGGGTGGGAAGGGATGCCGGATGATGTGGAGGGTCGGGTTGTAGCTGAGCGAGACACGCGTTGTCGGTCTTGTGCTGGCGGTCGGGAGGAGGAGGTAGTAGATGGTGCTGGAGGCGGCAGGGTGGTTAATGGTCCTGGGCCGGGTAAGGTGGTGGAACGTGGCGCTACTGGCCGACTTGAGGCGCCTGATGATGTTGACGGTCGCCTCCTCGCATCGTGCACCGCCCGTGAAGCCGCGGCGACGCCGCCTCCTTCCCCCTGTCGGTCCACGCGACGCGATGCTGACGACTGCGGCGCCGCCTCCCCCCTAGTCGCCTCCCTCTGCCCAGCAACGCCCCCATCCAAACCGTCCCTCCCCCCACTAGTCCCCGTCGTTGCTCTCCTCGGCGGCGCCCCTGGTCGCCTAGGCATCGACGCTGCCCTCACTGGTGTCCCCGGCGGAGGGAGGGGGAACATCATCAGCTGCGCTACCATCGTTTCCCGGTCTGGGGTGGTAGGTGATGGAGGCGCCGAGACTGGTCGTGCGGCTGGCTGTGCGGAGGGGTCGCGTGTCCGTTCGTAGTGGATCCTGATTGCCGGAGGCGATGGTGGGAGCGGCGGGCTTGGGGGCCGGCTGGTGCTGCTTCCGCTGCTGCTATTCGAGGAGGCGTGCCCCGTGGCAGGACGGGAAGAGGAAGCCCCCTCGCCGCTCGCCCGTGTAGATGAGGTAGTAGGGAGCCGACGAAGGCTCTTCATACTCGCTACCCTGCGCGCCTGGGCCACCTTAGCGCTCCCCATGGGGTTGTGCGTCGGGCAGTACTCGCTCCAGCAGTCTTTGAATGCGCATGCATACGCGGGCGGAGCGCGCGGGACGATAGGGGGCGATACTGGTGCTCCCGGGCTTGGGCTACGCGGGCTTGGCAGGCAAGCGACGGACTTGGAATGTGAGAGTTTGGGGAGAGATGCTAGGGACTTGGCGTGCGCAAGACCCCGGGCGGGAGGGGGAGGCGAGGCGGTCTTGGTTGATGATGACCGAGCGTGCAGAGGCAGCGTGCGCGCCGAACGCGTTGAGCGGGAGGAGCTGGAGCTCGAGTCATCCGAGTCGCGTCGTTTTGGCTGAGGCTGACGTGCTTCCGGTGCGGAGCTGGTAGTGGATGGAGGCGAGGACGGAGGGGTGAACATCCCGGTGAACTTGCGGAAGAAGGACGTCTCGCGGTCCTTCGGCTTGCCGGAGGAGGACGATCTGAAGACCAGCTGCAGCTGCATAGTACAGAACAGTACACGAGAGACGGTGTTGTGTGGGAGGAAGATGCGTGTGCGCGGCACAGATGAGAGGAGAACCAGAGCTCTCGTGTTGCCACTGCCATATTTAAGGCAAAGCTGAGAACCAGTGGTACCGGCATCGTCTCAGCTGGACGGCATCAACCAGGCCGAAGGAGGCGAGGACTGGAGCTCACGAGTACCCATCAGGCAATGCGGAACACGTTCTGCATAGAACGACGGCTCCAGCAGCCCGTGAAACGCGATCAGTATCAGGGTAAGTGTTGACGGTGGAGAGAGGGGCGCGGTCTGGAGCTTCTGAGCGCCGCCATGAGCTTCCTGCCTTGTTTGGCGAGCTGGTAGACTGCGCCAGCGGGAGATTGCGGAAGACACGTTCTGTCACAGATCAGACTTCGCGGCCAGGCACATCCATCGTTTCCCCCGCGCCCAGTTACCACTTTGGGCTGCAGTGCCGGCGGAACGTTGCGACAGGTATCGTGCTTGATCGGCATCAGGACATGTTCGAGCCTCCATCAGCCAAGCGCATGCAGGGCGGTCCGGAGTGAATCTTCCGTCAGCAAGAGAGCATACAGCCAAAGCATTCGTAGTGCAAGGAGGTAATATCCACTTTTCAGGTAGTGGGGACCTTCCTGGCGAGGTTTGTATGGTTTCAAGCAAGGTCTTCTCACCGGACGAGCATGAAGGGAAGGTCGATGAAACACACCAGACGATGTTGCGCGCAAGGGTCGCAGCAACCCTTGAATATTGTTGTCGCATGGTGCGAGGCTGTGCTGATAGCATCCATCCCTGACAACCGGCAACATTTCGTTGCATTCCACCAGAATTCCCTCATTCTCGTGCCTGTTCTGTTCGGTCCGCCTCAAAACGGCGGCTGTAGAAACCCGCGGGTGTTGGGCGAAGCGAAAAGCAGTCGGCCTCACAGTAATCACGCGTCATTCCACGGTTGCTATTGGCCGTCCACTGTGTGCTGTTTACCCGCTCGATTATGACCAATAGATTAGCTGAGACATCGACGCGGATGGTGACCGGTATGGTGAGTCGTCGCGCTCAAAGCGGATGGTGTCTCCCATGGTCCAGCCAATCTGCATACACAAACACTGGCGGCCTGTATGTCCGTTGCAAGGTTTCAAGCTGTATTATCATTTAACTCTCTCGCCCGGGCGAGAAACCACAACGATCACACCAGCAGTTGGTAGCAACTGCGTTCCCTCAAACGCGTCCTCCGACACGCCGACACATCTCCGAACTCTCTGATGAACCTCTCGTGCCTCGAGGGCGCCGCGTCGGGTACCGGTCAGACGGATCCAACGGATGAGACGCTGGCCGCTCGACAACATCGGCAGAGCGACCCGTCTAACCGCCCGGAAACTTGCTGCTCCAGTAGTCGGCAAGGTTCTTGATACGCTCCCTAACATGGAAGATTGACTCGTACGGCATGTCTTCCACTCGCGCCAGATTACCGATGACCATACCGATCTTGGTGCCGCCGCGCTCGACCTAGCGCGATTCAGTAAACGCTCAAGTGGTAAAGCAACGGGACTTACGATCTTGCCCAGCAGATCCCTAGGGATTTGATCCTTGATCTCTTCGAGATGGCCCACAATGTTACTGATTTCCTTCATTTTCTAGGATCTTAATCAGTAACATGCGCCAGCGCCACGGTAGAACGGATTTACCGATTGTCCTGCCACTTTGCGATACTCCGGACGCAACATCGGCTGCAGAACGACTCGCCATTGATGCAGCTGCTCTCCGAATGAGGGACCCAATTCGGGACTGCCCTCTCGTCGTGGCCGCTTTGCACTAGGTACTATACCGAGGCCGTATGATTCCTGCATCAGGACATCAGAAGTGAGCGGCATCGAGGTGAGGCGGTGCATACAGCTTTGATGTTCGCCTCATCGAACTTCCTCTTATCGAAAGGGGACTTCGGAGTCTGCACCTGTGGCTGATTTGGTTGAGTGAGCATATGTCATCGCATCCAGACAGTAAACGCACAGGTGCTGCAGAAGCGCCAGCAGGTGCGCTCGTGTTGATAACCGGTCGTGAAATAACGCGGCCACCAATGACGCCAGCAACTCTAGTTTGTGCAAGCCCGTGAGCCTCATCCCACTGCTTCTTCGCATTCTTCTCAATCTCAGTCCAGGACTGTGCGAATGTCTGCTTGTTCGGGAACGGGCGACTGTACTGCATGTCGAGAGGATAGGTATAACCGCCGGTGGCAGACCACGAGACGGACGGTCCAGCATCCGGATTGGGGTTGTCCATCTGTACTTCCAGAGTAGGCATCTCGATACCTGCCAGCGCAGAATTCAGAGCCTCGAGGTTGGCACTGACGGTCCTGCGGTCCAGGTCCTTCCAGTTCGGCAGATGTCGCACTCGACCACTGGCAGCATCTGCCTGTGAAAGAGAAAGGAACAGGGGTGAGGATCAATGTGTGACAGATAATCGGATGTTATGCTCACTTCGTCCTCGTCGTCCGAGCCGAAGATCTCGTCGATCATCCGTTGTCTCACGGACACATGGGCCGATTTCACAGGATGTTCAGCATGATATGTCTTGATCATCGACTCGTCCGGTTGGACGGCATTGTCCCATTCCGCATCAAAGGGATGGACAAACCTTATCGCGTTCAGTAAGCACGCCGCACTGGCCTTCCAATCATGACTAAGCGGTGACTCACGTGCATGGTTCGGCGTGGACCACAGCTAAGGACGGTTTGGTCCCTGCCGTCGGTACGAAGGCCTGAGCGCGATCACGATGAGCGCGTTCGTCGTTGAAAAAGGCGAACATTAACATACAGGACAACGGACCAGATCAACAGGTGGCATCACTCCCATTGATATGTCGTCTTAGAAGCCAGCCAGGGAGCGACAGGATTGCCACAGGTCAGAAGAATGTTGACAGTTGAGAACCGATGCCGGAACCAGACTTGGAAGGAAAGGCGGATAGCTGTATGTACGGCGGATATCGGTGATAATCCGACAAAATGCTGCCCAGACTGAATATAATGGGTAGTTGAAAGCCGTGAGGATGTATGGATACAGAGAATCTTGCACAGACGGTTGCAGAGCGGACTCGGAATTGCGGTGTGCTCTGCCGCGCATATACCGTGGAGTCGGCTTCTTTATAGGCCGGCAAGGGCAGATCAGAGGAAGAGAACAGAAAAAGACATATACGGTGTTGAGCGAGAGCTGTACAGTTGTGTAAAAGCGATGTTCTTGACGGCTTGAAGGAGTACGTAAAAGAGAGGAGAAAGGAAAGTGAGAGCCGGTCACCGAGATGATGGTATGATTGGCGCTTCAGGGCGCGTGCCCAACGCGCGCTTCGGAGGAATCCGATGGATGACATAAACACTGTAATTGCTTCCGCTTTGCGCCTTGTTCTGTGACGACCACACCATATCGGGAATGTTGTTTCAGGTTATTCATCGCCTACTTGGGATTATCATGTTCGATCCGGCCAACAGAACCAGGTACTGCGTAAAAGAACGCGCTTCGGGGTCAGGACTGTGAATGTCGCATCATGGTTAGTTCTTGTCCGGTCCAGAGCGGCCGATCGATTGAACCGACATCGCCTCTGCGAGTGCCCGTGCTGTACTTTGGCCATACCTATCTTCGTAGGCAAGGCATCGCTGAGATGAGCGTGCGAGCGCGTCATGTCATTGAACCCGATCGGTTCATTGGTATGTTGCAGTCGGAATAAGTCTTGAGGCTACATGTGCTAATGATTGTTGGTGTAGAAATCAGCAATTGCAAGAATTCAGAGGAAGACGTCATCTAACGACCAAGCCTCAACCATACTGTCAGTCTCTCCCTTCGAATATTAGCTTCGAATCGTACCACTCCTCCTCGTCGACAGTCAAAACAGCATCACTCTCGTCACCCTCTCTGCCTGCCTGAGCTCTCTCACTGCTTGCTTGTGCTTGAGTTCTCGGTTCTCGGGCTTGACGTTCTCCTTTCCCTTCGTTCGAGCCAAGGGAGCCGGTCTACGACTATCGATCGACCTTGGTTGACCCAATGGCGCACGGCTTCTGGGAGCGCCTTCCATTTCGGAGCTGCCGTCATACCCGTCCGAATCAGCGGTTGAAACCCTCCACGTAGACTGCATGCTTGATCTGGCAGATGGTGGCTCTACGACGATGCTCGGCGGGCAAGGGAACCATGCGACCGATCCGACCGACTCGATCGAACTGCGAGGGGAGACGTCGGAGTCGGTATTGTCGGGCGTCATGGTCGTCATAGGCGTAGGGAAGAACCCATGCATGGGCTCCACGGCAGTGGGTGTGTGGAGGTATGAGCCCGCACTCGAAGCGGAACTGGGAGAGTCGACATGCACCAAATCCGGGCAGTCGTAGCTGGAAGGAACGGAGATCATCAGGGCGGGATTACGGGCGTTGTGCGAGACTGGACGACCCGCATGGGGAGGAGACTGAGGGAGAATAGTATGCTTGTGCCGGGGGCAGTTCAGTGCTTCGCAAGTCGGAGCGTAGCATCGGAAGGCGCCATCGGGTACTGTATGCGAGCGAGGTAGACCCGATCGTTCTTTCAGGGGGCTACTGAGCAAGACGTCAACAAGCTGGTTGTCGACCGTTCGGTCGCAACAAGCATGGCCCGGAGGTTCGATGACTGCAGGTATGAGAACTGGGCTGTTTCACAGCGGTCTTGTCAGCTAATGCGCATATATGTAGCCAAACTCCGCCGTACCTCTGTGTTTCCTCTGGAGTACAGCGCATGCCGTGCCCGTGGGTAGGGCAACCCGGAGCCCAACATTCGGAGAAGTAGCAGGTATATGCGGACGGCTTCGGCTTCGTCAACGTCAGCAAGGAAGCGGACGGCTTGAGGGACACTGGTAGGTTTAAGATCATGGCGTTTCTTGGAAACAACTGAGAAATAAGGAGCGTGGTGAGTGTTATGTGTTTGTATGTGTACTTTTGAGTAACGACTGTGGTGCGAAAGGGTGGTTATAGCAGGCAACGGAAACGGACAATTGGACGTTGGTGGGAGGGAGTGTCTGAGGAAGAGGCGGACGATGAACAGGACGTTCCCGAACGGCGAGAACATCAATGACGACAATCAAGAAGCCTTCGTCTACTCAGGCACCGATGAGACATTCCGACATAGGTAGCAACTTTGCCTGGTTCGTGCAGGACGAGATAGTGATCGAAAGGTCTCACAGCCCGATCGTGGTTGCGGACCGCTTCGGTCCCGTGGTCACGTGCACTCGGCGACACGAAAAATTCCACGCGGCGGGGCTGTGGAGCTCACCTCACCTTCCGCCCGGTATTTATTTATAGGAAACTGCTTTTCTGCAAGAAACCGGCCATGCCTGTACCTTTTCTACCCCAGGACGTATGGCTCGAAGTTGTGCGCTGGTTGACGGCTGCTGGCGATCTTGCCGCAATCGCCCGGACCAACTCGGCACTGAAGACGATTGCTAGGCCCCAGCTCTATCGGACGATCGTTCTCAATACAGTGGCCACGCTTGTCAAAGTCGATCGAACGATGAAGAACAATCCTGCATACCGAAACTATGTCCGCGCCGTCGAACTGTCAGAAGGAAACGTCGCCTTCGACAAGATCTCATGGCTCCCGTACGGCGACCGTACTGTGTTGGCTGCTCCCTTCTTCCGTCTGGCGTTCCGGTTCCTTGCGATCCTTCCCAACCTGGAGAGTCTAGAAATCTGCTGCGTAACCCAGCATCTTTCCCGCGCTGGAGGACATTATCTCTGTTCAAACTTGGCTCGTCTACCTCAGCGTCTTCTCCGGCTATCTCTGACCGGCCTTCCTGCCCTTCCGATTCTCCGAAAGCAGCCCGACATGGCGCAGTTGGAGCTGGTATACCGGTTCAAAGATCTCTCAGAGGAGCTAAAATGGGTGGAGAAGAACGACGTACCCCAGCTACGGTGGCTCGCTTGCGACCATTACAGCGCGCTGAAACTGCTCGAAGCTCGACCTGTCCAAGAATGCTACTTATCCGCCACAAGCGACTTGGGGAAGCTGGAGCTACAGTCTTTGCGCGAGGGCACAGCGCTACGAATATTACAGCTATGCCTGAAGACTTTGAGTCGGCAAATGTTGGCACAGATCGGCGATGTCGTACCCTCCCTCCTCGTCCTGAGTCTTGAGATTCTGCATGAACACGACGCCCAAGTACGCTTTCTCTATTTGACGGCTTCGGTATTCTGACATGCCTCAGGATTTGCCACCCCTGACAGATCCGCTTGTTTTAGAGGGACTGCGGCAGTTCTCCCGGCTACGAACATTCGAGATACATATGGCATGCGCCGTGAAGGATATGGTTGTAGCGTACGTTGCGCCGGCGCTGCCTTCCGTTGGTACGGCTTGTCTCAGTCTTCGTTCCGTGACCTTCGTTCTGGAGGATCACCGTTCCGGAGTCGTGGCCGGTGTCAAGAGCGAACAGGTGCTTGTATACGCATTCCTTCGCCCCTCAGCGATCTCGAACTGCACGCCTACCACGTCGAACTGGTCCTGCGAACGAATAACCTATACACAGAATCGCCATTACTCCCTCTCGGACACGGTACACGTTGAAGGATTTACTCGGGCGATTCACCCAATATTACGGACGTTGTCCGTCGACCTTGCCCACGTCCAAGCAGATGTTTCTTCCCCTCAGGCGGACACTTGCGGGTACGTGATCTGCAGATTAGCGCAACGAATACATGCTTAATTACCATGTTAAGCAGGTCCAGTGCATCCAAAAGACGGAGAAAGAGGTGATAATCCCCGGTCAAGAAGACATCATGGCACTCGTCAGCCCGTAAGCTTCAGGCTGTGAGATACGATTCGGAGCGCAACACCTTCGGCTTCCAATCGTCCTCCCTCCTGAAGCTGGAACATCAATGCCCACGAAGCATATGCACTCGCCCAGTGCTCCGCGAACGCCCCAGTCGAAGGCCCATTTGATGTCGGGCAGCTTTGAGCTGGCCTGTGAGCCCAAGACCTGTCTCACCTCATACTTTCAACCGGTGGTTGAACCCTACGATACGACAGTCTACCGTTCTCCATCACGTCTTATGCTTGCAATGACCGAATCTCCTGGTGTCTACATGACAGTTCCCCGTACAGTGTGTCGCTAGAAGACGTCCGAAAGGAAGTCAGAGCAAGCGCGGATCTGGTCACGTGCTTTCGTCGTGTCGTCAGTCCGCGCGCCCTGTGCGACCCTCGCCCTATGCAGCTCTCTCTCTTATCCATTCTCCCCGAACATCATCAAGGCAAGCGCACCTCAGGTCAGGATGCCCATACCTGTTCTTCCGTACGACATCTGGTTTCAGATCATTCCATGGGTTACAGCCAACAAGGATTTCGCGGCACTCGCAAGGACGAATTCTGTGCTCGCAACCATCGCTTGCCAGCGTCTATATCGCTCCATCACACTCACTCATATAGTCACGCTATACAAGCTCCGTCGTACAGTATCAAGCAATCGACTGCGTGCGTCGCAGATGTTGGAGTTGGAACTCGATTTCGCGAATCATATATTGGACCCCACCCTGGCTGGATGGTATCAGAATGCGATCTTTCCACTACCGCCGGCGTTCCTCCGCCTTCTCTTCGCGTTCTTACGCTTGCTTCCCCGCCTGCGGCAGCTCAAGATCTCTCGGGGGACTTCGTGCTACTTCTGGCCCGTGGACGCCTTGCTATGCGAGAACATAGCTCGCCTACCTTGCCCTCTCACGAGTTTCTGGGCTGGATCCCTAAGCGTTCGCCCTGTGCTTCAGACACAACGTCGACTGGAGCGCTTATACGTGGACTACAGCAAGTCTACACAGGAGCTACAACATCTGTCGAAAGGGGATTTGCCGTGTTTACGATGGCTAGCATCCGACAGTCATGACGCAGTGAAGCTGCTGGAAGACCGTTTGGTGGAAGAATTATATCTGCTTAGGCCGGGGACACTGGAGGTACACCACCTCCGCTGCGCAAAGGCACTCCGTACCTTGCAACTCTGCTTAGGGACGTGGACATCTACAACGCTGGCAGAAGTCAGCAGTGTTTTGCCATCCCTGCTTGTGCTCAGCCTTGTACTGCGCCCAAGTGCTATGCCAGAGGTAGTGCCCCTTCCTTTGTCTCTTTCGAGCTAGAATTGACTCCCGTGACAGTCGCCGCTGCCGATACTGGATCGTCCTGCGTTAGCCGGGTTCCCACCCTTCGAGAGGCTAGAGACCCTAGAGCTCGATCTACTTTGCAGCCCGGAGGATCTGAGGACCCAGATCATACCTAATGCAGTCGCACTCCTTCCAGTCCTTCGCACAGCATGCCCCCCTCTCCAATTCCTCAATGTGGCGGGCCGGATGGCTTTCGATACGGTCGTTGTGCACGCCTTCAGTCGACAACGTACAACCTTATCGGACCAGGGGTCGCAAGGCTGGAGCTGCGAGCGAACAACCCACCGTGATCTCGCGATCTCCAAATGGGCCGTTTCAGTTCCACCTATGAAGCGACTTACGCGGACGACCGGCCCTCTACTCGAAAGGTGCACGATCGACCTCGCCGAATACCGAGTCCTATCGCCCGGTCACTGACCCGTACCACTCACGTAGAGTCGGTGTGCGAACATGGAACTTAGGCATTAGCTTGGTACAGTAGCTCTGGTGTCGTGCGCAAGGACTTCCTACTCACACCATACGTTCCCGTGCTCGGAGAAAGGTCACCTTAACGGGGTATGTCGCTGCTATCCCTTCTTCCTATCAAAATAGACACCGAACGATACCATACATACTGCCATATCCTTCCCCCATCAATCCAACCACATGTCCAAGTCCCAGTGGCACGACCAAGCCACCGGGACATGCAGAACCAGGAGCATTCTCCTCAAGTATCCCGTTACACAGCTGGACCGGGACGGCAAATACAGTATCCCAGCTTTCAAGTGGTTGGATCACCTCGTCCTGACTCCCCAGCAAAGCCGGAATTCGAATGGAACAACTTGAAGGGCGGTACAGTGCAGTAGGAACCTCAACCCGGCTTACCCGGTCCTCCTGGCGCCATGTTGCCCCATTTCCCAAACGTTTCGTGCGGCCACTAGCAAGCAGGTCATTCTATCAGTCTTAACTCTCATGACGATCCCAGCACAGTGAGCTTGCATAAGTGTACAGCAGTAAAAGGGGAGATGGATCATATGCGTTCGACGGAACGGCAAGAACGGGCGGCAAACAATTATGGTCCGATCGTGGCTGCAGAACCAGAGCTGCAGAACCAAAGCGCCTTTTTTTTAGGATTTCAATGGATCTCAGAGCTGTAAGCTGAGTAACCGTTACCGAATCAACAAATCGTCAGTCAAGCAAAGGAAAGTTCTAGGTAAGGAGTACATTAGTATCAAACCCTCTATCTACAAATCATCGATCTTGCGAAAAAACACAAAGGAACGAGAGAGAACAGGAAAAGGGAGAGAAATTCCGCATACATATATATGCGCCCTTTACCCCCGCTGAGCAATGACGGGAATGGGCTGTTGTAGTCATGACGTGGATGGGAGGGGAGGGGAGCGTGAGCGTGGATATGGAGGAATATGGATAGAGAGTGATACGGCGTCAGGCCGCCGCAACCGCAAGACGAGACACGACGAGAAGTGAAGGACCGAGGGAGGTCGAGCAGGTCGAAGGGTCACAAAAGGACGAGACGATCAGTAGATCAGTAGACTTCCACCGGGCTCCTACTCATCTCATCCCCCTCCACACCCTCTACCTCATCCACTCCCACCTCCTCGGCAGCCCCACCCACCGCAGCGCCACCCGCATACCCCGTAACCCGCAAAACGACCCCCTTCCCCGCCTCCCTCACTTTCCTGACCGCCTCCCTCCTCCCCTCTCTCCCCAGTCTTCGGCGCACGTCCTCCCTACTGGGCAAATACAGGTTTGGCAAACTCAGGAGACTAGGCGCCCGGGCCAGGGCTTCAGAGGCGGCGGAGAGGGAGTTGGAGGGCGGGGTGATGGGGGGTGTGAGTTGGCCGTTGGCCGTTGGTGGTGCTGGGGAGGGCTTGGTGCTGGGATCGGCTGAGGGGGCGGAGGCGCCGACGGGGCGGAGGAAAGGCGATGAATGTGGTGTTAGACCTGGTGTTGGGAGTCCAACGGCCCGAGCGGCCGCAGGGGGGAAAGCGAGCAATTTCTCCGCTCCTGGTGTCTGCGTTCCCGTCAGCCCTGCAGCGGCAGGACGATGGACAGGCTCGTCGATCGGTGCCGTCTCCTTCTGCAACTCCTTGGCTGCTTCTTCCGCCGCCTTTGCGAGTGCTTCCTTTTCGCGCTTTTGCCGTTGTCGACGAAGGATGCCCTTGACGCATCCGTAGAACCAGATGACGTGCATTGGCAGCGCTAGGCTGAGGAAGATTACCGGTCCCCACTGATGCATCACCCCTCCTCCTCCCAGTACTTCCCTCCTCACGCTCGGCAGCGCATACTGAACAATAAGCACCACGTGGAAGCACACCCTCAGCGCGAAAAAGCTGGACGCGAAGAGGTAGTCGTTGCGGAGGACGGGCTCGAGCGTGGCGAGCGCGAGGAGGTGGGTCGGGAGCTCCATTATTGCTGCTAGGGCGAAGATGTGTGACCAGTGTTTGGTGAGGACGTGCGAGAGGAGGAGGAAGTAGAGCGTGTGGTGTGTCCAGCCCATGAGGATGGAGACGTGTTCGATGTAGAAGAGGGAGCCGGTGAGGAGGTCACTAATACCCACCACGTCTATATCAGTATATCTTCCCTTCTGTACGCAGAGAGCACAGATGCGGATGAAAGGAAGTGGGAGACTCACGAAATCAGATATCCCATAAACCCCGCACACACCCTCTCGCTCAACCACCTCCTCTCCTGTACCGCCGCCAGACTCCCCCCACTCCCCACCCAATCCAAAAAGAACGGCATGGCACAAACGGTCATGCATCCACTAGCAGCAGCAGTAGCGATCCATGATCTCTGTCTGCGGGAAGTGTAGCGCTGTGAGAGGAGGAGGAATATGAGCGGGGTTGAGGTGAAGGTGAGGAGGAACGTGAATGTTAGGTGCGGGGGTACTGGGGGCCAGAATCGGTCGAAGAGGGCGAGGAGCGGAGAGGTGGTGGTGGTCATCGTGGATGGTTGGGCGTATGCGCTCGGAGTGTGGGAGACTGCAAGGTCGTGTATAATACGAGAAGGGTCGTGAGGTGGTCGTAAGCTTGAGAGGAGCGTCGAGCGGGCTGTCGTGTGCACTCGCACTCGCGGGACACTATGAAGCGCCAGTACAGACAGGGGCAGCACAGGCAGGGGGTGATGGGGTGAGAGAGGAGTCAAGAGTCGAGCGAGGGGGTGGGGTGGGGTGAGTCGAATGCAATGTAGGGGGGTAAAAGCAGGGGCCGCGCAAGGCGCGGTAACCGGTGCAGATCGCGAATCGCGGAAGAGCGGGGTCGGTTCCGTACCACCAAGAACCACCAGCACCAGACGACGAATAGAGCGATCTTCTACGCCCTTTTCGCCCGGTCTAATGCGCTGGGGAATGATGGGACTGATGGGCGCGTAATGATCACCTCAATCGTACGTCCCCAGCTTATCCCTCTCCTCGGCGTCGGGGCAGAAAACGCGGAGGCGTATCGGATCACCGAGAACAGGACTACTACAGGCGTAACGGCCGACGGATAGGGGACACATAGGGACACGTTTCAATTCTAAACGTTTTGATCCCGGCTAGTAGGGGTCGGGAACGTTCGGGCGAGGGGAGGCGCTGATTGGCCCGGGCGGTGGGCGCTTACTGGGCGCTGCCACAGCTGCATTGGGGAATGTTAGGAGGAGGATGATGATGATCACGGGACTGGAGAATGGGCGTGATTGAACGTTACTACAGTATTGTCAACATCGTTCCTGGCGTAATTTTTATGGAGAACAAGATCCCATCGTCTACATCCACACAGAGACTAATGTTATAACCGTCCTTCTCTCCCGAGCTCGTCCCAGCATACAAAATAACATCATCCCTTCCGCGCTAGTGACCTTACCTTTGACGTGTTCAGCGGGTTTAAGCGTTATCGTTCAGCCCATTTGCACCTTGCTGAGCTTGACATTGCTGTAGTATCTCCGTTGGCATGCCATACCCTAGTGCGACCTGAGGCTGGGAAGCGACCTGCATCAGCAAGCCCGCAGCCATATGCCATGCAATATCTGTACCGAAAGGCTCAGTGCTCCGCGCAACCTTAAGAGCATAGAAGGGCACTGACGACAATGGAACGCCCACACCCCCGGATTATCCGTCACGAACCTCAACGCCGCCCATCCATAATGCGGCACGACATGTGTATCCCTCCTCATCCCCCCATACGCACTCCCATTCAGCCTCTGTCCTTCATACAGCCCCTGCCCACTCCCAACCATCCAGGGCCTGTGCCCGTGTAGGTGGAACGGATGGTCGCCGTCGTCCGCGTTGGAGATTATTAGGTCGACTGTTTGGAGTGTGGGGGAGGTGAGGATGAGCTGGCCTTGCGGGGTCGAGGGGCCTTCAGTGAGGGAGGAGAGGAATGTGGGGGAGGAGAGGAGCGTCATGGTCGTTTGGCCTTCGAGGGGTGCCCAGGACTGCGAGGTGCGTCAGCTGTGCTGGAAACATAGCTCTCCCCACTGGGAGCTGGAAGCGAGCGCGAGAAGGCAGGCAGGGGATACGCACCGTCTCGTTCATAAACGCATAATAGCTCGTATCGTCAACGACCGAAAAAGTGACCTCCACACCATAGCTCACATCCGGCTCCGGCACACCCCCCGCAACCGCCGGGGTCAAAGCACCAAAGTCCGTCGTTGTCAGATCCTGCAGGCCTGCCACTCCAGGCCCCGGATCGGCGCTACTGCTGTTGAGCGGGGTGTACGAGGGGGAGGGGAGGGGGTAGGAGAGGATGGCGCGGTGGTCGTACGATGCGTCGTTTATGCTGTAGGTGAACATGTCCGTTAGGATCGTCCCGCGCATCCAGAAGCTGCCGTTGGCCGTTTGGTTCGTGTGGACCAGCACGTCGTATCTGCCCCCAACGCATCAGCCACGCGCACCCAGCGGAGAAATGCACAAAGAGGCGAAGAAGGCGAGATTGAAGACGCACCGCTGCGCAACGGCAACCTGCACCCCCGCCACACTATAAGGCATCACATCCACCCCATCGGCACTAACGACCGTCAGAGGATGGCCATCAATCGAGAACCTCACGTTCGCCAGACTACCCGAATTGATCACTCTGAACCTGTACGTCTTATTCGCTTCCAGGGTATAGTTCGCGTACGTGCCGCCGCCGAGGTATTGACCTTGCCCGTTTAAGGTGCCCGATTCGGGCGTGGGCTCGTCCCCGGCTGTGCCGTCCGGGCCGTTCGGGCCCATGTAGAGCGCGAGGACGGATTGGGATTGGGAGTGGTACCAGTCTTGCAGCATCTCCGGGGGATGTTAACACCTCACCAGGAAGGAGTGAGAGAGGAGATAAGTAAGGTGAACGTACGACGACGAAGTCAGCATCCCATTCCGGCGTGTAAGCCGGTGTTGGTGCCGCAGGTACTGCAAATTGTCAGCCACAGCAAGACTCCAGTGCATGCGTCCTTACCAGGCTTGCCATCCGCATCAAACGTCGCATTGCTCGGATTGACAACCAGCGCCCCGACCGCCCCATCCGTATACTGCGTCTGGTAATGCGAATGATACCATGTCGTGCCCGTCCACCCTCCCAACGTAAAATTATACACAAAACTCTGTCCAGGCGGGATGCCGCACTGCGAGATCCCGTGGGCCCCGTCGTAGAAGGGCGTCGAGTTCTGGTACAGCCCATGCCAGTGGATCGCCGTGCTCGAGTTGGAGAGGGCGTTGTGCACGGTGATGATCATCCGGTCTTGGGAGTTGGCGAGGAGGGTCGGCCCGGGGTAGGTGCCGTTAACGACTAGCATGGGGCGGCCGAACCCGTCTGGTGAGCCGTACCCTTCGGAGACGACGAGCGTGTAGTATCGCGTTTGAGGTGGATCGGAGCGGATGTCAGGGAGGAGGAAGTTGTCCATCGTAGGGAGGGTGATGTTGGGCAGACTCGTGCTGGTCGTACCGTTGCCCATCGACGACGATCCAGAGCTTGAAGAGGTGCCATTGTTGCGGTTCTTTAGCCCCAGCCCAAGTCCCAGTCCAAGCCCAAGACCGAGTACGACAGCAGCCACTGCGGCACCACCAAGGATGTACCAGAGTCGTCTGGACGGCGCAGCAGCAGCAGCTCCCTTCTCAGCTTGTACAGAGTTGGCCGGCGAGGCACGCTCGACGTTGGTGTCCGCCATGGTTGCACTCCACGCTCAGGGGCAGAACAAGCAAATGATGCAGAGCCAGAAAGCACAGAGCAGCGCAAATCTACAGCAAACGACCTGGCCGTCTATATCCTCCCTCCCTGAGGGAATTATCTCCCACCGAAGGAGCCTGCAAGGCACAGCCAACAACCCACACCACGCGAGCCCGAGCCTGCCGAGCCTAGTCCCACAGCGAAGAGCAACTTGAGAGCTGACGTCGAGGGTAAGTGAGCCGCCTTACGCTTGCCAGCAAAGGGCAGGGGGGTCGAACGTGCCCACGAGCCATATGCAAGCACGCATATCAGAGGAAGACGAGTCAACAGCTGCCGAGGAACTCTAGTCAAGACCGCGGCGTCCAGGAATAAACGCCAGAAGACGCGGGAAGGCAGCCCTGAGAGAAAAAGCTTGGAGCGCCGATAAGATAGATCATCATCTCCGACGCCGCGTCTGGGCATCGGCACCGGCTGCTTCGGCAAACAGCCAGCAAGAGGGGGGACGAATGAGACAGCTGGCATTACTCGCATATTCTTGGACAGCCTACGTCTAAAACCGAGTGATACAGAAACACGACACAAAGAAAAGGAGACTTCACCTTTACACCATCTCTCCCCGCTCTCTCTCTCTTTCATCCTGGCCTCCACCTAGTTCCCCAACCGCACTTTCAACCCCTTCCCCGCCCCAATCGATCGCCTGCGCGCCTCGCTCCCCTTGTCCATCCCGCACTGCGCCCTCAACTGGTCCGGCACTCCATACCCCGCCGCTACCTGAGGCCGGTTATTGATCGTCATCAACAGTCCCGAGCTCATATGCCACGCAATATGACAATGGAACGCCCACATGCCCGGGTTATCGCTTACAAACCTCATCGCGAACCAGCTATACGCCGGTATAAGGTGCGTGTCCCTCCTCATCGGGTTGGTGGAGTTCAAAGGTTGGCCCGTGTACCGCCCCTGCCCGGAGCCGAGGACCCAGGGCCGGTGGCCGTGCATGTGGAACGGGTGGTCTCCCTCGTCGAGGTTGTCAATGAGGAGATCGACGACGGCGATGTCGTTATGCGTTAGCAGGAGCTGCGAGTCGGCGTATACGGAGGGTCCGTCAGCGGTGAAAGACTGGACGAATGCGGGCGTTTGGAGCAGGGACATGCTGCATTCCCCCGAGAGGGGGGACCAGGAGGTCTGGTTGAGGAAGGCGAGGTACTCGTCGTCCTGCGTTTCTTGGAAGGAGATTGTGACGGGGTACTGGTGTGTCGGAGGGGGCGCGTCGATCGGTTGTGCGGGGACGAGCGTGCTGGTGTCCAGGTCGCTTATGTTCGCTCCGGGACCGGGGTCAGCGGAGGAGGGGTCGAGCGCGGTGGTGTTGGGGAAGGGGACGGGGTAGGAAAGGACCCCGCGCTGATCGAGGTTCTGGTCTGGGATCGAGTATGCGAACATGTCGTCCAGGATCGTCCCTCTCACCCACCACTGGCCGCCCGTGGTGAGGTTCGTACGGACGAGGACGTCATACCGCTGCGCCACGGCGATCTCGACACCTGCCACCCACTGGGGGACGACGTCCACTCCATCAGCGGAGACGAGGAGGAGAGGATGGTCGTCGATGCTGAACCGGAGGTTGGCGAGCGACCCGGAGTTGATCAAACGGAAGCGGTACGTCGTATTCGCTTCCAGGGTGAAATTGAAGTATGGGCCTGTGCCGTCAAACTGGCCGTACCCGTTCAACGTCCCCGACTCGGGGGTGGGCTCGTCACCCTGGGTACCGTCGATCCCATTCGGACCCAAGAAAAGCGCAAGTACGATCGGAGAGGGAGTGTGGTACCAATCTTGCATGATGACCACTACGTCCCGGTCGTACGCCGGCACACTGGGGTTCACGGGTGGCGCTGAGACTGTCAGCCCGTCGGCGTTTGTGGACGAGTTGGATGGGTTGACGATGAGAGCACCGACGACGCCGTCCGTGTATTGCGTGCTGTAGTGCGCGTGATACCATGTGCTGCCGGAGAACTCGCCGAAGGTGAAGTTGTACGTGAAGGACTGGTTGGCAGGGATGCCGCACTGGGAAATGCCGTTCGTGCCGTCGTAGAAGGGCGTCGCTGGCGGGGAAATGTCAGCACGCGAACGGAGTGAGCGGGCAGCGAAAGCAGGCGGCGACTCTATAGCGCCAGGGGGCAAGCGAGAGCCGGGAAAGTATGTGCTCGCCACTGAAGGATGAAGGGTGAACGGGGACTCACAGTTCTGGAACAGCCCATGCCAATGAATACTCGTCGAGTTATCCGTCAAGCCATTAATGACGTTTATGACCATCCGATCATTCTGGTTCGCGATCAATGTCGGCCCCGGGTAGGTGCCTACGGCACAAATATCAGCATCAGCACCGCATCTGGCAGCACTATCCCACTCCCGTGGGGAAGACCGTGGAAAGGGGAAGTGGAGAGGGCTGGGGGGAGAGGGACGGACCGTTTATGACCAGCATAGGTCTCTCGACCCCATCTGGCGCACCCGACATCTCCTGCACGATCAGGGTATATTCCCTCACTTGGGGCGGGTCATTCCTTATATCCCGCAACAAGAAGTTGTCCAACCCCGGATTAGTGACGTTCTTGCCCGGGTTCTGGCTAGGCGGCAAGTTCCCATCGCCACCCGTGTTGCCCGTACTGGACGAGGAGGCGGAGGAGGAGGATGAAGAGGAAGAGGAATGATGTTTGAGCCCCAGGCCCAAGCCGAGGCCGAGCGCGAGAGCTAGGATGACGAGTGCCGCGAGGGCGAGGAGGACATTGCGCAGGAGAGGGGACCGGCGGGCTGGTTTGAGGGGTTCGCCGGCTGTACCGGGTGAGGAAGGGGATGACATCGTCGTTTTCTTGTTGCTTGACGCTCTCGGTTCTGAGAGCGAGGAAAGGGGGGTCGATGGTGATGCCCGGAGCTCGACTGATGACCAGAAGCAAGGGGAAGAAGCGAGAAGCGAGATGGAAGGAAGGGGGAGGAGAGTTATCAGATACAGATAACGCTCAACCACAGCGGGTATAAACGCCTCACCGCTCACGTTTCCCAGGACCCTCAGCTCAAAGATCGCAAAGCACGAGGAGCAGCGGACGACCCGGCGTGTGTCTTTCACTCGGTGGATGAGTGACTTCTGCAGCAGGCGGAATTCATTATAACCCCCCCTCCCACGCACGTCCCTTGAACCGGGCCTGACTTGCGAAGCGCACAACCCTCTACAAAACATGTACATTCAGTTCCCTTTCCGAGGTCGAATAACAATTGGCACGTACTCACTGGCTCACTAATCTCCCTCACTCCTCACGGACACCGTCTCAGGCCACTCCCGCTCGCCCGTTTCTCCCGTTCTTGAGGCACTGAGTACGTGGTGCCAAGTCCGAAAAAGTCCAAAATTAAAGAATATGGATAGACCGGATCTGAATTGAGTAGTCGCGAGTGCCGAGTCCGCCGATCTCTCGCCTCGCTGCCGTCGCACGAGCTCTTCACAGAGCGGGAGATGTGTGTTTGTGGGAAGGAAGGAAGGTGATCGGCAAGACGGAGATTCGGGAAAGAACGTGCGCCTTCCTCTTTCGGCTTCTTCCCCTCCCTATTCATTCATTCACTCTTCGGCGCATAGTCCGCTCCAGAGCTCAGGAACACACCATGTGGGCCGACAGGGCGGATAGGGATCCGCCTAGTTTTTCGGATCTGCAAGTGAAGGGGAAGCCGTATGGTGGGATACATGTGGTGGATTCGTGAATGACGCCAAAAACGGAGGATGAGGATGGCGGGGGTGGGAAGGAGGGGACGAACGTGCGTCGGGAGATCGGAACGTTGTGAGACCCGGCAAGGGTGGCGTTGTTAGACCCTTCTACAATAATGGGTCTGCGGTGGTCTGGCCGAACGTCGGCGTTACAATGGGCGGAGCGTAGGGCCGACGCTCGGTGTTTAGCTGGGAAGGAGGTTAGAGCCGACGAAGGTGTTCGTCGCCACTCCGCCACCGCACGCGCTCTCAGCGCGTCAACCTCTCCTCGTCGTTGTCTGCGCCGTCCGCCTCACTCTCTGCTGTCTAGTCTTGGTTGTACTCAGCTGCAGCGAAGATGAGCGTCTCACCAGCAGCATCGTACGATGCATACTGCAAAGTCCGTCCTCCCTCCTTTCCCCAAACCTCCCCCCTACATCCTACTTACCACAACGGCGTACAGACAATCCTAACAAAAAAGACAATTCGGATGCATGTCCTCCTCTCCCTCTTCTCCCTTCTCCTCTCCATCTCCATCACCACCACGCTCAGCCTACTCCGGCTGCGGTTCTCAGCGTGGGCGGTCTGGAGCCCCTGGGTCTGGATATACGGCCTGGGTCTGTACGCAGGAGTTGTGGCGCCTCTATTGGTGTGCAGGAAGTTTCTTCTCACCAGTACGTCACTCTTCTTCATGTATGCAGGGGAAGATGGGGCTCATGCAGGGGACAGCGAGCAGACGTACGCCCCGCAATCTGAGAGAGATCTTAGCGTCCCCTTCGAACAGGGTCGAATTGGGGACGTATATCGCAACATCGCTCGTATTCGCATTCCTCTTCCTCCGGCTCATGAGGCTGCCGAAGCTCGGGAATGATCTGGATGGAAAGTTCCTGCTTTATTCGTACGTCTCTTTCTCCTTCTTTGGGGATGTGAGGAGGGAATGCTGATATGGAGTGTAGAAAACAAACGGGCGCGGCGGTCGTCAATGAGCGCCCGGTGTTGCTTGTCTTTGTGGTGGGCGTGTCGGCGGCTGTGTATGGGGTTATGCAGGCTGTTTTGGGGAGGAGCGCTGTCTCTTGGCCCTCTACAGAGGCGGTACGTCGCCTTCTCTCCCTCGCATCATGGCGAGCATCACAAGGCGCATATATTAAGTAGTGCACTAACGCACCTCTAGCAATCCCTCTCCGTACCAACAACGATCACCCGCCACCTGACCAAAAACCTCCCCGCTGCCCTCCGGACCTCCCTCGCCAGCACGACCCTCACCCTCGTCCTCTACCGTCTCGCTCTGCGCAGCCTAACATCCTCCTTCCTCCTCCTTCTCTTCCCTCTCCCTCTCCTCGCCCGCAGCACAGACTACGCACAGCGCCACACCCTCCTCTCGCCCTCTTTCCTTCTCAAGCTCCATTTTGCCCCTCTTGCCCTTGTGCTGGCATATGAAGTAGCAGGAGCGATGTTCACGACCTACACTTCCCGTCCTATCCGTCCTCCTCGCGCGCCGCTCCCGACCAACAAGCTCCTCTTCTCCGGGTTGAGGTCAAGAAACGAGTACTTCCGCCAGCTGGCATGGCTCGAGCTCTCGATATTGGCACGGACGAGCGAAGCGATGAAGAAATCGATATTCGAAGATCTCAGCCCGGAATACGCACTTGCTTTGACCCCAGGGACTGTGGGTGCTGGAGGAACAGTAGGGGGAGTGGGAGGATCGGGAGCTGGGGGGAGCAGGTTGCTGGGAACGAAGAGTGGGCTTTGGGGCGCTTTGGCTAGGGAAGGGCTATTATTGTTGGGGGAAGACTACGTCACCCTCCTCCGGCGTGGCGCTCCAACCCTCGTACCAGGTCCGTCTCCCCCATCTCGCAGCTACATGCACACAGCTAACCCAACCTCACTCCGGCAGCCCCGGCCCAGCCTGCACCCGCTAGGCCCACGGAGCCGTTGAACGTCAAACCTCTCCCTGCCTCATCGGCCCTCCAACCACTTCCACCGCCGAACGCCGCTGAGCAGCTGTTCAAATCCGTCTCCTCACTTCCTCTCCCTCTTCCCATTCCTGCTCTTTCCTCGCTCCCACTTCCACTGCCTGCCCCGCTCGCCTCTGCTCCCGCACCGAGTACTCTCATCACGCAGGCGGCACAAGAGGTAGTGAAGAAGACCCAAGAAGTCGAGAGTGTCAGGAAAGTGGAACAGCAGTTCCTAGAAGCTCGAAGGGAGGTGACGGGGTTGTTGGAGGGCGTTAGGAGCTTGCTTGGGGTTGGAGCTGCCCCTGCGGCTGGAGAGCCTGGAGGGGCAGGGAGGTTGAGGGGGGTGGAGGAGGTGTTGCCGAGACGGGAGATGGATATGTGGATTATTGACTGTACGTCCCCTTCATTTCTTCTATACCTCCACGTAGGCTTCGCTGCCCTCCTTAATCCATATCAAAGCTGGCTGTACATGCTGATACTAACCCCCGCTATGCAGCCCTAACACACCTAATCGCCTCTTCCCCCACACTCGACAAATACGGCCTCTCACCACGCACCGCTCCCCAACTCCTGGAAGCGCTCACCTCATTCGAATCCGCCCTCCAGTCTCTCCTCCAGGAGCTGCACTCCCGCGCCTCACTCTCCGCCTCCCGCGCCCACGAACAAGCCCAACAACCCCTGACCGTCCTCTCCGCTCCCGAATGGGCCGCCCGCCGCCTCTGGGCCTGGTTAGGCTGGAAAGGCGTAGGGAGGGATAAAGAGCAAGAGGATGTAGGAAGGGTCGTGGAGGTGCTTACGTGTACTGGGGAGGGGGTGAGGAGGGTGCTAAGGACTTATGGGGAGGAGCTGGGCGCGTTTAGGTTCCCGAAGCGGGTGGCGGGGAGGTTGAGGGTTCATCTACCTGGGGCGGGGCTGGCGTGAGCTTGAGCCTGAGATGCACTGGGTCTTGCATGTTGGCCAGGGAAGGTCGTGGGTCTGGCTGGTCTGCCAGCTGGGCTGTTTGGGAGCTGCTCCTGCCCCTGCCTTGTGAGGAGCCGGATGGGTTTGGGCAGCTCCTGCCGAGGTGGAATGAGCCGGTCTGAGCCAGGTTGTGCAGAGCACGAGGGAGATAATGTGTCGTACGATACCCCTACAATAGTACATTGCTGCATGACTATCTTTGATAAAGGAAGTCTGTTCTTGGGTTTGTACATCCGGCGATCCACATAGGCTGGGTCCGATGGGCTGGAGCCGTTTGGTGGCTACTGTATCTGCCGGCGAACTGGGTTTAGTTAGGCGCCGCGAGGCACGCGAGACCAAGGGCAGATAAGCTGTAGCTGTTCGGCACTGTTGCGTCAGCGTTGTCCATTGTTAGTTTAGTTATGGAAGGTGCAGATCAGCAACAGGTCGGCGAGACTGCAACTGCCCAACGGTGGTTGTTGCACCGGCATGTTGGCGCATGACCTGCAGTTCCATACTTTAGAGTTTGAGCAGGTCGTACGATACCAGACACTGCCGGGAACAAGTCATATGATGCGTGCAGACAGCTACAGTCCCTCCTATTAAGAACCCTCCCCTAAATACAGAAACTCGCAACCTGAGTCTAGAACAGGAAAAGAGCAGCCGCAGCAACGGCGAGCACTGCACCGCTCGCTACACGAACGCTCTGTGCGCCTGACGTAGTAGACGTCGCGCTCGGCATTGCTGATGGTGTAGGAGTCGACTCGGGCAATGCCTCGCCCAGCGCGGTGAGGTTGACCGGAGCCGGCGCATTCGCAGCGGTCAAGCCCATGTTGGTACCAGGAGCGACGAAGACCGGCCCGCCGCCCGCACCAGTCGCGCTCGTGTTCGGGGCGACGTACGGCACGTAGTAGTTGGCGTTCAGCGGCCCGGGGATCGTACCCGTGATGTTCGTCAAAGGCGGGTTCGTAACCTGAACATTGGTGTAGTTGACGCCGTAGTGCGAGATCAGGAGGTCAAACACGTTGCTCATCGTCTTGTTCGTGTCCTGTCGGCCGAGAGAACCGAGCTGCCAGTTAGCCTCGACGGAGGAGAGCGCAGAGTAGTGGCTGTAGAACGTGCTGTCGTTCGTGCCCCAGAGCGACTGAGGCACTGCACCGCCCATGAGGCAAGACCAGATCTGGTTCGCGTCCGTGTAGTGATCGTTCTCGTCGAAGGAGACGAGGATGAGCGTGCGGTTGGTGTTGAAGTTCGGGTTGGAGAGGAGCGGGACGAGCCAGTAGGACAGGAAGCTGTCCATGAATGGAGCAGGGCTGTCGTGGCCGTCGTTGATCAGGTTGGGAGTGATCCAGATCCATTGAGGCAGCGTGTTGTTCGAGACGCTGCGATCAGGTCAGGACAGCAATCGCATGTAGAATCTGAACAAAGACATACTCTACGGCAAAGTCGTTGAAGTTCCGGTTCCGCATATTGCGGGAGGGGACATTCGCAACGGAATCATACAATGCAAGTGGGTTGTGCTTGCGGACGTAGTACACGTAGTCGCCCGCGCTCTGGTTCAGATAGTTGGGTTGAGAGTAGTTGTACCCCCTGCAAGCACAGATTAGTTCACGCAGCGATAGATGCAAGGGCGAGCGCGCACAGATAGCCATCGTACGGCATGTTCTCTTGGTAGCTAGCCCATGAGATATTCTTCTCCTCGAGAAGGTCGACGATCGTGCTGATATTGCTCGGAATGAAGTGCAGGTTATCGTCCGCCATTCCCCAGAAGTCTCCACCGACGATCGATGCATAGTTGGGCTCGGAAGGATGGGTGACAGCCACGAAGTTGTTAAGCAGAATGCCCTGTTTCGCAAGCTGCTGGAAGCCAGGCAGGCTGTTGGCCAAGGAGAAGTCGGTGTTCTCGAACCAGATGGTGATAAACCGGTCAAAGGCGAGACCGGGAACCACAGGGCCATTTTGGAGCGTACCATTGCTCATCCCTGGCGACACGATCAATACCTCACGCCAAGACGTTGAGAATGTATACGGACCAGTATAGTTCCCCGACTGGACCGTGGGCCCCGCGCTAGGAGGCGCGAACGCCGGGTATTGAGGCGATTGAGCGAACACCGCCGGGATGGCGGCAGCGAGTGCGAAAGCAGCAGCGGCCATCTTGAAAGTCGGACTGGTGCGAATGGCTTGTAGAGTATAATAGAAGAGAATGTACAGGCCATGTCCTCTCTTATAAGATTTCGTTGTCCAGTCAGTCACCGCATGCTCCGCTTCTGCTGGCGACTTGCAACTTCGAGCTGGGGAAGGAACGTGCTCTAACGACGTCGCATGGCTGGAGGATACAAGCCAGAGCGATGCGGTTAGCCAGAATTCACACGCACCGAGCACAAGGGCGAGGCGCCAGGTACAGCTAGCCGCAGCTATTCTGGTTTATGCTGGCGAGAACCGGTGTAAAACAGCCAGCGAGGATGAACAGTAATCCCTTACAGTCGACCGATACCCTGAGAGCCTAGCCGAATTGGAGCGACTGCTTTCCCGTTTGGACAGCATGGTTCCTGAGCTCCACGTGCGATCCCTCCCCAGCCAAACCTGGTCAGAATGCTGATGACGCCGTCTGTTGACAGCGAAACTTTGCCAAGCTGGCGGTCAAGAGTCACGCCAAGCGGCCGAAGGCTGCCAAGCATTGGAGCCAAGCCCGAAGAGCAAATATTCCAACCAAGAGCGCCGAGCCCATCGCATACCAGTCAGGATCGCAACATAAGAGAGTAAGAATGATATAGAACAGGGCACACGACAAGGAGTTGTTGACCAAACCGTCCGCATGCATTGGTCGAACGCTGGTAGGAAATCGGATCCCCAAATTCTGATAATCAACACCTGCCGCAATCTGCTCCGTTGTGGAGTTAACAACACGAGATAGATTGAGATCAACACAGAGCGAACCTACCTATTGGTTGAAAAGTGTTATGCAGCTGTCAAGTTGACGAGCAACTTGGCCCACTCTCTCATAGCCCGTCTGCGCACAATCCTCCCAACGCAGCCAATCCAGGCGACTCGACATCCCGTCTCCCTTATGACCCGGCACACTTTCGCTCCACAGCAATCCATCTCTCTCAGTCTCATATCTGCCATGAAACGAGCTCCTCGTCGTATGTGCACAGTGGTCGGGCTCTCTGAGCACCGTCTGTCCTCTCACATGCTAACGCACCTAAACTCCACATGAGTAAGATCAACTAATATTGTTGCTCAGTAATGGACCCACCTCTGGGCCTCGTTTGCAGCTGGATTCCAGATTCTTGTCAAGTCGACCACGGACTTATTGAATACAGGAGCCTTGCTCGTGTGTAGCCTTGCACCCACGATATGGTGGACAGAGCGTAGCGCCGGTTTTGTGTATGCGAGATCTGTTCGCAGTGCCAGTCGAAGGCGTCGGTTGAAGGAGGGTCCGCATCGCGCCCACAGTGAACGAAGACATACACAAGAGTATATCCTATACTCTCGACGGTGGATAAGCGGGGCAATTGATCTTCCAGGACGAATGATGTAGTCCGTAGGGTAGGACAAGCCTCGCGAAGGTGAGGCAGCCCAGGTGTGACATAATCGACGACAGTATTTTGATCGAGGCTTGCTAGATGTACTTCGAAAGCCGCCAGTATTGCAAACTTCGAAAAACCTTCCAATATAAGTGGATCGGACAGGGCCAGCATATCCTAGGAATTGGTGAGCACTGGCACGGTGACGTCATCACTAACGCATTGGGCGCGCCTTGGTGTCCGTCTGATCCGAAACGTGAAGACTCAGCACGAGAAGGGACGGTAGAACTTCGCCGACAAGACCGATGACGCCGGCGTCTAACGTCTTCAGACATAGCTGCAATGTTCGCAAGACCAATCCACGGCGCAAAGGCCGCAATTCTCGTATTCCAAGATTGTTTCTTGCTGAAATGTAACACTCCTCGACAGGCCGACCCTTGAGTAACCTGAAAGCATTGTAAGAGTCGCAAGCTAGTAATCGTAGTTTTGGGACATAAGTCTTGTCCAGGAAATTAGGTTCTTCTCCAAAAGCTCGGACCTCGTAGCTCAATTCCAAGTGCACCAAGTCGGGCTGACTCTCGAGAGCTTGAAACCCAGGAAGACCGCTGAGAGACAGGCCACGAAGACGCTGAGGTAGCCGAGAAAGTTTGACCAAAAAACGGTACGCGGCTGCATGGGGGATATACTCGAAGATGGAGTGAATTTCTAGATGCTGCAGGTTGGGGAGAAATACGAGGCAGCGGAACAGCAAGCGGAGGAAGGGAGTCGTCAACACGCCACAATCACGGGGCCATAAGTGCCCCAGAGAGCCCACGAACTTCTCGACGCCACCTGCACGGGGCAACACAACGGTGGTGACATAGGGGCGATGGGAAGGTGCGCTCTCCAATGAACGTCGGAGCTTGTAGAGGGTCGATAGTCGGTTGATGGTGATCGTGCGATAGAGAGGCCGGCAAGCAATTGTCCTCAGCGCTGAATTCGTCCTCGCCAGAGCAGCCAGATCGCGAGAGTCGGTCACCCATTTGACGACCTCTATATAAACGTCATAGGGCAGAATGGGCAGAGGCATCGGTTGGGCGAGTGGGGAAAAGATGTGCGTTGTGGACAGATGGAAGGAAGGGTGTAGATAGACGCGCGCGGGACGCGCGGCAAGCTCTCAAATTCCCGCTTCACGTGACAGTCTCAGCCTCTCACAGTTTAATTGGTTCATCTTTGGGATAGAGGTCGTGTAAAGAGCTGCGTTCTCACATACCAGAACTTCCCCTGTTCGAAGTATGACAATCCCGCTCAAACGAAATTCCATACATGGCTTGTTTTTCCTCATCAGCGCGAGTTGGCTCCAAGCCTAGCTACACGTTGAGAGAAGGTACCTATAAGTATGCTGCTCGTTCGCACATCACACAAGCGCTTGAATCGCAACATGTTATTTTCCCATATACTGTAGGTAACAACAGCGTCTACTTCGGTGACCTCACACGAGTCACACCATAAAGCCTTAACGAAAGATAATACGCGGCTACACATACAACCGTACGTTGTGCCATTAATAACTCAGTAGAACAGAAAGTTTATTTTCGGTATACCCTCGCATGACATCCCCCGATCGCTTAGAGAGAGAAGGCGGCGATCGTTTAGAGGAGGAAGGCAGCGACGGACGCGACGGCCATGAGGAGCGTCAAGGCGCCCATCTGGACATGGCTTGCAGCGCTCTTCGCGCCGCTTGAGCCGGAGGGCGAGGACCCAGAGGCGGTGGCGGAGCCCGACGAGCCAGAGGCGGCGGTGCTGGCCGGTGTGGAGCCGGGGAGAGTCTCACCGAGCGCGGTGAGGTTGACCGGAGCCGGTGCGTTGGCCGCAGTGAGGGACTCATTCGTGCCCGGAGCGATGAACGTCGCCCCACCCCCGGCGCCGGTCGCGTTGACCGGAGCGGTGAACGGGACCCAGTACTGCGGGTTGAGCGGGCCGGGGATGTTCCCCGTTAGGTTCGTCAGGGGCGGGTTGGTCACGTCCGTGTTGGTGTAGTTCACCCCGTAGTTGCTGATCATAAAGTCAAACACGTTCGACATCGTCTTGTTCACATCGCCGCGCCCCAGGTTGCCTAGGCCCCAGTTGGCCTCGACGGAGGACAGGCACGAGTAGTGCGAGTAGAAGGTGTTGTCAGTCGTGCCCCAGAGGGACTGAGGGACGGCGTTACCGAACAGGAGCGTCCAGATGAAGTTCTGCTCGCCGTACGTCTCGTTCTCGTCGAATGTGAGGAGGATGAGCGTGCGGTTGTTGTTGAAGTTGGTGTTGTTCAGCAGAGGGAGGAGCCAATAGGTGATGAAGTCGGCGGCGAAGTCGATCGTCGTGTCGTGCGCGTCGTTCACCAGGTTGGGGGTAATGAAGCTCCACTGCGGAAGGGTGTTGTTGCCGAGACTGCCAAGGATATCAATGCGCTGCACGTGATCTCGTCAGAGTGCAAGTACATACTCGACAGCAAAGTCGTTGAAGTTCCTGATCCTCTGCGCACGGGAGGGAACGTTCGCGACAGAGTCGTACAGGATGAGAGGGTTGTGCTTGCGGACATAGTAGACGTAGTCGCCCGCGCTCTGGTTCAGGTAGTTGGGCTGGGAGTAGTTGAAGCCGGTGAAACCGTCTATGGAGCACAGGGATCAGCGGAAACTCAGCCAAAGTTGAGAGGACGCTCACCAGTGGGCATGTTCTCCTGGTACTCTCCCCAAGAGATGTTCTTCGCCTCGAGCAAGTCGACAATAGTGCTGATGTTGCTCGGGATAAAGTGCAAGTTATCGTCGCCCATGCCCCAGAAGTCACCACCAACGACAGCGGCATAGTTAGGCTCGGAAGGGTGGGTCACAGCCACGAAGTTGGACAGGAGGATACCCTGCTTGGCGAGCTGCTGGAAGACGGAGGACGAGTTGGCGACTTGGAAGTCGGTGTTCTCGAACCAGATCTGGATGAAGCGGTCGAAGGCGAGACCGGGGACGACAGGTCCATTCTGGAGAGTGCCGTTGCTTGGGCCTGGACACAGTATGAGCAGTATACTCATAGGAGGAGGAGCGAGGACGTACCGGTGTAGTTGGCAGACTGGACGGTAGGACCAGCACCGGGAGGAGCGAACGACGGTGCGGTCGCACCGAGGACGGCGGGGATGGCCGCGGCGAGGGCGAGGATTGCGGCGACCATTATTACTCTACTAGGACGACCTTGTTGACTTCACGTGCACTACTGAACAGAGCGTGAAGGAGCGGGTAAGAGATGACCAAACCGCGGGTGGTCGTTGGAGGAGAGAGGGAGAGGTGGGAAGAACGAGGCAAAGGTCGGACGGGCCTCGCTCTTGTATGTTTTGGCGTGTGGTGGTTCTCAGGCACGGCGTGCTTCTCCGAATTCCCGTTCGTTGGCCACTTTCCCACTCAATCTCGTTTTTCCCGAATTTCCCGACTCCAATCCTCCGCGACAGACTCCCACCCCTTCGCTCCCAGCCGCCGCACCGTACCGTCCGCCGCCGGCCAGGTCGAAGGTGCGGGAAGGTTGACCCCCCCTCAAGTCCACATGGAGCAGCCCCAATCCGCCGACTGAATTGCCAAAAGCAGATGTTCCACACGCTCGAGAGTGCAAAATTGCGAGCTCGTGTGCGATCTCAGTAAGGTGGCATTGGAGTCATTGGGGCCGAGGGGACGCATGTGCACGAGCGACGGCGAGGTCTGATCCAATCAGTCGAGGAGATGGATGAGGGATGAATAGAGTAATACAGCTGCCGTTAGTCGGCGGGAGGGGTGAGCGGAGCGAGACGACGATGGAGGAGAAGGAAGGAGGGACGAACGTGCGTCGGGGTTGCGATTGTTCTGTGGTTGCTCCGTTTACATACGTCTCGGGTATACTCTTCCAGACCTTCACCGTGTGCTGCTCCTCGACACGGAGGACTCGCGCGACCCATATGAGACCTGCGAACACAAGGACCCTGATCAGCGTTCGTCAGAACCCTGATCGGCATGCACTCGGCAAGAAGACTTGCGAATCCGTCCGTCTTTATTGGTCCACAGCATGTGCAGGAAATCGTGCACTTGCGATTGGGCCAGAGGAGGAAAGAAGGACACGTGCGGTCGAGATCGTGTGCAATGTGTTGGTGGCTCAGGGACAGGGCTTGGCGTGCGGGATTTAGAAGGGTACCCCCAAAAGGGGTCTAACAATGGGTCCCGAAATGGTAGGTTTAGGGCAGGATTGTCATATATGGGTCTACTGCACGTGATTTGCGCAGAGCCACTGGCTCACGTGGACCCTGAGATCGTTCGAATTGCGCGGTGAATGCGCTCATCGCGTAAGAGAGAAGGCACACGACGCCCTATTCCTTCTCCTAAGCTACACTCGGTGGTGACAAGGAGGAAGAAGTCCTCGACCTGCTCTACTGCTCACCAGTAGCATCGAGGGCGGCCATGGACGGCCCCTTCTTCCACCTCCAACGACGAGCAATAACCCTCGGCGACCTCGACAACTTCCCGCTCAACTGGCTCCTCCTCGTCATAGCGATCGTCATCGTCATCTGCGTCCTCTTCTTCCTCTTCTACTGGAACCGTCTTCTCGCGCGGTTCATCTCCCTCCTCTTCCGCTTACGCTACTGGCGCTCGGACAACGCCTGGATCGAGTTCGAAAGTGTGCAAATCTCGCTCCTCTCCGGCCGGCTCTTCCTGAAGGATGTGCGGTACTACAGCCGGAACCAAGCTGTCCGAGTACTGAAATGTCATGTTACTTGGAGGTACTGGCTCTGGCGGACGAGGGACGATGCGGGAGACCATGCGAGGCAGGCGGGGCCGGTGGATGACGGAGTGGGTGTGGAGGGCAAGAGGGCGACGCTGCCGTGCAGGATATTCGTCTATATGGAAGGGCTGGAATGGTTCATGTATAACCGGACACCGGCGTACGACGCGATCGTCTCCCGCCTGCAAGAGGTCGCGATACAGCAGCAGCAGCAAGGCGTGCCTGACGCCACCGCCGGCTCGGTGCCAATAACCCCAATACAGACGAACGGCGAGCACGAGAAATCGACGACGAGAGTGCATGCCGCTGCCCCAGGGACAGCAGGCACCGCGACCGCCTCAGCACCAGCAACCTCTGTCCTCTCCCGCGCACCGTCAGTGCTGCAAGGCGCCTTCTCGCGCTCCACAGCCCCTGTGCGCTACCTGCTTCGACTCCTCCCTCGCCTCCGCACTCGGCTTGTCCCGCCCCTTACGCTACCTGACTTCCTCCCAGTCGACATACACGTCATCACCGGCGCCATCGTAATGGGAAACGACTCCACCCCGTCCCTCCTCATCGGCAGTTTCCGCTCGGGCCAGGGAATGTGGGGCGTCGGTCCCGCCCGAAGCAGACTGGACGTGCACAGACAAGTCATGGATGCTCGCCTTGGGAACGTCAGGATCGTGAGTCGGACGAACCCGGACTATAGGGGCGAGCTGGTACAGGAGGGGTTGGTGGCGTATAGCGACGCTCTTCGAGACCCGTCTATGTGCGTCCTTCCTCCCCACTTCTTTCTCATAACGCAAGCACTGACCAGCATATATGCGCCTATAGAGGAGCAGCCCCGCTCCATACGCCCAGCTCCCTGCTTCCGCCCGCGTTCCAGCATATATTCGCCCCTCTCCTCAAGCGCAAACGCAAGGCCACTACTCCCACTTTCTCACAAGCGACAGCACCCATAAAAGTCTGGAAAGGCCTCGACCGGTTCCGTACCGAAGAGGAACGCACGAGAGGGGAAATGCGGCACGAGCAAGAATATGCCAAAGTCCCCACTTTGCTCGAAGCCCGCGAGCTGGGGATCGCTTTCTATGCCGATGTTCCCGGTTTGGTGCCGGACGAGAGCCTCCAGCGGGCCGGGTCACGCAGGACGAGGGATAAGGAGCGCGAGCGTGCTTGGGACGGGGGCGGGCCGGGGTACGAGAAGGAGAAAGACGAGATTGGGAATGGTGATGTCCCCCCCGAGTGGGGCGTGGACCTCGTCCTCCGGGACGCGACCGTCGTCTACGGCCCGTGGATGGACAGACAACGTGCATTCTGGCAAGGCGTGTTCGTCCCCACCTCATGGGCCGATTCCCGCCCCACGCAGCGGCTAAAGCCGGGCGACACCCGCTTAGCGACTGCAATGAAAGTCTTCGTCCAGCTCGAAGGCGCCACCACGCTCAGGATCCCGACGCGGGAAAGCTCAAAAGACTGGAAATACGACAATGTCGCCCTTGCTTCCGGAGCGCTGGCGGGCGAAGGCCCCGACGCGTACGAGCGCGCTTATGGCTGGCTCTCCATCTCGTCGCGGGGAGTCAGTACGGTCAGCTATGTCCTCCCTGCTATTTCTGGGCCGAACGGGTATGATACGACTGTCGATGTCGATCTTGCCGATGTGGGGATAACGACCAGCGTGAACTATGCCAATTTCTGGCAGTCGCAGCGGGTTCGCATTTCGTTGCTGATGCCCTCTCCACTGAGGTGGAACGCCCAGCGAACATGGACGATCGACGTCGATTTCCAACGGCCGAGGATATATCTGTTGCGAGACCATGCGTATCTTATTCAGGACCTGGTGAGGGACTGGAACGCCGGCCCCGCGCACGAGTACGCGGTGTTCGTCCCGACGAAATACAACCTCTCGCTCCGGCTGAGGGAGTACGAGCTCAACTTGTACGCAAACGACTTTAATGTCGTCTCCAAGCCTCTTTCGAGGGACGACAACGTCTTCGTCACTATCGCTGGCCCATTACTGGACGTAGCAGTGCCGATCGACAGCACCCAATGGAGACAGCAATGCTCTACCGTTCCTTTCAGCCTGGACGTGCCAGACGCACAGTTCAGCATGTCCTTCCCCCTCTGGAACACGCACGGCGCGTTCTCCACCCCTAGGACAGCGCATTTCGGCCACAGCCCCGTGTTCAAGATCTGCGGCAGTTACACCTACTTCGCCGGCGTGCACCGGGACTTTGTCGACCGGCTGCAGATGGAGGTCACAGCGAGCGGGACGGTATTCAAGTGCTTTGGCTGGGTGATCCGGCACTGTATGGTCCTGCGGGACAACTACTTTGGCCAGTTCACGAACTTCACCACTCTGGAAGAATATCAGGCCCGCCGCGCGCAGGGCGAAGTGGGCGATCCGATCGAGGCGAAGTATCGACCGGGCAAGTCGAACGCCTTTGAGGTGGAAGTGAGCGTGAACGTGCAGGATGGGCTTGTCCTCCTCCCGCAGGAAGTACACGAGTTCTCAGCTGCGGTGGCTATCGACGTCCCCGAGTTCGACGTATCGATCGACGTGCACGACACGCACATGGGGCTGCAGATCATAGTTCCGCCTGTGCGGTTCCTACCAGTAACAAACCCAGAAGAATGGCTCGTCAACCGTCCGCCGCTGAATCGCTCGGAATGTGTGGTGCTGGAGGGACTGAATATCGCTTGTAATAGGCTGTTTGGTCCTCAGCCGCGGGCGTCGACTTATCTTTGTCTGTGGGAACTATCGATCGGGGCTCTAAGGGGCTGCGTGCCGCTTTCGTTCACTTCGTCGATGAACGCTTGTCTGCAAGCGATCACATATACCCATTCGGATGTGCCTAATGCACCCGATCCAAGTCTTGATCCTTCCTTCACTGCCGACGGTATGCATTCACTTTCTTGGCCTGGTACTCTATACTGACATTGGCAACAGTAACGTTTGTCAAGCTCGTCACGGAACCCGTTGAGCTGATATTCCAATGCGGCAAAAGTGCGCTACAAGTCCGACTACCCGAAGGCCTAATGCTAGACTACACGGACCTGCCCCGCCCCGCATACTCACGTGTAGTCAGCCTCCTAACGTCTTTCTCGGCGCGCACCCTGATTCCGGCCGACACACACCCTGACATCTGGTACGAAACTGCCAACATCGCTGCGAGCGTGCGGGGGGAGTTCTACCTTGCTCCGGAAGGATGGAGGAACAAAGCTGCTGCACAAACTCAGTTTGTTAGGGAACAGGATGCCACTACACATAGGGCGTTGTTCGTATATGCGCCGAGTCAAGAAGGGAAGGCCTTCAATGGTAAGATCCACGCATCAGCAGTGTCCTTCTGGCTCAATGTTACCTAGCATGGCGATCTTACGGAACGTCGTTTCTGACATATCCGCGATCACTGGACGAGGCAGGTGGAGCATGGACGAATGCGCGTGCATCTTACGCATACGCATTCGCTTCCTCAGACGACTCTTCGGGTGCATCGGCGGACTTCCTCAGCGTTGGAGGAAGGTACGTAGCGTAACGCTTCTTTTCGAACATTTCTCATCAGAAAACAGAACACCCGGACGAGCGAACGCCCGCTTGCCTACTCCGACTGCGACGTATTTCGATGCGCAGGACGCGCTCGAACGGGATGAGACCAGTTCGGAGGAAACTGATGATGAGGATAGCGATTCCCGGTCTGGCGCCACCAGCGATCATACCGGCTCTCGCAGTGGGCACCGACGTAAGCAAAGCGAACTCGCATTCGTCACCTTAACCATTGACCTGTGATTTCAGAGAACTGGCCTCTCGGACAAAGCGGGTTGCATTGCATCCTGAAGCCATTCAAGATGAAGCGGGATCCTACCGACTCTGTTAACACCTTGCTCCCAATCGAGGTGAGGCTACAAGCTGGACGGCCGTTTTCATACTCACGTTCCTTTCAGCATTGGGGTCGTTTCCCACCTCTCCTGCCTCGCAACCACTGGTCCAAGGAACAGCTACTGCACACCGTTGACCGTGGTCATCATGAGCTAGCCAATACAACCATCGTGCTTGACTTTGAGGAACCTATCGAAGTGCTGCTGACCCCGCATATCACGCAATTCGTGGAAGACTTGTATTCCACAGCGAACATTGCAGTAGGTTGCTCGGCGAGCCACACCCAAGTGAGACTGACAGCCAGAACAGGTGTGCAGCTCGGACAGGGAAATGGACGTCCTCATGCTGCAGCAGCTCGATTTGGCGAAGGCGCGTACTGAGAAATCCTCAACAGCCCTCAGCGTAAACCTACATTCGATAGCAGTCCGAACCCTACAGCTTGGCGCAGTCCCGAATGAGAAGGAACATCATCATAGCAAGGAGCGGCATAGGCATCGAGAGTACTATGGTCTCTTGCGCCACGTCCTTGTCATTTGCGACATCAGTATCGGCCAGTCGGCCGCGCTCGTTGCGCTCAACCTGGACGGCCAGCGATTGCAGACCAAAATGTCGCTGGGATGCCCAAGACTCTGCCTTTGGCGCAGTACGAGAAACGATTGGGCGAAGTCCGCCGCCGACCCCGGCTCGATGGTGTCTCGCCTGTCCTTTCCCATAGAATTTTCTCAGGTCCTCGAATTGTCCACGGACGGCCTGCAAGCGCTAGCAGGGGCGGCATCTTCCGGGCTTGCCTGCGACTTGGATCTTCTGCCTTGCGTGATCAGCTTCCTCGATATCGGTGCAGAAACTGCAGTTGCTGCAGCGATTGAGCTGCAGCGCGCAGCAAGCCGCATCGTATCCGTCCGAAGTCATGCAGTCTTACGCACTCAGTCCCGTGCAAGGTTCTTACTGTGGACAGTCTTGCAGTTTGCAGAAGATCGGAATATTACGACAGACCCGCCATTCCTCAACTTGACCACGTTCCTCGTACAATATGGTCGACCCGGTCAGCGGCGCTCGGACAGTGCCTGGAGAATCCTTGCTCATATCCGTCACTGTCTACGACTCATGCCGTCCACCTTGCGCGATCACCTCAACCGGAGTATCAACTCCGAGATTACCTTGTCGGACTCGCAAACCGAAGCCGCTATGCATCGCGAAGTCATCAGCACCTTGAAGAAATGGCGGACTTGGGAAATCGACCTTGGAAGTCCATCTGTGCAAACACTGCTTCGGGCTCTATTCCCAGCTGTGGTGCAACCGTCTGAGGCTAGGAAGGATGCAAGCGTGTTCGACCTGCTTCTTAGCGCCAACTTCGCTCGACTTGCATGTCAGGGTCTTCGAATTTCCTTGGTAGAGGCGGATCTTCCAGATGACAGCCTGATACTACTTGGGCCGCTGGCAATCAGCGTCCTGTCCGACGTGCAGGGCTACGAGGAATTCGAATCGAGGCACGCAGAAGACGGCACAGAGTCGTCGGCCCTCATTACACTTAAGGCACTCCGTCTGTATACCGAGCTCAAGATGGACAGCATTGACGTCCATCTCTCCCCGAATCTCATGACCATCTTCCAGAGGATGCTCCGCACTCGCCGTTTGCTGCCGAGAAGCCCTCGCCTGCCGACTTCTCCTAGCCCTGACAACGCGACCTCTTTGCGATTACCAGGAGATGTCAAGCTTGCAATCCTCGACGTGACGACATCTCTGAAGCTGGTGAACATCCATGCTGCGGCACAGAAGGTCACCTTTGACCTCATAGTCCGTCGTCTGACATCCGCATCCACCCTGCGGTTGCAGAAAGAACTGGTCGATGATGTCGCCATCTCTGGCAGCATCACCGTCGCTAACGAGGATATTGTGTTCCGAGCGCGGTCTCCACACACTCCTCAGAGAACGGGAGGGAACCACCGCTCCATGGCCTGGGTCAGCTTGGCCAAATCTTCTCTCTCTGTTGGTTTCAACCGTCCGAATGAAAACGATGCAGCCCGATGTCGCGTCGCATTAGCGTTCAAACGCATTGGGCTGAGCGTTCCGCACAGTGCTATCCGCCTGTACAGATTCATCGAGGATTGGCAAGCAGAATATATTCCGTGAGTGACAGCACTATACCTTTCCGTCATACTAAAGCGGCGAATTCTAGGACGTATCACTCCATGATTCGCGGTATCCTAGCTGAGTTGGATCCCGGGGATCCGTCTGATAATGTGGCGCAAGACACGCAATCATGGGTGGACTTATCCAGCTTGCAGATTTACTGCCAGATTGCTGTGGAAACTATCGCTATCAATCTTCGAGTGCTGCCGTCGACGTGGTTCTCTTGGGAGTATCACGGGGCAGTCATTGACCTTCGAACCGTCAAGGAGCTTGAAGCTGCTTTTGGCCTTTCTGGAGGATTGGAATTTGGCCTCCACTTGGGATCGCAAACCATTCGCCTTGTTCAGGCAAACGCCTCTTTCAACGAAGGGTTGCCGACATCCGCGCCGATGGTAACCCTCCCACTCCCCTCTTTCGACCTCAACGCGCGCTACTCCGGCACCATCTTACAATCTGCTGCAGTGGTTGGCCGCTTCTCCATACGGCTCAATGCGCAAGTCATGGATGATGTGCTGGTCATCCCAAGCAAATTCAGTAAGGATGTAAATGAGATCTTGGATGTTATCTCGGAGACAAGGAAGAAGAGAGCTCGAAGAGAACGCACATCGCCTACGTCGCCGACACGGAAAGAGACGCTCGGAAATGGACCTTTCCTGTTCGGAGTGAGCTTGATGATGCAAGGCTTCCAAATCGCTGTAGAAGGCCCCACTTCAACACAGTTCATCGAGGCGACGAAAGTCGATGGGCGGGTCACGAATCGCACCCTGCGTGGACTCATATGGGAAATATCGGTGACAGACCTAATGCTATCTTTGGCTCACTCAACCACGAACGCGGCGGTTGATTCCAAGATCCGGTACCGCTCTGCATACATGGCTGTGGACATAAAAGCCTCCAACACCCCTGAGAAAGGGGCGTTCGGGAAAAACGAACCTGGTACAGACTCTTTGGCCGTGGTCGTAACCCGTATACATGCGGTAATGCAGGCGGCGGCGATCGGAGAGCTTGGCGATCTTCTCGATCATTATCAGGGCGAGATGTTGCTGCGAAAAGAACAACGTGCCGATGAGATCAGGACGATCAAGGCACAAACGCAGCGAGTTCTGCAAACCTTCGAAACGCAAGACCGCGGGCAATCGACAGAAGCAACAGCATCATGGTTTGGCACCCGCTTTATCTACATTTCAGTCAAGAGCATTGGGGTGTCCTTCCCGCTGACACTTGATGAAATTGGGGTGCCGAGCACGGATAGCAATAATGCTCTGCCAGTGTCGCCAGCCTTCCTCTGCAGCATCACTACTATAACCTTCAAGTCCGAGCCGAACAACACGGGATCAGCCGAATTGCGGAACTTGAGCTTCTTGTTTGTCCCCAGGTATTCCTCTCCTCCTCCAGCCCGCTTACTAGAGACTAATTGCCTACGGCCGTCTCAGGTTCAATCAAAGTCATGAGAAGCATTTCGAAGCAGAATCACACGATACTACCCGGAATATTATTCGCTTCCCAGACATGAAAGTGGAGATTCGGTCTACGATTTCAACCCGTGCAAGGCGAATTCGGCTCCTAGCTTCCATGACCGGTTTCGATCTGGATCTGGATCCGACAATCGCCCTTTACGTCTTCTCTTTGATTGACGTGTACCAGCGCGGAAAGGAACGCTTCCAACGCCTCGCTCAGCCGCCTCGCAACCCGGAGTCGCCGCTGCTGCCGAAAGGCGAGGTACTCTTCCAGAAGCCAAAGCGATCTGCGACTAGCGGCCCAACGCCTGCGGCGGATCTGAAGGCGTCTTTCGAATTCAAGACTGCACGAGTCCGACTGTTTCCCCCAGCCTCCAAGGACGCGCCACATTCGAATAGATCCATGCGCATTCCCAATAACCGTCGCACGGGTCTGGGCATAAATGGGCTCCCCAGCTCACCTTCCGACAGTGCCGAGGCCGAGACGTTCATTCTTCCCGGACTCTCGGCATGGTGCGAATATGCCGGTGCTGTTGTTGTCCCAGTTGGAGATACCACGGAAACCCAGCCCGCGTTGCTGCTACTGAATGCCGTGGTCCACCCAAGCCGAAATGTTCTGAAACCAAGCCTCCTTCCGTTCATTACCGAGTTGGCTCACAACATCGAACATCGCCTGAAGCGTCTGGCCGTCCCGTCGGTGAGTCCTACAACGACAGTACCTCTTCCAGTTAGTGCGAAGGAATCATCGTCTCTGGGAGTGGACGCGTTAGCCTCCACGGGTATTGCCTCGATGCAGATCAACTTTAGCCTTCGCATCGACCAGTCGACTCTCGAAATGACATGTCAGCCTCATGTCAATGTCGCCGCAGCTGTCACGTGGGAAAGCGGGGGATTCCTCCTCACGATGTCCCCAGGTGCAAAGGAGGTGAACTTCGTTGCAAGCATTGCGGGAATCAGTGGCGGGCTCAGGCATGGGTACCTGAGCGAAAACTGCTTACACGTCGCTGCGCAAGACCTCGCTGCCAGCGTAGCATTCAAGCCCATGCGCACAGGAAGCACTACCTCCAACGTGGTAACACTCGTTGTAAATACCCAGGTGACAGGCAGTGTTCGATTTGCGCGCCTTCAAGATCTGCTCTGCTTCAAGGCCGTTTGGCTCGACAGCATCCCTATAATCGAGCCATCTCGTCGAAGTGAACTCCAGACGCCACTGGAAAAGACCGTCGGAGTAGACACCCCATCCCGGCCTCTGATTATGTGCTTGCTGCTTCAGGTTAGAAACATGCAGTTCGATGCCGACCTTGGCCAGTCTATCACAAGGCTCGATCTCGGGATGGACACTATCACCTTCCGTAGCAGACTGGCACCAGATACTTCAGAAGTCTCCTTCCGCATCGGCGCTATCGATCTGAAGGCAGATCGGACACTGTCGGGTTACGCACATGTCCAGGGAGCGTCCTTCGACACCGTGTTGCGACACAAGACCTTTGCTGCGGACCAGGAGGAACCGCGGATGTTAGACTTGCGTATCCGCCTAGGGGAGATGGAAGTTGGGTTATCAACGGAATCGAAGAAGATCTTGCAATACCAGTACGTGATCCAATTCACGGTGAGATTTGGTCGGCTAACAGCACCTGTAGCTCCAATCCCATCCTGGTTCAGGTATACGATGACTGGACACTGATGCTGCAGGAAAAGATGCCTTCTGCGACCCAGGAGGTGAAGCTGAACTTTTCCGTGAAGGCCGAATCGCTGGAAGCTGTCGGGACCATCCTCACCCTCCCTCGTTTGATTGCACTAGGCAACCGCCTACGAGCGCTCCTCGCTACCCAGCGTGAAGGTGCGGCGCGGGAATCCGAAGCTTTCAGGGCCATTCACGCGGCTCGGGTCGATAACCCACTGTCGGACGTGGCCACAGCCATGATTGCTTCGGCAACCTCCAAATTCAAAGACGATGGGGATGGCCGCTCCGTTATAATTCTCCAGGACATGAAGCTGGAGGCTGGTCGAATCCGCTTGGCAGTGTTCCCTCGAAGCACCTCCGACCAGGACATGGTTCGATTCGAAGCCCGATCGGTTTTGGCGGAGCTCAGTCGTAATGCTCTGGAAGACGGTCGCTATCATCGCAAGCTCGACATGCATCTAAGCTCATTTTCCATACAGCGGCTGCAACCCAGACCGCTCATGCCCGAAGAGTTCGAAAGCATTACAGCCATACGGTGGTTCGCCCTGCTTCGGTCTGCATCTGAAGCAACCATATTCAATGGTCCGCCAACCCGCGTATACATGGAGTCGTGGGAGGACTCCAAGAATATGCGTCTGGACTACGACTACGACATGACCTACAATTCTCTCTTCGACAAATCAGCAGAAGGCACAGTCTTCCTCGCCTTGAACTACGCGTTGCTCAAATGGCTGGGCAACCTGGCACAGAGCTTCCAGGACGAGATGGACAAGGTCCTCCTGAAAGGTAGCGGAGAGGTCACCGATCTTCCTATCAGTCCTACATCGCCCTCCCGGAGCGACGAGCCTGTCCCTGCTACTCCAGTCGTACTAGGAGTGTCACCGACAAGTCCCTCTCGACCGTCGACTCCGCCGGCGCCTGGCGGGCCCGTTTCAACTACCGATACCCACTCAACCCCATCGGCGCCTCGAAAGATGACATACCATAAGCTCACCCCAGGCAACATCGAACTACCCCAGCTCACACAACTGGGCGACATCACACCTCGGTCGAATCAGCTCACCCTCGTCGGCCTCCGGCTGGATGCGATACCCAAATGGGTGCACGAGGGAGCCACCCTGTCACTCGAAGTAATCATGAAAGGGTTGCTGAAGGTTTATAGCCAGCAACTCCGCCGAATGCGTAACTCAGCTTGATATCCCATCACAGACTATGACCCTAGCACAGTATACCCAGCAATATGTACCTTATACATTCTTCATAGCATGCCTTGTCTTATTCATCTCGCTTCAATCCTTCGGTAGTAATGCAGTCGTTCATTCCAGTATATTTATATGAGCACGCCCCTGTTCGCAGGGGAGTTCAGACACTCATCAGAGAAACCCTTCAGCCGAAGTAATCTGGCTGCCTACAAAGCCCTCTTGTCAGACCACCTGGCTGATCCCAACATCATCTTGCACTTTGGCGCTCAAGTGTGCACTCGTCCACATTACTCGTCCTGTGGCGGGCCAAAGAGTAACACCTGTTTGCTGGAACAGTTCCGGTATCAAGGCGAAGTTCCACCGAGGCTGCACCTGACCTCAGGCCAACGGCATGACAAGAGTCGCGCGGACGGATATGACAGCTTCGGGATTGAGCACGGAGCGCTCGCAGCGAAATGCATGGAGATCGCAACATGATTCATATGGCTCATACCAGTAAAGAAACATCATGCATGCATCTCGTAGTCGAAGCGGGATACAACCACCTCTCGCCCACACCAAACATGCCACTCAAAGAAGCCCCCCGACCGCGCGGTCGTTTATTTCTTCTTAGAGGCACCCTCCACCTTCTTCACATCGAGGCCTGGATCCAGAGTCAGTCACTAAGCGCGAGACAGGAAGTCGAATCGGCGCACCAGGTGGTAAGCTCTGCTCAAGCTTGTCCGCCCGCTCCGGATCGTCAACCACAAGTGTGTACAGGAAGCGCGAACACCGCAGCTTGAACTTGGTCTTGGGCTTCAGGGAGACGCGCCTCGACACGGTCTTCTTGATGCGGATGGCTAGGAGGAGTGTTAGCGTACGGGGGTCTAACGTTCGACAGACGATCGGTACGCACACTTCGCATCTTTTCGTTGGGCGTGCTCGAGGAACACCTTGAGGTCGCGGATCTCCTTAGGCTATGACAATAACGGTCAGACAGTTTGTAGATATTGCAACAATACGGCGTACCATTTTAGTGAGGTATAGTCGATGAGCTCGGCGGTGGTCAGCGTCCCTCAGTCGACGAAGTCGGCAGTGTGCCCTGAACAGAAATTGGTTCCGCACCTCGTCCACAGCTCACAAGAACTGTACAGTTTTAGGGTAATTGCTCCCGAACGGCCTGCGAGCGCTAATTCTGAGTTGGGCGCTTATTCGGCACTTGGTTGTAGGCAAGTCGACACCACATGCGCATTACCGACGAAGCTCTAGTATGACAAGGCACTTGCAGGAGGAAATTGATTTCAATGGGGTAATGGACAAGCATAAATGAAGAAAATGCGGCAGAGCAATACAGATTACAAAATTGAAGAAAGTCCGAAATGAAACCTAACCTAAGCATGAATCGGTTGCCTTGCGTCAAGGCGAATTTGCTCTATCTCCTTCAAGCGGCTCTCCAGATTCCGCCTTGAACGTTGCAACGCCAGGCGGTCAGCCTCGGCCTCATCTAAGACTGCGCGTAATTCCCTGATTTGGGATAGCTGGCTGTCGATCTGCCTTTGCTGATGGGACTGTACCTGCAGCGCTGATTCGTACCGCTCGTTCAGTGCCGCCAACTGGGCTTGAAGCCGCTCCTGGTCCAGCTTCCAAGCAGCTTCGGGTCGAGTATTCTCTTGCTGTATTTGCTGCAGCTGCAAGGTGTCGTACTCCGACCGAGGTCGTCGATTCTCCTTGCTCACACGACCATGTTCCCGCGGGCTCTGTCTCGCGAAGTCGTCGCTATCGAACGTACTCCTCTGCTTGGCCCGTTCAAGCGACCTCACATACAGCTGCAGGCTCTGCAGCTCGGCTTGAGCCTCAGCAAGCTGGCGGTCCGTCACGCGCTTAGCTTCTTCGAGGACGTGGACATGCTCGATGATGGTGATGTCCTGCTTAGAGCGGAGTTGCGGGATCTCCCGCTCGCGGGCGGCCAGGTCGGTCTTGGCGGTAGTAAGTTCGTTCTCCAGTTCCTTGATGGAGTCTTGGAGTTTGGTCATCTCGTCGTTGCGCTGAGCGAGAGCTCGTTCTAGCTGCTCTCGCTGAGATTTCTCCGCCGCAAGCTGCTTGCGCGCGGATTCCATCTGCCTTGCCCAAGAAGCCTTTTCGCGCTCGATCTGCAAAACTGCGTCCTCAAAGTCCTGATGTTTCGCATGCGCCGTTGCGAGTTGGCGTTCAAGATTCTGCCGGTACATCAGCATCTATGATGGGCGAAAGAGGCACATGTCTCACCTCCTTGGCTTTCTCCGTCTGGGTCAGCTGGCTCTCGGCGTCTGCCTTCTGGTCACGGAGAGCTTTCAGCTCCGAGTCGACGGATTTCTGGCGTTTCTCGAGCTATGCGAGGTCAGCAAGGAGAACGGATTGTAGCATCTAGCCTCACCTCCTGTTGCAGCTCGTTCCGTGCTTTCTCGGCAGCAATTTGCTCTCGCCGGACCACCTGAAGATCAGCCTTGACCCGCTGGTAGTCCTCCAATGCCGCTTTCCGCACGTCGGCTAACTGTGTTTGAAGCTTCTGAACTTGAGTTCGAAGCTCATCGCGCTCCTTCTCCTTTGACCTCTCCGCCGCGGTGCGCTCGGCGTTTTCAGTGGTCTTGGCCTGCAGCTGGCTACGGAGCCCATCGAGTTCTGCTTCAAGCTTGTTGCGCAGACTCATATTCCTCCTATTCTCTGCTTTTTGTGCATCAAGTTGCTTCTGAAGGTCGGCCAGACGGTTCTTCAGCTCGGCGGCTTCTTTGGAAGAAGACTGCTCTTGTCGTTCCGACTTGGCTAACTCGCTCGAAAGTGCTGAGATCTCTGCCTCTTTTTTCTGAATAAGCCCCTCGTAGTGAGAGGTCATTCGGGTCAACTCAGCGAGGTTTTCTTTTGCCTGCTTGGCCTCCTTCTCGAGAGCGTCAGTCTTCGCCTTGCCGGCGTCGCTGCAAAGCTTCTGTCAGATAACGCGGATAACTACGCCCTTATGACTTACGATTTCTGGAGTTCAGCCGCGAGCTTCTTCTCCATGGCAGCCGCAGCACTTTTCATGCTGTGCTCCAAACGGGTTGCCTCCTTTTCTTTCTCCGACAATGCTGCCTTGAGCTCTTTGACGGTCTTCTCCAGCTCATCTCGTCGCTTCTGAAGATTGGTCCACTCGGTGGAGTGCTTCTGTACGTCCTCCATCAGCCCGGATTCCTTCTTTCTCCATTCTCGCTGCTGTTCTTCAAAGGCAGCAAGGCGGATCTTGGCGTCCTCATGGGCAAGTGAGAGGCTCTCGAGGTTGTCCTCTGCAGTCTTCTTTCCGGCAATGACGCGAGCGAGCTCAGCCTCCATAGCTTCTATATCCGATTGCAGCCCGGCGACATCATCTTGAAGCTCAGCCTCACGGGCTTTGGAACGAGCAAGTTGCTCATCCTTGTCCAGGCCGAGGAGTCGCTCCCGTTCAAGCTCGTCCTCGATCTTCTTTTTCTCGGCTTCAAGCTGGAGCTGTGTCCGAGCCAAGGCAGCCCGATCGCGTTTCTCCCGTTCTGCCACCTCGCGAATAGCAGCCAGCTCGGCGTCCTTCTTTCGCAGCTCCTCGTCGTTGCGCGTTGCAGCAAGAAGAGGTCGGACTTTGGTATACAGCTGCCACCATGGCCAATCACGGAGGGCAACGTAGACGCGGGCGTTCCGCTGGATGGTTCGAATTGCGTTGGCGCGATTGAGAATCTTGCGCATCTGCCGCCTTGCATTGTACATGCGTGCTGCGGCTTGGAACCGTGAGAAGACGTCGAACAGGTGGGCGTCGCGCTTCTCTTCGAGGTCGGCCAGCACACCGGCTTTGAAGAAGACTTTCGACATGCCGATCTTGAACAGAGCGGAATCGAGGGCAAGTGCTTCGAGTATCCTGGCCGAAGCCTTGCGACCGTCCATATACCCACCGGGCATGATGCCGGGCGTCAGCACCTCGTAACGCTGCCGGAACTCGGCAAAGGGTAGCCTGTTTGGATAGCCGAGGCGGGCGATACGGATGCCTTCGAGAACACCGTTGCATCGCAGCTGGTCGAGGACGAGCGGTACGTCCAGTTTCCCAGGCTTCTTCAGCACATTGGGGACGATGCACCGCACGAAATGCGGCTGAGTCGCTTGGAGCTGACCCATAAGCTGCGAAAGCTGCTCCTTGTGCCGCTGTGCAACCGTTCTGAAAGCACCCTTCCTGACCCGCTTCTTGCCGTTCACCGGCGTTGATACGTCCTCGGCATATTCGGCGAAGAGGCCTGCGACGTACTTCTCGGTTGAAGTCGCAAGAAGGCGCGTGAGGTTCTCGTTCAACGGGTCTTTGTTCTTCTCCAGCCAGCCGTCGGTGCGATATTCCACCTTGCCCGCATAATGCTGGATGACGAAGCCTTGCTCGAACCGTGTCGGGGCGTACTTCTCCGAGCCAGGATGGCTGGTTTGGTTCCAGAGGGCGTGGACCTTGTTGGTGAAGGTGCCATCGTTCGCTTTAGGCATGATACACTCCTCATCGAGGCAAGTGAGAATACCGATTGGATCACGAGATTCGATTAGATCGATGGTGGGCTGCAGGTCGAGCCCGAAGTTGACGAAGTCCCATTCGATGGACTCGCGCGCGTACTCTTCTTGCTCCAGGACGAACATATGGTGGTTGAAGAACTGCTGGAGCTTCTCGTTCGTGTAGTTGATACAGAGCTGTTCAAAGGAGTTGACTGTCCCACATCGTCAGCGTACGAAGGGATTGGCGAGGTGGAGGACGTACTTTCAAAGATCTCAAAACCGGCAATATCCAACACACCTATGAATGTGCTCTTCGCGCTTGGTCGATCGAGAGCTTTGTTGATGCGATCTACGAGACTGCCGAAACACCGCTCGTAGAGCGTCTTGCTCAAACTTGCGAGCTCATCCTTGGCCTGCTCGGCTGTCCGCTGCTGGGTGACCCATTCTCTGCCTGCTCTTGTCCTGGGCCGGGTGACCGCTTTCTGGAACTCGACCGACGGCAGACCAAGTAGATGGCAGATCTTCTCGAGTAATGGCTGCGATTCGCGCGTGAATGCTGTTTGCTCAACGGAGCGAGACGAGACCATCGTTAGATTGCCAATGTGAAGAATGGCAGCAACGATCCGGAACAGATCCAGCTGTTCGTTGTTCGTGAAGCCCACGATATCCAAAGCAGTCTGCACACTCGTCATCTATTGCAGTGCTGAGAAGGGACGATAAGGAGCGTACCTTAAGCTGCCTCCACTCCTCCCCATCGTTCACCTCATCCACAAACGTCCTGCTCTTATTCAGGTACTCGTAGTCCTCTGGTCCGCCCTCGAGCAAGAGCATCTCTTTGAGTGACTCGTCCCCGTCCAAGAGCTGGTAGAAGACGTGGAACGCCCGCTCGCCCTCGTGTCGATAGGTGACGCGGGACTTTTCGAGCAGGTACCAGTCGATCTCCGCTCCGGAGATGGAGGAGTCGGATGAGAAGGAGATGCGGACGAATTTGCCCTGCGCCAGGTTAGTTGAATACGACGCGGTAGGTGCAGATACTCACGAAACGGGAAGAGTTGTTATTCCTTAGCGTTTGGGCATTACCAAACGCTTCAAGGATTGGATTCGCTTGGAGAATCTGTCTCTCCAGCAATCCGAGACCTCGGCTTCTTGATGGCCGCGGTTGATGCCCCTTTCCGTTCATTCGCGGTGTAGTAGGTGTAGTGGGGAAGCCAAGGGAGACAATAGAGGAGTTAGAGGATCCCGAACGGGGAATGGGGGAGAGAGAGCCACCGGTTGCCATGGATGTCGTCCGGCTATGGGTCGGCGTAGAAGGTGCGGCATATGCTTCTGAAGCGATCGAGGCAAGGTACTGGATGACTTTCTTGGTGTTTTCTGTCTTACCCGCGCCAGATTCGCCGCTGGATAGCATAGTGAGCGCGCATATAGGACTCGGCGGGAGCCCACTTACGTGATGAGCACACTCTGACATTCCCGCTCCTCGTTCATGTGCACCCATGCTCGTTCGGCAATGGCGAAGATGTGTGGTGGAACCTCGTCTCTCCTCCGATGGCGGTATTGATCGATAATGGAATCGGTATATAAGGGAAGTGTTTGGTAGGGGTTGATAGCGACAAGGAAGAGACCTGAGTATGTCTACATGAGCGGTGTCAGCACGGAATTGCGGGTGTGGAGAATGAACGAGGCGTACGTAGATGGCATTCGACCCGTATCGGAGGCGCAGATTGTGCACTACGGATGCTTCGTTTAGGTACGTCAGGTCGGCGATGTCGTCTACTCGGTCGAATTTCGGTGGGTTCATCTTTGATAACATGTGCAATGGTACTGTGCGTGTCTGTGTAAATGTCGTCAGTATATGTTGAGCATTGGGACCTGGCGGAGACCGGAGCATGGCAGGTGAATGTTGACATATAGTCCAGTTACACCCATCCAGCTACAGCTCCCGGCTACGAGGTCACTTCCTGTAGAGTTGGTACTCACCTCTCCACCGGCCGCAAGCACCACGTCGCCCATCTCCTCACCCTCACCCTCTCCTTCCTGATCCTCCCTCACGATCCAACCAGCCAGATAACCCTCCTTCTCATCCGGTACCCATACCCATTTCTTCTCATTGAATTCGGCCGCACGAGCAGCTTCCTCATGCGATGGGGCTCGTATAGGGACGGGCATGTTGGGTTCGGTGGATACTGGACGGCGTGCAGCGACGCCGCTTGCGGCAGAATTCGGTAGAGTCGAGTCTTTCTGTTACCGACAGCAAGTCGCAGAGCTCAAAAGCAGCCGATGTAGTCAATAATCAAGCAAAGGAAAGATATGAAGCAGTCAAGTCGTTGTCCAGAGATGAACAATGATGCTTGTCCAACATGGAATGCCCTGAATCGGCCAACCGCAGCGCGCGTGTGCAGGCGGACTCGTGCCCGGCGCGTCGCTTACCCGCGTCACGCCTCCGCTGCTTCCGGCATGCTTGGACCCCTGAAAGCACGTGATCAGCGAGTTTGGGCGGCACATTCCGGTGGACATGAAAAGCTGAGTTAGCGCCAGGTTTGTCGAGCGGCATGCACGTCACTGCGCTCGAGCGCATGAACTATATCAGCTCCGTTTACGGAATTCGTCAAAATGCGGGGCGAAAAGCACGCGTTTGAAGATTAACCGACAAGCAAGATCCTGCAGCCTCAGATGTACAACAGCTTGGAAGGACTGTAGTGAGAATGATTGCATAAGATGATGTGTGGCTCTCGTTTTACATCGGTCCGGTTCACGCTCAGGATGGCTTATTGTCCGGATGCCAACAGGTTGAATATGGAGTGGTGCGGAGGTCCACCTGGATGCGGGCAGCTGCACTATATCCGACAGCGTCAGACTACTCAACGCAGAACAGCGCTCCCATGCATAGCCTTGATCGAGCAGACCGCCTGTCGCCGACCTCCACGATATTCCATACTTCACCGCCGGATTGTTCAGGCGGTTGCACATGCCACTCCACCTAGGCAACGCAAGCGGTTCCTGTGCTCCTTTAGGCTCACTACGACGCGGCCCACACCAAATTTGGTCATACGTGCTTGAATTCTTCTCGTAGAAACCGTACATGCGGAGGAACAATGTGGAATGAACCGAGAACCTCGCCCCTCTGAGTTCTGGGCAGCCCTGCTGCCTTCTTCCAGCAGCAAATCACACCCAGGCTTCCCACCTGATTATTAGGACATTTAGTTGGCGGAGCCGTTAGCAGACTTGTTGATCCCGTGCATGTTAGCCTGGAAGCTGTTATCGTTGTTAGCAGTTTGCGACAGACAATGGAATACGTTCGCTTACCGAAGGGCCTCCGTGGCAGCCTTCACCTTCATGGGCTGGACGCTCGCGACGCCGAGGGTCTTGGAGATGCCATCGGCAAGAGTCTGGTCAATAGCAGCCCAGACGGAGAGCTGGCGGTTCAGGATCTCCTTGGACTTGATGCCCTTCATGTGCACAGACAGGTTGTGAATGAGGGCAGCGCGCTCCTTGTCGCCCATGACCTTCTGGTAGAGAGCACGAGGCTGCTCGAAGTCGAGCTCTGTCATGTAGCTCAGGTCGGCGACGCAAGCGCCGATGAACTGCTCGTGCGCGGAGGTGGTGTAAGGGCGCGGCTTGTACGTCAGCGGCTGAATCGAGCTCTGGTAGTTGGGGCGGGAGCCCTGGTTATCGAACGCCATCGCACCATCGCGCTGGAAGTTAGCCACAGGGCACACGGGCCTGTTGACCGGCAGTTGCTGGTAGTTGACGCCGAGACGGTGGCGGTGGGTATCGGGGTAGGAGAAGAGACGGGACTGGAGGACGGGGTCGGCTGACGGCTCAGCCCCCGGGACCATGTGAGAGGGCGAGAACGCAACCTGCTCGATCTCGGCGAAGTAGTTCTGGGGGTTCTCGTTCAGGACGATCTTGCCGACGGGGCGGAGAGGGAACTCGGCATGAGGCCAGATCTTGGTAAGATCAAGCACGTTGTACCTGAACTTCTCGGCCTGCTCAGCAGTCATAGTTTGCTGTGCAAAATGTCAATTCCTAGCATCAACCCCAGAAGGCACGATACGTACGACATAGACGTTCCAGGTCGGGTAATCACCCTTCTCGATCAACTCGAACAGCTGTTGGATACCGTAGTCGGGGTTCTCGCCCGCGAGCGAACCGGCCTGCTCGTTGTTGAGGGTCTTGAACCCTTTCTCGGCAAGGCAGTGGATCTGGACGTAGACGAACTTGCCCTCGGCATTGACCCACTTGTAGGTGTGGCCGGAGTAACCGTGCTGGTGTGCGTAGCCGTCGGGGGTACCACGGTCGGAGAACAGGATCATCACCTGGTGAGCGGACTCCGGGTTCTGAGAAAGGTAGTCCCAGAACATGTCGGCATCCTTAAGATGGGTCTGCGGGTCACGCTTCTGGGTGTGGATGAAGTGAGGGAACTTTGCCGGATCACGGATGAAGAACACCGGGGTGTTGTTGAACACCCAGTCCCAGTTGCCTTGTTCGGTGCGGATCTTGATGGCGAACCCACGCGGGTCACGTGCAGTATCCGCAGAGCCAGACTCTCCACCGACAGTGGAGAAGCGGATGGTCGTCCTCGCCCTGTTGCCGATCTTGGAGAACAAGTCCGCCATGCAGATGTCCGTCACATCGTGAGTCACCTCGAAGTAGCCGTGGGCGCCAGCACCCTTGGCGTGGACGACACGCTCCGGGATACGCTCACGATCGAAGTGCGCCAGCAAGTCGATGTGGTGGAAGTCTTGATGTCAAGTAAGCATACGAAAGAGAGAACGATGAGGAGCGATCTCACCCTGCAGCGCGAGGGGCCCGAAAGGACCAACACGCTGGGCCTCGTAGGGCTGCAGCACATCGTTAACCTCGGGTCATACTTCCGGCCGGGAGGACATACCTCAGGATAGGGAGCACCATTGCTGGTGGTGTAGGTAGCACCGTCCTTGGTGTTGAACACTTGTTGAGACGGCATGTTGCTATCGAGTCGAAGTCAGCGATGCTGCAGACACTGCAGCAACCTCAACCTACAGAGCGGTGCAGGTACTGAAGGAACGACGAGCTGGAGGTAAGCGGGCACGGAGGGCTGAGGCGAGACGAGTGCTGGCCGTTCTTAAGGTGGTCATGGGGCAGATCAAAGGAAGCACCCGAGCCTCCAAGCGGTAACTCCGAGGAATAAGAGGGCCGCGCGTACTCTAAATATTCTGAGTACAGAAGCTCAGAATGGCGAATCTGCATTGTGACTGGCAACTGGATAGCAGAACTCCGAGGAGTCCGACTGAACAAAACCCAGTTTGGTGACTCCCAGAGCGGCCACGTCACGCACGCAGTTCCCGAGTCGTCGACCGAGCGGGCTGTCGAGCTTCCGTGACCTTCAGACCTCCATCTCGCAGCCTACTTCTCTTCTGAATTGCCGGGCGCGGTTACCGTGGATCTGTTCTAATGCAGCGATGGTGATTGATAGGGATCATTATGGCTCCGTCCAGCGAGCAAAGGCATGTGTTTGTGCATTTAAGACAGGTCTACCGTCACGGAGGCTGCCTATCCCTGGGAGACCAGCCACGATGCCAGCATGCGGAAACGCGCTCCGTTTCATGCCCCCCAAAAGCCAGCCAGTTACACGCCGTCGACGTGCACTCGTTGTTGCCCAGTAATTGGTCAGCTATTATCGTTGACAAGTGCGAGTTATGAGCGCAAGTGGATGGGCTTGGTCATGAGTGAGTAATTGCGGGGTCGTGTTCACAAGTCCGCGGACTAGGGATCCGCATTTCGGAGGCTAATCGAATCTTGGTGTTCGGCGCGCTCGGCGAAGCGGTCCCTCTGCTCCTCCTCAAACCTTTGCGGTCACGGGCCCACAAAGCCTTTTGGATAGGACAAAGCTCTTGTACGTACAATACCCTATCGTCCAGTCGGTCCATACACCATACTTGCGACATTCGGCGAAACGTCATGCCGCTCTCATTGCTTTCACACCCGTCACGCGCTCAAAGGCCACGCTGGCACATTCGGCTCACCGCTCCCGGGAGATCGGGAAGGTGCCTCACTCGCCTGATTCCAGTTTCTTAGGCACCAGATGCCATTTCTGATATTTCGTCGAGACCGTGCGACCTGCACTTCAAGCCCGGCGGGATCTGGCATACTCCATGCCGATAAGCAATTGCGGAACTGCTGGGAACTGCTGCGCTCTCCTCTCATCGGACCTTATCTTATCTATGCTGCTGATCCGGCTGTTCCCTTCAAGAGGAGCGGTCGTCCTGGGCTAGCCTCTTCGTCCCGAGTCTCTGGGTATACACGTCTGGAATCTCGTAGCTTGTGGATTCCGTCGCTAGAAGGCAAGCAGGACCGATCAACCGCACTTCCGGACCCTGGGAACAACACCGCCGCGCGCGAATACATGCGAAACCACGCGTCGCTGACGAGCCGAAAGTGCCGCGGATCAGCAGAGAGGTTCCTGTGGCTCCATCTGCATAATGCCTCTCCAAGGTCCACCCGAGCTTCGAGGCCATACATCTGTTGCGAGGGCGCTAAGCTGCGGAAACGTTACCGTATTTGCTCTCTCGAAGTTGTTTTGGAGAAAGAAGGTTGTCGTCCTTTGAGCCGAACTATTGGCCGACGCTCGTCGAAACTGCTTCTCGTGGGACTCGCTTGGTCAATCGATCTGCTCCGAGGAGTACTACAATGTCTGAACGCAACACTCGAACTCGCAACTCGGCTGACTCTAAAGACGTACCGAGCCGGTATACTAGACGCCCCGAACAGCTCGCGCCACTTCCTGACGTCCGAAAGAATGCACAATACTCGAGAAATGATCTTTCTACCCAGTCAGTGCTGTTGAAGTGGCACTCGACCTCGTTGGAGCATGCTGGCTAATCGAAACACCAATCAATATCAAGGCATTACATCTTCGTCTAGTCATCAGCCAGGAGCGTGAAACGCGCAAGACACACGTACGGGAAACAAGCTTTCTTCTTTCTTTCACAAGACGATGTGCCTCCACCAGCAAGTTGGATGAACCTGGCTGTTAACCATGCGTTGGGGAACAGCCTCCGCAGCAAGGAACTACGCTCTATCTTTCGTTTCATCTTCTGGCTTACGATGCTCAAAACTGACTGGATTACCTTCATCCCTGCCGACCTTCGATTCCAATCTATTTTCGACCTCTTATCTCGGGCGGAGCATACCTATCAGCAGTCAAGACCACGAAATACCTGAACCCAGGGTAAGTCAAGCGGCAGCGACGCCCCCCAACCTACTCGAAGGACGACCTCCCCAAAGCGAGCAAGGCACTACCTTGATCCAGGTGGAGAGGAACGTCCAAGAACTCAAGAATACCCCACATGCGGTGGAAGGAACGCTCGGCAACCGTTTCGCTTTATTCGTTTTGCCAAAACTTGAGCACTGCTTCTATGGGAGCACAGCAGCGGCTTCTTGCTCCCAGCGCGGTCCTTGAGGCGGCACGGTGGTTGCCTTAAGGCTCGCTGCAGAAGTGGCTGAAGGCGGTCTCCCTTTCGAAGCATATGCACACCTTTGGCAGAGCTCTGCTGAAGTGAGAGAAAGAACTGCTTCTCATCTGCGTTTCATGCTACGCGTTCTTCTCCAGACGACAGAGCCCGCCTGGAAAGAATTAGGATTATTGATACGATCGAACCCGACAAGCATCAAGGGCTGCTGGTTTCGGGATTCAGGAACCCGTTCCTGCGGGCTGTCATCTCGACGAGCCGTAGCGTCTTGTTCGGTTTGCCGTCAAATGATCAAGTGAAGCTGCACAGTACAAGGTCATCAATGTTGATAGCCCCCATGCTACTATTGTACATCGAGTCAAAGTAGTTGCATCACAATACTCTACAATGTCAAACAATACACACATCACATCACACCCTCCCCGCTCCTCCGCCCACAGTCCAACGCGGCTCAAAACAGTACCAACCCCAAAACCTCTCCCCCCTCCCCAACCTCCAAAACAGCCCCGTCAAACCCCACCAACCTGGTAGTCTGCCCCACGAGCAGAGGACCATCGCGCGACTCGGAAGCCCGGTCGAGGATCATGCTAGGCGGGGCGTCGCCTTTGGTATCGGAGGAGTCGGGAGAGGAGAGAGAGGAGAGGTAGCGCGTGAGTGTTTCTGGGGAGGAGGAGAGGGTTATTGGTTCTTGGGCGGAGGAGGTGGTGGTTGGTGCGGGGGAGCCGGGGGGAGGGAGGGGGATGACCTGCCAGGGACAGCGTTTGTATCGCTGAAAGAGGGCTGATCCGACCTGCGTGACTACCATGAGCATCAAGCTGACGATGGCAGCTGGTAAAGCGGTGGTAGAGGGGCACGTACAACGTTGGAGTGAACGACGATCTTAGCGACCCGATGCGTCTCTCCATCCAACAGAAAATCCAGTCCATGCTGAAAATAATTATAGAAATCTGTCCTCGTCATCAGCACTTTCCTACCTCCCTACTCTCAAAAGCTGCAACGCACATGAATTCCCCTCCTCTTCACCACCGCCCCCAGCGGCGGAAGTGTGAATTGTCATTCGCTCATCGGTCTTGTAGTGCACTCTTAGTGGTGGCCCGAGGTCGGCGAGGAGGTCTTCGGCTGTTGTGTAGTTCAGCCGGATTTGGGTTGGTGGGCTTGGGTCAGATGTATGGCGGGGAGCGTGAAAGTGGAGTGTTATGCCTTCGTGTATCTGTCCCATGTATCAGATAAGGCCAGAGGAGGGTTGACTAGAAGGAGGGGAAGCGCAGAGTTGAGCAGACATGGACGTACTCGAATATCAGCCCGCTTCAGCTCGCCAACCATGGAATCACAGAACCGAAGGCCGTCCTCTTCTTCCCCCTCTGAAGAATCTCGGTCCTTGTCCCGCTGCACGACCACAATCCGATCCACATGATCCTCTCTCCCTCCTCCTGCTCCTCCTCGCTTGCCTTCCGCATCCTTCTCCGCGCGCAAGAACTCGAACACCACCCCCGGATATATGAGCCTCCTCTTCCCCCTATACGTGGGTCCAAAGATAGCGTTCACGTCACTCCTCTTGAATGTCTGTTGAGGTCCAGCAATTGGTTGTCCTTTGTACACGAGCCTCAGCCCAGCATGTGGTGGGACGGGCGTGAGAGGATGGAGCAGGATCGTATGTAAGCGCTGGGTGAGGCCGGTGAAGAGGAGGGAGATGTGTGGCGGGAGAGTTAGGATGATGGGTGATGTTGAAGGGGATTTGTCCTGCGTCAACAGCTTGTCAGTAAACCCCAGCCATAGAAAGGGATGGGAGCATACGTTATTGTCGAACTTGATCTCGACCTGCGGGAAGCGTGCTTTGCTCTCGCGAAGCGTATCAAGTACGTTCCAGAGTGATGCTCCTATCCCAGCATGCATTAGAGGCGCTTCGGCAGCACGAGGCAGGGGTGAAGGGAGACCGACCGATCTCGAATGGTCCTACGCCTTGGCCGGTCCGGACATCCAGCTCCAGCACTGACATACTAGCCTTCTTCCTAGGGTAGCTAGACAGTTGATGGTGGAGATCGGGGTGGTGGTCAACCAGAGGTCGACGACCCCTAAGTAGAAGTCAGGGACGCGCTGATGCAGCACACTGACGCCCACCATAAGCGCCCATCACGTCCCTACTCTCCTGAGACTCCCCTACCTTCTCCTCCTCCTGCTAGGCAGACGGAGAGCAGTATACCCATGTCCTCTTCTACAACGCGACTAGAGGCAACTACCACTCCCAGTGGGCTCATCACCCTCCCCGCACTTGACGACACCAGCGAGTCAGCAGAAGCCGGGCCGTCTAAGCCGTCCGCACCGCAAATCAGGCAGGACAGGCTCTATGTCGGGAACCTGCATCCTTCCGTTGACGAGTTCGTCCCACCCTCACTCCTACTTACTATTCCACACACAAAAACTGATGTGGAGATGGGTGCGAACAGGTATACGCTCATTAAGGCGTTCGAACGGTTTGGGAAGATCACCTCGCTCGACTTCCTATTTCATAAGGCCGGGCCGCAGAAGGGCAAGCCCAGGGGATATGCATTTATCGAGTACTCCTCCAAAGACGTGCGTCGCCATCCCACTCTACTTCTATTTCCCCCCCTTGCCAGCGTACTAACACCACGAATAGGAAGCACTCAAAGCGATGATAACGATGCACGACAAGCTCGTCCGGGGCCGAAACCTCGTAGTAACGTTCGCGCACCAAGCACCGAGCGTGGACGACCCGGGAAAGCTGGGGAAGAGGCGTGTTGACACAGGCCGGCCAACAGCGCTGAGCTTGATGAAGACGCAGGGGAGATTAAGGTGCGTGCTTGTTCTCTCTTTCGCTGCTCCTGGGCTGCGCCGAGGGTTGGGCTGATGCAGGGGAACAGGACGAACGATAAGATCCGAGTGCTGGAACGCAAGCTCGCGCAATTGGAGAAAGAGAAGCCTACCGCCCTTGACCCAGGCTCGGGATCGGCATCGGGATCTTCAACACCCACTCAACCGCCTCCGACCTCGCTCCCCGCTCCTCCTCCAACTCTCCCGGCGAAACCGTCTTCCACTCTTGTCCCTGCACAGACAACCGCGACGACGGCGACGGGAGCTGGTGGACAGCCGGTAGGGGCGACGGTCAGGAGACTGAAGGACCAGCCGCCGGATCTGAAGACGTTGATGGAGATGCAGCGGAAAGAGAAGCTGAAGAAGGTGTTGGGGAGGTAACGCTCGCCGAGCTGGGTCTGTGGTGAGGAACTTTTCGAGATGGGTACGGCCCAGAGCTGGGAGTCGACGTATCCGAGCCAGCATGGAGGAGAGGGCCGTTGAGGGCGAATATGTTGGGCCTTCCTCGTGCAGCATGAGTAGTAAATGGGCCCAATTTGGCTGTGCGATGGGTATTGGCTTGCGCCGCACTCGCACGATATTGGTGCTCGACAAAAGACGAGCTGAGCAGGATGATGACAGCCAATAGATAATCGCAGAACGATCACTGTAAAATACAATACACTCTTCTCGTCTGTCACCCACTCTCTTCCATTGCCTCCTCCCGTCTCGTGTCCAGCTCATACGAAAAGCCCAAACAAGCTCATGCAAGACGTTAAATACATCAGGTCAGAAAGTCTCTGCGCCCCCCCCCCCCCCTCCCCACCCCGCCCTCTCTCACTCATCATCACCAGACCAGCCAGGCCGCCGCTCGGTCTCAAGTTTGCCAGCTCGCCCGAGGCTCGCTAAACGCTCGCAGGTGGACTAGCAGGCACATGGTCCTCCTTGCCCCCCTCCTCGTCGGCAGCGGAATGGCTCAACACCCCCCATCTCCTCTCCTCCTCCTCGACCTCCCGCATAAAGTCCTCCTCGCTCCCACCCCATTCGGCCCCGGGGACCTGCTCGCCCTTCTCGTCCAGCACGCCCCAAGGCGGGTAGAGCGGCGCTAGCAGTTGCCTGGGGTCTTCCGGCTCGGGACTGTCGCGCAGGAGCAGGATCGGCCCTCTGTCCCTGATCACGAGGAGCCTGAACAAGGGCGTGTAGAGTCTTTCCCCCTCCGGAGAGACACCCGTGTCCCATCTATCTCCTTCCTCCTCCTTTACGCCCCTGGCCTCCCACTTCGTGCCATCGTACCCCATCGTCACGCTCCCCCCTTTCTCGCTCGACAAATACCGCGCATAAGCCGCGCATCGCGTCACTTCCGCCACCAGGTGCTTTCCGGAGAGCGAGGGCTCGGAGATGAGGGACTTGAGGGAGGTGCGGTTGGGGATTGAGAGGGTTTGGGAGGAGAGGGTCGTTAGGACTGCTCCCCTGTCGGAGGTGAATGCGATGTGCCCGCGGGTAGGGTAGGTCTGGATCGTTTTGTCCGGTCTGGGGGATGATCAGTCACTGTCGACCCGATAAGGCGGGGATAGTGCGTTGGAAAGGGCGCGTGGACTAGGGTAGAGCAGGAGGCCAGGCTCAGAATAGGAGAGGGCGGGAGAACGCACACTTTACAGTCCTTCCCATACGTCAACGCCCGAGCATTCTTGCTGATCGTCCAGCATTCCCTCTGCTCATCAACAACACTGTTGATCTCTCCTCCCACACCTCCCAGTCCCAACCCCAGCCCAACGCCCCCAAGGCCATGCCCAACAGCCGGCAAGCCCTTCTCGCTAGTGGAGCCAGGGACGACCTCCTCCGCCTTCCTTATCCCGTACTTCTCTGCGTACCCTTCGGAGTAGATGTTCCCTTCGCGCGAGAAGGCGCCGGTTTCGGGGCTGAGGAGGCCGTAGTCCCCTGGTTGGATGGGCGTGAGGGGCTCGAAGGAGGACCATTGGAGCCGGGAGCCGGTGAAGATCAGGTCGGCGTATTTGCGCTGTGCGTGGGGCGGGAGGGCGCTCGTGGTGGTCGTACTGGTGCTCATCGTGCGCGTCTCTTGGCTTGAAGTGAGGTCGAGGGAGGGAAAGAAAGGGCGTATATGAGGGATGTAGGAGGCGTCGCCGCAGGACTGGATTTGCTGATCTTCTGCACCACGACCTGCACCAGCAGCACTAGTGGGCAGTGTCACCCGCTGGCTGGCAGAACCCGGATCAACGCGTTCTTCGTTCAACCGTTACGTAGCTGATAACTGCTGACCCGTACGATACGGCTACCGATGTGGACGATGCTGATGATGATTGATGACTGGGTCCAGCAATACAATGGTACACGGCCGGATTTGTGCCAGCGAACTGTGTGATGCGGTCGATCCTTCTGCAGCTGTCCACACCGTTCACTCGGATACGCGTCTGATGGGGACCGGTACGGTGGGGTTCGAGGGACAGGATTAGGCACTTCGGCTGCCTGTGTTCTGCAGACCTAAGTATTTGGCTTGGCACGAAGTTTTGAAGAGGAGGAGGAAGGAGAAGAAGCAGAGAAGAAACGATGAGGAGGGGAAAGAGGCATAAGGGCATCAATAGGTACAAGGCACGCCATACGCAATTGCAGCCCCTCGCCCCCTTCCTCCTCCCTCCCATGGCCAAACGCTCGGAGTATGCCTGCCCGCGCTGTCTCTAGCGCTTTTCCACACGAGCGAAAACAAGCCCGGCGCCTACTTGCCTGTCAAATCATGTCAGACGGTATTCAATATATTCTTCAGCCCGGGGAGGAGGGGTTGGGGGGATGACGGTATCGACCGGCGCCGATCCGGTTCGATTCTTTTCGATCCAGGGACCAAATCACCAAACGCACGAGCAGCAGCAGCCTAATCCCCAGCGGGAGAAGAAGGCTAAAAACGAAGAAGAAGAAGAGAAGTTGAAGTGAGTGGCCGCTGCTGTCAGCCCGCTGTCCCCTGCCCGGCCTCACGCGGCACTTCCATTCCCCGAAACTGAACCACCACCGAGAGATGGCGGAACCAAGGCCGGGCAGATTGGTAACGTCTCGGTCAGCAGCGACCGGACCTGATACACTGATACACTCCTCCACTCCCGCTTTCTGAGAGGAGCACATTCAGTCTTGCCTTTTTGCTCAGTGTCTGCTGGCGCCCTACGCCCGTGGACGGTGATGAGGGAATGACCATGGGGGGCGAAAGTGAGCGAATTGTGCCGCCGCCGCGCCGGGTGGAGAGGGCGGGGATGACAGGATCTAAGACAGATATTTCTATTGCTGGGTTTCACTGTCGGGCGCTCCTATCTGACGACTAGATACTCGCCCGACGGTTCTTGCCCGAGGGCGCATCTCCTCGCTCCCGAATAAGAGGCGGCGCCGAATTCGGCGGATTCTCCCTTCGCTGGAGATGATACCTGATACCTGTTCCAAGTCGCTAGTACATATAAGCATTGAGCCGCTGCTACACGATCTGTGTGGAGAGTGTATAGCACTTTTCTGGGCCATTATAGGAACGGGAATCCAGCTTCTCAGCCCTTCCCACGGGATTGCACCGCCGCCGGCGAGACGCGTGGCCCAGCACAAATTCTGTGGCCAGACTGACACAGTTGAAGAACAGCTAAGCTGTCTGTTACGAAAGATCGACAGATCGGTGATACAACCCCCGTACGTGCGTACTGTATGAGGAAGGGTAGGAGGTCACGTAACGGCTTGGGGAAGCGAGGAGAAGCGGGGTTCTTCATCAGGCGCTTTAGGGTTAAGAGGATGGAGATCAGCGTGAGTAGGAAGACTGTGATCGGAGACGTTGGATCGATTGCTAAAAGAAGTGCATAGGCTTGGTGATATGTAGCTGTTAGTGGTTAAGCTCGGTCCGGCGACTGACTAACCTCGTCATGGAATAGCTACTTTACGGTCCTCTGATCTCACAGTTTCCCGAGTGTTCAACAAGGAGCACCGTCCCGCTAGACTGACTAACCTCGTCATGGAATAGCTACTTTACGGTCCTCTGATCTCACAGTTTCCCGAGTGTTCAACAAGGAGCACCGTCCCGCTCAACTTAGCACGTCCCCGGGAAGACTGCTCGAGACTCACTGCTAAGAACTTCCAAATAGCAGAATCACCGAAGGCTCTGACGACGCCCCAAACCTTCAAGCTTAGCCACGATCCCATCGGATTCGGATCGAGTTGTGGCCACCGCAAAGCTGGTATCAACAGGCTACGCACAAAGGTTTTACTTAGGCCGACCACGACGGCATCGGCCTCTACCGTACACAAGCCTAACCCTCCTCTGAGCTCACTGACTTCCCCAACCCAAAATTTTCATGCTTAACCCGGATCTCCCTAGCACTTCCGTGACTTCCCCAAACCGTACTAGAGTGGCCAACCGGCCTCCCGCGCCACGGCACACAACACACAAACTGAGGCAGATCTTCCAACTACAGTATTTGCATATCCTTGACCGCTTGCTGCCCAACAATCGGGCAAAACCGGAGTCCGAGGAAGATGAAGCTGGACCGGAGATTCGAGTGACATGTATCGCCGGTCCTGAGTCCTCCTCATGTTCATCCTGACGTACTCCGTCGGGTTTACTCCTGTCCCCTAAGAGGAAACAGAATCGTAGGCGGGGCTTCTTCTCAAACTCGGTGCTTAGGCAGCCCAAGCGTGTCAGTGAGACGATCTGCGAGGAAGAAAATCGGGAAAGTCGGGCAAGATCGGAGATTTTAAGGTCGAGTTTGTAAGGCTCAAGATCAGGCGGTCGGAGTTGACTCAGCATCCAACTACTCCCTCCGAACTCTGCTCTCGCGCAGCGTTCTGAAGGATTCCGAACTCTCGAAACTCTCGAACTCTCGAGTTCGATGCGTAGCATCTGTCCTGTCGGCCTGTCGACCGTAGAAGTGCGTGTGAGAGGACAGGACCGAGCCTCACCCTCAGCCTGAGCGAGGGCGGCTGCGCTCTGAAAGCCCGATAAGATATACGGTATCCATTCATAAACAAACAGGTCGTGACTTCGTCTATTACATCTTCGTACAATCTCCAAAGCTTCCCTTGCAGACGTATCCGATCTCCCTTTCCCGTTCTCGGTCTCGTAGTACAATCGTCGTCTAGATCGTATACCTGTATCCAGACCACTTGTCTCCCTTGTCCCTCTGCATCACATATCAGCATGCTAAACTTCGGCGAAGAGGAAAGAAAAAAGAAAAGGAAAGCGAACGTACCCTCGCCTCCTCAACCGTCGCATACACCCCATTCCGCCTCGCTTTCTCCCCCTTCTCCCCCTCCGCCCCCTCCACACCCACCAACCCAATAACCTCGTCCCTCTCCCCCCTGTCCCGGGCCGCGTTCTCCCGCTTCAACCCGATCATCATCACCACCGTGCTCACGAACCCTATACATATGTACACCAGCACGATGATATGCCCCAAGCGATACCAGGGCGTATCCTGCGCTCGGTAGATATTGCTCGACACTGCTCCGTTGAGGTTCCCAAACCCGATCACCATCGCCAGTGCTACGCTGCGCTTGTACGAGCCTTCGATGTTGTTGCTCACCAGGGCGATGGTGTTGGGGATTAGTGGGTAGATGCCCGAGGCGGCGAGGTAGACGGCGAAGTAGGACAGGGCGGGGGAACGGGACGCGATGAGGATTATGTACCCTGCTGCGCCGAGGGAGAGGAAGATGAGGTTGAAGATTGCGCGGTGTTGGCGGCGGTCGGCGAGGTAGCCGACGCCGCAGGTGAGGATACAGGCCCAGACGTAGACGGGGACGGAGAGGAGGTTGGCGGGGGTTGCGGTGTATCCTGCGGGCGCATGCGTTAGCAACAGTCGTCTTCCGACACTTCGGGGAGAAAAGACGAGGAAAAACGGGAGGAGAAGAAGAAAAGGAAGAAGAAAGGGAAGAGAGAAGGAGGATAAACTCACCAAGCTGGTTAATGATACTCGGCGTAAACAGCGAAAACGCATACAGCGGCGCATCCACGCCCATATAAGCCAGCATCCCCACCCAGACCTTCCAGTCCCACACCGCGTCCCACACATACTTGAACCTAAACCTCTCGCCCGCAGCCGAGAACTGGTCGTCTTCCTGCAAACGCCGGACGACGAAGGCGCGTTCTTCCTCGGTGAGGAACTTGGCTGTGTCCGGGAAGTCTTGCACGATCCAGAAGGATGCGGCGCCTGCGAGGACGGTGGCGAGGCCTTCTATTATGAAGATCCAGGCCTGCACGCGGTCGGTAAGTATTGGTTTTGAAGGAAGGGGAGAGGAAAGGGACGTACCCAGGCGGGCTTGTCACCGACACCTTCCATGTTGCTGATCGCGGCTGCGAGGAGACCGCCAAACGCACCCGAAACCGTAGCAGCAGAGAAGAACACGGCCGCCCTAATCCCAAACTCCGACCGTTTATACCAGCTGCATATATGCGGTCAGCCATGCCCCACCTCAATTCTGTAAAAGACCAAACGTACCAGGAAAGATAGTAGTTCACCCCCGGGAACAACCCCGCCTCGAACAGCCCCAAGAACCAGCGCATCGTCAGCAGTCCGCCGTAGTCGTGCACCAAGCCCTGGACGGTCATCATAATCCCCCACATGAGCATCGTGAAGCTGAGCCAGATGCTCGGTCTGAGCCGCTTGAGGAAGACGTTGCTGGGGACCTCGAAGAAAGCATACGAGATGAAGAATATCGTCAGGGCGATGAGGTACTGTTTGTCCGTTATGTGCAGGTCTTGTTCCAGGTGGTAGAGCTTGGCGTTGCCGATACTGGTGCGGTCGAGGAAGGAGAGAAGGTAGAGGACGGACAGCCAGGGGACGAGGTACCAGTCGAGCTTGCGCAGGAGCTGGCGCTCGGTCTCGTGGTGCGGGAGTTCTGCCAGGAGCTGGGAGGGAGACTCCTGGAGCTTGGCTTCGAAAGAGGCGGTGTGCTTCCCGTGCGGGTGGGCGTGTGGGTGGGCGGGAGGCGCAGGGGCGCGCGAGGTGTCCTCGACGAAGGAGGAGGTGGGCTTGCTTTCGACATCCATGGTTGTATGCTCTCACGCAACAAGAGAGTCGAAGAGCGTCGATATATGCGCTTGTAGGAGGGTCGCTTATCTCAGCAGCAGCGAAGACGAGATGATGTATCCCAATCTACAGAAGGCGGGCGTATGACGACGACGACTTGCGTGCTCTCTAGCGGTCGGCAGCTAGCTATTCATAGCCGTCCGTCCAGTCAGTATCACAATCGCAGAACGTTGGAGCCGGCCGTACGCACCTCTGATCACCGTTAACCGTTAACCAAGGGGGGAGACAAGGAGGAAGTCGTTTGTCGGCCGGTGCGTGGGAGATTTATAACCGCCTCTCCCCCTCTCTCCCCCGGGATGGCTTCTCCTCCCCTCCGGCCGAACGGGATTACAGAATCGACCGCCGTCTTGCCGGCCAGGCACCATTCCACCCTTCCACGGTCCATGATCCAACGAGCCGGAACATCCATCCCCTTCAAGGCAGCAAGGCAGAAGGAGAAGGTCGCATGACCTTCCGTAACCCCGCATGCTCAGCCGGGTGATGCGAACCTCAAAGAAGGTCGATGATGTCGATCGGGTTGGAGCGAGTCTTACGCGTGCACAACAGAAACGGGTGGAAGGGTCCTCAATGACCGGCGTGTGATTCCCCCGCCTCCCCGCGCTTCCCCCGCAGTTTTTGTTGGGCGATAGCGGTGCTTTCGAGCGTATTGTATAACACTCTGATTTATTCGATCTTCCTACTTTGGGCTCTATACCAAGTGATTCTTATTGTTCGTACCTTTCACACTCGCTCTAGTTCTCCCTCCCAGAGGTGGTTGGACCAGTCCACCGACCTGCCACCAAATCCCAAAGAACCCTCCAGAAACAGCGCGCCAAGCAAAAAAAGCAAGGGATTCCGACGTCATCGATCATCGATTTTATCGCGCCTCGCCCAAAGGCCGACAACACAATTCAATTGAATGCCCTCGCTATTGCCTCCGGGCAAGGATGATAACGCCGACACCGGCCAATGATGGTCCTTATCTTTTCCTTGCGCGTAGGACAAGACGGTCGGATCATCATCCTCCACAGTCAAGTCGCTAAACAGTAAGCAGAACCCGTCGACAGGAGAATAAGCTCGAACCCTCCCGAGCCGACAACCCTGCGCGGTAGATCCAAGGATGCGGGGATCAACAGAAGCAAGGCAAGAAGTCGCGGCTTATCGACCGTCTTGACTCTTCTTCGGGGCTTCTTTTGGCTTCTTTTGCCCCTGCGCCTCATTTTACGGCTGAGCTCCGGTATGTTCCGACGCTTCTGATTCGTTCTCGTTTCCCCTCGAGACGAAGCCAGACGAAAGAAGCTCGGTCGATTTGGCTGTCGCGCATTTGTCGGCATTTTAATCGGCTGGCGTGCCTGGACGTGCACTTCCGAGTACTGCCTGGGTAGTCGGTTGAAGGTTGTGGTCAATAGACGGTGCTTGCGCTAGAAATTCGTTACGCGCCATGGTCATTAACTACCCTCCTATTCAATCAGACATCCCTGTCCTGCCCCTCATTAGTGCTCTACCTTCCTTGCACAAACTTCCACTGCGCCGCTCACGGTTGTCGGTCCGGATCAACACACCGACCCGGGCCAAAACAACGACTGGGTGCGTACGACACCTGCAGGGACTTCCGATAGCGCGAAGACTTCAGCTCTCATACAGTCCCTTTCCCGCAAATCAAAGCAGAAAAGACAGAAGACGACGAGACCAGAATCCCTCACCAGAAAAGGATTACGACTAGGAAGGCACTAGAACAAATAGAGTAGAGTACTAGACAGTCCAGGACACGATACGAATCCGATTCCTCCTCTAAGTAATACCACAACAACAGACTCTCAACAGAGGCTACGAGCCAAAGGGCGGTAATATACAAAAGAATGTGGATGGGAGCATGGCTCAACGAGTAGTAGCTCGGCAAGCAGACTCACAGCCCTTCACGTGAGAGCTTGTCCCCCGGGCGATGCCAGCATACTCAGAGCCAGCGGGGGCGGGGTTCCACAGCAATGTCCTTGCCCTCGCTGAAGAGGCCGAGCCCAATGAGGGGGCGATCAGCCGTAGTGCAGGGCGGACTGCTGAGGGCCGCTTGAGTGGCCTCGTCAGGCTCCTGCGCCTCGACAGGCCGCTCACCAGAGGGACGAGTGGGCGGCCGTACTGAGCGGACTTGATCTCCCTTCTCAGGGTTGGTAGACTGCCGAATGTCCGTAGCCTTGCCGCCTTGGGTCGCGCTCCTCGTTCGAGGGACAAGCGGTTGAGTCGAAGAGACCGGTTGATCGACGACAAACTTCGCAGTAGTTGCCTTGGCGGTGCTATATACGATGCTTGCCGCGGCGAGCTGCGGGTTTGTGGTGGCTATCGATGACTTCATCGTGTAGACCGCGGCAAACTGATGTTGGTGCTCTTTGGTTGTGGAATCCGGACAGTCCTCCTTAGCGGCGGTGGTGCGCGGGATTTCACGTGGGGTACGGCTTGTTGGTAAGTCGCTTACGGGACGATCGGGAACAGGCGAACTCCCGGTGAGCGTCTTACGACGGGGACGACCACCAGGTGGAGCAAGGAATTTGGGGTCAATTGGTGGACTAGGGGCGCGGTGGCGGTGAGATGTTCGAGGAAGAGCGGATGGCGGGCACGAATTAGCTCGATCAGGCGCTTCTGGCCGAGTATGCATAGTGTTGCTCCGCGGACGTGAGGCATGAAACAAGAGGATGTCGTCCGCAGGGCGGTGGAGGGGCCGTTGAGGTTTGGGCGGGGCAACAATGTGGCGTTGCATTCGAGCCAGGGCTACTTGAGGTCCACCGACGACTGGGTGGATCACGGGCGACTCGGCGGTCGAAGCGAACAACCACTGCTTGGTTGTGGGGAAGACGGCACTTCAAGGAGCTCGTCAGGAACCATCCCCAGGCAAACGGGAGCAGGAAAACGCTTACCGGCCTTCCATGATGCCGCTGGGCGGGGTGCTAAAGATTGTGCCGAAGTCCGGGGACTCTTCAGCTGGGGGAGTAGACGCGTTCGGGACGAAGATACCAGCGACCCAAGAGCTAAATACCGTGGTGCGCACACGGCGCGGATTGAAGAGGTCCTTCAAGAACGAAGCGCGCATGATGAGGTATCGAAAGGTTGATATTCGGATGATCGGGCAGAGGTAGAGTGTATGTACGCGCTGGGCGTGAGCTATGAAAGCTAACAGGTGGTTGAAGGCGCCGATTGGGGTTTCGGCGGAGCAGCTGGTTTGTTCACGTGCAGTGGGCGACGATTGTATGCACGATTGTGATGAGAGTACGGTGCGGTGCGACGACGAGGACGTGCGTGGCGGAACGGAATGACAGTTATATGCGCGATGCGGCGGTTTAGAACACGGGGGAGGATATGCGTGCAATAGCAGCGATATATGTGCGGCCGTTATCGTGCCCGTAGAGGGAGGGAGAGAGGGAGAGAGGGAGAGAGGGAGAGAGGGAGAGAGGGAGAGAGGGAGAGAGGGAGAGAGGGAGAGAGGGAGGAAGGCGGCGGTCTAGGGACGACGTTATATGCGCGTGGAAAGATGCGAGCGGTGGGCAGGTGCGACGGCAGAGGGGGGCCGGCTCGTAGGGCAGTATATGTGCGCAAAAGGGTAAGATGGTAGTACGAGGAAGAGCTGGAAAGGAGGACTCCGTCTGCCCCAGCTGCGCTTATGTATGCGCGGAGGGCGGCGGTGGTACTCACGCCCGCTGCTGAAAAGCGGGGCCGGAGCCGCGTGGGAGAGCTCTCTCCTTCTCGCTTGGAGGTTATGTGATGTTGTAGAAGAACGAAGGGAGGAGGATCGAACAGAGGAGGAGGAGACCAGGCGAGGCACGCAGGGAGAGACATGAATGCGACAAGACACACCGTGCCCCGCGCACCGCGCAAGCCGGAAAGACGTTCCAACGGCGCACCTCGCCGCGTCCTATGAGCGTGCGAGGGTAAGTATATGCGTGCGAAGGGGAAGAGGACGATCAAATGCAAGACAACCCAGTCCGACCTATATCCTGGCAGGTCGTCAAGTCGCCACCGCAGAGTGATTGTCCAGAGTTTTTCCCGGGGGGTCACGAGGCGGCACAGGACGGTCCCACCGACCTGCGGCGAGGCTCCATGCCCGCATTGAAGGCCGAGCCAAGTGACCATGTTTCTTCACAGCGAGGCAATCTAAAGACAGTTTATAGCAAGGTTTGAGTGAGACACCTCCAGGAGCATGCATGTACACTAGAGGAGGCAGAGTCGTGCGTCGAGCCGGATGTGTGATATCATGTCAGATTACCACCCACTCGTCGCATCCAAAGCAGCCGCGTCAGGATCAGAGCGCACTTGAGACAATAGAGCAAGATTGAGCATGAGAGCAGTCCGAAACCCAGTCTCTAAAGTTCAGCGGCGAGAAGAGCAGAAACAATGATCGATCAGTCCGTGAGAGAAGACGGAAGACATGGTCGTTCAGAAGGCGCGATAGTTCCCATAGCCGCGTCGTCAAGCATCACGTGATCTTCTATCTGGCGTGCAATACGAGGTTGTGCGCTCTCCTGCACTCCGCCTATGTCTTCTATAGAGTCCTCTATGTCGATGTGAACCGGGAGTAGCGTGAGGATGAATGGAAGGACCAGATGCGACCAGGACAATCAGATCTTCGTTACTCTTTACTTTCGCTTTACTTCACATTCTACATCTTACAACTTCTTTCACGCTCTCGCCTCCCGCCTCCATCCCAGACTCAGGTCAGAGCACAGTCAGCACCTGCTGGCCAAACCATTCCTCCCCAGCGGGCAAGTCCACAAACTTGACCACGTACCCCGGCTCGACGCATACATAGTGGTCCCATCCGCCCGGTTCCATATCGGCCATGCTGGATCCGGTCTCCTGCGGGTTCCAGACGGTTACGTCGGGGAGGTTGTGTGTGCGGATGGAGATGTGCGTGCTGGGCGGGAAGGAGAGCGTGTAGTTCCCTCCGGCGTTCTCATACACCTGTTGCAATTTCTACGTCAGCATACATGCGAGTTTGGTGAGGAGAGGAGGAGGACGCACGCGATCAGTGTATTCCTTCACGTCGACGATATCACGCGTCTCCGTATCCCTCGCCCCGCCCTTGACCTTATCCGTATAGCTGATACCCTTGAGCGGCTGAACCTGCGCGACCTTCGAGTCCCCCCTGAAGTAATTATGCAGCAGCGCCTGGAACGGAAAAGGCTGCGAGCCAGTGTTGTACACCCTCAGGCTCGTCGTCAGCTGATGCTCGGCGAGCGTGACGGTGTAGACGAGCTTGAACGGGTTAGGGAAGACCTTGGCGGTCTCGGCGTTGCTCTCGAGCACGAACCGGCCGGAGACGCCTTCCTTCGAGTCCAGGACGGTGTCCTCGTATTTCCACACTACGGAGCGGGCGAAGCCGTGCTGCTTCAGACCCTTGTACTCGTCCCTGCTCGGAGGCCCGAAGATAGGCCAGCAGATTGGGATGCCACCCCGGACCGGCTTGCTCCCATCGAGGCTGGCGAGGGAGCTAACGAACAGCCTCTCGCTTGGAGCCGCGGCGTCGGATGAGGTGAACTGAGCGGCTGCGCCGAGCGGGGCGATACCGGTTGCGTCGCTCGACGGAGCAACGGGGACACCGCCGGGAGTGTCAAGTCGCTCCGTCAGGCCGGAGGTGGATGCGAGCCCGGAATGGGCAGGCGAGATCCATGAGATGACGGTTGCGCCGTAGAGGAGGATGGTGGTGCTCGACCCTGCCGGGTGGCGGAAGATGACGCGGTCGGACTGGACTTCGACAGGCATTGCTGGATGTGTTGGCTTAGAAGGTTGTCGATAGGGGAGAGGGTATGTAGTGGTTGGTTGGAATGAAGGCAGGGGACGAGCTTGACAAGGATGTATGCACCGGGAGTTGGCTGGTCAGCATCGGGTGAACGGTGCGGGCTAACTTCCAATGACCTCATCGCACGTGCCCGCCGTCACTTCGGTGATTCCGCAGGCTCCGTATGGGTTCAACCACCACCACTCTTCGGCCTGGAAATACGGAAATACTAGTACTGCTGCTCATGCAGGGTCTATTGCCAAAACCCAGACCACCATGTTTATGAAGGTGAAGGTGAATAATGAATGAGTCAGGTCCAGGCGTATGAATGTGCAACGAAGCGCCCCGAGGGTGAATTCAAGCCGATACAGTACTGCGGAGCTAGTCCTGGTCCGGTCCCGCAGCCACTGAAGCATACTGCGTTATTGGAAACCAGCTTCGGGCCAATAATTGCACACGCTCGCTCCTCATGCGAGGGGTGATAAAACGTGCAAGACATACAGTAGCTGCTGCCCAAGCCCTTCTGCCCTCCTGGGCCGAGAACTCTCCGAGCCCCATGAAATGCAGTGATGAATCATTCATCAGCCCCGACCCTTCAGCAGCAGCAGCGTACATCAGGTAGACTGCATAGACGTCGCTCGGACTTTGAGTCTCTGATCGGATCAGACAAGTCCTGAACCGTTCAGCTTCAAGGGTACCAGAAAGGCAGTCCTGCCAAGCTGGAAGTCAGACTACAGCCTACAGGTCTTTAGGCTCTTGGGCGGGCTAGCAGCGTTCCCTACCACTGGTAACTGCATATGATCGATGCTCAGCCTACTAACCTATATGCAGTATGTGTATGTATGTGCACGCAAAACCTTAGAGGCGATGGGAGGGCAGTTGGCGTCGCATTGGTCTTCTTCAGACTCAGCATGCCAGTCCGCTGTAATAGCCACCCCGTCGCCCACTGCATCAGCGCACCACTCCACCCAACCTCCGGCCCACCCGCTCGCAGATCAGCCCAGATCACAAATTCAGAATTCAGAAACAGACGAAAGAGCGGTGTACGAGCATGTCATTGCCCACACCAAGCTTTAAACGAGCGACAGCATTGAGCGAGAGACTAGAGGGAGGCTGAAAGAACAAAAGTAGAAGGAATATGGGAATAGGTAGTCCGGCTAGTAGGTAGGGGTAGGGTGTGTTTTGAGTGTAGTAGCAAGAAGCAGAAAGCAGGTAGCAGTCCTTGTGATGATTCCACGACCGTTCAGCCAATATAAGAAGGGCAAGGGCAGGGAAAGGGGGAGGGGCCTATGGAAGCGAAGATAGGGGAGGCGATCAGACGAGGATAAACACCCCCGCGACAATAGCCAGCAACCCCATCCCGACCGCCGGGATCCCCGCTACGCCCGCGGCAGTAGCCGACGACCCGCTCGTCGCTGCCCCCGAGGTGCCGCTCGACCCGGCCGCACTCCCGCTCCTGCTCGCGCTCGCGCCCGACCCTCCGGTCATCTGCGACCCACCTGCGCTGTTCGTCCCCGTGGCGAAGAACGAAGATTGCGTCAAGCTAGCCGGAATAGAGGACGGGAGGACACCCCTCAGGTCGGTGAACAGGTCCGCAGATTGGTATGTCACGCAGTTTGAGCTGCTGGGCGGGATGGGCGTATACGGGATACTGGCGAACCCTGTCCAGCCCTGCGTCCACGTGCTCGTCTTCCCGTCCGACCCGACGTACTGACCCACGGGCATCGCGTTGTCCGCGTCGCACGCCTCGAACGTCCCGTTCTGCGCGGCGTTGGGCATGTTGTAGTTGCATCCGATCTCGTCGTCTTGGTTGAAGCAGTAGGCGTACGCTTCGGGGTCGTAGGCGGCGCCGGGGCAGATCTTGGCGCAGAAGGTGTCGGAGCCCATGAACCTGCGCACGTGAACAGTCTCATGTGAGTACGGTGCCAGCGAGGCGGGGGAGGAAGTGAAAGTGACGTACCACTGCCAGTTCAGAATCTGGTAGTACGTCTCATTGCTCCCGTTGTAGGCGTTCGTGAACGTCAGCCCACCCATGGGGTTACCGCGCTATTCGTCCAAAAATCAATCAGCACAACCTTCTTCTCCCCACGCGGCAAAAACATGCAAAAACAACTGCAGAAGCAGAAGAAAAGCGCGAAAAGCGCGAAAAAGCAAAAACCGCATACGCACGTTATCCTGCCCCCTTCCATCCAGCTCCCCACCCTCATCCCCCGCTTGCATATTAATCATAGTCTGATCAATGAACCCCACGATCTGGATATAGTTCGGTGTCCTGAGCAGCTGAGCGCCTTTGAGTGCTCCGTCGGGGATTAGACGGGTTCCGTGGCCGTCCTTTGTGCACCAGGCGACTTCGTACCCTTCGGAATCGGCGATGGAGGTGTCGGGTGTGGGGGGTCCCCAGACGCAGAAGTCTGGAGGGAGGGAGTGTTAGCGACTGACTGACTTACGTAGCTGAACGAGCGATGCGACTGCAGCGCCGGAAAAAGGGTGCAGCGCCGGAGATGGAACGGAAGGGCACGAGAGGAGAGAAGAGAAGAGAAGAAGGAAGGACGAGGACGTACCGGCCAAGTTGTTCAGATAGATCGTCTGGCAGAGCGAGTTCTGGTTCTGCGTCGTCGCGTTACACAGGTTGTACCCATACTGCGGGCCCCTTCCATCCGTGCACGGATCGACTTGGTACGGCTACAAAATGCGCATATATCAGCACAACCCTCTATACGCCCCGACTCTCTCAGAGAGTAGAGGGAAGGAGATAGAGAGAGGAGGAAGAAAGGGAGGACGTACGATATTGTTATAGTCGACATTCGCATACACCAAGTCGAAATTACACGTGCTCGTCGTCGCCGCCTGCCGGTTCTCGAGCAAAGCAGGAGCCGTCGCAGCAGGTGCAGCGGTGATGGTCGTGTCCGCACGCGCTGACCCTGCGGTGAGGGCGAGCGCGGCAAGTGCTGCGGAGAGGAGGGAACGAGTGGGTGGTGCCATTGCTTGGCTTTGGCTTTGGAGGAGGAGGGGATATCAACAAGGTACTGCTGGGAAGGGGTGATTAAAAAGTGCGATGCGAAATGCAACGAAATGAAGAGGTGTGGGTCGGGAGGATGGGAGTAAGAGACAGAGACAGAGAGGGTGAAAAGAGTGAAAGGGGGCAAAGGCCAGCACAGTGCTCAGAGTGTGCAACGGGGGAGTGCCACGCCCCTCCCATCGCATCCGACCCGTTTTATTCTGTTCAGCCTATTTTTGGCATCAGACAACAGCGAGCGACCGAATGATCGAACCGCTGGAATGCGCGTTCGGGCCTCGAAACGCGCAGCAGCTGCAAGGGAGAGGGTGTTTGGTTCCGTTTTCGGCACGTCATGAAGACAGGAATAGATTCGCGAGCATTCCGACGCCAGCAGCTAGCTAGACTTATTTACGAGAGACTGGACTAACTTACACCTCACTGTTAATGTACAAAATCAACCACACCAAAACATCTACCAAACTCACAAGCTCCTCCCTCCCTCAGAGCAAGCAGGATAAGTACGAGGCGCATCCAACCCTACCCAACCCAGAGCCAGAAATAGAATCCCTCCGAGTCCGGTCGGTAGCAACGCAAAAAGCCTATTCATAGAACCCCACGTGCAGGCGCGACTAAATAGCCCGCCCGTCTGGCCCTCCCGTCTGCCGGAAGCGAGCGGAGTGAGGGATGGAAGTCTACTCCGCTTTGCTTGCGGCATTCCTTGTGCACGGTGACGAGAGTGATGAAGAGTGATGAAGAGTGATGAAGAGTGTGATGGATGGGAGTCATGGTTCTTCACGCTTAGGTTGATGCGCAGAGTCGTGAAGTTTGCTTTCCCGACTCTACAGAACGCGTTAGCGGGCAGGTGGGCGAGAACGCGCCGAAGATTGGAAGATCGTCGCGTTCTGTCGCGTATGAAACGCGCAGAAGAAAGCACGTAAATAGCACGATACCCTGACAACGGCTGTGATCATCATAGTGGTCAAAAATCTCAACGGGGAACTGAGGCTCGTCCAAAGTGATCATAAATTATCATTGTCAAGATTTCCCATAACTAGTCGTACTGACCGAAGTCGGTTTTGCCGCTTTTGAGAGCCGGTTTCTTACAGATAAACGTGCAGCCCGTATCCGCACGCCTGCTTTCGAGGCACATGATCATCGAACACCATGACTGGCCGCGCCCATCCTCCTCTCCGCTCACATCCTCACATCCTCGCCCCCCTCTCCCTCTCCCCAACCTTAACGACCAACTTCCCCAAATTCCCCCCCGTATAAAGCAAATTCAGCTTCCCCGGCGCAGCCCCAATCCCCCCCTCATCAACCAAATGAAACCTCCTCTTCAGCTCGCCCCTGCCCAGCATCCCAGCTAGGAAAGCGAAGGCCTCGGGGAACTGGGGCTCGTAGTCGAAGAAGAGGAAACCTTCCATTCGGGCGCGGGCGGAGATGAGCGCTAGGTGGTTTTTGAGCCCCTGGGAGGGGGAGTTGTATTGCGAGATCCCGCCGCAGATTATTATGCGTGCGTGGGGGGAGAGACGGGTGAGGAGGAAGTCGAGGATCTCGCCTCCGACTAGCAAGCAGCACCGTGATCAGCCTAACTCTAGACGCTCGCTCACTCGCAAGAGAGCAGAGGAGAACGAAGAGGGGGCGAACGCACCATTGTCGAAGTACACGTCCAGCTTCCCCACCTCCCGCTTAAACTCCTCATGGAACGTCGCGCTCTTATAATCGAACGCCTTCAAAACCCCACATTCCCTCTCAAGCCACTCACACTTCTCTTTCCCGCCAGCAATCCCATACACCTTCGCACCCCACTTCTTGCCTATCTGGCATGCCACAGACCCGGTCGCACCAGCAGCACCAGAGACGACCAGTACGTCCCCTGCCTTCAAGTGGCCGATCTCTTTGAGCCCGAAGTAGGCCGTTAACGCTGTGGGGCCTAGGGCGCCGAGATAGTCGAGCAGCTCAGCACCGGGCGGAGGAGGAGCGAGCTTCGTAGCTTTCTTCTCGTCCACCACAGCATACTCCGTCCAGCCAAACATGCCCTGCACCTCATCTCCCTCCTTCAGCGTCTCGCAGCCCTCTCCAACTTTTACCACCACGCCCAGGTCGATACTCGGCATCGTCGACCCTAAGGGGATGGGGCCGAGATAGGAGCCGGACTCGGTGATCCAGCCCCTCATCGCCGGGTCCAGGGAGGCATAGAGGACTTTGATCAGCACTTCTCCGCGGCCGGGGGAGAGGTTGAAGGGCTCCTTTTTGGTGCTGAAGACGACGGAGGGGTCGATCAGCTCGCCGGGGGTGGGACGGGCGGCGATGGTGATGCGGGTGTAGGTTTGGGGGAGGGACATCCTTCGTTGCGAGCTGCTGCTGATTCTGCTGGTTCGAGCGGCACGAAGTCGTTGTTGGCTGTTGGCTGTTGGTGCTGGAGATGACCAGGCCACTAGTGTGTTTTTATACTCTCACGAGCTGGAGAGAAATGCAAGCGATTTGACCGAGGTCGGACGAAGGACATCGGTGGAACCCTATCCTCGTCCTCGTCATCCCCTCTGTTCTGGGCGCGGGGAAGGGACGATAACCGGTGGTGGCGGTGCTGTAGGACTTCCGGATTGGCCGGCTATTGCACTTGCCAGGCAAATTTGGGCGTGGATCGTCGTTGACAGTGCTTCGCTCGTTTTACTTGGTCTTGCATTGCGGGCTTTTGGCATGGATATTGTTCTGGTTCGTGTGAGGACTCAAGTGAGCGTGGATCTCAAGACGGTTAGTATACGGGCGGTGAAAGATTTGAAGTGTGCGCAAGATGGTTCATAGGCGCCATAGCCGGATAGCAGAAGGCGACGGACTGAAAACTTGGCATGGTCCCCGAAGAGCAGTTCAAGTGTTCATCCATACCAGCAAGAGCAAGACGACGGCCCAGAGGCTCCGAAAGGCAGCTCCTCACCGTAGTACGGACTCATCCTTATATCTGACCTCCAACCCATCCCGACGCACCCTCCAATCTGCCCCTAACGAAGCAGTACAGTATGTATTCAATCCCAGCTTCAAAGTTCACGCTTCCAACGGAAGTCCTCTCCCCGGAAGTCTGGCCCGACCAGCTCAGCTCTATCGTTCGCTCCCTAACCCATCAGCCATCGGGCATCCCCGTCACTCCAATCAGCGGCTTACCCGCTTACCCAATCCCTCCCAATTACTTGAATTCAGAAAGTAGTAGGTGAAACACGCCTCTCACAGCCTCCCCGAGCATGAAACATCTCCGACCCCTTCGTGCAGCTCACGCCGGCCGGTCGGCACTCGCCGTTTTCGTATTGGGAAGAAAGAGTCGCCCGAGGGGGGTTATGTAAGGTGCGCGTGGGTGTCTCGGGCTGCTCGGGCTGCTGTGCCAAGAAGAGGGAATGTATGTCGTCGTAATTTCGATTTTGAGTTGGCGGCGAATCGGGATGGGATCGGCAGTCCATGTTTGGCAACATGGACGACGTCGCTCTTCCTATATAGGCGTCTGCCTCTCGTCGGTGCCAACCAGACTGTGTCCTTTTTGCGCGCCGCGACCTCATACCCTCTCAATCCAACCGCTGTCACGGACAGCACACTCGTTATCATGGCCCACACCGACTCGAATGGGATGTTCGACGACCCTCGCGTGATCGGCGCACGACAAAAGTTCGCCCGGTACGGAGCGACGAAGGTCCCCTCCGATCCGTACGAATACGACCGCTGGCAGATGGCCGCCGTTCACGGGATGTACGTCCCTCTCCTCCTCACGTCCTCCCTCTTGCCACGCTGACTCGACGCGGTTACCGCGGATATGTAGCATCTTCAACTGCCTCGAAGCAGTGTACAAGAACAGCACCCGTGTTCGCCCGCGCGACATCTCCAATTTCCTCCCTGTCGCTAGGGACGCACTCGATTTCCTGCATCATCATCACGCCCTCGAAGAATCGCTCTACTTCCCCGTGCTGGAGGAAGCAGGTATGAAGATGGACGAGAACAAAGCGCAGCACCACGAGATCGTGCCTGTTATCGAGGAGGCGCTTGCGTATGTTAATTCTGTCGACCCGAAGATGACACCCAATTCGAAGGCGGCGTTCGACCCCTATAGGCTGCGAGAGATCCTCGATCGGATGCTTGTACCGACGGCGGTGCATATGGCCGAGGAACTGGATACGATCAGCCCCGAGCGGCTGAGGGAGCATAACGCGCTCGACGCGGCCAAGAAGGGGAGAGAAGCCGTCAATGCCAGTATTCAGAAGAACGACGATTTCCTCCTGGCGGTGCCGAGGGTGCTGTACAGCCGCGATCCGGGCTGTGGGTTCCCGGACATTGTGCCGGACGTGGCCCTGAAGCTGCTGGCGCCGATTTGTAGCTTGGCGCATTTTGGGAGGAGGAAGTATATGTGGGCGATGAGGAGGTGGGAGAAGGTGCCGCCCGTTGAGGCGTCTAGGTCGGGGAAGGAGTGAGTACAGTGGGTGGTCCTCCTGAGGAGGAGGTTCTAGATTTCAGCTCGATATACCCTGATTCATGCTTGTTGGTCGATTTGCATACATCCTTCCGTAATAGAGGTTCTCGTCTTCTCCTTCTCATCATTAGAACGTTTCGTGAAGCTTCGCAATATCACGTGTGCCTTCTTTGCGACGCTTGGTAACGGTTCCAGAGTCCAAGGGGAAGACAATAGCCTTCTCAAAGGGCAGGCCAAGTCTTTGCTCCCACAGAGAGGCCATAAAGTATATCTGGGCAGGGATGTACTGGCAAGACCTGTCGCATTTAGCCAATTTCCGAGTCAGAGCCCAACCACCTCCTGACAAGCACAAGCCTGTCTCGCCGCAGAGCCCAGAAACAGCCTTCTTGTAGCTCAACCATATGGCCGTTGATGACCTGACCGCCTGCGATACCCTGAGACGCATCGCCGCCCTGTCAAAAGACCCGTATTAGCTCGCCAAGCCTTTCAGTGCACGTCAACCGTCTTCCTTGCGGCGCACAGCCGCCTCAGGGACATTTGAATCAAGCCTGTACCTTCCAAGCTCTCCGACGGGCCCTGAAGTATCACCGCTCTGCTTGTTAGCCTTACGGCAGAGACGGCTCGGCGACTCGGAAGCGAGGCTATGGTGTGCGGGCGCTGGGTTGCCCAGCCGTGGGAAGGATTTTCACAACGATTCGCCGTCGACGATGTCTGAGACAAGAATTTGGACGCTCGTTCTCCAACGGATCATGCCTGCGTATATAACGATGATGGACATCCTACCAACGAGGATATCCAACATCGGAGCACCCTTTGCTATAACCTCGACTTAGATATAATTGCGACATTCCCCATATGGCTCACCTCGACCTCATCGATTCGAACGGCAACTTCGACGATCCTCGGGTCATCGCTGCCAGGCAGACGTTCGCGAAGTACGGTGCACTCGCTGCGCCGCCTGATGTATACTCGCACGACCGATGGATGATGGCTTCGCTCCACGCAATGTTCGTCCCTTCTTGTTGTATATGTCTATTCGCGCTGATCGCCAGGTCGACAGTATCTTCAACAGCCTTGAAGCCGTCTACAAGAACAGCACCCGGATCGCCCATAACGACTTGGCCAACTTCCTCCCCGTAGCGAGGGATACGTTCCTCTTCCTTTCGCATCACCACGACCTGGAAGAGACGCTCTATTTCCCCGCGCTCGAGTCCGCCGGCGTGAAGATGGAGAGCAACCGTGTGCAGCATAGCGAGTTCGTGCCTATCATCGATGAGGCCCTCGCGTATGTCGATTCGGTCGACGTGCGAACTACACCCAGGCCGGCGCCCTTCGACGCATACAAGCTGAGAAGCCTGATCGACCGTCTTCTCTTGCCGGCAGCGGTGCACATGGTCGATGAGCTTGATACGCTGTCACCTGAAAGGATCAAGGAGCATAATGCCGTCGATGGTGCCAAGGCAGGTCGCGCAGCCGTCGACGCAAGTATCAAGAAGAACGACAATATTGTCATTGCCGTCCCCAGGATGCTGTACAACCGTCTTCCTGGCTGCGGGTTCCCGGATATGGTACCAGGTTTTGTGTTGCGAATACTTGCGCCGGTGTTCAGCTGGATGCACATGGGGAGGAGAAAGTACTTCTGGGCGATGAAGAGGTGGGAGAGTGTGCCTGTGAATGAGGAGTGGCGCCAGGCAGAGAAGGAGTAGAGAAGGAGTAGTTATCGTGCAGTGTGTTAGAGATCTCGTGGACTCCTGGCCAGCCATATGCTTGCTTCTGCATATCATGAATCATCACTTACTGAGTCGTTCGTGTAAGAAGGAATGCCTGAGTATCAGTCCTGGCAAATGCACGGCTTGAACTTTGCGACTTGTTCAACAGCAGCGAGTGCCAATGCAGAGTCGTCGCACGGCGGCTTACATAATCGCTTCTCCGCGCTTCACGATCGCCGTCGTCGCCGTCCCCATTGTCTGGCACTCTCCCTCCCTCCCCCCAACGCCATGCGCCCTCAATGCGTACGCGGTCACCGTCCAAGTCTCGTCCCCGAATACTTTCGCGTCTGCAAACCTCAGTATGCTGCCACGAACCGAAGGGGGGCTAGCAGCAGCAGCAGCAGCAGCAGCTCGTCGCCGTATCATCAAAAAGTCACTGCCTTCCCCTTCATCATCTCCCCGGATGAAGCGAAACATGCTTTCAAAGCATACATCGACCAGTCGCTAAACTCTAATACTTGGAAGACCATACCAAGCATATATCCAGAGCTCCGTAACGAATTGAAGAAGGAGAACGTGAACGGGATCACGGACTGGTTGTTGCCTGGGACGTGGGCGAAGGCCACCAAGACGTTCAACACAAAGTTTCGCTGGCAAATGGAGAAAATTGGCGCCGTATATCTCCCAACTTGGTCCGTATATGTGAATTCATGGCTGACTTATGACCTGGGGGCGGTGGGATTGCTCCAATCGGCCCCGAGCACAATGCTTGACATGTGCGTGCGTCTTCCATACTTCCTCGTCCAAAGGTTTCCGCTCAAGCCCATGCACGCTAGTCCGATCCCAGGCCATGGCTTTGCGCCCCTCGCGAATCTTTGGCTAACGGAATCTTCGATATCCGCCGAACCAGAGCCTTTCACGCCCAGCATGCTCCGCACACGGTGGGGCGAGGACGTCACCCCGGTCAAATACACCGTATCTCCCTTCCGGGTCCTGAACCTCGTCGAGAATTTCTTAGCCAAGGGCGGCGAGGTCTCCGACCCTAGGATCAAGTTCCGGCCGGAAAGCAAGGTAGTATCAATGGTACGCGACTCTACGTATTCTCTTTGTCTTCCAGGACCGACCATGACCATCATACTTCTTAGCATGCCGTGCCGATCCTTAGACCGGTATACGTCTCCACGTGGATCTTGCCCCATACTTCCCAACGCATGACATTCGTCCTCCCGGCTTACATCACTGCGGACCACTCGCAATCCCAAATGAACCGCTTCAGGAGATACATATACCGTCCCGTGTCCTACGGGCCTTCTGAAACGAAGTACGTTTCCTTCTTCACGCAGGAGGAATGGCTTCCAAATCTGCTGTCTGGGGGTCTCCGTGAAGGAAGCAGTCATTTGGCTCCCCCAATGCCTGAGGTATGGCGTGCGCTGGAGATAGCCCGTCAAAATAGGATCGATTGGCACACGATTGAAGGCGTGGATTCGCAGATGTGGCAGGACGGCCGAGTCCTCCAGTGGCAGGCACACGCAGTCCGAGATTTGGTCACCACGGCTCTAGTCTGGGGCCCAATTGAGCTCATGATATTTATGTATAAGGCGCGCCCTCCCAATGTGTTTCTAATATGGGCGCTCATGGCCTTTTCTAGACTGAATTCGGCAGCACGCTGACGGATGACCAGATTCGACGAAAGCTTCTAGCTAAGAAGAAGCATGTCATGGAAATACTGGCGCGGGGCCGTTTCGGGATGGCTTTCCCTCCGAACATGGGCACCGAAATTTATGGAGCGATGAAGGCCTGGCTTATCGACCTAGAGGAAGAGGTGAAGCGAGAACGCCGGGGGCCGAAGAAGTGACCGCCGGGATGTCGCCCATTTGTACCAGTTCGTAATCGGTATTTGCTAGTTGACCTCTACCGAAGGGTCACTTGCCCCGGTAACCAATGTTGGGCATTAATGGGATTTCCAGCATGTTTGTTTGACCTGCACCTCTCTGGCGTCTATTTGCGTCTGCTCTGCCCGTCTCTGCCATCGCTGTCCCAAAAGTAGGACGACCGATTACGTAATCTGAACCGATGTCGTCCTCGTCGTTCGGGCGCGAGCGCGCGGTAACGAGCACACCGTCCTCGTCGTCCTCGCCGCATGCACCTCATCCGGCAACGGCTACGGCCACCATTACCCATACGTGCCGTTCACCCCGGCCAACAGCGGCATCATGCGACGTCGGGCAGGAGTGCGTCGTATCACTCCAAAGTCTACGCATTACCCTTCACCATCCCTCCCGGCATCGCCGACGACGTATTCCACATGTATGCCGCCTCGCTGCCTCGGCCTTCCATGCAAACGGTAATGGAAGAGACCGTGAAAGGGATGTGGGAGCTCGGTGGGCTAGATCCATTCAGTTTGAAGACCTTCGGCAAGGTGAATGAGATAGCGCAGACGTTTCTGTGGCAGCGGGAGAAGATGGGCGCGGTGTATCTTCCTACGTGGTTGGCGCAGGCGTGTGTTACCCTCCGATACAAACTGAGAGAGAGGGACGAGGTAGAGTCAAAGTCGTTTGGACTGCTTGATGTGTGAGCCGACCCTTCACCTCCAATCATGTGGGCGAGTCTGAAGCAGGCATACCGTCACAGGCCCATACCAGGGCACGGCTACCCGCCCCTGGCGAACCTGTGGCTTTCCGAGCCATGGTCAGGATCCACACAGCCGGAGCCCTTCACGCCTAGCATGCTGCGTACGAAATGGGGAGATGAGGTAACCACGGTCAAGTACACTGTCTCACCCCTCCGGCTACTAGAACTCGCTTCGAACCTTCCCACCGAGGCGGGTGAATTCCCTGATCAAGGCATTACCATCTTGTCCGGTATCAAAGCCACTGGAGTGTGTTATATATACTTCTATCCTTTGGCTTCGAGGCTCAACGAGAAAGCAGCACGTCACACCTCTACTCCGACCCGTCTACGTCTGCACCTACATTACGCCCTACAACAATCATCGCGTGACCCTCATCCTCCCTGCCTGGGCTGACACAACTCGTCCGATTTTAGGGTCGATCGCCATGGAGCTCTTGGATTCCGTGTACGGCCCAACCAACCCATTTGACCCGCCCGCCCGGGCGCACTACTCCTCTCAAGTCACCGAAGCCAATAGCAATGTGGGGCTTACGATGAGCGTCATGCACGACCTATACAACCCGCGCTCGCTGTGGCAAAACATCGCGCCGAAGATTGTGGATGTGATCAAGGAGGCGAGGCAGAAGCGAATCGATTGGAGCACCATTGGAGGCGTGAGCGAAGAGATGTGGGACGACGAGAGAATCGTTCCGTATGACGAGAAGAAATGGCCGGAGCTCAAGACTGATATCGTGAGGCAGCAACAAAAGGAAACGTTGCTGGGTATATTCAGGGTGCGTCGGCATCCGGTTGGCCTTTGACGGGCTACCCGCTCCTGTACCGAAAGCTAACATCTGTCATAGAACGCCTATTCTGATCTTTCCGAAGAAGAGATTGAACGGAAAGCCACAGTCGTATCAAAGTACCTCGATAAACTGCGGGCCCAGGACCAAGCCGTCTTGAGTGGGCTAGCTCTGGAAGACGTGGAGAAAGCGGCGGAGGAGGATGAGAAGAAGGAACGAGAGACGGAGAAGACGTAAGAATGGGTCATTCGTACGTAGTTATCCTGATTGATGTAAACATACGCGACATTACCGGGCGGCTGAAAGGCGTGACTCAGCCGGAGAGAAACAGATCGTTTTTTGAACTGCCCTCGTCTGATGAAGGCCAGCGGATCTTTTGGCCCCATGGATATGGCTTTGCTTATGCCCCGACCTTGACAACTAATTTTCCGGTGTTCCCGCTCGTGTAAAGTAGATTGAGAGCCTCAGGTGCGTTCTCGATGCCCTCCACAACATGGAACCTCCTCTTCAAATCGCCCTGCGCGAGCATCTCCCCAAGCTCTTGCAACGCCTGAGGAAACTCTGCCTCATGGTCAAGAATGATGAAGCCTTCCATCCGGGCGCGGTCGGACATGAGGTTAAGGTAGTTGTGCAGGCCAGTTGGCAGCGCGGAGTTATACCCACTTATTGCACCACAGATTACGATCCGGGCATGGCGATTCATGCATGTGAGGAGGAAATCGAGGATCTCACCGCCGACTATGAAAGCGTCAGCTTGCGCGCGCACATAGGACAGGAAGGGGAGGAGTGACGCACCATTATCGAAATACACGTCAAACTTTCCGACGTGCGCCTTGAAGTCGTCCTGGAAGCTCGCGCTCTTGTAGTCCAGTGCTTTCACCACGCCGCACTCCCTCTCAAGCCACTCGCACTTCTCCCTCCCGCCAGCGATGCCGTACACCTTCGCGCCCCACTTCTTACCGATCTGGCATACCGTAGCACCGACAGCACCCGCAGCACCCGAGACGACGAGCGTTTCGCCCGGCTCGATCTGTCCGATCTTCTTCAAACCAAAGTACGCCGTCAAGGATGTATACCCAAGAGGGCCCATGTAGTCGAGAAGGTCGGCTCCAGCGGGCGGCACGGGAAGGGGTTTTGCCTCTTCCTCAGGGACGACGGTGTACTCTGACCAGCCGAAGAAGCCGCGAACCTTCTCTCCTTCTTTGAGTGCGCAGCCCTCTCCGGCACGGACGACGACGCCCAGGTTCATGGAGCGCATCGTTGAGCCCAAGGGGATGGGGGGCATGTATCCTCCGCCGTCTTCCTGAATCCAGCCGCGCATGGTCGGGTCGAGCGAAAAGTACAGCGTCTTGACGAGTACCTCGCCTCTGTCTGGTGAGAGGTCGAGAGGTTCGCGCTTGATATTGAAAACGATGGTAGGATCGACTAGCTGGCCTGCCGTTGGGCGGGCCGCGAGGATGACTCGGGTGTACGTCCTGGGAGTCGACATTGTAGCTTGCTTTTGCGGCCTGTCACGTTTCCGTCGACTGGTCGTGCAGCCAGCACCGAGACGAACCGCCTCGCTTTATAGCTCGCAGCAGCCTGTCTCGGATGTCAACGATAGGAAAGATGACACAGGACATCGTACTCCTCGACTGCTCTGCGGTCACCAGATGACAGCAAGGCGTTTTGCCAGACAGGAACCTTCCTCACACGAAATGGCTTGTTCTCCGGACTTCCCCCCAGGAGGAGAATGGGTGACCTGGTTGATGGTAGTCATATACCAGCCGCACCTCATTCCCGCCCTCTAGAGCTAAGAATAACAACTTGATTGCATCAGCTTTATGGTCCAGCCGGTTGTTGAGCAGAAGCCGAAACCGGTTCCTAACGGGCCAGAGACAGAACAACTCGCACACCCACAGTTGAAAAAACCGATGAACACAGCTTGTCATCAGGAAGAATGCCAGGTTTGGTGACAGAGCGCCGAAGCAATTCAAACTGTCGCGGTTTCTGCGTACCACGCCATTACACAGACTCACACCAGGGCCGTGGTGGTCGTCATCTCCGTCGAGTCATGAGCGCGGTTCTTCCTGTTATTCTGACTTCTTCTTTCCATGGAACGCTCGAAGTCGGGCTAATTGTCTGCCTGTATGATTGGGTCTTACTGCACCATTGGACTGTCAGACACTGTTAGTTCACCGAGTATGGTGGAGATGAAGGAGGCGAGAGCTGACAACGGTGGGCTGCACAAGCCCGGCATTACCTGGACACGGCTGGAGCCATCCGCATTCCCTATCGCGGAACGACCCATTCCGCAGTCCTGATTGATCTTGCGACTCAGCAAAGTAGACTGAACAGCTCTCGAAAAAAGCATGGAATCACGTGCCTCACGCAAGCCCACTGAGAAGCAGAACACGAGACGCTCTAGTATACATTGTCACTCTATATGAGGACATTAAGGCAGAAGATGGAAATGAAAGACTGTGGTATGTGTGCGAAATATGGGTGCTGAACCGGTGGGCTGGGTATAATAAATGCGAAGGAGATCGGTGGTTGTTGCGAAATTGGGGGTGCTGGGGCATGGCGAAATACGGGCTTGCGAAGGGCGGAGTGCCGGGGGCTGTTATTGAACGCCAAGTTGGTGCAGTGTGCTCGAGATTGCGAGCGCGGCTTTGAGCCAGATGGTTGAGACCCAAAGTCTTGAGCCGTCTTTCGAGCTGTGTTTGCCGAAGATGGTCGTATATCGAAGTCGCTCTAGACACGATGCCGTGGTGGCGGCGAATAAGATCGACCAGTACCGTAGTAGAATTGCAGAAGTGCTGAGCATATGAACGGCGGACGATACTGTACACTCTTGCTCCAGACCGGGCATCATACATCCATATACAGCACGATCGGCTCGCCGACAGTATCGATCTCGGGGATGACACACTTGAGATCGAAGGCCTTGGCGAGCACGATCTTGAATATCTTCTGGACGTTGATTGATGCCGACGTTGATGAGAAAATTAGGGGAGCGTGCATCGCCTTCGCGAACCGTTTTGCCTGCAGCTCGGTTATTGAGAAGGAGCACACGAAGTTAGGAGGAGGATGACGCACCTGCTTAGTCACCTCTTCTTGCTCGTCCCGACTTAGCTGTGCAAAGAGATCGTATTTTGTCCCAATCAGGAAAGGTATCGCGCTCTATTGTTTATGTCAGCAACGCGACCAGAAGAGGGGGAGAGAGAGGAGCGGACCTTATTGAACCCCCGCGCTTGCCTGTACCACTCCTTTACCGAGTTGAGCGTCGATTTTCGTGACAGATCAAACATGAAGAGCAGGGCGACGGCGTCGTTGCTGACTAGGGGTAGCATGTTTACGAATTCTCGTTGACCTGCAACTGTATGAGCTTCCGAAAGCCATGTCATGGAGCAGCGTACCACCCAGATCCCAAATAGAGAAGGTGATGGTCGTTTTCCGTACGCTTATCGTCTTCTCCATGAAGTTCACCCCTAATCACACAAAACATCAGCCATGTCCTACAATCTCGAACCCAAAAGAGACGCACCAAGTGTCTGGATGTAGTCTTCATCGAAACTCCCCTCCACATATTTGACCATCAAGCTTGTCTTTCCTATCTGCGAGTCGCCGACCATCCCAACTTTGAGCACGACGCTGCATGAGGGGCAAAAGCGCGTTATCAGTACGGCTAGATGAACAGGAGGAAGGAGCATTACATACCTAGACTTTTCTTCGGGTTTGCCATCTTGCGGTCGTACTGACGGTTGAATGGTCGTATCGGTGTTCATGGTATCCTCCATTTTTGCTTGCAGGCGGTTGAGAGAAGAGAAAAGAGGAGGAAATGGAGAAAGGAGGGGCACGCTCGTAGGCGGTTCGCAGCTGTGCGCAACACCAGTCAGGACCACAATGCACCCTCCTCGCAACGTGCACGTGACGTACCCGTTTACCGGTAGCTCAAGGGGATATGCACAAACCTCAAACGTGCCGGGGACGTGAGAAGGGTATCCGAACGTTGTGGGTGCCAGCAACGGCAGTGAGCCGGGCGGTATAGACCTCGGCGAGACTGGGGACGACGGTGGACGACGACGACGAGCACTGGGCTGAAGCTGGAGGAGGAAGACGCACGGAGGCTTTGACCTTTGTCTCCGTAGCGCGCTGATCGCGTGGGGTGGTTGATGGGCGCCTTTTTGCTGGTCCTTCATCTTTGCAACTCGCTTTCAGTGAACAAACACCCAATGGGCGATGGTGTCTATTGACCAATACCGGGGAACAGCGGCTCTTGCCAGTGGCTGAGATATTGCGGAGATAAACAGTTGTTGACTGCTGCTCCGGCTGCGGGGTTTGACCCATCCCCAAATGCATATATGCTCTGGACGCTGATTGCTCTGGGTGTTTGCTGCCAATCCTGGTCCGAACGACTCGGCTTTTACTCTCGAACGTACCAGTGGGAACTTCCTCGCGATTTCTTGCATACTACGGTCGGTGACGTCGAAGACGCCGGATTCGGTACTGTCGGCATATCCGGTGCGGAGCCCTCATCGCCGCGCCTCACTCAGCGGCTCTGTATCATCACTTGCATCCACCAGTGATCGGCGAGGCGTGGACTAATCTCATCATCATGGGCACCTTTGCTGGGACGGCGTATCCATCGCCGCGCGATGCATATATCCCAACACCTCCGACGGCATCCTACTTACATCAAGTAGTCGCCACACGCGCCTGAAACGCGTCGGCCGAACGCGCCAAGCACGGAGCCCTAAACCTTGAGCCGCACGACTGCGGAGGCGCATCTCGACCTAAATTCGGCGAAACCTGGCGGCTACGCTGGCTTAGCCGTAAGCAGGGAGTCATCCTTGTCAGCCGCCAGTCATCTCGGTTCGGATCTGGCGCGTTCCGCAGTTCGGGGAAGCGTGGCGTATGTGTCTTTAGATTCAATAAATGACGGATCCATCTTTATCAGATAAACGCCAGGTCCCTGACGGTTTCCTACATGTACCTGCTGCGTCGTGCCCTCGTGAGCGCCCAGCTCCTCAGCTTTGCTCGCCCGGTTGGCTTCATTCCCTTCTCTGGACTTCAGCGCACTATGTCTACCTCCGCACCGACCGTCAATGGCTCACAGCAAGCCAAGCCGAATATCGTCGTCCTCGGTGGGTCGTACGTCGGCGGGAAGGCTGTAGAATTCCTGGCGGCGGCGATGCACCAAACTCACAAGGTTGTCCTTGTCGAGAAGAACTCGCACTTCCAGGTAAGCATGGTATTATCGCTCCCATTGCGATGATGCTCACATTATTGGTAGCATCTCTTCGCCTTCCCCCGGTTTGCGATCGTTCCAGGCTACGAACACATGGCCTTCGTGCCGTACAAACGAGAGGCATTCCTTAACCCCAGTCTACCACCAGGCTTCGACCGCGGCTTGCTCGACTCCCTTCCAGGCCCAACACCAGCAGAAGCGATCGAGATCCTTCAAGCATCAGCGACCGAAGTACTGCCTGATAAGGTGCTGCTGAAGCCTGGTGAAGGGTCCTCAGCGCCGACGGAGCTGCCGTATGAGTATCTGGTGATTGCGACTGGTACAAGGCTGCCGCCGCCTGGAACGCTGCATGTGGAGGGGAAGGTGGCCGGGACGAAGTATTTCCAAGAATATCAGGAGCAAGTCAAGAAGGCTAACAATATCGCCATTATCGGTGGAGGGGCTATTGGAGTTCGTGCGTTGCCTACAGCTTCCTCCCTCTGTACGCAGTCGCTAACATAAAGGGATAGAAATGGCAACCGACATTAAAGAATACTACCCCGACAAACATGTGACGCTCATCCACTCTCGATCGCACCTAATGAACAAGTTCCACCCTAAAATGCACGAAGTGATCATGAATCGATGCAAAGAGCTCGGGATCGACGTCGTCCTCGAGGAACGGGTCAAAGTTCCCGAGGGCGGCTTCCCGGTCGGCAAAGGAGAATTTGATATTGAGCTCCAGAGCGGGAAGAAGGTCAAGGCGGATTTCGCTGTAGGCTGCCCGGGTTCTTCCCTTTAGATCGAGGCTGACGCAGGACATCAGATCATGTGTACTGGTCAAGTACCGCTGAGCGAGTTCATCCGCCCTCTCTCGCCCTCCAGTCTAACCCCGAGCGGGCACATCCACGTCAAGCCCACTCTGCAGCTCGCCGACCCAAAGTATCCCAACGTCTTCGCTCTGGGCGACGTAGCCGACACTGGCGGGCAGAAAGCCGCTAGGCCGGGGTTCAAGCAAGCGCTCATCGTAGCGCAGAACATCAAGGCTCTTTCCGAAGCCCGCGGGCAGCGGGTAGAGGGGCTGGCGGAGTATAAGGGCGATCCTCATGCGATCCACTTGACGCTTGGATTTGTACGTCTTTCCTTCCACCTAGCGCGGTGTAATTTGGAGGCTGATGAGAGATTTAGACACGGAACGTATTGTTTAGGAACCCGCCTGGTGATGATCCGGAGGGGGAACCGATGGTTAATCTGAAGGATGATGGGAGGATGGATATGGGTGTGCAGAGGCTGTGGCAGACGAGGGCACCGGGTGTTACGGATTATTATCTGTAGATGTCGCGAAGCAGGTGGTTGAGAGTTAGAGAGCTAGACTCTTACGTATCCCTCTCAAAGGACTAGGAAGATGATAAACGTGTTGCAGGTAGATAACGGGTCTAATTGGAGGAGGACGATAACGCATACATTGTCTCCAAACACGACAGAGCGCCCATGTATTCCAGAAGTCCATCTATGCTCTCCTCTTCCCCTTCGCTGCCTCCCTATCCCCAGCTCGCAAAGCTGCTATCAAGCTGACCGCAGCCAGGAGGTCGGCCACGCTAGCGGCGAAGATCGTAATACCCCCGACGCCGACGAGGAACACTTCCATCAGGCCCCATAGGCCGACGGCGATCCGGACGTACACTTGCACGCAGTCAGCACAAGCATTCATATCTAGCAGTGGAGCAAGCACGCACCAGCATTCCTCACAAACAGCTCATTATCGCCCCACACCGCCAACGCATAGCTCATCCCAACAATGAAGACCCCATAGCTCCCAAACGCATACGCGTCCCTCACTTCCTCTCCGACGACGTTTCGCGGTAAGCCGGTATATTGGGCAAGGGAGCGCATGACGCTGTTGTCCACTACGAGGGAGGGGTCGACCAGGAGGAGGACGGAGAGGATGAAGCAGTAGAGGGAGGCGAGGGCGAGGTTGAGTTTGGCTCGGACTGGAAGGGCCATGTTTGTTTGATGGTCTGCCTGATCTACTGCTTGTACAGATGCTGAGGCTAGTCCTCCCAGAGGTCGCTTTGGGTTGGCAGCTTATCGTGGCCGGAGGTGAGCCAGTCCGCTCACGCACCGGGCAAGCTATAAGAGGGGCGTCTCGGCTCTTGATAGAGGGGATGGGCGCATCGCCCGCCTGATGGTAGCATTCTTCTCATTAGAAACCGCAGGGAGAAGACTTGTGCTTGAGTCGAGCTTAGGAAGAAGGGCGCCGAGAGCCGTCCGCTGCGGGCGTATCAACCGCCAGGGACGAGGAAGACGGCAGACTGAATGGTCGCTGTCGAAGCTGTGCCGGCAACAGACCACCGCTTCCCATATAGCTCTTCTTGCTCGAGCTCTTGCTCCTATTCCCCGGCATATATCAGTCTCTGCCAACTTCAATTTTATAACTAACTACTTGTGGAAAATGCACAACGAGCTGCAGAAGCTGGCGGAGCCGAAGAAAGTCCAGCCTCGGGGAAGGCCGGAGACCGGCGGAGCCATCAGAAGGGAGGGATCACGTGACTGTCTTTGAGCGGCGGCGGCGGACGCGGGCACAAGCTTTGGATCACTCGTTCTTCTGCTCTGCGTACTCTCCCTCACCTGGCTCGCTCGTCGGCGTCTCGTGCTTCTCGATCATCTCTGGGCCTGGATATGGTGTGCTGTTCTGCGTCTTGATCTGCTACCTACTCTGTCTGGCGCACGAAATATGCTGATGATTGCTTCCACTGTCGTCCGAACACCGACACGAACGACTCCCCGTTGGCTTCTGCGTGCTCCCTTGGTCTCATCGCATGCCAAACGGGCCTGAAACCAAGTACAGAACTTGCTTCGCCTGTCTCTGGAAGCCCTTCTCGATCAACAAGCGTCTGCCTCGCTTTCGTCCTGGGCTCCGGCAACTCGCGTCCATCATGATCCCACCCTCCGAGCTGTATGGCTGACTGGATAGGGCTATGGCGCGACCTCTCGACGACCACATTCCAGTGACCGCCGCGCGGGATCCGCCCTCTCATCCGCGACCCCGATTGCTCCCGGTTGCACCACCTCTGCCTCCGCGACACTGAACTGCACCCGCTTGACGACCGTCCCAGTATATAAGGGCCAGGCTCTCGCTCGCGATCGAGTGCGCCCACCTTCGTGCCCGTCTTGCCACCCTCTCGCGCGCGCAGAGATGCACCCTGGGGTATGTCTTGCTGGCTCTTGCGCGGTGCGCGTCGCGGCTTGTCGCGTCGAATTCATGTCTCTCCCTGCATGCCTCGCCTGGTCTCATCGACCTCCCTTCGATCATTATCGTCCCATCGTCTACAACATCACATCCCTCCTAAGCGAGAGACAGAGAGCACTCCCTCGTGGTTCTGCCCCCGCTTTTCAGCAGCTAGCGGGAGCACAACCGCCACCCTCCCAGGCTATATAACGCCAGGGGGGGCAGACGAAGGGGGGCCTTCCAGCTCTCCTTCGTACCACCACCTTCCCCCCTCCTCGCGCGCAAGCCCTCCCCTCAGAGGCCCCTATCCCGCCCGCCCTAACTACTCGCGCCTGCCACTCGCACTCACCACTCGCATATAACCTCGTTCAACTACTATCACCTTCCTCCTTCCTTCCCTCCCTCCTCGCTACTGTATCCACCTCATATATATTGTCGCGTCGCGCGCATATATCCACCTCGCCGCTCGGCTCGACCGTCACACATACCGTCGCCGTCCAGCCCGCATCGCACCTCGTCCGAACCGGCCATCACACCACCTGTCGCCGACGACTCATCGACCGTCGCCAGCACGCCGAACTTCTGATCGCTGCTGCCACTCGATTCATCCGCTTCTATTTCGCCGTCGCTCAACCTACGATAGCTACCCGAGTCGCCGCCTAGCGCAGTTATCCGCTCGCCCCCCATCTGCATCCTTCGTCTGTTCACCTTTCGATAGCTCAGGATGAGGTTTACCTTCCTGAAGAATCTCTTTAAACCCCGCCGCTGCCGCGCACCCGCAGCATTTATCCCCACCGAACCCACCCCGTTTTACCCAGAACATCCCGATTATGGGACGGTCTTCTGCAGCCCGCAACCCGGGCTGATTGAAGCTGGGTAAGCCCAGCTCCGATCAGCCTGTAGATGTAGATAGAGCTCTGATGCTGATGCATGGCTGTAGGGCCGTCGTCCCCACTCAGAAGCAGTGGTTGTACGAAGCCCCCGCATGCGCCGCAAGCGCGCCGTTCGTGGGCGGGCCCGAAGGAGGCCAGCGCCACGTTGTTACTGACCGGCACATCGCCGCCCGCCCCCGGCCTCAGAGGCCGCTTACTCGCCCCCCCGAGGACATCCTCGTAATTGACACTCCGCGATTGCGGAGCAGCACCGCGCATACCCGACCAGAAGCGTGTGCGCTCATATCTAACGCGTCTGCCCTGACATTCAACCCATCCGCACCCATCGCAGCCCGCTCTCGACCCCAGAGGCCGCTAACTCGTCCTCCAAGCGATATCCTTGTGATTGACACTCCACGACTGCGGAGCATCACTGCTCATGCGCGACCAGAAGCGCCCGCCGCGTCCAATCCGCCTGCCCCGTCTACCCCACCTGCCCCACCCGTTCCATCCGCCGCACCCGTTCCTCGCACGTCACGCCGCCATCGCGCACCCACGCCACCAATCGACCCCAACTTCCTGGCTCCGCCTGGTGGCCACCCCCGTCGCAGGAGGCTGCCCACCAGTTCGCCTGTGTCTGAGTTCCCGATTCAGGGTTGGGCTGCGGCTCCCACCGCCCACGACCACAGCCACCCGCCCGCCGCCGAGCCGGACAGCCCGGAATTGACCATCCAAGATCGTCACCGTCGGCTCGCCGTACTGTACGGCGAGATTGAACACCTTATGGCCACAGGCCCTCACCCCGTAGCGGGGGGCATCGCTCCCGTCATGCCCCACAAAGCTGCCGCCAAGTCTGGCATCGCATCTGTCACGCCCAACGAAGCTGCCGCCAGGTCTGGCGGGTCCCAGCCTGTGTTTTCCACCGCACCGCTTGTCCCTCGGCGGACGAGGCCGGCGCCAGCCGGCAAGATCCCGGAAGTGGGACCGTTCATGAACACGGAGATGGCTGAGGGAGATTGGTTACGGCATGGCCGTCCCTCTGAACGTGGGTCTAATGGGGAGAACATGCCTGACCAGGCTACTCGAGCGGCCCTCAGGAGCAGGCACCGCGCCCAAATCGACCACCGCCTCGTCGGCTTGGGCGTCTATAGCGCGAGCAACGATCTTGCCGCGCACGCGTACCCAACCTGCATCTGAGAGGGCAGGCATCGCCGCAGCGGCAAGCCTCACATGAAGGGCTGTGAGTTCGCTTGCCGTCGAGATGGCATCTATCATGGGTTGAGGCTTCCTCCCCATCCACACTCTTTTGTATATACCCGCCCTCGGTCTCTGGTTTCGTTTTGTTGTATTGTGCTCCTGGTCTGTTGTTGTAGCAGTACTGGAAGGTGGAGATGGAGGGACGGGAGTTCGGATCGTATCCTAGACTGTGCTAGTACTTTACTCTATTTCTTCTAATCCTTTTCTAGACCTAATTCTCTTTCTTGTATCGTGTTCTTGTAGCTTTGCCGTGTTATCTATTCCGTTTGGGCCTGCGTATCAATGAACGTGCGAGAGCTCAAGTGCTCCTGCTATCGCTTGTCCCAACTTCCCTCATCTTCACCTCCCTCGCGCACCTGACCTCGGGGGAAGAATACCACTCCTCATCCTCTTACCCTGCTTCCCGTCTATCCGTTTCGCAATACACTCTGGAACGATGCTTGCGTGCAGTGCCGAGACTCGACAGTAGCGAGCGGACACCGGCGGAGGACCAGAAGAAGAACTGTATGAGGGAGTCCGTCAGAGACTGGGGATGTCGAGGCGACAGCAACGGAGGATACGCCGTCTTGCATTTCCCCCACGCCCACCCCGTTTACCCTTAGCTCTAACTTCTAGACAGGTAAGTCGTCATCCGTTCTGCTCCCTCCACCTTACTGTCATGGCCCGTCTCTTCTGCCCTGCAGCTGAAACGACCGTCTCCGCCAGAGCGCTCGAGGTGGTTCTGAGGCAGAGTAGGAGGGCTTTGAGGCGACTGGACGAGCGGGGTGGGATAGCACGGCTGGATGCTATACGACCAGGGCGGACAGAACAGCGTGGAGGGGAATGCGAGCGAGGATGCGACATATATGCGCTTGTTTGGATGAGGCTCACTGTGGGCAAGGCTGACAGTGAGGAGGAAGCGGCGGTAACCGAGCAGCCGAGGAAGCTGGTACATTAATAATCAGAGCCACTGTGGGCCCAACTTGGGGGCCCAAAGTGGGTCCGATTATTGTTTCTGGCAACCAGTGAATTTGCACCTAGCAGCTGCTTCATCGATGTGATCCTTGTGCAGAGGGTGGACGGCCATTCTGACGTTGAGGGCTGATTTCATATGTGGCAGATGGCAGAGTGGTTGACAGGTACAAAAGGATGTCGGGCAGATGAGGCTTGAGACCAAGGGGTGTTGTGCACTGCGACATGTATCTGCCTTGACTTCAGCAGTGATTGCGCAATAAATATGTGTCCTTGAATGGCCAGCACTTGTTGTTATGATAGGAAGAAAGATTATGCTAGACTTGTCTAACAATGAAGCTGCGGGAAGTGGCCTTCTCGGTATCTGAAAGAATGCTGCTTTGGATGATCCGCAGAGACTGTGATAACTTCAGCAAGGAATGTCAGCAAGGAAGCCAACGCTTACTCAACATGTCTTCGCAACCACCGCTCCATGGCAAGGATGACAGATATTCCGTTTTAGCCAGCACTTAGAAACAAGACCAATTTGAACGATGGTGATTCTAACGAAAGTTACAAATCAGAGGGGGAAATGGCTGAGGATCAAAATGAAATGGGGGCCCAGCACATTTTGGACATGCAGGTGGTATAAACGGCCACATACAACCCCGCGGAGGAGTGGACAGTAAGTCATATCTTCCTACCGCTGCGGAGAGTCCAAGAGGGAAAGATGGCAGGTCGGAAAGAGTACCTACTTAGGGCTTGCTCCAAGGCGAGCCATGCTTTAATCAGACAGCCAGCTTCTTCCATATTAGAAGAAAGCGAACGAAGTGAATACCTTCCAGTATGACGTTCTCGGAAAGTCAGGCGGGCAGCAAGAGGTTCAGGCCGATGGGTTCGCGCATTTCGGTCCGAATGTGTTTTGGACGAGCTAGTTGTGCTTTAGATAGTCGTTGGATGGAGCAGGGAATAACATCGTCGTTCGGGAATCGATACGTATACATAACCCAATGAAAGCAGAAACCCAACTCGAAACTCGCTCAATCCCAGTCCAGATCATCATCCTTTGCCTCCTGTCTTCCAGAGACAGAAGGCAGCACGCCATGTCTATTCTGACAATCAACACCAGGCTATAATAGAGATTGGTAGTAAGACGCACTTGAGCAACAACTGCTCCACTCCACCCGCATCCCTCGCCTCCCAATCCACCCTAATCCAGTTCTCCTTCAGCTCCCCCGCCTTATAGACCAGCATAGTGGGGAGCATATCCAAGTCTACTTCTTCCTCCTCTTCTCCCTCGTACTCCCACTCTTCATCTTCTCGTAGATCGTCCAGCCGACTCGTCCGATCTGGTCTGGAAGAAGAGCCGGAGAGGAGAGATGCAAAGCCTAAGGTCGTTGCTCGTGAGCGGAGGAACTTGGTTTCTGGATACGACCGGGCAAGGAGGGAAAGACTTGTATCGAGGGTATGACATGCTTCTACTGACTGCACCTCCCTGTCAGCAAATCCCCTTCGCTATGGAAGAAGATCCACACGCACCGGATCATATATATGTACCACAACCCAAGCGTCCTTCTCCTCCACAGCATCCACGAACCCCTCCAATCCCACCTCCCTCAAATGGCCAAACCGCTTCCTCCTCCCACCTTGCGCATCACCTCCTTCCCTATCCACGGAAAGTCGGATCATCTTCCTCCCTTCCTCCTCCCTCTCCTGCTCTTCCCGCCAGCTAAGCGCGCCTCGCCCCTTCTCCTCCCATTCCTTCAGGCGGTCCTGCGCTTCTCGGCTCTTTCGTGATCGTTCGATTTGGTTCGCCTCCCTCGCATCGCGGATGACGCCTTTTACGCCTGTGCGGCCTGGCACGCCTTGACCGACCTGAACGGACGAGGCGTTCGGATTAGGAGGTAGGGCAGGGGAAGGTGAGCGTGAGCTGGCGGGGGAGAGGGTTTCGGGCGTGCGTGGTGGGGAGGGCGAAGGAGGGTTGAAGAAGTCGCCCGTGAGGACGAGCTGTTCAAACCGGTCCATTAGTTTTTGGGTATCGATGCGGACTGAGGATGTGAAAGCTTCGAAGATTGTGGAGACGTGCAGAAAGGCGGAGAGGGCTTTGACGTTATGGATTTTGCTGTAAGGGACGCGCCTGGATATTACGGCATCTTTCATGACACGCCAACTACTAGGCATCTGCGATGTATACCTTGCCAGCCGTTACGAACTTGGCTAATGCACTCGTCAAGACGACAGTAACACTAGAACAGGAACGTAGGCACGTACTGTGCGGCGCAGAATGACCAGTTCTGAGCACAACAAACGCAGACAAGTGCTTGCTCGGCTGCTCGGTGACCGCAGCTTCCTCCTCATCAGCCTTGCCTGGCCCGTGACCCTCATCCAAACAAGCGCATATACGTCGCATCCTCGCTCGCATTCCCCTCCACGCTGTTCTGTCCGCTCTGGTCGTGAAGCGTCCAGTTGTCCTCCCCCGCCCCGCTCGTCCAGTCGCCTGAAAGCCCTCCTATTCCGTCAGACCCCGGGCTTCCCTCGACCGGTGTGGCGGAGACGGTCGTTTCGGCTGCAGGGCAGAAGCGACGGGCCATGACAGTGAGGTGGAGGGAGCAGAATGGATGACGACTTACCTGTCTAGAAGTTTGAGCTAAGGGTAAACGGGGTGGGCGTGGGGGAAATGCAAGACGGCGTATCCTCCGTTGCTGTCGCCTCGACATCCCCAGTTTCTGACGGACTCCCTCATACGGTTCTTCTTCTCGTCCTCTTCCTGTGTCCGCTCGCTACTCTCCAGTTTCGGCACTGCAGGCAGTCATCGTTCCATAGTGTATTGCGAAACGGATAGACGGGAAGCAGGGTAAGAGGATGAGGAGTGGTATTCTTCCCCCGAGGTCAGGTGCGCGAGAGAGGTGAAGATGACGAGCGATGGGACAAGCACTAGCAAGGGGGCTTCAGCTCTCACACGTTCCTTGTGATGCAGGCCCAAACGGAATAGATAACACGACGATACTACAAGAACACGATACAAGAAAAAGAATTAGGTCTAGAAAATAATTAGAAGAAATAGGGTAAAGTACTAGCACAGTCTAGGATACGTTCCGAACTCCAGTCCCTCCATCTCCACCTTCCAGTACTACTACAACAAGAAACCAGGAGCACAATACAGCAACACAAGACCAGGAACCAAGGGCGGGTATATACAAAAGAGTGTGGATGGGGAGGAAGCCTCAACCCATGATAGATGCCATCTGCGACGGCAAGCGAACTCACAGCCCTTCATGTGAGGCTTGCCGCTGCGGCGATGCCTGCCCTCTCAGACGCAGGTTGGGTACGCGTGCGCGGCAAGGTCGTTGCTCGCGCTATAGAGGCCCAATCCGACGAGGCGGTGGTCGATTTGGGCGCGGTGCCTGCCCCTGAGGGCCGCTCGAGGAGCCTGGTCAGGCATGTTCTCCCCATTAGACCCAGGTTCAGAGGGACGGTCATGCCGTAAGCAATCTCCATCAACCATCTCCGTGTTCATGAACGGTCCCACTTCCGGGATCTTGCCGGCCGGCGCCGGCCTCGTCCGCCGAGGGACAAGCGGTGCAGTGGAAAACACAGGTTGGGAGACGGCAGGCTTGTTCGGCGCGACAGGTATGATGTCCGACGCCGCCATCTTCCGCCGAGGCACAAGCGGTGCGGTGTTAAACATGGGCTGGGAGACGCCAGACCTGGCGGCAGCTTCGTTGGGCGGGACGGGTACGATGCCAGACTTGGCGGCAGCTTCGTTGGGCAGGACGGGTACGATGCCTGCCGTCACAGGGTGGGGGCCTGCGGCGACGAGGTGTTCCACCTCCGCATACAGCACGGCGAGCCGACGTTGGCGGTCTTTGACCGTCAGGTTCGGGCTGTCCGACTCGGCGGCGGGCGGGTGGCGGTGGTCGTGGGCCGAGGGAGCGGCAACCCAGCCCTGAATTGGGAAATCAGAAACAGGCGAAGTGGTGGGCAGCCTCCTGCGACGGGGGTGGCCACCAGGCGGAGCAAGGAGGTTGGGGTCGATCGGTGGAGTAGGTGCGCGGTGGCGGCGAGAAGTGCGAGGAATCGGTGGAGCGGGCGGAACGGGTGGGGCGGACGGCTTAGATTGGACGAGGGATTCTGGACGGGTATGCGGGGTGATGCTCCCCAGCGGCGGTGTGTGAATCACGAGGATGTCGTGTGGAGGACGAGTTAGCGGCCTCTGAGGCCGGGGGCGGACGGCGATGGTGCGATCGCTGAGAGCGTGGCGGGGGCCTAATTCGGACCCACCGACGACCGGGCGGCTTGAGGCAAATTCGGTCGGTTGTGGCAACCCCTGCTTCTGAGTGGGGAAGACGGCGCTACAGACAGATTAGAAAACTATCTACATACACAGGCTGATCGGAGCTGGGCTTACCCAGCCTCCAATAGCCCGGTCGGTGGAGTACAGAAGACAGTCCCGAAGTCGGGTTGATCTTGGTGTGAAGGGGCAGAGGCGTTGGGGAAAGAGGGGCCCGTGGCCCAGGAGCCGGACGCCGTGGGGCGGGTCCGGCGGGGTTTGAAAAGATTCAGGAAAAATGACAACCGCATCTTGGAGTATCGGAAGGTGAATTCGGAGGATGAAGCGAGGTTCGAGCGTATATATGGGCTAGGCAACGACTAGGGTAGCGATCGAAGGTCCGGCGACGGCGAAGGGAAAGCTGGTTAATGAAGTGGCAGCAGCGATTACGAGTTCGCGATGCTGGCTGCGGTTGATGCGTCGTCGGCGAGGGGTGGTGTGATAACTGGTGGCGACGAGGTGTGGTGCCCGTTAAACGGCGACGGTATGCGAGACGGTCGAACGAAACGGCGATACGCGCGATGCGACGGTAGAGAAGAGGGGAGGAGATATACGTGCGACGCGACGCGACGATCTATATCAGGTGGTTATAATAGCCTGATGGAGGGAGGGAGGAAGGTGGTAGTACTTGGACGAGGTTATATGCGTGTAGCAAAGTGCGAGGCGCAGGCGCGAGCAGTTAGGGCGGGCGGGATAGGGGCCTCTGGGGGGAGGGCTTGCGCGCGAGGAGGGGGGAAGATGGTGGTACGAAGGAGAGCTGGAAGGGCCCCCTTCGTCTGCCCCCCCTGGCGTTATATAGCCTGGGAGGGTGGCGATTGTGCTCCCGCTAGCTGCTGAAAAACGGGGGCAGAACCACGAGGGAGTGCTCTCTGTCTCCCGCTTAGGAGGGATGTGATGTTGTAGAAGATGGTACGATGATGATCGACGAGAGGATGATGAGACCAGTCGAGGTATGCAGGGAGAGACATGAATTCGACGCGACAAGCCAGCAAGACATACCCCAGGGTGCATCTCTGTGCGCGCGAGAGGGTGGCCAGACGGGCACGAAGGTGGGCGCAGTCGATCGCGAGCGAGAGCCTGGCCGTTATATACTGGGACGGTCGTCAAGCGGGTGCAGTTCAGTGTCGCGGAGGCAGAGGTGGTGCAACCGGGAGCAATCGGGGTCGCGGATGAGAGGGCGGATCGCGCGCTGCGGTCACTGGAATGTGATCGTCGAGAGGTCGCGCCATAGCCCTATCCAGTCAGCCACCCAGCTCGGAGGGTGAGATCATGATGGACGCTCGCCGGAGCCCAGCACGAGAGCGAGACAGACGCTTGTTGATAGAAGAAGGGCTTCCCGAGACAGACGGAGCAAGCTCTGTATATGGTTTCAGGCCCGTTTGGCGTTCGGAGAGACCAATGGAGTGCCCAGAAGCCATTAGAGAGTCGTTCATGTCAATGCTCGATGACAGTGGAAGCAGGACGGGCTACTTGGTCAAGGCGCCATATAGGATAGGCAGCAGATCCTGACCAAGAACAGCAGACCATGTGCAGAACCAGAAATGATCGAGCAGCGAGAGACGCTAATGAGCGTGCCAGGCGAAAGAGAACGCGCGGGAGAGCAGAAGAACGAGTGATCCAAAGCTTGTGCACGCGTCCGCCGCCGCCGCTCAAAGACAGTCACGTGACTACACCCTTCTGATGGCTCCGCCGGTCTCCGGTCTTCCCCGAAGCTGGAGTTTCTTCGGCTCCGCCAGCTTCTGCAGCTCGTCGTCGTTTTTCATGTATAGTTAAATAAGAAGTACGTTGGAGTAAATTGGTATCTGATGAGGAATACGAGGAAGAGCTTGAGCATGGACAGCTATAGCCAAAGCGTGGGCAGTTCTCGACACAGCTTCAACAGGAAACCACATAGTCTGCCTTCTTCCTCGTCCCTTGCTGTCGGCCGCAGCGGACGGCTCTCGGCGCCCTTCTTCCTAAGCTCGACTCCAGCACAAGTATTCTCCCCGCCGTTTCTAATGGGAAGAATGCTACCATCAGGCGGGCGATGCGCGCATCCCCTTCATCAAGACACGAGACGCCCCTCTAATAGCTTGCCCGGTGCGTGAGCGGACTGGCTCACGTCCGGCCTGGACAAGCTGCCAACCCAAAGCGACCTCTAGGAGGACTAGTCTCAATATCTGCATAAGCAGCAGGCCAGCCAGACCATCAAGCCAACATGGCCCTCACCGCCCGAGCCAAGCTCAACCTCGCCCTCGCCTCCCTCTACTGCTTCGTCCTCTCCGTCCTCCTCCTGATCGACCCCTCCCTAGTAGTGGGCAACAGCGTCATGCGCTCTCTCGCGCACTATACCGGCATACCGCGAAACGTCGTGGGCTCGGAAGTGAAGGACGGGTATGCGTTAGGGACCTGTGGGGTCTTCATTGTTGGCATGAGTTATGCGTTGGCGATGTGGGGGCATACTGAGCTGTGTGTGGGGAATGCTGGTGTGTGCTTGCTAGGTGCGGGTGCTTGAGTCTAACGGCGTGCAGGTGTACGTCCGGATTGCCGTCGGCTTATGGGGGCTGCCAGTGATGGAGGTGTTCCTCCTCCGCGTCGGGGTATTACGATCTTCGATAGCACCGTCGCGATCAAACGGACACCTAGCAGAGATGGTCATAGCGACTCTGCTACCCACTTATTAGTTGACGCTTTACGGTCGCAGTACAAGTAGTACGTGCAAGTACGCACAAATCGTGCCTTCCATTGAAGCATATCGGACTGTGGCGTTTGTGCCCGATGGGATGTCGGTCTGAACCGAAACATTCCAGGGCCGCGGTTGCCTCCCGACTACGAGAACGGCTCCTCATCTTGCCTCCCGACATCCTTCTTCTCTAACTTCCTCGCTCTCCCTACAGATGCATTGCAGGATCGTGACGCTGCAAAGTAACAATGAACCTCCCCTAAAGAAGGCCACGAGGCGGCACGTGTTTGCACGTGCAGACGCGTCACGCTGCTCCGGCCTCCGTTATAAACCGGACCAAGATAGCCCCTCAGCCAACCCGCGCTCTGCTCCGAGCGTCCACATCCCACGGTCCTCGTTGCCATCAGAACCTCGGTGATCGTCTTCCATCTTCCCGAGTGTTCTTATGCCTTTTGCCTAGCACCCAAGACGTCGCGCTCATCCCGTGACCTGGACGCGTCTGCTCCCACCGCGCGACGACGACGCCCTGAACAGCGCCTCGTGGTCGGCAGGGTAGAGTTGGGTCGCACGCGCAGCGCACAGGACATCGATACCCCTTTCGTGTATGCACTCTTCCTTCATTGCTGTCAGAGACGCGTCTGAGCATTGTTAAGAGGACGAACGCGTACGTTGAGCGGGCACAGAGAGTCGTGCGGGGCCGTCGAGCCATTTGGAGGTGAACTAGGTGAGTGTATGCTCACATGTCCTCTTCCACCTGGCACCCTCTCCCTCTCCCTCTCTCTGGCTGATGGTCCATGGTTTGGATTGTATATGCTGACGCCTCTGCCTCACCCCTTTAGGCACGCTACCAAGCCAGTACCCTTCCAGACTTGGTGAGTGCACGTCAGTTGCCATCTCCCCACGCACAAAGCACTCGAGTTACGCGACGGACGAGGAGGAGGAAGATGGCGACGCACGCCAAACATCTATCAACCAAGCCTGCAGTTGTCGTCGCTGGAGTTGCTGAGTCCCTGGGGAGAAGGTCAATGAGTTGCTGACGTTTTGCCTCACATCTTTAGGTATATGCGCTCCTCCATTACGACCTGACTCATGTGAGTGCATCGTCTCTCATTCCCACACGTGTTGCTGTCGATCATGGTGTTGCTGTTGCCCTCCGGGAATGAATGGCTATCTCCTATCTGCCTCTGTCGCTGCTGGGATTGAGTGCTGACGCATTGCCTCGCAATTTTAGACAACAACTCGGCGACGCCTTTCTTACTCCTCTTACGTGAGTACAACGTCTCGCATGATCTCATCGGTGGCAATCTGCAGCTGCAGCAGCCTTGGCACCTTGCAAACGCGCATCGCCTTCCCGAGTCATGCTAACGACGATCTCACATTTTAGGTCTCAAAAATACAGCATACATTCAGCAGTAACGCCAACAACGACAACAACAGACGTGGATTGACGATTCATTCACAAACAAACACAAAGCAACACATACTAACGCAACGCCTTTTGAAGTTTCTACGATTCGACGACCGCTTTTTTCATCACATTTCGACGATTTCATCTCTCTTCATAAGCGACTCCACCTGACTTGTATCACTCGCACCCACCAACACACCATACCAGCAAAACCCCATCAGGCTTCGCTTTTCGCGTCACACCTTCGACAATGGCATATCCACCATCACGCATCCCAAGATCTACGGCATCTCCCGCCCCCATCCTCATTCCGTCCCTACGCGTCACCGCGCCAACTCCGGGCCAAACCCCTAGCTCCTCCGTCACGAACGACGGCTCACTGACAAAGAAACCGAAGAGCGTCAAGAGTGTGCGCATTCAAGAGCCTGTTCGTCCTGTCCCTCCGCACGTTATGATGGAGCGTTTGGCGAGAGAGCAGGTTGAGCGTCAGATGGAAGAGAGAATGGACCGTGCGAGGGTCGCGCCGTGGGAGGAGTCCGACGACCGCAGCGTCAACGGAACGGTCTTATCCAAGAAGAAGGGGAAGGAGAACAAGAAAACCGTCTTGACAACGCTTTCCGGTTTCCGCGTTCTTGCCGACCCTTCCCCTCCACTACCGCAACCGGTGTCTCAACCACACCCTTTGTCGAGGAATGCGTCTGTACGGGCACCCTTGACCGCCGTCCAGCCCGTTCAGGGACGAGCGCGCGCCGACTCCAGGGCAACCCTCCTCAGCTTCAAGTCCAACCGTTCCGCCACCAGTCACAAGACGACCTCTAGTATCGCCACCACCTCGACCACTGCCAGCGTTGCGACGACCCTCAGCTCTCGCAGCATCGCAACTCAGGCTAGTGGCTCCGGAGATTACGACACCATTCGAGAGGCCTCGTCCGTTCGTAGCAAGAACGCAGACGGGCTCAATCGGAAGAGTTCCCGTTCTCGTATGGGCCTCGATTCCCTGTTCCATGCCTGGGGCTCCAGTAAGGACAACAGTACGTCTGATATGGAGTCGGACTCGAAGGAGAAGGAGAAATCGCTTTGGCGGCGGACAATAGGGCGAAAGAGTGATCGGGAACGAGAACGCGCCCGTTGTAGGTGTTTTAGTGATGCTTTTGCGATGTCGTACTGACGTTGTCTAGCACCTTCCCCTTCCTCTATCGGAAGGAGTGGTGAGGTCCGAACCAGCCTCGACCAAGAAAGAGCTCGCTGTACGTGGCATATTTTAGCATGTACCTCGGTCATCATCTCACAGACGTCTTGGCAGCTCCAACACCTTCATTCTTCTCTGGGCGATCACAGACCCGTGCTCCTTCTCCACCTCCCAGCCAACACCTCCGTTCCAATTCCATTGCCATGGTACTGGAGGATGCCGAGAGGCCGACCTCGCCTGCTCCTGGCATGTTGGCTCCGCCGAGCAGCTTCCACGGTATAGCTCCCGATGTCGGTTATCCGGGCCTGGTCGAGAGCGACAAAGAGGATAAGAAGGATGCACATGGGCCGCGGTTCATGCGCAGCATCCGGAGCATCGCTACCTTCCGCCAGAAGCAGAAGGACGAACGATCGCGGGACAGAGGTGAATCCACTTCTTCGGGTTCCTCGTTCGAGGCCGGAGCACCTAGTGCCCAGAACAGCCCCCTGAAGCCCGCGTGCTCCGGAACCGTATCCAAGCCGGATATTTTGGATGCCACCATCTGCGCGCCGTCTAGCGGAACAGTCCGTTCCGTGAAGGAAGTAAGCGATGGAACAGTTCGGTCAGCGTCAATTTTCGCTTTCCGCTCGACCAGCCGGGCTTCCAACCACTCCGACGGCCAGAAGGCACGGAAGCCTCGCAGTTCCACTGATACGTTCGGCTCTGTCTCTTCTCGGGACGTCACTTCGCTTCCTCCTCACCTGCTTCGGTCTGATTACCCGACTCCTCCTTCCCAGCTACAACAGCACACGGCTGAGGGGAGTGTTGCCCGCACAGGTTCCAAGATGAAGCGGCCCGGCTTGCAAGGTCTCTTCGATAACATCAAGAAGCACAAAGCTGAGAAGTCTCGGTCTGAAAAGCAGGCTCGCGAGAGCTGGGTGGAGGTCGAGCGTCCCAGCTTCGAATGCACGGATGATGGCAAAGAGCTTATAGCCCTCGCCATGCCATACGTTCTACCGCCATCGACCGAGTTCGACGGTATTCAACCGGCTTTGCAACCCCCGAGTCCTCCAGTCCGGGATCCCAATACGTATCTACCGGATCTGATGGATCCCACGCCGAAGAAGGAGCTTCCTGCTGCTTCAAAGACGGCAGAACAGCAAGCTAAGGAGACGACATCTACTGCCAGCACAGTTCGTTTAGTCACTAGGCGGGAAGTACAGAGGACCCCGAGGAAGAGCCAGAGACCCATGAGCGACGGAGCTACGATGGACTTCATGAGAGATCCAGTTCAAGGTGAAAATGCCGTTTTTGCCTGGAAGCACGTGACTCAAAGGATGACAGAATTCTCCGCCCTCACCGCAGCCAATTCAGAGCTGTCTGATCTGATTTCAAGGCTGGATCTCACAGTAGCCAATACACCTGACAGCTCTCCGTTGAGGCCCGCGGGTACTCACGCGCTTCCTCTGCCTGCTCCTGCGTTCATGCGGTCGGCAATCACCCGCATGGTAACGAATCCGGATGTGTCCGCCCCCGCGACGCCACAGGCTGCAGCTGCCACATTGGTCGATGATGAAGTTCAACCGTGGTCTATTGCGTTCGAAAAGACTGCAGTTTCTAGCGCAGATCACCTCGCGCTTCCAGGCCTCTCCGCTATGCAAGCAAGACAGGCGAAGACCATCTCTGCTGCTGCACGGGAAGAGTGGCTAGATCTCATTCCTACCGCCATGGGTGCTAGTTCCGGTATAGAAATGAGTACGAAGGCAATTGTAGACAACGGGTATCCGACCGCCAACACAGAGCTCGACTTCGCACAAGCCGTCGCGTCGTCGCAGCCCGGATCACCTTATGACGGTATACGTGACTCTGCTACGCTCAGCCTCCCTGCGGAGGTCACCAACATGCATCTAGCCATCACACCTGCAAGAGGGGCCACCACGCCAGGTGAAGCACCCTTCCAAGGAAGAGGCGTAGGCTTACAACCAAGCGACAACCCTTCTGTTTCGCTCACCCCTTCGACTCTGGCGTTTGTGGCGGGGAATTACCTCGCGTACACGGCTGGCAACCTGAGCCTCTCTGCGTCAGGATCATCTATTTACGAGTCAGCGCAAGAGACGTTGCCGAAAGTGGATGATACGGGACTGTCACACGTTGCCCCTATCAGTGCTCCCGCGCAGTTGGCTCCGGAGGAGCTGTCCCGTCGGGCCCAGTCTCCTCCTCCTAATGTGCCATTGCCACCGACGCCGGAAGCCGAGCTGAGCTTCTCATTCCTTATGCCTGGCCGAATGCCTTCCAAGGAAACCGATTTCTTATCTGAACCCGATACGACGCTGTCAACTCCGTCACGGGCAACTGCCACATCGGAGGGCGAGCAGTCCCCGGCTTCTCGAATGTCTTTGGCCAGCGACGACACGTTGGACTTCACTCAGACATATCAGGAATTGGCGAACGAAGGAAAACGCAAGAGTTTCGTCAAATACGTTGCGCATGTGTCGGAAGAAATGTTCGGCGATCACCAATACTTACCCGAGGTTCTAAAGATCAATGACTCCGCTTCCCACTCAGAGCGGCCGACATTGTCGGACACCGATGCCCAAGGGACCGGAGTCCCGGAGCCAACCCACATCGGTCATACGCGTGGTGACTCTTTCTCCTCCTTGCCGTCAATGTACAAGGATCGCGTACCTGGTAACTCTCTCATATTGGACCTCAGTCAGCCTTCTGCGCTGCATAGCATCTCTTTGGCAAGCGAAGATGCCCATCGTCACGTCGCCATGGATGGGCATGGTCTAGTCTTCCCGAAGAACCCAGCCAACCGCGATTCGTACATCTCGTACAGCTCATATACTTCTGGTGAGAGCCAGGAAAACAATGCGGATGTTCGCACAGGTAGGGAGAACGACACGTCATATAGCATTCCATCGATCTCATCGTATGGAGCGATCATCAAGCCTGGGGTATCTAATCCCATGGGATATACCGCGTCTGAGCGCGCTCGTCTTATTTCCACGGACAGTAGTATCCGTCCTCTAACCGCCGCCACCATGGCTGCGATGGACGAAGAGCAATTGCGCCGTCGATTCAATCGAGAGTCATACGACAGCGTTGCATCGACCTGGTCTTACCATGCGCCAACACGCCCGACCCCTTTGCAGTATCGCACACAAGGTATCAACGACAGTCAACAGGGACCCCCACCTGCGTATCTGAACAACAACAAGCGCAACTCATTGATGCGAAACCGCGATTCCGTGGATAGTCAATCTGCAGCCTACGCATACCTGACTGAGGGCAGCATTGCCGGGATCGTCGCCGCCGCAAACCGCAGCGCGGAGCACTCCCGGGACAGTATCATGAGTGAAGTGTCTGAGATGAGCCCGATGTCGTACCAGAGACGGGGACGGCCAGCCATTGCGGACGACAAGATGTTCCAGTCAGCCAATCAAGACGGGCCGCTAGAATCCATCGTTTCATCGCCAGATGGAAGCGAGGCAGGCCTGGCAAGTCGTCCCTCATTCGATTCCGGTGCACCATCAACAGTTTCGAGGGAAACCGATGACGAATACTTCACAGACGACGAGGATTCGCTCTTCCCATCGGAAGGGAAACGGGTCTCCGTCGCCGATTCGTTATTCAGCAGTGAGGGCGAAGGGGCAAACCCCGCAATCCCGCCTTTGTTCCAGAAGCACGGGCGAAGGCCCCGACCAGTCTCGGCCATGAGCACTGACTCCGCATTTGCCCCGGGACCGGACGACACCGTCATGACAATGCTTGATGGTGATGTGGTACGCACAAGTCGCTCTCTTATTGAGAACTCGCCTAGCGTACATGTCGCCTTACATCGGCAGGCAAGAGCGGCGAGAACAAATATTGTTGTCAAGAGCGATGACGCCTCGGAAAGACCGCGTGAGTCTGCTCAGACCGTCAGATTCCCCGAGACAAGAAAACCTGCGGCGCTTCCAAGTCTGCAAGCGGCCGAGAACGTAGACGAACCTGCATTGGTCGCGTCGGGAATGAGTGACGATATACGTAAGTTTGATAGTTTGCAGGATAGTACTACTCCTTACTGTTCGTAGTATCTCCACCCCGCATCGCGAAGCCCGCTCCACCCTCGGCGCGAAAAAGGATGGCTGCGAAGGATGGCGTTAAGCTGCCGAAGGAACTAGGCAATTTCACCGACAATCCTTCCGAAGGAAACGCCATGGACTCCAAACGTATGCCCGACCTTCCGAAGGCGCAGGGCTCCAAGGGCAGTGCATCTCAAGTGATGAAGGCTACACCGACCGTCACCGCCGGCCGAATGCGTCCCCATGCTCCAGGGCATCGTCCCTACAGTGGCCATGTCATCGACACCATCGCCGAGGAGACTGCAACGCCGTCCCGCTCCGGCTCCGACCAAGACTCACCGGAGCGTCGAGACGATCGGGATCTGGAAACCATGAACGAGGCAAACAAGGGTCGTCTGGACAAACTTGAGAAGAAAAAGAGTTTAGTGCACGAAGTGCGCGAAAGTATGGTATTGTTCCCAGGCAAGCCGGAGGAAGAGGAGTTTGATCCGGAAGAAACCGAGATGCCGACCACGCGGGAAGCGATCTTAAACTTCTTGGCGATGTCACAAAACAAGTTCAAGCCACGCACAGATCTACCTGCACGGACGCGAACACGTTCACGCACGAACTCTAGACCCTCGCCATACCCCCTGCCAGACTGGGAGAAGCCAAACGTACAACAACCGCCTCTGCCGACTGCTCGAGGGGAGCAGGCTGTAGTCAATCAGCCGCAATCTGCCACTCTAGAGATCGGTGTTCCGAAATCAGACGCCACGGCTTTGTTTACTTTTGATTCGAGCTATCCCTATCCCGGTTCTTCCAAAGCTGCTCCACGAGTCGCTATACTGGATGAAGGGGATCAGCCATCTGCCCCGCCGCGAGCTGTGGTCCAACGACCAAGAGTCAAGAGCACCGAGCGCCGCCAGGCTCTGGCACCGTCTCGGCGATCGGGAGCCGTATCTTCCCAGAAACCTCCACCTTCTGCTACGAGCAAAGGGTTCGTTCTGGCTCAAGCCGCGAAGCTCAATGCCAACGTCGCAAATAGTCACAAGCCCACTCAGTTGAACGACGACACCACCAAGAACAAACGTACGAAAGCCACCAGTGCAGCGGCAAGAGAAAACGAAGCAGCCGGCCTGCTCGTGAGGTATGTCCGCCGTCTGATTGCAACATAGGCAAAATTTCTAACCACCTTTTATCAGTCCGGCTGACTCCCTGCGGATCGCCCGCCCGAAGCCGAAAGGTCGACCGACGGGTCGGGCACCGGCCCCCATTCTTCTCCGAAATTAGTATCTCCTGTGCACCGTCATATCTTGTCATACTGTCGTTACCTGCGGCTGCTTAAGTTTGTTTTCATTATGCGTCGCGTGTTGTAATTGTGAGCCACCTTTCACCCACTCAGCGTTGAGGAAGCTAGGATATGCAGTATCTGGCATGTTATTCTGGGACCGTGCCAGGAACAACTGGTGTCCGCGACATTGACGACGTAGATACATCGTCGGCTCTTGTTCGGGCAGAGAGGAGGCTGCCCTTTCAATGGCAACAATTTTAGCGCTCATGTATCCATGTATCCAGGGTCCAGCGGCCCCGGCGCTTGGCTTTTGGCCTTTTCTCCTGTCGATCTCTCATGGAGTCCCTCCTCCTGCAGCCGGGGCCGTTCCCCGCTCGAGCTCTGCTCAACTGCATAATACACCGTCGACTTCCCACCGGAACCCAGTTATCAGCTCGGATTGTCGAGACGGAATACTATCACGAGGCAGACCCAGCATCGCATAGTTACCAGGGAACCCGGACAGCCCGCAATGCCGTGATGTTCGGGCCACCTGGTCATGCGTACGTCTACCGGAGCTACGGCATTCACTGGTGTCTGAACTGCGTTGCTGCGCCGGAAGGAGAGGGGTGTGGGGTTCTGATACGAGCCGTGGAGCCGCTGGAAGGTGTGGAAGAGATGAGCAAGCTGAGGAGCCGAGGGCAGAAGACGGCGATCGCGTTGCATAAGCTGGGCAGCGGCCCGGGCAATGTTGCCCAAGCGCTAGGGCTGGATCTCAGCTTTGGCGGGATGAACATGCTGGATAAGACCTCGGAATTATGGATCGAACAAGGTGAACCGTTGCCGGAAGAGCAGATTGGTTCGAGCCCTAGAATCGGAATTACCCGTGCGGTCGACCAGCCATGGAGGTTCTTCATCAAGGGGAACCCGTCCGTTAGCGGGCCAAAAGTTGTCAAAGCGGCCAAAGTAACTGTCAAGGTCGCGAAGAAGGTCAAGACGGTGACATCGCCGAAGGTGCCGAAACGACAACGCGAATCGTCGAATTCTTCCGATACGCTAGTGCCCATTACGGACAAGGAAGAAACGGCGGACAGCAAACAACGTCGGAGATCTGCACGGCTTGCTAGCCGATTCTTTGCGGATGGTACACCATGAAGGTTACGATGATGCGATACGCTATAACGATACAACAACAACGATATCCCAACAAGAAGATATCCCTAATTATACAAATCATGTCGCCCGTCCGGCCTGCTTCCGCCTTCCACGATTGACGAACGCGTAGCACTGCTTTCCACCTTCAGTGCCGAGCAGGCTCTGCATCTCCTCCTGGCTCAGCCGGCATAGGTCTCGCACGCTGCCAACTTTGCCCATCACGTATCGGACGTTCTTGCTCGTGATCCCCGGGAAACAGCGGAGCAAGTCTTCCGCTTGGGTGTTCCAACCGCCCTCGGTCATGTTCGCCACGCCCTCCTCAGCGCCGATCTGTACCGCTCGGGATGGATCCGGCTCGGGGTGGTTCAGCTTCAGGTCGGGGAAGATCTTGGCGGTCGCGAAGGGAGAAGAGGACCAGATGATGCGCAAGCGGGGGAACGCGAGTGTGAGGAGAACGAGTTTGGACTGGATGGTAGACGTGTCAGAGGGGTTGAACTCGGCTGGTTGGTTCGGTTTCGCCGTCTTGGCCTGCGAGCGAGTTTCCGAGATCGTCTACACTCCGTCAGTATGCCATGTTAGATCTTGGACAGCAGAACGTACCTGTAATGAGAACGACTTATCCTGCTCAAACTCGATAAGCAGGATAGGCTGCTTATAATGCACCGACATGAGCTCGCACTGCGTATACAATCGTCCGCTATTGAAACTCTGCACCAAATCGGGTACGCTCTTCCGCTCAACGCAAATATCGGGCGTGAGGACGTAGTCGCCGACCGTCAGGGTGGCAGGGACGATCTGGATGTTGGCTGCGTGCAGGAGGGAGGGTAGGCTGGATCGGAATTCTCGCATGTCGACGATAATCTATCAGATCATCAGTATCAGTTTCCAGTGCAGAGAGCGGGAGGTGCATACCCTAGTCGGCTCGGAATTGACCACCTTCCCACCACCCGCAATCCTCGAGCTGATCGTCTTGATCAGATCCCCGCTCCCGGCCCTCATCGGCGCCTCCAAAATCGGATTCAACATCGTCCCCCTCTCCTCGATAAGCTTCGCAAACGCGTCCTTCTCCCTCCTCTGCTGTGCAAGGTACATATAGTCCTCGCTCGTCATCTCATACACCATGAAGTACACCCTTACCGCCAGGCCCGGGTGGGCAGCCCGATAGCATTCGACGCGCCGGATAAAGGCTTGGTCCGGCTCGTACATCACTATCCAGCGCGGTTGCAGCTCGGAGAGGAGCATGTCGTCCCCGTCGTCGCCGTACGGGCGGACGAGGACGATCGTGTCGTCTGGTAGGAGGCCGAACTCGGAGTCGAACGCTGCGCTGTCGATCCGGTCTACGAGGGAGACGACGTCTTCGGAGGACATGGTGTTGAGCGTGTCGGGGGGCGGAGAGGCATGCGTGTTATCAATACTATCCCCTCAGTCAGCCTAACCCGTCCAGAGGGGAAGGAAGAAGAAAGACGGACAAAGAACTGAGCTCAACGGCCTCCTCCTCCATCTTGACCTCCTCCGCTGCTGCCCCGCCCCTCAAGATACTCCTCCCCACAGGCTCGGGGACCTTCCCGCCCCTCATCCTCCTCCGCTGCTGGATCGCCCTCTCCCTCAACCTATCCTTCTTCATCAGCGCCTCGCTCACCTCCCCTTCCGCCTTCGCTCCCGGGCCACCCGGTCCATCCCTCCCATCTCTTCCCCCGTCGAGCCCAGAAGGAGCAGAGTCCCCAGCAGCACCAGGCGCAAACCTCTTCAAACTCCCCCCGCCCTTCGCCAGCTCAGACTTAGCCTGCATAGCAGCCCTCAACCCTCTCCCCTTCCAATATATATACTCCCTCAGATGCGCATCGAGCATCTTCGCGCCTGGCGGGCGCTCGTCTTCCCCGCTCGCAGCAGTTCCGGAGGACGCGTGTTGGGGAGTGAGGGAAGTGAGGTATTCGCGGATGATGGCGCACGTTTTGTTGTCGTGTACCATTACCAGGACCAGATTAGTGCCCGGGGCATCTGGACCCCCATGTCAGCTCTCACATCCTCGGCCGCCGGCGGGGCGGGGCGGGGAGAAGGGAGAGAGGGGGAGGATGGGACGTACTGGATGGGTAGGGGTTCTGGACCATAGTCTCCTCGATCTCCTGCAGCACCCTCCTCAACAAATCCCATTTCGGCAGCTCGTCATAAACAGGCTCCATCCCCTCCGGCAACCACCTCGGTCTCCTTTTTTCCTCTGCCTTCCTCCGTCTTCCTTCCAGACCCTCCCACTCATCTAGGACGTCCCATTCGTCTTCCTCGACCCCTCCTTCCGCGGCCGCAGCGGAGGCAGCCGCGAAAGCCGCGTCTGTTGATTTTGCGCTGGAGGAGGACATGGTATAACACCTCGCCTTAGCCGTAACGAGCATCGTACTCGCCGCATCCATATACAACCACGGACTCTGATGCACCCTCGCCGCCCCACTCTCACTCACCGTATTACTGGCGATAATGCTCTCCAGATACTTCAAAAAGGTCGTAGGAGGGTAAGCGAGTAAGAAGCGAAGGAGACGACGCAGTTCCGCGAGGTCTTTGACGAGCTGGTTTGTTCGGGGGCCGACGCGGTGCCAGATACTGTCGAGTTGCTTGCGGATGAGGTAGTCGAAGGACTTGAAGTAGGCGTTTTCGACTGTTAGGTCGTCTAGGTCGAGCTGCGGTGCTGGTTAGCCTGACTGTCCTCGACAAGGCACGTCCGGGGAGATGAGGCCGGAGAGGGAGAAGAGGAGCAGGAAGAGGAGGGAAGAGGTGCAGGAGGAGAAGGGAAGAGGCAGACGCACCGTACTATGATTCCTCTTAATCTCCGACAAAGTAGCCTCCATACACTCCACAATACACCTATGAATCTCGACCATGCTCTCGCTCATCCTCTGATAAATCTCCACCACGTCCGCCTGCCTCCTGCTCAGGCTCTCCTGCACCTGCTCGTGGAACCGCGGGTAGAGACGGACGGACTGGAGACGGAGCTCTTTCATCACGCTTCGGAGGGGGGAGAAGCCGTATGTGAAGTGTTCGGGGTCGTCGGAGAAGGCCTTTAGGAAACCGAGCGTGTTGGATTCGCGGTAGAGGCGGACGATGAATGATTCTGTGCTTGTTGCTGATACCCTTCCGTCTCACATCAGCTCACAGCTCACAGCTCACGTTGCACCGGAGAAAGGCAGGAGTTGAGAAGTTGAGGGGAGGAGGAGAGGGACGCACTTCTCAGCATGCAGCACCATCATCCCCGTAATAAGCTCAACAGGAATATCCTTCTGCAACAAATCCACCACCAAAATCCGGCTCGTAACGCTCACCAGCCCTCCCAGCTTATACATCTCCCTCCTCTCCGCTCTCGGCATCTCATAATCCACCAACCTCAGCCCCGGTCTCCTGACACCCATCACTCCCAAAAGCTCGCCGATGCCGGCTTCTTCCTCTGGGGAGGCGCCGACGAGGAGGACGAGCGAGCTGGGCGTGTCGTATATTTTGAGGAGGGTGCATATTATTGTTCGCAACCCGAGGCCTCGGGCGAGGATGAGGAGGTCGGAGGAGTGCGGGGAGTGGAGCTCGTCGATGATGTGTTTTTGGAAGGGGAGGAGGACGGTCATTGTTCATGCATTGTGGGATGTTGCGGGGGGTGGGGGGGGGGAAGGAGAACTAGCTGAGTACTAGCCAAGCTGCACTTGGGAGACGCGAAGAGGCGCACCCTGAAAGATGGTTACGTAACAAAACTGTGACTTGATCACCAACAATGACTCGCACGACCACAAAACCACATCTGGAGGAGAGGAAGTACATTACTGGCTGGGTACGACTCTCATCTCAATCTGACTGAATTTGTCCGCATGACAGCGGTGTAATGCAGTATTTACAACCCGAATGTAAAGGACAAAGCAGTAGCACGTGATCAGTCATCTGGAGTCTTCCGGTTCCCACTCGTCTGGTACTGTCTGGTACTGTATTCCACTAGCAATCAACGTAAGACCACAGTCCCAGGAACCCTCCCGCTTCTAGTGGTTTGTTAAGTATGTTGTAAGGTTTTTCATACAATGAAGTGGTGCCTTTACTTTTTGTACTGAATACGATCGAATCCTCTTCCGGCGCGGTTCGGCGCGGCGGCTTCCGCTGATTGCGCCGCGGTTCCGTCAACGCGTCCTCACTGTCTCAGCGCCCCTCCTCACCAAACACCTTACAAGCCGTCCACGTCGCGTGCCTCCTCATCTCGGACGACCACCACGACCACCAACAACCTACCGACGGCGAGCTCGCTCTTTACCACGGCGCGGACTAAGGAACGATGTCGACCACCGAATTCAAGCAATACCTCGTCCCGCTCTACATCGCCGCCGCCGCCGCCGGAGTCTACTTTATCCGAATCCACATCATCCTCAACGGAGGCGGGTCCACCCTCACCCAAGCATGCATCACCGACCCCGCAACCCGTCTGTCCTCCTACGCGCTCCAGCACCTCCCGTTCACCCTTCCGTCGTCCGGTGTGCCATTGGCGATCCGGCTGCCCAAGGTCGTCGCGAGCGGGATATGCACGCTGTCGGAGTTCTTCCTCGGTGCGCTGGAGCCGGGGACGAACGCGTGGCGCGCGGCGCTGGAGTGTATTGGCTCGCTCGCTGTGCCCGTCGCTGCTGGCTGGCTTGAGGCCTCCCGCCCGCGCCGGTCGGTATGGGTGGCATACCCCGTGCTCTGGGCACTGGCGTACCAAGCCATAGGAGGAGGGATCGTCCTCCCGCTCCAGATGCTCGCTATCACCCTCACTGCCGACGCGCCCACCCGGATCCGGCAGGGCCAGATCGCGCGCGCCGACGCAGAAGGCGTCCTACTCGGCGTCATACTAGGCTACATTGCTCCGAGCGTGTACCTCGTCCTCCGTCCTTCTCCGTCCATCTCCGCCGCCTGGCAGATCTTCCCGGTCTACATCTCGCTCATCAAGTCCCTCTACTCTTCCCTCCGCCGCCTGCTCACCCCCCAAGGAGCGGAGAAAGACGGCTACTGGGCCACCCAGCTCACCTACGCCCTCTCTGGCCTCCCCGGCCTCGCGGCCCACCTGCGCGTAGTAGCAAGTATAATCTCCTCCCCCAACTTCATCGGCGAGCTCAAGTCTCTCTTCCTCCCCTCCGTCTTCAACCCACCTGTGGGCCAAACCTCCCTCAACGTGGCGGCGTGGCATTTGCTCAAATGGGACAACGCGCTCATGTTTGGTTCGGCTGTCCTCACCCCGCTTGTGGGCGCTTGGGATCTGGGGAAAGGGTTCGAGCCCCCGACGGCTATTGCGCTCGTACAGGGGATACCGGCGTTCGGGCCGGGGCTGGTGATGAGCGTGGCGTGGATATGGCGGGAAAAGGGGTTGAGGGAGATGAGGAGCGAGCTGGATAGGCTCGAACTGCAGGAGAAGGAGAAGGAGAAGTTGTTGGAGGTGGACGGGACGGCGGGAGGGAAGAGTACGGCCCTGGAGGGGAGTGATGTCGGGAGCGGGGCGGAGACGCCGTTGAGGCGGAGTAAGAGGAATAAGAGGAGGGCGGATTGAGTGGGGGCGCTACTCGTGCTGGGACGCGTTCAGGGGGATGCGTGCGGTGGGGAGGCTTTGGGTCGTCGAGGAAGAGGGTGCCACGATGAGCGATCGGACGCGCTCAGTGGTACACGACAAAACTGGCTCCAATGAGCTACGCCTGCCGCCTAACATGCACCACCCTCGCCGCACGTTGGTCGAGCTGAAGTAAGGAGGTAATGACAATATCGGACGGGCGGACAAAAACAAGACATGGACGGATGCATGGAGGGCAAGGCAACCCATTTTGCTTTATCTTTCGTATTACACACTTTTCTTGGACGGGATGTACTTCTCGCGCTTGAGGAAGCGCGCTTGATCTGTCTTTATCTTTCTTTGTTATCTCTAGTTATTCGTAATCTAGTTTACAGTAATCACATTTTTGTTTATCTCCAATGTTCAGCATCTTGCGGGCGGCCGGGACGAGGCAATTTCGGGACGAACGCGGGGATCTGAAAGACCGGGAAGTAGGAAATGTGGAACAGTGGCCCATCCCGGCTGTAGCTATTTATACCCCACATTCTTCGGACTAGCGATGTACTTTCGCTCGCTAAGTCTAATAATATTACATCGCTCAACCCTATACCCTTTGCCTTCGCTTTTTCTCCAATACCTCCAGCTCTCTACCGTGCAAGAGCCACCCACTCCCACCTCAACACCCCCAGCGCGCCCCCTCCCCTCCCCTCACCCCGACCTGCCCAACCTCTCCTCCTTCCCCCTCTCCGCCCTCTCGAGCGCCGCCCCCAAATCCCTCGCATACCACACACTCCCCAGCACGACGACGCTCATCACGACCCAAATGAGGTTGCCGCCCATCCATCCTCCTTCGATGGACCAGGCGAAGAGGGACGAGACGAGCCAGGGGGCGACTGCGCGTGCTGAGGCTGCGACGGTCGCTCCGAGGGCTGCGGTGGAGGCGAGGGCGCGGGGGGCGGGGGTGATGCGTTTGCAGAGGATGTAGGTCAACCTAGAAACGCCGAGTAATGAGTTAGCCATGAACACCCCGGCCCAGGGGAGGAAAGGGGAGCAGTTGATTTGTAGGATGAGACGGGACGCACGGGAAGATCATAGCCGCCACCCTCCCCAAGAACGCCAACCCACAAGCCCCACCCAACGCCAACCCCCCCGCCTCCCCCCTCCCCCTATCCCCCCCAACACTCCTCACCGCCCAACTCAGCACCGGCGCCGCGGGGAACATCAACAACAGCACCGCCAACACGACGGGATACATCCCCATCCCGAACCGACGCTGGATGCGCGGGAAGATGACGACTTGGATGAATGCCCCGATCGCGCCGGCGAAGGAGAGGGCTGTGCCGATTTGGATGTTGGAGAGAGAGAGGCCGCCGATGGAGAGCGGGGTGTAGGCGTAGAGGATGAAGACGATGTCCCAGGCCTGCACGCGGGGATCAATATCACATCACTCATCACGAAGTGTGCGAAACAGAGAGGTTAGAGGCTGGGACGTACCTGATTGGTAAACATCATCAACCAAGTACACACCAGCGCCTTCACCACCCCCGGAGCCCCCAAGATCTCCCAAGTAGTCCACACCCTCTCCTCCTCCTCCTTCCTTTTCTTCGCAGCGTGCAGCGGGACAGTCCCGGCCGCTTCAGCGGGGAACTGTTCTTCCCTTATAGCGCCGTACGCAAGTTCTCTTTCTTCTGCTTGCTGCCTCTCCTCCTCGGCCGTCTCCGTCTCCGTACCCTCCGTGTCGGTACTCCGTTCCTCCTCCTCTGGGGAGGTAGGCTTCACCTTTGACGGCAAAGTCTCCTTGAGCAGGAAGACGGCGAATAGCAAGCAGACGAGTATGATAGCAGCCGAGAGGAGACACGGGAGGAGATAGGCGTTCGCTCGCCAGAAGGGGGTGTTGAAGAGTGTTGGGAAATGTTCGGCTGGGCGGGAGAATGTGCCTCCTACTGTTGGGCCGACTATGCAGCCTACGGCCCACATGAGGGACATGAATGCGAATGCTATCCGGGGGGTTAGTCTTCATTCCGGAAGATGATGCAGCGATCTGGAAAGATGGAAAAGGGGGGAAGAAGAGAGTATGAGAAAGGAGAAAGGAGGAAGGAGGAGAGAACGAGAGAGGAGAGGACGCACCCTGCGCCTCATTCGTCTCATCCGTAATCTCACTAACGATACTCTGCGTCACGATCCCATTCCCGCACAGCGCGCCATTAAGCAGCCTCGCAACAACCGACAGCCAGAGCGAGTGGGAGAATCCGAATATGACGTTGCATGTGCTTAGTCCTAGCAGTCCGATGACTAGGACGGGTTTGCGCCCTATGCGGTCGGAGAGTCGGCCCCAGTGCATTACTGTTAGGAGGTTGGCTATGGCGAATACTGTTTCGCATCGTGTCAGCACCCTGCAACTGCAAGCGGCAAGGAGTGGGAGAGCAGGCTTAGGGGAGAGGGAGAGGGGAAAGGTGAGAAGGGGAGAGAAGGGGGAAGACGCACGCGAATCGATCAACCCCGAGATATGTCCCACGTCCTTCTCGCTCCCTGCCCACCCCATCCGATAACACATATCGTTCACGTACGGGAAGATCTGGGTGTACGACACGGGTTCGGCGAGCATGATGACGCACAATACGAAGAGCTGGAACTTGGGCAGCGGGGTCGGGCGGCGTTGGCGCTGGGCAAGGGGGGTGGACGAGTCTGACGCTGGGGGAGAGCCATTCGTGGGGAGCTTGGGCAGACCGGACTCGAGCGTGCCGTCGTCTGGGTCGGCGAGGAGGGGGGTGGTGCTGCCCGATGTCGAGCCAGAGGCGGACTTGGTGACTGTCATCCTCGCGTTCGTTGCTCACTCAGAGAGGGGCTTGTTCACGGGCAGCAAGCACCAAGCAGCCAGTAGCAAGGTGACCGCTCTCAAGAGAGCACAGAACGGGTGAGTAAGCCGCAGCGATCGAAAGAGCGTTCGCAATCCCCAGCCCAAACGTTCGCAATCAGAAAGAAGCGCTCTCCCTCTTTCTCCCCTCCGTCCTTCTTGCCTTCTCCCCTTCTTCCGGCCTTCCTCATTCATCAACCAGGAACCATCACCCCGCCCACATGCTCCCCATCATCCCTCTTCTTCCGTACGCCCTGAGATGCGGCATTGGTGCGCTGTAAAACCGTTGGAGCCGGATGGAGCAATCATCGTTCGGGGAGGTGGGTGAGTCGATAACGGTAAGATGGACCAATCAGGGTTGGGCGCCTGTTCTTGATGAGGGGTTGATGGGCCGGGGGAGGATGATAGGGTCTGAGCCTTCTGATAAGGTGTTGTGCCGAGGAATTGGTCAGCATTAAGTTGATGGTCAATTGGCCGGTGGGAGGCTTTCACCGGCTTGCTGACTGGGTGAGTTCACTAGACGAGTAGGTGCTTACTGCAACAGGGGAGTGGACGCTGTTCTCGATCCTGTAGTGATTCAACGGCAAGAAACGTACAAACACAAACACCAACTCCCAAGTAATGACAGGAGATACGTAAAGGAATGAGAACGCGTCCAAGCTAAAAACCAGACGCGTATAGGCTACAAGGAAGGGGATCACATGGAAAGGCATACCGTATCAAACGGCTTACAACATATGAAACAAGAACTGGTGAGAAATACAACGCGCCGACGCGCTCACATTACGCGCAAGTAGCCCAGAAAGCGCTCCTGGAACCGGAGGAGGACTGCGCCGCCAGTTCGACCGACAAAAGATGATGATACTCGTACCGAGGAGGTCGGTGGATCGTGACCTTTTCTCCTCCATCTGCACCTCAACTCGACTCCGGATACGCCAGGAACTCCGCCCTCACGTCGTTATCCCTCCATCCCCTCATATACCCCACCGGTAATGCAAACGACGACACAGCAAGTACGATCGCAGTAAGAGCAGTGAAGACAGGCGTGAAGTTCATCTTCGGGCTCAGGCTTTTGAGCGTAATGGACGATGGGGGTACTGGCGAGTGGGTAGGACTACAGTTTAGACGAAGTTCGACGAGGCGTATTTCACGTTCTTGTGCGTTTTGGTTTGAGCAGACGGTTGGCTGGGGTTTGGTATGCGTGGGGTTGTCCAGCTGAGCGAGTGCAACACCGCACCGGGGTAGTGGTCGGGAGTACGAGCGAGTGTCGGTATAAAGAGAGTATAGATCCTCGACAGCGAGGACGGAGGTCAAACAAGCAGAGCACAGCAGCTCCTGGCGCTGCTCTGGTATTTAGGTGATTTGGAGGTTGGAGAGGTATGACGAGAGAGAGAAGAGGAGAGAGAAGAGAGCTTGATCAACAGCGAGTAACTATGTATTGGTACAACAGTATCAATTCAATTGAATTGGTCTGATGGTGTCGCGTTTCTATGGAATGCTTCGATTTGTTTCCGTTTATTCTAATTCGGGCCGGGGGAATGATGATGATGAATGATGAAATGTATTGACAAGCTTTGATGTGCCCGTTTTGGCTGAGGTTCGAAAGGTTTGGGTATGCTGGCATTATTGGCTTTGGAATGCTGCCTGAGGTAGATGGAACAAGATTGGGCTCGTATCATGCTTTTTTGTCGTAGTGAGGCTTGGAAAGGAGGAAGAGAACTTCCGATGCGCTCGTAAGAATATGAGTCCTTGAAGACCCGCGTCCGACTCCGCACCAAGTTGTATACGACGTTGTGGTGTATCTTTCCAGCCCGGCGAGTCTTCCCCTGCCGCAAACTTCGTAGCCATTCCTCACCGTCCCAACGCAAAATCGGACAACAGCGGACCCCGCAGTTCCTCCACTAAACGGCGAAACCGATCCATCTCCACCAACATCTCCTTCCTCCTCACCCCATCCTCCCACCCCACCCGCTCGCTCTCCTTCCCAGCCCGGACCCAATCGGGAATACACCTCCTAACAACCGTCTCCCCCTCCGGCCTCGTCAACGTCCTCAGCCCGCTCAACAAATCCCGCGTCACCCGCATAGTATAGAGAGTCGGCACCGCACCCTTCAACACCATAAACGGCACCTCCACCTCCCCGAGAGGGGGTAAACACCTCTCCATCCGTAGAGCCTCGTTCCACTGTACAGCAGCGATCGCCCCCCCCACAGCTTGCGCCTCGAGCCCCGGCAAGCTCCCGGGTTGGGCGGCTCTGTCCTCCACCACAGTAAGGAGCAGCATGGACGACCTCCGATGAAGGAGCGCTACGTCCGTTTGCGCACGGAGGACGGAGTTGCCCATCCACAGATTGTACGTATAGCGCTGTATCACCACGAGCTCCTTGAGTGGTCGGTCAAACCCCAGTAAATGGAGGACGGACTGCATAAAGCCAGCGGCTCCCGCTTCGGGCGCATGATGAGTGGCAAGCTCGAGATTGCTAAAGAACTGCTCCACCGCTTCTGGCGCATCGGCATCGGAGGGTAGGTGATCAATATCCTCGACGTCGAAGATCAGGTCCGGGATGTGGGAGACGGAGCCGGCGGTGAAGTGTTTTGGGCCGAAGAAGGCTTGGGATGGGGTGGGGTGGATGCGGATGTTGAGTGCTGCGAGCGTTGCGGGGCCCCAGTCGTCCATGGGTGTGGGGACGAGGAATTGGGAGTAGTCGGTGGAATCGGTTCGGTTCTTGGAGGGAATTGCTTCTTCTGGTGTCTTCATGGCGCCGGCTGTATGGATATGGGGTCGAAGGGTATGCAGATGAGGGCCGGCGAGGGCGAGTGGGATGACTCCTCCTATCCTACCCTTCCAAGGCGGATCCGAGACATGCGAGGCACATATACACCGGGGAAGGAATGCGGTTTCAAGAATGTCCTTCCGAACCTGACGCACGGAATCCAGCTCGAGGCGATATACATACCGGCAACGAAGTGTGAACAGGACAATCCCCCTCTATTGAGTACAATAAATTCCCTCAATCTCCCAATTCTAGAATCATTCCCTCACTCGTCCCCCTCCGCCCCTTCCCCCACCCGTTCCCTCTCCTCCCTAGCCCTCTCAACCCCCCCAATCCTCTCCGCCAAATCCCACGTAAACACCACCGCCCCCACAGTAAGCAGCAACATAACAGCCCACATCAAGTCCCCTCCCAGCAGGTTATGTTGCACCGATACGGCGAATAACGAGCTGACGAACCAGGGTGAGATTGCGCGGGCTGCGGCGGTGCATACTTGGGCTATGCCGTATGTACTGGCGACGGCGGATTTGGAGGGGGCGACTTTTTTGAGGACTATGAAGTTGAGCCTGCTCGCAGTGAGTACGTGCGTTAGCGCGTCATCCCGGCAGAAGTGAGGAGGCGGACGTGAAGAGGAGAGGGAGGGGGAGGGGGAGCGAAGGAAGACAGAGAAGGAAGGAAGGGGGTTGGGAAAGGACGCACGGGAAGATCATAGCCGCCACCCTCCCCAACCACAACAGCCCCACCGCCCCGACATAAGTACTCGGCACCAGCTCCCCCCTCGGCCTCTCCACCCCCCAAAGACTAACCCACCAATGCAACACCGGCGCGCCCACAAACTGCAGCCCCACGACCGCCAGCAGCCAGGGGTAGAGTCGCAGGCCGGTACGACGCTGGACACGGGGGAAGACGAACATCTGTATACAGGCGCCTACGGCACCTGCTGAGGCGAGGCAGTAGCCGAGCTCGAGAGGGGACATGGAGAGGCCGCCGAGGCGGATGGAGGTGTAGGCCCAGAGGATGAAGACGACGTCCCAGGCCTGTGGAGCGGTCAGCTCCTCATATCGCACTCCTGTAGCCAGTTCCTTCCACCGGTAGGTGGACGGGAAGAGGAGGAGAACAGGAAGAGAACAGGAAGGGGAAAGGAGGGGCGCACCTGGTTGATAAACATCATCATAAACGCACTCGCCATCGCCTTCCCCACACCCGGACTCCTCAGGATCTCCACATAGCTCATCGGCCTGTCCTTCCCCCCAGCTGCCGTGGGAGCAGGAGCGGGCTCATGTACCTGCCTCTCAACCTCGGCCACGCTCGGCCTGAGAGGTCCCACTTCTGCGGGCTCGTACTCGCTGATCGTCCCATAACTCAGGGCCGTGCCCAGCACGCCTTTACCCGCCTCCACCTCCTTCTTCTTCAACGCTTGCCTCGCTCGACGCTCAGCAAGTTTCCGGGGATGTGTTTCCTTGAGGAAGAGCGCGGCGCATACCCACGCCGTGGCGGAGATACAAGCTGCCATGATGCATGGTAGGAGGTAGGCGTGTTTTTCCCAGAACGGGCATCCGAAGATGGAGGGGAACGTCTCGGCGGGGCGGGAGAATGTGCCGCCTATTGATGTGCCTACGATTACGCCTATTGCCCACATGAGGGATATGAGGGCGAAGGCTGCGCGGAGGGGTTAGCATACATCCCACTCATCTCCGAGAAGGACTGAAAGAAGATTGCGAGAAATGCGGAAGAGTAAGGTTGGGATCAGGGAAAGGGACGAAGAAGAAAAGGGAAGACAAGGAAGGAAAGGAAAGGAAAGCGTGAACGCACCCTGCGCCTCATTCGTCTCATCCGTAATCTCACTCACAATACTCTGACACACCACCAAATTCCCGCTCAGCGCGCCATTCAACAGCCGCGCCACGATCGTCAGCCACAGACTCCTCGAGAACCCGAACAGGAGGGTGCTGAATGAGCCGCCGATCAGGCCGCAGAGGAGGACAGGCTTGCGCCCGATGTGGTCGGAGAGCCGACCCCAGTGGATGATGGTGAATAGTTGGACTATGGCGAATACTGTCAAGGAGGCGCATAAGCGACTCACTCCACCAACAGCCCAAGATAATATGCAGCCAGAAGGACGGTGAGGCAGCTGAGGAAGGAAGAGAGACGCACGACTATCGATCAACCCCGAGATAAACCCCACTTCCTTCTCGCTCCTCGCATACCCCAGCCTCAAGCACATATCATTCACGTAAGGGAAGATTTGGGTATAGTTGACGGGCTCGGCGAGCATGACGAGACATAGGATGAAGAGCTGGAATTTGGGGAGGGGGGTGCGAGCTTTTAGGGCTGATCCTGGGGCTGGGGTGGACGTGCCGGAGGAGGGGGAGGGGGAGGCTTCGAGGTCGGCTGCGGTCGTCTCGCTGAGGAGAGGGGTGGTGGCTCCGCTCTGAGAGCGGGAAGGGCCAGCGGAGGTCATCGTTGCTGGCGTTCAGCAGGACGTTGTGTGGGCTGAACCCGGTAGGGAGGTAGCGAAGGAAGGGAGGGGAGCGGGGAACGTGTCCCACCGAACGAGCAAGGCCTTAATGTTATGCCTGACTCGACGCCTTCTATGCGGGGAAGTGAGCGGATTTAGAGAGCTGGCCGCCGCACGTTCCACGACGACCCTTCCTTCTTCCTCCTCTTCTCGTCTTTTGGGCTTCTGGGTAGAGTGCCTTGTATGGTCGTCCTCGCGACGGGCAGCTGGTAGTCCAGATCCAGACAGGGTGGTAAGGAGAGGGTGTGTGAAGGGGGAGAGGGAGAGGGAGATGGAGGGGGCCTTATCGCTCCCCCACCACTTCAGCTCCGAAGTACGATCGGCCGGCCGGCCACCGGCCGATCGAGCATGCATCGGGAAAGGTGTGCCGAGCACCGAGACGTCCCTCTCCCCCGTCCACCTCGATCGCCTCTCCGTAAACTGCATCAACCAGCCGGCCGAGCAAGGAATATGAAGGACTTGGAAGGGCGGGACCTGGTTGGTGGATTGGATGGGCGCTTGTGTGTGCCGCCGCATTTGGAGCGGGTGGATGATAAGGGTCGTCACTCCGGCCATGCGGCACACGCGGTCTGAAAGGGAATGGAGGGATGAGGTGAGTGTGGCGACATCTTCACCCTTGTTTTATTCTCCTCGGACGGCGATGGAGGAAAGGAGAGAAGGAGAGAAAGAGGATGGGTTCCTGTAGCTGTACGAAGGGTTCTGTATTGTTCGCTTGATCATTGTTGTTATCCTTGATGAGTTGATCTGATTGATGGGCTGATGATATCGATGCTCGGCGATACCGCTTTAGTCTTCGGGCCTATCGCCGACATGATTCGACCGCCTCCTCGTCCCTGAACCGAAATTTAGCGCGCGTGCCTTCTCTCCTTCACCCTCCTACCGCTTCTGCTTGTCTAGTACATCCTGGGTCGAACTGCGGAGGATGGACGACCAACTTGAGACCCCTTCTGCTCCTGACTCTTCACTCCCCAAGCCTCCAACGACGGCGGAGGAGGAGGACGACTCGTCAGGCGAAGAAGACACACCCGACTGGACGCGTTTCGCTCCCCAACCACATGCCTCCCATTTCCCCTCCTCCTCCGCGGCAAGCTCCAGCGGCACCGGCCGAGCCACCAAAGCCGAGAAAGAGAAAGAGAAAGAGAAAGAGAAAGAGAAAGAGAAGAGACAGATCATCCCCCAGCGAGGGGACAAAGACTTCGAGCCTGCTCCTCAGGGGGAGACCAAGCTCCAGTCCTTTGCCCTGCAACGAGCGAGGGGGGCCATGTTTTCTGCCCTGAGGGTGGAGAGGGGGAGCTCGAGCAAGCATCTGACGCATGGGATTTGGATGCCGGGGTGGGAGAGGGTTAGGGTCGAGAGGGCGAAGGGAGGGTACTTTAACACCATGGGGCATTTTGTGGACCTGCCCGTCGCACCCACGGCATCGACCTCAGCTCGTGCCACCGCAGCCGGGGAACAAGCTCTCGAGATGCAGGCAGAGCGAGGTACGAAGAGGCAGCGAGAAAGAAGGAGAAAAGAGCTCGTCCTCCTCCCCGAAGAAGCTCTGTACCTAGTCGAAAGGGGCAGTATGTTCCTCTGGCGCTCGCTCTCTCCCCACCCCACACCCTCGCTCGAACCGCCTTCGGACGAAAAGGAGGATGAGTTCCTAGCAATGGAGAAGGCCGCAACGCCCATGAGCGTACAGCAAGCTTGGTCGGAGTTGATCGGTAGTGCGGGCTTGACGAGGGAGAGGTATCAGGTACGTCCCTCTCCTCCTCTCCCTCCTCCCTTGCCTGCCCTCGCTCCCTTTGAAAGTCGCTGGGTTGAGACGATGAGCAGGTGTATGCATATCTCCGCCGGCTGGGGTATACCGTCACTCGTGCCCAGCCCCCAAGAGCGCCAGAAGGAACAGGCGGGACAGCATTATACCCCACTCCGCCACCCCTAACACGGCCAGGTCTGGGTAGGAGGATATGGAATGGCGTGGTACGCTGGTGGAAAAGTTTGAGCGAGAGGGTGAAGAGATGGAGTGTGGATTGGTGGAACCCCTCAGCCCTCGGGCGGCGGAGTGGGTGCTTTGGTTCGTTGAGCTACAGTGCGTACTTCCATCTGAGCCTCGTAAGCGGGAGATGCTGACCAAGGGCCACAGAACGGATATACGCCTCCCTCCGCCTAATCCCCTCCGGCCACCTCCTCCCGCTCCATTCCACTTCCACTCCCACCTCCAGCCCTTCAGCCCTCAAAGCCTCGGCAACCACCAACCCTCCAGCTGCGGTGAGCAGGGAGCGGAAGGGGGAGGAGTCGGCATATGAGGTGTTTTATCATGTTTGGCGGCCTACGACGGGTTGGAAGAAGACGGTTGTTCCTGTGCCGGATTTTGAGTTGATCGTTCTTGAGTACGTCCCATCCCCAACACCATCTTCTTCTCTCTGTCTCCCATCATACCATCCTCTCTCTGCCTTCCTCTTCATCGCCTTCTTCTCGGCTTCTGGCCGCTCCTGCCCCTGTTTTGAATTGCGATAGTACAGCGTACTGACGGATGATGCAGTGCAAATAAGACGAGAGTACCGACCCTCGCAGAGCTGACGAAGATCTTCGGCCAGCTGCCCGTCCTTCCACCAGCCCAACCTCGTCGGCGAGGTCCTCCCACCCCCGCCGGGAAGCCAGCCCCACCCGCCCCTGCCACCTCCTCATCCTCACCCCCACCACCTTCTGCACTCCGCAGCCTGCTTACCCGCCTGCTCCAGCTCCTTCGTCTCATCCCTCCCTCCAGCTCCCTAGCCAAAGACCCGAAGAAACCAACCCAGCAAAGAGTCCAGCCCTTCGCAGCCCTAAAATCGGGCAAGAAAGCGGTCATCGTTGCTGTTGTGGATAGTGGGAGCATCAGTTTTGTGAGGTTTGGGGAGGGGGTGTTTGAGGAGTGGCCTATGGTCTGACCTTCAGAGCTTGTCTGGGGAGATGCTGGCGGGGTGGAGTGCGGGGATTGTTGGGAATATGCATATATGCGGGTAATCGGTGGTTACAAGAGGGTAGACAGTGGTTGTACAGGGGTTAGGGAGTACAGGGTGGTGGGACATCATAATGTGTAATATACATCATGCACGATCAAAACAGTCCGCAAACCAACACACAGGCCAGACGAGCATGCTCACCGCCTCTCCCTCACCCTCCCCACATCGACCGCCCTCCTCCCATCCTCCCTCCAATACCTCTCCCTCTCCCTATCTCTATCCTTCTCCCACCCCCTCTCCCTCTCCCGTTCCCGCTCCCACCTCTCCACTCTGTCCATCCTTTCCCGCCTCGCAGCCTCCACTTCCTTCATAGCCTCGGCATTGTAGACGTCTCTGTACCCTGCTCTTGGGGTGCTAGCGACGCTTGACGGGTATGGGGATGTGCCGGCTGCTGCGGCGGCCTCGCGCCGTTTGCGCTCGATGAGGGCTTGGGCGCGTTGTCGTTCGGCTTGTTCTCTCGCTAGGCGGGCAGCGACGGCCGGGTCGACGTCCTTCCCAGGTGCACTCATCGCAGCGCTTCTACTAGACCCAGTAGGTGGCGGTCGCATCCGATTCCTACCAGCCCACCCTTCTTCCCTCTCCTTCTCCCTCGCCCTCCTCGCCAACACCTCCCCAACCTCCCTCATCGGGTCCCCCCTCTCCTTCCTCCTCACTTCCTTCATCCGCCTCACCTCCCTCTCCCGCTCATCGGCGTCCTGCTCCCTCTCTTTGCCCGAACGGAGCTCTTCGTCCGCGTACCAGGGCTTGAGGTCATGTTTGGAGGGGAGGAGGGGTACGCCTTCCTCCTCTGCTGTGCTTCCTTTAGAGGACTTGGATTTGTCCACGGGGTGTTTCTTGGCTTGTTCACGCAGGAGAGCGAAGGTTCCGTCGGCTGAACCTGGACGGAGAGCAGCGGCTGCTTCCAGGGGTGCGAACAAATTGATATGCCCCTCCGGAGTCTGCAGGCTCTCCAGCCCACCCAACCCCTTACTCTCTCCCACAGCAGTACTCGGCCCTTCTAGCAGCTCCCTCGCCCTCCTCAACTCGTCCTCCAGCCCCTCTTTCCTCTTCTTCCCCTTCCCCTGTCCGTGGTTAAGACCAGCCCGAGCCCGGAGAAGGTCCATCCGAGCCTCGGAATCGGCCATCCTCATCCGACCTTCTTCTTTCTCTTCTTGCAGACGGGCGGCTTCTTCATCTCGACGGACGCGGTCGATGTTGTCCCTCCTGTAGGGGTGGTAGGATTTGTGGTGGGCTATGTTTAGTTTGCCCATCGTTTTGGTTGTGGGCGTGGTTGTACTGTGCCTTGTGAAGTTAGTTATAGTAGTAACCCCTCTCGGAGATGTGCCCTGTAAGGGACTGAGGCGTCGTGTGCCGTGCGGTGCGGTGGCGTGGAGGCGGAGAACACGTCACGCGAAAAAGTCCTTCTCTATCCGACTATCGCTTCTGGCGCTTCCCACAACCACACCTCAACAACCGACGACGACCACCAACAACCAGGAGAGGCAGTGAGCAGCAGCGATGGTAGCTGTTCAGGTCTCCTCCGCCGAAATACGGGGAGCGACCCTCCATCGTCGGATACCGCTCTACTTGCACCTATATGCTTCGCCCTTCATCGCCATTTGGTCTGTCTTTGCCTATGCGTATTTTGTCAAGTACGACGAGTGGTTCGGCGCGCAGGAATGGGCGTTCCTTGCTGGTGCTGTGATACTCGCTTGTCATCTGCTGAGCTTCTTGGTTACGCAATGGAGTATCTCTGTGAAAGCAGCGTTGACCTGCGTAATCGTACGTCCTCCCCTCGCTGGCTTCTGCCCAAATTGGCGCTGATGATCAGACAGGCCTCGTCTCTGGAAACGGCAGACTGTATCTGCGTCATCCCCGCCGAGCACCGCGGGAAGGGCATGATCGTCCCGCTCAAAAAGAAGCCCACAAGCCCACCAACATACACCTTCGTCTACCAATCCGACACATACATCTGCAACCCCGGCAAGCCCTTCACCCAGCTCCCATACCCGTGCGACGCCCGCCCGCCGCTCGCATCCTTCAAGCCCACCGGGCTCAGCTCGTCTGCGCTTCCGGCGCTGAGAGAGTCCTATGGACCGAATACGTTCGATATCCCTATCCCGACGTTTCGCGAGCTTTTCGCAGAGCATGCAGTGGCGCCGTTTTTCGTTTTTCAGATGTTTTGCGTGGGGCTGTGGTGTCTGGACGAATATTGGTACTACAGCTTGTTTACGGCGTTCATGCTGATCGTCTTTGAGTGCACGGTCGTCTTCCAGGTGCGTTACCTTCTATCCTTGGTGGAGTTCTGCTGATGGTGTGATTCAGCGCGTGAAAACGCTCAAGGAGTTCAGGACGATGTCTATTGCTCCTTTCCCGATTCTGTGCTATCGGGACAAGAAATGGCAGACTGTGAAGACCGATGAGCTTGTCCCTGGTGATGTGGTCTCTATCAGTACGCACCATTTCCCTCCCTCCGAGCTCTTGACTAACGACTGCCGCAGCTCGTAGCAAGGAAGACACTGCCGTCCCCGCCGACCTGCTCCTCCTCCGCGGCTCCTGCATCGTCAACGAAGCCATGCTCTCCGGCGAGTCCACCCCCTTGCTAAAAGAGAGCATCGAGCTGCGTGACGGCACCGAAAAGCTCGACATGAACGGCGCGGACCGGAACAGCGTCCTCTGGGGCGGCACAAAAGTCCTCCAATCCCGTTCGGGCGAAGGCAGCACCACACCTGAAGACGGCGGGTGCACGGCGCTCGTCCTGCGCACCGGCTTTGGGACCACGCAGGGCCAGCTGATACGAACGATGATCTTCTCTACCGAGCGGGTGTCGGCGAACAACCTCGAGTCGTTCTTGTTCATTGGGTTCTTGCTCATATTCGCGATTGCGGCTTCGTGGTATGTGTGGGTGCATGGACGCGAGAGGGGGCTGTCGACGTACAAGCTTATGCTGGATTGTATCCTCATCATAACGAGCGTCGTACCCCCCGAACTGCCGATGGAGCTCTCCCTGGCGGTGAATGCCAGTCTGGTAGCGCTGTCGAAGTATGGTGAGTCGTTTCCCCTGGTGCATGGCATGTAAACTTTCGTGTTGACGGCGGGCGCGTAGCTATATTCTGCACCGAACCGTTCCGCATCCCCTTTGCGGGACGGGTAGATGTATGCTGTTTCGACAAAACGGGCACAATTACAGCCGAGAACCTGGTCGTAGAAGGAGTCGTCGGGATTGAGTGCGTACACCCCTTCAACTATATCCCACCACGCTGGCTGACACGAAGTTCTAGTCCGGAGGACCCGAAGAAGCTCGTACCCGTCAAAGAAGCTGGACAGGATACGACCTGGTGTCTTGCTGCTGCGCATGCTCTTGTCTTGCTGGACGAAGACGGACTGGTCGGTGATCCTATGGAGAAGTCCGCTATCGAAGCTATGGCTTGGAAAGTCTCCAAGGGTGCGCATACACCCTCCTTCAGTAGTTGCAGTGACGCTAACGCAGAAGCAGGCGACACAGTAGCGCCAATCCAGAAAGAAGCACCACACAAAGCAGTCATCCAGATCCGCCGGCGGTACCAGTTCTCCTCCGCCCTCAAGCGTATGTCGACCGTCTCGACCGTCTCGCACGCCGGCAAGACCAGTATAATCGCAGCGGTGAAGGGCGCACCGGAGACGCTCAAGTCGATGTATACGGAGGTGCCGGGGTGGTATGATGAGACTTATAAGTGGTTCACGAGGCGGGGGAGTCGGGTGCTGGCGCTGGGGATTAAGGGGATGCATATCTCCAACCAGGAGGTCTGTCCGCTTCTCCTGCTTGCTCTTGCTTCTAAGATGGGCTGTTGCTGATGCCGGACACAGATCGCCCACCTTGCGAGGGATAAAGTCGAGACTGGACTGACGTTCGCGGGGTTCTTGGTGTTCCATTGTCCGCTCAAGGAGGACGCCGTGCCATCCCTGAAGATGCTAGCTGACTCTTCGCACCGTGTACGTCTCTGCTTATATTGCCGGCGTGTGCACGAGGCTGATGAGGGGTAGTGCATTATGATTACTGGTGATAACCCATTGACCGCGCTGCATGTGGCGAGGGATGTGGAGATTGTTGATCGGGATGCGTTGATCTTGGATGTCAGGGAGGGTGCTACTGATCCGAGTGGTACGCATACACGTAGTGAACGCAGGGTATTGAGCCTGATCCGCGTTGTTAGACCTGGCCTGGCGCGACGTAGACGAGACGATCCTCATCCCCGTCGACCCCACGAAGCCGCTCGACATGTCCCTCTTTGACAAGTACGACATCTGTATGACTGGCCCTGCGCTCAAGCAATACGAAGACAAGCCCGCGTGGAAAGACCTCGTCCAGAACACCTACGTCTACGCGCGCGTCTCGCCCGTCCAGAAAGAGTTCATCCTCACCACGCTCAAATCCCTCGGCTATATCACCCTCATGGCTGGTGACGGGACGAACGACGTCGGAGCGCTCAAGCAGGCCCATGTGGGCGTTGCCCTCCTAGATGGGACACCGGAAGACCTGAAGAAGATCGCGGAGCATCAGAAGACGGAGAGGATCAAGAGCGTATACGAGACGCAGCTGAAGATGTCCGCGAGGTTCAACCAGCCTCCGCCGCCCGTTCCGCCCGCGATCGCGCATCTTTATCCGGAGCTGGTGGCCGCACAGCAGAAGGCGGCTAAAGAGCTGCAGGAAGCTAGGAAGAAGAACCCGATGGAGAAGGTGCGTCGCTTTTTTTTTCCGTTTGGTGTCATGTGAGCGCTGGCTGATGGGGGCGGGATAGTTCAACCTGCAGCAGATGACGGACAAGCTGGCTGAGATGGGCGAGGATGAAGAGCCGCCGAAGATCAAGCTTGGCGACGCGTCCTGCGCAGCACCGTTCACGTCCAAGCTCTCGAACGTCTCTGCCAGTAAGCCGTTCGCTTCTACACCATTCGAATTGATATTGATTATGCGGCGCAGTCACAAACATCATCCGGCAGGGCCGTTGCACTCTCGTTGCCACGATCCAGATGTACAAGATCCTCGCTCTGAACTGTCTTATCACCGCATACAGTTTGAGTGTCCAGTACTTGGATGGGATCAAGTTTGGCGATTATCAGGTTACGATCACTGGGATGATGATGTCCGTCTGCTTCTACTGCATCTCTCGAGCAAAGGTACGCGTTTCAGTACGATACATGCTCAGTCCGTTTACCCCGTTTTGCAGCCCGTCGAGAAGCTCTCCCGCGAGCGACCCTTGGGCAACATCTTCAACTTCTACGTCCTCCTCTCCGTCCTCGGCCAATTCGCGATCCACATCGTCGCCCTCGTCTACATCACCTACCTCGCCAAGTCCAGAGAGACCCGCGGGGAGATCGACCTCGACGCGAAATTCGAGCCCAACCTGCTCAACACGGCCATCTACCTGCTCGGCCTCTCCCAGCAGGTATCGACATTCGTGATCAATTTCCAGGGGAGGCCGTTCCGAGAGGGAATAAGGGAGAATTCGGCGCTGTTCTGGGGGTTGGCGGGAGCGAGCGCGGTCGCGTATAGCGGCGCGACGGATTTCATGCCCGAGATGAATCGGTGGCTGCAGATCGTCGTTATGGACAATGACGTGAGTGCCTTCTTTCGTCGAATACTCCCTGTTGCTAAGACAACCTGGAATAGTTCAAGATCCGCCTAACATCATCAATGATCCTCGACTTCGGCGGATGCTTCATAATTGAGGTGATCACCAAATATCTATTTGCAGACCTTGAGCCCAAGCCCTTCGTCACAAAAGGGATCGAGCGCCGTCTAGCGCGAAGAGCGGAGGAGGAAGCCGCCGCAGAACGGGCTAGGATGGCCGGTCTGCTCGAGGGTGGGGAGAAGAAGAATGCATGATTTTATGGGGAGAGGAGAAAAAGATCATTGTACATCACCGCGCAGCGCAATGGAATGTTTATGCGAGCCCCTAGCTAGATGAAGATAACCATCCATCTCTAGCCTCTGTCCTATTCTATTCTTAGAATCCGAACCCGTGGCGCTCCTGTGGGGCAGTTATGTAACCCGACGAGAACTGCTTCAAATCTGCGTAGGATGGTGTACATGGTGACGGCGGTCGCTGTGGCGCGTCATCCCACTTCTTAGGGGACGAAGGGGATGACGTCACCCCTTCGCCCGCAGTTGACTGTCTCATCCTCCTCCAGCAGGGGGGAAGTATATAGAGGGAGGCTACCCTGAGGGTGGGCTTGGCTTTTTGTCTATCAAAACCTGAACAAACCTACCATCTTTTTCCTGCACCGAAGATCTGAACCTGAACGAGTGAACTGAATTGACATAATGGCCGCACCTGCTTCGTCGACTTCGGACGTCCTGCTCTACTTTATCGCTATGTGAGTCTCCTGCTGCTTCAACCGGTTGTAGGGCTGGTGTTGACAGGAAGGGGGTAGCTTCGTACCGCCCGCAGCGGTCTTCTTCAAAGCACGCATCCTCACCCATCACCTTTGCGGAAAGTGATGCTGACCAAACGTGCAGAGGGGCCTAGCAGCCGATTTCTGGATCAACATCCTTCTCTGGATCCTCGGCTGGATCCCTGGTGTCCTCCATGCTTGGTACGCCATCCTTCCTGTCCCTCCTACTCGGAACAGCCGAGCTGATGAGGGGGAACTAGGTGGATCATTACGAAGTACGAGCGTCCTGCCGCTAGTGCGTACGGGACGACCGCTACGACCGGCGGCACTTATGGGGCCACGACCTACTAGCCGAGAGTGGGAGAGGAACCTGTAGATGCGCCGTGACTTGACGACACATGACGCCTATCTATGTATGGTGGAAGGTCCTGCGTTACGCTTTCTTGCTTGTAAAGACTAGTTCTTGTATCGCTAGCTACTAATACCGACTCTTGCCCGTTCCATATATCTCATGAGCGTATAGTGTAATCGCCTCATGGCCTCCACACCTTAAGACCGACGTCGCCGACCCATCCTCATTCAGTCAGCGTGCGGATGACCAGATATGCCTGAACATCCGCCCGCGAGGCTGTACATTATCTTCTATCATGTTGAGCGAATTTCTTAATCGTTGTCAGGGTGGTCAGACGCAGGCAGCATATGATGAGTGCAAATTCTGGATTGACCCGAAGGGTCGGAAGGTTGTAAGAATGTTCTTTGGCGTAAGGGGTATATCGCTGATGGCCGACGTTGTACCTGTTGCAGGCTGAGCGCAAGTAATTGCCTCGTAGCATTTATGCCGGCTGCATTACCGCTGTTAGCCAGCCAGGACCTTATGCGTAATTATCGGACATTTACGCCGATTGAGGGAACCAATCAACATCCATCGTTCTGACCGATTGGGCGAATTTGCGGGGAAACGTCCGACCGAAGTCGCCGATGAAGACGAGTGGTTAGCCGTTAGCCGACGTTGCGGTATGCAAAAACGCCTCAAAGGGTCGAGCTGTGGCGCATGCCTACCGTGGGCGTGAACTGCCAGGTCTATTTCGTCGAGCGATGACCCTAGTCCGCGTCAAGCGGGCGAGTTCCATGGCCGCCGCGGCCGCCAGTTCACTTCGTGCATGGAGTATTTCGTTAGTTAAGTACACATTGTAGGTAGAAATTGAAAACTTTCATTCAAATCCGATATCTGCTTCATTAAGATGGATTTACCTCTCAGAAAGGTCAGCTCACAGACCCGAGAGTGCTCCTGGAAAGAGAAAAAGATGAATGGCCGGAGCCGAGCTCCTTCAATATCTCCGCAGACTCGCAACAATTTTGCCTGCTAGGAATCCCTGACAGCATAAACTTCCTTGATTAAGCCTCGTAGCACCCTTACCCAACATAATGGGAATCTTCCCCCGAGAAATTTGGTCGGATAGCACCGACAAACGCGGAAATTGGTGAGGTAGCACTTAGGGGTCCTAATTTGTGAAATGGCACTTTCTGTTGACGCGTCGTAAATGAATACTCTTTTGTAGTTGATTATTATGCCCAATTAAAGCGCTTGCTGTCCCAATAACGTGTCCCAGTAAAACCGGTAAGATAATAATAAAAGTTAATCTCACGATAGTTAAAAAAGATCTGCCTTGAAGGAGCATATTGTGCAACCCTCTTTCTTTTTTTTTTCGAGGTTATGTCGGAAGTGGCAAAGCAAAAAGAAGGCCCAAACTTGGGAAGAGGACTTAAGTGACTTGGGCAAGAAATTGGGTCTAACATAAGGCTTCTATTTCCCAATAAGCAGGTGATAGTCTTCCAACTTAAGCGTGACGCGTCTTCAGAGAGTGTCATTTCACCAATTAGGACCCCTAATTGCTATGTCACCAATTTGACGCGTTTGTCGGTGCTATCCGGCCAAATTTCTCTCTTCCCCCTCATTCCCCTTCCTCTCCCCTCCTCGCCTGTCCCTCTTCCCACTCTCAATAAGTTAGCGAGGTGTGAGCTAGCATACCATTCTAATATGATTCTTATTTAATACATTAATTTTAAGAAGGACCGAAATTTCCTTTAATTTCTACCTACAATGTGTACTTAACTAACGAAATACTCCATGCACGAAGTGAACTGGCGGCCGCGGCGGCCATGGAACTCGCCCGCTTGACGCGGACTAGGGTCATCGCTCGACGAAATAGACCTGGCAGTTCACGCCCACGGTAGCATGCCTTTTTGACAGCGTTATTGGCTCGGAGTTTGAGGGCATTGACTGACTTCCCCGCATCAGAAGGTCACGCGCGGCGCTGGTGTTATTACAAAAGTCCGCCCACACCCGTCGCATTATGGATTTCCTTCACGTTACCCCGCTCAGTTGGCGAAGGGGTTTGTCCTGCACGGTCATCCTGTCCTTTCCCTGGTGAATCCCGCTCTGATACGTCGCAATGTCTGGACTACCCGATGTCGACATCAAGGAGCCGGACGTGCGCCATGAGAAGCACGGCAAAGAAGGCTCGCTGAGCAGCTACGACGAGGAAGTCGCGATCGACAAGTCCGTCGAGCGAAGGGTGCTGCTCAAGCTCGATCTATGGATCGTCTCGTTCATGACGCTTTTCTATCTGTTGAGCTTCTTGGTGCGTCTTCGTTGTCCGCTCATCGGTGATGTGTGACTGATGTAGGAGGTAGGATCGGTCGAATATTGGGAATGCGCGTGTGGCGGGGTTGCAGGCGGATTTGAAGTTGACGGACTACCAGTATCAGCTGGCCATTACGTTCACATACGGTGCGCATCATCCCTTCACCACCATAATGACCCGAGCTGAATAACTCAACAGTGCCATACGTCGTCGCCGAGCTCCCGTCCAACCTGCTCCTCAAGATCGTCGGTCCTCAAATCCTCCTCCCGACCATCGTGACTGTCTGGGGCATAATAACCCTCTGCCAAGGATTCTGCCACACCCTCGGGGCGCTCATCGCCTGCCGCGTCCTCCTGGGATTCTTCGAAGGCGGCCTCCTGCCTGGGATCCTCCTCTACACCTCAACATTCTACAAACGCTCCGAGCTGCAATGGCGCGTCGGGCTCATCTTTAGCGCCACCAGCCTTGCCGGTGCATTTGGTGGACTCTTAGCAGCGGCGATCCAGCAGATGAATGGCGACAAGGGCATCAGAGGCTGGAGCTGGATATTCATCATCGAAGGAACCGTCACAGCCCTAATCGGGATAATCTCAGCGTTCATCCTCCCCCGCTCTCCGGGCTCGATCACCTTCCTGAACGCACAAGAAAAATCCGTCCTCCTCGCTCGGCTCAAAGCGGACAAGCCTGAGACCCGGGCGGTAGGGTACGAAGAAGAGAAATTCGACTGGTCGCAGGTCAGGCGGGCGCTGTTTAACGCGCCGCAGCTCTGGATTCTGGGGCTGGGGTTGTTCGGGAATGGGATGACCTTGTTTGGGCTGGCGTATTTCTTGCCGTCTATTGTGGGCGCGTTTGGGTACTCGTCGACGAGGACGCAGTTGATGACGGTACCTCCGTATGCGGTTGCTTTTGTTGGTGCGTTTGGCCTTCTTTCTTCTCGCTACAGCTTGAGCTGACGGTGTGGTGTAGTGACGATGACGGTCTCCTTCTTCTCCGACCGCTATTCAGCGCGTGGACCTGTCATCGTGGGCATGTCCGCCGTCGCCCTCATCGGCTTCGGCCTCTTCTACGGTACGCATCCTCTACTTCGCCGTCCGGGCCTTAGCTGAGCTAGTATAATAGCCAACAAAAACGTCCACGTCTCCTACCTCGGCGTATTCTTCGCCGTCACCGGCGTCTACTGCACGGCGCCCTCATTCTGCACTTGGATCCCGAACAACTCTGCACCGCACTACAAACGCGCTTCTCTCCTCGCCCTCTCGCTGATCCTCACGAACGTAGGGGGGATTGCGTCCACCTGGCTCTTCCCAACCTCCGCAGCGCCGAGGTACAAAGGCGGAATCATCGCCGACCTCGTGTGCGCAGCTGTGCCATTGGTGTGCGGAGCGTTGAATATGGTTTTCATCTGGAGGGGGACGAGGAGGAAGGCCGAGAGGAGGGAGGAAATCCTTGCGCCTTACGGGGGGGACGAGAGGAGGGCGTGGAGGGAGTTGGGGGATAATCATCCGGATTTTAAGTGGTTGTTATAATCTTTGGGGAATATCTGGAAAATTGGAATTGACATTATATTGGACGTCGTGTGCCGCAAGTGGTTAAAACAATAATGTGCCATCATAATTGTGGGCGTCAACTGCCTTTTCAGAAGCGCGGAGTCAAACGGACGCCAGGGACTCACCAAGTTGGCCATTCCATTCACGACCAGACCTCAACCCTTTTGTGCGGTCACCACCGTGTACACTACCAAAATGCTTGGTGGACCTAACCGACTCGGGCTCGGTCTGCGAGCTGCGCCGCCGAGCTATGCAACCCCAGCTGCGTCGTCCTCTCCGATAGGTGACAAGCTGACCACACTCTTTGTCGGTTCGATCTCAGCCGGTATCGACAATGCCTTTCTCGAACAACTGTTCGCTGTACGCCCTCTCGTATATGCGCCTATTATAACCCTTGCTGATCTGGTTGCAGTCCTGCGGCACACTACGATCCTTCAAACGACTGCTCAATGCCCAAAACAAGCCGCAGGCGTTCGGATTCGCGGAGTACGAAGAGCCCGAGGCGGTGAACCGGGCGCTGCAGACGCTGAACGGGCTGCAGCTGCCCAATCTGGAAGACCCTAATGGTGAGGCTAAGAAGCTGCTCGTAAAGGCGGACGACAAGACAAAAGCTTATCTGGCTGCGTATGAGGCTCAACGAACGGATAAGGAGGTCAGTGCCTGTTCGCTTAAGCGCTGGGAAACGTAGGCTGATGAGAGAGGGGTAGGGTGACGAAGAAGCCCTCATTTCAGCTCGAGCCGCCATTTCGCACCTTCTGTCCACTATCGGGCAGGGAGGCATGTCGTCCAACTCTGCTCAGAACAAGCGAGATATGCCCATCCCGCCCCATCTTCGCGATCTGCAGGAAGCCGACCTACCCGAGGAGCAGCGCGGGTTGGTGATGAGCGAGATTGCCATGTTCCGCGAGCGGGCTGCGCAAAAGGAGAACGAGAAGCGGAGACAGGCGGAAGAAGCTGCGCAAAGTGCGTCTGCCGCTGCCATTGCTATGTCACCTATAGGCCCGCCGACCGGTCCTGGCCGAGGCTGGGGTCGGGGCCAGCCGACCCAGTTTGGCGGACCGCAGCAAGGATACGGGAATGGACCGCAGGGCTATAATCGGCCTGTTGGGTTTGTGAGGGGGGGAGACCAGGGATGGCAGCATCGGAGACCGAGCATGAGCGGTACGAGTGATCATGATCCCCATTCTCCTGCTGTCGAAAAGTCGGACTGGGAGTTGGAGCAGGAGCGTTTGGAAGCTCGACGGCAGCAAGAAGAGAATTCCTTCCGCGACGTACGTGACTCCCTCTATATCTCCCTCGCGCATATTTTGACCCTGCACGTAGCGGGAGCGACGGTATGAGGCTCGCGAACGTACGCGGATAGCTCAGATTGAGCGGCAGATAGCGCGAGAGAACGCCTTGGAGGCTCAGCGAGAGCGCGACCGGGCAGACATGTCTGTGCGGTTGGAGATGTGGGATGACGACGAGAGTGATGAGTTGTTCTATGTTGACCGGTGCGCAGAATCACTCTGCTCTATATCCTCAGCTGACCTCAGGATAGTGCTGCTTGGAGAGTCAAGCGAGCAGCGTTCCTTGCCCGGGAGAAGGCTGCGGATCAACGGAGCCTAGAACTCGAGGAGAGAGAGGCCGAGCATCTCCGTCTCGAATCCGAGAAGTTCCTCGAGAAGCAGATGGAAGATCTCGCATCTATCATGGAGGAGCAACGGAAGGCCGGTCTGCTCATCGAAGACAATCAGCCGCTCAAACTGTCCATACATGCTAATGCGCCCAAGGTGGAGGAGAAGAAGGAACACAAGCCAGAACCGAGGAAACTCGTTATGGAGGAAGACGAAGAGGAGGATACTGGGAAGAGGAGAGCTGGGCTCGTTAAGCTCGACTTTGACGCTATGAGCCGAGGTGGCAAGCGGGTCGAGAAGCTGGAGACGCTGAAGGGACGGGTGTTGGCTATGTCTAACGATGATATCCTGAAGTTCAAGCTGAATTGGCTGGCGCTCAACGACGTAAGTTCCTCGGCTTGTTCATGCAATGACGCTCTGACATGCTTGCAGGCTACCGTGGACGCCAAGGTAGAACCGTTGGCAAGACGCAAAATCACCGGCTATCTCGGTGAGCTGGACGACGACGAACTGGTTATGTTCGCGGTCGAACATGTCAAGGATCACAAGGGACCAGCCGAGCTTGTTGAAGGATTGGAGCCTGTAAGTGCTACTGATCTCGCGGCGAGGTTATACTGATCGAAATCCAGGTATTGGAGGAAGAGGCCAAGGAGTTCGTTAACGATTTATGGCGGCAGTTGGTGTTCGAGAGTATGGCTTATGCCGACGGGGTGGACACGATGGACATGTTCATTGTATGAGTAGCTATGGGGTCTCGGTACAGAGTGCATGTTCCATTACGCACATTATGATACATCGATGAGAGGCAGCGGCTGCAGAACACAGCCAATCGCATCGTAACAAGCGAGAACGGTTGGATTAAGCAATAACGCAGCACGAGTTTTGCTGAAATCATGTGAGAGAAGCACTTTTCCATCCTGCAGAGTGGAGAACGCACCTTCTTCGCCGTCTTGTAGAACATCTTGCTCTGCATGCTCAGGTTGTTGGATCGCTCAACAAGGTTATCAAGCTTCTCCCCTCGTTGTAACACGGATTCTATCGTCTTGTGCTGCAAGTATGTCAGCTTCTGCCTTATCATACTTCATGCGTGCCAATCTCACAAGAATGATCTTCGTCTCGTCCAGCTCGGCCTGTACCTTCATAATCGAATCGGCTTGCCGTGGATCTTGATACTTCTCGACGTAAGTCTTCACAGTCGGGAAGTTGATACTGGCCGGATTGGCGAACGACGCCCGTGGTACTTGAGTTGCGAAGTCATCCAGCACTTTCTGTAGCAGGGAGAACGCCGGTCTTGCCGGGTACTCCAGATCGGTTATGATTAGCGCTACATACGCACTCAATCAGCCCTAGGTCCCACGAGATGCGGATGCGTGGAGGTGAGCATACCAGCAAGATTGTCCGCCCCTCCTCGGTTGTAAACGTTGAACTTGTAGCTCTGCTCCTCGATGGACTGTCTCTGTCCCGGTTGGGTACGCTTCACGACCGTCTTGGAGAAGAAGTTGAGGAACTCTTGTACGGAACCGCGTTGATAGAAGGAGTAGGAGGACAGGTCGGCGTAGGCTGCCAGTTGGGTCGCGCTGCCGCCTGGTGGGACGGTAAAGACTGCCAGAGAGTAGATCTTCATCGTGCGAGCTCGTTATCTAGTTCAGCGAAGAAAGACAGAGGCCGTAAGGAATAAGTATCGTAAACAAGATGAAGGAGGTGGGTGTTGGCGTGAAGCAATGTGTTGTAGGGAGTGGCGACGCGTGGTGTACGGCTGACCCCTGACGTACGCAGTCCGCCCACGATGGCCGGAAGTGCGACATCAGCCCCGCAAGTCTGATAACAGCCTTATTGTCATATATAGCTATCGATTCCAGCGGCTTCTACAATGCTGCTCTCATTGTTCCGTAGACGCTTTGCTACCATTGATGACGGCAAACGTCCCATTCCGTCCTATTCTAGCTACCAACCAATTGAACTTGTCACGTTTGTCAGAGAAGGCGAGAATCAGAAGGAGAAGCTGGAGGTAATTGCCAAAATACCCCGTTTCGGACGCGGAATTGCTACAATACCCCGTCCGGGCGCAGTTTGCCAGAGTACCCCACCCTTTTGGGGTCCTGGCTCTAAGCGCGACGCGGAAGTTGAACCCTGAGAGGCAAGTGTACAAAAAATATGCGATTTAGCATTACTTTCAAGTAGTAATATAGAGCTGTTCTTCCCGAAATTGGGGACAAGAGAGTCAGAACAAGAGAGTCAGAACGAGCACTTAAAAATGCCACAATTGTCTTGAGAGGACATTAAAGCTACCTGTATCTAGTAGGGAATTTCACCTGGTAAAAAGCGTAACAAAATTCATTTTACTCCATGTTTCCCCCTTGTAATTTGCCCAATTATAATAGTTACTTCTTCGCTGAGAGCTTTTGCAGGACCCCGAGTGTAGGGTATTCTGGCAAATTGCGCCCGTGCAGGGTATTGTAGCAACTCCGGACCCGAGACGGGGTATTCTGGCAATTACCTCGGAGAAGCTGAGAACATCCAGATAACGTGAAGTTTTGTCCGACGCGTCGGACGTGTCCGGCCGGACGTGTCCTAGATAGCATCCGTATAGCCGGTCAAACCGGCAACACCCGTTTAGGGAGCACTCCTATATATAGATAGGGTCCTTAAGCATTATTGTCATTAATTAATGATGAAATAATCTCCTCCTATGCACTATTGCTCAACTATTGCTCTGCGTGGTGGATTCCTCGTCCTCTCATTGCTACGACTGGCTCGAAGGCGTGTGTAGATGACTCGTCGCGTCAGGAAGACAACGCTTGAGTTGGTGAAGTCATGGCGTGTACCTTAGACGCCGCCTACGAATCCCCCACAAACAAGTGTTTGCTTGTGTGGGATACCAAGGTGAGCATTAATAACATCAATACTCCAGACGGCGTTGTCTAATACCTGATACTGACTCTCCAGCCCAGAACAATCGACTTCGACAGACGCCCGAGGTCGCCGCGTGACCAGGATAGGGGTCAGCACAGGAAATCCGTCGAGCTCGTTCTTGCCACTTTCCACTTTGACGCGACGTCCTCCTCTTTCCTCTTACCACCACCACGCAATGGACCGCTTTCCTCGACTTATTCCTCGTCCCTCCCCTTCTAACAACAATACTACAAGGTCGACCGATGATCCTCTAATGACAACGCCTGTGCCAGTTCTCCCGACGGCGAACGATGGATTGACGAACGCTCGTCCCGCCTGGTGGCCGCTCAAGCTCAACATCGGCAAACGCCAGCATGCCATCCCGCCTGCGATCGAGCTCGGTACTCTCGGTGCTTCTGCCCGCTCAGTTGTCCCTCCTAACGACTCGTCTGCCGCCGAAAACGAGCCACTTCCGACTCCTCCCGTTTTCGTCAAACCTTGGCACCTCGACTTCAAGAAGTGGATGGACGACCAGCTCGAGTATTGGGCGTCTGCGGGCATCCCTACGACAACCCTCCTCGCCAACGAGCTCGGTGCCGAAGCTGGCGGACCTCTTATCAGGGCAGAGCAGCAGGAGGATGGGGCGGACGAGAGGGTCGAGAGGGGGCAGAGGGTCGTCTCGAGGGCGAACGGCCTCTCTGGCGAGAGTACGTCTGACGGCGGACATGGAGAGGGCAGCGGGCATTCTCGTGAGCTGGAAGAGGGCCTACAGGTACGCCCAAAGACCGCCACGCCTTTGTGGGGGATTCGTAGGCGGCGTGGTGTCGTTGGTTCACCTGTACTGACGCATGGTACAGGATCCTGCGGAGGAAGCTCCTTCCGATCGGTACTACGACCAGACGAGGTCTCAACGCGAGGCCATGCTAGCTGCGGAGCGCCGTGCGGGTGGAGACGCCGGTATCTGGTTCGTCCAGAGCGGCTTCGCCTTGTTCGGGGCGATTTCTGCATCTGGCTGGGACATGTTCGCGAAGCTGCGCCTCCGGAGCGCTCGCATCACTCCCTGCTTGTACCAATCGGCAGTGGAGCCCTCCAGACACTCTCTGCGTGCGAGTGACGTCGGCTGGGGTATCCTGGGCTTCATCCTCTTCCTCTTTGAAGCCCCCTTTGTCGTCGTATGGTGCATTCTCTGCTTCATCTTCAAGTGGGTCGGTAAGCACTTCCGTTTCTGCGCGATTTGCGCCAGTAAGCTCGTTCTTTTCACTGCTGGAACGTCTCGCTAACTATCTACTACAGTCACCTACTTCGTACTCCTATTCGGCTTTGGCGTCGACCCGGTCAAGCTGGCAATCGGAGTACTTAAGGCGGCGCCTGGGTTCTTCAAGGCTTAAGTATAGTCAAAGTAGCTACGCTTTTTCTCCTCGTCCCTGTCTTTTTCATCACGCTCTCGATTCCCATACGATCCGCACTGCGATATCCTGACTCTAGCATCGTTGTTACTTGCTATCGTGGAATGAACATCGTGGCCCCCTTCTAATGACGCCCGCTCCCTTCGGCGCTTATTGCAAACCTCCATATTTCAGGATTCCCCACAAACATCAACAATCGCCTTTACGATAGACAGCATCTTATCTCCCCATCCCAGCCCGACACTGCCTCGAACACGCACGCATCCGGTCGCCTACGAATCCCACAAACATCAACAACGGCATTCGGGCTGGACAGGATGCTGTCATCTTGTCCGAGCCTGAGACTGCTCCGACTGGCACGCATCCCATCGCCTACGAATCCCCCACCAACATCAATAACGGCCTTCCGGCTGGACAGGAAGCTGTCCTGTCCTCCTGGCCTCAGAGTGATCCGGCCGGCATGCATCTCCTCCCCTACGAATCCAGCACAAAACATCAAGAATGGCTTTCGAGCTGGACAAGATGCTGTTATCTCCTCACAGCCTGGGACCGCTAAGACCAGCACGCATCCTGTCGCCTACTAGACTTCGAGCTTGATAGGCTAGTCTCTCCTCGTGCCGCCTTGAGATCTCCCAGAGTGGCACTCTTCTCTTCGCCGTCAAATCCCCACGACAATCATCATTGACGTGCAAGGGGTACCAGACAGTCTTCTCTCCTCTCGGGCTCAAGCAGGTCAGACCTGCACTCCCCTCGTCGCCTAGGCATCCCACCCATACATCAACAGCGACTTTCGGGCTGGACAGTGTGCTGACCTCGCCTACCTGCTTGCGACTGCTCAGATCGACACGCATCCCGTCCCCTAGCAACGTTTGAGTTGGACATGCTACTCTCTCTCGTCGCAGCCTGAGACTACTGCTCAGACTGGCACGCATCCCGTCGCCCACGAATCCCACACAAACATCAACAACGCCGTTCGAGCTGGATAGGCCGCTGTCTCGCCTCCCAGTCTGAGACTATTCCTTCGCCTGGCGTTGTGTACTAGAGCCCAATACAGATAATCATTATTACGAATACCCATCTAGGAATGCAGCACGGAACAAACTAAGCAGTCTCATCAACCTCGTCATTCTCATCATTAGCCTCATTATCAGCCTCAGCCCGCTCGATAGCAGCATTGTTTTTGAAGTACTTGCTTCTGGAAAGTCGACTACTACCGCGTGCGTCGATCAACCCTTCGTAAACTGGATCGCTCCAGACTTCCGCTGGCCTGTCGCTGATGAAGTCGTCTTCTCCTTGAAAGAAATGTTGACGCATGTGTTCTTCGAGGTCGTCGAGGTCCCCCTCGCAGGCGGGACCTTGTTCGTCATAGTACTTAAAGGAAACTGGAATGCAACCCTTATGTTAGCGAGTGCACTACCGGTGTTCTTGACAAACTCACTGTTTCCGTAGACGCCATTGTTCCACATGCAGATACCGTTATGACGCCGGCAATGAGCACAACATTGTCTTTCCCATCGGAAGCACCAGCGATCTACGCCGGTTCGTTTCCTTTTCCAGACTCGGCATCCATGGCATGCCTCACGTTCATCAGCAATCTATCCAGAGTTAGAAAGGATCGTTGATGTAGAAGGGCGAGAAGACTCACAAAGACATTTCCCTCTGGAAGGCCCGTGATCTTGACGGTACCATGTAGTTTGATATCCTCCGGCGTCGGCCACAATGGATACTTCCAGGTTGGAACAGACCAGTACTGCGCCTTCAGAAGCAGATTTCGAGGGAATGGTTCGATCTTCTTTGACTTGGAAGAGCGCATGCGTTTGGGCTGGCGAGTATTGTCAAGCTCGTCGTGAACCAAAGAAAGGTTAAGTTCTCGGCGGCGAGCTACGGTATATTGTCCGTAGCGGTATTCCCATTCCTCGTCTCCCAAAGGAAATCTGCACGAGCCGAGAAGATGGGCACGAGTCAGCGGAACGGCAGGACGTTGAAGGTATCTGCCGTTCGGCAGGCGAAGATGTATGCGCTCCATAATCGCCCGAGGTACTTTCCCGGGCTGGAAGGGATATCTCCACTTGTCGTAGAGGACTAACCACTCGAAAACGTTCGTGAAAATGTCCACTAAAATCAGAGCTTGCTCTACGGTGAAGGGACAATCAGTTTCTTGATGAACTCCCAAGGTTCCCTGTTAAGTTCAGTTCGTAGATGGAGGCAGCCTTGCAAGGATAACTCACTAGGGCTAAGGTGACTTGAGCAAACCATTTGGTGACCCTATCTTCTTTCAAGCTGTCCTTGAGCGGGGGCTTGGGCTTGTCTCTGTTGACAAACGCGAGCATACCCTCGATGAAGAAGCTCGAGTAATAGTCAAAGTTGAATGCCTGAATGGGTCTGTAGCCTTGGATGCGCTCGTACAGAGACTCCCAGTCAATGAGGCCCTGGAAACGCTCCTTGTTCGGGAATGGGTCGGGGAAGTTCTCGTACAGATGCCATGCCACCAGATAGACGACTTCTTCTTCGATGAGGCAGTCGCTTTCTTCCATGATGCTGCGGTCGTCTGGTTTTGGCATGGTATCCTGAGCTCGCAACCAGAGCGCTTCTTCCTGAAGACCGAGATCAATAGACGGACAGTGGGACATAGAAGGAATGAGGGATCCAGAAGGAAAGTGGGATGTAGATAGAAGGGGCTTACGATGCGTTCCGCTCTTTTTTCTAACATACTTTGGGCTACAGCGCGAGTAATCATAGAGTAGTCGCCGAACCAGGGAAGAGACAGAGCTCGTAGCCTGGCGATATGGTCTACTATCTCTTGTGGAGTCTGGCATGCCGCCAAGCGTTCGGCCCAATCCGGTTGCCCGACCTTTAAGACCTGCTTCACCTCGGCACGAAGAAAATTCTCTCGCGGCGAGTTAATTCGCTTGAAGCGATGTCCTGTCGGCCGTAGCGGGGGCCAATCTTGCTCTCTCATACGAAATCCTTCGGATTTCTTGAACAACGTTTCTTCGAGGTGCGTGAGATATCGATGGGTTATACGGGGTCTCGTACGATTCCATTCATCCCACCGGGACTAGTACTTGCTAAGCTTGGCAGGGACTGTACCTGGTGGGAAATCATACCTGAAATACAACCCCTGCCGCCCACCAGGCCTCGAAGTGTTCTTGTTCTTCCTGAGTCAGCCGTCGTGTGAAGGGACTAGGCGCTTCCACTAGTAATGCTTGAGCAAGAAGTATGAGATTGTAGACCAGTTTCTCGTCATTGTGCTCAGCCAGTGTCTGGGGAAGCTCTAGATCCCCACCACTGGCCCATGCTTGCCAGGGAATACTGTCCCGCTCCTTCCTAGGTGCACCCCAGACGAGATCTGGGTGATCGGGCTCGTCAGTGCTTTCATCAGGGGATTCGTGCGCATCAGCCTCGTCGTCGAGGGAAATTGGCTTCGAAAGACGCATAGGAGGAAGAGCAGGCTGGTAGTCAGAAGTTCCTGTGGCCTTCGCAAAGCTCATGTATGCGCGGCGTCGCGTCTCTAACTCTTCCTTACGTTGCTGCTCGCGTTTTTCCTGTTCAGTCATAGCCCGTCTTTCCTCATCTCGTCGTCGCTTTTGGCCAAGTAGCCTCACTGTTTCATCTGCCTCAGCTGCGGTGATCTGCTGTCTCAAGGCGATCGAGTCGGGCGAGGTTTCAGGCCGCAGATGAGCTTCAAGAATACGACGCCGTTCTCTCTTCGTGAACAAATTGGCCCATACATGCGGTATGCGTGGGAGTGTATCTTCCGCCGAAGCGGGTGACAAAGTTGCAGCTTCATCGGGAGAAGGCTCTAGATGCTCTTGGGTTGATTCGTCGGGCGTGCGCATTTCCTGGTTAGGGGGATACTTGATGGAATCCCACGGGACCGGTGGCATAGTGAACAGGACAAGTCTTGGATGATGGTATGAATGGATCTAGAAGTCACTTGGCATGCAGAAGTGATGTAGGATGTAGAAGAAAACTACAATGGAGAGAGGGAGGATGGATGGATGGATGGACTAGGAAGGTGGTAGGTATGAGAAGAGAGAGAGAGGCGTATAGGTGACGCGACTGATATTGGTCACGTGAAAGAGGACCAAGATTGATTTTGAGCTAGCACAGCTTTGCGGATTCAAAGCCCCCTGTCATGCTCCACTCACCCCTTCTTCTCCTCTTTGCCATCAACGACCACCCATACCTGCACTACCCGTATCGTATAACAGCCTTCAAGAGATTTCGCATAGTGCGTACCATTTGCACTTGCATGGTTTGCACCAGTGCTAACCAAGTGCATTGTTGATTCTGTAGTGTCTCATCTTATCATGATGGACAGTGTCGACGCGCTTGCTGGCGCTTATGCAGCGCCGCCAGTCAGCGAGCCGATCCCAGGTATGCTGCAGTAAAACAGGTTTCGAAGCAGCCGTCTGAACACATTAACAGAATTGAGCTTGAATCAGCACCTTGCTGATGCAGGTGCTAGGCGTCCCTGTTCCACCTACGAATCCCCCACAAACATCAACAGTGGCCTTCGGGCTGGACAGGATGCTGTTATCTTGTCCGAGCCTGAGACTGCTCCGACTGGCACGCATCCCGCCGCCTACGAATCCCCCACAAACATCAACAGTGGCCTTCGGGCTGGACAGGATGCTGTTATCTTGTCCGAGCCTGAGACTGCTCCGACTGGCACGCATCCCGCCGCCTACGAATCCCCCACAAACATCAACAGTGGCCTTCGGGCTGGACAGGATGCTGTTATCTTGTCCGAGCCTGAGACTGCTCCGACTGGCACGCATCCCGCCGCCTACGAATCCCCCACAAACATCAACAGTGGCCTTCGGGCTGGACAGGATGCTGTTATCTTGTCCGAGCCTGAGACTGCTCCGACTGGCACGCATCCCGCCGCCTACGAATCCCCCACAAACATCAACAGTGGCCTTCGGGCTGGACAGGATGCTGTTATCTTGTCCGAGCCTGAGACTGCTCACACTGGCACGCATCCCGCCGCCTACGAATCCCCCACAAACATCAACAGTGGCCTTCGGGCTGGACAGGATGCCGTCATCTTGTCCGAGCCTGAGACTGCTCACACTGGCACGCATCCCGCCGCCTACGAATCCCCCACAAAGCCGTACGCCCGCTCCCTCGCGGCCTCGGAGAGGGCAAATGCGCTTGACTTCGTCTATGACGAAGGGACCAGTGCGGCACCTCCCTACAGCCGGGATGGGATTGACGCTCGGCATGTGGTGGACTCGGGTCTCCTGGAGACCATCAGGCGTGCTGATGCGTATGCTGCACAGCTGCGCGCGATGGTTCCCACGTCTGCAGTGGAAGCAGCTGTTATCGAGGAGCGCCTCCGTGTACTGGCCATCTGGCGCCATGCGGTCATGAACAATGAAGAAACAGACATTCTTCAATTCTTCAATTCCCCCTCGGACACTCCGCCTCCCTATCCCTACCAGGCAAATTGGGACTGGGTGCAGCTGCTCCTCTCGAGCATTCAAGTGAACCAGGTTCACGTCTTCCCAGCCGCCCCGCAGGGGACGAAGTCCGTTTCGGTTGGCTACGGCCCTCAGGTCTACACTGATGGGACCGCGGCACGCAAGTATCACGCCAGACGCGATGAAGATAACAGGCGCTATCGGGAAGAACGTGACCGGATGGGACAAGGAGGCATTTTTGCCCAGTGGTCGAATTGGTGGGGCAGCATGAAGACTGCATATACTCCTGCTCACACTGCTATGCGGGTTTCGTGTAAGTAGCCCGGATCGCTGTCGTTGCTTGTACTGTAAGTAGAGTACTCTCTACATTCCTCACTCCTTGTGTGTACGTCTTCCCAAAGTAGGCTATCAGTTTCCTGTGCGTCATGTACTTCTACCGCCTGTAGGGCGTCCCGTCCTTCAAGCTACCTATCATGCGTCCCCATTCATGCGTATGCGCCTGGACTATGCAGCATTCCAGTCACTCCCGCTCGCCAATCCAACTGAAGGCTGAAACGTTGCGCCTGTTCGGGTGCACATAACATTCTTGAGACCTTGAACGTGAGCCTTTTCAGTAAAAGAGCGGTCCATGCTGTGATTCCCAACACGGTCGGTCGGTACACGCTGTCGCGAAGCAAACGGTAGATCGCGTCTCTCCACACTCGCAGGCCGAGGACACCTGGAGACACACAAGCAACGCCATATAGTCCAAGCACCGAACGCTCCCGGTGTCGACCGATACGGGCGCCGACCGATACGGTCGCCGACTGATCCGTGGGCCAGCCGATCCGGGCGCCGGTATATTTGAGACCCGGCGCAATCGAGACTGACTGGTTTAGACAACCACAAAGGTTCAGGTCCGGTGTGTAGGAGCGCCACCAAGAATCACAGCCCACCAGTTGAATCACCAAGCAATTTGGCACCCCACCCGTATCCCATCCAGTCTACTCGAAGGACAGCCAACGAATAAGCCGGCAGTCTGGATAACCTATGCGATGGTTGACCACAGCAATGAAGCTACACGGCTACGGGATATCATGTCACGTGTGGAATATGAAGGAAGGTGCGAAAGTGGCGTTCGACACGCGTCCCGTTGTTGTGATCTGCTACGCTGTCACCTTTTCACTACGATACTCAATCATCAGCTTAAAACCTTCTCAACTCCCAGCTGTATAGCTCGAATATCACAACCCGACAACCGAGGCCGGTGACCTGTGATTCAAGGAGAAAGACACGTCCACGGTGGGTTTTTGATGACTGAGTAATTCGCCCTTTCTAACATATTATCAGCCCATTCCGCTTCGAAGGACTCCTGTGCTCATCTGCTCATGGAGGATCCGCCAGCGACGACGTGCTCGCCAGCACCCAAGCAGCCTTAAGCCTGGATGGAATTGCGTCCTGAGCAGTCGAAGGCTGGCTATGGCGTTTGTGGATGATTCGCAGGTGCCTCAGTGCGTAACTCTCTTGGCAGTCTCAAGCTGCGAAGGATAACAGAAAGGATAGCAGTACTCTGTTGAGCCCCGAGGACCATTGTTGAAGTTTGTGGGGGATTTGTAGGCGACGGGATGCGTGCCAGTCGGAGCAGTCTCAGGCTCGGACAAGATAACAGCATCCTGTCCAGCCCGAATGCCGTTGTTGATGTTTGTGGCGGATTCGTCCGTGCGGGTAAGCGTTCGCTAGCATCCATTGCGCACTGCAAGCTGACGAGCATCAAGCAGGTCATAGTCACTTTGTCGCCGCTCATCCCGAACTGTTGTGCTCTGTCCTAGGTGCACCCCAGACCACATTTGTCCTTGAAATCCAAATGTGTCCTAGCGTGGTTCTGAAAGAGCGAGTGAGATTCGGTCAGGGACAGAGACACAGGTGCCTGGTTAAGCAACCCACAGAGTGAGTACGGCTCATGGTCGTTTCCCCAGAGATGACCGTTGACACTCGTACAGTAGACTAGCGCGAGTCGACAGAGTTACCAACCAGTGTTCAAGCGCATGCAGGCGACACAGGCCTGCGCATTGGCTTGCATACATGCTATCTACCGCTTTTATGTTTGTGGGGCATTCGTAGGTGACGCGAAAGGACGATTAGCGCCCTACGAACCCCAGCCGTCGACTTCAAAGTCGACGGGGCGGTAATCTATCGAGGGGCAAGCAGCAGGAGGAAGGGGCGATGTGCGGGTGGAGAAGGAGAATTGGTTTGTGTTGAGGCCGGATGGACTCCCTGGCGAGAGTATGTCTTGGGGACAAGCACGGAGTAGTGGCTCACCTTCTGAGCTGGAAGAGGGTGTGTATGGACGGCCAAGGATGGACTTGTGTTTGTGGGGGATTCGTAGGCGACGGGATGCGTGCCAGTGTGAGCAATCTCAGGCTTGGACAAGATAACAGCATCCTGTCCGGCCCGAAGGCTGTCCTTGATGTTTGTGGGGGATTCGTAGGCGGCGTAGTGAGGCTCGGTTGGCTAGTGGATGCTGCAAGAGGCTACCGTATAGGTAACGGTCGTGGGTTGCAGCCAGGCTGGGCGCGGCGGAGCATAGTCCCTGGGGTAATCTGCCAATCGACTGAAGCTCCATCTCCAGAGAGTGCAAGACCTGCATATATCGGCAACCGGACAACAGATGCCTTAGTGAGTTATCCTTGTAACGCTTCCTGCAGACTCTAACTGAACTGCAGTCCACGGCTGGCGTTCAAGGCTACTTGAGACTACACACAAGCCCGGACAGACTCCTGCGCAACGGGATGCGACAACCTTTGCCGATGTTAAGCTTCAGCGGACAACAGGCGATCTCTCGTGATCTTGGCTCGGTTCGGCGATCCGCGTGTAACCGACTCCCTCTGCATCCCACTCTCCTTCTATATCCCACTCTCCCTCTGCATCTCACTCTCCTTCTATTTCCCACTCTCCCTCTGCATCCCACTCTCCCTCTATTTCCCACTCTCCCCCTGCATCCCACTCTGCCTCTATATCCCGCTCTCCTTCTGTATCCCACTCTCCCTCTATATCTCACTCTCCTTCTGTATCCCACTCTCCTTCTGTAAGACTTCCGCTTCCTTCTACATCCGACACTCCTTCTACATGCTAGGCTCCTTCGGTATCCGACACCTCTTGAGCCATCCATTGACAACGCGCTTCATTATTCGCTGGTATCCTCGTTGGCGCACGTCCGCTCTTAGTCTCTTGACCGTTCCAATATACTCTACGCATTCCTCACTTATCACCCCGCGTCTGTATTCCAACGTGCCTTCTCTGCTTCATCTGCCAAGGGCTTGGCTTGTTTATTTTTCACAATCTACATTCCTGGTTTCTGCGCACGTCAACCCTCTACATGCCATTCTTGCTACATCCCGTTTTGCTTTTATATCCCTCGTTCCTTCTACATCCCTCATTCCTTCTACATCCCTCATTCCTTCTACATTCCTCATTCCTTCTACATCACCCCATCGTTGTACATCCCTCACTTCCCTTTTCACATATTGCCGCTTGCTAGCCCTTTCTCAAGGCTCGGCTGCCTGCGGGACTTGATATTTAATGACGGACAGGCTTGTCATATCCCAGTCAGTACATCCATTGTTACTGGAGGGTACTCCGCTAACATAAGGGTTATAGCCAAGTCTGGATGGACCCTTTCGATACTCGCGCTCCTGCAAATCCCCCACAAACATCAACAGTTCCAGAAGCCTTTCACACTGCATTCCTGTGCGTATACGTCCACGTCGCCTACGAATCCCCTACAAACATCAATACTGACTTTTATCAAGCCTCGCAGGCTACATCTGCCATCTAGGACCCATTCGCCTACGGGGCCGTCTCACAGCTCAGCAACGGCAGGAGTGTCCCTCACCACACCTGTCCCGTCTACGAATCCTCCACAAACATCATACATCACTTCGCTCTTCCTGCTCTCAGGCTTGCCCATGGCCGGATCACTATCTCGACGACGTTGTAGCATTGAAATTGGGCTCTGCAAGCTCGCAACTGCTGAGCCTCTTGGTCATGTCGAAAGCACGTATGCGCCCAGTCTTTCAGCACAAGCATATCGTGATGAAGCCCGCCGTCGGCGCCCCGCCTTACATTGTTCATGGCACCGCTCGAATCAAGTGCACTTTTTACGTCCTAACACCTTCCAACCAAATGACGAACAACAGGAGGGCAGTGGTATCTCCAGCTGCGCAATCGTAAGTCCAAGTTATGTTACTCGCCATGCGTCTGGAATGTCCTGAAAGGGTACCAACAGTGAATCCGCCGCACGCGCATACTCCACAATCACAAGGGAATGTTCAAGATGTGCAGTACGACTCACTGCAAGGCACTGTTCAACTGTCGGTCTGGATTAACGCACTGGGACAAAGTACGAAAACCCCACAAACATCAAGATCTCCTCGTCTTCTTCGCTGTGACAGGACGATGGGTAACCCCAGTGCTCAGCCAGGAACGAGACGCCTTGCCTGCCTATCTACCACTCAAACGCTAGACCTGCTGGCTCGTCTCTGCCGTACGTTCGGGGCTTTGAATAGTCCTATGGTCTGCAGAGTCCATCACCTACGAATCACCCACAAACATCAACGCATGCTCGCCTGTGGCCATCACGCCTGATCAACCTGGACATTGCTTGTGCATGCGAGAGCTCTGCAGTGTTCAAGGTCAAGACACGGGCCTCAGCTATCTCTTGCACCTACTCGGAGGACATCGATCGATATGGTTTGGGACTTGCGCCTCGGTACAGAAGAGAAAAGCAAGGCGTTAGACTTACTGTCAGGGCGCCTTGCTTATGGCTTCCTTCGAATGGACAACTTTGTACAACTTTCATCCGCAGACAATGTAAGAAGCAACTCAGGAGGCATCCGAGAGCTGCGAACCCATTCGGCGCAGAGAAGAGCAATATCGGGCGCTCAGCGAATTCGAGGTAACACGCATTCGCCAGGCCATGCATTCGTCCGCGCCTCAATTCAACAGGCCCTCTTCCCTACCGGCCGCCATTAGGATCGAGCCCCGCTCTCGCCGGACCGAGTACGAGCAGCCATTGAGATATGTTGTACCTGGTCTCGGCGGTCGCCTCAGATGACCGGTCCTCAAATCTGTCGGTGCCCTAATCGGTTGGCCTCCCCTAGCCACCGCCTCCCTAATCTGTCGGCGTCCTAATCTGTCGGCTCCCTAATCTGTCGGCTGCCTAATGTGTTGACTTCTGCTCCTATGGGCCTTTAAGCAATAGTTAGAGGGTAAATGCGTATTACAGAGCTACAAAACCCTAATCAACATGTGGCCCGTGCAATATTTGATGGAGTCCCTAGAATTTGATGAGCCACGCCTTTATTTTTGTTGTTGTCTCGCGTCTTTGTGTTGTTGTCTCGCGTCTTTGTCCTTTATTGGCATTTGTCTATGGCACTATCCGATGGACACTTCCTTTGAACCTCCGCCGCCTTCAGTATGGACAGCCAAGGCCGAATGCCCAGGGGACGTTCGCAAGGTCCTGGATTTCTGGAACTGGGAGGGATTTAATTCGAACGTATGCCTGACGTGTCGTTTGGCTTGCATGCCATATGTCTCCTACAATCGCCGAGCGCAGCAGCCTAAGAACTGGGGAAGGGTGTGTGTGCGGGTGCGTCGCGAATGTTCCCCTCATACACAAGTACTTATCCAATGTGTTAGTGCCATGATCCCGGACACTTTGATGCATCGTTCGCATTCGTGACGCCACATGTCGAACCAGATTTCATGGGCGCTCTGGAGATGGAGCTTCAGGCATGGTCGATTGCCTCTGGGAATACGATCCGCCCGAGCCCAGCCTCCAGTCCGACGAAGCCAGCGACAACCCAAAAGTCCCAGTCGAGCAAACCATCTCTTCTTCCGCGAAAGGTCAAATTGGCGTGTCCAGGCTGCCATAAGCATGGCAATGCGCAGTGTCTACACACACTGTGTAGGACATGCTGTCGAATTCGGCAATCCAAAGCTTCATACAATTGCCCTGCCCATCGACCGACAACGAGCGACTTCGACGTCCGGATCAAACCTGAACCAAAGCAACCAATCGAGATCATCGAGCTCGAGAGCGACTGTGATGTCCCGGCTCCTTCCGATTCGCAGCGTGGGCCTGGCTTGTTCAAAATCGAGTCGCAGCCACCTCGCGCTTTCCAAGGACCATCTGCAGGAAGGAACCCCCGACCACTCGGGCGACCAACTCCTGAAGTTTACAGACAAGCCCGGAAAGACGCCTGCGCTGAGAACGAGCGACTAAAGCTACAGACAGAAGAAGCTCGTGCCAGAGAGGAAGAAGTTGCTCATCAATTCACGTTGGTGGTACTGACTGAGGTATGTATGATATAGTCCGCGAGTGAGCCCCGCTCACCGTACTCCAGGATGAAGCATGTTCCATTCCCGGCATTCTCGCCAAGAAGAGCGCCAGCGGCTTAATGACAAGAATCAGCGAATGGGGAGACCATGTATCGAAGTGGCTGAAGAGCAAGATTGGCCAAGAATACTGCGCTCTTGAGTTGTTTAATGCGGAAAGCGGGCGTTGGGAGCTATACGGAAATGATGTGCTGCGGGCTATTCAAAAGGGCGAGAGATTGTTATGCCGTCTCCCTGGTGTCAAGGCGGACCTTCCGCATGTTCAGGAAGAAACATCGCAAGTGATGTATCCCTCCTCAATCCGAGATTCGCCGCGTCGCTCCACCCATCAGGCTTCGCCGCGAAAGACACCCGGGCGGAACAAGCTTTCCCTGCGTATCCACACCAGTCCGACATTGCTCCTGAGGACAGCTCCATGTCGCGGCGAAGGTGCCAAGGGTGCAAGCTTGTCGGATGAGACTCGCGTACCGAAGGAGAGTGGGATACATCAGGAGAGTGGGATAGGGAAAGTGAGAGGGATACAGCGAGAGAGTGCGGTCCGAAGGGATCAGGGCCAAGGCGATGTGGATGATGCGCAGAAACGCAAGCGCCTGTCATCAAGCGGCTCTTCACCAAGCCTACCCACTATCGACGAGGTCTTTGCGGATGCGGTCATCCTTTCCTCTTCATCTGAGTGTTCGATCGTCTGGCATCCAAAAGAGAAGATTGAGAAGAAGGAGATTGAGAAGGAGAAGAAAGAGAGGAAAACAAAATGGCCTGGCGAACTGTCGTTCGGCGAAGTCGTCGCCTCGATGAACAAGGTTCTTCAGCTGATGAACGAAGAAGGGATGGATCTCGAATCAGCACTGTTGTCGGTCATGAAAATCCGCGTTCCTCGCTCCACTTGGTATGATCAAAGGAAGCATTATCTATTCGCTCCAGAGGCACTCAAAGCGACATACAAGGCCACTCCTTCTCGATCTTGGGCGGCTTTTCGCGATGACTTGAAGGAGACCGAGGCACAGGATGGAACAGGCACGTCCACATCAGCAAAGAAGGCCGTCAAATCATGCGCAAAGGTGTCTGGGCTGTTGAAGGATGATGTGAAGACGAAGGAGAGTCGGAAGCGGAAGAAGCAAAGGCTCTAAGTGTGCCGATGCATTGAGGATGATGTCTTGCCGTATCGTTGTTTTTCCTGCCTTGGGCAGATCCACGCTCGTTGATTTGTCTGCTTGAATTGTCCATCGCCATCTCCATTGAAGATGTGTTCCCTTCCCAATCCTTTGTTCCTTGTGCATGTACTCCTTCATCTTCATGTGCGCATCACGCTTAAGCTAACTATCCGTACTTATCTTATGCTAATCATCTCGCTTTCACTGTATACGATCCCACCGCGCGATTGGGCTCGTGCTTCACACCAAGCAACTTCTCAGTCCCCCCTCCGCCAATGGCATCCATGTAAAATGGACGCTGATGTTTGTGGGGTATTCGTCGGCTACATCGGAGCTCTTCCAGATCCCATGATACTACTCATTGTCATAAGGATGCGGCAGGTGGTGACAGGAAGCTTAGTGGTCCAAGGATCGTTTCAGGTGAGCGGTTCCATTTATAACTCAGCACCAACCCAACGCATCGTCCTGTCAGGTGAAGCAGACGAGCAGATGTTGATGTTTGTGGGGTATTCGTACTTCGACTCATTGCCCTTAATTCAGACCGGTGGTTGAACAGTGCCATGCAGTGAGTCTTACTGGACACCTTGATCACTGCCTTGTGATTGTTATGGATTCGCAAGTGACTATTCCATACAGGGCTTCCTCAAAGACGGTACTAAGAACAAATGATGATAACAGAGCTATTCCAGAACAGACGAAGGAATGATATGAGGAGATTGACCGCGCCGGCGCAGGTCTTCCACAACGCAACGATTATGTACTTTGATAGCCTCGTCAAAGAAGAACTCGAACTGTACTGGCCCCATTTCCCGTACAATCGCGTAGAAATTTCTCATCCAGGCATTGATTTGCTCGCACTTGGACGAATTGAAAGTCCACACCTTCCTTTCTTCGTCGAAAAGTTCGCGATAGGCGGAGGCGTTGCAATGATACCCGCAGTACCAGTCGTTCTCGGTGTGCTTGCTCTTAAAGTGGAAGACATCCACAACCAATGCGGTATCTTTGAAGAACTCCTGCAGACGCGGCCGCTCGTGGATGTACTTGTGCAGCTGACAATTATTGTCGTAGAATAAGACGTCGGGCAGAGAGGCAGGTGTAGGAAAGACGGTCTGTAGAAAAGCCTGATTCAGAAGTAAGCATGTAAAGGGGGGACGGCAGAGAGCAATGCAGACCGCGACCGACTCCAGAGCTTCAGATCCATAGAATGTGCCCCGAGCCAGGATGACTCCACAAGGCCGCACAACAAGCTGCTCGTTGTGAGTGCGTCTTCTATTGAACCGGGCCTTCATTTTCTTGGACGATATCGCGGAGGGTTCATCGACTGGAAGCGCCTTAATCTGATCCCCATTCATCTCGACTTCGCCTTCTATATCCGACCCTCCTTCTACATCTGCTCCTTCGGCAACAGGGTCACCTCGTAGATATGCATGCGTTCGATCAAGGCGCCTCTTCAAGAGCTGAAACGATTGGGATTCAGACCGATATTTGGCCTCAAACGAGGCGTGCATGATGTCGTCGCATGTCTGGTAACCCGGTCGGATGGGCCTTGTGCACCGATCTACGCAGCACACAGATTCGAGATGGATATGCTGCAGACAATACCGGGCCCGGTTGCTAACGAGCGGGTTGCTGCAATTGTGCTGGGCACAGCATGGCCGATTGATGGCAACCCCATCGGTCACAGCGCAAGAAAGCATGTCTGGGCCAAATATTAGGTCGCCACAAGATGAGAAAAGTGAAATGCACCTACGTTCTTCTCCATTGCGATCGAAGAACTTGCGACACGTATCGCAAGCATGGGCCCAATGTTCTTGCCCGCGCTGTGCGATGTACTCATTCCTCTCCAGCATAGCCTGGGCAAGTCGCTCAGCCTGTGAACTACACCCAGAATGGGGAAGTCGAAGCACAGAGCCCTGCTCATGATGGTGTAGAAGGAGCGAGTACAAGTAAAAGAGGTCAGACAGGTATTCGCTCCGCAGGAGGGGTGCTTGATATGGACCCTTTGCAGGCGAAGTGGTTCTCGCCAAGGTCGTATTGTAGATGGTGGCATTCGTACTGAAAGATGAGCTAACAGAAGGTGAGCGCGATTTGGCCGGAGAGTGGGATACAGAGGGAGACGCGCGTACTGTGAGAAGATCGTGAGGACTCTGAACAAATCGCAGAGCTTAGCTTCAAAGAAGAGGTGTTTTTCGGACTGAACAACAGTAGGAATTCCAGAATAATAGACGCGGTATTGTTTCCCATCGACGCCCGGCTGGCACGCGTAGTTTAGGAATTCCAGAATAATAGACGCGGTATTGTTTCCCATCGACGCCCGGCTGGCACGCGTAGTTTAGATGATACGTTGACAGACAGTTCAAGCATCGGAGGGAGGTAGCGATAACCGAAAACGCTCCTCGATCAAGAGTGTACAATGTGCCTCGAAACCTGCGCGGATCGTGCAAGCGGGCACAGCGACCGCGGGCGACGAGAAAGGGACACAGCAGATATGTACAGACGCGAGTAGGCGGATAGAACTCTTCTCTGCCTATAGAAGGTGTAAGGGATAGAGAAGGAGAGTGGGGATGCAGGTTGCGTACCGAGTTCGAAGCTTTGAGAGTACTCGGCAAAGAGGCGGAAATCGTCTACGAGAGGAGTTGTGACAGCGGTCACATCCTTAGCAGGATCCCAGATCGCCTCACGAAAAACCGTCCAGAGAGCGAAAACTTGTCCGTGGCTAAGACTGAGTGCGACCGATAGGAAAGACGCGACTGAGTTCGGCAGATCAGTCGGCGGGCCGGCCCGCCCAGAGAGAGTAGTATCCTGTTGCCACGAGATTCGCGATTGCAGGCGACGAGCAGCGGTGATGAAATCCAGCGCTTGCTGAACGGAAAGATGACCAATCGAGGGCTGTAGACGCTTCAACGCCTTGTAGAGATCCGTTAGCTGCATATTGTCGGAATACAGCGAGCGCGGGATATAGAAGGTGAGTGAGTTGCAGGGGTCTCAGCAGCGCGGGTGCTGACGCGATGGTTAGGGCACAGTCATTAAGCTGTATGCCTAAGTTAAGGTAAACCCTTATCGTATTTTCGGGCAACCGGTGTGTGGCTGTACTGAGCCATAGCCGGTGTCCGAGAGTCCGGCGCGCCGGACAGAAAGCTCCCGTACAAACCTGCACGGAAGCTGGATGTACTGGAGAAGCTGTGGCGCGGAGGCAACGTTGGGCAAAAAGAGTCGCGACGTATAGCATTGTTAGGTGCAAGGGTTCTCCAGTCGACCGCTTCTTGCAAAGACATTCTGTCTGGTGTTTGGGGAATTCCCTCAACTCTGCTCGCTTGTCTCTACAACTTCAATGGCTGCCACTCCTCCATAGTTCTCGCCAGAACGAAATGGGTCTAGTCGTCCCCCTCTTATTGCTGGGCTTGTTCTGGGTCGCCGTGCACCTGGCTTACAAGCTCACTGTCAAGCGCTTTCTTACCCCTCTTCTACCGCGCACACGACCTCTCACGCGCTCTGCCGGCCCGGGGTCATGCTTCGACCCAGACTACACCAGCTTCCACTTATCCTATGTCAACCTTAAGCTGGAAACGACGTCTTTCAACGAATCGCACGAACGCTTGACTGCCTATTTTGCAACGCATGGCTGGATACCTTTGGGCAGGGCTGTCTATAGCGCCGGGGCTGTCATTGGGGTCATTGGCATGTTCGCCAGCGTCTTCATCATGGCATGGACCGGACTCCTGGTCCTAACGGAAGCCGTGTCGACGCCTTCCCTCGCCGCCTCGATGCCTCGCCTGGCCCACAATGTTGCAAAACGAGCCATAAGCGCCCTTGGGCCCGCTCTGGCGCCCGAATCAAAAGTCAACTTGGCCTTAAGACCTCTCGTAGGCGCCCAGTCTTAGATCACATCACTCTGGCTCACGATTCAATCAGATACCCGGACTTACGATACCTCTATCCCATCTACCACTAATGTTATCCGCCCTGTTCATCTGCCAATCATTTCACGAATTCGGACACGCCATCTGTGCAGCATTGTAAGCCCACCTCCGTCTTCCTCTGCCCCCGCCCTTCGACTAACCCTCTTTGTAGAGAAGACACGCCCCTGCATTCCGTCGGACTCGCACTGCACGTCATCGTCCCCACCGCATTTGTTTCATTATCGTACAAACCCAGCACCAGCACGCGCGCAATCTTGAGGTTGGCAAGTGCTGGTGCATTGCACAATATCATCCTCTGGCTCGCTTTTTACGGGGTTGCGCATAGCGGTCTTGGGAGGCTGGCGACCCCCATCGGCTGGACCGACGTGAGCAACCTGGGGAAGGTCGTACTCGGGTTCAATGAGGTAGGCTCCGATTCACTCTGAGCCCAAGCTCGGTAGCCCCTAACAGCCGTACAAACAGGCCACAACACTGGCTGACTATATTCCTCGTGGGTCTCTCCTGACACAGCTGGACGACACGCCCCTTGGCATAAACCCGCATAATGCGGGGAAGGCAGACCCGTGGGAAACCTTCCTCCTTGCGAAAGCGCCACAAGAACAGCGTAGGGGATGGTGCATCGACTCCTCCGAGTTTGTCCGTGAGTGCCATGCTTCGGGCACGCTCTGATGGTTTGCTTATGGACTATAGGCGCTTCGACCGCATGCTGCTCCGAGCCTTCGACGGCCGAGCTAGCATGCTTTATGCCGATGTCGGCACCGCCGTCCGAGTATCAGGGGCATTGTCTGTCGCCCCTGTCGCTGTTTAACCGCAACAACACCACCCCGCGCCGATGCGACCCGGCCGGCTGCTCATCAGAACAATTATGCATCATCCCCTCTCCCGAGTCTCAGCTGCTGCGTATAACATTCGTGGACATGGAGCGCGGCCGAGAGCGCGTGGTCGTCTGGAAAGGACCCAGGCTCGAAGTATGGCGACAAGGTGAGGCCCAGTCCTCCATTGCCGAGAATCACGATCCTGACCGGGCACCGTGCTTACGTCCCAACCACGCACAGTACGCGTCGGCACGTACCTACCCCGCACGCCCTTAATCCCATTCTGGCTTCCCGATATCGTCAGCCTCTTCATATCGTACGACACCGTCTTATTCATAGACGAGCGATGCAGTACTGATATACTCGCTGGGGGGCAGGTACAACCTCACGGTCACGATCGCACTCTATCTGTTCAATCTCCTGCCGTTGCCTTTGTTGGATGGTGGGCAAGTCTTGTCTTGCGTACTAGACCTGGCGCTCGGCATGCGACCGCAAGCGAGGCCTGACCTCGATGAGGTCGACTTTGGTGGACGAAGAAGACAACAGCAGAAGGAGCGTATTGAGCGGACAGTTCATTGGAGCGTGGGCGTGCTTTGTATATTGGTCGCTGTGGCCGTTTCTGCTGAGGAGCTGATGAGGCCTTGAGGCTTCGCTCTGCGGCTGATTTGCCCTTGGGTTGTAGGAGTATTGCAATACTGATATCAGAACACCCTGCTGAGTGAACCATTGCTTTCTTGTGCCGAGATTTTTCTTCAAGATGCCGACAGTAGCATGGAACCTGTAGTTACCGCCGGTCTCAGCGGGGTGAAGACTGACCGGTCTAGGGATAAGCTTAGCCGGCAGCCCGTGGGGGATGGTGTGGGGCAAAGATGGGCCGCGCGGAGAATGAGGACGAGCACATGATCGGGCCTGCCGATCAGTCGGTGATGACGTACACAATCAGCGGAAGAAGTCACGTTTTCCTCAAGGGTCAAGCTTCGGTTTGCCTCCGAGATGAACCCGTGTTGTTCTGTGTCTCTCCTCCTGCCTTTCTTGGTCGTCATCGTCTGCCCCGCCCATCTGCTTTTCTCCTCGTCTCTTGGAATGGGTCAAGTTTGCTCAACGTCCATATGGCGGGCTTATATGTGCCTGCCTTCTTTACCCCGGACTAGGCTCGGAGTAGCACAATTACCATGAGAACTGCCTCGCTTTTATGGGCGCTGCCGTTCCTTGTGCGACTTCGGCAGGCACGGCCTTGTGACCGTCGCCTACCGTGTGGATTCGAACACTTCGGTTCTTCTGTAATCAAAAATTGCGATTCGGACGGATCTGTTCTTCAGGGCGCGCGTGGATTCCCAATATCTGATGCACAGGCCAGTCACGGTATATATACCGAGGGGACGAACCGCAGTTCCTTCTTGCTGGCTTTCTTCCTCCTCGCCCTCTACTGCTTGCAAGGATGGCCGAAACCGGTGAGAAGCGTCGTGCCGCAGGGCTCACTACTCGTAGCGTAAGTGCGCTCCTATGAGGCTTAGACAATCTCACCAAATGCCCTGTCTACAGTACTCCCCATGGATTGCCAGCAACCCGTACATTGTAGGCTCCTTCGCCTGTATCGGCGGTGGCCTCTTCGGTCTGGATATTTCGTCTATGTCCGGCGTCTTGAACGTAAGCAATGACGATCATGACTTGACCGACATTTCTCATTCCGCCCTAGAACCCATACTGGCTGGATGAATTCCAAAACCCACAGGGTGATATCCAGGGGTAAGTCAATCTGGTCGGGCTCTACGCGAAGGACGTGGATTGAGATTCGCTTCAGAGCAATCGTAGCATCCATGCCAGCTGGTTCCCTCGTCGGAGCTCTGTCAGTCGCCGTCCTTGCCGACATGTTCGGTCGCAAGCGCCTCGTCATCCTTGCCGGCATCATCTGGGTCATCGGTTCTATCCTTCAGTGCGCAGCCGTCAACCGAGGTATGCTCGTAGTCGGGCGTATCATCTCCGGTATTTCAGTCGGTATCAGCTCCACCGTCGTCCCCGTCTACCAGGCCGAAATTACCGCTCCTGGCATGTAAGCTCAGCTTCTTATCCGTGAAACGCGGCCTTCCTGATTTGGTGCAGCCGTGGACGGATCGTCTCACTGCAACAATGGTCCATCACTTGGGGAATTCTGATCCAGTACTTCATCCAGTTTGGGTGCTCGTACATCAACGGCGTCGCTTCATTCCGCATTCCATGGGGTCTGCAGATGATTCCGGCTATCGTACTCTCCGTCGGCATGCTCGCTTTCCCTGAATCTCCGCGTTACCTGCTCGACAACGGTCGGAATGATGAAGCTCTCCAAATCCTTGCCGATTTGCACGGTGGTGGAAATAGGGATGATGAGCTTGTGCAACTCGAGTACAACGAAATCCTGCTCCAGATCGAGACGGAGAGGAAGGAGGGACCGAAGTCTTGGAGGGACATGTTCGCTCCTGGCATCTTCCGCCGTGTCTTCCTCGGTATGAGTCTGCAGATGTGGAGCCAGTTGACCGGCATGAAGTGAGTGTTCTGTCGCCTGTTTTCCTTCCAAAATACTGACTCCTATCCAGCGTTATGATGTACTACGTATGCCGCTTTTCACCTGTCCAGTGGGATTCTTGTTGATGGTCCCTAGATCACCTACGTGTTCGCTGGAGCCGGTCTGACGGGTCGTCGTGCCAACCTGATCGCTGCTTCCGTTCAATACGTCTTGAACACTGCTTTCACTGTGCCCGCGTTCTGGGCTATCGACTGGTGGGGACGCCGTCCACTGCTTCTCACGTAAGTCACGAGAAGCTTGCTAGGAAAACCGTCGTCTGACCCACTTCTCTAGTGGCACAGGCCTCATGTCATTCTTCCTCTTCCTCGTCGGCGGTCTGCAAGGCGGATATGGACAAGTACAATACGTGGCAGATGCCGGCAGCAGTGCGTAGATCGTGGGCTGTTTTCATACACATCGGCTCACTCCACTCTACGCAGATCAATGGGTCATTCAGGGCCATACCAACATTACCTACGGCATCATTGTTTGCTCGTACCTCTTCGTGGTTTCCTTCTCGTTCACCATGGGACCCGTTTCTTGGACGTACCCATCTGAGATCTTCCCCATGAAAGTCCGGGCGAAGGCGGTGTCTTGGTCCACTGCTGCCAACTGGGTGCGTGGTTTCCTTTAAGTTGGCGGTCACCAGATCACTGACAGACAACTTCTTGACAGGCTTTCAACTTCATGCTCGTATGTCTCGTCTTCTCCAACGGATCAGGGAAGGTGTTCCTGATTACTTCCCGCAGGCTTTTGCTGTTCCTCCAGCGTTCAACAATATTTACTGGAAGACTTACATGATCTTCGCGACGTGAGTTAGCAATGTTTAACCGGTATAGACGACTCTCTGACTCCGCTTGCGCCCAGCTTCAACGCAGCCGCATTTATCCATATCTTCTTCATGTTCCCCGAGGTAAAGTATTGACACACAGGCAGATTTAAGGTAATTAACGCCTTTGGCAGACCAAGGGACGCACCATCGAGGAGATGGAAGAGATCTTCGCTTCCGGACACGTCTTCACCGCTTGGAAAGTCGACCCGGCTATTGGGAGGCATAACCTTGAGGAGATCCGTCGGGAGGTCGAGGGGCGACTTGGTCCTGGTGGTGAGAAAGAGGCTCTCGCGCATGAGGAGAACGCTCCGGTTACGGGTGCGACTACGGCCAACGAGTCCGTATAAGGGCGTGATGAGTTGTCTGTTCTTACATTTTTATGACCTGAATGAATTGCGTTATTGTTTGAGCGCGACAGATTAACACTTCGAGGCAGGCTGTATGTCCAACGCAAGAAATGCTTTGTAGAGCCGACGACGCCGGCATGTTGAGCGGTACGGCCTCGTCTACCCTAAGACTGAGATTTCGCCAATTCATCTGTGGGCTGCTCCCGACGTACGAGATGGAGATCGAAGACAGTGACAATGAGGGGTTTTGAACGGATGAACAGTGGGTGGCAATTGGCCGAGTCGTCGTATCATATCAGGTTCATCGTCGGGCTACGACATACAAGAAACGTCACTTGCCACGGCTCCTAAGCCCTACCCAAGATCCCAATAGATACGCGAAGTACACCGCAGCCTCAAACAGTAAACTCCAGCCTGTTCATCGCATAATCCCTGCAGAAGAACCTCTTTGGGTACTCCGGTCCCTGAGCACCCGAGTCCGTCATCCCAGGCTCGTCCGCATCGAGCGGCGCACTCCGTCCTCCTGCCTGCTTTGCATCCCATATCCTTTGGCGCAGCTCGTTCAGCTTCTCCAGGGAGACGACCTTGAAGCAAGGATGACGGGAGGAGATGGGGTCGATCGGGAATTTGGGGTCCTTGGGATGCGAGATGTGCACTTGCTGGCCGTTGCCGCAGTCGAACCTGGCATCACTCGGTCAAATAACCGTTCCTCTATATGCCAACAAGGCTCACCAAGCGAGAGTGTCGACCTGAGCCGCAGGGACTGGGATCTTCCTCATGCCCAGCACGTCTCTGTAAAACTCATCGGCGATCGGCAGTGTTCCTGTCAGCAAAGATTGAAATTGTCAGTACAAGTCAATTTCACAGATGGCAATCCTGACCCGCTGGAACGGTAATGTTTACATGGGCCAAGCCGTTGATAAACTCGGTCGCGGTGTAGTGCGTGCCGTTGGTAGTACCATTGGTCGCGCCGTTAGTAGTCATGGTGCTGATCGTGGCTTTTCCTGCTTGTGCTGGTACGGTGGTCGACGACAACAGAGGGAAGAGCTGAAGGTGGAGAAATAGCCAGCGCCGTCCAAGCGGGGTAATATTACGGCGGCCTCGCAGAATGTGGGGGAATCTCCGGGTGCTCGGCGCGAATGAGGGTTCCGGAATTTGAGCCCTGTTTAGATAACGGTCCTGCAAGTTGTACACCAGATCGGGCCGTCCTAATCGCGACTTTGTCAACTCCACCTCCTATACCCTAAGCACCCTGATGGCTACCCTCTCTGCTGAGCAGCGGGCTAGAATAACAGAGGCGACTCATAAGCTGTTACAGCCTTGTACGGCTTTCTTGCAGCAGCTGGTTAGGATCGATACCACCAACCCCCCGGGCTGGAACTATCCGGAGTGCGCTCAGCTTATCGGCGACACACTCGCTAAGCTGGGATACGACGTCGACTATTACGAAGTTCCCGAAGACCAACTGTCCGCATTAGCCCCGCATGGAAAGGGCCTTCCTAGAGTGAACGTCGTCGGGCGACATGAATTCGCTGGCGGACAGGGGAAGGTGCTCCACTTTAATGGTCACTACGATGTCGTCCCCTGCTCCGAGCCGTCCGCATGGGTATCTCCACCGTTCGAAGCGTCTATACGAAACACCTCGGATGGGAAGGAGGAGATCGTCGGGCGAGGGGTGAGCGATATGAAGGGCGGCATCGCCGCGCAGGTGTACGCGATCGAGGCGCTGAAGCTGGCGGGGTTCCGGTTGAAAGGGACAGTGGAGCATTCAGGAGTGTGCGTAGCTTCTTTCGCTGTCATTCGTGCGTCTAAAGAAGCGCACTATAGGGCAGATGAGGAGACAACGGGGATCAAGAATGCCGGCATGGGCTATCTGGTCGACATCGGCGTCCTCTCCCCGCAGAAACAGGACGCAATCGTCATCACCGAGCCGCTCAATACGACCAATGTCTGCCTCGGTCATAGAGGAGCGATATGGGGCCGCATCACCTTCAAGGGTGTAGAGACGCACGGCAGCACCCCTCAGCGAGGGAAGAACGCCCTGGCCATGGCTGCAAGATACATCGTCGCTGCAGAGCAAGAGATCTGCGAGGAACTGAAGAAGAAAGTCGATACCCGGGTCGTCCCTCCCGAAGCGCAGGCCGCTTCGCTCACGTTCACGGTGTTCAATGCTGGCCATGCGACGAACCTCGTACCTGCTCTCGCAACTATAACATTTGACCGCCGGCTGGTTCCGGGTGAGACGCTGGCATCTGCTAGAGAGGAGATGCAGAGCCTGTTGAGGAAAATGTACAAGGACGACGAGTGGGTGTATGAGGAGACGTATTCTACAGAGCCAGTCTGGGTGGGGGAAGAGGAGGAGATTGTCAAGGCTTGGAAGCGGGCGGTGCATGATGCTTGTGGGGTTGAGCCTGGTATTGTATGCTCGCCAGGCAGCGATGACCAGGTGCGTATCTTCGCCGCATTCGGCTGAGCACGCTAACCAGTGTTGCAGAGATTTGTGGTCCAAGACGCAAAGATGAACTCCTGCATCGTCTACGGCCCAGGCAATATCCGCAACGTACACAATCTCGTAAGTGTCCGCCAGCATGACCCGTGACCGCTGCTGAACATACGTGGGCAGAATGAGTCGCTCCTCCTTGAAGACCTGCGAACGGGTATGGAGGTGATGGCCCTGGGTGCTGCTATGTATTTGGGTTTCGAAGACCTTAAGGGGTGAAGAGTATATCTTGCATCAGTGTAGCGATAGTGCATTGTAGGTTGTACCATGCGAGCTTTAGTGATCCATGTAGAGCGTGCCCGACGAGCACGACGTTTTCCTGCTATCCTGCATCTCTGCTGCTAGCATAGATGCGGAGGAACTAGTGGTAGATGCATACAAATGCATGGATGACATCGCGCTGACCGGTACGGTTATGCGTTCACCACGATATGCAGGAGGTGCAGGGTTAAAATCGTTACTCTCGACACGGCCGACAATTGCAGTACACCATCTCCCGCCTACTGCTTACACCTCATTCACCACCGCATCATGCCGCCTACTCAAGCTCCTCCAACTTGCCCTTATCCCCACCCTCCTCAACCTCAAAGTTCTCCACAAGGTCAGGCACGTCATCATCGTCCTCGTCCGCCGCCTTGTCCTTGTTCCCCGCGGCCTGCTGGGCCTGGATCTGCTGGTAGGACTCGGCGAGCTTGCGCAGGCTCGCGAGCGAGTCTGGGCCGAGCTGGTTAAGGATGCCGGGGACGAGCTCGGTGAGCTCTTTTGTTTGCCCGACGCCGTAGATCGCGAACGTGTTCGCAGGCACGGCGGCGTGGACTGCAGCACGCAAACACAAACAACACTCATCAGCCCCACATATTCACAGAACGGAAGTGGAGGCGCAGGACGCACCTTTTGGAGCAGAGAAATGCAAGACGTTCCCATCGTCCTTGAACATGTTGACCTCCTCCACACCGGCAATAGGCTGCACGTTCAGCTTCTTCAGCGCGCCCTGCAGCTTCTTGTCGTCCTGCGCCGAGTTCTTCGCGGGCTTGCGCACGACCTTACGGCGCACGGTGCCCTTGCCGCCTGGGTGTGGATGTATGCGGTACATTCGTCACGTGCGGTACCCAGATGGATCATTGTCGAGAGAGACCCATCCCACCAATTCCAACCAGAAAGCACGATCCATCCAAGCACATCCAAAAAAAGAGAAGCAGCACAGTACCCGATCAGCTCCCCTCTCTTAACCCCGCAGAAAATAAAGGACGCACCAATCCTGTTACTCGCCGCCGCAGCCTGCAGCTTAGCCAACTTCGAAGGGTCCATCTGCAATTTCTCTTCTCAATCTCTTCTCAATCTCACACAATCTATCTCTTCACGTCTCAACAACCTCCACAAATTCTCCAACAAAAGCGAAGAGGGAAGAAGACGGCGAAGCGGGTCGGAGGGAAGGGCGACGACGAGGATGGCGAGAACGGCCTTGACGCTGTTTACTCGTACTTCGACTTTTTTGCCCGTTCTGGCTCGCGCGACGCCTGAGCCGCACCCAAGCTGGGCAATGCACCGGAGTCAACCCACACGGACCCATTTGCCGCACCGCCACTAACATCATCCTTCATCGGTGGTCCGTGCATCCTAAAGTGCCGGAGCTGCGGGACATCTTCGCTTCCCACCCTACTTTCGCAAGGCAAGACGAAGGAAGGAAGGAAGGGAGGAAGGGAGGAAGAGGTCCCGCGGAGCGGCGTTTACCTTATTCGGTTCGGCTAGAGGGGCGGATGCGGGCGGAGGATCGGCTCGCCTAGGATGGGTCAGCTGGTGGTTGTAGGTATAGGTATAGGTTTAGGGCCGGGTTGGGTGGACTTCGCCGTTCCGCCCTCATCTGGGCGCCCTCCTGCCTGACAGGAAGGAGAGGTCTCGGGATGCTTCGGAGACCTGGGGTGCTAGAGTGTTCCTAGGCTGCTTGGTTGCTCGAAATACCCCACGTTCTGCGGGCTAGCGCCCCCGGGGGTATGATGAGCTGGGAGAGCGGGGCGGGGCACGGGACAGAAACTTGTAGTAACAGATATCATTGGATTCAAACGACAAGCCTAACAAGCCGCGAGATATATGGGAATGAATGCTAGTACTGTGCGACGTGTGCGCGCTCTTCTCCACAGCGTGGAGGGGTAAGAGGACAAGAAGAGCGGCAGGACGACGCGGGTAAGGAGGACCGTGGTCCTTGTGCTGATAGGGTGGGATGCTACTGCGGATACAGAGAGTTCAGGATGCGATGACGATGACTGACGGTGACGATCGAGGTGAGACGGAGGACGGTGAGAGTGAGAATGGGGAGAATGATGATGCCACTCGAGAGGATCGGATACTTGGAAGTCGTATAGTGTAGGACGGGAAGCCGCTGCTGTTATACCGCTAGTAGTGGATCCAGGCGAGGTCGACATGGTCGCGTGCAAGGCCCTTCATCTTCCACATATTGAGCGCGGACAGGCTTACAACCGCTTCAGAAGCCGCCGAGGCAGCCCCCATCGTCGTCCGCGCTCCACTCACACCACTGCGCCTGCTGGACCTTGCACGCGACCTGTCTCCTGAGCATCTCCTTCCTCGCGCGCTCCTCTTCTGCGACTTGGTCGCGCCTGCCCGGGCTGCTAGACCGGCGCTGTTTTGACGGCGCGTGGGGGAGGAACTGCATTTCGTGGAAGCTGGGGCTTCCGTGGCGAGGGCTCGTGCTCGAAGTGTAGGCAGGGACGGGCTCGTGTTCCTGGGCGACAGAGTACGCCTCATCGCTCTCTTCGCTGCTCGAACCAGAGAAGGTGAGCGCGGGCGCGCCGGGGATAGGAGTGGGCGCAGGGCGAGACGTGCGGCGAGCGCCATCGATTGCATAGGGGTCGTATGTCTTGCCTGGGCAGCCGCGGGCAGGCAGCGCGCAGGAGCGCTCAACCTCGCTAGGCGGCGCGATGGGCGTACGGTCGTACTCGTGCCTCCCGTGGGCAGGGTGTATGCGGTGCATCTGCTCCGTCGCCGTCGGGAAGTGGACGGCGCGGTGGTGCGGGTGATGCTGATGTTGCTGCAGGCCTGGCGTCGGGCACGGAGAAGAGGCGAGGGAAGATGCGGGAGAGGGAGAAGCTGACTTCAGGCAGGGGCGAAGGTGCATTGGCGGGTGGTGGTGCCTATGATGCGGGGAGAGCATTGGCTGGGACATGGCTTCTGCTTCTTTCGTAGGGTGTTCGTTGTAGGTTCTTCAGATGGCGTACAGTAGGAGAGTCCAAGTAGAGAGAAGTTCCAGGAGCTGTCCCGGAGTAGGTATGATCCACGGGGTTGAGGGAAAGGGGGAGGTAGTTGCGGATGAGTGGTGAAGGTTAAGCAGAAGCTTGAGAAGTGCCTATATGGCGAGCCGAAGCAGAGAGGGGGGGACGTCTGTCGACGTGACGCCGAAGTTATTGACTACTACAGCTGATGTGCATCGTGAAGCAGTCTGTTGGGGGGTTGGAGACGGCAGATGGGAGATTGGAGAGGACCGGGGATAGCTGCGAGCTGGGGAGTAGCTGCAACTAGAGGGAAGGGGATCCTATGCGGCGGCGACGGTGTGGTACGGTATGTGACGAGTCGAGGGAGAGAGGCTGTCGATGGGGTGCTCTCCCTCTGAGTTCCAAGTGGGTACGAATTAATATACCCAACTGAAGGAAGGGGGAGCGGCCACAAGGGGGAGAAGCGAGAGAAGGAGAGAGGAGAGGGGATGGTGAAGAGTGCCGGAAGGATGAAGAAGGAAGTGAGGTCGGTGGGATGGATGAGGGAGGATGAGTGAGGGCGTGCGAATATAGGGAAGGGAGGAAGGGCTCATCACCACAGCACAGGACCACCAACCCAAGCGAGAAGGGCGCGCGCCCACCGCAGACCCGTCGGATCGGGACAGCGTAAGACCACAATCAGCCGCAGCTATGAGGTTACAAATGGGACAAAAACCCACAGCGAGCCAGCCACACCCTCGGTTCACCCTGCATTCACAGCTTTTAGGGTCAGATCACCCTGCGTTCACCCTGCGTTCACCCTTCACCGCGTGCTCACCGCGCATTCACCTGCCATTCATCCTCTATTCACTTCTGCCTTTCACCCTCCGTTCACCCTCAGGGAGTGAACGGCTTTTCTACCTTGCTGAGCTCGCTCGTGCAGCCCGGCAAGGTCGCCAATCCCATCCCAACAAACTTGGCTTACCGAACGACAATAGCACCTGCGCCCCCACACAACAGGGGTCCTCGCCGAGAAGACCCGCTCTACGCGGCTGACCATAAGCATGTGACAGGTATGCCGGCCCGTCGCCCCGAACACCCTGCGTTTCCCTTGCACGACTGGAATCCAGGGAATCCCGGGAGTCCCTAATTTCCCTGGATTCCCGGGGCACTTCGGTGTAGTAACATTGTTAGTAGATTACATTAATTCTACCTTTTTCTTTTGGTTGTTCACTGCGAGTGAACAAGAACCGATAATTTGGCTGCTGAGGGTCACGTGACTTGGGGGTACAGCCGCAGACCAGCCGCGCCTTATTTGCTTCCGACCCATTGCTCCCGATCGCCCACAGCCCGGACATTGTCACCCATCTGCGAACGCCTTCATATTCATCCTCTCTCTCCTACATCCATTCGCCATCCGCCTCGACGATGTCCCGGCTTCTGCAAAACATCTCGGCCACGGCGAAGAAAGCTGGCAAGCCGTTCAACTGCGAAAGAGTCGACGAGGAACTGGCTCTGCGTCAATCTCGCCGCCACCGTACGACTGAACCGGCGCTCACCCCCCTCGAAGAAGGCCTTTTGCGCTCTCGCGACTCCGCTGACGACGGGATTCGTTCGGAGCACTCGGAATCCGACATGAGCGAGTACGGGAGCCGTGGAAGCGATGCCAACGAGCAAGAGCGGATGCTGGATGCCGAGGAGCGTGGTATGCCTGCCCAGGTGTGCATTGTCCGCCCTTTCCTTTGCGATGTCGACTGACATACCTCGTAGAACTCGGAGAACATCGCCAACAACCCCCCCATTCGCACTGAAGGCATGGATCGCGGGCGTCCCGGGCGTCCCGGGCGTAACAGGCGCGACAGGGCTGAACTGACGCCAGATGAGCGTCGTCAGCTGGATCGCCTTCATCGCAGGGCTCTCGACGCGGCAAGCAGGAAGGCGACGTTCGATTGCCTCGACATTTGCATTGCGATTGGCAAGTGCGTGGGTGATTGCTGCTCGAAGGTCAACAAGGTCGCTCGTGATTGCTTGTTTGTCGTCGCCGCCTGCTTTGCCGCTTGCGGGGATCGCTGCACGGACGAGAACGTGACCCGCCTCTTCGTCGCCACTTTGTGCTCGATCGTTTTCATGGTTGTCTTCATCGCCATGGGCTTCGGTACGCTGCTCTTTTCTTACTGGAGGTGCACCTTTACTGACACCTTTAGGCATTAACGCGCTGGTGAGGTCTCACCAGTCCGTGTCCGGCGCCGGGGCCGCCCCTGTTGTGTCCGCTACACTCGCTGTTGCTAATGCCACCGCTCTTCCCCACTAGTTAGATACCATTACCTCATTATTCCCCTTTTCTCCTGGGATTCCCGAGGTCTCTGCAAGATAGCATTCTCGTAGTGTTAGTCAATCATCCTTGTGGCTCTTGTACCTTCAGCTGTGCATCTCGGACATAGGGACCTAAGCCAAGCATCGTCTTCAGTGCCATCAGGAAGTACCTATCGTGCTGCACAGTGTTCTTATTTCCACACAATACCTTTCTACCCATGCAAGTGTACTTTGGTGTAAGTATGGGATCAATATTAAACGGGTATCGGGCTTCTACGTCATTCCTAAGGACCCTGGAATACCCGGGAACCCTAGCAAGCCTGAAAGCCCCGATAACCCTAACAACCCTGAAACACCCGATAACCCTAACAACCCTAACCCAGTAACCCTAATAACCCTAACTCGCGCATGGATCACGCCAGCCTCTTTGTTTCAGGCAGTGTCAGCAGTATCGGAAGCATTTACATCCTTACTCCACTACCACCACTAACCTCTCCTGACCAGTACGTTTCATTCATAGCCATCCATCCCCTCGCAACGCTGAATCCCCCTCTAATTTTCAGAATACCCCTCAGTCACGGTCGAAATGGTTATTGCAAACAGCCAAATGTCGTCAGCACTCACCCCAACCTGCCCTCTTCCGTTCACAGAAGAAGGTGGAGTTGGTGGCCCAGGATCTCCGGCTTCTGACCCTCAGGTCATGGCTGCCTCCGTGCCAGAAGTCACACAGAACACCCACGCCGCATCTGTTTCCAACTCCTCTTCTACTCCCAAGCTTCCTGGGAAACCCGGGAAGCCCGGTATGTTGGAGCGAGCGGCGCGAGCGGACACCAAACACCCCACTTCTATCTACTCCTCCGAGAAGGAAGACACTACCCGCTCGGAGAAAATGGCGACACTCGATGATGCGCCATGGTTATATTTGGCGCGCATCTCTACCGGTGGAGAAGATACGGGCAACGACAACGAAGACAAAATACGTCTGTATGCTTGGTCTTACACCAACACCGCCCGAGCTATCGATGCCACCCTGAATCTTCTCGAGCTCCCGACGCGTTGCGTCGAACGCCTGTTCGGGTATTCCTCTGGTTTTACGGGCAGGAATGGAGGGGAGACGCGGGTCGTATTGGTCGAGACAGACGAGGATAGGGAAGCGCGCCTGCAGGCCTTCGCCCGAGGCGTGCAGATCGCGGACAATCTCTTCACAATGGTGCAAGCACCGGCCTGGGCGATGAATGCCATCTGGACCGGTCTCGCAAAGCGTATGCACTGCTTTGCGGTGTCCACTTAGTCCTCTCTTGGCACAACGCCCAAGCACCTGCCTATTTTCCCCCCGATTGTTGTCCATTGTACTCTTGAACGCCATCCGTTCCGTAGTCATAGCCCCAATGCAGTCAATACCCATGCAAAGTAACATCAACCCTTCTGTCTGCGTATTTCTGGGTACTTCTTTGCCTGGCGTGTGTGAGGGCGTACGAGAGTCTGGCCGCTCACCGTCCTCCCCAATGTAAGTCCAGGGACTGCCATTCTTCATCCTCGCATGTCCAGGAGCTGCCTTACTGCCACCAAATATGGCAACGTTCAACGTAGCTGCTCTTCTGCATCATCCGGAGCTGGCAGCAATCACAATCGGGAATCATTTCGAACGCCTGCAGCTGAGCGTGATAGCGACTCTCCGCATGGACGTAGGAAACCGAGGTCGGCTGGAGGAGACTAGGACGTCGGTCACCGTATTCTGGGAGGCTGCTAGGCAGGTCAGTGCACAGACATCATGAGTTTGAGAATGAGTGACCCATATGACATTTACCAGCTATTTCACCTGTGCCGTGCAGCAGATGTGGTTAGACTGGAGCGCGAGCTTGGTGACATGATGTCCAAGCTTGACGAAGCGCGTGCTCGCTGCCTCGATGACTGCATCGCAAGGCCGGCCCCCCAAGTGGTTACCAGGACGCTTAGGCATCCCGGGAATCCCGGGCGTCCCAAGATCAATATCAACTCGGTGTACTTACACCAAACATTCCGCTTGACCTCAACCTCCGCCATAGCGCGACGACTGCAAGTCAGTCGCCGAACTGTGCGACGAAGACTCCTCGAAGAAGGGCTAGCTCAGGCTGGGCAGCCCCCGATGGACGTGGTTGCCCTCGAGAACGGAGCTATCCAAGTGCACTGGCCTGGACGGCGCCGTGATCCATACCAGCTCACAGACGACGAGCTCGACACGCTGGTCTCTGACTGGCGTCGACGCTTTCCCGAAAACGGACGCAGCCTACTCAATGGACATCTGGTATCGTTGGGTTATCGGGTGCCTTTGCGGCAACTGACTGCGTGTCTTCGTCGCATCGATCCTGAGCCGCTCTCCTTCGATCGACGACAAATCCCCCGGCGTCCGTACTCGGTTGCAGGACCTAATTCTCTATGGCACCATGACGGCCAACACGGTCTGGTTCAGTGGGGCCTGTACATACACGCCTTTGTCGACGGGTTTTCTCGGTGTATTACGGCGATCCAGGTGAATCCCACCAACCGTTCCGATGTGGTGTTGTCGGTCTTTTTACAGGCAGTCTCACGATTCGGCACCCCTTCAAGGGTACGAGGGGATCATGGCGGCGAGAATGTCAAGGTGGCAGAGTGGATGCTCGAACATCGAGGCCGAAACCGAGGCTCGTACATATGGGGCCGATCCGTTCACAACACCCGCATTGAGAGGATGTGGGTAGATGTGACCAATTCGTTTGGAAGGAAGTGGTCCGAGTTTTTCCGGACACTGGAAGCCTCACACGGATTGAACGCATCCAACCAAGATCACATATGGTTGCTACACTGGCTCTTTCTCCGAGATATCATGAACGATGCAGTCACCTTCCAAAACCAGTGGAACCATCACACCATGAGCCTCGCTGATGGCAATCAACGTCCTGCCGACCTCTTTCTGGACGGCTGTGTATCTTTGGGAGCTCGAGGGATCAACATGCTTGCACCCGATGATCCACAATATCACCTAGACCCACGCTTGTATGGATCCGAGTGGGGAGAAGAGCCAGAGCGGTCGCACGGGCAGGAGGTGGAGGACGCAGTGCTCGTCGAGTCCGTACCTCCGCCAGCCCGTGGATTCACCAATCGATCACCAGATATGGACGCTATCCCTGCCGAACTGTCAGCAATCGACTCGCCCGACCTTTCATGTCCCCTGATGGCTTCCCAGGTGAATGAACTAGTCCATTGTTTGTCTGGCCTGCTTGTATCCTCCGATTTGCTTACAATGACAGAGCGATGGAGGCGCGCTCTGCAAGTATGTGCCTCCTTTGCTCGGACATGACCTTTCCTATGTTACACATAGAGACAATTACATAGCCTCGTTCTCCCTGTACTACGTATTTCTAATTATATATATCGCCCTGGAAATGCACGCCTCCCGGGAAGCCCGGGAAGCCCGGGATTCCTAGGATAAGCAGAGATTGCAGGGATTTAACCGAACCCTGGCACGCGGCTAGTAGCCGTCAGCTCCAACCAACCATCGTTCCTACCAACCTTGATACTCTCATGTCTATCCAACCTCACTACTTGACCCGACATCAGCGACGAATCAGAACCGAAGCCAGAGAGGCGACCACTCCCGACCCGTCTGCTATACTTGGCGCTACCCATGGGCTCTTATCCTCACCCAACTCAACGCTGTCAATGTCCACGCGGCCGATACCACCACTCCAGCCGCCTGCAATTGAACCTATGGAGGATGGGCCGTTTGAGATGGATGTGGGTAGTCAGGAGGGCGGGAGAACTAGGGAGACTACACAGATGGAGTCAGCATATGACTACGCCAATATCAACTCGTACGCACCTGCCGTATCGCTGCCTTCGCTTCGCTTCGATCTGACGCTCATACAGGCTGTTGGGTAACGTGGTCAGAGCTGCAAGGGAGCGCGCTGGCGAACCCGGGTCGCCCGGGAATCCTGGGAATTCTGGGCTGCGCTCCATAAGCAGCACCAGCCCCCCCGACCATGACGAGGAGGTGGACGACGAGATCAACGAGATCAACACATCGACTGCCCAAGTTCCCGTACACGACCCACCGAGGGAATCCTCTACAGCCACAAACCGATATCCCCCTGAACACGCTGCTTCGGGTGATGCTGATACGCGTTCAAATGCTGCAGCGGAACCTGGAGATGGTGCATACTTGGGTCCTTCTGGGGTAGCAGACAGACGAGACGATGAGCACCGGGAAGGTGGTTCAGGCGCTCAGGGAGGGCGACAAGAAGGTACGTGGTCTTCCCACGCTTAGACTCTATCTGAGGCGGTAAGCAGAAGCACGGTTCTCAGTTCTCCTCATTGTGTTTGACGCGAATCAAACTCATGGTGTCGCCCACAGCCGCGCCAAGATGAAATCGAGCCGGTCTCACGATTCGTCCACCCTCTCCCTGCTTCAAAGAATTTTCCGCACATCACCGACCGTACCTTCTCATGGGCTGTCTCGCTTCCTCTCCACCAGATACAGCAATTTCGCACTGGCAACCTCGCGCATCCCGTCAATCACGAGTGGCGCGTTCCATTCGCATCATGTCCTGGGCATCCTGGGCAGCATTCTGTCGGATCAGCCAGATGTGCAAGCTTCTCTGGGTGATCTGGCCCCCCTGGAGCCCATGGATCATGGGGATATCCGGTCGCAACGCTTTATTGCCTCGCTCCCTCCCCATATACCCAGGAGTTGGTATGTGGGGAAGGTGTATGTCCTGTATCTTGTGGCGTTGTCCGCACCACGACAAAGCATCATCGGTATCATGCCTCGCACGCCTCCTCGCACGCCTTCGCCCCGCCCTTCCCTCTCTCCTGACCGTGAAAGAGAAGGTCGCATGTTGCATCTCCCAGCCGCCCCTGCCGGCCCTGGGCGCGATAGCGATCAACAAGCATCCCCACCCCTTTCACCCCGTGCAACCGCTCAACCCCGTAGCAGCACTGTCGAACCTGTCCAAGCGATCCAGCTGCCCCGAGAAGCCCTGCAGGCTCTTCAAGTCCGCAATGAGCTCGGCAACCCATCGAATGCCTCGCAGCCAATGAATGCAGGGGAAAGACGAACTGCAATGAATCAGGCTGATATCCAGCTTCGTCAAGACTACCTGAACATCTGTTTCCCACAAGCCCACGAATTGCTATCGAGAGACATGTACATCGACAATGAGCTTGTCCCCCGCTCATCCGCTATCTGGTTTGTACAACGGCATGAGCTGTTCAACCAGATCGCCACTGCTCTCGGTATGCCTTTCTTGGCGGAACGGGACGTCCATATGGCTCCTAACCCTACCGGCTGGGACGGGAACATCGTCCCCGACGACTTGGTACTCTGGTTTACATCGCACCCACGAGGGAATGATAACTCCCGACGTACCCTGGACAATTACCGCACCAAACTGAGACGCCTTCGAGCCTTCTGGGATTGGCAACGCGAATGGTATCTTCAGCAGCGTCATTGTTGGGACGAGGCCGGCAACGTCACCGAGGAGGGAAGGCAGAAACTGGTACTTGCCGGGGTCGTTGGCTACTGCTTCGCACCTTCGAGTGCTGCGCGGTTCTTGATCTGTGAAGGGACACCGTCTGGTGTTATAGCGTCTGCTGCTCGGATGACCAGACGGCAGACATTGGAGCGAGACATTCGGAGACTACACCCAGAGTGGTGGCGGCGGAGGTTGACTTAACTTGGTTAGTAATCATCTTGCGGTGTAACTTTAGTCACTGGTATGCAGATTGTTGCAAACTGCATCCCCCGGTTTCCCAGGATCCCCGGGCTTCCCAGGATTCCCTGGATCCTCAGCAATCCCACACAAGACACTCACGCCGCATCTGTTTCCAACTCCTCTTCTACTCCTAAGCCGTCCCCCAATTCTATCTACTCCTCCACACAGAACACTCACGCCGCATCCGTTTCCAACTCCTCTTCTACTCCCAGGAAGCCCGGGAATCCCGGGATCCCCGGGATTCTCAGCAATCCAAGGACTCACTGGGCTCCATGATCTATGGTGGACTGTCATATTGCCTGCGTTCGTGCTGTTGCAAGCTTGTTCAGGAGTTATGCTCCTCTGACTCATCGGAGCAACTTCATAAGCGGTCGCTGAAGAACTGGGTGACTCAGTGCGGCGAGTTGAAGTCACGACTGCAAGGCCAGTTAAGTCCGCGTGGCGAGCCCGTCGCATACATAAACCTCGGCACTTCCCCCTATCGCCAGTCATCTCTCTCCTTCTTCCCACCACTTTCTTGCTATCCCACGTCACCTCACTATCAACTACAAGTCTTGCTACTCGACATCAACGTATTACAACCCTTCCAGCTGCAACGTCCGCCCTCTGTCCCTATCGGAACACGCCAAATACAAGCGCATATATCATGGCCCGATCATCCAGTCACCGACACACTCGCACTCCGACCCCCGCGTCTCCGACGTCCACCAACAATAGCGAGGAGGACGATGACCATTCTTCCGGGAGTACGACTGCTTCCAACGAACCCAGCGAGTCAGATGGCTCTGAGCAGTCCGAGGAGGACAACAGTGACGATGAGGAACCGGTCGAGGACGGCTACCTCACTGTCTACAACTTCAGAGGTGAATTCTACTTGACACGTGCGGAAGGCTATCGCAAGGAAGTCTGCAAGCACATTCGGATCGCGAAAGAGATATTCACCAGGGATGGCTACACTGCCTACGGTACGTGTCGTCGTCCCGACCATATTGATACCATCTGACAACGCCGTAGCTTGCTGCTTTATGGACGATCCAGAGTGCAAATGCGGTCACTGGGGTAAACGCATTACGCCCACGCCAGTAGACCCGCATATATCTAACTTCTTCACCCCAGAGAAAGCCGAGAAGGCCGAGGCGCGTCGTCGTCAACACATTGGGCTGAACGTCACGGGAAAGCATCGTTATCCTCGAGGCCTTGGTCCCCAGTACGATGTCGGCCACATCATCGTCGGCGGACCTGTCAAGGTAGCGCGTGAGGACATCGCCAACGGGAAACGAAGTGTCCAGGAGGCCGCTGATCTGTCAGCGAAGCTGGATCGCCAGTTGAGGGCGGCACAGAAGGCGCAAGACAAGAAGAAGAAGCAAACCCAAAAGAACGACAGTAACAAACGTGGTCCAGGTGGTCGCGGACATGGAGGGAGTGGTTCTAGCGGGTCTGCAGGCGGTCAAGGCGAGCACGGGATTGCTGGGATTCCCGGGAATCCCGGGAATCCTAAGAAGCGCGATCCACGTAAGAAGCACGATCCACGTAAGAAGCCCGTGAAGCCTGTCAAACCTGGGAAGCCCGGGAATCCCAATGCCAGCGCGCCATCCAACAAGGAAGAACCTGCGAGGACGAGCTCAGGTACCAACGTACGTGCCCACACGGCTTGAGGCGTCCTTCATGTTGCTGATAGCGCATACAGGGCAATGGAAAGCGAGATCGCCAACACGAAGATAATGGGAATTCATCGGAGGTTAGCGCATATATGCACTTTGTGTTGGAGATCGCTGAACAAAGACCGCAACAGGAGGATCCAGATGCGATGTTCCGCCCCAAGAAGAAGCCTGCCCGTGTCCATCCAGCTGACATTTTGAAAGAAGCTCTCGGTCGTCTTGGGCGGCCCGGTCTGCAGTACCAGATCAAGCTGGACTTCGCCGAGTCCCTTTTCAAGGACAGCCACATCTTCCCGGAGAACTTGAGGGAGGAAGGAGAAGGGATAGTGCGCTTGGCGCAGGATATGGAGATTGCGGCGAGGAAGATGCAGGAGACCGCGAAGATTCTGACTGGGAGGGGCAAGGGGAAGGTGAGTATTGGTTTTGCTTCGTTGTCACCGACTTAACACTGCTGGTAGGAAACTGACGAGCCCGAGGACCCGAACGGCGATCCCGACAGGGATATCTACGAGGTTCTCAAGGACGCATTGGCCATCCTCAGAAGACACGACGTAACTGTAGACGCCAAGCTCAGCTTCGCTCTTAAACTCTTTGGCGACGACAAGATATTCAATGCCACTCTACGGAGCATTGCAACGAGCATGCTCGATAATGCCGGTAGCACTCACAGAGTTCTGCAAGACAATGCTCGCGAAGTGCGCGAGCACGATGTGGTAAGACTGCAACCAACCTCCTTGATTGTGATCTGCTGATATTGTCCCTAGAGTGAATGCTATGATTGAAAGAGGACTTGACCCAGGGCATGACCCGCCGCATCATTACTCCGCCGTGCTTCCTCCTATGCCTCCAACTTTTGTTTGGATTCCAGGTACTCTCGTCTGTCTCATTCTTCTCAGGTTACCCAGTTGACGACTCATCCCTATGGACATGCACATTGCCTGCCCTCATGTCTCCCGCGTCGCACACCTCGTCCACACCTCGTCTCTCGTCCTCCTTCTTTGTACCATAGGCCCGTTTCTTGCCTCACGACACGCATACGTCCGGCGACCAATCCATTCACTGTCAGTAGTTAGTAGTACGTTTACAGGACAATTGAACAAGTGACTTAATGCGCGTGGATCATGGGTAGAAGAAAGTAGACGTGTTCTGTCTTTGTTGTTCTTGACAACACCCTCTCCGGGCGTAGAGACGCCGATCGCCCTGCGAATACCGGGCATCCCGGGGATCCCGGGCTTCCCGGGCTTCCTGGGAGTAGAAGAGGAGTTGGGAACAGATGCGGCGTGAGTGTTCTGTGTGGAGGAGTAGATAGAAGTGGGGGACGGCTTAGGAGTAGAAGAGGAGTTGGAAACAGATGCGGCGTGAGTGTCCTGTGTGGAGAGTAGATAGCAGTCGGGGACGGCTTAGGAGTAGAAGAGGAGTTGGAAACAGATGCGGCGTGAGTGATCTGCAGATCCTCCAATCTCTGCATGTCCATATTCGCCATGTAACAGATCAAGGAGGCAACTCAGATAGTATTAATCATAAAGAGAGAGTAACTATCGAGTATCCACTATCTACACCGTGTTAAAGCTTTTCCCGGCCGTAAGCAGAGTAGCTAAGAATATCCGATCGAACTCTTGCCCATCATCATCAGCGATGGCCAGGGCATGAAGCTTTGTCCCATAGTCGATGCGCAGCAATGAGAAGCATACTCGTGCCGTAAGGAGAGTTTCGGTGCTGAGCTGACGACCAGGGATGCCGGGTATTTCCACCATGTTCGGTACAATCTCAACCTAGACCGCTTGCTCAGCACGGCCCAAACGACCCTCAACAGAAGGACGTACTCGGTAGCTAAGCGACGTGGGTGGTCGCTCTACTCCAAGAATCGCCACATCAAGCAGCACTCTGCGGATATTTGGCCGCTGCATTTCGGGTGACTCCATTGCGGGTAAATTGCCTTCAGAGCCCAGCGTTGCCAAGACAGCTCGCAGTCCATCGCTTCCCGGGGATGACGTGAGTCCCGGGAGTCCCTGGCGTGCAATAAAGCGTGTCAGTGCATTTTTGAAGTCGATCCATACCTGCGATGATAGATCAGGCCCGGGAGACTGCCATCGGACTCGTTGTGCAAGATAATTAACAGGGTCCAGCGAGATATCACGATATAGAACGGCCAGGAAGGTTGGGAAGTCGCTGAAAGCCCGATTGACATAGTACTTGCAGGATGTTAACGACATTGGCCAAACACAAAGTGCGGAGAGGACTCACATTTCTAAGACGGTTGAAATATCGGAGACCATTCTTGAAGGACGCTATCTGGGACACCGTTGCTGAAACCTCTGGATGGCCAAAGAGAAAGTAACGTTGCAGTCGGACTTGGATCCCTCGATGTTCCATCCTGGTCATCTTCCAGGATGTGATGTCATCGGGGACCTCCTATACAGCGTAAGCAAGATTGTTCGATAGGTATCGCAGAGAGGGAGGAGCTTACCACATCGATTGCTGCCAGACGATGCACAAAGTCCATCATATTGTACTTGCCTTGAGCTGTTGAGGCTCGCTGCGCTGGCGAGGGATCGATAACACAGTCCCTCGCCAGACGCTCCCACGAGCTCAGCCAATCTGCTGCCTTTGGTGCGAAGGCACGAATGAATGCCGGTTTATCGCAGAGCTGCATAGCAGCGTCGAAATCGTCCGAAGCAGCGACCAACAAGAGGAAAGGCGACAAATTGAAGGGTGCGGTGTTGCAGGAGAGGATAGAGATGAGAGACAACACACCCAATCCGGTCCAGAACAGATCATCGGTATAATGATAGCCCTGGGCGGGGTGAATGCCGACGTAGTCATCAACGGTTCTAGAACGCGACTGTGGCTTACGGGCAAGGAACACTTCCATTGCTCTCTGGAAGGTAACTCGGCTTGGCCCAATACCCATAGTAACCAGACGTCGAGCTCCTCCTAGGACCGCAGATCGAGCAAATCTAAAAAACTAGTGAGTATGCCGGTGATGGAACTACTTCACTTGCCTACATTTCGACCTTGAAGTGCGGGGGCGTCAGCGACGCGCAGTAATACTTCAGAGCCTGCTGGGCTGCCTGAGAAGGAGTGGGGCTGCGGGAATACGGGCTGGGGAAAGCGCTTCCGAGCAAGCCCCAGAGTTCCTCTGCTATTTGTCCTGCTAGTGCATCTATCGCAGTTTCTGTGGCCGAAGAAGGTTGACCGGGGTAGGTGTAGGTTTCGAAGGGTGTGGCATTTTCACCGGGAGGTGATTCCAGGTAGTCCCGGGCTTCCTGGGACCAACGGGAAGATTGAGTAGGGGAGAACACGTCTTCCAGTCCGACAGGTTGCCAAACTGGCGTAAGTCAGTAAAGCGCAATCTTACAATAATCGATACATGCGTACCTGGCGAGTTCGGTTCGTCATCATCTCCTTCAGAGTCAGGATCTGCCGTGAATACTCCAACCGTTGAAGACGCGGGAAGGTCATCATCGCTGAGCAATACATATGAACGAATGGGGGAATGCTGGCGAGGACGGACACGACGACGCTCAGGTGAGAGAGATGAAGGCGGTGAATGTGTGGAAGACAAGCGGAACCGAGGAGGGGACGGGGATCCCGGGGATCCCGGGATCCCCGGGACGCCTGCACGTCCCTGCGATTGGTGCAGTTGCGGCCGAGATGGAGTAGTGGGCTGCCAAGATGATGGGAACTGACTGGGAGATTGCCCTTCATCAGCCCCATCGACCGCCGTGTCATTGCCTTGTAAGGGCTGGGGAGACGGAAAAGGCTGGTGCAGAGCTGTGGCTTCTGGGGGAACTTCTAAAAAGAGAGCAGAAGGGGAGGGCAATGCCGTCGAGGGCGTGGGGGGGGAGGGAGGTCGACCCCCTGGGGGAGCTGAATCCACGACCAGCTCTGCGAGAGACATTGAGGCTCGCGGCAATCCAGGGGGAGGGACGATCCTGGTGTTGGCTTGCGCGCCAACTGCGGGAAGCGGCACGATGCAGGCGGGGCCGAGACATGAGTTATCGAGATGAGAGAATTGAGGATCGCAATGGGAGAGTCCATCCAGAGCCCAGCGAATGAAACACAGATGTTTGCCAGAGGGGCGGGAGACCTCCTCAGGCAGATATCCAGCGATGCCACCATAACGGGGAGCTATGAAGTCAGCTATTAGTAGTCGCAAGGTAGTTCAGCAGGAGAAGTTACATACCGATAAACGCAAGTCGGGCTGGGTAGCGGCTGCCAGGATCTGTCGCGCGCCAAAGACGATAAACACTCTTGAGGTGATCGTGAACTGGACCGACCGCTTGCATCCTGTAAATCTCGTATGGACCTGGTGGGTTCTTCTTTTGACCGGCTGGGCGCACGAAGTGGTATAGATCTGGTGTAAAGAAAGCGAGCGAGTCTGTCACGGCCGATGAGGCTGCTGGTTCGGTAGCTAAGGCATCTTCGTCGCCTTGGTCACGAGGTGGGAAGACTAGGCCGTGCCGTTCCATATGGGCAAGTACAGCAGTGTTGAGAGCTGCGAACGACTGAGTATCTGGATCGACCTTGTATGCGAGTCCGAGCGGCTTGAAACGCTGGAGCATGGTGGCAAGTCCAGTGGCGTTCAGCCCAGCGTAAGGGCGAGAGCCTTGCTCGTCGGTAAGCGGGAAAACGCCCTCCACTCCCTGCAGCTTTAACAGATGGATGAGATTTGTGCAGTCAGCGACGGAAAACATAACGTACGGGGCAAGGCAGTATGATGATGTAGACGGCTGCACGTCTGATAGTGCAGCCGGGTGCCGCTCCACTGATGCTCCGACTTCGCTGTAACCCCGTAGGCCCGGGAATCCCACGCGTCCTGGGAATCTCAGCCGTCGCGGGAATCCCAGGCATCCCGGGAATCCCAGGCATCCCGGGAATCCCAGGCATCCCGGGAGTCCCAGGCTGTCCCTCCTGCTCCGTGGTCCCATCACCGAAGCCATGCTCGTCACGCCCAACCGATCTGACTCCTCCGCGGGACGCATGACGACTTCTCCTGCCTCGATGTCGTCCGTATACTGCCTGAGGAGGGTGACGGGCAGATGCAGAGAGCCTATCACTGTTCGCTGTCGCTCCTTCTGGACCCTCGAGCCGCTGAATGAAGGTAGTAGGGCCGAGTGGAATGCCGGGAATTTGAGCGAGACTATGGGCTGGGGCGAAAACCGGGTGTACCAGCGGTGGTCCAGGTGGAACCAGAGTGGATGGCACAGCAGGAGACGTCGATGGCATGCTGCACTGGACCGTTCGTGGTTGAGATAGCGGACAAAAGGTAGAGTCAGAGTGTATTGGGGCCGGGAGGTAGGAGGTATCGAAGACGAGCGGTTGGGGTAAACAGGTTGGGTCGCGTAAACAACGCCAGGTGGAAGTCACGGGGATCCCGCCCTTCTCGTGCGAAAAATATGTGGGCCGTAAGCGCGATTGATGGCGATAGTCGCTCTGGACGCAATTACCGTAGTTCGGGAACGGCAACTGCATCAAGGGAGTCGGCCAGAGATGCCGGTCTGAAAAGGACCCCAGATGAAAGCGCACGTTTTCCCGGGCAGCCCGGGCAGCCCTCGATTCCCGGGTGTCCTAGCTTTTGCGACAATGTGTGCACCTTCGAGGCAGGCAGTGACCCAGCGAGGGGGAATGCAGGGTGAACCTGGAGTGATTGCGGAGTGAACGGAGGGTGAGTGGACGATGATCCTGGGGTGAATGGTGCGATTTCATTTCGAGCGAGTGAAAACAGGGTGAACGAAGTAGACAACTATCGAAGTGAATGCAGAGTGAACTGAGAGTGAGCAGAGGGTGAAAGAGGAGTGAAGGGTGAGAGGAGGATGAATACAGAGTGAGTTGACGGTGAACACAGGGTGAATAGGGAGTGAGCGGTGAGTGGAGGGTGAACCGGCAGTGAACGCGCGGTGAACGGACGATGAACGCGCTTGCTGGTTTAGCACGTGTAGGGTTTTGTCCCATTTGTAACCTCATACCGCAGCTGCACACATACGGTACATCGGACCCATCTCTTCCCTGTCCTTCAGGCCAATCCGGCACACCCTGCCCGTGCCCTTCTCTGCAAAACCTGTCTTTGATCCCTCCATTCCCGAATGAACGGACGTAAATACAGGGTCACCAACGGATGCATATTTCGCTCCCCCTCTTCGCGCGCATTCCCTTCCCGCAAGATCAAAACAACACGCTGGGATTTGCGCATCGCTCCCAAAATACTCCTGCGACAAATTTACACGGATGCATTTCAGCTTCTGAACTCCGCTCGGTTAGGTCCCCTTCCCTCGGAGCACGATTGGCCCGTTTGGACGGGATCATCCGCCCGGGAGCAGGTTTTTCGCACCCCGGTGATGATGAGTGATGTGCGTGCCACTGATGACGCCCGCCCTAGTAGAATCAAGGGGTCGTCGGACCGTGCAACTGCAACGGGCACGTCAGCCAGAAACAGCGCTGTCTCTCTCCCCTCCAATCCGTCCCTGAGCGCATTCGTCTTTATGTCCGCAACGATCCCATCAACTGCGCCAATTACATTCATTCGCGCCCTTCCGAGCTCCGTGCAGAGACAGACCCCGCAAGTTTTTCAAGCCATTTGCATTTGCAGTTCCTAGTTATGTAGTGCAGGTCTCGCTTCCCCATGGATACAGGGCGGGAAATGTACCACCGTCATACTGTACCGCGAATGGCTGGCAAAAGGAGCAACTGACCCAGCTAGCATATTCGGTGCCAGCATTACGGGCAGCGAGGAGGCGTATCGTCTCCCACCCAGGATCATCAAACAGCAAGGTACCAAACGCAGCAAGGGCCCTACGTCACCAGCTCGCGCATCTCTTGGCTAACCAAACATGTATCAACAACCTGTAAGACCAAATGACAACACTCGCGGGCCGCCCTTCTCCGAACGTGCGCCATAATTACTTCTTACCAGCACCTACTACAGTATGATTATTATGGATATGCTGCTGAGTTTTAGCAGTGCCCAACGGACGACACACCGTCAGATCGCTGATATCACCGCGCGCCCGCAAGACTTCGGCACTGACATCATCCCCGACCGGCGCCCAATACGTCCCATACGTCGATCAACGTACACAGCAACAGAGAACAGCAACTCGCAGCGCTATAACATTCACTCTTGCCCGGGATGGGTCAATTCGCGCCGACGTCGATGCATCGCATTGTCCCATTACAGGAGGTCGGCATCGGCGCTCCACAATCAAGTAGCATACACGCCGGCAGCAGCTGCGCAGGACAAGTCCGATCAACGCTTCGAGAATGCTCACACACTAGCAGTACGGTTGCCGCGCAACGCGCTTCCAGATGGTTGGGTATGTTTGTGGCAACGCGTCCCCGTACAGGACACGCGTCGACGTCTTCCATTCCTCGGAGTCAGGGCAGCTTCAATCAACTCCGGAATCGGCAGCATGCCAAGCCTTCCACAAACTTATCCTTTATAGCTTGAGAAAGGCGGTGATGCTGCGTATATGCCGCCGCCTCCGATATGATCGCTGCTGGATGTGTGTATGCTTGCCGGTTGCTGCTCTCTTCTGGCTGTTGCGATGCCGATTGTTGCGTTGTTTGCATTCCGAATGCATGCTCCACCTAATCGGGCAAGATACGAAAACACACTTCCATCGCGTTGCCATACCCCGCTTTACCCCACACTGCGCTAGCAAAGGCATCCCAAAGCATAGCGAGATGCAGTCCGGAAGTGCAAGTATTATTACGACGCGTAGAATCCCAACACACGCGTCACGTAACCCTCTCCCCTTTTGCAAGCCGCCAGGCTAAACCCCCGCATTCCGTTCGGCATGCGCGTCATCCCCTCTCTCCTACTCACCTGCCTGAAGAAGCCTTTTCTTCCTTCCTCATACTCCTTGCCGCTCGGACCTCGCACAAGCCGCTGTCATACATATGCATATGCGTCCATATCGCCGCAACCCTCATTCGGCCAACAACCTCCATGATCTCATCGATTGCCGTTCTGAACAACCCCGGGGTGCCGTAACCTTTTCTGAGGCCGAGCGAGCAACCCGATCCGGGTTTCCGGATCCAATAATCATTGTATACGATCTACATTGCGCACATCTGCGAGATCCCTGACCTCCGCATGGACAACGCGGTACGATGCATTGTCAGGCGAGCGGACCCAACTAGAATACTCTTGGCTTGGTTGCCTCCTCGAGCGAAGAGGGAATCGTTCGGGACATCAATACCTGCGAGCCCTCACGCGGGGTTGCATTCTTGTTCTCACTCCGCCCCGACCTCCCGGACAAAGTCCACCTCCAGCTGTGTCCAGCTGATTCCCAACCCGTGCGTGCGAGCCGACCAGTATTGTCCCATATCGATTGTACCACGCGGGGCCGACCACCCGGTCCGTCGCTTCGCTCGGATTAGGGAAATCCTATACCAGCGGAGGGTGTGTGGACCCTGTGTTCCCCCTGTTTTCCACCTGTTCGCGGACATCTTGGGTTGTTCCCCTATTCAGCCAGTTTCGCTTCTCCCACTACTTCCGTTATCGTGTCGATTCTGAGCGTGGTGTACCGACATGCTGGCTCGCGCGAGCAAACGGTCGAACGAGCGGAAGTTGGTTCGGTACGCTTCCGCCGACCGGCGCATCATCCCTTCCCGCCGGGTTAGACGGCGCGTGCCGCCGGTCATCAACAACCTCACGCTGGCAGAACTTGACTGATCGTTGTCATCCTTTCTACATAGGGGACCTTCGTTCTCAGTGCCACGTCATCCATCTATCTTGGGCTACCGGACGAGCGGCAAGGCCACAAGACCAACCCGAGCAGTAACGCGAAAACAACGTAATGGATGCGGGCAGATCAAGTTCTCAACCTTCTCCGAGACTCCCTTTGCTGGATATCATGATTCGCCCTGCGGGAGCACGTTCGAGAGAAGCGATGCCATTTCTTGGCCGCGTGGCTGCAAGACTACTCCGATGATGGGCACGTTCAACCAGCTTGGCTGCGCAGAAGCGCTCGCCACGCTCGGCCGGTACCGCAAGGCTTGGCATGCAGATCTTCACTCGTTGTTGGCACTAGTACTGCAGCATACGACCAGCACTCTCTCTTCCAACCCTCGATTCTCTTCCTAGTCTACGCGACTGATCTGCTTGGGGCACCAGCACAAGTGCGGCTGGCTCCATCTCTGTGCGCCGACTGGCCAGCAAGGCCGCTATCTCGCCCCAACGGGTCGTGTCTGCACGCGCGCACTGCAAACCCGAAGACGGCCACCTCATCCGCATGGACATCGGCCGCAGAGGCTACCTTCTACCGGTGCTGCCGATCTCCTCTTCGGGCAGGGCCTGACAGCAAATAGCGGGCACGAGCGTACCGGCGCCCGTCGGTCTCCTACAGCGTTACCGTGCTCTCAGGGTCGACAGATTGCCAGCGGACATCCGAATTGCAGGCTCCTGTGCGCAAGTGGTCAGATCAGGCGATACGGTCTGACAGCCCGCGGCCGCCTTGGGTATCCTAACTGTCAAGACCTGAAAGGGACGATGATGACTGCCGCGAGCTTCTGCGGGGATTTTGCGGAGAGATAGGAGGCGGCGGCTTGATGCGGTCGAAAGCTTGCTCTCTCTGATTTGCGCTCTCCCAAAGCGGCCTGGATGCTGGTTATCTTCGCCTTTACTACTACCGCAGTCTGATGGAACCACGAAATTCGGTCGGAAATTTCGGATTCCGCTTCCCACACCCAGTCAAGGGGGTTGCAGAAGCAGGCCCGCTGACGAAAAGGAACTCCTCCCGGATGGAACCACTATCGCTCGCCCTGTATCAGAACGGATTGTTGAGCTATTTTCCTCTCGCTCTCTGGCATATCACCTTGCGCTCTGCTCAGGACCTGCTGCACTGTTCTTGCTCGCTGTTCGAGTGCGTTCTACTGCTAGAATGCACTCTCAATGTTTTGCCATCACGCTATTGTTGGCGCAACCCAGCGTTTCGGTGCTGTACCACTGGGTTTCCACAACCGAGCGGGAGGATCCGCCTTTTCTTGCTTGAAGATTGTGAGTCTCGGCCGCACCCGAACGGCCGACAGATACTTCACAGTCACTGCAGGATAGCTGTGCCTCGGCGGCGCATGGGCTGCTGCCGGCCGTTGAGTCTTAGGGCATCAATCGGAATTGTATGGATCAGAAGGGACGGCCAGCAAGTGTGTGGCGGACGGGAGATTGGACCATTCGAACTCTTCTCTATGCCTGCTGATATTTGCATCGAGCTCTGCATTGGGAGTCGCAAACGGCCATACTGTCAGCTCCTGTGCTGTCCTCGTATACGATTGCGCCCCAATATAATGGTTTCAAAATTTCGTAGAGCCTGTCCATCCGTACCGGCGTATGCGTGAATATAGATGCCAGTCATTTTTAAGATAGTGCTTGGCGACGTAGACAGGAGTCGTTTCGGAACGAGAACGGTGCCGGTCTGAGAGCGATCGGAACGCCGGTTTCCCCGATCGTCGTCATCACCCAAGCAAAAGTTGGACCCTTGCACTTTTACGCTGCCTCCCCCTAATGATCCAACAATAATGTCCGACCTTCCACCGCTCAAGCTTGAGCTCGGTCAGCTTTCGAGGTCAGATGGTTCGGCTAGGTTCGCTTCAGGTAAGGAGAAAGCAACGGGAGAATAGGGTGGGTTGCTGATTCTGCGAAAGGGAGCACCATTGCGCTTGCCTCGGTGACTGGACCGATTGATGTGAGAAGCGGGTGGGAGAAGCCTGAGGAGGCGTTCTTGGAGGTTAATGTAAGGCCGCTGGAGGGCATACCTGGTAAGCACACTAGAAAATGGTCATGGAGAGTAGCTGAGTACTTCGTAGGGACACAAGCAAGATCTGTCATGCAAGCACTCAAAACCGCCATTACCCCTTCTCTTCTGCTTGGTCGCGCACCACGAACGCTCATCCAGCTGACGATACAAGCACTCTCTCCATCCGCTTTCATTTCCAACTTTGCGCAACCGCGAATATCTTTAAGCAGTAAGGCTGCAATGCTGAACGCCGCAACGGCTGCTTTCCTGGACGCCGGCAGCGTGAGCATGCGAGGGATTGTCTGTGCGTGCGCGGTCGGATTACGGGATGGCGCGCTGGTCCTTGACCCTTCGGAGAAAGAGGAGACAGGCGCCTTTGGATTCCTATTCCATGGCACAGAGCCAGGAGAGCTTGTGTGGGCGGAATGGTCAGGCGAAGAAGACGATTGGGAGAGAGTAGCGAACGAGGCACGGACAGGCGCAGAGATTGTCCGTGACTTCATGCGTACGCAGTTCGAGCGCGCTGCCGGACTTGTACAGGAGGACGAGACGATGTCATGACACGGCTTTTTGGGGGGTCATTAGGATGTAGCGATATCTAATTACACAGGGAGATGATGGCACTGGCTCGCAATGTCCGTGAGATATACAGCGAAGATTCGGAATCGTTATGGTCGTTTTCGGTATTGGGCTACACGGCGTCGGCGTCAGCATTCCAGACTGGCTGGGCTTCGGCATCGGCATTTGGAGGTTGCATGGATCTAAAGCCATGTTAGTAAGGTTTCGTGCTGCGGACCGTGCAGGAGCTTACGGAGGTATGTCGTATATTGGTACAAACTGGAGCACGAAGAAGACCAGCCCTTCGAACGCCAGGATGCCGCCGAAGATGTATGCGACGGTGAAGTGGTCGAGGAGCAGTACGCCAAAAAGCGTGTAGACTGCCGGAGAGTCAGCACTGGTAGCGCTTTGTACATGAAAACACGCACAGATACCACGACCGATGAAGGAATAGAAGAACGATGCGTGGCGGAAGAGGACGCCATGCCGTTCTGATGGAATTGGGTACCATTCAAGTACGGCGACGACGAGGCCGAAGATCACCGCATATACACCAACGATGATGGACTATTCGCACGTCATTGGTTGTACGATTCCATGATAGCACCCAGCGCTACTTACGGTGAAGGAATGGTAGATCAGATGAGCTAAACGTCTGGTCAAAACCGTAATCCCAAGACAAGCCGCATATATGCGCACCAATGCCGCCTCCGAGCAACAGCGCTGCTGCCAGCGTGTTGGCAACCTTGAAAGCTATAGCAGGGCTGATAGATCGAAGAGCGTCCATTGTGGTTTTACAGGAAGAAAGTTTGAGGTCAACGTCGGTATTGAGGACGAGGACGCGCAGCCTATGCGCGCACGACTGCGACCCCTGCTGCGACGTCGATGGCCAGCCACGTTCTTCCTAACGACGACGAGGATAATCAGTGCCTTCCGAATCCATCTCGCTGCTCCTCGGCTTCCGTCGATTGGCTTTGATAATCTTTACGCGACGATGAGCTGCGTGCTTTCCATCGTCTTGGGCACATCGCGTCCTATATAACAGCTCTTATCTCGTCTGTCTTGTGGAGTTACTCTCAAGCAATAACGCCGGCAGCGACTAATAATAGTCGTGGCACCATTGGAGCGCGTATCGTGTCCGAACATGTGCTGTTTTGCCTGCGGCAAGCTACAAAAGGCAGCGAAGGGCTGCACTTCCGGCTTCTCGCTTCCTTTCTCGAGCTTCGCATCTTCCGGCGTCGAGTTCGATATCTCATATCTTGCGACCGCAGGATGGAGGTCGAGGGACGCCTGTCTTGCTCCCCCGTGCTATCGACCTCCTGCTTGTGCTAGTCGTCATGGCGTCTCTGGCTGCCGGTGGTCTCCGTCTAGAGCAGATTTCGCGTCAGTCAGAAGTGCAAGATCTTCTCAACCGAGATAAGCGATGGTATGAAAAGCCGAATCTGCGCACGCTCTATGCTGTACTGTTGCCGGCGACGCTCGGTGTTGAGATGGCTGCGGGTTACGATGGGAGCATGACGAACGGCCTGCAGTCTGTCGTCGTCTGGCAAGAATGTGCGTATAAGCAGGTCGAACGCTGAAATACCGGGGGCTGACCATATGATAGACTTCGGATATCCGTCTGGCGCCATGCTGGGGATCATCACAGCCGCTTTTGCCATCGGCTCGGTGATTGCGCTGCCAACCGTCCCATATGCTAATGACCACTGGGGGAGAAAACAATCTATTGTGATCGGGACGATCATCATGTTGATTGGAGTCGCCTTGCAAGCTGGATCTGTACACAGTGGGTTCTGTCCATCCAATCGTCGCCTGAGTCACTTACAGCTTGCAGTCGCCATGTTCTTCGTCGCTCGCCTGCTATTAGGTATCGGCATCGTTTTCGGTGTCGGTGGTGCTTCGCAACTTCTTGCCGAGCTCGTTCATCCAAACGACCGTGCCGTCTGTATCGGGCTTTTCAGCGAGAGCTGGTATGGCGGTGCAATTGTGGCTGCTGGGGTGACTCTGGGAAGCTTCGCAATGAAGTCGACATGGAGCTGGCGTATCCCCTCCTTGCTGCAGTTGATTCCCAACTTTATCACCCTCGTTTTCATTTGGTACGACAAGTCCCTTAACTCTCGATTGGCCTCACTGAAGTGCTCTTTCAGGTGGGTTCCTGAGAGCCCAAGGTGGCTTATAGCACATGGCCGTGGAGATGAAGCGCGTGACATATTGACTCGTTACCACGGCGAGGGCGATTCGGACAATGCGCTCGTCCGTGCGCAGATTTTCGAAATCGAGAACGCCATCCTAAGGGAGAAGGAGGTCTCCAAGGGTCATTGGGCTGACCTGATAAAGAATGCAGGCAACAGACATCGCTCGTTGATCGCCCTCTGCGCCGGCTTGTTCCTTGAATGGTCCGGAAACGGGCTGTTCGCGTACTACTTGGCCAAGGTCCTGAGCACTGCGGGCGTCACCTCATCCCGCACACAGAACGTCATCAATGTTGGTCTACAATGCTGGAATCTTCTTACCGGCGTGACCGGTGCATTCTGCAGCCAGTTCTTGGGCAGAAAACAGCAATATCTCATTGCGTACACCGGCATGACTCTGGTCTTCACGGCGTACACTATTTCGGCTGCTGTTTACGTTGAGAGCGGGAATGTACATGCTGCTATTGCTGCGGTAGCCATGGTCTTCCTATACGCGCCCATCTATAACTTGATGATGCCTTTGACATATGTCTATATTACCGAGGTATGTGACCCAATTCGTATGGGTGCAAGCTCAGCTAATGATGTACCAGATCTTCCCATACTCGCTTCGCGCGAAAGGTGTCGCCATCACGCAAACGGCAACCAGAGCTGGTACCGCCTTCAATCAGTTCGTCAATCCGATTGGTATGCAGAATGTTGGCTGGAAATTCTTCTTGGTCTACTGTGTCTGGACCGCAATCGAGACTACAATCATATACTTCGTGTATGAGGAGACGAAAGGTCCGACTCTTGAAGAGGTGGCTCTATGTGGGTTTTCCAGTTTGATTGCATTCATAGAGCAGCAGTTAACTCCTCTATCCAGTGTTCGATGGAACGCACGACAGGCCAAGCGATCCAGAGACCCTTGCCGGCGATGTGGAGCTCACCGGTACCGCATCCAAACCGGATGACGAGTCAGCATAGTCGGGTCGAAGTTGCAATGACAAGCGATGGAAGGAGGGTCTTCATATACCGTTTGCAACGCCGTCTTGTAACCGCGGCGTCACTGTGACTGCCTCTCACACCATTACATACCATGCCTCTTCCTTAGTTTGAAGATGGGATGTTCCAGGTGAATGCCAGGCTGCTAAAGTTTACATAATATCGCACCCCCAACTCCTCGTATCCCGGAAACCTTCGTGCCCTGCCGCAGTGCACGCAGTGCGAGGCAAAAAAACGAGAATCCATCGGCAATTTCCCTCAATTCTCCTTTCCATTCTCTTCTCGGTTGGCTCCGCCCATGCAATGAATCACAGATATGGTGCTGCCTTCTCGAGTTCACCTTTGACAAACAACGCATTCACTTCGGGCCGCACCCCCTAAACGTTCGAACAATGCGTGGAGATGGGAAGGAAGGCGGAACGCTGGTACGGGCAACTACAGCACGGAGAAAATGCGCTCCTTGAATTGAAATGCCTCCCCCACCTAGTTTGTAATGTATTGAAACGGTGTGCGGCTGCCGAGACCGGCATTCTGAAACACTTTGGAGATAATTCGCAGGAGTGCCTCATGCCCCACCCTTTGATGCGCCTATAATGTTCACGGCGTGTACAACGCCGAGTATGCTATACAGCTACGTTGAATGACTCTTCCTGACCTACCCGCCCCGTACCTTCTCATTATTGATTTCCTTACTTGCTGTATACATTGCGGAATCCTTGAAGACAGCCGATAACCGATGAAATATCCCGACGAAAGCGTGCAGCATTTCCGTTTAAAGAACGGCTTCACCACAGTATAATCTGTATGGTCGGAATGAGTGGCTTGCGAGACTATATCGCCCCAAAATGCTTACCGTGCCCTCCCATGTTGCGAACGTTCCAGCGAATCGCTTCACATCAGCCGAGAAAACGATATTCTGTGGGAAACGCTCGCGCTCGCGCTGTGATTCCACGAGGCCTGCATTGCTCCACTCACCCGAAGAATGCCTTCCACGCTCTCCTCAGGCTCGGCCTGCCGTTTTGCGCCCAATGAATGGGAACGATCCTCCATATCCGGGACTGCAATCGCTCCGGGGTCGACAGCAACGAAGATGACCTTCCTCTCCTTGTCCTGCTTCTGGAAAATCGCAGTAGCTGACAAATCGTGCTTGAGAAGCTTCATGATGCGACATATGGACCGTGGACGGACTTACCCATGTTTAGCCCGGCTTTACTTACGGCATATGCGAGGTGTCCTCCGGGATTGCCGTGGACCGTACCCAGTAACGACGATATATTGACCACCACGCCACCTGCTCTCTCAAGCAATGGAAGGAGTGACTGCGTCAGGAGGATGGGTCCGAGTGTGTTCGTCCGGAAAGCTTGAAGAAGCACCGAAGACTGCACTGACGCAGCTGACGCAGGCTCATCCGGGGCAAATCCAGCACAGTTGAACAGCACGGAGAGCGACGGTGACTGCGCTGCCACTATGCGGGCGGCATTCTACTCCAGATCGGTCAAGTTTGAGAAAAGTTCTCAAAACGGGATACCCACGGAGATGCTGCCATCGTCATCAACATCCAGCGGAAAGAGCACGACTCGCTCATCCGCTTGCGCGATGGACCGTAGCTCCGTTGCGATAGCCACATTTCGTACACCAGCGAAGACGATCCGAGTGATGTCAAGAGCAAGAAGAGCTTTGACGAGAGAGAGACCAATTCCGCGCCCAGCGCCAGAGATTAGGAACGTCGAGGTCATCGAAACCATACACGAGCAATGCTGCAGAAACTAGAGCGTCTCCCATGGTGCCAAGCCAGGTTACTTTATGTATGAAGCAACACGTCCATCAAATTGCTCTTCACAGAAGGCAACAGACCCTGCCAGTTGATTCACGGTCGCAGAGCGCGCCAAACAGGTTTCAATGATAGAGTTCAGGCTTAAGTAAGCCTCATTGCGTTTCCCAACGTGATAAGCGACGGAGAACCAACACCGCGCAACAACTCGATCACATCTTACTAAGGAAGCACAGCGACTGTATTGCCGGCATTCTGATGCGCGACTTACAATCGCAACCGGACGATCTGATCGTGGAATTCAAAACGCATGCCATAGCATATTTTTGGTAAGAACATAACATCACTAAACCCTATCGATCCTCTCACGCGGTAGCCTCACCCGTGGCGACAGCAAGAGTGGTGCCAGCGGCCTTCGCCCGCTTCTTCATCATCTCCGTCGACTTAGCACCACGGAGACCACCGCCCCAATGCCTGCGCTGCTCCTCGTACTTGTCGGTGAAGTTGGCCTTGGCAGCCGAGACAAGGGTGGCGAGCTCCTTCTGGTCCTCGCTGCGGACATCATCGATGACAACAACGGCGGCGGTCTTCTTGTGGACGAGCGTGCCGAGGCGGGACTTCTCCTTCACGATGACGTACGGGACACCCATCTTGCGGCAGAGGGCGGGCAGGAAGACGACGAGCTCGATCGGGTCAACATTGTCAGCAATGACGACGAGCTTCGCCTTCTTGGCCTCAATCAGGGCAACACAGTGATTCAGACCGTACTTCAGGAAGACGGGCTTCTTGTCGCCAGACTGTAACACTGTCAGTTCCCAATGGCCTACCTTAGCAGGAAGTTTTCATACCTTCTCCTCCTTCTTACCCTCAGCAGTGGCCTCAGCGAGCTGACGCAACCGCTCCCGCTTCTCAGTCTTGCTCTCCGGGCGGTACTTGTGCATGAGCTTGAACAGCTGCGTAGCGGTGTTCTTGTCGAGCGTGTGGGCGAACTGAGCGATTGCGGGAGGGACCTTCAGGCGCTGGTGGAGGATAACCTTCTGGCGCTGAAAACGGACATATTCCGGCCACCTGACGAACCGGGTGAGGTCACGGGTAGGCTGGACGTTCTGGCCTAAGATGCGGGTGAGCGGTGAGCGATTCAGGATGGAGGATGTGCGCACCAATGCCGAAGTTTTTCGGCCGCGACTCAAAAAGAGGGTTCTTCTGAGTCTTGGTGGGCTTGCCACCCTTGGGGTACGGGGCCGCTGCGGGCTTCTTGCCGGAACCGGGCTTGTTGGCCTTGGGCTGGTCATTGAGAAAACAAAGCAAAGTCAGCGCCTGATGCGACAGTCTCGAGGGTGGGCCCGCTCGGGAGACAACGCAAGACGAGAGATGCTCTGCACTCTAGCACCATGCACCTTGCGGTAGCAATGGTCCAGCATATCACAGTAGCTTCATTGCGAAGGCTCAATAAACGCAAATCTTGTCACGAAGACAAATATTGCAGAGCACGACGCTCCGCAAGATCAAGCAGTCGACAGTGTGTCGTCGCATTGCTCATCGCCAGGTCGTAACCCAGGCGAGCCCGGGAGGTGCTCTTACCATTTTCAAAACTGTCGGAGGAGGAGAGAAAGCCGGCGAGGAGAAGTGGGCGGACGGTGAGCAGACGACGACGAGCGACCACCGACTGACCAAATGTGGGACGGAAGCTTTTGGAGTTCGTCTATGGTCTGTGCGTCAACTTTAGGGTGAGCTCGGAGACACCGGAGCCGAAATATAAGTCACGCACATGACATTCCGCACCGCGCGTCAATGTCCCGTCGTCTTCGGTCTTCTTAGCTCACTCTCCTCTGAATACTGTCAACGTTCAGCATAACTTACAGTACGCTTCGCTTACCAGTTATCACACATGCCACCAAAGGCGCGTTCGATTAACTGAGCTGTCCTGGAACTTGTCTATATTGCTTGTAGCGCCCACTCTCTCCCAAGCAAGGCGCTTGGGCTCATCTGGCTGAAGAGCGTAAGCAGAGAAGACTTGCCGCAATCAAAGAAGAGGAGCACTCGGTGTCAGATCGAAACAACATCACGAGGCATGGGCATATGAAGGGAGTCAAAGGAAAGGAGAAGGAGAACATTCCTCTTCCGCCTCCGCCCAAGGTATATGCGGTGGCCGTCAGGTTATACAGCATATATGCGCTGACAAACGGGAGAAACCACCTGTTCTAGAGACGACACGGCGCTTCGTGAGCGCACTACAGGAACTGTCTGACTCTGACGATGCTACGATTATTCCTGGCACGCCACTCGAAATTCTGCTCTGGGCGTTATTGACTTGCTCGCGCCCCACTAGGACGTAGCACCTCCTTTGATCCTGTCGACTTCGCTCCTTCTTCTGATTCTGATCACCCTGCCTCTGATGCGCACGATGATGCTGGAGCTTCTCCGGGTTGTGAGGGTACTATGAAGGAAGCTGCTGATAAGGATGCTCGGAGCCCCACTTTTCTCGACTCATTTGCTGCCTATGTTGCACCCAAAGAAGCAGCAGTCTACTTGCGCTCGCAAGAGAAACTTAGGCATCTGTGGGAAGCTGGAATCAAAATCGAAACTGTCGATGGTGCGGAAGGGCCGCTTCTCTCCATCCATGTACGTACGATCCTGTATGCATGACGTTGAAAGGACTCGACTTATGTCCTTAGGGCTGCCGTGACGTTGACGACGCGCAACGGACGATCAACGTCAGGCTTCTGCTACCGCAGCTCGGCGAAGGTCTCTAACAACGGGATCTAGGATTGGCCGAAACACGACAAGAAGCGCATACAGAATGCTCGCGTCTTCGTTGTCTCGAAAGACCGCCAGCTGAACGCGTACTCGGAAGAGATGATTGGTATCGTCTTCCCAGCCAAATATGGGCGCAACCCTTCGGGCGCCAAGCTTTATGTGTATCCCCCGGAAGATCGTGCTGCGGAAGAGAAAGCGTGGCGAGAGCTCTGGGAGTGAAGCTTAGCTCCGTGCCACCTTGTGCTGTTGTATGATATTTGTGCTGTTCCGCTGCTCGATCGTCCTGCTGTAATTCACGCTGTCATCACCTTGTACCCAATATGAAAATGCTCTGTCGCCATGATGTTGCCCTCCGGAAGCATGTTAGGAGTGCAATTCAGCATGCCAATGCCGCACATCGCTGGAGAGATAAGACCGTCGCAGGATCCGCAGCCTGAATCGAACAATGTCGAACCAAGCTCCACGTTATATCCAAGCCAAAAAAGGTGTATTAGCTGTTACCCCACCGATAATTTAAAACAGTCAAACAAGAAAGAAGTTTGCCAGCCCCAGGATCTCATGCATTCTTCCCCGGCGCCTCTCCACGGAGAACCTTCTCACCAGCCATGGGCATCGGCTCGCCCGTCCCGGCCCTATGGTGCGACTTCTCCTCTGTACCCACAGCAGGCTTCGTATGCAGGCCCAGGGCATGCTTCACATCCGAGCTATGCAGCAGATTTGCGTACTTTGGTTCTACGTACAGGCCGCTGCAGGGAAAGGGTCAGCATACGTTCGCGGTGATGCAGGTTTGACGCACTTCGATTCTACCAGCAGCTTGCCTTCTAGGTCGTATATCTTTCCAGAGACGCTTGCTTTCCGACCTTTAACGTACTCTAATTTGGTTTCTATTACGATGAACTGAAGGACCAAAGTTAGGTACCAGCGATCTAAGGGTGGTGGCTGCGTACCTGGTCTGCGATGACGGGCGCGCGATAGTTGACCGTTAAGGTCGCCGTCACGCCAAGATGTGACGGAAGGTTCATGAAGGCCTGCACAGAGGTTGAGTATTATTCTAAAGAGAATCATAACACGCACCTGGCGTGCCAGCGCTTCATCGAGGAGCGTAGCCGTCAGCCCTCCATGGACGATCCCATCGTGCCCACACAAACCCCTCCCGACATGTATGAATATCTTCGCCTCCGTTTCGTCCTTCTTCGAGAACACCAGGGGAGGGATCGCCAGTCTTCCAGCGCCCCTCAGCGCCCCAGCAGTGAGCGAGTTCACAGCCCTCTCCCTCGGATAGTTCACATAAGGCCGAGCCTCGTAGTACTCCGCATCGGGCCCTTGAGTCTTCTTCGTCAGCTCGACGACCTGAGGCAGGCTCATGAGCTGCTTTTCCAGCTTCTGGATCTGGGCGAGCGCTTCCGGAGAATCGGGCGGCGGAGGTGCGGGTGCCGGGCGTGGGGAGATGAGCTTGATCACCGAAGGCGGGAATGCACTGCCGAGCGCATATGAGCTAAGGGAGATAAATGCTCCAACAGCTACGACATTCATTCCTCAGATTCGACGTATGCACGGGCGATGATACTGTACTCACCGAATGTCAACATTCCCGCACGCGCTCTCCGGCGCTGCATATATTCTGCCTGCACTCGCTGGTGTGCTTCTGCCTCCAACTGCGCCTGCTTTGCCGCCCCGCTGATAGTCGACGCATTTCTCCTTTGGCTACGAATGCATGGCCGCAGCGATACGCCAGGGAATCGACGTGCTGCACGAGCAGCAAACATGGTCGGAGGCGAGTATCCGGGCTTGCTTCAGTTGCTAAAGTTGGCTACGATGAAAGTAGGGGTTCTGACGCCCAAAGTTGCCGGTAATCACCGTCATTTCTTACATAAGCAGTTCTTTCGGCCACAGACGCGGTTCTTTCCGTTCCCGACCCTCAGCAGGACGACCAACTCGCAGTTGAGCGTGCAACGACCAACAACAAGCACGATGTTCCGAACATTATTCTCAGTAACACGTCAGTTTGGCTCTCTCCGCGCCTTCCTCCGACCGTCGGCAGCGTCACGCTTACAACCGCCTATCTTCGTACACAACCATCCGCACGACCATGGTCATTCGCTCATCGCGCGGGGGATGAAGGTCCGGTCAGCGATGAGGCTGTTTTGCGAGGGATGCCGTATGGTGAAGAGAAAGGGGAGGATATACGTGATTTGCAGCAAGGATCCAAAACATAAGCAGGTACGTGGCTTTTCCAGTCGTCACTGTTTCTAGGACTCATGGGCTCGCAGCGACAAGGATGAAGCCTTGGACTCCTTCTCGCCTGGGTTTCCAAACCTCTGTCATCCCTCCCATCATCGTATACCTTGCAAGGGACACCGAGGGGAGTGGGGTTTCTAGAGCAAAGGCGAATGTGGTGGGGAGATCAATGTTTTGGATAGCCCTGCTCTCGGCCGCGACCGGCTGCGCCATCGTCTATTCCACCTGTACCAATAATATTCATTAAACGTGCTTCTATCCCCCTTACTATCACGCCTACTGAGTGGCAAGCTCTGGATACGCGGCTATCGTGTACTTTTCGTCGTTCTTCAACCGCCCTTGTCTTTTTTGAGAGCAGCAGTAAACGGAAGCATTCCAGCGTTTGAATCGCGTTCTGAACGCGCTCCCAGTGCTGTTTCCCTCTCATCCTTAACCCGTACAGTATCATGTCGAGTCGTCCTTACGACGATAGGGGAGGAACCCGCGAGAGCAGGGACAGAGCGGTCGAGCGTGAGCTGGACATCCGTCCTAGCCGATACCGGTACGAGGACGACTATAATGAAGAACGAGGTGAGCAAGCCCGACGTCTAGATGCTGTCACGAGTGCCTGACGCTGGTGCTGGCTGCTACCTTCGGCGATCATAACATGTTCCTTCCTATCCAATCTCGATCGCATGTGTTGTTGTTACAGCCGTAGATCGAGAAAGGTCACGAAACCACTCCTCGAGAGAAGATGATACCCTCGGAAAGGGTGGTTCGCGACGCAGCGGCACCGACTACCATTCACCCGGCGACGACGATCACCGCGGTCGTTCCCGACATGGCGACGAAGATGAGTACACTCGTACCTCTTTGTCAAAGCGATCCAGAGAGGACAAGTGGACACACGATCGCTATAGTCATAGGCATGAAGAGGTACGCATCTTCGCTACACGAACGAGCCTCTTCTGACCTTGCAAGTATATGCACCTCTCGACCTGCAAACTCCATCGCTACGCAATATAGCCGACCTACTCATCCAGAGAAGCTCGTTCCTCTCGCAATGCCGACCTGAGCTCTCGTTCGGGAAGATCGACCCGTCGTTCGCCGTCACCTGCTCGTGACGACACTCGTCGAAGTCGAAGGAGGCCGGAGACACCGAGATACGATTCAGCTGAAGCAAGAGAACAACGGCCGCTCAATCCTTCGCATACGGTCCGTATAGCTCCCCGCTAGCTCTGCTTGCTGTGCTGACGTTTCAGGATTGCTTGACTGCACCGTGACTACTGCATACAGGAAGCTCGGTCCATCACTCCTTCGCCGTCGCCAACTCGCACAGCACCGATGCACTCTGACGACGACTCGGATTACGGGCAGCGTCGCTCCCGCTCACCTCGTCGTCGCGACGATGACCGGCAAAGGGAGCACAGACGCCGTCATCGAAGCGAATCACGCGACTCTCGTAGCCCTGACCGCCATAGAGAACGACGCCGCCGGTCTTCTCATGGAGATAAGGATGGCCGTAGAGACAAGGAGCGTGACGGCGAAAGAGAGCGGGAGAGGAGGAAGGAGAAGAAGAAGTCACGCGAAGATCGGGAGGAAAGACGCAGCGTCCTGACTGGAAAGAAAGTTCGTCCGTTCGGGTTCCTTGCTTGGCTCCTTCATATCTGATTGTTCGACTAGATCAAGCTCAAGGTCCATAAGGACGCTGACGATATCGAGAGGGACAAGAAGCGAGAAGATCTGCTTCGGTTCCTAAATCAAGCCTATGACTGAACGGGCTGTTCAGCCTCAAACCGCCCGAGTAACCGCCTTTTGGAGTGGATATGCCTTTCAGTTGCCAAATACCATCTTTTTGATCTTCCCGTTTTGACTCTCATATTACGTGCTATGCACGCGTGCTTGTCTCCCTGCGCGAGCCGTGAGCCCCTTGAGCGGCAGGGCAGAAAGGGCATGGCCTGTAGCGGCCCTGCCGCGCCAATCGTGTTGTTTTAATTGGCGCATTGGACAGCATACACTGTTCGTGCAAATGACTCGAATTTTGAGACCTTGCCGTTACGACGCGACGTTGCGTCTCCGTTTCTTCAGATCCGATGACTCCCGACCCTTGATGTGCCGAGCAACGCGGAGCCCCGGCCGCAATTATACCTCTTGGCGATGTTCCACTCTGAGGTCGAGTATTTAAGCTCAGCCTGAGTCCCACCATAACTGTCGCTATACGACCGGCCATGGAGCCGTATATAGCGCTGCTGTGTGCTTTTCTGCTTTTCTTGGTTCTCAGGGCTGCCGAACGTCGGCTGAGCTCCGTACGGCATCTGCTTCGCCTCGGCTTCTAGTGCTCACCTAGTGAATTCCTCTCTGCAGGATGTCCCTGTTGTGGGGAGCCGACTCTTATTTGGATATGTGACTGCTGCGAAAGCACTGGTCAAGAGCCACCGTTATTTGGATGAAGGCTACCAAAAGGTGCTGCTATACAACCCGTAACGTAGCGTTGCCGGACTGATCATTCCGCGTCGAACAGTACAAGAACAGAACTTTTCAAATCCCCGGCTTTATCGTCTCCACATACTATGTCTCCAGCCCAGAACCCATTACGGAGATCCGGAAAGCGCCGGAGCACACGCTTTCGTTCTGGGCTGAACTGGAGGAAGGGCAAGCGATGCGCTATACCTTTAGCCCGACTCTGGCAGATAACCCGTGGCACTTTGCGTTGATTCACAAGGCGTTGGCTGGATCCCGCGTCGATCATGTCCTTCCTGATATCTTTGAGGAGATGCGGTTCGCGTTTGACAAGGTCTTGAATGTACCTGAGAGTGGAGGTCAGTCGTCACGGGTGCACATAATATGCGCGATACTAACATAAACATCACAGGCAAGACGGTCGATTTCTACTCAAGCTTCTTGGAGATCCTCGTTCGCATCAACAACCGCATGATTGTAGGCCTACCCCTTTGTAGGTGTTTATGGAGCGTTGCTGCTCGTCCTTGACGATACGTCCAGGTCGCGACGATGGCTATACGGAGTACACGTGCAAGTTTCTGGAGAAGATAGCATATGCTGCACTGACGTTGGCTGTCCTTCCCGATTGGATAAAACCGTGAGTGAAGGATATCATACCACTTCAGATTGACTGAGCTAGGAGAACAGAGTTGCTGCACGTGCTCTGAGGGTGCATAGGACAGTCGAGAAGGGGGAACCGTACCTTGTGCCGCTCATACAAGAGCGACTGGACGCCGAATCAAAGCAGGGATTGGAGACTGTCGATAAGCCAGTCAGTCTCTTCTGTATTCGAAGCTCTGCGTTCTGCGCTAACAGTGGCCGGCAGGACGACTTCATCCAATGGCTCATCGATGCTGCCCCTCCAGACCAGAAAGAGCCTCGAGAGCTCGCAGTCAGAGTCCTAACGCTGAACATAGCCAGCACACACACAATCACCATGACGTTCACGCGAATCTTCTATGATCTCTTCACTCGGCCGGAATATATTGCTCCGCTTCGGGAGGAAGCTGCAACTGCGATCAAGGATAACGGGTGGTCGAAGGAAGCTTTGGAGGGAATGATCAAGATGGATAGCTTCTTCAAGGAGTCGATGCGTTATCGCGGAATCGGAATGAGTAGGTCACTCTTCCCTGCCTCGGAACTGGCAACACTGAGAGCACTGTCTTTCAGCGAGTCTCATGCGCAGGGTCAAACAACCCATGCAGCTCTCAGATGGCACTGTCCTTCCTAAGGGGGCCAGTGTGGCTGCTAATGCTTGGAGCATACACCATGACCCGGACAGCTATCCAGATCCGGAGAAGTTTGACCCTTGGAGGTTCTCGAGGAAGGTGGAGCAGGGGGAGAGCGCGGCCCATCACGCATTTTGGACCGCAAGCAGCGAGTATTTGGTCTGGGGACACGGGACACACGTTTGGTCAGTCATCCTGTTCTCCGTTCCTCTCCGTCTCGCTCACTCTGATTGCAGCGCCGGGCGCCATTTCGCAACCCAGGTCATGAAAGCCACACTGGCTTATATTCTATTGAACTTCGACTTCAAGCTGCCCGAAGGGGCCAAGCAACCGAGAGATGCAATATACCTCTCTGTCAGCATCATGCCTGAGATGAAGGGCAAGATTGAGTTCAGTCGACGGTCACCAGCTCAGGCCTAGTATGTGATCAAGTCCGACCACACAGTGGCTTCACGCGTCTATCTTATAAACGCACGATACCAACACTCCTCATATGTATTGATAATCGCACCTGTCCACTGTACTGTAGCATCACTCCTCAAATTGAATTCCCCGAACCCCATTCAGGTCACCCCTCTTGTCACCTACTGCGTTTGCGAGCTGGCATTGCTTGAGCGCGGTACAAGTCTGAGAATTGAATTTCTGCGTACAGGTCAATGTCCGTCGCGACGGGATATTTGTAACCCCGCGCGTGGTCTGTTGCGCGGCTCCGGTTCCCGGGGAGAATCCGTAACCCTGGGTGTTGTTTAGCGCCCATTCGTTTCATGCGCGGTCACCCGACTGCATTCCTCTTTCTAACCCTCTCGATCACGTTCGGCGATGCCCGTGTGTTTCCTGATATGTACCAAGGCTCGGTACAATGGGACTGCTCTCGAGCTGGCGCTGCTTCGCCTACTGTCAGGTGCTGAGCGACGTATCCGTGCATCACGGAAGCTCTTGGCGAATGCAAGATGCATACTTACTTTCTGAGATGGTCGCCGGATGCAGCGAAGCATATGCCGCGGAATCCTTCACTTGCCTGTCACCGAGTCGTCTGATAACTACTGGTGTCGGTTACCTGGTCATATCTCTGATCCGCTTCACAAATGGGGACTCCGCGGATAGGCAGTCGCCAGGATGGTCTACAAGACGCACCGTCTGGACGGCGATGCTTGTTGATGCTGTACTACGTCTCTCTGCTTTGCGTCTAACATGCACGCCCTCCTCATCGTCAGCGGCTTCGTGATCCTTGCCTTCCTACTGCGTCGTGCTGTGGCTGCTCAATCCAAGCTGGTGTGCCAAGATCTCTGCCCGTTTGTGGAATCTGTTGCTGAGAACCGTTACAGGGCAATGTGCCAGCCGTGGGCAGCACAGTCCTCTTTGGCTATCCCACAGCGTTTCGCACGACTCTCGGTGCACTACGTCCCCTACTACTCGAGGGCTACGCCAAATATCGAAATCGGCCCTTCCGGATCGCAGACCTGCGAGGATGGATCGTCTATATCTCATCGCCCGATATGATCCAGCAGCTGAGAAAGGCTCCTGACGATGTTGCCAGCTTCCAAGAGCAGGTCAATGAGGTAGATTGAGACTCCGTTCATGAAGTAGTTCGATATATGCTGACTGGAGCAAAGCTACTCGCAATACCTTACACTATGGCGCCGAGCATCGCGAACGACCCCTGGCACAACGCCGTGGCACACAAGACATTGACATCCAACCTTGGTCCACTTGTGCCGGAGTTGTGGGACGAAGCGTGCGCGGCCTTCGACGACCAGATCGGTCCATTGAAGGCTGGCGGTGCGCGGTTTCCAGACCTTCCATGGGCCACGGCTGACGAGGGTTGTATAGAATGGAAAGCGCTCAATGCGCACGACCTCCTGCTAGACGTGGTCTGCCGAATCAGCAATCGGATGTTTGTCGGTCTTCCCTTGTGTATGCCTCGTATCATCCGCTCTGATGACGCGTCCTGACTGGGTTGGACAGGCAGGGATAAGGTATACACCAAGATCAGCATCGATTACACCATCACGGTCATGCTCGCCTCATATGTTATCTCCGCATTCCCTGAATTTCTGAGACCGTACGTTGCCTGCACCATACATTGCATCTCTACTGACCAGTATGACAGACTCGTGAGTCGATACGTCAGTGGTGCGCCTGCAGCAACCAAAGGATTCGAGCGGTTCCTCGTACCCGTGATTGAGGACCGCCTGAAGAAAGAGAAGGAGCTGGGCGCAGCTTGGAGCGATAAGCCGGTATGTCTTTCGTAAAATCAACCTAGCTGGTTTGGTCTGATAGGGCGCTGCGGAAAGAACGATTTCCTCCAATGGTCCATCGATGCCGCACCACCCGAGCAGAAGACAGCGAAAGAGCTGACGCTGAGGATGATGGTCATGAACTTTGCGGCGATCCACACGAGCACATCGGTACGTTCGCTGGCTATGTGGCGTGCGAGGTCATTCATGCTGACTTAATGAGCAGACCTTCACAAACGTCCTGTACAACCTTGCCATGCACCCCGAATACGCGCAAGTCCTGAGAGAGGAAGCGCAGCAGGTGCAGGAGAAATATGGGGATGTATGGACGAAAGAGGCGGTTGCCGAGCTGGTTCGTATCGAGAGCTTTATCAAGGAAACCATGCGCTACCAGGGGATTATGCTCGGTACGCGCCGTTCTGCTCCTGCTGTCTGACCTCTATATATGTGGCTCATCATACCAAATAGCTTCGATGCAACGGCGCATACTACGACCTCTCACCTTCTCAGACGGAACAACTCTTCCGGCGGGCGTCGACGTAGCCGCTAATCTGTGGGCCGTGCATCACGATCCTGCGATATATGAAGATCCGTGGTCATTCAAGCCATGGCGGTTCTCGGGCGATGTGAACGGAACATCTGAAAAGGAAGGCGGCGTTAAGAGAGGAGGACTGACGGTTGCCACGTCGGAATGGCTCGCTTGGGGCCATGGCGCGCATGTCTGGTCAGAGGACTTCCTCCCGCACCAACCATCCCGAGGCTGACAGTGACAACACAGCCCTGGAAGGCATTTCGCAGCATTGGAATTCAAGCTTATGCTTGCTTGTCTTGTCCTAGGATATGACCTGAAGATGGAGGCTGGTCTGCAACCGAAGGAAACGGTGATGGGCAATACGATTATACCAGATGGGAAAGCGAAGGTCCTATTTAAGAAGAGGCAGACGGCAGCTTAGAGGTCGATCTCATACTTGGGATTTATGAATTGACATATTTTGTCGTATGTGGTTCCAGGCGCCAGAGGAACTGTGTCGCCCCCAGGAAATGTGCCCAAATAAGCGCTGTCAGATCCGGGATATGGGAGCCAATCAGAAGTAGCTTGCTTCCTATTCAAATGTTCACGTTGTTATCAGCCGTTCAGGGACGGCGTACCATGTGGACCGCCCTGAACATCGTCATGCTCCCAAAGTCGGTCCATGCGATGCGGGGGCGTACAAGCCTCAAAAATAAAGCCCAACTTGTTCTCCTAGTCCAAGACTCAGACGTGTGGGCTACATTGGACCGCACAACGACCCAAGACAAAAGACTGCGAGGACTGAAATAGCGGTATTGAGAGATGGCACGCTCTCCATCAATACACGCTACTCCGGCATCAGGATGGATAACACTGGGGGTTCTCTTCTTGTCGGTAGTTGTGCTCTATGTACTCGGCAAAGAGCGCTCTAAGGCGGTACGTCGGGGAACTAAGGAGCTTTGTTCCGAGCTGACACGAATGCCCTAAACAGAACGTACCTGTTGTCGGCTCCAACGTACTTGGTGGATGGTCGACCGCGCTTCGAGCTACCGTACGGCTACCGACATACCTGAAGGAGGGATACGAGAAGGTGTGTCTCTACCTCTCATCTCGCCCTCGCTCTAATACGTGCGTAGTATCGAAACAGCGCCTTTCAAGTCCCAAATCTAGCCGGATGGGTCGTGTACGTGCAGGGGCAGGCGGCCGAGGAGGTGGCCAAGCTGCCGGAGGAAGTACTGAGCTACGAGGAAGAAGCGGATTATGTGCGCTCAACCTTCTCACACTGTTGAGCATTGACTGATAGGGAATGCAGGTACATGAGCTACGTCATATCCTTCCGTCCCCAAGCGCCTATGGGAAGAAGAAGGACTGGCACCTCGCTGCTCTCCGATCGTACCTCTCGCCATCTGGCTTGTCAGACCTCTTTCCTGGCATGTTAGAAGAAGTGCGTGTTGGCTACGAGAAGGAGCTGGCACTGCCTGAAGGTGAAGGTGCGTTTTTCTTGTCCCGAGAAGTGCTTCGGTCGGCTGACGCGTCCGGATTATAGACTGGAAGGACGTAATCGCATGGGAACCGATCCTGCGAACAACCTGCAGAGCGCTCACTCGGCTGTTCGTCGGCACAACCCTTTGTACGTCATTCGTCATGTCCTGCCGGTGTTGAAATGCGACGCTGATGGTGAAAAATAGCTGGGAAGTCAGGCTACTTGGAGATCTCGCGAGACTTCAGTACCACCCTCACCAATTCTGGCAACATCGTCTCCTTTCTTCCAGGCCCAATCAAAGGGTACGTCGTCCAGTGCTGCACTGAACATACCTACTCATGTCCTTGGAAGTTGGGTGAGCGAATGGCTGCTCCCAGCGCCGGACGCGATCAAAGCCTTCCTGCCGTTCACCGAGGCACTTGTAGGGGTGCGGGAACGCCTTAAGGAGAAGCTGGGAGCCGAGGAATGGGAGAGGAGAAAGCCGGTACGTTGGATCCTGTAGCTCAAGCCCAGCAGGAAACTAAAACACGGCTTAGAGCGATCTGCTCCAGGTTTTCATGGAATCACCAGACGGACCCGGGCTCGATCCTGAGAAGTTGAATAAGACGTTGCTCAGGCTGAACCACGACTCCATCCATCCGACGGCTATGGTAAGTCTGGTCTGCTTCTTGCTCGACCTTGTGGCACTCATATCGGAACAGATGATGGCCCATGCCTTCTATCAACTCGCCGCAAATCCCTCATATGCACAGGAGCTGCGAGAAGAGGTCGATGCCTGCACGACACAGGGCTGGACACTCGAGACAATAGGGCGGATGCGCAAGCTCGACAGCTTCTTGAAGGAGTCCATGCGTATTACGCCGGTCTTTCTCGGTGAGCACCTCCCATCAGAGGGCTGGTGACCTTACTCACAGGGCACGGCAGCCACCGGCGGCCGTCGGGCGGTCAAGCCTGCTCGGCTATCGGACGGGGCAGAGCTCCCTAAGGGGGCACATGTTTATGTAAATGCCTGGGGCATACAGCACGACTCATCAATATGGCCGGAGGCCGACACGTTCCAGCCATGGAGGTTCGTGAAGACTGGAGATAAGGCGGAGGCCAGTATTTCCAGCGCGGAAACTGAGCCGGGAGTCTACGTTTGGGGGACTGGGTCACATCTCTGGTGCGTTTCTGGGATGATCTGATTGATGGATTGTGTATCACCTCCTCCATCGAATCCGACATTTCGTCCAGCTTCGTGTTGATCGGGACCTTGCTGACACCTGCCCTGTAGCCCAGGTCGACAATTCGCTTCCCTCCTCGTCAGGCTGCAACTGGCTCACCTCGTGAGCTCCTACGATATCATGCTACGAGAGGGAGAGCAAAAGCCCGGAGAGACGTTCTGGGGCATGGAATGCGTACCGCATATGAAGGTCCAGGTTTCGTTTAGGAGACGTAACCAGGCTCAAATTGCGGCTGCTTGATGGGACGGATGACATGTACGGCTCGGGATATATTGGATGTATTCTAGGAGGATTCACTAGGTTATGATCCAGCGTAGAGTTGTGTATCTCATACTCCGAGACTCCCCCATTAGAGACTACATGGTAATTCCCTCGTCTAGGTCATGTGTGGGCATCCGATGTGCTGCAGGACAAGGCCGCCGGAAAACGCATTCAAGGGCCGCTTACGCAATTCTCGCGCGCCGGGTGGTGCTTCGCGCGCTTCCTTCCACGTGATTGTCCTGACCTCTTCCCAATTGTCGAGCTTGATCACCTCCTCTCCTCTCCCTTTCCGAAGGAGAACCTACGGACCAATGTTCCTCTGGCTTCGGAGCAACGATATATCTTCAACTTTATCACCCAGCCGTGTGGGGCTAGAAGGGGGAATGTCCGTTGAAGCGCATCATCCCCGATCAGAGACTCACCGAGATGTTCATACCCATAGCGGACAGTGGTGCTGTCCTCATGGATACCTCCATCACATAGTATCACGTGGACGGCTCTATAGGGGAAACCATGCTGGCTACTCCTACCCAAAATGGAGTTTCGGCGGCCGGACAGGCAGAATAAGCGGCTACTCCTCGCGCCGCTCTTCTTCGCCGGCCTCCGGTGGGGAGAATATCGCGGCGTCCTTGCTGCCCCGTTGCCACATATAACGACTGAACGGAGCAAGGCCATCCCTGCAGTTTGCTCTCTCATCGTGCCTCGGTACCGCACAATCTGCCAACCTTCTTCACCGACTATACCTCTCTGCCACTTGGTCGCGTCATTTTTCTAGGAGCTGGCCAGCACTCGATTGCGAAAGAACTCAAAGAAGCACCAACGCACCCATACTGTCGAAGGAAGCATCTTAGATGACGACCGCAAGTGCTATGAACTTCCAAGGGAGTTCTATTATGGACGCGTTCCCCGGCGACATAGACTTCAAGGTGCTGTGCGCCGTGATTATCACCGGGTTTCTGCTCTGGCGGGCTTGGAACAGTACTAGCAGGGCGGTACGCGCATCAATTCACGGTCGTGCCACAACAGGGTTACTTACTAGAAGACTGGACGTAGGATGCCCCAGTCATCGGCAACAGCGCTCTCTTCGGATACATCACCGCGATCAAAGGTCAGACAGGCGGTAGGCTGAATGAGCTTCTGCGTATTGGATACCAGAAATCGCGTGATCGTGCATTCCAGCTCCCTGTCATGAGGGCTTGGGTGGTGTATGTGTCGAACGGAGAAGGCATCCAGCACATCAAGAGGGGCAAGGACGATGTCCTCTCTTTCATGGATGAAGTGAACGACGTGCGTGCCACCGTTTCCTTGTCATGCGAGCGAATGGACTCAGCGTAGAGATGGATCGCAGTCGATCGCCATACAGTATACCATGGGAAAGTCAATAGCTGTCGACCCGTGGCACAACAGCGTCATTCGCAAGCAGATGACCGCCAATCTCGCCGCGAAGTTTCCCGAGGTATACGATGAAATTGCGACAGCGATGACAGACGCAATTGCAGCGCCGGATAGTGGAGGTACGTCTGCCTGCCTCGGCGTACGGGTATGACTGCTGATGCGCAGATCTCAGATTGGAAGGAGATTCGAGCCTTCGAAGCGTTCATGTCGGTGGTTTGTCGGGTCAGCAATCGTCTTTTCGTAGGACTGCCCCTCTGTATGTTCTGAGCTGGAATATACTGCGAGAAGCGTTACTAACGCTCTCCAGGCAGGAACGAGGAGTTTACGAGAATCAGTCGAGACTTCACTATCAGGGTATCGACAGCTGGATTCATCATCTCTTGCTTCCCGAAATTCCTCAAGCCGTAGGTGTATCGGGTTTTCGATGGATTGTGCCGTCGGACTTATGACTGGACAGACTTGTGGCCAAATACTGCACGCCCGCGCCTGCCGCGATTAAGGGATTCGAGAAGCACATGTTGCCAATCATTGAAGAGCGCTTGCGACTGCAGAAGGAGCTGGGTCCCGCGTGGGAGGAAAAGAAGCCCGTAAGCCATCTACCGTTCGGCATTGAAATGAAAGGAGCTGAAGCGCTACCTGCAGTTCGATTTCTTGCAGTGGATGATCGATGCCGCCGATGATCAGCATCGCGATCCCAGAGACCTCAACCTGCGCATGCTCGGTGTCAATTTCGCCGCGGTACACACCTCGACCATGACTTTCACTCACGCCTTCTACTGGCTGGCCGCGAACCCTCAATATATTCCAGTTTTGCGCGAAGAGGTCGAGACCGTAGTCGCTGAGCACGGCTGGACCAAAGACGCCATCAATGAGATGATTCGTGTGGATAGCTTCCTGAGAGAGTCGGCGCGTATCACGGGCATCGGCAGTACGACGATGGGAAGGAAGGTATTGCAGCCAATCCAGCTGCCGGACGGGACCCGTGTGCCCAAGGGTGGCCACGTCGCTGTGAACCTGTGGGGAGTGCATCATGACCCCGAAATATATGACAATCCGGAGACGTTCGATCCTTGGAGGTTCTCGAGGAGAGTCGAGGCGGGCGAGCCAGCTGTCAAGTATGCTTTCACTACTGCCAGCTCAGACTTCCTGTTCTGGGGCGGGGGGAGCCATGTGTGGTGCGTAACTTCACCAATTCTTCTTGTGGATGGCCGGCGCTGAACTCATCCAGTGCCGGACGTTATTTCGCATCGCAAGAGTTGAAGGCGATGATGGCCCATTTGGTCATGCATTACGATGTGAAGATGCCTAAAGAAGGTGTCCGCCCTCCAGATATCTGGTTTGGTACAGCCTGTATCCCCAACCGTACTGCGGTCGCCTTGTTCCGGAAGAGGCAAGAGTGACAAGTCGACAAGAGACGGGAATCCAGACCTCGTCGTCATACTCAAGGGGAGCGAGCCTATCCCGACCGCACTCGATTGAGAATTTGGATGGAAACGGTTTTGTTCGAGTCTTGTCTGTTGTCTATTGATACCGAAGGCTCCATATGAAGCAATCCTCCCGTTGTAGCAGTCCATATCGGAAAGAAGCACATACTATTCTTGCTTGGCCTTCGAGACAGCTCGGTTGACTTCAGCCCGATGTACCTTTGGCGTATCGCTCAGTGCCTGTTGAGCGCACGCTGGCTTTGCGTGACAGGGCAATCCAGAATCTCGGGGCCGACGGCCGATGAGCAGGCTATGCTCTTAGGGCAATCTATCTGCGCGAAGTGAGTAACTAGCCAAACACTCACTCCCCAAGTATAACATCCACAAGTCTACCTATCACGACACTGATCTGCACCAATTTTGCACAGCGACAGTTATGAGGGTACCGGTATACATGGCTGAAGTTCAAACACATACAATACGGTTTCGTCCGAACCAATGCCCGTTCCGGAACCGAAGAAGGCACGGGTTCAAATCGGGCCGAATACCGAGGAAGAAGGACGGCGAGTTAGATACCGTTGGGAAGGGCGCCACTCTTCTTGTTTGTAGCTGCCAAAAAGTAAAGCGGACGACTTCCTTTCCGCCGAGAGAAATTTGGTCGGATAGCACCAACAAACGCGGAAATTGTTGAGCTAGCACTTAGGGGTCCTAATTGGTGAAATAGCACTACCTCCCGACGCGTCCTAAATGAAACATGACTCTTGGGGGGTTATTATGGGCGACTAAGCCTCATATTCTGTTGAAATAGGCGAGTAAGAGAGTACAAAATAGACAATGAAAACTGCTAACCTTGTGGCACTGTGCAGGTGAGGAGCATTCAGTCCTAAGTAGTGTTTAAGTGCGACGCGTCGGGAGGTAGTGCTATTTCAGCAATTAGGACCCCTAAGTGCTAGCTCACCAATTTAACGCGTTTGTCGGTGCTATCCGACCAAATTTCTCTTTCCGCCGACCTAAGGACGTCAGTTTGAACAACCTTCTTTTGCGCATGACAGCGAAACTAGCTTCCTCACATGGTTACTGCTTTGTCTCTCCGCTGCTCTGGGATGTCGGCCTCTGATGGTCACCGGTCTGTATGAAGCGGTCTCCTCCGCCTCTTCGAGCCTCTCCCGTTTCTCGGTACCCTCCCGTCGTCTCGGTTCATGATGGCGAACTAGACACTTGGAAACATGACTGCTCGTACTCGGATTCCAACTTTTTACCCTGATCACCCCAGCATCCGCCTTTTCTTGTACCTCCGGCCTGTGCTCGACCCTACGCCCTACCCACCACCTATTTTTGCCAACCTTCTTCCACCGTCGATCCGGCTTTACTCAAGATAGCACAAGCAGTCTTCCGCGGAACCGTCTACCTAACCGATCAATTGGTGCGAGATGTCCAGCGCTTCTCGGCTAGCCTTCTCGAGCTTCGGGTTCCAGTCCTTTGAACGATGATTGATTCGCTCAATGCCTCGCCATCACTTCTCGCGGCTCCTTCGGTGTGAGAACTTGCTTCTCCGGTGTTTCGCCCGTATTCAGCTGTGGGAGATGAATTAGCCCCGTACTCCTATTGGGCGCCTCTGGAGTGGACGCTATCCCGTTGATTCTGCGCCCTCTCTCAGGCACAGTCTATCACTGGTGGATCGAGATATCGGTTCACAGCCCCACTACTCGTGGAGCACGTCTTCTATCTGCTAAAGGCGTCGAGAGCTCGCAATCCGTCTCAGCGGATATCTTGGAAGAGTTCACTATGAAGGCTGTGTCTTCTGCGGAGCATATATCGGTCTCCCTGCTCAAAGCGCATAACTGCACTGCGACTGGACTCTTTCACTCAATACTCTCCACTGCTCACCACCTCATCGCCTCAGATGTCTGCGTATGTGAATATCGATCTCATCACCTTGGGTGCCGTCCTCTTGACGGCTGCCCTTCTGGCACAGACTTTGGGCCCGTCCACTAAAGCCGTGAGTGCTGCGCGTACCCAGTCTGCCTCTAACCTGGTTGACGTTGACGGGTAGGACGCACCCGTTCTCGGCAGTTCGTGGTTCTTCGGGTACTTCACCGCATTGAAATCACAGGCGTCGATGACCAGCTACCTCACGCATGGTTATACTAAGGTGTGCGGCCTCCGCAACATGGAAGGAAAGCCAACGAATCTCATACAAAGAACAGTATAAGAACAAAGCATTCCAACTCCCTGCGATTCGGGCTTGGGTCGTTTATGTTTCGGGAGAGCAGATCAAGGATCTCTGGAAGGGACGGGATGACACGTTTTCGCTGAAAGAGGAAGTGAATGATGTGCGTTAGTTGGCTGCTTATGACCCCTACAATGCTTAACAGCACCCCTGCCCAGATCATCGAGCTACAATATACTCTGGGGCCCAGTATCGCCAACGACCACTGGCACGCGTCCGTCATTCGAAGGCAAATGACGCAAAACCTGGCGGCGAAATTTCCCGACTTGCACGATGAGATCCAGCATGCGTTCGCGGAAAGTCTCAACCTACCCCCCGACGGCAGTAAGCCGGTTCACTCTGCTATACTCTATCCCCTACTCACCAGCTCCAGCCTGGAAAGAGGTGAAAGTTACAGAACTATTCACTCGCGTCATCTGCCGTGTCAGTAACCGCCTCTTCATTGGGCTTCCTCTCTGTGCGTCTTGCTTGCGGTACACTCTTACTTGTCGCTCACGACTTAGACAGGTCGAGATGACAGATTTACGGATATCAGCCGGGACTTCACGATCGAAGCCAGTACTGCCGCGTTCATTCTTTCCTGCTTTCCAAATATTATGAAGCCGTGCGTACAGGATAGCCTGGTTGGCAGAGCTGCTGACCAGTCCCCGCTTTAGATTTGTTCGGAAGTACATGACGCGGATTCCCGGCACAATTGCCGAGTTCGAGAAATATCTGGTTCCAATTATCGAGGACCGGCTACGGCAAGAAGCGGAACTGGGGGAAGGGTGGAAGGAACGGAAGCCGGTATGTGTCTTCCTAGAAGCTGTATCATCGAAGCTCATCAGCCAAGTTTGACTATTTACAATGGATGCTTGACGCAGCAAACGAAGACCAGCGCGATCCGAAGGATCTCAGCCTTCGCATGGTCAACGTCAACTTCACTGCCATCCACACGACTTCGATGAGTTTCACACAAGCCTTCTATTGGCTCGTTGCACATCCTCAGTACATTCCCACGCTCCGAGAAGAAGTCGAAGCCGTGGTTTCCCGTGTGGGATGGACGAAGGATGCTATCTCCGCCATGATCAAGGTTGACAGCTTCTTGAAAGAGTCAATGCGCGTCACCGGTATCGCTGCATCCAGCATGGGTCGAAAGGTCATGCAACCCACGACTCTCAGCGATGGTACGAAGGTTCCGAAAGGCGCTCATGTCGCAGTCAACCTCTGGGGCGTTCACAGAGATCCTGCTATTTACGAGCGGCCGGATGAATTCGATCCGTGGCGCTTTAGCAGGAAAATCGAGGCGGGAGAGAGCGCGACCAGACATGCGTTGACGACCACCAGTCCCGACTTCTTATTTTGGGGAGGTGGGGCCCACCCTTGGTGCGCCACGTCCGCTTTTTTGGACGCGGGTGTCTGACTGCTACCTCAGTGCTGGCCGATACTACGCTTCTTTGGAGATGAAAGCCATGCTGGCTCACATTCTCATCAATTATGACGTCAAGCTTCCCCAAGAAGGCGTCCGTCCTAAAGATATCTGGTTCGGCGCGAGCTGCATTCCTAATCAGACGGCAACAGCTTATTTCCGCCGGAGGCAGACGTAGGTCGCGGCTATGTATAACGCAGTGTGTATGCTGTCCTGCAGTAAACGATTGTATGAAGACTGAATCTACACGAACCCATAAATCTATTGCAACCGGGAATACTTGTGTTGGACCGACTCCAACATGTTGCAAGAAGATGTGTGAATGATTGGAAAGTCGGAGCAAACGAATCGCTACCTGTTTGCGAGGGACTTCTGCCGGAGCCACGGCACTGCGGCCTTCTTGCCAGCAAGTCATCGGTTCCCGAACGTGCGCCGCCCTCATCAACTTGCATGATTAGTCCGTCACAGGTATAAACTGGTGCCGATTGGCTTCAGATAAGACTGATAAACCAGTGGTGCAGCTAAAATGGACCGACGTGGGCCCGCAGTTACTGTCTCCACCTCGCCGCCCGTCCCCATGGCTTGGGACGCTAGCCAAGCTGTGGCTGTCGCCCTCGCCGCTATTGTCGTTCTCCGGCTCTGGATCATGCCTACAACAAAAGCGGTATGGAATTCTGGCCCGTAACGTGCACAAGCCTGATCTCCAACTCCGTCACAGGCCGTTCCCGTTCTTGCTGACGACATCTTCTTTGGTTTCAAGACTGCTTTCAACACCATTAAGTCGTACAAGAAGTACATGATAGAAGGCAATGAAAAAGTGCGTTCGTATCCAACCGTCACGAAATAAGATTACATGTGGCGCACAGTTCAAGGGGAAACCATTCCAATTGCCCTCTTTCCGAAGCTGGGTTGTGTATGTCTCACGAGAGTTGTTCGAGGATCTACGGAAAGTGAAGGACAGCGACGGGCTATCCTTCTTCGCGCAGATTAATGAGGTAAGTTCTCAAGCCGACCGATCCGAATTTGACCCTGACAGGAGAGGCTGCTTCCTCCAGGCCGTCTCCGTTGAATACACAGTCGGAAAACCCCTTGCCGATGATCCCTGGCATATAAGCGTGATCCGCAAGCAGATGACGCAGAACTTAGGCAAGAAATTCCCGGAGATATACGATGAAATTTCTCAGGCCTTCGATGATGAACTTCAATTACGGGCTGATGGAGGTAAGAGTTCTCCCCATGCACCGGTGCCTAAGTTGATCAAGTGTCTTTCATAGAGTGGTTCCCAGTGCAGGCATACGACCTCGTCCTGCACATCGTTTGTCGTGCCTCCAATCGACTGTTCATTGGCCTTCCCCTCTGCAGAAATAAGGAGTTTAACAAGATCAGCGAGGAGTTCACGCTCACCGTCACCCGCGCTGGGTTCTTCATTTCCCTTTTTCCCAAATTCCTGAAACCGTAAGCGCTCCGTTTGCTCGTGGACATACAGCCGTTGAACACGGTATAGGCTGGCTGCGAAGTATGTCTCTGGGGCACCGAAGGCTACAGCCGGTTTCGAGAAGTTCGTAGGACCCGTCATCGAGGAAAGACTGAAGGAGCTCGGAGGAGGTCCAGAGAGTCAGAAACCAGTGCGCACTTTGGATGTGAGAAGTGCTCAGAACATACCTAACCGGAATGAAAGTTCGACTTTCTTCAATGGATGATCGAAGCTGCCACGCCCGCCCAGCGGGATGTGCACGAGCTCACTCAGCGGATGATGAGCATGAATTTCACGGCGATGCACACCTCCTCGCTCAGTTTCACGCACGCACTTTACTGGCTCGCTGCCCGGCCGGAGTTCGTTCCCGATCTCCGTGCTGAAGTCGAGCAGTGCGTTCACGAGAACGGCTGGTCCAAGGAAGCCATAAACGGCATGATCAAGGTTGACAGTTTCCTCAAGGAGGCTATGCGTCTCACTGGGTTGAGCGCATCAACGATGCAAAGAAAGGCATTGCGGGAGTACAGACTATCTGATGGAACCGTGATTCCTAAGGGGGCGCATGTCGCGGTGAATCTGTGGGCAATGCACCACGATGCCGCCGTTTATCCGGAACCCGGCAAGTTCGATCCGTGGAGATTCTCGAGGCGCGTTGAGGCGGGCGAAAGTGTCGTAAAAAACGCGTTCACAACAGCTGGGTCGGAGTTCGTCTTCTGGGGTGCCGGTGCACATGTCTGGTGAGTGCTCTGATCTGTTTGTTACGCCCACGCCCACGCAGGCTGACTTGTCGACAGTGCCGGACGGTACTTTGCGGCGCAGGAGCTCAAGGCGATGCTTGCACATATGGTCTTGCATTACGATGTGAGGATGAAGGAGGAAGGCGTGCGTCCGCCGGACGTATGGTTTGGCACGACATGCATTCCCAACCCGAAGGCGACGGTATTGTTTCGCAAAAGAAAGTCATGACCGGAAGCAGGACGGCATTTGCAAGGTTGTTGACGCTGACCAATGGTGTATACTGTCCTTTGCGTTGGCTCTGTAGAGAGGCGATGCTGGAGCTCTGCTACATTGTGCACGTCGTAGGCCTGCGATTCAGTTCCAGTCGTTACTTAATCCAAGGAGGTCCCCGGAGCCAATAAGAATGATTGGGCAGAGCACACAGATACAGTGAGCGAGCCCGAAAGAGCGGACATACATATCAGACCGAGCAAGTCAATCACAACCAGAAGAGATAAAGGCAGGTCGCGGAATGATCGACTCTCGATCGTCGATCAGAGGTACCTGATTAGTAATTACCGTAATCTACGAAGGCCGAGTTGGCGGGAGATCCCTGACTCCGCATCAGCCCGTTTCGGTCCAAATTGCAAACGCTGCTTCTTTGCGACAGCTTTCTTTCCGTATGCAACAGCACAGCAATGCGCAAGGTATCGGCCGCCGAACGTGCGGGGACCCAAGCTAGTCATGAAGCAGCGCTGCCCTGGCCGGCGTTCTTAACGCCAGCACTTCTCCTGGCCTGCGAGACTGTCGTCACCAACTCCTCCCCCAGCTGCAATGGAGACCACCCGCTGGGACCTCATCCTTCCATGTATACTTACCTTGCTCGTCTCCTTCGCTCTCTTCAACCGATCTCGCAAGTCCAATGTACCACAGCTGGGCTCCAATTTGCTTTGGGGATTGTACGTGTTCGCGTTCAGAATGTTAGGTTCTTATCGTGAAATGCTGGTGGATGGCTACAGCAAAGTGCCTTCACTCGACTTCTAGGCTCTGTGCCGGTATACTGATCTCACTCTAGTTCAACAAACATGCATTTCAAGTTCCCGGGATCAAGGGTTGGATCATCTTCGCATCGAAGGAGTTGTACGATGATGTCAGAAAGGCCCGGGATGATGCCCTTTCTATGCCAGAGGAGGTTAAGGACGTGAGTACCGTCTCGCCCACATCGTACTCCTCGCTCATCACGTTGGATGCAGACCGTTGCTCTGGAATACACTCTGGGAACAAAAGTGGCACTGGATCCATGGCATAATGCTATCGTGCGAAAGCAGATGACCAACGCGCTCGGGACGAAGTTTCCAGAGATCTATGATGAGATCTCGACTGCCCTGGAGGATGAGCTCGCTTTGGGAGACAGCAATGGCTGGTCTACTCCTCCTCGTATCTTCACGTCTCGCTGATGATGGTCCTCAGAATGGAAAGCTATCCACGCTCACGACCTCATCATCCACATCGTCTGCCGTGCTTCCAACAGGCTCTTCCTCGGTCTCCCCCTTTGCAGGGATGCGCATTTCACGCAGATCTCGCGTGACTTCTCTGGAACTGTCATACGTTCTGGGTTCTTTATTAACCTATTTCCTACTTTTCTTAAGCCGCTCGTTGGACGGCTGGTCACCGCGGCGCCAAAAGCAAGGAAAGGTTTCGAGAAGTATATTGTTCCCGTGATTGAAGAGCGATGGAGAATGGAGAAGGAGATAGGCGAAGCATGGCAGGAAAAGAAGCCCGTGCGTGCCCACATCACCGACAACAGCGTGACACTCACTATCACTCATTATAGGCAGATCTCCTGCAGTGGATTATGGACGCTTCAGGCCCGCATGACTCCGACCCGGTGGATATCACAGCGCGTATCCTGGGCGTGAACTTCGCAGCGACCCATACGACCTCTCTTTCCTTCACTCAAGTTCTCTACTGGTTAGCAGCTAGACCGGAATTCGCCCCGCCTCTGCGTGAAGAAGTCGAACGTGCCGTCGCGAGTCATGGTTGGACGAAGGCCGCCCTTTCGGAAATGCACAAAGTCGACAGCTTCATCAAGGAGTGCATGCGGCTCAGCGGGATCGGTGCGACATCTATGGGACGCAAGGCCATGCGCGACATCACGCTTTCCGACGGTACATTTGTCCCACGTGGGGCGAAGGTCGTCATGAACCTCTGGTCCGTGCATCATGATCCTGACCTCTTCGATGATCCCATGGTATTCGACCCTTTCCGCTACTCGCGCCGTGTGGAGGCAGGTGAAGGAGAAGTGAAGCACTCGCTCACTACAGCGAGTAGCGACTTTCTTTTCTGGGGTGGCGGATCACATGTTTGTGCTGGGAGGTACTTCGCAGCGCAGGAGATGAAAACTATGCTGGCCGTTATTGTAACCCGCTATGAAGTCAAGTTTGACGGTCTGAAGCCGGGCGAGAGGCCGCAGGATCAATGGTTCGCCTACACTTGTGTACCGGATATGAAGGCCAGGGTGCTTTTTAGGAGGAGATCGAACTGATATTCTATATTTGGATGAGCGTATTGTTGTGACTGCGTTAGCTGACTATACCTACGAGGTATTGACCATCATCTATCGACCGAAGCTGTGCACGGCGACGGAGGTGATTCTTTGCCTCGGCCTGCCCATGTGAAACGCACAAAGCTACCCCCTTCTGATACTTACACTGCCGCCGTCCTCGCTGGCTGAGCGGCGCCCGTGGGGACCATCCACCAGCAATAAGAATGGACGCTATGGGTGGAGCGTTCCAAAGACACTCTCTTCACGTCTCGTCTTGGTGGAACAATGGATATCTCCTGGAATGTCTTGCTGGCCACACTACTGGGTATCCTCAGCGTCTTGGGTCTATTGCTGCTTACGTAATTCATGGCGCGCGTCGCGCACAGCGTTTTTCTCCGAAAAAAGCCCAAAATTTCGGGGACGTGTATCTCGCTCAAATCTCCAGATTTCTTATTGCTCCAAAAAGGAAAGTTTGTCGGGGGGGTAAGATGAAGGGCACAGGAGGGTTGTGGAGCTGAGGCGGTGGCCTTGTCAGGAGATATGATGAGCGAGGTGAAGTCTTGCTTTGGCGGAAAATCAACGCTGGAATTCTGTTGTTGATTTACAACCAACATCACTCCGGGCTTCCTGGGAGCGATTCTGAGGGCACCATATGAGTTTAGGGGGGAACTGTGCTTGTGGTGAGTGGTGCAGAAGCTATGAGGTGGGACAGTTTATCACGTGTTGTGTGCGCGGCAGCGGGTCGTACCAGCTCAGGGTGCGCGTCCGGTCTCATGTTCCTCCACCTACATACTACTAATTCCCTTTTCAATTCTGCTTATCTCTAAACTCATACAATGGGCGGCATTCGAGTAACCGAACCGGTCAAGGAAATTGTAATTCGGATGAATGTTGCACAAGTACCGATCGAAGATATCATCACCTATACCGGCATCTCCAAAAGAACTGTCCAACGGATCGTTGAATACCATCGCAAGTACGGGACTGTCGCAGCTGTACCATCAGGATTGGTTGGAAGGCCACCTATGTTGAATGAGGAGGACAAGGCAGTACGTAGAACAACTATGCGCAATGAGCAATACTAACGTACTCTAGTTCCTGTACAGTGCGATTCAGCGTGCACCCGACCGCTACCTGGACGAGCTTGTACAAGCTCTCGAGAACTTTCAAGGCGTCAAGATAACTGAGGCCACTCTATCAAGATATTTGGCTAGTATGAACATAACGATGAAGCAGGTGCGCGCATTCTAGCTGCAACTGAGTCAAGACTCACGAGGTGCCATAGATCACGAAGGCTGCGATTGAGCAAAGCGAGGAAGCATGTGCTCAATTCAAGTACCGTATGGGGTTGCTCTATACTCCAGAGCAGCTGGTATTCGTTGATGAAAGCTCCATTGACCGACGTTCAACGTTTCGAAACAAGGCATGGGCACTTAGAGGCCAAAGGGTTCGGAGATTGTGCTTTTTCGTGCGAGGAAAGCGGTACGTTCATCATTTGGAACTCATTCCTCTTGCTCACCATTGCCAAGATACTCCGTACTTCCGGCTATCTCACTCGATGGAGTCATCTGGCTGAAGATCGTAGAGGGGTCATTTGACGCCATTACCTTCGCCGAATTCATAGACGGCCTCTTGGAGAATATGAACCCCTACCCTGGCCGGAACTCTGTTGTTGTCATGGACAACTGCCGAATCCACAAGGCAGAACTTATCAGGGAGATGGTAGAAGCTAGGTAAGTGATACAAAAGCTCATTACTATTATGATTCACGTTGGCTAGGGGCATGCGTCTGGAATACCTACCTGCGTATTCACCCGACTACAACCCTATCGAGCTTCTTTTCTCGTACCTCAAGAGTACTCTCAGAAGGAATCATATACTGGTACGGAATGCGATGCTCAATACGGATGACTTCGATGTCTATCGGACTTTGCATGAGCTTGTTTGGGAAGTGCCGGCCGAGCACGCAGAGGCATGGTACAAAAAGTGCGGATATCATTAGGAGCTAGCTAGCGAAAATCAACAATGGAATTGTGATGTTGATTTACAGCTCGGGTACAGGAATGAGGGCCAGGACCTGATCAACTTGCGTGGCAGGTACAAGTGTGCGGACAACCCGAAGAATGTCTTGCCAAGTGGATCCATCTGTTACCAGCTTGTATAGCTCCTGAAGCTTGCGATAGTCAAGGCGGGCCGCAGTAACGAGGGCCTTCTGGGTCACGGGCGAGAATACAAGAACATGTCTATGTTCATGCGCATTCCACCAGACTTCGGCAGCCGCACGGTCTAGAAAGGAGGCACAGTTGGCGTGCGGACAATGGGCAACGAGATGTTTGTAATCATCCCTTACCAAAGATGTCAGAGCAACTCTCGGGGCTAGCTTGGAGGATAAACGCACCAGGTTCCATAGTATATATAACTCCAAAGCCCAACCGCAACAGCATAAAACTTCAGCCTTTGGCTTGTTGAGGACGCGATAGTTACCCGCACGTTCACAGGTGGGATAGTGCTATATGAAGGAGGTGCGGTGACGTCAACTTGCTGACAGCCATTATAGGCCTGGGATATGAGCTGATCGACAGTGAATCCATTCGAGTGGATCTAGAAGATCATGAGCCATGTTCAGCGAATAATTGGCACACGTACTAAGTCCAGCATTGCCTTCCAGACCTCCTTCATGTCGTCTTCTGAATGGATTGTCGCATTTTGCAGAATGCTTATAACATCTTCCTTGCAGATCTGTGACATTTCGGCTAAGCGATTGTCCAGTCACGTACACCTGGAAAGATGATTAGCCCATCGCTGAATGAAGAAAGATCAACGGTAGCCGTTCCTTACTTACAAGTGTACTGGCAACTGCTATGGGGAGCTCCTTGACGGCCAACCAGCAAAATTGACAGCAGAATTTCGTTCTTGATTTTTGTCGCCTACAGTCCACAAGCTTTGGAGAAAGTAAAAACCAGTCACAAAGTACCAGTCGCTTGTCAGTAGTTGAGACAAATATGCACGAGTTTGCTGTAACGTGACTGCTGAGGTAAGCAGGAGGACCTCAGAATATTGTGGTGTTCGGGTGGGTCTCGGAAGCTGATCCCTTCTGGAACTCTGCCAGCAGATCGCCCGTTACCTGGGCATCGTCCACCATCACGTCGCCATCCATTCCAGCCGGCACCCCGATAAGTCGATTTACTTACTACTTTTGAAATGGCTGGACGCAAGAAGGTCGACAAAGGAAAAGGCAGGAAGAACAAGGCAAGCAGCAAGGGAAAGGAGCGTGAGGTCGCCCCCTTGACAGCTGAAGCCGGGCCCTCGACAGCCGCCCAAGTTGGGCCTTCAACCGTATCGATGCCGATGGAGGAGGATGTGGATATGGAGGAGGTGGAACCAGTGCCGGTGGTTCCGCAGACGGAGGAGCAGCAGCGTCTGAACGAGTCCTTGGGTCCTGGTCCATTTTCGTCGCAGGGGTCGCAGAAGAGCAACGACAGCAACTATGTGAGTACCTCTCTCCATGCCCGCATATATGCGCATATAGGCTGACACAACTCCAGGCCGACGTCACCCAGGTCCAGCTCCAGGACTTGGACCGGCTTGAGCGTTCAGATGAAATCCAGGACGCACTTCTGGTGGCGACTGTGTGCGTTCCGATACCTACCGCAAGCGAGGTGGACTTCAACTATGAGCATCGTCATGCTCGGAAGCGTGGTCCGACCGACAAAGCAGTGGATAACTTGGTTGTGGCCTTCAACACCATTGGTATCCGCAGGCGCCGGTATCCCATCGTTGTTGCCACCACCAAAGAGAACATCGCCAATTGGGACGAGGTCAACGGTAATCGGCTCTCTTCGGACGACCCTTCGACACTCAAGAAACATGTTGTATTCAAGCACAATGACGAGGTCTGCGTCATCGCCGGCAGTACTCGAATCAAGGCTTGTCGGCGATACTACGAGCAACACTACCAGGACCTTCGGCACGAGCATCCCTGGTGGTATGGACATGTGTACATCTTTGGTACGTGCAATGCTCTGCAACTTCCCTAGTCACTAACGTCTTCGCAGATGAACTGATGAGTGCCAAGAATGTTTCGCTGTACGACTCTCTTGCCTCCAACATCAACCCCACCGTGCGTGCTCCTACCGCTGGTGACGTGTGGTCAATCGCCCAAAGCTATGGACGGAGTGGCATATACTCGCCAGAGGAAGTCGAGATGCTTATTGGTGCCTGCTTTGCGAGGCATCCAGGCACTATCAGGGTGTTCAAGGATCCTGTATTCCATGGCGTTGTCCCCTGGCTCTTCGAACATCCTGCGTGGAACGACCTCATGAGCTTCAACGCCATCAATGAGATGTGGGCATCTGAGGGACGCGATGTAAGTTCTCTGGCTTTGCTGGGGCAAAATCAAGAGCTGAATTTCAACGTAGATTTTCTACACGCACGCCCTCTGGATGGGTAACTTCTTCTTGCGTCCCGGCCGCTGGACCTTTGGTGCGGAGGGCGAGAGCTACAAAGAGATCTTTGACTGGCGCTTCATGCGCATCTGTACCGATGTTTTTCTCGAGTGGCAAGAGGCGCTCACAACATGGGTCGAGAACCCCCTTCGCAAGGCCACGGAGAAGTTCAAGGACAGGTACTCCGCCCGCATTATCAAGCGCTGCGTTGATATCTACTGCACTCAAGACCCGTCGTCCCTCCCGTTTTTCGTTCCGGCAAATCACTTCAACTTTGGCGACCAATTCGTGCAGGTCATCAAGGAGTTCTTCCTGCAATTCCCTCAAGCAATTATCCTGACTCCGCGAATCATTTCGACCATGAGCAAATATCTGGACACCTTCGAGGACATCTTCAAGGAGGTAAGAAATCAACAACTGAATTTCGATGTTGATTTTGACTGGCTCTAGGTCGCTCGCTGGGTGGTACCAGTCTACAAGCGCGTAAGCAAAGGTACTGGGTCTCAAGCTGATGGCGCCCGTCCACCCACATTCGCTGTCCTGCATGCCCAGAAGCGGCTTCTGAACCGAGATAACGATGCTCTGCTGGATGCGTACATTACCTACGTAAGTCAATGACATGGTTACGCTCCTTCCATAAGCTGACAAGGACCAATAGTTCGCCAATTCCCTAAGCCCTTACACCTGGATTGTTCCCTCTCTCATTATGCGCCGCGCCCTTTCCTACGTCTACAGCGTCAAGCTGAATGCTGTCCGGTACGGGAAGCCCTCACCTGTGTCCAAGGGCGATCTTCGCAAACATATTACACCCTGGGTGCGATGGAAGCTTCGATGCTGGCAGGATCCCCAGCATGCAGAGCGAGAAGAAGCACCGTCCGTCCACCCTCTTTTGCAGGAATGGTGGCCTATTATCCAGGCGTCACTTGACTACCGCGATGTGGACTGGATAGGCAAGAAGGAAGGGCAGTCCTCTCGGATCGAGCCAATCATCATGAAGATTATGGATGCTCACACGACAGCCATGGAGTACTTCCCTCTGTTGTTAACGGATCCGGACTGGTACGAAACGTACATCGAGGCAACGACGTATATCTTGCCATCCGATACCGAACTTGACCCCAAGGACCTAGCGCTTGGTTATGCGCACAACGCACCAGGCGTTCCTCCCTATCCCCCTACCGAGGAGAATGCACTGAAGGTCCCCGATGACTTCTTGGACGTGTTTGAGCAACTGCGTGCGTGATATTGTCCAGGTTCCCTGCCATGCTAACAAGAATAACCAGGGGAGCTCGATCGCCTTCCCCCCGAGTTCGAGAATAAACGGGAACCTGAGACCGATCGCCTGAAAGGGCTTGTCAACGAACACGTCCTCAACACCATTCCTGAGCAATCCAGAACTTTTGCTTCCCAGCTTTTCGAAGCTGTACGTGTGATGTTCTTTCTGTACAGCTGGTGCTAACCTCTGAACAGGCCATTCAGAAGGTGGTACAACACCAGCTTCAGCGCGAGATGGATATTCAATTGGGCCTTCAGCCTGAGGTGGCTCCTTCCGCACGCCAGCGGGGCATTTTCAAGAAACAGCAACGTATTCGCGCGCGCCCCAGGATGTAATGTTTCTCTGTACTCCCGATTAGTCTGTCCCACCTTCATGTCCCGAAATCGAGTGTTTCTATATCCGCGTAGTTCTAGTGTCTGCCAATGAATGTCATGAGCCTATATCGTAATGACCGCCACAATCACGTGAATGATATCCAAAGCACATGAATGATATGATCATTACCCATTTGGGAAACTACGCTACTTACAAGGGAAAATGGAACTACAGCTGAGAAATCAACATCCGAAATAAGCTGTTGATTTTCGCTTTGAAGTGATTAGCGGCTTCTAGGTATATCTACCAAAATCAACAGCGGAAATCTGGCGTTGATTTTGCCTTGGCAGTGAAGACGATCAGGATCTACTATAGCTTTCCGTTTGTTGCAAACGCCTGAGTGTCATAACGTGCATAGTTCAGCAGAAGAATTGCTGTTCCACGGGGTAGCTTTGGTGATGAAGTAGGACCATATGCATCTAGTAGCTCGTCCACGTTCGAGAGAGCTGCCAACTCATTCAGTCGATAAAAGCCAGCTGAATTCAAGCCTTCCAGGAACTGCAAGAATGACCGACTATCCTGAGTTCGAGCTGGACTGCCACCGACATGCTCTTCCAACCAGTCTTTGATCATTGGATAGCGAATCGAATTGTTGATGACATTACGAGATCCTGGATCTTGCGGCACCATAGAGAAGCCAGGGAAGGGTGTAGGTGCGCCCCACATTGGCGCTGTCCATGGCGGCGACATTGGAGCAAGAGCCGAAGGTGGAAAGAAAGGCACAGAGGGATTTTGCATAGTTGAAGCCGGGGGAAGCTCATCTGCACGCACAGGCCGACGTGCTTGACGCACAGGTCCCTCAGGACGCCGACTGCCGCTGAGAGTGATCCATTTATCAAGAAGGTTCTTGGGTGGTTGACTTTCGGTAATATCTGGAACCTTGCGTTGCTGCAATGTCATCGTTAGTGTCACAGTACTCCCAGCACGTAGGAAAGCTCAACCTACCAAGGCAAGGTTCCACAATGACCAGTCTGCATCGGAAGGCTCATGATGAATACCCCCAGGAAGAAGGACGTCTGGACGGCCGTGCAGATGACAATGGTTTGCACTCTTCAAGAGGCGGAATTGTTGGGCATCGAGGACGGCACTTTTGGCCTGTTCTTCATCGCTATCATCGCTTCCTAGTGACGTTGTCCTCTTCTTCTTCTTGGACTATGGAATCATTAGAAGGGAAACAACTATATTTGCCGAAAAGCTCACCTTCCCTTTCTCTTTCTTCGTTTCAGCCTTGGCGTTGGACCCGGAGTTGTTTGTGTTCGTAAGAATGACATATACTTTTGTCGGAGTCGCGCGCTTGGGCATCGGAGGTGGTTTTGAGCCACTAGCACTTGCTTTCTTGGCCAGCTTGGTCCAAGCAGTATGGGCTCGTGAGTAGGCTTGGTCGACTTTGCTGATTTCTTTCTCCGTGTTGCTTCTCCACTGCTGGACCATACCGATGAATGTCGCAGGTGAATCCAGCAATACAGGCATCTCTTTTACCTTTGCAGTGGACAAGGTATAGGCCAGCGAAAGTCCTTCGGGAAAGAGGTCGAGAAGCTTGCCGACCTCGTTACGCAGTGCTTTCAATCCTTTATCGGACGAAAGCGTGAAGAGACGTGCGGCAGAGCCGACCATGATCTTGTAGGGAATGGATTCTTGATGACAATTAGCATAGATCAACTTAGCAAGGTAAGAAAGACGTACCGATCTCTTCCTCCTCAGGCTTCCCATCGCTTGCCGTGTCCTCAATATAGGCTGACAATACTCCAGACTCCTCGAATGTTTCTTCCATCTCAATGTCAACCCTTTCCGGATCATGCGGCTCGATATTCTCCTGAGTTGAGTCGGCGGAGAGTGCTCCATCGGCTTTCCTTTTCTTGGCAGATGTTCTTCCCTCTTGTTTCGTAGCCGGTACGCCTTGGGGAAATGTGAGGGAAGAGTCCGGGGTTAGGTTGCTCTCGACCTGTGTGCGTGTTACAAGACCTTGTGTCAGGGGACGTACCTTTTTCGGCCTTGGAGCCTAGCCCCTTCCTTGCTTCCATGCCTTCCCGAACACCTGGTCATCGGATTCCCTGGTTATCTCCACCGATCTATCGGGATTAGCACTATCCCCAGTGCCGCTCAGGAACCAAGAAGCATGGTCGGCACAATGACGCGCCGCACATACTGTTTCAACCCCTGACGCCGCCCATGCCCTTGTGGCCACTCATGCCATTGTGGCCACCGATCACTAGCTTCTCTGCCTTACCGCCGCCGTAGCATGGGGTTACCCGCCATCACCGCCGATGCCAAGGTCCTGGGCCACCGGCAACTGGCAACCACCGGTGCATTCCATGGGCCGCCGGTACCTTCCGGAATACTGGAGCGCAGCCTTGTAGTAAGTGACGCTTACTCATCAAGCGCAGCCTCGGTCCTAGTATATGCCGGCACCTTCCGCCATAGGGCGTAGCCACACCTCTGGATTATGCCGGTAGGTTCCCTAGGCAGGCGCTGCCACAGTTACTGTAGGGTATAAATAGACGGCCTGTAAGGCCTAAGGCTCCTCAGATCCGGTCTCTGAGGATTTCCACCACTGTAACTCCTAGGCACTCGATCTCACTATCCACTCTACTCTTATCCTCTACACCCTCTACTCTACTCCAATCGCTATCCTGTCTCTCTGTCACCCGCAGTAGCCTTGTTATTGTGGTGTGCCCTCACAGAAGACCGGATCTCTCGACAACAACCCTACTGCACCACTCGACTCGACTCGACAACCACCAACACACATGACGACTCCTACACCCACTGCTGCTGCTGATCCTGCGGTGACCCAGGGCACTGTCCCAGTCGCTCCAGCATTCGCAGCAAGCGCTACCATTCCACCTAACCCGGCACAACAACTGTCAACCCTTACGGAAACGCTGGAAGCACTACAGGCACGCATTGCCCAGCTGGAAGGCAACCCAACGACCACTCGGGAACCTCGCGTGGCAACCCCAGACGTCTTTGATGGCAATCGTGCCAAGGCAGCCACCTTCCTACGCCAGCTGCACCTGTACTTCCATGCACGCCCATCGGAATTTGCAACCCCACGAGAGCGCATCATCTTTTCACTCTCCTACATGAGGGGAGGCACGGCAGGCACTTGGGCAGATCGGGTAGCCATGTACAACCTGGATCCCAACCCTGATCACCCAGAGACGCTTGTCTACACCACCTGGGAGGCCTTCAAGGATGCCTTTGACAAAGCCTTTGTCGACCCCGACCCGGAAGGCTCTGCACGCTTTCGCATGGAGCATCTCAGCCAAGGGACCAAGACAGCTGATGAGTACATCGCTGCCTTTCAAGAACTGGTCCCATGCACTGGCTACAACGATGTTGCTCATATTGAAAGGTTCGAGCGTGGCCTCAACCGCACCTTGGCCAGCAAGATATATGCACTGCCCGAAATGCCTACAACTCTGGATGGGTGGTACAAGTATGCCCTTCGTTTCGACCACCAGCAGCGCAAGCTGGATGCTCGTAAACCGGTTACTGGCCAACCCGCGCGGTTCACTCGTACCTTCAACCGCCCTTTCAACCTGAACTCCCCTGCACCTCGACCTGCGCCACCGCCACGTCCAGCCAGCCCTCCTCTGCACCCTGGAGAGCCCATGGACATTGACTCCAACCGTCGCACTGGTCGCAGGATCACCTGCTACAATTGTGGCCAACCAGGACACATCAGCCGTAACTGCCCCAAGCCTCGTCAGGCTCGTAGCAGCCGACAATGCCATAGAGCCTGGACCACTTGACGCAGAGGCTGTCAAGGCCATCCTGTGTGAAGAGATTGGCAAGATCCTCTTACAGAACAAGGCCCTTCCTGCGCCACCCAAGGAGGATGAATCAACCAAGGAGGATTTTTGAAACGGTCGACCAAGAAGGACACATTGCGTTCGACCAATCGTTATGCAGTACTGGCTCAACCCACAATAGGCACCTCCTTCGATACACCTGATAATGATGATGCCATTATGCCCATGAGCCAGGCTGCTACTGTGTCCAAACCCTCCTCGGCAGTGGATTCACCCCTACCACCCAAGATCTACATCCGATCCGCCTCTCTCCCTCGATCCACAGAACTCCACCTCGGTCTACGCGCATTGGACTCAGGTGAATACTTCACCACCTCCGCACTCCTTGATTCAGGAGCAACGGGAATGTTTATTGACTCGGAATATGTCAAACTACGCAACCTCACCACGCGACGCCTACCCAGGGCAGTACCCATCTACAACATCGACGGCACCTTAAATGAGAGTGGCTCCATTCGAGAAGAGGTAGACCTCATCATGAAGTTCCAAGAACATACGGAACGTACCACCTTCCAGGTCACCAATCTGGGCCACCATACGGTTATTGTGGGGCACACCTGGCTGCGGCACCATAACCCTGAAATCAACTGGGCTACCGGACAAGTTAGCATGTCTCGTTGCCCAACCCAATGCAAGGCCGGAGCCAGCACCACCCTTCAGCAGCGTCCGTTGACTCCCTCTACACAGGTGCTCTTCGCGCTGGACACCACTGAAGCAGAAGAGGCCCCAGAACCCTCGCTCCCAAACCTGGCCAAGGGTGATCGCCTCCTCGTGGCCTGGCTGCCACCTCTACCCCAAGCTATTCGAGCCACTGAAACCGCCTCTACCCGACTGGCCGCAGAAGAGGCCAAGCACCACCAGCAAGAAGAAAGTTTTGAAGCCCTGGTCCCACGCGAATATCAAGACTACCGCGACGTCTTCTCCAAGGAATCCTTTGATGAACTGCCCGAGCACCGTCCATGGGACCATGCCATCGAGCTGAAGCCTGGCTCAGAACCCAAGGGCTCTCGAGTCTACCCATTATCCCTGGATGAGCAAAAGGAACTGGACGAGTTCCTGCGAGAGAACTTGGCCACTGGCCGCATCCGACCCTCGAAATCACCCATGGTGGCCCCTGTCTTTTTTGTCAAGAAGAAGGATGGCCGACTGCGCCTCGTACAGGACTACCGGAAACTCAATGAGATGACCATCAAGAACCGGTACCCAATACCGCTGATCTCCGACCTGGTCAACCAGCTGCGCCATGCCCAATTCTTCACCAAGCTGGACATACGCTGGGGATACAACAACATCCGCCTCAAGGAGGGCGATGAGTGGAAGGCAGCCTTTCGAACCAACCGTGGCCTGTTTGAGCCGTTAGTGATGTTCTTTGGACTCACTAACAGCCCAAGCACCTTCCAGACCATGATGAACGACATCTTCCGGGATCTGATTGATGCAGGACGCATTGTCGTCTACCTAGATGACATCCTCATCTTTTCAGAAACCCTAGAAGAACATCGCCAGACGGTTCGTGACGTGCTGGAAGTCTTGCGACAGCACAAGCTCTACCTTCGACCCTCCAAGTGCGAATTCCACAAGGAGACCATTGAATATCTGGGCCTGATCATCGGAAGAGGCACCGTCGCTATGGATCCTGTCAAAGTGGAAGGCGTTTCTAAGTGGCCAACCCCTACAAATGTCACAGAAGTCCAATCATTCATTGGATTCTGTAACTTCTATCGTCGTTTCATTCGGGACTTCTCCACCATTGCACGACCACTGCACGACCTCACCAAGAAGGAAACCACCTTTGTCTGGGGACTGAAACAGCAAGAGGCCTTCGACCACCTCAAGCGCGCGATTACCTCTCACCCCGTATTGGCCTTCCCAAATGAAGACAGGCCTTTTCGGGTTGAAGCGGACAGCTCAGACTATGCCACGGGGGCTGAGCTCTCACAGCTGGGGGACGATGGCAAATGGCATCCCATTGCGTTCATGTCCAAGAGCCTCTCACCGACGGAGCGCAATTATGACATCCACGACAAGGAGCTCCTGGCCATCATTCGTGCTCTGGAAGAATGGAGACATTTCCTGGAGGGGGCCAAGCATCAATTCGAGATCTACACCGACCATCAGAACCTCAAGTACTTCACCACGGCTCAGAAACTCACCAGGCGACAAGCACGATGGTCATTATTCCTCTCGCGATTCGACTTTGTCTTGATCCATCGGGCAGGAAAGCAGAGTGGCAAACCAGATGCCCTCTCGAGACGAGCGGACCATAAGAGGGGGGAGAGCGACAACCAAGACCAAATTTTGCTTCGCCCTCAATGGTTCAAGATTGCCGCTGCCCAGCGTGGTCACACACTCATCAACGGATCTGAACGGGACCTGCTTCGTGAAATTCGAAACTGCAAGGACCAAGATGAAGCAGTTGTCAAAGCGATTGCAGAGCTGAAGCAAGGGGCTACCAACCGCCTCATTGGCTCGGAATGGGCAGAAGAATCAGGACTTATCCTCTTTAGAGGAAAGGTCTATGTGCCCAAGAACGACCAACTGCGAACCAAGATCGTACGACTCCACCATGATACGCCGATTGCAGGCCACCCAGGACGATGGAAAACCCTTGAACTGGTCTCTCGGAATTACTGGTGGCCCAACATCAGCCGCTTTGTAGGCCGCTATGTGGCCACCTGCCATGCTTGCAACCGAACCAAGGTCTATCCCCAAGCACCAGCCGGCAGTCTCATGCCCAACCGGATCCCTACCAGGCGCTGGCAATGCGTCACCACCGATCTGATCACTTCCCTGCCTCCATCCCAGGGCTATGATGCTATCTTTGTAGTCGTTGATCGACTCACAAAGCAGGCCCACTTTGCACCAACTCAGAACGAAGTCTCTTCAGTGGGTATTGCTCGGCTCTTTCGGGACCATGTCTGGCGATATCATGGCCTCCCAGAGGAAGTTATCAGTGATCGGGGCACCCAATACATCTCAGCCTTCATGCGGGAGCTCAATACCCTGCTCGGCATCAAGACCTCTGCCTCAAGCGCCTATCACCCACAGACAGATGGTCAGACAGAGAGGGTCAATCAGGAGATAGAGCAGTACCTCCGCCTCTTTGTCAACTATCGTCAGGATGACTGGGTGGAGTGGCTGCCACTTGCAGAATTTGCCTACAACAACCGCATCCAGGCCTCGACACGCATGTCACCCTTCATGGCCAACTATGGACAGAACCCTCGCATGGGCACAGAGCCCCCACGTGACTCGCCTATTGAAGGAGTCAATGACTTCCTGGAGCACATGAGCAAGCTGCAAGATGAGTGCTCAGCCGCTCTGAAGCAAGCAGCCGAGGATATGGCACGGTTCTATGACAGTCACCATGGGCCTACTCCCTCTTACAAACCAGGCGATAAGGTCTGGCTGGACTCGCACAACATCAAGACAACTCGCCCAGCCAAGAAACTGGATGACAAGTGGTTTGGTCCCTTCGAAGTCCTGGAGAGGGTCAATCCCAATGCCTATCGACTCAAGCTCCCGACCAGCTTCCTGATACACCCAGTCTTTCATGTCAGCAAGCTCCGTCCATATCAGGAAAGCGACCTGCCAGGACGACATCAAGAGAAGCAACCACCACCAGCGGTCATTGAAGATGGAGTTCCCCAATGGGAGCTAGAGCGGATTGATGACAGTCGCCTACGGCGTGGAAAACTGGAGTACCTGGTCAAATGGAAGGGATACCCCAACTCGGAGCGCACTTGGGAACCGGAAGCTCAGCTTCGTGAAGACGCACCCAAGGCTGTCAGGGAGTTCCATGCCAGGCACCCCTCTGCTCCATCCCGCATTTCAGCCCTATCTTTCGACCGACTCCCTTTTCGGCAACTGGAGAACTTCACAGAATCGCCCAAGAAGGTCTTGTTCGACTGGACTCAAGGCCGCCTATCGCCACAGCTCTGATTCCTGCCTCAACTACAGCACCAGTAGTCATCAAGCAGGCAGAACAGACAGCAGGAAAAGCCCTCCACCCGCACGCACTGGCGACACTGCAGCTTACAGCTCAGACATCGCTCCCATGCCCATCCCAACCGACCTTCCTCCAGAAACCAACCCACCGCCCATTGCACCCCCGGACGCAGGCGACCAACATCGATATCCCCCAAGTGCTTCCATCGCTTGGGCACCCGTCGCTTCAGTCTTGGCCGCACCCCTCCAAGACTGGCCAAGATCCTAGTCAAGGGTGAGATCCAGCTCAACGAACGCTAGAGATCCAGCACGTACTCGGGACGACACGGGCCACATTCACTCCACGGGTCCCTCAGGCAACAGAAAAGGCAACTCGGCCACTCAGGAAGCCGCACACACTCCTTCCATCCTACCACGCAGTGGCAACATCGACTCAACCCCTCCTGCGTCTCTCCCCTTGCCAAAAACCGCCCTATTACCAGCTGCAACCAGGCCGTGTTTGGCAGCCGTGCCAACACCACCTGAGATCGTTCCTTCCAATGCAGGGGCGCCAGCGAGCAGCAAGAGGAGGAGGGGACTAGACAGCCAGTCAGAAGCGGAGCAAGACAGACGAGGGGTACGCACCCATGTCCATGGTGGTCAAGAGGACAAGAGGTGTCAAGACCCAACTGGCCGAGACACAGTCACCGACTGCTTATCAACACTGCCACCACTGCCACGTGCTCTGGGACATAGCACCTTGAGGGGGGGGTGATGTCAGGGGACGTACCTTTTTCGGCCTTGGAGCCTAGCCCCTTCCTTGCTTCCATGCCTTCCCGAACACCTGGTCATCGGATTCCCTGGTTATCTCCACCGATCTATCGGGATTAGCACTATCCCCAGTGCCGCTCAGGAACCAAGAAGCATGGTCGGCACAATGACGCGCCGCACATACTGTTTCAACCCCTGACGCCGCCCATGCCCTTGTGGCCACTCATGCCATTGTGGCCACCGATCACTAGCTTCTCTGCCTTACCGCCGCCGTAGCATGGGGTTACCCGCCATCACCGCCGATGCCAAGGTCCTGGGCCACCGGCAACTGGCAACCACCGGTGCATTCCATGGGCCGCCGGTACCTTCCGGAATACTGGAGCGCAGCCTTGTAGTAAGTGACGCTTACTCATCAAGCGCAGCCTCGGTCCTAGTATATGCCGGCACCTTCCGCCATAGGGCGTAGCCACACCTCTGGATTATGCCGGTAGGTTCCCTAGGCAGGCGCTGCCACAGTTACTGTAGGGTATAAATAGACGGCCTGTAAGGCCTAAGGCTCCTCAGATCCGGTCTCTGAGGATTTCCACCACTGTAACTCCTAGGCACTCGATCTCACTATCCACTCTACTCTTATCCTCTACACCCTCTACTCTACTCCAATCGCTATCCTGTCTCTCTGTCACCCGCAGTAGCCTTGTTATTGTGGTGTGCCCTCACACCTTGCTTGTGAAGCGTCTTGATAAGGGCTCGTAGCTCTTCAGGATTGTCGGGCAGGACCAGGCTGGTATCGGCAAGATGAACCTCAGAATCAAGCTGCAAGCCCATCGACTTCGGAGTCGAGCTTAGCACTGTTGACCAGAATGGACTCGTGTGCCAACCATCCCCTCTCTCCTTGGCAACCTCAGCTGAATCAACTCCAGGACTCGCAGGCCGCTCCATGTCAAAATGAGACTCGTTCGTCAGTGGGTCTTGACCACTATTGGGTATCGTATCCGTGGTCGTGCATGTAGGTTTGGTAAGATCGGAATCCGAAGGGTTCGATAAGTTCTTTCTGACAAGAGGACGAGCTTTTGGCTGCTGACCTGCAGGTTTAGTGCTTTTTGATGTTGTAAAATGTTCATTCGAATCGACGTTTTTGGCCGCTCGTTTGGATCTCGTGATGATCCCAACATTGTCTGTCGGTGCGGGGGTTTCTCGAGCAGCCTTGCGAGCCTCTTTAGGAAGTCTAGATATCTTGGTCTTCCGATTCCCCATTGAGTAGTTCGGGGTAAGGATGAAGCCAAATCTGGCCGTGACCTTGTTCTACTATGTGTCATGCGGAAGCAGTTGCCTCAGTCCTTCAACTTGACGTTAGCCCACCATGCAACATCTGTTCAAAAAACTCTATATTTGACCATTCCATGCCCTTCCCAATACTCTTGCCTTTATGCCCAGCAGCGTTTTGCAAAATTCAGAACCAAATTCCGCTCTGAATTTCTCCCCGAGACCCTTCAGCACGAGAAAAGCAATGAACCTGATACATTAGTCTAGGCACAAAACGTACACCACAGTGCCCTTCGTAGTCATATCCTTACCATTTCCGCTCTTTAGAGCAAGCGAAAATATGTAGAATTCATCGAGATATGGCTCCCCGAAAATCAGCCTGTTTTTTGACAAAAAGTGCTCCCTGTGGCGCGCGCCATGAATTACGTAAGCAGCAATAATCTTACTCTGGTCCTGCGAACGACTAGATCGCAGCAGTCATCTTCGAATACCGAGGTACAAATCGCGAGGAGAGTCTTCCTGCTCGCTGCTGATCGGGCGCGAACTCAGGCGCCACGTAGGGTACTTGCGGGGTCCTCGACCAGAATCAAAGCCCTGACCGTCATCACGAATCTGGCGACTATCACCTGAACCATCATCATCCGTGTTTACGCGTCTTATAATCAACCACGGCAACAACAGCTGGTACATGTCATTCGTCCTCGAGCGCTCACATGGAGAATAGCTGTGCAACCTGCGGTGCCGACGCTGTCTACCTTGGAAAGGCGCTGACGACTGTTCTTCGCAAGATCCCCTAGTCTGTCTTTGGCATTCACAGATATGCCAGCGTCGTCAGCTTCTGGAAGCCTTGGTGTGCCTGGTTTGATCTTCGACCGCATCCGGACGAGAGTGCGGACGTATGTTGACTGGTTCGAAATCTGGTCATCGCGCTCTGTGCCATGCAGCATCGGCGGTTATTAGCTAACGTCGTGCGGCAGCGTCGGTGTCTGTATGCTGCAATGCTGTGATTATGGTATTCCAGCACTCTCGCAACCGGTTATATAGTCTCCTTGTCTAGGCCTCATCTGGCTATCCTCTGCCTGAGTTTGAAGCGCGATGCATTCCTATCGTCTCTTGCTACTCGCTCTCTTCGCGCTCTGCGTATCCGCTTCGCCGGTCATTGAGAGGGACGACGGCACGCTCGTTCAAACAGCTCAAGGACCCGTCCAAGGCACTCTAGTCAGCTCAACGGTCCGCCAATGGCTCGGCATACCGTATGCAGCCCCACCTACCGGAACGAGCCGTTTTCAGCCTCCTCAGCCTGCCGCTTCACGAGCTTCTACTCTCGAGGCGACGTCCTTCGGCCCTTCGTGCCCGGCTGTGCTGAGTACTGAGTTCCTCACGCTGGTGGGGCTGTTGCAGCAACAGGAGAGTGTGACATATGACGAGGACTGTTTGTCGCTCAATATTTGGGCGCCGGCGACGAATAGGCCGCAGGGTGGGGCTGTCATGCTGTGGGTGTATGGAGGCGGAGATATGTTTGGTACCGTAAGCACGATTCACTCCAAGGCTAAATGAATGGGCGCTGATGCGTCGCAGAGCAACACGCCGTACTATATCGGAGAGAACTTCGTTCAGGAACATGACGACCTCGTCCTAGTGACGTTCAACTACCGGTAAGCCAGCCCCTTATCCTCGCATCTCTTACAACTTTGCATCTCATTGCTTATTTCCGCTCCTAGGACGAACATCTTCGGCTTCCCGAACGCCCCTCAGCAGCTTACCAATGTCGGCCTCATCGACCTGGACGCGGCGATCGCCTGGGTATACGCGAACATCGCCAGTTTTGGAGGGGACCCGGAGAGGATCACCATTTTCGGCGAGAGTGCGGGTGCTTTGGCCGTGGATGCCTACGCGTTCAGTCATGTTGGTGATACGATCGTGAAAGGTGGGTTTCCCGACTTTCCCCGAGAGATGTGTACCGAGAGGTTCGACGCAGGGATCATTGCAGAATCCGGGACGTACGTCTATGCCGCATACACCTCCCATACTTGAACTAACGTCGGTATAGTGCTCAGCTGACGGCTGTCCTTCAAGCCGGATCCGTGTCTCCCAGTCAGCCAAACTCGTCTTGGAATACGGTGGCGAATGCCCTGGGTTGTGGCACTGGTCAGTTCAATTTTCCCTTTTCGATACCCGGTCGCTTGCTGAAAACCTTCCAGCCGGGGACGCGGCGCAGCTTGCTTGTATGCAGGCTGTCCCGTGGCAGACGTTGCTGAATGAAGTAGTCTCAAGTGGAGAGAGCTTCACTGCCTACCCTGACGGTTCGTTTCCCCTTCGCATTCCACATTCTTCGGCGTTGATGAGATGTACATCAGGCCAGACTATTTTCTCCGACGTCGAAACGCGTTCCTCGAATGGAGAATTCCTGAAAGTCCCTTTTCTTGTCGGCAATAACGCAAACGAAGGCGATATATTTGTCGTGGCCCTAGAAGAGGGTGACTTCGGAATCACGATCCCTGTCGCAACGACCGTACTGAGTGACGCGGTTACGGAGGTAAGCCGTCATACCTTCATACCGTCTCATGTCCCCTAATGCCTTGTATAACAGATTGTTTTCCTCTGCCCGGCCTCTAAAGCCGCCAACGACCGCACTAGTGCCGGTGTACCGACGTGGAGGTACCGATATGAACCGGTCTACCCCGATGCCAACGACGACAATTCGAACCTGCGGGCGTACCATAGCTCGGAAGTACCGATCATCTTCGGCACGTACGAAGCATCGCCTTTCCCTTATGCACCGACATCGTACGCTTTGATATGATAACTGCGTCGATGAAAGCTAACGCAAGTCAATAGGAGCGAGATTGCCTTGTCAAGCTGGATCCAAGGGGCATGGGTCGCCTTTGCTCAGAACCCTTCAACTGGGCTCACCTCCTATGGCTGGCCACAGTACTCCTCCAACGCACTCGCGTCGACCATTGCGGAGCTTGGAAATAGCAATCATCCGAATGGAGCGACGTACTCGCCGCCAGTTGATTTCGATGTGGGATGTACGGCTGTCACGGCTCTAACGCCGCTCGTATTGGAGGTGGTGGGTGCGCTGGGCAGTATCCTGTAAGCAGAGCACAAGGCCATCCGTGCAATAATATTACTGCTCGACTTTTCCTTGAACATGGGACCCCTCTAGCCCACGAGTCTGTTCCATAACGGCTTCATCAATGTCTACGGCACGGGGATTCTCCCAGGAGCCGGGCTGCGTGCCGACTTGTCCACTGCAGCCGTTCGCGTAGATCCAGGCGAGCATTGCCTCTTGTTGAGGAGGTGACGCCGCTTCACAACAAGCGGTCCGCTCTCGAGTCGCTCAAACCGGTACCGTGAAGTGTTCACTGACAAGCAGTGGTGGGTTAACCGACTGCCTTATCGTGAGGCATGTACAAGGAAGGCGACAACGGTTTTGGGCTCTTCGATAGAAACCACCCCCGCACCTCATCTGAACTTTCTGACATCAAGACTGACCGTATCCCAAAGCGCTATAGGTCTTGATGATCGAAGTAGGCTGCGACCGGGGTCCTAGCGGGTAAACAACGCGCGCGTTTGTGGAGTCACGGCCATCAGATTTCGCTTCTCCCGCTTTTCTTTCCCTGCCGGCAACAGATCGTTGGTCACCTTGGTGTGAGTATCGCGTGGGCGGGGAGTTGCGGTACCGACAAAATGACTGCATTGCTCTGGAAGGGTTCCTGTGCCTGACTCGTATGTCCAATGAACTCGCACTCCTGCTTATGAAGATATGGCGCGCAGCTTCTCCGTAGCACGCCAAGCTGACACTATGACTTCTGGCCGACATCGAGTGGAGAATTGCTTCTCTCGAATTCCCTACCTTGCTGATTGCCACCGGCCCTACATTCAACTAGATATAAACATCGGGGTTGCTCGTCTCATTGAGGCACCTTGTCTCCGCCTCTGAAACCATGATATCTCTGCGCCAGCTCTTCTCTTTTTCTTCAGCCATTCTCCTCGTCTGCGCCTCCCCGGTGCCCGGGGGTGATGGGACGCTGGTTCAGACGGTTCAAGGAGCAATCCAAGGCACGCTAGTCAGCTCGACTGTCCGCCAGTGGCTCGGTATTCCGTACGCTGCTTCACCCACAGGAACATACCGTTTCCAACCACCTCGGCCCGCAACCTCCCGTGCTTCGATTCTGGAAGCGACTTCCTTTGGTCCCTCCTGCCCCGCCGCTCTTGGTACAGAGTTCCTTGCCCTGGTCGGCCTCCTGGAACAGCAGGAAAGCGTAATGTACGACGAAGACTGCTTGTCCCTCAACATATGGGCGCCGGCGACCACTCGACCCCAGGGTGGTGCAGTGATGTTGTGGGTGTATGGAGGTGGAGGTATGTTTGGCACGGTATGTTCTCTATTTGAAGCTGTGGAGGTGATTCATCGCAAATCAGAGCAACACGCCCTACTACTACGGTCAGAACTTGGTTCAAGACCACGATGATCTCGTCGTTGTGACCTTCAACTACAGGTGCGCGTCTGGTCTTTTTGTGGCTCTCGTTCCTGACTGGTATCATCCGCCTGTTCTCTATTCGCCTCTTTATAGGACCAATATCTTCGGCTTTCCGCACGCACCTCAGCAGCTTACTAATATCGGACTGCTTGATCTGGACGCCGCAATTGCCTGGGTCTATGCGAACATCGCCAGCTTTGGTGGTGATCCTGATAGGATCACAATTTTCGGCGAGAGTGCCGGTGCCGTTGCAGTGGATGCGTATGCCTTCAGCCATGTAGATGATACGATTGTGAAAGGTGAGCTAAAACCGTGCTACTTGATAAGGCTACTAAAAGTATATATGCAGGGATCATTGCGGAGTCTGGAACGTATATGTGCTCCTGCAACTATAAGAAGTCTTGGGCTGACACGCCTAAGTGCGGAAATGACTGCTCTACTTGAAGTCGGTGCGGTATCGCCTTCCCAACCCAATTCATCATGGAACACGGTTGCCAACGCCGTCGGTTGCGGTACAGGTTCGTTTCAGCACCTCATGCCCATGATGTGATCGCTCAACGGTATTAGCGGGGGATGCTGCCCAGCTTGCGTGTATGCAGGCGATTCCCTGGCAAACCTTGCACGACGAGGTGGTCACAAGTGGACAAAGCTTCGGTGCAGGTGTAGACGGTACGCCTTTCCCCCCTACCCATCTTTTAGCTCACATCGTGGAGCAGGACAGACTATTTTCTCAGACGCGGAGACGCGTTCTACGAACGGGGATTTTCTTCAGGTTCCTTTTCTTGTGGGGAGCAATGCCAACGAAGGGGATATCTTTGTCGTCGCTCTGGAAGAGGGGGATTTCAACTTTACTATTCCCGTGGCCACAACCGTATTGAGTGATGCGGTAACTGAGGTGTGCTCTTGAATTATATGTTAAAGCAAGATGAGACTGACTGTCCTCTGCCGCTTCAAGATTGTCTTCCTATGTCCAGCATCTAAGGCGGCAAACGACCGTGCTAATGCCGGGGTGCCGACCTGGCGATACGTCTACGAAGCCGTCTATCCAGATGCGAACGACAATAACTCGAATCTCCGGGCATACCACAGCTCCGAGATACAGATGGTGTTCGGCACCTATGCGTCGTCTACTTTCCCTTACGCGCCAACGTCGTACGTCCTGAGCTGATATGTTCTCTTCTAATTGACTGATCCAAAGAGCGTAGGAGCGAGACCGCTCTTTCGGCATGGATGCAAGGCGCCTGGGTTGCTTTTGCTCAGGACCCCGCAGCCGGTCTGACATCCTACGGCTGGCCACAGTACTCATCTTCCTCACTTGTGCCTGGGATTGCCGAGCTGGGCAATAGTAATAATCCAGGTGGGGCAGTTTATTCTTCGCCAGTCGATTTTGATGTAGGATGTGGAGCCGTAACAGCCCTGACACCGCTCGTTGTTGAAGTGCTCGACGTGCTAGGTGGTATCCTGTAAACTATCGTAATACCGAAGATGCACGCCTGCGCAGTTACGATCTCCCAGAATTGCTCACGAACGATGACATAATTGGGCTGCATTCAGCTTCAGCTTCCCGCGTCTGATCCATCCGCCTGTAACCAACCCCTTTTGTTACCTCATCACCGCGGAAACTCTTGATGCCGCACCGATGTTTGCGCTGAGCCGTGGCCCAGCCCATGCCGGTAGTATTCCACGCCTCCACAGCCGGTTGATCAAACCTCCCGGTCCGACACCCGCGTGCCGTCGCCCTCGATCACCAAATTCGGCCGCTCAGACCATTGCGGCAAATGCCCACTTCGGAGCCCGCGGAGAGCCATGATATTCTCTCTTTCCGTCTCGTAGTCCTCCGGTATGGCGATAGCCAATATCTTCTGTAGGTCGCGGACCGGCGGTGACCAATCCTCCCACCTCCCGTTCACCGCCGCGACATACTCCCAATAGACGGGCAGCCACCCTGCCGTTTCCCAGTCAATGATTCCCGACAGCCTGCCGTCTTGTACCAGTAGGTTATGTGTGTTGATGTCTCCGTGGGTAAACACCGTTTTGGTACGTTCATAGCGAATGAACATTGGCTGAATCCTGAACTCAAAGTGGGGCCAATATGATCCGATCCACGTCCGAAGGGAAGCGTGGAAGGCAGCCATGTCTACAAAACACGGAAGGCCATCGTAATCGTCCCAATGCGGGCAATCCAGATCTTCTCCTGAAGCGCCGCAAATCATTTGGGGGTAGGGGTTTGGGATCGCTCGAAGGGAAGCGAGATATCGCCGAAGATCGGTCCCCATGGTCTTAAGTTGTTCGCTCGATAGCTGATCGTGGACCTCGTAGAACATCTTCCCGGGTACTTCAGTTGTGATCAAGAAGCAAAAGTCACGATCTGCACATTTCTGAACGACGAAGTCCAGTACCCTCGAAGCCGGAATGTCGGTATTGCGCTCGATGAGGAGTAGTGCCGCTGGCTCGGCACTTTTCACGAACCAGCCACTCTTGAGATATAACCCGAAAGGCAGTTTCTGTACCCTCGGTGACAGACGCGTTCTAGGTAGTAGCCATCTCTTCAGGGGTCCAGTCAACAAGTTATAAAATGCCGCCCTGAGGCGTAAGGGCATCAAGAGCCACGCTTTGGCGAGAATAGGTAGGTTGGCTCTCCAAAGTGGGATCGGGCATAGATAAGGTCCTCCCCGCTCCATACGGGGTACTGACGGAGTGCAGGATCGCGAGGATACTCGTGAGCCCAAGCAGACTTGTTGATACGCACGACTTACAAAGAACGCTGTACGTGCGCCGCGAGCTGAGCGATGAGGTGATGGGCGATGAGTGAACCACTGCACAATGGGGTCCTATGGGTGCGTCTCGGAACGGAAGCACAGTCAATGTTCCATCAGCCGTTCGAAGGCCAGTATTTCGGGACGCTTGCTATCCTTCTCCACAACAAGTGTTTTACCAGTACACTGAAGCTCCACTGCAGCCGGCGGTCGCGATGAGGTGAATGGATCCCTTATTGGAGCCGAGTCGGAGGGTCACACCCTTCTTCTCTGTCGAGCTTGGCAAGTTGCGGGACCAAGGGCTGCTTGAATCCGGAGAAGCCCGAGGGTTGTGCAAAGCGAGGGGCGTCGATTCGTGTGCCACACGGAACAGCTCGTAAAAGATTCGAAGTAGAAGACGTTGAGGACTTAGCTAGCACACTAGAATTATATAGCTGGAGACGGCACAGTGAGCAAGCAGTTGACCCGCCCGTCATTTTCACTGATGGCGACCGATTAATAAACGACAGCCTCCCCCCACTTACCGCGCCAAATCTCCTAATAAGGGATGGCTCTAGACGCCGGCCTCCGGCGCATCAGCCCACTCCGGTAGCCTTCCCATTCTCCATAGCATATTGACCGCCATGATGTTCTCTCGCTCCGTCTCGTAATCTTCAGGAATCGCAATGGCAAGCACCTTCTGTAGACTGCGAAAGGCAGGTATTCCCTCGTCCCACTTTCCGTTCACAGCGGCGAAATATTCCCAGTAGACAGGCATCCATCCGGCTGTTTCCCAGTCGATGATAGCCGACAGTTTGCCATTGTGCACCAATATATTGTGCGTGTTGATGTCTCCATGCGTGAAGACTGTTTTCGTATGTTCGTAGCGTTGGAACATTCGCTGGAGCCTTGACTCGATGCGCGGAAGGGTTGTCCCGCACACTTCGCGGAGGTGAGCGTGGAATGCGGCCATGTCCACGAAAGATGGCAGGCCGTAATCATCGTGCCAGTAAGGGCAATCCAAGTCTTCACCTGACGCTCCACAAAGAGCTTGGGGGTACGGATTGGGGATCTGGTGTAGGGCATTGATGTACCGCCCCAAATCAGTGCCGATCGTTTCGATCTGATCGTCCGATAGCTGATCGTGTACCTCCTGGAACATCTTCCCGGGAGCCTCCGTGGTAACCAAAAAGGCAAAGTCGCCATCAGATGTCTTTTGGATGATCCAATCCAGTAGCTTCGGAATCGGAATGTTCGTGTTCCGTTCGACCAGGAGCAGGGCATGGGGCTCCGCGCTTCTTACGAACCGGCCGCTCTTGAGATATAGGCCGAAAGGCAGTTTTTGTACCCTTCCAGACATACGCGTTTCTGGGGCTACACGTTTCCTCAAGGGACCGACTAGCAAATTGTAGAGCGCGGCCCTAAGGGGCACTGGCACCAAAAGCCACGCTTTGGCGACAAGAGGCAAGCCCGACCTCCATAATGGGATGGGGTAGACGTACGGTCCATCCCGTCGCATGGCGTGAGCTGGGATATAAGGTGCTGTAGGCGGTTATGGTAAGAAAGAGAAATAAGTGCTACGGTCCAATTACTCACGTTCAGGTTTCGCCCCTTGCGCTAACTTATGAGGAGAGCGGAGCAGTGTGACTGGAACCCGATCCGGTGAGAGTCTCTGGTGGAGGGTCTCGGAGCGGAGGCAATTCGGACTCCAAGCTCATGGGTGAATCCCAGAGCATGGGTTAATGTGGGCTCCTTATCCCCGCAAATCGCAGCGTTGCCAGCATGGCAGTCTCGTTCCTTATAAACCACCACCAACCGTACACCTCGTTTGACAACCACGCATTCCAACTCCAACTATGTCTGACGGAGAGGAATATACCGACCATACCCTATACCTCCGGTACCATAACTACGGTAGCTTCGACCTTGTCCTCACTCAGACGGGGCTCGACAGCCTTCGAGGATGTTTCGACCCCGGCGACAAGGATCCCAAGTTTAAGTGGCGAGTCCGCACCGCTAAACGAGACCGGACGACTGGAACGGTTACGGTCTTTATAAAGCTTGCTGTGCTGGACAGCACGAAGCAAGCCAAATTTCTCGAGATCAACAACCTCAACAAGGATACACTCGAGGCTCCTGCCGATAGGACTAAAGGCAAGGATATCATCCTCATCCTCGATCAGCTGTATGCGAACGGTATTGTGGGGGCAAACGGCGCCACGCTTGTTGAAGAAGGCCTGACGGAAGGGGAGAAGAGGGTCGGGAAGATTAAGCACGGAGACATTGTCAGGTCGAAGTACTACATCTAAGTGAGCAGGCTCTCAGTAGCTCGGACATCATACCATTGTCTCACATGTTGGTCCTTGTAGGGTTTGTTGCCGATTCGAACATGAGCGATGGAGGGCGGAATGATCGAGCTTCCGATGGTTCCTGGGGCGGAATGAGTTGTAGGCTTGGACCGTGTAAGAATAGGGTTTTGATCGCCGAGCGAATCCTGGAGGAGAATGTGAAGCTTAACTGAACTGAAAGAATGTTACCGAATTCAATTGGGACTGAGGGAATGGTGCTATTGCTTGCCAAGTTACGCACGGGATGTTCAACTCTTTGGCTATCGAGCTTACTAGCAGGGGCCACTGTGCCATTGCTTGACTAGGTATGTGCTGACATGCACCGAACAAATATATCTCAGCGAATCAAGTAAGACTCTAACCCTCCCGGCCTCCCACCAGAGAACTCTTCCTGGCTCTTTCTCTATTCTGGATACCGCTTTCTCCATTCGCTCTCGCCGTTGATCCCTTGTTCCGCTGCGTGAGCCAGAGGTGCCTCCGCTTTCCGGCAGTTACACCGAGGAACGTTCTCTTGATGCCTGATGAAAGGCCCTGAATGGATCGGCAGGCGGTTGATTGTACGAAAATGCTTCCAAGCATGACCGAAGTCATGTCCACCTACGGCTACGTTGACGCGGATTGGAGCTCATTCGGCGTCGAGCCGCACGCAACCTGTGACGCCAGGAGTAGCGTCTTCCTTTCGTCCTCGTAATCCTCCGGGATTGCAGTTTCCATGAGTCGATTGAATGCAAGTATATCGGGACGCTTGCTCTCTTTCCAAATTAGAGCGGCGAAGTATTCCCAATAGAGGGGCATCCAATCTCGCGGTCTCCCAATCGATAAGGCCAGATAGCCGGCCATGGTCAACCAGTATGTTGTGAACATTGAGATCGCCGTGAGTGAATACCGGTTTGGAGCTGTCAAACCGATCGAAAATGGGTTCTAGTCTGTCTTGCATGCGCAGCCAGAAACAACGGAATATCATCCCATCGCGTATCCATCGGCGGAAGTCGACCATGTCGTCCTGCTCGGGCAGATCATATTGGTTGGACCAGTGGGGCGCGTCAATCCTCCCTCCCGCGGCACCACAGATAGACTTAGGATACGGGTTTGGAATATGCTGCAGTTTTTTGATGTAGTTGCCCAACTGCAACCCCATCGTGTCGAGTTGTTCGGGTCCTAATTGATCGTATACGTCCTGAAAAGAGTTTCCCGGGGATTTCGGTCATGAGAAGATAGATGTATGGCATGTCTGGTCCTCTTTGGACGATGTAGTCAAGTAGAAAGGGTGCCGGAACCGTGGTGTGTCGTCGGACGAGATATAGTGCGTGTGCCTCATCTGGCCGTATGAACCAGCCGATCTTGAGGTATAGCCCGAAAGGGAGCTTGAACACCCTTGACGACAACCGATCCGAGACTCCCATCTTCACGGATTTTGCGAGCCATGCATGAGCAAATCTATAGACCGCCGCACGTAGTCGGAGGGGCAGCAGAAGCCATATTTTGTCCCACAGAGGAACGTGGCCCCCTATGGGAAGGGGGAAGATGAGTGGACCGATTCGTCTTGGCCCGCAGTGCTTGCGCCGCATCTATCAGTACTTCGTGAATGAAGAGGCACCTGAAGACGGGCATCTCGCACGACTCACTTCTTAGAGATGGCTATTGCCAGATTGGGGGTGGATGTGAACCTAAAAACGGAGTGTGGTGGCTCAGAGTGCCTAAAGGAGCCAAGGGACTACAGTATGATCGGTCGAGCACAAGGTCTCGGTGCGGATGCAAACATGTGGAGGGGCCCCAGAAAAGGCAACCTGTCGATTGTGCACACTTACAAGGGTTAGAGGCGTGCTTCGGAGCCAGACTCGGCGGGGATCGTCCGGTCCAAGCATTCATAACCATGGACACAGCGTAGGAAGTCGAACGAGGTGAGCTGTCCTGCTCTCCCCCTCTCCTCCGGACATGCTTATCACCAAGCTGACTCAGATCATGCCGACAGTTCCCCAATCATCTGAAGTTTCGTACGCCTTCAAGGCCCAGAGCGATAACGGGGAGAGACCAGAGGGAGACGCAGAAGGAATTTCCTAGAATCATGCGGCCAGGAACAGAAATGTGAAGAATGTACAGGTAGGTTCGCGATCCTCGACAGATGGAATAACCAGTGTTTTGTTTTCATACATCAGTATGAGCTGAACAAAAGTATAGTGCCCAGCTGACGGCTGTCGTCCAAGCCGGATCCGTGTCACCCAGTCAGGCGAACTCGTTATGGAATACGGTCGCGAATGCCCTGGGTTGTGGCACATGTCCGTTCGATTCCCTTGTCGAATAGCCGAATACCTGCTGAACCCCGTCCAGCCAGGGACGCTGTTCACCGCGCTTGTATGCAAGCTGTCCCGTGGGAGACGTTGTTGAAGGGGGTAGTCTCGAGTGGAGAGAGCTTCACCGCCTACTCTGACGGTTTGCTTCACCATCCACATTTCCTCATTCTTCAGATTCGACCATCGGAAGAATAACAGCATACTGTCATGTCATCCACTCGCCGACCGAACACCCCCGAATCCTCCCCATCCTAGCACCCATATCCTCTCCGCGCTCCTAACTTGCTCATCCCTCGCCCTCCTCCGCTCCAAGGCCTCAACGTGCCTCTTGTGAATAAGAGCGGGGGCGCGGGCGGCGCCCGTGAGTGGCTGAGCCTGTCGGTGTTAGGATTGGGGGCCCGTGTCTTCTGGGGTGGCAGAGCGGCCGGAAGGGGAGGGGGAGGGTTGATGTGTGCGAAGAGCGGAGTGACGAGAGGCTCAGGATGGAGCAGAGGCTGGGGACGGGGCCGGGAATAGGTCGGAGTTGTGTTGTGATGATAGGTGGAGGGTGGATTCCCTTCTCAGCTCGGGAAGGTGAGCCTCCTCCCCGTATGGCGATAACTGCATTTGCGGCCGCTCTGGAACCTCGTCTCTCCGTCCTTCTTTCATATGCATCTCGCAACCACGCGCATCGAATGGAGGGTTTACAACTACCTCGACTTGGCTGTTCGGAACTCCTTGGGTATCGAACCGCAGGCAATGCGTCGACTAAGCAAAACCGACTCTCTCTCGTTCTCGTAATCTTCCGGAATTGCGATTTGCATCAGCCGTTGGAAGGCCAAAATTTCGGGACGCTTGCTGTCCTTCCAGTTGATGGCGGCAAAGTACTCCCAATACAAGGGCAGCCATCCCGCCGTTTCCCAATCGATCAAGCCTGAAAGTCGCCCGTTGTGGATGAGAATGTTGTGCACGTTGAGATCCCCATGGGTGAAGACAGGTTTCGTATGATCGAATCTGATGAAGACGCGTTCTAACCTATCTTGAATTTTTGGCCAGTAACCGCGGCACATCTTGCGGATCCATGCATGAAAGGCGACCATGTCATCCATCGCGGGTAGATCAAATTTGTCGGTCCAGTGAGGAGCATCGATACCCGCTCCCGCCGCGCCACATATGGCCTTGGGGTATGGATTTGGAATGGTTTGAAGCTCTTTGATATGCTCGCGCAGTTCCAGACCAATTGCATCGAGCTGCTCGGTCGACAGCTGATCGTATGCCTCGTGAAAGAGCTTTCCGGGAACTTCCGTCATAAGAAGGTAGGTATACGTCATCTCCGGTCCTTTCTGGACAATGTAGTCGAGTAGAGCAGGAGAGGGAACGTTTGTATGTTCCCGAACGAAGTGAAGTGCGTATGCCTCGTCGGGCCGGACGAACCAGCCAAGTTTGATGTACAGCCCGAAAGGGAGCTTGAAGACTCTTTGCGAGCGGCGGCCCGTTATGCCCATCACCACGTATTTGGCCAGCCATCTTTGAGCGATGCGATAAACTGCCGCCCGAATTGATACTGGAACCAAGAGCCAGACTTTGGCCCATGTCGGCACCTTGCTCCAAAGAGGGATAGGGCAGACCAACGGGCCGACCTGTCTAGGAGGAGGAGGAAGGTTCATCTGCGATTGTTTGGCGAGTAAGCGGTGTGCGAGTGTGACCTGCTGCATCCTCACCGTCATGTAGACTAGTTTCGGGCTAGCAGTGACTGTTGTGGCTTAGACCAAGAACGCGCAGCACGATGACACACAGTGCCAAGTCTTGAACCTATCTAGCTCCATCGATTGAGTCTCGGGACGGAAGCAAAATGGGTGGAGGGGTTAATGCCCATTGTCAGTAACTTAGCGGAGCTTGCTGATTTTTCTTATAATCGGTGCCAGCATGGCAATCACCCTTGCAGCTCCTGTTCCCAGCCGACAACCCGCCCTCGCAGCCATATCAGACTCGTCTACTGAACTCGCTAAGCATGTCGCAGTCCGACGACGATGACTGGGCGGCAATACCCTGTACCTCCGTGTCAATAAGGCGGATGAGTGGGAGCTCGTATTGCCTGAGCCTGGAAACTTGACCTACAACTACCGCACCGGGCTTTCTCTCTTCTCGGACGGCAGTAGTGCATGGGAACACAACTTTTGCTTCATGGACCGTACGACGCTCAGCATCCTCATCTTCCTCAAGGTCGCAACGTTACAGGGGCAAGCCCTTACTGAGTATCACCAAGCCGCAACACAGTTCGGACAATATGTGGAGCAGATGGGATTTGAAGAACCACTGGATGCGATCATCGCGTTCCTCGATCTCCTCCACTCGAAAGGCCTTGTCCCCGCATCCGGCAAGACGTTGACGGATGAAGCGACGACCGAAGCCAGTAGGAGGCGGGAGGAAGAGCCCTATCCGGGCGAGGTTGTCCAGTCCGAGCACTTTGCGATTATAGGCACGGATCAGTAGGCCAGAACTAGGTGAGCTTCCACTTATTCATCCCAGCGCATGCTTTTGAACAAAGGTGACTGATGATGTCGACAGGGTCGGAATGACCCAGATACCAGATTTCTCTTCGATCGATATGATGAATTGAAAGGGCGCCGAGATGTGCTCGAACGTAAGCACTTCCATGACAGATACCGCAAGAATGTACAAGTAGCATACGTGTGGATGAAAGAATTCACTGACCCATTTCCGAAAATGACCGACAAGCTCGAGCTCGCAAACGGGGTATAAAGGGGTTCGATTGCACATGATTGAGGTGATGGGGGAGTAACAGCGAGTGCCGGATAGCGTGTATAAGGAGCTGGGCAAAGCGTCGAACATGCACGACATGGCGAGCGAGCGAAGTCGGCGATAGTGATTCTTCAGTCTTGATTCAGAATGATACGATAGCCTCCTTCCACTCTGCCCGTTCTCTGGTACGAGGTCCAGCTCCAATGACTTGTTATCATCCACTCGCCGACAAACTCCCCCGAATCCTCCCCATCCTAGCACCTAAGATCCGCTCCGCACTCCTAACCTGCTCATCCCTCGCCTTCCTCCGCTCAAGAGCCTCAACCTGCCTCTGCTGAATAAGAGCGCGTGCGCGAGCAGCTCCGGTGAGTGGCTGGGATTGTGAGCCGGTTTCTTCTCGGGTGGAGGAGCGGCCGGAGATGGAGGGGGAGGGGGAGGGGGAGGGGGAGGGTTGATGTGTGCTGGGAGGGGAGTGACGAGGGGCTGGAGATGGAGCTGGGGAGGGGGATGGGGATGGGGATGGGTCGGACTTGGATTGTGGTGGTGATGATTCGGTGAGGGTGGAATCCGCTCGACGCTCCTCGGGGGGTTGTTCCTCCTCGACATAAGGCGACAGCCGCGCCGCCCGCCTCTCTCGAGCTTCCCGTCCTCTACCTTCCACACCTCCCTCGTCTCGTCTGCGACCTTGTCCCTCCCTCCCCCTCCCAGCAGCTCGCGACTCCCTTCGCTCAACCCATTCCTCCCAACTCATCCTCACTCGCCCTACCCCCAGCAAAGGAAACCGCTGGTCCATCCTCTTCTCGTATGCTTCCCTCAGCTCTCTCATGTTCTCATCTAGGGGTTCGACATCTTCTCCTTCTTCTTCACTGGTAGCAGAGCGGGTAGAGAGCAGCGTACGGAGGGGGGCGGAGAGGTCCGGTATGTGGGCGGAGACGGGCAGACGGCGTGTGCCGTACGTTTCTGGCCTGGGGGCGGCGGTGGAGGGCGTTGGGCTGCTCGTTGAAGAGGCCGAGGAGGCCGGACGAGTAGTTGTAGAGGAACCCATAATAGCGGATTGTTTTGCGCCCCTTTCTGGGCTGGGAGCGCTTGGCTGGACAGCCTTTTCCGCTTCTTCTAAAGCCTCTTGAGCTGCTCGGAGGCGTGCAGCACGCAAGCGATCCTCCAGCGTCACCTTCACCTTCCTCCTTCCTTTCCTCCCTTTCCTTTCCTCCTCCGTCACGACCTCCACATCCCCTTCCTCCTCTCCTCCCTGCTCAGCCTGCTCAGGCGCACGCACCACACTCCCGCCCAACGCCCTCACCGCCCTCCCAGCCGCTACAAGCGCCCTCCGCCTCTCCCTCTCCTCCCTCCACACCTCCCTCCTCTTCTCCCTCTCCTTCTCCTGCACCCTTTCGTCCTCCCACTCCCGTCTACGCATCCTCATCTCCCGCTCCGGACTCGGCTCCCAGCTGCTCCTCAATATCCGTCTCACCGCTTCCGGGGAAATCTTGAACTTCTCCGCTAACATAGGCACGCTGAACGTATCGGGATTCTCGGCGTTAAATAGTCTAAGGGCGGCCATAGCCTCCCTTGAGATCTTTTTGGGCGGGTTCCACCCCTCCGGAAACCGCTCGCGGAGAGCAGCGCGGTGAGCGGCCCATTCTGCCGGTGTGGCAGGGCGGGAAGGCGGACGGAGGGCTTGGTTCTCGAGTGTGCGGGGTTGGGTGTTGCGGGATGTTGATGTGGACGGGGAGGGAGAGGAGGTGGGAGGGGGAGAACGGGTTGGACGACGGTTGGCGGGTGAACGGAGGCGCGGGTGGAGGGTGAGGCCTGGCGGGGCGGGGGGGAGTCGGAGGGTCGTACGGCCGGGCATTAGGTTGATCTACTTGCTTGAAGGATTATAGCCCGTATTCCGTATTGAATTCCGTTGTTTTGATGGTATAAAAAAGGTTGCGATATGGCAGAGATGAAGAGTGCGGCAAAAGAGCAAAGCAGACAAGCGCCCAAAAAAGTCGACGTCGGTCCCTTACGATCACCGATCGCCGATCACTGATTTCGTGGCTGTGCCCTGGAACTCCGCAACTCCGAGCCCGTACCAACGACGCCAAACGCGTTGCTGTCCCCCAAACCCCGCATACATCTCCCTTCCTGCTTTAGAAGCTCTTGTAGCTCGGCTCGGTTCTTCTTCGCTTTACTTTCTTTGTCTTGTTCTTGTCTTGTCTTGTCTATATTGAGGTTGAGGTGAGATGGCTGATGTGAGCGATCCTGCTATTGCAGAAGGTACGCCACCAGCCGTCGTCTCCTGCTGGCTGCGCCTGATGTGAAGCACACGACAGCGTACGAAGACGTCCGCTCGGACAAGACAGAGACGAACTGGCTTCTTCTCTCTTACGAGGTACGCGACACATTCACCCCTTTGCCGGGCAGATGTGTTATGGTGAGCGCTGACGCGCTGTTGTTAGGGGGACAAGAGCGATAAGCTCGTTGTGAGCAAGACGGGCACCGGAGGGCTGAGTGAGCTGGCAGAGGCGTTCGACGATGCTCAGTATGCGTCCTTTCCCTCCCTCCTCTGCTCTTCTTCTCTCCTCACTGTTACACCTCACTACTATCCTCTTCTGCACCCACCTCCTTGTTCGCTCCCGCGGATATGCCCCCAAGAGAAGAATCCTGTGCTAACGCACCCCCTCAGAGCGCAATTCGCCTACTCCCGCGTAACATACACCAACGACACCCAATCCACGCGTCAAAAATTCGTGCTCATCACCTGGATCGGGCCCCAAACCAAGATCATGAGGAAAGCGAAAGTGTCCGTACATGCGGCGGACGTGAAGGGCGTGTTGAGGCAGTATGCGCTCGAGCTGGCGGCCAGGGAGAGAGGGGACTTGGAGGAGGAGGGGGTTGTTAGGCGGTTGAGGAAGGTGCGTTGTGCTTGCTTGCTTTATTCAGCTAGGGGATGCGAGGCTGATTGCGTGTACAGGCAGGTGGAGCGAGCTACGATGGTGTATAATCGCACACCCCTGCTTAGGACGAGATATCATGTAGACTCCAACAAATGTCCATTCCCACCGCGTGTGTATCCCAAGCGAGACTAAAGACTATCCTCCCCCACCCCAAGCTGCGCCAACCTCCGCCTAACAACAGCAACAGCCAACGCATACTCAGCCGTCATCTCCCCCACAGTCGCCTCATCCACCCTAACCTCCGCACCATCCCACTCCTCCACCTCACCATCGTCCTCCTTCCCCGGCCCTGTCTTCCCATCCCCCGCCGGCCTCCCCTTCCCCCTCCCCCTCCCTCCCCCTCCTCCGCCCCGAGCTGCAGGCGCAGGGAGATGCACAACCTGCCCCCTCCCCGCTTGAGCATTAAGCGACTTGGTGACCATTATGCTTCCCAATAACGCAGAAAGTGCGTTTCGCTGGCTGTCGGTTTTGGGTGTGGGGAGGTATAGGCCCGGGCGGAGTGTTAGGCGGGATAGGGAGAGGAGGTGCGAGCGGGGGAGTTCGAGGTCTATTGCGCGCTGTCAGTCTCTCGTCCCGACTACATGATACATAACATGAAGTACCGCCCCGCGCCAAGCAGGACGGAGTGAGCTACGAAAGAAGCGGGAAAGGAAGTGGGAAGGAAGCGGAAGGAAGCGGCAGGGTACAGTAAGGACGACGCACCTCCCAAACGCTGCTGCATCGCCCGCACCATCCTCCATATCGTCCGTAACTGGCTCAGCGCCTCCCCTACCCGACTCCAAGGGAGCTCTTTGGCGAGGGAGAGCCGGTAGCGTTCGTGGTCTCGCATTGTGAAGTATGTTAGGAAGCGCGAGACGCGGAGGATGTTGTTTTCTGGGGTGTGGTTGATGTAGTGGGGTCCTGGGGGTTGGACGCTGGTATGTCTCAAATCAGCTCACGCAGCTCAGAACAGGCAGTCTCCAAGAGGCGAGTGATGACAGAGAGTCAGAGAAGAAGAAGCAAGAGAGATGAAAGAAGACAAAATAGGGAGGAAGGGAAGAAGAGGCGGACGCACAGGACCTCCCCCGGCCGAACTACAACAACAAACCAATTCCCCATCCTCTCGTAATCCTCCATCTTCAAGACAGTTTCCGCATCTTCCTGCTTCAATCCCAAGTACTCCCTACTTGGCCGGCTGTAGAACACCAGCCTATGCCCGCAGCGCTGATAGCTTGCCGTTATGAACCCTGACGGGTCGGACTTGAGGCCGGAGAAGGTGTGCTGTTGCTGGAGGAGGTGGACGTTGTGCTGCGCGACGCATTCCGGCGGGATGGATGGGGGCGAAGAGGAAGATGGAGATGCGGTGGAGGTGGAGGGGAGAAGCCAGGCGTTGTAGTCGTCGGCCATAAAGCTGCACAGATATAGAGTCAGCTCTGCTACGCTTGGCCGAGGGGAGAAACGTTACCTGAGCAAGGGAGGAGCAGCTTTCGAGAAAGGGATCGTTGCAGATCCCCATTGGATTGAGCCCTCCGCACCGAGCTTATGCAGCTCGCGGAGTGTGACGAGGTTATCCATCTGCAGCTTTCCGATCGCATGGAACGGATCTAGAGGGCATGATCAGCCAAATCCCATCACAAGGCGCACAATCGTGTGTCACTTACATTCAGTCGTGAGTACCTCATCTGGCCCACCCAGCTTGGCTAGCTCGTCCCATGAGCAGACGTTCAGTCCTTGTTCGTCGGTGTAGCCGTTTATGATCGCTATATATCCTTCCTTGACGTGCTGCGCCAGCGAGTTCCTCACCGCTTCTGATGCGGAGAGGTCACGCCAGTGTAAGCGCTCAAATTGTCTATCCGCGGTGGATGGGCGAGAGATCCGGGACAATACCTGAATTTTTGCCCGTGCTGTGGACTATGAGGATGTATGAGATGTGATACAAGAAGATGGAGTTAGGAACGTACGAAAGGCCGCTCGGGCGGGAGCTTCATGTACCTCACATGGCCAGCAGGCAGCTTGACAAGGAAAGTATCCTCTTCCTTTGTCGCATATCCAGGTAGAGTATGATCCGTCGGAGGCTCAGGAACACGTGCACGCTTGGATACAGGCGCGCCATTGCTCCCTTCACCCGGCTCGGCCGTTGCTGGCCGTTTCCCGAGCCTTACAGCGACACGTGCGGGTTCGTCCGCCGTTTCGTCCATCGTGTCGCTGGACGACATCGTTATATCGACGACTTCACTCGTCGGAGCTGATCTTGTATTGGGCTTTGGGGCGCCTTTGTTCGCATTGATTGGCGCAGACGGGCCAGGCGCGCCAGGTCCGCGTGCTTGAGTAGGGGATGACGAGTGCGGTCGACCGTAAGCCGGTGCCAACCCATTAGCAGAAGTCGGCGATCTCGTCACAGCATCCATAGCAGAAGAGAACGCAGGAGGACGAGGAGCGGCGTGCGAAGCCGCAGTCTCAGACATGGTTCGAGAAAGGATGTGAACGGGAACAAGGCCTGGACGCGACGTCTATCAAGAAGGCTCCGAAGTCTTTGGCCGTTCCGCGGAGGCAGATGCAGCCGCATTCCTTGTTCTTCCCGCAGATACCCGTCTGTGTACACGTGGACTACATCAAGGGCCGATCGGACGCCGAGAACATCAACCGCTGGGATACGAACACTCGTTGTTGTGTGGATGGAAAAAGGCAATTCATAACATCGTAGAACAACAATCTAATCCGAGGACAAGGGTGATACATGAAACCGCAGGGTCACACCGCGAGCATCGGCATGATAAAGCGAGTTCTTAGCTGTTCGTCAAAAGCGTGCGTACGTCAAGTCAGCCTACATGATAACATATAGACTCCTCCTTTGATTTTGGCTCAGAAGGTAAAGAGCTCGCAGCCCACAGGTTCGTAAGCTGGGTTTGCCTTGTCGATTATGAACTGGAGCATCGCGTAAGGTTGAGGTCCGGTTTCTGCGCGACAAAAGTTAGAGCTCGAAAACTATGATCTCGCAGAACCATCACCCACGGGCGGTTTCGATAAGCGTCTGGTAAGAGCCACACAACACACCGGTAGGATCGTTCGGGTTGGTCTGCCGTTTGCGGGTCACGGTGGAATTCGTTCCAGTCGAATTACCTATCGGGAACCAGGTGCCATTGACGTTCGTGCCGAACTCCTTGGGATAGGCATTGTACAACGAAAAGATACCCTGACTGATCTCGATATCGGTGAGGGATGTCAGCCGATTGTGCCAGTTCGGAGGCGGACGTTCGCCAATATGAGCCCATGATCCGTCGGACGCCGGAACCGCACCGAAGAACGAAGCAATCGTCTCAAGGTCGGGAGTATTGTTCTTGGCGGAGGAGGGAAATGCAGTGAAGAGGAACGTAGCTGCGCCGTAATTGTGCAGCTGACTTGGGTGAGAATATGTCCTTATGCGAGTTGCCAAGACATACCCCGAGCTGTGGGAAATAGAGCCAGGGGTTCTCCACCCTGAGAGTGTCGTAACGCTGCGCGCGATATAACGCCAAGGCGTTGAAGTCAAAGAGACTGTTCCTCTATCAGCACAGCGAGAAATCACGGCAGACCACCGTGACTCACGGGTTCTCGGCAGAGGAAGTCGACTTGGCCGTTTCAAGCATCATTCCGAACAAGGTTCCGTTGAAGCTGTGAGAGTCGCCAGTAAGATAATAATCATTTCGAGTGAGGGAAATATCTCTGGAACACCGGTCAGACCCCAGGGCAACCCTTCATGGAGAGGTCGTACAGTTCGAAGGTTCCGTGACGACTGATCCCACCATAATCGCCGGTGAACTCGCCGTACTTGCCGGTCTGGAGAGGGACCGAATCTCCGATGGAAAGGAGCTCCGAGACAGGATCACCGTCGAGAACGAACCCGAGCATGGCAAGACCGACCGCCGCCCGAAAATCGATCTGCAGACGTATGAGGATCATTTGCGTACGAGAGTAGGAAGACGGCTCACGTTGTAGACATTCTGTAAGGCGGCAACCAGTTCATTGTAGGACGTGATGCCACCCCGAGAGATAAAGCCAAGGTTGGCCAGCGTGTTCAACCCTGGACTGATGCTCTTTCAGAATGTACGACGGGAGCGTCAGGAATGCGATGACGTACCACGGACCACGCTGAGCACCGAGAGGGGGATCTTGGTAGTAGTGGGCATAGTCTCCAGGCGCAGGCACTTGTACACCTCCCTTGCCTGTACCAGCTTTGCCATCCATAAGCGCGCCTGTATACGGGAACTCGGAGGAATAGGGCTCCGCTCCACGGCGCAAGAGGGGACCGTTGGCAGAGTTCTCAGGTGCACCAGTGAGTCGAGCGCCGTAGCCTGGGAAGGCACCCACGAGTACTGGAGCAGCAGCAAGAAGAATCGTGGCAGCGGAGGAGAACATGACGAGCTGTATTCTGCTGGCTTGCTGAGATTTTGTTTGTTGAAATGGCGAGCCTTTATACGTGAAGGACGTGACCTGGGGTCAGGCAGAGACCGACCCAGACGCCGGGCGTCCACGCACTCGGCATGGTGGATTACTGAGGCAGCATGGTCGCGCAGCGCGGCCAGCCATGGAAGATACGGGTGAGCGCTTGCCTCTTGATCTTGCACGCTCAGATAGTGCCTCGAGTGGCCCGGTAGAAGCCTGTTCACTTACTCAGGCCAAGCTTCCCCTTGGAAAGTGCGCCTCCTCCGTCCGGAAATGGAGCAATCTCTCAGCAGTCAGGCCATAGGAAGGCAAGAGTACGTGATCAAAGCCGCAATAGAAGACCGTATTGTCCACGTCGTAAACCAGATGGGCCCTATGAAGGCAAGGCAAGGCGCGGCGAGTCAAGCTATTGGGTCCGAGCTCCAGGATAGAAAACAGATTGCCAAAGAACAGTACGCAGTGTTGACTTGGCGCTGGCAGAAGATTGAGGTTCTACACAGAAAAGAAGCCCAAACGTAGTCCCGGACAGTTGGATAGAGGCCTGGTCGACACGGAGTTGGCGCGCATTTTTATCGAGTCCGCAGTTGGGGTTTCATTGACCATACATAGGTGCGAAAAGGTGTGCTCTGTACACTGTACCGTTCAAATTGTGATTGCGTCCTTGTTTATAAATCAGAAGTGCTTGCTTCGAGACCAGCACAATCAATGAGACTTACCTAGCAAGTCACCATTGCAGGGGTTGCTAAGCATTCCAACTCAATGCATGTCCGAAGGCTTGAAGCGAGTGCCAAAACAGAGCGCTGTTGGAATCTCCTTTCTCCATCAGTCCGCAACGGCAGCAAGATTGGACCAGCGGCACGGTAGCGCGCTTCGGCACAACGAGAATGCCGACATAGTCTCGGCCGACATGAGCTGCGAGTCACAACGCGACGTGCCTTCCGCAGTGTCGCCGCCCGCTCCTGCCGGGGCGCCAGCAATACGGTAGTAGTGGGTGGCAAGTTGTGTCCAGCTATACCAATTAGGCGGCGAAATGGTGCATTGCAGATGGTGTGTTCCTGCACTTTCGACGATGAACACCGCCAAGGTGCGGCTTCGGCGCCGCCGCCTCAAAACGAAAATGTTGACCCTGACACTATCTGATCCCGATCAGTTCGGATCGGGATCCAATCTCTGCCGTCCGCTTCTCCTGGCGCCGACCAGCGTGGCCAGCGCTCGCCCTTCAACTAGGACACCATACACTATTCACCCCTTCAAGGCGCGCCCTGCAGGACGAAATGCGGGGTCAGTGCTCTAACCTGTATCCTTTGCGTATGTGCTGATCATGGGGTTGACCCCCGAAACATACAATTTGAGCACGTATTCAAGTTCTAATTACGTTCTCCACTGCGCGGCTTCAATCTCATTGCTCAGGCGTGCGCCGCACGTATTCTAAAAGTACCGAATGCACAGGGCACTCGTACCTAAAGCCTCCGAATGAACCTGCGCGCCTACCTCTATATCATCCGAAATAAGAAGTGGCCGTTTCGTGTCAAAGGTCCGCGGCAGCAAGCTATCGGAGCCCCTTATATACCAATAGTATTGCACATGTTCTCCTAATACCAGGAACCACGGCATATGAGTCACACGGAAGCGGGCCACGCTGCCCGAACCGGGAGGAGACGACCGTTGTTGTTGCTATTATATCCGCTGCAGAACAGCCTGTTGGTGAGCTCTCAATACTTACTCTGTCGAGGGGTGCGAACCTGTTTGGTTCTGTATACTCTCTATCCTGCAGTTGTCGACATACTTGCCGTAGCTGGCAAAGCAAAAGGGCACGGAGCAACAAGAAAGGGAAGAGCCGGGCGCAGCCCCATCTGAGCGCCTGCCTGCCGGGTCCACTCCAATCCTTCCGAAGTTCACAGTCGAGACATACGAGGCAATAGCGCGATACCGCAAGGCTGCAGAGTATTTCGATCCCTTCAACGACATTAGCCCGAAAAGGACACGTAGGTACGTAGCGGGTAGCTAGGTGGACGAGCACTGGTTTGGAGGCGGGGCGCCCTCTTTGTGATCATTGTTTCTGCAAAAGCATGCGTCAGGTTTAGGCAGCATATGGTCTAGGCCTGCCCGAACCATCGCGAACAAGGCCTCAAAGAAGGCTAGACGGGGCCCGGTGAATGCGGAACCGATGTTCCTGAGTTTTCGGAGCCGACCGATAACCGAGATTGGGCATCGTGTGCCTGTCTTCTGAAAGGAGATAACGGCCCTAAAACCCCATGGTTTCTCCCTTCGTTCCCATGGTGCCAGCTGGTATCACACCATAATATATTATAAGGATGCAATGAATAATTAGATGCGCAAGGAGCAAACGTCCTCAAAGCGTGAACAGTTGACACCCAACCTGCGCGAACACGGGATTGGCTTTCTCGATGACAAATTGGAGCATGGCATATGGTTGAGGAGCAGCCTCTGCCGGATAGTCAGTCTATGTCGGCGCATCTGCACGAGACGATGCTTACGAGCATGCTGAAGAATCTCATCATAAGCGCCGCAGAGAACGCCGTTCGGGTCCAGCGGGTTAGTCTGACGCTTCCGCTGGCTGATGCTGCTCGTGTTGCTCAGGGGGTACCAGACGCCATTGACATTTGCGCCGTATTCCTTTGGATAGGCGGCGTACATCTCGGTGATGCCGCTGCTCACGTCCGCGAGGCCGAGAGGCGTGACCCGGTTGAACCAGTTCGGCGGAGTACGCTCGCCGACGTGTGTCCAAGTACCATCAGGGAGCTGGACAGCACCAAAGAACGAAGAGATCGTCTCCAGGTCGGGCGTATAGTTCTTGGCGGAAGACGGGAAGGTGTTATAGAGGAAGGTCGCGGCGCCGTAGTTGTGGAGCTGTCGGATAATCAGCAGTGCTCTTCTAGCAGGAAGAATGAAAGACTCACAGCAAGCTGCGGGAAGTACAGCCACGGGTTTTCCACCCGAGCACGGTCGTACTGCTGCGACCGGTAGAGCGCCATAGCATTGAAGTCGAAGAGGCTAGAGTATGGTTGGCATGACCCTCACGGAAGGACAGCGGGGCTCCACTTACGGGTTCTCGGCGGAAGACGTCGACTTGGCGGTTTCGACCATCATGCCGAAAAGGGTGCCATTGAAGCTGTGGGAATCGCCGTTGAGGAAGTAGTCGTTACGAGTCAAGGACACGTCCCTGGGTCGATGATTAGCGTGAAGTATACTTAATCCGCAAACAGGGACATACAGTTCGAAGGTACCATGGTTGTCGACTCCCCCATATTCACCAGTGTACTCGCCTGGGTGTCCGGTCTGAAGTGGCACCGACGCGCCGATGGACATCATCTCCGAGACGGGATCACCATCCAGCACAAAACCAAGCACGGTGAGAGCAACGGCGACCGAGAAGTCGACCTGCCAGGGCGATCAGTATGCAGACACGCATGAGCGGCTCGCAAGAGCGTACGTTATACGCGTTCTGCAATCCAGCGACCATCTCGGTGTACGTTGTGATACCGTCTCGGGAGAGGAAACCGTGGTTGGCAAGCGCATTCAGACCGGGGCTAATCGTAGGTTAGGACAGAGTTGTCTGCACATGACGAGAAGCGTCAACGTACCAAGGGCCCCGCTGAGCGCCGATGGGTGGATCCTCGTAGTAGTGGGCATAGTCGCCCGGCGCCGGTACCTGCACACCTCCCACTCCCGTACCGGCCTGCCCGTTGAGCGTGGCGCCGGTGTAGGGGAACTGAGGGGAATACGGTGCAGCAGCCCGTCTCAGGATGGGATATTTCCCCGTGTTATCGTTACGCGGACCAGCGAATCTCCTGGCATAGGCGGGAAAAGCCTCAACCGCGACAGGCGTGGACGCCAACAACAGGGAGATAGCCGAGAGCAACATGGTAACTGAGAGAGGGCGCTAGAGGACAAGCACCTTAGGCGACAAGGATACCGTCGACAGGCGACCTTTATACCGCCTTACAGCCAGGAACGAGGACCGGGTATAGCTGAAGAGCTACATAGATCCATGGACTGTCCAACGATAGTCCCAATCGCCTGATTCAAGGATTCGGCAGAAAACAGCAGGCTGCAGCACTTCGCGAAGACTGTTCTGCCGGTTGTCCATGGGTTGTTCATGATGAGAAGCCATTTCTCGGCGGCCGTGTTGGTGGTGAGCGGCCCGATGGTAGCATTGTCGAGCAGGGTGAACAGCATATGCAACCTTTCTCAGGACATGCGATAGAGCGGCATGTAGGGCGGGAGCGCCCCGGGACGAACGCTGGCCCAAGAGAGCAAGAGCAAGAAGGGACTAATGAACTAACGTAGAGTTGTGGCGGGGAATGCATCCAATGATACTGATGTAGATCATCGCAGCTCCCAGGTACAGATGCGGAGCCAGTGCTGGCACCTCTCCGAGCCCTCTTCGTGATCCGCTAAGCTCAAGAGGCACAATGCCGCTACGCATGTAATACGAGCTTTGTCACTTGCAATCGTTCGTCGTACGAGACATTGCCAGTAAAGCTCGGGGCCGTGGTCAGAAGAAAGGTGAAAGGTGTTTTCAGATGCAATAGGTGGAAGTTCCATTGACCAGAAGGTGAGGTCGTTGTCTTGCTGGCAGGGCAGCCGGCAAGGTTCCTTGGTTCCCATTAGCAAAATCCTGAGGGCCCTCATGCGCGGCCCAGGAAATGAGCGGATGGGCCAACGTCTTTGTGCATCCCGCTGATGGAGGTGAGAAAGTCCAAAGGCGAAGACAGAAAGTAGGAGGCAGGGTCGTATGGCTAGACGCAAGCGTGTCAAAGGGAGCAAGCCCGTGTATGCGCCGCTGGAAGACGCAGGTCGTCTATGCATAAATGCGGCAACTCCTCTGTAAAAGCAAGTTTCGGCGCCCGTATCACTAACGCGTCGTTGGAGGCAGGCCCGCGGACAGGACCTGGCCGAGAACGTCATACAAAGAGGACGTCGTCTGACCCGGGATTAGGACCAGCGGCAGCGCAGTCTACTACGACCGAACAGCAAATGGATGTGATGATGGTGCATTAGACGCATGGGCATAGACTGCATATCACATGTAATACCGCCTGCGGACAGTGCCGCTCGTACCATGCATCCTTTTCCCGTAATCAACGCAGTAGACCCCAATAACCCGAAGCGTGAATCTACGCGGTGTGGGCATGGGCCTTGGCCGTAACGGCGTGGCGGTGAGCCAGGACCTTCGCCTTCTTCTCCGCAACGCGCTTGGCCAAGAGAACCTCGTACTCCGCCTTCTGCTCCTTCTGGGCCTCGGTCCGGCGCTTCTTGAGCGACCGGAGGTGACGGCGGCGTTGGAGACGGAGGGGAGTGACGAGACGCTGGATCTTGGGACTGCACAACAGGATGAGAATCCGGAGTAGCACTTTTGAAAATGATAGACGTACGCCTTCTTGTATGGTTTGGCTTCCGGGTTCTTCTGGCTCTTAACCTCTCTCCGCACAACGAACTTCCGGACATCATCCTCCTTCGACAGGTTGAAGAACCTCCGGATCTTGGTAGCCCTCTTGGGCCCAAGGCGCTGGGGAATGACGGTATCGGTCAGGCCGGGGATCTCCTCATCGCCCTTCTTGACGATGATGACGGAAAGAACAGCGATGTCGGGGCCGACGATGCAGCCACGCACGGACTTGCGCTTGCGCTCACCAGTGCGCCGCGGGCGGTAGCAGGAGTGGCCCTCGGAGAGGAGGAGGCGGACACGGTACGGCAGCAGAACACCCTGCTTCATAGGGAAACCCTGCTTGTCGTTGCCACCAGTGATGCGGAAGACGTAGCCCTTCCACTCGTCACCGATCGAGTCGGCGGGGACCTCCTGGCCCATGCGCTTGTCGAAAAAGATACGGCTGCGGCATGCGTCAGCATTTCAACATAGCATTCCCTTGAGCACACCACGCACTAGTTGCGCTCATTCTCGACGTCGATGAGCTTTTGCGCGCCAGTGGCGGGGTCTGAAGAGTAACATGAGCATCACAAGCAAGCTCGCTGTCCGTAGATAACATACTGGCAATGTTGAGCTTCATATTGCCGGAGTCGGTCTACCCGTCGAAGGTCGAAGTCGGTGCAGCCGAACGAAACTGGTGTATGGGATGGGCGACGACGACACACTGAGAGAGGGACCGACAACGAGCGGAGCCAAAAGTTGGTGCTGTACAGTTGAGGCTGCACTCAGCGAGGAAATTGCTTCCGAGTGACATTCAGCTTCCATCCGTATACTGCCCTGACCGCTCGTCGCCGTACGCACGCTATTGCTCGCTGTCAGTAGGTCCCTCCCTTCCTCCCAAAACTAATCAGTGAGTACATCGGTTGGAATGCGTCGATGAGGTACTTACAACCGTCCAGGCAGCCATGGGTCGTATGCACGCGCCCGGAAAGGGCATTTGTACGTCGTTCTGCTCGCGGAAAGACGTGAACGAGCGCTGACGGGTGGTTTACAGCGTCCTCCGCTCTCCCCTACTCCCGCGCTCCCCCTTCCTGGAACAAGACCACTCCGGAGGAAGTCTGCGACCAGATCTTCAAGCTGGCTCGCAAGGGCCTCACCCCCTCCCAGATCGGTGTCCAGCTGCGTGATTCCCAGGGTATCCCCCAGGTGAAGACGATCACCGGTAACAAGATCCTCCGTATCCTCAAGTCCAACGGTGCGTGCGCTTGAACCTGCGAACAAACACCGTTTGCTCATGTGCGATGTGCAGGCCTCGCTCCCTCCATCCCTGAGGACCTTTGGCACCTGGTCAAGAAGGCCGTCGCTGTCCGGAAACACCTCGAGGTGAACAGGAAGGACAAGGACTCCAAGTTCCGTCTTATCCTCATCGAGTCCCGTATCCACCGTCTCGCCCGGTACTACAAGACGAAGCAGCAGCTCCCGCCGACGTTCAAGTATGACGCGGCGACTGCTTCCACCCTGGTTGCATGAGGTGTTGTGGGTTGTGATGTGCTCGTGTGTAGAGAGTTGGTGCAGATGATGATGATGGGCCGTGGGCTGGGTTCGGTCTATGGCTTATGTTTTGGGAGACGCTTGTGTGTGCTATGTCTATGCGAGCAAAATGAACCATGCTTCTATCCCAAAATGCTGGCGCCGTGCGCTCTCTGCGTTTCGGCTACGTGAGCTTCAGAGTTGATATATGGACCCAGTGAATGTATCACCGCCACTTTCACTCGGTGTCTGGCGTTTCCGTCTGACGTGTGCACTACTACGGCGGGAGGGATGCTGCATTAGAGAGGAACGCGACGTCTCTGAAGGACACACAGGTGTTTAGTAGAACGCAGCAGGTGCGCCGAACACGGTGACAACAAGGGTGGTTCACGATCCTCACAAAGCCAGGGATATCATACATTTTCGCTCAACCTCACAACGAGCGGGTATACTCGCCCCACAGCCCAAATCACGTCCTAACCCCCATAGCACCCGCCACCAAATCCCCCACCATCCTCTCAAAACCCCCAACATCCATATTCCCCTCCTCATCAAACCACCTCGCCACGGGCGTCTCCAGGACGGGCTTAGGACTCGCAGAATGGAGGAGCGTCTTGCCTGAGTTCGTTGTGCGTTTGTAGGAGAGTGTGAGCGTGTAGGTGGGGTTTGTGCGGGGCTTGGGGTTGAGCTTGGAGGATACGGTGATGCGTTCTGTTTCGATCTGTGTGGTGTTGTCAGAGAGCGTGTAATATCAGCTTGCGGACAGGCACGCACCCGGCCGGCGACACTTCGCCGTTTGCCGACAAAGATGATGTCTTTCTCTACGAACCACTGATAGAGGTAATGCAGCGTGCTCAGCAGGCAGTATCTTCCCACCAGTCAACAATCGCCTAGGGCGGGGTCCAGACAGGATGCTCACATTGCCACGCCAACAGCGACGCCAAGCTTCGACTTCTCAAACTCCACAAAGTAGCCATACGCGCCCGTCGCGCCCGCTACTAGGACCGCTCCCCACCCCAAAGCAAGCTTGATATCCGTATGTCTATGATTCTGCTTAAACTGGTCGGGCCGAGTGAGCAGCTATCCAAAACAACACAACAACTCGTCAGTCCATCTTCGTACTAGAGTGTGAGTTGGAGACGTACGCGCCGGACAGCATCATCCAACGCGTCCTTCACTTCCCTCAGATGCGCGTTATTGACCTTCACGGGCTCAGACTCGGGGAGGACGAGCACGGCGGTCGGGTCGTTCCCAGCGTCAGCAGTATCGACCTTGACTTCTGCGGTCGATGTCTCGCCCGAGCCGTTCTTTCGTTTCTTCGCGGCCATGCCTGCGCCGTCTCCGGTGTATTGTACGGCAAGTCGAGTGAGGAGAGCTGGAGTCCCGAGTCGTCGACGACGACAACAGCTTGTGAGGTTATGCGTCCGGAGCCTATTTTCGGTGTCGGTGTCGTGTCGAGGGATGGCGACGTGTCGCGAGTTTGTGAGGGATTAGGAAAGCAAGGGTCTTCTTCTTGGCAACTCTGCCCGGTGTCATCGAGCAACTGGTCGCCCCCACACGGTGCAAGGCGGGGAGGAGTCATCTCTGTCCGCTTCCTTCACCTCAACATGCGGCATACATAACCCACGCTCATTTCTGTCAGCTTTGCTTGGTTGATCGTTCCCCCCTAACGAAAGGATGCTCGAGTTCCCCGCCTCTGCTGCATGTTACTGCGGCGCCTGCGAATACCCGCTCACGCTCTACGCGCCCTCAAACCCCGTCTCATGCGACCTATGTCACTGCGACTCCTGCCGCGCCTGGTCCGGCGGCCTATCCACCGCTGCCATCCGCTCGTCCCCTCCTCCATCATCGCTACTCTCCTCGGGTGCCTTAACGGGCTACTCCACCAGCTCGGGGACGACCCGATACTTCTGCACGAAATGCGGGACGCATGTGCAGGGCCACCATCACAAGCCGGAGCAGGGCGAGGCGTATTGGATCGTCAATGTTGGAGCTGTGAAGGACTGGGGCGAGCTCAAGGTCGTGATGGACGAGCATTGGTTTGTGGAGGATACGAAAGACGGCGGTGGGGCCGAGTTTTGGAGGAAGGGGAGGTGGTGGACTGGTAAGGCGTCGGAGAGCGAGGAGCTACCTCGAGACTGGCGCGCTCCTACTGCCCAGGCCGCTACAGAGGGAGGTGAGAACGAAAGGTTGCATGCGGAGTGTCATTGTGGCGGGATATCATTCTACATCACTCGCCCGACCGAGGAGTCCAAGTCTGCCTCCCGCCCCGGCTGGGGCTACATGCTCGGCCCCTACCCCCTCTCAGCCACACGAGACGAAAAGAACGAACTGTGGTGGCTGCGCCCGTTCGGAGCAGAGAAACGTACGCACTACCTGACGGGTATATGCGCGTGCGAGACGTGTCAGCGCGGGCTTGGGTTCTGGGGCCCTGCATGGGCCTACGTGCCGTTGTGCAATATGGAGACTGCTGAGGGTGCGAGGCTGGAGCTGAGCAAGTTGCCGACGCTAAGGTCGGCTAATAGGGGCGATTATAAGGACGTGCACCGAGATTTCTGCGGGAGGTGCGGCGCGAGCGTGTTTTGGTGGCAGGAGTCAAGGGGAACGGTGATCGATGTTGCTGTTGGGCTGCTGACGGCGCCGGAGGGCGCGAGGGCGGAGAACTGGTTGGGGTGGGTTACGGCGGGCGTTATGAGGGAGGAGCAGGGGAGGCCGGAGAATGTGTATAAGGAGCTGGGCGATGGAATTAGAGCATATGGGAAGCGGTTGAAGGCCAAGGAAGCTGCGCACTGACGGAATAGGCGAAACGAAACACATGTCGGGTTGAAGGGATTTGGTCAAGTTTGTAATTGAATAATTTGCTCGAGGTGCAGTCGAGCGTATGCATAGTCTGACGAGCGTTCGCACACGGTATATGCCGATATTTCAACAACCCATTGAATAATGGAATACCCGAATGATGGTATAGACAATGTAGCATCTCCTCTCCTCTCCCGTCCCAACCCCATCACGCTCAATCAATGAGGTACTTCCGCCTAAAGAACGCCCTCAGATGGAAGATCTGCCATACACCCAATGCGATCAAGCTGAAGAGGGTGAACAGGGAGAAGTTTTGTACACGTCGGTTTGTCGACTCTGCACCAGGGATGAGCGAGCCGTGAGACGGCAGGAGGGAGGAAGGGGGCAGACCATTGGTGTCGCGCATTTTAATTTCTCGCCGCTTGAGGTAGGCCATCTCGTCCGTTATCTCGCGCACTATCCCTTCTATCTTCCGCATCTCTACCTCCAGTCCCGAGAGGGATTCTTGGTTTGCGATCGCGCTGCATGGAGGTCAGCAGAGGCACCAAGGGAACAGAAGGCGGGAGGCGCACTTGTAGTCAATCGCCTCCTCTCCAATGTCCACATCTAGGTCCACAGCACGCGAGTACTTGCCAATGTCCGGCACTGGCACCTCTGCGAAAGTATTAGCCTATCCTTCTTCCAACATCTACGACGACGAAGCACGCACTCGCGTCAATGGTATTCGTAAAGCACACCCCCAAGTCTCCCTCCGCATGCGTCGTGATCGCCAACCGCGTCTCGCCCCTCACGTTCCGCTTCATCAAGTACACATTCTGGTGATCGCTCCCGTCCACCAAGCTCACATCTACTCTCTGGTTCGGCCCCGGCGCCACGTTCGCAGTAACGATAACCAGCACGTTCTCGTTCGCGTGGTTCCATATGCACTTCTCGGTCGGGTAGCGCACGGCAGGAAGTTCGAATTTTATAGCAGAGCTGAGAGGGGCGAGAAGGAGGAAGAGGAGGGCGGTAAGCATGGGGAGCGCTCGTAATCGTGGTGGTCGCCGTAGTGGCATTGAGGTCGACGCCGCAGACATTCTTGTCGACAAGACCGTCTGAAGCAAGTCAGGTATGGGAGACAAGACGTGGATGTATGCGCTCAGAAATGGGAGCGCTATGCGGTGTCGCGCGCGCCTGAAGTTCGCCTTTGCTTCCGGCATATATTGGCCCAACTCAACCTCTGCTGGTCGTCTTCAACTCTGACGCTGCTTGTTGTTGGCCATCATGGATAGTACATTCTTTAAGGGCACGTCGACAGAGCAGGTACGGCTATCTTGTCTAGCGTCGCGCGCGTGGAGGATTGATGGTTGGTACTAGGACCGTCGGTTCTCCGATAAGGAGATGCGTCTCCTGAAGACGCTCAAATTCCCGCCAGAGTTCGATCGCAAGGTCCGTTTGGGTGTCTTCTATGGAAAGCCCAAATCGTGCTTACAGTGCGACGTAGGTGGATCTCAAGAAGGTCAACTTGTCCGTAATGCGGCCCTGGATCACCAAAAAGGTTACCGATCTACTCGGTTTCGAAGACGAGGTGGTCATAGAGTATGCCATGGGTTTGCTGGAAGATCCCAATTCCAGCGTGCGCTTATCTCTTCAATTGGCATATACAAGGCGACTCACAGATCACCCTTAGACTCCCGATCCCAGGAAGATGCAGATAAACCTGACTGGATTCTTGGAGAGCAAGACGCCTGAGTTCATGCTCGCTCTATGGAAGCTGTTGCTCAGCGCGCAGGAGTCCACCGCTGGCATACCGGCCGAGTTCCTCGAAGCGAAGAAAGCCGAGTTGCGGGAACGGCAACTTGGGGACCATCCCGCGCCTCCGTCGCAGGACCGATATGGTCCCGATGAGCGTCGGCCTTCGCGGTTCGACGACCGTGGAGATGGCAGAGACCGTGGGCGCGGTCGCGGACGAGGTGGTTACGGTGGTGGACGGGACGATTTCAGAGGAAGGGATAGAGATAGTGGCTGGGGGGGAAGAGGGAGAGGAGGAGGAGGACGCGGAGGCTACGGGGAGCGTCCACGGTATGATGACCGGGACCGGGATCGCGAGCGAGACGCTCCACCTCATTTCCGCCGGCGTTCCCCCGACGACCGGGATCGTTCGCCGCCACGTCGTCGTTCTCCGCCTCCCAGACGCCGCTCTCCAAGCGACAGTCCCGCAACGAGGCGGCGCCGTTCTCCTTCCATCACCCCCCCACGCCGCCGCCGTTCTCCTTCTATCACACCTCCCCGCCATCGTCGTCGGTCTCCCTCCGTGACTCCCCCTCCTCGCGCTAGGAGGGGCCGAAGTGAGAGTCGGTCTCCCAGTCGGTCAGCCAGTCCACCTAGTCCGCCTCGACGTGGTGGTCGCGATCGGAGCCCTCCTCGCCGACGTCGCTCACCCAGCGATGACTCTGACTCGGACAGCCGCTCTCCATCTCCTGACAGGAGAAGAAGGCGGCCTTCACCACCACCCAGAGAGCGGCGAGACCGTTCTCCTCCTCGTAGGAATGTGAAGAGAGACGATTCCGCAGACTCTCGTAGTCCCTCTCCTGACAGGAGAAAGCGCTCCTCGAGAAGGAGCCCAACTCCTGATTCCGATGCCGAGCGTAATTTGAAACGACCTCGCCGCAGCAGTCCTTCGGCATCTCCGGTCGAGGAAAAACGCCGTGAGTCTGGAGAGAATGGTGGAACCACTACCGTAAGTCGCATATCATCTAATCAAACCGCAGCTAATCGTGAGCTCACGGCAGAGCTTCCGTGACCCGGCCAGAGCAGAGAGCGAGCTGAAGGAGAAGCTCCTGCGTGAGAAGGTCTTCAATAGCCGGAGGAACCGTCGGGACTCTTCCTGAGCCCGCGGACAATGGCTAGGAGGTGTAGTTCTTACAAGGCTTCATTGCCATTCTGTCCTTGATTGTATGCCCTGTGCTCATGGAAATCCAGCTCTCGATGTTACAGCGAGTGGCCGGCTCGGACTCGGCTGTCCGAAACGATTCGCTTGTCTTTCATTTCAGAGATCCTTGCTGCATAGCTGATGCCTTCTTGAAGGTCGGCGGGCGAACTATTACCCCCTCGGTCCGCTCAACAAGTTGCCGAACCGCATCTTAGCCCGCTCCGTAAGAAGTGTGTTCGGCATTGATTGCTATGCTCTGTTGTCCAGGTAAGCCCAATTGCGCAGCTTTCGGCGGAAGCTCCTGTCGGGGAAGCTCCTGTCGGCTTGTCGCACCGATACTAGCACGACAACATGAACTTGTCCGTATTCGCCCAAAAGGACTGAGTGGTGTGACCAGAATTTGCGCTACTCCTGGACCTCGTACCGTATGCAGTTCGAGGAGGAAATAGGCTACTGCGAGCATGCTCAGGGCTGCCACGGACCTGAAGTGCCTAGGCTTTGGCCTGTCTAGTCAATCAACAAATTCATTATGTTCTCATGCCCCCGCCGGAGTCTGCAGAAATCTGCCGATGTCCGTCCGGCGGACGCCGTGTGTCCGAGAAACCCCGAGCGGTAAGGTACTTGTTTATTGGTCACACCGAAATCTCCACGATGTTATAGAGTACCTGGTTAGGGGCCATTAGGCGCATGCATGTGTCGCTCCCGGGTCTGCTCATGGATCGTAGACTGCGCACTTCAAGCAGGAAATGGCACTCAGGCTCCTGCTCAGAAGCATACAAGAGGAACCTTCGAAGTCCTATAGAAAAGGCGCATGAGCTTGCGCTACACACAGCAATTGGTCAATGGTTCACGTGCCCAAGACTGCTCCCGCGTAACGCGGATTCAGGGTCTCACCGTGGACACCGCCTTCTTGCCTTCCTTGGTCCGGATTCTCAACGTCACTCTGTCAACATCTGACTGCGCAGATGCCCAGACATCATCAGCGCTTCTTGCATACAGGGCCGTTCTGATTGGATTACACAACGGCAACGAGCATCGCCTTCAATGACTCCGCATGTTGAGGAAAGCTTGCTATTCTGGTCATCAGCGGCAGGTACCGCCAAGCGCAGTTACCCTTCTGAGCAGCCTACTTCCTTACAATTCGCCAAGAAAGATCCATTCTGGCTCCAAGGTCCGGCCACCTTTCTACGGGCGGCAATCCAGGTCTTGATGATGCCATTCGGCAGCGGATGGGGGAATACAAGCCAACATATGCTGTGACCGGCCGGCCGGTCTGTTTGTGGCGCGACACCGACGAGAGACGCGTGTAGCTCTACTCCAACAGAATCGGTGTATTGGACCATGCCATCTGTTGCATCGAATGGACATCCAGCCTCTCACGATGCTCGGTTGCTCCTTGAGAAGTTCTGTTCAATGCGCCAGGGCAATCAGATGCAGGACGATTGGATTTCATCCAATTAAGAAGCATCCCATTCCGCTGCCTGTTCGTGCGTCTATACGGCTGCGGGCATCGCCTGCCGCAGTTCGATCCATCACAGAGTCAACTCCCCTGCGTCAAAGCCGGCGATGGAGATCACACATGGTTGAAGTCCGCCGGGAGAGCGTCTACTAATGCAATGCGGTGGTTTTGTTGTCACGCAGTACTATTGCACTTCCGGAAGATCGAGCACGGACCGTGCCTGGAGGTACTTAAGCCGTCAAAAGTAGCAACCTCTTCAGTCAACAGAGCTCACCAGCCAACAAACAACAAGTCTACCGCCATGCGTTTCGCAGCTACCGCAATCGTCCTTGCGGGACTCACCTTGGTGGTCGACGCTTACCCTCAATACGCCAAGCGCTTTCAGGTCCCTCGCATGGAACGCCGTAGTACCGCTACCAAGCCAGTACTGCGTCGTGCAGCAGCCCCTTACTCCGACCAGTTCCCCTACACTGGCGCCAAACTCGACGGCAAGGCCGGCACTGGCAAAGGCGGCGTCCAGGTGCCTGCTCCTGGTGACACCGACCACGAATACCAGGATCCTCCGCCCGGTGCTTACCGTGGACCTTGGTGGGTGAGCCGAAATCATAGTCGCAATAACGCTCATGCCTTTGACTTAGCCCTGGTCTGAACACTCTGGCTAACCACGGTTTCCTCTCTCGCGATGGTATTACGACCTACACCGAGATGATTGCCGGTCTTCAGAACGTGTACAACCTCGACTTGGGTGCGGCTGTCATCCTGACCACCCTCGGCTTCGTTTTCGACGGCGACCCCGTTTCTGAGATGATGTCCATTGGCGTGGAGGCCGTGCAGAAGACCGGTCAACCAGGCAACTTTACTGGAGAATACGGAGGAGTCGCCCAGCACGGGACCTTCGAGCTGTAAGGCCCCTCAACTCGTCCGAGTGTAATCCTGGCTCACATCCTCCAGTGACGTGTCTCTGACTCGCAATGACTTCTACCTGCGTGGTGACGCGTACAGCTTCAACGGCACCCTGTTCGGCATGATGGTTGAGACCGCCAAGAACACATCTTCGCCTGAGAACCCGTGAGTTGGCACGTGTCAGTTCAGAGTACCGTTTCTTATGCTTGTAAAGGCTCTTCGACCTCAAGGCCCTTTCCCTCTACCGCTCGCAGCAGTACGAGCGTGCCCGGGTGGAGAACCCCTGGCTGTACTTTCCCTCCCTGGTGGTAAGCGTCTTTCCCTGTAGGTAAGATTCAAGCGCTGACCCACCTGCAGCTCCACAACTACGGCGCGGCTACGTTCCTGTACGAAGCCTTCCCTTCATCCGCTAAGAATAACACGCCGGATCTGGAAACGATCTCCTCCTTCTTTGGTGCCGTCCAGCTGGAAGACGGGACCTGGGGCCACGTGCCCGAGCGCCCGCCGCCTAACTGGCACAACCGGGTCACACCTATGACTATCGCAGACGTAACAAGCGGAATCGACGCCATGTACAGCGCGTACCCCAAGCCCTTCGGCGCGAACGTGAACGGGGTATGGATCCCCTCGAACGAGACGTACACTCCCAGCCCGAGCCCCGGCAGCCAAGCGGGTGACGACGCCCTCTTCTGCGGGGCGTACACCGAGGTTGTCCAGACTGCGAGTGAGCCCGTTCCTCCCCAAGACTTGAACTAGTATCTGACAGTTTTACCCGTCTCAGCGCTCGCTCCTCAGCCGTACGCCATGCTTAAATTTGTCATTGAGAAGGCTGGCCCGATCGCAGCGCCATACAACTGCACGGGCGTGCCGACCAGCCTTGACGAACTGGGATTCTAACCGGTAAGCGAGGCGAACCCATTTTAGGCCCAGTCAAAGACTCCCTTGCTTACTCCGAAACCGTCACATGAATTGATATATTCTTCACAAGTTTGAGTCCCCAGCTTGAATGCGTGCTTGCCATCTTTCATATCTTTCAGCCACTCCGAAATCCACCGTCTCCGACCATCACTCGGGAACTCCCTGCAAGAAGGTTCGGAACACGGATGCTGGACGTTTGCTCACTTTCGAATACCTCTAGAAACTAAGGTGTGTTACTCACTCGTATGCCCAGCCTACATTTCGAGGAAATATTTGGACTGGACGATGTCGGCAGGAAAGTTGGGATCGGCCCGTTTGGCGGCCTCATCCGAAGCTTCCTTGACAAGCTCCTCTGCCGACGCCCCGACAAGACCGTGTGAATAGAGCAGAGCCAAGAGGCCGCGGATAGCCTTCTCAGCAGTACTATAGACATCTTGATGCTCTGCGACAGTCGTCTTGAAGGCCTCGCTGATAGTGCAATAGGACGCAGTGCCAGATTGGCCGAGAGCCGCTAATTTGATCGTCACCGTGATGCTCAACGTTAGGACGGGGTCCACACCATCTTCGACTTGTCCGGCAATGACAGCTGCAACTGCTCACGGTCGGCGTAGGCATTCTCCAGCGTCATGACAAGTGACCACACTTCTTCGGCTGTGTGCACTCGGAGATGCAGCATGTTTTCCTCGAGATTTTCTTCTGCCATGGCAGTCTGGAGTAGTTGGAGGGGCCGGAGCGGTAGCTGGCTCAGACTCCAGAGTACGAGTTCAAAGGGTGGTCGTCGCTGAGCAAAGGGAGGCGGTGCGGTGAGTCCAAGTCTGCCATGCTGTCATAGATAGATATAGTAGTCCACGAGGCCACGAAATACGAACAATGACATTGGCCGCTCCGACTCGACCTTCTGATCCGAGTCTTGATGCGCGTTGCTTCCGTTCCGAGACCCGCATAAGGGCTTTGTGATTGAACATTGATGCCCGTCACGCGCACTACCCTCGCGCAGCTCACTTTTCTATCATAAAATCGGGGGTATGAATAACATATTACTGTCTTCACTCGGGATGAGCTGCTGAGCCACTCATAGGATGTCCTGGAGACCTACCCTCATCGGCGGACCCTATGCTCCTCTCCAGCTCAGGCTGGGTTGGAGTCACGGCGCAGCCTTCGGCTTCTTCTGGCGTTTGGTACCCGTACGATGGCGTGTTGCCTTTTACGAGCTCATGACCGGGCGCGGACGACTGGCCAAATACGTGGCGAAGAGAACGCGAATGTCGTCTATAGTGTACAAGCTGCCCTTCGGCCTCTACCTCAAGCACGGTCCGGACGTCCGAAGTGCCGAGCCGTATGCGCTATGGCGTATCCAGCAACATACCAGTCTGAGTCTACCTGCTCCGCGTTTGCTGGACTACATCGTGCAAAAAAACGAATATGGGCGACCACAGCTATGTCCTCATGACGGAGGTTCCGGGAAGAATGTTCTTCGAAGTGCGCGATACCCTTTCGACAACGCAGCTAGACACCATCGGCTCGGAGCTTCGAGATTATCTCCAAATGCTGTCGACGATCCCGAACCCATACCCGACGGCGGTCTGCAGCGCTTCTGGGGAGAATTTGGATGCGCCGCTGTACAGCGAGAACCATGGGTTTCCGACGTTCCCGGATGTGGCCGCGTACCATGCGTACCTACGAGAGGATGCCCATTGACTCTCAGTTCCGCCTGACGTGTGGGACAAGCTCGAGCGCACGTTCGCTCGCTTCGACCATGCACCAACGGTGTTTATCCATGGAGATCTCTCCGTGGGAAACATCCTAATACAGGACGGACGGTTCTCGGGCCTGGTCGATTGGGAGACGGCCGGGTGGATGCCTGCCTATTGGGATTACGTTGCGGCGGTGAGAGGGAAATGGGCTAACGACCCGGCTTTCTATCGAGTGATTGCAGCTGCCATTCCAGAGGACTATGAGAACGAGCGGTGGGGGATCATGTCGATTCGGCTTGCGCAGACTGGCGGGAAGATGGGTGGTTGAGAACAGCACTCGAGGTCAGTATGCAACTTGATTTTGTACATCATTCCCCCCTATGTGCGTAGCTGATGTCGCCCGACGATGCACTCAGTTCTGGCTCGGGAAAGCCTGTGTGTACGGCACACGGTCAAAGCAAAAGTGTCTGAAGCCGTTTCGGAGCGTGGGCCTCGTGCCAAGGGACGCGGTTAACCAGATCTGAGAGCTCATGAGCTCTCATGAGTGTCGGACAGCTTTAGAGCGAGATGCGACCGTGCTGGTGCGTGCCAGGATCCGGGTACGGTCAACCTGGTCCAACAAGCGTAGATGATCTGCGATTTGCATTCGTTTTCCTTGTACTTACTTGCTTCGCTTCTTCTAACTCTATCTCAAGGCACGGGAGACGCAATCTGCATCGTCCCAATTCCGGAAATTGCGCCATGCCGCTCCGCCCCGCTGAAAGCGGGGCCCGGGTCCCAAGGCAGCCTAGCTTGTCGCCTCCCTCGCCTCCTCCTCCCTAAACCACCCCTCAAACCACTCCACCACCTCGACCCCCTGCCAGCTCCTTCCCTTCCCTCCCCTCCCCCTCCCCCTCCCCCTCCCCCTCCCCCTCCCCCTCCCCCTCCCCCTCCCCCTCCCCCTCCCCCTCCCCCTCCCCCTCCCCCTCCCCCTCCCCCTCCCCCTCCCCCTCCCCCTCCCCCTCCCCCTTCCCCTTCCCCTTCCCCTTCCCCTTCCCCTCATCCGGACCAAGGCCAAGCAGCGCATCAGTCTCCCTCATACTGATCCTACAGTCCTTCGGCCTCACAGCCGCCGCTTTGGCTTGCTCAAGTCGAACTAGGAAGACCGGCTTATCACACGGAGCAACGAGTTCGTCGCCCGCGCGCGTTTGTTTCTAGCCCGGGTCATTACCCCCGGCCGTTCTATAATTTCAAGCTGATACCAGCGCCCTGATCCAGATGTCGACCCGAGATTTTCAACACAGTTGCTACAGGCCCACAGTGTCGGCAAACTGGTCTTCTCCCGGAAGTCTCATCTATGTCTTACATCTCAAGAACGCCTTCAGCCTGAATGGAGTCCGAAACGTGTCGGACGTACGAGTAGTAAGTAGGGTCGGTGGCTCCTAGGTGCCAGAATTCCCACGCAAGATGGTCATTTTTCGACAGAGCAAGGTGCAGCAAGAAAGGGCCAACTCGAAAATGGGCAAAACCTCATCGCTAGGGGGCACGGAATGTCCTGGCAGCTCCTTTCGTGCCCTGCCCAGGACGAGAGGAGAACGGTCATTGTCCTTCAGGTTCCTTCATGAGTAGCTTCGGGGTCTTCCATCATAAGACCGCGCCAGTACAGGCCAACAGATATGATCCCGTATCGCTCATTTTCGTAGTCTTCTGGGATTGCCGAGGCGAGGACTCGCTCGAGCACGGGAAGCCGATGCCATCTCCCATTCAAAGCACAGACATACTCCCAATACACAGGCATCCACCCTGCCGTCTCCCAGTCTATGATGCCTGACAGCCGTCCTTCTTGGATTATTATGTTGGTGAGTGAGAGATCGCCATGCGAGAAGACCGGTTTCGTGTTGTCGAATTCCAGGGAGCGTTGTAAACGCGGCCAAAAGTTGTCCGGATACTCGCGTATCCAGCCGTGAAACGCTGCGACGTCCTGCATCGGCGGTATGCTATGGTGATGATCGAAGTGCGGCGCGTACAGGCCTTCCCCACAAGCCGAACACATGCCAGTCGAGAACGGGTTCGGGATAGTCTGTAACGCTCGAATGTGCCTTCGTAGTTCCAGACCGATGGAGTCCAGCTGCGTCTCCGATAGAGTATGACCAACCTCGTACAGCGTCTTTCCCGGTATTGCGGTCATCAGGATGTATCGGTAATCGCCGTGATCTGTCTGTTGGACGACGTAATCCAGTAGGCGCGGGGCCGGCACCGATGTGTACCGCTCGACCAACCGCATGGCGTACGGTTCCGAATTCGATCGTCCAGGACCGAGCTTGAGATACAATCCAAAAGGAAGCTTGAATACACCAGAGGAGCCGCGAACGCGTCTTGTCAACCACTTAAGGCGTCCGTAAGCAAGAAGATAATAAGCTCTCCTTCTCCACGAAGCGGGGACCAATCTCGACAGCCAGGCAAGGGGCCCTCCGTCCCGCCATGTCAGCGAGATTGGGGACACTGGTCGTCCAATTAGCTTAACAGCGCTCATCTGGGATGTCTATCAGTTTGCAAGCTCCATGGCATGCAACAGCGCATACATACAGCGTAAGATCTCGAGGGTTCAGGAGAACGAGTCACGGCACAGGCAAGGGAAAGCGTCCGTCCCTTCTTGAGGAAGGATGCAAAACTGTGTCAGCTTTGTCCGAGACTAGCGCGAGCTTTCCGACGAAGCTGCATCTCCAATGTTTCACTCATATGCTCTTTCTCGAAGACTCGCACAAAGTATTCTGTGTATCAAAAGTCGCTTGATGGGACATATCTTGTCAGATGGACGGACCCGTTCCACCAAGGTCGCCCCTTAATGCAAGACGGCGGACCGCTCTGCTGGCTTTTGGACGCTCGTCCCTATCTATTGGCGAACAGCGATCTACGAGCTAATCACCCTCCGACGCCTGTCAAAAGACGCGACCAGACGGAGCAGCTGGTCGTCCGCTATACATATAAGCGTCCTTTCGGGCTATACCGCTCAATGCTCGTCCTAGGCTGCGGAGCGCAGAGCCGCACGCGACGCGTTTGGTGCGGCGTCATCGTAGACTATCATGCCAGCCCGGCCCCGCGTCCTCTGGACTATGTTCTCCAGAAATCATCCAACTAGGACGACTACCCATCCAATACTCTACACCCTCATGACAGCGATACCCGTAAGGATGCTCGCCAAACTCGCCCACACGTTTCCTTTTCCCGACCCCGGAGTCGATTCCCTCGGCCAGGAAGCCCAAGGTCGGCGCGACGGCGAAATGTTGCCCACAGCCCAAGGTCCCAAACTCCTCCCGGCGGGGATATGCGCGCCTCTGGTAAACGCTGTCTGCACCCAGATTTGGTACTGAATGGATTTTGCGGTACCGATACTCGAGGACATCGCTTCGTTCCACCCTCCACGTTTGGATGAGTGAAAAAAACCGGTGATTCATGGCCATGCAGGCTTACGGGGACGACGCGAGGGCTCGAGCGCTAGGTTGGACGACACAAAGCCGGTGTTTCTGTTCTCGCATGGAGACCTCTTGCTGAGCACCATCACCATCAACATCGTCGTCAACGAGGGATGCGTGTCGGGTATCAATGATGGATTGGGCAACGGCGGGATGGCTGCCGGTCTACATACATACTGGGACTACGTCGCCGCTCAGGCTCTGAGCGGGAAGTGGTCCCCAACCCCCAACCCCCCACTAGAGCGAGCAAGAGGCTACAGTAATAGCGGGCGCTATTCCTGAAGACTACGAGAACGAACGCTGAGGTTGGTCCGCATGGCCTCACACTGAAGGAGTGAGGAGCTCGAGCTGGCCCGGCCCACACTGCGGGCAGGTGCTGTACAGTACTCGAACGTCAACCAGTGGTAGCCACCGCCGCGGCATACTGGTTGAGAAGAATACGTAGTTATCATGTACATTAAACTTTCTTTCTCTTCCCTTCACCCGCCGCCGCCCAACAAACCCAATTCGTAGGAAACCAATATACCGCAAGTGACGGCAAGACGAAACCCGCAGCCGCATATCAAAACAAGAGCAAGAACATCGAACGATTATAGGATGTACAAGAAGAATATCAAGTCGTCATGCGCGCGCCCCAGAGACCCCTAACAAAGAGGGGAGTGGGAGGGGCGGCAAGGATGTCGTGCGGAGGGAACGAGAACAAGGGTAGAGCGAAGCAAGAGGCAAGGGGGTGTAAGGTGTCGGCGAGAGGGACAAAAACGAATTACAGGCAAAACGAAATGGGTGGAATGATGAGCTGAGCCTGAGGCGATGCGTCTAGCAGGGGGCGAGGAGATAGGGCGGGTCGAGAGAGAGAGAAGAGCGCGAGTGCGGCCCGAGAGAGGAGGGGGTAAGAGAGCGGCGTTAGAGGAGCTCTTCCCAAACGGGCAGCTTATCCCCAGCCTCTTCCCGGCTGGAAGCTTTGTGTTCTTGTGTTTGTTCAGCAAGCAGCTGCTGTAATCGTTGTTCTCCAAGTGGCTGTATGCTCCCAAGAGCTCCGTGTTGTTGTATTTCCAGCCCCGCCGGGAGACGAACAGGCGAGCCATCGAACGTCGCCGCCCGCCTCAGCCCACCTCTCCGCGGTGCGCCTCCCAATCTAGCCCGTTTTGCGGGCGGCTCCATCGAAGGAGATGACGATCGTCTCGCGTTCGCGCCGCCTTCTGCGCCCGTAGCGGGGAGAGCGGTGTCCTCGAACGGACTAAAGATCCGTTCTTGGGCTGGAGAGGGCGGGAGGGGGATCATCGCCGGGTCGACTTCCATTTTCTCCTATGCAAAGTAAAGAGAGCTAATCAGCACCGGTCGTGAAATGCAAGTGAGATGGACGGACCTGGACACCGTAGGCCTCGCTCACGTCTGCTAGGGGGAGGATGGTAAGATCGCGTGCGAGGCGGTTGTATTGTTCTGTTATGTCCGGAGAGAGTGTCGGGTCCAAGAGGGACGCAAGGGAGAGGGACGTGGTTGGCCAGGAGGGGGGAAGGGGAGGCAGGTCCAGCTGGATGGCGTCGGCTCCTGCCGGTTGAGGGACGACTCCGGCTGGAGGCGGGGGTGGGGACGAAGCCGATGCCGATGCGCCGCTAGGCGAGAGGGTGGAGAGCGGTCGTTTTGTGTCGAGCTTTTGTTTGCCCTTGGCCGTCTTCCCTTCCCTGCTACCCTCAGCACCTTTCGGAGCAAGCGCTATCCTCCCGTCGGCCTTCCCCAATCCCGCGGCCCTCTTCTGCTTTCCCCCAGCAGGTACGAGGGGCGCCTTGCCCTTGCCCTTACCCTTGCCCTTTCCTTTCCCCTCTTTCCTCCCCGCTGGCAGGCCAGTCAGAGGATCGAGGTTCTCCTTATTCCCCACCTTTATTTCTCCCTTTCCGACAACATGTGCAAGGGGCGACGTAGTCGGCGATCCTTGGGGCAAGGAGGGTAGAAGAGTCGAGAAGAGTGATTTTTGTTGTCCTTGTCCTTGTCGTTGTTGCGTACGAGAGGTAGAGGCGGAGAATGAGATGTGGGATGGAGAGGGAAGGGTTTGGGAGCGGAGGAGGCTGGGCCGGGGGGGTGAGGGGTCGGTGTATATCTGGAAAGCCATCGTTCGTGCGCTGGGGGGAGGGATGTGGCGGGAGCAGGTGGGCGATGGGTGGGAGATGATGCGGATCGGGGGAGATGCTGTGGGGTGAGAGGGCGAAGAGGGCGAAGAGGGCGAAGAGGGAGGAAAGGGACGATGGGGGCGGGGGGAGAGCAGCTGCGTGCGGGTAGGAAGAGGACAGAGATGAGCACGTCGACCTGTCTCGATGTATGTATATCAGGCGTCGTCACCTCTCTTTGTCGTCCTGCAGCACCCTCAACCCAAAGTCGATCGGAATGGCAACTTGAGAGGCGGGGAGAGAGAGAGAGAGAAGACCGTCTTCAAATCACCGCATCACCACATCTCTCCCAAACCGTAGCCAAAACAGAGACAAACAAGAGCGTACTTTGATGTGAAGAGCGCGCGCAGACGAATCAGCAAAGCAAAGTGAAACAGCGAACAGCAACCAGCAGATCACCTAGGAATTCAGATCATCCCGCTCCCTCCCTGGCGCGCACCGGAAGCTCGGTAGGGAAACTGTGACGTCCGAAAGGTACAAACTGTTGCGCGCGTCGAGGGGAGGGGTCACGTGAGATGTGAGTTTGTGACGACATGACGAGCGCGGTGCTGGTCCCTTACGGAATGAAGGAGGGCGGGTGAATGTGATTGCGAGCGAGTGCAGCGGGAGGAGATGCTGATGCTGGCGAGGATCTTTGGCTGACGGTGAGGCTTGAATAGTCTCCTACACGCGTATATAACTCTGTATACTACCGCGACATCGAATCCATGCCAAAACGTATCATCGTCACCGGTCCGTCCCCTCCCCCCTCCCAACCCACTCTACCCGCAAGCCCCGCTAACCCCACGCGACAGGCGCATCAGGCGTCCTCGGCACCGCCGTCTACAACGCATTCACCTCCTCCCCAACCACCTACACAGTCCTAGGCCTCTGCTACTCATCCCCTGTCCCCGGCCTCACACAGCTTGATTTGTTAGACGAACAAGCGGTCGAGAAAGTATGGAAGGAGTTCAAGCCCGATTGGGTCGTCCATTGCGCGGCTGAAAGGAGGCCCGACGTAGCGGAGAAAGACCCCGCCCGAGCCGAACGTGTACGTCCTCCCCCCTCCTTTCCCTGTCTTCCTCGTCCCCGCCCTCCCTGCCTCTCGTGGCGGCGTGCTAGCAGCTGCTGACAAGCCACACCAGCTCAACGCCGGCGTCCCCGCCCTCCTTGCCCGCCTCGCCTCCTCCCTCTCACACAAACTCATCTACATCTCCACCGACTACATATTCGACGGCCGTTCCCCGCCCTACCACCCCACATCCCCTCCCAACCCGCTCAATCTCTACGGCCGTACAAAACTGCTCGGCGAGCAGGCCCTAGCCCCCTACCCGGGGGTAGGGACGAGCGTGAGGGTGCCGGTGCTGTATGGACCGGTGAAGAAGCCTTCCGATAGCGCTATTAACATTTTGGAGGAGATTGTGAAGGACCAGAGTGGGAAGAGGTATAAGATGGACGATTGGCAGGTTCGGTATCCTACGAACGTCCTGGACGTAGCGGGGTTCTTGAGGCGGCTGGTCGGTGAGTGCATACATGCGCTTTTTTCCTTTGCTTTTCCTATCCTTCTTCCTCGCTTTGCTGGCGATTGCTGGCGTGTGCTGACCGTGAACTCCAGAACTGGAAAACCCGTTGCCACCAGTAGTACACTATACAGCCCCGCACAGCTATACAAAGTATACACTCTGCCTAGCGTTCGGCAAGCTCCTTAATCTCCCAACGGGGCATATTGTACCCGACAGGCCGAACGAAGAGGAGCAAGCAAAAGCAGGGGCTGTGAGGCCCAAGGACTGTAGGTTGAGCATGCGGGAGACTGATGCGCTTTTGGGCTTTGAGGAAGGGGAAGAGGGGGCGAGTTGGCAGGGGAGAGAGGTGGTGGAGTGGTTTGAGGGGTGGTTCAGGGAGGAGGAGGCGAGGAAGCTGGGCAATAAGGACTAGCCTACCCAGGGCCTCGAGTCTCGGGCGGGGCGGAGCGGCGAGACGGCGTTGTCGGAATTGGGAGGAGGAAGCTGGCTGTACCTCCCGCGCTTTGAGATATATGTAGAGGAGGCGTAGCGCGTAAGCAGGACGAATACGAGTTCAGACGGCGGATGATCTACGGAGTGGCACGCTTGTTTGACCAGGTTCCTTCTGTCCGGATCCCACCGCACCTAGCAATACAGTAACGCTGTGGGATACATACACACGAGATCTGGTCGTCCAATGTTCCTTGGCATTGGCACGACGCGCAGGCCCGGTCGGGTCCGAGGACAGACCATCGTGAATGTGATACTGTAGCATTAGGTTGTCACCAACTGGCTTCGGGACGACCGAGCTCGACAGGGCAACGAGACTCCGCTTGCCTGCACCAGTTCAGTCTCGTGAAACGCATACACAGGCTTTCCCGAGCCAGAGCTGAGTAACTAACTCTTCGAGCGACATCCGCTCCGTTGTACATAGTAGTCGCAAGGCTTCTCTCAACCAAACCACCCCTCTTTCCGCCGCCCATGTGGGAGAGCGGAATGGACATAGTTCCATATCGTTCGTTCTCGTAGTCTTCAGGAAAGGCCACCGCGATCACTCTATAGAAAAGAAAGTGGGCTCGTCGTCCCGTTTCCCGTTCACCGGGGCCACGTACTCCCAGTAGGGCGGCATGCGACATCCACCCAGCCCGTCTCCCAGTCGATTGTTAGCCCAGAGAATCGTCCGTCTTGCACCAGGATGTTCCGGCCGGAGAGATCGACATGCATGATATGTGCGGTGGGTGCGGTCGAACCGTGCGAACGTGCGCTCGAGCTTGTCATCGTGCAGTCGCAAAAACGCAAGGAACGCGGCTACACCCGGAAAGTTGGAAGCCCATGCTTCTCGCTGTACACCGGCGCATCCAAGTTCTCCCCTGACGCTCCGCAGATCGCTGTCGGGTACGGTCCGTACGGATTCGGAATCGTCCCCAGCACCTGGAGATATTCCCGTAACGCCCCACCGACGCATCGCATCCAGTTCTGCCGTCGAAAGCCTGTCGAGCACTTCGAAGAGCATCCTGCCCGGAACCGCCGTCATGAGTACATAACCCTGGTCTCCCATATTCGTCTTTTGCACGATGTAGTCGAGCAACCGAGGAGCAGCGAGACTGGTATGTCGTTGTATGCGCCATAATGCATGTGGCTCTGCGCTTCGGAGGCCGTGACCCCGCTTGAGATACAGACCAAAGGGCAGCTTGTACACTCGAGAAGACATCCGGCTTCGTTTCGCCAAGTATTTCGCCAGTCGTCCACGCCGCGCGGCGACGAGCCCATGGAAGGCAACGCGCCATCGTACCGTACGGGTACCAGCCGCCAGAAGAAGCCGAAGGTAGCACCATGGCTCCAGCTCAGCCGGAGTGGGGTATAGGGTTCACCTATGGGTGTAGGCCTCCACGACATCCTGAGAGCTGTTCAGGTCCTCGCCCGGAGTAAGAGAGTCCTAGGAAATCTATGCTGTCGGGTCCTATGATAGAAAACGAGGCGCGCAAGAAGCACAGGCATGGACGCGTTCCCTTGACTGTGTCGTGACTCATGATCCTGAACGATCGAAACGTTACGCTGTATGCGTTTTCGTCTGCCGTGGATTTTCTAAACTGATAGAGACCTCAGATGAGCGTTGCAACTTATTGGGCGAGCACCCACATGGCGGGACGGACTGTGCCTCGCCTGGCTTGGGAGACTGGTCCACGCTCAGTACTTACGCACGTCTTACATGCTGGACAAGAAGGGTTGCCGGTTCCTCTGATGTATTCAACCTTCCCTTCGGATTGTATCTCGAGGTCGGTCCTGGACGGTCGAATGCGGAGCCGTACGCAATGCACCGAACCTTTTCCGGCTTGCGTGACTGGTCCTCACCTCTGTTTTGGTTCCCCTGAGCCGCGATCGAGCTAATGATGGCCAAGACTGCATCCTCCGGGTTGGGTGAACATATACCTCCCCCGGGCAACGTTGTAGGAGAACCTCAAAAGACAAGCGGGTACAAAGGCCGTCCAGTCTGCCATTGATGATGGGGGCCCAAGTCTGGCCTGTCGGTGAAGTACTTTTCACGCTCTGGAGCGGTGTCGTCCATACAGACCGTATATGCTGGCAGACAACATGCCAGCGCACCCCACAAAGACGAGATTGCCGTCTTCAGTAGTCAAGCGAAATCACCATGCTCGGGAGATCGCCAGCTAGCCGTCCGAGAAAGCAGAAGGGACTTGGCCTTGCACGTATTCGGCAGTGCTCCAGATTTTGGACGGACAGCTCGTACAGGCGCAAGCGACTGAGCGCACCAGTGCACCGCTTGAAGGAGAAGCCGACTGGAGTTGTCCCTAAGCCGGTCGAGCACTAGGTCCCCCTTATCAAGCGATAGGAAAGTGGGAGGGACTGAGCCGTAAGACGCGTATTTCTCCAGACTTAGTCGCGTAGCGATGCAGCCACCTCCATTAATAGCCGTAGGTGGTACAAGGCTACTCACAACCGTAGCAGGCTGCGGCCCCTGGCCCGCTCGATATCATCCCGATTCCTCACACCCTGGCCCTTCTCTAGCCTCCTCCCGCCGCCGCCGACGCCGTCACCCATGAGAGGTCGTGCTCCACCATGCCACAACGCCAAACATGTTGCCTTCATGACGTTCATCCTGTTATGGCTGCCATAGATCTTGCCGGAAATATCTTTGATGCCGGCCAATTTGCAGACTTGATGCATGATCGGTCCACAACGGAGTCCGAATCCGAGTGGTCGAGGCCGAAGGACGACTGTGGTCGCACCAAATTTGAGCGTCGTCTCGTGCCATATCGTGCGATTTTCGAAACGGTCCACCCGGTCGAGATTGTAGACAGATTCTCGGAAGGAAGCCTCCCGAGCCGACCTGGGCTGCTCGTGCTTTCCATCTCCCCAACCTATGAGCCCATCGCCGTTGCCGACGAGTAAAAGCGTGGTTTGGCGTTGCTTCTTGCCTCTTCCCCCCTGTTTTACGGCCCTACGACTCCAGATCTTCCAGGTATGCAGGCCCATTACACCGTTGTACCCTTCAGCCCATATCGACCGTGGTAGCGCACCGATCGTCGCCCGCAACCCGAGTCGCGTGCGGCCCCCCTGGCCGTCGGTCTCGTCGTCGGTCTCGTCGGTCTCACTCGTCGTTCCCTCCTCCAGCATTTTCTGCTCGGTCGGAGTAATCAGCCGGCCCGTGCTCGGATCGATCGGCCAGAATTGCCTTCGCAGACCATGGATTGTGAGACGTAGTGGGTGTGGATTTGCCCAGTTTGGGGGTTCTTCGTACGTCAGACCGACATCGAGGTAGGGATTGGGGTGGAGCAAGCTAGGGAATTGATCAAGATGGCTCAAGTCGATGTCCCGCCGCAGCTGTTGACTCTGATCTGTCTTCTTCTCATTCGCTGAAACGGGTGGTCTTGACGCATTGGCTGGTGACGAAGGCAGAGTCTGTACTCGGCGACGTTGCAACACGGTGCCCGCCCTTCGTAGTTGCCCGACGCGATGTCCGCTTACTTGAAGCACGTTCATCCTCAAGCCGCAGTTCAATGTCGCGGTACTCGACGCCGTATGGGATGGCGGCGCTTGGAGGGGCGACCGTCGATGGATGTGAGGACAGAAGCGGTTTCGACGGTGAGCGTTGTGCGTCGGTGAATCAAAAGAGAAAATAGATCCCGCCCCGCCACATTCCGACGCTTCCTTTTTGGGCGGCACTCTCTGTCGCGCGTTTACTACTCACTCTGAAGCAGCACAACTATGGCCGCCATTCTTCCACGAACACCCAAATCACCTCTACTGTTCAGGTTCTTCAACCGAACATTAACAGCGGCACTCGCAGCACTGCCAGAAGGCCTGAAATCCGCTCAACCCGTCCTCGTTCCTGCACCTAATCCCTTCATCCCACGATACAACCCAGAATCGGGATGCTGGGCACCACCAAAGTACTCCAAGCGACGACAAAAGGAGCTGCTTAAAGCCGCAGCTGCAGAGGGACTAGAAGAATGGATGCCTCGGGCGGAAGGAGAGCGTGTGGGAGGCGGAAAGCGGGCGAGAGCGAAGGCGTTCGCCGCTGCCGTGGTGGAGCACGAAACGGCGTTAGAGGGTGGATCGGAGGAGATTGAGGTGCAGGGAGAGTCCATGGTCGTCGAGCTTTCCGGACAGAGATCTGCAATACCTCCATCCGTTCTCGCCCAAACAGCAGAGAAGATCGTCGGAAAGGTGCACGAACCAGCAACAGACACCACACCGCAGCCGGTGACGGATCCGAAGGCGCCATTCCTCTGGATAGGCATGCCTAAGCCCGTCTTCTCCCATCCGACGGTATATGGACACAGAACTAGGGACAAGTGGTTCAAGGGGCACAAGTGGCAGAGGGAGAAGGAGGAGCGTAGGAAGGAGGTCCAGAGAAATATCGAGACGATGGACGAGCGGATCAAAGATTACCACCAGGTAAGTAGTTCCCTGCTCCATAGTTGGTCGACCCTCACAAATCCGTGCAGAACCGTGTCAACAGGAGGATATCCGGGAGGCTCGGAGGACGGATACCATTTTAGATGTCAGCATGATAATCTTGCGGTATACACACCTAAATCAGAACTGCATGTCTTCGCCAGATTTGGTCTGCGGCATGTACAAAGCAGGGGTGCGCGTTGTCGATCCTCAGCAACAGTTGCAGCCGATTGCCACCAGCTGTCTTGTGCTGCAATCCGGCATGCGCGCGTCTAGCAGAAGCCAGTACTGGTCGCAAGCGTGTGAATTAGGCAAGCGTCTGTCAATTACTCGCCCGCGTCAGCTCTCTGGGCGAGGTCCACGATGGCGGGTATGATGGTACGTAGAAGGCGAGCGGTCGTGGGGGGAAACGGTACACCACGATGTACATAGAGGGACTAGTCGGACTACTTAAAGTCCTCCGGCAATCTTCCGTTCATAACCCCCGCCGCCAGCGCAAGGCCGCGCCGCTCCGTCTCGTAGTCCTTCGGAAACGCGGAGGTGATGATCGTCTTCGGGACGGGAGATGAAGTCCATCGGGCGCTCACGTGTTCCCAGTAGGGCGGCATCCAGCCGCTGGTTTCCCAGTCGATAAGACCGACGAATCGACCATTCTTCGTCATGATGTTGTCAGGAGATAGATCACCGTGTATGAATACCGGTTTGGCCTCGTCGTACTTCGAAAAAATGGGCTCCAGAGTGGGTCCCACTGCTGACCAATAATCTTCGAGTAGCCATCGAAGCCACTCATGAAACGCGCGCACGTCATCAAAGGGCTGAAGCTGGTATACCTGGCTCAGACGCGGGACATCAAGAGCTCCACCGGAGGCGCTGCATATGGACTTGGGGTACGGATTCGGTATTCCACGCAGAACGCAGAGGTATCGTCGAAGATCGGCGGCCATCGCTGATACCTGAGACTCCGATAGAGTATCCTGGACGGTTTCGAGGGTCTCTCCTTCTAGTGCCGTCATCAGTAGAAAGGCCCGATGGTATGGCTCGTTGGGTGTGTGTCTGGAAGGTATGGTATAGGCGATGTAGTCCAATGCGACAGACGTGCGTATGTCCGTATGTCGTCGAATGAGCATCATGGCGTGCGGCTCGCTTTCACCGATCGTTCCTCCCTTGAGATAGATACCGGGAAGGATAAGGCGGACACGGGTGGTATTTTGGCGGGGAAACAGCTTGTCTGTGACTTTCCAGATGGTCAGATAGATAGCGAGTCGCAGCCGCGCCGGAATGGCAAGCCAGAGCTTGCCCAGCAGGGGAGCCTGCCTCGTAATGCCGGCGACTGGGAGGCTATAGGAAGCAGGCCACATCTTCTGCAGATAAGATTTCAGTTGATGTGGGTAGAACCACCACTGGAACTCTTGCGTACTGACCGATTAGAGGTAGTGACGAGTCACGAAACGTCAACTCGCGAGGAAGGAGCGGAGCGTAACTGGTGGAGGAGAACGGGAACAGATCTCGGCACATTTGTACCGCATGTCTCGGGATATCGTCATTCAGTTTTTGTATAAATGCCAGCGCATTGCTATGGTCCGTACTTGCAAGCCTTGCAACCCCACGCTCAAATACCACCCTGCTCCCGCACCATGGACCCGCAAGCCATACCGTTTATTCCGGATCATCTGTACCTGCGCATCTCCAAAGATGATCGAAACAGTGACACGATGGAGTGGTACATCTGTCTCCACGAGCAGGGTCTTGCCGGACGCCGAGCCACCTTTGCCTTGGACTGGCTCACCAAACGCCCCCGCTTCGAGTTGCGTCCCTCCGTGGATGATCGTCGGACTTCCAACGCCTTTTGGCTGCTTCACATAGCAGGCTATAGCCAAGCTGGCCTTCAACGCTTCTACCAAGCGCACAACACCTTCGATCAAGCAGTCTTCTCTGGACAATTGCAGTTTTCAAACGCTATCGACTGCATTTCTGCATACCTTGATTACCTTTTCTCTCAAGGTCTCGTCGGGGCAGCTGGTGCTGCTCTAGTGGAGCAAGCTCGTAGCCGTGCTCTCGCTAGGAAACATACGAGACCCGAACCTGGTCCGCCTGCCCCCATCACCGACGCACAGCCATTCATAACTGTCTAACTCCATCAGTCGGAGTATCGAAAGGCGTTCCAGGTTTGATTTGTATTGTGAGTCGCTCTCAGAGTGCATTGCACGATTGACTAACCATCACTCATTAGTGCTTCTTTCGTGTAAGAGAGGGGTCGGAGTCGAGGAGGTTGTACAGTACAACGAGCTGATGAAATGCTTCGTGGTAGTGTACTTTTACCTTGTGGAGTTGTACGATGACTGGAAATACGTGTATGCCTTGAATGAAGCGCGGGATGTCACCGGCGAAGTCTATCCACCTTGCTTACATGCTCATGATCCGCCATCTCCAATCGGCCCAGCTCGCTCTCCTCCGAAAAGTTCGTCAGGAGGAGTGCCATAGTACACTTCTGCAAGCGCAACCAGTACCTCCCTCTCCAGCTCATAGTCTTCAGAAAGGACGTCGATAATGAAGCTCTTGAACCGGCCGTGGACAAAGTTGCCCGAATGCAGCGCGCAGGCATATTCCCAGTAGGCCGGCATCCACGCTGCCTCAGCCCAGTCGAGTAGGCCGGATAGTCGACCTTTATGGACCAAAATGTTCCGTGCGGCCAAATCGGCGTGGCAGAACCGTATCGTATAGTTCGTCCTTTCCAGGACGGGTGCCATCTTCCATCGTAGAGACTCATAGTACCGAGGGCCCAGGGTTTTCTTGAACCATCCGTGAAGGGCTGCGACGTCCAGCTGCGAAGGGATGTCGTCTCCGTAGAAATATGGCGCGTGGATGTTGCCGCCGGACGCACTGCAGATGGAGATCGTGTGGGGATTGGGTATCTGCCGCACGCTTTTCAGGCACGTTCGGAGATCTTCGCCAATTTGAAATAGGTTCTCGGGGCTGATGTCGTCCATCACCAGGTCGAGCGTGGAACCAGGGAGCTCAGATGTGAGGATGTACCCCATGTCAACAGGAATCTCCGGAGGGGCAAAGATAACACAGTCGTAAAGCACTGGCGTCGGTATGGCCGGGGCATGCCGCTTCACGTAACATACGGCATGTGCCTCGTCGAGCACATGGTTCCATATCCCACTTTTGAGGTATAGTCCGGGCCATATTCGGCGATTGCGACTACGCATAGCGTTGAGCGGCTGAGCAAAATATCTTCTGGATAGCGACGATAGCAGTCGATAGATTGCAACCCGCAGGCGAACTGGTACAAGTAACCAGAGCCTGCAGATTACCGGAAGCCTTTCGCTGCTAAGGCTTGTAATGGGAGATGATGCTTTCGTGGGTATCCAAAGCATTTTTCTGCCGGTTAGGTGGTGGATGAACGATACTAGCCTTTTGCTCGAGAAAGGCGGATGCAAACTGGCCTCGTGTTCGTGCGGGTCCATTTCTCGCCAGCGGGAGATCAAGAAACAGCAGAGAACGAAAGCAGGGTACTGATAGTTCATATCCTGACTGAAGAACGCAGAGAGACCAGATCTTGCACGACAAGAGAGCCAGATGCGGATGGCAGCATTGCGAAGATTTCATTGCATTGCCAGCTACAGCCAGCAGGAAGAACCACCAGCGTTCCCGGTCGTGTATTGCACTTGCGACTGTGTGCCGCGTTGAAAGGCTGAGAAAACGCCAGAAAAGGATTATTGCGGACGGTACAGACTCGCAGTCGAACTGGGACCGGCAATCAGAGTCGCAGATGGGAGAGAGTCTGCTGTCAGGAGTCTTGTAAGGTCCAGCAGAAGGCGGGTAATGACGCCCCAATCATCAGTGCACCTGCCCAGAGCTGGGGAAATGAGCAAGCCGCGCTGTCGAGGGCAAACCGTGCTGGCAGGACGCAATGGTCCGTACAGCTAAGCTTGATTAACAGAAAGCCGAGAGCAAGCCAGAGCGCGCTGTTCATATCCAACGACCGGTGCGAGCCAGACGCATACAAGGATCATCCGATCTCATACGGTCAGTCTGTCGCAGATCGGTTGTTTATCCCAAGGCGTTTAGTAGTAAGTATGTTGCTTTCAAGAAGAATACGAGTACCTTCAATCCCGCTCTAACTTGGTTTGTGGCGTTGAAGCGGAAGCATTTAGGGTGCATCGCCCGCTCTGAGGGGAAACGTGGAGTGAAGTAAGGGCGACGTGCACGACCAAAGAGTTTCAACGCCTGCGAGACGTGGCCCAGTTGACCCAGGCAGGCAGCCTCACGAAAACAGCTCTACCATTCTCCTCTTATCCCTTAAACTAAAAGCTTGACGACATCTGCTGCGATGAATATTGAAGACATCGAAGAGCGCGACGGTGCGTTCGCCCCGTAGACCGCGTCATCAGAGATATCTTACGCATATAATTTCCAGGCCTCCGTCTCTCGTGGAACGTATGGCCGTCGTCCCGGGTCGAAGCTACCCGCACCGTCGTCCCCATTGCAGCACTCTACACACCGCTGAAGGTCCGGGAAGACCTGCCGCCGGTGCTGTATGAACCTGTAACGTGCAAACCGCCCTGTCGTGCGATCTTGAACCCGTATTGGTGCGTCGGATCCCACAAGCAGCTTCAACGTTCACTGACACGCTACCAGCCAAATTGACGTACGAGGCAAGCTTTGGATCTGTCCTTTCTGCTTGCAACGCAATCCCTTTCCCCCACACTACAAAGATATCTCCCACACCAATCTTCCCGCCGAACTCCTCCCCAAATATACCACCATCGAATACACCCTCTCCCGACCAGCCCAAGTTCCACCGATCTTCATCTATGTCGTCGATACTTGTGTGGATGAGGATGACTTGAAAGCGCTGAGGGAGACGTTGGTTGTCAGCTTGAGCTTACTGCCGCCACACGCGCTTGTTGGCTTGGTCACATTCGGCACGATGGTGCGCATATATCCGCTGGTTTCGCTCTTTGATCACTAAAGCCCTTGGCAGACACAAGTACACGAGATTGGGTATGGCGAATGCCCGAAGTGCTATGTCTTCCGCGGTACGAAGGAATATGCGCCGAAGCAAATCCAAGAAATGCTGGGACTGTCCTCAGCTAACCGAGGAGCCGTCCGACCTGGGCAACCCGCACAACCACAGAACTTCGGCGCCGCTCGGTTCTTGATGCCAGTGCAGCAATGCGAGTTCCAGCTGACAAGCATTCTGGAGACTCTGGCACGGGATCCATGGACCGTCGCAAGTGACAAGAGGCCGCTGCGGTGTACTGGTGTCGCCGTCAGCGTCGCAATCGGTCTCCTCGAATCCACCTTCCCCAACACCGGCGCACGCATAATGGTATTTGCTGGCGGTGCATGCACGGAAGGTCCTGGTCTGGTCGTCGGTGAAGAGTTACGTGAACCTATCCGCTCCCACCATGACATCGACCGCGATGGCGCAAAGCACTTCAAGCGTGCGACCAAGGTATGTTGTGGCATCCAACGAAATAGACCTGGGCTGACCGCTGTCTCGAGTTCTACGAGGGCCTTGCTAAGCGTGCATCCGCCAATGGTCATGCTGTGGATCTGTTCGCCGGCTGTCTTGATCAGATCGGTATCGCCGAGATGAAGTCCCTGACGAATTCGACGAACGGTGTCATCGTCCTTTCCGACTCCTTCACAACCGAGATCTTCAAGCAAAGTTTCCTGCGGTTGTTCGACAAGGATGCACAGGGCCATCTCAGCATGGGCTTCAATGCCACGTTCGACGTGCAAACAACGAAGGAGCTGAAGATTTCAGGTCTGATCGGCCACGCCATTTCAGCTAACAAAAAGTCTCCTTCGGTCGGTGAGACGGAGATCGGTATTGGACAAACCTCAGCCTGGAAGATCTGCGCTCTGTCGCCTCGAACATCCCTTGGCGTGTACTTTGAGGTCGTTACAGCAGCGGGTCAGCCTCTACAGCCGTCGTCTCGCGGCTTGATCCAATTTGTCACCCACTTCCAGCATTCCAGCGGGCAATACAGGTTGCGTGTCACGACGGTGGCGAGGAATTTCGCCGAAGCAGGATCACCCCAGATTGGGCAGTCATTCGATCAAGAAGTCTCCGCCGTTCTCATGGCTCGTATCGCTGTCTTCAAGGCAGAGATCGACGATTCGCCAGATGTCCTGCGCTGGCTCGACCGGATGCTTATCCGACTCTGTCAGAAGTTCGCCGACTACAGGAAGGAGGACCCGACGAGCTTCCGGCTATCGGACAACTTTAGTATTTACCCACAGTTCATGTTCCACCTGCGGAGAAGTCAGTTCTTGCAGGTTTTCAACAACAGTCCTGATGAGACGGCGTTCTATCGGTATGTGCACAACGATCATCATCGCTTCTGGTCACTGACTTGCTACAGGCACATTCTTGATGAAGAGGACGTGAACAACTCCCTTATCATGATCCAGCCAACTCTCATGTCCTACACCTTCGACCAACCACCGCAACCCGTCCTTCTGGACAGCATCTCGATCAAGCCAGACGTTATTCTCCTGCTGGACACATTCTTCCACATCCTTATCTTCCACGGCGCCACCATTGCTGAATGGAGGAAAGCGGGCTACCAGGAACAAGAGGGCTACGAGAACTTCAAGGAACTGCTCGAAGCACCTCAGCTAGACGCCCAAGAGCTGCTCGTGGATCGTTTCCCGCTCCCCCGATACATCGTCTGCGACCAAGGCGGCTCGCAAGCCCGTTTCCTGCTGTCGAAACTGAACCCCTCTACAACGCACATGTCTGGTGGGATGTACGGCGGTCCAGGCGGTCAGGGTCAGGCTATCTTCACAGACGACGTCAGCTTGCAGGTCTTCATGGAGCATCTTAAGAGATTGGTGCGTGATGCATTTTCCACGGTATTATCCATCGCTGACGTGCTGGCAGGCTGTTGGTGCATCCACCTCATAAGTGCGAGGCGTTTTGCTGGATCATAATAGTGAGCTGCAGACACCAGCCAGTACAGTTCTGCAGAAGGCCACGTTTGTCCTTGTTTCGATATCGCAACTGAATATATTGTGCTGCTATCTTGGTTGCTCCCGGTCATGGCCGTTGTATGACAATGCTTCTCATCCGAACGCCATCGTCGCTATCTGACCCGGCGTTGATGCGGGGCAAGCCAAAACATCTGCCCTGCCCCACATATGTGGCGTCCGCTTGTCAGCCAGGTACATATCAACGTCTATATACGAGGCTACCGTACAGACAGCCTCATTATCATCGATTTCATCATTGCCGCAAATAGGGGCCCTAAGGGTAGGTCCATTGATTAAGTTGCCGCGGGTCCGCACAACCGGTAATTGGAGCCCTTGGGGAGCAGGAGCCGTCGGACTCTAACGTCCGACAGGTGCGTGCGCCTCGGCGTCTCGGCAGGGGCATGGCCTTTCAGCTGCCGAGAACCACTCGTGAAACTGGGCTTATGGCAGGCAGGACAAATCTCTTTCTCTTGCTGCCATCGTAATTGTCAGATGTTGCGTAAGAGGTTGGCCATCAGCGCCGTTGAGTTCCGGCGCTGGCCGGGATCTCGACTTCCGCCGTATGCATGTGCCGAGCCGGAGTGCCGATCATCTCGATTGATTGCACCGCTTTTACAGTTCTCCAACGATCCCAGGTGAGGTGCATCGGATGTTCTTGCTGCGCACGAGACCGGGTCTTAGGACGAGAGCAAGAAGGACAAGCCAGGAACTTCTTGTGATGAGGTGCGTCGGTTCCGTACGAGAAGATTATCCACATCATGGCTCTGAGCCATCGGGCTCCCGCGCGGTGTGCCGCGGGAGTGGGAGCCGATTTAGGCAGTGTTCAAGCGAGTGTGTGGTGCGTATTATGCGCATGGACATCGTGCCAGCCGTTTGGCCGAGTTTTGGAGCCTCTTTTGTATTTTTTGCGAGCAGCGAGGCCATGTAAAAATAGCCTTAGATAGCAGAAGGCGGGGTAGGGCGTGTATGGCACGCAGCAGAGGTCGATCGGGCTGTTCGGAGGCAGGAAGAGGCCGCCATCGTACGTCACGGCGACGGAAGCAATACGTCACCCATGCGGGCCACATGCAAACCCAAACCGAATTCAGCCCACAGAGAGAAGGGAAGGAGGACGAAGGCGAATAAGCCAGACCGATGTTTTGACAGCGCGTGTGAACCGGCCTGCACAGGAGAACGGACCAAAGGGCACACAAGGATTCGTCGACGCCGCTCTGCTCTCAACCCTCATCTTCCTCGCCGTCTAGGACGATTTGCTCTTTTGCTGTCTTGCTGGCTATCTGGACGGACGGCCAATCAGCAACACTCTTTTATAGGTCAGCGCTCGGGATACCCTGTCGCGTAAGCCCATGCTTCTGCCAGCTTGCAACCCGAACCCTAATACCCTGCATCGTCCGGCTTTGTAGCCCCGAACCGAACCCGCGGCTGGTCACTTGCGCCCATTCCCACCTCTGACAATCCACCTGCTTCGGCATAGCCATCATCAGTGCCGGCCAGCCTGCAAATAGCCAACCGCAGCTGTTCAGGATATATATCCTTGCCGGCCTGTACATCGCCGGGACGACCTGCGCGCATACATCCACCTTCACAACGTACGAAAAGCAGCTCGATACACCGCGGCATGGCGTCGACCTGCCTCGCATGAGCTCTGCCAGCATCAGATGAGCAGTATCAGTGTACTCGAGTCTCCCTCTGTCTCTGCTCCCTGTTTTACGGCGATCCGAAGATCGACTACCACCGCCCCTCACTTGTGCCCCTGTCGCTACACGCACTGCTGAGCCGTACAATACGCATAACCCATTCGCCCGAGTCATTATGAACGGTCATGGCACTATGCAAGAACGCCAGACCGAAGAACCTATGACCTACACGAAATCGATCCTCCTCCGTGACGATGGCTCGCCAACATCCCGCCGAACCGGCTCGATGGATTCTTATGCGACATCCGAGGGCACATCCTATGACGGCTCGCCGACGAACGAACCGTCTACACTATCCCCTATCTGCGAGGATCCGATAAAGAGGAGCGAGAATGGTTTAGGGCTGAATGGTGGAGATAAGGGGGGCGAGAGCACGGTGCGTGTGACGTCGTCTCCCTCCAGTGAGGCCGATGGCGAAGCGGCGACGCCGCAGCAGAACGGCGCCGAAGCCCAGTCCACCCAAGAGCCTACGTCTACATTGGCAAAGCCACTTACCGACTCGCTTGCCTCTCGCATGGCTACTGCAGGAGGCGCGTTGGCTCCTGCTGCGAACGGACCACCCACGCCTCCGCCCTTGATCATACCTAACGCTATGTCGCTTCCCAATTCTCCGGATCCGAATAGACTTCCTACCATCCAAGCCCGCCGGCAAACAAACCCGGTGTCTACCCAACCTTCAGATAACACTCCCGTTTCCCCCCTTTCTGGTCGGCGCGGCTTTCAAAGACCAATGATCGGCGCCATGCCCTCAAGCTCGAGCATGCGCATCACGCCCGCCGTTCTGCTCACTCCGGCCGTCTCACGGCCCCTCACACTGTTCCCGCTTCCACCGATGACGCCTGCGGTCGGTAACGAAGATGCAGAGCAAGAAGCTCGCAGGGCCAAAAGAGCAGTTCCTGTCCTTATGTCACCGGGTGCGCAAGAATATCCAGACGAAGATGCTGGTGGCAGTAGCAGCCCTGGAACCTCCGACGACGAAGGTGACGATTCGGAAGGAACCAGTGAGGAAGGAACCAGCACGGAAGATGCACGTAGTACACGTTCGTCAAGCGGTGGGAGCAGCAATGTCGCTTTATCCGAAAGCCCCGGAACCTCTCGTGAGAGGATGGAGAGTGGGGCCACAAGCTCGAGCTCCAGCACCTTGCGTAGGCCTTCTGCCAGTTCTGAACGGCCCATGACATCGTTCGGCGCGGCGATGGCTCCATTTACCCGGCCATTCCTTCAAGAAAGCTCTCCTGACTCGGACGAGCACCAAATCCCGGAGGGCACCCCTACACCGGGGCCCTCGAAAGCATCGAAGGCGAAAGAGCGTGACTATTTCTCCTCAAAATCCATCTCACCAACCGGGAATGAACGCAGTCCTCTACAAACCCCAAGACCGAAGACTACCGGCAGGCCGAGGGGCGTGACGGACGCGGATGCCCGTGCACGCCCCAGCTTGTACCATCAGAAATCCCGAAGCCTCGTCGATCTGACTGCCGATACACGAAAACCCAGCGTGCCGGAATCGGCTCCCAAGCCCCAGACGATCCCGGAGAATGAAGTCTTGAAGCCAAAGCCAGTTCCTGCCCTCAAGAGGCGGACATCCCTCCCCTCCACGAATCCACCTCCGTACAGTCCGCCGCATCCGGCAGCCACTATGGCTCGCACAACTGCGCGAGAAGAAGAAGGCAAGGAGAAGCTCCCACCGTACTCCTGCGGCGTGCATATCGAAGGCACGCTCCAGCGAAAAATGGAGTTTTCTGCTCCGGGTGTGCAGGCACGCGATCGGAGCTGGAAAAAGTACTGGTTCGAGTTGCATGGTCCTTCGCTCAAGGTTTTCCGACATGACCTGCGGAAGGTTCCCGTCAAAGGCTACGCAGCCTGGGACGGAAAAGGCTGTGCGGAAGATGGCAAGGCTCGACATGTACACTTGCCGGAAGGTATCCTCGAAGACAGGGATCGAGCCCTCCGGCTGGAGCGGGAGAAGAGCAGAATAATCGAAGAGCAGCGTAAGGCGGCCGCACGCCGAGCGAGCGTGTCCTCTTCTACTACAGAGAATCGGAGAATGTCTACCACTTCCGCCTCGTCCCATACCAGCCGTAGCACATCGCTCGCAAGTTCTCCGCCCCCTTCTTTCCATTCATCCCGGACCAGTGTGAACGCAAGCGCTGCATCTATCTCTACTTCGCCGTCTACTAACGGAACACACGAGACATCACCACCTCCCTCTCCGGAACGACCTGGTCCGTCACCTTTCGAGAAGCTCTCCCCACCGCCGACCGGTGTCGCAGTCCCCGCTCTGCGAGACAAGGAGACGCGTGCCGTGGCGACCTCAGCCAGTTCCAGCTCCCTTCGCCATCCCCATCTGCCCAGTTTCCACCATGGAAACGCGATGCTCCGGCACTATACGATGCAAGGCGCCGAAAGCGGGCTGGGCGCGGACTACAAGAAGCGCAAGAACGTAATCCGAGTTAGGGCGGAGGGCGAACAGTTCCTCTTACAGGCCGACACCCTCGTCGACGTGGTGAACTGGATCGAGGTTAGTGAAGTCCCGCATACATTCAGATTCTTGTGCTGACAAAGTTGTTAGGCATTCCAAGCTGCTACCAACATAGCCCTCGATCTGGATGAGCGACCTATGCCGAAGCTACCTACTCTGCCTCGTCGGCGGCGGAGGAGACGTCCACCTCAGGATGGTGCAGCGGCAGCGGCGGGAACCGCCAATGCTGCTCATCCCATTTCGCCCGGCACTGCTACCGGAAGCGCAAGCAATCCACCGCACTCTGCGGCGTCTACAAGTCGATCATAAACGGACTGTTGCGAGATGATTGCAAACGGCTTCGATGCCGCCTACTGTATCCATCAGATGCCACCTCCACAGGATCCTTCACGCTCTTTTCCCGTGTTTTAACTGTTTTCCCAGAAATGTAACATACGCTGCATGATACTCTTACGCACAGACAATGACCATCATCTTTTCTTATATTCGGGGATAAGCCTCTGCCTATGCTGACTCGACCGGATTACATCTGACCTCCGGGATTGTATTGATTATTGTTGTTGTGGGACCAGGTACAGCGGGCAGGAGTTTAAAACGATTCCGACTCCGCCCGCCGCGCCCAGATGATCGGGAGTAGCCGCTCATCAGCAGTTAGGGGCTTCTCTGCTGGGTTCAGAAGCGCAGCAAAGCCGGCGCCGTTCCATCAAGCTTTGACCTCCCCCCAAGTGCCTTAATTAAGTCAAAGTTTAGATTGTTAGGGTGCAACAATAACAACTCGCGCCGTCATCGACGGGTTTCCAGTAGTATGGAACGGAGTCGGGTTGTGCCCCACACTGTTCTACGCAATTCTCGTGGCGCGCGGCGTGAGGATTTGACACGCACGGCCAACGCGCGCGTCCAAGGCTTATCGGCTTATGTGCCGCCCTCTTCCTAGGCCCAGGGCAGGGGATTATCGAGCATTTATAATGGCAGCGACACCACCGGTGATACATCAATAAAGGAACATAAAGAGCGGTTTAATGGCTATAATGATGTTTTGACCATGGAAGGCATTGTTGTCGTCGTCTGAGGCTGCGACCGGGGTAGGCTCCGGAGTCGGAGAGAGTTTCGCGCATACTGTGGGACATTTGGCACCGCACCGCTTCATCCTGCTCCCGCGTCGTCCTCCCTCGTCTCCCTTGCTTGCTCCCATCACCCTTCCGCACCATCCCTTACCCCTTGCTGCCTCCCTCTCTATACAAAGTCCTCAGCTTCCTCTTTTCCTCAGTCCATCTATTACTCTTACGAGCAGTCAGACGGCGAACGGGGCGGGCAGCACATATCGGTTCCGAGTCACGGCTATCACGCCCGCAAGAACGACCTTAAACCGACGTCGCTCACGTAACCTAAACAACCCATCTGACCGTCTCCGCACGACAAAGCTCGCTTTTCGTCCTAACAACACCTCTCCTTTCGCCTCGCCGTACCTCCTACGCCTACCTACTCGCGCACGAAAGATATCATGGCAGAACAACAGGCTGAGATAGACCTCGATTCCGTCATCGATCGGCTGCTAGAAGGTACGTTGTTTTGGTCATGTTTGGGGGCTGTTGGCTGGGCTGGACGGGTTGAGAGCGAGCTCGGGTGGGGTTTAGCGGTGACGGAGGGCCCTTTGAGGTTATCTGGGAAGAGGTTGAGGCGGATGGAGCGCCGTTTTGAGCCCATGGAACAGTTTTCGCTTCGTATCGCGTAAGTATCGGACGTGGGACTGACAGCGCGTTCGACCGTGTTTAGTGCGAGGAAACCGCCCCGGAAAGCCCGTTCAGCTGCAGGAGTACGAGATCAAGTACTTGTGCACAAAAGCACGCGAGATTTTCATAAACCAGCCTATACTCCTCGAGCTGGAGGCCCCGATCAAGATTTGCGGTACGCCGAACTGCTTTTACATGTCATCATGCGTCTTCTGACATGATGTTGGCTCAATCCAGGCGACATACACGGGCAGTACTACGATCTTCTGCGGTTGTTCGAGTACGGTGGCTTCCCTCCTGAGGCTAACTACCTGTTTCTCGGCGATTATGTCGACCGAGGGAAGCAATCGCTCGAGACGATCTGCCTGCTACTCGCCTACAAGATCAAGTATCCGGAAAACTTCTTCATCCTCCGAGGTAACCACGAATGTGCTAGTATCAACCGTATTTACGGTTTCTATGACGAATGTACGTACCTTTCTCGGAGCTCGCCACGTCATAGTAGGGATTATGCTAATCCGGTTGCTTTAGGTAAGCGGCGGTACAACATCAAGCTCTGGAAGACATTCACGGACTGCTTCAACTGCCTGCCAATCGCTGCTATCATCGACGAAAAAATCTTCACCATGCATGGTGGCTTGAGCCCGGATCTGCAGAGCATGGAGCAGATTAGGCGGGTGATGAGGCCGACGGATGTACCCGATACAGGTGCGTGGCACGCGACCAGCTACATGTCCGTTACCTGATATATGCGTGTCTAGGCCTTCTTTGCGATCTACTTTGGTCCGATCCCGATAAGGACATCACAGGGTGGAGCGAGAACGACCGTGGAGTGTCGTTCACCTTCGGACCGGACGTTGTGTCTCGATTCTTACAGAAGCACGACATGGACCTAATTTGCCGTGCCCATCAAGTCGTGGAGGATGGATATGAGTTCTTCGCAAAACGCCAGCTGGTCACGCTTTTCTCTGCCCCCAACTACTGCGGCGAATTCGATAATGCCGGTGCAATGATGAGCGTGGACGAGACGCTGCTGTGCTCCTTCCAGGTACGTTATGAGCTGGCTTTCGTGGGCCTCCGTTCTGACACGAAGGCTGCAGATTTTGAAGCCAGCGGAGAAGAAATCAAAGTACCCGAGCTATGGTGGCATGGGCGGCATGGGTGGAAACCGGCCGGTGACGCCGCCACGCAACAAGAAGGTGCATTGAGAGTTCGTCTTTCGCATGATTCTCGTCTGAACGTGAAGTAGGGGAAGGCGTAAACGCTGAAGGCGCATATACCGAGGCATACGTGCGATGGCAGCGATCGAGTCGGGTGGTTGGATGTGCCGTGGAATGGCAAGAGGCATCCAAAGAGAAATGAGGTCACAACGCCGCTTTCTACCCGGTTCGATGTGGAGGCTGTGGTTGTGGTTGCTTCCTCATTTCTTTCCACCCTTCTTTCGCACCCGCCCCTATCCCTCTCGTCGACTGTCGTGCACGGGCAGCCACAACAGGCTTCACACTCCTTCATTCCCTTCGTTCCTTCCTCGTTGCCCCAAACCCTCTCGTCTCTGTATCGCCAAGCGCGTCTAGCTTCATCTCTCTGTGCTCTTTCTGCCCGCTGGTCTCCTTTCTCGCTCGTCCTACAATCTAACACACCCGTGATCCGTCCTACTTGAACCCTTCACTCATCCCAATCATGATCCCGATGCCTAGCCGTACGTAGCCTAAATGTGAACTAGGGCTCATTAGACCCATGCTTCGTTGACGTGCGACTGCTTGGCAAGCAATTTCATGCGCAAAAGAATCAAGCGGTATACATTACGATGCGGACCTGAGAGTACAAGTGTGTATGCCGAAAGAAAAAAGTAAGGGTAGACCGGGTCACAGATAATCAGTCGTAATCGCCTGGAAGCGGGTCAGCAGCGTTCCAACGCATAGTCAGATAACATACCGCCACCACGATCTCCATCATCATTCATGTCATCGTCATCGTCAGCTTCTCCGTTGTCGAAGTAGTTGGCTTCATAATCATCGTCGCCCTCCAAATCCTCCACATCATAGTCTTCCTGACGTTCCTCCTCTTCGTCCTCGTCCGCCTCTTCCTCGTTTGCCTCCTGCAGATAATGTAAGCGCTTACAGACAACCATCCTTGGGAGCCAGCCTACCCCTCCTTCCTTATCATCGATACCAAGCGCATCGATATCCAGCTTCTTTCTCCGCTTTTTCTTATATTCGATCACTGCATCACCCATTTCAGGACCACACGGCGCTCAAGAAGAGACGACGGGGACCGACCTCTCAGCTTTTTCGCTGGGTAGAAATACCCATCCCACAAACTAGAAGGGAAGAACTCCTGATTAAAGTCCTCCTGCTTGAGCATCCGGCTCGTCATCTTCTCCTGTTCCCGAATCCTGTCGAACCAGTGCTCGATCTCTGCCCCTCCTGTCAGCTTCCACTCACAACACACCTTGCACAATGAAAGCAGGCAGGGAGCGTACCGTTCGGCTTCTTAGTTTCTTCCTGGACGATCCAGTACTTTGACTGTCGCATCCGCTCGATCAGCTCGATCTGGTACCTGACGGCCTTTGACTCCTTCGTATCGAGAGGCGTCATATTGGGTATATCCATAGGCTGCAGACACAGCATAAGCATTAAACTGGCTCGGAAGGGAGCGAGGTTCTCACGGGGTATAGAGCTGATGGAGCGGCCATGGACGCTTGGATATCCTTGAAGTCTACGCCTGGGGGAAGACTTGGACCGCCGAACCCTCCTCGACCTCGTCCGAAGCCGCCTCCGCGCCCTCGTCCTCCGCCTCGACCACCCATGATTCCTGCAGCTTCGGTCCCAGGTCACGAGATAAAGAGTACAGCAGTATTAGTAGGACTTGGACGCAAGCTAGGAGGGTGTCGGGCTGCACGAGAAAGCAAGGACTGCCGAGCGGAGCTTTGGCGACTCGGACCAGGTCGAAATTATGCGCCTACCAAGGTCAGGGTCGTCGCGTCCTACTGAGAGAACAAACGGCTCGGAGCCGAAGTTACCCCGAAACTGATGGTCTCGCCTTGTTTTGTGGGCTTCCGGAAAAGGAACTGTGACTTCAAAGAAGACGGGTCGACGTAAACATCAGGGTGATTTAAGGCTACGTATTCCCACTGTTTTGGGTGGTTTGGATACTTATATGGTCGCTTCTTTTATGCTCCAGTCTAGACTGCAATCCCCTTGGGGTGATAGAAGACCACCATGCCTCAGCCAGACGAGTAACCATTTCTGTTAAGACTCGCACCCGATGTCGGGCACATAGCGCCTTTCCGCCAGCACCGTCGATCTGCCTGCCACTGTGCCAGCGAGTCACTGATCTTCCCTATCAGCACGGATTTATACGGCGCTTAGCACCAGTGTTCCTGGGCAACACCGCTGATCGAAATACTGATCGTTTTCCCTTATTCGGTATCGCAGACTCATGGACGGTCACGAACTTCTCAGAACTTGCTCGGAACTTGGCCATCCAAGGAAGACGCCCGTATTATGCAGCCGACCAATGGGTCTTCCAGCCTGATAGCACGCGCCAAGTGGAGGCGGGCTTGGTTCTGACCGCGCACGACTTAGAGAAAATCGGGATCATCCTATAGGTAGAGATGTTCAGACATAGTGTCGGATTCCCGCGCTGTTTGGCGCCCGCAGCGTGAAGAATAGGGAGTGATCGTGTTGAGGTCTGGCTGACCCGACAAGCAGCGTGGAATGTGCCAGCGGGTTTTCCTTATCGGGATAGCGGGAGCAAACTTGGGTAAGCTGCACGAGGGGAATGAAAGCTTCAGACCAGTCTGATGAGGTCGAAAAGCTAGGCATTACTGTTACAAGTTCGTAGAGAAATAGACGGTGCATAGCCGTTGTAGGGAAAGGCACAGGGCGACATGATGTGACGTTGCATGGTCTTGTTGCGATGATGTTGCCATGTGAGTTGTATGTAACAAAACCCGAGTGGAATGCTGTGTTGTAGACCCGGAGGACGACGAGAGAAGGGGAGGAGACCCGGGGTGAACGGAGGCACATTTGCTATCGCCTCGCTGGTCGGCCCCTTTCAAAGAGAGGGCCGCTCATCATCGCCCGTTCCCCTCTTCATCCCATCCACCACTTCAACACCCTCGACTGAAAGCTACTACACTCCGCTCTCTTCAACTCTCTCTGTGAGTACATCTTCCCATTACCATCCTATTATCTCGCCCTTGTTACAAGGCAAAAAGCGAGATATCCGGCATTGTCTTCGTTCTCGCTAGCAAGCACGCTTGCCGGGCCTTTGTTCGCGCACTTTCCACGTTAGTCATGCGCCGTCATCGGCCGCTTGCAGCGCTTGCCGATCTCCTATATAACCCCTTGGCTCTCATACCGAGTTGACCTTTACTGATACCTGTTGTACCACTAGCACCAACTATATTCCCCTTCTACAATGGCTCTCAAGCGCATTAACAAGGTGAGCATTCTCGTCTTCGGTGGAGGCGCGTGTGTCGCACGATGCACACGAGGCATCCACCCACCACGCTTCAAAGCGCATATACTGACTGCTTTTGCTCCGTGTCATAGGAACTGATCGATCTCGGCCGTGACCCGCCCTCTTCCTGCAGCGCCGGTCCGACGGGGGACAACATGTTCCAGTGGCAGGCGACGATCATGGGGCCGGTGAGTAGCGTTAGACGCCGTACACGCATACATATACTAATACCGCACCGTAGAGTGACTCTCCTTACGCTGGAGGGGTGTTCTTCCTTACTATCTCCTTCCCTACCGACTACCCCTTCAAGCCTCCTAAAGTCTCCTTCACCACCAAGATCTATCACCCCAATATCAACTCGAACGGCTCGATCTGCCTCGATATCTTGAGGGATCAGTGGTCGCCAGCGTTGACGATCTCGAAAGGTATGTCTTCACTCCGTCATATGTGTCCGATCAGTGCGATCTAACTTTTCTCACAGTGCTGCTGTCGATCTGCTCAATGCTGACCGATCCCAACCCTGACGATCCCCTTGTGCCGGACATCGCACATCTGTACAAGACGGATCGTCCGCGCTACGAGGCAACGGCCCGGGAGTGGACGAGGAAGTACGCAATGTGATCGAGTTGCGTTGAGAACGGCTCGATACAGGGAAGTCTCAGTGTGTTATGCTGAGCACCTCGGCTGAGGTTTTCCGCGTTCCTCGGCGTGCTCTGTCATGTGTATCAATCATGTCATGTCATTCCCGCTTTCACTCCTTTTACGCCTGCTACTGTGCAATGATCGATGTTTACAAAGAGCGTGTCGTGCAATTCGAGATGATGTTCCGAGATTAGATATGACTGAGTCATTCCCACGGCGTGCCTTGCAGCGAGAGGTAAGAACTGGAGGCCAACATCATATTCGTGCTCGCATGGATGGTGTGATCGCCCTGGCTGGCGAACTGAGATTTGAACGAGGCCTGCCAGCTTGCCTGTTGCGCCGTTGCGAATGGTCGGTGAAAGCGTGCTTCAGTTGTGATCAGCGTAAACCCGAAAAGTAAAACGATGTACACTCACAAGGGCTATCGTACCAATACCATCTCGACCATCCTCCTGAAGGACATCGCTTCCCAACGCCCAACACCCCGAACCCAATCACACAAAAGCCTTATCATACACGTCCCTTCCCACAACATCCCGCACACCGCTCAACGCCTCCCTCAGCCAAATCCTCACGCTCTCCGTCTCCCTCCCCGCGCACCTCAGCACCCCCGCCCCTCCGCCCCGGTCGAGCGCACTAAAAGACCAAACAAACTCGGCCGGCTTGTTTCTCTGCATTTGCTGGATCTGGGCGTACCTTTCCCTCAGGCTGGCAAGGAGAGGCTGGACAAGCGGGCCAAAGAGGAAGACGGTCGCGTAGCATCCATATGGTGCTAGTCGGGCTTTCAGCTCACCCGGTGCGGAAGGGTGCAGGAGCATGACGTCCTTAACAACCCGTCTCCCGGCAACGCGAAGATCATTGACGCTCCTGTACCGCTCTAGTTCCCAGATCTCACCGCGGGACATCCGGCCGCTCGTGAACCAGTCTAGGATCACGGCGGAAGCAGTGGGATGGAGGTCGAATGACTGGATTTGGGAGTAGGACGAGTGGGCGAAACATGTTACTGGGTCGGGGAGGAGGAGGAGGAGGGCGTTGGCTTGTATTGAGGCGTGTAAGCGTTGGCGGGTGATGGGTGCTTCAGTCGCGGTTCCTCGGACTCGGAAGACCTTCGTGTAGCCCTGTATTCCCAGTATTTATCCTTATCACTAAGAAAAGCAGAGAATAGAGCAGGGCGGGCACACCTGAGTAAGCATCATCAACCTGCACCCCTCACCCACCACAACCTCCAAATCGATCCGATCGCCCGATACAAGTCCCCCGCCATACGAAAGCACATACACCGTCGCCACGGGCCCCTCGACGGCCGTACGGGGCGAAAGAAGCTTGAGCGGGTAAGAGTATGAGAGCTCGCTGAATGCTGCTGAGGTGGGGCCGGAGGGGAGGAGGACGGCGCGGCCGGTGCCGTGGTGCGGGTGCCGGGCTGGCGCTGGGACTGGCGCTGTAGGGGGAGGGGAAGACTGGGAGACTAGGGAGGGGGAGGGGACATTGGCCATACGAAGCCTGCTTTAACAGAGCAGCCGGCCTGGGTATACAGTACACACGAGTAAAGCGAGTGAGAGAAACCAAGCTCAGATGTGCGAGTCGCGATAACAAGCGCGCGTCTCCGTGTGCCCTTCCTCACCTTTCCTAGCGCTCGACGATGCCTTCCGTCCCCGCTCTCCAAACACTCACCCTCCCCCACCCAGCAGACTCACTCTCCATCCTCCCCTCATCCTCCACCTCCGCCTCCCAACCCTCAGTGTTGGCATGCGGGACCTACAGGCTAATCGAATCCACCCCACAGCGGCGCATCGGGAGTGTGCAGCTGTACGAAATCCTCCAGGACTCAGGCTCGTGTGTTCCTTTCCTCCTTCTCTCATTCCTTCCGATTCTGGGCTGATCGGAAGGGTAGGAAAGATGTTGGGCAAGTTGAAGCGGTGGGGATATTGGATTTACAGTGGGCTACGAGGCCGGATCGAACCGCCGCGCTCTTGACGGCAGATGCGGAAGGCTACCTTAATCTCTACACCTACGATCCCGCCTCCTCTGTGCGTAGTCCTTCCCTGCTCCCTTCCACGCTCTGGGGAAGAAAGAAACCTGAAGAAAAACAGTAGGCCCTCACCCCTACCTCCCGAGCCTCCACCTCCCCCAACTCCAAAGAAGCACTAGCGCTCTCCCTCTCCCTTCCCGCCTCTTACAAACCCCTCACCCTCCCCAGCCTAGGACCAGCACTGGTCTCGCTATCGAATGGCGAGCTGTCTCATCTCCTTCCACGGGGAGAGGGGTATGAAGTGGAAAGATGCTGGAAGGGGCATGAGCATGAGGCTTGGGACGTTTCTTGGGGACATGAGCACCAGCCCGACGTTTTGTACTCCGGTATGGTCCCCGCTTCGTTTAACCCTTGTCGGGCCAGAAAGGGCTGACAAGTCCGAAAGGGAGCGACGACCTTACGCTCAAAGGCTGGGACCTGAGAGCGGGGACGGAGAGTCCAACTTTCGTTACACGGAGGTTCGTCCTCCTTACCCCACTTCCTGCCTGATCGTGCTGAAATGGAATGGTATGGGAATAGGTTCGACGCCGGCGTCGTCTCGATCGTCCCTTCTTCCTGGAACGACAATGAACTAGCAGTGGGCACGTACGTCCCTGCCTTCCCCCCCGCCCCTCTCCCATCTCCTCTTCTCTTTTCCGCATCCTTCAGGGCAAAGCTGACCGGAAGGCATAGGTACGACTCCCTCGTCAGGATATACGACACCCGCTCTCCCGCCCGGGCCCTCCAAACGCACCCCGTCTCCGGAGGGGCATGGAGGCTCGCCTTCCACCCCTCTCCATCCAGGAAAGACCAGCTCCTAGTAGCAGCTATGCACGGCGGCGCAGAGATCATCCGTCTCGGGACGGCTCCTGAGCGAAAGAAAGGAGCAGGAGGAGAAGGAGGAGAAGGAGGAGAAGGAGAAGAGGCGGGAAAAGGGGGGAAGGAGAGAGTGCGGTTTGAGGGACATGAGAGTATGTGCTATGGCGCGAAATGGGTCACTGGCGACCGGGGGAAGGGAGAGGACATAGTGGCTAGTTGTTCGTTTTATGACCAGAAGCTGTGTCTCTGGAGAGCCTAGCATCTGCATTATCGCTCGAGCAACCTATCTCTGTCATGTCTACCCTGGGTTAAGTACTTGGATATTGAAATGATAATGATGATAATGTCAACCGCTATTTCTGGCTAGTATCTGGCTGCGACAAGGAAGAACCTGTCAAACCCGATTCCATTCCAAAAATAGCTTATCGCGTCTACTGTTAGTACCCACATGTCGTGCCTGATTCATTCTAGTTATTGTAAGCAACAACTCCCAAATCCCTTCTTCCAGAGATAGGAAAACACTTTCCACATACCGCTCCTTACCAGCGGTTTTCCGAGTTAGAGACCGGAAAACTCAGAGGAACCCAAGAAATTACTTATTAGCCTGAATGCCAAGAACCTTGCCACCCCCTTTTTCGCAAATGAAGAGGTCAACATGACGCGCACCATACCTCACCCGCGCCCTAATAACCGTAATAATCCAAGTAACTGGTAGTCGCCAAGCTCTCCGTTATACCGGACCGTCACAGTACATACTCAAGCTGCTGCGCACGGTTGTGGAATGGCCAAGCTAGCCTGTGCCTATAAGCGGCAATTTCTGTGATCATGCGCCCTGTGGGTTCCGGGAGAATGTGTTGGAAGGACGGGGTGGGATAAGGGCCAAGACGTTAGTCGAAGGCGGGATGACGCCTTCGCTTCGCTTCATCTCAGTTCATCCAGCCTGCCCAAACCAAGTAACCAGATTATCCCGCTACAATTTTCGCAGTTCGTCCCATTCCAAGACTACTGAGTAGTGAGATGAGGAGCAGGACCACACAGGTCAATTTGTCGCGCCCTCCCAGGGAGAGTGAAACACACCCACGCGGGAATCACGCGCCCCTCGTGTGCGTGCGGTGCCTAGAAACGCTTCGTCGTGTGCCGCTTCTGAAACGCGTCATACCCGCGCGGTGCTATCGATCCCTCCCTCCCCTTCACACCTCCCACATCACCCACACCTACCACAGCTTATTGAATTCATCGATCCTGCCGCTTCTGAGTGCCCGATTCAGTTCGAATGGGACCGCGATGGGAGGGCGATAACTGCGAAGGTGGCCGATCTGACCGGATGGTGGCTATCTCTCCCAAATCGTCGACGGCTCGATGACGCTTCCTTCCCTCATCATCATGTGTGAGGAGGACGCTAGTGGATAGGCGGGATCAAGGGCGTACATTCCCGAAGGAGGCACGTTGCCACTCGCTCACACACACACACCATCGAAAAACAGGGGCGGCACCGCGGGGAAGAGAGGCGAAGGAAAGTCTAATGCATCGATGGATGGGAGGGTGTGTGGGTGCGCAGCACCGCCTGCTTTGGCTGGGCGGCTCTGACCTGCATGATGCAACCTCATCTCCGTCCGTGCACGGCTTCCCCCGATCCTTGTTCTTTCTCCTGCTCTTACATTCATCGCTGGGCTGCGTATCGCATCGCATCGTCTGCGCTTGGTACGCTCCGTGCTTAACGGCCATACGCGTCCTCTCGCCTCGCCCCCTACTACATCGACAGCGCCCATCAACCCCTCGGCGATAGAACGCAACACGCCAACCGGACATCGAACGCGGTCAACCGAGGAGATTCAGCACTTGCGATACCCCGGTTCCGTCATCACTCGCCGGTGATACTAGTGCGAGGGTGCGGCGACTTGGGAGAGGCAGATCTCTTGCTGCTCTACCACCACCTACCGACTGCTAGCTGCGATTGCGAAAAGGAACGAAACGACTCTGGGAGTCGATCCCCTCAAGCGACACGCGAACATCAAGAAAGAAAATATGGTCACTTCCTACGCTTCGGCTTCCTCCTCATCGACGACAACGACGACGGCGGGTTATGGACTTGCGGGTAGAGGACAACAACAGTATCAACGACCCCGACTCGTCATCCCCTCCTCGGGCAGCTCACCGCTCGCCCTAGTAAGGGAAGAGAGCACAGGCAGCACACGCACCGTCGGCTCAAAGGGGAAAGCTCGAGCTGATGACCGCAGAGAACGAGGAGGGGAGGAACAACGGGCAACTCCGGTCGAGCGCGAGCCGTGGACTTTGTCCCTTGCGGCGCTGGAGCGATATGTCTCTTCGTCGAGAGAGCAGCAGCGGGTGATCTTCCTCCTTGGCGGTATGTTCCCCGTCTCCTCGCATCCTCTGTGCAAAAGCTGACAGGCGAGCAGACCCACCCGCCTCGGCCCTCCAGCCCCTCCTAGCATCCGCATCCCTCTCCACCTCCCTTATCCTCCTCGCTTCCCTCTCCCCCTCCCCCTCCCCGCGCCCAGTGGTCCACCCTATGCCCCTCACCCACCCCACCGTGCGCACGCTCCGGCTCGACCCCTCCGTCGCTGGCCAACCAGAAGCAGCACGCGTTATCTGGCTCCTCGAGCGTGCTGAGCGCGCTTCCCGTGCTTGGCGGGCCCAGGAAAGAGGAGGAACGAAAGAAGCGCAGAAAGAGCTCGATAACCTGAGTGAGCTCAGCTCGCCCGGTTCTCCTCCCACTCCGGATCCTTCTCGCCCCCCGTCTCCCAGCGCCAGCAACTCCAGCACAAGCGTCTTCCGGCTCGCTCGCCTAGGACGCAGACCGTCCGCCCAGACCTCCTCCTCCTCTGCTCAAGAAGCAGCAAGGCTCCAACTAGCAAAAGAAAGACCGTTCGACGCCGTGGTGCTTTTCCTCCCCCCGCATTTGTTGACGTCGGCTGCTGCGCTCGGAGAGGGGGATGCGGAGCTTAGAGCGCATGCTGGGCATTCGCTTTTGAAGCTGGCGATTCTGGTCTCTACGCTTTCGGCGCCGTTTTTGGTGAGTCGGAGGGAGGCGGAGCTCGTTAGGCAGCGGGAGGAGAGCGGGAAGGGCAGCTTGTTGAGGGCTGATAGTGCGTCTGCGTTAGGCGAGGTCGGAGGGGAGAGGGAAAAGAAGGGCGTGCTGGGGTTGTTAAGGCCCAAGATGCGCAAGCTTTCTTCCTCCTCCTCTTCGTCATCTGCGATCACTTCGACTTCGCACTCGTCAGTGTCGTCATTCCGCCGTCCCCCGCCAATTAACACCCTCGCTGCCTCCTCATCCCGCTCCTCATCCTCCTCCATCCTCGTCAATTCCCGCACGTACTCCCTCGCCTCCTCCACCTCCTCTACGCTCCACCTGCCCGCGCAGCTCATACATGTCTTACCTCCGGGGCTTGACGCCCAAACACGGCAATCCCTCGCCCGAGCACTGGACAACTTCCTCTCCTCCTTCTCCGCCCCTTCGTCCGCCCTCTCAGCCCCTGACAGCCCCGGGGGACTAGCAAGTCGGACACTGCACTCCGCCCTCCTCCCCCTGGGGGCGCTGTCCGACCCTGCTTGCCTTCCAGTATCGAGCTCCATCCGCCTCACCCCTGCCCACTCAGAAGAAAGGTTCTCCCCAATCGAGCTCCTCATCTCCGGCTCACTCCGCCCCCCCGCGGGGAGGAACACCCGCTGGCTCCCTTCCCTCCACGAGCCCGACACCCTTGTACTACCCTCCCACTGCCTAACCGCCTCCATCTCCTCCTCTTCCCCCGTCCTCACCCCTTCTCCCTCTCCCTCTCCCTCCCCCAGCCCGTCCCCCACACCCCCCGGGACAAGCTCAACAGCCGAACCCTCACCCTTATTCTCACCTTCCCACCCTCTCTCAAACTTAAAAGTGCCTATCAGGTCGCATTTCTTGCATTCCCGGGCAGAGGGGATGGGGAAACATAGGACGGGGCATGTGCATCCGCATGGGCGGGTGTTGAGTGCGCAGGATGGGCGGGTGTTGAGTGCGCAAGAGGGGATGATTACGCCTCCTGGGAGTGAGGAAGAGGGGGAGGGGGGGAGGACGCCTACTACTGCTAATAGCGTCGCTAGTGGGGGGACGGCGAGGAAGAGGAGGTGGGGGAGACAGTACTAGTACTTACTACTGAGCATCTCGCCTTCGTCTTCGGAGTTTTGCTGCTTTCTTGGCTGCCTGTTTGCTGGTTTCACAACATCTACCGTCTCGGTGTGTCATACATATGGACTAAGTAGTCAGAAAAATGGTCGTTTGCCTAAGTTGGGTCTAGGGTGTGTTGCTCGTTGCTTGTTGCTTGTTGTTTGTGAGATAGATGACGGGGATGGGGCGGCTCGCCACTGGTTCGGTTCGGTTCAGCTCCGAACCGTGCGTCCTGCTGGTCCACTTCTGGTCCGGTTCTGGTCCAGTCCTGGCCCGGTTCGGTTCGGTTCGGTTCGGTTTAAACCGGCTCAGAACCAGTCCTCACGCTTGCCCATCCCACTGGCGGGCAAAACAGAACGGTGCCACACTCTCCCTAGTTGCTCAAGAAAAAAACCGGTTTTGTACATGTGTTGTGCGTGTGCGCCAACCGTGCAAGGAGCAGGTGGAGGGTGAGTTCTTTCTTTTCTCCGTCCCTGATCAATGACGAGTTCTTGGAAGGAGTCAGGTATTGTCAGGATTGTTCTTTGTGGCACGTGGTAAGTACCGAGGCTTGTTTCAGAAACAGTTGGTTTTTTGGGGCGGTTCTCAAAGTCTTAAAAACGGCGGTTTCAGTTCAGTTCTAGAGCCGGACCGGAACCGAGCACCGGCAGTTCTCGTGGCTGTGTTCGGACCGCTGCAGGCCTGATTGATGATGGAGCATCAAGACCATGGTGACCACCTCGATGGCGTATACTACAAGGGCGAGGCTTGGGATGTTTTGCGCTTTAGCCCGAGGAAGTTGGGTTGTCACGGTGGCCATAGTCGGCTGCCGCTTGCATAAGAGCGCAGCATCGGACGGGAAGTGCAAGTATAACAATGATATTGTTTCGGGGAGGGGGGGCAACATACGGTCTGATAAGTATGTACATCACGTTTCTTTAGGCAGTTGCGAAGCCTCGTCTGACAGCGGTACGAGTGGGGTTGGGGTGGGTGACTGTGCTCGGCGACATACTTGTCCCAGCCCGCTCCGTACGGCCCACTACCAAACTTGATCGATCCGGCCAGTCGCATGTCCGGAGCAAGTATTTGAAGACAAAGGACGGTTTGCGCTGAAGCTAGTCGTTCCGCTGGACATCAGGGTTGTGTTCAGGGGCCGGGACCAGCGAGATACCTTCGAGTGGTACGTCAAGGCGATGCGAAGCCTCGTCTGACCGAGGGACGATTGGGGGCGGGGGTGGGAGACCGTGCTCGGCGACCCACCGTTCCCAGCCCTCTCCGTACGGCCCACCACCAAACTTGATCGATCCGGCCAGCCGCATGACCTCTCGCTCTACAGTGTAGTCCTCGGGCATCGCCAAATCGACGATCCTCTCGCACACCGGCAAGCCCTCGACCCGGGAGGACATATATTCCCAATACGGAGGCAGCCATCCGGATGTCTCCCAGTCGATAAGACCGGACAATCGGCCATTACGAATGAAAATGTTGTCTGGCGATAAATCACCGTGGGTGAACACCGTCTTTGCCGACTCGTACTTTTCCAGTACTGGTGGCAAGATAGTCTGCATGTACGGCCAGGTTGTGCATTTGTACTGCGGAACCCACGCATTGAACGCAGCCATGTCCTTGAAGGCTGGAAGGTCCCGGACTTCCTGGAATGCTGGCGCATCGATGTCTCCGCCACAGGGACTGCAGATTGCAAGAGGGTAAGGATTCGGGATCGTGCGTAAGGTGGCAAGATATGAACGAAGGTCTTGTCCGATGGTAGTGACCTGTTCCGGCGATAACGTATCCATGACTTCCAGGAGGGGTTGGCCATGTGCAGCAGTCATGAGCAAGAATGCCATTCGAAACGGCTCAATGCCTTCGATTTTGACGTTCGCAACCTCGTCCTTCCACATAATGTAGTCGAGAGCGATCGAGGTGTGTAGGTCCGTATGTCGTCGAATGAGCGCCATCGCGTAAGGTTCGCTCGGCCTGATTTGCCCGTGTTTCAGGTATATACCTGGTAGGATTTGGTGGACTCGTTGAGTCATCACTCGGGGCGCAATGTGGTCGGCTATCCACCAGATCGCGCGATAGATAGCCAGTCGGACGGATGTTGGGAGGAACAGCCACATCCTCCACAGCAAAGGCGCATGGGGAGAAAGCAAGGCGGAGAGCGAGCTCGGACGCTCCACTATCACAAGGTAACTTGGTTGAAAGAGCCCTTCAAGAAACTGGGAGGGACTTTGGAAAGCCTTCCAAATGGGGTGCGGCATGGCAGACAGTAGAGGTGGAAAGGCAGTGTCGGTGGGTAAGGAGAGGAGGGGAATGGTGACGGGTGATAATGGTTCAGCGAGGAGTCATAAGCGGGAGCAGATCTGTGGATTCGGCCACAGTCACATTGCTGAACCGACCAATGTCCTGTCTCGGAATATGCAGCCCAACATGAGGTATATGGTATATATATTGGCTTATCTCCCACCTCCTATCGTCCCCACTCTGCTCCCATCTACCACCTTTCCACAACATGCTCGTAAACGCAATCGCAAACCTCAAAAATACCACCCGGACCCCAGCGCAGCTTGCTCCCGCCAGCCTCTACCTCGGCGTCCTGCGAGCAGGAGGCACCTTCCGGTGGCTTATCTGTTTCAGTATTGATGGATTCTCTGGATATCGTTCGAGGATCGTCTTCGGCGGCGGCGGCTGGACAATCTCCACAAGTAGCACGCGAGATGACCGTAACACCGGCGGTGTCGTCATCTTCCTCCGCCTCGCTAACATGGGGACCCAAGTTACAAACCTCACGCAACCCTACTTCGACACCGTGAACAACTTCGCAGCTGCCATCAACAGCGGTGCCATCTCCTTTCCCACTGCAGAGCTGCTCGTTGCCAGCCTCCTTGACGAACTCCGACGCTCCTTTGGTTTGGTTGGAGCACCAGGTCAGACCATGGTCGACCAGGCTGTCGGTATAGCTAAGCCACGATCGGATGCCAACCAGTTCCTCATGCCCCCTGCACCAATGTATGATGCCAACCCGCTTGTTACTTTCTGAAGAGGAGTGCGTGTCGTACTAGGGTGTGATGGGGAGGTCGAAGAGGTCTCTAGGTGCGCGTGTTGGGCAGCTGGCTGCAGGTGCTGATACACCTCAGGTTCTGCGTCGATACCATCTCATATCCTACCCATTTTCTCACTCTGCCCTATTCTCCTTCTTCTGCCAGCGTTTCCTCATCCTAGTCCACCATGTTAGGGAGTCGTCAGTATCTTGCCATGAATGTGACCGTTTCGCTCGAGTTGCAAATGTGCATCTCGGGCCGCCCATGCCGCCGAGAATGAGTCATTCGTCACTCTTCGGATATCAAACCGATCGTCCGTCTTCATTATTCACATCTATCCCGCTCGATGTGAACTATGCGGCAGGCGAGAGAAGAACAGGAGATCCAACCACAAGGCCACAACAGCAAGGGCTGAAGGACGTTTGGGAGATTACGGTTGTGACGCGCTTCGAGCCAATACTTCTGATGAGCTCCCTGCCACGCAACGAATGTAGGCGTCTCACGAGGTTCGGTGCTTTCTTCGTTCCGGCCCGGAAGGATCCAGACGGCACTGGGGAGCATTGCCGTCGATCGGGCGCTGCTGCCTTGCTCCTTAACCGTCTGTCAGGAGGCGCACAGCGACGTCCCGCTGGGGTGGACCACTTCAGCTCACAGAGACGCCGAAAAGGCAGCCATCGTGCTTTGAGAGTCGTGAACGATGTAGGGAGTCTTCACTTAAGCCTGAGCGCCACATTCTTTTCGCAACGCGCAACGTGTGACTCAACGACCGGAGAGCAAGAAGCCCGGGATACGCCAGACAGACGTCACCCGTCCGTATCGAGGGGAGCCCGAGATGATCGCTCAGAGGCATTCGATTTCCGCAGCATGTACATCTTCTTCCGTACATCTCCCACACCCTCCGCACCTCTAGCTTACTTGCTCCCACCGCCGTCCACAACCACTCAACTCGGTGGGATGGCATCATGTTGCCCCGGCTTGCCCGGCGCAGCAGGGTCAGTACTCTTTATGAGCCCTACGCCGATCGGCGCGCTGGTCGCTTTGACGTCCGCTTCTTTCTTGCCGGTGGCGGCTTCGCGCGCTTGTTTGCGCTGGGCTTGGTAGCGGAGGGCTTGGGCGCGGGCTTTCTGCGGGTGGGGTTAGCTTCTTCTACATCCTCGCCTGGAACGGGCGCAAGAGGGGGACAAGGAGAAGAGAAAAGAGGCGAGGAGGAGAGGGAGAGGTGGGAGGCGAGGAAGGAGGACAGAGGAGGAACGAGAACGAGAGGCAGGGATGGGGGAGACGAACCTCCTGCGTATGATGCAAACACTCGATATAGTCTTCCTTCTGCAGCAGGCACTCGTTCGGATAATCAGCTTTGGCATAGCACTGTCACCCCAAACGCGCATTAGCGCATACATTCTGAGGTCACTAGGAAGGCAAGACACGCACCTTTGCGAACTCCTGCCAGAAGGGGAAGCATCTTGATCGCCCTATATCACCATCACTGTATCAGCATTTCCCGTGGTATTGGGAGATGAGAAGGGGGACGGACCACCGCCGTAGCCGAAACCGGACTATTGTACTCGTAAGAGACGTGTGTATGCGGTTGAAATGGAGGACTTACGGCCATGTTGCGGAGATGCGGGCAGGAGAGGTGCGAGCTTTGCCTTTGAGCTAGGAAGGCCGGCTCTGAGGCGCGGCGGTTGGTGACGACGGCAGTACAGGGACCCCGAAAGTAGGCTGGCTTCTTCGCAGACTGCACCTTTGCACCAGCAGAAACATCATTGAATCATTGATGCATTGTCTGATACATGCACTATAGGAAGTATATTTACTACAGTGGCCGCATTCCTACTGCCATACCCGCTTTGCGAGGTGTAGCGGCCCTCTGATTGGATGCGAGACTAGCTTTTGTTGTTAGAGCGCTGCCCTTTGCTTCCGGGGTCTTGCCGTCTGAGGGGATAAGAAGGGGCCCGCTCACGACGCGTTTTTGACCCTTCATCCCCGTCCACCACCAACACTTCCCCCGCATACATCGCCCGCCTCACCGACGTCCATCCACCCATACAAACGCATACAAACATGTCTTCCGCACTCGACAAGTCTCTCGATGATGTGCGCCTACTCCACGGCACATGAAGACCAGCCTCGCTCACACGTTTTCTTCCCACAAATAGATGATCAAGGCAAAGCCTCGCCCTCAGCGTCGTCGCCGCGTTCCTTCCGCTAAGGCTGCCATCGTCGGCTCGGGCAACACTGGCGCTGCTGCCGCTGCGAAGGCTGCCAACCGCGCGGCAGCGCTGACTGCACCTGCCAAGCCGGCTGAGCCGACCGCGACGCAGGCGCAGCAGGAGACGCGCAAGATCGTCATCTCCAACCTCCCTGCCGATGTGACAGAGCAGCAGATCAAGGTCGACCCTTCTCCCGCTCGCGTATCCGTTCTGTCCTGAAACCTGGCCCGTCCTTGTCCTCTCACAACAGGAACTCTTCAACGCTACCATCGGCAAGACCCGCGAAGTCAGCCTCGCCTTCGACGCCAAGGGCAAGTCAAAGGGCATCTGCCACGTCACCTTCACCAACAAGGGCGATGGCTTCAAGGCCTACAAGGAGTACAACGGCCGCCTCATTGATGCGAGTCAGTCACTTTCCATCCTTTCTGGTTCTTAGTCGGAAGGTCGAGGGCGCCGATCGATGACTCACCGTGGAATCTCGGCCGCATCGAGACTTCCTCTCGATGGTCTGGTTCTTATCTGCTCGAGATGCTGTCTCTTGCTTACTTCTGGAACGCGTCTCACCACTGGAGTTGCTGTCGCAGACGGTCGGGACCGTCTGCCGTGTTTCTCCGCCATGGAAGTGGCGCGCCCTTTGGCTGCCTTACCCTATCTATGGAGCTCTCCGTGGCCAAGCAAACGATGAGGAAGGCTTGCCTTTCGAGCGGCTCTCATCGCGTCCCTCGCTCCTCCGTTCCCGAACGAGAGTCGAGCTGCCCCTGTCTCCCTCTTCGGAGGTCGAGCTACAGACTCCCTCAATCGAGGTTGAGCCGCCACATTGAAGACCGTCCTGGCCCGACGTGTCTCGGCGAGATGCTGCACAGCAGCATTATCGGGCATGAGGTTGACTGCCGGACGGATTGAGCCAGGTACATGAGTGCCTTTGTCAGATCGCAACGACGAAGGTGGTGAGACGCGCGTTTGCGAGGCTAGTCCGATCGGTTCGAGGAGCAAAAGAGCAGAGGAGTATTAGCTGACGGCTGCATGCACACTGCGAGTTCTTTGGACGAACCGTCCGCGCTCTTCACCTCTCCTGACCTAGATTGCCCTCTTCCCCTTGGCTTCCGTCAAGTCCCGCTCCCGCCTCAGAGCTGATCACCTACCTCTTTCATCTACCAGAGAGCCAGATGAAGATCGAACTCATCCTCGAGCCCGTCAAGGCCGCCCCGCCCAGTCTCGCCTCTCGCGTCGCTCCGCCTCCCAAGGCCCCCGCTGCTCCCCGTGCTGCCGCTACGAATGGTGCTGCTCCTGCTACTAGGTGAGGACGCTCTTCCTCTTGTTGATAGACATATGCTGACTCGTCATGACCAGGGGTGCTGTCAGGGGAAGGGGTGGACGCGGCCGAGGCCGTGGTGGCCGCGCTAGGCGTCCCGCGAAGTCCGCGGCCGACTTGGACCAGGAAATGGAGGTGCGTGAGCTCGGCCGATTGTGTAATTGCACATCTGAGCCATGCATAGGAATACGCCGCCGCTCCGGCCACCGAAACGAAGGCCGCACCTGCCGCTGCTGCTCCTGCAGCGTAAATGGCTGGATGGTAAGCGCGTCACAGCTGTAATTTTCCGAATGCCCTTCTCCTCTTGCTGTTGATGATGCCTTGTGGTTGGATCTCCTGTTTTTCTGTCATCTGTCTCTAGTAGTAGTGGTACACGCCAAATCACATTTCCAAAGCGTGCCGTGCACGTTGTACGCACCCCACCATTAGTTCACATCGACCGGTATAGGGGTGGATGATGAAGACGGATGATCGGTTTGACATCCGAAGAGAGACGAATGATTATCCGCGGAGATGCACATGACTCCACCCGAACCACGTAAAGACTTAAGGTCAGGGTTCTCGCAATAAGGGCCCGACTCGGTCAACAATTTCATTCGTCTCGTTTATAGTCTCCTTCTTCATTCCCCACCTCCGCATTGTACATCCCTCTCTTCCCCATCTCTTCCCCATCTCTCAAACGCAGGTAGAATGGCCATCTCGACATACACACTCACCTCATCCGCCCTCGGCTCATCAATCCCCGCCAACCTCCCACACGCAATCTCCGTCTCCCTCCCCAAATGGCAGGACAACGTCGACTACGAGGAAGGCGCGAGCAGGGTAGTCGAGGTGATGCAGACGGGGTATCCGAGGTTTTTTGTTCATCGGACGATCCAAAAGGTGCGCATCCCTCATCCTCGCTCCCTCCTCTGTCCTTCATCGGGGACCACTGGAGGGACGAGCTCCTGTCCTTCATCAGGGACACCGGAGATCGATGGGCGAGGAGAGACGAGGACCCAGCTGACACCTGCTCAGTTAGCAGCCATGTGCGAAAAACGATTTGGCCAACCAGACGAGCGCGCGATGCTCTTCCCCTCCGCACGCATCGCAGCCGAATGCGTACGGTTCATGCAGTCCCAGTCGCCGCTCGGCACCTCCCTGCCCGTCCGAGTCACGCACTTCGCACTCCTGCCGCCTTCCTCGCCCACTTCTGCTTCTTTTGCTTCGCGAGAGAAGGCGGACGCTACGGTCGGAGCGCTAGCGGGAGGGGAAGGGGCAGAGCTGTATATCGTCCTTTTCCCGTCGGAGGCATACCCGCTCGCGAAGCTGTTTTGGCAGCATACGGGTCTGGGGATCTCGAGCCGTATGGCCGAGCGGTGTGCTCAGCTCTGGGCTGAAGGTGCTGCTGCTGCTGGTTCCGGATCGGCTAGCACTCGGCATGGCAGCCAGCCTGGTCCTTCCGACCCTGCCTCTCCCTCATCCGCGGGCGGCATACCTATCACTCGGACTGCTCCGCCCGCTTTGTCCGACCCTGCACAGGGGGAGTCCATGTCACCGGACCATGCGGCATACATTGAAGAGCGCTACGGCCGCAACCTCCCCCTCTCGCAGGCTTCGCTCGCTAAGCAGGCTCTGCGCCGTCGGATCGCCGGTACGCTAGCGCACGAAGAGGGCAGAGAGCAGACTGAGGTCAAGGGACGCGGCGTGGAGGGCGTGACGGAGGATGATGTGTTCCTTATGCCGACGGGGATGAGCGCCATCTGGTATGCGCATCAGTTGGCGTTGAAGGCACGGGAGCCGGCGAAGAGCGTTTGTTTTGGGTGCGTCTACGCTTCCTCCCCGGAGTGAAGAAATACAGGGTGCTGATGCTGGATCGTATTAGCTTTCCGTACACGGATACGCTCAAGATCTTGCAGAAATGGGGACCGGGATGTTATTTTTACGGCCACGGGCTCGACAGCTCCATCGACGAGCTCGAAGCACTCCTCCGCTCAGGCGAAAAGATCCTCGCGCTCTTCTGCGAGTTCCCGTCCAACCCGCTCCTCCGCTCTCCTAACCTGCCGCGGTTGCGCAAGCTGGCTGACGAGTTTGATTTCTTGATGGTTGTTGATGAGACTATTGGAAACTTTGTGAATGTCGAGGTGTTGCCGTATGCCGATGTACTTGTGAGCAGCTTGACGAAGGTGTTCAGCGGGGAGACGAACGTCATGGGCGGGAGGTGCGTCTTCTCATCTCTTTCCTGGTTACGCCTGCTCAACCGGTCGCAGCCTCGTGCTCAACCCTGCACGCCGACACCACGCTATCCTCCGACGAACTTTCAGAGAGATCTACGAAGACACCTACTGGCCCGAAGACGCCATCTTCATGGAGCGCAACTCGCGCACCTTCGTCTCCCGCGTCTACGTAATCAACGACAACGCCGAAGCGGTGTGCGACTTCCTACACAACCGGATCGGCGTTCCCGGGTCGGCAGTCAAAGAGGTCTACTACCCCAAGTACACCACCAGGGAGAACTACGACGCCTGCCGGATACCGGCGCGCAACGGCCGTCCAGCGGGCGGCTTCGGCGGCTTGTTCTCAGTGACGTTCCTCAGCATGGCCGCGAGCAAAGCCTTCTTTGACACGCTGCCCTGCGAGAAAGGTCCAAGCCTAGGGACGAACTTCACGCTCGCTTGCCCCTATACGGTCATAGCGCATTACACCGAACTGGACTGGGCCGCAGAGTGGGGCGTGGAGACCAGCCTCGTCCGGGTTAGTGTGGGGATGGAGGATAAGCAGAGCCTGCTGCGCGGGTTCGCCCAGGCGCTCGAGGCGGCCGATAGGGCTTTGGCCGAGGAGGGCTCGGGTTGATGTGTGACTGTGTAACTGTTGTTTGTTAGAAAAACTTGTCTGTAATGGGTCGATACCCAATGGACTTATACATATACCGCTTGAAGAAACAATTATGCAATTTGATTCTGGCCTTCAAAAGTACGGATGTGATTCGACTCGTCCTTCACTGAGCGTATTGCACTTCCGGCCAGGTCTAAACAGGGCAAAGATGCCCGTGCACGTCCGGTGCGTGCCATGAAGGCTGCCGATGCCCTAGGCCAAAGGGTTGACTGACCAGTCTGTAAAAAGTCGCTAACAACGACCATCCAGCTCCGCGGCATCATGTGCAGATTCCCTGGACCGTGCGTGGGCGAATTGCTGGACCAGCGACTGCCGAAGCGGGTGCGAAGTCTCATGACGACCCGGCGGGATACACTTCATTTCGTAGATAGCGACTACAATCTAATCGCGAGGAGTCAAGAAGTATCGTCAAGCTTAGACGTGCCGTTGTTGCGAGACGTTCGTGATGGCAACGCGACGGGCGGGGATGATCCGTTCGGCATCTCGGCCTTTAGTGGCAGTGTTATGTGGAAAGCTTATGTGTGTGGGGTCTTTTGCCCATCATGATCATCATCATCTTTCTCGGACGCGCTGATACTTCCAACAAGCAATCTGTGCTTTACTTACTGGATTTGCTGGTATCTTGGGACTACATCACTTCTATTTGCGTAATCACGTGGGAACCTTGATGGACTACGGCGCCTAGTAACTGCCCGATATGGTGAATCGTATGGTATCCTCATCGGCATTCGTTCGCTTGGCGACCATGAGCTCGATTGACAAAGCTCGTGTTGCCATGACTGGCGTGGGACGGCTTCTCGTCATCCTTCCCATCTCCGTTCTCCCACTGGATATAAGGATGCCTGGCTTCCCGTCTCCTGCTCCTCACCAGCTGCGCTGCTGTCATCCCCGTTCATCGTTCTCTGTCTATCAACCCTGAGCCCGGCGCTCTTACTCCACTTCAGTTGACCTGAGCCTGTCCTTACCTCGAGTTCTCTATCTTCGTTCCTGCATCCAACTGCCGCTATGCATTGTCGTCTCTCTATTCTGTCAGTTCTGGCGCTCGCTTCGGCTGCCTTCGCCTTCCCCGTCGCGCACCCCGAGACCAAGGCCGCCGCTGCGCTGCGACGAGCAGCCGCAATCAACTTTGGTACTTGCAGCGACCCGGAGGTGACCGACAACAACGGCGTCTTCAGCGTTGGGAATACCGTGAGTACCATAACAGCCCCTCGTGCAATGTTCCGTTCTGATCTTCCTTGATCAACAGAAAGACTTCGGTTCCGTCCAGTCGTCCAAGTTCTTAGACGACGTCGTTCTTGGTATCTGCCAAGTTCTGGCAACCAACTGCGGTGTTGATGGTATCACTAATGGTAGGCGGTACATCAGATACTCAATGGCAATGTCTCATCAGACTGTTAGGTGACTGTTCCACCGCCGCCTCCGATGCGATCGGTGTTGGCAACTCCGCAGCTGCTGCTGACGAGTTCAATTCCGTCCTCGGTATAACGGTATGTTATCGACGGCATCTACCGTCCGTCATGTACTGATGGATGGGCAGAGTGACTTCGCATCCACCGCTGCAGCTGCGGGTGGAGGAGCGGCTGCTGCCACGACTACTAAAGCGGCTGCTGCCAGCAAGACGAAAGCCGCCTCAGTTGGCAAGGCGACCCACACTGTGAGTTACTTTCTTAATCCAAGTCTTGCTCTTCTAATAAGCTACACAGAATGTCGCCGCGGCTGCTTCCGACAGTGAGTCACTGCACGGCTTCTAGCTGCATTATGCTGACTCCATTATCAGAGAACGGCCAAGGTCAATCGCACGGGAGCGGGAGCGGGAGCGGGAGCGGTCAGAAGACGGAGTGCGCGCGCAGCTCTACTTCCTGAGCAGCCTTCGCAGATCAAGCGCAAGGTTGATGTTCTGAGCTTCGCGGACGGCTCGACACTGTATATGTGGATTACTAGACAGAACCTTGAATGAGCATCCGCTTCTGCCAATCTTCCTGTGGTCGTACAACAATTCGCGATTCATTTCGACACAATGTACAACATGCGAGCGTTACAACAGAAGATTCGACAGAATACACTTCCCTTCCTTCAAGATTCAGCCTGACACAAACAAGATAGACCGTTAAGCGCTGCGCTGCACGTCCTCCGGATCGACGAAGAAAAACGTGAACTACCATGGGGTTACTATGGACGGGGTTGTCAGCCTAGCCCTCGCGGTTCATGGCTGGGGGGCAGGACGCACCTGTACTGTAGTGGACAAAGTAGGTGCGCGTCACCAAACCCTAATGGAAGCAAATTTTTGTCGTCCAAAGTGCGCGATCTCAGGAAAGGCTGGTGACAGTGCGCGTTCTTGCCATCAACATGCCTGACAATACCTTACCACCTGCTGGCAGCATTCTTAACTACTTGAAACCTGTCCCCACCCAGCAGTATCTCCAGGAGACCAACCAGCGGCTAGAGGAGGAAAGAGAGGAGAGGGAGGTGGCAAGAGTAGAGCGACGTTTCCAAGCAGCTTTGAAAGCGAGGCGAGACCAAGAGGCATTGAGGGTGAGAAAAAGAGAGGATAAGAGACGGTCAAGAGCACGTCAGAGGAAAGCGGACCTGCTGGGTACTGAGGTGCGCCGCTCTCTTGCTTTTTTCAGCTTGAGCTCGAAGTTGATTTTGCAACATAGAAGCGACCTATGGAGCTCACCGGTTCTGAATCACCATCGGACGATGAACCAGTTGAGATTCAGCCCTTGCTGTCTGCTGGTCCAAAAGCAGACCTTTCCCGACCATTTCGCAAAGCAAGTTCGCAACCAGCTAAGAACATGAATTGGTTCGCACCATTCATCTGGGATGATATCGAGCAAGCACGGAAAGATGTAGGCTGGCATCCAGCTAAGATCGAGGCTCTTCTCAAGCGACGGAAACCAGCAGTGTTTGCCAGCCAGCCAGCTATCCATCATGGTACGATTCGTCGCTGGATGAAACCCGGAGGTGGATGGACAGAAGCAGTCCAGAGGCGGATTAAGAGTCATTACCGACAGATTTACAATGCAACCGGGCAGACTGGAGTGTTGGTAAGCAGCTCTTTCTTCTGCATGAGCAGGCTTGCTAAAGATCGAGTCAGACTGGTTGTATTGATACAGTCGAAAAAATCAAGACCCAGCTCATCCAGCTCCGAGAGGCCTTAATTGCGCTTTCTGCACACCTTTGTCAAGGCATCATTCTTGGACACCTTTCTGAAGATCATTCAGAAGTCTTTACAAGGATTGTGCGCCGCACCGGCCAGCCATTCACTGTCTCGCTGAAGTTTGTCCGGCGGTTCCTGCATGCCCAACTGGGTTGGTCGATCCGACATGCCACTAAAGCAGGCCAGCTGGTTCCAGAAGACTATCAAGAACAGTGCTACCGTCTTTGCCTGCGCACTGCCTGGCTCATCAAGCACTATCGTATCCCGGCAGACTGCATTGTCAACTCGGATCAGATGCAGGTTCAACTTCAGCATGGCGGTTCGATCACTTATGCTGCGAGGGGATCAAAGCAGGTGGAAGTTCTTGGGAAAGATGAGAAGCGGGCATTTACTGCTGTTACTGGCTTATCTGCGGCGGGTCAACTTCTGCCCTTTCAGTCAGTATGGGAGGGAACCACAAACTGCTCCCTTCCTTTCGGTAACAAACCAAACAAATCTCAAGAACTCCGTGATGCGCTTAATGCTGGTCATCTCTTTGCACTTGCCCCGAACACTTATTGGTCAACACAACCGACAATGGAGCAGTATGTCCGTGACTTGCTGGTACCCCACTTTCATCGCCAGAATGAACGCCATGGCCGGAGTTCGGATGCCCGCTGCATCTGGATCATCGATGTCTGGAGTATCCACCGAAGCGAAGCCTTTCGTGGTTGGATGCAAGCTACATATCCGTGGATCCTCCTACAATTCATACCAGGGAATTGTACCGGCATTATGCAACCAGCAGATGCCGGTATGCAGCGCCCCCTCAAGAACGTGATTCGAAAAGCCGCACTAGACGATGTTGTCAATGAGACCCGACAGCTCCTTCGGGCTGGCACACCACCAGAAGAGCTCCAATGTGATGTCACCCTCCCAACGCTACGAAAGCGAAGTGTAACCTGGCTGATGAAGGCACATGCAGAGTGCAATCGACCGGAGATTGTTTTGAAGGCATGGGAGCTCTGTCGCTGCGGAAAAGATAACATGACACTGGCATATGACTGTCTGACATCGCCAGCCACTCAGCGGTTACTGGACGATCTTCCCTTCCAGGATGGCCAGCTGTTCCGTCAAATTCTGCCTCGAGGTGGTATCCATGATCTCGGACTGCAAGGGGTGCGCCTTGGGGAGGATGAAGAAACTGAGCATGGGATTGATACCTTAGATATCATTTTGGATGAGGAAGCAGTTGGTACAACAGCAGATGATCATGACGCAGACCTTATCATGTTGGATTGATATCATCAATGAAAGTGCGCGGTTTTTGAAACAGCTGGTGACAGAAGCGGAAAGTGCGCGGTTTTGGGCCCTGGTGACCGGTGACCTGCGCACCTACTTTGTCCACTACAGTACTCTCCTACTGCACGATCTTCAAATAAGCCGAATCGACGATTGGCGCATCGCCGGAGTTTCGTCTACCACGCACAAGCTTCTCGGCCTCGGCGATGATGTTTTCCATTGAATTAATCAGGCCTTTCGCCTCAAGCATGCGAAGGTGGTAGCGCAGCCAATTGATCGGGTCGTTGAGCCCCTCGTCCTTCCAAATGTCTTGCACTACCTCCGCAAACTTCCTGCATTCGCCTCTGTAGTCTTCTCGTGACTTTGGGCTATTGAGCATAGCGATTCTGATGAAGAGCGCCACATTGGTGGTTCCTCGTACGTCGTTAATCTCTTTGGCGAGGACGGACAGCCCGGCCTGCTCGTAGAATGTCGGCACATTGCGGAAGCCGCTGGCGCCGCCCAAGTGTAGATACGTTGAGTACTGTTTACGTCTCCCATTCCCATACCGTTCGTAAGGAATTCGGTGGATTCGGTCATGACGAAGACGCTGTGAATGTTGTAAAGATGTTGAACTGGGTGTGTGCCAGCACGACAATGGCGGCAAACCCATATGAAGCACTTCACTTCTAATCACGACCAAAAAGATGCCGTGATGCACGCTAACGCGGTCTCGGAGGCAGCCGAACCGTCATCCACAGCGCCCTTCGTTCCTTACTCGTCAGTGCGTAGCGCAGTTTGCGCGCCTCTCAGTAATTCTGAGTTACTGACAGAATTTGGTCAGGACATGTTGGATATCCCAACGAAGGCTTTTTGGCCGCCAGAAGTTCCAGCCGATTCGTGCAAAAAGTCTATAATCCTTCGATTGTGGTCGACCTTGCCCTGCCGATGGCGTGTTGGTATTTACCACCTCCTCTGGAATCTTTCTCCCAGGCTCTTTCAGAGGCACGGCCGCAAGTCGGGGCCTCGGAAGGTGGCACCGGGCCTCTTTCTCAAGCATAACCTGCGAGAAGGGGGCGCGGACGAAGCCAACGCCCTTCTCCAGGTTGCCAAACATACGAACATACCAGCCCCTCGTCTTTACGATTGCGTCGCCTATACCCCTAATCCTAAATTGGAGATATTCGAGGATCGCGTCTATCTCCTGATTTCGGAGATACCTGGAACTACCCTCGAACGCGTCATGCTCGAAATGAGTTCCGACGCCAAGGACCGTATCGCAGAAGACCTTCGAGCATGTCTTGACCAGTTGAACCGAATTCCGAACCCCTATGGCCACGCGATCTGCAGCCCGTCGGGCGGCCCGATACGTGCTCCCTATATATTTCCAGGATTGGACATCCCACCCCAACAACGGCTCGCCGATCTGAACGAGTACCTGAAGAGGTGGACGCAATGTTGCCCAGAAGAATTTCAGAAGAAGTTCCGTCCCGTGCTAGACAACACGACCTATTCGATCCGATTCTGCCATGGCGATCTCGCACCGCGCAACATCATGGTTCAGAATGGTCGTATATCTGGGCTGATCGATTGGGGGGAAGCAGCATGGATGCCGGTATACTGGGAGTACGTTTGCGCTCTGCACACGGGCGTCCGGGTGTCGAAAACGTTCAAGCCCATCATCAGAAGCGCTCTTCGTGAATGCTACGATGCTGAGAGGGAGGTTTTCTACAACATCAATGAACTTCAAGCAGGATGTCCTTCCAGCGAGCTCTCTGCATCGGTGGAGGATGGGGAGGAGGAGTGGAACGTCGAGTAACACCCTCTTTGTGACATACGATCGGTGTGCGTAAGAGAAGAAAGACCCCTTTGAACACGTGGGATAGCCGAGAAAGACGAGTCACGACGCGCCTACGAAGTGACCATGTACGGTCAACATTGCCTGGCTCCTCCTGTCTCGGACGCGCCCGAGCAGTGATTGCGGTTCAGCTCCCGCTAGCATGTTTGATCTCTGTCCTCGTGCTTCGCGTACATGACACCGCCCAGACTCTTGCCCCTCTCGCTGGCTCGTCATGCGAGGCGCCATCCAAAGGTTCTGCAACGCACCTACCGGTCTCTAAGAAGGCTCTTCGAGCCGAGCTACATTGTGATAGTCGAGCGACCCAGCTCGCTGTCCGCCTTGCTTTCTGGCGATGCCCCGCTGCCATGGCGAATCTGGCTCGTCCTGCCGACCTCGATCCGGTTCGCAGTCTACCGCGCGATCTGGTGGATAGCCGATCGTATTGCGCCACGAGTGCGAACCACCCGAGTCCATCAGATTTTACCCAGCATATACCTGAAGCATGGTCAGATCAGACCTAGCGAACCACACGCAATGGCGCTTATTCGACGACACACCGACCTACATACTTCGATTGCTCTCGACTACATTGGTTGGAAAGAGGAGCTCCCTTACAGCAAGATGTACGGCATTGAGCCATTCCGGAAGGCATTCTTGCTCATGACCGCCGCACGTGGGCAACCCCTCCTCGAAGTCATGGACACGTTATCGCCGGAACAGATCGCGACGATCGGACAGGACCTCCATGTATATCTTGCTACCTTACGCACGATTCCGAGCCCCTACCCCCTTGCAGTTTGCAGCTCAAGCGGGGAGAGCCTGGATGCACCAGCCTTCGCTCATTCTAAACCTCGGGACCTTCCGGTTTTCAAGGACATGGCAGCATTTCATGCATGGGTTCAAGAGGATAGACATCCGTCTTGGCCATACATGCAAACCATTTTGCCACCAATACTTGAAAAATACGAGTCAGCAAAGACGGTATTCACTCATGGCGACCTCTCTGCGGACAACATCCTCATACATAACGGCCGATTGTCAGGTCTTATCGACTGGGAGACATCCGGATGGCTCCCTCCCTATTGGGAATATATGTCCGCCCGTTTCGAGGGCTTGCCATTGTGCGAGAGGATCGTCGAGTTGGCGATGCCCGAGGACTACACTGTGGAGCGACGGGACATGCTTGTAGCAGGATCGATCAAGTTTCGCAGCGGGGCATATAGACAGGTCTGGCGGGAGTGGCTCGCTACGCACGGACACGCGCCCGCATCCGCATGTCAGTCATCGCGAAAGGACGAGCCTTCCATTTCCCCGGCAATCTGACGGTGTACATACTTTTTTGGACTTCATGGGTTGGAAGAGGGCTCTTTGAATGTATATTTGGACTTCTCAAACTCATCCTAGCGACTCTGCGATGATTCACCACCCGGGTGCTGCAGTAACCCCCAGGCCAGGGGCCGGACGACAGGTCCTGGGGTCCACATTTCTCAGTGTCTCTCCACATGGACATATCAGGCCAAATTCCGGACAACTCGCCTGATCGCAGTTTTCTAGCAAAGCAGGCCAGCGCATACACACCATCATAATATCTCATCTCTACACCTACCTGCTAGACTATCTTTCCGTCTCAGTGGGATCTGCATAGAATCTGTTAGGATGGCTGCAAAGTTCACGATACGCGAAGCGAAGGAAGATGATATCGTCAGTTCCACCTTCTCCTTACCAGCACAACCTACGACCTCACTCATTGAGTCCAGCCTGATATCCTTCGCCTGATCCTCGCTCTCGTACGTCCTTCCCATGCTCGTATCGTTATTCTGGCTAAGAACAGCATATAGGCAACATACGAGAAAGCCCCCGAATCGGCCAAAGCGACCCCGGACCTCCTCAAGAAGAACCTGTTCGGCCCCCACCCCTACGCACATACCCTACTGGCGTTCGTAGAGGGGAAAGCAGTGGGGATCGCCATGTACTTCTTCAACTTCTCGACATGGACCGGGAAGCCTGGGTTATTCGTGCGTTCTTGCTTGCTCGCTGTGCTGGCGTGGGGCGAGGGCTGACTGCGTGACTGGGTGGTTTGGTTATGCGTAGCTGGAAGACCTGTTTGTCGAGCCGGAGTATCGGAAGATGGGGATTGGGAAGGCGCTGTTTGGCGAGCTGGGGAGGGTGGCGGAGGAGCGGGAGTGTGGGAGGATGGACTGGTCTGTTTTGAAGGTACGCTCCATCAAACTCCAGCTACGAACACTCGTCTGATAGATTGGGTAGTGGAACCAGCCAAGCATAGACTTCTACGAGAAAGCGCTCGGGGCGTTTGGGATGACGGAGTGGCAGGGTATGCGGTTAGAGGAGGAGGGCATCAAGGGGCTTCGACGGTTCCGGGTCGCGGAGGCTACACAGGCATGATAGAAGTGGAAGCTGGTGGAAGGATTGTACCAACGCTATATGCGTGTATTGTCCATCATACATTGGAGGGAATCTTATAGAAGGATGCGGCCCATGTAGGCGGCATATATCAACGATGCTCGCGCAGGGTGCATACATCTGCCCTTAGTAGCCAATGCGCATACATCCTCGTCTCTCCGCAACCTTATCCGCCCCTAGCCAATCTCCCCGCTCCTTCCCTCAGCATCCCCATCCCAACCCCAACAACGCCCCTCCAATCCACATTCCCCACCTTCAACCCGCCCTCTGCACCATATATCGCCACTAGTACACCTGCGCCCAAAACGAGTACGGCCATAAGCGTCCTCAGTTCTTGTTCTCTTGTTCTCCTTCCTTTGCTGCCCGCCGGCGTGCCTTTCAGCTCCTTTGAGGCGTCTTCCTCGTCGTCGGACAGGTCGAGCGATGTAACGAGGCCTGAGGAGTCCAGCACGAGCTCTTCGGCAGGGGATTCGCTAATTGTGGGAGGCCAGGAGGATCTGTGGACCGATGCGGGTCCAAGGGTCTGGGAGAGCTTGAGATCTGGGTGAGAGGGTGGGAAGAGAGCCATGAGGTCGTCGGCTCTTTGCAGTAGCGAGGGTAGGTGCACGGGCGGGGGAGGCGAAGTGAGGGGGGACGAGCTGGGAGTATAGGAAGGGAGGGAAGACGCGGAGGTAGGGGTTGGCGGCGTGGAGTCTTCTGGTTCTGGTTCTGCTTGGGAGGGAGGGGTGGAATGAGACGGATGGGAGGGACCGTCGAGTAGCGGTGGGAGGCCCGAGAGGAGAACGTAGAGCGCGCCTTCGTCCCCGTCCTCCCGCATTCGCTGGAGCAGCTCATCTTTCCTTTCTAGTATCAGCTGTACATGAGTCAATACCAGATCGTCAACCCTTTGAAGAAGATAGAGGACACACAGCAGCAGTAAGATAGACGACCGCTACCGGCTCTCTAGCAAGCAGGTAGTCCCATATATGCTGTATGAGCGGCAGAGTCGGCACGTCATGCGCAAACAGCGTGAGGAGGTTCGACAGCGCATAATACGGCAGCGGCGTGGTCTGCTCTATAATCTGCACATACTCTGGGTCGGCGAGTCGGATCAGGCGTCTCAATATCCTATCTCTCTAGTAAGCAAGTAGAAGCGGATGTAGAGGGACGTCGAGGCGCACCGTAGTAGTCCCAGGAGCGGCTCCAGCCCATGTCCCATTGCGTCCCTAAACCTATACAAGCTCATTCTTTCCGCACATCTCTCTAGCATCCTTTCCTCACTTTCCGTCACCTCCGGCCCCGGCGCTAGCGTTAGCAGCAACACCGACAACACATCGTGGTATCCCTGAACGTAGGCGAGCTTGCGCCTTTTCCGGAGTGTGCGGGTTATTAGGGTGTTCAAGCGCGATTTGAGCACTTCTTTTTTAGAGTCGGGGAGGTCGGGATAGAGCACGAAGGAGCGGGCAGTGTCGAGCGCTATCTGGGATTCGTCTTTGTGTGGTTCGTCGGTGCAGTCCGGCTCGATCTCGGGAGGAGGCGCGAAGCTTCCTGAACCAGATGTGGACGAAGACGCAACTGGCCCCTCTTCTTGTAACTCGTCTGTAGAATCAGGACGGCTGGATGAAGGGTCTGCTTGCAGTAGAAATGGCCTGCAATCACTGATTAGTACGTGCTCGACACGCAGGAGAACAAGGACGTACCAAGCGACCTTCCTCGCCTCCCCGAACCCTCCCGGTTTGAGACTAAGCTCTCTGAGCCGTTTTGTATTGCGAGCATTGACGGCATCCAGTACCTGCTGCTCTGTCTTTGTATCTGTCACCGAGTCCATCCTCTGTACTTCTATAGAGCCGGGTGTGTGAGGCAGCAAGTCGGCCCGACGGTGAGGGGAGTGATGAGCCCCTAGAGTTGACAACCATCATTCACCTTCGCGTCGTCATCATTCACTCTATCAGTCGATCACCTCGATCACTGATCATCCTTTCCCTGTCCCGATCACTCTCGATCTTGTATCACGTGACTGGCACGGATTCAAACGTCTTGCGTGCTCTCCCCTCCGCTCGCCTCCTGCTTCTCTCTCCCACGGCGGCTGACGATAACCCCCGCAGGGCCATTTTCGGCAAACGCTGAGCCCAGCACGCCATCCTCGCTAGAGTGCGCGCAATCTCGTCCATATAGCGCGTCATCCTACTTTGCTCTTGCTGGAAGTGTACATTTTATACTAATGGGCTGCTTAACAAATCTTGTTGAACTCATGCACTGTGGGCGCGAATTTCCTACGATCGTGGTGAGCCACTCGCATCCCGAAATGAAGCCGTCCTCGACCCGTAGCGTGGGTATTGCGCACTTCCCCACCTCGAAGCACGCAATACTCACCCCCGGCAGACTCCGCATATTCTCACCCCCTCTCCGCCGGAGTAAGGCCTGGACGGGGCGGGGGAGCAAGAAGACGCCATAATAGACGAATCTTGCTCGGTACCTGACCCCTGGCAATCTTCCCTTGCTCACTCGTTGTGCTGCTGCCATCACTCAGCCGTCATCACCTGCTACTCTGGTGTCTGCATCACCTGCTCTGTGCTGTATCATCTCTATCATCTCCCTGGTGACGGCCCCGGCCCTGGTTCTCGTGATTTCCCAGGTTGCGAGACACATACCAGTCTAGAAGCCTATCTCCCGATCTCCATCAGCGTTACACCCACAAAAAGCTCGAAGATAGAAGGATGTCATCAGGCCAACCTGCACCGAAGTCCGCCTCCCTCTCCTCTGCAGAACAGGAACACGACTACGAGAAAGCCTCGCCTCTCTCCCCGTCGCCCCATAGCGCTGCGGACAGCGACGATGATTCGAATGTAGGGTTGGACCTGTTCCATGTGACGCATACTCAGGGCTTGGAGTATACGCCCGAAGAGGAGAGGAGGGTTGTGCGGAAGATCGATCTGCTCGTGTTGCCTATCGTGAGTCGCTCTGGGGATTACTTTGGGATAGCAGCCTGACGAGGGTGCAGTTGAGCATTACGTTCTGCTTGCAGTATCTGGATAAGACAGCGCTGAACTATGCGAACCTCTTTGGGTAAGGACGCTCTGACAACGTGTGGTGGAACGATGCTGACGCGAGATACAGGATGCAGACATCTCTTCACCTCACTTCGGACCAGTTTAGCTGGCTCGGGTCAATCTTCTACTTGTCAGTGTCATTCTGCTCTTCATATATTCTTCTCATGCTGACAACACCCCAGCGCGTATCTCGTCGGCTCCAACCCGTCATCCATGCTCCTCCAGCGATTCCCGATGGGCCGAGTCCTGGGGACAGCCGCCATAATCTGGGGCATAATCATCATGACGACCGCCGCGACGTCCAATTTCGCGGGCGCAATGGCCAACCGGTTCTTCCTCGGCTTGGTAGAATCGATCGTCACGCCTGGCCTGGTGCTCCAAACAGGGATGTGGTACAAGCTTGAAGAGCAACCTGGCCGACAGCTCTGGTGGTACTCTTTCCAGGGCTGGGCTGCCGTCGTTGGCGGGCTGCTGGGCTACGGCGTCGGGCATATCAATGGAGCGCTGGCGGAGTGGACGTATATCTTCTTGATTCTCGGAGGTATTACGATCCTCTGGGGAGGACTCGTGTTCTTCTTCTTGCCGGATACGCTCGTTAAGGCACGATTCTTCAATGAGAGGGAGAGGGCGATCGCTCTTGACCGGGTGGCGAGGAACAAGTCTGGCCTCAGTATGTTTTGTCATCCGATGAATTTCTACGCTGCCGCTAACCTATGTCCCGCAGAGAACAAGACATTCAAGCCGTACCAGGTCGTACATGCACTGAAGGACCCGAAGACCTACCTCCTTTTCTTCATGTCCATCGCCGCGCAGATCCCGAATGGCACGATCACCAACTTTTCCACCGTGATCACCAAGGGTATCGGCAACTTCACGACCCTCCAGACGACCCTACTCGGTATCCCGCCCAACGTGATTCAAGTCGCCGCGCTGCTCGTCTCGGGCTACATCGCCAGCAAGGTCCCCAACACCCGGGTGCTCATCATGACCGCGGGCAACATTGCCTGCGTCGTAGCCGCGGCATGTATGGCCTACTTACCCGCGGCAGACCGCTGGCCCCGCTTGGTCGCATTCTGGATCACTCCAAGCCAAAGCATCGGATTCTCCCTCTCGCTCGTCATGGTCTCCGCCAACACGGGCGGTTTCACCAAGAAGTCCTTCACAGCCGCAACCACGTTCGTCGGATACTGCATCGGGAACATCATCGGCCCGCACTTTTACAAGCCCGAGGAGTCGCCCATCTTCCGCACGGCGGTCATATCCATGCTCGCAGGGTACTGCATCAAGACTGCGCTCGGGATCTGCCTCGGCGTGTACATGTGGAACGAGAACCGGAAGAGGGACGCGCTGTTTGAGCAGACAGGCGGGCAGAGCGAGAAGGAGTCGGAGGAGGAGGGCATGCTGGATCGGACGGAGTTTGAGAACCCGGGTTTCAGGTACTCGCTGTGATCCTTGCCACCGCCTGGAGATTGAGATCGGGTGGATTTCTTGCCTTTTTTCTGCATTTCACGAGTCTTCGTAAATACCTCTGTCAGGAAGGAGAACACCAAAATGTAGACTATATCAATTGATTATCTATGAGAGTTCAACATCTGTGTCACCCACCGGCCCGCGTTTCGCGTCCCCTTCCCGCTGCTGCAAAGGAGGTGACTAACTGCTAAAGCATCCGTGCAGCGATATTGACACAAGAGAAACTGGCCTGTCGTAGTGCCAGAGGGCCAGCGGCGGCGACTGGGAGCCGTCTCAGGGTCGTGGACCCACGACTTTATTCCGAGGTTCGGAACGCGTGGATCGGTTCCCTGAAGAACAGCCCAAAAGCCGGTTCTCTGCATGTGTTTTCCGCACCACAAAGGGAGCTGTGCGAATGGAGAAAAGGCCAGTTCATCCACCGCTGCTCAAGAGGCGACATAGGGTTGGCATTTCATTCGCATATTCTTCACATTGTCACCATGTGTCCTTTCCTCCCGGTCTCCGCCGTCCCGGGCCATCCAGCCCGAACTGCCTTTCACGCTCGAGCAGCTCGTCAAACTCCTTTTGCGCTTTCTTCCGCTCCTCGTTATCTTGGCCCGATGGCTCCTCAAAGTCATCCAGACCGATAGGCGTGTCATACGAGGGCGTATCGCCCGTTTCCGAATCGGGAACAGCGGGGAAAGCTGGCGTTGGCCCCTGATTCTCCTGCTTCGGCTTTCCCTTCTTGGGCGGTATACGCCCATGCCGCAGCGCTTCCCAGGCAGATTCTTCCCGCTTTTCCGTTCCGGACAGCGGCGGTGAAGGCACGGGTGTGGCCGTTTCCGCCGAACGAGGCGAAGGGTGAGGTGCTGCTGAGATGGTCAATTGTATGCTCGTTGATTGAAAATAACATTGGCCATACGTCTAGCATCCGAGGCACCTTCCCTGAATCTCCTCCACCCACCAGGTTGCTGCTCCAGCTCTCGCGTAACCGGACCAACGGAGGAATCGCTGGCCTCTTCTCCGCTCCACATCGAATCCCGGCCGCCCATACGGTCCAGAACATCTGCTTCTCTACCGGGGATATCTGGTCGCTCGCTAACGGGCGGCGGGAAACCCTCGCGCCTGGAAGGTCTTGATCCGTCGAGCCTCGCCCTATCGCGGCGCAGTTGCTCCCGTACAGCAGATGTAATGGCCGTATTGACCGCCATCGGATTGGAGCAGCTCCTGATGATGAGCGCGTCTCCAGCAGCATCGCTCAGTTGACCAACAAATAGACCGAGTGTTGTGCAGATCATCGTCAAACCGGCTATTCGAGTGGCAGGCCACGGTTGCTTTCGAATGAACTTGCCATAGAGTGTCGGCCCAAGTGCTCCTAGTCCAAGGCCAATTTTCTGCAGCTGATTAGCCCACTTCCCTCGCCGGAGGTTAATTCGGGTGGTACATACAGTGCCATGGAGCCTGAATCGCTCCTCGGACAGCACGGCTTCATCCGCAGGGGTGACCAGCCCTAGGTCCCTCTGCTTCTGCCAAATGTCGGCATCAATCGGCAATGCCCAGCGCAATGCTACCCCATGCATTCAGCGAGTTGTAATGACATCCCAGGATCATTTTTGCAACACACCTCTCGGCACAAACGGGGGCGAGTCCAGCTGAAGGCCATCCCGTGGCGCAGATGCGTCCAAGCTGAAGTCGGTGGTGTCGGGCATGGCAGATCAGGTAAGCCGTCCCCGGACTATTTCCGCGACTTTTCCTTGCCAAACGGAGCGACAGATGAGTTCCGGTGTCGAACACGAGAGGTGTATATGCTATTTGAGTTGGACGCAGACCGAATGGCGTTGAGCCCGCAGTCGACGACGTCCTCGACGGCGAAACCGGGCGGTGTGCGGCTCCCGTACGCGTCGGTGGCGTCAGAAGCGGCACGTGCCGTAAAAGAAGCATACCCTTTTGCTCCCGAAACCAGGAAAGTCGTTGATGGCTTGCTGTTCAATCACCACCACCTGGTGCCGGCGCCCGTACTCTGCCGTCCTTATTGCATGCCTCCATGAGCAGGCACAGGAACGGGTTATTCCTCCCCCAAGGGCACTATGGAACGTTCACTCCCCTGGAATAGATGCAGGCTTGGATCTCGATCGGGGCAAGCCTGTATACTACTACCATTCAGTTTACCTGGGTTATGGCATTATCTTGGTCGGCCAGTGACACCCTGGAACTGGATGCGGCTCAACTTCATGCCTACCGTCAAGCATGATTGATGGGGAATCTGGACTGCCCTGAAACAAATCGACTTCCGGCCGTCAAATCTACGAGCAGAAGGGCGACTCCCTATCATGGTTCTGTACGTGGCGTGCCACGTAGCATGGAGAGAAGGGATGGAGTAGAGCACTCACGCATCCAACTGGCCGCATGCAGAGAAATCTACTCAGGTAGCACGCAACCACATTTGGTCCACTGCATCTCCCAACCAAGGCCAACTTGCCCCCACCCCTGCCCCTGGGCTCCCAACCCACCCATCGACTCTACAACCTGTAAAAGTCGTCCTCCAAAACCATGAAGAGATCACATGGGCAAGGTCAAAGCCACTGTCCTTGACCCTGAATTTTCAACCTAGACAGAAGACGGCCGGTAGGCTAGATGGCTTTCTTGCTGTTTCTGCTGGCCTTTCCCTGGTTTCTACTGGTGTCGACGACGGGGCTAGCGATAGCTCCATAATTCCGACCGGCTTTATGGGGTCGCTTCCGAACGCCGCCGGATGAATAGTTGTCTCATTGGGCGAGCAGCAGAGCCATGGTCCCTGCAACCTGCATAGGTGATGAACGGAATAATATAATGCATAGATAATTCCATGTATTCCCAAGTGCTTCGAAATGTTCACGTGCATGGGGTATCGATAGGGCGATTGTGGTCCGATTGATCCTTGTGGCAGGCGAAGAGGCAAGCGGGGAGCAACAGGTTCCGCTTTTCATAGAACCCCCTTTTGCTTCCGGGACAACAAAGCATGGCCTCGGTCTCTGTGGTGCTGCCCCTCCTTCGCGTAACAGAACAGCCTCTGGACAAAGAAACTCGGCGATACGGCTTGTGGTGACCTGTATGGCTTCCAAGCATGATAGGCATGGATTATTCATGCTGCTCCATGACCGATCATGCGATTGAGAACCAGACTGCGATGATGCCGTCAATATTGGGCTTCTCCATTTCCGGTTTCCGCTCACAGAAGCTCTGCTCTCGGGTCTCTCGGCGATTCACTGTGGGCCGTAATGTCAGACAATGTCGGCATCCAGACATGCTATGCAAGTGCCAACATAGTCGGCATGCCAGGGACTGCAAGGAAGGAAGCGGTCCCTTCTCATTTCCCACCGCTGGTCTTCTTGCGACACCCCTATTCTGGCCGCCATGGGCTGTGGTGAATGCTACCCGACAAGTCGACTCGCAGAGAGGGGACAATTGGGTGCGTACCCATGGGGTACTGAAGCAGCCTAGAGACAGAAGTCATCGGGGGAGACCGTGATCGGGTCGTTCCCGATGCTTCTGTCTCGAATCCACATTTCGTCGCCTTCTTCACTGCTTCTTACGTGCCATACCAAGGCCACAAAGAGAGAGATGGCGCCAATCTCCTTCATCTCGCCTTTCCAGGCCTGTGGTCTTGGATCAACGTGGTATCGTATGCTAATCCAAAGCACCTTCAAGTGGTGTTACGTGACGGTCTTGCCACCGGGGTTACATTGGTGACGCAAAAAAGGTATAAATCCCTCTCGATTTTCCGCCCTGGACCATTCTCAGGACTCTAAGACCCTCCAACTTCCCCAGCGCCGGACGCCTCACTTCAATCCCACTCACTGTACGTACGCCACATCGACCTGGTGCAGCGGAGATACAGTATCATCATTCCATATACATACAACCTCAAGAGCCATGACGGTAAGCGTTCATTGGATTTGTGTTCGCAATGACTGAGATATCCTGTGGCAGGAAAACCGACCATATGTGTGCGATGCTTCCACCTGCGCGGCCAACTGGTGTGGGAAGCGCTTCGCGCGCCGTCATGATCTCAACCGGCACATCAAGGTGCATTTAGGCATAAGGTAGCTGTCAGTGCCCGGCGCTATGTTACATTTGCTGACAGTCGTGAAGGGAGTATGCATGTCGCTACTGCGACAAGACTTTCGGACAAAGCAATGGTTTGGAAGTCCATGAGAAGACTCAGTGAGTGCCATGCATCGTACTCATGCGACGTCCTGCTCATCGCGCCTCCCTAGTGTTGGGATGCGCACCCATTGCTGCCCACTGAGCCACGTTTTCGGAGGAACGTGCAAGGTCTGGCCCTTCCGGGATGATTCATCATATCGCCGCCACTGGCAGAATCAGCACGCTCCTCGTCCGCCCCGCTTTACTTGCCCGATTCGCAATTGCACCTTTACGTGTGTATTCCAAATCATTTGATTTCTGTCCAGACAAGGCTGACTGAAAATCGTGACACAGTGGTGCACGGAAGTCGCTCCTTCGGAATCACCTACGGGACCGCCATAACAGGGCGTTACCGAGACCTCTCCGAGAGCGTCAGCCTCGGGGTGCCCACGGTGTGACTGTTCCGGAAGCCATACGAGTCCAAGTCTACGATTCGCAACTCGAGGAACAAGGCTACGACGTCTCGACCGTCCGTGGCGGGTCGAGATCAAATTCCACCCGTATCAATAGTCGGTCCTCCTCTACAGTCACCCCGCCGAGTTCATCTCCGCTTGGGGAGCACGACATATGTGGGCAAGGCTATGATATGTCAGTCGACGCAGCGATGTCGACTCCTGCCAGCCGAAACTATCATGCTCCTGAGGATGACATCTTCGCCTTCAGGGTACCTTCGCCGTCCGTCCCCTCTCAATCGATCGCGGGACGCGCCACAGAATCGAACAGCCCGGATGAAGTGGTCGAGCCCTGTTCCGCCGGGTGGACCCCGCCGTTCTCAGGCGCATCGCCCGCGCCCATGATGGGGCAGCACGTTCCCCATATTGCCCCGATGTCTGTGCCCATGTTCGGCGTGGACGATTTGTCCTCGCCTTTCGACTTCGGCTATAACGCGGTCCCTGCTGCCGAGCCTTTCAGCGTACTCGACAACGGAGCATACGATGCCGCATCGAGTCCTATTCCTGCCGCTGGTACAGAGCTCCGTGCCCCGGTGGACTTTATGGAGATGTGGAATTTGCTGCCCGAAGGCGCTGGCTTCGACCACCTCAACGTCCAAAGCAGCTCGTGGAACATTGATCCGGATCTCCTCTAGTATCATGACTCCCGCGAACGAACTGTTCTGATATCTCTAGTGTTTGATTCAAGTTGCTTGTCTGCTGGAACGTGTAACTACGGGTCCGGATGGTGCTGTACTACTACAATGTAAATTCCGCTCACGCTCCATTACCTTTTCTAGGTAGCTAGCTCTACCTTTGTAACGGCCTTTTATATCAATCTTATGCACCACATTCCTTCTTTTGGGCTTGGGCCAATCAACATGCGGGACGGCTGCGTCGACGACGTGCGCTTGCTCTTGTGCACCCGGCATGAACTGTCTAGCCGACAGGGCTGCGGCGCTCGCATTCATAAGGTCCGGAGGATGCCTCTACTTGTATTCTATTCTACAGAACAGTTGTACACCTAGACAACAAAGACAACATGCTGTGGGAGAAAGAAAAGCCAAACTCCCGTGTCGCAAGTCATAAATGCAGGATCCACCATGGCTAGAACACAGCCGACTCCCAGCCACGATACGATCCGCCAGGATCCGTCGGTTTGTCCCCGAAATAACTACGTGGTGCTTGAGGTATTCCCCGGAGCTCCTGCTCAGGTCTATCCTCCTCCAGATCGGCCGGCGTGATATGACATTCTTTCAAGATGGCGCGTACTGCGGTTCCACTGTATGGCGGAGCTTGCATGAGTGCGGGTTCCGGAACGGGGGGAAGGGTGGAGAATACGAGTCTCGCCACTTCTATTTGTTGCAGATAGGCTTCAGGCGATTCTGGCGCGTATTTTGACTGGGATTCAAGTAGCTTCTCGATCGAGCCGTATTCCCTGATTAGCTTGATTGCGTTGAATGGACCGAGGTTCTTCACGCGTCGGGTGAAGTCTGTGCCAAGTAATAGGGCGAAGTCGACGAAAGAAGTGCGGCTCAGCTGCAATGCCTCGCGGACCGCGGTTCCCGAGACCAGTGCAAGAGGAGTCTTGTAGCTGGTGAGATTGCGTAATAGAGGCGCTTCATATACGAGGACGTCCTATACACCGGGTCAATGATCCTGTTCACAATACTTGCGGTATAATTCGATACGTACTGTGTCTTCACTCCCTACAAAATCAGCATGACCATGAATGACCAGGCTGGCAGCGACGGCTTCAGCTTCGTACGGGTATTCGGCTTCGATGCAGGGTACTCCCATGGCGGCTACAATGCGTCTGGATTCTGCGTAGGTCGCCTGTGTGGGCAACCGATTTCGCTTTTCATAGCTTGATGCGATCTTCCCGCTCCGATTGAGCAATGCCTCCACGACCTCCTCCTCTTCCTCTCGCTTCGTTTCAAGTGGCTCTGCGTCCGTATGAGCGACTTCATTTGTCAATCTCTTCCAGAAGAGCTGTTCCTCCTGACTGAGTTGTACCTGGTATTTGGACGGTGCAACGGACTCCAGCTCCGGTACCTTGCCATCCTGCGCGACTTCCAGAACCGGTTTTGTCCCTCGTTTCCCAGTGCTCTTCTTAAAGTCTCGATATAATTCAATGAGTACGTTCGCGATTGACGCCAAGTCAGCCGGTAGAGGCGGATAGAGAGGGGCAGATAAGATTGCGTCGTAATAGTGCGATCGACCAAAGGTGTAAGGCGCGGCATCTTCGCTTGACACATCGGAAAGATCATCGTAGAAATCCCACGGATCTTGCGTGGTTGCGTTCTCCAAGACGTCCAGCGCAGCTTCATAAGCGTCATCCACGGTTTGACCAACAACGATGTCGCTTGAGAAAGCGCAATCGTCTAGAAAGCTGGCCAGAGATTCCCTCTCCTCAGCAGGGTACAGCTGCAGCAATACCGCTTTCCGCATGGCGCGATCTGCCTGGTCAAGTTCCTCCTCTTCTTTCGCATCGTCCTCGTTGGCAGCCTCAACAGCCTTGGAACCCTGAACCTTATCCATGACTTCGGCCAAGTCCAGGAGCTGGGCTTCAGCCGAGGGACCAGCTGCAACGCGCACAGCACGGCTGACCTGCAGCCGAGAGGGTAAATCGAGCTGCTGATATTTTTTCACGGCTTCCGTCAGTCGCTGGAGGCGATGAAGGCGGCCGAGTTCGTGAGTACCACGGGCTTGCTGTAAGAGTCTGATGGCCCGCCTTCGTGCTTCCTGTCCATACAGGAAGGTCGTTCAGAATTCCTCTAGTCCTCCAGCCCATGTGTGCGTACCTCTCGTGCCTTTGCCGAGCTTCGCTCTTTTCCATCCCAAACAGTGATAACCTCTACGCCATTTGCGCGTAGATCCCTGATAATCTTGTACCATCCGATGACGTGCCGGTATTCATGTTGCAAGGGACCAAAGTGAAATCTTTGGGTCACCAAGTTGCCATCTCTGCGACGTTGTCAGCACTTCCGCGCCTTTCAAGCCCTGGAGGAGAGCGTACATTGCTATTCGCTTTCCTGACAATGCTCGCAGACGTGTAGGTATGTATTTGATGACCTGCGGACTACGGGCGCGTCAGTTTGCGAGCTCCTACTACATCGTCATGCCGGGCATTACGTACCAGACCTTCTGTAGGAATGGCGTAAATCCCAGGACTCCCATCCAAAGCCCGAGTACCACTGTGCTCGCTCTGATGTGGAGTTGTGATATTCAATAAGGAAGTGTTGATATAGGACCACCGGTTGATCCGATTCTGGTGTTGAGCGCTTCAGTACGAGAATTGACGCGCACGCGAGTGACGACGGACTTTTTGGAGGCGCGCTTCCGAAATCCACAGCGACTTTCTGCGTCGGAGCCTGCGCCACTACTACTAACTATAACCTTACGTCTCTCCCATCACCACGGTCAGCTTCAAGTTTTGAACACTACGTCTTGACGTCGGCCTACGTAATTATTCTGGTTTATTGTCGAACCGAGCTAACTACTGTTGGCCTCTCACTGGCGGTCATGGAGGTACTTGGCTGAAGTACGCCTCGCGCTTATAAGTAACATAGCAGTGCCTTATGCACTGCCTTGCTGTATGTAACTTTAAAGGAGCGCAATTGAATAAGCACCATCGGTGCTCCAAATCTGCACCCGTCTGAACCCGTGTGACAATAACCCATGAGACGCGCATTATCAGCGCGTCAGGGACTGGCACTGCCACCCCGGCCTTGCGACGCGGCAGCCAAACGTCTAAGTCCGCTATCTCCCCCTCCTCCTCTTCCTCCTCTTCCTCCTCGACAACGACAACTCCGGCAACGTGCTCAACAGCACGTTGTATCGACCCTTCTTCCCCCCCTCAACTTCTAACTCACTGGCGTCTCCTCATCAAGACTGTGGCAGCCGGACTCAAGCTTCTGCTCAAGGACCATTCGTACAGTGGTCAACCGAGTAGAAGTGCGAGCGAGGCTTCAAGCACCACCGAGCGACCAAGTCGCACAAGTTGCATCGTACGGACCGCTGTACGTGCGTGTTGCTTGTGCACTTGCGTCTGCAATCTCTCAACTGGCGACTCGGGTTAAGGGGATCTCCCCCGCTTTACTCTAATACTTGCTTTTGTGGCGAACCGTCAAGATGCCGTTCGCTTCCTGGCTCACTGGCTATCGACATGGCCTACGACTCGAAAACCCGCATCCTCTGAGTCTCGAACTCGCGCGGCAGGTGCAGGAGGAGGAGAGGAAGCAGAGGCAGAAGCTGGAGGAGGAGGATATGAAGAGGATGAAGGCGTTCATGCTGCAGTGGCAGGCGGAGCGGGAAGCAGAGAAGGCGTCTGCCAAGAAGGCTGCGAAAGCTGCAGCGAAGCAGGCGAAGTCTTCGGTGCAAGGAGAAGGGGAGGGGATGGATGTGGATGTGGAGGAGGAGGGGGAGGGGGAGGATGTGCAGGCGATGGATGTGGATGCACCAACCGAGGTCGTAGGCCAGAAGGCTTGGAAGCGGAAAGAGAGGGGGATGGGAAGGCCTAAGCCCAAGCCGAAGGGGAAGGGAAAGGCGACAACGACGACGACTGGGAGTGGATCGGGGAAGCGGAAGAGGGATGATAGTCCTCTGCCCGAAGAGGAAGATTACGTCGAGCCTATAATCAGTAAGTACATTTCGAATTCGCATATACCCATCTCCCTCTTCCTCCTCTTCATCCCCTTCCTCCTCACCCTCACCCTCATCCTCATCCTCATCCTCATCCTCGCCCTCCTCATTCTCATCCTCATCCTCGCCCTCCTCATCCTCATTCTCATCCTCATCCTCATCCTCATCCTCATCGTCACCCTCATCCTCCTCCCGACCTCCCTCACTTCCATCCCCTTCCTTTCCCTCGTGTCGCCCTCATTCACTCGCCTAAGAGGGAGGCCGGTTGCGATGCCCAAGGACCGCCGTACAGCGGTCAACGGGAACGCAGCCTCTCCCTCACCTCCTCCCTCACCTCCTCCCGCACCTCCTCCCGCACCTCCTCCCTCACCTCCTTCTTCACCTCCTCCCTCACCTCCTTCTTCACCTCCTCCCTCATCTCTTCCCTCACCTCCTCCCTCACCCCGTCCATCTCGCTTCCCTCCCTTCTTCTCTACCTCTCGTACAGTCCGCTAATCCCTGTCTCAGAACGACTCAGACCCAACTTCACCGATGTTCGGTACAATACGATCTTCAACGCCGACCAGCCCATGCCGTTCACTTACACGAACGCGCCGAGCCTGCTCGTCAGGCCTGCTAATGGCTCAGCGACTCCATGGTCCGTCGAGCAACTTGGCAATGCCGTGCTGGAGGGTGCTACGACATTTGTGGACGACCTGACGCTGGAGGAGTGGAAGGAGAATTGGGTAGAGATGAAGAGGCGATACGACTTCTTCCTGAACGGCAAGGACGAGGACGGGGAATTCGATCGCCACGAATTGCCCTTCATCTGGGAGGAGAACGGGCGTTGCGGCTGGGCGTCCTGTCAGTTCGACTGGACTGTCTTTGCTCAGCAAATCGAACCGGCCTTCCCTCACCGTGCCTTCGCTCAAGGAGTGCCAGCCAACGCGGCAAATGCGCTTGTCTGGTGGGCTCCTATTACTCCTGAGCTCGTGCAGCCTTATGTCCTGCCGGAAGACCGTGGCGTGCCGGTCAAACTTGGTGAAGTCGTTCACCGCAAGATCGACTTCAATGCCGAGCGCTATCAGCGCCTTGCAGCCATCCACGGTGGACAACTCTTCGTCATCAACGCCTGGTGGGCCTACCTCCTTATGGAGGCCCACACCCACTTCGCAATCCTCGCCGTCACCCTTGCGGAGCGCGTCTCCAAGAAAAACTTCTGGCGGGACTGGTATCCCGCGAAGATACACGAGCTCTGGGCGTTCGACTTCGACAACGAGCGCTACGATCTCTTCCGACCCGTTCCGTACAAGCTGCTCCTGGTAGTTTGGCTGCGTTGTCAACGCAAGGTGCGCGATCTCATCGCGCTCTGCAATTATTTCGAGTCGCTGGGGACTCAGCGACCCTTCGCTCCCGATAATCTTCCCGTAGTCAAGAACTACATCGGCGTTCTCCTGCCCAAATCAGCCGTCCTGAGGACCGACATGCAGAGGCTGCTCGAATTCTTCTTCGAGCATGGTGTGCCGGTTCTCGAGCCGCAACCGCACCCGCTCATTCTGCTATGGCATGAGCTCCCCCCCCTTCGCAAGATCCAGATCCCCGCCGCTCCTCCTCATCCTCATCCTCCTCCTCCTCCTCCTCCTCCTCCTCCTCCTGCTCCTCCCGCCGAGCCCGAGCCCGAACCCGAACCCGAGTCTGAGAAGAAGGTGGCCCGCCCCCAGGTTGATCCGCATAAACGCTGGGTGGACGTAAACCATACGCGTGCATGGGTCATGCAAAAGCGTAAAGAAATACTTGTCAGTAGCGCTCATCAAGGTGGTCCACTGTTCGATATTCACGTGGGGGTCCAGGTCGAAGCTGCCCGGGATCAAGACAAACTTCGGAGTGCTGCCCGCGCAAATCCTAAGGTGCGAGCCGATAGGAAGAAGAAGATGGAGAAGAAGAAGCAGGCGATCATGGATGACGCCACGCTCTCTCAAGCGGAGAAGGAGGAGAAGATCCGGGCGCTCAAGGCAGAGGACGTGATGGGCAAGTTGCGCACGTCCATCAAGCGGCTCAACTTCCCTGGCCAAACGAAGTATGCCGGTGTCCTCTCCTCCCGGTACAGGAACATGGAGTCGAGGATGGGGGAGATCCCCTTCGATATCGATTTTGCTGGTAAGAAGCTGGCCTATTTCCTCCACCCGGAGCTTCAGGTAGCAGATGAAGCGGAGGAAGAAGACTCAGCGGACGCTGCTCCTCCCCCTCCTGCGTCCTCAGCACCCGGAGCTCCCCCTCCTCCCCCTCCTCCAGCAGCTCAACCCACTGCACCTGCACCTGCTCCGACAGCTCAACCCCCTCCCCCTCCCTCGGCCCCAGCAGCCACTCAACCTCCTCCCCCTCCCCCTCCCGCATCTCCAGCCCGTCCACCGCCTTCTACTGTCTCAACAGCAGAAGCGTCATCGGCACCTACGAGCCAGAGCTCTAGCAAGTGGTGGCCTCAAAACGAAGGGGAGAGGCAAGGGGAGGAGGAGGGGGAGAGGGGAAATAGGGAGAGGGAGATGCGGAGTAGGGCGGCTGAGGAGCGGGGTGAGACGCCTGCACCTCGCCAGTATGCGCCCTTGCCGAGTAGGCGGGCTGGACGTAGGACAGTCACTCCGAGCGGTACCACCCCGGCTCCCTCATCCTCACCCCCGGCGTCCTCGACCTCCTCGCCTGGCAAGCAGCACGGGCAAGCTGCCCCTTCCCCCTCATCCTCCTCCTCCACTCAACCGCGCCGCAGCGGCTCTGCTTTTCCCTCTTCTTCCTCCACCAATCGGCAGCCACAAGCAGGCCCGTCCTCTACCACTGGTATCCCAACGGACAGGAGCTTCTTCAGTAGCAAATCGAAGAAGACCAATCCGTATGTGACGAAGTCCCGCTTTTTGTAGTCGGCCATCGAGAACTTCAGAGCGTTCTCGTGTATATTCACATTTCTCATCGGTAAGTCCCTACTCCACTGTGCATGATGCAGAACTAATCCTCATTCAGATTCCACAAACGACAAAAAGAAAAACAAAAAAAGAGCAAGGAAATTCTCAGTTCTGTCATCGACTTCCAGGTCTACTTCTCTCTCCCAGGCAAGCAATCGTCTCTGTCGCTTGATTATGGGACCTACTAACTATCTATTAGCTGCGAACTACTACAGCCTCGCTACAAGCAGAAAAAAACACACACCAAAAAATGAAGACATGTCCTCTCTGGCTGACGGACTCTCGGGTTAATGGTTTTCCTTTCTTTTCCTTATGGTCATAGGTACGTGGGTCTGCTCCTGAATCGTAATTGATTGCTGACTCGCGATAGGTAGTTAGTCATGCTCTGTACGGTTTCGGATATCTAATTGGAGTGGTTTGGACCACAACCTACCGCCTGTTGTGGAGCGATATCCCACCTAAGTCCTGTGCCATTCCTTTCTCCCTCTCCCTCTCCCTCTCCCTCTCCCTCTCCCTCTCCCTCTCCCTCTCCCTCTCACTCTTCCTCTTCCTCTTCCTCTCCCTCTCCCTCTCCCTCTCCCTCTCCCTCTCCCTCTCCCTCTCCCTCGTCTCCCTCATCTCCCTCCTCCCCGTCCTCTTCCTCCTCACCCTCGTTCTCTTCCTCACCTTCCTCCCCGTCCTCACCCTCACCCTTTCCCTCTCCCTCCCCCTTCTCATCCTCTCCCGCGCGCCCTGCATACGCCTAATCTTCATCTCGCTCCTTCACGTTGCCTGGCTCCTTCCTGTCCCGTCCCTCCGGCTGTAACATCAAGATCAACAAGTCCAGCATCGGCACCAGCATCGGCACCAGCACCGGCACCAGCACCGGCACCAGCACCAGCACCAGCATCAGCACCAGCACCAGCACCAGCACCAGCACCAGCAGCGAGAGCGACACCATCGGCAGTACCAGTACCAGCATCGGCAGTACCAGCACGACTTGCACCGGCAGCACGAGCCTGCTCAGCATCGTCAGCATCGCCACCACCGCAAGTACGAGCAGCAGGGACGGCACCAGCTCCAGCAGCAGCACAAGCACTCGCTGCATCCGCCACACCAGCCCAATTACCGCCATCCCCCTCAGCAACGCTAGCCCCACAGCAACAGCAACAGCAACACCCAAGATGGACGCAATCGACCACCGTCTGCAAGTCACCGAGCGCGTTCTCTTGCGCTGGAACACCCGCAAGACTTGGGTGTTCCTCATCGGCACTTCGACTGGCCTCATCGCCTTGGCTGCCCTGGACGGACAAACCGCCGTTGGCAAGCGTGCAGCCGGCATCTTTATGAACGCGGCTCGTCTTATTCGCGTGAGTCTTCTCCCCCATCGAATAACATAACTAACTATTTGTAGGTCGTTTACAATGCGTCCTCTTCGGCGGATTTCGTTCGCGTGACTGGCGACTTCGGCAAGGGAATCGCCAACCTCGCATCCGCCTTTGCTCTCATCTGGGGCGGGTTTCTGGCCGTCTACGAGTTCGGCAAGCAGGAGGGAATGTGGGGTCGTAGAGGGGGTGCGGGAGGTGCGGTTGGGGGAGGTGGGGTTGGGGGAGGTGCAGGCGGGGTTGGGGTGGGATTGGGAGGAGGGGAGGCGTAGCGTTCGAGATGTTTAGCGAGCTTAACAAGGGATCTTACGCACAGATCTGGCTGGCGTACCGTAAGTCTTTACGGCCTTATGAAGTGGGACTTCGCTGATGCTTGCGGACAGGTAATTCGCATAGATAATCACTTCTCACTCTAACTCCGAGCAGGTTATGGGCTCAAACCGGTGAATACCATTTCATTACTTTGTATCTACGAACTGCCAAGGCAGCTCTTACAACGGGAGGACGGCTGCGAGGACAGTATGAGGTTGGGAGGCTGAAGGTGGTGCTGAGGGTGGTGTGGAGGGAGGAACGGTTGCAAAGCCCAAGGACCGCCGTACAGCGGTCAACGGGAACGCAGCCTCTCCCTGACCTCCTCCCTCACCCACTCCCTCACCTCCTCCCGCACCTCCTCCCGCACCTCCTCCCGCACCTCCTCCCGCACCTCCTCCCGCACCTCCTCCCTCACCTCCTCCCTCACCTCCTCCTTCACCCACTCCCTCACCCCCTCCCTCACCCCCTCCCTCGTCCTCCCCCTCGTCCTCTTCGTCCCCTTCCCTTTCCCTGTACCTGCTCCCGAGTGCGTGCTGACTCCGTTTCACAGGCTACTCGTCGGCCTCTACAAATGGCGGTTTCCTGTCAATGATGCACCAGCGGTCGCGTACATCAAGTACGCGACCCACAACTCCTTTTATTCCCGATATGTCCACAACCTGAAGTCCGGCGAGCTCTTTGAAGGCGAGAGCACTACCCCTCGGTGGGGGTCGGTTGTGCGGCTTGCAGGGCTTGATGACAGCCAGCTGGAAGTTGACCACACCAAGGCGAAGGTCGATCAGGTGTTGTAGCTGGCCGTAGTGAACGATCTCGCGCATGAAGCGCCCGGGTTGATACTGGAACTGGGAAGATGGTGAGTCTGGTCTTGTTTCCTGATAATGGACCGGGCTTACCCTAACATAGGTCATATCCCGAGAATGAGGATTCTTCAATCCTCCGGCGGCATGTACTGTGTCTCCTCCATAAGGAAGGAGAAGTTTCCCATACTGATTGACCTCATCAGGGAGGGCGGCACGCACTGTTCGACCGTCGAGGTTGAGAAAGGCAGCCAGGTAGACAACCAGCTGAGTCTTGACGGCTGCACTGACTCGCAGAACAGATCTCGTACCAAAAAGCTTTCGATGCCGGTTCACCCTCACCTTCGGCTTCTCAATCTCCTCCAGCGAGTACTGGAGTCGAAGTTTTCCCCATTGGGCAAGCCGGAGGATGTGCCGATCGATTCCAGGGTAAGGATTTCTCCTTCCTGATACCGCACGCTGCAGCTCACCGCAATATCTCTCCATAGCAAAGGCCCAGCACGTCCAGACGGGCCCAGCGGATTCCACGCAGTCGGCAATGTGCAAAAGCGAGTGGATCGTTACTGGGCAGAGTCCTACACGCTCTGGACGTCCCTGGACATATAAGCGTTCGTAGTCGACTACCCACTTGGCCAGGCGGGCTCGGAGCTGGGCTGCAAAGCCTTGAGGATAGGAGAAGGCCAGGCAGTCGGAGATGCAGCTGGAGAGGTCGACCAGGTGCGTATAGTATTCGTTTCGTTCAAATCGACCTGCCAATACTACAGGCGCGTATTGCGTCACCCAAAGCATCCACGCTTCTGCAGTAAACTGGTGCCGCTGTTTCAAAAGGTGGGGGACTCGGCGTCCGTATGCTCCTGGCATTGCGTCTCCGCTTTCGACGACTTGCTCCGCAATTGCAGACTGGACGGCTTTGTGCAGAATGAAATCGTCCCCATCCATGCTATACTTGCTTAGGCCGAGCCAGAGATCGAGCAGCAGAGGCACGACGTTCTCAAACATGAGATGCATGAAGTCCAACGGGAACGAGGCAGGCCAGATAATACTTCCAAAGTGGCGCCAAATGCTGACCCCCTTGATACCAGACTCCATCCCCAAGCGATCCCGCTCAGCTTTCGACCTTGCTGACTGTATCTTCTCGGCGGTGTCTAGAATGGTCTCATGAGACCGCCGAGGGAGGTGGAGAGGGTCGAGCTGGAGGAGGGGAGGAGGCTGAGGCTGAGGCTGAGGCTGAGGCTGAGGCTGAGGCTGAGGCTGAGGCTGATGCTGATGCTGATGCTGATGCTGATGCTGATGCTGATGCTGATGCTGAGGAGGAGGAGGAGGAGGAGGAGGAGGAGGAGGAGGAGGAGGAGGAGGAGGAGGAGGAGGAGGGGGACGAGCACGAGGGGGAGGCGGAAAGGCACGCCGGTCCAGAGGTATGCCGCTTATCTTCTTCCTATCCCCGTGCCGCACTGACGTGACGTCGCACATCCGGCATGGCTTGTGCCCGTTGTGGCCTTTGAAGTTCATCAGCTTGGCGGCAGCTGGCATGTCGCCGAAGAGCACAATCAAGTGAGCGCGTAACTTGAAGAACTCGTGTTTTGAAGCGTCGTAAGTCCTCACTCCGTGCGCTAACTTGTAGAGCTCTTCCGCCAGCGGCCGATGGAACGAGTCCAAGTCCTTCATCTGCTTAGGACCAGGAATGCAGCCAATACGAAGAACGTTTTCCAGGTGCGTTCGCTCCTGCGGTGGCAGGTTGAAATTGAACAGAATCGTGGGCCAGGCTGTCGATCGAGGGCCTTTAAACGGTGCGAATCCGTCGGTGGACAGTCCCAGAGCGATATCTCGAGGTGAGTCGAAGTATTTGTGCGGAAGGATTTCGCCATTGACTTCGACATGGCGCCCCAGCAGCGTCTTGTACAGATTGCCTTGGAAGATGTCTGTCATATCGCAATGATACAAGCTTTGGCCGGCGCGATAGGAGCTGAGCAACGTGGCTCTCTCCACATTCTCGTACTGCGCCTGCAGCTGGGGAATGAGCGGTAGATACTGGTACTGGCGATACGGCTTTCCATTCGGCCTGCGGCGTGGCTCTCCGCACCACGTACAGGCGTTGAGCTCAGCAAGCGCTCCAGTGTAAGCCATGCATGAGTTCTTGCAGCAATCGTAGCTGACGAACTTCAACGCAGATACAAATTTCACTCGGCGCTCGATCTGCGAGAGGGGCGGGAAGACCTCAGGATAGGCGATACTGAGGTGTTGGTAATTCGAGTTTAGCAGGTGCGCTTTCGTTTTGTTGTAGAAGGCCTTGAACGTGAGCTTATCCGCGTTTGATAGTACATCTGCCTGATATTAGAACACGCCTGAGCTACAAGTACATGGCTACTTACCCGGAATCGCCCGCAGCCGGAGCTCCAGCTCGTCGCTGGAGTCGTCCAGCTCAGCTCCAGCCTCCCTCCCCCCTTCCTCCTCCTCCTCCTCCTCCCCCTCGGAGTACTCCTCATCCTCGTCCTCGTCCTCCCGCCCTTCCAGGGCTCTTTCCCAGGGCTCCGGTTCCCCCTCATCATTCGTCTCCTCCTGCTCTTCCTGCTCGTGCTCCTGTTCGTCCCCCCCCTCCCCCATCCCCATCCCCATCCCCTCCTCCCCCTCCATCCCCTCCTCCATCCCCTCCTCCCCCTCCTCCCCCTCCTGCCCCATCGGCTGGTCTCTTGGCTCCTCTCCGTCAGTCGTCTCGCTGTCAAGGTCCGTGCCTTCGTCTGGTTGAGCAGCTTGGCGAACTCGTTCCCGATGCATCGCTTGACGCTCTCGCTGATTTGCTCTTCTTTCAGCCTCTTCTTGCTCGCGTCGCTTTTTGGCAGCTACTCGATGCTTGTAGCGCTGAGTCCTCTTCAAGTTTCGTCCGCAGCAACGACAACGCTTCAGCCCCGACGACTTCGCCATGAACGAAAAGAGACAGAGAGCGGGGATTGGTCCCGCTGATGAAAACAAAGTCGGATCCACTAATCTGGGTAAGTCCTTGTTTGTTTATGTACATCGGCCGATCCTCGGCTCCCAACACGTTTTTTCACTTGTTGCTGATTGCGCTTATCACAGGAAAAAATTGTTTTGCCTACTTAAACACGGTGCGTCCCCTCCCATCCTACCCAACATGCCCTCCTGGTCTGATCTTGCAGATTCCCCGTCTATCAGCTGTTTCCTCAACGCTCCACCTTCAGACGAACCCGACACTCCCGCCTCGCTCATCCCGCCCACCATGACCACTCGTCGATCTGCTCGCAACAACCCCCGTTCCGTCGAGCCAGCACTGCCCACCATGGCCGAACCGTCCCCTGCCCCCGAGCCTGAAGAGTTGGTGTTGAAGCGGGAGGCGGTGGCGAAGGGGCTGGAGCGGGAAGCGCTGGAGAAGGAGGTGATGGAGAAGGAGGTGGTGGAGAAGGAGGTGGTGGAGGTGGTGGAGAAGGAGGTGGTGGAGAAGGAGGTGAAGGGGAGGAAGGCGGCGAAGGGGAAGAAGGGGAAGAAAGCGCTGGAGAAGGTGCAGGCGTTGGAGGAGGTGAGGGTGGCGATGGCGGGGATGGAAAGGGGAGCGAGTGCAGGAGGGGAGGTCAAGGTGGTGAAGGGGAAGGGGATGGGAGGGAAGGGGAAAGCGGCTGCAGAGAAGGGAGCGCGGGAAGAGGGAGGGAAGGGAGAGGAGGGGAAGGGGATGGCGAAGGGAGCGAAGGGAGCGAAGGGAGCGAAGGGAGCGAAGGGAGGAGCAAAGAGAGCGAAGGGAGCGAAGGGAGAGGTGGACAAGGAGAATGTCCCCGCAGAAGCTGCGGAGCTCGGGTCTCCGACCTTCCTTTCCTCCCCCCCCACCGCTCTCACCAACCTGACGACCGCCTCCCTTGCCGTCACACTCTCCCAGCGCCGCTCAGCTGGCTTATTCTCCGCCGTACAAGAGATCAGCTCGGACAACGAGCCGGTCACAACTAAGGCTGGCGACAAGCACGCCTTGTCTTCCAACGAAGCGGAAGGGGTGCTGCCGTCAACGAAACGTGCGAAGAAGGCGCCAACGAAACAGCTCGACAATGCGCTCGACCTCACCATTTTCAACTCGAAGAAGATCCCGCTGAAGCAGCAGCTGGTGGAGAAGGAGAAGGAGATGGCGGAGATGCAGCGTCTGGTGCTCTCCATCCAAGGTAGGCCCATTCACACTGGTCGGATTGTTGCTTACGAACTTTCAGCCCAGCTGAGCCAGACGAAGAAGAAGCTGAAGACGGAGAAGAAGAAGCATGCTCCCGTTGCTCCCGTTGCGCTCATTCCGAAGCCAACGGGCTCGGCGAGTAGATTGTCTGTCGGGGGGTACAATGTTCAATGCGCAATGGGTCTTGAGGGGGAAAATGATCGGTACAACAAAATCCTGGTAAGTTTATTCTATTACTACAGTTCCTACAGCTAACTAATCGACTATCTAGCGCGTAGTTCGCCGCGCTTGTGCCACTCATGGAATTGAGCCAGGCACTCTCATGATCAACATCCATGAAGAAGTGCTCGCCAAAGTCTTCAAAACTGTAAGCAAGGCAAACTACTTCTGAGGACGCGTGCTAATGTTTCTGTAGGCTCGTCTTAAGTGTCCGGAGCTAGCTAAGTGCGAGCGGGACTGGGCCACCCGTGATATCGTGCACCAGTACGTGAAGAATGCGCGCTTCAAGGAGACAGCACCGGAACGTGAGCAGAGGCGCGTTGAGAAGCTTCGCAAGGCGCTCGAGTTGGACAGGGAAGTTGCAACGGCAGCCCTGCTGAGTGTCAGCAAGCAAGTCGCCGGTCGTGCCGAGGACGATGGAGAGGGTGCGGAGGATGAGGATGAGGGTGAGGGGGATGATGAGGATGACGAGGGTGAGGGGGACGATACCAGCAATGCTGATGCTGCTGAGGGGGACGGGGAGGACGATGACGACGAGACCGATGAGGAGGACGACGGTGGGGAGGACGACGATGACGACGACAGCGATTAGGTGAGCGCTGACCCTCCACTGCTTTCCATTGGCGCTGACTATCCGTACGGTTGTAGGTGTCAAAAAGCGTCTGCCGGGCTTCAAAGTAGCGCTAGAAGTACATGCTGAAGCGCCTCGCGCGCTTTTTTCCCCTCCTGTCCGTAGTGCTCTTGAATCGTATTTTCATTACACCATGCGCTTGTTTGTACTACTGCACTTGTGCAGTTCACTATTCTACTAATTTACAGTGTGCCAGAGGAAGTGCAATGTGTACTAACCCGATGAGTACGGGAGTACCATTGGCACTTACATTAAGCACCTCCGGCGCTTATTTTGGCGCTCGAAATAAGCGTCGCCAGGGTTCCCAGTGTCTCCACCCACGCTGCTTCTGGTCGAGACCCTTGCCTCGAGGCGCAGGCGTGTTGCCACACGAACTAGATCTGGAGCCCGGGACTGACTGATGTCTGACGGATCTATCACCACAGGCTTATTCGGGCTTGTGGCATGACCGTGCCCTACTGTGTGAGCTGCGCTGGCCAACCTGTCTGACTCGGATCTGGCGCGTTTCGGGGAGGAAGTTTACCTCTGCTGGCCATCCCAGCTGCTTGTCTGCACGATCAAGCTTTTACAGCTGCGGTACCTTGAGCTCCGGAGACCGGGACGGGAGCCGGCCCTGCCTCATGTTGTGCTTCGCGATGATCTCTGTATTTCATTAGTGCCCGCGTCCCTCGGTGTCCGCTGATGGCCGAGCCAGCGAAGGAAGGGTTTCCCGCTTAGTGGGGCCACACACCTTTCTCGCCCGTCATTCGAGAGCACCTAGCCCTCTCTTCCCTGCTGGCGACCTTCCCCCGCCGGAGCTTGAGAAGCCATCTTTGGGGACCCACCGGACAATGGGCGTGTGGGTTCAGGGTCGAGCCTGACACAAGACGATAAATAGGCGATGTTGCATCCAACTCGTGTTCCCCACCCCCCTTCACTCCCATTCCTCTGCTTATCGGCGCCCTCTCGCCTTTAGTTCTTCTCCTCTGTGTTTCTAGTAACGATTCTCAACGACCGACGATCCAACTTCAGTACGTCTTGCTGCCTGTATCATGTGGCAGACGGCTCACCTCCCTTATCGTGCTTCCGTTCTTTAGCTACCATGCACCGCCCATCCCGTCACCTTACTGTTGAGGACATCAACTTTCCCGCTCTTACTATCAACGCCGACGCCAAGCCACTCATCATCGACCCCATGCTCTCCTCATCTCCGACATTTCCCTATATCTATACCCCGCCCGCCTCCCCAAAGGCCGCGAGCAAAGCGGTCCCTGCCAGCGGGGATCGGCTTTTCGACCTGATTCTGACTGCTCCAGAGGATCTGATCGCACCCTCCGGTTCGACCGTTCGCCTTCATCCGGCAGGCCCCGATGAAGCGTTCGTCACTGTGCACCCTCGATTTGGCCGCACCTGCATCGATATTGACTTCTGTCCGCCATGGCCGGACGCAAGGAGAGTCACAGCCCGCGTTATGCGTGATGACTGGGAGCAGAGGCGCTGTACCGCTGAGGATACCCGCAGAGCGGCCCTCAAGGCGTATGAGCGCGTCAAGACCGGTCTTGGCTGGCAGGTGTGGGAGATCGTCCTACCTTCCGAACTTCCTCTTGATGAGGATAGCGACCCGTCCGACGACGATTCGGGTACGCCCACTCAAAGTTTGCGAATGTTCACGACTGATATGTTTACGCAGGAGAGAGCACGATCTCCTGGTTTTCCTCCGAGAGCGACTCCTCAATATGAAGTGCAGGCCACTTTCTACTGAGGACATCTCGGCCCCGAACGATCTATTCGACCTTATCTTAGACCGCCAACCTCCTCGTTCTCCGCTTATAGGGCAGACTCCGCTCTGGTTCCCCCAATCCGGGCTGGTTTCCCGGCTTCGTGCTGCTGTGCAGTCACCTTCGTTCTTCTCTGCTGTTCGGCTTTGCAACCTGGACCCGAGACGACAGGACCGTCTTGCGGAAGGGGCACGGCCGCTTTAGTACCTACTGTGTGGAAGTAAGTCTTTTTTCTTCGAATGTACCGAAGTCAAATGGCTGATCCGTGCTGTAACGTAGCAAGCGCCCAGAGCCGTTCATGCCATGAACAACGACGATTTCCACGCGTTCGCAATGATCGATGAACATCATGTCTTGACGATAGGATAACGATCACCGCCTTTTTGGGAGGACAGCTGCGTATCTTACATGTTGACTAGTAGCCTGCATTTGTACAACTCCTGCATCAAATTCATCTTCTGTTCACCGCGAAAGTCCAGTCCGAAGAATTGCAGTCCATGTTGCTCGAGCATCTCGATAATGAAGGGTCTTGTATGACAGCGTAGTCGTATTACGTGGGTTTATACATGAGGATGTAGCAGTATGACGAGGGACGGTAATAGTACATGAGAGTAGGGCCACTACGCATACACGCGGCCTCTTGGCCTAGCTTAGCGTACCAGGAAACAAGGAAAACGTCTACAGATCTTGAGAAGGTTCGCCACCTTTCTTGGACTGGAAGAGGATGTCAGCGCCTTGATATACCAGATAGAGGAAGGATGCCCACCTTGGTCTTGGTAGGCAGCAGTTCGGGCATGATATGCGGGACGACACCACCCTCAGACACGATAACATGACCAAGCAGCTTGGTCAACTCTGCATGACACGTCAGATTGGCCGTCTGCTACAATTGTCATGTTGAGCTTACCCTCATCATTGCGGATAGCGAGCTGGAGATGGCGAGGTACGATACGAGCCTTCTTGTTGTCACGCGCACTACAAGCAAGCTTCAGCACATGCATATATGCGGGATGGCCATGGTACGCACGCGTTACCAGCGAGCTCGAGCAACTCGGCGGCGAGGTACTCCAGCACGGCGGCCATGTAGACTGGAACGGGAGCATGAGTAACACGTTGATGGCTCTCGACACAAAATCGACGCACCAGGAGCACCAGCACCGATGCGCTGAGCATAGTTGCCCCTCTTCAACAACCTGTGGATACGACCAACAGGGAATTGGAGGCCAGCCTTTGCCGAGCGAGACTGGGTCTTGGCATCGGCTGAGGACGCGCCGGCCTTTCCACCGGCCTTGCCGCCCGCCTTTCCACCAGACTTGCCACCAGCAGCAGAAGACATGATAATATCGATGTGTGAGTAGTTTGTTGAAGCGAAAGGGAAGTGGTAATAGTAGTGATGTGAGTCTAGAAGGGTCGTAGAGGGATTTGAAGGGACTGAGGACCGGTGGTGGTTTGGGGGAAAAGGAGAAAGATGCGCGGTGCGTCGGTGGGGTCGCCCTTTTAAAGGCGCGATGGTCCTAGGTCGCCCAAAGTTGATTACAGGGAGTCACGTGATGTACGGAGACAAAACGGAATCAGAGTGAAGAAAGAAGTTACTCTCGGGGTCCTTGTCTGCGAAGAGGGCGGAAGCGGCGGGGATGATCTGGGTCCGGCCAGTGCGATCGTGCAGTTCCAGTGGCTCAGTCATGTCGGGCGCCTGGAGATTCTTGTCACGTCCGACTCCCCTGACGCTGGCCACACTGAGCTCGTCGTCTGCATCATTGCTCTCGTCGTCCACCCTCCCCGTCGTTTAGGCGGCCTGCCGCTATTTGCTGCGACCATGGACGACAACCAACATCTGTTCGGGGCTCGACATGGCGAGGATGGCTGGCAGCAGCCAAATCCATTCAGCGCAGTGCGTGTCGCGTCCCTATATGCTATCTCGTCGCGCTAATGTTACGTTCCCAGCACCGTTCGGCCCTTTCCTATTCAGCTTTCGGTGTAAATCCCAGCATGTTGAACGGGTATCACCACCACTCTACTGGGCACAGTCATGCATATGCACAACCACACTATCAACACCATCCGACACCGCCCTACACGACCGAAGACGTCAAGCCTCACCAATACCATACCGACCCTCGACTGGCGCAAACCTTTCACCAACTCTCGCCCTCGAGCTCTCGACTTGTCCATGCGCATTATACTGCCCTGACAGCATACGACGAGCAGATATATGCGTCAAGGAGGAAGGAACAGTATGCCGCAGCGGCCAAGGCGGCTGAGGAGGATGCGTTCTATAAAGCCGCGTTTCAGGAGATGGTTTGCTTGCCAGATGATGATGATGATCATGCGACCGAGGACAATGCAGGGTTGAGCGAGGGAGCCAGCTGCACTACCGTGGAGAATAGCCCAAAGTCGGTGGTGGATCATCCAGACGACGCGCATCGGCTGCGCATACTTTCGATCGCGGCGGAGAACGCTGAGCGGATGGATACTACAGGACCGCTTCATGATCCGGTCAAATCCGTTCGCTCTCCAGCATTCCCCTCACTCCCACCTGCTCCTGTTGTAGTCCTGCCGCCCAGTCCACCGCCCGAGGAAACCCTGAACGCCGCCCGCTTGGATCAGAACAGCCAACCAAAGTTAGAGCAAGCACCCCTCGATGTGACTTGTCCCTCGACGCCAGCTTCAAACCGCCCTATCGACGGGAAGTCGACCGACTTCACTCCCGCCGACCCTGCCCCCTCATCTCAGAGCTCAAATCGCAGCTTCCGGGCCATCTTCGCCATGATGCCTTCGTCCTCTCCCTCGAAGACCAGGGCGGCTTACTTTTCCGATGAAGAATCAAACGGAGAGGGGCCGCTGTCGGAGGAATCCGACTCAGAGTCTCCGCCTGATTCACCTGTGCCGGCGCGGGTATCCTTTTTGGCCGCGCTGAGCGAGAGGATGTCACCGGAAGTCATCGAAGAACCGCTGGTTGATCCAGGAACGGAGACTGGCCAGAATCCGTCCTGCGATGAAACGCCAAAACAATCGCAAATTCAAGCGACTTACGCAGACTCCTCGCCTGTCGCACCAGCAGAAGATGCTGCTCAGCCTCCAGAAACCGGCGAGGCAATCCCTGCGCAAGAGCAGGCGGACGACACGGATGGCCAGCGTGATTCAGTCGACGCCGATGTGCAATCAGTCATCATAGAGGGGAACGAATGCACACCTGAGGAGCCAGCACCTCCGTCGGAGGACCACGAAGCTGCGAAGAATGCCTCGGTGCCGGAAGAAGTAGAGAGAATGCAAGAGGAGCCTGCTGTAGAGGCGGAGTCCGGCAGGGACGTGCCTCCAAGAGTAGAGCAAGATACCCTTGCGGAAGACGGCTTGAATTGGGAAAAAGCCGCGCTGGCAGAGAAGGCGGAGGAGCCTGGGGTGGTGTTGGAGGAAGAGGCGAACAATGTGGCGGACATTGGGGAAGAGGCTGACCAGGCAGGAGTTGCTGAGGAGATGAAGGAATGTGCGAAGTCGGCGGAGGAGGACGGAAAGGAGGTCTTGCAGGGCGTTGCAGGATATATGGACATACAGGACGCATCGGAGCCTCTAGAGAATGCGGCGGAGCCTATAGGGAACGGGCTGCAATTGACTTCGACCGAGGACGCAAGTGAGCCCCCGAAGGAACCAGCGGAGCCCGTCGAAGGCCCAAACGAGCCCATCGAGGACGCAGCCGCCCCGGTCGAGGCCGCGGTCGAGGCCGTCGAAAGTCCGGTCGAGCCCATCGAGGACGAAATCAAGCCCATCGAGGACACAGTCGAGCCTATCGAGGATGCAATCAGGCCCTTCGAGGACGAAGTTGAGCCCGTCGAAGACGAAGCTGAGCCCGTCGAAGACGAAGTTGAGCCCGTCGAAGACGAAGTTGAGCCCGTCGAAGACGAAGTTGAGCTCCCCGTGGACGCCGTCGAGCTCATTGAGGACACAGTCGGGCCCGTCGAGCTCATTGAGGACACAGTCGAGCCCGTTGAGGAAACAGTCGAGCCCGTTGAGGACGCAGTCGAGCCCGTTGAGGACGCAGTCGAGCCCGTTGAGGACGCAGTCGAGCCTGTGGAGGATCCAGTCGAGCCCACTCAGGGTGCACCGGAAGAGAACGTGCCTGGGCCCATTGAAGACGTGCCTGAGGTCATCGCGGACAACCCCACGAGCAACGAGGAGAGCCTGTTAATTTCGACCCTACGACCAACACCACCGCTGGAAGATCCTGTCAAGGTCGCGGCGTCATCCCCAGGATCCCCGTTGCTGTGTGCAGAAGAGCCAGCTTCGCCAAGTGCTCTGGACGCAGCACTACCACGGACAGAGATTTTCGAACAAGACGACTTTTGCGGACCAGAACGTGAACCGCAGCCGGCTGAGCGGGAGCCAAATCTTGCTGGCAGCGAGGACCTGCCTCCTGTCATTGACAATCAACCGCCTGAGCGTTCGAGTTCGGTGAAACTGTCACAATGGCCGTCTGCTAGCGAAGCAGATGTCGCCATTCCGAATTCCGATTTGACGGACGATACGGAGCCCAGCTTGGCAGCTCATCCTGCTCTCTTTCAATCAGTGGCTGCTGCGGAGGATGCTATGTCAGGCATTGCACCTGCGCATGAGTCTCCAAACGTGCGGGGGGACAGAGATGAAACCAGCGCACCGAAAGCTATGTCATCGCCACGATCTGTCGCTCGCTCGTCTGTTCCTCAAGATGTACGTAGACAGACGGAGCCGACCGCCGCGCCCAGGCGACAGAGAGGACTTTTCCTAGATTACGTTGAGGTTCCTCCGGTCCCCGCTGCGCATCGCAGACTGGAAAAACGGTTCAGTAACAAGGTTGCGGTTGAGCGGACGTCAAAGCACGGCATCCCTTCTACTCCTGACGTGCGGAACGCTGTCCGACCGCAACCAATCCCCTTTCGGATCACACCACCGGCTGAGGCTGCTCAGCCGACATATCGCCGCATATTGAAACGCCCTCGCGGGTCCTCGTCCCCTGCTCCAGAGGAGCTCACGGTACGGCCAAAGAAACGCGTGCGTCTTGCGTCCCCTCCACCACCGTCTCCATCGACTTCTTCCCCGTCTCCTGTGGAAGAATCACCGTCTAGGAAGGCGACATTGCCTGTAACGGTAGTGCCTTCCCTGATGGCAGTGAAATTGCAAGAGCGAAATAGCCGTGCTACACCGCCGATCAAACGAGGGCCCAGGACCACGAATACGCTCCTGCCGCGACCTCCGCGTATGCGATTTCGGGAAAATAGCCTCATGGTGGATAGTCATGGATCTCCAGCCGAACATATATACCCAATCCCCACGAACTCCGACTTGCGAGCAGCCAGAGCTCTGGGTGAATCGTCTTCCATGGTCCCTCTCCACAAGCGAGCGCGCAGCCCGTCTCCCCCGCCCAAGACTCACCCTCGAAAGCGAAGCCGTCAAGGAAGAGACGAGCGCGAATTGCCGTTCCCGACAGAGCTCCACAACCCCAAAACTCGCAACGAACTTCTTCCACCCCTCGTTGAATCTGGGAAGGTGAAGAGGGAAGCTGAGCCCAAAGTCCTCGAACCCGTGCTTGCGAACAGCGTTATCGACCTCACCGGTGATGACTCAGAAGATGAGATTGGTAGATGGGACGATGTGGGCATGTCTGTCGTTGTAACGAAGACATCGAAACCTGCGAAAATCGAATCGCCGAAGAAACCATGGCCTTCGACGGAGCGACGGGGTTTTGCACGGAGAGAGCACATAGAACATGATGAGAGGATGGTGGACCCCAGGCCGGGACGCCCTTTTGTCCACAGGCCAAGCAAGCTCAGACAAGATATTACCGCTGCACAACTGGATTTGCCGCGAGAGAGTGTTGTCCACGAGTTCAGGGGACCTCGTCATCCTCCTTCACTCGCGCACAAACGGCCCCCTCGAGAGTGGGCTTACACCGTCTCTTCCCCACTGTGGTAAGTCATCTTACTTGTCTGACTCATGCTCAATCTGATGGTCTCACAGTCGAGCGCCTCCGTCACGAACGCACACCGCTGCTCCTGGGCTGCACATGCGTTCAACCACGCCTCGACGGCAAATAGCAACCACCTCTCTGGGCAGGAGTCCGCATTCTTTCCGCCGATGACGACCCGGGCTTGTACGAACACCTGCCATTTACATCCGTAGAACTATCTTGGAAGGACTTTGTATGGTTATTTGTGCCACCAGCTTGACGACTTGTTGATACTATTATTATTGACTCTGCCAACATCACGTCCTTCCTTTTCCCATGTATTGTGCCAGGGAGATTTGCACGCTTACTGTATTCCTAGTCGCATTTCCTTTCTGGGCTGATAATGAGAGTCTAACGCTAATTCTGGTGGTTACCCTTGAAGGGTACGCAGGATGCTAGCAACAAACGGGTTTGACATTATTTTGCAGAAGTTGACTAGTTAGGCGAGTACGAACGTTTATGCAATGCTAAGGGCGGAGCACATGCAGATAAGATTAGTCGACCTCTAGTAGGGAGCAGCAGCCTGCTGGCACGCCTTGAGCTGGTCAAGGTACCACCTGCAAGTCTCAGCATCGCCAACCTCAAGGCAGCGCATGACCTCTGTAAAACCTGATCAGTAAGTGACCAGTAGCAGAACAAGACGCACGCACCCTTTGCCTGGACTTCGCAGGCCCTGCCCTGCTGGTTCTGCTGCTGCTGGGGAACAGGAGCAGCCTGGTCGACGGGCGCAGGAGCCTCAGAGCGGCCGCCGAAGAGCATGTTGGACAGTCCGTGGCCGATGGTCGAGCCGACAGCGACTGAGCCAGCAGTGGCAGCCATTTGGGCCTATTAATCTATAAGGAACCCGCTATGTCGTGGTACATAAGAGGACATACCAGCATGCCGGGCTGCTGAGGCTGAGCAGTGGGTGCGTGTGCCGGAGGAGCGTGGGCGGGCGGGTAGGCCGCAGCGGTGTGCGCACCGCGCTGCTGCTGAGAGGGAGCAGCACGAGGGGCAGCCGAAGGGCGAGAAGAACGACCAGAGGAGCGCTACGTAGAGTGTGAGTATGACAATGTAACGATGATGAGTAATGATACGCACAGGCATGGTTGTTGAAAGGTTGTAGATAGGTGTTAGACGATGAGGACGACGAGGATGAGAGTGGGAGAGATGAGAGCAAGGGCCGTTCTCGAACTGACGGGTTCAGTTTGAGCGCGGGTGAAGCGAAAGTCCACCCGGCAGAGGGGACACGCCACCCGAGATGACACGCAAGCGGTCGCACGTTCTTTGCCGAAGAAGCTAGGGATGAAAGAGAAGGTATCTATACAGACAGTAAAACATTCTTACCATCCAGTGCTCCGTGGCGCAATTGGTTAGCGCGTCTGACTGTTAAATTACAACGGTATCAGGAGGTTGAGAGTTCGAGCCTCTCCGGAGCAGTACCTTTTAAAATTCAAGTTGGGGTGCAATGCTTCCGTTTTGCTCCTTTCCATGTTTTTCGTACTCGACCTGACCTTTTCAGTCTCTACCGAGAGCGTTGCTTCGTACAGGTAAACATCAGATTCTTCTCACACACTTGATATTACGAAATATCCCCAGAATTGCATAAGATACAGGAGCGAGTTGTTCTCGCCTACAAGCCCGCGAGGGCATCATCCAGTAGCTGCTTCGCCTCCCTGGCGTGCCACTTGCCAACAGCGACAGCAGGAACAGGCGACTCCTTCCGACCGACATACCGGATCCCCTTCGGTCCGTCTGGCAGCTCGGACAAAATTGAGCTTATGCGAGGGGCGATGTGTGGGTACGCGCCCTGGTTCTTCGGCTCCTCTTGCGCCCAGAATAGCTCGGCATGCTTGTAGGCCGACAGGACGTCCTTGACCGCATCGAATGGGAAAGGAGCGAGTTCCTCGATCCGGACGATTGCGACGTCTGACGACAGCTTGCGCTGGTCGCGCTCACGGGCCAGGATATAGTAAAACTTGCCACTCAGGAGGATGAGCCGCTTAACCGAGGAGGGATCGCTGATCGTCGGGTCTGCGAGAACAGGCTGGAACTTGGTGCCCGGCGTCATCTCGGCGAGTGCGGAGGACGCAGCCTATGGATGATCGGATCAGTGAATTAGCTGGAGGACATGGTTGAACGTACCGGTGCACGGAGCAAGCCTTTCGGCGAAGCCACAATCAGAGGCTTGCGGTAGTTCCTCTTCATCTGCCTACGGAGCAAATGGAAGTACTGCGCTGAGGTGGTAACGTTTACGACGTGCATGTTCGGGTTGAAGTCTTCCTTCTCGTAGGGATCGTTCGTAAGTTGGAGGAAGCGCTCGATCCTAGCGGACGAGTGCTCCGGGCCAGCACCGTCAAGCCCGTGGGGGAGCAGCATGACAAGACCGCTTTGCCTGAGCCATTTGCTTTCTCCGGAAGAGACAAAAGTATCGATGATGATCTGTGCGCCATTGAAGAAGTCGCCGAATTGACTATGGAAGTTGATGAGCATACTTTCAGGGTCATTCGGGGATTGGGCGTACCTCTCCCAGATTGGCAGGAGTCTCGGCGAGTCAATACTGACACCATACTCGAATCCCAGTACACCGAACTCGCTCAAGGAGCTATTGGCGAGCTCAAGCATTCCCTGCCCTTCACCCAAAGACATGTTGAGCGGAACCACTACTCGCTCAGTGCGCTGATCGACCAGCATGGCGTGCCTGTGACTGAAGGTCCCACGACCAACGTCCTGACCCGAGATGCGCACGTTGTACCCCTCCAGCATGAGTGAACCGAAAGCCATCGCTTCCGCCGTACCGAAGTCAATGCCTTTTCCGGTCTCGACGCTTTCCAACCGTTGCTTGACATGACGCTGCAGGCGAGAGTGGATCTCCTGCGCTAACCATCAGCCCCCAAATCTCGGGATGAGTAGAAGTACATACGAAGCCTTCGGGGATGGAAACGCTGGCTTTGGCGACCTGCTTGAGGGTGTCCTCGCTCACGCCCGTATCCGGGTCGCGAACTGCCTCGGGGCTGGCAGGCCAGACCATCGAGCTCCACTGCTCCTTCAGGTGATCCGCAACTGGCTTGTAGGTCTCGCTAGCTGCGAGTTCCTTCTCGAGCTTATCCTTGTACGACGTCCGGATTTCACCGACACCTGCGGCATCGAGGACGCCCTCAGACTACAGGGTTCAGTACCCATTTTCGAACGGTGAAGTTGCGGCATACCTCGAGACGCTCCTCGTACAATTTCGGGACGCTCTTCCTGCTCCTGATCTTCTCGTACATGAGCGGCTGGGTGTATGCGGGTTCATCGAGCTCGTTGTGGCCCCAACGCCTGTACGTGATCAAGTCGATGACGATATCCTTCCTGAAGTGTTGCCTGTAGGTGAAAGCGGTCTGTATGGCCCGAACCACATCTTCCGGGTAATCGCCATTCACGTGCAGGACGGGTGCAGCGATCATTTTAGCGACATCGGAGCAATACAAGGAGGAGCGTGCCGAGGTTGACGGAGTCGTATAGCCGATATTGTTGTTCACGACGATATGGACGCTCCCGCCGCTGGTGTAATGCGGGAGGTCGCTCAAGCCCAAAGACTCCATGACGACGCCTTGGCCGGTGAAAGCTGCATCTCCGTGCAACTGTACGCACATAACCTTGTCGCCAAGCTTGCATTCTGCCGGGTCTGCGCCGCCGAACAGGTCTCGGAGAAGAGAATACTGCTTTGCGCGCGTCTTGCCCATCGCAACGGGGTTGACGGCCTCCAAGTGCGAGGGATTGGGAAGCATGGTCACCTTGATAGGTTTGGAGGCACCCTCGTAAACCAGTGATGGGGCAGCAGCTATATGCGTTGGAAACCGTCAGTTCAGGTAGTAATCGGCAGGGGACATGGACGCACTCAGATGGCTAATAACGTCGGCAGTAGCACCGAGTTCCTCGGGGACCTCACTCCCACCCTTGATCTTATGGAAAAGTGCAGCAGGAGAGTACTCAAGAAGCCCAGTGAGGAGTGCGAGACGACCACGATGCGGCATACAGAGAATGATGTGCTCAACACCCGCTACGTTTGCAGTTCAGTATTCAAGTCCAGGTGTACTCGCGGGAAAACACGCACCAGCAGCCGCTACTGCGAATAGTCCATCAAGGCCTGCGATCATGCTCTCTGCGCCCTCACCGCCGTACCGCTTCAGGTTTGGGAACTTGGTCTGTAGGAAGTGCTCGAACACCTCCGACTCTGACAGAAGCTTCGCGATGCGGACCTTCTCCGATGCGGGGAGTGAGCTTCGTGGTTGTGATTCCAGGTACTTCGCGAACCATAGGCGGACCGCCTTGGACTATGGAGGGTTAGCTCGTTGAATGCCGAGGGTCTTCGGGCGTACGACTTACTGGTGAATGCTTGGATAGGGTCAGCGAGAGGTGCCATCTGAAGATAAAAGGGGCTCACCATGAACTCATACGCGATCCGCCCTACGTACACACTCCGCAACCACTCTTCCATCTCCTTCAAGCTGACTTTGCCCTTCGCCTCCTTCCCTCCGAGACCAAAGACAATGCCGTCGATATCGTATTCGGCGTCTTTGTCCACCAGTCCATAACGCTCAGGATCGAGCGCTGCGACTGGGTCCCGCTCTAGCAAATCGAGTGGATCGATCGAGGCCGCACGATGCCCATGCATGCGCACGATGTCGGCATACCGCAGCAGTGCCGCATTACGCGTACGGTTGGCCAGTTGATCCTCGGTATCTGCATATCCGGTCAGCACCGGTTGTGTCTGTACGTCTTGAGATGTTGCTGCACGTACAGTCCTCAACCTGGAACGGCCGTGGCTTGCGGTAGCCAAAGCTCTCATCCTGGTACCCTCTCCGTGCACCGATGCTCAACGACGTCAGGCGCGTCGGCCTCCTCACGGCTGTGATGGAACGCCGGAGGAACATGTCGCGTTGGTTCGAGGAGGGATTGCACGAAGCTCCTTGACGCTCACACCGCGCTATGCGTCGCCTCGCCCATACGCGCGGGCTTTGGTACCAGTTGCTATATACGGTCCGAAGCTGGTGATGCTGTCGGCGTTGCCCGTGTTGCCGTTGTTCAGGGACCGCGCCGACGTGCGACGGGGTACGGCGCCGTTACGGACCGCCGTCCATTGAGACTTTGTCCGAAGCGCACATCCGGCGGTCCTGCGGGGTAATCGATCACCTCTCGATCACTTTCGATCATTTTCGATCATCACTCATTGCGGAGGTGCGGGGACTCCGGATTATTCGGCGAATGCGGCGATCACTTTCCGATCATTTCGGAGCGCCTTGGGTCAGGCGGGAATGCATTTTGCAAGGCGTAGACTGCGGAGTGTTTCTATGTGATATATTGCAAGTGTAATATACATGTGTCCTTTGCAGGCGTATCAAGTCTTGTAACGAAGGACATGACGTCGTAAATAATTAAAGGAAAGATAGTCCATAACATGAGTAAATGCGTTTAGTACGCTTTGTTCACGTACGGCGTCGATGCGCCAGGAAGAGGTGCGTATGGCTGCTGCTGGCCGTAGACGACGGGCTGCTGCATGGCGATGGGTGGCTGGCGGTTCATGGCATGCTCCATGTTCTCGACGGAGTGGAACATCGCTTCCTGCGAGAGCTGGTCGACGTAGCGGGAGACGATGACGCATGCGTAGAGGACGATGAGCTCGAGGATGGCGAAGATGATGATGTAGATGATGCGGACGATCTTGAATGCGTCGGTGCAATCGTTGGCCGAGGCATTGGTATCGTCTGATTGGCACTGGCTGACAACCTGGCTGAGGGTGTTGGAGCGGAAAAGCTGCCAGATGGCGAGACCACCGGCGACGAGGGTCAGGAGCCAGGTGATCCAGAGGATGACTGAGTAGCTCTTAACGAGCGGGCGGGAGGCGATGATTGAGCCGATCAAGCCGAGCAGGGAGAAGAAGGCAAGGACGCCGAAGATGACACCGGAGATGATGAGGATGACCTTGTCCTCGGTTTGTGCGTCCGCACCCAGCTCTGCGAAATTCCGGTCAGCTCGTTTCAAAATGGTATGCAGGAGACCAGTACTCACTAACAAACTGGAACCATGACCCGGCAGAGACAAGCCCGCCACCGGCGATCATGAGCAGGGAGAGGATGAACACGCCGAAGCGGACGGGGATGCAGCAGCAGAAGGTCTCCATTATCAAGTTGTTGTTTTGTGGCTAAGTCGGTGGAAGTTCTTCGGTGGAGGAAGTCTGCTGGCTTTTGCTTTTGGGAGGAGCGCTGGAGGACTGGAGCCCTGGGGTATTAGAGAGGCGCTGGTAGCGTATGATGCTGGGACATGGCCATCCAGGCTACGGGTTATATACATGGCAGGCTCCCAGGCCGAGCAAGTCGCAGCTGTCGATAGATGTCACACTCTCTCAGGGTGCGATGCTGCCCAGGGTTGCGCAGTGCAGAAGACGCGACGTGCCGGGGTTGGTATGAAACATCGAGCATTCCCGCCTGCCAGGAATAGGGTTGCCCGTGTCTATCCCTCCTACCGTCACCGCTGGAATGTATGCTAGGCAAATAGAATCAGCACACTAGCGCACAGCGGGGAAACACCGGACAGATTCAGTCGCACTGCCCCGTGGACCCTGGGGAAACCAACACGGCGGCTCGCAGCGCACGGACTCCGATCGTGGCGATGTCCTTGGTTCCCTAACATCGTTCGTCCGTGTTCGGGGTACAGCAATACCGGTGGGCAGTGATGAGCTTCGCTTAGCCGCAAAATCAATGAACAACAGGAGCAATCCGGAAATAGAAGTTGGGGGCTGTACATAACAATAACGAGAGGTATTCATCTCCATCAATCGAAGGCTTCTGAGTGATGGAAGGCAGCCGAAGGCAAGCGCTGCTGCCCGTATCGGCCTCGGTCAAGATGAGGATTTTCACTGATTGCCGCGATTGCTTATGTGAGCATGGCTTGCGAGTTGAGAGGGGGTCGGCCTCCAACTCAATCAGGTCAATACGCTAGCACGACTGTCAGGACTTCACCGCTGGCTTCGATTGCAACGGCGGGAAAGCCTGTCCGTATCCGAGCATTCGGACAGGAAGCCGATCTGGATGGCCAGTCAATGTCATTGCCATGCTCCCAAGTAGGCTTACTAATCCCTGAAGGGAGGTTCACGCAAACAACGGGAAAGAATGGGAAATGTCCAGTGCATTGTAGTAGTGATGAGAAGAGAGTGGCTGCTCGACAAAAGAGCTTTGATCGCATGACGATCATGAGAAACAAAAACAGAAGGGGTCCACCATGTATATCAACTATCCTCCATCCGAAAGCCTTTAGAGAACGAAGACGGCACCACCAAGGACAGCGACGACCATCGCAGCAGCGATGCCGAACAGGCCGTCAACCGAGGTAGGCACGACAGAGCGGCCAGCACCGCTGTGAGCGGAAGCACTGGCGCTCGCGGAGGCAGCAGAGCCGGTCGGGGGAGCGACGTTGCGGCTGTTGGAGGCCGAGCCAGACCGAGACGCGGTGCCCGTGACGCTACCCGTTGCGGTGGTAGAGGCGGTGTTGCTCGCGGAACCGGTGACAGCGGCAGCGGTCTGGCCATTGGAGACGGTGGAGAACGACGTGCACTGGGAAGACGAAGGTGCGGGGTGGGCAGAGGGCGTGCTTGCCTGGCCCTGCTGGAAGGTCGACACAGAGCCGTTAATGGTGTAGATACCCATGGGGTCGCCGGTGTCACCCTGGCAGCTGAGAGAATAAGTCAGATCAAGCTCTTCACCCTCATCATGTCAAGGACTTACTTCTCGAAGACATTCAGGTCGTAGTTGGCGGGCATGTTCCAATCGCAACCCATGACGTCGTAGATGTGGTTGCAGAGAAGAGGAGCGTTAGCACCATCCTTGCAAGCACGAATGCAGAACTGGTCGACAGCCATGTAGTTGGTCCACTCATGGTACTGCTGGAGAGTACCGAAGGAGCTACCGAAAACGAGACCTCCAATCTAAGAAAAGTCAGTCGCGAAGTCTCAGAAGAGGCAATTGAGCACACATACAGGGTTGCCGTTACCATCAGCACCGTGGGGGTCAAGCTCACCACCCTGGTCACCAGCCGGGATGTTCATCTTCGTGAAGTCACCGAAACCGGTAACCTGGACGTAGTCCGGCGTCTGGACGAAGTGCGCGCCCTTGATGGTTCCATCGGGAATAAGACGCGTGCCATATCCGTCCTTCAAGCACCAAGCAACCTCGATCCGCTCGGTCTCGCCGATCGTGGAGTTCGTGCCATCGGAGTACGGAGGAGCCCACAAGCACTAGATTTTTCTGTCAGTACGGCCTATGACGGGGTAAAGAGCGGTACTGACGAAGTCCTGGACGGAGTTGATGTACACTGAGGACCGATGTCTTGTCAGTCGTGCTTAGGAATGCGCATATATGCGGTTTACTCACCATTCTGGCACATGGAGGTCTGGCTGTGACCGGATCCGCACTGGTTGGTGCCGGACTGATCCTGCTCGGTCGTAGCAGGGGCATTGCTGGGTAGGTAAGTCGCCGTATCTAGAGCATGGCATCAGAGACAGTCATCAACGGTGGGAAACTTGGGAACTCACACTGGGCCGACGCGTAGGCAGAGAGAAGGAGAGGGACTGCGACAGCTGAGATCATGGTGTTAAGGAGAGACTATTAGAAGCAGTAGATAGTAAAAGCTGAGGATGCTTGGCAAGTATTGGCGATGAGGTGGAGGATATGGACCGCAAAGAGGACGAAAGGGAGAGAGAGCGAAAGCGTAGGGAGGAAAGGGCTGGGCGACGGGCAGTAGAAGGTATAACAGGTCTGGGCGGGGCTTTTGGGCGCCTCGCATGCATCCGATTCGCCCATGCAAAAATCGAAAAGAGGGGGAGAAGAACGGACGGGTCTGGTGAGGTGAGATTGTCTTGGCATCACCCACACACCCCTACGCGATCATCTCCGCTCACACCGGCCGCGCTTCCTTTGTCCCTACGCGTCCGCGTCGTACGCGCTCATGTCGTCGTCCTTCCTGTAGAATCAGACCCGCTAGACCCGCAATAACATGCTGAGGAATGTTATGACTGGAGACGCTTTCGAGAGTAACAGCTCAGAGAGATGTGGTATGTGACATTCAGCTTGTGAGGGATGCCATCATCTGTCGACGCAGGATGCGAGGAATGAAATCCTGCCCCACGCCCTGACGCGACGCGTGGTTCGCGAAGCGCCCCCGAATCGAAACCTTGTTCGGAGTGGGGCGTCTTTCTTTTGTGGTATCACAGATCTGCAACTTTGATGAGTCACAATGAACCTGCTGTTGCGCATTATTCGCCGCGCAGATGCGATGCATATCGCTCTTGATAAACGGCAAAGTGAGCCTCCTTGCAGCGGAAATCTGCAGCAGCGCGACCGCGTCAGAAGATAGCAGACCGCGGCAACCGTGTGGACAGATACGACGCGACGTTGCTTCCGCAATTCCGCCCATTTAGTCCTCCGCTCACCTCGCGACTTCGAAAGCACAGCTTTTCTTGGCGGTAACGAGGTAACGTGACTCCGAGAAACAAGGTGTGCCCAGACAGAATGATCATTCTTATGGGTATTCCTCTTGCTAGAATACACGGTAAGTAGTAAGAATTACAGTCTACAACATGGAAGTACCGATAGAAAGAAATGATAGCTCGTACACCCAGGATAGATCAGCCCTCATATTGCGTCAGATCCAGAGTAAGCGTCTTCGAGCTGTTCACGTCCTGGTCCCGATAGATGCCCACAAGACTATGGCCGCGCTCGTACAGCGAACCTTTCAGGCTGATGACGATGAACTGGAAGCCTTCCCCAGCATGCTCGCGCAGGTATGTCGCAATCTTCGCTACGTTCGTGTTGTCCAATGCGGCGTCTACCTCGTCGAGCACGAAGAAAGGCGACGGCTGATAGCTGTGAATTGCGAACAGAAGCGCAAGCGCTGCGACCGTCTTCTCCCCACCAGAGAGCAGTTCCATGTCACGGAAGCGCTTCATAGGAGGCATGGCGTGGTATTTGACACCAGCGAGATACGGCTCTTCGCTGTCTTCGAGGGAAAGGTATGCAAAGCCACCCTCGGGTGCAGCCTTGCCTTTGGTCAGATCTTTGTACACTTTGTCGATAACGTCCGATATGTGGTTGTACGCTTTGTTGAAAAGGTCGCATCTGTGAACATTCAGTGAAATACTCCCATGGCTTCAGCTTTCATCGTACCTTCGCTTTTTCACGTCGTTGAAATCTTCACGAGCAGTCTTCGACTCCTTGCGGGCCTTTTCTGCCTCTTTTTCCGCTTCTTGCAGCTTGAGCTCGACATCTTCCAGCCTATCCATAGCCTTCATATTTGGAGCCATTTTCTCGATCTCGGCGTTGATCTTAGCAATGCTGGAATCAATCTCACTAAGGGCTTCAGATGAGCCATTTTCGCGATCATCCTCGTCTAGGTCGCTGAAGTCAACTTCGATTCCATAGTCCGACACTTTGTGAGGTTGTTGTGTAGCATCCTCGTCGTCGTCCAACACCATCTCATCGCGGATGTTCTGTCGAGAAATTAATCATGTCTTCGAAAGGAAAGCTCCTATTGCGACACACCTCGTCTATAGGTACGTTCTCCAGTCTACCGGATGTCAAGGGCAGGTCGATCTCGTCAATACGACACTTGCGGTAAATGTTGGTCCGTTCAGCAGCTAGCTTATCAATTTCCGTGTTCTATACGGCGGATCAGAAGAATGCGCAAGTCGCCTATAACGGGCCCTACCATATCCGATATTTCCTTCAACGTCTTGTCGAGTGCAGCCGCGGCCTTGGCAGCTGCGCGCTTGGCCTCTGAAACTTTCCTGCCCTCTTCCTCATCTGCCTGTGCCAGCTTTTCCCGCTCTTCGCGTAACTCAGCCAGTTCTTCCTCATCATGACGAATATCTGCTTCAGCTTCTGCCTTCTGTTGCTCAAGTTGGCGAAGCGTGGCATCAGCATCGGCTGCAGCCTTCTGCAACCTCTCAAGCCTTTCTTTCGTAGTTTTCAGATTTGAGGTCTCAAACTCCAGTCTGATTCAGGGTTAAAACGCGTTTGAAACTCCTTTGGACCGACTTACTGATGTTTCAAGCGCGATATCTGTGTTTCGAAGCGGATTTTCGCCTCTTCCACCTCTTGATGGACCTTCAGTTGGCGGTCTTCGTATTCTCTAACGCTCTTGATCTTATACTTGCGGCAGAAACTGGCGAAAATCCGCTCTTCCGCTTTGTCAATCACATCGGACAACTTCTGCACCTCAGCGTGTAGCCCCTCCATTTTTTGTCGGGCCTACGCAAATCGAAATCAGATCAATCACACGCACCAGGCCGCAGCAGACTACACTACCTTCTCCAATTCAGGTTGCAGCGCTTTCAGCTCCTTGTTGACGTGTTTGGCCTCGTCTTGAATGCCAGTCAGACGAGTGGAAGTAGCAGTCAACTCGTCCTTGGCAGCAGCCAGATCCCCTTCCAGATGGGCGATGCGGGCTTGAAGAGCTTCATCAACTGAATGACGTGGTTTGCCTTGGGTGAGCTCTCGCAGCTGAGCGATGAGATTATCAAGCGTCCGCTTCAGGCCTTGAGGAATTCAGTAAACGTTGCTGCAACACATAATGGCGCATACCGGCCGTGTCTTCATCACTCCATTTGCGCTCTTTTGTGTGGCGGGAGCTTCCACCGGTGATGAGACCACTTTTATGGATGACAGTGCCGTCCAAAGTGACAGCTATGACACCCCAATGAGCTGGCAGGAACACGGATGATTCTAAAAATCTTACCCTTGACATCGAGACCTTTACTGTAACAGACATCTCGAGCAATCTTCAGACTATCGCAAACGAGAGAGTTGCTGCAAACATGCAACATAGCCTTTTCTACAGCCGGGTCGTACTGGATTAATTCGTAGGCGAGACGAGCACCCTTCGGGACGTTTCGATATCGCTCATGGATGGTCTTGGTCTGCAAGGTGTCAAGAGGTAGGAAGGTTGCTTGGCCCTTCCTTTGATTGCGCAGGTACTGCCCAGTGTTATACGCCACTCTCACTCAGCGAGTGAAACAATGGCTCACCTCGATGCACTCGATTGCTTGCTTCTGCTCGTCCACAACGATAGAGTCGATATCTTTCCCCAGAACGATAGACACCGCGGTGTCGTACTTGCGTGCTGTAGGCTTGCAAAGATTGATGACTCTGCCACGAACACCAGGAAACAGGCGCTGCAGTTCGTCCAGAGTTTCCTTCAACCTCATTTCACGCTCAGATTCGCGCTGGTCCATGCCGGCCTCTACCAGTCGCTCGTGCGTGTCCTGGATCTTTTCACCGAGCTCACGTTCGAGTTGGCTGAGCAACTCTGAGTTACGTCACAAGGGTCACAAGGAGGACTTCGTACTTCACCCGTTCGCGTTCGGCAATAGCGTTGTTCAACTCTCGCTTCGTCTTTGCAAGTTCGGCGTCCAGTTCCTTGACTCGCTTTTTGGCCTAGAAGAAAGACTTCTTGTAAGCTCACTGTACAGAACCGCGATGCCACAGCTCACCAGGTCCTGCCTTTCGGCTTGGTTTGCCCCGTCAGACACCAGCTTCTCCTTCCGCGCGCGCAACTGGTCGAACCTATCGGACAGTCGCTCCACAATACGCTTCTGAGCCTTTTCCTCGCGTTCCAAGGTGTCTCTTTGCTGTCGCTCCGCCACTGCTAAAGTGGATGCTTGCCCTTTCCTGCAAGAACGGTCAGGTACGACGCCAGGCACGGCATGAAAGACCGACAGTTCCTGGTATTCCTCTAGGCTCTCCTCGCCAAAAGATTGTCCTTTCTGGGCGGCGACTCTTGCCGCGTCTGTAGTGACTCAATCGCGCGCATTCGGGAACAAGGCAGAAACAGCACTAACCAGCGGCCGCCTTAGCAGCCCTCTCGACCGCACGCAAATCGGCTGTGAGCTTTTCCACTGCCTCCTCGCTCTTTTTGATATCGCGTTCGGTAGGCTCGGCGAGGGCTCGTGCTTTCCGAGCTTTGCCTTGGGCGTGTTCGATCTGCGCGTCGAGTTCCACGATCCTAGGTTTCTGCGGGGACGTGATGAGAACTACTAGTAACAATACTCAGCCTTCGCCTTACCTTCTCCTCAAGCGCCTTCTCCGCTTTCTTGATCTGTTTGTCCGCTTGCATGGTCTTTTTGTGCTGCTCGGCTTGTTGTTTCCGAGCTCTTTCGTACGCTGCATCCAACCTAGTCTGCATAGCTCCACTCAACACATTGTTAGAGCAGAACTACATTATATGCATACCTGATCCGCTCGCAGCGTTGTCAGCTCCGTGTTCTTGGCCATGATCTCCTCGGTATTGCTCTCGATGGTCTCCTGGATATGATAGAGCTTCCATAGAAGTCGATGAACGATCAAAGCATCCTGTGCAGGGTCAGCCGTCAACACGTCTCTCGACGTCGATCGAGACACTCACCCTCTCCGAACACAACCTCTCAAACTTCTCCGCCTCCGACTTCTGTTCCCGGTATTGCTTGATATCAGAAGCAATGCTTCGCCGTTTCGTGTAGTTGAATGTGGCATTCTCGGTAGCGCGTTCCTGCGCTGCCTTGGCGCGTTCATATTCAGGAGCCAGTTCAAGAGATCTGTGCAGGTGTCAGATCTCTCCATACAACCTGAATATATGCGCATACCCAGAAATCTGATCGATCAAGCGTGAAAGATCCTTTGGACTCTGGCTCGCAACGGCCTCCACATCGCCCTGGAATACGAGAAAGTTGCGCGCCTTCACCAGGATCTGCTGCTGTTCTAGGACCGAGTTGTAGGCTTGATACGTGACGACTCTGTTATTCACTCGATACTCGGATGCCCCAGCTAGCGAGATGCTAGAGTACTCCAATCAGAATCTTGCATATCTCATACTCGTCCGACGTGGGTGGTGCTCACCTCCGCTGAAACCGGTATGACTTCCCCTTGTTGTCCTCATACACGGCGGCCACCCAGGCTTTGTCCGCATCACCCTCGCCAGACTCTTCATCATCATCCATCGGTTCTTCGGATCCGTCTTCTCTTCCCAGCTTGCGACCACGATAGATGAGGTCCTTCAGCTGACCGCTACGTAGGTGCGAGCTCTTGACGCCGAGCACGAATGAGATGGCGTCCATGAGATTAGACTTGCCAGCGCCATTAGGTCCGATGACGCAGGTGAACGTCTTGAAGGGTCCAATGACCTGATGGCCCCGGTAGGACTTAAAGTTGAAGACCTCTATCTGCTGCAGCATGTTGCAAGATAGCGGTAATGTCCAGGTCGAGCGCGACTGAGCTCGCTGTCGACGCGCACCAGAGAGACGCGTCTGCTTCCGCCTGGAAGCCCCCAGCTTTGAACTAGTAAGACCAGTCACACAACCCTGTTTCTTCGATAATTTGAACAGCTTCAACCTTGAAAATGACAGGAACTACAAGAGTCATATGGAACACCACTTGGGGGTGCCTTCATGCTTGGGGAGGCGAACAGGACTGGAAAGGGCAAAAGAGAAATCTCTTCCGAGACGGGGAATCGAACCCCGAGCCAGTGCGTGAGAGGCACTAATGTTAGCCATTACACCATCTCGGATGGGATGACAGAGGAAAGCAAGCTCCAATGTCATACAGAGATTATGTACAGGCCCTGGAGCGCAGACCGATCGTCAGTCGTAGCTGAGGGCCAATGTTCCCAATTTGATGGGAAATCGGCAATCTTTCCCCCATTCCTAGCACGCCTCGGTCAGGTACAAGTGCCATGACATAGGGCGTGAGTCCGTGTCACTTCGTAGCTAGGGACTCGTTCATGTGGCGTTTCATTGGGCGCGCCATCTCGCGGTACACTAACCAGCCTCTGATACTAAGAATATCCCGCATACACCCTGGCTGCTACTTTTCCAGCTCATTTCCTTGTCCCCAGCTGTGCTGCTTTATTGGGGAGCAAAACCGGATAGCCCATGAACGGAGCGGCGTCCACGGAGGATGCAGCTGAGGATGCGTTCTCTGAGGTACATGTCGACGCTCACGCGCAGCCTGAGGCGGAGGAGTCGACCACCGACGGGGCGGGACACGTCGGCCCCCATCCAATAAGGCGCTCAAGCCCTACTCTGGACGACCTGGACGATGCCTTCTCCATTGGCGATGAAGCTCCTTCGGAAACGTTCGACCTCGCACCTCCCATATCACTTCGAGAGCAGGCGGAGCGAGAGCAGGCGGAAGCTGCAATGAGCGAAGAGAAGGCGCGGCAGGGGCTGCCCGTTACGCCGTCCAAGCAGGCGTTCCGTGAAGTGGTTGATGACTATTCGGAGGAAAGGACACCGACTACGGCGTCGTTTGCCCTCAATGATACGCACGAGGTGGACCTATCTTCCGATGATGGCAAGCAACCCCCTGCTGCCCTTGCTGTAAACGGAGCGACACCGCATACACCCGACCTCTCTTCCCCAGCCATGCTGGACTCACTCACCACTCCGACTACTGAAGAACCACCCATAAGTCGGGCAATCGCCGAAACTCCGGATATCTCAGCCGAGTTCGAGGAGGTCTCGCTGGAATCCACCCCTGGGTCTCGTCGGCCCACGCCACCAGTTCCGACACCAACAACTGCCACGACAGTAGTCACTTCCACGACTGCCTCTTTCCTCTCCACCCCTGCATCCACGACAGACTCTTCTGCGCCGGGGTCTGCTCGCTCTAGCCATGAGATCAACAGCGCAGCGAGCCCCGACATGCGGAATGGAGGCCCTTCGCATGAAGCCCCAAAACCTCTCATTCCACCTCCACGACAGACGCGTCATCGAGGACCGTCCATTTTGGAAAGCGTCATCAGCCAGACACGACCCGTCTATCTTCCACCAAAGCCAAAATCGGAGGATAAGAAACATCTGAAGGATTGGCAAACTATGATGGCACATGCGCGGGCTGCAGGTATGTCATTGTTCTACCTCCCTATAGGGGCTATGTCCTGAGTGGGTATTCAACGTATAGAGGAGAAGCGCAAGCGTGAGGCTCAGTTGCTTGCTCTGGAGAAAGAGCGAAAAATGGCCGAAACCCTGGAAATCTGGGAAAAGCAGATCATGCCGGACATTGCCGGCGCCACCAGGGACAAGAAGCTGCGGAAACTATGGTGGGAGGGCATCCCGCCCAAGTTGCGGGGTCGAGTATGGGCCGTCACAGTCGGAAATCCACTCGCGCTAAGCAAAGGTCAGCCCACTTCCACATACCAAACCAGGTACACTCAACGGATTCTCAGAGAACTATCGACCATACATAGCACGGGCGCGTCGGGCGATCACTGCTGGGAAGTTCCCGCGACAAACACTCGAGCTCATTGAGGAAGATATTGCGGGAACTATGCCATCCTTGCGAATATTTGATGCTGTTCATGGCCCGCTACATCAGGACTTGAAGGATCTTTTATGCGCATGGACCGTAGCAAGAAGCGAGGAGAACATGTCATATGTACGTCCGCCGAATGCTGGTACCTCCACAACGCTGAGATGGCTTAGGTTCGAGGAGCGTCGCATGTAGCGGGCATGTTTCTCATCAACATGCCTGTTGAGCAAGCATTCTTCTGTTTTCGAAATCTTCTTGATCGACATTGCCTGCGTTCTTTCTACAATGCTCAAAATGACGACGTAAGTCATCTTCGTCCGCCAGCTTGAAAACGGCAGCTGATCCTTATTGCAGATGGAAGGATACTATCGGTAAGTCCCGTCAGGACACGTTGGGCTTCACGACCTGACCAGAATTTGGGGTGCAGAATATTCGACACATTGCTAGCAGACATCATGCCGAAAGGTGCGCGCGATTCCAGCTCAGGCGGATCTTACCGCTGACTTGGTGCGGACCTGCTCGTTCTCGCACAGTGTACTACAACTTCCAGAAGCACCATATCCCGCCAACACGATACCTTCCCGATTGGCTCATACCCGTCTTCCTCATCCACCTGCCGTTCGACACGTGCGCCCGGATATGGGACCTCATGTGCCTCGAGGGCGACTCTTTCCTTTTCCGAGCCGCGCTAGGCGTGCTGGGGGTGATGGAGGGACGGCTGTACTTCCCCGATCACGACGAGCTGATGCAGGTCCTGCGGGGCGAGGACGGCACGCGCGGGAAGGGCAAGTTGAAGGAGACTGTGACGGAAGGAGGGCGGTACGCGCAGTATGGCATGACTGAGGAGGCCGTGTTTGAGCGAATAGCGGCGATGGACGAGTGGTGGAAGGAGAACACGTGGCTGCGGTTGCTCCAGCGGGAACTGCCGGACCTCTAGGTCGGGGGATATACCATTCATGCTCTACTCTTTGGGCAAGGACTCTGCTTCTCTAAGACATGTACTATTATTGCATCTAATTCGGACGGAGGACTGCGTGTCGGCGGCCCTGAGGCAGGGAGGCGCGGAGGAGGCGAGGAGGGATATCTATCATTTGCCAGCTTCCAACACTTGCTCCACAGTCCGCTTGCCCTCTACAACATCGGCAACGATAGCCTGAGCATCGTGGAAGGACTTGAACTCGACATGCTTGATGCTGTGTTCCCGGCAGTAGCTCGCAAGGTCATTCTCCCCATTCTCCTTAATCTTGACAAACAAGAGATCGGCATGCTTCGCGGCAGACAAATCTGGTCATCCTATCAGCATGCCTCCCACGCTGATCGAAGGGACCGGACTTGCCCGAAACCCCATCACCGAAGAAGAACAGCGTTGGTCGGTGCGCCAGTTCCCGGTAGGGTAAGATAGCCCAAGACTTGTCATGCCCAAACCCGCTAGTTATCCAGAACAATCAGCACAATCATCTGCACATACTTGAGGCGAAGGTACGCACCTGTCCGGGTGCCGGTACTGGATCTCCCACTTGTTCCCGTTATCCTCAATCTTGACAGAATTGCAGATCACGTCGATCTGGGAGGCCTCTTCCTCGTCGAGCAATGTGGAGAGTACGCCGCGCAGCGTCGGCTCCATTCCGCTGTTTCGCGTCATCTTCAGTTAGAACGTGCTCTGAGGCGGAGGGTGTAGGAGGCGTACCTCGAGACGATCACCACGGGAACATCGTGTTGCTTGCACCATCTGTAAAAGTCCTTGAACCCCGGGTCGAGCTTGATATCTGCATACACCAGTCAACCACTCCACTTCAGAGCGCCCAATACAGAGCATGCACGTACTCTTCTTCAGCACCTCAACACACTCGTAAAAATTATGCCCATTCGCGCATACGCTCTGCAGCATCTCACGGAAAGCATCCCTACACCCACACCCCATTAGCTCCCTGACTAGCCGCACGATGCAGGCAGAGCGTAGGCGCACCGGAACGTCTTCCGACCAGCAAGAACCTCAAGGTTAAGCGCCCTGCGTTTCTCGAGCCCGAAACCGAGGTTGTCTGTCAGGACTGTCTCCCATCCATCAGCTACCTCCACTCGTACTCGCAGGAGGAAGAAGAGGGCGCACAATCATTCGAGTCCATCGTAGTGATCGTTCCATCCCTAGCAGCGGCTCAGCGTCGATTATTGGGGCAGGTGCTGGAAGAGGGCGGGCACGTACCAGTCTGAGAGAGCGACGAACTTTGCGTCTTTGTAGATTGGTGGGTAGGGGAGTGTGCTGTGCGGTCTTGAGACCGGGTCGATGGGCGCTTGGTCCGGCATGGTCAGCTAGCAGCGAGCAGAAGTAGATGAACAACACTAGTGAAGCAGGAAGTGTAAGCTACGAGCAAAGACGTGGGCAGCGACGGCTCGTCAGCTGTGGAGGGCGGTTATGTTGCGCTGGTCGACGATCGCGCGTTTCCCATTCGATTGACATTACAGCCGACGGTCTCACAATTTTGGCCGCTGTCGTTGATGTCATTATTCGGGGGTCCATCAATCGGCACATTCGGATCATCAGCCGAAATAGGAAGAAACCTCATAACCACAACGATGCAACAACGATGATAGATATAACCCACTGAAAATGGAAGGACTACGAGACATAGTGCTAATGTAGGGCCGAAGGCTAGTTCGCACCCCGAGTGATACTCTCTGATATCCGAATGGCCGCTTCCCTCCCCTGCTTCGCACAATCCCCTACACTCACCCCGCCCGCTTCGGCACCGACGACCTCGAACCTGCCCGAGAACGGCCGTTCCTGTAACGCCTGGTGTAGCTGAGCCACACGAGCGACGTGGGACGGCCCCGGTGTCGGAATACAGTTCTTCTGAAGGACGAACCTGCCCCAAACCGCTCTCAGCGAACCTGAATAAACGAGTACAAGGGGGAACGTACCGGTGATATAATGGTTCTGGGATCTGAGTACCCAAGTGCTCTCTGAGTGCTGACAGGAATTCGGGCAGGTACGGTTCGCCGAATCTCCGCTTGTATGGGCCACCAGACATCATCGTCATCTTCACCACGCTCTTCAATGTATCCTGCTCCTCCAGCGCAACAGAGTCAAACACTGTCCCGAGCACGCCTGGCCCGGCGTCGGTCGTACCGTCTGAAGAGGGTAGGGACATGTTGTACCCTCCCTTGGGGCGGGGGATCAGATACCCGAACCCAGCTGGATGGGGGAAAGAGGGGAAGACGAGGTTCAGGAGGAGGACGGTGGAGTATGTTGAGTGACCAATCAGGAAAGGTAGCCCAGGATCGGGCAGGAGCTCGGGTAAGCTGTGGAAAGGTAGCGCGGAGATGATGTGTGTCGGTGTGTCGTCTGGCAGCTCGGTGCTGGCTCTGACCTGCTCGTTCTTTAGTGGACAAGAACAGCTAACTCCCCAAGGCACGAACGTACCTTGAACACCTCCTCTTCCGTATACACCGAAACAGCCGCAGCCGCCTTCACGATCCTGACATTCTCCCTCCCCTTCAAAACGTCCTCCATAGCCCGGGGAAGCATCTCCACTCCCTCCCTAAACGAATAAACGCTCACCCCCTCCATCCTCCGCCCAACATCGCCCAGCTCATACCCCTCGTCTTTCGGCTTGACCCTACTGCTTGCCCTCAACCCTAGGACCACACTCCCCCTCCCTAGCTCCTCGGCTGCCCAGAGACTGGGGAACGCGGCTCGTATGCTCAGCTGAGTCGAGTCTGCGGCATATATCCCATGCACGAGCGCACTAGCAAACCTCCGTGCAAACTCCGCTCCAAACCGGCGAGTGAAGAACGCGTCAACAGGCTCGTCTTCCACCCCAGCAGGCCTATTAGCAGCTCGTAGTGGTTCCCCCAGAATTGCGGGTAGTAAAGGTCGAAGAGCAGGGGAGAAAGGCGTGCGCAAGGCGGAGAGGATCGAGTTCGGCAGCAGCGTCAGGGGTGGCAGGTAGAGATATCGGTTCTTGGCTGCAGGAGCGGATTTCGAGACTGTTACGAGCGAGTCTTTCAGGTTGAGGAGGTTGATCTGCCCTTCATCTTGTCAGCCTATCTACCCCACGTAACCCTGGCTTCACCCGAGTAGCAGAAGACGTACCAGTTCTAACAGAGCAGGACTATTAGGCCTCAATGTCCTCGGCCCTGCTTCCAATAACACCGACCCCCTCTCGCCCTGCTCGTCCTCCAGCTCTATCCTGTCTGACCGCACCCATCCTCCTAGTCGCTGGGACGCCTCGAGCAGCGTTATTCGCGCTCCCGTGCTGGCGGGAAGTAGTCGGGACAGGTGGAACGCGGCAGATAGGCCCGTGATCCCCCCGCCAAGAATCATCACATGTGGTGGGGGCATGATTGCAATATTAGAATATCAGTACAGCGACAGGTATGCTATGGTGGGTAGGTCATTGTGGGCGGCGGTGGTTGAGGTCGACGAGGAGGAGGAGTAGGTGAGATCTAAAGGGGTCGTGGGCCGGAGAAGGTCGGAAGGCGCCACCTGACCGCTTGTCACGTTCACCTAACACGACCAAGAGATAATCGTGTCTTACTACAATCCCTTACAAGCTACAGCTTCGAGTTATGTACATTGGATCGAGCATATGGACTGTCAGTTCGCCATGCACATGAAGAGATGCAACAAGGACGGCTTAGAGGAGGAACGCTCCGCCAGCGACGATGCCAACCACCGCAAGCCAAATCGCCTCATGTCCGGCCACCAAGCTCACGGCTGCTCCCCTCGCACTCGACCCACTCGGCGAGCTCCCACTGGCGCTGGCACTCCCGCTCCTCGAGCTCCCACTCGCACTAGCACTCTTAGCGCTCACACTACTCACACTGGCGCTCGCCGCGCTCGGCAATGCCGTCGCTGTTGGTGACTGGGCAGCCTGGTTCGACACGGTGTTGAATGTCGAGCAGGCGCTGGATGAACCCGGCGTGTGCGCAGAGGGGGTGACGGGATCGCCTTGCGAGAAAGTGCTGGTCGTATTGCCGGAGACGTAGATGCCCATCGGTTCTGTTGAGTCGCCCTGAACCCGACCGTCAGCTGTCATGAACCACTAATCTGTGTAGCGGTGCGGACCATGCAGTTCTCGAATACGCCTGCGTCGTAGTTCCCCGGCATGTTCCAGTCGCACCCCAGCAAGTCGTAGACATGATTACAGTACAACGGCGCCTCCGGAGCATCTTTACACGCCCTAAAGCAGAAGGACTGGTAGTCCATGAAGTTCTGCGTAACATCTTCATCAGCTCCCCATCCTACCCTGCTAAGTAACAATGGAAGAACGCACGGTCCACTCATGATACTGCTGCAGCCCGCCGAACGTCTCCCCGAACACCAGCCCTCCGATCGGGTTCCCATTTCCGTCCGCTCCGTGTGGATCGAGCTCGCCGCCTTCGTCGCCCGAAGGGATATTAAGCATGGTCATATCTCCCACCCCAGTAACCTGCACATAATCCGGCGTCTGCACAAAGTGTGCTCCAGTGATAGCGCCGTTGGGAATCAGTCGAGTCCCGTACCCACTCTGCCTTGCGCTTCAGCCTCTTCAGATTGAAGGAGGGGAGAGAGAAGGACGCACCCGTAAACACCAAGCCACCTCGATCCGCTCCGTCTCCCCAATCGTGCTCGGCACGCCCATATACGTCGGTTCGGGCGGTGCCCACAGGCAGAAATCAGTCACAGAATTGATGTATACATTTTGGCACAGGCTGGTCTGGTTCGAGCCAGAGCCGCACTGATTCGTGCCAGCTTGATCCTGTTCGGTCTGGGCGGGTACGTTGGCAGGCAGGTAGGTGGCGGTATACTGCGCTCTTGCTGCAAGTACTTGAAGGAGGACGAGAATAGCAGCAAATGGACGGAGGACTGCGGAGGCCATGGCGCACCGAGAGACCCGAGATGATGGTCGCCTAGACTGAGCAGCACCGACGGCCTATACCGCTCCCATCCACGGGTAATGGCCTCATGTTACAACTCTGTATGAGGAGGGGACAGCATTAGGCCGGCTGAAGCCCGAGGTTGTGTATGCATTGACATGAAGACAGGTGCGCAGCATTACTGGAATGTATGGGATCCCTTATCGGGCAATGGGGTTCGGCAGGAGACGATCGAGGTTCGGCATCGCCCGGTGCTCGAGGCGGGGCAGCCAACGTCTGTTGTTGTTTCGACGGTCGGGACGACCAACGTTATATAACGCACTTGTAGAACAAGAGTGCATTAGATTTCATGCTGGACCTGTTCATCGAGATGTATAGTACTCTCCGTACCTCGGGGGAAGGAAACGACCCCGCACTCAGAGCTTCCACCCCACACCTCCCCGCATCAAACTTGATCATTTCTTCCCGGTTCTTCTCGCCGTTCTCGCTTCCTGCGCGTCCTCCGTGCTTCAGTTTCTGAGCATCTCTTCTTCGTCAGGTCGACCTATCGCCGTGTCAATAGGTGCTCACCCTCCGATAAATCTCATGATAGCCTATATATGGTGATGCGGAAAAGGCGGAACAAGCGGACATCCCAATTTGTCGCACGATCTCCGGCAGTTCCGAAGTTCTTGGGTCAAGTACAACAGCGACCAATGGCTTCATAGTCGTTGGGTCTTACGCCTTTTACCCCATTTGTGTTTTCTTCTCGAGCACCGCCCTCTACCACCCACGGTTATCTTGCAACAGCGCCCGCGGAGTGACCGAGCTTGATCGGCACGATCATCCCCTCCTTCCAATCCCTCACCGGCACTAGTGAAACTACCGGAGAACAACCATCCCCATCCAACTCCCTTGATCGCACCAGGAAAGTCACGTCGGCCCCGAAAGAGCGGTATCCAACCAGCCTGCATGCGTCAGGTCACCCCAACTCGGCTAAGCGAGCCCAACTCAGCGGATTCTCCAGCGGAGTACAGACGACAGAGTGGATCTCTTCTTCCGAATTTCTTGCGCGAGGCGTGTAGAGGTCGGATCATACGAGCGTCCGAATGCGGCATACTAGCATGCGCGCAATATGCACAGTGTGAGGAGCAGCCCCAGTCTCTGGGGTGAGGAAAGGATGGGCTAAGAGCATGAATCTATATCAGTACATTATCCAACAGCGCTCACAGGCTTCAACCACTACATGACATGACATGGACAGGAACAGAACGAAGAAGGGAGGAAAAAGTAGGAAGAAGCCTCGTTCCTGCGCGAGGCGTATTATTGGCGCATATTGTGCGCCTGAAGCACATTCGTACAATAGGTAGACGGAAGAGGGGCAGCGCTGCTGCCTGTCATCCGCCTGTGATGCAGTCGGCGAAGGGAGCAACGGAAGGGAGAAGGGAGGCGAGGCACCATTGACAGGGAAGGAAGAGGGAAGGAAGGGAAAGAAAGCGCCCGCCAACGCTAGTAATCCAACCCCACCATAACCTTAATGACCATCTTCCCCCCTGCATCCCCACCCTTACTCAGAAGCTCGAACGCCCTCCCAGCCTCAGCAAGCGGGAACCGATGCGTCACCATCTTCTCGATGCCGCTCAACGCCCCACTCCCGATGAGCCGGAGCGCCTCGGGGTAGGTATGCGCGTATCGGAAGACACCGAGGACGTCTACTTCGCGGAGTGCGGCGGCGGAGAGGGGGAAGAGAGCGGCGGGGGTGCCCATCCCTACTAGGACGAGTTTGCCGCCTGTTGCTGCGCACTGTCATCCCACAACCCATCAGCCTCATGATCCAAAGCCTGAAGCGGCAAAGAAAGGAAGGGAGAAGGACGTACGTGCACGCCAGCCTGGATACACGGTTCCACCCCCGTACACTCAAAGACGACGTCGAACCCTTCCCCAAACCCAGTCCCATTCTTCAACTTCTGGGCCGTCTCCTTCGCCCTCTCCAGCCCCTCCTCAGGCGTCGCAGGCCTCGGCCCTCGAGGGAGCGTATAAGTCTTAGTCGCAAAGCCCTGTTGGAGCGCGAATTCCAGCCGGCCGGGCTCGATATCGACCGCTACTATGTCGCTCGCGCCGTTGGCTTTTGCGAGTGCGCAGGCTAGGAGGCCGACGGCGCCGGCGCCGAGGATGAGCGCGGATTGACCCCGCTGGAAGTGGGCGCGCCGGGAGGCGTGCAGGACGACGGAGAGGGGCTCGGCCAGGGCGGCTTGCTCGAATGTCGTACTGTCTGAGATTCTGTGCTTGGGGTCAGTACTCTATCTCACGCGAAGAAATTCAAGGTAGATGAGAAGAGAGAAGGAAGAGAGGGAAGGAGAAGGAAGGCGGACTCACGGATGGAGCAACCTAGCCGGATGGTTCATCCTCCCCTGTAGCGTCCCATCCCTATGCGGATGCGTCTTCGCGCTGCTACAGAACTGCATGTTGGGGCACAGATTGTACCGTCCCTCAAGACACAGCTTGCAGTGACCACAATAAACGCCGGCCTCGATCGCTACTCTCTGCCCGACGCGGAGGTTGGTCACTCCTGGCCCTAGGGCAGTGACGATCCCGGCTGCTTCATGACCGAGAACGAGAGGGGATTTGAGCGCGAAATCGCCGTTGCGGCCGTGTTTGTAGTAGTGCACTGTTGTGCGGTAAGGGTGTGAGTAGTGAGCTGAGGTGGGAGGGAGAGGTGGGACGTACAGTCGCTACCGCATAGACCGGTGGCCATTACTTGGACTTGCGCTTCGCCCTCTTTTGGTGGAGTGGGGGTGCGCATCTCTAGCCTGAGGTCCTCGGGTCCGTGGAGGACGACGGCCGGGTACTGGTTGGACACTGCGGGGGACATCGTATGCTGATGCGGGGTGTGGAGAGGGAGTAGGGGATGCGAGGAGGGGAAGGGGATGTTACCCGTCTAAGATGAGGTGGGGAGGAGGGGGAAGTTCCAAAAGTAAGACAAGAGTAGGAGAGGGCATTGCGTCCGCCTTGAGAGGGTATATATAAGGACAGCAACTGTGGGCAGGAGGGCGGAGGGGAGTGAAGGGGATTATTAGCCGGACTCATGACCCATTTTTGCGGGGCCACGCGGGTGAGGCACCGTAAGCGGATGAACGGGGAGAACTAGTCCATAGACGGAAATACGAGCGGGGAATCGGGAGTGACGACAGACAGAGGCACTGTATGTGCTAGAACTAAGCCTAGTCCGGCTGGTCTCAGTCCCAAAAGTGCAAAGAGTCGGACAACGGCGTAATGTGGCTCCGGCCCGACTCCCGCGTCTCGGCCCACTCCCCCGTCCCGTGCACAATGCGCAACCGATCTGCCCCGGTCTACTACTAGCCTACACACATTCACCATCATGTTCACAGACAGGTATGGACGAACTCCGAGCGCGACGTATCCATGCGTTGAGTGCGTTGTTGGACGAGTCAGGCAGGAGGAGAGAATTCCCGCACGGACGGTCTGGAACGGCCGATGAGGGTCGCAGCCGGCGCATCGAGAAGTTCACTGCATGAGTTCTACAACGGGTCCGAGTGGAATGATGATATCGGTGACGGGCTCGGGGGCGTTACCGGCGAGCCCGTGAGCTGGTGATGGAAAGGTGTGCGCATGCAGAGCTGAAAGTAGCAAAAGGGAGAACAAAGTCCGCCAGGCCGGCCACAGGCGGGAGATTGCAGAGATGGTGTGCCCGTTTTACACTCCACGGAACATCGCTGTGGACATGGCAGACCATGGCCCTCCTTACATGCGCGCAGAGGGCGCTGTGCCCAAAATATGCATCATTACCCCGGGTGTGCGGGGCTCCAGCCCGAAGTAGCATGCTGGCGGGAGCGGGATATGCTCCTCGCGCCCGACAGGCAGGCAGACAGCGCCAGGGCGAGAAATTTCCAGCTCAGCAGACAGAACACCACCTGTCAAGCACGCAGCTGTCGCACGGCCCAGATCCCTCTCCTCGGGCCTGGCTTCCCCTCCGTCTAAATCGTACACAGTCCATGGCCGACGGGGCGCGGACCTCCGCACAGAAGATCCGAGCGCCGTCGGCTTTCCTTTTCTGGCAGCCCGGAACGGGGCCGGTCCAATTCATATTTCCGCGCTCCGGTACCTGTTCCGAGAGCCGATCATATAAGGGCCTCTGGCCAAGCGTCCCCCATCTCAGCCAAAGACCTTGTACGTAGACTAGGAATTTTTGCGCTGTTGTATCGCGTAAAGAAGCGGCCCCAGGCAAGGGGCAAAAGGGGCGTAATGTACCGGCCCGGACTGCCGGAAATGGGCTTTTGGCTGATCCCTTTGCGCTTCCCCGGTGGTGGCTGTGTTTTCCCCGGTGTGAGTGCCGATGGGCCGAATGCCGAGCCCATTACCCCGAGCCGGTGTTCGCTGCAGTTGGAGGTGCATAACAACTGCCTGGTGTGTCCATCTTGTGAAGAACGTTCATCTTCCTCTGTAAAATCTCTGTCAACCGTTCTGCTTGTTGATTCTTGAACGGACATCATGGCCACGTCCGCCCAGCCAGCAGCAGCGTGCGAGCGCACCCCCTCTGTCCCGGCTCTCGAGCTCTTCTCCCTCAAGGGCAAAGTCGCCCTCCTCAGCGGAGGCACACGAGGTGCGGCCATCCCCCATCAATTTAGAGCCATCGGAAGTTGACTCTGTGAGCACTTGCAGGAATCGGCGAAGCATGCGCCCTCGCCCTAGCCCAAGCAGGCGCCTCGATCTGCCTCATCCAGCGCGACACCACCCGCACAACGACGCGTGACAAGATCCGCCAACTACGCGTAAAAGCCGAGATCGTCCAGTGCGACCTGAGCGATATGGAGGGCGTTAAGACTGTGTTTGATCGGGCGTTGGAGCTGATGGGAGGGGAGATACATATTCTTGTGAATTGTGGGGGGATTCAGAGGCGGCATCCGGCGGTGGAGTTTCCGGAGAAGGACTGGGATGAGGTGCGTCTCGCTCTTTCCTCTTCCCTGCAACACCATGCGGGTGCTTATGAGACTGTGTGCCGGGAACAGGTAATCGACGTCAACCTCAAATCCGTCTGGCTGCTCTGTCAAGCCGCAGGAAGACACATGGTCCCCCGCCGCCGCGGCAAGATAATCAACTACGCCTCTCTCCTTACTTTCCAGGGCGGACTCACTGTGCCCGCTTATGCTGCGGCGAAGGGCGCTGTGGGCCAGCTAACAAAGGCGCTGAGTAACGAGTGGAGCAAGGAGAACGTGCAGGTTAATGCGATCGCGCCGGGGTATATCGCTACAGATATGTGCGTCCCTTCCCATACTCCGATGTTCTTCCTTCCCTACCATTCCTGCGACACTCGATGCTGACTGGAATGCGAACAGGAACGAACGCCTCCTCGCCGACCCCACTCGCCTCCGTCAAATCTCCGAACGCATCCCAGCCGGAAGATGGGGCGACCCCGCCGACTTCGCAGGTCCAACAGTATTCCTAGCGAGCGAAGCGAGCCAGTACGTCTCGGGCGAAGTGCTGGTCGTTGACGGGGTGAGCGGATGCGCTATTTGTGCTGTGTGCGGGCTGACAAGATGTTGTGATAGGGCTGGATGGGTCGCTGATTATCGGCATCTGGTGGGCGGGGAAGAAAGCGAGATTCTTCCTGGTGTGCGGTGGAATGCGGAAAGTGGGAGGTGTAGGTTAGAGGAAATGAGTCGAGTCATGCAATCCAATAGTCCTGCGACTGTCCGTGGACCGGGAAACCCGTCTTGCTGTCAACATGCATGCATGCACAGAGATACCGGCAAGTCCCGATGATTCGTGTTCTATTATACAATGTCCAGCGCACGAGCTCGTGTGCACTGTTCTACCTAGTACATGACTCAGATCCCGCTCATGCACCACATCCCCGGTATCATGCCTTCTCCCATATCCGCCAATTCCCCTGCAAATGCCGCTTCGCTCCCAGAATTAGCAGAGCAGCAGCAACAAACGCTCCCCCCGAGAACCCAATACAAATCAGGTACACGTCCGCTCCCTGCCTCCCCAGCACACTCTGCGAGTAATCCACCAGGGCAATCCCGATCGCTTCGCTAAACAAGCACGGAATGACCCCTACTAGCCAGAGAATCGCCATAGCGGAAGCCATATCCGCCAACCCCACGACCTCCGCACACACCGGCCCACACGCAGCCCAGAATATCCCTCCTGTCGAGCCTTGAACGATGCAGAAAAAGACGAGCACGCCAAAACTGCGCGCGAACATCCATATTACTAGGCAGGACAGCCCGCCAATGAGGGTGATTATCGCTGTGCCGTTTATCCGCCCGACGCGGTCCATGAAGAATCCCGTCAGTGGGCGGCCGACGATCTGGGAAGCAGCCATGATGGCTTGCAGGCTTGCACCTTGTGCTTGTGATAGCCCCAGGCCGGCAGTGGCGAACGTCGGCACGCTAACGATCGCTATCGTTGAGCCGAGGAGAATTGTGAATGTCCAGAGGAGGATCCAGCTGAAGCCCTTGTGCGCGAACCAATGCAAGTCGCGTAGTTGGAAGACGGCCCCATGGGTCTGCGTACGGCTTTTCATCAGCAGGACGGACGGGACGAGCACGGCGAGGGAGACGAAGGCGTTGATTATGAATGCCCAGCGGAGGCCGAATCGCTGGATTGTCGCGCGGGTTACGAGGGAGAAGAACAGGCTGCCGCCGCCGGAGCCGGAGGTTGCGATGCCTAGAGCGAGGGCGCGGCGTTTGGTGAACCATTGTGCGAGGACGGGAATCGTGGGGAGCCAGACCTGCAGTACTGTCAGCACTAGTCACGGGTCAATGAATGCAAAGAACTCGCCAGGCCAATGGCCATACCGCTCATTAGTGCCTGGGTCAAGAACAGCTGCCATATTTTGGTGGACAGACCAGCGAACACGAGAGCCAGCACTTGCATGACGACGCCGATGAACATCGGTACTTTTAAGCCGAATTGGTTCGATAGATAGTTTGATAGTGGAGAGACGAGAAGCGGTAGTGACAGCGCCAGACCGGCAACGAAGGCATATTGGATGTCCGTTGCTCCGGGGAAGAAGTCGTTGACGCGGTAGAAACTCAGGAACACGCCAAAGGATGTGATGGTGCCCCATGTACATGCTGAACAGAAATCAACAGAACTTCTCCGGTATAGCTGCAAGGCACGTACTTGAGATGAAGAACTGGCAGATGCACACCACCCAGCCGTAGCCACCGTCCGGTGCCGCCGCCTCGGACGGCGGCTTGCCCTCGACATCGGCATCTCGTGGCTGCTCGAGCGGTTCCAGCGGTATCTGCAAGCTGAGAGCATCCCGGCTGTCCTCCGGAAGCTCGTGCTTCTCGCCCGCACTAGCCATGATGGACAGGAGGGCGACCTCGAAGGCTGCCGAAGGTGTGGACGACAAAGCTGTCAGTGAGGCGGGCAGCCATGGCAAAGTGAACTGTCGCCGGCAAAATGTGGGGTTTGCCCATTCAGTCGCCGACCGGCGCGATGTTGCTGTCCGGCCCGGGCCTGCTGATCGGCGATTAGGGAATTGGCAATCTCCGATGACTTTGGTTCCACTTCAGTCGCGTCGCGTGTAGCGCGTCACCTTCCAGCGTCCAGCATTGAACACGACTTATCCAGGAGATATTAGGCTGTACTGCTTCTAAACTGCTAAGAACGCTCATAGCAACAGAGTACCAAGTATAACTGTCGACGCAACTTCTCGGCGGAAGAAGGGTCAAGGTCTCCTCCAACCTCTGGTGCTCCCGGATCCCGTCCGCAATGTTAGCGGAAACATTTGCTGTTCTGGCAGGGCACGAATCCTCCCTGTTCACGATCACTGTGAACGGTCCGGAACTGGCATCATCTTTCGGTACTCTCCTGCATCCAGGGGAAAAGGCTGCTCTTCTATCTCTGGCGTCGCTCGCCTCCCTCTACCGAGATGTCCGGAGTTTCGTTCGATCGCCATCTTATCCGCAAAACGAATACGTCTGCGCCTTGGCCTCGTCCATAGGTAGCGAGCTCAAGGAGTACGAAGCACTTGTCATAAAGACGGAAGAACTGGTCCTGAGGAAGGACGACAGCCTAGTCGGAAGTGGATCGTATGTTCCGCTGTCTGCCTTACTAGCGACCTTCTCGCAATGGGAGCCACCGCTCACCGCTTTGGCTTCATTAGTCAAGGAGATAAAGGCTGGTCCTACCGGCGGAGGGGAGCGCGACTGGTCAGCCGGAAAGCTTATCGACCTCGTGCATCGACGCGCTATGACCGGATATTCCCGCGTGGCCGAGATCTTCAACCGCCTCCTCGCCGCTCTCCAGCGTATCCTCCTACATCGCTTGAACGCCTTCCTTCTGCACGGCGTTGATCTCCCAAAAGATTCGATCCCGTCATGCGTGTCGACCGAAACGAAGGAATCCATCTTCTATGTGGGAGGTGCGATTGCGACGATCCAAAAAGAAGGATGGACGAAATCGCTTCCTCGCGAGCTACTGTCCGGATGGACGTCAAGTCTGAACAGCACGTCTATCTTCGAAACTCAAGCCTTCGACAAGGTCATCTCCGATATTCGAGTCGGCGTCAGCGAGTGGCTTTGGGCGAACGTGCTTACGAAAGACGACATTGTCATTGCTATCGATGCACTGTATGTATTCCTTACTGTTGATAGGAAACTCACTTACGCTTCTGCAGAGCGGACTACTTCCTCCTCCGAAACGGAGAGTTCGCTGTCACCGTCATCCGGGAGATCGAGCGCCTCAAGTCAGACAGGCTAAAATCTCGCAATTCGATTATCCGAGCACAAGACCTCAACCACGCCCTCCTTCGAGCTTCAGTCGGTACATCAGCAGAGACCGACCCGTCCCTCTCCAAAATCTCGTTCATCATTCCATCCGGGACGACTCGACCTTTCCTTCCGCATCTCAACAAGTCGAACACTTCCATGTCCCGCCTCAACGCTCTTCCGGACTTCTCCTCCTTCCTGCTCGGCACGCCCACCCAGCTCACCTACCAGTTGGAATTTCCGTTATCCCTCTTCCTGTCACCAGCGGCACTACAGACCTACAGCCGAATGCACGCCTACCTCGCCTCAGTGCGCCGAGCGCATATCCTCCTGCTCGACCTCTGGTCCTCCCTCTCCCTTGCCCAACGAAAGAGGCGCAAATGGCTCCGTATCGGGGAAGGCGGTACAGCGGAGGAAGAAACCGCTCGAACACTCCTCCTGCGCCGGACATGGGGCTGTGTCAGGGAGATGGTCTGGTATTTAGAAGTCTTATGGTCCTACATTGGGGGCGATGTGGTCGACACATGTTATCGCACATTCCGGGAACAGATCGGCAGTCCCGTCAGTCGATCGAGGACGACGTCTTCCCAAGCTCAGCGGGCCGGCACCCCGAGCGGACACAGTCGACCTGACACGCCAGCAGCGGAGAAATCGCTAGACTTTGAGACTCTCCGGCAGCTACATACCACCTACCTTACCAGCCTTACTTCAGCGTCGCTCATGGCGTCCGGACCTCTGTCGACGATCATACACGACATCTTACAGATATGCGAGAGGCTTGTGGCGCAAGTGGATCGCTGGGGTGGAGACGTCCTCCCAGACCTGCTCAGCGCACAGATGGAAGGCGCAGGAGGGATGCTCGAGCGGCAACAAGTAGTCGATGAGATCTACGAGGTACGCCTCCCTTCCCCTCCTACCCCCTCCCCACACCTCATAAGCTGACATCCATCCCCCCAACCAGTCATTCACCGAAAACCTACACGACTTCTACTCCCTCCTCGCCACCTCCCCTCTCCTCCCCACGAAGAACGCAGACATGTCAACGTTCATCAACGCTTCCTCGGTCCTTAATTCGACTATGCACGGCGCGAATGGGGCGGCGTCGATGCAGGCTAGGAGACAGGTGGAGCATCTGATGTTGAAGCTGGACTTTAATACGCAGCTTTCGGATCCGGCGGTGGACGGGCCGAGGGTGGAGAGGCCTATCCTTGCTGGACTCGCCTGAGTTAATTATCGTGAGTGGTTCAAAGGATCTCACTCCCTTTTTTCGCTTTTACGCCTGTTTGTCCTGTATTGTGTAATGAGCCGTTATGGGTATTTTGCGAAGAACAGAATGAGCGACGGTAACAAGGGATGAGATGGACGGTGTGCAGTGGCTGTCCACGTCGCGCGGCCGGCTGGCCAAATTGGCAAGGCGTCGGACTACGAAAGTATGGAATCCGGAGATTGCAGGTTCGACCCCTGCGTCGGTCAAGACGAATTTATTTTGCCCTTCCCCGCTTAAGGCGCCATAAGCCAGAGTGACCCTCGAAGAGAGGCATAGTTTTCGACCCAGCGGAGGCACGGTACCAGATAAGCAGATAGGGAGAGCCTCGCACCGGTGAGCAAAAAATGACGGGGGCGGCGAACTTTGCGTCACGAAACGCTTCTCGAGGGCGCCGCGATGGGAGAAAGCTAGATATCGCGTCTCTTGTCGGTAGGATAAACCGATAAGCAAGGAGCCATCGCTGTGGCCAAACCCTTGTCACCTTACTAGCTAGGAACACAAGAAGGTTCATAGACTTTTCGAGCCACACTAACTAGATAATACAGGGAATTCAGGCAACCAACCTATTGTCTCCCCTCCTGATTACAGCTCCCTCACTGCGATCGATACCCGTCGGTGCGAAGGTCCCCCAAGCTCCACTGACGAAAAGTTTCCACCGGGTCACGCGATCCCTAAAAGCGCCACACGGACGACGGGCCACAACTGCCAAAAATGGAGGGGGAACGGGAAAGGGACAAAAGGTATCTTCCGAGACGGGGAATCGAACCCCGAGCCAGTGCGTGAGAGGCACTAATGTTAGCCATTACACCATCTCGGATGACATACCCAGCTCAAACCAAGACAGCTATATAAGCTGAATATGTTCCGCCGAAGCTCACAATTCGCCCACGCCGTCCTTCCCAAGTACCCTTGGCTGCCTCTCGTATGACTCGGTCGCCCCAAACAGATAGATATAACATAGGCAACATTGTAGGCATAACGACCGCGCGCGGCAACGACCAGAAGCTCTGGAACTCCTTCTGCATGTGCCGCAGCTAGCAAGCGCGGGGCGCGCTACCATCCCCTCGGACACATTGAATCCCTCAAGCTGGCAACAATCATCTCCAATCCCCAAGAACAGGCAGAAACTTTCCCTTGCGTCGGGCAGCAGCCAGCAAGTAAGTGGGAAGACGAGCAACGAGCGGACGGGCGCATCATGCGGCTGTCCGCGAATCAGGACGCGGCGGTTCCGTTTTTCTGATGCAGCTTATTCGATTTTGAGCGGGCTTCTCAGGCACAGAATCTTGCGCTGGAGTGATGGATTCTTGCGAGCTTGTTGCTGCGGTTGCTGTGCGTGCTGCGATGTGGACCTCTCCGGCCGGGTTGGATTATCCTTTGTTGTTAGTCAGTTATTGAGTGGGTTGAGTGGTGCGGAATTGAAAGGTTTGTTGCGATAAGCAACGAGCCCGAGCCCGGCGTACCCGTTGATGTTCCGCCTTCGTGGGCGCCTCGTGTGCACTCGAGAACTTCCGACTTTTGTGTTATTCTCTATGCGCTATGCGCTATGCGCGCATAGCGCATAGGCCATTTGCTTCCATTTGCTTCCGCTTCCGCGGCGCGATTGGACCCTGACTCTGTTTAAGAAGTAATAAATACTAATAAAATACAACAAAAATGTAATAAATAATTATATGATATCGTTTAAACCTGCCGACCCAACCCTAACCCTATCCCTACCGACCCAACCCTAACCCTAACATCCCTAACCCTAACTTAGGGCATTTTCTGCTGTTTTGGGGCAAAGCAGGCAGAAAATCATAGGACAGAGTTAGCGGCACAGCCGCTAACTCTGCATTTCTCAGTTCTTAGCCGATTTAATTTCCGTAAATTTTGCTTAACTCCCTCATATAATCTAATATCATTGCAAGTGTTTATTTTCTTCAAAAAGACCTGATTTTTGTTTAATTGAATGAAATATGTAAGCAATAAAGGAAGCATTTTGAGCGGCAGTGCAAAATTAGGACCCTTGCGGCAGTGCAAGGGTCCTATGCGCTATGCACGTTGCCGCGCATAGGGTTTGTCACAGGACCCGGAAGTAGTGGTGCACTCCTTTCTCGCCCCACAGCCCTCCAAATAGTGGGAGGGGCGCCATGCGCCGCAGACCCTGCTTAGAGCATCCCGCGTCAAACACACCCGTCCGGCAGTTGTCCGGCCATTCACCATCAGACCCTTGCCTTCTCTTCCAGCACGCGGTTCTGCCGAGCGCGATGCCTGAGATTGCACAATCAAAATAAACAACAAAGCCGACACTCCGGATCTCAGGGACACAGCGTCAGCCTCCCATCATCCCAATCATGCCCAACAATGCCAGATCCACGCACATCTCCCTCTTTACTCCGGAAAGCGCATCGAATAACTCCGGAGAGACCGCGCACCAAAGCAGCTCATCCACTGGTTCACGCCGCCGGCCTCTCCTGACTATCCCCCCCACTCGGCGCCCGACACGACGTCGATATCAAAACCAGTCCAGATCCATTCGTATCGGCATCGCCCAGCAACAGACTGAACCCTCCGACAGCGCCAGGTTTACTCTGGAAGAACTACTTCAGCAACCAATTCCACCCAACCCCCAAGGCCGAACACGGAGAGGACAGAATGATGTATTCTCGGTGGCTGCTCTGGATCGGCGAGAAGAAGAATATGAAGCTCGGGAGAGGGAACGCCTGGCCGCTGATCCGGAAGCCAGCGCCATGCTGCAGTTTGTGCAAAGTGAGATTGATGATAGCAGAGGAATGGATCATTCTGGAGATGCTGGGTGGGAGGATGTCCAGATGGACGAAGATGAGGCGAGTGAGGAGACCTTATTCCATGCATGGGAAGAGATTATGTGCGTTCCTACCTGTCCAGAAATAGGGGGCTAATGCTGACTTGCTCACAGGCGGCCGACATATCCTTCCGGAGAGGGGCGGTATGCTCGCCGCGTTCTCCAGCAAGCCCATGCGTGGGACAGCCTCATGCCTCAACTGGTGCACAAATTCCTGAACTGGCAACTGCGACATACAGAGCGGGCTACCAGCACACTTCCTCCAGAAAGTACAAAGACGTTCGAGCTCGACCTCCTGACTTGGCACACCATTCGGAGGCAAGCGTTCGGCATTGTGGGCTCTGGCACGACTGCCGTGCATGTTCTGATGCTGAATAGATACTGTTAGGTTAGACCCAGAGCATCAAGGGATAGCGTCGATATGGCTTTTCGGTGGTGTCCCGTACGTATTTCGGAGTCGAAAAGAGTGATCTGGCGTGTGGTCAAGTCGAAGTATAGAAAGAGCTAGTAAGGGGTAAAACGGAATCGATAAAGAGTGTCTGGTACAGATCTCTGCTTATATACGAGCCTAAGTAATGAGTTCGGACTCGTCCGCCACCCTTTTCGTATCCGAAACGCAGGTTTCGGATCGCAGATCCCGCCCAGCGGTCCTGCCCGTGCGTTCGGTCCCTATGTCGAAGTCGCGATAATGGCCAAAATTCCGATAAGCAGCTCATCCACGCCCCACCTTAGATCTTGACTGTCCCCAGTCAACTGGCTTCTAGGGCGTCGCGTTGGGGTGGAAACGAAGGAAAGGAAAGGAGTCGAATAGGGAGGGCAAGAACGGTTGAAGGGACGCGAAGAAGAGATAGGAGGAGAGAAGGAGAAAGGGAAAGAGAGAGAGAGAGAAAGAGAGAAAGAGAAGGAAAGAGGGAGAGACGTTCGCGGATGGCGGGAAGCAGCCGAGATGCTGATGGGATGTACACGGTACAGGCCCGGCGTATTGTCGGCAGTCCTATCCAACCGTTACCGCGGATTCTGAGCAGTGTTACTATTTCGAATGGCGACTTGTCCACATTTGCGTCGGTCCTTGCCAGGGTCTTTGCCGAAAGAGAAGCACGTGTCGGCATCCGCGTGCGGAACCAAAATTTCGACTCATTATGTTTGTCTCTGACGCCGCCCATTTCGTTGTCTCTCTCTTTTCTCCACCTTCGACACCACCGACATCTCGACTTTTTTAATTCGTTTTCTCCAAATGTCTATGGCGCCCCGCATGCAGCCCGAAGACCGGCTTCGCAAGGCCGAACTGGAGCTGGCTGGGATTCGCGCCCAGCAGGAAGAACGCGCAAAGCGTTTGGCAGCGCGCAAGTCGACGACGCCCGCCGAGACGACTCCGAAGGCGGCGGAGGAGGAGGAGAAGGAGGAAGGAGAAGTAGGGGAGGTCGAACAGGTGCACCCGGTATTCTTTTCGAATGAATTTCCTCGCTGACAACGTTTTACAGGGGGCCGATAGTGAAGCGGAGGCCGCCGATATCGCTGCGCCCGCCGACGATCAAGGCGAAGCAGTCGCGCCGGCCGTTGAGGCTGACGAGGCGGACCACATGGTCGTGGACGACGCTGTCCCGGCTGAAGAAGACGTTGTCCCGGCTGCGGACAACGTCGCGATCGGCGAGGACGAGCCGATGGAGGAAGCCGAGGCGCCCGCGCCTGCGCCGAAGGTCGCGAAGACGGCCGCCGCGCCGAAGGTCGCCGAAAAGGCGCAGTCGACCTCCGTCCGGAGGTCAGCTATGCCGAAGGCCGTCGCGACGAAGGAGAAGACGCCGGCACCGGTTGCCGAACCGGCCAAGAAGATCGCGGCAAGGCCCGTCGCCGCGCCGAAGAAGATCGTGGCGGCTCCGGCCGTTATCGACTACGTCGATGCGGAGGAGTCGTTCGAGGAGGCGCTGGAGTCGGAGGAGGAGGCGATCGAGTCGGAGGAGGAGATCGCGGAGATCGTCCCGGTCGTGCGAAGCGTCCGGGAGGTCGTTCAGACCATCCCGGCCAAGCCGGAAGACAGAGCGGTGTGGGCGGCGAACGACGATAACGTTCGCGCCGTTCGTGTATGTTTTCCCTTTTCTTTTCGGTTCGTTCATTGCTAATACGGGTTTGTAGCGCAATTTGATAGCTGCACTGGCAGCGAAGAACGGTACGATCGTGGACGTGGACAAGGTCCGCGTCCGTTACTTTGGTCCTGCGACGCAGGCGGCCTGGAAAAAGGCCAAGGTACGTTCTTTGGTCGTTTCGATATTCTTTTCGATTACTGACTTGCGTTTTGTAGGGAGTTCCTGACTTCGCGGTCGGTGTACGCGGCCCTCCCATCGAAGAGGGTGAAGATATCGCGCCGAGCCCGGCACAGGTACGCATTTTCGGTGTTTTCGGAACGTCCCATTGCTAACACGTTGCTGTAGGTCGCCGCTAAGGCAAGGGTGACGGCGCGCGATCCGGCGCCCGTCGTGAAGAAGGTCGAGACCGCCAAGCGGTCGATCGCGAAGACGCCGGAGCCGGCGAAGGAGGTGAAGAAGGAGAAGAAGGAGGTCGCGAAACCCCGGGCGAGGGAAGAGGTGGTCGTTGTCCTGTCGGACACGGTACGTTTGTTTTCTACAGCGTTCGCGAACTGCTTCTGACCGGTGCGATAGGAAAAGGAGTCGTCCGCGGCAAGGGGCCCTCGCCGCCGTAAGGTCAAGTCGGCCGCGATTGTGCCGGAGTCGGTGAGTGCCTTCGAGTCACCATCGCGAAACTTACTGACATCATACGTAGGATGTCGAGTCGCTCCCGTCCGTTGCGACTGCCGCCAAGGCGAAGCCGAAGCCGAAGGCGAAGGGGAAGGGGAAGGGAAAGGAGAAGAAGAAGGAGGTACGTGTTCGCGATATGCAGGGGAAGCAAGTGAGCTAATGTCGGTTCGATAGCGGACTCCCGGACTTCCCAACGACGACCCGGTATGTTTTTGTATCGTTTTTCTTCCTATTATACGGAATGCTGACTCGTATCTAGTGCAACCAATGCTTGGAGCGTGGCCGAGCCTGCTCCGGAGGCTACCGCTTCGATCCGACGGCGGACGACATTGCTCTGCGCCGTGGTCGGATCTGCGACCAGTGCCTCAAGCATCGCGATCGTGGTGGATGCGACTTTGCACAAGCCAGTAAGTCTTTTTCGGGTTTTCGATGTATTTCGGACGTTGCTAATGTGTTGTTGTAGCGGCCCGCCGTCACCGTGTCGGCGTCAAACGCGATATCGGCGAGGTCGACGACGCAGCGCCCGGCCCCTCCAGCAAGCGGGCGAAGGTCGCGATCATGGCGGAGCCCAACCCGAAGACGGAGAACTGCCCCGTCGCCGCTGCGCTCCGGCTCCCCCTTCGTAAGTCCATTTTGTTTATTTTCGACTTTTTCGATTGACCTTCGTTGTAGATAAAGCGGTCGACATCTTGCGCGACGAGGTCGAGCTGGCCGCCTCGCTCGTCGCGATGATGTCGCACTCCCTCGGCAACTTGCAGGACGCGCTCGAGGACAAGAAGACCCACGCGACGGTCTACGCGATCCTGCGCGACGGCAAGACGTACGATGAGTCGCGCCTCGTCCGTGTTGTCCCGAAGGACGACGACATGGAGCGCGTCGAGTCCGACGAGGAGTAAAGCGGAGTCCGGAAGGTTTCGGCAGCGGGTCGAAATGGAGGGAGCGGTAGTTAGAAATGCTCCAGGTAGTTTTTTGCTGTACGATAGATAGTGCGGTGGAAAGAAACAGTGTGAAAACCCAATCGCGTGAATTTCGGAAATTTCGGATCGAAGGACTTTAAGGTATTTGGCCTATGGTGTCTGGTATGCAGGCTTGCGACGTCTAAGTCTATGTCGTCTAGCTTCGAAATAGTATTTCAGATTTTTCCGGCTTTCATATGTTTGCCGCATCGTCGTCCTCTCCTTCATCTTCGTCCTCGTCTTCTTCTCCTTCTTCTTCTTCTGCTTCGTCTTCTTCTCCTCCTCCTTCTTCTTCTTCTGCTTCTTCTTCTTCTGCTTCTTCTTCTTCTTCTTCTTCTTCTTCTTCTTCTTCTTCGTCGTCTTCGTCTTCTTCTTCTTCGTCGTCTGCGGCTTCCCGTTCTTCTCCCGGCCGCCGTGCCTGCGGGTCCACATCGACCGCGTATGGCGCTTCCCAAAGCTTACGCAGTATTGCGTCGATGTGCGTCCTCAAATCCAAGCGAGCATAGTACGGAATAATCCTGAAGGCCGCGATGGAATTTCGAAAAGGCGTGCCGTCAAGGTCTGCGACCACATATGCTCCACCGCGTGTGCGTTTGACGACAACGAAGGGACCGAGATATCTTGGAAGGGTTTTATCTCTCATCGGTCCGTCGTTTGCAGTATTTCGAATCAATACCAGACGGCCCGGTTCAAACGTTTCGTCCGATATTATATTTTCGAACTTTCTGCGAAACCGCTCGGCCAATACTTGCCGAGCCTGCAGGATTCGACGCCGGATCTCATTCAAATCCGTCTCGCGTTTGAGCAATTGTCTTGCACGGTAGGCTATGAGTTCGGCTCGGCTGAATATCTTCTCCGGAGGTGGAACCAACCAGGTTGCTTGAACAATATCCATTGGTAACGTAGGATGAGTCCCATGCGCCATGTAATATGGACTCATGCCGGTTGCCGTATGCACCGAAATGCGTTCCGCCCAGAATACGGCTGGTACGGAGGCTGGCCAGTCGGCTGTATTTCCTTTGCAGACCTTGACGATAGATTCGCGAACGTTCCGATGACTCTGTTCGACCGTCCCATTCGCACGCGAGTTGTACCCCGAAATTCGGATATGCGTTATGCTATACTTTTCCGCGAGCTGTTCTAACGCGCGGACCCAAGGCGTACCGTTGTCGCTGACGATTTCGGCAATAGCACCCCAGCGGCATAGCACGGAACTATACAGGAACTCCGCGATATTTTCGGCATTTTCGGTTTTCGAGATCGCGAACTCCGGATAATGTGTAAGAGAGCAGCGGGCCTGAAATATGTACCGATAACCCCGTTGCTTGCCTCGCGATACTGGCATAAACATCGTGTCGCAGTGGGCTCTATAGAAGAGGTTCTGCGGCATTTGTGCAGTCGGTGGAATGTATACATGTTTCATTTGTTGCGCCTGGCATTGGTCGCACGTCTTGAGAAACCACTTAATGTCTTGTGTAAGACTGGGCCACCAATACCGGAGCCGGATGTGAGCGTGTACCGTCCTGAACCCGCGGTGACCAAGGTCGTCATGCATTGCCTCTAGTATCTCGAATCGATCTGGATATGAAACGTAAAGCCGGTGCTTTCCGTTGCTGTCTCTCTTGTACAAATCATCTTCGCCCCGCAGGAAGAATTTCGTGGTATACCGTAAGAACGCTTTGAACTCTTTGTCGAGCATACGCGGAGGCCGGCGGAAGGACCGAAGGTATCGAATAACCTTTTCGATCGTCTCGTCCTGCTTCGCGGTCTTGGCGTCACGGGGTATCTCCGCCTCTGCGCCGGGATCATCCCCCCCTTGGGCCAAAAGAACCGGAACTCGCGGCTGCAACGCGAGTTCTAGCGTGAACACCTGAGACAGGTTAAGCGTATCATCTTCAAATTCGTCTGGGAGTCGGTCCTTAATTTCGGCAATATCGGCTGGTGGCCGCCGCGATAACCCGTCCGGAGCAACGTGTCGGTCCGCCGGTACGTGTACAAGTTTGAATGGGAATAGGTGAATCCAGGAGACCCATCGGTTAAGCACCGTAGTTGGGCATGCGTCGGGGTTGTTCAGCATTCCTCTGATATATTTCGCGTCCACTTCGAGCGTAAACTCGGGCAAGCCGACCAGCCAGATACGGTAATGTCGAAGTGCCTGATACACTCCGTACAGTTCGAGTTTGGGTTGAGAGTATTTCGATTCTCTGTCGTTCCATGCGACCGAGCCAAATCGACATGGACGCCGCCGCCCCTTTTCATCCTCTTGATATAGTACGAAACCTACCGCGATGTTCGAAGAGTCCACAGCAAGGATGACGCGGCGTCCACATTTGTAATCGATCGGGGTCAGGACGTGATTGCGTTCCGCTTCGAGGGCTGCTGCCTGGAGCTGGCGTACCGCGTTCCATTCGCGATCGCCGAAACGGAACTCTACGTCCTTTCGTTTGAGGTTCTCCAGGGGTCGAGCAATGCGGGCGAAATCGCGAATGAAAATTCGCATGATACCAACAGTTCCCAAGAAGGCTCGTACCTCCGAAATGTTTTCGCAAGGTAGTTTCCATTCGATTATCTTTTGCACCTTCGCTGGATCAGGGTGTCGCCCTTCGTATGAGCATCGATGCCCCAAAAGGATAATTTCGGGAGAGCATAACTCCGCCTTTGGCCCGGAGAAAGTCGCTCCAGCATGCTCCGCGCGGGTAATGATCCGGTGAACATTCGTGAGGTGTTCGAACACAAAGCGGCGTATGCCGTTGTTCTCGCGAATCGTTTCGTACCCGCCTCTAGTCTCGTAACGAGTCGTAGGTCCTTTAATGCCTAAGTCGTCGATAAAGGGCGTTGTGATATGAGGAATCTCGTCGCTAAACAAGAAATTCACATTATCCTGCATGATACCAGGCATATTGTGAGCTCCCATAGGGGCGACAGTATAGCGAAGAGGCCCGATGAGCGTTTGGAAGGACGTCAGATCCCGCGATTCTGGTGCGAGCGAATGCTGCTCGAAACCGCGATAGAAGTCTAGGAGTCCATAACATGCGCGTCCGCCGTAACTTTCCAGAAGATGTTCCGTAATGGGTGGGACCGATGTGCTTCGGATCATGACGCCATTGAGCGGCCGTGCATCGATAACCAATCGGTGCTCCCCACTCTTTTTCGGTACGACGAACCACTTCGACCTGTACGCCGATTGGGAGGGCTCATACGTTCCGGCCTTCACCTTCTCGCGAAGCATGTCGAGGACGCTCTCGAGGATACCAGGAGGGATCGGTATATTTCGCTCCTGCCATGGAGTGTGTTCGACTGTGGGAAAAACGACTGGATCGAGGTAGTCATCACGAAAGCGCCCAATTTCGGACTCTGTCCAAGAAAAAGCATTTTCGTGTTCGCGATAAATCCACGCCACCAGTTTCTCCTCTTCCGGCCAAAGGAAGTTATGTCGGTTGATATTCAAGGCATCGAACCGTTCCTGGGTAAGTCGAAAGCCCGGAGAAAACTCGGGCGGATGTTTCGGTAAAGCCTTCATGTGCTCGAGAGGATTTGAAGGGAAACGACGTCGTATTTTTAGGTGCTCCGGGTGTGGTGCCGGGACGGGCTTCACGCGCTCGTCGACTTTCTTGTATTTTCGGATCGCGAGGGCATGTTGGATGGTATCGAAGAAACAATGTTGAGATAAGGTTTCGCGATCGATAATGTCTATTCGTGGAATAAGAAGGGCTAATGTCGATATCAATTGGTCGTCTCGCCGTAGGTTTACCGGGTCCTTGACTCCTAAAAATCCTCCTCTATCGCAGCCGGTTCGGAATGATTTCCGGCTGCGTGAGTCGCGAGGACAACAGTAACCCCGGTATTCGGGCATGTTATGGTCAGCTCCGATTCGCCATTTCCGAAGTCCCTCATTTCGGCGTTGAATAGCGTAAGGAACGGCCTTCCCAAAAGCAGTAGAACCGGAAGATTCTTTATGACGTGAACCTGAAACAAACCGGTGACCGGCCCGACCGATAAACGAAGATTTCGGATAAGCCCTTCCGTTGCTGTGGTGGCCCCGTTCGCAGAACGGATGTGTCCCGGAGTTTGTTCGTAAACGATGTGCAGCTTCTTCCAAATATCGTGGTTCATAAGAACCACCGATGCGCCGGAATTCAGCGTGCCAGCGACGGCTACATCGTCATCCCCAACAAGTACGTTTATGGTCCGGAGCTCGACCATTGACGGAGCCACAATGGCTCCTTTGGGCGCCTTCGGATTTCCGGACACATGCATCACATAGTCGTAAATATCGCTTTGCGCCTCTGGCAGGAGCTGTTTTTCGATATCTTCCGATATGACCTCCAGGGGTGCCGTAGGTTCCGCCGATAAGACCGTATTGGGCTTCGGCAGCCGCTTAGTAGTGGTTTGCTGACAAAAATACTTTCGGATTTGAGGAGAAATGGCGAGCATATCCCGGACCGACACAGTCAACTCGCTGGCCATTATCGACGAAATAACTTTTTCCGCTCGGCTATCATCCTCTACCGGGGCTCTGAGATGAGTACGAGTCGGCTCTTTGATTTCGGTATTTTCGACTGGCTTATCGACCATCTCCCGCTCCTCGACCGAGCGTTCGATAATTTCCTCCGGTGTTGTTTCTCGTCCGCGACGATTCGGCACCTCCTTAGCTCTCGGTGGTTCGGCCGGACGTTCGCGACGTATGGGGAGTGGCCTTCCTTCCTGTTGCCTTCGGTTGCGGGCCCGGTGTAGCTGTGTTTGAAGCACCGCTAGTGTTCGTTCCAGATCCCTCACGTCGTCTTCGTCCGCGGCCGGGGCCAAGTGAACATCAGCGACCGAAAAGGGCAAAGCGTCATTGGGTACGTCTATGGTGAAGGGCAGAACGTCCGATACGACGGAGACGAGGTTTACTGGGGCGTTCCCACGATTCGGAATGTTTGCCCGAGCATTTAGGTCTGCAACCGTCTGATTCGGATTGCGACTATGCCAGGAAATAACGTTCTCTTTCATGTTCGCACCCATTACGCGGGGCAACAACATGCCGTTCGGTAGCGTGAGACGGTTCGTAGTAGCATTTCGGATCACGAGGCCCCGTCGAAGATGCTCTTCGAGGTCGTTACACTCTCTCATCATGTGTCCGGACTGTCCGCACCACAGACACCCTCCGTTATTGGATGGATTCGGGTTCATCGGAGGTCGCGGCGCCTGTGTCGGGTACCCTTGACCGAAATTCCCGCTTGCAGCCGGTGGCAACGCGCCGCGTTCCATATCACGTCGCAGGAGCGTTTCGACGGTTGTCATAAGAGTCGAAATAGCTGTCATTAGACCGGCTTCCGTTTCGGTCTTCACCGGAGGATTGGGAACCGGTCCGGACTGATGTCCACCGGATGGCGGCGACGGTACGGCAGGTATCGAGCTCGCCGTCGTGAGCGGAACATATGGACCGCTTGTAGACGTCCCGGCTAACAGGAATTCAGCCGCCGCGATCACGTCCTCCATGTCGTATGGGTCGTCCGGACGCTGGTCAGGCTTTTTAATGAGCAGGCGGTTCCGGAGTTTGTCCTGGAATTCGTAATGAAATCCCCGCATGAACAGTGCATTTCTCTCGTAGTCCGAAATTCGCTTCTTCTTGCTGAGCCATGTCGAAATGCGAAGGAACACACGGCGATATTCCGCGAGCTGAGCACGGTTAAGCATTTGGATACCGGCGCTCATGCTCACGACCCGTTCGAGATCGCTTCGCGTGTAAAGGGAGTCGTCTTCGACCGCGCCGGGGTAGAGTCCTAGGACATCCCGTTTGAACGCCGGGTAATCCTCGCCCTCTGCGGATGGGAAGGTTTTCCAGGTTTCGGCAACATCGGTGGGCGCGTACCGAAGTGCCCACTTGATACAGTCTTTCGGAGGTAGCCCAGCATTTTCGGCACACTGCTCCACATCTTCGAAGTACCGTACCACTGTTTCGGGTGCAACACTGTCGAGATACGGCCGGGCCGTACGGAGAGGCATGCTCCCGCGTGGCGCTGAGACAACAGGGTCTACTGTGGGCATTTCGGATATTTCGGAAGTAACGGTGTGTCGGATAGAAAGTTTTTCGATACTCCGGGACGAGACCGGGGCGGAGCGAGATCGTACGGTATGGTTCGAAGTTGTAGCGCGAATCGGTAGACGAGAGGAAACCGTCGAGTACGGCTTTCCACTACGAGTGGACAGGTTGGCGGCGTGCGTATCGTTATATCGGCGAGTGGACGTCGAAAGCCAAGTCGAAATATCCCAAATCGACCTCCAAATGAATAGATACTGTTAGGTTAGACCCAGAGCATCAAGGGATAGCGTCGATATGGCTTTTCGGTGGTGTCCCGTACGTATTTCGGAGTCGAAAAGAGTGATCTGGCGTGTGGTCAAGTCGAAGTATAGAAAGAGCTAGTAAGGGGTAAAACGGAATCGATAAAGAGTGTCTGGTACAGATCTCTGCTTATATACGAGCCTAAGTAATGAGTTCGGACTCGTCCGCCACCCTTTTCGTATCCGAAACGCAGGTTTCGGATCGCAGATCCCGCCCAGCGGTCCTGCCCGTGCGTTCGGTCCCTATGTCGAAGTCGCGATAATGGCCGAAATTCCGATAAGCAGCTCAATGCGACATGGGTTCCTTGCCTGCTCTCCGGAGATACCGCGCATGGCGGTTGATATTCAGCTTATTCAAGTGTACCATTGAGTCCGGATGCGTGCGTACGTCTCGCATGAGGCTTGGGCCCGGGTACTGTGCAATATGCAGGGTGTGAGTGTTCTCTCCGGATAGCCCGCCCAGTAACTGATGTACCACATCTGCAGATACCCTACTCGACCGTCCTCCGGAAACGGCTTGCAGATGTGTATGATGCCTACATTCTACTCCTTCACTTTCTGGAGAAGCATGTGGCAGGCGCACTTGGTCAGGACCAGCCAAATTGGCGGTTGCAAAACAGTTGTCCAGCATGCGAGTATAAGGTATGGATTTCCCGCGTAGCAGGCGAACTTGTGCACTGATTTTTACTAGCTTCAGGATGAACCTCAGCTTCCCTTATCCAGACTTATATGCGGGGATGGGAACAATTCTAGCAAGCGATTTGCGCACGCTGGCCATCAAGACACGCGGGTATATGAAAGCGATTACATCATCCCTCCGGAAGAGGTGGATCGCTTCAAAGATGATGTCCAAAGCCGACACAGCCAGAAACGCAGTAGGACAGACACGGGAGGTGATCCTACCGATGGGCTCCATCCAGAGCCCATTGGGCACATCTCTCTGGACGAGTCTCTTGCTGCTTGCGCTGACAAGTGGAAGGCCGCACAAGCACGGGAGACGGCTCACACCTTCCAGCGAGCTTTGGACGAAACTGGCCACTTCCTGACTGTTTGCCGGCATGCATTCATCCGGTACTCTGTGGATATGGTCCGGAGTGGAGAGCTGTACGTGTGCATGTGGAGCGACACACCCCATGGCTGAACTTTGTCTAGAGCAAAATACTCCCTCGCTTCTCTGGATCGCTTGATGTCCATCTTGGGTCCAGACATCGGTTTTGGTTATGACATCGGCTGCACCCATTTGATTACGGTTCTCCGGAGCTCATTGGGCGAGCGTGCTCGCCAGAATCATCTGCGATTCTTCGTGGGAGCTTTCCATGGGTACGCCCATAATCGACGTTGTCAGATCGCCTTCCATCCCCGCCTGCTCGCTACTGCTGGTCTGGAAGATTTCGAGACTTGCGAGTGGGTCTTCAGTCAACAGAACCGCACAGCTCACCTATTTCGACATGCCTCCGGATATCATCGGCATATGACGATGGATTGGTTTTATCGCACTTGGGATGCAGACCGGAGAGCAGCGCTCGGTAAGCTGTTCCGGAGCTCCAAGGAGCGGTGGCTAATCGCTGTCTCAGGGGATTTCTTATTCCGGAATTATCAGCAAGCCCTGTCGATTACGCGGAAGGAGGGCGCAGCCGTAACCAGCCTTATGCAGTCTCTTGGCCTAACAGTTGCAGATCTAGAGCAGTTTCGGGAGGATGAGAAGAGCTTTTTCAATTCCCTCGAGCATCCTCCAGAGATCAATGAGACCGCTGTCCAGTACTTGCAAGCGCTGAAGCTTCATGCTGCGGCTGAGTATGTTGCTTGCCCGTATCTGGATATTCGCTCACAGGATCACCAGGGCTGAGCTGAATGAGGCTCGAAGTCAGAGCTTTATTATCTCGACTCCTCAGAACTGGGACCATTCCGGCAGTCAGCAAAGAAACGCTCAGACAAGGGAGCGCAACATCCTCCGGATTATTCGCAAAGTGCAGCAACTCGAAACGGTCCTCGTCTCTCTGGAAAACACTCTCGACACGGAACGGTGGACTCCAGAACACCCTGCTTGGCAACAGTATTCCCGGACTGTGGATGAACGCGATTTTCAGCAGGCGCTCGATCATCTAGAAAACCTGGTGGTGCAGAGGTTGTTCGAAATGGAGAAAATGAATACAAAAGGCACCAGTACGTATGTGTCCGGAGGAAAGGAGGAAGCTTACGTCTAGAAAGATTATAAAATGCGAAGCGCTATTGCGAAGGCTCTACAGGCACGCAGCCACAGCCTCCGGACAGCACTCAGTGCATACAATCGGCTTGCCATCACTGTCAATCCACCTCGTGATGTTCTTACAATGGAGCAAGTTCTGGACTACGCGTTCTTGGCAGAATTCAGCCTCTTGCGGTATGGCCTTCCAGAAAAAGGGACTCGACTCTGGATGCAGCCGCACATACGAGAGCTGCTCACCAAATGGATGCTAGTCCGGTGTGCCGAGCAAGAAATTGCTCGACTCAATGTCGAGATTCGCAGGGTTATGACCGCCATTGACGATGACAGACAGCAAAGTGCAGCACGTCTCGCCCTGGTTGTCAAGTCCGGAGATGTCGCTTTGGCACACGAACTCCGGCAAAGAATACAAGTCCGGCAGCTCGTCGATTCGAAGCTACAGCGACGACTGGAGGATATTATGCGGCTGCCTGGCTACTCCGGACTCCACGGGCGAGGTATACCTCTTCGACCTCGGCCTTCTCCAGAAACCATGGATCGGATGAGCACCAACTTCACCTTGGCGGATGCTGGAGACAGGGAGGATCTGGATAGCGTTACTGAGGAGGACAGTACACAGTGGGATGGAGATGAGCGTCCAGAGATAGAAGCACTTGCTGAGGCATTTGGAGCATCTGTAGACTTAGCGTAACACTTCTTGCCGGAAACACTGGCGTGTCTGGTTGATTAGCATGGAATAACCATTTCTGGAACCATCGCTGAATGACAGGGAGTGTATATTCTTCTTTCCGGAAATAGGACGGGCGAGATCAATTACATCGTAGGTACAGGTATCCAGCTGTACAGGAAGAGGACACTTGCATATTATAGGTGTGACGGACTCCGGACAAGCACGCAACAAAAAAACACAAATAATCAGTCTTCTATTTACTCTGCAAATAGCTTCTGCCTTTGGCCTTTCTAGAGATAAACGCGGTAATTTACAAGGAACATGCTAAACCGGTAAGTACGTCTGGCAGAAGCAAGGAGGAGATTAATCTCTTGGACGCCTGCGTTGTTGCACTTCTGTCCGCGGCATTCTCGCAACAAGTCTATCTGGAAGCACACTACAGGACTTCAAATTTATGTCAAACGTACGCGGATCGTCCAGATAATTCTCCCTTTTGACAAGTCACTATCCTTTGCGGTCCAGAGATAAGCCTTATAATGCTGCAAGGGAGTCGTCCGGGTCACTTTTCTGGAAACCACGCTGTGAAAATGCGCCGAGTAATGCACCATCTCTAGCTAAATCCAGACAGACGGTATGTGCTGCTGTCCCAGTATAGAAATGTTCCCCTTATCCGGAGATAATCTAGAAGAAAATATGTCTTCGCCCATTGTTGCCTCATTGTCAGTGACCCGGAAGCATGTGTAGAAGGGTCATAAGGCACGTGCCGGATACCACTGTCGGCGCGTTGATATCCCCAATTGCTTCCGGAAGACCTAGTCACACGCGTGTCACTCAGCGCATATATCCTCCTCCTTTCTTCATCTGCTCACCTCCATCGTCTACAAATCCCTCCCCGTCCTCCTCTCCAGAAAACCACTCTCTCCCCTTCCGTTTTCTCACTTCTGCACTACTCTACATGTCTGGACGACGCCCCCAATCGCAATCGCGCAGGCCTCAGCCTTCTTCTGCTTCAGCTCGCTCAAATTCTGGATCTGTCCCTCCCTCAACTCCAGAAACACCTCCTCCTCCTCCCTACCAGCAACATGCGAGGCAGGCTAGCTCGTCTGGAGGTCCTTCATCCACCGCTGGATCTTCCTCTGGACGAGGTTCTACGCCTGCTCCCTCCGGATGACAATTCTCCCTGCCTCCTACCTCTTCTCATAGCGGTACCATCCCACCGTCCACGCCTGGTCGCGCTTCTGGATCCACGCCTGGTCGCCCTTCTGGATCCACCCCAACGGCAAAGGGTACACCTATTACGGCAGGCGCCTCCAGACTCTCTCTGCCCACACCAACAGCGCCGGTTGCATCCGGACCATCCAGCTACCGCACTTTCCACAGATCCGACTCGAGCATGTCGATCACGCTGCCCTCCAGAGGCGTGACTCCTGCGCCAGTCACACCTGCACGCACTTCCTCCAGCATGTCAATCGCTGCAGGCGCAGGGGGGTTCCTTCAACCGACTGGGCGGCAGCCATCTCCGGAGATCACGCTTCCTCGTGGAGTAGAAGAGGTTGCCAGTCGAGTTCCGGACCCAACGTACGCCCCAACATACATACCCCGTGGTCCACCCCCTCCTCCAGCACCGCCTACTCCTCCCCCTCCCCCACCTCTGGACGATCCTCTGCTCGATGTCCGGAGAGAAGATCGGGGTACAATGGTGATGGTGGGTGGGGTCTTAACCACCACCGTTGGTCTGGAGGACAGGCCCACGCCTTGGGGCCCTCCGGAGCCATATGAGAACGCATATATTCCAGGTCGCAATGTGCGCGAACCGGAGAGCGAGGAGATCGACGAAGAAGTCCTGCTCCCCATCCCACCTGCTCGCGCTGTGATCAACTCCCAGTCCGGATTTCACAACCCGCAGCAGTTGTATTTTGACGCCCCAGTGCGTTCCGGAGGAGGAGGTTTCGGTGAGTCGTCAGGATGGCCGGTTAGGAATGCAGCTAATATTTTCTAGTGCTGCCGCATATACGCTTCTACGACCACCGCCCCCATCGTTCCGGAGGCACGCTCCCAACAATGTTTGGGAGTGTGCTTGGTTTCCCATCTCTATACACCACCGAGCTCCCGACCAACTATTCAAAGCTTCCTCCCCCGGTCCAGAATCGCTTCGACACGCCCCTGGTTGGGGATCCTTTCCGTCACGCTCGGGTCCGGATTGGTGATACCTTGCCAATCATGCAAGGATCCAGAAACGACCTTATCGATGGCCCGGGCATCCATCAGCACCCCCATCGCAAGTTCAAGTCCCCCGAACTCCGGAAATATGCCTATAAGAACGATTATATGACTGGGATTCTGGATTTCGTAAGTCTGACGGCTGTCTCTCTGGAAAGCGCGCTGACTTGTTGTGTCCAGAGTACTGCGGCTGACCGCATGCTGTGCGAAGGCTTTCACTTTCATTTTATGGCTACAACGACGACTGGTCCGGATGGCCACCCTGAAGCATGCACGGTTATTTCTCGTACAGTGTGGGAAGACCCTCTTATTATGGAAGCTCTGGAGAAGATCAACACCATCTTCCGGAGAAAGCTGATGTATGCTGCTCGGGACCGCAAGACAATGAACGTTGACGGTTTCAACAACACCGGCACCATCTTCCCAGTCCAGACCTTGGTCACAGATGAAGAATTGGCCGACGTGGGTCCAGAATTCCCTGTGTATGATATCCCTCCTGTTCCCATGCCCACCATCTCCAGAAACGACTTGCAGCCGCCGAAATTCCAGATGATGGACCTACCTACCGACCCGAGGCACTGGCCTCGTATTCCTACGGAAATACCCCATGCGCTGGACGTATGGTGCAACCGCAACGCTATCCCCGTCAACCCCCGGAACCCCCTTTATCACAATGTGTGTCGCACCGTCTGGAGACTATACTGCTTTTGTCATCCCCGCGAATGGCGGGCTCGTCTGGATGCTGCCCTCACTCGTGTCGATCGAAATGGTGTGCCGATTTCGACTGACTTCAACGTGATCCTGAATGTGATGTTCAAGCATAAGAGTCTGGAATGGGCGGACACAGGTAGGGTCGGGATGGAGGGGGGCTTGTACTTCCCCCCCGTTGGGGACTACACCCCTCCGGAGGAGACGAGCCCGTGGGCGTAGTGTAAATTAACTGTACTGTCCGGACAAGACTGGCGCTTCCCTCGTAGTAGTTTTCTGGAATGATATCTTGTTGTTGCACGTGCTTGAAATTCCATCAACTTCGTACCATAGGTTCCGGACAGTACCTGGCTTGGCTGCAAAACATTCGCCACGTCGTCGCATACCACTTCCCATCAGCACTCACCCATTCCTCATAACCTCTGGACCAACCTTAGTCTGAGCAAAACATTGGCTATGGACGCCCCTCCAGCAACAGGGTGGGCGCTCCGGAAGGCACGTTGGAAGGAGAATATGGCCCGACAGGATTCGGCTCATCAGCACGCTGTCCGGATAGTTGCAGCACTTGAAAAGAATATTCAAAACGCCGCCGCTGCCTCCGGAGTGTCCGAAGATGCCATTAGAGAGTACATCTTTGGGTTTCAAAACATACCCCGCTTCCGGACAAGGAGAGCGCCCAATTTGAAGAATGTTGCTGTACACCTCGTCAGTCAGGAATGGGAGCTCGCTGGTGAGTCTAACCCTTATCATCTGGACAAAGCTAACTTAGTGCTTCAGGCAAGGAGTTCGACCTCCATGTGGGAAAGCCGGAGTGGGAGAAGCGCTTGGAATCACTCCGGAATGATGAGGATGCAGCTGAGGCTGGGCGTGCCATGCTGCTTTCCCATCGAGAGCTCGAGGCACACCGTCCCCGAGTGTCTCGCAAGGGGCGTGAGACCGATCAGACTGCCACCACGCTGGCTCTCCAGAGAGAGGTACGCCGCGCCCGCATTCAGACCAATCCACCATGCAGGGACTGATTTCTGGAGGGCAGGCACATGCATTCAATGTCCGGACCCGTGGCCACATCTTTGGCTTCACAGTGAAGGGCGACCCTCTGGACTATGGGGCCGCCCAATTTTTTGGGGACGATATAGCAGAGGGATACCTTCGTCAGGTGCTTGGCAAGTCTGGACACGAGGTTGCGAAGGAGTTTGAGGTATTTGCTATCCATGGCGCCCGAGGTAATTAGATACTGTGGTCTGGAATGCTGCTGACAGTGTTGTAGGGGTGGCTGCGCGGATGGTGGACCAGAAGGTGGAGCTGAAGGCAAGTATCCGGAAGATCTTGCTGAATGGTCTCCGTGAGTCTCTTTGTTTCTCACTTCTGGATGGTGTTTGATAGCACACAGGCACGGCCGTCAATGACCAGACAGCAAGCATGCACTACGTGCAGTTTGGAAGACATATCGAAGATGTCTACGCCGTCACTCTGGAAGGCTGGCCGGGTGGTGTTATCACAAATCCATCCACACTCGGGATCACCGAGCTCAAAGTGCTCCAGACTGCCCTGCTGGAAGGCACCTGTCGTTTCAGAAAGATGACTCCGGAGGACAAGCACCGTAGGCTGCTGGACAGACAGAAGGAAGCAGAGGTTGCACGATCAAAGCGAGCGATTAAGGCAGGCATCCAGAAAGAAGTGGCTGTCAACTCGCTTGCCCAGGCAGCAGTACAGGCGCCAATTCCAGGGAGAGCTGCGAGCACAGAATGGGCTGCGCTCATGCAGTACTTTCCTTCATCCGGACAAACACATATTTAGAATGTACTTGACTGCCGTCTTTATTGTTAATATCGATTACACTGTTGCTTCCGGAAGTCCCCTACGCCCCACGTGCACTAGAAGTACCATGGAGTGCTTCCTTCACTTCTGGACAGGCTTGCCCCTCGCGCTCGCGCTAGGACCCTAGCATAGCCACTGGCGACAAATGGACATATGCCGGACGGGGGAGTTATCTGCGGCATGCTCTAACCGATGGGTGGGGCGCATGTCTCGCTCGGCTCCTCTTAGTGGTTTCTAGAAGGAGAACTAGGTGCTCGTGTGGCCCAGACGCCCGACGCGCACGGCCAAGGAGGCGTAACGGTGCCGACCATCGGGGTGCGGCAGGCGCGCGTTCGTTCAGGGAGGGAAGCGTGGGCAAATAGGGAGGGAGCCTTCGCAGCGGCCCCGATTGGATGGGTTTGGCCTGGAGCGTTATTTGGGGATTTGGGGGCCCGACGTCACCCACCCCCCCGCGTATCCAACGGCCTCACAAACACGCATCCTCCGAGCCTCTGCCGCATCACTACTCGCAGAGGACATGCTGCGTATGCGCCTTTGATACCGATATCATCCACTTCCACCTCACACCTGACCCATCTCCGCTCCCCCCACCTTCCTCTTCCCCTTCCTTGTACCTCTTCGTCGCTCTCTACCCCCCAGCGAACAGCTCCTAGCCGATACCATGGCTCCCAAAGTACCCGTACCGAAACCGACAACAGAGGACGAGCGGACACCGCTCCTTGCCGGCGAGCCCGTCCAGGAAGAACTGGACGGCGGCCCCGTCGACCTGGTCAAGAAAGGCGCTAAGCTCTGGTACTGTCTGCCTGTCGTCGCTGGTGCATGTCTCGCTACTGCTGTACGTCCTGCGCATACTCGTAGCCTAGAACCTGACTGATAAGCGTTTCGTGTAGCTACCGACAACGACCACGCTCGCTATTATCCGAGTTATCATCTGTCGACGATGGTACGAATTGCACGACCCCGATTCCCTACCCATTGGCCATGCACCTACCGAAGCGATGTGCGAGATCCCGTCTGTCGTAACGGCGTACACGGTAGCCGTGACCATCATGGGCATAGTGGACGCCTTCGCAGGTGCGTGCTTGCCTCTTGTGTAGCATATATGCAGTCGCTGACTTCGTTGCGGTGTAGGGATGATCTCCTTCGGTCTCATCAACCTGTTCGTCAAGAAGTACGGCCGTAAGCCGGTGTTCATCACCCTCACTTCTATCGCATGCACGGCCTTCACCTGTTTCCTCCTGGCGTTCAACGTCCGCGGAACACTTTCGCTCGTCCTAGCAGGACTCGCAATCGTCCTGGCCGCATTCGCATCTGCACCCGCTGTCGTCCTGGTAGGACGCATGTACATCGTCGATACCACCACGCCTATGCAGCGAACCTCCGGCCTCTCCTTCCTCGGCGCTGCTGCCCTTCTGGGGCTCACACCGTCCTTCGCGTTGGGCGGGTTTATTACGGAACACTACCACCATATCACCGCCGTGTACTGGGTTACCCTAGCACTGCAAGTCATCGTCCTCCTCTGGGAGATCTTCCTCCTCCCCGAGTCGTACGTGCTTGAAGAAAGGCAAGAAGCGATCGAAGAGATGCGGCACGTGATCGACGAAGACCTGCCAGACGACGGGAAAGCGGGTCTAGCGCACAATATCAAGCAAGCTGTCCGGCCACTCTTCTCTGTCCTGGAGCCCTTGCTCGTGCTCGTCCCGCGCATCCCTGGCTCGCACAGACGAGACTACACCCTCCTCATCGCCGGCTTTGCCTCCTTCCTCTGGTTCTTGGGAAGTCATTATCTCGGCTTGGCGGTGATGATGCGCCTCATCAACGAGTTCCATTCCCCTCCGGACCAGAACGGCCTCGGCATCTCGCTCCTCATGGGCGGCAAAGGTCTCTTCCTCGTCTGCATCTTCCCCAGCGTGATCAAATACGGCCGGATCGCCTACTCGAAATACGCCGAACGACGCGGTCTGCACCTCACCACCCAGGAAATCTCCAGGAGGACAGATACGGTGCTCATCATCGGCTCGTACATGATCGACGCGTTCTTCATCACCATGATCGGCGTCTCGCGCACCAAGAACGGCGTGTTCGCATGCGCGATCCTGATGGGCTTCGGCGCCGGCGGGCACATAGCGCTCAACAGCCTGCTCGTCTCTTCCGTCCATCACGCGCAGAGCGACGAGATCCTCAGCGCGAACGCGATGCTCGAGTCTGTCGGCCAGGTCCTCTCGCCCATCGTTTTGGGAAGCATTCTGTCAGCGACGATCAATACGATGCCGGGATTGATGTTCTTCGTCTCCACGGCCATTTGTCTTGTTTCGGCGACGTGTATATTGGTGTTTAGGGCCGTGGATAGGCCGGATAGGAGGATACATGGCGAGGGACATGTGCATTACCAGCCGCAGGAGGAGGCGGGGCCGGATGCACCGGTCGTTCCGAGCGCATGACGGCCCTCATCCACATTCCCAACTTCTCAGCCGCGCAAGACGACCTCCTTCCGCCGCATCACCACTTTCAACACCTTCCAACCATGGCCTTCGCCCACTGCTCCACACAGCAATCTTCGAGTCGGAGACGTATCTCACACAACTTCTCGCTCAGTATCCATTTACTCACTATCCCCCTCCCGTCACCTGGTTTCTGCTACCCTATCTTCCTTCCATTATATCGCTTTCTGTTGCACGGTCACGCCTTCATATCATGAACATTAGAGAAAGGCGGTGAATGTTGTATATTTAGTGTACTTACTCTTGAGGGTACGATAATGTGGATTATGTTGACGAATTTGTAGGCGTATGGCTCATCCTGCCTCCTTGCTTGCCTATCGGTTATCCTTTGTGAACGATTCCTCCCCTAAGATATTATCAACCACAACAGAGTTTATGTTCGTCACGCCCTCGGAATCGTGGCCACCATCCTCGGAGTTTCGTGGCTCCTAACACGGAAGCAATCGCCCGCTGTGCGCACAGTCGTCGTCGTCGTCACCATCACCATCTCGGACGACCATAACCCCCTCCCTGCCCTGCCGACCTCGCCCCTCAACACCGGACGTCCTCCTCCTCCTGAACGTCGACGAAGATGTCCCTCCCACGAGCGACATACGACCCCCGCAGGGTATGCGTGATCCCCTTCCCCGTCGCTCCTCTTCTGAGGCATAAGCGCGCTATCGGGGTCTACGCAGCCGGTGCACTCGTACGTCCCCCTCCCTCCCCGACGTCTCCCCCAGGTCAGCGTTGATATATGTTGTGTGCGACAGTTCGCAATGGCTCAATGGCTCTTCCTCGATGCCTGTATCCTCTCCTCGCACGCCAAACCACCCCCCGACGCGCCATACGACGAGATCCCCGTCCATGTCAACTTCGTCGACTGGATCCCCGGGATCTGCAGTACCCTGGGGATGTTAGTGGTGAACCTTATTAACCGGGAGCGGCTGATGGGTGAGGGCGGGCTTTCGCTTGGCGGGTGGGGGGAAGGCGGAGCGGTGTGGAGGGCGAGGCTGTTCCTGTTCCTTGGGTTTGCGTTGATGGCGGGTGGATTGGCGGGGAGTGTGGTGCGTCTCTTTCTCTTCTCTCCTCCCTTCCCTCTGTCCTCCTTCTTCCCTCTTTGCTCGCTGTGTAGAGATGGTTGCTGATCAGAATGTGACAGACGATCCTCGTGCTCAAGTATATCCTCCCTGACTACCCGGACAAGTACGAGTACTATGGAGTTGCCAATGTGGCCCAGAACGTCTGTATCATGCTCTCTGCTGTCGTACTCTGGCTTGCCCAGAACACGCAAGGGGAGTATGAGTATCGGCTCGCTTTGTAATGCGGCTCTACCGTGGATAGCGTTATAATATCACTTTGGAAGCATCAAGGTGCATTGGGGAGTTCAACGTATGCTGATCGGCGCATGCCACTGATCATAACACGCCAGCGTTTTGTTCGCTGCAAGTCTGCAGGTGCGTTGAAACGGCTCTCGGAGAGCCGCAGCATCAGCAGACCTGCCTGGCATCCAAATTGCAGAAGGTTGGTAGGGTGCATTTATCATGCAGTCTCGATTAGATGCTTGCGCTGTAACAGTGCGCATAGCCACACAAACATCCCACTCTCATCTACATCTTCTCCAGCGGCCTCAAGCCCAACAACCGCAGCCCAGCCCCCAGAACATCCCTAGCACAGATAAACAGCCATAACCTCGCCTGCGCCAGTTCCTCCTCCTGACCCATGACGACCAGCGTCTCCCACGCGGCCGAAATCGCATGACTCAGCCTAAACACATACGTAACGACACCCGACGGTTCATACGTCTTCAGTGCTGTGCGGACCACATCGGGGTACGCAGCGAGCAGGTAGACGATCGCCCGTGCTCCTGGTTCTTGCAGGAGGTCGGTGTTGATCTTGCTTGTGTCGCTCGGCAGGGTGAGCCCGACTTCGCTCGTTTTCCGCTGGACGGAGCAGAGCCGCGTGTGGGCGTATTGAAGGTAGGGGCCGGTGTCGCCTTCGAAGGAGAGCATGCGGGCCCAGTTGAACGTATAGTTGTTGATTCTGTGCTTTTCGTCAGCAAATGGGTACTTAGGTGGGATGGTCGGGGGAAGGGGGGACGAACCGCTTCGCCGCCATATCCTGGATCTTGACCGCGCTCATCCCGATCTCATCCGCCGTCTTCTCAGGATTATCGACATTCGCGTACTTGGCTTCGTTCTTCTTCATCTGCTCATGCATGACCTCCTGGGCCTCATTCAAGATCTGGTCGAGTGAGACGGCCGTCCCCTTGCGGGAGGACATGCCGAGTACGGAGCCGAAGTTGACGTGCTCGAGCTGTTTGGCCCAGGGGAGGTCCATCAGTTCGAGGACTTTGAAGAATTGCGCGAAGTGGAGGTCTTGAGGTGCACCGGCGACGTAGAGCATCTTGTCGAAATGGTATTTCTCGTGTCGCTCTATGGCGCCGGCGATATCTCGCGTGATGTATAGAGATGATCCATCTGGGCATCGTTAGGATAAGTAGCAAAGGTGAGATGGCGTGCTGACCTTTCTTTTGCAGAACCGTGCTGCCCAGCTTCCACTTCTCGAGATTGACGACCTTGGCGCCCTGCTTCCCCTCCTCTACAATCCCCATCGCCTCCATCTTCGCCACCGCATCCTGCATCGCACTCCGACTCACCGTGCTCTCCCCGCCATAAATATCAAAGCTGACATTCAGCCGCTCATAGCTCTGCTTATACCTCTCCAACGAGAAATCCCGGAATCGCTTCCATTGCGCGACGGCGGAGGGGTCGCCATCTTCCATTCGCTTGAAGAATTCGCGCGCGGCGTCGTTCACTGTTGTCGCCATCTCTTCTTTGAACCATGTGAACTGGGCAGTGGCGGCAGGGTCGGAAGCCTCGACGCGGGCGAAGAATGCTTGGGCTTCGGCCAGCAGGGAAGAGTCATCCTGCGGCTCGGCAGAATCGTGCGCGGCCTCCTTGAGCTGCTTCCATTGCCCCAAGGCAGCCTCGTCCTCATTCGCCAACCGCTCGAAGAACTCGATCGAGCTCTTCTCGCCATCATCGTGCCTCTTGAACAGCTCCAGCGCCCTCTCCAACACACTCTGAAACTCCCTCCACTGCTCAATCGCCACCTTCTCACCCGCTTCCATGCGCTTCAGGAAATCCTTCGCCTCAGCCTTGACGAGCTTGTCCGTCTCTGCTTTTGCAGCCCGCTCAAGCTCGGCCTTGTCAACCTCCGGTTCAGCCGCCCCGGCCTTGCCCTTCTTCCCCTTAGCCGGCTCGACCTTAATAGGCTTCGGCTTGACAGACCTCGCATCCCTATTGATCTTAACGTATACTTCGTACAGATGGTGAATGGCGTCCGTCTTCAGGGCTTCTTCCGACCCATAGCGCTCAAACCCGACTGCGACCAGGCCGAACTGCTTGCCCCAGTCGCCGAGGTAGTTGATGGTGAGGACGTCCCAGCCCGTGGCGCGGTGGACGTTGACGAGGAAGGCGCCTATGATCGTTGATCGGAGGTGGCCGACATGGAACTCTTTTGCGATATTCGGGGATGAGTACTCTGCCACGAGGGATTAGCATGCAAGCTGGAAACATTGTTGGGCACGAGAGGGTGAATGCGCACCAATGATAACCTTCTTCCCCTTCCCATCCTCGTTACACCCATACTCCGGTTTCCCACTCGCCGAGTTATACGTCAACTCGTGTATCTGCGTCAACACCTTCCTCACCAGCGTCCCCGTCTTCACATTAAACGACACGAACGTCTTGTCCGCAACCGCGCTCTCGACCCACTCATCCGCAACAAACTCAGCCTCGACCTTCTTAGCCCATTCGTCCGGCTTTCCCCCGAGGCGGAAGCGCGGGATGGCGACTGTGAAGTCCGAGTCTTTTTTGCCGACGTCGACGCCTTCGTAGGCCTTTTCGAAGGGGATGTTAAGGGGACCGGTGAGCTTGGAGGCGATTGCTAGGCGGAAGGCGTCGAGCACGCATTTTTGGGGGTCGCAGCCCCGGATTTGGGTGGCGTAGGAGGCGAGGTGGGCGGGTAAGGTGGTCGCCATCTTTCGGTGGGAAAGGAAGAGTGGGGTGGTCTGGCGGGGAAAAGCACAGGGGCGACGGTTGAGGAGAAAGCGATATGCCACCTTGTAAGGGTGTTAGATGACCGTTATAGTGAATACGGTCTAGGGGGCAAGTAAGTTGATGTTAAGTGTGCAGGATGTTCACGTCGAGTCAGGGATAACAGCTTCAATTTGGCAACCAAAGGAACCCGCGATATTTTGTGACCGACCGCCAAACGGAATCAATTCGAAGCGCGTCGTACCTCGCTGTGTGGTCGAGATCAATGGACTTTACGCGTATGAAGCTATTAACTAACGTGAAGGTCTATCGCTCGGCGGAACAGCCTCTAAGTCGATTATGTATACAGATCTTAGAAGTAGTTTTGAACTTGGCTTTTGTTCTTCATGTCCAGAAGCAGGAAGTCCGCCAGCACAGCCGCCAACAATGAGAATGTGATAACCAACCCCCCACATAAGGGACCCGAATGCGTATCATTCCCGACCCACCAGCCCACCTTCAGGAAGCACGATAAGTACCTACATATAAGTACCATGGCTGATACGCATTCTCGCTCCACCAGCTGTGCTGGCTTGAACCACAACCACCACCTCGTCCTGTCTGCAAGATGGCGAACAAGTGAGTGACACTACGCTCTGGAGCAAGGCCCGGGGCGAACGGTGCTGAAGATACATATGTAGGAACTCGACCACCTACCCCCCACGCGACCTCATAGGCTACGGCCCCTCCCCTCCCACCCCCCTCTGGCCGCAAAACGCGAAAATCGCAATCTCCCTCGTAATAAACTACGAAGAAGGCTCCGAGTCCACCCCCCTCTCGGGCGACTCGCGCACCGAAGTGCTAGGCAGCGAGCTCGGCCCGGGCGTAAGGCCGTTTGAAGGTGGTGAGAGGGATGTGAATATGGAGAGTCTTTATGAGTATGGCTCGCGCGCGGGGGTGTGGAGGATCTTTAGGCTGCTGGAGGAGTTTGGGGTTAGGGGGACGGTGTATGCTGTTGGGCAGGCTATGCTCTTGAACCCCCTTGTGGGGCAAGCGATCAAGGAAAAAGGGCATGAGGCAGCGAGTCATGGCTGGCGCTGGGTAGACCGCAGTTCCTGGACGAGGGAGGAAGAGAAGGAGTTTGCGAAGAAGGCGATTAGGGCGATAAAGGATACGGCGGGAAAGGAACCGAGGGGGTGGTATTACGGCAATGTGTCGGCTCGCTCGGGTGAGAGGGCGAGAGCATTGATCGCGGAGGTGTATAGGGAGGAAGGGTTGGAGCTGAAGTATTATTCGGATAGCTATGCGGATGATCTGCCTTACTGGGTGCCTATGCCTGGTGGGGACGTTAGTGAGGGGCTGTTGATCATCCCTTGTACGTTCTCTCTTCTGCCAGGGTGGTTGGCGGTCCTTGGCTGAGTGAGTTGGACAGATACGTTGGACAACAACGACTACCGCGAAGCGCGCTATAACGGCTTCCAGTCCCCCTCCGCCTTCGCCGACTACCTCATAACAGCCTTCGACGAGCTGTACGCCGAGGGCGTCGCCGGTGCGCCAAAGATGATGTCCATCGGGTTGCATTGTCGGCTTGTTGGCAGGCCGGGCAGGATTGGGGGGTTGAGGAAGTTTTTGAGGCATGCGACGGCGAGGGAGGGCGTGTGGTTTGCGACGAGGGAGGAGATTGCGGATCATTGGAGGGAGAGGTTTCCGTATATGCCGGCTGCTTGAGCGGGTTGGGCTAATCGGGAACTTGACAATGGGTCGTACGTGTAGCTCTGTAACTTCAAAGAAGTGGAAGTCATGATGTCATAAATGTTCACATTCCGGAATATATTGCATGGGTGTAAGATGTAGATATCATTGCAAAGGACCGCAAGAGACCAAATTGCCCAACTGCACGTATCGCGCGCGCTCACCACTTCCTCCCATTCACCCCCTCCAGCAACCTCACCCTCCCATCACTCGAGTCCATACTAGTCTCGTCATCCGCATCGAGCTCCTCGATCCTCGGCCCACCCATCTCATATGCCTGCGGCTGCGAAGGCTGGATAGGCGGGAAGGGGAAGGGTGCGGAGGGGGGTACGAACTGGAAGTTTGGTTGATGTGATGGTTGGATGGACGGGGGCTGTACGTGTTGCGAGGACTCGGGATGGTGTTGTGCGGGAGGAGGTGCGGGAAAGGGCTTGAAGTTTGCTGCGATTAGGATTACGGCTGTCGCTGTTAGGAACATTGCCTACGGATTGGGTCAGGATACACAAGAGTGGGAAGAAGAGGTAGCGCGCACCACCATCCTCCAACTCACGTTGCTCGCAAACTCGTCCAGCACCTCCGCGAGCACCTGGGCAATAACCTTCGTATACCCCAGACTCCTCGTATCCCTCCTAATACAGCTCTCCCACTGCAAACACTGCAGCTTCAGCTCCGGCCCGACGAGGTCAGAATCACAGTGGTTCCTGATCCGCTTATCGATACATTCCTGCACCTCGATGCTGTACTCCCTGTTGTGGTGCTCGATCCTGCTGCCGACGTCGCGGAAGACGAAGTAGAGGAGGGCGGAGAGGGAGAGGAGGGAGAAGAGGAGGAGGAGGGAGTTGAAAACTGCGCGGCACCAGGCCCAGACTTTGCTCGCGTAGTCGACTTCCACGAGCGGTGCCGGGTTATGGGCGGGGATGGGGTAGGGCCAGAAGATTTGCTGCGTGAGGGAGTGCTGCACCGTGCCGGCACCGTGGATATGGTCGCCGTGCGTCAGAGCTTGTTGTCGTCGCTTCTTCATCACTCGCTTGTACCCACCCAGCGCAACTTCCCGCCCTTTAACCTGAACCTCATCCACCTCTAGCTCAGCGCTGATCTCCTCCGCCGCGGGAACGGGCGAAATCCTGCCCTTGCTCTTCGTCCGCTTCCTTTCCGTTCTCTCCACCGCCTTGACCGCAGCAGCAGCAGCAGGAGCCTCCTTCTCAGTCTCCTCACCCTCCGTGACACTCGTCATCTCCACATCCTTCACTTCCTCCACGGGCGTAGCAGCACCAGGATGGAAGCTCACCCTATCGGTATCGAACAGCCAAGGAGCACTTGCCACTTCCGCAGGCGGCTGGGGGGTGAACGGCGCAGGATAGGCCGGGGTAGGTCGGGGAGGGAAGATGGGTTCTCTCGGCGTGGGGTCGATATGCGGTCCTACACACACACACACTTTAGCCTGTAAAGTCAGAGTACAGGGGAAGGAGAACGTACGTTTCCGAGGCGGCGACTCCGTTTCCCCTTGGAAGTAACTCGGCCTGTCAATGTCCATCGGCGCAGAGGTGTCGCGTTCCTCATACGTCGCTCGATGCGCGCTGCCGAATAGAGTGGAGGACGCGAATCCCTGTCGGGATGTCCGTTCGTAGTCCATTGATATGTATGATAATGCAGAAGGGTATAGACTATGCAAGATGGGTAGCACGGTGCATGTACTGTGGGATGCGGAGGGGATGATGGGGGATGGATGGTTTGGTGTGGTGGATGTTCAGGGAACGCGGTGGATTGCTTGAACGCGCGGGTGCTGTCTCACGTGCAGCTGATATTTTACTACGTCGAACTACACGTCGACAGACATTACTTATTTCTAGTCTCGCACATCCTTTGAAAGCTGCTCTGTAACGCCAGAAGGCCGTACGGAGGATGCCGCGAAATGGGTTTGAGGGGAATTAACGGCCGTTGTCGAGTTTTCAGCTAGCAGTGTCGGGCCGCGCGTGAAAATTGATCGCGTCGGTATTATCAGCTCGTACGAAAACGTAGACTACAGGAAAAACCAAAGAAGTAGCGAAGTTGTAATCAAGCTGATGCCTTCGGCTTGGGCTGCGCCAGATAGTCAGTTAATTCCCTTTTCAACAATCAATATAACAGGCCGCACCTTCGCCTCATCCCCGCTCATCCTCACAAACACACTAGCATTCACCGGCCTATCCCCCTCCTCCAGCCCATCCCCGCACCCAACCGCAATCCTCTCTCCACCGCGACTAACCGCAATAGCCTGCACAGCCGCCCTAAACTTGGGAATCTGCTTGATCCGCTTTCTGGTCCCAATGTCCCAGATGCTAACGGTTGCGTCTGACCCGCCGGAGAGGAGGGTGTTGTATGTCGGGTGGAAGGCGAGCGCATTGACGGGGAAGATGTTCTCTACGCCGTCGATGGTCGTGCGGTGGCATTTGAAGGCGTATTTGCGCGATTGGCCGGTCTCGGAGTGGTCGTAGTAGTCGATGGCGATGCGTCCTTCTACCGAGGAGCTCGCGAAGCCTATCATGCCACGCCACCAATAATTAGCAAACTCGTATGCGAGAGGAGGCAAGGGAGAGAGCGAGAGAGAGATGGACGCACCCTCGCCATCCATCATACACGCCACCTTCCTAATCTGATACTTCAAGCTCGACTCCCTGACCTGCGCAGGCTCCTTATGCCCCGTCCTCTCCCTCAGCATCCTCAAATCCCACACCCTCACATGTCGCCCCGCCATACCCACCACAAGCCGCTCCTTGTCCGCGTCCATCGTATATACTCTTTCCGGGTGAGAAGCAGCCAGGATCTGCGGATTGGGAGAGCGCACGTCCCATGCTCGGACTGTGGCGTCCCATGAGCCGGAGAGGAGGTAGTTGTACGTCTGGGAATAGACGAGCGAGCGGGCGGCACTTTGGTGCGTGCCGAGCGTTTGGAGGGTTCCCTTCTCGACGTCCACACTTGCGTTCTCTCATCAACAACGCATCCGACCGACATGATGTAATGAGGGGACTCACACCCGCACACCACCGTCCAAGCTTGCGCTATATGCCCTCCCCGGCTCGGGGTAAACAATGTCCAAAACAGGCGCCCGATGTTGGACCGAAATAAGCTGGTCGTCCTTCGTCACGTCGTACAACCTCACGGACTGCCCCACCCTGTCAGATACTCTGGAGCTGAGATGGGAGAGGGAAAGGGAGGGGACGTACGCCATCCCAGGAGGAGACCAGTAGGTGATCAGGGGTTGCTGGGGAGAAATGGAGGGAGGAGACCATGTCCACTGGGGCATTGTCCAGCTCTACTTCGACTGCCACCGCACATTCTCAGCCTGATTATATCCCTCGAAAAGTGGGATGCACACCTTGGTCCGACATCTTGCGTGGTGGTGGTTTGGTTGAGATGTACTAGAGAAGAAAAGGAGAAGTGAAGATGTTGGTGGAGATGGTCGTCGGTTGTTGTGCTCTCAAAGCGATCCCTTCGACGCGTATCGGAGATAATCAAAATACGCGCTTCCCCTAAAGCCGACCAAGCATATCATCAATCACGGCCAGCATTCCACTCCTCCATCTAATCTCAGCAGTGTCTGGCGTACAACATGCGCTCCTACACCCCAACTCATGTCCGCTGAACGCCCTTCCAGTAGGGCGCTGACGCTTCCTACCGAACTCTGGCTCCTGATCCTCGACCCCCTCATCAACCCTCAACAAGCACTCTCAGCCCCTCAACCCTCCGATGTCCAGCACGCTCTGCATGCGGTCAGCCTAACAAGCAGACAACTGCACGCCGTCGCTTCTCCCTACCTATATGACTGTCTCCACATCCAGTCCACCGCTCAGCTCGAGCATCTCGTAGCCCACTCCTTTCCCGCTCGTGAAAGGCGAGTGAGGACGCTCATCTACTCCGGTGCTCTACGCGGCTTGCCCCTCCAGAACCTCGACACTCTACTGGCCCATGTCGCCCCTACACTAGAGCGCCTCTTCCTCAACCTCTCGCTCGGCATGCCCCTAGCGACATACAACAACCCCCTCCTCTCCCTTCGCCCTACCCTCCAGCTCGCCACCAACCTGAGAGAATTCGGCAGTTTCTCAACTGCGAGCGATGAGATCGTCTTCCCCCTCCGCCGCCAACTACGACGCGTGTTACAAGCCCCGCCGGAGATGTACGTCTGGCCCCGGCTGGAGAGGCTGGCACTAGTGAGCCTGAACATGGGCTCTGCTCTCCTTCTCGCTCAGGTCTTGCCCGCGCTCAAGAGTGTGGTACTCCCCGCCCAAGCACTGGAAGAGAACTTCATCTTCCGTCTTCACCAGATCCTCGCCTCCCTCCCTCTCCCCCCCTCACCTGAGGAGAGGAAGGATCTGGTATGGGTGAGGCACAAAGACGACATGGACGAAGGGGACGCATCGGGCGCGTGGTTCTTGTTCCATTTCTTGCCGGTTGTTGAGCTGCTGGCGGAGAGGTATGGGGAGAGGGTGAGGGTTTGGCTTGTTCATGCTGATGTGGGCAGGGGTGCGTTGGGGAGGTGGATGATGGGCGAGATGCTAGCGGGAAAAGCCTGGGCCGATATGGGCGTTCAACTTGGGCAGGAGGGAGCGAGGGCCGGGGGCAAGCTGCAGGAGCGCGTGCAATAATGGACGACGGTCTTTGAATTGAAGTATGCGGGACGGTCTAACGGTACACAGTAGCCTCTAACCATCAAACGGCAATCTCCTCCTCCGCCGGCACCTCCTCAACACCCTCCTCCTTTCCAGGCTTGTAATCCGGGTCTTCCTCCCTCGGCTCGGGGCCACTGTCGCGCAGCATCAGCAAGCCGGTGGAGAAGGGGATAAAGAGGTAGCGTACCCATCTGCAACTGTGGCGGCGGTGGAGGGCTCGCCGTCGATCGCTGCTCCTGCGCCGACGATCTGCTCTTTGCCGGTGTCGCGGACGTGGGTGTTGAATACGCCGGGCTCGGTCTCTTGCGCGCGGTCGGTGACTTTGGACTGTGTCGTCTGTTAGAAAACTGGCCATCGCTTGTTATAGGAAAGAGAGGCGTACCATGATGAATTTTTAGTGGGGGTGGGTGATAATAATCAAGAGCTTTCGTATTGGTTAACGGAAGGGATGACGGGCAGCTTATATTCCCGCAAGGTGACAAGCCTCATATAGCCCCGAGTTCGAAGGTGACATCATCCCCCCTCCCCCGACCTCATAAAATGCGGGGTTCTTCAGCACGATCGGCGAGGATCGAGCAAAGGAAGCTGGAGATCGAGTAAAGGAAGCAGGGGATCGAAGCGAACATCGAGCAGACCGCCGCGATCAGGCTAGAGATCGACGTCACGCTCCCGCTCTTCTAGCGATCGAAAACAGGTAATTCCAGCTTCACCCACTCCCTACCAGACCACCCAGAGCGTCCAGAACGCAGACAGATTCACAACTTAGAGAGAAGCCTAGAGCTTTTGCATGAGATGGGTAGACGATGTGAAGAACGCGTTCCGATCGTTTGCTCTGCGCGCGATGATAGACACGCGTATCCGCGACACGTGCTCGTTTTGGCTTGTTATGCTTCACCCCTTCGTCCATCACCGGCCACCTTCAACCGCTCGACAAGCTGTTATCTCTGCTGTATCGCGATGCAATTCCTTGTTATTCGAAGTCAGATGTGACTGTTGCAAGTAACTTTCCCATCTACTGCCAGTGTCTAACCCGACAGAGCGGAAAGCGGGTCACGCCCTCCTCGCGACGCGCCTCTTCAATCCATCGGCCATCTTCAGCCGCTCCAGGCAACGCGCCGCCCGCACTCAATCTACTTGACGACGCCCATCGGCGCATCGGGAGTCCTTCGTATCTCCACTTCATGGTGGGGTTGTTCTTTATCTCGTTGCGGCTGAGGGCTTTGTATCCTCCCCAAAGTGTAGAGGAGGCTGATGGCAACAATGGCTGCTCAGCTGGGGCCCTTGACGACGGGCGCTTGTTGCGCATTTGGCCTTGCTCCTCCGCTACTTGCTCTACGGGCCTCCTCCAATCAGTGTACGAATGACCACTTATCTCCCCTGGCCTGAATCCAAACCGCTCTTTGGAGGGCTCGGTTGAGCAGGCCGTGAATAGCCGGTTGTGGAGGGTACGGCGATAATGGCTCCTCTCGTCGCTATGCCCTTTCCCCTCCCAGTTCGCCGGTAACATCACACCAACGCAGCGGCGGGTCCTCCCCCTTTCAGTCGGCAGCAGTCATTGGCCTTTGACCTCCAAAAAACTGCAAGCTTCGTCTTTGAAAGCCCCTGACTGGCTCCGCTGCCTGGCGGTTGGATGGCGGGACGACCCGCATCAGAAGTGAAGAAGTTGTGTCACGGTGTTGCTCCCCAGCTTGCGGCGCTTCGCGACTTTTGTTGTTGCTTCCTACCTCCTGCTTTCTGCTTCGTCGAGTGGGAGGGGGATGCGGCGCCTGGTGTCCACATGTCTCGGTGTACGTATATGGCTTGCAACCCTGGAGATTCTGGAGTTGTTCCTCTCCTCTCCTCTCCTCCGCTCTGGCTGTTTGCTTGCTTGCTGGTCTTGCCGCTCTTCCTTCTCTCCTCCCTCTCCGCTCTCCTCTCCCTCCTACTCTCCACTCTGCCGGCGCACCTCCCCCTCCTCCTTCCGGCTCAAGGTCTCACATAGACGCAAAAGACGATGACCTCCCCCTCCTCCCCAGCCAGCACAAGCTCAAACATCAACATAACCCTCTCCTCCCAAAGCCCTCTCTTCACCTACTTCCCCACACGAGATGCGGCAGAACAAAGCGGCTGGAACGCTTCCTACACCGGAACGTCGCATGCCGGGGCAAGGGGGAACGTGGGGGTTGGGACGGCGTATAGGGAGACGCAGGTGGACGGGGCGAGTGTGGGGTTGTCTTTTAATGGTACGCTGTCCTCTTTCCCGTGTCTGGGATGGTTCATGCTAATGCGAACGATGGGGTAGGGACGGCGGTCTATTTTTGTCTTGGGTTGAGCGACTACCCGGGCACGGGTCAGCTCACGGTTGACGGGACGAGTTCGGACGTCAGCATCGTCCAAACTGCGGACCCGGCTTGTGCGGCGTATGACGGGTCGGACTCGTTAGTCGCTGTTGGGGGGTTGGAGGAGGGCGCGCATGATGTCACACTTGCGGTTAGTCTGGGCAGCGACGGGGAGTATGCGAGGTTTTACGGTGCTGACGTCACGGTCTCTACTGCCGCCGCTGGGTACGTCACGCGCTCCTCTAAAGTTCTATGTGACTAAACCTGATGCATTCAATAGGAGCTCAGTATCGCCCACAACCGTATCGTACAAAGACCCCGGCTGGACCTATTCCCCCGTCGGCGGACACTGGGAAGGCCGCGTAGACTACAACATCTTCAACAACTCCGCTGCCGTAGGAGACCTGTCGCACGGATCTTCCTGGGCTCACGTCTACGGGAGCGAGACAATCGCCTCCTACACCATTAGCAGTACGTCCTCTTTCGACCCTCGCCGGAACTACCTAGTCTAACGATCTGGGGCAGATACCACCGCCTTCTACCTCCTGGGCGCTGTAGGCCCCACTTTCGCAAACTACACCGTCTCCTTCAACAACATCAACACCACCTTCATCCCAACAAACTACTTCCTCGCCTTCCAGCAAGTCCTCTTTTTCTCAGGCGGGCTCGACCCCACCCAGGAATATGAACTGGTGATGCAGAACTGGGACCCGGCGTATCCCAGCGGAGAGGCGGGGGCTGTGAACATGGCTATTGACGCGCTTGTGCTTGTGCAGCCTGGTGCTGCTGGGACTGCGAGGTATGTACGGGGGGACAGTGTTGTAGGGTCAACGGCTCACTCGCCTCTTGTAGTGGTACTACGGCGGGTTCGGGGTCGGCGAGCGCGACGGGCAGCGCATACGGGACTGGCCTTCCACCTGAGAGCTCAGGCGGGCCGCAGGGGCCTTATGGGGAGACGATACCCCCAAGCGGGTCAAGCACCCACCCCATACCAACCTCAGCTATAATCGGCGCCGTCGCAGGCGGCTTAGTCCTCATCCTGCTCATCCTCCTCCTCGTAATGTGGCCCCGCCTCCGCCGGCTGATCCACCGAACCAAACTCGACCTCGCAGGAGAATCAGCTCCTTCCCTACAGCACAGGCGCACCCGCTCCACGCAAGCAGAGCCGTATCGTCTTTCTCGCTTCACTGCCGCGCACCCAACCTCCTCCGCTGCCGCCGCCCAGAGACCGGCAGTGACGATCAGAACGCAGGACCTGCCCCGCATTAGGCCAATGTCGACCGATACGGTCATATCCATCTCACCTAGATGGACGGAAAAGCAGCCTATTACTCCCTCGCCTCTCTCACTGACCACCACTGCGACTACTACGACTGCGACGACTGCGTCCACGAGAGGTTTCGCCAGCCCTGCGGTTACGGCGGCGAGCTCGAGACCGGATTTGTTGCATACTGTGCCGCTGTGCGAGATTGTTAGTCATTTGAATGAGAGGTTGAGGCATCCTGGAACGGGGATGGGGATGGGGACCAGTTTGGAGTCGTCTCCGCCGGAATACGAGTGACCCGGCCGCAACAGCAGCGCAAATGAAGAGGACGCTTGATAGAAGCGGGGAGGAGGAGGGAGGAGGGAAGATGAGGGATATGGGAAGGACCAAATACAGTACAACGTTCGGTAATCAGGCCCACAGGACCATCTTGCATCGCACCGCTCCGTAGCGGAAGTGCCGCCGCATGTGCCGCATTGTGTATATTATCATCCATATAATCCAGCATCTTCACGTTCTTTGGAAGTATAGCATGCACACGGCTGTGTCTTGCCGACGCCGGCGAATCAGTACTCAAGCGGAGGAATCCATGGAAGTGTCGCCCTCTGGTAGAGATCATTGTGCCGAACTATGCACGCAACTGACAATCAGGTGACTTGCGGAAAGCGCTAGATTTGCCCCTATCTCTGGGCAGAGGCGACAATGACATCCTTCCCCGCGAGATTACGGAATGAGGGGGAGCGATATGCCGTGATTGATCTCATAATTGGTGGCAGAAGCCGACAAGACATAGTGCCGACTTAAAGTTTGGTTCATGGATTGCTCCGGCTTCTCGAGACTCTTCCGGAGCGCGATGTTGCATGCTTGTGATAGATACATATGAGTACCCAAGCAGACGTGTAACATCTCTTCCACAGCACCATCAGATCTCTGTCCCCCTCTCTGCGGTACAACGACGGCGATGCCCAAGCGAAGGAGCAACGATGATCCATTTCAAGGCCTCGTCATCAACGTCCATCAGGGGAGTCCGACCCCTGACCGTTACAGTACAAGCAGCACGACACAGCCGCCAACCTCGGCCCCTGATGGTCGTCCTACTGAAGAGGCGCGATTTGGGCGACGCCAACAGCACCAGCAGTTACTGACAGTCCCAACGCGACCCCAGCGACCCCCGCATAGGAGGAGCTTCAGCACGTCTGAGCGCGTTCCGCGTATCTCGTTCGATGAGTCGGCGGCCATGTCCATCTCCGAGACGCGCGATTATCAACCAGCAGCGGAAGTGAACGAACACGACCCTGTCAGTCCGGCATACAGCGACGACGGGATAACGAACCAGGTTGGCGGGCCGTTAAGCGCGCCTTCGAGCCCGTTATGGCGGAGAAGGAGGCTTGAGCACCTGGGACACGTACGCACTGGCTCGCTAGGCGGGGAAGTGGGACCGACGACTTCCACCACGTTCGGGCTTGGCCATCGACCCGCTACATCCTACGGCAGCTTTCCATCACCCATCTCAAAGCGCACGACGCGCTCGCGCAAACGAGTATTCACCCTACCGCAATTATCGACGTTCGGTATCCACACCAGCATAACGCGCGCGCCCTCCCAGGAAACGCTGACGAGTCCACGCGAGGAGGAACCGCTCCTCCGGGGCAGGGAGTCCAATTTCTTCGGGAGCCTCAGGAGGCCTCCATCGGCATATGACGCCGATTGGGCAGGGCACCAGACTGTCAGTGCGGCGAGTGAGGATGGGGCGAGGGCGAACGGGATTCGGGTTTGGTACAGCTCGTTCTCGTCCGTTGACTGGCTGCATGATGCTGTACGTCCACCTTAACCCTCTTTGTTGTCATGAATCTCATCTGGAATCAGATCAAAGACTCCATCCGGCTACTTCGCCTCCGTCGTCGACGATCCATACGCGGCCGAATGCTAATCAACCTCGACCGCTTCATCGGTTGGCTAGTCGTCACCCTCGTAGGGTTCATAACAGCCTGCATAGCCTGGCTCATCGTCCGAAGCGAAGGCTGGCTGTTCGACCTTAAAGAAGGCTACTGCGCCGACGGATGGTGGAAAGCGCGGCGGTTCTGCTGTGCGGGGCTGAGCGAGGACACGCTCAACTTTATGAGCTTTGCGGATGAGGGAGATGAGTGTCCGGCTTGGACGACCTGGATGGAGGCGCTCGGACCGGCGTGGCAGATCGGGAATCGGTGGATTGGACTGGAGAGATGGACGATCGAGTATATCGCATATACTATCGCTGCTGTACGTCTGTCCTCCCATCTGCGCGTGTATCCGTTGACAATGCGATGCGATGCATAGTGCCTCTTCTCCTTCATTTCCTGCATGCTCACGATCTATCTGACGAAATCAACGACTTTCGTGACGCGGAAAGACTCCGGCCTGTACTCCGCAACGTTCGACAAGACGACCGCTTCCCCCGAGCTCGATACGTCCAAGCAGCCGAGCGCCGACGGTCCAGACGACAGCCACTTAGATGTGACCCCGCGGAAAGTGATGTACTTCGTGAGCCTCCCCTCTGCCCAAGTCAATCACAGCTGCTGATACGGTGTAGGCTTCGGGGAGCGGTATTCCGGAGATCAAGACGATCTTGTCTGGTTTCGTTATCCATGGATACCTTGGAGGACGCGTCTTGTTCACTAAAGCTGTTGGCTTGGCTCTTTCTGTCGCGTCTGGTTTGTCGTTGGGGAAGGAAGGGCCGTTTGTGCATATCGCTTGCTGTGTGGGGAATATCGTCAGTCGGTTCTTCCCGAAGTACGAGACGAATGAAGGTGGGTACCCCTATTTCACTAGCTGAATACATGTCTGATTATAGTGGAACAGGCAAGCGTCGCGAGATCCTCAGTGCCGCAAGTGCGGCCGGCGTAGCAGTAGCATTCGGCGCCCCAATCGGCGGCGTCCTCTTCTCGCTCGAAGAAGTGTCCTACTACTTTCCGCCCAAAGTGATGTGGCGCAGTTTCTTCTGCGCCATGATCGCCGCCGTCACGCTCAAGTTCCTCGACCCGTTCGGCACGGGCAACATCGTCCTCTTCAAAGTCTCGTACGACAAAGACTGGCATTTCCTCGAGCTGTTCGTCTTCGCTCTCCTGGGCGTCTTTGGCGGGATATACGGAGCGTATTTCTCGAAGCTCAATTATTTGTGGAGCAAGAATATCAGGAATAAGACGTGGCTCAAGACCCACCCCGCGGCAGAGGTGCTGCTCGTCACCCTGTTGACGACGGGCACGTGTTTCCTGAACCGCTACACTCGCATGGGAGGCCCAGAGCTCGTGTACAACCTCTTCGCCGAATGCTCTTCCACGAAAGGGCACGAGGGTCTCTGCGTACGAGAAAGGGAACAAGTCCATTCCGTGCTCGGGGCAATCGCGACCACGCTCATCGTCAAGGGCGCTCTAACGATCATCACCTTCGGGATCAAGGTCCCAGCGGGGATCTTCATCCCTACCCTGGGAGTAGGAGCCTGTTTTGGCCGGATTGTGGGGCTGGCACTGCAGACCCTGCAAGAACAACGGCCCGATCTGGCGGTGTTCAGTTTCTGCAAGCAGGGGGAGGACTGTATAATCCCGGGGGTGTATGCTATGGTCGGTGCAGCGGCGACTTTGTCCGGTGTTACAGTAAGTTCCGCCGCTTCTTGGTTTGTGATCAGGGGCTTATTCGGTTCAGCGAACGACGGTCTCATTGGCTGTTATCATGTTCGAGTTGACGGACAGCTTGACGTATGCTCTGCCTGTCAGCTTGGCTGTCCTGGTGGCAAAGACGATCGCGGACCGGATTGAGCCGAAAGGCATCTACGATCTTGTCATTGAGTATGCAGCATCCTCAACGAATATGCCACACGTCGCTGATCACTATATCAGGCTCAACCAGCTCCCCTACCTTGACTCCAAACATCAATACGTATGGGGAGCCCTAATGGTAGCCGACGTGACCGACCGCCAAGTCGACGTGATCCGCGTCGACCAAGAGAACACCGTCAAGTCCCTGCGCGACAAACTGATCCACGCCGTCAACACAGGGAACGGCGATTCCGGGTTTCCGATCGTCTCGGCGAGCGACGAGGGTGACAAGCTTATCGGGTACATCGGGGCAAACGAGCTCGAGCACGCGCTTTGTACGTCCACTCCTTTTCCCTCGCAGGCATTGACTGACCAACGAGCAGCGATTGTGGCGGAACACCCTGATGCGCCGTGCCATTTCCACCATACTACCGCACACGACCTGATGAACTCGACTATCTCTTCGCTCTACAACACCCCTGTCCCGCAGGACCTGTACGACTTCTCGATCTATATGGACCAAGCGCCATTGACAGTGGCAGCGCACGCGCCGTTGGAGCTTGTGCAGCAGCTGTTTGTCAAGCTTGGGGCGAGGTATGTCATTGTGGTGAATGATGACGGGACATGTGAGCCTCCTATGTCCGCTTCCTAAGATCAAGCTGACATGATGGGTAGACCAAGGAGTGATCGACCGGAAGACCTGGCTTCAGTTCCTACACGACCTCGAAGAGAAAGAATGACCCCCCCCCCTTTCCCCTTGCCCCCCCTTCGCCAACCCAGCCACACCGCCGCGACTACCACCCTTTCTCTCACTTCTGGACGGAACCATGGAAGGATGGACACCTCATGAACCCTGCACGTTTCGTTTTCTTGCTCAAATACCTTCGGATGCCTTTTCTCCTTCTCTTACTTATCACTCCATAATCCCGCACTGTTCCTCCAGGAGACCGCATAAGCGCATCCCGTGCATGCTGTATATTACACATTGCAATCCCATCCCATCCTCTCCTCTATCATACAACAGCACACCCTGGTCTGGTGCTCATGTTACAGTATCTCGGACAAGACACCCATAAGAAAGGAAGCGTAAAAGCGGCTGTTTCTATCCGCGAGCAACGGACTTGTCCCTCTGCTGAACGGCAAATTCGCGTGCTTTCATTTCTCGCCATTCGCAGCCGTCTTCGTACGGGCATTTCCTGTACACTTGTCAGCGCGCGTCCACCCACACAGACGATAGCAAAGGCCCAAAGCCCGAAAAGCAAGTAAGAACATCGTGCGGCGTCCTTTGACCAAAAAAGGCGCAGCCGAAAAGACACAAGAAGCCTCAAGAATACTCAAGAAGACACAAGACGCCGCAAGACGAAACGAGCAGAGAGAAACGAGCAGAGAGAAACGAGCAGAAAGAAAGAAGAAAGAGTAAGAAGAAACGCACCAACACCTCCCAACATCCTCAACCTCAACCCCCCGCGCCTCCCTCCTCCCCGTCCAGAAACGCAACATATCACTCACGTGTCTGTCCACTTCCTCGGGGGAATAGAGGAAGGTGTGCGTGCCGAGGATCCGGCCGGCGGCGGATTTCTGTTCTGCGTCCCGGGCTTGTTGGGATTTGGGGTGTTGGGATTTGGGAGGGAGAGGGGTTGATGTGGGCTGTGCGGGGAGGGAGGCGGAGGGGGGGAGGCCGAGGGATGCGCGGATGGCGGCTGAGAGCATCTCCCTCTCCACACTTGACTCTCTCTCCCCCTCTCCAGTCGTCTCCGTGGCCGTCAGGCCATCCATACGAGCGTCTCCGTCCCCCTCCCCATCTACGTCCACGTCCATCGCATCACCCCCTCCCCCTTCCCCACCGGCCACAAGCGACACCCCCTCAGAGCTCGAAGTGCGAAACGACCCATCCCCCACCCCCTCATACGCCCCAGGCATGCTTCGTCCCCCCCTCTGGGGCGAGACAGGGGGAAGGAGGACGATATCGGGCGGAAGGAATGTGTCCTCCAGCTCGAGCTCGGGGAGAGGGGGGGTGCCGCTCCCTTCCCTTCCTTCCTTCTCCGCTTGTGCGGGAGGTGGTGGTGGGGAGGTGCTCTGCGCTTGGACCTCGGCTGGGGGTACGGGGGATGATGCCTCTTCTGAGGAGGATGAGGAAGATGATGAGGTCGAGGACGAGGAGTCCTTCCGGACCCGATGTCGCCGTCTCGGTTGCACTCGATAAACGACCTCCATCTCCCTCCCCACCCCTTCCTCGCCTCCTCCCGAGCCCAACCCAAGCAACCCAACTACATCGCACCACGCCTGCGCAAGGTCTTGTAGGCATGTTGCTCCTGCGTCTAGAGCGGTGAAGTCGGCTGAGAGGAGGAGGGGAAGGATGGACTCCTGGAAGGAGGGGCTGAATGGCTCGTAGGGTTGGAGGGAGAGGAGGGAGAAGTATGTGGGGAAATCGAATTGCTGGCCCATCTCCAGCTGCTCACTCTCCCATCCTCCTCCTTCAGCCTCAGTCGCAGTTAGGCTGGCCAGTGGTGCAGAAGAGGAAGCAGGTGCAGGAGATGCTGTGGGGGGAGTGGATGTGGATGTGGAAGAGGAGGAAGTGGAAGTGGAAGAGCTGAAGGTGGGTCGGAGGAGAGGGTCGAGGAGACGTTTATAGATCATTAGCTGCAGGCGGGCTTGTTTTGACGTTGTGCTTTCTGGAGAGGGGAGGGTGGGCGAGAGACGGGTTTTGGTGTCTATTAGGCGGAGGGTGTGCGTTGCTCGCGATCTTGGCTGCTCCGCTGGGACCTCGTCCGTCTGGGGGTTTGAGGAGGAAGAGGGTTTTGAGGGTGAGGGGGAGAAGAAGGACGTGATGTCCCTCTGCGCAGGATCCTTTTCTATTTCCTTTTGCTTGCCTTTTCGGGGTGTTGTGCTAGGAGGTGGTGGAGTGAGCGGAAGTCGGCGGATCTCATCCTTTTCCACTTCATTAGCCCTCTATCGTTCGAGGGAAAGGGGAAAGGGAAAAGGACATACGATAATCCCAGTCACATGCTGTCCCTGCAACACCCCAAACACCGGAAACTCCCTCTACTCTCCTCTATCAGCACATCCCAGCCTTCAGAGGGAAGGGAAGGGAAGGGAAGGGAAGGGAAGGGAAGGGAAGAGAGTAGAGCCGAGCCGAGGAAGGAGGGACGCACCGTATACCCCACATCCAACATCGCCCTCACGCCCAAAAGCATATTCACAATCCTCAACCCCGCCCATTCTTCCCTCTTCTCGGCCCTTACCCTCACTTGCACCGGATGGACCTCTCTCTCCAGGACCTTATGCACTTTCTGCCCTCCGCGCATCGTCCGGTCTCCCGTCTGCTCGCGCTCTTTGTTGATGGGGATTTGATGGCCGGACGGGAGGGTGAGGGTCGATGGGCGTAGGTGAGAGGGGAGGGACCGCCGGCCGAGGAGGGAGTATGAGAATTGGAATTCGCACCAGAGGGGGGAGGTGAGGTCTGTTACGCTGAGGGTTTGGGAGGGGCGGAAGAGGGTGAGCAGGGAGGCGGTGGGCGGCATCCTTCGTCTCCCACTGCTGGTCAGGGCAGCTCTTTCCTGGATGGTGGTGCTTCCGTTGATAGTACGCTCTATGGAGGGAGAGTCGACGGAAGGAGGTGAGGTTGGGGTATAGTGAGGTGATGGGACGGGCTGGGAAAGCGCATCGATCCCCTCCAACTCCTCAGGCGAGAGGACAGGAAATTCAAGGCCAAACTCGTCGTCTGACGACATCGGCCTCAATCGCTTCACGTACTGCGCAACATACAGCGTCCTCCTTGACCGATGAGCGCGATTCGTGTGCCGTACCGTGCTTGAAGATTTGTTGGTGTAAGGCGCGATGAGAGGCGAAAAGGTGATGAAGGGACGCGACGCTGTGACGCGCGTAAGGAAAGGGGATCGCGTGACTCACAGACGAGATCGAGATCGGGCACCAGTCGGCGTTAAGCAATCCTCGGGAATAGGCAATCTCCGAACGAACTGCTCAGAATGTAGAAGAATGAGACCATTCCCAAGCTTAGTACAATAATGACTAACGCACCTAGGGGTTGTTGATGGATGTCCGATTGTTGCCCGCAGAGCAGGAAATAGACGCCCGAGACGCCTGAGATCTTACTGAGTCAGGGTATCGATACGTCAGTCAGTGCTTTGTATGCTGAACAGCACTGGCACCGCCACCTTCTAGTGAGACGGGCGTTGTATACATCGTTCTTGGCCGGCCTCTCTCCCACTCGGTTCGGCCTGCCCTTCCTCTTCCTCATGTTCCCCTTCAACAGATAGTGCCCTCGCTGCGATCGCCTCCTCCCATCCTTGGTAGCTCCCTTTCCCCCCCTGTGCCCGAGCAAGCGAAAGGGAAGCCAGCGCGCACAATGCCCTTCCACCCCCGCCTCCCCTCCTACGTCTCCTGGATCCCATCCAAGATCACCCAATGGGAACTCTGGAAGCCCACCATAAGATGCGCCATCGTCGGCTGGATATGCTGGGTCTTACTCCTTATCGTCCCCGTAGAACGGGCAATGGGACAAGCGTCCTTCTTCATAATCGTAGTGGCTATCATCAAGTGCGCTCTCGCCCGTTCCTCCCGCATTTGTGTGCTGCTGCTGATGATGAGTGCGTGTACAGTCCGCCTAATGATCCGCTGGCGATCTTTTTGGATAAGACGGTCGGTATATTCCTGTTTGTGGGGCTGGCTTGGTTGTGGGCGACGATCGCGTATGCGATCGCCAATGCCGTGAGGGGGAACGAGCAGCCTCTGGCCGCTCTCCAGGTCCGTCCCGCTCATCCCCCGATCCCCTCCCCTCTATCGCCCTCCCACCCCCTGCAACACTCCCCTCATCCCTCCCCTCATTCCCCTCCGTCTCCGCCCCGCGTTCTTACTTTGAGAAGAGGAAGGAGCATAGCTGATGACGATGTAGAGAGAAAGCGACCGCTACCCCGGCCTACAAGCCACAAACCCCGAGGCATTCCTCCAGACGGCGATATTTGACGGGGTGTACTTGGAGACGGCGTCGAGCGCGGTTATGGCTACTTTTCTCGGTGTTGGTACGCATTCCCCCCCCCATCTCCTCATCTCCCCTTCCCCCCTTCCCTACTTCCGCACTCCCCCACTTCCCTTCCCCCGCCTGCTGTCTCCTCCCATGAGAGTCCCCGCTTCGCGGCTCGGCTTCATCTCCCAGCTCGGCCGTCGGCCTTGCACTGCACTCCCCCTCGGGAGCTCGCGCTAACCCATTCCCCAGGCGTAGCAGTAATGACCTACCTCCGCACGAAGCTCACCCCCCGGTACGGCCAGCCCACATCAAGCATCTTCGCCTGTATCGTAATGGACGTCATCCTGACGTACGGCGCGCTCATCCCTTCCTTCGACGCAGTGCTAGGGAACGTATTCGTCCTCCCCATGCTGATCTTCACGGCCGTCGCCATCCCCTGTTCCCTCCTCATCTTCCCCGAAACAGTACAAGAACAGTACTGCCGCCGCTATATGGCTGTCCTCAGTCAGATGGAGGGAGTGATGAATGAGCAGCCCCGGATGCTGGGGACGAAGCCGGGCTCGGAGGAGTGGAGGGAATGGGAGAAGTTGAAGGGGCAGAGAGAGGCGTTGGGGGCGAGTTATACGGCGCTTGATGTTGCAGGGGGGAATTTGGGGAGGGAGGTCACGTGGGGACGGTTTGGGCAGGAGGATTTGAGGGAGCTGCAGGATGGAGTGAGGAAGTTGATCGTTAGGATTGGTGAGTTCGCTCTCCATATTTCTTCCCCTCCTCTTTCTTCTCTTTCTTCTTCTCTTGCTCCTTCGACGACGAGGAGTCTCTGGATGAGTGGGAAGGTGCTGATGGATGGACAGGTGGGATGGCCTATTTCCACCGAACGGTGAGCGAATGGCTAGAGAGGAAGAAAGCGGCCGAAGAGAGTCGTGCGAATTCGCGATACAGCTCGCGTACACCATCCCGCGCTCCGTCCCCCGAGAGGCAGCAAGATACCACTCAAGAGCAGCCAGAGCGGACGAACAGCTCCGCTCTCCTGGAAGTGCCTAATGGGGGACAGCACGCTCCCCCAGATCGAGCGGACGCAAGCGAGAGCCGATTGGACGTCAACAACCCCGACCCCAGTGACGCGCAGCTCGAGCCTTCCGAGAGCCGTTTAGACACTCCCACGCGCGAAAGGGAAGAACACCACCGCTCACTAAGTCATATCAACCTCCGCCGTCTCCTTTCCGAAACGTTAGGCGAGAACATGTTCTCCTCGTCCGACTCTGTCAGCGGGGACAGCGGGACCGACACCCCGCGCGGTCGTCGTCTGAAGAAAGAGAAGACAGCACATGAACATCACTGGTTCCCCTGGCCTCACTCGGACGACCATCCTCATTCCCCGCGCCTGCACGGGCCCCGCCCAGTCGGGGTATTCGAGAGCATGCGCTATATCTCCGTTCATGCCCGGTTCTTAGTGCCAGGGGAAATGGAAGACGTCGAGCGGGCACACGAGCTCCTAGCCGAGGCTGCCGAGCCTCTGCTCCTCGTCTGCGCCGAAGCGCTCAAAGCGATCCACGAGTTCTTCGAAGCAGTTACCAAGGAGAAATGGTGGAAGTTCCGCCAGCGGAAGACCCGGCCTGCGCGGATCAAACGCGATCTGCAGAAAAAGGAAGAAGTCCGGGATAAGCTGCAGCGGACCTTGACGGCGTACAAGACTCGCGACCGGCTCAAGCCTGTTGAGATGTATCGCTCAAGGGCGCTGACGCCAAGTACGCCGTACAGAGGCGTGTTCTTCGTCAGTATCTACTCGTTTCACTTGATCGATTTCGCCCAGGCTTTGCTGGCGATGCTCGAGGCTGTGCTGGACGTGGAGGAGAAACGGGACAGAGTGAGGCTCTGGTGGCCTAAGATGACTCTTTCCGCTTTCCTGGGCGGGGGGAGCAGAAGCGACCCTAACGAGATGGACGACGAAGACCCCGATGTCATCCAAGGCTTGCAGGAGTTCGTCGAGCCCGTCGAGGCTCGCGATCCCGATGCCGAGCCGCCCACGAATCTCTGCTACTACTATGGCGGGAAAGTCCAGCGGGCAATATCGAATATGTTCCGCCGCGGAGATGCGTTCTTCGCCGCTAAGGCGGGGATCATCACTGTTGCCGTGGCGATGCCGCAGTACGTGCAGACGACCGCTTCGTTCTACTACCACAATCGGGGACTATGGGCGATCATCATGGCCCAGCTGACGCTGCAGCGCTGGGCGGGGGACACGATCCTGCAGTGGTTTTACCGGGTCGTGGCAACGCTGTGCGGAGCAGCGATCGGCGTGGCGCTGTGGTACATCGGCTCTGGGTCGAGTACCGGGAACGCCTACGGTCTGGCAGCAGTAGGAGCAGTCGCGCTCCCGCTCATCTTCTTCCTCCGCATAAACTCGCCGTATATTGTGATGTACGTCCTGTTCTGCGTGACCATCTTCCTCGTCCTAGGCTACTCGAGACAAGACGGCGTCGGCGGGATCTCTTTGGTCGATATTGGCGTCGGCTGGGCAGTCGGGTGGAGGAGGTTTCTGTTGGTCGTTATTGGGATTTCCATCGCGGCGATCTTTGCGCTCATACCGCCGGAGACGTCGAGGCATTCGGTGAGGAGGACGCTGTCGAAGAGTATTTCGGAGATGGGGAGCGTGCATGCTGAGCTGCTTTCGTACGCTAGGTGCGTCCCTTTCCCCTTTTCCCCTTTCTCTTCGCCTCTCTCTTGCTCTCTCTGTGTCTATTCGTGTCTCTCTTGCTCTCTGTGTCTGGAATATATTGCTTACCGGGAATGGCAGCCGCACGCACCACGGCCCAGACCTGATGATAGTCGACAACCTCGTCCGGATCAACAGTAAGCTCCGGGCGTACCTCACGCTCCGTATCGACGCGGCCGAATATGAGCCCACGCTGGAAGGTCGCTGGCCAGCCGAGAAATATCGCAAGCTGCAGTCAACCCTACTCGAGCTCTCGGACTTGCTAGGACAGCTCATGACCGTTTTCTGGCGCATTGGACAGCCTCACCTCGATAAACGATGGAGGGAGGGTTTGGTCCTTCGGACACGGTTCCTCCAGCCGACGTTTATTGGGGAGACTATGGCGGTGTACTATATCCTCGCTACGGCGCTCAAGACTGGCCAGCCGCTCCCGCAGATCCTGCCTACTCCTTTGGTGGACCGCGCATTCGATAAGAAATACGGGCTGAGGGTACCGCATTACTCGCATGGCGATTCTTCCAAGCGAGGGCAAGACGGAGCCGACACGCCGAATACCCCCACTCCCGGTACGCCGAGGGAGCCCGTCTCCGCTTTCAGGGACCCGAACGACCACCCCTTAGCAGACAAACACGTCCGCCTCGAAGAGCCCCGGCCCGAAAGCCAAGCCCTCCAAAGCCGAATGCTAGACCGGCAAGAACTGACGTACGACATGCTCACCGACGAAGGGTACATGATATTCGTCACTGGCGTCCTAACGACGTACGATATGCTCACGCGGCTTGACCGGCTCGTTATGGTCGTTAGGGAATTGGTGGGCGAGAAGTATCCGATTAGGGGGCTGGATAGGGATGCGTTGTTGGCGGATTATGATCCTTGATTTCCGGCTGGCGAAGTGGATGGAGGAAGACGGGTAGGGGGAAGTCGGATGATGTATTACTATGATACCTGAACATTGTACAACATCTACAAGAAGGTCTGGTGCTCCTGTAGCCAAAGAAATCAATATAATGCCAAACGAATGAGGTCCAGCACATTATGGGGATACCCACACCCAACAGCCCCAGGAGCGGTCGTGCATAAGCGCCCAAATTGACGCGTGGGCGGAAGCATTCGACGCGTCCCCGACGCGTCTTCCTCTCCGACTTCCGGCCGAGTTGGTCCGCATTCCAATCCGTTCAGGTAAACGATCATGCCTCTCCTCGCTGTAACGTCAAGGCTTTCGCATACAGCGTCGCTCATCTCTCAAACATGCGGCTCCAACACCAAACCGCCCGGCCCGTTCACTCACGCTTTGCTCGGGAACGTACCGATCATCGATATAATTCGCGACGCCGACGAGAGTGAGCGCAAACTCGTCCGGCTCGAAGGGGAAGAAGTAGGAAGGAGAGAAGTGACGGTGAGTGGGGTGGGGAATGCGAAGGTCAAGAAAGCTGCTGAGGGAGATGTGCACGTGAATGGTGTTGTGGGAGCGGGGCAGGAGAGCGTTGAGGTTCTTGCTGGTGCCGCGTTGGAGTTGGTCGAGGAGTACGATAGTATGCCCAGGGCGAAGCAGCATATCCTCGAGCTGCTGGAGCGGTCTGCTGCGCTGCATGAGTCTATATCAACTTTACAAGCCGAGTTGGCTAGGGTGAGTCCCTTCTACGAATGTTTGATGTTGCACTTGCTGACGTTACCCTTTCCCTTCTTTAGCCACCGGAAACAGCGAACCAAGCTGCCGCATCAGGTTCTCAGCCAAGTCTGCAAGAAGTGGAGTCTTCCGTCCGCAGCCTGGAAGACAAACTCGCCTCTGTTCGGCAAAAACGTGATGCCCTTCGTGCCGAAGTCCGCGAGCGCAAACAAGCAGCCGGAACACCGTCTCGGCGCCGTCAGCCCAAGACGCCAACAGAGGACGAAGGGGAGAACCCCTTCCTGTCGAACAACCCGCTTGCACAATCAATGGGTCTCCGGGCTGCTGTACCTGCCGAGACGAGCGCAAGTAGTATGAGCACTGCAGAGGGTATTATCAGGGAGGAGAGCCCCCTGGTTACAAGGTCCGCGAACGTACGGCGGGGAATTCTTGGGCTGGAGGAAGAAGAAGATATCCAGGACGAGACCATCACGCATGATGCGGAGGAGGACAGCTTCGACCTGAAATCTGGTGACGACGAGGCCGAAAGTCTTCTGGACGAAATGGGAGAGCCGGACATGGGCGAAGACTTGCCTGATGAGGACGCGGATGAAGGGGATGGCGACGACGATGCCACTGTTATCCTTCAGCCGAAGCAAGATCCTCCTCCCGCCGAGGACGAAGTTGAAGAACAGGAGGAAGAGGAGCCTCAAGAGCCTGAACCTGATGAGCCGGCTATCACTCCTGCAATGGAGATCGCAATTGTCAGTACGCCTCGTCCGATATTCAGGGTAGTCCTGACTGTTGTGTCTAGAACAAGATCTGGTCGACATCTGCTGGTCAGGTGCTGGATCCCGGTGTGCAGGAGGGTTCATCCCTCCCGCCCAGAGACACGCTGTATGCTACCCGTTCTTGCTACATTCGTCCTGTCTAACAACATCTCCAGGGAATTACTGAACACGCTGCTCATTCCTCCCTCACCGCCTCACTCCCCTCTCCACCCGTCTTCCGTTTCATCCCTCGTGCCGAACCCGAATGCCCCTACACCAGATACGGTTCTCCTAGCCAAGCTATTACTCTCGCTGCTCTCTTCACCGTCACTGATGGTACCGCTCAACTCGCTAAAAGATCAGCTCAAGAAGTTCGCCGCAGAGCGTGGGTTCCCCGACCCAGGCGAGAAAGCGCTCAGAGGAGTGTACGGCGCTGTGGGGAGAGGAGTAGTCAAGATCGACCGAGCGAAGGGTGTTGTCTTATTTGCATGATGTATTCTCCCGTACTCTTGGATGGAATGGACGGAAAATTCTGTACCTTTTTCCTCGTTACGTATTCTATTTATCTATACAAGCTTGAGCAGGTCGGACATTACGCCCATTGCTGTGACGGCTGCTCCTGCACCGGCGCCTTGGATTATGAGCGGGCGAGAGTAGCGCTCGGTGTGGAAGGCAATGATATTGTCACTCCCGCCTAAGCTGGTCGCGAAAGGATGCGTAGCCGGATACCTGCGCACAAGAATCAGCATCGGGCTGAGAGTGTAACTTGGTTGTAACGTACCCCTCAAGCGAAGCCTGCACCACTCCCTTCTCGACATCCACCACCCCGACATACCTCAAAACCTCCCCCCTCTCCTCCGCCCCCTTCCTAAGCCTCTCAAACTCCTCATCGCTCTCCTTCAGTCTCCCCACATACTCGTTCCCGTCCTCCAGCTCTTCCAGTCCCTTAGGCGACAGCGAGCTCGTCGGCACGCTCAGGTACCCCTCCGGCAGGGGGATTGGCGTTTGAGGAAGCAAGCGAGCAAGGATGGTAAGCTTGCGAGCTACGTCGCTCCCGCTCAAGTCGGAATGCGGGTTCGGCTCCGTATACCCCAATTCCTTAGCCTTGCCCACGATCTCGCTGAACTTTGGCGGTGTGGAGGGCGGTGAAGCGGGCGAGAAGTTGTTGAAGATGTAGGACAGCGTGCCGGAGAAAACGCCCTCGATGCGCTTGACTTTGTCGCCCGTCTTGACCAGGTCGTTGAGGGCCGAGATGATCGGCAGGCCAGCGCCCACGGTCGACTCATGCAGGAGTCTGATGGTGGGGTCGGCTGATAGGGCGGATTGGATGGCGTCGAACAGCTGGGAACTGGAGGAAAGGGCGAGTTTGTTCGGGGTGATGATGCTTATCCCCGCTCTCAAAATCTCGGGGTAGGCATTGGCCACCGCGGGCGAGGCGGTAGAGTCGATCAGGACGGTCTTCTTGCCCTGTTCCTTGATTCCTTTGAGCTTGTCCACCAGCTGGGACAAAGAAAGCTCGCTCCCCTTCGACTGAAGCAGGTCGGCCGGGATGGGAAGTGAGATCCCATAGGGGGAGAAGACGGTACGCCGGGAGTTGGAGATTGAGATTAAGGTGGCGTGCTTGGCTATTGTGGGGAGGGCGAGTTGCTCGAGGATTGCGCTGCCTACAAGGCCTGTGCCGACGAGGGCAACTTGGAGGGACATTGTCTGTAAGTCCTTTGTAGGGAGGAGGGAGAAAGCAGGGATCGCCCAAAAGTTGCCATGGAAGGGGACCCTGACTCGAGGGTTGGAATTATTGCGAAGACGTGATATTCACGTGACCTGTTGAGGGGAAGGACGAGCTGGGCGATTAGTAGCGTTGTTCTCGTCCTGTTCTCGGTACAGATTATCAAGTGCTTGGATACAAGGTATACATCCCAGGTGTTCAGGCCTCTAAATCGGTTGGTATCATGAAGTCGTTGGCCGGATGAGATTTGCTTTCAAGTTTTCTACGACGCAAAATAACGGCGCTGGAATGTCGGCTAAATCGCATCCCCTTCCTAAGTGCTGGCCATTCCGGGCATCTACACGCCCTGCAGACCGCACGAGTCACTCCCAAATGTTTGGTCAGATTTCCAGCCATTTTGGGCAGACAAAATCTCGGGTACCGGCAATCCGCCCTGATTGACCTTAAAGTGGGGTCACGGCTACGTCCACAACACGTATTTTGCTGGACTTCTCATGGAGAATGGGTCTATCCTGGGCAATAGAATGGCTCTTCCTCCTCGCAACTTCATTTCCACATCTCGAGTCAAGATTGCATCTTTCGCCTTCCAATGAGCTGGAACTGCGATTGGCTTGCCTCTCCGCCGGTCATATCTTATCACCGGCGCCAAGAGAAATCTTTTTCTCTCTCTTCCGCAAGACAGCTCTCATCTTTAGTCGTCTGTAACGTCAAGCTTCTCCTCTGCCCGACGTACACAGCTCTCCCAGGATGGGTGAAGGGCAACGTGTCTGTTCATCGTCAGAACCGCCAAACGCGGCTTGCTTGGAGGGCTAAACGGCGCGATCTGTGTGGCGAGAGCATCGATCGAGCGGGCATGGCTGAAACTCAATGCCAGTCAATGTAATTGAGAGGCATGATGATGGTGCTTTATGAGGCTTGTCAAATGAACGAACTCGAGCTTGTATGTGCGGGGACGCGCGGGGGCGGGGGATCGCTGCTCAGTGCATCGAGCGTATCAACCCCGCACATCTCCTGCAATACGTAAATCCGCGCACCGTCGCCTATCTTCCAGGATATCGTCGCCCTGTCCAGAACACCCAGTTATCCGATAATACAACGTAAGACAACATCCCTACCCTTAATGGTGCTGCGGACGACGTACCCAGCGAGGCCCAACTAATGTCCAATTGCCTCCGCTGTCGACGTGCCTGTGTCGGTGGGCGCGCCCATCCCATCATTCAATCAATAACCTCAGTCTCATCGTATCCCTGAAGCACTGTATCTGTGCTAAGTAGCCCAGCCTCCCAGGAGTTCCGCCACCGCCACGTACTCTTCCTTTTATCTTACTTCCCACCCGCGGTCTTCTCTGCTCTTTGTCCAGTCTGTTAAGAGCGCGGTCAGAAGCGAGAAAGGCGCAGCATGCCATCACCGGAGCCTCAGCAGGAGAAGGAGGAGCGATTGTCTCTGGATGGGAAGCCAACGACCAACGGCACAACGACCAACGGGAAAGACGCTTCCGATACTTCCTCCCCAACAAGCAAACCCAACGAGGGTGCACCAACCATAAATGGTCACTCACACAAACCTCTACCAGCAGCATCGACACCCCTACCTGCCTCGCCAACCGCCTCGACCTCCTCGGCCCGTCCGTCACTCGACGAGATCCCCGCTTCCGTTCTAGCAGCCGCTCAAGGTCGGAGCACTCCTCAGATCGACGGGCCAGGGGATGGAGTCTCAGCAGCGCGCGTCCAGGCGCTCGAGCAAGCGTTAAGGAAGGAGAGGGAGGAGAAACAGCAGCTTGCGCAGCAGTATCATTCTCTCGTTGAGAAACTGCAGCATATGCGGACATCCTTGGGGAATAAGCTGAAGCAGGATGCGGTGCGTACTTATTTCTCTTTGATGCAGTAGCGAGGGGTGGCTGATGTGGGCATACAGGAAGAGCTAGATCGGCGAGAACAAGCGATTGGCGTATTGACCGAACGCGTGTCGAACCAGGAACAGGAGATCGACGCGCTTCGTGTGGAACTCCAAGATGTCCAAGATCGGAGTGCGACCCTCTCCTCCGAACTAGCACTTCTACGAAGCCGAACATCACAGCTCGATCAGCTAGAAGCGGAACTACAGAGCTTACGATCCGAACGAGAAAGAGACCGGCTATTGCGGGAAGAAGAGAACCGAGAGTGGGAGCGGGAACGAGTCACTTGGGAACGGGAGAGGGAAGCGTGGGAGGAGACAGAGCGGGGCTGGGAGAGGGAAAGGAGGGAAGCGAAGGTTTGGAAGGAGAAGTGGGAGGATGAGAAGTCTAGAGCTGGGAATCTGGAGGGCGTATTGCAGGACTTTATGGCTGGTACGTTTTCCCATGCTACGAGCGCGCGAGGTTGACTGAAGATTGGTGCAGCTAAGGAGTCCGAGTTGAGGGCAGCGACTGCTGAGCTGAGCTCGCAGTTGGCAAGCGTGCAGGCATCATTAGCAGAATACAAAGCACGTGGTCAAAAAGCAGAGGTATGTCCTTCATTCCGTCTACATAGACCATTGCTAAAGCGCTCCACACAGGCTGCACTAGCAGAATCTGCAAACTCATCAACACGCTGTGCTGAGCTAGAGAAGGAGGTCAAGGAGAAGAATCTCCTGATCGGCAAGCTCCGACACGAGGCTGTTATCATCAACGAGCACCTAACAGAAGCACTCCGAAGACTGCGGAAGTCCAGCTCAGAAAACAACGTAGATCGGTATGTCCTGTATGCGCCCCACCTACGGATACGGTTCCTGATACGTTTCTTCTCAGTCGCCTAATAACCAACACTCTCCTTGCATTCCTCTCCACGCCTCGAGCCGACTCAAAACGGTTCGAGATGCTTTCCCTGCTCGCCTCCGTCCTAGGCTGGAACGACGACGAGCGCGCCAAAGCCGGCCTGCAACGCGGCACCCCGGCCGGGAAACGCGTTCCCTCCTCCGCCCGCTCCGCCACCTCCCTCTCGGAGAAAGGCACACCCATGACAGACGAAACAGAAAGCTTCAGCAAGATGTGGGTCGAGTTCCTGCTCAAGGAATCTTCCCAACCTCTTTCCCCAACTTCGCTCGCCTCGTCCTTACCGGGCATGTCGCCCGCCTCCGCCTCGCACTCCCCAAGCCCAACACCGACAACGAGCACCTTCTCGGGCCTCTTGAGTCCATCGAGTAGCGTGTTTACACCGCTGCCGAGCGTGAATGAGGCTACGGCGGGGAACCCGTTCTTTGCTAGCTCGGGCGGGACCGGTAGCCTAGGTCTGGGGCAGGCGAAGGACGCGAGGAGCCCTCCCACAGGCACGGTGGGTCTTCCGAGGATAAGCAGCTGGACGAGCCAGAACGGCAGTACCGAGCGACGCATCTGAGGCGCGTGGCGCGCAGAGAGCAAGTGTATGCATATTTACCGAACTCTTCATTAGTCGCTAGTCCTTACACGCCAGATTTTACTCTATACTTTGTAGTTGTGCTGTTTTACAATCTCCTGTTACCCCCCATCGATCAGCTAGTATATCAACATGCATTGCACTTTTCTGTTTTCCACATTCTCTGCTAGGAAGGGCCGGTGAAGCTAATGCGGGGACTTCGCCGCGTTGTGACATTACACGTGAGACGCGTGACGGCACCCGCGACTGATTTATCTCTGCATCCGCACCGCGTCGCGTCGATCCATTATTGTCCCCCGCCCGACTCCTCGAGCTCGGCCTCCAGCCGGCCTAGCTCGTCGTCCTCGTCCTGATCATTTTCATTGTTCCTTCTTCTTGTTCCTGTTATTTCTTGACCGCAGACGGGAAGGAAGATGGGTATTCAGGGCTTGCTGCCCCTCCTGAGGGATATAACGGAGAATATCCATATGTCCGAGCTAGCGGGGAGGACGTACGTCCACATCATCTACAAATGTCTCACCGAGCCACAAGGCTGACGAGTATGTAGATATGCGATCGATGGGTATAGCTGGCTGCATAAAGGCGCGTGGGGATGTGCTGAGCAGCTGGCGAAGGGCGAGAAGACCGAGAAGTACGTGCATTGTGCAAGAGTGTGATCAGCTGCTGATGGAGAGTAGGTATGTGGACTACTTCATGGGACGGATACGCCTTCTGCGGTACCATGGGGTCGAGCCGTTTGTTGTCTTTGATGGAGGACCTTTGCCGGCCAAGAAGGGTACTGAGGAGGAACGGTCGAAGTGCGCCCTGTGATGCTCCAATATATTAGCACTGCTCACGGATCGCAGGAGCCGAGCACAGTCGCTAGCTGAGGCTAAAGCGCTCGTCGCCAAAGGTCGCGCCTCCAGAGCAAGAGACTACTTTGTCAAAGCGCTCGACATCACCCCCGAGCACGCACTACAAGTGATCAAAGCCCTGAAAGCCGAAGACGTGCAGTACATCGTCGCACCCTACGAAGCCGACGCTCAAATGGCGTATCTCGAGAACTCGGGGATCGTGAATGGGATCATCACGGAAGACTCGGACTTGCTGGTCTTTGGGTGCAAGGAGGTGCTGTTCAAGTTGAACACGGATGGGTATTGCCAGAGGGTGAGGAGGGCGATGTTTACGAGGTGTAAGGAGGCGTCGTTTGTGGGTTGGGGGGATAAGGAGTTTCGCTGGATGGCGGTACGAAGGCATCTCTCCCGCCCGTACGATATCTAATCATTTCTAGATGCTCTCTGGATGCGATTACCTCCCCTCAATTGACGGCATCGGCCTCAAGACTGCGTATCGACTCCTACGGCAATGGAAGACCGTCGACCGCGTACTCCAGCATATACGACGAGAAGGCAAGCTGAAAGTACCAGTCAAGTACCAAGAAGAATTCGAGATGGCAGAACTGGCCTTCGTCTATCAACGTGTATACTGCCCACTTGCGCGGAGGCTCGTACATTTGCATGAACGGACAGAGGAAGTCGTCTGGAACCAAGCGAAAGAAGCGTATGTCGGAGGACATTTAGACGACAGGGTGGCACAAGGAATCGCGATGGGCGAGATTTGTCCGATCACTTTGCAGCCATTGAAGGACATCAACCCGCTGTACAAGCCTGGGGAGATCAAGAAGGTAAGTTATAGCCGTGATCACCTAAGGATTCGAGTTGATCATCACGTAGGCCAAACCGTTGCAAGACGTTACCAATCGGCGAGCAAGCACAGGCTCTATTAAGCCGACGACCAAAACTATCGATAGTTTCTTTGGTGGGTTGTCTATATCTGTTTTAGTACCTGCACGAGCTGACCGATCTTAGGTCGTGTCGACAAGGAGAAGGCCCCTACAACGAAGAAGTTGGCTCCTGAACTAGCGAGCCGTTTCAAGGCAAGTGGCAGCGGAAAGCGTCGACTGGCAGAAGATGGCGAGGAGCTTCAGCGAGCGAAGAGGGCACGGACAGAAGCCGCTCGTCAGCCCAAGGTCGAGGTTATCACCACCGTTGTGGATCTTACGGTCGAGGCTCTGACCGTCGACACTCCGGAAGCCACTCCACCGGACGTGTTAACGCAGGAACCACCGGCTACGCCTATCGCGGCAGGTCTGGCTGAAACTATCAAGCAGACAAGCAGCCGTTTCTTCGGGGCACCCGCGGCACCGACAAGTCCGGAAACGATTGCCTCGGACGCGTGCGAGATAGGTGAGCCAGACGAAGCGGATGTCGCAGACGTGCCCCCTGCCCTTCCCGAGATACCACAGGAGGACGGCTACATGTCGCCATTACCCCCCTCGTCTCCAGCGGCAATCTCAATGGCTTCTATGTCATCGCCAGCCTTTACCCAGTCTACTTCGTCGGCAAGTCCTGAGAAGCCTCGAGTCCAGGCGAAGTTGGAGGATGACGTCGACGTCTCGAGCCCCGGTTCTCCCCAAGACGAGTCCAAGAACCGTCCTCATCTTCGTCTCCTTGAGAAGTTGGTCCCAGAAACACCTACTCAGGTCAAGACCCACGTCATCCGGAGCCTCGCCCTTTCCTCCAGTGAGATCGACGAAGAGTGGCCGATCACTCCTGAAGAAGGCGCAGAGATTGTCGTCACACGAGTTACAAAGACAGAGAAGACGAAAAAGACGGTCAAGAAATGCAAGCCGAAGACAATCGAGTCGGAGATTGAGGAGGTCTTGTTAGAGGATGAGGAGTTGGTGGAGAAATACAAGTCGATCACGTCTAGTTGGTGGCAGCGATTCGATGCCCGATCGGTCTGTTTTGTCTACTCCACCCTTCGTTCCTATCGTTGATCGAGTTTGCTTTAGTCATCCGAAACGACACCTGACGAACGGCGGAAGTCCATCATCGCCCCCAAGCCTTTGCAGCCGTCCAAGCCATGTCGAACAGGAGGAAGGACACGATCATTCGAACCCATGCGAACCAAGTCAGGGGCGAAAGTGGAAGACAAGGAGAATGTAGAGGTAAGGAGCAAGGAAGTGGTCGTTGAGGCTGCGTTGGAGCGTGGCCGGGCTTCTTTACTGCAGTTTAGGAGGGTATCCCAATGATATCCGTTATTCGTTTCTTGTGACTTACGTTTCCTGCTTCTTGCATACATATCATTATTCGATTCCCCCATACCTACGCACTGTACCATAATACATCATTATCATTCGTTCCGTAGCACTGATGCAATATGTCTCATTTGTCCCAACATCCCCACCAACAGGGCTTGCGCGAGTCGACCGAATTGAGTCTGCAGTCGTTGCGTCACAACAGATAGGACCATCACACTCATTCCATTCATTCACTCGCCTTCATAGCCAGTTACAACACAACGTTCTCCCCATTGTAGCGACGAAGATAACTACCTACTAACGGATGGACTATCCCCACTCAGGGAGAATACAACAAAAGCAGGCGATCTCGCGCTGCTACCACGATTGCCCAACTGAGAAGAAATAGTGGAGGCGGATGAGGCGGTACGATAACTGAATGACGGTAATGAACGTGAGGGTTATGGGGGTGTGGCGGGTACGGTGTGTGTAAGGACAGGGGTGTTTCGGAGCAGGGAAGGGGATGACGGCGGATTTGAGAGGTCGCTGAGTCGGGGAATTGGGAGGTAAGGTGGTGCGGCGACAGGGAAGTCGACCACAGACTGTCCGGGATTCTTTGTTGCTTAGGGTGGGCGTTCCGTGGAACGCGGTTCGGTGGGCCAGCAAGTTGCGCTGGTATATGTCAAGGACGGATAAGAGACGGGAGGGAGTATAAAGGTAGAGAGGTTGATTTGTCCCGATACGTTGTCGCACAAGTACAATAATGCTGTTGTGTGGGTGTATTCGGGATGTGCTGTCTTGGTCGAGCTTCGTCCTTTGCCCAGAAGGTATGGCGGAGCCGTCCATTCGAGCACGGGGGTAACGTCGGCCTTGAGACCCATTGTACAAGTAGAGAAGAGAGAAAGAGGATATAGAAAAGCAGTCGCAGACGAGTTTGGGAAATTCGAGACGACCTGACCCAATGAATACGACGCCGACTGGTTGTGCAGAGATCGATGTGTAGCCCAGGAAAACGGAGACAAGAACGGAGAGGCAGGTAAACCCGGGGAGACTGACGAGACGAGGAATGAGACGCGCGGCTATGTGGGATTTTGTCTTCCGTTTCTGTTCGATTTTGGGAGGGGATCGGTCTTGTTGATTTGATTTGTTCAGCGCGCGTTTCACCGGGTTTGAAAGGATGAGATAGAGGAAAAACCGAGACCGAGACTGGGAATCTTGAGAGTATAGAGAAACTTGCTGGTTCGATAGAGAACAATTGCTTGCAGAGGAGACTGAAAGAGACCAGAGACCGGTGAGACTGGAGACTGATTTTACAACTTTTACAAGCGTAGTGATGAAGGCGTTGCGGAGGCCGGATCGGAGACCGGGATGAGCCGAACGTCGTCGTCGTGCGTGCATCGTACAAATTATACCGTAAATAATTGGTTATAAACGCACGTTCGGCGCGATGCGAGGTTCGATACGGTACGATGAGGATCCTGCCTTCAGTTTGCGTATAGCTGACGGTGCGAGAAGCGAGCGAATGGCGCGCTCGCGCTGCCTGGTATACAGATGACAGGTGGGGCCGTCCACTGGATGCGGACGGGGATAGCCTGTGTTGTTGGAATGTCGTTGATCTGATGAGAAATGCCGAATATCCGTTAAAGCCGTCGAATAATAATAGTCAAGCCGTTGAGGTGTAGATGCCAACTCAGAAGGTGGGAGGAGGCAGGGCGTCAGGCGCGGGCGAGTTGTAGAACTGCGGCCCTGCGTAGACAACCTTCTTGATAGCCTTCGCTTCCTTCGCCTCGGCACGCTCGAGGTGCTTCTCCTGCTTCTCGCGCCGCCTGTTCTCGTTGCGCTTATGGTCCTGCTTGCCAGCGAGCTTGATCTTTGTCTCCTGCTTCTCGCGCTTGGCTTGCTCGACACCGAGCTCGCGGTCAACACGCTCGAGGTCAGGCGAGCCACGCTGGCCGAAGAAGACGATTTGCTCTTCGAGCTCATCGCCATCGGGAGCGGAGTTGTCCGACTCATCCAGGGAGGATGAGTACATGAAGGACTCCTCAAGCTCGGCCATGGAGATCGGGAAGATCGGGCCTGCGGGGTATGTCGCGCCACGAGTGTGTTGCCCGAATGAGGTACTATCCTGGCGGGGAAGCGGAGTTGAAGGCATGGATGCAGCGCCGGGGAAGCTGGCCATGGGCGCAGGAGGGAAAGCAAGAGACAAAGCAGGCTTGTGCCGATACTCTGAGTTGTACTGCCTGGGAGGGCGAGTATCGCGAGCAGGCGTGACGTTGATCAGAGGCGAAGAGCCCGATGTATGCATCATCATTGGCTGAGATGCAGGCACGGAGCGAGAGAGCTGTGACTCGATATGCGAGAACGGCTGACTCTTCGTGCGTGGGATACGCATGCTGCCGGTCTTGTTACCCTTGGCAGGAGTGACATTGCCGGAGGTAAGGCTGACACCAGCAGGAACGGTGATCATCGAGTTGCGAAGGTTGCGGCCCTTCCGAGAGTTGTTCTGCGAAACCGCAGAAGAAGGGATGGAGACGGGAGCCGAGGGAGCAGGGGTGGATGGGTTGGCATTGTCGGATATATGCGGGGGTGGTGTGGTCGAGCGAGCGTCAGAATGACTCTGAACGGTGTGAATAGGGGCCGATCCAGCGGCAGGGGTGCCTTGCTCCTGCGCAGTGGCAGCAAGGAGCTCGGGGGCCTTGACGGAGGACGCGAGTGAGTCGTCTTCGGGAGCGGAGGATGCACCAGCATTGTTAGGTGTATGCGCCTGGCTTCCGCGGGAAGGGGCAGCGGACTTGGCGCGCTTGTGCGGGCCCTTCTTGTGGCGTACCTGCGTTGGCGAAGGAGGTTCGGTCGGCAGGTGAGGCAGCACAGGGCGACGAGTAGGAGAGGTGGAAGGCGAAGTTGGGCGGTCGTTTGGTGTAGCAGAGTTAGCAGCAGCAGGGGTGTTCGCTGCGCTCCTCGTGCGGTTGTGGCGACCTTTACGCCTCTTCTCGTCCTTGCTTGATGGCTCGTCTGCGTTGTTCGGGCCAGGAGTGGAAGGCTGGCTTGCAGATGCGTCCTTATCCGCTCCCTTGGACTTTGGCTCGCGCCGGTGGGAACGGTCGTTGTGCGAGTAAGCCTGAAGAGGCTTTGAAAGGGTGATTACGCCCGGTCTAGTAGCTTGCTGCGGTGTTGTCTGGCCGTGCGCCGTCGCCGGAGGAGTGCGGGAAGGCGAAGGCGAGGCGGACATGTGTTTGCGCCGGTTTGAGTGTAGGAGGTGGGCGGAGGAAGGCATGCGTGGAGGAGCGAGTACGAGCGCAAATGACATAGTTATCAGCTGCAAGCTGGGATATGGGCGACGATTGATGGTGTTGAGAGCGGGCTTAGGTAAAAAGCTGGAAAGGGAGCTGGTATAGGACGACGATGAGGAGGGGGATTAAGGTCGAGGGAGGGAAAGGGTGAGGAGGAGGAGATGGTAGTGAGAGGGAGAGAGGGGGAGTCAGTCGATGGATGGATGGAGCGGAGTGTGAGCGGGATTGGATGTAGGGTTGAGTTGGGGGGAGAACTAGAACGATGGGATCGAATCAGTGACAAGAGGCTGGCCCCTCGTGCGCAGGTGCGCCACATGATATGGCCCACTCGGGTTATTTCTTCGGCTCCGAAGTGGGGCCAACCAACCACAGCCCCGTCACAGCCTGGCTAGAAAGATTCCGCTCCTTTCCCTCCTTTCAACCCTGCAACGCCCGCATGAGGCACTGCTTCCGCTCAGCACAATCGTTGGCACATGTCGCCCCCTAATTCGCCCCTTGACTTCCATTCAGGGGGCAACGGCTAACGCCACCCGTCTGGCTGATGGGTCTTTCCCACAACCGTGGGTGCTGCAGGTTAGAACCAAAGATGGTTTGGGCACCTTGGTGACACTGAGAAGCCAACTGTATCTTGCAGGAAAGAAATGGTAGAGCACATCCGTATACTAGGTTTGGGTAGGTAGAGGGGGTTGGACGGGCAAAGCCAGCCCGTCCATTGAACCGCTTCCTTCTGGAAAGTTCCTTTTCGTCTCTCCGCGCTGCGACATCACGTTCCTCCATTCCCGCCGCTCACTCATCCCTGATTATCGGCCCCTAACTCCTTCAATCACGCCTTCGTGCCCTCAGACGCTTCAGGCGCGAACAGCAGCATGCGCCGTGGGTCTTCCAGGTAGTCACGCACACGAACCAGGAATTGAACGGCTTCGCGACCGTCCAGAAGACGGTGGTCGTACGTGAGGGCGACGATCATGATAGGGCGGATCTCAACCTTGCCGTTAACCGCCACAGGGCGCTCCTTGATGGCGTGCATGCCTGTTTAGAGCGTCAGAACCACGACCAAGAAAGCAATCATGGAAGAGACGCACCGAGCACAGCGGACTGAGGCAGGTTGATGATGGGTGTGCCGTACATGCTTCCAAAGACACCACCGTTCGAGCTGCAATCCGATGTCAGCGAAGCCCCGCTTCAATATCATCCCGTCCCCTCACATAGTGAAAGTGCCGCCAGCCATGTCCTCCAGGCCAAGCTTGCCGTCCCTAGCCCTCTTGCCGAGTTCTGCGATCTCCTTCTCGATCTGGATCAAGCCCATATCGTCGCAGTTCCTGACCACGGGCGTAACGAGACCCTTAGGCGTAGCGACCGCGATAGACATGTCGACAAAGTCGTGGTAGACGATCTCCTCACCCTCAATATATGCGTTCGCGACAGGGAAGTCCTTCAGGGCCAAGCAGCACGCCTTTGCGAAAGCGGACATGAAGCCGAGCTTGACGCCGTGCTCTTTCAGGACGGCCTCCTTGTACTTTGAGCGGAACTCCATCAGCGAGGACATGTCGATCTCGTTGAACGTGGTGAGCGAGGCGGCCGCGTTCTGTGACTGCTTCAAGCGCTCGGCGATACGCAGACGCATGCGAGACATTTTGATCTTGACCAAGATTAGCATATAGCTCCCCAGCACCTGTGAAAGGCAAACCACATACCCTCGTCTCTCCTCTAGAGCCAGCAGCAGCAGGTTTAGGCGCAGGCTTGTCCTCCTTCTTCGGTGCGGGCTTGTCCTCCTTCTTAGGCGGAGGGGGAGGCGGCGCCTTCTCCTCCTTAACCTCCTTCTTTGGCTCCTCCTTCGCCCTCAGGTCATCCTTGCTCTCATCAGGCTTCGCTGGCTGCTCTCCTTGCTGGGGCTCAGCCTTTGCCTCCTCACCACCACCAGGTGCCTCTGCGGGCCTGTCAGCACCCGATATCTATGTTGAGGGGTATAGAACGCACCACGACCAGGCGGCGTCGACTCGCCCTCACCCGGCTCCAGCTCAAACAGATCCTGCCCAACCTCAACCGTGTCTTCCTCCTTCGCCAAGAGCTTCTTGATTGTCCCCGCCTTCGGGGCATTAACAGTCACATCGATCTACCTCTCTCATAAGTACCAGCAAAAGGGGCGGAAAAACACAGCGGTCGGCCGGGCGAACCTTGTCAGTCTCGATCACGGCTACTTCCTCGTCTTGCTCAACATGGTCGCCTTCTTTTTTGCTCCATGTCTTGAGGGTGCCTTCGGTGAGCGATTCGGCCATCTGGGGCACTTTGACGATCTCTGCATATCCCACAAATCAACACAACTGTTTTTTTTCCTCGTATGGCTACAGAACGGACCTTGAGCAGCGGCGGAGGTCTTGAACCCAGCAACATGTTGGAACCTGCCAACATGTTCAGCATTGCAGGAGGTGAGCAAGGGAAGAGGCATACGACGGTGTCAACCTGCCCAACCGGGCGAACCTGGCTCCAGCAGCAGGAGCAGCAGTCGCCAGCCCGAATTGTGGCATCCTCCTAATAGCGCGAGGGGCGGCCCTGCGCATGCCGCCGGCGAGGACAGCAGCCATAGGTGGTCTAGGCGGCATAATGCTGGCTCAGAAGGAGGGCAGTAAGGCGGAGTAAGGGATGGGACGAAGAGGAGAGGAAGAGGTCAAGCTGTTGACTGCTGTGACGAGGACGACAAACTCGCTGTGCTCATAGACAGGCAACCAAACTCCTTTCACTCGACTGGATGGCTCTGTGTGCCCCGAGCCCCGGCTGATTGATTCATGTGGCGTTGGGCCCGAGGAGACGGAGGCTTTTCACCGGCAGACGTCACTCACACTCGCAAAGGGGCAGAGCAGCACCCGGCTTCTTCCTTCTTGCGCGCGAAGTGCGTGCCTGTGCTGTGTTTTACAGCTTGTTAGGCACATGGTCAAGTATCCAAGACTTTGTAATCTCATTGCCAGCAGAATGATATTACTCTAGCTATCACCTATCGATATCGTGGTGAGGAACGTACCTCGGCGAACGTACAACCGCGATACCGGTCTAGCACTTCCGGCGTATGACATCCCGGTCCGGCCCGCGACTTGCCGTTTCGATGCACCGATTACCAGGGACTAAGACAGCGAGTTCGTCGGCCTTATAGGACAGCTGCAGATGCTGGACAGTTGTTCCTGTACTGATCGACTGTCAGCACGAGAACCTAATGACAGAATATGGAAGGATGAAAAGATCAGAAGGGTGTGCCCGAGATATTGAGCTGTGGCGGGCAGTTTCGGCAGCGTTAATACGAAGACCGTCGTGTAAAGACATCATATAGAAAGACGAGGCCAACAACTGAAAATCGAGACTCACGTTAGTCGATCATCCCGTCCAACTGGCTCTCAGGAGAGGTAAGGCAACTGTGAGGATCGTCAGCAAAGAGTCGCATAAAGGAATATGCGGGACGAGGGTCGGCTCAGACAAAATAGTATAAAATACAGCCGTGGAGTTGTCGTCACCCTTGTGGTCAGGCGGTAACTCCTTGAATACATCACCGCCGACCCTCGTCGGTCGCAGAGAAGGTGAGAGGGACTAACCTTGGATTGATCTTATGTTGTTCTGGCCACAACCGACTCTCACAGCTCACTCAAGACATCCGGTCGCTCGCTTGAGGCACTCGAGGGTGATGCTGCACAGCTAGAGCCACAAATGACGCGGCTTAGACAGCGCTAGGGACATGCTACTGTCGATCCGAAGCAAGGTCATCTACGATGGTGCGTCAGCATCAAGTCCAAACGCAACAGGACGTAGGCAAGAGATCAGCAAGAGCATATAATAAAAGCATCGAGTACGGCCGTAGCGCGTCTCTCAGATACTCTAGTTTGAAATATGATGTAGTCATCGTCTTTGAGGCCGCACCAACAAGAGTGGTGCAAGCCACAAGTACAAACTTGCAACAAGAGCAAAAGGACTCACCAATCGAGGAGGGACGCGTAAGGAAAAGAGAGGTGAAAAGTGCGCGTCGCACGCTTTTTCACGCTTTGGAGAAATTCGCCTCCGGCGTCAATTGCTCCCGCACTTTTCACAAAATTCCCTGTAAAGCGTGGCCCCGAGGTGACTTCCACAGAGCCACTTTTGAGCGCTACTCTCTTCGTCCACCTCTTTACCTACTTTACACTTACCACCACCACCAAAATGTCTGTCCTTCGCTCTGTTCGTCCTGCTGCCTCGGCCCTCCGCGCCGCTGCCGTCCGCCCGGTTGCGACCCGCTCTGTCCTCAGGACCGCTGCTGTCCAGGCTTCGCGCGTTCCCGCTGCGAGGAATTTCTCCGTTTCCCGCTTGGCCCGCGGTGCCGGTGAGAGTGAGTAGACTTTTTCCTTTCGAAACCTATCAGTTACTAACTCAGCTGTCAGGCGACGTCGCCCTCGCTTCCCGCTTGAAGGAGGAGCTCAAGTACGAGGAGGAGAACGCACCCGCTGCTGCTGAGCCCGAGTTCTTGACCGACTTCAAGAAGAACGGGATCTGGGAGATCAGCGACAAGGAGGGCACCGATGAGGTTGAGCTTATCCGGACTTTCGGTAACGAGACGTACGTCCTTTCTTCCCTCCTATTCACACAGGCAGGTTTGGCTAATCATGAGCTGCGGTATAGCATCAAGGTCTACTTCTCCATCGCCGACCTCGACCAGGAGCCGCCTCAATTCGACACTGAAGAGGGTGCGGAGGATGAGCTCCCTCCTCCCGGGTTTGGCGTCCACGCCAGCGTGACCATCACGAAGCCCAACTCGGGCGCGATGGTGCTCGAGCTCTCCGCGGAAGAAGGCACGTTCATCATCGACGGCATCTCCTACTTCCCGGACGCGAAGGTCGCCACCGAAGTCTCGCCCGAGGCGGACTTCGCCCGCCGCAGCCTGTACATCGGGCCCACGTTCGATAACCTCGACGTGCAGGTGCAGGAGGAGTTCGAGCGGTACATCCGCGAGCGGGGGATTAACGATGAGCTTGCTGCTTTCATCCCTGATTACGCAGAGTGGAAGGAGCAGAAGGTGCGTCCACCCTCAATCTCTTTCTCCCTCTCTCTCCCTTTGTTCTCTCATATATCAGCACACTAACACACGAAACAGGAGTACGTCAGGTGGCTCAACAAGGTCACCAGCTTCGTCGAGGCGTAAAAGCCTCTTCCCCGGTGTCCATCCTTCGGCCTGGCACGCTTCGTTCGCTCCTATTTCATTATGATGCCGGCATGCACATTTAGTATAGTCTCATGCGCCGTCTTGTGACATATATAGTTCAATACACAAAAGGCGCAATGCACCACTCGAATACTTTTTTTGCCTGGAACCGACAATTATGCGATGCTGCTATACAAAATCCCCTGAGCCGTCTCGCAGCTCCAAACTGGCAGAGATATGTAAGAATATGCATGCGACCAATACGTGACGCTCGCAGAACAAGACCTGTCCATGGGTATTATTGAGCCTATAACAATATAGATACGTCTCCTCTCAAGCAAAGAGTCCTGTACGCCATTCCGTCCTCCAACCAGCCAGTCGACCTAATCCAGCTCCTCCTTAACAGCCTGCATCCCAATCCCCTCATGCTCCACCTTCCCCTCCTGCTCCACCGCGCCCTCCCGGCCAATAGCGCCAAACGCGACCAGCACAAGCAGCGCCCCGCACACCGTCCTGAACGTCGGGGTCTGGCCGAGCCAGAAATCGCCAAAGATCGCGAATGGAATCGTTAGTGACAGGCCGACGGTGACGACGAGCGGGGTGGTGCGGAGGACGGCGAGGACGTAGAGGTAGTTCGAGGACCAGGTGATGAACATCTACCCCCACCCCGCTCGCGTTAGTGTTTAACATTGTAGGGTGGTATCGAGCGGAACTGACCGAGATAAGCAAGGCGGCCCAGGCGGAGTTCTCCCTTGGCAGGTCGAAGCTCTCTATCCCGAAGATATGCAGTACCAGCCCGATCGGCCAAAGACCAAGGGTGATGAATAGCCCCACGAAACCGAAGAACATCTGTGTGTCCAGCTGCGCGTCTGGGCCAGTGCGGACCTTCAGGATCGTAGCGTAGAACGCGTATAGGATCGCGCTCATGAGAGAGAGGAAGTTGCCCCATGTTGCGTGTGGGAAGTTGGCTGATGCGGAGGTGCGGTCGCCGAGCGTCACCAACAGGACCCCCGAGAAGCTGTCATGACTTTAGACTTGCAGGTTGTGCGACGAGATGAGGGGGGCGTACCTGATCACGACTGCAGCGACTTTCCCCCACGTCAGCTTCTCTACTCCGAACAGCTTTCCCACAGCGAGGGTGAAGAACCCGCTCGTGCTCGCCAAAATCGTGCTGCTCGCCACGCTCGTAAATTCCAGACTGGCATTATTCGTCCAGTTTGCAAAGAACCACAGGATACAGAATACCGCTGCGAGCTCGGCCGTCGCGCGGATGCTCATCTTTCGCGGGTCGCCAGGCAGGGGCGCGCCATCCCGGCCTGAGACGGCGGAGTAGGCGTATTGCGAGTTCGGAGGACGGCAGTAGCGCTGAAAGAGGAAGGGGAGGAGGTAGAGCGTTACGGTTGATGTCTTGAGGTATGTTACACTGCAGTCCGAGGTCAATATCCCCCGGGAATGCAAGGCAGCTGACACGTACAGGAATGGCTTGTTGAATCCGAACACGAACAAGTTCTGTCGCCGGAATCAGCCAACTCGACATAGAACTCGACATAGGACCTTGCATCCTTGCACCAACCTGAATCAAGAAGCTTGATATTGTCCACAGCGATACCACACTCAGGAGGAAGAACACGCCAACGACATAGTTGTACGTGCTTTTGTCGAGAGCCATCTGGAGCGCAATGAGACCGCCGCCAGCTTCCTGGTTGCTGGCAGCTCACCTTGGCAGCTCAATAACAGATATATCGTTGCCCTTCAAACCGCAATAGTATAATAGTTGATGTTTTCTTGCCGGGAGTTGATGACTGGCGGGTGTTGGTTCTGAATGCTAGGAACGGGAACGAGCGGGATCTCACTGCGGAAGATCGGGGACGGCAGAGGGACGCGTTTAGAAGGCTGAAGCCGGTAACGCGGGTATGGAGGGTGCGGGATTTGACAAGGAGCTAGCAAGATTCAACATGCAAACTTCAGCTAGACCAATTGACCCGTTCTGCTGCCTGTTGAAGCTGCAGTACTTCGGGCTGGCTGATGGTCGCGAGTCGGGGTAACTTCGACCAGCCCGGGGCTTCCTGTCGCGATGTCCCTAATCATTGGACCCTGACCGCGTGTCTCATCACCCCGCAATGACCGGAGATAGCAAGATGGGCGGGATTCGACGCGTTCTTAGGACGCGACGTTACGAGAAAGTCTACCGTGCGCGTTTTGACAGCGAAGACTTACTTGTTCTTCCCCACCACCGGTCAGTGACCCTCCTAATATTATCTATAATTACGATGACAAGAAGGAAATACAGTGTTCGAAGTTGGGAAACGCAGTGGCAGTCGTGCGTGGTGTCCGAAAGGTCCCTTGACGACGGAAAGATCGTCCGTGATTGACCGACAGCCCTTAGTAAAGATCACCGATGATATCGTGTCTCCCTCCAATATTGATGAACGCGTACTGTTTTGAGAGTCAGTGTCCATGGACAGGCAAACTGCGTGGGAACCCACCTCGGCCAACTCCGGTCTGACATGATGATACAAGCTGACATAGACGAGGTTCGGTTCCGATCTGAACGGCCGCAGGCCGGCAGCTTCGAGCAGCTCGAACCACTCCAAGAACTCTGAGAAACGCTTCTTCCAAGCGTGAATTTCCACTTGAAGCTGCCCGAAGGGAAGGGGCAGGCGGCGCTCCATGTAGTAGTTGCAGAATCCACGGAGGACCTCGAATTCTGCCCCTTCGATGTCCACCTTCAGAATGTCGATGAATGTGTGACCTGGGCAGACTCTCAGCCCGCAGTCAAAGGTTCATGGAAGCCATGCGCACCATTCTGCCTCATGAGGGTGTCTAGGGTGTAGACCTGGAAATCAGGATTCGAGCCCGCGCCGTGGTCATCCTTGTCCCCGATAGCATACTTGAAGAAGTGTGCGCGACGCTTCAGAGCCGGCACATCCTCGATTTGTGGGCCCCACTGTGAACCCAATTGGTCAGATACACTATGTCTTGGTAACAGATAGAAACATACCGAGTCCACGCTGAAGTCGTACCCATATACTTCGGCAGTCGGAGCAGCTTCGAGCAGCGCAGCCTCGTAGGACGAATCGTCCGACACGCCTGCTCGCCTGTAAGCCTCGGAACGCACGCCGCTGTATCCTCGACGCACCCATGCTGTAGATCACTACCTCCGGCTTGCGCGAAATGACGTCCATGCCGCAAACGTACTTCCCGCCATCACCCATTCTTCCGATCCTGCGCGTGTCCAACGGGCAGTCAAACAGCGGCAAGAAGAAGTCCCAGAGCGTCCAGTACGCCTCTTTCAACTCCCCTACCGGCCATCTACCACAACGTCGAACCAGCAGAACCAGGCGAGAAGAACCAGGACTCACGCCTTGATCTGCGACGCGCCTCCCAAATCCTGGATAAAGCGTCCCCTCTCCGCCAGAACCTCTCTGTACCGCCCTTCACTCGCCATGACGGCCTCCTCGATCGTCGCCGGTCTCCCGGGATGCGGGTAAGGAGGCGGCGGACGCCGGAAATGCGGTACTGGCGGGCCAGCACGGTGCGAGGTCGTGTAGAGCAGGAGAAGGACGAGGGCGACGATTATCCCTCCCATGAGCTTTTGGGGGGGCGGGATCTGGTTCCATGGCGGGATGCGGCGGGGGAGGTTGGACAGGAGGGAGCTGTACCGGACTGAGGACATGATTTCTAGCCTTCTTGGCTTGTACAGGGGGTAAGGAGCGTGAGGGAGATTTGGGACGCGTTCTAAGGCAGAAAGGATTGGTTAGGCGGGAAAGCAAGGAAGGAACCTGTTGTCTATCCCTGAAGGTCGGGCTTTCGGGCGAGGTAAATACCTCAACCCCACGTGCGGGGCCCACCAAAGCTTGTTCTTGGCAGGGTTCAGCCTGAACCGAAAGGCTGGCCCCGCGCCCACGATAAGAAGAACGAGGAAGACCATCACTATTGATCGATCGATTCAATAGTCATAACCAAGAATGAATGAATTGGAAATCAACATCCATCTGATTTCGATTTCTTTTTTACGCTGAGTACTTTGCATGGGTTTTTGGGGCATGATGACAGTACAGCAAATACGGAAATACTGTAACTAACCTAAGTTAACGTTCTCTGGTACCACGTATGTATGCAAAGTGTAAACTACAGCTTGACTGAAATGCATGGAGAAGAAGTGAGAAGATGACAGAATATAGAAGTACACGGGGGGAGGGGGGGATCGCGTGGACGGGTGAATAGCCAGGGTATACAGGTATCTCCGTCCCCGTTCCTTAAGGCTTCCAGATTGGTTATTTATACATTTTGACATTTTGGTCGATGGTGGTTGTGGTGAGTTTGTCCAGAGATCGATCGCAGATACGGGGAGGAAACCGTGGTAGAGGTATCGAGAGTCGTAGTCGTGAATCCATGGCAGATGACAAGGAATAAGGATATGTGGCCGGGATTGGCCTTTTGGTGCGCGTATATGCGCGTGACTCGGAGGATCGGTCCTTCCAAGAGAACGGTATACGGCTCGACAGGTCGTGGGATGGGATCAATCCTTGTGCGCCGCCTCCTTCTCCTCCCTCCTCTCCCACCTATCCACCCTCTCCTGCATCTCCCTCCTCTCCCTAACGCCCCTATCGACCAACGTCAGCTCCCCCAAGTCCCGTGCGAGCGACGCGCCCGTCCAGTTCGCCTGGCCAATAGCGGACGAGTTCGTCTGTGTCCACGTGGACGCGCGGTCCGCAGCTTGGGAAGGGGTCGGGGCGCGAGACGGGTCGGTCGGGTGCTTGGGATGGGATTGAAATGCACTGCTGGTGGGTGCGGAAGGGGCGAGATAGTCGAGCAGGGGGTTTCCTTCCGATTCGGTCTTGCGAGCGGCGGTGGAGACGGAAGTGGATGTCGAAGTCGAGGTTGACCCGGAAGGGGGTTGGGGGCCGCCCATTCGCGGGATGGAGAATGTCAGAACTGTTCGATCTTCGTGTTGGTGCTGGTACTGGTGATGTCGGTGCTGCCGAGGCCGAGGTGAATGGATACGCTCCTCCTGTGGGCCTGTGATGGGTGTGGACAATTGCTCGCGCGCACCGCCGTCGAGCGGTGGATGTTGCATATCCGGCTGAGGCGGACAGTCCGACCCAGCCCTTTCTTGCGAATGTGCCGGAATGACACCAGCATCGGGAGCAGTAGAGTCATCGACGACCTCGCTCATCCCATCCTCTCGCGCCTGCTCCTCCTCCTTCCCATCACCACCCTCGACCTTCACCGCCTCCTCCGCCATATCATCCTTCCGCTCCTTCCTCGCCTGTCCATCCTCCGGGCCAACCGATTTGCCCTCCCCTTTCACTTCCACTTCCAAATCCTTCCTCCCCTCCCTCCTCTCCCTCTCCCTCTCTCTCTCCCTCTCCTCAGTCTCCCTCCTCCTCAACACCCTCCTCCTCTCCCTATTCCGTTCCCTAACCCGCCTCACCGCCTCCGGCCCCGGAGCCAACTCCACCTCTTCCTCCTCCTCCTGGCCCTGCGCACCGCCAGCCGTCCGAGCAGACCTAGGAGGAGGAAGCGCAAACACGCCCATCCCCAGCCCGCCCGTGCCCATCCCCGTCCCCGGGTTTCCTAGCACGTCCGCCCCTCCGAATCCTAGCCCCTGAAGATCGGGGGAAGAGGGTAAACGAGGCCCGACGGAGCCAAAACAGTCCAGTTCGGCTAGGGGGATCGGGTTGGGGTTCGGGCCCGTGAGGTGCTTCCCGCCCCCGTTGCCGCCGCTCCTTGTACTGCCGCGGGCAGAATTGGCGCTGATGGAGCTGGCGGAGACGCTCGGGTCTGTCGTGTGCGTTTGCGCGGATGAAGAGGATGTGCGTGTGAAGTTCGTCCAGCCTGTACCGGTCGTACTGGTGCTTCTGCTCGACCCACCCTGTCTGCCCCACGCCTCGGCGCCGGCGCCCGATCCTGCAGAACCGACCGAGCCGCCGGCCTCGCTCGGCGCCGAGGGGGGGAAGTAAGTGCGGAATGTCGGACTGGGGAGGTTGGGGATGTACGTCGTGTACCCTCGCTTGCGACGGCGTTCTTCGCGCGCGGAACGGCGGTCGGCTTCTTCTTTTTCTTGAGGGGACTTCAGCTGTCCTTGGCTTGTAGCAGAGGAGGAGGGGATAGGGGAAGAGGGGATGATCCCGCTTAGCAAGTCGTTCGAGTGGGGTGTGCCTTCCACTTCCGGGGTGGCGGAGGGCGTGGGGATCGTTCCCCCGCCTCCTAGTGCCGTGCTGGCGCTCGCGGAGCGGGGCACGTCTTCCCAGCTCTTGCTCTTTGAGGGATAGGCGTGGCTCATCGCTTGCAAAGGCGTTAACCGCGGCCTGTGCCTCCCCCCTACTCCTCCAGGAGCATCCGTAGCGCCTGAGCCTGAGGTCGGACCAGCTTGGCGCGGGGGAGGAGGTGCAGCTGGGAGCTGGAAGCCTCGGCGCGATAAGGGATGGAGGAAAGAGTGCAGTGTCAGGCTGGGGTGGTACGCGTTCGGGTAAGGAGGATGGTGGAAGGGTACATTTCCCATCCCCGCACCTCCGTGACCGGCGTGGGCATGATGTGTTGGATGATGGGAAGGCGAATAGGAATAGGAGAGCATCGGTGAACCCGTCCCTCCTGAGCTGGCGGACGCGCCGGAAGAGAGGGGCGAACGAGGAGATGGAAGAACGCGTGGATAGCGATAGGCGTATTCTTCTTTCGTCCCAGACAGCTTGTCGCCCGCGCCCGCTTTGGACGCCGAGTTAAGGAGATGAGGCGCGTGAGACGGATGGCGAAGGGTAGTGAAGTAGTCCTGCTCTGCCTGTGCTTGACTCGGCTGTTCTGATGCGCTTGTAGGGGGTGGATTTGGCGGAGGAGCAGGAGGAGGGAGAGGCCGCTGCGGTTGGTCGGGCGGTGCGTGTTGAGGCTGAGGGTGGGCGTTCATCGCAGACAAGGACGAAACCGTTCGGTCTGGGAGGGAGGATCACTCGACTCGTTTGAAAAGGGGTCCCTTGGGGGCCGAGAGGGGTGGTTCGACGCTTTTCACCCCTAGACTGAGGGGAGTGAGATGAGATGATCTTGATTGATTGATCTTGGAGGTCTTGAACGTCTGGATGGGACTAGTGCTGATGATAGGGATGAGGGATGAGTCGTACAACACCTCGTCGATCACTGTCGATCGTAGATCCTTCAGTTTAGCTTTGAAGACCTCGGACCTCGGGATTGGTAGTAGTGTCTGTGATCGAGCTGAGTCGCAGATGGTGATGTGATGACTTGAACGGTCGCGGGCGGGGAGGGGGGTCGGGAATCAAGCAGAGGACGGGGTCGGGAATGCGTGCCGAGTGCGGGCAGGTGAACGGGCAGAGGGCAGGAGGGCAGGAAATGGCGGGTGTCGGATGCGTTCGTCTACGGCGGACTGCAGACCGGCCACGGATAGTCAAAGCAAAGAGGAGCGGGCGAGCGAGTGAGGCCGACCGACGGGCGAAAGGCCTAGGGGGAGTAGGCAGTAGGAATGCGAAGCACGAGGTGCGGGGCAGGACAACGGAATAGGGATCGGTACTCGAAGGGATCGGTCGGACGGTCGGGGCGGGCGGCGTGGTGCGACTCTCAGCGTCGACTCGATGTCGAAGTTGGATGTCGCACGTCCTGCACCTTGAAGAGGAAGGGCAATCAATCCGAGAGCGAGGAATGAGAGCGCAGACGGTCGTCGTATCGGACTGGAAACCGCAGCGACCGAGCGACTCGGAGCCCTGAACTGCTGATGCATGTACATCCATCCATCGTTTTACTGATTTGGATGTCCGCTAACTGTAGCCGTACCGCTTGAGCGCGGGTCAGGGAATCGCACACAAGCAAAGGGTCAAGCGAGCTTCGGTTCCCAACCTCCATCCCTCCAACCAAACTTCTTACGAGACAATCCCTTTTCCGCCTGAATTAGTCTCGCACTCCCTTTCTAGTAAAGCTCCACACTCGCCTCTACTATAGCTCGGAGCAACACATGCCTCCTCGCAGCCGAGCACGGCTCCCTCTTGCCAAACGTAACGAATGCAAACAACCCCAGCAGCAAACAGACCAAAAGCGGAAAACACACGTCCGATCTTCAACCCCCTCCCGCCGCTTCTTCTGCGCGAGATCGCCGATCGTCCCCCTCTTGGCCAATCAGAGGAGGAGACGCTTGGTTCCGCCCGGCAGTCGATAGGGTCCTTGTACGCGACAGTGCCGAGATGCCGCGGCTTGGGACGCGTGCGATGCCGCGCGCCGAGAGAGGTTCGTTTGGTTTGGTGTGTTGCGATGTGAGGGGCGTGAGGTGAGGCGAGCCCGGATGCTGTAGAGTAATTATTATTGACTGCTTTGGTCGAATGGGACCGATGACGGGCTGGTAGGAATGATATTGGAGCTGATGGGGATGAGGTTTGTATGCTGAAAGACTGGTGGACTGCCTCGGGTGCGTTATCCCGATGCGTTTCCTGGCCAAAATGGGGGCAGAACGCCCAAACAGCCGACCTCGAAGGTCGTTATCCCTGTTTTCTTCTCTACGAAGTCAATAAGAAAAAAATAGGCTAAAATATTGACGGTCCCAAATGCGACAGCGTTAAAGCGCTTCGTCACCGGCAAACTATAACTGCGCTCGTCCCGAAAAGGGAGTCCTCGAGGAAAGCAAGTCCACGTGTACCTCACGTGACCCTCCCTTCCTGCTTTCTTTCGACGCGTCCTCGTCGTCATCCCCGCGTCGGCCGCGCATTACTGTATCAGCACATTACTCACTTCCTTCACTCCCCTCCTCCCACCATGCCCGTAGCAGCACGCTCAACCCGAGCGACCAGCTCGACCCACCCGAGCAGTACGCGCAGTCGCACGGCTAGTGGTCAGCAGGTCAAGGCCGCGAGGGGGAACGGCATCGCAGGACAGCAAGGCGAGGAAGTCGACGGGCTCGTTTCCCACGTCGGCGCTCTCCGGCTCAACGCTGCCCCTGCGTCCAATGCAGCAAGTAGCAAGTCGGCCAGACCAGTCCCCAGCTCGAGACCCGCGACGTCGAGGTCCAGGTCTATGGCTGAGAACGTCCCTTCTTCTTCCTCTGCTGTTACTGCTGCTCGTAAGGACGAGCTCTCCGCGTCCGAGAAGGGGCGGCAAGCGATGCGTATCGTCAACGCTTGCATGCTGCCGCTCTCTGAGGCACTCCAAAAGGGGTTCAAAGCCTCTCTCTCCCCTGTCGGAAAGGGCAAGCCTGCCTCGGCGGGTGGTATCAGGTCCAGACCTGCGAACAGGCCGGACGACCCCCTTGCTGGTGGTGAGGGGGAGCGGGAGCCGACGGTCGAGGGATTGAGCGCGGTCGTTGGGAGATGTCGGGCCGCTTTGGGTACCATGAGGGAATTGCGAGCGGAGGGGGGCGTTAAGGGGGTGGATGTGGAGCGGGCGGCTGTGGCTGTTGCGGGCAAGTTGGTCGGGTTGGAGATGGTGAGTTTCTCTGTTCTTTTCTGTCGGAGGATGAGGACAGTTGCTGACATGGATGGGTAGTGGGCGCTCGTACTGGACGTCTTGGCGGAATCGAGGGAGGGCATCTTAAGGCTGTACGAGCATCCCCTGGATGAGTCCTCCTCAAAGCCCGTGCCGAGCAAGCCGCCTGCAAGACAGCGTATACCATCGTCTCGCACAGCGCCTAAGGAGAACGGTATTCTGCCGCAGCACTACGACCTCCTCCGCTATCCCCTCCCGCTGGATCCAGACACCCTCGACGGCTCAGTACTTAATACGATCGCCTCGAGCCAGCTATACGCCCTCACGGCCCTCTGTAGGCTCTCGACCCCCAGCACGCTCGCTCAACTCTCTACTGCCCTCTCACAACAGGGGACGTTACTCGATTTTATCCCCACCATCCAGCGCCGCTTAGGATCAAAGTTCTTCTCAAACCTCGCATTCTCGACTTTTCGCGCTGTCGCTACTAGCCTCTCTTCTTCTTCTTCTTCTTCTTCTTCCTCCTCCTCCTCCTCCTCTTCATCTCCTTCTTCGACTTCCCCTTCGAATTCTCCTTCGACTTCCTCCGACCCAGCCCCCCTACCGGCAGAAGCACTCTTCTCCATCCGCACCTGGGCGCTCAAATGCTTCATCCACGCCGACACCCTCACCCCCTCCGACTACTGGGACCAAACGATGCGCTGGGCGGCCAGCTACCTCAAGTCGATCCCTGGCGGTTCACCCGCAGTAGAGAGGGAGGCGAGCGGGCGAGTCATGTCCCTGTTCGCTGAGCTCGTGAGGCTCGCAGAAGGGAGGAGGGACGCGAGGGAGTTCGTGGCGGGAGGGTCGTTTGCCAAGATGTGCGATTGGTGGATCAGCCTCGCTAGGCGGGTCAGTCATCCCTCCCACCAAACTTATCACGCATGAAGACGGCTGACGTTATGTGGTTGTTAGACCGGAGATGTGGATACGATCACTGCTGTTAGCAGTTTGCTGGCGTCCACTTCGACGGAAGCGTCTTCTTCGATCGGGACGCCTTCGATTGGCAGTATGGGCGGCGGCGTGATGTCGCCTTCTCTCGGCGAAGGCGGGAAGGACCGAGCTTCCATATCACTCAGCCGGGTGTATGCGCATATCTCCAAAGCGGAGGCGGTGGTGCATAAGTTTGTCAAGGACGGAGAAGGCGCGTACTCCTCCTCTCTCTCAGCCAATGCCGTCGAATCTGACACGGACAAAGCAGATAAAGGCGTCGCCAGTCACCTTACGGACATCACAGCTGATATCCGCCGCTTACCTTCTCTTTACCAATCTGGCGCGGACGGCCTGCACCGCCTGCACCGGGAAACCGAGCGACTCCGGCATTCATGCGTCAAGCTACTCGAGAAGAGCGCAGACTCCGCCCTCTCCTGCCAGTCTATCAGTCCTGCCTGCCTAGCCGTGCTGGAAGCATTGCTAGAATCGGCCGAATCGATCCTCTCCTCTCGCCAAACCGCCCAAGAGCAGCCCACCGCCGAACTGTACACCGACCTCATAACCGGCTCGCTCGACTCACTCCTCGCTCTCGCTCGCATCGTCCTCTCCCCCGCGCAGCACGCAACGCACGGCCTGGCCTACAGATACCTCGAGCGAGCTCACAAGCTTGCCGCTCAAGCAGAGCGCAAAGAGCTGAACAAGTACATCCGATGTCTCGCCGCGGCGCACCAGAATGCAGCTGCGCTGATGTACAAGCACAATAAGGCTGAGTATGCGGTGCGGTTTGCGGAGCGGGCGTATGGGCTCAGTGTGGACTTGGTTCACCATGCCAAGGAGGGGAACGAGGATGTGGATGATGGGCTTAGGGAGCAACTGGGTCGGAGAGCCGAGATTCTGGCGAGCTGTTACCTGAAGCAGGGGGAGCGGAAGGTGATCGTTTCCGCTGCACGCCGGGATTGTAGTTTTAACATTTCCTCAGCTGGCTTACCGTGCATTCTGCGATGCCCTCTCCTGGATCCCCACAGAAACGATCTCCGCCCTCCAATCCTCCCTAGCCAAAACATCAGTCCAGGATTCCTTCAAGACCCAGCCCAATCTCTCCTCCTTAATCGACCGGATCACCCGACTCGCAGTGTCCGACCTGTTCTTACCGCCACACGAGGTCTCCCTCTGGCCTCAGCTGGAAGCGCGGGATGTGCCGGTGGACGTCATTGCGGGTATTATGGAGTATCAGATCCTTACGATGGACACGATGTTGCAGAAACCGGAATGTATGGCTGCTGTTGGCTCTCTGGTCGAAGAGGTTTCCTGTCTTTACGGCGCGAGTGACTTCCCTATCCGACGATCGAGGTAAGTGCTCCACTTTCCCGCTTGTGAGAGATCTGACAGACATGATCGAAGAGTGTTGCTGCGAAAGCTCGAACATCGGTATTACACCACCTCTGAAACCTCATCGTCGCTTGCTAGCGACATCCTAGAAGGACTCGTCGGAGCGGACAGAGGCAAGGACGTAGATCTGGTTTCCTACATCCCGCAATACCAAGCATCGACGGAGCTCTGGCTAGCACTCCAGTCCCACGCTCATGGGGAAGGCGCGAACATGCCAGCCGTCATCCATCACACGGAAGAAGCCGTCAAGGTCCTTCGGCGGGCATTCGTGAAGGGCTCTCTGCCGGAAGTGGATCGCTCGGCGTCTTCGAAGGGCCAGAGTGCACGGAAAAGTCAGAGGACGCCCCATATCCCGCAGACGCCCAAACCGCAGAGCCGTAGGCGCGCTGTGTCGAGCAGTACGTCTTTCCCAGCTGGTCCGAATTCGTGCAACTGACCTCTGCTTCGCTAGAAACGTCCAAAGCGCACAGTGCTCGCGTTTCCGACCCGACCAGTCCTGCCAAGACATCGAGTAATATCGCTGCTGTGGACAACGTTGAGAGATTATACGCTAACCTAGGTACTTCGCTGTTTTGCCACGCCTGGGATCATGCTGACGATTGCTAGAACTCTTGTCTAATCTGCTTGGGTTTCTTGGTCTTCCTTTACAGCGAGTTGATGTGCTTGATATCCTGCGCCATGTCAATGAATACAGGCTCACGAGCAGAGCAACCTGTGACGGTAAGTTCATTGCCTCCAATTTTTCATGCATGGCCTGACGTCTTCCTAACAGGGATACTTCGAACGACAACCGAGCTCGCATATGAGAATGCAAAGCTGGGAAAGACAGGTCGCGCAAGCCATCTGTATGCGCAAGCTGTAACTTGGGCACTGCATGGCCATTGTTCCGATCCAATATCCGACCCAGAAAGGATCTTCCACCTTCTGCGGTATGCAAGTTCCCTTGCTGATAACGGTAATCTTGAGAAAAGGTGTGTTCTATATCACTATTGCTCATAACGTATCTGAACGTATCAACAGCACAAGTCTCTATCATGAAGCTCTCGAGCTCAGCCTACAAACAGATCCTGAAGACGAGCCGACCACGATTGGCCGTATCAAAGCTCGTACGCTGACGATCGAACGCGCAGCCTTGGCTGCGAACGTATACGCGACGATCAAAGATGGAGAGGTAAGTATGAATCAGTCCTTCTGGAGCGCTCTAATCGTGGACGGCAGGATGATCTGCCCAATGCGTTGAATGCTCTTGAGCAGTCTCTGCGGTTATGGAATCGAGCAATGGAAAATGTGACTCGCATGAACCCAGCCCGTCATACGCCGGCACCTGAAGATGCGGACAATCCCTTCATCGACGAGGATTCCACCGCAAAATCACGAAAGCCAAACAAATATAACCATGTGGCTTTGGATGGCTTACAATGGCGCATTGCGGAGGTGACATTGCCGACAGCGGGCCCGTGTGCTTCTCAACTAATCGAACTTGCAGGGCTTGTTCGACACCCTTCTACTTCTTGCCAAGTGTCAGGCGCGATCTGGTTCACCAAGGGCTGCCCTGCTATACTATCAGCATGCCCTTCAGATTGCAGAGAGTTTGAAAGGATCTCTGCCGATGGGCATCGCCCTTGCGTTGCAAGAAGAGCTGAAGATAATGTGCGAGGATGTGACAGCTGAGGAAGCGCTTCCACGTGCAATGGAAACGCTGGGAAATGTAAGTTTTCACGGATTCAGCATGACTGACACTAACTTCGCAAAAGGTGCGAACTGCAGGGCTGGTCGAACTCCTCCGAGTTCAAGGAGACCAATACGTGAAGCAGGAAGACAAGGATCACGCTCGCCAAGTTTATGCCACAGCAGATGATATCCTACGGGACTTGGAGGGGACATACACTCAAGCTGTCAAGACACACCAAACGTATGTGGAGCGAGATGATCGCATCCTACGTACGACACTGACTCCCATATTTAGGCCCCTTAAGCTCTCGCGGAAGCGCTCGGATGACACTCATGCCGATGTTGGCATAGATCCCCTTCTCCCCGTGTTACAAGCGGCATTGCTGCGGCAGCAAGGTATCTGTCTCCTGAAAAGGCTTACTACGCCCTGATTGACGGCGATACAGTGTGGCTCTTGAAGGAACCCTCCGATGCCCAGGAATTTGAGGAGTTGCTTACCCGTCTTCTCTCCCTTCCGCCCATTCGGGATATCAAGGTACGCGTCCTCGTCAATAGTCCTGACACCTGGACTTACCATTTACAGGCCGAAGAAAATAGCCTTCTGGGACGAGTCCACCTGCACGATGCCTGCTCCCAGTTTAAGAACGATCTATTCTTGAGTTCTTTGACAGAATCAAGTATGCATCCCATCTGCTAGCCATCTTACCTACTAACTTCGATGGTCAGTCATCGCTGTCCCAATGGGCATGACGAATCGACGTTCAGTGACTCCGTCGGCATCCAGCGCCCAAGTGCTGGATACACTGCATAAGGCGGAACAATACTTCGCCGAAGCCTTGGAGCTCATGCTCTGCAGAGGTCATGTGGCAGAGACCAGACGCATATCGGTCAGCCTAGCTCTCATACACGCCTTCCAAACTACGCTGGGAAAGGTCAATCCAAAGGCATCGCGGCTAGCAGCAGCCTTGCTAGGTAAGCTACCCCAAACCTCCTGCACTGTGGTCTAATATGCCTTAGAATTCTGCTGCGGCACTTCCCTGCACCGCCAGATCTTAGAGGCGATCGATCTCAAGCTGAGACAGAAGACGCAGGCAGACGACTTGACGTGGCCGGGATCGGTCGTCAAGCCTAGCAAGGACCGGAGACCACAGCAAGATCCTGATTTGCTCGAAATGGATGATTCAGAGAGCGAAGATGGTGAAAACGAGAAGTTCTCAGATATTTCCTACTGGCAAGCGACCCGCGAGCGATATCAGGCTCTTCTGAACGACATTGGACATCGCAGCCCAGCACAAACAGACATGCTTCCTCCCAACTGGACTGTTATCAGCGTCAACGTGACTGAAGATCAAAGCACTATGCTGATTGCTCGGCATCGTCCGCAGCACGAGCCCCTTCTTCTGTGTTTGCCACTCGACCGTCAAGGTAAAAGGGATGGTGACGATGACCAGTTTACGTTCCAGGCTGCGTTGGATGAACTCGACGATATAATTGAAAGCAGTAACCAAGGCATTTCCGCCGCTAAAGAGGTGGCTGGCAAGGAGGCAACGGCGTCCTGGTGGTCCGAGCGCGGCGAGTTGGACAGACGACTGGGTGAGCTGCTGGAGACGATGGAGTTTTGCTGGCTGGGAGCATTCAAGGTAAATTACAATAATGCCGGAAGAAGTCAACTGACACTCACTCTCAAGACGATACTGTGCGAACCGCCGCGAGCCACCAAAGAATCCCTCAAATCCTTACGAAGCCGCCTTGAGAAGGTGTTCCACGGCGTGGTGAGCTCTGGAGACAAGAATTCTCCTACTTCCTCAACTCGCCTTGATGATACCATCCTCGAATGCTTCGCCTCTTTGGGCCCCAAATGCCGCGACGAAGAGCTTGAGGACCTTGTATATTTTGTACTTGATCTTTATCACTTCCATGGCATCCCGGTAGCCTTGGCGGAAATCGATGTCGATATGGTATGTCTCATGCCTTGTGTGTTGGAATGGGGCTAATATAGATCCATCAGCTCGTCATGGACATCAGGATGGCATTGGAAGAATTCGCGGCGAACCCTCCGACTTTAACCTCGGCTCAGGGCGATCCCCATCTATTCCTTGTCTTGGACAAGAACGTGCAAGGTATCCCTTGGGAGTCGATGCCTATTCTACGGGGGCGATCCATCAGCCGTATACCATCACTCGCATTCTTAGTCGATCGCATCGAACTCAGTCGTCAGCGACGCCTGGCTGAAGGAGAGCCGCTCAATTATAGCGACAGCATCGATCGCGCAATAGTTGATCCTCGACAAACATTCTACATGCTGAACGTGAGCAAGGACCTCACCCGGACGGAACAGCAGTTCTCGCCATGGCTCAAGGACATGGACCAAGTTGGCTGGCGAGGGATAATAGGGCGGCCACCAATGGAAGGGGAAATGCTTCGAGCGTTGGAATCGTCAGAACTTGTCCTGTAAGGAGTTCGTTTACCCTTCAAAAGGTCTACAGACTGACGGATGCTCAGATACTTTGGTCACGGTGGAGGCGAACAGTATGTCCGATCTCAACAGATCCGTGCGCTGCCTCGGTGCGCGTCGGTTATGCTGTGGGGATGCTCTTCTGGCGCTTTGCGGAAGATGGGTGAGTTCGACCGGTTTGGTACACCGCACAACTATATGCTTGCGGGCTGGTGCGTGCCTCCTTCCAATCCGAGCGAAGAAGTATTCACGTCGGCTGCAGCCCGAACGTTGTAGCCACCCTCTGGGATGTGACAGACCGAGACATCGACAGGTTCTCGGATTCGGTCTTCAAGAAAATGCATCTCGACCGACCGCACGTCGAGGCATGGTCGGCACATAAACAAGCGAATATGTCTATTGTTGCCGCTGTGGCGCAATCGAGAGAGGTCTGCAAGCTGAAATACCTGAATGGGGCCGCTCCCGTGGTCTACGGTATCCCATACTATCTTTGATTATCTTACCTGTCTGCGTAGCACTGTATATTATAGCAAGTTACGAAGCTTCTGGAGACACTTGCCCGCTCGGATCAGCTGGTAGCCGTCATTGCGCTTTTCCCAGGCGCTGCCTCTGATGTGGACTGAAACGCTGCTTCAGTCTGTCAGGGCGTGTATTACTTGGACTTGCATGAGAACGCGCACGATGATGAACGGCACGCGGATGTCATGAAATAGGAGCGGTCCTTCATACGCAGGCGCCAATTAGGGTGCCTGTAATCACCATGAAAGATTCCAGCGATTGCGAAGTAATGCTTGCTGCCAGCAATTGCAGTGGACTGAAGTGAGGACCTCAGTCTCGCGTGGGGCACGCCGCATGCGGAGAGCCTGCAGGCAGGCGCCGGGTTTCCGTGATCACAGGTTGTGGTATGGCGATGCGCAGTTCATCGGGTGTCGCAGCAACCCAGGGGCGGTGATGTCTCTCCTCATCAGGATGATCCAGACACCATACTGGCATGTATAGAAAGGGCAATGAAATGAAGTCGCTGTCCTTTGTCATCCAACACAACTGTGCCCTCTGTCGACGTCTACTACTACTTGCGTGTCTCGATCGAAGACTGTCTGAGCAAAGGCCGAGAAGTCATCCCCTATTCCCGGCTCGGCAGTGCGGAATTGCATACACCCAGCACTTTCGCTTCATACCCTGCAGCCAGCTCGGCGTCTGTTATACCCCTTCGCCTCCTTCACGCTTCTTTACCCTAAACTTGCACATTCGATACCATGGCTTCCTACGCCAATGGACTACCGCGCAATGTGCGACCGCCAGTACCACCTCCGCCTCCGGTCGTCATCGACGACGACCCCTACGACGTGCGCAAGTCAAACTACAAGCCTCGAACCGACTCTTTGCCACCGGTCGTTCCACCGCTTCCCACCAGTTGGAACAACGAGGAGACGTCCTTCTCGAAACCCGCCCCGCCTCCTCTTCCTTCGAATTGGTCTCCCGAGATTGAGTCGCGTTTCAACGATGAGAACATCCTGTGGGCCGATGACGGGGGGATTAGCAGTGAGATGGTCTCTCCGAAACCGCAGAGACTCCCAGGTGGTTCCACCGATGTACGTCAAATCGTACAACCGCTTTACTATGTACTGATATAATGCTCGTCCTCGTTGTTGACAGGCTGCTAGACGGCTTGAAGACGCGGTGACGATCTCGGCACCAGGCCACCTTTCTCCTCCCATGCGTCAATCTGCTGGATCCACGTATCAATCCCAGGCTCAGCCATATTACCCAGGCGGGTTCGTCCTTCCTGGAGGACCATCGCCCGGACGAGCGCCGTCACCCTATGCTCCTGGATTGCCATCTTCGCCCCACTCAGCACGAATGGCGCCCTCCCCATCTCCCATCATACCGCCTCCACGAATGTCCAGCTCCATCTCAGCCGGAAGTCTCAACTCAATGACACATCAGATGCAGGCAATGTCGTTCGATAGTGGCCGACCCGACCCTTCGCAAGGACAGCATCGGCGGGGGCGGGCGTCCACAGCATCTTCCAATGTACCGCTCATCGCCGCACTGCCTACTCCTGCCGGGCTGCAACGGGCAGCGCCAAACGAGGGCACGGATCCGTCCATCGCTCTGTCCTGGATACAGTCAGCATTACTGCTCTCGTCGCTTGCACCTGCATCAGAGCTCTCCGCCCGCTCAACCACTGGTGAACCGACGATCGCCACCATCCTGCCGCGTGCGCTCAGATTGTTGCAAGAGATAGCAAATAGTCCGTCCCCGCCGCCTCTGGCATACTTCTTACGTGGCACATTGCTCTCATCGGGCATCCATCCGGAGTACTTTCAGCGCAGCCCGAGGGCTGCCTTCAAGGACTATGAGAAGGCTGCTCGTTCGGGATACGACCCAGCCTGGTTCCGCCTGGGGAGAGACTACGAAAGTGTCGGCGACGTGACCAGGGCAAAGGATTGCTTCGAAAGAGGGGCGAGATCGAATGAGAGGAGTTGCTTATATGTCCGTCCGCTTCCCACCTCTCGTCACCATTATTATTGACGCATACATCTAGCGAATGGGGATGGCACACTTGCTAGGCCAGCTTAACCTGCCATCCAACCCTCCTGTTGCGTTCCCACTCCTTATCCGGGCTGCGTCTTTGGCTACTCTGGAAGTCCCACAGCCCCCCTACGTACTCGGCATGATTCTGCTCAACGAGTTGCCCTCTGTTTCGAACCTCCCTGTAGCACTGCTGCAGACTGCCTTACCCGATAACTCGGTCACTTTGCAACAACATGCTCTTGCCCTCATCCAGAAGTCCGCTTTCCTCCACTTTGCGCCCGCCCAGTACAAACTTGGCTATGCATATGAGAACGCTCAGCTCGGCCTGCCGTACGACCCTACCCTTTCTGTGCGCTGGTATTCGTTTGCTTCCCAAGGTGACGAGCTGGAGGCAGACATGGCTCTGTCAAAGTGGTTCCTTTGCGGTGCTGAAGGGTACTTCGACAAGGATGAAGGCCTGGCGAGAACATTTGCAGAGAAGGCTGCTCGCCGTGGGTTGCCTAGTGCCGAATTCGCCATGGGCTATTATTGCGAAGTCGGCATCGGCGGTCCGAAGAACGTCGAGCAGGCGCGAAAGTGGTACACCAAGGCTGCCAACCACAACAATCCGGATGCGCCAGCTCGCCTTGCAGCTCTAGACAACGCACAGCCCCAAGGCCTGTCCAGGGTTGATCATGAAACATTGACAAATTCGACCTTAGTACGAAGTCGGACCCAAGCCCGCGAACGTTCACAGCTGGAAGGCAGGACAGCGACTGGCAGTCAGAAGAAAGAACAGGAAGCATTGGCTGCCGCGAGGCGCGCTTCCCTCATAAAGTCATCTCGTTCATTCCAAGGTGGACTGGCTGCTGCGCAAGAACAACCATCACCTCTCCCTGATGCAGGTCGATCGCCAGCCCTTGCACCTCGTGCCTCTCCCAGCTCTGCGCCTGTCCCCTTACCTGAGTCCAATTCATCTTCTCCGGGTTCGTCGCGACCTGCAACTCGACAAGGACGGAAGGTGTCGCCTGGACCGCGCCGCGAGTCACTTGCCGCTTCTCAAGGACCTCCGGCGCCCGCTTTTACCGCTCCAGCGCCAGGCACCCCCGCGCAGGCATCCCAGCCAGCATCATTCGCACCTGCAACTCCAATGCATTTGCCACAACCTTCGGCGTCCTTCACGCCCGTGCAAACAGCCCATGGTCGCGGGTACAGCTTGTCCGAGACTATCTTGCCGCCGACAACCAACCCCACTTCCGCTCCCTCGACGCCAGGCTCGGTCCCTCCAAAGAAGGGTCCCGCTACGTTCGAGGAGATGGGCTTCTACAGCCAACCGCTAGATGAGCAGAAATGTTTGATCATGTAATAATACGGACTCTGCTGGGAATGAGCAGCTCCCTGCGCTCTTCCTTCTTTCGTTCTCGGTTGTATCATCTTAGAATAATGACCTTGCATGCCGTTTACCATGCAGCGGTCCCGTTCTGCGATGGGGTCCGCGCGTTGCCAAAAGATATGGTCATGCTGGGGTGTCATTTCCGCGGTCGGGAGGGCAACATAACCCAAACAGAGTGGTTACAACGAGAGCTGAGAACCTGCTCGTACAACAAACCAAAGAAGAGCGAAAGGTGCATTGTCCCGTAACAGTCATTGTTAAGATCCGCCTCACGATGCCGGCCCGAGTTCGTGATTGCTTCCCGATGCTCGACACGATGCTTCATTCAGTGCCTCGTAGAGCCGGCACGTCGTGAAGCCTGTTCATCAGTGAGTTCATCGTCGCTCCGTGAATGGTGCGCCTACGGTGCTTGTGATCTGCGCCTTATTTGTCCATCTTCCAATGACCTTTCATATCTAGTCCATCAACTACAAAGCCAGATCAGCAGCTGCCCATGCGAAGGACGTCTGGAGCTACCTTCGCGAGCTTCATACTGAGGCTGCATGGCTTGCGCTCCGATTAGGAGCAGAGCAAGAATCGTGATGCTGAGGGAGAACTGCATGATGTGCCTTGCTTGCGGACGGACCAGTCATGGCTGCCCGCTCGCTTTATGTACCGCGTCGAGATCTTAGCGCGTATAGTATTTTGAGAATTGAGGTACTCCTCGATCAAAATAGCGCTGCATCAGTGCGAGGGGCCGGGCCGGAGTCGCAATGACTGGATGTGAGCACCTGGCGCCATGACAGCACCATGGCTCAGAGTGGGAGAATCATCAGCATATTAGTAACTAGTCCAACAAGAAGATGCCAGTTCAGCAAGATATGACTCGATCGAAATTGGTGGTCTGCTGCATTCGCTCCTTTTATAACCAGCCCGCAGGAGAGGCAGAAGACCATAATCGCCGAAAAGGGAAAATCGGGTGGTTAGGACGCAGAACGTGGGTTGCCTTGAGAAGCCGGAAGAACCCCAGCCGGTAACCGCCAGCATCAGAAGCCGACAACGACCTCGCAAGCGCACCAGGCCGCGACGGGGCATTCAGATCGTCGACGATGCTGGCACACTGGATGAGCTTTCGCCCGACTATCGCGCTGGGCATAATGTGCCTTTTCGATACCGCTCTGTGCTGGCAACGTGGGGGGAAGACCACGTGTACAGTCGTTTACCAAGACCCCCTTTGCATACCGATACAGAATCCGATAACTACATGTAGGAAGGAAAAGAACCAACAAGCAGTGCTCGCTGGACTTGGCTAGAGCAAACCTCCGGTCTCCGACCGGCTACCTGAACTGACCGCCTGGAAGCGCCACGCATTCGATCTCGACGCATGCACCCAGCGGAAGGGTCGCGACACCGATGCAAGTTCTCGCTGGCACCACTCTGAAGTACTGTTCGCGCGGTGAACACTTGTTACCAGAGACCAAGCAAGCTGACGTACCTTGGCGTACACCTCATTCATCGGAGCGAAGTCCTCTGACATGTTCGTTAGGTAGACATTCGCCTTGACTATCTGCTCCAGCGAAGAGCCTGCTGCACGCAGCACTTTCGCAAGATTTTCCAAGGCGTATTGCTGGGCTATAATTAGCTCTCTGTTAGGCGGTAGCGTGTGAGACGCACGTACTGTCTGTGTTCGTACACCACCCGGAGGGAGCTGAAACTTATCGTTACATCCAATACTGCCGGAACAGAAGATCAACCCTGTCGCTGGGTCCACAGCGGCATGACCTGCCCAGCTGCTGGATAAGAAGTGTTCAGGCTTCAGCGGTATCGTGCTTACAGAAGACGGGCAATGTAGGTACGGCGTCGGGAGCGTAGATAACACGCTTCGTTGTGTCGTCGTGAGCCGGCATTTTTAGTGGTTGACCGAAGAGCCTGTGTACTTCCGTGGGACTCAGCATCTTGAAGGGCCGGGGCTTTGATGCGTACTCACTGGTTTGAGGAGGTGGTAGTTATAAGTAAAGGAGAGTCCGCACAATCCGCTCGACATGGAAACAGCGCGTCATCGTTCTCCGGCCAGGCAGACGCCATTCCGGCCAGCGTTACAGGTGCAATGCGGGAACCCGTGGTAGACCCGCGGGAAGTATGCCGGGTACCGACGCCGTTTTAGTTTACGCTTCCGCCGAAGCTTTAGGAATACGTTGAAAGCTTTTGGGCCCCGAGGACAAAGAACACGAGGCATTTTGAAGCAAGCGTTAGAATTACACGGTATGGAAGGTTGTGGCAACGTCATAAGTCTTGGCCAGGGGCTCTTGCACCGTCTGGCCCGACGGTTGAGGTTGGGAAAAACTTCCGTCTGTCTCCTCTTCCTCCAGAATCAAGCTGGGAGCAGCGAAAGGGCTCCTGTAAGTGGATAGGTCTCGACTCTTCAAAATGTCCGAGGATTCGGATGCCGAGGAGCCGTATAGCCCCGGTCGCCTGATGTCCCTTCCCGTGCCGTATTGGGTTCCGGTGACTAGAGAAAGTGGTTTTGGCGTGTCGCGATCCAGGTCACGTTTGCTTTTGGAGAAGATACGGATCAGGGACGTTACAACCACGGGGATACTGCAGATGGTGAGTGAGAATGCATCTTCGAGCATTGACGCGAAGATTTCTCGTAGGCCACCGGCGAGAAACACGATCACATCTTGCACCACGGACACGATGGTGATGAGGAAGGAGGTCGAAAAAAGGAGCAACAGGCGCTTTCTCTGGATCTTGTCCATGGAACTCTTGGAAAGGAGCCAGATTGGCACGATCACGAGGGTGACATCGGCGAATATGTCAACTTAGGGGACCATCAGTTAATTAGAAGGCTCGGTCATGAGGAGCAAACCTACAGCAGATTTCTGTTATGGCCCGTCCCTTCCCGAGAGCGCATTGGGGTGGATGAAGTTCCTTCCATCCGGGCTCGTGTTCGCAGATCCAATACATTTCGCCCCATAGGAACAGAAGCAGCACTGCAAAGAGGATTGCAAGTCCTGCGAGGACCCGCTTGTGAATCGCAAAGGCGGCGATTCGTATGTATGTCAGGAGGATGGATATCCTGGCTGTCCATACGACGCCATGAAAGCACATGCCGCCGGCATAGTATGCAAAGATCTGTGTAAACCGAGTTGCCTCGGCTGCTACGGTGTCAGAGGCCGAGATGCCCGAGGGAGGCGGAGGTACCCACGGGGCGGCTGCACGATGAGATAGAAGAACACCATCATGATGATCATGATACATAGAGCGAGGCAGCAAACGCCATCATCCCAGCCAAATCGAGCAGTCCGGATCCTGTCCGCTAGCCGAAAGAACGAGGTCCCGATGGCGATACCGACAAAAATCGGCAGGACAACTGGAGATGGTCAGGGGGAGAAGGCCGATCGGGCCTACGTCACTTACTGTCCAGGTCGAGGAGCGTGGGAGGAGGTGGCAGCGACATCGGCGGACGATTCTGGAATTGAGCCGATATTGCCAGTCGAGCGAGTCGAGGCAATGCCAGGCGCGTTGGGTAAGACCCGCCCTTCAAAAAGTTCGTGGTTCCAGTTTGGCGTGCCCGTATATAACGGTAGGAACACCTCTACCCTCATATGAGGCCATGAGGCACGGCGCCGACTGCATGGATCGCGCTCAGCGATACCACTGGTTCGGCCAACACAAGACATGGTGATTGCTCGAGGTCGGCAGCGGTGTAGATTCGGACAGCGAGATTAGTAGGGGAATGATGACTGGACTGGCCACTTGGGCGACACTGGCGCAGAAGATATAGGTGCATTGGAGCGTGTTCAACAATCAGTTTCCCCTACTACGATAAGATTAGCCGATGGCGCATCACGGATATGCAATGAGGATACGACAGACCTGGTAAACAGACAATCCGGTCGGCAGGAGCCCGAAATAGACCCAGCATGCTGGACCCCGCCATGTGCATTCAGGAACCATAGAGCGAATAGAAGAATCCCAGTCCAGCTTGGCTCGTAGATCACACGTAAGCGTTAAGTGCCAGCACCGACAGAAAGGCTGAACTCGGTGATGCACCAACCTTGGCGCCAGCCAAGAGGCAACATAGCATATGGGTAGTATTGTTGAAGAGGTCGCAGGTGCGGTGCGAAAACCGTTGCCGACTTCTTCAGAGGGTCAATGACAGAAGTTGTTCGAACATGTCGCGCCGAGCTCCATGCCAGCACAGAGCAATAACTCGCAAGGCAACGTCGAAAGCGAATGAGCGTTTCCCACAGTCCCGCTGACAACTATTATCCCCCGGTGCCAGCCATTTCTGGCAGTTTTGTGGGAGTGGTTTAACAAGCTTCCAAGTAAGAGCCAAGCCCTCTGCACCCTTATAAACAATGGGCCCGATCACTGCAAGGCCCTAAATTTAGCAAAACCACGTGACTTGCCGACACGGTGCGGACGCGCCGACAGAAGCGTATCGTAGAATTGAATTGCCCCTTTTGGGCGATCCGTATGAATCACGGCAACCAGGTTGCGCGATATCTTCAACATTAGACGTTATCAGAGCTCTCTGTTGCGCGGCATACTGAATTTACTTGGTTAAATGGCTCTGGATCGGGGGTGGCATTGCCGATACGGTGAATGTGGCATCCACTTATGAAAACCGCATGTTCGCGGTGCAAACTTTCTCTCCGGGATCGTCCAGCTTTCGATCTTCTCAGACGCATTCAATTCGAAGCATACATGGAGCCTCTCAATGCTATAAAGACCTGTAAGAATGCCGGCTGCCGCATTCCTTCTGACTGCAGCGTCTCCTGCTTGGTCTTCTTGCTTTGCGATTAAGGCACAATGTCCATCGCAGCACCAGGCGCGCTTTCCGTGGAGGATGCGGTATGACGTGATCTTATACTTTATATGGTCCCTTGCGCTGATCCAGGGTCTCGTATAGGTGAACCCCAAGATCTTCACTGATGAGAAGAAGGAGCATGACCTTCTCGCTCCGGAGCACTACACCTGTGGGTACATTCTGCTCGTAGCAGAGCTGATGTCAAGCTAAACACTTTCGACTCTGCACAGATCTCGCCAGCAGACCTCGTTTCGAGGACTACGTCTTCTATGCACAGGCTCAACGGGAGTCGGAAATCGACAGCAACTCTGTCGAGGACGGCCAAAAGTTCGGACCCTTCGGCCTCTGGCGGCACCAGAATGCGGCCGGCGTCCAACGGCCCGGAACGGAGAAAGAGAAAGACGCTTCCCCTATCGCGTCTCCTACTCCTCCGGTTGCGGAGTACGATATCCAAACGGAGGGCTTGACTGAGGAAGAGCGCGAGCGGGTCGATGCTTGGCGTGCGATCCGGATCACTTCCTGGGCTGGCGCGTTCTACCTCTGCACGACGGATATCTTGGGTCCCTTCAATGCGCCGTATGCTTTCCGTCAGAATGGCTATGTTCCTGGAGTGCTGCTCTATGCATTCAGTCAGTTATCGGTACCATAGGTGCTCGGTAGAAGCTGACGATTGGATAGTGGGTCTGCTGGCTTTCTACGGCGGTGGAATGCTCTGGTATCTCTACGTGAAGCTCGACTCCGCTCGTTTCCCCGTCAAGAGCTAGTAAGCCCGACCATATTCCCATATCCCTCATGCTGTTGACGTGTCTGACCCAGTGCCGACATCGCCGAGCGCGTCGCTGGACCATACTTTCGTACATTCGTCACCTTCCTCGTCTTCGTGCACATGATCGTCAACGTCGGCAACACCTGTCTCGGGAACGCGCAAGCCCTAGTCCAGATGGCAAAAGGCAACCTCTGCTTCATCGTAGCCGTCGTCATCTGGATCATTGTGTACGTGCTTCCTTCCTGTTTCCCCTCTCGGAGCACTGCTCATCGGAAATATCTGTACAGTGGGTTTGTGATCGGCCAGATTAGGACACTCAAGGCCTATGGCTGGCTCGCGAACTGCGCCGTCTGGCTCAATTACCTGCTTATATTCCTCTCTATGGGCTTTATTGCCCACAGCGAGCCGAACTTCTCTTCCGCAAAAGCAGCGTACGGGATCGACGCCGGCCCGGTGATAAAGCAGACGTTCGCGACTTACCCGATCTACGAGCGGGTAAATGGCGTGATGTGAGTCTTCTTACGGACTGGGTTGCTGAAGTGGGAGGAGGCTGATGGGGATGGCCAGGAACATCGTTTATGCTTATGGAGGAGCGACGATCTTCCCTCAAATTATTGCGGAGATGAGGAGGCCGATGGATTTCTGGAAGGCGTTCGCTATCGCCCAGGTCGTGATTATGACCGCATATATGATGTGTAAGTGCACACATTTACCTCTAGCGTGGTGCAGCTGATTAAGATTGGGTAGATGGATTGTATGTCTACTCGTTCCAAGGGCAGTATACCCTGCCTTTGGCGTACCAGGGGGTGGCGAACTATCCGCTTCAGACCGTTGCGTGAGTATTATGAAGCCTGGGACAGCGTGCATCATCTGACATCATGGTAGGAACGTCATCTCGCTCATCTCTGGTATCATCGCCGGCGGTCTATACGGCAACATCGGTCTGAGTACGCGTTCTCCAGCTTCGCAGGAGAGCACAGCTGATCCCTTTCTGCAGAGGTGGCCTATGTCAACATCGTCGAAGACATCCTGCACGGCCCGCCCCTCATCACCCGGAAGGGCCGTATCACATGGACCAGTACGTTACTAACCTCTCCAACCATCGCCATAGCGCTGACAGGGGTTCCGGCAGTCTCCGTATTCGTCTTCTGGGGCGTAGCATTCGTGATCGGCACCGCCATCCCGCAAATCCAGAACCTCTCGGGCATGGTCGGCGCGACCACAAACGTGCACTTCACATATTCCTTCCCGACAGGCTTCTACTTCATCTACAGCCTCATGTCCGCCGCGGCCTCCGGTGACCCGCCGTACGTCCCTGGGCAAGAGCACGTGCGGAAAGATAGCTGGAGGGAGTGGAGTAGGTGGAAGCGCGGGCTTACGGCTGGCACGAGGAGGGAGGTGGTGTTTAGGTACTTTAATTTGTTGCTTTCGCTCGCAGCGCTCGCGTTGGGCGGGATTGGGATATATGGAAGCGCGGAGAGTATCAGGGCGAGCTTCAAGGCCGGGTCGCCGAGTACGTGTTTTCTACTTTAACTTATTGCTTGCTGATGGGTACTCATTGCTTTGTAGCGTCTTTCTCGTGCGCGGCGCCGGTATGATCGAAGCACTCCTTACTTCTTCTCTAGAATATCTAACGGCGGAATAATACGGTATACTTCCTGGAATACGGTCTAGACTTCCTATCATATTAGAAATGCAACCTAGACTGGTCTGCAACCGTCTGACGTCCCGGAAGCCAAGTCTGGTGCCGAAGAGCACGTACCGACTGCCGATCGGCGGTGGATCTGCGGAGGGGTCTCATCAAACCGCCGGCGCCTCCCAAAAGGTCCAGACCCGAAGTCCCCATTTCTGCCGACGCTTCTCGGCTGCGCATATGACACGTTTCCGGTGGTTGAGCGCGTTAACGCCCTCTGAACGAACGCGAAAACCAGCCTTTTGCATGCCATGGTGGAAAGGAGGGTGTGAAATACTGTTATTTTGGACTCTCACATGTAAGAATGCTCCGATCCGAACTAGTCGAGTTGGTGCGCTCCAAGACTTTTGCATGCTCCTGCATGGTCATTAAGAGCCCGCCAAGCCGCCCCGAGTCGTGTCATACGGTCAAGTCCGTGATTCGTTGCTTCCCACCCCGCACTCCTTGTCCCGGCACAGCTCGGCATGCCGCCCCGAGCCCTCCAAGGAGAACAGGCTTGAGAGGAAAAGTATGAAAGAAGTTGTCGGCAGTGAGATGTGTAGCGGGATCAAACACGTCATTTGTGGGAGCGGGAAAGAATTAGGCGCGGGTGCTGTGGTCCCTACACCACCGAGCAGGAAGGAGGAGAGAGGAGGATTTAGACTCGCCTTTGGTGGGTTGCTCTTTTGGGAAGGTGACACCGTTCGGCCTCAGACACGAAGGCGCAAGTTGTCCAAGAACTGCAGTGGACAGGCACGGTGTCTCTTGCGAACCACCATACGCTGCAGTCCGTCCTGCGTCCACCTAACTTCACCTCCTCTCCATCACCCATCCTTCACACGTCCCGCCACATCCTCCGTCCATCCGCAATGGCACCCGTAGCAACCTCAACGCTCCTCGTCACCCCCTCACCCGCATCCGCAGCATCTTCAGATGGGAATGCCTTGAAGTATGTCCCGGACGACTCGATGCACGAAGTGATCCCCAATCTCTGGCTGGGTGACTACCTCGCTGCCTCCTCGCCCGAACTTCTGCAACAGCACGGGATCACCTATGTCCTCTCTGCTCTGAGGTGGAAGCCCAAGGTCGCAGCTGGTGTAACGTACATGCATGTGGAGGTGGATGATACGCCTGATGGTGCGCCCTCCCCTTTCCACACTCAGGACGACTAGCTGCTGACTGTCAACTCCGCAGCTGACTTGCTGGCCCACCTCCCCTCCTGCGTCCGGTTCATCTCCGACGCCCTCGCCTCGAACCAAGCCATCCTCGTACACTGTCAAGCTGGCGTCTCGCGGAGCGCGACAATAGTAGTCGCCTACCTCATGTCGGCCCGCTCTCTCCCAGCCAACGAGGCCCTCGCGCTCGTCCAGCAAGCGAGACCACAAGCAAGTCCGAGCGAGACGTTCCTCGCCCAGCTGGCATTGTTCAGCGAGGTCAAGTTTAAAGTGAGCAAGAAGGACAAGGCTACGAGGAGATTTTATCTGAGCAGGACAGCGGAGGAGGTCATGAGTGCGTTCCCCTTCCTTCTTTCTCTTAGCCTGGCCTTCCTGGCACCAGGCAAAGGGTTTGCTTCCGATCAAATGCTGACTTTTTGCTTCTGGTGTAGACGGCGACGGCTCCCCAGTCCCGCTAACGATGCTCGCTTCCTGGCCCGCAACCCCATCCAGCTCAACGCCCAGCACACCCTTGACCGCCCCCAAGCGAAGGATCAGGTGCAAGAAATGCCGACGCGAGCTCGCAACGCGAGAACATATGCTGGACCATCATGTCGGTCCTGGGACGCAGCCGAGCACGCCCTATCCTTCTTCGGACAATGAGAGGGACCCAATGGAGCAGAGGACGAGTCTGTCGAGGCCTAACAGTAGGCCGCCGAGCAGGGCTGGGAGTCGGTCTGGGAGCAGGCGAGGTTCGGCAGTAGGGGGTGAGAAACCTGCGTTAGAGGTGCCTCCTCCCTTGCCTACAACAGGAGCAATGCCTAGGAGGAGGTCGAGCGCATCGAGTCCTCTGGCACAGGAACTACCTGTTCCGTCCGAGGCACTTGCTGCTCCGCCGCCGCTGTCGACACCTACGATCCCGGAAGACGCGGTCATGCCCTCCACCCCACTAGACGGGATCTCTGCGCGCCCGCCCGTGCGCAAGCCCAGCTTGAGGCGAAGCTTCGGTACCACTCCCGCTCCCGGTCTGGGGGCAGAAACAGTACCTCGACTGTCAGCACTGACGATGACGACTCTTCCGTCCTCCTCCACAAACTCTACCGGAACAGGGAAGGAAGAAGACTCCGCAGTGAGCGAAGACGACGGCGATCCTCTGCCCTCACTGCCCCTTCGCTCGACAGGGCTGATGGCAGGCTCAGCACTGAACGCCAACCTCCCTCCCGCACTCGCTGCCTTGCGGAGCATAAGCACCCCAGCCGTCCCGCCCCCAGCACCATCCTCAGGAGCAGCAGCACTCGGCTCCGCCACCACCGTCGCTCCATCAACGGCAGCAGTAGGAGGCAGCGTAGCCCTCCGCAAAAAATCGTTCAACCTCCAAATGTCGCGCATTGACACCTCGCCCCCTTCGGCGACGGACGACTCCCCCGCCCCAGCGGGAATGGGCGTGCAGGGCCAGCCTTTGCCTGCGCTTGCGAGTGTTGCTAGGGTTGCGGATCGCGAGAAGGGCTATTTCTCGCCGCCGATATTGATTAATCCGGATTGTTCGGGGTATTTTCTGGAGCCGGTGCGTCTTCTTCGTCTCCTCCCCTTTTCTTGCTTTCCCACTTCCCTTCCCCGGCCTGTTGTTCTTCTCTCTTCTTTATTCTCGCGATGAGTGGAAGGAAGTATGCTAACCCACCCTCGCACAGATGAAATGGATGGACTTCCTCGAAGAAGGTGAACTCGGCGGGGCGATCTACTGCCCAAACAAGAAATGTAACGCCAAGCTGGGGAACTATGATTGGGCGGGCGTGAGGTGTGGGTGTAAGGAATGGATCGTTCCTGTACGTCTTTGACCTTTACCTATCCCCTTGCCTCGAACTCCGAGCTGACTTGATGGGGCAGGGGTTTTGTATACATAAGAGCAAGGTGGACGAAGATCTGTGAGCGGCGAAGACCGCGAGCAGTACTGGCCTTCAAGAAGATTGTCACAATACGTAGCGGATCCGCCCGGAGGACATCTCAAATTCCCGCATCTGTACACTACTTACACCGCAAACACGCTGCCATATTTCCCGACCTTATGATCCCTCCCACGCCGGCTCTCCCGAGCCCGGCGCATATGCACATGCCATTTCTCCATCTGAGAAAACTGCCTCAAGCCCCTCCCTTACTAAACGTTCTACATTAGATAGTCGTTGTATTGGTACAGTACAGAAGGGGTGTACATGAATTGATGATCCGGTTGAGGAGTGGATAAAAATTGTGATAAGGAGTGTTCGATAAGAATGGTGGGGGTTGGGATGGAGGGAGGTCCGGATTATACCATAAAGGCGGCGATATGGATACATATAGATATCGTAAGGTCCACTAAAGCACCCAGCAAGAGCGAGCGTATTGTAACAGGGGCGGCCACGTCCGCCCTGTGCGGCAGAGACCACGAAGCTGCGGATAAATCCGAATGACCGGCTGGCTGCTGGTATAAGGCAACAGATTCGTCAATGCCGTTACCGGATCGGCGTAACCTCATGCACGAGGACTGTCCGTGAGCTGTCGCCCAGGTTGAAACCTCGATCTCCGCTGGCGGTGATCATGAACTTCGAAGTAGCGTCAATCACTAGCCCAACGAGTCAGCACGCATTCACGCAAGAAGAGGAAGAGACGAGGCGTACATATTGACGAGATGATACCGTCATGGTGGCCTGCGATGATCTTGAACTGCACACCGGCTCGTCGGCTGGACGGGTTCGCATCTGGATCGAAGGCAGTCCGGACGTTCCATAACCGGATGTTGTCCTTCGATGCTCTGCGACAAAATTGAGCCGCAAAAGCATGGTGAGAGGGCAAGGGAAGACTCACGTTACGATGTGATCACCATCAGGGAAAGCAGCCACACATGATACAGGCCCAGAATCATCCGGATTCCGGATTGTCCTCAGCACCCTCGGAGCGCCAGTCGCTGTTCTTCGACCCAGCACTCGCAGGTCCCATACATCGACAGATTGGTTCCTCCGGCCTGCGTAGATGTATTGTCCGTTCGGCGACCAGCATGCAGAGATACACCATTTTGGCGTTCGTTCGTGCATCTCCAGTCGGCCGACTGAGCCCTGCACTCTCGTATCCCACAAAAGGACCTGGCCATCGACGGAGGCGGTCATGAGCACGTTGTCGGAGTAATTCGCGTATTGTGCCGGGCCTAGTACGGGGTAGGTGGATGCTGTTGATTGGGTTGTCACTTGTGGTTGCACGTTCGCGAAGAATCGGGCCGTCGTTGGTAAGTCGGTGGCGTCTTCGTCGGAGGAGTCATCTCCTCCTCCTTGGCCTCGGGTATGACCGTTGACAATAGTGTTATTACGACCATTGACCATCCCGTTCGTCATAGTCGGCGGTTGTGGAGGCTGGGATGGGCCGCCAGCTTGTTGCCCTCCATGCGGTTGATGATCAGGGTCAGGTTCGGCATCCGCGTCGGCATCCGAGTTATCGTCCATTTCTGCATCAAAGAGAGGGTCAAATCCCTCGTCCTCCCCATTCCCGTCTGCTGCACCTCCTGCAGCTTGCCCAGGTATCGGGCCGTTGGGGGGTGCTCCATTCGTCATCCCAGCAGTACCGTTCGCTTGCGGTTCCTCTGCAGGTGTCATCGCGGCGATGCCATTATTCGGCTGTACACCGGTATGTGAATCTTCCTGCATGAATGGGCTGCTGCCTGGTGAGCTGAACGTGCTTGCGCCTTCCGGTCGTAAGGCGACCACTGTCATTTGGGACCCTTGTTGCCGGCCTTCTTCCTGTCGTCTTCGTTGGAATGGCCGGATGATTTGACCAGTATTTAGATCCCATTGCTGCAAAGTCCCGTGGTCAGCTTGACGTGTGGGGAGGAGGGCAAACTTACGAAAGTTTGGTGATCCCATCCTCCGCTAAAGAAAGATTTCTCGTCATGGGCCATCGCCATGCACGAAACCGGACTATTGAGGTGTCCCTTGAAAACATGGTGTATGCTGCCAGGATCATGCCGGATCGTAAACAGGTTGATGTGCCCATTTGTTGTTCCCGATAGGCCCCATAGCGCATCCAGCTGGCATATGAGTGAGTGGACGGGTAGTGGTTGCCGGTCTGGTCCTTCGGAGGAAGCGTTCATCCACCAGGACCGCATCACTCCTCCCTTGGTAATCCCTTCCCCAAGGCCGCAATACTGCCGTTGCTGTGAGGTGAGCAGACTCTCGCCGTTGACACCGGCGAAGAAGTCGTAGTCCCGGACAAATCCGTCGTCGGAGCCGGTAAGAAGGTGTGTGAGGCAGAGAGATGACGCAAGGCAGTTCGTGTGCGTCTTTTCTGGATGAGGGAGCGCGCATATTGGATCGATGGCGTAAGAGCGATGAGGTACGTCGGCGGTGAAGAATAGGGCTCGTCGTTGTTGCTCCGCAGATGTAGGTTCTTGCGGAGCTTTTGGAATATCTGGATAGTCATCAGACGAGATTTAAATTGCCGAGTCGTCAGCACGCACCTTTGTCCTCATCATCATCCCCCTCAGCATCATCCATATCAGCGTCACTCTGGTCATCATCATCGTCGTCGTCCTCGTCACCCTCAGCGTCCTCATCATCATAGTCCCCATCCCCGGGTTCCTCCAGAGATTTCGCGAGATTCAGAGCATCCTTCTCATCCTCGTCTTCCGCCTCCGCATCATCCTCATCATCGTCATCCTCATCATCGTCATCATCATCGTCCTCGTCATCATCATCATCGTCCTCAGCATCCATGTCTGCTTGTTCCTCGTTCTCCTCATCGGCGACCTGCTCGATGTCCTCATCCTGATCCTCCATATCCTCGCTCTCGTCACTTCCTCCAGGACTTCCATACTTCATGAAGTCGTCCATTCCGACTCAGAATCTGTGCAATTGCAATTGCTGCGGTTCTTTCGTCGTTCAACGCCGCAGATTGACCACTTTTCCACTACAATATTCTTTGGTAGTTCTTAGTACCTGCATAATGGATATCATTAGTGCCAAGCTCGATGCCGCAGTGTGGGATGCTTACCACCCGCACCAATGCTTCAGGGACGCGTGCACATCCTTCGATTCCACGACGCAGGCGAGGGCACGCACGGTATGCTGGGCTCCCGTAGAGCTCGGGTTTACCGGTCGCGTTGGGGGTGTAATAAAAAGCCTGGGAAGTGACAATACTTCCTAGAGATATACGCAGCTTTACGTTCTTTTGTTCAACAATACGTGAATGGCCGGACGTGTGAAGTGGCGAGGCTGAGCGGGGAGTCGCGAGCCGTACATTTCGGTGAGATTGGTTCCGCGGGGAAGCGACCCTAGGTCCCTGACGCTCACGTGGCTATCACGAAGCGTCATCATTCCTCCTTTTCGGTTTGGCGCCAACCCTCAAAGAGTCATCTCGTGTCACTTCCTGCTGTGCCCTCGTCTGGCTCCCAGTATATTACTCGCTCCGTTCGACAAAAGGGTAGCCATGGTCGATGCTGGTACCATTAACATGCCTATCTGGCCGGCTGCGTCTTTGCGAGGCAAGATTCCCGCCGCTCGATGGGAACAAGCGGTTGGCACGTTCGTTCACCAACTGACAGCCAACCTAGCAACCACGGACAATCGCCTTCTATGGAAGAACACCAGTTCTTTCGTCAAGAGTTATGTGCACGATGAAGCTGCTGAGCGTCTTCGGCAACTCGACTCGGAGCTACCGCCTGGTTCGCCGGCAGAGCTCACTTTGCGCAAATTGGCGTTTCAAGCTCTGCGAAGAATAGCCACCGTCTCAGGCGCTGTAGACTTGACGCTCCTTATGGACTCTGCCGTGGTTTACGAAGGAGGCAACCACTCGGCTATGGCCTCGCTCACGGAGGACGCCGTTCGCACGGACCCCGGTCTGGCTCACGCGCTCACCACGCAAGCTTTGCCCGCTTTCACAGCAATGCTACAGCAACCAAGCAGTGATGTTCGCCCCATCCTTCGAACATCGATTTGTCTCGTCAGACTCCTCGGCTGCGGTGCCAGCGTCACAGAAGCCCTCTCCGCTAATGAACTCGTCCTCGCTGTTGCCAAAGCTTACAACAGCGTCCTACTGGGCACTTCACCTGACGAGCAACTTGTCTTACAAACGAAAGCCAACCTGATGGACGCATTCCGTATCCTTCTCTATCACCGCACATCAGCAGCAAGGCATCAGAAGACGAAGCGAGAACAGCTGTACGAGCTCCTGTTCCTCTTGAACGACGCAGCACCCGCTTCGTCGAATACACAGCCTCCGGCTGCTTCCTCAAGCCGGGCCACACTACTCCACGCACCGATATTGGCGGTTTATGAGTCGACGTATGGGCTATCGGAAACATTGGCCGCCATGGGTGTCGGGGAGGACGCGACGAGGGACTACATGGTGCAGACTTTGAAGGGGCTTCGGATACCTGGGCTTGGACAGCCTGTGCAGGCACCGCAACGGGTACACGCGCCGACGAACGGCAACACGGCCAATGGGAACACGAAGGGCAAGCAAAAGGAAACTGTAGGATACTTGCTATTGCTCACTGTGATTGTGGCTCTGAATGACAAGCAGCAGACTTCTTCCAACGATAGCAGCGAGCTCGACCTTAAAGTCACCCAAGTGCTCGATATCCTTCCGGACGAAGATCCCGCCCGTATCCGCGCATGTCTCCAACACTCCAAGTTCGGAGGCTCGGTCGAAGCAGTCATCTCAGCGCTCCTGGAAGGCAACGTGCCTGCCGATGTTATGTCTTCCAACGCTCGAGCCACATCTCATCCCCAGGAGAAGAAGGATGGCGCTGGCGCCTTCCCTCTCTTGGCAAGCAGGAGGAATGTGTTTGATGATGATCCTCTTGACTTCTCCAAGCTCCGAATAGGGAAGAACCGGTACGTCATGTGCTAGGTCTTTGATTGGCATGATCTGACCAGGTTTCAGGGATAACGCTGATGGTCTCTTACGAGATCGATCGCATCTTGATGCTATCAAAGCGGACATCTTGAGGCGTGTGCAGGAGATGTCGGACGAAGAAGAGGAAGCAGAGGCAGCGGACGGAGGAAAGATAATTGCATTTGAAGAGGAACTGGAGGACGGTATGGAACCGGCTAGCGCTGTCAAGGTCACAAATGATGGCGAGGATACGGACGAGGAAGAGGACGACGACACTGGCGACCCGCAAACCGCGAAGAAGGTCGATATCGAGTCGCTGCTTGAGCAGACTTACATCAGCGCTCCGAAGTTGTTTGACCGTGATTCTGCTACCCGGAGAACGAAGCAAAGGGCGGACTTGCGCGCGCAGACAGGTGCGCTGATATTCTCTTCCGCCCCGATAAATCATGTTCATATTCTGTTTAGGCTGGTCAGATGAACAGTTGGAAGGCTGGCGCATCATGCTTGAGCGAAATGTAAGCTGATCGATCTACTTCATCAACATTACATTGATGAGAGAACACAGCCTCGGAAGGAGAAGATATTGCAGAAGCACGAGTTCTCTGGGAACAGGCCACTTGTTTCGGAGGACGAGGGTCATACGTCTTCTGCCCACGCATCAGACCGGGAAGGGCAAGGCAGCAGTCGCGGACGAGGTGGAGGGAGAGGTCGTGGAGGCGGCCGCGGACGAGGTGGAGATGGACGGGGCGGTGGCAACCCAGCTAGGGAGAGGGCGTGGAAAGATAAGAACAAGGCGAGGCAGGGCAATCATGACCGAAAGCGAGGGCACGACAAGAAGATGGCTCGGGCGGCGGGACCACCTGCATAATTACAGGCTGGCATCATATTCTTGTAGTGGATGTCTTCCCGTAGACATCTGCGAGGAATCTGCGTTAACGCAAATCCCGGCATGCTGTCATGCCGAGTTAGGTGAGACTGTCTCAGGGTTTGAGGGCTCTCCTAGATTCGTTATCTAGGAGAGGGGGGGCCCCCCCTCTTCTAAATTGATGCCGTCTCGCAGACTCTGGCGGAAGCATAGGAAGCCAGTGATCGGGCTCATGTACATGGCTAACCCCATCTGCTGGTCTTTCTCCAGTAACGATGTCCGACTATCAGTTCTCAAGTGATTCCCCTACCCAGTACCCTTCCGTGCTCAACCCGCCAACTCCAGCACCAACTCAAGTCTGGCCTACTGGTTCAGCATATACCGCGTCACCAGCATTCAACCATGCTTCACACCTGGCAGATGATACGACCTTTCCGCTTGCTGGGTTCTCTCCCGGGCGTGCACCCTCTCCAACTCTGGTATCCGAGAACCGACCAGCAGCTACTGGTTCAAAGCGTGCCCGCCCAGCAGCAAAGCCAGCCACTGGTACTCGCCAACCAGCAGTAAAGCGAGTTAGCAGAGGCCGGGTTCCAGGGGCAAGGGGCTATAGTGAAGCAGAGCTGCGACGTTTGGTCCAAGCTGTGGAGGAGCATAAGCCGATTGGGTCTGGTGGATGGGAGGTGGTTTACTCGGAGCTGGTTCAGTTCTGGAAGGAGAACATGCTGGAGGAGCGGACCCAGGAGAGCCTGAAGCGGAAATTCTTTGAGGTGCGCTGGTAATACTCACTGGTCCACGTATATTGGTTGACCAGTAAAGACAGATGGTGAACACATCAAAACCAACAGGCACGGGCGAGATTCCAGACCTCATTCTCCGTGCCAAAGCTGCCAATCTTGAGCTTGAAGGAGAAGTCTACCTCGGAAATCTCCATGACTCAGAACCAGATGAAACTGATGACATTGAATGGCCAGAGTCAGACCGAGAAGTACCTCGACCTGCAAGTGTTAGCAAGACTACTGCGAGTACACCTGCTGGCTCAGATGAACCAGTAGTTGTGAAGAAGCGGAATACTGGACCAGCAAAGGCAACTCGGCCAGATCGTGCTACTGCAACCGCAACATTGATGGCGAATGTCAACCGTGCTTTCGATCCCGAGCAGCAAGCCCAGCGAGATCGTGAACGAGATGGGCTGAAAGCTCAACGTGACATCTATCAGGCGGAGCTCACCTCTTTGCGAGCACAGCTCAGAGACAAGGACTTTGAGCTGATGCGGGTACGGGAGGAGAAAGACAAGGTGATTGAAGATCTGCGCCAGCAATTACTGGACAATGCCCGCAATGAGGTAAGCATTCAGCGTCAGCTGGATGTTGCCCATGCCCGACTGGAGATGCAAGACCAAATGCGAACCATGATGATGAGTATGGGTGGTATGGGTGCTTTGATTGGCCAGGGTATGGGTTTAGGTACGCAGACAAATGATTCAACTATGTAGTATTACCAGCTACTGGTCTTCTTCAACTACATAATGGAACATGGCTACCCGGTCTGCTTTTCGGATTGCTGGAAAGAACATATCCCGCAAGTTCTCCCATACCTGCCTCAGCTCACGAGTGGGCGTCCAGATGGGCTCGTACACTGTCTTTAACTGGTTGATGCCGACCAGCCGGACTCGAAGCTGATGCAACCGGAATGCAGTTTCCAGCAGCTCATGCCGACCAGCTGGATCATTTGCATCTAGTGGGAGGCGAAGTCGTCCAAATGAGCCCTGGATAGCCCGCATCCCCCATTCCGCTGATTGACGATATGACACCAGCTGGCGCAAAAAGTCAAGTTCAGACCGCGGGATCCGAGCACCGCTTTTCACTGTAGCTCGTATCTTCTCACGGACTGAGGCACGATTATGTGGAAAGGCTGAATCTGCTGCTATGAAGTAACCAGCTGGCGTTGCTTCATCGAGCTTCTGATAGATGAATCTTGCAACTCGTGAATCATGCCAGCTTCCTGGTGCGTTGATTGCGGCATGCAAAAGCTCACCTGTGCAGACATGAGTTACTGGTCCAGTGGAGATTACTGGATGCGTACCACGAGCGGAGAAGACAAGCACACTACTAGTATAATGCCCATGCAACCATCCATTGTACTGCGCATTCTGCCATCGATCATCACTGGATGCTGCTGTAGGCAGGTTCAAGCCATCAATTGAGCCGAATGCACCTTCCAGCAATGGATGCCTTGCTGTAACAAGATCCGACAATGCATCGAATTCTTCACCAGTAGGCCACTGAATACGGGCTTCTCCTATCCTTCGAAGGCAACCTTGGAGGAGTATAAGCGCAAAGGTGCGGTAGCGGGTGACAACTGCTGGTGTCAAAGCGAAGACTTGTGCAAGTGTTTTGTCAAGCATTGTCGAGTTCAACCAATGCAGGACAAGACCAAGTGCACCAGCAGCATCAAGGCTACGACGCCAGACCCGTGGCTCCCCAGCTGGTGATACATCGGTTCGGGGGATGGTTGTTGTGTCCCATGCTTCCTGGAAGCCAGCATGTAAAACATACTGGAAGGTGCGCACATCGAGGCCCATAGTTGTGATATATGCACGATCATCCTGACCTCGCAGAATTCGCTGGAAAGGGGTGTCCCCTCTTGGATTTGGAAGAAGATTTGGTCGCGTAAGGTATGTATGGCGAGTGTAGCGCTCTTCAGCTCGGAGGAGAGTTGATTGCAGCTGGGTAAGTACGATGAAGGCGGCATGCCGATGCTGGCTTTCCTCCATTTCCTGGTCATCATCTGAGTCGGACAGAGCGCACAGCTGGTCATTCTCCTGCTGGACCAGCATATGTCGGTGCATCTCCATGCTGGCCGTCAATAAGGTGTACTTCCTTTCCCTTTGGCTGCTCAGCATCATGCCAAAGTACATTAAAGAGCTGCCCGATCAGATACATCCGCTGTCACCACTGAAACAAGTATGACGAGATCTAGGAGCAGTCCAATTCTGCGAGCAACAATTCTACGGTCTGCAATGATGATCGCAGATTTAGGAGAATGCTTCCGACACACTCGCAGATTTAGGATCTAGGTCTACGGGAAGACATCCAGTACCACCGATGTTTGCAGTCTCTTGCCATGAAACTGTCAGGCACATATTGTGGCCGGGAGTGATGCTGTACAGTCGCCTCGGAGAGAACCAGTCGGATGATCTTCATAACCGGACAAACAGAAGACTGATGATGCAGATAATCACATTCCAGTCAACTGGACCCTAAAGGCCAAATTTGGACGCGATGTAACCGAAGAAAATGGCCGGATTGAACCGCCCCCATCAACGTACGAGTTGCATGGCTGTATGTTCTCCACTCTTGCTCCTGCTCGACGATGTCTACGGGCGAAGAAACAAGGGCCGAAAGCAACGTTAATGTGTTGAGGGAACCTCTGACGTTGCCCTGCGGGAAGGTGGTCCCGAACCGACTCGTGAAGGTGCGCCTGTCTGAGATGAAGACATCAAAGCCGCAGCTGATGATTCGCAGGCAGCCATGTACGAGGCGCTGACCTCGTTTGGGGGTGGCCCGCCCAATGAGCAACATTTTCGGTTGTACGAGGCATGGTCGAAGGGAGGATGGGGAATGGTGGTTACAGGTGCGGCCTGCAACCCCAATAAGCGCCGGAAGGAAGCTTATGGGCCGTAGGGAATCTCTTCGTCGATCCACGTTATCAAGGTGGGCGCACACGTGTTGTACTGTTCGACCCACTTACATGGTATGCAGGACTGGGTCAAGATATGATTGTTCTACCCCGTTCCAAGTGGGACGCCTACAGGGTGCTGGCACGATGTGCTAAAGGCCCTAATCCGGGCCCTTCGAGCCCACTTACCCTTGTGCAGATCAACCACGCTGGACGCCAGTCCATCCGAGGAAACGCCCGAGCGCCTTGGTCGCCGGCGCTTGCCCCATCGGCTATACCCATGGACTCGAAAGAAGGCTTGATTGCTACATTCGCATATAGGGTCGTCTATGGCATCCCGAAGGCAATGACGCAGGCGGAGATCGATCTGGTCGTGAAGCAGTTCACGGAAGCCGCCTTAATGGCGCACGAGACGGGTTGGGATGGTGTCGAATTGCATTGCGCTCATGGCTGTGAGTATCACAAGTTACGTCGTGGTGTTGGTAATGAAGACCTCTTAGACCTGCTTTCGACTTTCCTCTCACCACGGGTACGACCCTCGCTTTTCCTGCCATGCGGCGAGCTCACAGTGCAGCAGACAAATCATCGCACGGACGCCTACGGTGGCAGCACACGGGCACGGCTGAAGATAGTGCTCGATATCATCGCGGCCATCCGAGCTGCTGTCCCATCGTCCTTTTGCGTGGGCATGAAGATCAACTGCAGAGACGTGTCGATGGGCGGGCTGAGTGAAGACGACGTGCTCGAACAAGTCCGACTTCTACACGAACACGGCGGCGTTGACTATATCAACATGAGCGGTGGAACGTACGAGGAAGTAGGCAAGTCGTGCGGGCTTTCGAAAAGGCTCGCGTGGCTGATTTATTCGAAAGCTTTCTTCGAGGAGTCCGACAAGCCTTTTTTCGAGCGATCTGCCGCCGCAGCCTCCTCTCTGCTTGCGAATGATCCCAAAGCGCCGCGAATCATGTTGACGGGCGGTTTGAGATCACGGGCACGATGTTCTGAAGTTATCCACCATAATGCGGCACAGCTATGCGGAATTGCGCGACCTGCAGCCGTCGACCCCAACTTTGCAACAAAACTGCTCGACGAGCGAGTGCCCGACTCGGAAGCAGTAGCGCCTTCGTACGATATTAAAGCGGGGTCGATCTTCGACGTTATTCCGGTGAAGATAATTGGGGCATCAACTGTCTCGATGTACCACAGCTTCATGCTCGCTCGCATAGGAAGAAGACAGAAGATCGCTATTGGCACAGGGTTTTGGCCCTTGACATTCTGGCATCTCGTTTACAGTCGCGATTTCTGGAGAATGCTCGCATTCGTAGTGGGCCTTGCAGTTCTCGGTCGACGAGTGGCGCGGAAAGATAGTAGCAAGTAATACCATAGACATTCGATACCAGAGGACCAACGGGCGACAAGAAACTCGTGCATATTCAGACGCGGATGATAGAACAGACAGGTGGAACCACTGAAGTCTTAAGTAGCCATTTCGACATCGTCCGCCTAAGGATGGCTTAGCATATACACGGGTAATGGAACTCCAGCGAGACCCACCTTAGCGGCTGGCTCGGTTGTCTGAGCTTTGCTCTTGTCCGTCCCTAGATAAGCATCCAACTCGTTATCCAGGTCAGTCTGCGACTTCGGCTTCGGTCTCTTCACACGCGCCGGGCGGCCACCACGCGCAGGGCGCGTAGGGGCAGTTCCAGTGGCAGCCTTCGGTGCGGTAGGAATCGGTCTGGCTCCCATAAGTGCATATAGGGTGTGTTTGTGTGATTTATACCCACTTTCCAGCAGCGGGTTTGGGTCCACCGAGGCGATCAAGCAGGCTTGTGTTCGGATTCGTGCCTATCCTCGCCAAGAGGGACTTGCCTTGTGCGCCACCTGCACCTGCGGGTGGTGCGATCGCAGCCTCAAATCGTATTGAAATGTTCTGGCCTGGACAAACATTAGCCCAACCACTTACTCAGATGTGAACTTGTTAGGCGGACCTTTGGCAGGCTGCCCATCGAATCTCTGCTTTGCCCTAAATGCGTCTTCATGCCTCTCGAATGTGATGTGAGCGACGCCGGTCGAACGGCCGCTGCGATCGTACTGTTGCGGGAGAAAGCGTATCGGCAAGTCGTATCTCAGCGTCCGAAGGAGAGGGTATGTACAACGATACGAGGCGGCTGTGCCAAAGCGCCTACAGACGAGAACAACTTCTGCAGGAGATAGTCAGCAAGGATACAGAAGGTTCTTCTGGCCGAACGAACTTTAAGATCTTGCTCTGTCACTTCATAGTGCAGGTTCGACACGAGAATACGCGTCGAACCACCTGTTCCAGCCGTGGTCGGTCCGACTGTTTGAGCAGGACGCTGTTGCAGAGTCAGCGTTCTGAAGCCTTGTTTCCCGCAGAATATACTTACAGCATAAGGCGATCCTCGATTCCGCATTGACCTACGTCTGTCCACTGCAACGCCAGCCATGAGGATATAGAGTAGATATTCGTTGTAAGAAGAGGGCAAATGGAAGGCGAATGCGTCTACTTGGCTCGAGCGCTCGAGACCATTTCAGGCGCTGCGTATCGGATGCAAATGCGCAGGCGCCCCCGATCCGCGACGACGTTGAGTCATTAGCTTGTTTGCCTCGATTACACGAAGAGGCAGGTTCATCCTTGATCGTGGATTATGCGGTCAGATTCATCTCGTGCGTTGATCAGGATTAGTTATACACATTAAAAGTGGATGTAATGTACGATACTGAGCTCCCAGGACCCTCATAACGTCGTCAACACATGATCAAGAAACAATAATACCAACTGTGCCAAACTGCCTCTCGTAAGCTGCCGCAAGGTATCGAGCCGCCTCTGCCAGTTGCAGGACATGCATATCGTAATATGTCGAACAGAGTTTGCGAAATTCGTCCCATTTGATTGGTCGACCCGCTCTGATGAGGACGAGCTCTCGCAGAAGGTAGACCGCGTCGGAGAAACAATGCTGAGGCGCTCGAACTTCTTCGTCGTACAGCCTGTCGATCGTGCTTGCTAGGGCCCAGTCCCACTTGACCGCATATGCTTGCAGGACCCGACCATCGAAGACCACCGTGCCCTGCTTGATGCATCCAGCTAAGAACTTCTGGTCAACCTCCTCTTTCTCGTCCTCCGGCAAGAACATGGAGAACTTGTCGCTCATCCAGTCTGGTGTCCAGTTTCGATCTTTCGCAATATCGAGTGATAACTGCCATAGCTTCCAGTCGAAGTCGCGGGGTGCGGGGAATCGAGGTCGTATGAAGTCACAAGCCCGCGTTGTTGGCCGGGTTAACCATCGTGAACAGACCAATAAACCTCCAGCAATGATAATCTTGACTTTCGGGATATCGCCGTAGAAGCTATGCAGTCGCTTGTCGAGCTCTTCGATCCCTACTTCACGATCAGCTATGGACCAACATAACAAGATCGACGATGCGCACCCGAAAAAAGCTCAGCAGGTGTAAAAGACCGCTTCGGACACGGTAAAGCGGGTAGACTAGGCATAATGTTTGCGGTGAACCTCACATATCCCACGCCTCTTATATCGCAACGCTCGCCAGCAACCGCAGGCGGTCCGCACCGCGCGAGCGCCTCGAATTGGTGATTACCGTTGTTCCGGACGTTCGAGCACTACGTAAAAAGCGACCCTGGGAGCGTCGACCCATCGTTCGAGTGGGAAATAAGGCGCCCGATCGGTCGGTAAAACATAGGTGCGGTGGGCGGGGGACGGTCGCCGCGGGCCACAGGAACTGGCCACTGCATTCTATTCCGAGCTGTAGGGGTCGAGGGGCACGCCTAGCAAGCCGCCCGATATGGAAAGCTTGTCGCAGGTTTGGCAGAGCGTGAGCAAGCCCGGTCCGACTGTGTATGACCGTCGCGCAGCGGATGTGGTGGTCGTGAGAATACCGAGCCCGAAAGCGCCGTTCGAGACGAAACAAATTCCGTGCCGCGCGTGGGTTGAAATGTCCACATACAGCGGTCTGCAAACCCGTGGCCCCTGCGACGCCGTACCCTGCCCTTCCCCACACAAGCTCTTTCGGAACGGCGATTCTCACGCTGTTCAGTTTTCTCACTCCTCAATAGCGTGTGCTAGGAATAGACCACCAGATTGGGTTCATGTCTCGATCGAACTACCGGAAGTGTGTGCATCGTGTAAACGTCCTCTGGTCATCTACTCGTCGATCCGTTCTGGCCGGACCACAGAGCAGAAAACCACTCATGTAATACTCGGCCCGGGGAATTCTCATAACTGCGAAACACGGACTTGCTCCAACTTCTCCTGTGTTGTACTAGGAGAAATCGAACTCTATGAATTGGTTATATCTTCCTGCTTATCAATCCAGCTCCGGCGCTACTCGACCGCCGAGCTCCATTCGTGTCAAGGTCATTGCCGGTTTCAACCCCTGCTGGTGCCCGGCCAAGTAAGGTCAATATGTGGTGGTCAGCTCAACGACGCGCATCGAGGATGGTCCTCCCGATATCGCCCGGCTCTGGAGACGCATACGTATAGCGATGTACATAAGAGCTCCGCACGCACTGATCTTGTTTAGGAGTGATATGAGATCAGATGGAGTTCGATTCATGTTCATCGTGTTCGTTAACGGGCGAGCAAGCGTACGCACACCGGCCAACAAAAGGCACAACAATACGCGCTGGAAGAAGACGAATGTCTACGAATTCCCAGAGAGTCGCAACGCACGAACTGTTGCTTTGGAAGCTTCCAGCAGCTGAGAGCAAACGTGGACCGAACCCTGCAGGCCTGTGCTCCGTACTCGGAAGGGGCCGGGCTCCGCTGCGCGGGGCCGGCAGGTACCTAGCTCGTGTTAAGTTCGGTGTCGCTGAGCATTAAGTAGAAGAGAACTAATTCTGAAGTCGATTGTTAGCTTATTGCTCGCAGTACCGGCCTCCCCACCCGCCCCCCGGCCGGTACTGCTCGCGCAGTTTGTGAAGAAAAAGCAGAGGGGACCGCGGAAGAGACACCATCTCCCCATAATGATTATTTTATGCGTGTACCATGTAGTTGAAGAGAGGTGCAGGCAAGAAATAAGTCCTTTTCTTTTTGTTTTCCTGTTTTGCCCCTCGCATTGGCATCCGGTAAGGAAGACTTATCAAACTTCGTAACCCCGTTAGTAAGTGTAAACTCGTTTTTTCTGGGGCTAATAGAGGTAAAGCACATAAATAAGTGTATTTGCAGCATAGCCACTGAACCCTTGCACAGCATTGCACGATTTTAAGTGGACGAAAGTCGACATTTGGAATAGACCTAGCTCTGCGACGAGCTAGGTAATCAAGGAATTGACCAAAACGGACATTCAGCCGAGTGCCACCCGAGATCGTCAGGTCTTGACCCTTAGGGGACTTGCGTGAAGGGACATCAGGACAACGACATCGCAGAATGGGCTGGCGGCTCGGTGATTGTATCGCTGGACGTTGTAAACCTGTCAAGAGTACACGTAAAATGATAAGATATCATGTGAACTAGACATACATGCAGCACCGTGCACCAGGCTGGGAAACCTTCACACGCTGAAAACATGGCGCAGACCTCAGCTCCACCCAACTTTGTTGTGGAACTGTTGCGACTTTCGATGTGGTCACGCAACATCCCGGTTCTGACCAGATGATGCCAAGTGATCAGAGCAGTACCTCCGCGGTCGGCGGTGTGTTTCAGGATGCGCAGGTCTTAGTTGCTGTTCAACGTGCAACTCGTACCTTCGATGGCTACTGTCGATATCTCAAACAGAACAGCGAGTGCAATCATACAGGCTAAACATCGTGCTTGGAGGCTGATGATTAGACGAACTTAGAATATTCCCGGTCGGTTAGCGAGTTTGAGGTGGAAGCTAAATGGGGCGAAGAGCGCAAATATTGGGTCCTCGGTCCAACGGATAGGAGCGGTGTTTGCGCGGTATTTCCGTTGATACTTAGGAAGGATGATTGTGAAAGTGAAGACAATAGAACAATCGCCCATTGAGGTCTGGGCCTAATGCGGCGTATGATGAAAGCAAAGGGGATGAAAAGGGCGAAGAGTTGCAGGATCCGGGTTGGCTGCCGCACTCGCCTGCCGCCATGTATTTCGGGAGCTGATGCGCGGCTGACGTCGATGCGGGCGGCGGTTTGGGTTAGCACGTCGCCGACCGACCGCTCCGCCTCACCTCGTCCAACGCAGCCACCTCCTTCTCCTCGCCCGTTACTCCCTCCTTTCCTTCCAAAAACTATTGTCTGCAGGGCGGGCAGCGGGCTTAGACTATCCGACTATCCACCTTACTCCTAGAATCATCCTTACTTCTTTCCGCTTAAGCCCCTGGATCCTCCTCTTTCCCCTCTCAGTTCCCTATCCCGAAGTCACCGCCTCCTGACCCCTTCCATCGTCGGCTCACAATTCCACGGCGCAGCGCACACGAGGCCACGCAGCACCTCCAAAAGGTGCAGTTTCCTCCTAGCGCTCCACACTTGTAACACATCCTCATACTATGATCGTCACCACTAGTCGAAGCTGGGATCCACCCTTCGACCCGTTTGCGGCGTATCAAACTCAACGTTTTCCGGGTGTGAATGCGATTGGCTCTGGTTAGTACTGTCCATTTGTCTGCTATCCCTGCCGTCCGTGTTTACTAACGTCTTCTTTTGGAATTGCAGCAAATATGAGCTCGGCGACGACGGCACAGAGTCCAGCGGCACCGATTCCGTTAGGCGTGGGACCGCCAGTACCATCACGATCGGTCCCTCCAGCGGTTGTACGCCACCACCCGTATTCTACTCTGTGTGGACATGTTAGTCTGACTCATTTTGTAGGCGGGCAATAGTTCCAGCAATGGACCTCCTAATCCTCTTGACGTGGACATCGACGCAGTGATTCAGATGGCGACGGCTCGCGCTGCTGCGTCTGGTAATGGCGTAAGATCACCAAACGGAAGGGACACCAGGACGCAGCTCTACGTTGGCAATGTGCGTCTTTCAAAATCAGTCAGTGTTGCGTGTCTAAACAGGCGCATATAGCTTCCTTACAGAGTGCGGTGGCAAGACCTGAAGGATTTGTTCCGGAAAGCCGGCACTGTTCTGCGGGCTGATGTCAGCCTTGGCTCGGACAATCGGAGCAGAGGCTACGGCACGGTTCTTCTTGCCACAGCTGAGGATGCCGGGCGTGCTATTGGTACGTTTTCCGTTCACTTCAACATGTATGCGTTGTTTGACTCGCTAGCAGACATGTTCAACGGCTATGTTTGGCAGACCCGCACGCTTGAGGTTCGTCCGGACCGACTTCCACCCCCAGACGCCGAACATCAAGTTCCGCCAAGTGGACCTTCACCTCTTCATGCAATGCCTTATGTTCCTCCTGTTACCAATTTGGCTCCTGCCGCACCACCTCCTATCCCCAGCGGGCCGTGGTTGAACGTCGACGGAGCACCTGCTCGTCCTCAGTCAACGGTGCAATTTGTCGAAGGATTGGAACGTCCCGGCAGCAGTAGGTCATCGCTTCACGGCTTGAGGAGAGGTTCCACCGCCGGTGCGTTCGAAGGTGTGGACGGTTTCAGGATGAGGAACCGGAGCGCCAGCCCAGGAGCAGAGATGGCTCTGAGCGTGCAGTCGAACTCGCCATTTGTCTACCCTCACAAGGATCTGCCGAATGGGGTTCCTGGTGGCAACGGTGAATTGCGTGGTACCCCACCTCTAACGGGTTTGAACGGTCACAGCCCGCAGAACACGCTTGGACGCAGCGTGTTTGTTGGCAATGTATGTGGTGGCGATCGAGTCCGAATGTATGCGCTTACTGAATTCCCTTGTAGCTGCCTTTCCACGTTCAGTGGCAAGACCTCAAGGATCACTTCCGAAGTGCTGGCCAAATTGCTCGTGCGGACGTCGCTACTGGTCCAGATGGTCGCTCTCGCGGCTTTGGCACGGTACTGTTTGTGCATGAATCTGATGCACTCCAGGCTGTTGAGATGTTCAACGGGTCGGTGGTATTCCAAGCGTTCAACTCTGAGCCATATTGACGGTCACCTGTAGGCGAGAGTATCATGGCCGTCCTCTGAAGGTGCACTTCGACAAGTACAGCTACGACAAGTTCAGTCCAAGCGCTACATCAATCTCGCCGTCGCTCAACCCTACCTTGACTCACCCCACCATCCTTAAACATCCTTCTAATCACACTCTGCCACTCTCTAGTTCCGGCAGCTCGCTCGGTCACCAATCGCAGCACTCGACTTCTTCCACCTTCGCGGGGCTGCCACCGTCGATGTCGCAAGTTTCCATGTCATCGGCATCGGATATGTCGTGGCCGCCACAGCCGCCTAACAATGGCCATCCTGGCTTCTTCAACCCCTTGTCGAACGGCAAGAAGGAAGACCACGCGGACAGGGCACCTCTTTCACCGGGCTCGCCCATTATGCCACCGCGCACCTCGTCAAGGCACAACAGCCTAGGAGGTGGCGGTCACCCTCATCACCCCGGTCAGATTTCTTTGCCTCCTACCAGCATGAACTTCCTCGGTGGACCGTTGTCGCCGCTTATGACCCATGGGTTGCCCCCCATGACGCCGACCATGCCTGGCTTCATGTTCCACCCGCAAGTGGTAAGCTCTGCTTTCCTGTTCTATGCCAAGCCAATTTAACATTATGCGAGCAGCAAACGCCTCCGTTGCACCCTCATTTCCTCTCGCCTGGTATTGGTCCATTCTCTCCCATTCAGGGCTCCCCCTTCTTCCATCCGCACAATGCGCCACACAACTGGAACCCGGCTCCTGGAGCCCCGCTGCATGTGCCGCAGTCTCCAGCTTCTCCCCCTCCCCTTTCCGGGTTCAACCCGAACTACCCGCCATTCCCAAGCTTCGGCTCGGTCGATTTGGCGGGTAATGATGGTGCTATCGATCTCGACAAGGAGGACGGTGTCAACAAGAAGCAGGAGCCCGAGTCATACTTCGCAGCGGCGGTGCCAGTCCCTCTATCCACCGGAGACGATTCTGGGAAGAACAGCGAGAGAAACTCCAACTCGGGCGATACTACGGAGAGTTCGACCGCCGTCTCCGCTGCCCCGTCCCAGCTGAGCTTTGGCTTCGGTGACGCGGCCAAGGCAGTGCCCACTGCCAGCGAGCGTGGCCTAGGTCTCGGCCTCTCTGACATGATGAACAATCTTTCCGTCTCCGATGGAGTACCCCAGCTTTCGCAGCCTGCTGTGACAATTCCGGCTGCCAATTCCGATGAGGGCTCTATGAAGCGTGCTCAAGCCGCGACACCGTCCAACAGCATGCTGAAGACTCCGACACCTCCTGCGCCGAAGGTTCCCGCTCCAGTCGAAGGGGGGGTAGATCCAGCTATCGTGCCGAATGTCTGGGGTCGCTCGTCCTTCGAGGCCCTTGTCGCCCCTACGACCAAGGCTGACAGGCGCTCCTCCTGGGCGATGGGAGGGAGGACATAATGGGCTCTGATCGCATTATTTGCCTTCTTGAGTTTTGGGTTTTGTGGTTTGGGTTTGTGTGGGTTGTCTGTTGATGGTCTTGGGCTGGGCGAGCTCGTTTCTTTCAAAACCTTTTTCAAAAATAAAGTCTCGGGACTGAATTCTGTGTGCCGTATGTTTCTTTCCCTTCTTCTGCTTCGGTCGTGATGGTTAGCGTTGTCTTCCTCGGTCTCGGTTCCCATCATTCATATCATCGCCGCATCCAACCTCGTACTCTTTCATCCGCATTCCTCTTCATCCTGGCTTGCTTCAATTTCCCCACGTACGCATTCCGCTCCGCTCTTTCTCTTCTCTGCAATCATCGAGTCAGGCCTGCACTCACTCTACCATACACGTATCCGCTTGACCTGGTCTCTCTATGCCTCTTCTCCCCGGTTCTGGTCCGGTCGGTATCCGTCGCTTGCGTTTCTTTCCCTTCTGGTCTGCTGTAACAAACCCTCCTAGTAGCGATACCGAGTCTTTTTGGCAGATAGTTAGTAACTTATGGATCATGCATTAGTGCGCCGCCGCTACCCTGGGTCTCATTGCAGGAAGGGTGGGGTAACGTCGTCGTAAACTCCGCTGATCCGGATAAGAACCCCTAACGTACGTAAGAGGCCCTGACAATGACGATCTGACATCTTCCCACCAAAACTTGGAAGGGGCCGGGCTCCGCCGGCAGGGACCTAGCTCGTCCGTGTTCGCTGATAGTGGAGCCGATCGGTGTGTCGGAGATATCACCAATGAGCATACTGGATGTGAATTGATATCATCTATTGCTGGGAAGAAGGTATCTATTTTGGGAAAAGTGAAGAAGCAGATTTTTTCTTCGGATGCGAAGAAGAAAGAAAGAAAGAATTTCATTGTTAGACCGGATGTTGGAATATTGTAGAGGTGCTGCATCCACCTGCAATGACATTACCACCTCCCAATACACCTCACTTCCCGGCGCTGCTGCCCGAAGGATCCTGAACAGCTTCAAAAAGCTGTCCAAAAGACAAGCCCCACCACCACGGTCAACAAAAGGAGACAAAGACTCCATCATTCCAAGGAGAGAAGGACGCTCAATCAGCAACCCACGGACAGAAAGAAAAGCCAGCCTACCAAGAGAGGCATCGCACCACAAATCAAAGGAAGCAAATAAATCACATGGACGCACCAGTACATCCAACAAACAAATCATGTCACACAATAGGGTGAGCAACAGAGCCAATGACGGAGAAACCTTCAGGAGAAAATGACCAAATAACCACATTGGTACCTCCTGGGAAGAAAAGGAATCACCCAAAAACAAGTAAACATTTCCATACTGTTTACTGTACGTGCATGCAAAGGTGACCATGTAACGTGTAACAGACCCAAAAAGTCAAGCTACTTTTGACAAATGTAACTGATGTCAGGGCACACCATACTAGCAAAGCCCGAAACACGAAGATGAGGGCGAAGCGGATCGACACTGGTGGCCCTGACAGCCGAACAACCCATAATAAGGTCGCTAGGTGGATCGGAGACCGACTTGAGGTCTCGGGCCAACGTCGACCATACTCGTATGGGTGTCGGGCCATCAGGCCATGTTGGGAGCAATGGTAGTGGGTGTCGGTGGTGTCGGGTCCGATAGCAGTACTCGGCCTGCTTCGGCATCCCAACGCGGGAGGTTCGGATGAGGGGGTCATGGCTGTCAACCACAATCAAATGTGTCGAGGGAGCCAGAGGTCGAGTCGTCTAGAGTCAATACCCACAACAAGGGCAGTCGGCAGCAGTCGTCGCTCGGAGGAGGGGTTCGGCAGTGGGTCTATGGTGTCGCCACCAATCGGACTCCAGTCGCCCGGGGTGTCGACCAGAAGACTGGACGTCGGCTGTTGAGAGCATGCTTTGGCTCATCAGTACTCATAACCGGAATGCCAAAGGACAAGTCGCCAGTACGATCACGAGTCGATCACAGGTTGGGGTCGGGGTCAGAGGAAGAGGAGGGGAACTCGGCATCGAACATAGCACGAGTATGGCGAGAGACTGCGAACCAATCCAAGAAGGGTTTCGCTCAGAGGTCGTATCCAACAACATGTCGAAAAGGCCTAGTTGCGCTAGCGGTTGTACGCTTCGGCTCGTCGGTATATTGGACAAGGATATGGAAGGTGTCGCCAGTGGTGTTGCAAGTCGAGAGGTACAACAAGGGGGAATAGAGCAGTGTCGTCATGGGTCGCCACTTCGGCATCTGTGCCAGAAGTCGGTCGAGGCATGTCGCACAGGTAACTGCCCAACTTGAGGGAGTCGGTCCTCGGGTCGCACTGGATGGTGGGATTCCTGAGAGAACAGATCTGAGGCTACAGTGCCCCCAGACCCGTGCACTAAGTACATGCAGAAAAGGAAGCAATACTATGGTGGCTTGGAACTGTACAGCCCTACCTCAGGGTGCAGCCAACACTGCGCAATACCTACGACACTCTCGACATCGCTCTCCGAAGGTCCCTGTTGTCGGCCCGAATGCGGTGTGTCGGCGGTGTATCAGGCTGCAGTCGTGTGTGTGTCGGAGTTGACGGGACATCCCCTGACAACCGACTTATTGAGGCGAAACTCATTTTTGATATCCGCTTATGTAATCCAACTGAGCGGCTCAGTAGTGGCAAAAGCTCAAATAACATACCTATAAGCTGATAAAGATACCTGAAGTGTTTTATAGTAAAGTTTCTTGCTTCTGCAAGTCTCCTGGGGGTTAGAGGACATTCCTTGACAATGCACATTTGATCAATGTAACACCGGATTAGACCCAGATATCATAAGTACTTATGATTTATACTTCCATCCTAAAAGCTGTGCTCAGAAACATTAATCACCTTACCATGCGCATACAGTACATTACCTTTCCTTAGATCATCTCTGCCATGGCCCCCCCCCCCCCCCCCCCGGGGCCACTTTTGGTTCCGAGAAGGTCCGTGTCAAAGAGCACAGCCGCTAACAAGGGTCCAGAGTCCACTGTCTTTATACTGTTAAATTACTCTCAATTTCATTACTAGCTACTACCGTAATAATGAATATTCTTGCTTTAGGGTAATTAGCTTCAAATGCAATTTACTGTGGTTTAAAATGTTAAGAATTGAGTGAAAACAGCGAAGTTTGCATGGGGCTGTTCGCTCAGGAGGACCCTGTACTGTCATTGATGATGAGTCAGCACAAGTGCGACCAGTCATCTGTGGTTAAGTCTCACACAAATAATGACCCAGTAAACACACCTACCTAGGTTAGGGTTAGGGGCGAGCAAAGCAAGCGGTAGGGGATAGGGTTAGGGTTGGGTCGAAGGGGTTAGGGTTAGTTTATAATATTATTTTGTAAAGTAATTAGCATCTATTAGATTGGTAGAGTATATGTCTTTATCCAACCGGGCTAAGCCAACTTAGATGGCTGCTAAAAAAAATATCCCGCTGTAAGTTGACTCTTAATGCTGGAAACAATGACATTTAACGCCTTACTTTAGCTAATAAAATGCTTTTGAACATAATAAGTGCCGGAAGGGCTCTCGGAGCCGAAAGTGGACCCCCGGGGGGGGGGAGCTGTGGCGAAGTTCCTTAGATCGTAGGACCCTTGCACGAAAACAGGGCACGCATTCAGGACGGGGGAAGGACCTACCTCTAACGAGCTAGGTAACGCCACAAACCCGAAATGACCGTCAATCACTTTTACTTTCTCAAGGCGTAGGGGCGAACAACAAGGTTATGGGATGGAGGATACGCTAGTCTCACCTCCTCTTCGCTAATGTTGGTGTGAAACGATGCCTCTATCTACGGATGAGGCGATAATCAGCTACATCACAACCTGCTGCCCTCCATCTCCTCGAGGCACAGAACGAGAAGTCCCGCATCTATACCGTCCTTAATCCTCCAGCCTCCCCCAAATCCCCAACTCCAATCCACTTCGGCCTCCTGGGAGCATGTAAGGCACGTACCCAAATTGGGTAAGTGCTCTTCCTCATTTAGGTAGTTTTACGCCCATAAGGCGAAAGGATCTTCTGGATCCGTCTACGTGTACTTTACGCGTTCATGGGCGATTAGCCCTTCTTTTCTTTACTCTCATTAGTACACGACAATTGTATTAGATTAATATCTAATTACACTTGTTCTGTGTACTTGTGAGCGAAAGGGCATTAAAGCCCTTTCACTTTTTTACACAATTAGTGTATCAACGTGTGCTAAAGAGAAGCCCACCCAGAATTTGGGTAAGAAGAGAGATCCGCAAAGTCCGCGAGATCAATCATGTGGAATGGGCCTGGCCCTCCCTCGCAGCCTGCGGGTTGGGGGACAAGTGCCCAAAGAGCGTTCCTGCAAGGGATGCCATCTAGAGGGTCTAGCACCCCGGGAGAAATCCCAAATGTATGGGAAAATATCCCTACTCGCTCTCATGCGAGTTCGGCTACTAGCCGGGAAGTTAATCCCAACTCGCTGACTCGAGAAGAGCCAGAAAGTGGTGAGTTCCCACTTGAGGAAGAGGTCGGGGAGCAAGACGCCCCGACGAATGCTTCCCGCATAGTGGAAGAGCTTCGAGACGAAGCTGGTTGGATCCGGCGAATTGCCGACAATTATCAACGTCTGATAGATAGAGATCCGGAAAATGCGGATCAATACGCCCAATTGGCGATACAAGTTGCCTTCCTCCATAGGGAAGATATGAGGAACCGAGCTGGCGCGGCGTCTAATACGTTCGCCCCTCGCTCGAGATTCAGCTCCTCTGAACATCGTCAGAGCGTCCCACAGTTTGGGCAAAGTACGCCTGCGTCGAGGCACGCAAGACCCGATTTGGGAGAAGGAGGCTATACGCCGTCCGGAATGGCACAGGCTGAATCTTCAGCCAATGTCCATGTACGAAGAGACATGGCTTCTTCAATAGCGCGTAACCGCGCAGATGCTACACATGGTAGCGTTCCTTTAATGAGGAACAAGTCCGAATTAGGGACAGGCGCACTTCTGCCCGATACTCCTCTGAAGAGGATAACCCATTGGGTTGAAGCGGCGAGTGATGATCGCCATTCGACTCATTGGTCTAACCACCCAGGGTTGAAGGTAAAGCACCCGGATGAGCCATATGATGGCGAGTCGGATGTCGATAAGTTCGTCGAATTCATCTCAACCCTGGTGAGAATGTTCCGCAATTCGGGAACCATAGGCCCAGAATATGGTGCCTGGCAAGTTGATGCCATGAGCCAGTACTTGACTGGAGAAGCTTATCGTTGGTTTGAAGCCAACATAGAGCTAGGGGACCTTCCCCGAACGGATTGGACATTTGCCAAAGTGGTGTGGGGAATGTACCACCGCTTCTTCTCTTCGGAAGAAACGCATAAAGCATATTCTGCTTTTGAAACCCTTAATCAGGGAAGCCTCACTGTCGAGGCATTGAAAGATAAGTTGAGCGGCATATTAGGCCGAATGCATGAGCGTCCAGGTGACTATGCCGTGCGAAGAAAGTTTCTTCTCGCTCTTCGCGAGAGCCTTAGGACCAAAATCCTAGAGGGAGGTTATGACCTCGATACTGATCCTTTCAGTGATCTCTATGCGAGAGCGATAGAAATAGAACGCGGCCGAGAAATGGCTCGCGAGGTAAATGCCTATAGGGCAAAATCCATAGAAGGATCTGGGCTAAATAAGCCCGCAGGGAACAAGTCCGTCCCGAAGCATGATGGTGCGAAACCATCAGAGCGTACAGATGTACCAAAGACAGTGACCTTCGTCACTTCTTCCCATCGTCAGGGGCGTGAGCATAGCCACAAGAACCCTATTCGGGAAGCAAGGCGAAGTGCCCCTGCCAAGATCAATAATGGTCGAGCGCCTAATTTAGGCGCGGATAAGCGCCATGATAAGCGCCCAGCCACTAATAGTGGAAATGACGGAGTTGTCTGTTATATATGCAGACAGCCCGGTCATTACGCTACCAGTTGTAGCCAGCGTAAAGGAGTACGCGTAGGAGCTACTAGCTCAGCGAACGAGGATCTTGTCCTCACAGATGATGGCGTACATGCCATTCTTACAGATAGAGAAGCAAATTCTGCTTCACTCGAAACTGTCGAATCCCCTTCCGAAGGAGCGGAATGCCATGATGATGGCTGGGAGACTGCAGATGAATCATCTGCCGACTCAGATTATGAGGATGATCACCAGGAAATGACTGGGGCGTCTGTGCGCGTCATGTCCATACAACCTGTAGGATTACAAGTTGTAAGGGCCGCCGCGGCACATCCATCTTTTACTCCAGATAAGGGAGTTAAGCCAGAAGTATGGCGACATGACGGTACTATCCGTCTGGGTAAAAATCAGCCCGTAAGAGACGTAATCACGTCCACTCCAATTGAGTGTTACATCCTCATTGATGGACGACCCGCTTGGGCACTGGTAGACAGTGGTGCTGAAATAGACACCATATCTGCCGAGTTCGTCAGAGCGCACAATCTGCGTTTCATTAAGCTGGAATCTCCAGTCGCTCTTCAGCAAATGAGTCGCGGAAGTCGCACTATAATCCAATATGGGATTAACGCTGAGATTAGCGTGGCGGATCGTAAAGTCGATCATTACTTCGACATTGTCAATATGGACAAGTATCAAGTGATACTAGGTCTCCCCTTCGGAAGACGCTTTGAGATCATGATAGATCTGGCCCAGAAAGGCATCCTCATAGGAGGACGTGAAGGGAAATGGATCCCATCCGGAGAACCTCTCTCCAAGGGAATAGAAATCCCTAAGAGCCCTCAATCAGGGAAGAAAAGTTCGAGAATCTCGAAGCCCAAGATAGTAGTGGGCATGCGTGCCTCTACCAGTATGGGCGCGACTATTAATTCGCCAAATAGGCGAAACCCCACGATATCGGGGCTTAAGTCTTATCCCGAAGCCGATCTTCAAGAGATCAGGAATACGCTGATAGCGGAGATAAGTGATCTCACTGGGGATATTCCCCCTGTTCTTCCACCTTTAAGGAAGGTTAATCACAAGATCAATTTGATCGATGACAAGGCCATCTATAGGACTAGACGTCCTACTTGTCCCGAAGTACATCGGGAAGAGCTTCATCAGAAGACTCAATGGTATATTACCGCGGGCTGGTGGGAGCCAGCGCAAACGCAAAACGCGCTTCCCATGCTTTGCATTACAAAGCGAAACGGTAAGTTAAGAACTACCGTAGATTGTCGAGAGAGGAACTCGAACACGGTGAAAGATGTCACCCCGATGCCGGATCAAGATGAGATCCGAAGATGGGTTGCTAAACACCCTTTTAGATCCAAATTGGATCTGCGAAACGCTTTCGAGATGCTCAGAATAGAGCCAGAAGATGTGTGGAAGACTTCCTTTTCCAAAACCCATTTGGGACCTGCCTAAGTTTGGTAGGGCAACAGGGCGATTGTAATCTGCCCGCGTCCTTTCAGAGGATGATGATGGATATTCTCCATCCATATTGGATGAGAAAGGTAGTGTGCTACCTTGACGATATTTTCGTCGTGGGGACTACTCTCGCCGAAGCGATCGACAATCTCCGAATAGTCTTCGGCGTACTTAGAGAGCAAAAGCTCTATCTGTCAGCTGACAAAGTGGACTTATTGTCCCCGAGTATCGAGTGCCTAGGGCACAAGATTACGGATGACGGCGTGTATGCCGATGATGACAAGATGTCTGTCATTAGAAATGCGGAATTCCCGCAGGATGCGAAGTCTATGCAACGCTTCCTAGGCATGGTAACTTACCTGTCGCCGTACTTTCCGGACTTGACTAGATATTCTAGTCCTTTATCTGCGCTTACGCACATACACAACAAGTTTGTGATTACTCCCATGCACGTCTGGTGCTTCAAGAAGATTCTTGACTTGGCTACGCACTATCCTGTGCTGAAGCCAATAGACCCAAATAACGGAATTCCCGTTTTCGTCATTGTTGACGCCTCGACTTGCGGGGTAGGTTGTTATTACGGACAAGGTCCGTCTTGGGATAAAGTACATCCCGCTGGATTTCATTCCAGGAGGTTCACAGACGCGCAGATGGCGTACCCGACCTACCAGCAGGAGCTATTAGCTGTGTTGGAGGCGCTCACCAAGTGGGAGAGTCAGTTGATAGGAATTCCTATCACTATATGCTCTGATCATGAGCCACTGAAATATCTTCAGTCTAAAGCCAATTTGGCTGGTCCTAGAGTGACTAGAGCGCAAGAATATTTACAGCGCTTTAATATAGTGAAGATTCTTCACGTACCTGGAGAGCGCAATATTGTTGCGGACTGGATGTCGAGAAGTGAGGGGTATAAAGACCCAGTTTCCGCCGATGTGCGGATTGACAAAGATATGGACACTCTATCGTCCGCTCAAATTGCCGAGCTCATTCCCGAAGTGGCAGTCCGTCAAATGACGACCCGGTTTAAGGGGAATAAAGTACCCCTTAGGTACAAAAATGATCCGCAAATCGCGGAAGAGGAGAAGCAAGTAGCGTCTCAAAATCGGAGAAATCGTTTGGAGCCAAGAGCTCGAATCAGCCAGAAGCTGAACTCCGGCGCCCCATACGCCGAACCTGCCGTTGCCGCAGTGGAAGGATCTATTCCTCCCAATACGGCATCGGCAGATGCAGAGAATGAAACGGCGGAAATACCGCCAATGGTTGATCAAGACCGATCTTCCGATCCCAAATCGGGATACTTCCCAAGAGGAATGACCGCTCTGATTCGAGCGATAAAGCATGCCTATTCGGCAGATGTCTTCTACAAGAAGATTAAGGCAATATTGCCTGGATCCAATATTTGGATTGAAGAGGATGATCTCCTCAAGTTGAAGCACCCGGAAGGACAACTCGTCCTTTATGTACCAGAGTGTACCTTTCAGGGGAAGCTCCTGAGGCCGAGGCTAATAGCCAATGCTCATTCGAGCGTAGGACACTTTGGTCCGCGGAAAACATTGGCCTACTTGAGGCATCAGTTCTGGTGGCCGCGGATTTCACGCGAAGTACAGACATTCTGTAAGGCATGTCCTCTATGCCAAGTGTCGAAAGATTCGACGACTAAGCCATTTGGCTTATTACACTCACTGCCCATCCCGGCTGATCCGTGGAGGGCTATAGCCATGGATTTCGTGGGACCATTACCCATGAGTAATGGATACGACTATCTATTGATAGTCATCTGTCGGATGTTGACTATGGTACACTTGATACCGTGCATGACTTCTTCGTCATCTGCAGATATTGCAGCGAGCTTCCTAAGGGAAGTGGTGCGTTTGCACGGCATGCCGGAAAGCATAGTGTCCGATAGAGACTCGAAGTTCACTGCCAAATTCTGGCAAGAGTTGCACAAAAAGGCAGGGACAGCGCTTTTGATGTCTACTGCCTTCCATCCCCAAACGGATGGAATAACCGAACGTATGGTTCGGACTGTGACGCAAATTCTGCGAACGGTCGTAAATGATGACCAAACAGATTGGTGTAATCGTCTCCCCATGGTGGAGTACGCAATCAATGCGAGTACCAGTACGAGTACGGGCTTTAGCCCTTTCGAACTGGTTTACGGTCATATACCGCCCTTGACTAGAATAGTCAAACACTCAGAATCTGAGTTCCGCGGAGTAGATCGCTTCCTTCAAGCAGCGCGATATAATGTATGCATCGCAACTGATGCGATTATTGAAGCCCGAGTTGATCAGGGTGTACACGCTAATAAGCGTAGACAGGAATCACCTGCATTCCAGATAGGTGACAAAGTATATTTGTCTACACGGAACTTGTCCGTACCTAAAGGGCGTGTAGCCAAGTTGATGCCCCGCTATGTGGGACCTTTTGACATCGTCAAAGTGACGGACACAGACAATTGTCTGCTAGACTTACCGCAGAGTATGCGTGATCGGAGAATTCATCCGACCTTCCATTCTAGCCTACTTAGGCCTTACGTCAAAAATGACGAAATGATCTATCCAGATCGTGACCCCGACACTGTGTTTGGGGATGTTCCGGATGGGGAACAGTACGTGGAGGTGATAGATGATCACCGATGGCAGCACAATAAGCTGCAGTTCCACTTCGTTTGGTCCGACGGAGACCAAACGTGGGAAACGGCTGATAAAGCCGATAGATTAGTCCAGTTGGACGAGTACCTTGCTCTGCAAGGAGTCCAGGATATGGACGAACTCCCAAAATTAGGGGGGAAGGGACGTGATGCCCAATGAGATTGATAATAATCTCATTAATGAAAGTCGCGCCAATAGCGCGTCGAGGACACGATGTATGCGCGTCTCGCGTAAGCACGTGCCAAGCTAAGGACCCTATTTGGGCCATCACGTGTCAAGGGCAGTGCAGACCCTTTGATAGGCCTAATCTGCTCCCGTGGTCTCGGACGGAGGCATTTCGTCCAGCGTTAATTACGCGCTCGAGGAGACAATCTCTCCCTCATACCATCATTTGCACCTCATCGGTGTATGACAGTCAATTGCTGTCAATGTCGTCTGACAAGGTCGGCCCTCCTAAGGTCAAGAAAGCAGTGGCCCGCAGGGTTAAAGCGAACAGTGTCGCTAATAGCGACAATAACGCACTTGGCGTTGTACTAAGTGGAGAGTCGTCCACGACGCCTTCATTATCGAGTGCGACAAAGTCTGTCGCGGACTCTCAAGTCCACATCCCACCTGCGGATGACGAAGTCTACATCCCACCTCCTGAGGAGATGGATGTTGACTACGTTCCTCCTACTTCGGCAGAATCTGCTGAGCCAGCTCAAGAAGCTAATCCGGTTGCGAACGCTCCGGACCCAACGACTACCGAGTCGGATGAGGCAAATTCTGCCTCTCGTATCACAACTTCCGCCGACTTGGCGTTAGCCGCTGTGACTTTGAGCGTGACCCCGTCCGCCCAGGATCCAACGACGCTATCTGCTTCTTCAAGCATGGAGTTGGTTCTTCACCCCAGCTCAAGCGAATTGCTCAACTCGGCGAGTAGCCTGGAGGATTCTCCTTATATGCCTCCCAGGTTCGGGAGAAGGGACTTCACCCTTGATGATGGCCTTCCCGAGTGGAAGACCATGTACTCCCATGATCCAAGGACTCGGATCGAAGGCGAGCGGCGAAATGCCGAAATGATGGCAAAAGCCAATGTTGACGACTTGATCGACGAAATAATTGGGCTACAGAGGGCCCAGCGGAGCCTTTATCCGCAAATCGATTCCCTGCAAAGGGAACTTTCCCACCAAAAGTTGGTACACTCGGATCTTAGATCGAGTTATGTACTACGGCTCCAAAATCTGGAGGCAAAGTCCAAATCGGACTCGGAAAACTTGTCCAACGTGCTCGCCGCAAATGTGGTGTCGCAACAGACTATTGCGAGTCTCCAGACCGCCCTTAATGAGGAGCGTGCACGGAGCGAGAAGCATCGCAATAGCTCTGACCACTGGTACGACAAGTACGAGGCCGTGAAGGCCGAATTGCACAAGAGTCAACGTGACGTGCGCAGTCTTAATCAGACTATTGACGAGCTCCGTGATGAAAACAAGGAGCTTCATTGTCGATTAGACAGGATATCCGCTACTTCAGCAACTCGCCCATCTTCCGGGCCTACCGAAAAGACTGCTGGCAAGCGCCCAGCTATGGACGAATTGCCCTCTGCTCCTCCTCGGAAGCTGGTTTCCCCTCGAGTGGACGACGTCCCCATGGGTGAAGTGGAGGAATTCCCTCCTTTGCCTGAGACCTATTCAAAGGTCGCGAGGATTCCTTCCCCTCCTGCTGCTCTCGCCGCAATTAGCGGACCTTCGTCTAGCGGACCATCTGTCCGTAAAAGGGATATTACTCCCATCCCTACCAGCGTTCCTGGGTTCACTCCCATGGGCAAAAGTAAACCCCCGCACATGCCGGGAGCTCCAGTCGTTATCCCGAAATGGGAGGATCAACGTGATCCATGGAGAGGGATAGTGGACCCCAAAGTCCTCAAAGCCATTTGGCAAGAGCAACGTGCTCGATGGACGGCTCTTGTAGCCAACGCGGATACCAAGTTCCCGGAGGGATCTCCAGCGCGGAACTCTCCGCTATTCCAGGCTTATATCAAGCTGATTAGCAAGAAGTCCCCTGAGGAAAACAATCCGCACCGTCATAAGGGGCCAGGCGTACGCCGTTCTCCAGATGGGAGATACTATGTCCCAGATTTGGACACGTATCAAAAGATACAAACAATGGCTCCATCAGCCCCGCTATTCTCGACTTCTTTAGTCAGGAACTTCCACCATATGTTGGAAACCGAAATCTTCACTTCGAAGGGAAGTTTCCGCAAACTGGTGATGCAATACGGAGTTGCCACCGACTTGGTCCCCAACCGTCGTTGGAATTGGAGCGACTCGCTCGCGGTGGACAAAAAGTCCTGGGACCTGCTTAAGGTCCTTCGCGGACTAATTGTCCTCGGCGTTGGCCCAACAGTGGCTGACGAAGAACTCGTGCCGTACTTCGAACGGCGGCGTAATAAAATGGCGAATGGCCATTTCCTGAACGCGGAGCAAGCCGCTGAATTACCGGCGACTCTCGCTGATGGACGTCCAGCTTGGACGCAGCCGTACTTAACGGCGTTACCAGCTTCTTTGCGGCCGAGCGGAACGGCTGCCCCCGGTGCCCCAACCGGATATGTTCCTCCATTATTTGGAGATCTCAAAGTAGATGATTGGGACGATGATGTCAGCATAAGTCAGGGGGATTCCCCTTCAGCGCCATATTCTGGCACTCCCCAGTATGAGGAACGGTCGTCTGACTTTGATGACTTACCTTATGATGGCTAGACACCTGTTCTAGCGGGGGAGGGTGTAAGGCACGTACCCAAATTGGGTAAGTGCTCTTCCTCATTTAGGTAGTTTTACGCCCATAAGGCGAAAGGATCTTCTGGATCCGTCTACGTGTACTTTACGCGTTCATGGGCAATTAGCCCTTCTTTTCTTTACTCTCATTAGTACACGACAATTGTATTAGATTAATATCTAATTACACTTGTTCTGTGTACTTGTGAGCGAAAGGGCATTAAAGCCCTTTCAGAGCAGCCGCAATTGCACCCGCGGCGCTCATCAACCTCGCCCGCCGCTGCCGCGATGCCGTCGTCTCTGTCGTAGGCGCGAGGAGCCCGGAGAGGGTGCAGGAGTTCGCCAAGAAGCATGGAGTTCCCCGGGCGGTAGATGGGTATCAGGCTGTTTTGGGTGATGAGGAGGTCGAGGCGATCTACAACCCTGTACGTCCCCTCTCTCCACTCCCTCGCAGAGAGCGTGGAACAGGATACTGATGCGGGTGTGTTGGCACGATAGTTGCCCAATGGACTGCACTATGAGTGGACTGTTCGAGCTCTGGAAGCGGGGAAACACGTGCTACTCGAGAAGCCTGCGACCTGTACCGCGAAGGAGTGCGACGAGCTTTTCGCTCTGGCGGAGAAGAAGGGGCTGGTCCTCCTGGAAGCCGTTCATTATCAGTGCGTCTTCAAGCTCGCGCGCAGCTGAGAGGGGCTGATCTGAGTCTTCTGGAATGTAGATTCCACCCCGCTCCCCAGCGACTCAAACACTTGATCACCTCGAGAGAGCTAGGCTTCCTCAAGAAGATCACAGCCCGTCTCGCTGCTCCAGCAGAGTTCGTCCCGCCTGGAGATATCCGTTTCCAGTACGCACTCGGTGGTGGAGCGGCCATGGACGTAGGCTGCTACGTGATCTCCGTTTCCCGTTGATTAGTGGGGAGGGAGCCGAGTGAGGTCCTGCGGGCCGAACCTGTGCTGCAGGATGCGGAAAGCGAGCCGAAGGTGGATTGGAGGATGGAGTTCACCTTCAAGTTTCCTGCTAATGAGGGTGAGGCAGAGGAGGAGGGTGTGACGGCAGCATGCATGGGCGATCTAGGCCTGCCATGGTGGGGCCCACTCGGCCTTAAACCGCCCATGCCGATCATGGACGTCACTGCCTCCTGCGAGCAGGGCGAAATAACGATGCAAGGCTTCGTAGGACCCACCTGGTATCACTCTATCACCATTCGTGGTCCGCAAGGAAGAGGGTGGAGAAACGGTATACCTTTTTACCTGGTGAAGGACCGGAGGAGGCGGAGCAAAGAGGGGAGGAATGGTGGAGTACTTACCGGCATCAGCTGCAGGCTTTCGTGGATCGGATCAAAGGAAGGAAGCCGCAGCACTGGATCACTCCGGAGGAGGGCGTGGCGAATATGAGAGCCATTGAAATGGTTTACGAGAAGGTGAGTTTGCTGTTCACTAGCCCATGGTTGACCTTTGTGCTGATGCTAGTTGTAGTCCGGGTTCGGTGCGAGACCTGCTTCCGATTTCAAATTCTCCGGTTGATTATAGAGAGATTCGTGTGTGCTTGCATAGGCACCTTCGTGTACAATCGAATAGGTATGACGGTGCCTTTTAATTCGTACCTACTGGTTTGCGACGCTGGGATTCGGCGGCTGTCCCCCGCCCCTTTCAAACTTGAGCGGGTTGCATGGACAACCCAGCGGCGCTTGGAACAGCTTGTTTTTGCCTCGTCGCGCATCATGGTCGACCTGAAAGTAGTACCGACATTCTCGTTGAGACCGCTCACAGAAGACCGAACTCCCCGGCCGAATAACCCCGCATCGCCGTGTCCCTTACATAATCCAACCAAAACCCACAGCTGGTCCCGGTCGTCGACCCCAGAATATTCGCCGAGTATCTGGCGCAAACAGCTCCTTAATTATTGACCTCCCTTGCGACATGCGGCGGAATACGCTTTCGAACAGTGCAAACGGAAAAGCGAGCAAACTTCCGACTGAGAGGAAGAATGTGATGTTTACGTGCCCATGTGGTGCTGTTGAGGTCGAGGAAGGTTGAAAATGCAGGCCAGCGGGATACCCTGAACCTACTACCCTTTACTCCTTCCTCCCCTCCTCTTCCCCTCCTCAATCATCCCCCCTTTCTACGAGCGTAAACGGCCAAGGATGACGATCCTCACCCGCGCCTGGTCCGTCTTCCACCCCTCCCAACCGCCCAAATCCGACAGTCCAATCCGATTCGGCATCTTGGGCGCCGCTGCCATAGCGCCTATAGCGCTCATCCTGCCTGCTCGGAATTGTCCAGATGCGGTGGTGACTGTTGTTGGTGCTAGGAGCCTGGAGAGGGCCAAGGCGTATGCGAAGAAACATGGGATCCCGAGGGCTGTGGAGGGGTATGATGCCGTCTTGGACGATCCGGAGGTCGATGCGGTCTATAACCCTGTGTGTCCCTGCGCCTTGAATAGTATGGGCAGTGAAGGCTGACGTTGGATATCTCAGCTTCCGAATGGACTGCATTATGAATGGACGATGAAAGCGCTCCTGAAGGGGAAACATGTGTTGCTTGAGAAACCCGCTACGGACACGGCAGAGGAATGCGAGCGGATCTTCGCTCTCGCCAAACGCAAGAACCTTGTTGTGCTTGAAGCATTTCACTACCGGCATGCTACCGCCTTCTTCCTAGCTTACTACAAGGCTGACCCTACGTGCATGTATGCAGGTTTCACCCCGCCATCCAGAGGCTCAAGGCGATCCTGGAGTCTGGCGAGCTGGGGGAGCTCAAGGCTATCAAAGCGACGCTCGCCGTCCCGCGCGGGTTCATACCGCCCAATGATATCCGGTTCGACCTCTCCCTCGGCGGCGGAGCAGGCATGGACATGGGCTGCTATGTGACCAGTGTCAGTCGGTTCATCGCTGGACGGGAACCGACGGAGGTGAGGGAGGCGAAGGCGGTGATCGAAAATCCGGAGAAGGAGCCAAAGGTCGATCGGAGGATGGAGTTCACCTACGTCTTCCCTCCTGCTGCTGGGCAGGCGGAACCGGTGCCAGCGGAATGCACGTGCGACCTCGGACTGCCCGGCTGGGGCCCGTTCGGCCTAATTCCCTCTTTTGTGGATGCGACCGTCACCGTTACCTGCACGCAGGGAACAGCGTCACTACGGAACTTCGTCGCGCCCGTCTTCTTGCACTGGCTGACCATCAAGGGCCCTAAAGGCAGCCGGACGGAGCGCGCATATACGTGGGGAAAGGAGGGGAAGGAGAAAGGGTGGAAGGGCGAGTACGGCTGGAGTACTTATCGGTTCCAGCTCGAGGCGTTTGTGGATAAGCTGAAGGGGAGGGCGCCGCAGCATTGGATTGAGGGTGAGGAGAGTGTGGCGAATATGAGGTGTTTGGAGATGATTTATGAGAAGGTGCGTGGACTCGATCTAGCAGGAGAACCTTTGCTGACGAGATACGCTTGCTAGTCGGGATTGGGTGTGAGGCCTGCGTCGAGTTTCAAGATTCCAGATGAGGAAGCTGCTGGAGGAGCATAAGCCGAGCAGCCAGCTATATGCGGTGCAATACACTTCGATTTGACAAGCTGTCTGTCCGCCAGGCAATGACCACGGACTGCGGAACTTTCATACCCCTACAGTTGGTCTCGGACATTGCCCCTCCCTCTCAAAGTGTATATTCTCCTTCTACCCTTAATGTTAATATTGCAACTGTCGTACGAGCCTGCGCAGTACATTAGCAGCAGATGGCGGTGACAAGTTACCACCGCACGATCGAAAGTCGTGAATAAGCGCCCGATCGAGGGATCGGATTTTCACGCGTTTCATGACGCACTTCCAAAGTGCCACACGCCACGCAGTCAGTCGGTACTCCGACAGCTTGCAGACGAGGAACCCTTGATCGCACACGACCACTTCCACTTCCCACTCTCAATAAACGACCTAGACTTACTCTACCTCATCTAACGAACTAATCTACCCACCCGAGAAGAACAATCTTAGAAGGAGCAACCTAACAAGCGCAGAATGGTCCACCTCCGCGTCCTAGCCGGCACATCCCTCTCCTCCTTCCGCCCCATCCCCGTAAACACAGACGAATGGACAGACGTCTCCTCCCACCAGTTCGAGGGCCGGATAGCTGTCCAGCTGAAGGGATACGTGGGGCCGAACGGGGATAGGAGTGAGAGCAGGTATTTTGAGAGGGCGGATAGGAGGGGGAAGACGTGGAGCATTGCGTTTCAAGGTGCGCCTTTCTTGCAACTTTGGCGTAGGAGTAAGGGCTGATTGGAGGGGAAAGGGCGGTTTCTGGAGGAGATCTCGGCGGATGATCTGATGTTTGGTAACGTACGCCCCACACTCTGCTCTATTGGGTTAGGCGCTAGCTAAGAACGTGCGGCAGACATTCGACCGCCCCATCACCCTCCCCTGGGGCACGAGCGCAATCCTATCCTTCATGTCCCTCGTCGACCCCACACTCTCACACGACCTCACCTCCCAAAGACCATGGGCCATGTCGCCCGCGATAGCGAGTTTTCCCTTCCTCTCCCACGCGCGCGGGGATAGGTTACCAGAGGAAAGACATCCGAGTGAGGTGCTGGGCGAGGGGGGGTGGGAGCTGCCTATCCCTCCTGAGGGGAATGGGAATGGGAACGGGAACGGGAATGGAGGAGGGAAGGGAAGTGGGACGAGTACGCCGGCGAAGTCGCTCGAGGGGGCGGCGGAGCGGAAGGCGTGGTTCCAGAAGGCTGAGAATCGGAGGGCGGTCAACTTAGGGCCTGAGGTGCGTCTCCCTCCTCTCTCTCCTTCTCTCTCATCTCCCCCACTCCATGCCTTCTCCTCTCTCTCTGTGTCCCTCTTCCTTCATATTTGGAATCAATAGCGGAGTGCAAGTGCTGACGCCGCGCATGCGCAGGACATCCTCACAGGCGACTTCTGCCACTCCTTCCTCTCCTTCCCCGACCTCGCCCTCTCCCTCCCAGGCGGGATAAAGTTCGACCTGAAAAAATACTGGGACGGCCAACCAGTCCGGTTCGTGTGCATGCGCCGGCCCGGGGATGGGGTGCACTGGACGGAGGGGGAGGTGTTCTGGGCGGTGCAGTTGGAGATTGTGGAGGATTTGGAGGAGGTGCGGAGGGAGGGGCGGGGGCAGGAGGGGGAGGACGAGGATGAGGAGGATGAGGAGGAAGGGGTTGAGGAGGAGGAGGAGGAGGATGAGGAGGACGAGTTTGAGGATGCGGAGGATGGAGAGGAGCGGGCTGCGCCGGCGAAGGGGAGGGGAGGGGACGATGTGGATTAGACTGAACGTGACGTGCATACTGTATTCTCAGCATACATCGTAACTACATAGAACAACCCCACGACGTCTTATAGCGTACACTGCGTATCCTTCCTCAACCAGCTATTGGTACTGTATTTCGACGGTATATGCGCGCTGTATGCTGCACATCGCGCCCCGGCAGGCTGATAAGCGGGCCGCAGCTCCCGGTCTGGCGCTGATGCCGATGCCCGTGTCCTATGGCATCGCACTCGGGTGATCGAACCCATCACGACCCGCGGCCTGTTCACCGCTCGAGCGGAGGATATCAGCAGCTCTTCGAGCTGAGGAGGGCTACACATCCGTCAGATGTACTGCCCCTGGCAGCAAACGAGAAAAGCAAAATAGACAAACGTGGTAAGGAGCTCCTGTCCATCACGGGAGGATCATTCGCCCTCCATCTCTCCGCCTCCTTCCGGGTTTGCTTCGCCCTGCGCCTCTTTCTCTCGAAGTTCTCTCTCTAGCCTTTCGCGCTCGGCTCGTCGCATCCGGGCGAGCGTGACGCTCTCGTAGTCCAGCCCCGCTGGGCCAGAAGGGTCGAAGTCAAAGCTCGGCATTGTCGTGTTGTCCTAAAAACATCCAGTCACAGACCCTTCAGCACCCAAAAGAAGTAGAAGTAGTAAAAGCGAAAAAACGCACCTTCTTCTCTCCCACCCCGGCCGTCGTTGTAGCAGCAGCAGCAGCCGGTAGGGTAGAAAGCCGGATCGCTTCCCCCACCCAGGGCGGCTCGACCCCTCCGACCCACTCGACCCTCACTCCCTCCAAGCCCAAATCCCGTCTCCCCCCGGCCTGACTCGCGGCAAGCGCCCCTCGACGAGTAAGGAATTGGACGACCGCTGTGCCTCCTTTCCTTCTCTCGTTTGATTTGGGTTCTTTTCCCGGCTTTGGGGGTTTTGGGGGACGGATTAGGAGGGAGGAGGGGTCGATAGGTCCGAGTTGGGAGAGGGAGCGGGAGAGTTGGGTGGCGCTGGGAGGAGGGTAGGGCAGGCGGAGGAGGAGTGTTAGCTCGATAGCCGGAGGCTCCGGTCCTGATCCTGATCCTGCTCCGTTCGCTGCCCCAGCACCTCCAGCACCACCTCCCGAAGCAGCACTAGCGGCTGCCTCCCTAGCTCGCTGTAGTTCCAAAGCCCGCCGCTCAGCTTCCTCCCGCCTCCTCCGGCCTTCGCGCTTGACCTCTTCCTCCCTCTCTTTCCTCCTCTTCTCCTCCCCCAGCTCGTCACCTTTCGCCCGCTTTGCAGCTCTTTCCGCTCGCTCTAACTCTTCCAGCATAGCTCGCTTTTTCGACGAGGCAGCGGCGAGCTGGGCCGCTCGAGCACGGCGAGCTGTGAGGGAAGCATCGAGTTCCGAGCGCTTTTGAGGGTCTTGTAGGAGGTTGTAGGCTAGGGTGAGGGTATGAAACAGCGTCGCCGCTTCCGGGCTTGGGTTCTTATCCGGATGATACTTGAGCGAGGTCTGCCGGTATGCACGGCGGATCTGCTCGCTCGAGGCGGTGGGGGGGATGGAGAGGAGCGTGTAGGGGTCGGGGTCGTCTTCCGTGGTGTTGTGGGCGGACATCTTGCTTTTGCGTTCTTCGCTGCTGGCTTGGTGTGGGGCTGAGAGAGGAGGGGGAGGGGGAGGGTATACTAGTATACAGTCGTGTGCAATGTATGCGCTCAGTAACAAGGCAGCGAGGGCAGCAGTGAAGTCACGCCAAATTCCGGTCCGTTCTAGTGGCGATGCGCCCCTTGACTTTGCTCACGTGATGATTGCGCGGACGCGACTCGCCGTCCTTCCGCCTCGCGTTCGATGCCTCGAGGCTTGTGCGTGTTTTGCAGCCACTTCGCTCACGCCACCCTTTGTCCTCCTTCGTTGGTCGTCAGCGCTTGTCTCTTGCTACTTGATCAGCTTTGACGGTGCTGGTCTTGCTTGGTTGCTGTACACTTGCTTGTTGGTCTTGTGGCCCTGCTACAGCTCGCCATCGTCAGCGCTCAACACTCAAGGCCAACCACCACCCTACCGCCCTCAAGACCTCAACATCCAACAATCGCTCTCATTACCATCCACACCCTCCTCAAGCCGCACGATGCCACCCTCAACAGCCGGCCCCGTCCTAACCTCCCATCCCCTCTCCCGCCCACCCTCAGTGCCAGCCTTAACCCGGTACACCTCCAAGCCCCGAATGGCGCCCCTCGCCCCAGCCGGCCCATCCGCCCCAGCGCCAGCAATCAAGTCCTCCCCTCCACCCCCCGTACCCGCCAAAGATCCCCCCGCCGCCTCCGCCCCAACAACCGCCGCCCCAGCAAACGGGCAACAAGCAGCAGCTCCAACCCGCAAACACAAGTCCAAATCCGAATTCCGCGACCCGCCCAAAACGGTCCTAGACCGGGCCTCGGGCGAGGCGTATCAGGTGATTTCGGTCTTGGGGCAGGGCGGGTTCGCGCGGGTTTATGAGGCGAGGGACTCGAAGGGGCGGAGTTTGGCGTTGAAGGTTATCAATAAGGGGAAGTTGGCGGATACGAAGGCTAGGACTAGGGTGCGTCCTGCTTCCTCTCCTCTGTTCCTGTTGTTCCTCTTCTCCTCTCTTTTCCTCTGTGCTCTTGTACTCTTGCGAGAGGTCAGAGGAGGAGAGGAAGGAGGAGGGCCGATATTGGGATCATGGGCTGACGCGATGGATAGTTGTATGCGGAGATCAAGATCCACCGAGCGCTAAACCACCCGCATGTGTGCGCGTTCGGGGACTGTTTTGAGGATGGCGAGAATGTGTATATCACGCTGGAGCTGTGTCGTGCCGGGGTGAGTCCTTCCCTCTGTTCCTCTCACCCGCTCTTCCTTCCCCTTTCCCCTGCCTTCGCCACCTCGCTCGCGCCATCTACCGATATCGGAGTCGTGTCGTGCTAACACCCCTCCCTCCCAGTCCCTCATGGACTTCGTCCGCAAACGCGCCCGCCTAACCGAGCCCGAAGTCCGTCTCTACATGGTTCAACTCAGCGGGGCGATCCGCTACCTGCACACGCACCAAATAATCCACCGCGACCTCAAGCTCGGCAACCTCTTCCTGGACGACCGGCTCGAGCTCAAGGTCGGCGATTTCGGGCTCGCTGCGTTATTGGAGAGGGAGGGCGAGAGGAAGACGACTATTTGCGGGACGCCGAATTATATTGCGCCTGAGGTACTGTTTGCGAGTAAGACGATGGGACATAGTTATGAGGTTGATATTTGGAGCATGGGGGTGATTATGTGCGTCGCAGCGCCGCCCTCCTCTTCATAGGCTTGCAGTCGTCCTTCCTTCCTGGGGCTGACAAGGGTGGTGCAGGTTCACGATGCTCACGGGCAAACCGCCTTTCCAAACAGACAAAGTCGAAGACATCTACAGGTACGCCCCTCCTACCTCTACCCGTACACCCCTCTTCTCCTCTTCTCCTCTTGCCTCTTGCATCTCGCCACTCGGCCATGGTTGGGCGATTGAGGCTTACGTTCTGTGGCTAGACGCATCCGAGATAGCAAGTACGAGTTCCCGACGACGTTTGAGATTTCGCCGAGTGCGAAGAATTTGGTGCAGAAGCTGTTGAGTCAGAAGCCTGGTGCGTGCCGCTCTATCTACATTCACCCATCTGCCTTCCTCCCTGTCTTTTCGCTTGCTGTAACCATCCTTTGTTGCTCCCACCTCTGCTCTTCACGCCTCGAACCCCTCCTTCTAGTCGAGAAAAGCCGCTGACTCGCGTTCCTTCGTGGTGCTGCAGAGGACCGCCCCACCCCGCAAAACCTCCTCTCCCACCCCTTCTTCACCGAGGGCCATTGCCCACTCTGGATGTCCCAAGTCTCGCGCACGCACGCCCCAACCTACACACCGCAAGAACAGCTCAAGTCCGCGCAAAACCTGCGCGCTCTCCGCAAGAGAGCGCAGATCGACGAAGTCGGCTCGATCCGCGTCAGGCGGGAGGGCGTCCTAGCGCCCTCCTCTACAAACAATTCCCAAGTCGCCGACTCGACCACCGCCTCTGAAGGGGCCAAGAAAGCCCAGGAACAGCAGCAAGCCGCCGCCAGAGCGTGGGAAGCCGGAGAGAGAGAGTTCGAGCAAGCCGTCAATGTCGGCTCGCCCATCTCTGCGCTGCTGAAGAGCGCCAAACAGCCGCTGGTCGTAGCGGGAGAACTGCCAGCGGAGAACCTGATGCGGAAGTTGAGCGTGCAGGCTCTGTCCGCCAACGCTAATCGGAAGGGCAAGGAGCAGCAGCAGCAGCAGGAGAAAGCCTCTATCGGTGCGGGAGGGAGGGGAGCCGGAGGGAGGGGAAAAACGCTCAGGAGCGTGGACGAGGAGGTTAGGGCGAGTCCCAAAGCTGGACGAGCGATGTCACTTCGCCGCACCACTGCGCGTGAGCGCGATTCCAGCGAGTCGGAGAACGTCCCTCCCATTCATGGCTCGACCCGCACACGTCCAGCTTCAGCCTCTGCTGCTACCACAGGAGCGGGAGGAGCAACAGGGGGGAAAAGCGCCTTGCCTGTCCTTTCCCGTGGGCCGAGCCAGACGGGGTTGAACAGGCAGGGTAGCCAGTCTGGCCTTTCCCGGCAAGCGAGTCAAGGGCAAGGGCAGCAGAGAGACGTGAGGCAATCTGTTCAGGCTCGGCTTGCCAGTGCTGCTGCTGCTAAGAGGCAGGAGGCTGTTGCTGCTGTTGCTCTTGCGGATGCGGATGAGGGGGACGATACTGAGGTTGAGGAAGGCAGGGAGAGAGCTGGGAAGGGGGAGAAGGAAGGGAGGGGGAACACGTTTGATAGGACGGCGAGGGTGTTGAATGATGCTTTTGAGGCTAAGGGGGAGGGGAGAGTTTGGAGGGATCCTGGTGCGTCCTCTCTCTGTCCCTCTCTCGCTCCTTTCTCTGCGGCTCGCGCTGCCCAATTCCTACCACACCGTTCTACTTTTTCGTAATGATTCCGCGATGTACTGACTCTGACTATGGGAACAGAACTCGAAGCGGACCTTCCTGGTAAAGTCGTCTTTGTCCAGAGCTGGGTTGATTATTCGCACAAGTATGGCATGGGGTATGCGCTTACGGACGGGACGACGGGCGTGTACTTTAATGATAGCTCCACGCTTGTGCTTTCGCCTGACAATGAGTACGTCCCTCTCGCGCCTGTACCTTTCCATGATGGTAGCTGACGATGATGGTGCGACACAGACACTTCGACCACGTGACCCCCAACCCCGCACGAGGCCAATACGCGCGCGCCTCCCGCACCATGAGCTCCTTCCCCTCCTCAGGCTCAGCAAGCTTCAGCCCCTCCAGCCGCACGCGGCGCAACCGCCCCAGCGGGTCAAGCGACGACTCCTCCTCTACCGACCTGAGCGACAAAGTCACCCTCCTGCGTGCTTTCAAGGAGTATATCTACCGCGAGCTCTATCGGCAGCAGGCGTACACTTATGTGGATACGGACAAGCGGGAAGGGATGGACTTTGTTCAGAAGTGGCTTAGGGCCAATAATGTGACGATGTTCAAGTTGAGCAACGAGGCTATCCAGGTCTGTTCCCCCCTCCTTCCCTCTGCTCTTTACTCCGTCACCGAAGGCGAGTTGCTAACGCGGGCGAGCAGTTCAACTACTCCGACCACACCAAAGTGATCCTCTCCTCCCTCGGCCGGCACGTGACCTACGTCGACAAGACGTACAACCTGCACGAATATACCCTCGCCCAGCTTATGGCTGATGCCGTCGCCCCTCCCGCCGGGAGGACGAGCGAGGAAATCAAGAATAATGAGAGGCTGTTGAAGCGGCTGAGGTACTGTCGTGAGGTGCTGAATACGATGCAGCGGCGGAATTTGTGTGAGGAGGAAGGGAATTTGCAGGCTGCGGGGAGTGTGGGGAGCCTGGGCTCTACCAAGACGGCTGGGCTGCGGTGATCCCGCCAAACCACAGCTGACGATTTTCTACCTCTCGGTACTCGAGCCCAGAAGCAGCGACACCCAACAAGCGACACCTACACGGACAGCGACAAACGAACATCGGTTTCTTCTTTCTCTTTCTGTCTCTTCTTTGATAACTTCCCTTCAGTTGCCATCGCATTTCCGCTCCCTCGCTTTGCACAATTGGATTCCTCGCATTGTCTTCCCTGACCCACATAGCGCAACCACATATCTTGTACATTCATTATTATCACGGATTTGGCTACACCCGACTGCCCGTCCCGCCGCTCACTGCAGCTCTGTAACCTTAGCCGCGCCGTTCGGCAACTGCACCCTAAACAGCCCGTACGGCTTCACCCTCAGATCCGTACCATTATTGATTGCCGGCTGACGATAATACTGGTTCACGGTGAAGTATAAATACCCATCCGTACCAACGCTGAGCGTGTCAGGCCATTGGATCCTCGGATCCCTTATGAAAGGCGCCAGTTTCCCCTGCGACGGGTAGTACGCAAAGATCGCATCTTGTTCTGGAGCGCCGACCCAGATCGTCCCGTCGTCACTCGTCTCCAGGCCGTCGGCGTGGCTTGCGTGCTGACCTAGGAACTGGACGGCGGCTAGGGCGTCGTTCGCCGCTGTCGGCGCTTGCGGCCCAGGAGCAATACGCAGTAGCGCAGTAGGTACGCGATAGAGCCTACGCGAAGCGAGCGGTGTGTAGTAGAGCCATTCCCCGTCCGCGCTAAGTGCGATGCCGTCCGAGCCCGTCGTAAAATGTGAGAGCGTGCCAGGGAAGGTGGGGTATGTGATTGGGTGAACGACCGCGAATGGCACGCCGTCGTAGGCGCTTATGAAACCTGGGTCGGCGGTGACGGAGGGAGCACGGTCGAGGTGACGCCAGGAAGCGCCAGTGCCGAGGTCGACGACGATAATCCCGTTGCGACCTTCGTCGGAGGAGTCGGTTATGTAGGCAACGCCTTTTCCTGACCTGAGCATGTGTTAGCCATGAATTCTTGGTGGTACGAAAGAAATGCAGACGAACGAGGTTATGCTAGGTCGCAGGTCGAACCTCACATCATTGAGGTACGTGTCCGGATACGCGACCCAAGGAGGGAACAGGATTGTCTGGAACGTCTTGTTCGTAGTCAGATCCACACCCACAAGTTTCGGGCCTCCATAGCTAGAGAGGAGGTAGACGCCTTGGATCAGCGGCCGGCCAGTGTCGAGGATCCAGAGTCGATCTTTCGGGTCGATCACGACGGACTGAACTGAGATCAGCTTGTCCGGGTAGCCAGCGGCGTACAGAGGGTTGGTCTCGTTGACGAGAGATGGAGGGCGATTGATGTCGACTGAGGGGAAGGCCATCTCACCAGTGGGGCTCGTGAGCTCGCCAACTCTGCTTTGCTAGTTAACCCGGATATCGAAAGGCACAGTACAGGGGCGTACGTGAAATTCACGGTGTCTTGCACAGGGAAGTTGGCGAATATCCGCCCACTTGAAGATACGGCAACGCCGGTGGGCCATTGGTTGAAGAATTCATGGTAGAGCTCTGTTGAGCCATGAGCATTTCAGCCAGAAAGAGAAAAGAGAGGCGGACCCAGCTGAGGACCAAGAGACGCATTGGCAACGTATCCCAAAGGTGGGAGGGAGAAGGGGTTGCTGGCAGAGCTTTGCGCCCGTGCTGCGAGCGTGCCGGCCAAGAGAAAGACAACTTTAAGAGGAGAGAGCATCCTTCACTACTCCAAGAGAACAGGCAAACAGCCAGACGCTTCAAACGAGGGTAGGGCTAGCAAGAGTGCAGAGATATATGTCGCCGCAACCTCGCGGAGCTGATGCGAAGATGGATTATATGGCCCGACATGACGTCTGAGAGCCTCATCGATCGTCCTTCTCTGCAGAGACTCAAGCCTTCTTCATCACGTCGTATTTGTAGAAGATTGGTTGAGGGTTCCGCCAGAGTTCAGACAAATTCATGGTGGGAGAAGGTTGTTGCTAAAAACGTAAAGTGGGCGAGACCGTTATGGCATGCTTCCCGATGACGCACGCGTTCCGGCGGTATTCATTCGCATCGGGCCGATCGCGCAGATGCGCACGTTTTCGCATCTGAGCTCAGAAGGTTGGACACGTCGTTGTCTACGACAGTTACATATCTCAATCAACGAAGGGGTGTTGCTGAAGTGGTGATGTGAAGGTTGTGATGAATGAACGCGAGTTTCGAAGGAAAAGAAGACAAATGCACTTCGGCAAAGACCGGGTCAACGTTGATCGCTTGCGTTTGGTTCGTTAATGACGTCGCGAAATTCCTTGATAACGTCTCGACACGCCTCCGAAACCACAGAACTGCGCCCATGTGGACAGCGATGGTGTGAGGTTAGAATGTGTCAGCTTTATTGATGCATCACTTCTTGGCCAAATCAGCCTTCACTGTAATTCCGTAACCTTCGCCGCCCCATTTGGCAACTGCGCCCTAAACACGCCAAACGGCCTCTGCCTCATCTCGGTACCATTGTTGATCCCTCCCTGCCTCGTATACTGATTGACGGTGAAGTACAAATACCCGTCAATGCCAACGCTCAGGCTGTCGGGCCATTGAACCTTCGGATCAGAGACGAACGATTCCCAGCGACCTTCGGACGGGTAGTAGGCGAAGATGGCGTCGTGTTCTGGTGCACCCATCCAGATTGTGCCGTCGTCGCTTGTTTCCATTCCATCGGCATGACTGGCATGCTGACCGAGGAATTCCACGCCAGCAACGGCATCGTATTGCGCGGTGGGATGCTGCGGACCAGGCTGCACCCGGAGAAGAGAAGTCGCGATGCGGTAGAAGCGGCGAGAGGCGAGCGGGCTGTAGTAGAAATATTCTCCGTCCGCAGAGAGAGCAATTCCATCTACGCCAGTCGTGAAGTGAGATAGCGTGCCCGGGTAGAACGGAACAGTCGCCGGGTGAACTGGGGTGAAAGGTACACCATCGTAAGCGCTGATGAACCCGGGATCAGCCGTTACGGACGGATCGCGGTCGAGGTGTCGCCAAGAAATACCCGTCCCGAGGTCGACGACAATGACGCCGTTGCGACCTTCGTCGGAAGAGTCCGCGATGTATGCCACGCCTTGGCCAGATCTACCCATACAAATCAGCAGTGCCCAGTGATTGATCAGAAAAAATGGCTTACGCGGTCAAGCTGGGTCGCAAGTCGAACCGCACGTCGTTCAAGTACGTATCGGGATATGCGACCCAAGGTGGGAACAAGATCGTCTGGAACGTCTGATTCGTCGTCAAGTCGATACCAACCAGCTTAGGGCCTCCATAGCTCGACAGCACCGAGATACCGTTGACAGTTGGACGGCCTGTGTCCAGCACCCAAAGACGGTCCTTCGCATCTATCACGACGGATTGGACGGAGATGAACTTGTCGGCGTAGCCCGTGGCGTACAGCGAATTGGTAGAGTTGAATAACGAGCCAGGGTTGTTGATATCCGCGTTGGGAAAGGGAACTTCCGTGGTCGGGCTATTGAGCTCGCCGACGCTGATCGCCAGTGAGATACATCCCGTTGAAGGAGGACTGGACGTACGTGAAGTTGATCACGTTCTGAACGGGGAAGTTGGCAAACATCCGGCCAGAAGCAGAGACAGCCACGCCCGTCGGCCATTGACCATAGAACTCATGCCACAACTCTGACGGAGGTTCAGCTTTTCCCCTTTCACCCATCGGAGACAGACGCACCAAGCTCAGGGCCTACGGTGGTGTTCCAGACATACCCGAGAGGAGGCAGGTTGAACGGGTTGCTCGGGTTGGGTTGACCAAGCACCGTCGGTAAAGCTAGGGAGACGGCCAGGACGAGCGAAAACATCTTGTTATCCACCAGATGCAGGAGTGTGTCCTGGCAAGTACATGCCCTTCAGCGATCCAAGGCATTATATGCGGCTCGCGATGAAGTCCTGCGGCTGGCAACCTTCTCCCACTGCGCTGAGCTGGATAGGGGAATAGAAGGCAGATCATAGGTTAAGAGTATCCGATACTGCTCCGAGTAATGCTGCCGGTAGTATGGAGGTTTACGAGCATGTTACGGGAAGATCGCGCGTTGTTGTCTAATAGTTGGCCTTGACCCGACCTTCGGTAAGGAGTTCGCGCATCCGCACGAAATCCCAGATGGTAAATCCCATACGTCGCTCAAATTAGCACAAGACATTTGCGGCAAGAACTCCGCTTCCAAAGGAAAGAGAAGGAGGGTGGAGGCTTCAACCGGGTTGATGTTAGGCCTAAGGGAGAGAAGTGCAAGTGGGGACGAGCGTCGGACCGCCTCAATTTTGATCATTAGTTGTCACGTGGCAGACTGATGAGGGGTTCGTTTTGCTGGCGTCCACTTGCACCACTCCCTCCTTTCCTCCACCAAACTGCAGTTCTGAAGGACTCCGGCGCAACACGCTGCTGGGTTATAACATTCTGATATTCTTAAGACGTCTGAGTACGCGCTGGCTGCTTGCTACACTACTGCAAGCTCGTCACCTTCGTTGCATTATTGGGCAGCTTGACCCTGAACACCGCGTATGGCTTCACCCGCAGATCCGTCCCGTTGTTTAGCTGGGGCTGCCTGGTGAATTGGTTGCTGGTGAAATACATATACCCGTCCCAGCCAATGCTGAGGGTATCGCACCACTGGATCCTTGGGTCACGCACGAACGGGCTGAGGATCTTCGGTGTGGGGTTGAACGAGAAGATCGCGTCTTGCTCAGGGGCAGTCACCCAGATCGTACCGTCCGAAGATGTCTCCAAACCGTCGGCATGCGAACCGTGCTGACCGAGGAACTCAACGCCGGCAATGGCATCGAAGGCTGCGCTTGGGTTCTGAGCGCTGGGCTTGACGCGGAGCAACGCCGTCGGGACGCGATAGAACCGCCTGCTGCTGAGCGGGGTGTAGTAGAGATACTCGCCATCGGCACTCAAAGCGATACCGTCGGCACCGGTGGTGAACCGCGCATATGCGCCTGGAGTGATCGAGCTATCCATCGGACGGATGACAGTCATCGGCACACCGTCGTAAACACCGACAAAGGAGGGATCGCCCACTACTGAGTAGTCGCGCTCGAGATGGCGCCACGAATCGCCTGTGCCGAGGTCGACCACTATAATGCCGTTCCTGCCTTCATCTGACGAATCGGTGATGTATGCAATGCCTTGACCCGACCTGCGCATTGCGGTGTTAGCTATCGGGCTGAGACGCAATTCATCGCATTCGCGGACTTACTCGGTGATATTCGGCCGCAAGTCGAAGCGGACATCGTTCAACAGCGTCTCGGGATATGCGACGGTCGGCGGGAAAGTGATAACCTTGAAGGTCGTGTTCGTCGTCAAGTCAACACCGACAAGCTTCTGGCCGGCTCCGCTCGCACCAGGCTGGACGCTGCTGACGAGTGGGCGACCGGTATCCAGCAGCCAAAGACGGTCTTTAGGATCGACAACGACCGACTGGACCGAAATGAGGTACTCGTAGTACCCGGCGGCGTACTGTGGGTTGCTGCTGTTGAGCAACGAGGGAGGAAGGTTGTACGATGCGTTCGGGAACGCGACCTCCGTGTTGCCGGTAACGAGCTCGCCCACCCTAAACGTGCTCATTAGCGATGTCTGTGCAATCCTCGGCAGTAAGTACGCACGTCATGTTGATAATATTGTTGACTGGGAAGTTAGCGAACAGCCTTCCGCTCTTGCTCACGGCAATACCGGTAGGCCAATGGTCGTAGAACTCGTGATACAGCTCAAGCGGAGGACCGAGCGTTGCATTGGGCACATAGCCGGGACCCGGAAGACCGAACGGGTTGATCGACGAGGCTTGGCTGAAAGCGAGACGAGCCAAAGACGAAAGCGCCAGAGCGAAAGAGAGGGGGGCGAACATCGTATCTTCCCGATCGGCTGACTACGAGCCATGGTCGACCTAGTCGGCTTATATGTGCGGTCGATTGAGTCGTGAGAACTAACCTCTTCCAGAGTTCAACCCGGAGACGTTCTTGTAGACCGGTTCGAAGCATCGTTCGGTGGTGGAGGGCGCCTATTCGGGGAAGAATGACGCCCATTCTGGGAGAAGAAGGGAATGTTGAGGAGATGCAGAACTTATCGGCGGATTTATGATGCGAACATTATGCATTGTTTGGGTCACACTCTGGTATTTCATCAAAGTCTGCGAGTGGGCATCGACCTGTATCATAATGAGAGAAGCTAAAGGTTCAGCAGTCCAGTTAATCGACTGTTCGGAGAGAGGTGCTCAACCAAGCTAGATCTAACATTGTGGCATTCCGTGACAGCGCGACGAGTGCAGACGAACTCCAACGGGGGCTACTGCTCCATAGACGACCCCGCAGGAGGTCTTTCTTCTACTTCTTGTTCAGGTGGTGCTTCGCTTCTCTATTCATCGCGCCGGTCACCTGCGCCGGTACAATGCAATGCCGCCCACTCATTCTTCGTACTTCTCGAAGAGGCCAACTTGCACCAAGATGATCTACCGCCCGTTTCGCCATTAGGCCTGCTCAATTCTACGAATTCTTGGTTCACTTTGGGTCGAAACAACGGGAGCAACTGCGGAATCACAACATGCCGCGCGTGCCGGCTTGGCTTTTTGCTGTTTTGACCCAACCTCGACGAACCACTCTTTGCCTGGGTCGTTTGTTGGTTGAACTGGGTCGTTGTTGAGAATCCAGGCACAGCATGTCAAATCTACGTCATTTTCCCCTTTTGCATTCAAAAACCCTGAAAATGGAGGTCGGCTATCATCGGGACCGGGTCGGGTATATCAACAGACACATAACATTTCAAGTTGAACCAACAAAGTGACCCAAGTACCGAAGAGCGCTCAGTTCACTTGCTGGTTCGAAACACGTCGTCTAGCGGATACAGATGGAAGCACTTTCTGTGGTGACCCAACCCACTAAGAATTGAGCAGGGCTATTAGCTGTACTCATTTCTAGTTCGTGAGGCCAGTTCGTGACCGGCATCAAATAAGATGTTGCCTCCATAGACCGGGGGTCTCGACTCTTTGGCACAATTGTATGGAGGACCTCACGAACTGCTTCACAAACCACGAACGATTTGCTCCGTCGTTTGTGCAGTTTGTGAGCCTCTCAAACCCTTTCGGCTTGCACGGCATTGGCACCAAATCGTTCCATGGAAGATCCGCCAATACAGTCGACCCTTAAATGACGCAAAACTCCCCATGACGACCGACAACCTGCTCACAAACCAGCGTACAAACTGCGTGCACGAACTCGCTCAGTTTGCAAGCACAGTTCATGGGGTCATTGCCGAGTTTGCTTCCATCCTGCCGGACCCCACGAACTGAGGCCTACGAACTAGAAATGAGTACGGCTATTATCCCACACTCCCCCCCGGACCGACCAAGCCGCCAACTCATGGATGGAAAACACAAACAGCGAAATCCGCGTAGCTCTCCAAGGAATGGATGACGAGGTATCTAGCTGAGATGGCAAGTTTACATTTACACGTTTGACCATTTGATCCAAGACATCTCCACCCCATAAGCTTACACGACCCTGCCAATACCCTTGGCAGCCAGCTCCTTGCTCCACTCCCGGAGAACGTGCTTCATGACCTTACCGCTCGCCGTCTTGGGCAGCTCGTCCGGCACACCATCCTCGCCCAAGAACCAAACATAGTCGGGAGCATTCTGGAGAATCATCAATGCTTGGCTTGGGCACGTTTTCCTACGGGACGTACCTGTCGGTTCATCCCGTCTACAACTACCTGTCGCACATCTTTGCCAGAAAGATGGCTTGCGCCCGGATGCTTGGGTCCTGATCGAACTACCCATGCTCCTGGTACCTCGAGGTACTTTGGATCAGGCACGGAGACGACTGCAGCTTCACGAATCGCGTGATGGTCGGTCAAGCAGTTCTCGATCTGCACTGGGAAGAGATTCTGGTCAAGACATTAGTGACAGCAACAGGAGACTGCAGAGCATGCTCACCTCTCCTCCCCGAATGATGACATCCTTGATCCTCCCAACAACTGCGACTGCGTAAGCAACGAATCCGGTCTGGGCGAGCGATACGCGCACTCTTTAGATAACCCTCCTCGTCCATGCTCGCAACATCACCCGTCATCATCCACAGCGTATCCGGATCGCCCGGGTGCCGCTTCATCACCCTATCCGTCTGCTCCTGGTCCTGCCAGTATCCCTTCTGCACTAGATAGCCTGCCACACATAGCTCGCCATGTTGACCGATAGGAACGATATTGCCGTGCTCATCTACGATCTTTGCCTTCGTTTGCGGCATGATCCTTCCGACCGTCTCCGCTCGCTTGACAAGAGGATCATCTGTGCTTGTCTGGAATGATACGGGACTCGTCTCCGCTGATAAGAGTCTAAGCCATATCCGTGGACCAAGGTTTGCAGGGAAGGAACGCACTCATCCCATAGGCGATTGTCAGTTCCCAAAGATTCAGACTCTCGAACAACTCCTTCATGAGCTCGATCGGGATCGGCGAACCGGCCGCGATACCCGTTCTAGACCACTTCAGCCAAACAGCCTCGGCATCGGCACAGCAGACCGGAGCTTACCGGAGCGTGCTAGTATCCCATTTCTTCCCGCCGTTCTCGAGCTCACCTAGCACACCGAGAAAATGTGTAGGTACGCCGTGCAGAGCGGTGCATTTTTCCGCTTCTACTGTGTCGAGAATAGCTCGAGGCTCGAAGAAACCGGAAGGGTATACGATGGTACTGCCGTGGGTCCAAGCCGCGAGATTACCGAGGACGAGTCCGAAGCAGTGGAACAGTGGCGGTACATTGCCTACAATGGAAATCAATGAGGTGACAAAGCGAGCGCGAGGCCCATTTGACGTACACAGCCGATCTTTCGGGGTCAGCTTCATACGGTCCCCTATGTACCGGCCATTGTTCAGTAGGTTAAAATGGGTTAACTGTGCCGCAGCGTCACATCAGACCGCCATCTGGAATGCAATGCTGCAGTACTCACAGACACTGCCTTAGGCAGGCCTGTAGTCCCGCTGTCGTCATATTAGCATGCCAGAACCCCGGGGAAGGAAGAATGGTATGCTGACCTTGTGAACTGAAGGTTGATGACGTCATTGTTATCCCCGCTGTGCTGGAGCTTCTTGACCTCGGCTGTCTCCCAACCAGAGTTTGTCCATATCATCAGGTCTCTGATGTCTGACAGCCCAGAAGACAGCCCTAACTGCTGACCAAAGCCACCCGCGTCATGCATATTATCCACTAGAACCAGCGAGCGGAGCGACGGTAACACTGGCTCGGCCAGCTCATGCTGGCGCGGCGACCCTGACGTGTACGAAGGGAGCGCTTGAAGCAGTGTTTGCAGGAATGGCGATTTCTTCAGGAATGGTGTAATGAATAGCGCTTTGGTGCTCGTCAGGTTAAGAGCGGCTAGCAGTTCGTGGGTCTTGTACTGTGGATTGAACGTCACCAGAATGGCACCTATGCGTGCTGTTGCCCATTGGAGCAGTGCGTATGCGCTTCAAGCAGACCACGAGAAAGACATCACTATGCATTTCGAATCGCGCAGGGACAGAAAGCAAGTACCTGCAGTTAGGCAACACCGCGCCGACCCTATCACCCTTCGTTACACCCATAGCGATGAGCCCCTTGGCAAGGGCTTCGATAGCTGTTTCCATTTCCCCATACTTCCACTTCAAGTACTTGTCCTCCGTTTTCTGCAGAGTGACATTGTATTGATCGGGACGCTCGTGCATACTGACGAGCGCATCGTTGTCTCCATACTGTCTAACGAGATCTTGCCAGAACTGTGGCAAGGTCTGGTAGGAAAGAGGCGGCTCGGATGGTCCACGAACATACGACCCCAAGCTGGGGTCTGGGACTGTCACCGGCGGTTGGGGAACGGTGGACAACGGCCGACGATGTCCGGTCGGTTGTCGAAGACGGCGAGGACCGGGCGGAACACGGCGGGAAGGGATTGCGCTGGCCGTTCGACCGATGCGGGTGAGCATGCGCCGGTTTGCGAGTATCATGGCTGCCGATCTGGATCAGCCCACCGTATGCCGACTTTGGGGTGGGTAAGCACACCGCCCTGACGATACAAGCGGCTGAAAAGCGGCGCGTAAGGGCGAAGAGACACACATCCACATACCCAAGCACCGGTACTCGAGAAATGCACCCTATCCCAGCCCACCCTTTTGCCTCCGACTCACCTCGAGCCACTTACGCAGATTTCCATCGGGTCTTAGGCCTACTTCTGCCAATGCCCAGCACGAAGTTACCTTTGGGGCGCTGTGGGGCACGTCCTTCTCCAGAAGTCAAACAGCCATTCCCATACCATTTTACTTTCGTTATTAACGACACCTGACCGACATTTCATCAGGGTGGGCTCTCTTGTTGTTACCTCGCGCTGCGATCGGGCTCAACCGGAGGCATTGCGAAGTTTTTTGCTCGAATGCCGAGAAAGCGGGTTATCATAGGGATGCCAGCTAGGGGTCCGGATTACCCGGAACATCGCGCAAGTTGTGCTAGGGTGTTCCAGTAACGGAGAATGACATAGCCTGCATGCATCTTGCCATCGAGACCAAGCGTTAACCATTACCGTAGGATGTGGGAACTTCGCCACGGCTCCCCCCCCCGGGTCCACTCTCGGCTCCGAGGGTCCTTTCGCGTCGCGTCGACAAAAGGAGTTTTGTCGTGAGTAATGGAGCAGTAGGAGTAAAAGTAGTTATATTCCCCTTTTTACACTGTAAACTACTTTAAATTTTGCCAATCGCTTGCTCCACAAGCATTTTGTCAGTGAAGCCTGCAAAGGCATATCTTTTCCCTGTGAATGCAGCTGTTTTATGGGGCAAAATGCGAGTGCGAACAAACAATACCTGGCCAGTTTTGAGAGGAATTTGATAGCCTGTGGTAGGCAGCTCAAGCCCACCCCCCTCAAAAGGACCCATAGCAAAGATCGCTGACATGAGGTCCAAGGCGTCGCGTCCATCGATGTGCAGCACTTCAGAGCCACCAATCTTGAAAGCCACGCAGGCCCATAGGGCACTCCGCAAGGCAGGGCGTTCTTCTACAAGCCTTGCAATCTTGGGTTGCTTATAAAGCCACTCGAGGGTGTCCATTTGCTGCTTCCAGAGTGCTGGAAAGTGGTGCTTGAGAAGCCCAAGAGCCTTGCGCGCGATGTACTTGTCCAGAAGGATAAGAAGATGATCCAGCTTTTGAATCACCTCCTCATTCTGACTGGTACAGTCCTTGGTTGCATGAGGTGTCGTCTGATAACGCTGCCAGAAGCCTGCAAAGAAGGCTCCGGTTGCTGAACGATTGTTGTTCTTGGTCGAAGGCCGGGAGGAGGGCAAAGAAGCCAAAAGTGCATCATATGCACCCATGATCTCCTTTGCCTCAGAAGGGGTGTAGATGCCGTCAAAGCGCACCGCAAGGACATTGGTGAGGTCCTTGTCATTGGTGGTTTGCTGGTAGAGCGAGAGATTCCCTTCGGACGGAGCTGTCTGGAGCTCATAGGATGGACCAAGCTCCTTCTCCAGGAGGTGCGCAACCCGGAGCTGGTGGATGGGACCAGGAGGGCGAAACTTGTCCACTGGTCCAGTAATAGCCAGTTTGTCTAAATCAGATCAGATTCATTCAGAAGGAGGGGCTAAGTGCGGCATACTGTTGGAGTTGAATGCCATAGCAGTCTTCTTCCTCGCATGCTCCGCTCTCTTTTGCAACCCCTTCATCCGACTCTCTGCACTTCTCCGATGCACCATATTCCCTCTGACAACCACAGACAAACCTGGTCACCCAAATGGACCAGAAAGTGACGGATGAAAGGCAGAGTTGGCCAGACTGTGGCTGGTAAGGAGTTGACGACGACGATGAACGAGGGTCCGGAGAGCCCTTGTCGGAATCGTCGACGCGCGTCCTCCATCTCTCCTTCCCTCCTCTCCACCACCACCTCTGCCCCCACCCCCTCCTCCGCCAACCCCGACCCCGACCCCGCCTCCTCCGCCACCGCCATCACCCACCCCGGCAGCTGTGGCTGCGGGGGCAGCAGCAGCAGCGCGTCAGCGCTGCTGCTGGCTGCCTTGCGCTCGTCGTGCGCGGAGCGCGGCGACGAGCGCAAAGTCAGCTCGCTGCAGGGTTAGGGGGAGCGTTAGCGACCCCTAACCCTGCGCTTGCTGACTTAGCGCGGAGGAGCCGCGCTCCGCGCACGACGAGCGCGAGACGACGACGTCAACGACGACGACGACGACTCGAACGCCGCCAGCCGCAACGCCGCCCGAAACGCCCGCCTCCGCCATCCCTCGCCTGCCCCTGCAAACACCAACGTCCGCCCCTTCCGCCCCCTCCGCATTCGCCTCCCCCTCGTCGCCCCCCTCGCCGCCGCCCCCTTCGCCGCCGCCCCCTTCGCCGCTCGCCGCCCCCCTCGCGCTTCCGTCCCCCGCCCCTCCAGCCTCGAAGCACGGACTGCAAGCGTCCGCCCCTCCGCCTCCGAGCCCGGCCCTAACCCTTCATCCCTAACCCCCACGCGTCGTCTCTTCGCCGGACGGGACTGACCCACCCGTCCGTGCTTTCAATTCGTGATTGTGGCCGGAATGGTACGGGCAGTGCCCGAACGGGGAAACTCTGTCAAATTTTTTTTTATTGACGAGTTTCCCCCGGACTTCTGCGTTTTTGCAGGGCCGGCGGGCACCCTGCGCTGCGAAGTCCGTTCGGGCTCCGCCCGCCGCCCTCGCGTGCGAGCTGGCCGACCTCCGGCCGGCCCGAGACGCTCGCACGCCCGGAGCGGCGGACATCGCCGCTCCGGACTTTGCTGCTCGGGCACCCACCGGCCCTGCGGGGGCGCTCGGCGCTCGGCCTTCGGCCTCGCGCCTCGCGCCCCCAACCCCCATCTTCTGCTTCTGCTGATGTTTTTTTCTCCCAGCATGCGGGGTGACCCGGAGGAACCGCACCCGCTGCCACCAGAGTGCCGTGACCTGGCGCCAGTGGTAGCGGGTTCGCGAATACGCTGCAAGAGTGCCATGCATAGGCTGCCAGCAGCGTATTTGCAGCAGTATCCTCCGGTGCAGCCCTGGCATGCTGGGAGATCGACCAGCTTGCCGATTTACTGGTTGTTTAGGGCCGGCCTCATGGTGCTTGGTCGTGTATGATAGAAGAGTGTTGATCGGGAGTGAAGATCCCATGTATTGGGACGTGCTGACCGTTTCGATTCCATCTGGCGCTCAAATTCCTGCAATTCCCCTACCATACGAAGAAAAGGTGCCATGCGCGCTTTTGCATTTTGAAGCCACCGGGTTTCTCGAAATTGCTGCTGGTGTAAGAGCATCGACCGAAAATCGTCTGTAAGCGCCAACATCTCCCCAAACTCCTGATCGAATGTCATTGGATTGATGACGTTGCTTGCTTCTTCCATATCCCATTCTGAATCGTCATCAGAACTTATCTCCTCTTGTTCTGATTCACTGTCCGAGCTGTCGTCCCCTGCCAATGGTCTGATGCTTGTCTGGGGTTCCAACGGTGCCTCGTATAAGGCTGCAACATATATGCCTGCAGACACAGGTGCTAGCGGATTGGGTGCACCATATGGCAAGCCGATTGGAATCAAATCGTTATGCCGCCAGATGGGTGCGGTGCGATATCGTGTCACTTCTTTGAAGAATCGAGGTGGAGGAATCCGCACCAAATGAACAACGTGCTTGCAGATCATGAACCGGCTTCTTGCGAAGGCTGGGCAAGAGCAGGTGAACTTTTCAGGAAATATTGTATATTTCTCAGAAGTGCGCTCTTCTGATACCAACGCCTTTGCACACCGGCGCCAGTCATGTTTGAACTGCCTTCTCCATGAGCCTTCTAATCCACGGGAACGTCCTCTTTTGTCAAGCAGATGGTGAAGGCGCTTATGCAGGTGTGGCACCATTTGATATATAAGGAGCCACACCAGGTAATCGACTCGGGGCTTGCTGTTATACTTCAAGAAGTTGTGCTTTAGAAGCCGAAAGCTACAATAAGAAGTCAGTCTTTGGAGATGTCGCATTCGGGGATACATCCTTACTGGCTCTCACTAATCATTGTGGTGCGGAGGCGCGGTATCTCCTCTGCTTCGCAGCGGGCCCATAGACACCATCTTGATGGTTGGTAATGGTTCACCCACATGTATGCCCACACCTCCCGAAGATCTTGCTTAACGCAATAATCATACATTTGCCGTACCGCCCAGTAGTAGATAGCTTTTGGCTGAGGGGCTGCGGCACCAGGAATTGATGGGTGGGCCGTTGCATGCCGTTGTATCATGCTGACCAAAGGTCGTCGCAACTCTTCAGGGCAAAAGATACGTCGGATTGGCTGCATTGAGGAAGCACTACTAACATGAGCTGGGCTCCGTGGTGTTTGTGCTGGGGGTCGACGAATGCGAATCTTCAGAGGATTTGGGTTGTCGGAAAGAATACATTCATCATTCATGGATAGCGGCAGGCTTGATGTGGACGGCTTTGTCAAGGAGTGCAAATTCGTTTGGCTTTTGCTCGCATTCGCTAACTGCTGACGTGATAAATGCAAAAGGACTGTGCTTGGCCCAGGAGAGATTGAAGAAGGTGGAATGGCATTCGTGGATTCTTCTCCTTCAATGTCATTTGGATCTGCAGCTGCAGATGGAGTGAATGTTGGGTTGATGAAATCGAAAAGCCGATGAGCTGCGTTCGCATCATACGGTGCTGTGTTAAGCCGAGTCTCACGAAGGCGTCGACGGATCATGTCGCAAAGATGCCAATAACAAATTTGATGTTTCGATGCCGGCCAAACAGAACGGCAAGCACCAATCTCTGCCATGTCCTTGTCGGTATTCACAAATGCCGGCATCATGTGAAATTGGGTTTTCAATTCAGAAAGAAAGGCGATAAGTGTGTCCTTCCGTCGTCCTTGTTCAGTTGCACCAGCAGATGTCATGAGGATGCTTGCAAGGACAATGCCGGTTCCGTCAACTTCACTCAAAAGTGTATAAAGTTCCAAGTCTTTGCCATTCGTATTATCTGCTGTCCATCAACATATTGCTAGGAATTAAGAGAAGCACAATGACTTACAAGTGGCGTCAATACTGATTTCATAGATGTTTCTTGCACCCACTGCGGCGATGAGCTTCGGATAAGCCCATGCAATGGCGATGACACCAGCAGGCACAATGAGATTCTTGAAGTAAAAGACTTCCGTAGATTCCTCAAGAAGTTGTATTGCAGATTCGATTTCGTTTGGGTGCCGCTTCCATATCGTCTCGCTCATTCGGGACCAAGCTGAATGGACCTGCTTGCGAGTGACGTCTGGCCCAATTTGTTGACGTTGAAGACCAGACATAATTGAAGCAGGACCCAATGTGAGATTGGAGCGGATGTACTCTGCCACATCGTCGGGAAGGCGAACGTCATAATATGGCAAGTGTGCTTCATGGTGCTTTAAGAAAATGCGAATGGTGGAATGGGTGTGATGGAACAAACTGATGTCAAGCTGGCTTCCACAGGAGAAGCGATCCATGCCAATATGATCGCGTTGGGGTGATGTTGTTTTGGATTGCTTCAGTGACTGTATATCCTGAGAACACCAATACCGTGTTCGGAGAGTGAATCCATTGCGGACATTGCGAAGACGGTGGTCGTGCATTCTGCACACTTGTTGTGAGTCTTCTCATTTTTAAGGCAACTCCAGGTAGACATACGTAAATCTCCATCCTGTTATCTGCCAAATTGCATAAGCTATTGCAGCAGTTTGCGCTTTTGCGGAAGAATCTGTAGTGCGTTCTGTCGGTGTAGGCCACACTGCCGAAAAAACTATGCAGCCAGGGGCATGGTATTTTATCGAACGTAAGGCAAGTAAAGCAGACCCAAGATTGGGATAAGCAGTGGGCTGGATGAAAATGGGCTATAAGCGAAAGGTTAGTACCGGTAGGAGGAAGGCATGATTGTAATGTGCACACCTCATCATCAATTCTGCGTAGTTCTTCAAGTATTGCTTCTAGCTCAATATTGCCATGTCCTCTTCCAGCTCCTCCTCCAGCCCTCGTATTCATCATAGATGCAGTTATCTCCTGTAACGGCCCAGATGAAGCATTGCGTTCTTGGCGTATGCGCTTGTGAGGTCTTCCAGCATTATCCGGCTGCGATGCTGCTTTTCTCTGGCGGGCTTTATGCAGAGCATTTTTGTTTCGACATTGCTGACATTGTTTGTAAGGTGGAAAAGCAAGATTTTCACAATATGCGTGGCTGCATGGTGTCCGAAGAGACATTTTGGGGGTGACAATGGTTTGACAATTGATGAAAGAAGGGTATGATAGTGCAGTACCCTCACGCGTTGTTATTGTGAGGGACTGACGCGTCAACGGGACCCTCGGAGCCGAGAGTGGACCCGGGGGGGGGAGCCGTGGCAGAGATGGATGTGGGAGGGGGGCATTCCGATTGTCGAGTTGACGCGCGCGCGGCGAACGCGGCGACGACGAACAGAAGGTCGTCGCTTCTGATCTTCGCGTGCGGTAACTAGGCTGTTTATTTTGCTTGGGTTAGAAGCGGACTTAAGCGCGAAGAGGGAAATCTGGACGCGTTGTTTGTCTGGTAGCAGGAACAGGATTCCCGCCATTGGATCGCGTCTTTCACTTTTGTCAGAATAACAGCGTAGTGGACGGGTAATGATCATATTGATGCTACCAATACTGTTTACGTACGGTATCGCGAAAGTGTGCCTGCGATGCCGTCGCGGCCGACAAGTTGGGGACCCCTGAATCATGTCCCAATAATAGCTGCGTGGTATTTGATTGAAAACTTCCTCGGCACTGCCTCTTCCGAGGACGGCCGCAACCCGGAGACAGATTTCGGCGTCAAGTCTCCGCGAGTAGAGGGCTGATTATATGTTTACACTGATGTAACCTGTCAAGTGAGGAGCATGGAACCATTCTGCTTCCGTGCTTCCAGCGAACGGTGACGAGCTCGTCCTTATATCTGTCCCTCCCGCTCGACCCTTGGCCCACTCCCAACATCTCTTTTCCCCTTCCTTCCTCCTCCCCCCAACCCGGCGTCCTCTCCTCATCGACAAGTGGTGACTTCCCCCTTCCTCTTCCTCTTTTCCTTCCTCTCTTCTTCCCCCTAGTACACAGTATACTCTACTGCTGTTTCTACTCACCACTCACCGCCGCTTTTCACCATGTCGGAACCCATCTCCGAAAAGAAGGAGGCTGGCCCGGCCGAGCCAACACCGGAGCCGACCACCGCCAACGCACCCGCTGTCGGTACTCCCACCGGCGAGAAGAAGCGCGAGTACAAGGATTTCGGTCACGATGATGGAGAGAAGAACACCCGTTAGTGTTGTTTTCTGAACATTCTGCGCGCATATACTGACCGATAGCGCTATGCAGACGCAAAGGTTGACATGTCTCAAGTGAGTTAAATCGCTAGTTGATTTTGGCGGCGTTCTGAACCGTTTTCACCAGATCGAGCTGAAGGCTGAGGATCTGTACGATAAGGAGAAGGTCGACTTGGAGACCCTCGTTATGGAGGATGTCTTCAAGCTGCTCCAATGCTCTGAAAATGGTCTTGATCCTGAGGAGGCGAAGCGGCGATTGGAACTGTTCGGGCCTAACAAGCTCGAACATGAGGAGCAGAACCCCTTCCTCCAGGTATGAAAGCCTTGTCTGTGCGGTACGACCGCTTGCTTAACTCCGCTTCTCTAGTTCCTGTCGTTCATGTGGAACCCTCTTTCCTGGGTCATGGAGGCCGCTGCGCTCGTCGCTATCGCTCTATCCAACGGTGGTGGCATGCCGCCAGATTGGGAAGATTTCGTCGGTATCGTTTTGCTCTTGCTCGTCAACTCTGCCATCGGTTTCTACGAGGAGCGTGGTGCTGGTAACGCCGTCAAGGCGCTCATGGACTCGCTTGCCCCGAAGGCCAAGGTTAAGCGTGCCGGTCAGTGGTCCGAGATAGAGTCCGCCGACCTCGTTCCCGGTGACATGATCGCTTTCAAGATTGGTGATATCGTCCCTGCCGATGTTCGTCTTACCGAAGCTATCAACGTTTCCATCGATCAGGCTGCTTTGACTGGCGAGTCTCTGCCTCAGAGCAAGAAGGTCGGCGACCAGTGCTTCTCCGGCTCCACTTGCAAGCAGGGTGAGGCCGAGGGTGTCGTTATCTCCACCGGTCCCAACACTTTCTTCGGCCGTGCCGCCAAACTCGTTGGTCAGGACGATGACACCACCGGTCACTTGCAGAAGATTCTGGCCCAGATTGGCTCTTTCTGCTTGGTTTCCATTGGTCTCTTCGTCGTGCTCGAAATCGTCATTCTCTACCCCAAGTACCGCTACCCGTACCGCCGTGGACTCAACGACATCCTTGTCCTTTTGATCGGTGGCATTCCCATCGCCATGCCTACCGTGCTGTCCGTCACTCTCGCCGTCGGCGCGCAGCAACTCGCCAAGCACAAGGCCATCGTCACCCGTATTACTGCCATCGAGGAATTGGCCGGTGTCACCATCCTTTGCTCCGACAAGACTGGTACGCTCACGACCAACAAGCTTACGATCGACAAGAACCTCGTCAAGACGTACGGTCCTTTCTCCGCCGACGATGTCATGCTCCTTGCCGCCTACGCTTCCCGTACCGAGAACCAGGATGCCATCGATGCCTGCGTTGTTGGCGCTCTTGATGACCCCAAGAAGGCTCGTGAGGGCATTACCCTGCTTGACTTCAAGCCCTTCAACCCGGTTGACAAGCGCACTGAGATCACCTACCGTGAGGAGAGCACCGGCAAGCTGAAGCGTGTGACCAAGGGTATGACCGGTATCATCGTGGAGCACTGCACCCGCAACAAGACAGAGGAGATCGAGAACCGTCTGGAGGCTGATGTCGAGGAGTTCGCGTCCCGTGGTCTCCGTGCTCTCGCCGTTGCCTACGAGGAACTCGAAGGCGATGATCCGGCTGCTGAAGGTAACGGTTTCGAACTGATCGGCCTGCTCGCTATCTTCGATCCCCCTCGTGAGGACACCAAGCAGACCATCGACGATGCCATCGCTCTCGGTGTCAAGGTCAAGATGGTTACTGGTGACCAGCTCGCTATCGCAAAGGAGACTGGCCGTCGTCTCGGCCTCGGTGACCACATGTACCCGGCGAAGGTGCTCAAGGAGGGCCCTCCTCCCGGCGGCAAGCACATGTCCCTCGACGAGATGATTCTCGATGCCGACGGCTTTGCTGGTGTGTTCCCTGAACACAAGTACGAGATTGTCAAGCGTCTCCAGGGTCTCGGCCATCTTTGCGCTATGACTGGTGATGGTGCCAACGACGCTCCCGCTTTGTCCCGTGCCAACGTCGGTATTGCCGTCGAGGGTGCCACTGATGCTGCCCGTGGTGCCGCTGATATCGTCCTTACCGAGCCCGGTCTGTCCACCATCGTCCACGCCATCCGCGGTTCCCGTATCATCTTCCAGCGTATGAGGAACTACTCGATCTACGCCTGCTCCGTTACCATCCGTATCGTCGTCTGCTTCGCTATCCTGGCGTTCGCCTACGAATTCGACTTCCCGCCTTTCATGATCCTGATTATCGCCCTTCTCAACGACGGTACGATTATGACCCTCTCCGTCGATCGCGTGCTTCCTTCCATGCATCCGGATGCCTGGGATCTCGCCGAGATCTTCTCTTTCGCCGTCGCCTACGGTATTTGGCTTACTCTCTCGACTATCGCCCTCTTCATGATCATCTGGCACACCACCTTCTTCGAGGACAAGTTCCATGTGGAGGGTTATCATGACGACGTCAACAACAACCATATCCACATGATCCTCTACCTCCAGGTCGCCATCATTTCCCAGGCCCTTATCTTCGTCACCCGTTCCCACGGTTTCTTCTTCATGGAGCGTCCTTCCATCGCCCTCATGTGCGCCTTCTGTATCGCTCAGCTTATCTCCTCCATCATTGCCGCCTACGCCAACTGGTACTTCACCGATGTTGAGGGCATCTCCGGTGGTTGGATCGGTATCGTCTGGATCTGGAACATCATCTGGTACCTGCCGCTCGACTTCATCAAGTTCGGCATGAAGGCTACTCTCATCAAGTGGCTGCGCGAGCGTCGCGAGCGCCGCGTCGTCGACGACCGCGGCGAGCCCCTCCAGCGCACCCAGTCCCGCGCTGCCTCCCTCCACGAGTCTCTGTACTCCAACCGTGTCAGCTTCATCCGTCGCGCTGCGAACCGTGTCGGGTTCGGCAAGGGCCGTTCCGTCCGCATGAGCCGTGAGTATTCCTTTGTATTCTTGCTTTCGACAAGATTCTGACTATCTTTGCAGAGAACGAGCTCCAGCGCTTCGGCTCCCTTCAGGCCGCACACGCCGGTGCCACCCTGGCTCGCAACCCATCCCGCCGTTAAACCATCCGCATAGACAGCTGAGGATGACCAGTGTCACGGATGGACACTGTATTGTTACACAAACAAATCGACAAGGTCTCGTTTTCTGTTGCACTCTGTCTCGGCCATCCTACAACTGCGTTTCCTCTATTTTCTAACCCTTATTAGCAATCATTGTCCGCAGAACCACCGTAGAAGCTCTAATTGGACAGAATTGTCAATAGGCCTATACCCCGCGGTCCCTGGCCTGGCTGATTAGCTGGCCGGGGACCTGGCTTGCCATAATACAGTCAATCCATCAACGAGTGTGAATCGTGCGAAAGAACCCAAAGAAACATGAATTTCATTCTATAGCTCTTCTCTCAGCCTGTGCGGCTGTGTAGAAGCGATAGCGACTAAAATGTCCTGGTCAATTCCGGCCACCATGCTCTCACGCTCGCCTTCGGCCTGATCGCCGGTCCCTGCCCCATCATCCGGATCGGATGCGGGTTCGTCAACTCCCACGGCCGCCGCATTGGCTTTTGCCACATTCGCCAGAGCGTCGGAATCGGCCATCGCAGCCGACCAGTGAATCTTGCCTTCCTTCGCAAGTCTCCGGGTTAGGGCGGCGATTTCGGAGTCATATTCCTCCCATTCAGGGATAGCGCGTGCTCGTGCGAGCTTTGGCTCTTTCTGCCCCGGGGATCAGCAATCCATAACCTAGCGAAGGCAATAGGGCCGCATACTGTTAGTGGGTTCTGGCAGAGATCGATCGTTTTGGCCCGATCTAGCCGGTCCCCGCTGCACCACGTCTCGCACCATAACCAGTCCTTGTCTAATGAATACTGCAGTCCTGTCAGGCACGACGATTTCTCGGATTTAATCGTACTTACAATGGGTATCTCATGTTGCATATTATTGGGTAAATCTTGGTCGAGATTGGCGAGCGAGTTGGGATCAGCGGACAAGCCTTGATATTGTCCCCTCAAGCGGTCTCCGGCAGCCAGCTGTCGGAATCGGACCAGGTCAATGACGTACAATGCGCTGTAGACAACATCAGTATACTCTAGCATGGGTGGTCCGACTGGACTTGCCTGATGTGGTAAGGCTTTCCACGAAGCTGCTCCTTCCAGTAGCCAGTTTTCCAGAATCGGAAGCCCTCCATATCTTCCCGGTCGTCCCCCATAGGTGTGTAGCCGTATGGAGCGCCATGAAGGTCAAGGTCCGCCAGCTCCTTGAGATCCGTGCGCACAATCTGGTCGGCGTCGACGAAAATGACTTTCTTGAGATCCAGAGGGAAGAGCACATCCAGAAAGAGGATCTTGTATGCCCAGATAACGCGCTGCTTTTCCTTCTGTGCGCGCAACCAGGATGGCCACTTGTACGTGACAAGCTCGTAGTCGAAGCCGTATTCTTGCGCGACGTAGGGAATGATTTCCTATTACATGTTAGTCATGAACGGTTGTAGATGGAAAGGACGTACAAGGAAAGAGGGAGAAAGGAAGTTTTCGATGAACCAGAACTTGACCGTGTGGTTCGTATGACGCATTACACTGAGCGTCATGATGAGAGCGAAGCGCTCATACAACAGTCCTGAAGCCACCGTGAAGATATTGATCTCAGCTTGCGGCTTGGTTGTGGCGACCGCTTTTGGTTCAGGCTTCAGGTTGCCCAGTCCGAGTTTGGCGGCAAAGTCGTATAACGGATCCAAGATGCTGCCAAGACCGAGGCCAAGACTTGAGGATGCAGTCTCTTCAAGGACTTCGGCCTTCTCCATGCCTGGCCTGCGGCGCAGGCGGGGATAAATGGTCACGCCCTCGAAGCTCGTAACGGTCAGATACGGCCCCGTTTCGTTAACGGGTTTGCTGTTCCACCCGGCATTGCCGACTGCCTCAAGCTCGAAGACTTCGCTAGTCCTTCCAGGTCGAAGGCCGAACTCAAACACGCCCGGTCGGGCCTTGAGCTGTAGGTATCCCAGGTTCGCCATAATCATAGTATCGTCCAAAATCGTCGAGCTGTTAAGAGTCGCAAGCTGCACTTGAGCACCCCGGGGTGGAGTGTCAAAGCGCGACTGCGCTTCCCGTGCATGACCCTCCACAACGAGATATTGAAGCTCGAAGACCGCCTTCACACCTTCAGAGCGAGCCAAGGGAGGCAAAGATGCCAAAAGGATGTTGTCCAAGTCGTAGGGCGACTCGCGCGGACGGACGAGCCAGGCTGGAGGGGTATCCATAGTAAGGGTATAAATTGGGTTTTCGGGTAAATTTTCGAAACGAACAACCGGTACGGCTTCTCGCCTGCGATTGCCATTAGCAGGATGACAACATAGTATCCAGACTCTGAAGACACTTACCCCTCGTGATCAAAAGCCAGCTGGAACGGCAGTATCGAATTATAGTGAGACTTCAGCAGCGACTGAAGGGGGTGTCAGATCTATTACTGAACGGGAATGGTAGTCACTCACTGGATGGCCATCAGTACGAGGGTTGAGGATGAGTTCAATGTGCACGCTGCTAAGGGTTGCTAGCCACTAGAAGCAATCTCGTCAGCAGATGTGCGTCGATATTTACTCTGGGTGATACCTCGAGCAGGGCAGGCCATTTCTGAGCAGCGTCACTGAGTGGGTCCAGGATAATCCCAAATCGGTAGATAGCGCGGTCCTCGTCGCCGATCGTAAAACGTCTAGCAAGTTGGTCAGTCTCAGCCCCGAAGGTTCCAGGGTAGCTCAGTCACCTGTAGGCTCTTGTCAAGTCCTTATACAGCACGCTTCTTTGTGGCACGGCCGTTTGCAACATCCCGGCCGACGGATCCGGCGCCTGGACGGACGATGTTATGGAAGACGCAAGTGCGACAAGGTCAGCATAGCTCCGGCGATCCAGAGGACTAGCGCCGTCCGTCCAAAGCTGTTCAAGACCAGCAAGAACGGCTTGTACTCGCTTTCTCAACTCAAATCCTACGAGAGCCTCTACATCCGCGGCTGCGAAATCTTCTGAATCGACCGGTATGACCTGTCTAAGATCAGCAACGCACCCAGTACAATGTGCTAGGTCAGACACACCCTGCCATTGATCACAATGCCATTGCTACCGTACACACCCAAGAGGTTTGCGGTGCTAGCACCGTTAGCCAGCCATGCGGAGAAATCGTTGACGTTCTCCGTGGCTTCTTGCAGCAACCGCCGTTGCGAGTCATCCATGATTTCGTGCAGTTCGGGATGGCTTCCATGTGTGATGAGGTTCAACAGCTCCTCCGGAGTAACCGTGGACAGTTTATCGGTCAACGTTAACCGGTACAACAGCTGCGTGAGCGATAGAGCACTGGGCTGGTCGGCCACCTGATGATTTTCCGTAGACGGTACAAATGACACCCTAAACCGGGTATCAGATTCCAGAGCGTGTAGGGCAGCCCGAACCAGGTTGGCGCCGACGACGGTCGTGAAATCGGCAACAATCCAAATGGAAATGGGAACATCTCCATTGCCATCTGTGAGAAGCTCAGTAGTGGTACCCGACGCTCACGGTGCGACACTTACGTGGCCATATCCATCTACTCTTCCAAGCTGTCTTGGAGAAGACTTCTTGCAGGTCTACGATCTTCAGAGGGCGGTCGGTGGTTGATTGAATGTAGCGGCTGAGACGCTTCAGCGACCCCGGTAGTCGATAGAAATATGTATCGATATCTTCCAGGTCGTCTATGCGCCCATAGTAGAGCTGCAACCGGTCAGTCTCCAGCAGCTTCCGGGAGTTGAAAACTCACTTGTTCCTGCAAATGCTGCAAGCAACGTCCCAATTCAGTCTGCATTTTCATGATGAAGGTCTGCTTTCCGTCAGTCATTTTCAAGTATACGAAGCGCCTTCGTGACTGACTTCGTCGTAGGGAATCCACTTTCCATTCACAAATCCACCCTGCTGGCCGTAGATGCCGAGTCGCTTCGCCCATCGCTCGCCGCCTTCCGTCATGTCATCGGGAGAGTCGATTATCTCCTCCCACGTTTTGATCTCCTTCCCCTCAACGGAGGGCAAGTCGGCGGTAGATAGCCACGAGCTGTAGACTCGTTTCACAGACGAAAGCGGGATGGGTCCCTCGACAGCTGTGAGAGGATCTGTCCCCAGCGCCGTGAAGAACTTCATAGCGGTTGATCTGCCATATGTTCGTACGAGATACGAGATGACCCGCGCTACTTTCTTCGAGTCGCCTTCGCCAGCTGCAACAGTCGCGAAGCGAATGGGAACGTTGCGCTGGATCAAAGTGCTGATGTAGCCAGCTATGAGCTGCACCGATTCGCCGTTGGCGTAATCCAGGTACAGAACGACGTTGTAGATGTTTCGCTTCACAGGGTGGAATTGACCCGGATAAGTCGGACGTAGCAGCTGACTGAGGTAAGCGAAGTCGATCTCCCATTTCTTCGTGACTTACTCCTGTAAGGCTCGAGATGTATTTCTGATATCTTTTGTCCTTGGCCACGTTGTTCCACCACAATATGGCTCCTTCCTCGTCTTCCGCTTCGCGGATGTCGATGCGACCCTCTGTAACAGCGTCTTCCGCTGTGCTCCCGGGGATGGAAGCGTTTGAAAGAAGAATGGCGGCTTGTACGTCTGTAAGGCCAAGGCTTGCAATGGACTTGATGATAGCCGCTTCTTTCCTCAGCCTTCGCGGCAAACTGTCTTAGGATGAGCGATCGTCAACAGTGACAGGATGATTCGGCATACCTCAATGCGCTGAAATCATTCGGTCCTAGCGAGAGACCATTCAGCCAGATTGCTGAGAACCCATACGCGAGCTGTTGTTCATAGCTTAGCGGCTCCGGAGCAGGCATCTTCCTCGCGAGGATAGGCGCATAAGACGGGAACGATTGGGCAACGCCAGAAAGCGTTCGGAGGGGATCAGGAGAGGAGAGGATGAGCTCCATCACTTGCAGTGGTAAAGCTGACCATAACGTAAGAAGCGAAAAGAGCTGGGATTGGTGACTGTCGTACCTAGTTGCTCTTCCTCGGTCAAAGGCGCGCTTAGATCGACCGGCCCATCGTCGTCACTGGGACTCTCCTCATATCCAGGATGCTTCTCTCGGTATGCCGATACCAATTGGAGGATCTCATCAGCTTTCCCATTCTCTTCTTTCTCAACCTCAGAATCTAGGCTTGCATTAGACGGGAACAGCAGTAAAGGAGGACAAGGGTCTACCTGTTGCCGTCGTTGAACCCATGCGGTCGTCCAAAGCAGAGTACTCTGTCTTCTTCAGGTCGAGAGTGACTCCCCATCCAGAAAGATATGCGGGTTCTGACGAGGCTTCCACAGGTGGTGTCCAACGCAGAACATATCTGGCAAATATGGTTCACATTCTGTCTCGGCAAGGAGAGAAGGCTTGTACCTTATGTGGGGAAGGGCCGTAAGATACATGTGAGCGGAGGTGAAGAACTGCGTGTCGGGATTGGCGTGATGCAGGATGGTAGCGTGCGGCTCGATGTCTTCCTGCTCATGAACATGATCGAATGGGAATATTCGAGGCGCACTGAAAGTTATCAGGGCAAGTCCGAACACGCATGGAAAGACTGGACGTACGGTGGCCATTGTTTTGCCCTCACAAGCTCTTTCAGCCTCTCCATCCCACATATCCTTTCATCTCCCCATTCGATCCAGCTCTCACATCCTGCTATCCTCTCCACGCCCGCGTCCGCCTCGAAGTGTGCCACAACGAGGGGGTTCATCTTGTGAGCTGCCATTTCCAGCTCGAACACCTTGGTGTCGAATTCAGACTCCAATAGCTTATTGAGCTGAAGGATATTGAGAGCCGTTGTATACTTCTGGGCTGGAGTCCGGTCGAGCGGTCCGAGCTGAGAGAGCAGGGCGGCGATCTCGAAGAAGCGGTCCGGTTTCGCTTGGGCTGCCGTTTCTCTGGGCAAGCGTGAGCTGCGACTGATTTTCCATGGGCAGAGGAACGTACATTATTTCTAGGAGAAGAGGTGGGGCGGGCCATGATGTTCGCAGAGACACTTGAACAGGTGGAGACTCCAAAGCACCGACTGCCGGCCATAGTAGCAGCAGCGAGGCCGCGAGACCGGCCAGCGCTCGCTTCAACATACCTCGCACACCGAGCAGCCAATCACAAGCAAATACTTTCAAAGACGCTTTCACCAGCTGTTCACCTGCTCTTGGGTCTAAGGAGAGAGTATATGGGGAGGTGAATCGTTCGTAAGTCTCTCTCTTACAATGTCCAGTGCTCAGGGATCTCAAGGCGTGACGACGTGGAGTGCCGTAAAGGACGCGCTGCAACTTTCGACTCCACCACCATCACCGTTGTCCGAGAAGGCACTCTATCAAGAAACTTGCAATCTTTACTACGTTGTACTACTTTGACTTCAATACGCTCTCTCCGTACAGAGTCGCCGACATGCAGCGATACGGACAGATTCTGCGAGTGCATGCTCGGTCGCGACCTACTTCGTCTCGCCTACTTCTGCCGCGCTTTCGGACGGTTGCACCGGTTCCCTGCAGGAGGTATGCGTCTGGCGCTGAGCCCTACCCACCGGGCTCGACCGGATACCGGGTGTCCACAGTCTTCACAACCATGATAGTGATCGCTGTTCTCGGGGCAGGCTATGCTGTGTATGTCCATCAGCAGCCCGTTTTCATCGTTAGACTTTTCTGACATGGATTTGCAGCTACGATTTCTACAGCTCAGTGACGACGTACCCGAAGAGTATCAGGCCAGATATACGGAAGGCGCTCAAGGCGGAAAAGGATAAGCCCATCGCTGCTGCGCGGTACTTTCGGCAAGCATGGGAAGCTGCTCGAGAGCTAGACCCGGCAGAACTGGGTACCTCCTGGCCTAGAAAGCTTTCGGGGTTGGGGATCGCCCTGGCTTCCACATTAGAAAAGAACGGGGACTTTGATGGAGCATTGAAGGTGCTGCATACTGCATGGCAAGATCTGGAGGAGCCTGCGAAGGTTGATCCGGAGATGAGAGCGCGGAGGGTGGCCATGGCGAGCAAGATGGCTGATTTGGCTGGGGATGCGGATGATGAGGCTGTTGAGGAAGAATGGGCTGTTTGGGCTGTGGAGGAGGTATTGAGAGGTGGCATAGAGCAGAAGAAGCAGTCAGAGAAGGGGAAGGAGAAGGCTACGGCTGTGGATGAGGATGAGGAGCTTGTGCTACCGTCTTGGGTTGGAAAGGCAGAGACTGCCAGTATTCTGGAGCGGTTGGGCTCCCTATACGCGAAAAAGGGGAACGTGGAGTAAGTATAGCCTCTCTCTGGGCCACGCGCTCTTGTTGATCATTCTCCAAGATACGCCGTCCCACTATACCTCCAAGCTCTTGCCCAAATGCCGCTGCGAGTAAATGCGGAAAAGACGTTCTTCTCCACTTCACCGGATCAGGCGACGCCCACCTCACTCTGTCAAGCTGCAGTTCTATTCAACAACCTCTCCGAGCTGTTCTCTCAGCGCGCAGCACCGAATACGCGAGAGCTGCAGCAAGCGCTTCAGTGGGGCCATAGGGGAATAGAGGCATTGAGAGAGGCAAGCAAAATGGGTATCGATCGGGCGGACGATCCAGATGCGTGCCGCAAGACTGCAGTGGTAGTGCAGACGAACCAGGCTACTTTGCTTGAGGTATGCAGTACCTAATTCTTCATACCGGGAATCACCCGAACATTGCTGTAGATGCGGGGCGATCTGCGGTCAGCCGAAGTCCTCTTCACATCCGCTCACCGGCTAGCGGACCAGATCCGATGGGACGAAGCCTATGACCAAGCCATGACCGGCCTAGAGAGAGTCCAACGGGCGCAGCGGGATGCCGCGTCAGCCGCTGCACCATCGACAAACGCCAGCAAAACAGCGTGATTGGGCGCCGGTTGCGGCCAATGCAAGATGAGGCACCGAAAGTCCATTACATCCAAGTGGTCGATCACGTACAAACAGGTGACTATGATTGAGGACTGTCCTCCGGTATCTCTTCGATGAATGCCTGCTGCGTTCCTCCAAAGGATGGTGTAGGAGGCGGTCCCATGCCGGGAAGGACGCTGGACATGGGAGTCGCAGCGGATGCTGGGGTTGGTGGTGCACGGGCCTTGCCCTTGCTCGCTGCCGGTGGTGCATCTCCCTTCGCACCTTTCTTGCTCTTCTTGCCTTTCTTCTTCTTTGGATAGTCCCACTCGTAGAGAGGCACGAAAGACTCGAACTACAGTGAATGTCAGCCATAGGGTTTCTAGGAAATTAAAGGAACACTTACGAAGCCGACATCCGCAAAGAGTTGTGGGAAGATCCACAGTCCAGGTGGTAGAATGAGCCAGGTGACCACATATAGGATCAGTCGTACGATCGTCATAGCGAAGAACAGCCCTAGCAGGCCGAGCATTCCCATCGATAGGTAATACGCTCCGATACGCATGCTCAACGGCCACAGCGGATACATGACACCAGCGAAGATGACCAGCACCATCGCCAAGCCGCCGAGGTAGGTCGTCAATTGCGAGCCTTCTATCAGCCATACGTAATAGTCGGTTGGCAGGAAGGCTTGTTGTCGGATGACTTGAAGTGCTCGAGGTGACTTTTTGGTGGACGTCACTTTATCCCCGCGTTGTACTCGTAGGAAGAAGCCTTTTGCGTTGAGCTGTGCCATTAACTGTATGGCTTCGGCTTCCGACGTCACTTTCGGCACTTTCTTCAGCTTTGCATAGGCTGGTGAAAGGAGAGCCTTCACGGCCGCAGAGCCTGCAGTATGTCATGAGAGGGGAACAGCGCAACATCACATGTATGCGCACCTTTGAAGTAGTCCTTCCTCTGTCCATCCAATACACCCACCCGCGTCTTTTGGCCCGACTTGTTCCGCAACCAAGTAGCCACATTCTTGTGCTCTGGAGGTGCGGTCGCTTGGTTGGCAGCAAAGGATGCCATCTTTGGCTCGGAAACTACGTTCTTTTGGGGACACAGTCGGTGTTGAAGGAAGGTATAGGTATGTATGCGTTGTGCGCGTGCCGGATTATTACGAGTTTGTGAACTTCGAGTTTCGCCCCTTGCTGCACGCAACCCTTGACACGTCGACGGGAGCTTTCCGCCTGATTTTACATAAGCAAGTGGCTGTGCTGCTCTCCGATTCAGTCTTGACTTTCCGCCACCTGTCGGAGGCACTTTAAGCATTCCAAACGTGCCTCGCTCGGCATCAATTCCTTCAAGCCGTGTTATAAGGGATCCGCCATCCATTGTAGCAGCTCACAATCAATAACATTGACTTTGTTATGATTGTGTGCGCCATGGCTTCTGAGCTTGCGCTTGCCGCTTTCCTCCCCCCCAGGTTGCGCTTCACCTCTGCTGTTCCTCTTTTATCAGGCTGCGCTCCGCATGACTACTCGTGGCGACTTAGCACAAGATCTGCAAAGCGGGTCTTATACCCATATATGGGAAAGCATGGAAGACTTCAACATCTGGCGAGAAGAGGAGGAACGAACGGAGCTAATTCAGTTTGGCAAGCGTACAGTCAAGTATGGGCCGAAGGCGAGTAGAAGTGGGCTGTCCGGATACTTGGAGAGAAGGACTTGGGTTTGCACTCGCGAGGGTACGGGGGGCCTCAAAACATATGCGAAGAAACATCCAGACTGGCAACGAAAGGTCTCAAGCAAAAGGGTGCGCAGCCTCTACGGTTAGCATTGCCATCACCTGCTGAATGCACTGTACAGACCGGCTGCGAATGTGTCCTGGTGACGAAGACATATCCAGGAACCTCCAAGGTCCTCGGACGGTACCATGCGATCCATTCCCACCTCATTGGTGATCCAAATGCGCCTTATGTTCGTTTGGGACAGCAGACCCGGGCCTACATTGAAGAAATGCTCCGTCTCAAGGTGGAACCAAGAGAAATCCTCCGGAAGATCCATGGAGATGCGTATTCAGAGTATGAATCCACGATGGTCGAACGAAACCATTTTGTCACCATGCGTGATATCAAGAGAATGCAGGTGTGTTGCGACTCCCCTACAGGCTGCGCAGCCTGCTAATGCACAACCTGTTTTCACAGCTGGCCATACGTGCAGAAGAAGTGCGACTGGGACCCACAGATGATGCATCAACTCAACAGTGGATCAACAAGCTTCGCACCCGGAACTCTCTTTTAGGGGCCAAGCTAGTCAATGAGGCTGCGCCTCCCCAGTCTTACCTGGAGCCTCGTTCGATGTTTATTGCCATTCAAACACCATGGCAGCGACAAGTGTTCTCTGAGATCGGTGGTCATGTTATGTGTATTGATGATACACATAACGTGACCCAGTATTACAAAGTGACGCTCTTCACTTTGCTTTGTCGAGATCATTGGGGCCATGGTAAGCACCACTCTCTGAATCAAGGCTGCGCAGCCTGATCACTCAACAGGCATTCCTGTGGCATGGCTGTTAACTTCCAATGGAGAAACGCTCACGCTCCGTTATTGGCTCCACCTCTTCCGACAATCCAACCCCACAGTGCCTCGCTATGTCATGACGGACAAGAATCAAGCTCAGATCTCTGCAATTCGCGCAGCCTATCCTTCGTCAACCATCCTTCTCTGCTGGTGGCATGTCCTCCATGCCTGGCAACAACACCTGCGGATTGTTGACCATCCGCAACTCTGGGAGCTTCTGAAACAATGGATACGGGTGCACAATGAAGCGGAGTTTCAAGAGCTATGGCAGAAGATTGCCGGCTTATCCCCCCCCAAATTCCGTGATTACCTCATTCACAGTTGGAGTGCCGATCAACCTATGTGGTCAGCAATGAACCGGCAAAATCGACATGTATTCGAAGAGGTCCAAACCAATATGCTCATTGAAGCGTGAGTGTGTCATGATGCAGGCTGCGCCTCAGCTGTTGACGATGCATTTCTGCAGCTGGCATCACGTCCTTAAAACAACATTCCTTCAGGGGTCAAGGAATCGCCGAATGGATGACCTGCTGCACATGCTCACCACCGATGTTGCCGCCCATTATGCACTCCAGCACAGGCGACAGGAAGGCGGCTTTGAAGGACTGAACATTGAGGCCAAGGCACGATTGAAGGCAGAAACGTTGGGCTCGCAGATCCCCTGTGACCATGTCTCCCGAAAAGATGTGGATGCTTACACCGTGCGATCGCAGTCTGATGCATCCCACACATACACCATTGACATGCTCCTGGGAACTTGTGAGTGCGCAGCCTGGCCTCGCATCAAGTTTTGCAAGCATATGGCTGCAGTCGACCATCATTTCCCTCAACGGCATCAGGCTGCAGCACTCTGGGCGCAGCCTGCTGCCATTTCTTTACTCCAGGACACGGAGATGAAGGAAGATGATGGACATGATCAGGACGACCAACCCCCTGCCATTGTGGTGGTCCCGGTCCCCCTTGCCGAACGGATGCTTGCACGAGCCCAAGAAATTTGCAAGACTCTCCAAACAGGAGGCTGCGCTACCCATGATTTCTCCAGTCACCTTACGAGATTGCTGGGCCTGATGGATGACCTTCTGGCACAAGTTCAACAGGCTGCGCCCCTCACTGTGTCATTGCCTATGAAGGTCAAGCTTGCACCGAACATGACCAGTGCAGCTGAGACTGCGAAAACCTTGCCCCATCGCAAGAAGAGAGCACGACAGGCTGCGCAGCCTTACTCCGGTCGCACATCACGTAGCACCAAGCATGTAATTCCCTCAGACGCACGATGAATGTCATTTGTTTCGAGCCATACATTACAACGCACCAGCCAGGCTGCGCTACACATCTCCGATCTTGAAAAACTCAGTTACAATCCAGGAAGGCCGACCCCGCCAGTAGCCATCGGCACGGGTGGATCCCTGCACCGTCATGGTGTACTTGTGACGCATAACACGCTCGAGGTTGTGTGTGTGGATGGGGCGGTAACCTTCATTGTTCTCGAAGAGGTCGAGCATCGTTGTTGCAGAGAGGCCCAAAATCGACTCCGACGCAGTATTGAAACTCGTGGCACGTTCACGCTCGCCCTCTTCATCGACCAACCAGAAATGAAGGCAGTATCTAGGTTGCGCAGCCTCAGTCACAGACAGGATGCGCAGCCTGAGAAAACACTTACTTGGGAACCGGCACCATGAAGCTTTGTCGGCAGACCGGGCAGTGGTACAAGTTATCCACACCTCGATCAGCCAAAGTCATCTTGCGGTTGCATGTGCGAGTCGCGCAGCCTTGATAAGCAACGCTCTTCTCGACATTGATCTCGATGGTCCCAGATACACGGAAAGTGCGTGGAACAGGCTGCGCATCCAGCTTTTCCTCACGCACTTGAGTGATCGTCCGAATTGGCGGCAGTGTGGTCAGCTGGCGCTGCGCAATGGCCCTTGCGCCATCCGCACTGCAGGCTGCGCTAAGCAAGTGCCACTGAGCCGGATCATCCTTCGCAGCCTCCCACCTGCAATGAAGGTCAGCGCAGCCTACAAGAAACAACCATGGGAGCCCACGCACCACTGAGACAATGTGTCATACCCGGGGACATCATCCCCCCAAAAAATCTCAGTATGTCGAGCGTCAGTCTTGACTGAGAGACCACGAGAGGTGTCGACCAGCACGTTGTGGAAAAGGGCAATGGTGCCATCTGTGCCCTCAAGTTCGGGCCAAAACTCATCAAAGGCGACGAGTCGCACTACACTGCCCGTCTCGTCAACGAGCCACATATCCACTCGAGTAGTCGGTGCACCATGCGCAAAGTTCTACAAGACACTGTGAGGCTGCGCAGCCTTTGCCTTATACGAACTCCACTTACAAAGCGGCCCGTGCTCTTCCCCTTCCCAAACATGACTGCACTGGTATTGGCGATCACACAAGCAATATCTGAAGCAACTGTCAACTGGGGCAGGTTGCGCAGCCTTCAATGGGCACATACCAACAGGCTTGCGGTCCGGCACACTTGGCAACTGCACAATCTTGCGCAAGTTGAAGTGTCGCATTGGGATGGATCGATCCCCAGGAACCTAACCAGTGGTGTCAGCAAACGTTCACTGGGTGCGCAGGCTGCGCTTACATTGACAAACTCGGCAGTGGCTTCCACAAAGTCCAGCTGCGCCGGATGGAAGGACCGGCAGTAGATCTGCACAGCGCCAATGGCATTCACATTGTGGATCTCATATACCTATTCCAAAATCAGGATGCGCAGCCTCCATGACATTGAGTCAGACTCACCTCGCCTTCTTCAAGTTGCGCAGCCTTGCCCATGAGCTTCTTGCGAACTACAAGATCGATTTGGGCGGTGTTGTCATGCAACACAACATCAACAGTCCAGCGTTTGCGTTCGATGCGAGTGACACGGCCCCGGACGTGCAGGCTGCGCAGCCTTTTGAGCTTACAACCTAGGCAAATCGAAGAGAATGCACATACCCACGAGAATTGGCGACAATATCACGGATCGGAGTGAAGGAGGGGATTCGGCCCCAGCCTGGAGGGTGGAAAGGCAAGGCTGGAGGCTGCGCTTCCACACCAGGGACTCGGTCTGGATGGGTGGCATAATGCTGGACTGCCCACGCTTGGAGGGGTGCATCGGCCGGGAACTCCAGATCGACCTCGGGTTCAACGGGGGGAGGTGGACGGGCAGTGAGCGGGGGGGAGCGCGCAATCAGTGCAGGAGGCACGGCTCCCAAACCGGGCAGGACGACTGTGGTGGGTTGTCCCTGTCCTCCCGTCCCAAGACGTTGCGCAGGCTTGGGCGATTGGGACTCAACCTTGACGGAGAAGACACCCTGGGGAGCCCAATCAGAGGGGCGACTAGTGGACGCAGGGGAGGGCGAGGGAGACTGCGCAGCCTTTGGCTTGATAGGGGATGGAGAGGGAGCCTGCGCAGCCTGGCGCTTGATGATGACAGTTTGGTGGATGACCTTGGGGGGGTTTGTTGGTGAGGAAGGCTGCGCAGCCTCATCGTTGTCAAGGGAGTGGAGATAGCCTTCGAATGGAGAGTTGACGTTCGACCAGTTGGCATAAAGGAGGGGATGGCCGATCTTGGCTGTGCGACCTTGGATGCGCTCCAGGTCCCACGCAATGAGGGATATACTATGGGCCAGTCAGTGATGTTCAGGCTGCGCTACACTTGCAGACGCACCCAGCACCATATCCCGACACCCAGCGCTCCATGTCCCTCAGCTGCACAATGTCATACACCTCGAACTCATCCTGGCGCAACCTCTGTGCCAAAGCAGGGCCAGGCACAACTTGGTTCACGTAGGTAACACTATCACTGAGAGTCAGGCTGCGCAGCCTGTCAGAGACTGCGCATGCTTGAGGGGCAGACGACTTACTGGAAATAAGGAGGGTCGAACGGCTCGCCATCAGGGTCAAGTTCCTCGTAAAAGTCGATGAGCTGAACACGCCCATTGCCATTGCCAGACACATGAGCGCGTATGAGGCCATCCAGAACACCAATATCTAAGTTAAGCGGCGGATTGACTAAGGGGTTAGCCATGGATGGCGGCTGATAGAGTGGGGATGACGATGAGACAAGGGGAGAGATCGGCGATCAATGACAGCAAGGCTAAAGGGGGTGGCGCAGCCTCGGACACTATTCGGAAGCAGAGGGCATGCCTGACGGAGGCATCTCAGGCATGGGTGGCGGAAAGTACGCAAGTTCTCCGATTGTCGGCTCACGTGCCGTCCCTTGGACGCGTCGCGTTCGAGGAAAAGGGCGACATTGAGCATACGCGTACGACCACCTCCTGCTTCAAATCTTTCTGGTCTCTCTACTGGCTTGGTCGGCGCCGCCAGCATGCACGACTTCAACCTCCAGGATGAGGTTCACGCACTACAAAACGATCCATATGTAATCGCGAACGAAATCGACCCGGCGGATGGCGATGTGAGCGGAGCGTTGGAGCGGGCAGTGGATTCTGTGGCAGAAAACATAGAGAATGTTGCCGATGAGGAGACGTGGGATGCGCTACGAAGTTTTCTGAAGTGAGGCCCGCAGCGATTGCTTTTCCGTTGAAGCGCATATACTCATCAGTTGTAGGCACTCTGAACACCTAAGTGGCGCCCAACTGTCAAAACTACTCGATTCCATCTCATCCGGACTCCAGTCAACGATTGATCAGCTTGCACACACAGTTGAGGCTGAAGATCCATCAGCATTCCTGCCATACAAACACACTCTCGAACGTTTCGCCTTCCTTCTTCAGTGGTTCGTGACTGTAGCCGAACGCGCAGCCGCAACTGCTCCGGGTGATGCCGCGTCTCTTGCGAAGCCAAAGGGACGAGGTGGAGCAAAGAAGAAGGCAGATCCGAAGAAGCGGGAAGAATGGAGCTGGGAGGCTCAGATTGCACCGACCCTGAACCTCATGGCGAAGGCTCTAAGGTTGAGGACGCACAGATTGTGGAGTACGAGCGCTGAACGGGATGCCTTTGTCAAGTGGGTTGGTCTACCTCGTACACGCAGGGCTCATGCTGACGATGCGATGCCTAGCTGCTTCACTCGTCCCGCTTATCAGATTGCACAAAGCGAGGCATACATCAAGAACCAAGAAATCCGTTTAGCGGTATACAAGGTCATCTGTCTCGCCGTGAAGCAGCACGGTCAAGGGTTCAGCGCCCAAACAAGCATCATGCAGAATTTGCAGTACTTCGAGCACCTCTCCGAACCCATGGCGGAAGTTCTCGCCGTGCTTGCGAAGGACTTCGATCATGCTCAGCTCGCAGAGGAGATCCTACGCGAGATCGCAGCCAAGAGCTTCAATGCGCAGGATACGAAAGGTCCTCGCAGCTTCGGTCGGTTCCTAACGCGTATGGCGGAACTCTTGCCTCGTACCGTTCTCAAGCAAATATCTCTCCTACTTGCGCACCTGGACAGCGAGTCATACCCGATGCGTATGGCTATCATCGAGATTCTGGGCACCCTGATTCGGGAGCTAGCACTATCCGAAGAAGGGGAGCAAGAAGCGCGAGAGAAGCAAATCGAGAAGTTATTTGACCTGCTCAACGAGCGATTCATGGATCTGAACAGCTGGGTTCGTGCGAAGGTCATTACGACGCTCACTAAGCTCTGCGAGTACGTCAATTCGGAGGTCCTTGTCGTATCCAATTACTGACCGAAGATAGTCTTCCGACCAAATTCCCGAAACAACGGCAGCAGATTACCGAGCTTACCGTCGCGGCGCTGGAGGATAAATCCAGCAGCGTTCGCCGATACGCCATCGCACTCATTACGCGACTTATCCTGACTCATCCTTTCGGACTACTACACGGAGGTCCTCTCAATCTCACAGCCTGGGAAGAACGGTATCGGAAAGTCAAGGAAGAGCTGAGCGCGTTGGAGCAGAAGATTAGCGTTCTTGAGGGTCAACGAGACGCCGATGAAAACGAGGAACAGAAGCCCGAGGATGGCGCGGAAGCCGGAGGAGCTGAGGAAGACGAGGAGGACGAGGACGAAGAGATGGACGCAGAAGACGACGAGGAAGGCACGGAAGCTCCCAGACGCAAAGTGAAGAAAGAGAAGAAGTCCAAGCCAAAAGCGCCGCGGAAGTCCGAACCGCTCGACCTTGCAGCTGTCTCGCAAGAACAGGCTATGGCAGCCATGGATGGGAACATGATGATCAAGCTTCGTCTCACCAAGCGATACTATGCCGATGCACTTCGCTTCATCCGGATAATTGAGAACTCGATGGAAACGCTCGCTACTCTCCTTGTTTCTACCAATAAGGCAGAAGTCCTGGAAGCGATGGAGTTCTTCCGGGTTGCACATGAGTACGAATTTGACTCGGCTGAGGTATATTTCGGAAATTTTTCGTCGTCGACATCTCCTGACTTTCGAAACAGATTGGTATCAAGAAGATGGTTCATCTGATCTGGACCAAAGATAACAATGTCGTCGGAGAAGACGGCAAGGAGCTCAAGGGCATTCGGGCCCGCCTGCTGGAAGTTTATCGGAACCTGTATTTCGATGCTCCCCCCGACATGGAGCCAAAACAGGTCGTCAACAGGATAGCGAAGAATCTCATTGAGTGAGCTTCAGCTCTACGTGTATTCGAACCGTGCTGATTTCTTTCTAGGTTGACCTATTCAGCTACCTTGGCTGAGTTAACATCGCTGGAAGAATTACTACGGACGATGATGGACGACGGCCAAATCCAGATGGATATCGTTCAGAAGCTCTGGGATGTATACGGCACCGAGCGAGAGATCCCACGACAACAACGTCGTGGGGCCATCATGATACTTGGCATGCTGGCCGTGGCGAAGCGCGAGGTTGTCACGGAGAAGATCGAGACGCTGCTGCGTATCGGCCTGGGCTCCTTTGGCCGAGCCGATTTGAATCTGGCGAGATTCTCATGCATCGCTCTGCAACGTGTCAGCGGTAGCGCCAAGAAGGTGAAGGGATCCTTGGTTGACAAGACGATGCGCCTTCCTATGGACAATGCAATCTTCCGCAAGCTGCAGGAGGCGATTGAATGGCCTTGTGCTTCGGCAGCTTGGTAATGTGGACTTCCAAATGTACCAAGCGTCAGTCATTAAATCTCGTCTTAGGTTCGGCATGGCTGAGCAGGCCATCAACACCATCTATCTCCTTGGAGAGCAGCCCGACACCCTGTGTCAGGAGATTGTGAAGAACCTGACACGGAAGGCTTTCACACCCCTGCCAGAAGATCGGACCCCCAAGGCTCCGGTGGAAGAGCCAACTCAACCAGGTGTGCCACCTACGCCCGGCTTCAATCTGCTCGAAGATGCGGACACGTCGGCTGTCGCACGGACCCCTGACTCATCAGCCAGCAATGATCTGGGCGATGCTTTCGCATTGAGCCAGCTGGTTTTCGTTGTTGGGCATGTTGCTATTAAGCACATCGTTTACCTCGAGCTCGTTGAGCGCGAACTGAAGCGACGGAAGGATGAGGCTGCAAAAGGTAAGCCGTTTTATGCAAGATCTGATATGGGCTGACCGGCGAGCAGACAAGAAATCGAAGACGAAAGCGAAGGAGGGCGAAGAGCTCGAGCAGGTCGCTGGTAATGCTGAGGATGATATTGGCGACATCATAAGTGGAGTTCGAGAGCGAGAACTGCTGTATGGCCCGACATCCCTGCTCGCTCTCTATGGACCAATGCTGAAGGAGATCTGCGGAACACCGCGGGTATACAAGGTAGGGGCCATGGGTTTTGCTGATTTCCCGGAGCTAACCGTTTGCAGAATGTGTATCTCCGCCGCGCTGCTACGATCGCACTAAGCAAGCTCATGTGCGTGAGCTCGCTATACTGCGAAGACAACCTCCTGCTGCTCTTCAAGATTATGGAGACCTCGCGCGATCCAACCATGCGGAGCAACATCGTCATTGCCCTTGGCGACGTGGCAATCTCGTTCAGCAACATGATTGACGAAAACAGCAACCGGCTGTACGACGGTTTGGCGGACAAGGACCTGACCGTCAAGAAGAACACGCTGATGGTGCTTACACACTTGATTCTGAACGGGATGATCAAGGTTAAGGGCCAGCTTGGGGAGATGGCCAAGTGCTTGGAGGACGAGGAGACGCGGATTGCTGATCTTGCAAAGCTGTTCTTCAGCGAGCTGGCGTCGAAGGACAACGCGGTATATAACAACTTACCAGATGGTCAGTCTTCCTCGCTAGATACATATCAGAGAACGCATGTTAACGGCAGTACAACAGTTATCAGCCACCTCTCTACCGGCGAGCATGCTGTAGACGAAGAGACCTTCCAACGCACGATGAAGTACATCTTCAGCTTCATCGAGAAAGAGAAGCAAGCGGAGAACATCGTCGAGAAGCTCTGCCAACGATTCCGGCTCGCGACGGACGAGCGACAGTGGCGCGACATCGCTTTCTGCATGTCGATGCTGCCGTTCAAGTCGGAGCGGAGCATGAAGAAGCTTATTGAGGGCTTGCCGTTCTACCAGGATAAGCTGCATGAGGAGACGGTGTTCAAGCGATTCAACGAGATTCTGTCCAAGGTACGCTCTTCTCCTATCTCACCTAGCTTCCTCGTTCTTCTTACTTACGCTCGTGTGCACAGGCCCGGAGCAACAAACAAGCCACCAAACCAGATACAGAACTGAAAGAGTTCGAGCAGATCCTCCTGGACTTTAAGGCGAAAGGGGAGGAAGATCAGCAGTTCCAAGAACAGGTCGAGCAAACAGCAGAGAAGGCGAAGAAGAGGGCTGTTAAGCGGGGTGCGTCTTTTCTTGTCCTCTATTTACCCTAGATTCAAGGCTGACAATGAGGACAGCGCGACAGAAACGACGAGGCTCCGACGAATGGAGCTAATCCCGTTCCCATCTCGTGCTCTTGTGGGTGTTGCATACTGGTTGCCGGTGTAGGATGTTGTATTTGTAGCACTGTAGGATATCATTTACGCTTGCCTAATCTCCCTTGTCGCCACATGCTTGCGGCGACGTTGAACGTTGGCTTGGAAACCGCCGCCGCGGAAGTATCCCTTTTCCGGGCTGATGGGATTCTGATGGATTCTGATATGTCGTCATCCTGTAGAGGTCTAAGGATGCGATTCCGTAGCCGGTCGGGGCTGGCCATATGGAACAAGCAAGGTACGAGCGAAACGCGGTAAAATTAGAAGGTGGTACAAAAATCACCGTATCCGCAGCATCCTTATGTATGAATCGCGCAGGGTACCCACAAACGCACGTGGCAAGGAGGTGCGCGACGCGGACCCAGGACCCTAGCGGGATTTTAGTACACTTTTGTACACTAATTAGTACAAAAGTGTATAATAAATGTAGTATATTTTCGATTTTACTACACTTATTGTAGTTATTAGTATTAATAGTTGCAATTTTAATAGGAAAAATGGGTGGACCCTTAGCGCCCTGCATCCGGCCAAATGCACGCACACTTTGCACGCCTGAACGCGGATTTTTAGCAGATGTCCATCCCAAAGGGTATTTCCTACTATGTGGGGAGGAAGGAGACAGTACAGAGACAGTGTCTGGACCCATAACAACTGCTGGCATTACAATCTGAGTGTTATTTGGCATTATTAAAGTGAGCATTGATTATTGCTATATTTGGGGGGGGATGGAATCAAATGAAAATTTAGTCCGAAATTGCTACAACATAACGCATAAAGGCAGACCACTTATTTTTGACCGAAACAACATGTATGTTGCTGGAGTATTGTTGGCGTATTATGATGGCTGATGGTGCTACTCTAGGGAATTGAACGAAACACCACGTAGTGTGCATCGCACTGCAGATCGAAACTACCGAGCAGAAAATATGACATCACCCCGTGATCGAAGGAACCGAAATCCCCCACAAAGCCCCCCAGTCCCATTACCCAACCTACCCCAACCCCAAGAGGCAGACCGTCCCATAGGTGATGACCCTTTTCATGCACCACCGCCCCTGGACCGTGCAAGGCAGAGACAGCAAAATCGAAGCGCAGGTCAGCGAGCCCGTCGTCAGCGAGAACAGCCGCCCTGTCCCGATGGAGTCCGTCCTGATTGGGAAATACCCCCTGGAGCAACACCAAGTGCTGCAATTTGCCATGATGGAGGTCCTTTCACCGTTATCTGCACCCATTGCCACGCCATCCACTGGGTGAAGGAGCGTCTCACCACCAGTTCAGACCGGAATCCCACTTTTGGCACATGTTGTCTGCAAGGTCGTGTCACACTCCCTACCCTCGCTGAGCCACCAGAACCCCTCCGCAGTCTCTTGAGGGGAACCAACTCCACCGCAAAGGCATTTCGAAGGAATATTCGCCGGTATAACTCTGCACTTGCTTTTACCTCGATTGGTGTGCAGCTGGATCAACAAGTACTGGAGCGCACTGGACCATATGCATTCCGTATCCATGGACAGCTGTGTCATCAAGCTGGCGCTTTGCGACCGCAGGGTACTGCTTTGCCGGTATATGCACAGCTCTACATCCATGATGGTGACTATGCTCCAGACACCCTTGAAGCTCGCATGCAGCATAATCCTACCCTTGACCGTGCAGTGATGCAGGACTTGGAGCAGATGATGGAATTGCACAACCCCTACATTCGGCTCTATCAGCAGGCATATGAGACTCTCCGGGATGAGGCAATCAACAGAGGAAATTCTGATCAAGATGTGGAAGTTCGGCTGCACTTCAATTCGTTGCAGGACCAGCGTCGATACAATCGGCCTACAACAAATGAAGTGGCTGTGCTTATTCCCGATGGAAGCAGAGGGGATGCACGTGATATTGTGCTGCGATGCCATGGTGGTGGATTGCGATATATCCATTCACTGAGCCCGCTGTATATCCCGCTGCATTATGTCCTCATGTTTGTCTATGGAGAGCTTGGTTGGCATTACACAATACCACGTGGCCATCCTGGGGAAGCACAACCAGAGGAACAAGTCCCTGCAGGCCGAGCAAACATCACGCAAATGGAGTTCTATCGGTATCAACTGCATATCCGCCAAGGTGAATCCGATCATCTGTTCCGGTGTGGCCGCCTGCTGCATCAATATCTGGTGGATTGTTGGGCTATCCTAGATCAGGCAAGGTTGGAATATGTCAGGCATAATCAGGAGAGTCTACGGGCAGAGGTCTATGGTGGATTGCGTGATGCAGTGAGTCAGGGTGATGTTAACCTGAATAACTTTGGACAACGGGTCATCTTGCCTGCAACACACACTGGAAGCTACCGGTATATGCAGCAACTGTACCAAGATTCAATGGCTGTTGTGCGCTGGGCCGGCAAGCCTGACCTGTTTCTCACAATGACTGCAAATCCAAAATGGAAGGAGATTCAGGAAGCACTATTGGAGGGACAGGATGCATCAGACCGGCCAGATTTGGTTGCACGGGTGTTTGAGATGAAGAAGCGGGCTTTGCTGGAAGATGTATGCAAGAAGGGCGTCCTTGGCAGGACAGTGGCAAGAGTGTGGACAGTGGAGTGGCAGAAACGAGGCCTGCCACACATGCATCTTCTGCTGTTCTTGGCACCGCAAGCAAAACTCCGCAATGTTGAAGAGGTTGACCTGCTTATCAAGGCACAGATTCCTGATCAGCAAGATGATCCTGAGCTGTATGGTATTGTCACAACTTGCATGATGCATGGCCCATGTGGTCCTGAGCATCCATCTGCTCCGTGCTGGGATAAAGAGTTGCGCCGCTGCACCAAGAAGTTCCCCAAGGCATTTTGCGACGAGACAACCATTAACGATCATGGCTACCCTGACTATGCACGGCCCAATAATGGGAGGAAGGTCCAAGTAAAAGGAGTCTGGCTGGATAACCGACATGTGGTCCCACATAATCCCTATCTCTCAAAACGTTACAACTGCCACATCAACCTGGAATGCTGCATGTCAATTGCATCAGTCAAGTACATCCACAAGTACATCTACAAAGGCACAGATCGGGCTTCTGTAGAGGTGCAGAATGATGAGATCAAGCGGTACCTGGATGCACGCTATGTATGCGCACCTGAAGCCTACTGTCGCCTGATGAGTTTTGAGGTGCATGAGGAGTTTCCATCGGTATATCGGCTTGCTGTTCACCTGCCTAATGAGCAGCAAGTCTTCTTTGATGGGGATGCCAATGCAGAAGAAGCCTTGCATCAGGCAGAAAACCGCACAACAACCCTGCTGGCTTTCTTCGAACTCAATCAAGATCCCGTACTTGGACATGAAGCTTGCAATTATACCTACCAGGAGTTGCCGCAGTATTATGTTTACCGGAGCAATAGGTGGACACGGAGGCAGCGGGGTTTTGCAATTGGCCGGATGTGGTTTGTTCCGCCAGCAGCAGGGGAACGTTACTATTTGCGCATGCTCCTCACGGTGGTTAAAGGTCCCAAGTCCTTTGAAGACCTGCGCACTGTTGACAACACCACCTACCCGACCTTTCAAGCTGCATGTGGAGCACGTGGCCTCCTGGAAGACGACAATGAGTGGCAGCAATGTCTTGCAGATGCGGCACTCATGCAAACAGGTGGCCAGTTACGCTGTTTGTTTGTCACACTCCTGCTGCAGTGCTTTCCCAACAAACCAGAAGAGCTCTGGAACAGGTTCAAGGTCAATATTTGCAATGACGTCCGGCACCGCTTGCAAATGGAAGGACGCCGAATGGATCCCACTGATCAAGATGTCGAGGACTATGGATTGTACCTCATTGATCAACTTCTGGAACGCACAGGTGGGAAACATCTGTCTGACTTCCCCTCAATGCCGCAGATCAGGCAAGAATGGAACCAGAACATGAACCGGTTGATTGTTGAGCAACTTGACTTCGATCTTGATGCACTCCACCTTGATGCTGCACAACGTCTGGCCTCACTGAATGAAGAGCAGCATGCAGCGGTGGACAAAATCACACAGGCGGTTCACCAAGAGGCTGGAGGATCATTCTTCCTTAAAGGACCTGCAGGGACAGGGAAGACACATGTCTACAAAACACTGTGTTCTATCTTGCGGGGAAGCCGGAAAATTGTCCTTTGCATGGCATCCTCCGGTATTGCTGCACTTCTTCTTCCAGGTGGTCGCACAGCCCATTCAATGCTCAAGATCCCCTTAAAGGTCGATGAAGGCACTGTTCTCAAGATCTCAAACCAGAGCCGATTGGCAGAGCTTATACGACAGACCCACCTGATTATATGGGATGAAGCTCCAATGCAGCACCGCTTTTGTGCAGAAGCAGTCGATAGGACCTTTCAAGACTTGCGGAAAAACTCAGCATTATTCGGAGGCTGTGTGATGGTCTTTGGTGGGGATTGGCAGCAGACGTTGCCTGTAGTGCCAAAGGGATCGGCAGAGGACATCATCAATGCCTGCTTGCAGCGCTCTCGCTTATGGCCAAGCATACAAACACTGGAGCTGAAGAAGAACATGCGATTGGATCCGACAGATGAAGCAAGCCTGGAATTCGCAAAATGGCTCTTGGATTTGGGAAGTGGGAAAAGCATGGATAGCAAGATGCGCGTGCGACTCCGACCAAATATGCGGGTAGTACATTCTGTTGAAGACCTCATCATGGCCATCTATCCAAACATCCAACAAGGCGATGATGACTATTTCCTTAATCGCACAATCCTCTCTGGACGCAATACCGAGGTCAACAACATTAATGACGAGGTGCTGAAACAAATCGGAGGAGAGGAGTTGGTGTTTCATAGCATTGATAAAGTCACCACGGAAGCAGGAGCCGATGCAGCCGAGAATCACCTCTATCCGATAGAATATCTCAACAGTATCGATCTCCCGGGACTGCCTGTTTCTAAGCTCAAACTGAAGCTTGGCTGCCCTCTCATGCTTTTACGGAATCTTGCACCTGCTGATGGCTTATGCAATGGAACACGAATGATCTTGGTTGAAGCAACCCACCGAGTTCTCAAAGTTCGGCTCCTTGGTGGTCAGCATCACGGCAACATCGCCTTTATTCCGCGAATCACATTGGCACCCCAGCAAGAGCTTCTGCCATTCCAGCTATCCCGACGACAATTCCCCGTGCGTCTTGCCTTTGCAATGACAATCAACAAGTCGCAAGGCCAAACCGTCAAGCATGTAGGAGTGGATATGAGGCTTTCGGTTTTCTCTCATGGACAAGCTTATGTTGCATATTCTCGCGTCACAAAGGAACAAAATATAGTTACTCTTCTTGCTCGACCTGTACAAAACCAGTCATCATCTATAGTAAATGTTGTATATAAAGCAATTACTGTTTAGATTTCATGTCTTTTCTGTTTGTCTTTTCCTTTTCTTTCTTTCTCCTTCTCTTAGATTTGTTTTCCAATGCGAAAAATTGATTAGGGCAGGCTCACAATAACTTAAGCATTATCTTTCAGGGTCCCTCTCTCGCATCGACTTGCAACGCAAGACGGGTCCTACTAGTTCATCGTGCTTGGCGCATATGTACATCGAGAAGCTGTGCGGAGTCTGTTTCCCGCCGCGCCCAAAGCCGAGCCAGACCCTTGGCTGTGCAGAACCCCTTCCAAGCGTGAGTGGCGAAAAAGGTTCCGTCAAAGTTAAGCGTTGTGAATGGAGCGGAAGAATTTCTCTGCGCGGGGCGGCGTCGACGCGGCGCGTGGGAGCGGTTGCATGCGGTGTTCGGGAGAGTCGCAGTGGGGACGGCCATCATCCGCGCCTCGCACAGACAACGCTGAGCAGACTGAGCAGACAGACCTCGCTGCTGGCATCAATTCTCCATCTTTCCCTTGCTTCATTGCTACTACTACTTCCTGCTGCTCTGGACGGCGTGTTCGCGTCCTGATCTTCTACTTCTGGCAACTCAGAATCTGCTCCAATTCACCGACATACTTTGCAAGTTGTAGTGACGGCTGGACGCGACGAGGAAACGTCCAAGGAGCCAGGGGTGACGCATGTGATCAGTGGGCCGCTGGTGTCGTCCCCCGCCAACGAACCGCTATCACCACCCCGACCGCGGCCTGGCAGATCCCATACACACCCACACTTCGGGCAGCAGCAGCAGCAGCCGTTGGCGCTGAGGCGGACAAGTACGAGGAACGGGATCGCGGGGTCGGGAGGGGGGAAGGAGGCGGAGAATGGGGAGAACATGGCGAATGGATCAACGAGCGGGGCGAATGGACCAGTGAATGGGGCGAATGGGGCAGCGATTGGGACGAATGGACCAACGAATGTGCCGAATGGGGAGGAGAAGCGCGAGCAGGCATTGGGCGGGAATTTGATCGGGGAGAAACATCCGAATTACATCTTGATGTACAATATGCTTACGGGGATCCGGATTGGCGTGAGTCCTTGTCTGCTTCGTTTCCTATCCGAGAGTCCTGATCTTTGTGGGGCGCAGGTGTCAAGGTGTCAGGCGAAGGTGAAGAGGCCGTTAACGGACGATGACTACAAGGCAAAACATAAGTACTCGTTTGATATGTGCGTACCACAAGCCTACGGCTTGAATGGAGCATATGCTAATCCTTGGCTTCAGCGTTGGGAACGAGCTGACGCCGTCCGCCAAGTACGACTTCAAGTTCAAGGACTACGCACCCTGGGTCTTCCGTGCGCTGCGGGAAGACTGCTTCCACCTCGATCCAGCGGACTACCTCCTCTCCCTAACCGCAAAATACATCCTCACGGAGCTCGGTTCTCCCGGAAAGTCCGGCTCCTTCTTCTACTTCTCCTCCGACTACCGCTTCATCATCAAGACGATCCATCATTCCGAGCACAAGTTCCTCCGCTCGATCCTGAAAGACTACCACGAGCACGTGAAAGCGAACCCGCACACGCTCCTGAGCCGGTTCTACGGTCTGCATCGCGTCAAGCTGCCGCGAGGACGGAAGATCCATTTCGTGATAATGAACAACCTGTTCCCGCCGCATCGCGACATCCACGAGACGTACGACCTGAAGGGGAGCACGGTAGGGCGCGAGCTGAGCGCGGAGAAGCTGAGGCAGAACCCGCGCGCAGTGCAAAAAGACCTTGATTGGATCAACAAGCACAAGCAGCTCGAACTCGGCCCGGAAAAACGAGCGTTGTTCATCGAGCAGGTGCGGCGGGATACAGAGTTTCTCAAGAAGGCGAACGTGATGGACTACTCTCTACTCGTGGGGATCCACAACATGCAGCGCGGAAACAGGGACAACGTCCGCAGGAACACGCTACACGTTGTCCAGCCGCAGGGAGTGCCAATCCGGCGCAAGTCCTCCCACGTCAAGGGTCATCGAGAGGCCAGGCAGCAGCATACAGCAGGGGCCATGCGTCGCGCGATCCGGCAATCCGAGCTCAAGCCCGTAGAGTCCGAGACGAACCTGGCGGAGGAAAACGTCTGGGACAGGCAGAACTTTATCTTCTACCAGGACGAAGGTGGCTATCGCGCGACGGACGAGTATAACCAGCCGCTCCCGACGATCTACTATCTCGGGATAATCGATATCCTCACGCCGTACACGACTACAAAGCAGCTCGAGAACCTATGGAAAGGACTCAGTGCGGACAGGCATAAGATCTCGCCCGTCCCGGCTCCGGAGTACGGCGAGCGCTTTTGCAGGTTCATGAATGCCGTCACGCGCGGCGGGGAAGGCGGGGAGAGCTTCAAGCCTGTTGAAAAGCACAAGGGGGAGAGCCGATGCTTGCCCATCTCAGTGCATCCGGAGCCGCACCCGGATATGGTCGAGCAGGAAAAACCGATGCAGCAGCTTCCGCAGCAGCAGCAGCCAGTGACGACGAGCGTGACGGCGCACGACTATTTCTCGTACAAGAGCGCGAATGGGCATGCGCATCCCGAGTCAGGGCTAGCGCCAGTGATGAGCGCTAGCCCGCCTTCGGCGGCGGATATCGCGAATATGACTGAGAAGCCGTTACCGCCGTTATTGAACGGGAAGGAGAAGGTCGCATAGCACCAGGCCTCGCCCGACCGCCTTGCAGGATCTCCTTTCTGCGCGACTCTGTGAACCCGCCGACCCCAACACACAACCTGTAACCCCCACAGCCACACATTCATTCTCCTCTCCCCCTCCATCTCATCATCTCAAGCCCCCATCTTCAGCACCACACAAACATACACCCCGCGAGCATCATCCATATACACTTCCCTTCCCCCTCTGTCAGCCCTCCGACTCCAGCTGTCCAAGGAAAGGAGCACGCCTGTCGTTTACCCGTCCTTTTTACCCTATCTCTCCCATTATTCCTCCTTCTCATTCTCTGATCACTTGTTCTCTCTGATCTCGTCTTTTCCTCCCTTTTTTTCCCTGTCATTAGCATCGCGGACGATTTTTTCTCGCTTGACTTATGTAGGGCAGATGAATAGACTGGTGAAACGGAACTTCCGGGTCCTCGTTGACTGTGGGCGGCGCGCGAGTCCCAGTGACTGAGAAACAGGAGCAATATCCCGCTGTATCGGCGGTGATGTTCTAACCCCTCGCGGGCAAGGGAACAGACCCGCCCATCCAGAATCAACGCATATATGCATACCTATATCACTGACACGAGCATACACTATACGGTTCTAGATCCCAAACCTACTTATTGACCTTCCCCTCCCAAAGATCCTGGAAAAGCTTCCACAGCACCGAGAACATCAGCCCCTGCAGTCCATTGGCCAGGATGCGCGTGCCGAGGCCGCGGGCGAACAGGCTGAACCAGCCGTCGGAGTGGATGATCCTCAGCGCCGCCTGGTCTACACACCAAGCTCAGCATCCCCGAAGTAAGCGAAAAGAGAGAGAGAAGGAGGGAACGACGTACAGTAGCTGATCTTACTCTGGTTCACCTGCCTATACGTCTTCAACACCCTCAACGAGTTGCTCACCGAGTCCGACACGACACTCGCCACAAACCCAATAAACGCCTGTCTACACAGTCTCCCCAGCACATCCTGTGCCGGCGGGAGAGCCTCGCTCAGCCAATTATACGTCGCGAACCACGGGAAAGACCCGACGAACGAGGCGACGGCAGTAGCGATCGCGCCGTACCAGAGCGTGCCGATCCCGTACGCTTTGATCCTGTCCTTTAGGATCCCTAGACCGGCCCGGCCTTGCGTTTGCATCGTCGTCTTGACCGTGTCGATCGGCACTAAGATCATGCGGAACAGCGCGCCCGCCACGCTCGCAAACGCCGTCTTTGCCGGACTGGGCAACTTCTCCAATACGGGGTTGCTCGAGAGCAGGGCGAGGATCCCAACGTTCGCGAACGTATCTGCGAACCGCGCGATGGGACCTTGGAAGAGCGCGGCGGTTAGCCCCGCGTAGAAGCGGGGGAACTTGCCTTCGCGCCAGAGCTCGCGCGAGGAGGTGAGGAGCGTCCCGCCGAATCGGTATTGGAAGTTCATTATTGTCCGCAGGGGCATTAGGGTCAGGACTTGGATTATCATCGCTGCTGCGCCGGAGACGCCCTGCCCACAGGATCATAACATCAGCACTTGTCCTGACGCTAGCAGGCGAAGGAGGAGGAGGAGCGAGAGAGGGACATACGCCTCCGATAGCCTTCTTCAGACTCCCCAGGAAATCAAACTTCGCCCCTCCCTTCACCACAGCCAGCACGACACAAGCCGTGGTCGCACCGCCAAACACGAGCCAAAAGACCAACCACCATATCAGCCTCTTCCTCTGCTCCTCGGGAGGGATATAGCCCGGCAAGTCTTCCGGGCGAACGCGCACGCCGGGAGGAGGGTCATTGTCGGATTTAGGAACCCAGCCGCTTGTCTGGCTAGGGTGCAGGAGGGGAGTGGACTCGGTTGTGGCGGGGACTACCGCGTCGGGCGCGGGGCCGTCGACTGCTGATGCTTGGAGGGCGGGGTCGGCGGGTTGGCCGGAGGGGGTGAGGAGGGGCTGTTGGGCTTCTACGTCTGAGGGGGGCATGGTTGCTGCTGCTAGTAGTGCTGGATGCAGGAGGCGGTCGTCCGCAGTAGGAGGACGCCGCTCACCAAGCCAGGCGGTAGATATCGTCTATGTATGCAGCAACGAGTAGCCAGCGCACCCCTTCCGTTGTCTGCTGTAGGGGACACGTTCGCCCGCCCTGCCAATCCCAATCCCTGTAATCTCCCGCCCGGTGAGCAACAGATAGATAGAGTAGTGCCGATCGTCCCCGAATAGAGTCGAGCTGACCTCCACGCGTTTGTGGCTATCGCGTCATGATCGCGCATGCAGGTCAGAACCCGATACGCCATACGGGTCTTACCACCAACAAGGGCAACCTATCAGCCCACTCGCATTCTTGGGCTAGCTAGGCTGAGCTGGCTGGCTGGCAACTGGGAATACTTACGACGATCGAAGGTGTTTGCTGGCGACAGAGAGGGTATTTATTATAAAGGTGCGTACCTTGGCTGGGGCGCGTGCCTGGGTTCTTGGTCGATCGTTGTTGTTTACTGGACGCTTGCTAGCTCGTTGGCTGCTGCTTATCTACGGACTGGGCACTTGCTTGACTCCCCTTCGGACTGCTATACTTGACCTACTAGTCAACTTCTACCAAACAAAAGCTCACGATGCCTTTCAAAGAGATCAAGTACGTCTGCTGGTTGTTCGGAGGGCATGGGCTGACCGTCCCCGCCCCACACAGGCTCAACGACGGCCGCATCATCCCCCAAATCGGGTTCGGTACGGGCTCGGTAAACAAGTCCAAGCCCCCCCAAGAAGTTCACGTTCGTTTTTGCTCATGCGATAGGTACTTGGAAGATCCCTCAGGAGAGGACGCAGGATAACGTCTTGACGGCGGTCGAGGTCGGGTTTGATCATATTGATACGGCGCAAGTCTGTGGGTGCTCGCACTCTGTCCCTCTCTCTCTTCTGCCCCTCCTGGCTTTACTCTCTCTGTCTTGCTTTGTGCGTTCATGGGAGTGAGAGGCTGACAAGAGGACAGACGGCAACGAGCTCCAAGTCGGCGCAGCCCTCAAGGAGACAGGTCTAAAGAGGAGCGATATTTGGGTCACCGTACGTCCCTCCCATCTACCTCTCCCTCTGCCCCCTCCCGCACGTTCTCACCCAGCGACCGTGCGTATAGACAAAATGGTCCGGCGTCGCTGGTACCCGGCCGGCACAAGCGATCAAGCAGAGCCTGGAGAAACTCGGGTTGGCGTATGTTGATTTGTACCTCGTACGTCCTCTCCGTCCCCTCCTCAACTCAGTACTAACCAAGCATGCAGATTCACGTAAGCCCTCCCTTCGCGCACAGCAGAGTGAGGACATGGCTGATAGATGGTGCGCGCGCAGTCCCCCCGGCTCGTCCGCCCCCAAGTCCTCCAAGGCTGGGAAGAAATGCAAGACATCCACAAACAAGGCCTCGCCAAATCCATCGGCGTGTCCAATTTCCTCATCTCCGACCTGCAAGAGCTCGAGTCCGCCTCCATAACGCCCGCAGTCAACCAGATCCTTCTCCACCCTTACGTCTACGCCCAAACGAAGCCCTTGCTGGAGTACTGCGCCCAGAAGGGGATCGTCATTGAGGCTTATTCGCCGCTTGTGCCATTGACGCAGTATCCGGGAGGACCGGTCGATAAGCCTGTTTATGCTATTGCGGAGAGACTGGGCGTCGCGCCGGAACAGGTGCTGCTGGCGTGGGTTAAGGCGAAGGGAGCTGTGATCCTCACGACGAGCAGTAAGAAGGATCGGTTGGAGAGGTATCAGGCTGTGGCGGATATCGACTTGACCGACGAGGATGTCGGTGAGTCCTTTCTTCCTCTCTACTCTACTCTACCCTTCGCCCTTCGGTCTTCTTTTGCTGGCCGATCGTACTCCACCCTGCCTCTGCTTTCATGGAGTGGGGAAGATGCTGACCCCCGCACGCAGAGGCGATCGAGGCTGCCGGCGCCAAAGGACCCGGGCTGGCAAAATACAAGAAATACGTCAAGCCCCTCCTCCTGGGCATAGCAGCGCAAGCGGCAGTCTACATAGGGTACAAGACCCTCTTGGCCTGACCCTGCTACTACTGTATGGCGAAGGTAAGGGGTTGGAGCGAGAGAGAAGTACAGTACTGCACAGTACTGTACGTCGTCCGAATGGTGTTGTTCCTGCATCTTGGACCTATGTATGCTGTTGAGTGATGTGACGTTGATGTGATGCTCTTCGTCGCTGATGACTGTGTTGCCGGAGTGTGTGCCAACTGCGGCGGGCATGGGGTACATAGTAAGGATTGCTGACCAGCTTCAGCAGGTGGTGGAGCGCATGACCACCCTCCCCGCATTTATCCAATCATCAGCACCCCGTCATCTATTCTCAGGAACAAACAAGCACCAGAAGCCTGTCTAATGCACGACATCGCACTTCCATTCCCGCCTAGTTTAAGTAAAATAAATGCGCATACATCCAGCCTAGGCTTCATCCCCGCATTCTCGGAGAGAAGGGAGACCCTGAGCGTCGAAGTGAGACGATACCTGATAGGGATGAGGTGATGATCATCACCCTATCACTCCATCATTCCACATATCAGACGGTCACCGTGCGCCCTCCTCGGACCTTGAAGAGCTCGAAAGGGCGGAGCTTGGTCTTGTGCTCTCCTGCTCTGCTCTGCTCTCCTCTGTTCTCACTCTGCTCGTGTAGTGGGTGTGGGTTGGGTGAGGTGGGCAGGTGCTCTGGCCTTTCATTTACCTTACCCTCAACTCTGCGCGGTACTTGAATCGGGCCCTCTCGCTTTGAGACTTGGCGTTGACCCTCTACAGTACCACGCCGACCGCTCAGGCATACGACCTGCTGGACCAGCCGCCGAGCTGCTCGGCCCACATCTCCCACTCCCACTTCCGTCCCCCGCTACCAACGCACCCCAACCCACGCTACACTCCCCTCCCCCCTGCCCACCACCCCCATGCATCCAATATTCACGATCCACGAGCTCCTCTCCCACATCCTCATCTTCCTCTCCCCACCCGACCAGGCCCGTCTGGGCCGGACATGCAAAGCCGTCTGGATCGTCGTCAGGCCTGAAGTTTGGCGGAGAGTTGAGAACCGGTATGCGCTTTGGAGGCTGTTGCCTGCCGGGGTGGAGATGGGGAGGGAGGATCGGGAGGTGCGTCTCTTTCTTTCCTACCTTGCAGCTCGGGCCCTTCCTTGGAGCCGGGTGATTGGAGGGGAAAGAGGAGGAAGAGTATGCTAATATACGATGCAAGCAGGGCACCTATCTCCTCAAGCCTCCCCTCACACCCACCGAGATTGCGCATTTGGGCAGCTACACAGCCCATATCCGGCATCTCACAATCGAGAACAACCGGTTCGCGGACACGCTTACCACTTCCTGCCCGCGCCTGCTAGTGGTCCCAATCGCAGTCTCCTCCCACCCCTCTCTCTTCCCGTCGCTGCGCAGCCTCAGCCTTATTATCCACCGCGATGCCCCCCTCGGCGATCAATGCACCGACGTGTTCGTGCCCCTCCTCCGGACCTTGCCGTATACGCACCTCAGTGTCCAGGTGGACGTCCCTCGGAACACGACCTACCTGCAGAAACTGTTGCAGGCCGTGGCGGGCGAAGCGTACAGGCTGAAAAGCTTCTCGTTCCAGATCGGGGATACGCTCGAGCACTGGAATCAGGATGCCGCCTTGGAAGCTGTGTTTCTGGACTTACAATTCCGCTTCCTGCAACACATAACGCGGCTCACTCTGAAGCTACTGCTGCAGGGAATTACGTTCCTCCCCATCTTGGCGGCGTTGCCGGAATTGCAGCACTTGCAACTAGGGACAGTAGTGGACCACACGGAATTCGCCGACCGCCCCGAGCCGCCCTATCAGCTCCCACCCACCGCCTTCTCCCAGCTCAGAAGCCTCGTAATAACAGCCGGAGCATACAAAGACTTCCTGGACGTCTCCTACCTCCTCTCGCGCATCACTTCCCCCAGCATCGAGCGCCTCGAACTGCCATTCAAGTCCATCCCCGCGCTCGAACACTCCATCAGCACAATCTCCGCCCGCTGGTCCGCGACCCTAGCGTCGCTCAAGCTCGTATCGCGCATCTTTCCGGTGTACAGTATCGCCTTCCCCGTCTTTGAGCCTCTTACCCGGTGCACACGGTTAAGGGAAGTCTGTTTCTGGGAATGCAGGCTCAACTACTCCGATTCCCAGTTTCAACAACTATTTGGTGCCTGGCCAGAATTGGAGCAGTTGACGGTAAGGGATCCGAAGAAATGGCCTCGCGCGACTTGTGCAGTGCTGGATTTCTTGGCTCAGAGGTGTCCGGGGTTGGAGGAGTTGACGCTGGCTGTTAATTTGGATACGGGGCTGCCGCACCCGCCGCCGGATGGGTATGCGGCGAGTAGGTCGGGCGTGAGGAGGTATAATGCGGGGTATGCGGCTTGTACGGAGCCCAGGCCGGCGTTCGCTTTTCTGTTGCGGACGTTTCCGTGCTTGGAGACGTTCGAGTGCGAGGCGCATAAGTGGGATGCGAGGGATATGCGAAAGGTCGTCATCGGTCAAGGGAGCGGCTTGAGCGCACTGGCCGTCTTGACGGGCGCGACGATGAGAAGGTGAATGTACAGCACCGTATACTTATTCTGTCTATTATCGTTCTGGACCTGGGTGGTGTCGCTCAGGTGTCGCGTTCAAGATGGGCTGTAACAACATATTCGCATAAATGTCGTATGTATGTATGATAGGATAAGTCGCATGTGTATAGTAATTTCGTTGTGGTGCTCAGCCAGGGTCATAATATTGCGCAAGTGAACGAATTCGTCGATGTACAGCCGTCGGCGATCAGATCAACTAAGGACCGTCAGGGCAGGCAGGAATGAATGACTGGAGAACGTACAATCTGTACCTCGGCCTCGGAGGAAAGAGGAGTATCGTAGTCTTCGGCGCGATGGTCGCTGTACACGAGCACCTGCGAGAGACCGGAGACGTGCGCCGCAATGGCAGCTCGTGCCTGATCAATATTTTCGTTCAGGAAGCCGTTGCACATCTGCATTCGAGCAAGTTCGTCCTGCAGGTTGGCGATCTGCATGGTCTGGCGTTCGACGTCCAGAGAGAGATCGTGCGCATTTCCCGTCAGTTGTTCCAACGCTCCTTCTGCCATTGCGGCTCGCGTTACGAACGGCTGTAGCTCAGCCACGGACCGCTCTAGGTCGTACTTCTGGCTGCTGAGGTCTTCGATTATCACTCGCAGAGCCTCCAACTCAATGCAGCACTCTGTCACACGTTGCCTCTGCGCTTCGACGACTGCCGTCTTTCGATTCGCCTTTGCGGTCAAGGACGCTATTTGATCGATGCTATCCGCATCGCGGATGGCAAGACGAGTTTCGGCGGCGTCCAACTCCATTCGAAGTCGGTGTATCTCCTCTGCCTGGACAGAGATCTCCAGATCGGCGAGGTTGAGTGAGGTGGAAAGACCGTCCACAGATTCATCGCCCAGGTTCGGCCACGACGTAGACAGAATCTCGTCGACCACGTTACTGTCGTTTGATCGACTGAGGGACATGCAAGTCGTTCGGGGCTGCTCATTCGTGTTGGGCAATGGGGAGCGGTCTTCGTCCGGCAGGGGCGCCGTCACATCTTTCTCAGCGAGCTGTACGTCCCTAAAGAGGGTGAGAAGCGGCAACCAAAACATGTCACGTCAGCTTACTGGTTCGGCAGGCAGCTGTCGGCAGAGCTGGCCATCCCCACTTCGCTAAGAGTGGAGGGCGGCCGGCCGTCTATTCCGTCCATAAGCGTGTCCATTGTCGTATCGAAACTTTCCAGTGTCTCTTGCTCCGCAGAAGCATCGAAGAGTAAGGACGGGACAGCATCGTCCCACCCATCAGAAGGGCTCAAAATGAACGAAGCGGTGCACTCAGGCTGAAACAGAGTGAGGTTGGGCTACGACATCTTAGTATCATGTCCGGACAAATGGGGTATGCGCGAGCACACACCTGCATCTCCGCATCTTCCATGCGCTGAAGCAGTCTCCAGGAGCCCTCAGTATGCTGAACGAGTGTGTCAACCGGTACAACAAAATAGGTCAGACAAGGCTCACCTCCATAAGACCAGGCTCGTTGGAAGATACCGCAGTATCGCCATGTGACGCTCGTCGACTCAGCCTGCGCCTCTTGATGTCCTGGTGAAGTATATCGTCTGATACATTGCTGTGACGACGTTTGGTGGGTGTAGAAGAGGCCAGGCGAAACTTTAAAGGGCCATCCTTCACCGGTAGGAAGGTACCGTCTTCCACCTGCGAGCAGCATATATGCGCGTTGGCAGAGTGCAGCGGCGATACGTGTAGTTCTCACCAAAGACTCAACGGCTCGTTTGGTGTAGGGCACGGCACGCTTGCCCAGGCCCATCCCGCTCCTCTCGGCGCATCGTCGTACTACCTTGACCATCAGCACACACAGTTAGCAGAAATGGAGCCCATCTGCTCACCTTGAGCGCGTATCGCATTCAGGTGGACCACTTTTCGGCTCCTTCCATTCGTCAACTCCATAACACTATCCAACACCCCTTTGGAACGAGATAAGGCGCATATATGCAGCTTGGGACAGAAAGAACCCACTTTCCTTGTAGGTCAAGCTCTGCCTGCGCATTGCAGAAGAAGGCATGACGAGATCTCTCAAAATCCACGCAAGATGGTTTCGCACTTAGTAACAGAACACAAAACGAAGAAGATGGTCGCAAGAAAGATGGAGGTGTCCACGAGATCGCGAGGAGCGCTGCCATACGAGGTTGATTGATGATCGCTCTGAACACATCACGTGAGGAGAGCATTGTGAGTGACGATCGGCAAGGTTTCATTCCAGGCAGAAACAGGGGGTCAAAGCAGAACCAAGATGAGACATTTATTTCAAAGATATCAAACACGGGTTTCGTTGCCTCTTAGCATCCAGAACATGCAGCGGTCGATGTAGTCCTGAGTGACATCTTCCAGCGTGCTCCAAGTGCCACCGCTTTCGCCGGTATAATCCTCAGTCATGACAACCCTTTTGTGCGTTGCGAAGTTGGTCCATGTGGGAGAATACGATTCCTTGTACGTCGAGGGCTTGAAATCCCGAGCGAATGATGTCCAATAGCCGATGATCTCCTGACTGACCAACTTTTCCGTGGTATTGAAGCCGGCGAATGTAAAGCCAGCGTTAGGCGCCGAGTTCGTGCCATCGAATAGGTAGTAGATGTCGCTCTAAACAGCGACGTCAGCATCCCTAACGAAGCCATGATGATGGATCCCTCACCGTGTGCATCACTCCCAGATATGGGCTCGCTTTTAGCAGCACGGTATCCGGGGTATTGAAGCGGAACAGATAAGAGTTCTTCACCCCGCTTGCATACGTGTGGTTCGCCATGTACCAGTCCCTGCCAATGGTATCAGGTATGTGCAACGGAACAGAAACAAAATACCCGCATACATGCAGCCAAACTCGATGTCCTGGTGTATTGTTGCAGCACGATCATATTCCGTCGCGTACGGGCTTCCAGGGACGGATGGGTCCGGATAGAAGGCCAACATAGCGGCGATGGTTTCGTTTGACTGGGGTAGATAGATAGTCAGTTGCACGGTGCAGTCGACAGGGCTTGCAAGAACCTCACCAGATGGTGATACCTCTTTTCGATATCCGTCACCACATCTGCGGCGGTGATGACGCTCGTATTGCTGCCGGCGAATGTCCGGCCATCGTTCGTGCAGTGCCCACCAATCCAGTTCACCTTGCTGAACCGATGTTCCGGGATCAGCTTGGATGCAAGGTCTGGCAAAAATGTTCCATCGACAATGGGTGCCCATGCTCCATTTGGATTCGCGTTGATCGCTTTGATGAGGACATCCAGTGATGTGTTGCGCAGGCAAGACATCGAAGTGGAATCCAGCGGACAACCTGCAATGGCTGTAACGTTTGCTGTATAGAGAAGATCAGCCAAATCAAGCTTCGCTCGCAAAGCAGACACACGAACCGAAGTACGCCTCATACTCGTACGGGAAGAGCACCGGTCCGTAGCCGATGGACTGAGCGATCGCTCCCTGGAAGGGCGCACCCTTCGTGCCACCATATGCAAGGGTTTGCAAGAGAACCGAAGCACCACCAGCGGATTCGCCAGAAATGGTAATGTGGTCTCCGTCGCCTCCGAAATGGTGGATATTTCTCTTCACCCATTCGATCGCGAAGCGCTGATCGAGCAAGCCCACGTTCATATCACCGTCCTCTTGCACGAAATGCGAGCCCAGGAAGCCAAATAAGTTCAGTCGATAGTTCATGGAGACACCAATTACATTCTGAGACTGGTGCACCCAATCGTATAATGGAAAGCCGGCAGGGTTCTGGTGCAGTGTTAGAATCCATCAGTCCTACGCCGGCACTATCCATACCCCGTAGTAGAAGCCACCGCCGAACGTATAGACTATGACTGGTAGATTGTCCCCCGGCTTCGCCCAGCTAGGCTTCCACACATTGAGGGTGAGACAGTCTGCCCCAAATCAAATCAGTCCATGGAGCGCGACTTGTGGAAATGGCCCGACCCTCTGACTCAACACTGGCATTAGCCGGCTGTTGGATACACGGCAAGCCAAAATTGCGGGCATCCTGTACATCAACCCAGCCATTGTTCTTCACGCTTTCGTCCAACGAAGCTGGAGCCCTGAAGCGCAGATCTCCGAGAGGGGATTGTGCATAGCGGATGTTGCCAAAGAAAGTGACAGAGGTATCGCCGTCCCCGGCTGGAGAGCTGTTGTTGCCTGCATAGGCTGCGAAGCCCAGATTAACAACCGGTCCCCATCCGGATGTCAATGAAGGCAATGTGTCGTGGCTCCACGCAGCGCTGAGCGCTGCAGCTCCCAGCAGTAGCAACCAAGCAATCATATCAGGTACGGAGGACTGCGAGTTCCTAGCAGATTGCAAATCGTTCTTTGTCCATCTTTATGAGGCGCCAAACCTGGCTCGGTTTGGAATCATACCGATTCCTTCAGGCAGTTCCAACATGGGAAGCAACGAATCGGACATGAGACCCAGTGCGGGATGGTCAGGTGGAAGTCCACCGCCAGCTAGAATGTATACCAAAGAAGCGAGAAACGCAAGAAGGGCAAAGGGGGAAGAAGCACGCCTCGCCACAATCCACGTCATAGGACGATTTTCAGCCTCGGGCCGCCCGGGCCGCTGCTGACCAATCATGCGCCCGTTGCAATGGGCGGATCCGCCCATCGGAAATCTCACTTCTGTTTGAACAGAGCTTCGTTATTGAATGGAGGGCTTTGTACACCAAATCATGTTAAGGAATTATCACACTCTTGTCTCGTTGCCCCGCAGCATCCAGAACAGGCACTTGTCAATGTAGTCCTGGGTGAAGGGCTCCATGCCACTGGCCGTCCTCATATCCGCCAAGTTGATGTCTTCCGTCATCACCATGCGCTGTTGAGAACCCCAGTTTTCCCATTCCGGCGAGAACTTCTCCCTGTAGGTCGACGGGTTGCCCGTGCGTGCGAAGGATGTCCAGTAACCGATGAGCTCCTCGTGCGAGAACTTCTCCGTAGCGTTATAGCCAATAAAGCCCGTGCCTGGTTGAGTTATTAGTGATATTGTTACGAGTGAGCTTATATTTTCCATACCTGAAAACATGAAGAACACATCGCTCGCATGGCCCACGCCGATATAGGGCGAGGTCTTCAAGGCAACCGGGTTGGGCACGTTCCAGCGGAAGTTGAAAGAATCCGTCTGTCCCGCATTGAAGGTGTGATTTGTCAGATACCAGTCCCTACAAGCTGGACATCAGTACTCGTCCTGAATCGGAACCAGGGGGACACGCACATGCAACCAAACTCGATATCCTGGTGCATGGCGGCCGCACGGTCATATTGGGTGGCATATGGGCTCCCAGGAATGGATGGATCGAGGTAAAGCTCCAGTGCCGCGGCTTTCGTTTCATTTGACTAGATTCGCGCTGTGAGAGGGGAAGTCTAACTCGCAAGTCGATGTATCTCACGAGATGATGATAGCGCTTCTCCAGGTCCGGGATAATGTCGGCAGCCGTGATTACACTGGTATTGGAGCCGGCAAATGTTCTTCCGTCGTTTGTACAATGGCCAGCCATGACCTTCACTTCTTTGCTGAACCGATGCGCGGGGATGAGCTCTGATGCCAGCGCTGGAAGGAATTCGCCGTCCACAATAGGAGCCCATGTATTTTGGGCATTCACGTTGATTGCCTGTACTACTGTCTCGAGCGGCATCTTCCGCAGGCAATCCATGACGCCTGTCTCCAGCTTGCAACCGGCGATGGCAGTCACGTTCTCTGTAATTGCGTTAGAGCATAGGCCTTGACGGCGGAAGTGAAACTCACCAAAATATGTCTCGTACTCATAGGGGAAGAGAACTGGTCCGTAGCCAATAGACTGGCAGACGGCACCTTGGAAAGGTGCCCCGCGTTCTCCGCCATACGCCTGCATGGACGTGAGTAAATCGCGTGCGACGACTGAAGGTTGCTTGCCGTAAGCTGCAACATGACGGAGGCTCCTCCAGCGGACTCTCCCACTATGGTGATGTTTTTCCCATTACCGCCGAAGTGCCAGATATTGCGAGCAACCCATTCTATGGCTGCTCTCTGGTCCAACAGACCAATGTTCAAGTCGCCATCCTCAGCCACGAAGTGTGATCCCAAGAAACCAAGGAGATTCAAGCGATAAGCGATATTGACAGCTATGACATCCTGCGTCTGATGAACCCAGTCGTACATGGGATATTGGGAAGGATCCTGGAATTTTCGTTAAAACTGCAGCTAGGCAGACCAAACTGGAGACTCACGCCATTGAAGAAGCCGCCTCCGTAAATATACAGCTGACGACGATCAGTATTTCAAGCCTCCAGTCCTTCTAGATTATCACGTACGACTACGGCAAGGTCATCGCCTGGCTTTGCCCAGCTAGGCTTCCAGATATTGAGCAGCAAGCAGTCTACATGACGTTTGATCAGTCGCTTAAGATTGCAACTCGGGTCGATGCATACCCTCAGATTGCAGGCTAGCGTTTGCCGGTTGCTGTAGGCAGGGTTTACCCCATGTCCGGGCATCCTCAACGTCAACCCATCCGTTGTTTTTGATCGTCTCGTCCAGCTGGGCAGGCCGACGGAACCGCAAGTCTCCGAGCGGCGACTGAGCATAAGGGATATGGCCATAGAATTCGACGGAAGTATCGCCATCTCCGGCAGGCGATGTGTTGTTACCGACGTAAGCCGCATAGCCGAGGTTGACAACTGGACCACGAGAGTCCGTCAGCTTCGGAAGATCTGTAGTCCATCCGTGTGCTAGCTTCGCAGCCGCAAGCAAAGCAATGAGAAGTCTAGCCATCCTTGCCCGAAATATCTTAGACTCCTAGCGCATTTTCGCAATATTCGATGTCGAATTTATGCACTCCCAGCTAGTGGCTGCGCAGCTCGGAACTCCTCCATACCAAGAGATGGATGTTGACACCATGGGTCATCTGAGCTAGGCGTCGTGAGCTCGGTGCATCAAAATGGCCGAGAATTGAATTGCCAGGAGTAGGGACCCAAGTAACGTGAGCGGACCGAGCCGGACCGTGACAAGCCAAGCCAGAGATCATGGATGAGGAGTGTTGTCGAGCCAGTAGTATAGCCCGCTGCAGTGGAGGACGGTACCATATAGATTGTTGCCCAAACAATGAACCAGCGCGAATAGAGTTCCGGAGGCATTTGGAAGTACCAAGTCCCACAGAAGGCAAAACAGTCAGGGCCGTGGGGTTCGCCTCCGACTGGCCAATTTCGCCCTGGACCTGCGCGGTTACATCACTGGCATGACTCTCCCAGTATTTTAGCGGGGCCGTTGTCCCGAATGTGGAGTTGGAAACTGCCTTTTTGGAGGTGTCGATTGCCCCATTAGGAGGGGTCATGTTGAGCTTCCCGAGTCCCACGTAAGGAACACCTCGCGTACATATCGATGGACAATTCAGTTGCGCAAAGCTGGACGTGAAAGCGACACATTCAACGTTAAACTTTACACCCTAGTCTCGTTGCCTCTGACCATCCAGAACATGCAGCGATCCTTGTACCACTGAGTGAACGGTTCCTCGGTACTCGCCGTCCTGTTGTCCGAGAGGTTGGGATCTTCCGAGATCACGACACGCTCTCCCGCTCCCCAATTCGTCCACTCCGGCGAGTACGGCATCTTGTAGGTTGAAGGATTGCCGGATTTCGCGAAGGATGTCCAATAGGCAATCAGCTCCTCATTGACTAGCTTCTCAGTCGCGTTGAAACCGCGGAATCCTCCTCCCCTATGAAAATGTGTCAGCAAGACTTCATCGGCCGCAGGACATCCACGCACGAAGGTCCTGCCAACTTCGTAAGCACCTTTATCCAAGGCAACTCTAGGAAGGCAGCGTACCATCAAATAGGTAGAAAACATCGGAGCCGTGGCCCACTCCAATGTATGGGGTCGCAGCGAGGGCGACCGGATTTGGCACGTTGAACCTGTGGCAGTTTGATGAGTGCTAGGATAGAGAAGAGAAGACAAGGCACGGTAGATACCGGAAGTTGTAAGTATTCTCCTGACCGAGGTTATAGCTGAAGTTCGCGAGATACCAGTCCCTGAACAACCAATGAGTGCGTGTAGAGGTGGGAGCCAGGTCAAGTCGCACATGCAACCGAACTCAATGTCCGCATGTATGGTCGCACATCGCTCATAGTTGTTAGGGAATGGGCTTCCTGGCAAGGACGGATCCGGATAGAACTGCAGAAGTGCATCGATGGTAGCATTTGACTTGCGGAGGTTAGCAAGGAGGGTACACTTCACTGTTTACGAACATACCAAGTGCTTGTACCTTTGCGTGAGGCAGGCAATCAAATCCGCATCGGTTGGTCCAGTAGTATTGACGCCAGCAAACGTCCGTCCGTCATTCGTGCAGTGACCGCCAATATAGTTGACCTTGCTGAACTTGCCCTGCGGGATGAGAAGCGAGACAAGATCGGGGAGAAAATCGCCGTCGATGATGACCTCCCAGGCTCCCAGCGTAATGTTGTTGATTGCCTTGATTAAGGTGTCCAGTGGGGCTGCGCGTAAGCAGGACATGGAGGTGTTGTCCAGTGGGCATCCAGTCTTGTTCATGAGCTCGGCTGCCATACCGGTCAGCCTGGGCAAGATCCTCTAATGCATGATACCTCACCAAAGTATCCCTCGATCTCATAGTCCAAGAAAACCGGACCGTACCCGATGGATTGGGCGATGGCGCCTTGGAAGGGTGCACCTTTGCTGCCCCCGTATGCCTTACTCAAGATCAGACACATGGACAAGGCATTGTATGACTGCCTACCGTCATCTGCAGCACTACACTAGCGCCCCCAGCGGATTCACCAGAAATGGTGATTTGTTCGCCGTCGCCGCCGAAGAAATGAATGTTGCGTTTCACCCATTCGATTGCTGCGCGCTGATCAAGCAGACCGGTGTTCAAATCACCATCCTCTTGCACAAAGTGACCGCCGACGAAGCCGAACAGATTCAGACGATAGGCGAAGTTGATCGCAATGACATCGCCGGTTTGATGTACCCAGTCGTACATAGGCTGCGTTGCAGGATTCTGTGGATGATTAGCCCAGACTTCCGCAAGAGGTTAGACTCATCTTACTCCACCAATGAATCCACCTCCGTAGATGAACATGATCACGGGAAGATTGTCCCCTTCCTTTGCCCATGACGGCTTCCAGATGTTGAGGGTCAGGCAGTCTGCATCACCGTTAACATAACTTGAAGGGGCGCATTACGACCTGCAGACCTTCAGATTGGAGTGATGTATTGCCGGGTTGCTGAATGCATGGCAGGCCAAAGTTCCTAGCATCCTCTACGTCGACCCAGCCGTCGTTCTTCACACTTTCATCGAGCCGGCGAGGTGCGCGGAACCGCAGCTCACGAAGAGGTGGTTGAGCATAGGGAATCTTTCCAAAGAAGGTTACGGAGGTATCGCCATCGCCAGCCGGTGATGTATCATTGCCAGCATAGGCGGCGTAGCCCAGGTTCACGACTGGACCAAGGGGCGATGTCAACTTCGGCAAGTCCCACGCAACGGCGGACCAGGCAAGAGTAAGGAACGCAAGAAGAGCCGCCATGTCTGTTCCGAAGCAGAATGCCCTATGACGCTAGCCGCGCCCCTCTGTCCGCTTTATACTGCGTGGTCCGCTGCATGTTGCGCATTCTTAGACCAGCGTCTGCCTTATGGCGTAGGATAGATCATTGTGTAGCGTAGTGCGCAACAAAAGTTGAGTTCGGCGAATAGGTACGCCGACGCGACTGAGAAGTCGGACGCAATCGCTCATTGTGCTTCTTTTCGCACAAGAAGGCGGAAGCGGCCCGGACCGAACGGCCACACACACGGTGAACCATTCATTCAACAACAAGCCCCACTAAACCTAATCACGTTATCCTGGCACCCCATGGGGAAATCTTCGCAGTGATTCTCCAGCTCGCTGTGATGTCTTGCCAGAAAGTTGGAGACCATGGCATTATTACATCGTTAATGCTACACTGAATACAAATGTTCGAATCGATATCACACAACACACCACCACATCCTCTATGGGATGCGGGCCGAATCCCCATTTAGAAACCAGTAGTTGTTACTCTCAGCTGCTCCAGCTTCTTTAACACCTCCGAGTATGTTCTATCCAGTTCTGCAGCGATGCTCTGTTGCTTTTGCGTTGGTAATAGGGAAAAGAGCTCGCAAAGATCTCCATCCACCACGGACTTCACGGGCACGTAGTAACCGCGATATGCCAGATGGTCTCGGCCGACAAGACTCGGCGCCTCGGTCCGCATGTGCTGCTCCAATGTTCGGATGAAGTCCACGTCTTCCTTCGATATGAACGGAATGAGCACGCCGATTGTGCCGTGCAGCCCCGTATACAGAACGATGTCTCGACCTCCAGCGACTAGCGCAGCTTTATGCATTGATGTGACAATGTCGCCGACGTAGTAGTGAGCGAGCATGTCGGTCTTGTGCGGAGCACCATTGAACAGGCTTTTCTCGTGCAAGATGCCGGCACCAGTTGGGTCTTCGTCGACCTGTTCGCTGACTTTGGATGGAAGTCGGTTTACGAAAACGTTTCCGAATCGATCACCAGCGCAGACAGTGTCATAGTCGACCATCGTCTGAGCCGTAATCCATCGCGGTTGCGTGTCATCAGCGAAGACAAGCAAACGATTCTCGGGTGGCTTGTAGGTCGCGTAGTACACGGATTCTGCCATATCGCCAACTAGGATACGAGATCCTTGCGTGTTCAGAGCGACTACGGCAGTCGCGAAGCTCTTGTTTTCGCATTTTCGCAGAAGCCGCTTTTTCCCCATGTCGAATATCCGCAGAGCTTTGCCAACACCAGCGACTAGTCTCCCCTGGAAGGATAACAGAGCCAGAGGTACGTCGTCCAGTTCCGTCTTATGGAGGAACTCCAACTGTGAGCCGTCTTCGGATATCTTGTACGTGCGCAGGAAGCCACTCTTGCACGATTTTGGATTGACGATGACATCCTGAGCTGTACCGACGACGAGGAACAGCTCTCCAGGCCTGGCAACGAATGTTGTTATGGCCAGCGAAAATGCCGCTTCGTTGTTGTCGAGTGGCACGTCCAGCACGGTTCGCACGTTGACGGGGTCGACCACTTGAATGCAGCTAGCCCAGGTCCCAGCATCGGCGCGAGGGCGCCCGAAGATCTCAGCGGGGAGGTCAACGACTTCCTGATCGATCCGCTGCCCTGTCGAACGGAGCTTCTGGAGCTTCTTGTCGATCGCTTCGGGCGACAATACCCGGTGGTCTGACTCGATGACGTAGAAAAGAGGTTGAGTTGGATGCTGCAACATCTTTCGTGGGGTGTACGATAGCGGTATGACGTCTTGCTTTAGCTTTTGCCCAAGGTTTGGAACCTGGAATATCCTGTCATCAGAGTCAGCAAAAATTCGCGTGAAATAACGATGAAGGAATGAAGGTTCAGTAGGAACAATTGATAATATAACAAAACGGTCGCCATTTGCAATTGCATCGGGATCCCATGTACTCATCACAGAAGAAGGGAAGCTGGGAATTGAACTCACCTCAAGACGTTCCCGCTGATACCGATCAGGCCTTCTGGACAGAGTTCTGCCGAGAAGCTCCATGCGTATTCCAGAGGATCGAAGATGAGCGGCGTGAAGTGAAGCAAGTTTTGGTAGGTATAGTTGAGCCAGGAGCGAGACGATAGCGCAAGAATACTCGGGGAGCCGTGAACATTGACGCGTATTAAGCGGACTGGTCGGGAACCCAAGAAACGTGTTCGCGTGTCAGTAAGCTGTCCATTGACCGGGTCTAGCACTGTCCGAAGGAGAACACCGTTCGTGAGACCGATATTGACAAACATTGTTGGCTGGTTCTTGTCGATACTGGCATCCATGATATCGGCGATGCAGAGAGAGGAAGGAGGGGCGGTAAGGGCTTGCAGACTGATGTTCTCCAGGGTGGTATCCGGGTCCAGGGAGATGATGCGGACAGTTTGATCTTCGCAGCCAACAGCCTAAACACAATCAGCAAATGTATGCAAGACAAAAAGATGTGAACGCACCAGATATGGTGTCCTTTGGCGACCTTCCGGCACTTCAGCTATGCTCATGGCCAGAACCCCACTGCCCAGCGCTTTCCGATCCTGATATTCATTCAACTGTCCCTCCAGATCCAGCTCGAAGTAGACGAGCTGCGCTGAACTCAGAGCGATGACGACCTGGCGGGTATTTGTCGTTGCTGCGACGATGGTCGTGTGCTGAGGACAGCGCCACTCGTTTACTCGTCGGTCCGCGAGGACATGTCGGATACCATGCGGGTAAACTTGAAGCAGCGAGTCTTCCCCGATTTGTTGGACGGCGATTGTCGGCGACGAAGACAAGAAACCGGTATCGGACACTTCTTCGATCGTCTCGCCAATTGACAATACCAGGGTACCGTTGATGAAAGATAGGATGATGTATGCGTCGTATTGGTCTAGTTGAGAGGTCAATGAGTCACCTGCAGATGAGTAAGGTAGGTGCGCGTACCTTCAGCCTTAAGCTTGACTGTCCAGACAGCATTGGGTATACCAGGCAGCTCGGAGCTGACCGTCTCCTCAACATCCAGACCATGCCTCAACATCCTAAACGAACTCCTAGCCCCACGCCCACAAGCAGCAAAGATCTGTGGTGTGTCGGTATTCAGAAGATTCGTGACCTTAGCATCGACTATCGGATCGAAGCTGCTCAGTTCGTCGGCAAGGACCAAGTTCTCCAATGGCCGAGGACGGAAATAGGCTTGAGGTAGTGGGTTTGCCATTCCGTTATCTGGGTATGAAGCGGAAGAATACTCGAGTTCGTCGTCGTCATCACCGAGCTTTTGGAATTGGTATAGGTAGCTAGAAGGAAATTGTGAGCGAGTTATTCACAGTGTTGCAAAAGGGGACGCACTGATTGCCGAACTCTGACCCCACGAACAAGAAACCAGATTTGAGGATGCACAAGCTGGATGCAACCGGCACCGTGTCGAAGTACTTGATCTTCAACGCCTTCACCTCCTCATCCTCGTGCTCCATTGTGACCTTGAACAGGTCTCCATCCTCGCTCTGTAATAGGAAGAAGAACGCGCCCTTCATCTTGTGCATGACAGCCGCAACGATGATGACTTCTCTTGAGCGCTCGTCCAAGGGGTGTCGTCGTCTTGGGATAGGCACTCGATGTTGCGGTGCGTCCATATGCCGCCATATGATGTAGCCTTCGCAGCAGATAAGGACTCCGGATGGACCGTCGTGCTTCGCTTCAGACGAAGTCTGACCACCAGGCACCTGCAGAAGCATATTTGCCCGCTTGTCTGTCGGTTCGCTCCATTTCCTCACAACGTGATTCAGGCCCAAGTCGAGTTCGTAGAATGTCAACATCTGGACCAGTGTCAACCACAGCAATCTGGGGAAGTCGTTGAACAAACCCACCTTCTCGGTATTCTTGAACGCTTCACCGGTCGGATCCTGGTCGGACTCACTGTAGTCCACCTCAAGGGCGGCAAACAGTGGGTTCTCGAAGCCCACATCGACTCCTACGATGTGATGTATAATCGCATGGTTCTTGTGGGCTTCTAGGGGACTCGAAATTGTCAAGTTGGCGGCAGCGTCACGATTGAGGATATAGACCAGCTTCGCCTTCTCCATGGCGGCGATCATGACGCTTCGTCCCTTCGGGTCGACTGCCAAATATTGACCGGGCACTATCCGTCGCACGCCGGACTTTCCATATGTTTCTTGGTGGAGCTTGACGAACGTATTTGCCTTCGGGTCGTATTCGAGGATGACAAGCCGTCCAGAATCGGACCCAACAATGGCATAGTCTAGCGCGCAGGATAGTCAGGACACCGCCTTCACAGCTCGTGGAGAACGACACGCACCTTTGGTACCGCCCGTCAGCCTAAAAGCCACCAACGACCGAATAGTACCAAACACATCATGCGTCAAGACAGTCGACACCTTCCCAGTATTCGGATCCGGCTTAAGCAGCTCAAGTCTCGTGCCTCTCGAGACGATAATCTCCTGCGCCCGCACACCCGAAAAGTTGCCCACGATAGCCTGGGTGATGGCCGTCGGCGGCTGGAGGGTGAGATTGTACAGATGCATCGCGGGATCTTTGCAGGATTGGGACTCAGTGAAGAGGTCTTGTATCCTGCAGCAGCGTGCAAATGCCTTTGTGAAGTGGCGAAGGTCGGTGACTTCCTCGGATTCGCGATTTCTCAACGCGTGCGGAAGCAATTCGGAATTTTAGCAACTCCGAGCCGAGGAGGAGAAGCGAGTCCAAAGCCAGGACCACACGGGATACATGCTACAAGAGAAATTACAGGAGGGTATACTATCTAGTATTCATAGTCGAAGCGATCTGGTCCAGCTCCCTCTGGACAAGATTATTCGGTGCCATCCTCCTCAATTGACTACGAGCATGATCAGCATCCACCCCCGCTCCGATACAGCAGAAAGCACTCACTCGAGTCTCGTCCGATCCCCTCGTTCCTTACATTCCGCCCCAGCAGCCCTCCAGTCCCCGCATTTGATATACAAGTCCACGCGCTGTTTCGCATCGCACCGCGGTACGAACGCCTTGGCTTGGTTCGGGAACCCCTTGGCCACGAGGTGGTTCACGAACGGTTCGTAGCCGATCGGGCTGCGTTTTTGTTTTGCGAAGGTCTCGAGGCCTTCCCAGTCGTGCGCTTCCGTCAGGGCGTGGAGCTTGATGTACCAGAACCTGCTGCCTTTCAGCACGGTCTTTGTGGAGGAAGGTGAAGGGCGGCGTACCGCTTGTCAGGGACTTTCCAGTCACTCCGCACTTTTTCGGCTTTCTTCGATTGGCCAGTTGCGATACACTTATGGATCGTCTCGTTCACGCTAAGACCGATGAACTGGACCCTGCCATCGGCGTCTTTCTCGTAGGCTTGCTGTAACAGCAATAGCTTGGCGTGCTCGTCCATCATCTGCAAGCTGTCAGGCCTCTGCATGAAGGGAAGAGGAGACGAAGGGCGTACCCGAGCTTCGAACGCCCTATCCTTATCTTCCGAAAAGAACTTGCCCGCAGCCCTAATAGCCGCAGTCCTTTCTACCAGATCCTAGAATCCAATCAATCTCAGCACCCTTCCTCATACCAACAGGCCAGAAAATAAAATAAAGAGTGAACGTACGGTAGCCTCCGCCGCCTCCTGCAACTTCAGCACCGCACTCTCCGTCCTTCTATCGTCCTGGAAGTAGAAGTCCCTCAACAACTCCCGATTCTGCTGTCTTGCGTATACTTGTAACAGGTTTGCGGCTGGTACGAGGTCGGGTCCCCCGTCTTCGATGAGGCGGAAGAAGTCGCCCAGGTTTAGGCGGCGTTTCAGGCTCAGCAATACATGATACACTATCCACCGAGTCAGCGGGAGAAGAGAAGAGAAACCAGAAGTGCGAGCGCAAGGGAGAAAGGAAGGATTGGGAGCTCACCCATATCCGTATCCCCACTATCAATAGCCTTCTTCAACGCCAACCGATCCTCCTTCATACTCAACAAAAGCGGCACCTGATCCTCCGCCCTCGGCTCAAACTCCAAAAGCATCGTAGCGAGCCTCGTCCGGCCCAACTGCCAAGCCCGCCTCGCAATATCCGCATAGCTCACTCCGTACTGCCCGCGGAACTTGGACACGATGGTGCGGCAGAGCAGGTCGTCGTCTTTCTCGCTGCTGGGGGGAGCGGCAGTTTTGGACTGGGATTGGGAGATCTTGGCGCATGCCCAGTGTTTCAGGACGGGGTCGGCTTTGAGTTGGAGGTAGCTGGAGATGCGGAGGGCGAGGAGATGCAGGTTGCGGGCTGTGAGGCGGGCGATGAGGTGCTCGGGCGAGGTGTGTTGATATCTGCGCGCATGGTCAGTTTTCCCCTCTCTTCTGTCTACGGGTCAAGATGGAGCGCAACTGGGTATAGGTGATGGGTATCCCGATCTCGTAGTACCGCGCAGCATTAAGAACCTTCAACGTCTGCCCGACCGCAACAAACTCCGACGGGTCATACAAATCCAAAAACGCCCTTCCAAACGAGGCCGCCTACCCACTCGCTCATCAGCACTCCCCACTTCCCACGAAAGAGAAACTACAGACGTTAAGCAGCTTTTTCTGCCAGTACGGCTCCCATTCCTGAGCCGCAGCGTCGATACATGCGTCCACGGCCGCCGCAAGCTCGGGCCGGATACTCCGGATGTTCTCGTCTGCTTTTGGGGACTTGCGCTCAAAGTGGGTGAGGGCGTCGAACAGGGTTGCGGCGGGGGAGGTGGAGCCGGGGCGGAAGACGGCGTCGGTTGATGCTGCGCGGGTTTCGTTGGGTTAGCTAGGACGAAGGGAAGGAGGGGGGAGGAGGGGAGGAGAGGACGCACGGGGTACTCGTTGAAGGAGGTCGCATTTCTCCGCTCCGACTATGCGTACTCCGTCGATCTCTCCGATCGCATGTACCGGTGAAACGTAGTAATACCTTCCTTAACCGTCAGCCAAATCCTCCACAAGAGAACCCGCAGGCAGTAAGCTGACGCACCTAAGCGAATCCCCCCTCGGACCCATCATCAACACCAAAATATCCCACACCAGCACAAGACTATCATTCCCACACCAGACCATCTGCTTCGGCGGTCCCTCAACGCCCTCAAGCGACAAGTCCGACTCCGCAAGCTCGCCCTGAAAGTCGGACGAGACGACCCAGAGCGTGTTGGTGGCGGTGAGGAGGGCGAGGGATTTGCCGTTGGGGGAGGGGGCGATTTTGTGGAAGGGGCCGCGGGAGATGCGCTATCCCGAGTGCGTCAGCACGAGGCGACGGAGGAAGAGAAGAAAAGATGGTAAGAGCAGGGAAGAGGAAGAGGAAGAGGAAGAGGGAGGGGAGGTGAGAGGGACGGACCTGGTCAACGCATTCCAGGTTGTCGAGTGTCAGGATCGTGCTCTCGCTTGCGATAAGCACTTCCACATGACGACTGACAGTAAGTTCAGGCGGCATAATAGCCCAACAATGCGGAGGAGCCGACAAGCCTGTCCCACACATCAGCCCAAACCCACCCATACCCAGGAGAGCCACCGCACCAGCACTAGCCAAAACCTGCGCCTTCCCCCCCTCCCACCCCCTCACCTCCAAGAAATTCAAATTCCCCGTAATGCCCACAAGGCCCGTCTCGTGCACCTGAGCATCGACGACGCCTTCTTCCTGCGCTTCGGAGCCCATGGAGAACTGCTCGTATTCGCCTTGCAGGTCGTATATCCTGTAGAGGCCCTCTTCGTTTAGGACGACGAGCCGCTCGTCGTGTGTCCAGCCCATGCAGATGATCTTGCCTTGGTCCCACTAGCTCATACGCTGAGTGACAAAACCCGGGAGAGAGGTGGGGACGTACGGAGAGAGTTGATATGAGCCCGCCGGAGGAGCTGTATAACTGGATCTGCGGCTTCGAATAGCGGGATACTCCACTAAGAGCGACGACCTTATGTTCATCCCTTATAACAGCTAGCCAAGCGTCAGCGTCTCACTTAGTTCCTCTACACGAAGATACTGACCAAGAGGACCACCATATCGCGCTCCCACTACCTTGTAGTCCGACAAATCCTGTATCTTCCATTGCATAGAGTAGAGCTCTTGTTTCCTGCATATATCTCAGCTCCAGTCTTGAAGGGTGAGGGAGATGAGATAGGGCGGACCGATAGAAGACGGTTCCATCCTGCATAGGCTCCCATGTCAGCGTCGGGTGGTCTGTGGGAGCCATCTTTGCTCAAGCTCCTTCCTATCCCGAAGCTCGCCTTTCCTTACCCTGCCCTGCCTTGCGAGATGCGGGGAACAACGCTCAGCGTCACCAACGCGCACCCTCACACCGCTCCCCCGCTGACATAAGCAGTTCTATTCGGTGATCGAAGGTGATCGAGGCCTCCTTAAGGGCCTCCTCCAAATTTCTGATCCCGAGCGCTTAGCGCTGGTGACTCCAAAGCGCTCTGTGCTTTGCTGAGGAGAGCAGAGCAGGGGACCGAGCGAATAGACTCCTTCATAAGCAGTCGCAAGCGGGTTGACTGGGCAGCTGCACTTCTCTCCCTCTATCTTTTTCGGCCGTCTACTATCTGCACATATCTTGAATTGGTATACCACGTTGTTATGAGTGGTGGGATGGAATATGTTGCCCCGCCTCTGGTGCATAGGGTGCTTTGCGCAGACTGCGGTATGTCCTCTTTCCTGGCTAACGAGGAGTATAAGAAGAGACACTGATAGAAGGACGCAGGCACACCCATCGAGCCCAACTCCGCCAACCTCTGTATCGCCTGTCTCCGGAACACAGTCGACATAACCGAAGGGATCCCAAAACAAGCGACGGTCAACTTCTGCAGGAACTGTGATCGCTACCTTTCCCCGCCTGCGACGTGGACGATCGCCGAGCCCGAATCGAGGGAGTTGCTCGCGATATGTCTGAAGAAGCTGAAGGGCTTGAATAAGGTCAGGTTGGTCGATGCGGGGTTCATTTGGACGGAGCCGCATAGTAAGCGGATTAGGGTCAAGTTGACCATTCAAAAAGAGGTGTGCACCGCATACTTTCCGGTAGAAGAAGCAGCAGCTGATAGAGCGCCAGGTGTTTACCTCGACCATCGTACAGCAGATCTTCGAAGTCGAATACGTCGTCGTCCACGGCCAATGCCCCGATTGCACCAAGCTCGCTGCCAAGAACACCTGGAAAGCGATGGTCCAAGTCCGGCAAAAAGTGAACCACAAGCGCACGTTCCTCTACCTCGAGCAGCTCATCCTCAAACACAACGCGCACAAAGATACGATCAGCATCAAAGAGGCCAAGGACGGGCTGGACTTTTTCTACGCGCAGAGGAGTCATGCGATCAAGATGGTCGAGTTTTTGGCGGCGGTCGTACCCGTACGGACGAAGAGCAGCGAGCAGCTGCTTAGTACGGATACACACTCGGGGACGTCGAGCTATAAGTTCACTTATTCGGTCGAGATTATCCCGATATGTAAGGACGATCTGGTCGTCATCCCCACCAAACAGGCTCGGTCATTGAGCAACATCCAGTGCGTTTCCCACCCCTCCTCCCTCCTCTCCCTTCTCCTTGCCCAGTTGAGCATATGACTGACCGTGCTTGCTTGCAGACAACTAACGATCTGCTCACGAGTGGGCAACTCGATCCACCTCCTCGACCCGCAAACCCTCCAAGTAGCCGACGTGACCTCCCCCGTCTACTGGCGCGCGCCGTTCGACGCCCTCGCAACAGCAAGCGACACCGTCGAGTTCCTGATCCTGGACATCGAGCCCTCCGGCCCCACACGAGGAAAACATGTGCTAGCCGACGCGCAAGTCACACCCGTCAACTCATCCCTGGGTGGACAGGCGTCCGAGTTTGTCGGGGACGGGGAAGGACAGAGCTCGATCTTCCACACGAGGACGCATCTGGGCGGGATCCTCCAACCTGGCGATACTGCATTGGGGTACTTCCTAACGCGGGCAAACTTCAACAACGCCGCGTTCGACACGCTCGACCCGAACCAACTCCCGGACGTGATACTCGTCAAGAAGACCTACCCGAACAGGCGGAAGAAGGTCAAAGCCCGGAACTGGCGACTCAAGAGTATTGCCAAAGAAGCCGAGGACCCCTCTGCCGGCGGACATGGCCGGGGCGCGCTGGGCAGGATGGGCGGGGTGGACCAAGCGAAGGTGGAGAGGGACTACGAGATGTTCCTGCGCGAGCTGGAGGAGGATCCGGAGTTGCGCAGTGCTGTTAATCTTTATAAGGCGGATGGGGAGCCTACGGGGAAGAAGGCGGTGGGGGCGGATGAGATGGACGTGGATGGCCAGACGGAGGACGAGGAGGAGCCCGATTTCCCGGAGGTGCAGCTTGATGAGCTGCTGAACGATTTTGAGGATATGTCCATCTCTGGTGATGCGCCTGCGTCTGCGGCGGCACACTAGCTTCAGATGGCGGGGGAGTACGTGGGTGTGCGGGTATTAGTGGTGATTAGATAGCATACATGCGCCGAGCAGAGTGTGTGCTAACATCTGTACTATTGCTAGTTACGTTCTTTAATCCGTTTTCTTCTTTGGCGGATCGTGCAGGTACGGCTCGGCGTCGTCGTACATCTGAGCACGTAACCTCCAGTTCTCACTTTTGGCGTTCACCCACCCTTCGAGGACGATGTACTCGGTCACCCGCTTGGGCGGCGAGTCCACCAGGGTCGCCATTATTTTTCGCCCGTTCTGTTTAGTAGGCATCTTCACTGTGAGGCTCTGGTCCAGTCTCTCATGAGCACGCCGTTCGAGCCAAGCGAAAAGCGAGCGGGACGCACCTGGGTCGTATCGAACCGCACCAGGGCATCGACGAAATAGACGTCAGTGCCGCCCTTGCCCATCGGCGTGACTGCTTCCCTGATGGACAGAACCCGGGTCGGCGAGACCTCCCCGTGGAACTTCCAATCCATGACCGCCTCGGGCGGGTAGGCCTTCTGCCGGCGGATCGCCTCGTCTTGATATTCGTTCTGGCACAACTCGCGGATAACCACGACGTTCCTCCTGCGAAGATATGGAGACAATCAGACAATGTCCCAATAAGGGAAATAGGTCGGGAAAGACGCACTTTGCGACAGCCTCGTTCACTCGGACATACATGTCCAGGGCGTGCTTTGTCAGGCCCGACAACCATGCGTCCCGACTTCGGCGAGGCGCGAACACGGCGATGTACTTCTGCCAGAATTTGGCGGGTTGCTGTTCCCATGGTAGAAAGGGCAGTCTCTGCTCTCGAGCCATAGTGAGAATGCTGCGCGAGATCTATAAGCATGTACACTGCACAATTAGGAGCAGATGATCCGTACGTCAAGAGGTTAGCGGGACCGTCCACAATCAGGTCGCGCAACCATCGTAGTCTCCCTCTCCACGAGACATTTTTCAGCGACCTCCAAGACACCGGCTGTCTGATGTCTAGACTCCAAAATGAGCACGCTTTGGGCGAAGACCGTGAATGCTTGGCCACGCACTCAAGATAGGGAAAGCACCAGCCTGCTGTGTCGCGTCGGCCCATGGCGGCTCCTTTCGAGTTGCCAGCTCCATTCGCCGGTACAGAGACTGCAGCTCCCTATCTTTCGCTCGACGCTTTCGTTCCTCTTCCTCAAATTTCTCCTCTGCGCTGTTCGGAGCGGGCTTTGCGGGCGCAGCTGAACTGGAGGCATAGTAGCGTGCTCGTGGGAGGCGTTGGAAACATGTTCGTCGCCGGCAGATGGGGCTCACGCCTCGCAATGAAAACGACATTGTTGAGCCCAGAAGTGAGATGCGGTCGTTGAGATCCTCGTACTAGTAGATCAGCACAGATTTTCCAGTAGATTGAGTGGGTCAGTGAGGCAGGCGACCGGAGCACACCGGCGGCGAAGTTGCAAATCCCAAAAAGTAGTCAAGGGTTCTCCTACCAAAATGGTCGGAGGGCTTTGTTTCCGCCATTCATATCGAGCTGGAATTCGAGCGCCTGTTTTTGATTAACCTCACACACCGCAGGTAATTAGTCGGTCATGGTGCTGCTCTGGAGTCCCTTGGAAGGCTGCTGGGTGAGGATCGGATGGATGGGTATTGGAGGAGACGCATGCTGCTATTCGTTGGAACGAAGTCGGATCGTCGCAGTCGACGGTTCGCTCATCGCTCGTTAGCCTCGATTCATCAACTGCCGAGCTTGCGAGTTTTCATCTCAGTACATCCTTTCGCTCCCTTCCAGAGAGAGTTATTCTTTTGACGGCTAGGCGCTACAGCCGGCATGTCAACCAGTACGATATCATCGCCCGGGAATGGAAGTATGATGATTATTCCGGATATCGCAGATGGCGGTGCTGGATAGGGGTGGAGACTCGAGAGTTCTGAATACAACGTCGCCTCCATTCCAAATTCCACAATTTTTGCCTGCTGTGTTTTCCAGTTGATGTCGAACTTTTGACGATGGGATGCCCTGCTCGAAAACACGATCTTGTCAGTGGTCTTCAATGGTGTTCAGCAGTGACCAATAGTTCGCCACCTTCGAATCACGCGGAAGGGCGTTCGAAGCCGTAATGACGGAACGCGTCCTGAACGCGTCTGTGCAGACGTGTTTATGCATTTACGAGTAGAGCAGCCAGATGAGCAGAAGGTAGCAGGCATTCAGAGAGATCATTGTCAATGATTCCATGTTAACACCTTACGATTGTTGCAACGCAAAGTATGATGTATGTAAACAGGGTGTATTAGCACAAAAGTACAGAGTATGAGACAGACAAGAGAAGCGATGAACCCCAACAATGCCCTCACACCTATTTCGTTGCGGTGGCAGAGGAAGAGAACTTCGTCACGCTCTTGGTACCCTCCGAGATAGCGTGCTTCGACAGCTCGCCAGGCAGGATCAGCCGTACTGCGGTCTGGATCTCCCGGGAAGAGATGGTCGACTTCTTCGAGTAAGAAGCGAGCTCTAAAAGGTGGGTTAGAGTCACGTATATGCATGTCACGCAGAGCATTGCTTACTGGAAGCCTCGCCAGCAATCCGCTCAAAGATATCATTGACGAAGGAGTTGAGGATGGACATGGCTTTGTTGGAGATACCAGTGTCGGGGTGGACCTGCTTGAGGACTACAAGAATCATCAACGCAAGTCCCAGTTGTGTATGTGTGAAGTGCGCGTACCCTTGTAGATGTAGGAGGAGTAGGTCTCCTTGCGCGTCTTGTTGCGCTTCTTCTTGTCACCCTCAGCCTTAGGCGGTGCAGTGGTCTTAGCCGTCTTCTTCGCGCCCTCAGTGGACTTGGCCGGAGCCTTGCCAGCGGTGGAGGTGGGCTTCTTCTCAGCGGCGGACTTGGGAGGCATTGTTGGATAAGTTGGGTGGGTGGGTTGGTAAGGCTGGAAAAGGCGAGAGGTGTCGACGAGGACGCGAGGTAGTGGTGGTGGAGAGTGATGAAGGGATGAAGAGAAGGGAGCGAGACGACGCGGAGACTTTATAGGTGTGTCGCGCGTCGGGCGGTGATTACGCACGAGCCAACTCCGCCGCCAGCCGATAAGCGTGACTTGCTCGTTTGGCAGTGAGAGCGGGAGCAAGCGGGGCCAAATGGTGCCAGACCCAAACAGTTACACGTGACGCGCGCCCGTCCAGCGGGGGTCCAAACAGGTAAACAAGTCATCGCTGCCTCCGCTCGGGGTCTAATCAGACCGATAGCCGCGTCCGCATACAAATACGCGCGACTTGAACATTCGTCGCCCTCCTTCATTCTCGTCCTCGACAACCACCCTTCGACACTCGACCGCGACACCCTCGCTCACCCAACCCCTCCCAACACTCTCAACACATCACAATGTCTACTGCAGCTGGTGGCAAGTCCGGTGGCAAGGCTGGCGGCAAGGCCGGTGCAGGTGGTGACGCTGGCAAGGGTGGTGCTTCCCGGTCCGCAAAGGCTGGTCTCCAATTCCCAGTCGGCCGTATCCACCGTCTCCTCAAGCGCGGCAACTACGCTCAGCGCATCGGTGCTGGTGCACCAGGTATGTGCAACTCCACTCGATACCAGAACTCGTTCTTACCCTCGTCTCAGTATACATGGCTGCCGTCCTCGAGTACCTCGCTGCTGAGCTGCTTGAGCTTGCTGGCAACGCGTACGTCCAATCCCACTACCGATAACAATGAATGTGAACGGCTCACATGTTGCCAGTGCCCGTGATAACAAGAAGGCACGTATCGTCCCCAGGCATCTGCAACTCGCCATCCGGAACGACGAGGGTGAGTCGGCCTCTACAGTGCTGGGCCGACATTGTTCTGATCACATTTTTAGAGCTGACCAAGCTCCTTGGCCACGTCATTGTGTCCGAGGGTGGTGTCGTTCCCCACATCATGCCCGAACTCCTGCCTACGAAGACAAAGAGCAAGAAGACGGCCGAGTCGCAGGATCTCTGATTTACTCGTCCTTGTCTCTCGTGTTCTCGTCTCCTGTCACAGTATATTTGTGCTCTAATTGTATTCTTTGGATTCCCTATATACATGGTGTGAACATCACTCGTGTGCCTCTTCTGCTGCCCCTTCCGTGTGCCAGATCATGGAACCGCTTGGACCGTCATGCGTGCAATGATTGTCCTCGGAAAAGTGACATCATATATGCGGGCGTGCATGTATCAAACTGAGTAATGCAGAAGGCAAGCGTGGCGTTTGTACACGAGCATCAGGCCGTTCTTCAAAGGCGCGCGACGCGTTCATAATATTTACATCTTCCCCGACGCGTCGGGTCTGGGAAGGGTGATGAAATGCGGGGTAGACCTCTGCCAAGGAAACGAGCGAAAGAAGCATGGCATCAAACTCTGTCTCCTTCCGGCGCGCCGATCAAAGATCAGACCCGTACGAAGCGCAACACGATGGACGGGGCATGTCGTAACGCGCACCACCCCGCTCAATTGGCCAGGGGAGGGAAGATTTCAGAAATTAGAAGCGCGTGGTAATAATGTTTACCTCTTGGTTTGATTGATGGACGGCGGCAGGGACCGAGCGGGCGGATATGGACAGGCGTGCCTGATGGTCGTCCCTTACGACGCGCTACCGTTTGTTTACATTGACATCATTTTGCCCTGCGAATGGACAGCGCTATGGAAGGACTGCTCATTGGGCCGGTTTATGGCATGCAGGGAGGGGCAGAATATGGGAGAGCAGCCCGTCGGGCTGACAGCACGGCGGTAGGGACTACCGATGACCGGTCTGAGACGTTTTGATTGGGTCTGATCGAGACGCGAGACGCGACGCGCAAGCTGGGATCGGGCGGCTTGTTTACATCGCGTTTGGCCGAGATGCAGGACGCGATCGACACGTGCCTTCGTAAGTAGGAAGGCCGGAGAGTTGAGTGTGCGAAGCATCCATGGTAAGAATTGGTAACGGATAGAAAATATATGTGAATGATCAGGTAGTATCTTGTTCGAGACAGGCGAAGCAGGCAGAGGACAGGCAATGACACAATATAGAAGCGGGTTAGAAGCGAGTCATAGAGCAGTCTTGACTCAGCCGAAAAGTTGCAAGGTCGCATAGTATCCTCGATAGGACAAGGACCGGTAACGAGCTTGAAATCTGGATAATGGAGTAGAGCGGCGGTCAAGCTTAAACCGTTGGCGGTCCTCGCCAGCTGTTGAATGGTGTAATTATTGTCGAAATAAACGACGAGCTCGAGGTTGAGGACGATGAGGACGATCAGCGAGACGATGAGGAAGATGGTGGTCAAGAGAGTGTAAGACGCGGTAGGGCGGGATGCAGGGTCTGTCCAGGATCACGTGTTGTGATTATCCGCGCTGTTTACTGTGTTTTTGGCGCGATCGAGTGGCGGGAGTGAACTGATTGCGGATGTATCTGGACCGTGCGCGCGCGTGAGAGTACACATTCGCCCGCCCTATAAAGGGTCTCCCCTCCACGGCCCGACAGCGCATCATCCGCCGCGGCCCCCCTCACACCTGTCACCGACACTCGACAACTCAACCCTCCTCGACACCTCTACTTCGACATGGCCCGCACAAAGGTGTGTAACCTTCCTCCCTTGCACATAACTTAGCATATGCTGACCTTCATTCCCTTCCACAGCAAACCGCTCGCAAGTCCACCGGTGGCAAGGCGCCCCGCAAGCAGCTCGCTACCAAGGCTGCCCGGAAGACCGCATCCAAGTCCGGCCCCGCGACCGGTGGTGTGAAGAAGCCCCATCGCTTCCGCCCCGGTACCGTCGCCCTCCGTGAAATCCGTCGCTACCAGAAGAGCACTGAGCTCCTCATCCGCAAGCTCCCCTTCCAGCGTCTTGTCAGGTGCGCATATATGCTGCTTTGTTCATCTACATCTCGCTTACCTAGCATATAGGGAAATCGCCCAGGACTTCAAGACCGATCTCCGCTTCCAGTCCTCCGCCGTCATGGCTCTCCAGGAGGCCGCTGAGGCATACCTTGTCTCCCTCTTTGAGGACACCAACCTGGCTGCCATCCACGCCAAGCGTGTGACTATCCAGCCCAAGGATCTCCAGCTTGCCCGTCGTCTGCGCGGTGAGCGGTCGTGAGCGTCGTTGATGTGGATATAGTCAACCCTGTCTACACCTACCTTGTGCTATTATCCCCTCTTTTGTACTACATCGGCTCTGTTCTATAATCTCATTCTCTCAGACAAGCAATACCCTCAGTTATTGTGCGTGCGATGGCATTTGTTGTGACAAAGACGGCTGTTGTGGGCCCTCCACCTGAACCCGCCCCTCAGACCTCTGGAAGATGGACCCGCACCGCGGGGCGCCCCGGCAACCATAAGACGGGACGAAGAAGCAACAATGAAGACAACAAGATGCGCACTTCTCGGCATTCGGTCGGTCATAAGGATTTACTGATTTCTCATCTACGAGTCGAGCATCTCAAGCAGCTTGATTCTTCGATGTCTAGAGCTCCTCGCGCATCTTGTACGTTCGCAGTACGCGAGCTCGTGTGTTCTATGTCCATGCCATTCGATTTTTTCAGTAACATTCATCGTGCACGCTAGCGATCTCGGACAATAGCCTTGTGGAAGGAAGATGCTGATACCAGGACGAAAAAAGGTTGATGTATGCGCGCCTGAAAATATGTCGAGTGTGGTCTAGTCAGGCTGCTTCGTTCCCAATGCATAGGGCCGCTCACGGCCTGCAGCACCGTGCCATACTTCTTTGGTCTTCATACGATGCTAAAACACGATCGCTGCTCGTAAGGCAGTCCAGGGGGCAGTGACGATCCGATCCAAAATTGGAGATTGAGGTCCCGGATATTAATGGTCAGACGAGTTCCTGGCACACCTTTTCTTTTTCTCCTCCTGGGAGGCGTCAAGTGAACGTCCCAGCTAGCACTTACAGGCCAGCACAGACATTGGAAATTGAAAGGCTGGTAAACGATGCCTTTGAGAGGGTGTGTACCGGTGTAGGACAACAGGTGTATGATATTAGGATAAGTTATCCCGCAGGTTTTATACTCATTCGAAAGCCACGCCTACTAGAGCGCTCCGTCTGGCTCTTATGCCTGTTTATCACCCCATTTTCAGCCTGGCGTTATATTACGCTGATCTGACCTTCCGCCGGAGAAAGGGGGCGAAAACATGTGTTTGCCGTGGACAGCGCTCCAGTGCGGGGTCTCGTTATTCGGCTGCCGAATATCGAGATATGTAGAGGAGTGCTTGTTCCATTCGACAGCCGTTACCGATAGACGATGGGATAGACGATGCGGCAGCGCCGGACAGGCTCCCAGTACGAATCGGTGCTCCGATCAATCGTTGTGCTCGCAATCTTCCGGCGTGGTGCCAATGTAGGCGGGATGGGAAGTCTGGGTGAATCGTCGCGCTCGCGATTCAAGCCAGTCCGAGAGTGCCTTGCGCTCTGCTGTAAGCGCCGGGTTCAGTTTCGAGTGTATGCAATAATCGAGATGAACTGTAAGCGTTTCCTTGGCGAATGTGGCATCGATCGCTCCAATGATGTCGCGTAGTCCCTCGGCGAAGTGGCAACAGTAGACGTTGATGGTGGTGAGTTGCAGCGGAGCGCTCCGGCGGCCGCACCGTAGTAAAGTCACTCCTCTCATGTTGAGTACCCGGAGACTGGGAGTGTGAGCTAGTATGCTCTCAATAATGAGGCGGGTCGTGTACTCCCCTCGGAGTGAGAGCTCCTCGAGAGCCACAAGATTTGGAGCAGCCAATGGTATGATCTCGCCGATCGGCGCCATATACAACCCATTGCGAGGTAGGTGGGGGAAGGTGGCTACCTTCGGACGCGCATGTAAATGTTTGAAGAGGCGTAGTGGGGCTCCTTCACCCAAAGTGATTACTTCTAGGTGTGAAAGCTCGATGCTGAGCGTTGAGGGAGCTTCATTCTTGATGGAAGGAGGCCTCGCAGGCCACAGCCCGGACAAACAAAGCTCACGGAGACGTGGGCAGGAAGGAAGACATGCCTTGAGAAGATCAAGCCAATTCTCCCCGCCCCCGCCCGAGTACAGAGCGATACCAGTTATCGTCAAGTTCAGCAGTTCCGCTGAAAATGAAAGGTAAGGCATAGCATGCATGGGTTCGTACCGGCCAAGCACATGCAGCGTCATTGCCCGCGAGGTCCAATGGCCGGCAGATTGCAGAGTAGCATAGGCGGCCTCGCGCCGGAGACCTGACAGATCGACAGTGAGCATGAGTAGACGAGAACCGCATCGTTCCAGCAGAGTTTCGATACGATCACCGCTACGGCTGCTCCTCTGGGCACGAGTGATCCTGATATTGATCCAAAGGCTGCTCGTGTGTATCGCGACGTCTCGCCAGCGCGACGATACCTGCGACACTGTCCAGCGGATACGAGGGTCGGCTCCATAGTCGCACGCGAGCTCGAATATGTACGAAAGTACGTCGTCGGATAGCTTATGTATAGGCGACTGAAGAGCAGCCAGTCTCTGTCGAAGTTGCTTGAGACGTGCTTTCTGAGCGACATTCAAACGCTTGATTCGCTCGAGTTCTCCGATGTCTCGGATGAGTATATGCGCTTCTGCATCTCGTCGCGATGCAAAATGAGTTGGGAGATCGTGCGACATCGATGTGGAGAGAGAAGCGAGGCTGATGCGCCTCTTGGAGGTTAGTCAAAGTGGTGGTGAAAGGCAAAAAAGGTTCGATACGCGTCATGCTCTGGCGCTTCCGACTCTCCTTCTGCTTGTCATCTGCGGCTGCCCCTGAAGGGAAATTACGTCTCAGACGCAATGAGCGCTCAACTTCAGCTTGTTCAGCTTAATTTACTTTGTTCTTTTACTTTGGCTAACTTACATACATGGTATCGTATGCGCCCACGTGTAACTCTAGCTGAGCAGCGATAAGATGGGCGGTGCGTAATTCGCGTCATTCACCGCTCCCGGAATCCTCCGCGGACTAGGGGCAAAAGATATCAAAACATCTTTGCCTGTTCACCAGCTCATATCTTTCCCACTTTCAACTCTCAAGGGGTCCGATACAGACCACAGACCACTGTACAAACATTCGGTACGTTTCCAGCACCTGGATCTCGAGGTAAAGACGCACTCATTCATCCGGCAGTGCACCCTTCGCGAAGCACGATGGCTGTTCTCTCAGCCGAGGTCATGTGCGAGATCCTCGATTTGGTGGTGCCGCCGTACGACACGCGATACAGCGCGGGCGAACGACCGTCTTATGCTGAGCTGAAGCAGCTCAGTCTTGTCTGTCGTGCATGGGCGACCTACATCCAATATCGACTGTTTGATCATGTCGATCTCAGCAGTTTTGACAGCCGTCTTGCTTTTCTGCGAGCAGTTGGGCGCAACACATCTCGCAGCCATGGTTTGAAACGAACGACAAGGACGCTCGTCCTATCTGGACCCATATTCCGACCTGGAGGACCTCGCGATGTGCTCGATGTCCTTTCTCCTCTATCGAGTTTGGAGAACGTCCACTTGCGAAAGGGGTTCACCTTGCCCTACATCCCTTCCTCAAGGTACCTCCCTAAGGGCTTCCCAGCCATCCAGTCATTCGACATCGAGATGAACCGGTCATCAAGCTGGGAAACACTACACGACCTCCTGCACAAGCTGCCAACTCTCGAACGGCTGGCGATCCGCGACCCCAGCGCATCAAGCTTCCTCCCTTCGATCAGCGGCTCACCGCTCGCCTTTCATCTGAAGGAATTCCTCTTCCTCTGCCCGTGGAGATGCGTCGACCCCGACTACCTGAATGCAATGCTACACGGGTCGAGCGAGACACTAGAGGTCCTAGGGCTAAGCATGATGTCCACCTCCGAGCCAGCCATCGGCGAACTCCTCACAAAGCACTCGCAAACACTCCGCTCCCTAGGGCTCGACACCGCAGAGCCCACCATCCTCGACCCCTCCATCCTCCAATCCCTGGGCAGGCTCGAGCAGCTCGTCCTAACCACTTCAGACCCCGAGCTCATCCCCTTCCTCCCGCCTGCTCTCAAAAGGCTGCAGTTCAACACCCCCATATTCACGCACGGCCGGCCCCTGGTAGACAGGTTCGCCGAGACACTCCAAGTCCGGTTGGAAAGTCTCAGGGCGTTGGAAGAACTGTTCATGGCGGGGAGACATCATACCGATGACGGCAACCGGCTCGGGCAACTTCTGGCTGATGTTCAGCTTGGACGGGCAGAGGTGGAGAGATATGCGGCGCTGGGGAAGGAATGTGAGAAATGGGGGGTGCGGCTGCGGACGGCGGAGGATTCTGGTATGCTCTGGTTGTCTCCTGCCGCGCTTTCGTAGTGCTCAACGCTCGTGTGTGTGTAGATGATACAGCCTGGACGCGATTCTACGACCACTCTCCTATGCGCCCAGCCAGCACCCAGTAACCACGAGACCTTTCCGACTGGAGACTAGACCCAGAGCGAGATAGAACGTTCCGCCCAATAGGCGGGCGGATTAATCTTTTCTTTTTCCCTTGCAGCTCTCGACCTATAACCTCCTAATCAGCTTCTTGCATTCGTCTCCATCTGTTCTCCGCGTCGTGTCTTCGTTCCACTCAATAGACTAGAAACGTCCTAGATTCCTGAAATTCCCATACTGAAAACGTACACATCTACAGAAGTCCATCCGCTAAAGTGCGGCATTAGCGTCATAAGAATATCGTAACCTCCCTCTCGCCTCCAGCCATAACTGGCAGTCCTCTCCTCCCCTCCTGTCATCACACTGCCAGGCTCCCCGCTCTGCTCCAACGACCCCTAACAGCTCCCCGCGCCGCCCGGGCTTAGGGGGAGGTCATATGAGGATCACAGCGAGGAGCAACACACACAAGACGATAATGAGGAATATGATGCAATATCCCGATTTCGTCTCTGCACACCCACAAGTCAGTCACGCCTTTTCTTCCTTTCTTGCGTGGAGAGATCCGAGAGCGGGAGTGGGAGTGAAGGAGGAGGACGGGACGCACCTTCTTGTTGTCGTATGAACCGACGGAGCTTCGTCATCGCCCCTGCCAGTTTGGTATCTGTCCTGTCTACTCCCCGTTCCAGGTCGTCGAGCATCCTGTCATTCTAGATCAGCTACTGCCCACCGTAGTCAACTCAAGCGAGCGTCGAAAAGGGAAAAGAGGGGATGGTGCAGGTACAGGAGAAGACAAGAGACGGACTCATTATGTTCCCCCACCTCCCGCCCAATCAGCCCCGCCTGCTCAGCAAGCGTATTAAGCGTCCCCGAAATAAGGTGCAGCGTGCTATCCTGTTGCTGGACAAGCATCTGCTGTTCTTCCCGCGCCCAGGCAGATTGGTCGTCTTCCGCTCCCCCTCCCTGGCCGGCTGCTGCGGCTGGCGGAGCGACTGGTGGGGGTCTTGTGCTTGGCTGGAGTTGGGCTGGGGGTTGAGCGGAGGTGGCTTGGATTTGGGAGGTGTAGGAGGGCGGGCGGGAGAGGCGGGTTGATAGGTCTGCGCGCATGCTCTGTCCGCTCACACTCAGAACACTGGTCTTTCCAAGAACGAGAAGTCCGGGGGAGAATAAGAGGAGAAGAGAAGAGTAGAAGAAGAGGAGGAGAAGGGGGGAAAGAGCAAGCACGGACCTCGATATCCCTCCTAACCTCCCTCACATACCCCCTCCTCCCCGCCAGCTCCTGGTCCGTAATCCCAAACAACCGTGCCCCCGTCTCCTCCACGACCCTCACACTCCCCTCAAGCTCCTCGAGGTCCGCTTCCAAAGCAGCCAAGGTGCCCCGGAGCTCATCTTCCACTTCTCGTAGTTCTTGAGATTTTGGCTGAGTGATGGTGGTTGAGGAGGTGGATGTGGAGATGGCCCGGATGCGGAGGAGGGAGGAATGGAGTGCGTGGGCGTGGGAGAGGGAAGAGGCGAGCTCGGTGCGGAAGGCGTGGTAGGGGTCTTCTGACATCTTTCACGCCTTTCAACCTCCAAGAGCAGGGGTATATGCGTGTCAATAAAGCTGGTATACGATGGGTTAAGCAGTGGGTAGGATTAAAGCCAGTCGGATCGTGTATTTATAGTTCTGTGTGTGCGCGTCGTTGACTTTTACGTTGACTTGGTCGTCGACACGCCCGCCGACCGCTGCGCGGGAATGCGCGTCGGCGGAAGGCCACGTGGACGTCCGCGAATGTGGGTCGCGACCGTCGACCTCACTTCCTTTGATCCACTTCACTCCGAGGACGTGATAGACACGGCTTTTCATTCAAGGACGCGCACGGCGTACAGCGAAAATGGTGTTCAAGCGTGAAGGAAGAAGAAAAACCGCGCAAGTGGTGTAGGTGTCTTTCACGAAGACGGTGGATCACGTGCCCTCCATCTACCTCCCATCATCCGCCAACCACTAGGAGCATCGATGTGAACCTCTAACCGTCAACGACGCAGTCAACAGGTGCGGCATGTAGGCGCCCCCAGATACCGCAAGTGATCGATGCGGTCCAGAGAGCAGAAGCTGCGAGCCTCGAACGCTTTCGAGGGCAAATTACGCACATGATCGCCCCCCTCGCCCCACATACGTCATATGCAGTAACATGGCAAGCCTGCCCAAGCATCCAAGAGTCAAAAGCCCATCCACGCCTGCCCATCGAACCTCTTCCCGACCTATCAGCCCTCTGCCTCGAGTAGTCACATACACGAACCTCCCAGCTAGCCCACCATACTCCGTCTACCCGTCTCACGCGTTTTCCGTCCATCCATCCTCCCTCGCACGCTTCGGCCGCTCCCTGTCTATCCACTCACCCACGTAAGGAACTTCACCAGCACTATGGCGCCCAAGAAAGAAAGCAGCAAAAGCAGCAGCACGCATAAAGAAGACGGCGTGATCACCGCTTACCCGAACTACAAGCCCGAGCCTCAGCAGCAGGAGCTCCCCGGTGGGGAAGGGGCGATGGAGCCTCTTGCGGAGCATTTGAAGATCGAGGTGTGGGACGAGAATGGGGAGCCGTACCTGGAGGAGTATCAGGGTGCTGGGAAGCTAAAGGGAAAGAGTGTTCTCGTGCGTATTTATGCACTTGCCTGTCTGATAGGAGACGGTGGGTTGCTGATACGGATCTGTGTGCTAGATTACCGGCGGCGACTCGGGCATTGGACGCTCAGCAGCGCTCATGCTCGCTCGTGAAGGCGCGGATATCTCGATCGCCTACCTGCCCGAAGAGCAAAAAGACGCCGAATGGGTCAAGCAGGCGATCGCCTCCTCCCCGCACGGATCAAAGAACTGCCTCCTAATCCCATGCGACCTAATGGACGAGTCCTCCGCCCAGAAAGTCGCTAAGGCGCATGTGGACAAGTATGGACGGATTGATGTGTTGATCAATAATGCGAGCAAGCAGATGCAGGAGAAGGATTTTGCGAGGATTAGTATGGAGCAGGTGCAGAGCACGTTTAGTAGCAATATTCTGGGGATGGTGCGTCCCCCGTTCCTTTCTCCTCTATGTCTTCCTCTCTCCCTTCCGCCTCCTTTGTTCGCAGTAGAGTGAGAAGGTGATGCTGACCTCCGCGCGCAGTTCGCACTCACCAAATACGCCCTCCCGCACATCCCCCGCGGAGGCTCCATAATCAACACCACCTCCGTAACAGCATACAAAGGCAGCCCCAGCATGGTCGACTACTCCAGCACCAAGGGAGCAATAGTCTCCTTCACCCGCGCGCTCGCACAACAACTCGCCCCCAAGGGGATCCGAGTAAACGCCATCGCCCCCGGCCCCGTGTACACACCGCTCCAACCGGCAAGCAGGCCGGAAGAACAGATGGAAGGATGGGAAGTGGGCAGTCTGCCCCTGAGGGGAAGGGCGGCCCAGCCGGCGGAACTGGGCCCGAGCTATGTGTTTTTGGCGAGTGGGAGGGATAGTGGGACTATTACGGGGCAGGTTTTGCATGGTGAGCTCCTTTTTTTTGGCGTGTGTTTCTTACTCGGGGATGGGGCTGATAATGGTGCGATAGTGAACTTGGGGCAGTGGATGGGGTCGTAGACTCCTTACCAGCGTGGAAATCCGGTAGTGTAGCAGCATGGAGAAAAGTCAAAAGAAGACCGTTGTATCCAAGTCCAAGTGTATGTAATCAAATCAATCAGATCTGGTCGTTGTCGTTTGTTTTCTCTGCTGGCGGCTCGCAAGGCAGATAAGATACACACGTCCCTCTGCCTAAGGACGAAAACATGACCGTCTTCCAAGAAAGAAAAGAATAGAAAAAGGAAACGCGACCGAAGGAAGAAGGGGAAGAAGCTGCACTTCGCAAATCCGGCACACATGCTCCGGATCCCTCAAGATCATTTCAGCCGGCTTCTCCATTTCGAGCCACAGGAAAGAAACTTTCCGAACAACTTCCTTCCTTTGCTTCCCATCTTGCAGGGTTCAATGGCCTATCTTTTTCCTACTTCTTGTGCTTGCTGCGGATGGACCGGAAACACGGGGTAAGACTACTACCCTGAGAGAAACCCTGAGAGAAGCACTGAGCGAAGCACTGAGAACCCGTTCGGCGGGGGAGCCGGTGATCCGATTCTGCCGAAACTAGCTTCTTTTCCTGGCAGGCTTCTTTGGTTCTTTGCGCTATCTGTCTTCTTGAGCTTCGGAGTGTCAGAAAACAACAGCAGCAGCAGCAAGGGAAAAAAAGGAAGAAAGAAAGAAAGAAAGGGGATTTGAGATTGGAAACGGCCATTGTAGCTCTTGTATCGCGCACCATCGCACAGAGCATGCAGAGATGAATTGGTTCGGCGTATCAGCTGCACATCACGGCACTACGTCATCCCCCCCTATCCCATTCTCCGCTTCCCAGGACCCTGAGCAAAATCCCTATGACCCTTCCCTCCATACGGCACACACCGGGGCACACTAGTACGGGGGAAATGATGAATAGCGTATGTGGCGCAAAACGCGCTATAAACGCGTCCGTCCCCCGCTAGTGGGGGACATGAGCCCACACCCACCGTCCACACCCACCCACACCCCGTACTCACCACCCACTACAGCCCACTCTGTGACCGTCCCTCTCACCCGTGCCTGCTTGTCTGTCAGTGCGAGGGATTTGAGACATCCACCGTCACCCGTCGCTCGCTGTTCGCCCTTTCGTCCGTGCTAGTGCTGTTGCCGCCCGTTGTGCCTGGTGGAGGACTTGTCCGCTTGAGTGTTAGCGCACTCTAGCAAGACAGCACGGCATATCTTCAGCTTATCCCACATCGACAGATTCGGTATCACTCTCGTTATTTCTCGTTTTCATATCTTCAGCGTTGGGTCGATCTGCAACCAACAGTAACAAGTTCATTCCTATAACGCGCAGTTGGGGAGGAGTGAGCAGGCACAATGTCCACGTACGCCCATCCTCTCCATCCTACCGTGCCAACTTAGGCTGACGTTAGCGCAGAACCACAGCCGAAGCAGCCTCCCAAGCCTCCACGCCCGGGTTCGTCACCTCCCTCGTGCTGAACGCCGCCGTCTTCGGCGTCGAACTCCTCATATTCACCTTCGTGCGCCGCCACTTCCGAGCAATCTACGAGCCCCGATCCTACATCCCCGCACCCTCAAAACGCTCTCCGCCCCTCTCCCGCTCTTTGCTCGGCTGGCCACTGGCAATATGGCGCGCCGACCCCGGCAGGATCCAGCATGTGAACGGGCTGGACGCGTATGTGTTCGTGAGGTTTTTGAGGATGATGTGTTATATGCTTGTCCCGATGTGGATTATTTCCTGGCTGATTCTCATGCCGACGTACTCGGCGAATACGGGCGTGGACCCGCCGAAGCAGGGGCTGGATAGGTTCACGTTCGGGAACGTGGCGAAGAACCAGCAGCAGCGGTATGTTGCGCCTCTTATCCTGGCCTGGCTGTTTACCTGTGCGTCTCTCCTTCTGCTCACCTCTCGTGGTTTGGGCTAATCGGATGGACGCAGTCTGGATAATCTATACGGTCCGGAACGAGATGCGCGAATTTATAATCCTCCGGCAAAAGCACCTTATCTCCCCCTCGCACTCCAGCACCGCACAAGCAAACACGGTCCTCATCACCGGCGTCCCCCGGAAATTCCTGGACGAGACCGTCCTCGCCGGCCTGTTCCGCCATTTACCGGGAGGGACGCGCAAGATCTGGCTGAATAGGGATCTGAAGGAGCTGCCCGATCTGTATAACCGACGGGTGGATGCTTGCAAGAAACTTGAGAATGCTGAGAATGCCTTGCTTGAGCAGGCGCTGAAGTTGAAGAGGAAGGAGGCGAAGGCTGCTGCTAAAGCCGCTAAGAAGCACGGCTCGAGCCAAGGACAGGGACAAGACCCGCAGACGATGAGTGGGGAAAGCAAGCAACCTATTACAGCGGATGCGGAAAAAGAGCTCGCCCTCGCTGACCGGCTCGTTCCCCGAAACAAACGGCCCACGCACCGCCTTCCGCCATTCGGGTTCCTCCCCTTCAGCCTGCCCTTCATGGGCAAAAAAGTCGACACGATCGACTGGGCTCGCGAGGAGATCGTGCACTGCACGCAAGAGCTGCAGCGCGGGCGCGCCCAGCTAGAGAGGGACATCAACACTGTTGGCACTGGCGAGCGGGAGACCTACCCGCCCCTGAACGCAGCTTTTGTCCTCTTCAACCAGCAGATCGCCGCCCACCTGGCCGCGCAAGTGCTGACGCACAACGAGCCCTACCGGATGAGCATGCGGTACATCGAGGTCGCCCCCGCGGACATAATATGGGCCAACCTCGGCTTGAATCCATACGAGATGAAGATCCGCTCTGCTATCTCCTTTGCGCTCAGCATTGGCCTGATTATAGTGTGGAGCTTTCCGGTCGCGTTTGTCGGGGCGATCAGTAATGTGAACCATTTGTGTACGTATGGATGGTTGGCGTGGATTTGCCGGTTGCCTAGTGTGGTCGTGGGGATTATTTCGGGGATATTGCCCCCGCTGGGATTGGCGATATTGATGATGCTCTTGCCGATCGTCTTGCGCCGTACGTCCATCCCTCTCTCTCTCTCAGGGAATGAGAAATGCTGATGATACGCCCCGTTGTAGTGCTCGCCCGGTTCGAAGGCATCCCCCGTTACTCAGGGCTCGAGCTCTCCCTAATGACGCGCTACTTCCTCTTCCTCGTCGTACACGGTTTCCTCATCGTGACCCTCTCCTCCGGGGTGATCGCCGCCCTCCCCCAACTGGTCCAAAACCCCGAACAAATCCCCCAAATCCTCGGCACCTATCTCCCCGCAGCCAGCACGTTCTTCCTCACGTACATCACGCTCCAGGGTCTGGCTGGTGGGGGTGGGGGGTTGTTGCAGGCTGCCCCGCTGGTCATTTATTATGCCAAGTTGTTTATTTTGGGCAGCACGCCGAGGAGCGTGTGGGGGATTAGGTATGTGATGCGGGATGTCGCTTGGGGGACGCTTTTTCCGAGTATGACGTTGTTGGCTGTTATTAGTGAGTCACTTCTGCTTCTCCTCATCGTGGCCCCCATAGAAGCAGGACCCCCGCTGACCCTGCCCGCAGCAATAACATACTCCGTCATCTCCCCCATCATAAACGGCCTCGCCTGCATGTCCTTCTTCATCTATTACCAAGTCTGGAAATACCTCTTCCTCTGGCAACTCGACCAAAAGCCCTCGGGCGACATGGGCGGGCTCTATTTCCCTCTCGCGATGCAGCACGTCTTTGTCGGCTTGTACATCAAGCAGATCTGCATGGCCGCGCTGTTCTTGCTTTCGAGTACGGGGACGCCCACGGCTGTGCCGGAGGGAGTGCTGATGATCGTGTTGATTGTGTTTACCGTGCGTCCCTGCTCTTTCCCTCTATCTGCCTTGCAATGTCGCTGATCTGACGTTGTTTCTGTAGATCGGCGCCCACTACCTTCTAAACAACTCCTACGGTCCCCTCATCCGCTCTCTCCCCCTCACCCTAGCGCACAAGTCCTACGGCATGCCCCTCGTCCCAGGCGACACCAAGATCGACGAAGAGAACGAGGGTGACCATCGATCTCAAGCGATCGGGATGAAGCCGCTCAACGTGAATAAGACGAACCATTTTCTTGATGTGAGGAATGATGGGATTAATGCGGGTGCTGCGGCGAGGAGGGCGGACGCGGACCCTGCTGCGGAGGCTGGGGAGGAGGTGAGGGATATACCGAATCCTGAGGGGAGGGTGGAGCAGACGAGCAATAAGGATCGGATTAGCGGGGCGGACGACGAGGTTGCTCTCGCGAAGCAAAAGGAAGCCACTAACTCTGCTCGGGCCGGGAACGCTTCCAACTCCAACGGGAACGGCAATGGAACCGAGAACGAGAACGAGAAAGGCAAAGCCAGCTCCGAAACCGCCAGTCAGTTCGACGGCGTATTCGACGACGGCCCCACAGACTTCTACCACCCCGCGACGGTCGAGCCCCAACCGATCATCTGGATCGCCCAGGATCCCCTTGGGCTCGGGGACGCGGAGGTGGACGCGAACCGGGCGAGGGGGATCGCCGCGAGTGACGAGAATGCGGAGATGGACGAGAAGGGCCATGTGGAGGTGTTTGGCTCGCCGCCGGGGATGAAGGATCCGGATGAGGATAGGGATACGTGACTCGTCCCAGGTGATCTATCTCTAGTCGAGAGACGGTCAAAATCGTCGCCGGCAGTTGGCGGCCGTGGGAGGAAAGAGGCCGAGAAAGAGGTGGAGGACATTCTCGATCTGTATTTGTGAGATTTTCGCATGCATATATGCAGAACAGTGTCTGTGTGTTGTTCGCTCACTTTGTCCTGTGTATGACAGTATCTGGAGTGTACCGAATTTCGATGGGGTCGCACATGGATCTAATACCCTCTTTGCATCTTTAGTACCGTTTCAGTTTTTGAGCATTCATGTACTGTAGTTTGCGGAATCACGACGTCCTTGCCCTTCTAGAGTGTCATTGTCTAGTAGGGCGTGTAGCACTGCCCTCCAAGGGAGGTCTGAGCTTGTCAGGATAGCTCGCCGTCTTTGCTGAGGTTTGGGTCCCGGGGATACATGCCGCATACGTCAATCAGAGATGGGAGCTGGTTAAAGACCCTCAATGTCTTCGACAATTGTACTTAAAGTTGACTCTCAGACATGTCAGCACGGAAAACTCATAGGCATCTTTTGGGTTCGACGATCACCCGGTTGCCATAACGACCGAAAGGCGAGACGTTCGGGAAGAAACAGAAGGTGCTATGGAGCTCACGTGATTCGAGGAGGTGAGACCGGACTTCGAGCGCGACGAGGCGCGTGTATGCGCCTTCTTTTCGGCCCGTCCGCGCCTTGACCTTTCACCACCATCTGCGAGCGCGACGACTGAGCACTGAGCTAATTCCTTTTGGCTTTCTCATTGCAGTGCCATGCAGCCCAACCAATCTCTCCATTTCGCTTCTCAACGCGACGCCGACGCGCATATAGTCAACCAGCAGATTGCCGAACTCGAGCGCAACAGGCGTCTGACGAGGGCACAAGCAGCGCGTCTGGCCGTCCTCCAAGCCCAGCTCTCTGCTTTACATTCTCCCGTGCACAAGATCCCCGACGATGTCCTGTCTTATGTCTTCGAACTCGCTTCAGACTTCGGAAACGATCCTCGAGCTTGTTGGACGATCTCCAAGGTCACGTCACGTTGGCGTCGCGTAGCCATAGAGACGCGCTGTCTCTGGATTAACATCACCATCAAGAGCCCACAGAAGAGCGGTCGCAGCACTGAGATTCTTCCTGCCTTGGTCGATCGCTGCGGATCTTGCCCCATCATCCTTACCGTCGACTTGTCGGGTTACCAGGATCGGCGTACCGGCCTGGCCATCATGGAGACCGCGACACGCTATACGGACCGTGCGAAGGCTATCTCTCTTCGTGGAAACCGCGGGATCGTATGGGACGCATTACCCCATTTCCCCGTCACGCCGAAACTGAGGAAGCTGTCCATAAGCAACTTCGTGCTGATTGACTTCGAAGCCTGGATCTTATTCCTCTTAGACTGCCTGCCCTTGTGCACGGCCCTCCAGAGACTGGACTTATCCGATATATGTGCTTTGGTACAGATCGTCGAGTTTCGACCTAAAGACCATCTCCGCCTTGAACTTCCGAACCTCGAAAGTGTTACCTTCGGCGCTGATCTGGACATGCTGCCAATGCGTCTATTCGAGCATATGCGTGCGAAACCCAAAGAAGCGACCTTGCCTACCCTCTGTCATCACTTCGATCATGACGTGGTCGACACACTCGCTCGCTGCCGAGTGAACTTCTCCAACTTGCAGAAGCTGACCCTCGTCGGTCTCGGCTACTTCACATGCACGATAAAGACTATTCTCGGCCACACGCCCCAGCTCCAGACCCTCATTGTGAAGGAAGCTGACCTAGGCGACTGTCATTGTAGCTGTGCCCAGCTGTCTCTAACGAACATTACTCTCGAACGCTGCGTGTTCGTGGACGGGATACGTGGTATCATCGAACGGATGGACGAAACGTTTGCCAAGACTAGACTGACCGTCCAGATTGCTGAACGTGGGAACGAACCGGTCCAGAGACAAGCGTTTAATCGCTGGCTTGCTCGCGCGGTTTATCGCGTTGTGACCTCGTTGAACGGCACGTCCAGCCGCGTCCGCACACGCATGCTTCGCAAGCTCACTGTTTAATGCCCCGCGCGAAGTAAGCGTTCTGCTTGCGAGCACACTCGCCCCATCCGCAATTCCTTCTCGATATCCAAGAAAAGATCGCTCGATGAAAGATTCGCAGTTTCTCCCATTCTCATCCCAGGACCGATTTCGTTCCAGTTTTCCGCTCTGTCCGGCTGGTTCTTAAAAGCCCTCAAATGCCAACATGAAAGACTCTAGGGCCTTATTACTTTCCCATTCGCTGCCAAGAAGGCAGTATCACGCAATACCTCGTCCGATGCCACTGTCCTGCAATACTTCGAAGCGGAAATGCCCATGGCCAGTCAACGCCCTTCTCAAACCCGGTTCCTAGTCACGTGCTTTCGATGGCTCACGAAGCAGGTTTCCATGCATCGTCGACGAGGGCGGTGAAGAGTACCGAAGGAAACGGTGGTGTCCCTATCATGTAGAGTGCTAATGACATGTTGATGCATTTCGCAACCTTGATTTACCTTGCCTACGTACATACAACATCCCAAGGAGGCACAGCATCATGATACTCCTACTCAAGCTTCCTGAACATCTTGCCACTGTGACATGGAAGCCGGTTCCCGGCAGAGTTCCAAGAACATTGGTTACATGGACAACGGACAACGTCTAGCAACATACAGCACCGTTGATATCGACCCCTCGTTTCTCAGTTGATTAGTCGGTTAGTTGGCCTTCAAACCGGTCGCGGATACCAGGCATCTGGAGCGAACTAACACGCTCTCCGCCGTCCGGTGCATCGGCCGCCTCTCCCGCCCCATCCCTGACCTTCCTCAGCCCAAGACTCAAGCCCATTAATCGGAGCGGACCGGTCTCAACCCACAATTCGCACGTTCATCGCACAAACGCTACATATCAGGGCTCATATCAATCCATATCAGCCCCGGCCATATCAACCCCAAGGGGTGGCAAGACAAAACAGAGGCGATCCGCCCCTTCACGCGCGCGATAGCGCAAACCCGGAATGGGCGGCAACATTAGGGAGAGTTCATGATCGGTAGTGATCGGAGTGATCGAGAGCGATCGAGAGCGATCGGCGGTGATCGACCTGGTTTAGGGGGAGGGGTCCGGAAGGGGCGGAGGGGAGGATCCGCGGCGGCGGATCTTGGGGGGCGATGGACGACCACTGGAATGGTCTGTAGAGTTTACCCTAACTAACTATGTAGAACATAATTTGTTTGGTCTGGGAAATGCTAGCTTTTTCTGCGGGATTGTGTGCCTGCACAAATTGTTTGTCCGAGGACTTTTCCTCTTCGGAGTTGCTGCCACAGCTCGCGGGTGAATATTTTGCCGGACCTTTGCAGCGAATGAACTGCTTGTGGGAGAATGATATCCCCCCACATAGACAGACGAATTGATAGGCCGTCATCGACAACAGAATAGCCAAGCGGCCCGCTCGGCAGTCTCCTAGCGATCGACACCTTCAATTCGCTTTCCCGCGAGGGGAGGGGGGAGGAAGGGGAAGCGCCCAGGCTCGGAGGGAGTCGGGTGGAGGAGTGACCCGAGGGTACCCGATCGTGAGCTGCTGAGAAGGTGTGAGAAGGCGCGACCCCGCACTGACCGGCGTCACCCGGGCAGCCCCGCAGTGGCGCATGTCAGGGCTCGCTCCCCCCGTGCGTGTGATCAGCCAACCACCGACCCCGCTTGGTGCGACCTCACACACAAGGAGCCGTCAGTCTTCCGCAGGTGGTTATACACAAGCCTCTGTAGCAAGGATATGATGGATCATGCTTGATCTTCTCTCGGGAGGAGATGGGAGCGTCATGCGCCGATCTAAACGTATATATAGGCCCCGTGTCTCGCTCACATGAAAGGGCGAGAGCACCGTCTCATTCCCTTCCCAACCCCCTTTCTCGCACAGAGTACGTCAACTCATCCGACAGCTGCGAAAGGCAGAACGAGCACGCGCCTCAAGCTCCGGTTGAACTAAAACCGTAACGTGACGTGACGATCGATTCCCGCTTCCGACACTCGTAGCACTTACCGCCGAGACTGTACTTAACCCCCCCTCTTCGTCGCACACGACCACGCTCTTGAATCCTGAATGGCACAGTACCCCAATCCTTTCCTTGGTCACTCCCGTCCCACCAGCTCTACAAACTTGTTCGGAATGACTGTCCCCTTCAGCCACGATGAGGAGGCCTCAAACTCCTGTACGTCTCCCTTCCCCTCTTCTTCCCATCACTGATACGGAGCTAACGCCTGTCGCAGTCATCGGCCGTGACCTCGAGTACTTCTCCCAGGCTGGCTTCGACATGGAGCGCATCCACCTGAGGCGCAACGCCCCCGCTGCGCAGCTGTACGAAGAAGCAGTCCGGAATGAAGGTGCCGTCCTGGCCGATTCGGGCGCGCTCATCAACTTCTCCGGGAAGAAGACCGGCCGCAGCCCCAAGGACAAGCGGGTCGTCTATGAGGAGACGAGCAGGGACGAGGTCTGGTGGGGACCGGTGAATATCAAGATGGACGAGCGTGAGTAGCACCCCTGTCCATTTCGTGAGATTCGAAGCTCATAGGTGTCCAGACACGTTCGAGATCAACCGTGAGCGTGCGATCGACTACCTGAACACCCGCGATCTGGTGTACGTGTTCGACGGTTTCGCTGGCTGGGATCCCAAGTACAGGATCAAGGTCCGCGTCATCTGCGCGCGTGCCTATCATGCTCTGTTCATGGTGAGCCTCCCAAACGTTATGGTATTGTCCAGAAACTGACCCCTGGCAGAACAACATGCTCATTCGCCCTACGCCCGAAGAGCTCAAGAATTTCGGCGAGCCCGACTTCATCATCTACAACGCTGGCCAGTTCCCCGCGAACAGGTTCACGACCGGCATGACCTCCACCACCTCCGTTGCGATCAACTTCAAGCGGATGGAGATGGTCATCCTCGGCACTGAGTACGCCGGCGAGATGAAGAAGGGTATCTTCAGCGTGATGCACTATCTCATGCCTGTCAAGTTCGGCCAGCTGTCTCTGCACAGCTCTGCGAACGAGGGCCGCGAGAAGGGCGATGTCACGCTCTTCTTCGGTCTGTCGGGCACGGGCAAGACGACGCTCTCTGCCGACCCGAAGCGCATGCTTATCGGTGACGACGAGCACGTCTGGTCCGACTCTGGCGTCTTCAACATCGAGGGTGGTTGCTATGCCAAGTGCATCAACCTCTCTGCTGAGAAGGAGCCCGAGATCTATAACGCGATCAAGTTCGGTTCCGTCCTTGAGAACGTCGTCTATGACCCGCGCACCCGCAAGCCCGACTACGACGATACTAGCATCACGGAGAACACGCGGTGCGCGTACCCGATCGACTTCATCCCGAGCGCCAAGATCCCCTGCCTGTCCAGCCGCCAGCCAAGCAACATCATCATGCTCACGTGCGACGCGTACGGTGTTCTCCCGCCCGTCTCCCGCCTCACCCCCGAGCAAGCGCAGTACCACTTCATTGCTGGCTACACGAGCAAGACGCCCGGCACGGAGGACGGCGTGCTCGAGCCCATCCCTACCTTCTCCACGTGCTACTCGGCACCATTCATTATCCTCCACCCCTCGCGGTACGCCAAGATGCTCGCCGAGCGTATGTCGAAGCACAAAGTCGCCTGCTACCTGATCAACACGGGCTGGACCGGGGGGAAATACGGCCCCGCCTCGAACCCGGCCTCGGGCAAACGCTGCCCGCTGAAATACACACGCGCGATCGTCGACGCCGTCCATTCTGGGTTCTTCGATTCCCCCGAAGCGGAATGGGAGAAGTTCCCGGTGTTCAACCTCAACGTCCCGAGGCATGTCCCCGGTGTGCCGGACGAGCTGCTTAACCCTGCGAGGGCATGGCGCGACCCCGAGGCGTTCGAACGGGAATGCGAGAAGCTCGCGGGGATGTTCCAGAAGGCGTTTAGGGCGTACGAAGATGTCGTGACTGAGGACGTGCGCAATGCCGGCCCTGTGCTGGACTGAGCTGCCTCCCTGTCGCCATGTCAAAATGCCCTCTTTACTGTTCTGGTTGGTGGGCATGGACTGAGCTGGAAGGAAAGGGGAAATTGTGGGGTTTATTGTACGTTTAGCGAACTTACAGTCTTTGCTGCACACCTAGCACGATCCACACGCGGATCTATGAAATTTCTCTATCTTTTTGTACACAGTAGGAGCGCTGTAACGGAGTTTGTTGTTGCAATGGACAGTTACCTCCCAATTGCCAAAGAATGACGAGATGTGCTCGGTGAGGATGGTGCTGAAGCAAAGAGACAAGCTTCGCGTATGAGTCGCGACGCCTGCCAGTCGTCGAGGGTCTTCTCCATGTTGTGGCTAAGTTACCATGGGTTCCTAGTATATCGTCTCCGCAACGGATACCGTCACCCGATCCATAATCCCCTTCAATACCAGGCATACGACGCGTTTCAATGCACGGTATAGATCTGTATTTCCTGTTGTAACTCCAGCTTGTCGCCGTAAGCGCATAGGTGAGGTTCCCCTGGTCGCGTTTCATCCGCATCGCCTCGACCTCGCGATTGAAGGGGTCGCGTCTCCGTCTCCCGTTTCGACGACTGACCGGTACATATCATATCACCCGTTATGCCTCCCCGCCCCAGCCCCAGGCCGTATTTGCATTCCATATCCCACTTCCCCTTCCCCTCTACGCCGAGCTGGGCTCGTCTGCTATACTGGTTATATCCACAAACAGATCCAGATCCCAGCGCGCTCGCTTCGAGCAATTGTAGAGGCTTAACTCGCTTGACTGCCTTGACTCGCTTGACTCGCCGGAGATCATGTCCTTCGGCCTGGGCATACTCAACACGCCCAACACTGCAACATACGCCCCACTAAGGAACGAAGACGACCATGCGCACTCTGGGTCGCCCTCCTACGGCGGCCTCGGCATGCCCTCCCGGCCATCAATCGAGCTCTTCTCCTCCTCTACAGTGAGGGACGACGTCTTCCGTGAGAAACAGGCTGGACTGTCGGATGATGATGGCGAGGAGAGGGTCGATACGCCGTTGATTGGGACGGCGACGAAGGATGGGAGGTTTGTGGAGGATGGACCGGAGGAGAAGGAGGGCGGTGCTGGGGAGGGGGAGGATCGGTATGCTGAATTGCCGAAGGTTGTCAGGGAGGTGGTGGATCTGGAGGACGACCCGACTGAACCAACCATAACGTTTCGGTATGTACCTCTTACGTTGCGAGGGTGTATGCGAGGATGCTGATTCGTTCGTCAGATACTTTGTCCTGTCAACGTTCTTCGTCATGATGGGCGCTTTCCTCTCCCAAATGGGCTGGTTCCGAACGACACACGCGCCCTTCTCGACGTTCATCGTCGCGATCGCTTCGCACTATTTCGGTCGATGGTGGGAACAACTATTGCCAGATTGGACCATCCGCTTCGGGCCATGGAAGTGGAGCCTCAACCCTGCTCCATTCGGCATCAAGGAGCACGTCCTGATCGTTCTCACGGCTGGTTCCGGTGCTCATTCCAACATGGTGCGGACCCCACCCTCTCCACCCAGATCGGGATACTGATCCTAGCTCAGGGCGAGATCCTCGTCTCGGTCAAAGAGATCTTCTACCAAGAACAGATGAACCCGCTATACGCCATACTCTTCATGTGGGCTTCCATGTGGACGGGCTTCTCCTACGCAGCATTCGCGCGCAACTTCCTCGTCTACAACCCCGAGATCCCTTGGCCTACTGCGTTACAGCAAGTAGCCGTCTTCAAGGCTCTTCGAGGATCGAGGGCGAAACCCCATCTTCCCAAAACGCCTACTGTCCTCGAGGCTCCTGTTTCGAGACACCAAACCCCTGTCACAGCGAGGTTTCGCGTCAATACGCCTGCTCGCTCTTCTCGCGCCAAATTCACCGTGGGCAGCCCATCGCCAGCGTCGACACCGAAGTCCGTACCGCCCTCCCCCTCCCCATCACCGCCTCCAGCCTTCTTCCAAAAACGCGAAGCTGCAAAACTGCGCGCTCTCCAGATGCGAGTCTTCTGGGTCGTCTTCCTCGCCATATTCATCTGGCAGTTCCTCCCAGAGTTCGCATTCCCCATGCTTTCCAGCTTGGCCCTCTTTTGTTGGTTTTCGCCGCCTAGCGCTGCGGCCAAGTTCATCGGAAGCGGCATTGGCGGGATGGGCTTCCTGAACTTTACACTGGACTGGAGTAACGTCACGTCGATCGTAATTACGCAGCCGTGGTATGTGCAGGTTATCATATTTTTAGCCTTTATTATCAAGTGAGTTTCCGTGGCCCCCATTTCCTGAGTGTTTAGCTGATCGATGTTGTAGTTGCTGGATTCTTATCCCTATCGCCAAGTTTGGCCATATGTGTAAGGGCATATTTGGCGCTGTACGAACTAGCTGCTAACTCACTATGTAGGGGGAGCGGACACGTTCGACGTGATGTCCAACAAGCTCTTCACGGAGAACGGCACACTCTACCCATTCCACAAAATCAGTATGTATTATGCCTGTCCGTACCTCAAGGATCATACTGACAGGTGCATCAGTGACCCCAACCGCCGAATTCAATGCCACGGCTTTCGAAGAAATCGGCATGGTTCGTGCAGGTCCGCAATACATGTGGGGCTTGTTCTTCCAATATGCTTCCTATACTTCGGCGCTCGTCTGGCTCGTCTTGTTCCACGGCAAGGACGTATGGGGCGTGCTGAAGGGCCAGTTTGGTGGAGGGAAGAAGATCGTGTATACAGACAAGCTCAACTGGATCATGAAGACGTACAAGGAGGTGCCGCTCAAGTATGTATTGCTCACTACAAGGTCCGGGTGTTGTGTGACTGATGATGTTTTACACAGGTGGTATATCACCCTATTCGTCATCTCCTTCACCATCAACTTCCTGCTTGTTCTCAAGGGTGAACTGTACCTCCCCTGGTGGACCTACATCATCGCACTCATAATCGGCGCCATGTTCCTGCTGCCCATGGGTTTCGTATACGCCGTCTCTGGTAAGCCGATACCCAGTGCATATATGCATCTGCTAAGTCTCTGCAGGCTTCGGCGTCCATGTCGGCATCCTTAACGAGCTCATCTTTGGATATATGGCACCTTCTAAACATCCTCTCGCCAGCTTGGTCTACCGAACTGTATCCGGCCAGTGTTGGTACCGGGCCGCTACTATCTTGGAGGATCAGAAAATCGGCCACTACTTGCATGTGCCGCCGAGGGATGTTTTCTTCTCCCAGATATGGGGCTCCATCGTTGGTATCCCCGTGAAGTAAGTGCATATATGCTGCAGTTAGCTAGCCGTTCTGATTCTCTACTAGCTATATTACTATTCGCTGGATCCTGGATACCAAAATGGACTACCTAACTGGCAAAGAGAAGGATCCCTTGAACCAGTGGACCGGCCAAACTCCCATCGCATACAACTCTGCCGCCGTACAATACGGTCTAGTCGGCCCAGCACGACTTTTCCGGCATCCTGCCTACGCTCCTTTACCTCTCGGTTTCATCCTCGGTGCGGCGGTGCCTTTCCTGGTTTACTACCTGCACAAGCGGTTCCCGAAACGGAACTTTAACCTGTGGAACTCCACCATCTTTTTCTCTGCACTCGGGCACTTCAGGGGTTATATCTCTACTGGGCCGTTGACCTCCATCATTCTCGGTTTTAGTACGTATATGCGCGTTTTGGGCCGCGAATGATACTGATCTCGCTGCAGTTAGCAACTTCTGGCTGCGCCGATACCATCACGACGATATTTGGAAGCCGTTCGCATACATGTTTGGTGCAGCGAGCGATGCTGGGTACGCTCTTTTATCCTTCTCGCGTTGATATCGGCTGACACCAAACACAGCTTCAACCTCAACATGCTGTTCATGTTCATCCTCACGTCGATCTTCCACAAGTTCAAGATGCCCCATTGGTGGGGTAACGATCCTTCCAGCATAGAGCGCTGCTTCACCCACTAGACCATGCGACCATCAACTGCATATACCCAGCAACAAGAGTATTTTCGCGCAATTGTACAATAGCAATATCATACCATTACACGAGTCTTCCTCCCCTCAGTCCAAAGGAGCTTCATGCGTCGACCCACGGAGACCACGTAAAGACCCATTTCTCCCCTGAAGGCACTTCTTGGTCGCCCCATTTGAATCTCCATCGCTTTCCATATGTCCATGGCTGCACTTCTAAACGGTTTCAATTCAGTGGAACCGCGAAGGGCCGGAAATTAGGCGCATATACCTAGCTCAAGGTCATATCCAGACCCGTGTGCTTTCGCCCTCTTTGCCTTAGGACCGTCCACGCTGACAGCCAGACCAATGAGTTCCTATATGCGCGACCCGATCAGTGTGAGAAAACACAATCCAAGGCCTGGCGGTGGAACAGACTTGGACTTCTGGAGCAACTTCTTGCCAGGCGGATCGGATTGTGTCGTCGAGAACGCAGGCCCTACGATAGGAGGTGTGACTTCGCTGCCATGCGCACGAGCGAGATAGCATCTACCGATCGAGATCTAGTGAGATCTGAACCATCCTCCCAGACTTTGAAGTTGCAGTAGGCTGGACCATGTATATCGCAGTCGAGTTCAGTTGCAGATCGATCATGGTTGTTCTGAGACAGGCTGCAGGGGAGCGTGGTCGCGCGCCGCGAGATGGAGGAGAGATATGAGAAGCATTATATTCTTACACATCACCCCAGGACAGATCAGGACCGCACGCCCTGCCCGCATATATCGTACCCATCGCCCCTCGCGCCCCTCCCCTTCGCGCAAAGCCGCCACATCATAGCTCCATAACATCCCCCCTCGCTTCCCGCTCCTTCCGTCTCTTCGCCTCCTCCGCAAACCGCTTCGCACCCTCTAAAGTCATATCCGTATCCTCGCCCTGTTCCCACTCCCCTCCCGTAAGCGACTCATTGTACTTCTCTTCGATCGCCGCTGCTAGGTCGTCTAGCTGCTTGAGGGCTTCTTGCAGCGCTGTGATGGAGGAGTGATTGTCGTACATTTGGATACGGAGGTTGATCTTGTATTCTGATGGATGGGGCATACTAGTGGGCTGTGTTAGCCAGCTGTACAGCTAGTAAAGCTGCGCCGGCTCACCTATACCCGCAGAACTCTACTTTTGGGCTGCACCGTCGTCAGCAAGGGTGACGGCAGAATAGTCGAGATATCACACACTTCTTCATTATCATCCATCTCAGTGCATTCCCAAGCGTATGGTCCTCCTCCTCAATACAGAAAGTAGCGTGAGAGTAGTCAGGCGTGTGTCCTGGCAGCTACGACGGACCGTCAGCTCGAGGTCCGGGTAGCAGGGCCGGAAGCGGACATACGACAGAGATTTTCGGTCCATCAGGCACGTATCGCAGAAACCCATCGTCCGGTGGTAGGTTCGCCATTATACAATACAGGAATGCGGTATACAGAATGAAAAGATCGCACTGTCGAGGTTTTGCGCTTTGTTGGAGATGGGGAGATGGGACGACCCTAAACGCCGCGATATTTTCGAGCGCCTAGGGACTGGTGAGGTAAGCTGATTGGCTCCGTTTTGGGCGCTTCTTTACACCTGCTCTTCTGACACGCTCATCCTCTCGCGGACTGAGCTTGTTATCTTACGTTGTTGTCTGGCTGGTCTAAAGTTTTGTGCTTGATAAGTGGTTTAGACTTGAGTCTCTGGTAGAGGGCATACTCGGTCTTTGCAATACATGATGCGGAAGGCTGTTGGACGACACGCGGCGAGGTGACAGCAAGAACGAAAGCGTACGACAACCAGCCCTTTCTAACACAAGTCTATTAAACGAGGTATCCGAAAATCAATGTGTTTGCTGCCTAATCTAGATTACAATGGGTCATCAGCATCGTGCTATCCGCCTAGTGGGCAACGCCATTCGCCCCATTCGCCTTTGCCTTCGCCTTCTCTGCCAGAACGCCCTTCCAGTAACTACCGTGCGGATACTCGAATTCTGCAAACGCGCTTTCCTTGAATTGGATAGAATACCCTTCTGAAGGGTCGGAAGGTACGTTGTATCGCCCGTTCTTGTTGATCGAGCAGGGGTAGATGAAGTGCTCGTGCAGGTGGTCGACGTACTCCAGCACGTTGCGCTCCATGGAGCCGGAGACGGCGATGTAGTCGATGAGCGAGAGGTGGATCACGTATTCGCAAAGACCCACACCTCCAGCATGTGGGCACACGGGCACGCCAAATCTGCATCTGATGTCAGTACTCTCCGGCAACAAGGGGACGAATTGACGTACTTGGCAGCCATAAGCAGGACGGAAAGAACCTCGGTCACGCCAGCCAGACGGCAGGAGTCGATTTGGCAGACGTCGATCGCCTGTGCTTGGAGCAGCTGCTTGAAGACCATCCTGTTGTGCGCATGCTCGCCAGTCGCCACGCCGATGCCATACGGCTTCAGCGCCTTGCGGATAGCCGCATGGCCGAGAATGTCATCCGGTGCTGTGGGTTCTTCGATGAACCACGGCTTGACCTCCGCCATCGCCTTCACGTACTCGATCGCCTGGGGGACGTCCCAGACCTGGTTCGCGTCGATCATGAAGACGCTGCCTGTCGGACCGGCATTCTTTCCCTCGATACTCTTCGGGTCGACGTGCTTCGTCGTATATTCCGGATTGTCGATGATGCTCCGGATGATACGCGCTCGACGGAGGTCGTTTTCCAATGACTGCCCAACCTTCATCTTGAAGTGGTTGAAGCCTTGTTGCACGGCCTCCTTCGTCAAACGTGCGACCTTGGCATCGTCATACCCCAGCCAGCCGGCAGAGGTCACGTATGCGGGGTAGCCGACTTCGCGAACCTTGGCCTCGCGCTCCTTCTTGCCCGCTTCACGCTCCTTCAGCATGGCAAGCGCTTCTTCGGGCGTGATCGCGTCCGTGATGTAGCGGAAGGCGGTTGAACGAACCATCTCTTCCTAGGAGCACGGCCAGTCTCAGTCAGGGTCCAGAAAAGTGGAGAAATGCCAATGCGCACCGGTGTCATGTCCACCACGAGCTTCCAGAGCGGCTTCTTCCTGCTCCGGGCGTACATGTCCCACAGCGCATTGTCAACCGCACCGGAGGCGATGTGTATCACACCCTTTTCGGGCCCGATCCTACAAGTCCGCGGATTCGTCAGTCCACACGTCTCCTCCACCGAGGCAAGAACCTCGGCACGTCTCACCAAGGAAGGGTACTCACCAGCGCAGTTGCGGGTCGCCCAGGAGAAATCCCCACGTCTTCCCCATGTCCGCGAACAACTCCTCGGTGTCCTTCCCCACTAACCGCTGGGCTACCGCAGCGATGGCAGAGCACACAATGTCGTTGCCTCGACCAATGGTGAAGGTCATCCCATAGCCAGTCAGGTTCGGGTCGGACGTGTGCAGCGCGATGTACGCCGACGAGTAGTCGCATTCGGTGTTCCTAGGCATGCCGTCAGGTCCCCGACCACAGTCTCCTCACCACCAGGACGTACATTGCGTCTGTGCCATCGCCAGTGAGAGAGGTGGGGAAGCGGACATCTGGTAGGGTTCGGTCAGAAAGTCTTCAACTCGCCTTGTAACATCGTGCTCACCATGGATATCGAAATGGGTGATCGTGGGCGACATGACTGGCGTTGTAGGATGCAGCAGAATAGGTCAGCGAGAGAAATTCAAGCAGTATTCGCCTATTGCCTGGTAGGCGCATCATAGGTCCTCCTTATAGCAACATGGTCATTTGGCCACCCTGGCCGGCCCGGCCGCGCCGGAACAGCCACGAGCATTGCCACCTGCAGGATTTCTGGCGTGTGACGACGTTTGTGTTGGCAGCAGAGTCGGGAAGAGTTGCCGGTGGAAATGACAGACCGGCGAAATCGCAGGGAGGCGACAGCAGACTTCGGAGGTCGGCACACTCGGGGAAACTGGCCCGAGTGATGCGCGCCCACAAGTTCCGGTGGCTCGGCTGGACCCTACGGAGGCTTTTGCCTCCTATGCGAAACCGACAGGGCCTCGGCACAAAGACCATGCGACAGCTTTTTGGGGCAGAGCGGTTTTGTGCCCATGGGGAATCTCAACCCCGGACAAGGGTAATTGAAAATATTCAATTGGCGATCAACGGGGTGTCGGAACTCGTACCGGGGGTGGAGAATACAATGCTGGGTCGGTCAGGCCTGGTCCATTGACAGTAATCTGGTAGCTGAGCGTATGTAACCCAACAAGTTCCGGGCAAGAAACCGGCTGTACTCACAGCCAAATCCTTGACGTAATTGTAGGTAAAATTGTGCTGTCCACCTCTTAGCTGTTCATACACAGTACCGTAATCCGAGGCCTGTCACCGCCTGAGCCGAATCAGGTCTCGGAAAGACCGCTTGCACGTGAGAGGTCCACAGCACGGGTGTGTGCGATCGAGCCAAGACAGCGGTGGTCGATCGGCTTCAGCCTCGCGGAGGTACAATGCGACAGGGAAACCAGACTCGTATTGCGAAAATGCGAACACTTGTCGAGTATGACACTTCGGTTTCAATGGAGGCAAGACTGTATTGGGCGAGGGCGACACTAGGCTATGCCTAATTCATCTAAGAGTGCAGCAGAAATATGCTTGTAAGAGACCTGACCAGCAAGTGCATGCCGGTGCGACATCCCTCTTCCAAAGGAAGCCCTCTCCTCTTCAAATTCAGATTAAGATTCCTCGTATGAGAGCGCGGCGATGGTACCGAAATCATCGTTGATCTCATCACCTTGACCGGATTGGCAAGATTTCGTCTGGATTTGGGTCAATCCGAGCCTATCGACCAAGTTGCCAGTCATAGGTATTTGAAACTTCAGAAGTGCACGCCAATTCCTCCTCCAGCGATTCGCCAAGGCAACGTCATGGAGCAGAGAGTAACAGGAAGCACATTCGGGCACAGAGAAGTGACCAAAGCACCAGAACAATCGGCGGGCCAAGAATGGGGTCGATGAGATCCAATGCGATTCGGCCCCGGATTCGGCAAATCGGTGCAGTAGATGTGTCGCAAGCTTCCCTTTGTCTATAGTATCCAGCTCGATATGGGCTAGCTCGGCACATCTGTCTAGAAGGATCGCCAGGCTCGCCATGGTTGAGAATCCCATTCTGTTAAACAATTCATTTGAGGTGCTCAGGATTGGCCTCGCAAGCCGAGAAGTCGCAGGAATCTCAGGCGCGGACATGTGTTCGCCAGTTATCGATATGACGATCGCCGAGATCAGATGTCAGCGGCTTTGACTGAGTGATGATCAGTTTCGCCAGAGAGCAACATGCGGGGACGGGCGCGCACAGTGGGCTGTGTCGTCAGAGGCCCTGGGAAGCATCCCTTCAAGTGCCGCTTAAAGCCGCTCGCCGTGCACGGGGAGCCATGCTGCTACCTCAAGGCGTCGTGTACCTCGGGAACCTCTGGCTCCGGTTCCGGAATTCTAATGCCAAGTCCCTGACATAGGGAGCGTGCCTGCAAGTTCCATTCTGTGAAATCAGGAGAACGGCGCGTGATATAAGGAGAAAGGCAAAAGAAGGCGTTGGGTTTGCCCTTTCTCCTCCGCCCGCCCGGATTCACAACTTGATCGTCTCCCACCTTAACCAGTTGTCACCAAACTTGTACCTCCTAATGCCGACCCGTCGCACTTCGTCTGGGATGCTTGCGAATGAGTATCTTGGAAGATGGAAGCCTGGTAAGTTGCATTCGTGACGTATCTGATGACATCATGTACTCACCACATATTACTGACAGAGGAAGAGCCGGAAAACTCCGAACGAGTCCATCCTCGCGAGCGTATCTTCAAAGGCGCCTGGTACGCCTATGCCGAATGCCCCAAGCTCAAGGGCTACCAGGACCAGGACATCACCATCGAGGTGCTGAGGAACTGGGGAGGGAGGATGCTGTTGATCGCCAAAGATGGACCCCAAGGTATGTGGCGACTTTAGTGCTCTCGTTGGCAGTTTGGAACAGCTTTTCCAGGGTTGGTCAGCTACCACTTCACGTTCGATAAGATGCGTGTCGATATCGACCGCCTGGAGCAGGGATGGACGGCCGAGGGCATCTTTTGGGTAGCTTGCCCGATGGTCGAGCCTTGGATTCCCAAGGAGGGTGAAATGCCGATTGCGTAATCTTGCGATCTCAACTGTAGCCTTGATTCCAGGGGTATCTTGTTGTCCAGAATCTAGTTTGAATGGTGTAATGGTTGCTCAATGAAGTCGTTTGTTGTCAGTCTTTGTGGTGAGAATAGACGCCAGATAGGCAGGAACATGAGGATATCGGACCCAGACATTTCGAATCAGGATTGCTGAGCCTCATCAACAGGTCATACCCAAGATCTGGAGCTCGATCTCCCAGATCAACCAGCCTTCCGGACGGTAGCCTTGTTCCACGTACTGGACAAGTAATTTGCGACGATTTCATGCCAGGCATCATCTAAGATCGTTCCACGAAGACTGTCCGCACCAGAGAAAGCGAGCATCGCCGAGCCCAACCAATCACGATTCAGTCCAGTAGGGTAGGCTCGTTCCAGGGAAGAAACTGAGACTCCACTCGTTATCCATCGTCTTCAAACTTGGATTCAAGAGGGCGCAGTCGCCTCATATATGTGTCCTCCCGTAGATGCGGGGATGTTGACAGGCGGCCTCACACCCATGTTGATAGAGGGAGCCTCTTCCATCAGCCTCCTCCATCACGAGCAGGGTTGAAGTTTCAGGTCAGTCCAGACAGACACCAGCTAGCAGATACCAACTAGCACGAAAGAGAACCGTCAAGGCACCTGATGGTCTCTCAGGCGCAGTGGCTCAGGGGGTGCAGAGGAGAGCCATTTGAAGACAATGGCCGAGTCCCACCGAGCAGCCGGTTGCGGGACGAGACCGCCTAGACTCTGAGAGTTGCTGACTCCAGACATGACGGACATTGCTCGGGTACTGCAGGTTTCGTTGAATATAGTTGATTCAGAGGCGGAAGGACAATGCGTACGTCGAACAGCCGTGTAGTCGAAGTCGTTCTCTCCCGTGCCATTGACCAGCGCTCTCCCTCATTTCCGGCGACCTTAGATACATTGTCGTCTTTCCGCATTACTCAGTGTCCAAGTACGGCTGTGGAAGTCGCAGCTTCGGGTGATCGAAAAGACGTTCGCCGTGGCAACACCGTAAATTTGGTGACCCCCAAAGTCTCAGTCGCATCTAGAGCTGCTTCGCCGACCTCCGAAGAAGAAGAGGAGTGATTGAGAGCTTAGAGGACATTGCACACAGCAGGAAGGGTTAGAGGGGTGTTCAGTGGGCTTATAACTTGAACGACAAACGGTGCCAGCGGGCGGGTCTGAGCGCAAAAGGGCGAATGTGCACCGATAAAGAGGATTTGCGGATCTGCGGCGTCGCTTCCGGAAGCCTCCGCCGCTTAGGCCGGCGGTCGTCAACCAACGCTCTTTATAAAGCCAACCATCCGTGCGGCGGCTTTCAGGATGGCCTGCGATATTATGCGTCCTGTATCGACCGATGGCCAGCTGGAAATCGTCCATAGGTGGCCGCCTGGGACAGAAACCCTGTGGGAAGGGGGGGCGACCGCCGCAAGCAGTCTAAGCAGACTCCTGTCGACCGCTTAATGACCAAAACAAGACCCTACCAATGACACTGGTAAGATGCGCTCCTGGGTGTTTTCCTGGGCTGCGGCCATGGCAAGAACCACCTCGATGTCGTCGTATGGATCATCTTTGTGCGAGAGGTCCATCAACAATATCGCCGGAAGCCACGATGGTCCCCCGTGACGAAGATGTTGGGATGAAGGGACGTCCTTGATTTGGCCTTGTGCTGACTGACACGTTCCCCACTCTCGAGGCAGGGGCCAGAATACAGTGTTGATCACCAGACAGCAGATACGGAGGTGCCGATAACTTCAATCTTCATACCCCAAGAGGATCACCGGAGGCGTGCGGCCAGAAAACGAGCGAGCCAGCGCATGGGTCATCGACAAGCACAATTGAGGGATGTCCATATACCAGAGCCAGAGGCGAGAACCCAGCCAGCTCAGTCCAAGCAGAAGATAAACCAGTCAGCACAGCCAATCTTCCCAGGCAGCCCGCTCAGGCGCAGTTGATCCAGGCACCCAATCCGAACACGTTGTCTGCTGGCGACAACCCGGTCTGTCAAGTCGATACGATTCCGATATTATTGCCACTGTACTAGAGGACAACAACGAGCGAACATGCAAAAGATCAAGAGCAAAACGGCCAGCAACACGGCGAGCGGCCCTCTGGCCGTCTAAATCCGCGCGCGCTGTTCGGACGGCGCGGTGAGAAGCACGAAGCGCGGGAGCTCCGGCTCCTTGGACCAGGCGGTGCTGGTGGTGATGAGGTCATGCCATGCATAAAAGTGATCAATCGTATTGAATCTTGGCCTGACTCGACCTTTTCGTGCTATGCCCTGCTGGGCGACCATGTACGAAGCTGTGCGAAGTGCCTAGATGCGAGCGATGGTTTGTTGATGAAACCCCATAAAGGAAGTTCATTCATTGGTCGCTCGCTTCTTTCTCGCTCGCTCATTGTCCCGCTCTGGGTGGCTAGGCACTCGCCGAACCTTCTACATACATACATGCTAGTAATCATCGAGCACGCCGTCCTCCTTCTCGTCCGCCAGTGCCACACGAAAGTGAGCAGGGCCATTGATGGTTCAGACTACCTACATCAGTTACGATCGATTACGGGATCGTGGTCGACGAAGCTACCTGAGTATTGTATTCCTTTGGCGTGACAACTGCCCAAGCACAGTGGGAGGAATCATTCGCCCTCCCAAACATGCTAAACACATATTCACCCGGCCCAACGAAATGCGAGGTCGGTTCTTGGATCCTTCCGCTGATGTCTATGCCGGCCCCAGAGCAAACGAAGCCTTGTCGTCCCGTGAACTGGCAGCCCTTTAAGACACAACAATCAAGCTTTCATTCAATCATTATACCTACCAACAAAGAAAGCAAAGAAAGAAGTATTCAGCATATTCACACGTATCTCCGGCTCCAGGCCAAATTCGAGCTATTTTCGTATTTTGCGCACCACCGCAGCCTAATCTTCTTTTCGCGTTGCCAGCCCTCATTTTCCAACCGCGTAAGAGCAGGCGACTCAGATCCTCGCCCCCTCCGGCAGTCCGCCAGGCCCGTAGTACGGCCCATAGCTCCAGATCCTGGCTTGGTAGTCCCCGCTCCCTGTCGCTAGCAAACCAGAGCCGGACCCCGCGGGGCCCTGGCCGCACATGTCGATCGATATGACCGAGTTCTTGTGTCCTTGGAGGACGAACTGGGTCGTCGCTGTGCGCGGGTCCCAGAATTGGACGCCACGGTCTTTGGAGCCGGAGACGATCCATTTGCCATCGGGGGACATGGCGACTGAGAGGACGTAGTCCTGCAAACACGGGCACGTTAGCCGCTTGAACCAGCAGGAGAGGAGAGGGAGAGGCCGAGGGGGAACGGGTCGCACCTTATGCCCACCAAAAGTCATGCTCTCCCTCCTATCTATCGGCCTCCCCCGCCTGGCCCGCTGAGCCTCACTATCATAGTTCTTCAAATCCGCAAGGTTCCACCACTTGAGCGTCTTGTCCAGGCTGCCACTAACGAGCGCCTTCCCGTCCGGCGAGAACGCGACCGAGTAGACGCTGTCCCTGTGCCCGCGCAGACGCTCGATCATCTGCCCCGATTGGACGTCCCAGATCCGGACAACGCAGTCCAGGCTGCCGCACGCTACGAACCGGCCGTCGGGGGAGACGGCGACGGAGGTCACGCCGGCGTCTTGTTGCTGGGCGGGGGTGCGGCCGTCTGCGTCCGGGCTGGGGGGAGGGACTTGATCGGTGATGCTGAACACGCGGGAGGCGCAGCCACCGGGAGGTGGGGCGGATTCGTGCCCTGCTGGCAAGGGCGGCAGGCGGGCTTCGCCGAGCTCCCAGACGCAGGCCGTCTTGTCGCCTGAGCCGGAGACGATGTACCGCCCATCAGGCGAGAAGCAGAGCGAGTAGATCTCCTGCTTGTGGCCTTCGAAGATGTAGAGCACGGTCTTGCGCACCAAGTCCCAGATCTACAGCGTAGAACCACATTAGCATACCGTCCTCCACACAATCAACCCTCTCTCATGGATCTCTCCTCGCTGAGAGAGAGACGGCAGGGCAAGGGATCATACTCACCCGAATCTGCCGATCCTCTGCACCAGTAGCCAACAACCTCGCATCCGGCGAGAAACACACACTGCGGATATACAAGTCCCCCTGAGGCTTGGCGGTCTCATCGATAAGCGCCATGATCTTCTCGCCCGTCTTGGTGTTGTAGATCTGGGCGGACCGGTTGCATCCTGTTGCGAGACGGGTTCCGTCCGCTGAGAAACGGACGCAGCAGACGACCCTGCGGATGGCGGGTTAGCATATGCTCTGAACCCAACACTGGCAAATGACGTGGTCCGCGAATAACACAAGGCCGTAGAGAGCCAGAAAAGGCAAGGGAAGGGAGGGTTTCGGGGATGGGGTAAGAAGGTCGAAAGAACGGGAAGGAGACTCACGACTCATGCAACAACGTATGCACCAGCTTAACGTCCAACACCCTTGGTACAACATGCGGATTATAGATCGCAAACCAATCCCCCCCCTCAGTCCTATACTCCGGCCCAACCCGATCCATATCGACCACTTCCTGGCCCCTCTGTTCCTCTCCAGGCCGGAGGATATTCTGCTGAATCACGAGCGTGCCTGTCTGGGAAGGCCGGTCGCGGGGGAGGCCGGCAGAGTTGGGCGGGGCGGCGGAGGTGGCGGAGTTGGGCGGCGGCTGGGCGGGGTTGGCGGCTGAGGTTGAGGAGGTTGCGGGGCCGCCGCTAGAGGGGAGAGGGTGCGCGTCCCGCATCTCTACGTCTCTGTCTCTGTCCCTCTCCCGGCCGGGGATGGGCATAGGAGGCGGGATGGGGCCCATTGTACGGCCTGCGCCGGCGCCGGGGCCTTGCGTGGGTGTGGAGAGGGGGCCGGGGCCGGAGGCGGAGTCGCGGTGCGGCATTTCGGGCGCTATGGGGCCTGGGTGGCCCGCGCCAGGGCGGGAACGTTCCATTAGCTCGCGTTCGCGGTCACGGCCCATGGCACTAGACACAGCGAGTCAAGTTAGCTCACGCTTCTTCTACTCATTGACTTGTTGCAAGGGAAATATTGCGAAATTGTCGCTAGCAAGGAAGTTATGTGCCTCGCCGCTGGCAGCGTAGAAATAGTTTGTAGAGAGTGGGAAGTCTTGCGACGGCCGAGGGTGGAATAAGGAGTGAAGGACTCACCGATCCCTTTCATCATCGTACCTCCCATCCATATGCATCCCCGGGTGTGCGCCATTAGCGGGAGGGAGTGAACCGGGCGGCGGGGCGGGGCCGTAGATTGCTGTTTTGGGGAGAGGAAGGTGAGGTTAGCTTTCTGCAGCATTTGACACAGGGAGGGAGGGAGGGAGCGAGCGAGGGAGATGTATGCGCTTGAATTGGAGGAATCCGTGAAGAGAGGGAGTGAAGCTCGTCTGGCACAGGGAACGTGGGTATAGAAAGGAGCGGACAGGGCTGAAGAGGTGGAAATGGTAGGATGATGATCGCGAATTTGCAGGAGGTGAGAAAAGTAGAGGAAATACTAACGTTTCACATCAACGTCCATCCCCCTCCTCTCCCTCTCCCTCTCCTCCCTCTCCCTCTCCCTCTCCCTAGCATCCCTAACCTCCCTCTCCCTCGCCTCCCGCTCCCTAACCTCCCTAACCTCCCTCTCCCTCTCCCTCACCTCCCTCTCCCTCGCGTCCCTCATCTCCCTCTCCCTGGCGTCCCTCATCTCCCTCTCCCTTGCCATATCCCGCTCCCGAGCGGCTCTCTCGCGCGCGGCGTATTCTTCCCGCTCGCGCTCTTTGAGCCGGTCGCGCTCGCGTTGCTGTTGTTCGCGCTCGACTTGTTCGCGCTCGCGCCGGTCGCGCTCGCGTCGGTCGGCCAGTTCGCGCTCACGTTCACGTTCGCGGTCCCTGTCCCTAGCACTGCCTGGCGGTCCACCAGGAAGACTACCGGGAGGAGGGGGAGGCCCCGCATGTCCGGGTGGGACGTTCGGGTTAGGCCTGTAGATCTCCCCTCCTTGGCCAGGCGGATACTGCCCCCCCGGACCTCCAGGCCCAGCAGGTCCCCCTGCGCTCCCAGGCGGCCCAGCACCAGCACTCGGAGGCGGTGCCTGCTGTCCACCAGGTGCAGCCGCCGCCCCCGGTCCACCAGCACTCGGCGGCCCACCAGCCGGAGCGAGCCGTTCGAGCTGAGCCTGCAGTTGTGCGAGATGCTGACGCAACGCTACGTTGTCTGCCCGCACGGCGGAGAGCTCGGTATCGTACGTCTCGCGCAGGGAGAGCTGTTTTTGTTCGAGGACGTGGTAGAGGTGGCGCATTTCGGATAGTTCGGCTATTTGGGAACGAACTGAGGGAAAGGGGTTAGCATACATCCTCTCACGAGAAGGCAGTAAAGGATGAAACAGACACGCAGTCAAAGAGAAGAGAAGTCAACCGGCCCAGTAAGGAGCATATATGCGGTCATATAGAAGATAAACGAAACCGCAAAGAAAAGAGGAACGATTTGAATGAGAGAAAACTGGACACTCACTCCGACTCTCAAACTCCTCCCTCTCAGCCCTATACTGCGCCGCCTCAGCATTAAGCTGCTCCATCTCCTGCTTAAACTGCTCCATCAAATCCAGCGCCCTGCCCGGCTCGCGTCTAGCCGCCATAGAGCTAGCCATGGAGTTGGCCACGGCGGAGGAGGGGATCATCTCCCTCGGATCTCTTACGTCCCTGGGATCACGGGCATCGCGGAGATCGCGGGGATCGCGGACGTCGCGCGGGTCACGGACGTCCCGTGGGTCGCGGGCGTCCCGCAGATCGCGCGGGTCGCGGGGGTCGTGCATCCCCGGCGGGCCTCCGATGGGCACGGGCAGGGAATGGGCATGATGGCCCTGTCCTCCCTGTGCCGCTTGCAAAGACGAAGGACTCGCACCAGGCCCAAGAGGGAGAGGAGGAGGGATAGGCCCGCCGACGCCGACGCCTGGTGGACCTGGTGGACCGACAGGACCGGAAGAGTGGTGCGATGGCGGGGGAGGGGCGGACATATGATGTAGTTGACCTGGACCGCCTACGCCCGGTTGTTGGGAGGGGGGGAGGTGGTGGTGCGTGTGTGCGTGGGAGGGGTGCATCGTTCCTACGCTTACGCCCGGTGGGGGTTGTTGAGACGGAGGAGGACGGGGCGGATAGACGGGTGAGTGGTGGGATGAGGAGAGGGTACGATGGTGCGGCTGTTGTTGTTGTTGAGGAGGAGGAGGAGGGGGAGGTTGTTGTTGTTGTTGCTGTTGTTGAGACTGATGGTGGTGGTGGTGTGAAGAGTGATGGCGGGACGAGGCCATTCACCGCTGGCACACGGGCACACGAGGCGTCGTCGGACACCGGTCGGGGATAAAGGGAGTACAGTCAAAGGGAGGGAGGGGGATACCGCCGGCTGACCGGGAGGGGGATGAGGCGATGACCTGAACGTTAGCGTGGATGGATGGAGAGGGAGGGGAACGTGACGATGAGCTAGTTAGGTGGGATGAAAGGGAGAGGGAGGGGGACGAATGAGAAACGGGGGTTGACGTGGCTTGCACAGCGAACGGGGGCCAATCTGATACCCTCAGGGAACGAGGGGGATGAAAGAAACCGACCGACGCCAACAACAGCACGGGCACGGGCACGACCACGCTCTCGGCCCCTGTTCGCTCCTTCGCAAAGTCTGGGACCGAACAGAACAGAACGGTTACTTCCGGCCTCGTGGCAACCCGCTTCCATTCTTCCGCCTTCTGGGAAAAGAAGGGCACCGTGGGTGGCGTGGGGCGGTGCCTCCCTTCTTCCCTTCTCACGGAAGCGGATGAGCCCTGATCGCGATTGGATTTGGCTTCTTTGGACGTCTGTCAACATCAGGGCCGGCACGCAATCCCCGAAGCTTTGGGAGAGACGGAAGCTGTTGGGAAGAAGGGTCGGGTTCGGGGGCCGACCCCGCATGCATAATATGTTACGGGTGTGCCCGGCAGGGGAGGAGACGTCATTTGGGTGAAAAGGGGTGGCCCAATGGGAGCGCTTCCCTCAGTTTCCCGTAACTCACAGGTTGACAATGATTGTTACAACTGCTTTGTTCGCTCGAGGCGGCGATAATGTGTTGTGTTGTCATCGATGTCCAGCATCGTTAGTGCCAGATATTCTCCAGAACACACAGTAATAAAGCCGATATCAGTCCGTCAGGTTTTACACCTCCTCGTCCTACGCGATCGACAACTTGACCAGCATCATTTTCGCTCGGGAAACATCCAAGCCTTCATCAATGCGTTTCTTAGTCCGCTCATAAAGCCGGACTCACCAGACTGGGCACGTGATCGCCCCCTTCCCTGGAGAGCTATCATGTTCGAGCCCAGCCCCTGCTCAACTGAGGTGTCAAGACAACCGCAACCGCAATCCGAAGAACCCGACTTCCTCAGGACGCGGGATTCGCGCGGGACGCGCTGGCAAACATGTTCTGGAACAACGGGAGTCCTCATCAGTTATGTGCAGCAAACATGCATGGTGTTGATGAAGATGCGTTGATATTGACGATGCTGGTCAGAGATGACTGACCAGAAAGTATATAATCGTTCGCAGCTGGTCGTCCTTAAGGTCGATGATATAATTGGTGTCACGTTATCAACATCCTGCCAGATCAGGGACCACCACCAACCGACAACAAACCCCACATCCATTTACTTACGCCACAACCGGCACGACGAACCCAACGTCCAGCAGACAAGCGGGGAAGCCGTTATCCCGGTAACCCTCCCTCATCCCGACCCAACGCTTGGCTCTCCCCTCATCCTGCAAGACAATGGACGCGTCACTCCCTCCATGGCGAGAGGTATATAACCCCCTCTCCTCCCCTCAACTACGCCCTTCGGCCGTCTCTGCTCTATCGGCAAGTGTAAGCACTGAGCAAGGATGGAGAAATACGGCGCTACCGACTCGGGTCTGCCGGTGTCTTACGCCCCCGGGGAGGAGCAGAAGGCGCACGAGCTCAAGAGCAGGAAGAAGAAGCTCGCTAAGCGGGCTTTGCTTGCGCTCGCTGCTGGTGGGTTGTTGGGTTGGAAGTTGCTTGATACTCAGCTGCCTGCTGTACGTCCTTTTTCTCCCATACAGTACAAAGGTGACAAAGACTGATCCCTCCAAAGGTGTCGGAAGGACGTGTCCCCAGCCTAAGCCCCGGCATCGCCTGGTCCTCCTGCCCCGACCTAACGGAATACGACTGCGCCTACCTCTCCGTCCCTCTCTCCTACGCCCACCCAACCCCAAACGAAGCAGTCTCACTCGCTCTCCGGCGCTTGCCGCACACGGCCCCGAGGGAGGAGTATAGGGGCACGCTGTTTATCAACCCTGGTGGACCCGGCGGGAGTGGCACTTTTGCGGTTGTGAACCAGGGCCCGGCGTTGAATAAGATCTTGGGGGGGAGGTATGATATTTTGAGCTGGGATCCGAGGGGGGTTAATATGGTGCGTCCCCTTCCACCCTCGCCTTCTCCTCCCATCTAGCCCTTATCTGGGGGGCGAGGTGCACCGAGTAGAGTGTTACATGGTGCTGATGATTATGTGGCAGACTACGCCCTCGCTCGACTGCTACCCCACCGAATACGACGAATACCAATCCGAGCAACTCTCGAACCACCTGGGCCTGCCCTTCCAAGCCCGTGGCGAGGGCGGCTCCTCCGCCGAGCTCGCCCTGCTCAAGAAGACCGACACGTACTACCGTGCCGGCATCGCGAGCTGCGCGAAGAACGGTAATCCCAAGATGCTCAAGTCCGTCAGCACGGCGTACAACGTCCGCGATATGGTCCGGATCCTCGACGCTCTCGGGCCGGAGGAGTCCGAGCGTGGCTTGCAGTACTGGGGGTTCTCCTATGGTACGATTCTAGGCGCAACGTTCAGCGCCATGTTCCCCGACAAGGTCCACCGCGTCCTGCTCGACGGCGTGAGCAGCGCGAGACTATACACGACCGACATGTTCGACTGGGGTCGATCGGGGATGGACGACACGAATAAAGTTTGGAAGGGGTTTTTGGACGCTTGTGCGCGGGCGGGGCCGGGGAGGTGCGCGTTGGCGAGGGGGAACGATACGGAGGGGAGTATCAGGGAGAGGTTTGAGGGGGTTGTGGAGAAGTTGGTGGAGCAGCCGGTGCCGGCGGGGTGGGGGGGAGTGACGAGTGGGATCGTTACTGCTAGTGATGTGATCCAGGGTGTAAGCGCATGCCTCTCTGAGGAGAAGAGTTGGAGCTGATGTGGACGCGCGCTTGCAGGTATTCAAGGCACTCTACGCACCGAAGAAATGGCCTGTCCTCGCCAGCGCTCTCGCAGCGCTCGAAGCGGGCGACCCCTACCCGCTCGCAGCCTACGTCAACGAGCCCTCCCCGCAAGGCGAGCCCCTCACCGCCCGGCGCGACCCCCTCGACAACATCTTCCACCGACACATGACCAAGACCTGGTCGCCCATCACGACGGAAGCGATCATGTGTTCCGACACTGACCAGTCCGTCGCGCACGCGGGCGCACCGGACGCGGAGAGCTTTGCGGAGTATTCGAGGGAGCTGGGCGAGCTGAGTATCACGGGGGAGACGTGGGCGCATTGGGTTGGCAAGTGTCGGCTGTGGAACTTTACGGCCGAGGAGGCGTATCGCGGGCCTTGGAGAGTCGAAGACGGGCTGAAGAAGACCAAGTGCGTCTCCCTTTCCGTCTTACTTTCCCCGTCTCCTCCTCCTGCGCGTAAGGAATGTGACCTTACTGACTGACTGCGCCCGCAGCTTCCCGGTCATCTTCCTCGGCGTCACAGCAGACCCCGTCACCCCCCTCTCAGCAGCACGCGACATGTCCCTCGGGTTCGGCAACTCCTCCGCTACCCTCCTAATCCAGAACGGCTTCGGCCACTGCTCGACCGCGCACCCATCGCTCTGCACAGCTAAGACGGTCGCTGCGTATTTCCTGGAGGGCAAGGTGCCGGAGTACGGGACGGTATGTGATAGTCCCGATGAGTACCTTTTCCCCGAGGAGGGAGCGGATGCGATGAGGGTGATGGGGACGATGAGTGTGGAGGATAGGGAGCTGTTGGAGGCTTGGGAGAAGTTGGGCGACGGGGTGACGGCTTGGTGAAGTCCCACCACCACCACTCTCTATTTCTGTTTTCCTGCGAGATGTCTGAAGTATGTATCTATCTATTGAATTATTGAGAATCAGGAAGTGGTCTGCTTTGATAATCTTCCTTCCCGCTCGGAATATGGCAGAAGAACGAGGAGCACCGCCACGAGAAGCTGAAAACACCTACATTCCGATCGTCGTGTCCTCTTCAATGCTTCCGATCGTGACAATGACGCGTTGTAAGGCGTTACGATCGTCCCATAACCTCGGGATGGACGCGTTCAACACCCAGAACGGTGCGTCCCGGAGAGGAGGACAAGCCGCAAGCCGACGATCTATACCAGACGACGAGCTAGCTTAACTTCCCTCCTTTGACTATGGAGGACTATGAGGAACAACGAAAGAGGAATATTGAGCGGAATAAGGCGCTCCTTGCTTCGCTAGGACTGGATGGACGTGTCTCCTTCCCCACAGTGCCTAAAGTAAGCACTCAATCCTCCCCTGTCCCTTAGAAAGGCTGAGCAGAATCAGGTGAAGACGCAGGACACGAAGAAGGCTTCTCCTCGAACAACGAAGGCTGTCGCTGGTCCTTCCAAGCCCATAACCAGACCTCTACGTCGCTCAACCCGTCTCGCACAGCAGCCGCCTCGTGACTCCGCCCGCTCGACACCATCCCTCGCCCCTTCCCCTCCTCCGCCTCCAATACCCACCCTTCGCCGCCTTCCAGCCGGAGTCGTATCAGCGGACGATGAAGAACGGACATATGACCCCGGCTCCAGAGCACCTCTGCCTACAAGGGCCGAAAATGGGACGATCATCTTCGATGACTGGCCTGTTTTCGAAGTGAACGTGACGCCGGAGGAGATGCTCCGGCAAGGCTCATTCGGAGGCACCGCATTCCGGCAAGCTCCCACAACCTCCGCTGCCCGTGCTTGGCTGATCGTTGCACAGATCGCACTACAGCACCATCCTCCGCCGCGTCCTCCCTTCATCAGACATCAACGATCTCCCCCAGGAATGGTGGACCGACCTAGACGAGCGTCTCTACCAAAGCGAGGACTACGACCCCACCCTTAACGCGTACGGTGTCAAAGCTGGCCAGTCACTCGCCGAGTGGGAAAAGTCGGGCTGGGTCCATCCGCAGGACCCGAGAGGGTGGTTTCAGTGGTATTGCCGGTTTTATCTGGGCAGGAGGACGGAGGATGATGCGAGGCAGATTAAGCGCTGTGTGTCTTAACCTTACCATCCAAAAGCGGCCGAGCGCTGACAGGTTGAATAGGGATGGGCGTCGCTGGACCCAATGGAAGGTTTAGGAAGGCGTTGGTGAAGCGCTTGCTCAGGGCTGGAGGATGGGAAGAACCGACCGGGGGGACGGAAAGGGAGGGCAGGATATTGAGGCAGACGTTGTTACACTGGGGTTATCGATTGACCAAGGAGGACTATGAGAGCTACCTCTAATTTGTAATCATAGGAGGGCTATGGACGTCTGCGATGACAAGCTCTTTTGTGAATAGTCGTACTGAGCAGTGAACCGAAGGCAACATGACATGGTCTTGCCAGTGCGGAGATAAGCGAGTTCGGCCGTTGCCGTGGATAGAAACCCGACACTCATTCGTTCCCACATCGATACCCCGGACGCGCGCCACCGTATCCACGACCGGAATCCATGCCATTGTTGCGAACAAACACGGTCTGTAAGGCGTACCTTGAAGGCTGAGGCCGAAAAGCAGGTCCAAGTATATATGTGACGGAAGACTATCGCCTTGCACGGGTGATTGTTGCTCGTCGTGATGATACGCTTGTTCCGTCGTCGGGAAGAGGTGCGTGCTATTCTACGCGTCGAAGATTCAGATGCTGACTGTTTTTACCTCTTGTCCAGGTTGTCCAGCAGGAGATTCCATTACAGCCTCGGACAACTCCTGAAGCTCGCGTCGAGGAGAGCGATACCCCGTCTGATGGAGCTCGGGGTGTCCAGGATGCTGAGGGTACCCGGCACGAGCATGCGGTCGCCGGAGAGGGGCAGATGAGCAAGCTGGAGTTGCAGCTCACATTTATCGCGTATGTCCGTGGAGTTATCCTTCTCAATACGTGCTGATGAAAGGCAGCCTGTCGGTTACAGGCTTCCTAGCTGCACTCGATGGGACCATAGTAGCCACAGCGATGCCCACCATCGCCTCTCAATTCGACTCCCTCTCCCAGCAACCGTGGATCGCCCTCTCCTACCTCCTAACCAGCACGGTGTTCCAGCCCTTCTTCGGCCGGGCGACCGATCTCTTCGGTTCCCGCAACATGCTCTTCCTCGCCATATTCATCTTCGAGCTTGGCTCCCTCCTGTGCGCTGTGGCGCAGAACTTTGTTTGGCTCTGCGCGGCGAGGGGGGTTGCGGGTATGGGAGGTGCCGGGATTTCTGTGGTGATGATGGTTATTGTTAGCCAGATCGTGCCCCTCCGAAAGAGGGGGAACTATATGGGGATCATGTATGCGCGGTATGCGATCGCGACTGTTGCTGGACCGGTACGTCTGCCTTCGAATCCGTGCCTGTCCCCGCGTCTGATAAAGGAGCAGATCCTGGGCGGCGTCTTCACCAACTGGAACTGGCGCTGGTGCTTCTGGATCAACCTCATCATCGCCGTCCCCGCACTAGCGATCCTCATCGCCCTGGCCCGCAAGCTCCCCGCAGCACGAAAGACCAACGTGACCTTACGAGACATAGACTACATCGGCATCCTCCTCCTTTCCGTCAGCAGCGTCTCACTCTGCCTTGCGCTAAACTGGGGCGGGATCACCTATCCTTGGAATAGTCCGGTCATCATCGCGCTACTTGCTGTAGGAGGGGGGTTGGTGCCGGTGTTCATGTGCTGGGAGATTTGGGGACCGAGCTTCCCGATCGTGCCGATGGATATGTTCAAGTATGGGAATGTCCGCGCGAGTACGGGGAACTATTTCTTCACTTCTGTGTACGTCGTTCCGATCCGGACAGATAAGATTGGTTATTGACTTCGCGGAAAGGTCGAATTATGGGATGATCATATACCTCCCGACCTATTATCAGCTTGTGCGAAGAGATGAGCAGCTGATCTCGGGACTCGAGCTCTTGCCCTAGTATGTTTCATTTCACCATTTTACATACTTGGCACTAACGTGCATCGCTCAGCATGATCCCCATGCTCCTAGCTACAACCGCCGTAGGGATCCTCATCTCCAAAACCGGCCGCATCCGCACCTGGCTCTGGGCGGGCGGAGCCGTCAACCTCCTCGCCACCGGCCTTCTAATAATGCTGAACGGCACCCTCCCGCGCGGAGTCGAATACTTCTTCATCCTCCTGGCTGGCCTAGGAATGGGTTTCGTCTTTCAGTCTAATACCCTGAGCGCGCAGAGCTCGGTTGGGAAGGAGTTGCTGGCGAGTGTAACGACTATGACGATGTGGAGTAAGAGCTTGGGCGGGATTGTGGGGATCGCTATGCAGGGGAGTATCTTGACCAACGTGTTCAAGAGAGGTATTCTGGCGAGCAGCGCAGCAGCTCCAGTGAGTCCTACTTATAACTTCTAACGACGACCACTCTAATCGAGGACTGCAGTATGTAAACCGCCTTCTGGCAGTAGACAACGTCTCTGCCTTGCCGGCGGATGTACGGAGCGTGGCTTCCAGCTCTTATGGGCTGGCGTTCCATACCATGATGATAGCCACGACAGCCTTCTGCGCACCTGGGTTCTTGTTCTCCTTGACGGCGAAGAAGCACAAGCTGGAATGACGGACGCACTAGCGCTCTGGCATATTGTTGTTTTACTATGTAGAACCACGCGAAAAAGATTGTCTTCCATAGAGTTAGCGGAAATCGAGGTCGGTGTCTGCAACGTGAGACTTTCTTTCCAAGTCCACCGCAGGGTCACATATCATGGGAAAGCCTTGGCGGCCTAAATTTAGGTTCAGAAGCATTCCAGGCGATTTCATTGTTCACTCAACCCGCTTAGTCATCAATGCTTGCATAAGAGAGACAGACGCCTTCCCGCCGTTCTGCGCATACGCGTACGTTCGGCATGTCCCTTCCCCGTCCATAAGGTCCTGTTCTCCGTTCCGCTGTTTCGATGACGACGCGAGACGGCGAAATGTCGAGCAATGCTAGAAAGAATACCTGTGGCTGGGACTTGTGGATGGCTGGCTCACAAGACAGTCTCTTATAAGTGAAGAGGGCCTCCCCAGCAGCGGGACCCTTCGAAGAGATCTCTCTCTCTCCTCGATCTGCATATCTTGCTTGGCATTCAAGACTGGCCTGGGCGACATGGACGTCGAATTAAGGCGGTTGGAATCGCACAAGAGCACATCAGTAAGTTTGTAAAGGTATAATACTGCGATGCTACTGCTGACGGTCCTGTAGCAGCAGGAGCTCGCCTCTCCTGAGCATGCCGGCTCTTCAAATCAAGCGACACACCAAAATGTTGAACAGGCACAGACGACCGCCGAGATCGAGGCTAGCCGGACGACTACCAAGACTGCGGTCGAAAATGCGGCAGATGGTCCACAGCAACAGCCTGATGCAGTTCCCGTGATGAACAAGGTTCAGCTCATATCGACCTTCGTCGCGTTCGTATGCCCTTCTAGAGATACCCGCGATGTACTAAGTCCAGGATCAGCTTGTCCGTCGTCGGATTCTTGACCAATCTGGACACATTCATCGTCGCCACAGCCATGCCTCAGATCGCCTCGGAGTTCGGCTCGCTTGACCAACAGGCGTGGATCGCGCTTTCCTACATGCTGACATTCACGGTCTTCCAGCCGATGGCGGGTCGCGCTACCGATCTGTTTGGCAGCAGAGCTGTCTTGTTCGCCTCTATCTTCGTCTTCGAGCTGGGAAGCCTACTCTGTGCATTAGCAAAGACCTTCATCTGGCTTTGCTGTGCCCGTGCTGTTGCTGGTTTGGGAGGCGCGGGAATTTTCGTGGTCGTCATGGTTATCGCCTCTCAGATTGTGCCACTGAGGGACAGGGGCCGGTACATGGGTATTATGTATGCCAGGATCGCTTTCGCTACTGTCATTGGGCCTGTGAGTCTTGATCACTCGCGTTCAACTCCTGTGCTCACAGTCGCTCCAGCTTGTCGGCGGTCTCATCGTGGCTTGGGATTGGCGATGGTGCTTCTGGCTGAACCTTGTAGGTGTATTCTTTCACCACGTAGTGTTTTGCTAAGTTCGTGCAGGTTGTGGCCGCACCAACAGTACCACTACTCCTGCTGGTAATGAAGAAGCTACCGGCCGCAACGAAGCCCGGATTCAGCTGGCGCGACCTCGACTACGGCGGCATGATCATCTGCGGCATCTCCGTCGTCTCTCTCTGCCTAGCCTTCAACTGGGGTGGAGTGGTATACGAATGGGATAGCAAAGTCGTCATCGCACTCCTTGTAGTCGGCTTCGCCCTCGTCCCGATCTTCGTGGTGTGGGAGATCAAGGTGCCAAGCTTCCCGCTCATTCCTATGAGCATGTTCCGCTTCAGGAACGTCACCACGACCTCCATCAACAACTTCTTCAGCGCGTCGGCATTGCAAGGCGTGGTTTTCTATCTCCCCTCCTACTATCAGATCGTCCGGCACGATAAGCAAGTGATATCGGGCTTGGAAGTCTTGCCATAGTAAGGTATAAATTGCTCGTGACGGACTTGTAGCTGAGGCAATACCCAGTATCGTCCCTTTGCTCATTACGAGCACGATCTCCGGAATCATCATCTCTCGTACCGGCTCGGTACATATGGTCCTCTGGATAGGAGGCTTCACCAACCTTGCCGGAATCGCTCTCCTCATCATGCTAGACGGGAAGTTCCCGCGAGCAGTAGAATACGTCATCCTGGTCCTGACTGGTCTTGGAGGAGGGTTCCTGATGCAAGCGAGCCTTCTGAGCGCGCAGAGTCAAGTCACACGAGATCTGCTGGCGACTGTGACAACTATGGCGCTTTGGAGTAGGAGCCTTGGCGCTATTATTGGAGTAGCCATGCAAGGCAGTATCATCACGAACATTTTCAAGCGAAGTATCCTGAACAATCCTGCCGCAGCACCTGTAAGTTTCTCCATGATATCCCTTTTCCAGTCGCCCCTAGCTGATGGCATTACAGTATGTCGCCCAGCTTCTTGCATCCCAGAATGTCACCGGCCTTCCGGCTGACGTGCAGGTCGTTGCTGCGCGTTCATACGGTATGGCTTTCCAGATGATGATGGTCGCAACAACCGCATTCTGTACGCCTGGCTTCTTGGTGTCGCTTGTCGCTAAGAAGCAGAAGTTGAGCTAGATGTCTATGGATTATGTTTTCGGACTTTAGTCATATGGATTAGTTCCAACGATGTCTCCTGAAACAATCGAGTGACAGTAATGACTGATATTGGCCAATCACGTGATCTGCGTCACCATAGAGCGCGCCTCGTTGCTAGTCGTCCCGTGGAATGCAGCATACAGCCCAGTGACAATCGCACAACTAGAGCTTGCGACCCACCGCACGAACAGGAAGTCATCCTTGTAGTTGTACTTGCCTCTGAGGGCCTCTCCATCCAGCCGAACACCTGTAACAGTGCGCTTGCGGCACAGCATTCTGCGACGCCGCTGCTTCGACTGCGGAGAGCCTTGCCATACTACTACCAATTCTTCGCTCCTCGCGCAATCCCCATCCTGCTTTCTTCTAAGCAACCATGTCCTACACCAAAGGTGAGCACGCAAGATAGCGACCATGACGGTGTACTGATGGCAGAGGAGGCAAACTGTGGCCTTGCAACCCGAAGACGACGAGGTACGCACTGCGCCTATAATGCGGGAAGGTCGTTGCTCAGGGAGCCGTGTAGGGGCGAGTCTACGAAGCTGAGCTCGAGCGGCAGCAAGATCATCTATACCAATGGGAAGATCGTAGTGGTACGTCCCCTCTCACGGCTCACTGGACCTCGCGATGACGTCCTGGCTAGATCCGCGACCTGGCCGATCCGGGCAACAACAGCACGTACTCTGGACATGTTCAGCCCACGAATGTTGCTCGCTTCTCCCCGACAGGATACTATTGTGCCTCCGGGGATATTGCTGGAAATGGTGCGCCGTACGATCTCGGTACTCGTATTCGCATGTGCTCACGATGAGCTGCAGTTCGCATATGGGATACGGTTGGAGAGGAGAAGATCCTAAAGAATGAGGTCAAAGTCGGGTTCAAGATGTGCGTATCTGCTACAGTAAAGGGAAGTAACGCTAATGCTGTGGAACCAGAAACGACCTGGAATGGGATGGGGAAAGCAAGAGGATAATCGCAGTCGGGGATGGCAAGAGCAGGTGCGAGTTATGCTTGACTCCTGCGGCGAGATGCTGACCCGAAAGCCAGGCATGGCGCTGTGTTCACGTTTGATACGGGGAACTCCGCGGGCGAGATTATGGGTCATGCAAAGGTGCGCTGGTGCAAATCCAGGTCAAACTCAAATAGCCAACTTCGTCCAGCCCATCAACGCCGTATCGATCCGCCATCAACGACCGTTCCGTGCTGCCACTGGTTCCGACGACACGCACGTAGCGTTCTTCCAGGGCGCTCCATACAAGTATGTGAAGACTGTCCGAACGCATGAACGATTCGTGCAGGACGTCCGTTATGCACCATCAGGCGATCTCTTCGCCAGTGCGGGGTCGGACGGCAAGGTTTTCTTGTATGATGGGAAGACGGGGGACGTGGTTGCGGAGCTCACAGAGGGAGCACATACGAGCTCTGTGGTCAGTACGAGTACATTCTTTGCCTGAGCATAGCTCATTTCTGCAGATGGCGTGCAGCTGGAGCGCGGACTCGAAGTCTCTCGTCACATCATCAACGGACTGCACCGTCAAGCTCTGTAAGTAATCGTTCAAGCGCGGGACTTCATGTATTGATCAGGCCCAGGGGACGTGGAGAGCAGAAAAGTGGTCAACACTTGGACCCTCGGCTCTGACATCAACAATCAACAAGTCGGCAATACTTGGGCGAAGGACGACATCGTTAGCTTGTCCCTTTCGGGTGATCTCAGCGTGTTCGACCGGCGAGAGACGAGCAAACCCCGTCAGATCCTCTATGTGAAGCTTCTCGCGACCTTTCCTTTGAGCGGCTTGTTGACACATGGACAGGGCGCTTCACGATCCATCACCGCCTTTACCGCTGCACCGTCTGGTACGCTATATGCTGGCTCACCCGACGGGCGCGTGGTATCCTTCTCGGATAACGGCCCTGAGGCTGTTCAGGGTGATGGTCATAGCTCCCAAGTGACCGCCTTGACTGCATCCGACCAAAAAGTCTTCTCCACTGGCTTTGACGATTGCGTACGAGAGATCGACCTGGCGAAGGGCGCCTTCACGTGCGTATACGTACATTGTGTCATGGACGCTTTACTGAATCTCGCTTAGGTCTGCATCGACAGGCACAAATGGCCAACCGAAGGGCGCAGCCTCTATTGGTGACGAGGTTTACGTCGTGACGAACAGAGGTCTGGACGGCATCAAAGACGGCAAGGTCGTGACCAAGCTGTCGCTAAGTTACGGTCCCTCTGCTGTTGCCGCGTCGACGAAGTACATCGCTGTTGGTGGCGAGGTGCTCAACTATATTTACATCTCTGTGAAGAAGCTTACCCTTTGTGGCAGGATCAGAAGGTTTATCTCTATGAGAAAGGCGCAGAGCCGAAGGAGGTTGGCAAGCTGGAGAACAACAAGGGCATGGTAACCGCACTTGCCTTCTCACCCGACGGGACCCTCCTGGCTTCCGGTGACGTGAGCTTGTTCGTCTGTCTTGTTGCTGCCCCAGCTAAATATATGCGCAGTCTGTTGGCCGCGTCGTGCTGTACGACGTCGAGAAGAAGGAGGTCAAAGAATCCCGGTGGACCTTCCACTCAGGACGTATCTCGTCCATCGCATGGACCGCCGACGGGAAGCACCTCGCTTCCGGCTCACTGGACACGCATATCTATATATGGAGCGTCGAGAAGCCGATCAAGAACATCCCGATTAAGAATGCCGCCGCTGGTGGTGTTTCCGGAGTAGCATGGGTGAGGGATAACATACTGGCCAGCGCCGGTGCGGATGGATGTGTAAGAACATGGGAGATCAAGTTCCATCAGTGAGCGCAGACATACTGGAGGATGTAGAACTAAACTAGAGAAGGAGAATGAGACAAGAAGATATCGTTCGGTGATGTTCCAAAAAGCTTCCGAAAATTCCGGTTTACCATGTTCCTGGTTCGGCATGGCGGCGATCACGCTTCCTTGCTTCTTGCCATCGTGACGTTTGAGATATGACCCGCAAAGCGAACAGCTGGAAGACGAAGGAAGACGTCTTCGCTGAGGGCCTGTCGAATGGGCCGTGGACTGTCTGGTTCGAAAGAGAGGGGAAAGGAGTGAAGACTTGGCCTGAGCGCGTTCCTTCGACTACCAACGACGAGGACGCATACCCAGAGGTGCAGGGGTACATCGAGACGGCCCATGACCAGGTAACGAGCTGCTCCATATCAGCGTTGGACGGTGTTTGCTGATTATGTTTGTATATAGGAGTTCACCATCCTCATCCATGGACCTACAAACTCTGATATCCAGGTGGAAGTTGCGGTCGATGGGATGCCGGTTGTCTGCCTCCAAATCGCTGCCGGAAAGAGAGAGTCCACCTTCGAAATCAACGGAGCGTGTGACAGAACGGGGATCAAGCGCGCGTTCACGTTCAAGGAGATCCTGCCCGACGGTTCGTTTCCCCTTTCGGCCACGGCCGCGGAGCTAATGAAGCGCATACATGCAGGTCTTGCAGAAGAAAACCGACGCGCGTTTTATGGAGAAGTCCAGGTTATGATCGAAGTTGGGAGGTTTGGAGCTCCTGTGGTTCGCCGCGATGCTCCGAGCAAGATATATGCGCCTCAACCGGAGCGCACTGTCGAGAAGGTCAAGGCGATGCATGATCACTGTGTGCAGTAAGCTTAGAACGCGGTCATGTGTGTTGGTCGTTCCTACCATGGTCGCGTCAGACTGGGAAGGGAACTTCCGGTCCAGGACTTTCTCGAGCAGGAGAATGTCTGGATAAGCCAGCATGGCTATTGTTTCTTCTTCAAGTACAATACTCGAGGTACGCTCGTTTCCCTCTAACTATGCATCATCCCTTTGGCTGATGTTCTGCTGTCAGAACTGTTGGTAGCTAATAGCAACGGTTCAGTCCGTGAGTGCGCTCGTCCCCGCCCATCATGCGGGACTCCCATCCTGGTCTGTCAGCCTCCCGGCTCGAAGAAGAGAACGCCCAGCTCAGAGCGCAACTGGAGAAGCTCAAGCAGGTGTGCAGATCCGCTCGCGATGCCCACGGTCCTTTCGTGTCGCTTCCAACAGTATGGTCCTGACTTGTGTGCTCAGATGGGACGTCGCAGGAAAAGCAAGACGAAAGATGCGCGATCCAGCACCCAAGCTGGACGGAAGAAGACGAATGCGGATGGTCGGCGTACGGTCTCTTCACCTTACACCCTCCGCTCCAGCCGTTCATCAAACAGTGTTGAGCCGCGTTGACCGAATCAACGCACATCCCAAAGCGGTGGTCACCGATTCGTTTTGTTCCATCGTCCAGAGTACCTGTGTAACCTCATACCAGGCTCTTCGCCACAGGACGGTTCAGGGAAGATGAAGGGGTATAATAGCAATGCATGAAGTTCGTAAAGATGCTCTAATGATACATTTTCTATCGTCCGCTGCACATCGGCCCCAACACGTTCAGAACGCTCAATCAATAAGCGCTAATCTCCTATCCCACCCACCCCTCGCGCGTGCCTCCAACACTGCTCCGCCTACAGCGCTCATCGCGTGCCCATAGAAGAACGCGCCCCGTGCAAGCAGCTCGTGTTCCAACACGGCCTGCACGTCACGGAGCATCAGGAACTGGCCGAGATTGAGATTTCCGGAGGCCAGCGAGGCACGATCGGCAGGCGTGAGGAGATCAGAGAGCAGGACCAGCCCGCCCGAATGTAAGAGCTTGGTAGACGTCTCGTCCAGTGCGTCCGTAGCCAAGAAGATTCTACGCAATTCTATCAGCATCCCTCCATTCACGAAATATTGGTAGAATGAACGCACTTATCGTGCTCCAAAGGCGGCGACACTTCCAGAATATCCCTGTTCACTGGCACGCCAGGAACCTCGTACGGCTGGACGTGCCCGCTTTCCCTCACTTCCCTGATCGTCTGGAGCGCTTTCTTGAGCCGTTCTTTGATCCGGTTCATGTGGTTCGGGAGGGAGCCTTCCATTACCCATCCAAGGCTGACCACTAGGCGCGTCGTCAGTTAATATGATCCAGGCAACGAAAAGGAGAGAGGAAAGAGGAAACTTACTGTCTCTCCGGCGCATATGGCCCGCCATCCATAGCCTACCCTGGTTCATAGCCCGCATCCGCGAGTCCAGCTTCGCCGCGAGTGAGATATACGCCATGGGCGGCCTAACGTCCCAGACTGCCGTTCGCTGGTAGTCTTCCATCGCTTCGCGCGTCGTGAACCTGATTCCTCCCTGTGCATATCTCGTCAGCACCCCCCATGACCGCACGGAACGGATACTAAATGGAGGCACAGCGGAGGACGAGGAGGGCAAGAAAGGTGACGAGACGTACCGATTTTCGGGATAAGTGCAGCTCGCCCTCCATATGCAGCACGTCCTCCCATACATGGCCAAAGTCGTCCACGAACCCTCTTAACGCAGACGAAAAGCCCACTTGTTTCGTGGGATGCACAACGGACTTGACAAAGTCCATCCCGAGTCTACATATCGACGGTCAGATAACGTTGAAGAGAAGGGATGAGAGACGGAGGGAAGGGGCACTCACTCGCCCTTGAAGGAATAGACGACCTCGCAGCCTGCTTCGTTCAATGCTTTTTCGATCTCGGAGTCGTAGCGCGTATCGATCGGGCCTCCGCTCAGGTGAATCTGCGCATATAGTCAGCACTCCCGTCATTTCTCATCATAAGGAACACTCGGCTGAAGAAAGAAGACGAAGCAGGAAGCAGGAAGAGAAGAAGAAGGGAACAGCCCGGAGGCAGGCGAGAAACACACCTTCACATCATCCCAATCCATAGCCCCGCCCTCCTCGCCCATCCTCTCCCTCATCCTCTTCCTAACCTTCTCCCCCAGCTCGCTCCCGCCCTCCCACTTCCCCGGCTGCCTGATGAGCCTATCAACACGCATCATATTCGGCGGGTCGAACTGATGTGCCCCGACTGTATGGATCGACAGCCCCGTCCCATGGAGGGAGAGGCGGGGGAATGTGCCGCTGGGGTTTTCTAGGGAGGGGGGGAGGGAGAGGAGGTGGTAGAATTCTGAGGCTAGGAGGACGGGGTGACGGCTGCGCAGGTGGGGGAGGTCGATCATTACCTACAGGCGGCCGGGGCATTAGCACATTCGTCTCGAAAGAGGGGAAAAGTATGTACGCCAAGCGGGATCTTCCACCCATCTCTGCCGGTATGCCCGCCATGGCCGAGGGTTCCTTCTCGGTCGATATACTCCGCGAAGGCGGAACATGCGGCTCTTTAGGCTGTTCAGAAGGGTAGGCGGGGTGGGGGCGGAAGAAGAGGACGTACGGCTCGAACTCGCATTCCCGAGCATATACGTAGCTCGGCAGCACCAGGGTGCGGTTCAGCAAGTCCGCTTGTAGGATCGCGCTTTGTATGATGAACCGCATCTATGCTCTCTTATCAGTTTCGCCCAACGCACAAGGGCACCTAAGCGCCTAAGCGCCTAATGGCGCAAGCAAGCGGACACACCTGACTCCAGCCCAGCCCTAAACTCCAGTCCCGGACATAAAACCCCTTTGTCCGCGCAACCATCTCCCGCATCTCCCTCTCCCCCCAAGGTCCATACTCCGACCTCTGCTCCTGTGGGATCGCGCATCCCTTCTCCTCCCCATCCTCAAGTCCGTACCCTCCAGAAGGCGGGTACACGCTCTCCGGCGGTCGCCAGTTTCTTGTATACCCCGTACCCACCGACGCGGCAGATCCGGCCTTCGCACCCACATAGGCGAATAGGAAGACGAAAGTGATGCATCCCGAGATAAGCACCAGTCGACGGGTGAGCCCGCCACCGAGCCGAAAGCGGTTACGGGATGTTGTATGCTCCGAGAGCCTGTCGAGTGCGCGGAGCGGTTTTGGAGGTTGGCCCTCCTCCATCTTCTCCTCTCCCTAGTCCAGACAGGTAAGAGTGAAGCTAGGTCGGATAAGAAGTATGTAAATGGATTGTTTAAATGAGTTGGTGCGGTTGTGTCGTTAGTGCATATTATTTCTGCTGCTGCTGCGGTGGTATCGGAGGTTACTGTGATGAGATGCTGCGCGGCGTGTGCCGTTGACGCGCTCTGTAAAACGTAATGGTCCCTGGCACAGCCACAGCCACCTATTTTGGCTCTCACCCGCCGGCAACAACAACTGCAAACTCAGCTGAAGACGACAGCTTGTTGAGAGCGTATCGTCCTTTTGTGCTGTAGGAGGACATTGGGAAGGTGCGTGCATACATTCAATGTATGCGCTCGACTTGCTGACTGCGAAGTAGGATGGGTCTCGTACACTATAGCGACGAAGACTCCACCTCCCCAACAACATCACAACGTTCCACCACGCGCCGTTCCCCTCCTCGTGCCATCGGGCAAGCGCAAAGCAGTAGCACAAACGGCTCCCATAGCCGAAGCACAAGCACAATAAGGACAACAGACGTGAGCGACCTTCCATTCTAGCGGGATAAGAATGCGCATGGCCATCCTTCTGGGGTTTTGGGGTATAGGTCTTCGGGTTGCGTGATGCTCGAGGGAGAGAACGGGAGTTGGGTACGTGCATCTCTATCGGTTGTCTTCGCTTGACGAGCTAATACATTTAGGAGGACAACCTTCTTCATCTGCCTCTCGATTAATGGAGGCTGGACCGTCAACTTCTCGGCCGTCGCGATCAATAGCATCCACGTCACGCTCTCCAGAAAGACCGCGACTCTCCACCTCACGCGCTCCCGCTGAACCGGAGGACGACGAAGCCCGCCTCTCCGTCCTCCTCGCTCCGCCCCCAATCCCAGGAGTCGAGAACTGGGGCATCCCACCCCGTCCCACCGCCCCACCAGACCCAGCGCTCGTCGTACGTCCTCCGCCTTCCTCCCTCCGTTCTTCCATCTCCTCCCGCCGAGACGAAAAGCTGACGTGGGGAACAGGCCAAACTCGCCAAGTTCCACGAACTAAAACGCCGCGGAACGCACTTCAACGACACCCTCATGTCCAACAAGTCATTCCGCAACCCGCACATCTACGAGCGTCTCGTGCAGTGGGTCGAGGTAAACGAACGCGGTACGAACTTCCCCAAAGACGTCTGGGACCCGTGGGACTTCAGGCCGGAGTGGAAGGCCGCCGCTCTTGGTACGTCTTCTTCTTTTATTTGTTTGGGCTGGCCGAGGGCGGTGGTTTGGGGTTTGTGGGATTTTGGGATGAGGGCTGATGGTTGTGTAGCGGAGGAACAGAGGAAACGGTCGGAGGCGCTGGAGGCGGCGCAGGCTAGGGGGAAGAGGTCGGAGATCGCGTTCACTTCTGCTAAGTCGGGCGACGAGAGACCTGCCCACCGGGAGCGTGAGCGAGATCGGGACAGAGACCGAACACGCGACCGCGACAGGGAAAGAGGAAAGGATCGGTATGAACCTTACCCACCGCCCCGAGGCAAGGAAAGGGAAAGAGAAGAAAAGCGGAGTCGATGGGACGTCCGCCCGCCTCCTCGGGACAAGCGTGAGAACGGCCGAAGATAGCCTGCGTATTATGTATGTTGCTATGCACATCGATGCTAATACATCGGGAATGTCGGATCGACCTCCTTTGACCAAGCCCTTAACCCTCCCACCACGTCTTTCACCTGCTCTGCTTTCTCTCCGAGGGCGCTACGGAGTGCATGGGCGGCGACTTGGGAGTCGTTACCCAGCTTGCAGACGACGTATGTCTCCTTGTCTTGCGGTAAGTGAGAGAATGGGTCGCGCAATAAGGTCTTGAGCGGGACATCTAGCAGCATACATATGAGCACGATTCAAACAGCGAGTGAAAGGAAAGAAAAACGCACTCCTCGCCCCCGGCAAATGACAAATTGAAAACTCCTGCTCAGACCTCACATCAAGCACTTCCACCTCCCCCTCCGTCCTCTTCTGCTCAAGCTCCCTCACGCCCACTCTCCCCTCCTTCCGCCTCCGCCCACTAACCTCCAGGTCCTCCCTCTCCCCACCACAAAAAGCCACATACTCCCCCCTCTCTACCAGCTCCCTCGCCCCTCCCGCCCTAGAGCAAGCCAGACAGTCCCTCCTCCTTCCCCTAAGCTTCAGAGTCCTAAACATCGGCTCTCCCAACGCGGAGAAAGTGAGCATGGTCGGTCTTGCTCCTGCTCCTGCTCCTGCTCCGTCCCCGGCGGAAGGGGAGTATGGCCCGAGGCCGGTGAGGAGCTGGATAGCCGTTTGGGCTTGGAGTGTCCCGATTACGCCCGTTACGGTGCCGAGGACGCCGAGTTCTTCGCAGGTGCCTGTTTGGGCTGGTAGGGGTGGAGTGGGCCAGAGACAGCGGTAGCATGGGCCTCTTTCTCCCTCTCTCTCCCCCTCCTTTCTCCCCACATCGGCTTCCGATTTCGAGCTACCTTCCTGGCTGGACTGGGAGGTTGACGGGGAAGAGGGAGGAGGGGGAAGGTTGTACACGCATAACTGGCCGTCGTATCCTATTGCTGCGCCTGAAACGAGCACCTTTCCCTCCGCTACGCATGCGTCGGAGATGAGGTACCTCGTAGCCGGGTTGTCCGTACAGTCTAGTACAAGGTCATAGGCCCCAACAAGGGCAAGCGCGTTCGTCGAGTCGAGAGCTGTGACGTGGGGGACGATATCGATGCTAGGATTGAGGCTGCCCTATCGTCAGCACTAGTCGTACGAGACAGGCAGAGGAGTAGACGCACGCTTCGAGAGCCGCTTTGGCTGACAGCGCTTTGGGCCAACCGATACGAGTAGTAGTATGAAGGATCTGCCGATGGAGGTTTGAGAGGTCGACCGTGTCTGCGTCTACTACCCCGAGGGTGCCTACGCCAGAGGCGGCGAGGTACTGCAGTGCTGGGCATCCTAGTCCACCGGCACCGACGACTAGTACACGTGCCGAACGTAGTTTGAGCTGCGCTACATCCTGTATCAGCAGAGGACGGGAGAGACGAGGTGAGGATGGCTCACCAGGCAGGCCGAAGTCTTCGAGGATCATCTGTCGCCCATAGCGCTTGTAGTCCTCCAACGGCATAGGCAGGTCAGCATCTTGTATCGTCGACCCTTCTGCGACTCCGGAGGATTGGGCATTGGCAAGTTTCTGCTCTGCTCGTGCGAGAGCTTCTTTGAGGTATGTTATCTCATCTTGTAAAGCGGAGGTGTTGGTGTCCATTGGTTGAAGACATTTCGGTCCCTGGACTGGCTGTTCACGCTGGATGGAATAATCGGCGATCGCTGCTTTGAGTCGGGCATTACACTCGTGATCGGCATTCCTAATGTTGCAACAGTCTCTGAAACGAAGTATGAACTATGATATGGTAGAGACTATAAGCCGCTTGTGCTTCAAGTCGTCAATGTACAATCCAACAGAGACAGACTAAACCGATGTAGTTGAAACCATCGAGATCAACGTCGGATTCAATGGAGACGCGTCGGTCGCTTCTTCATCGCCACAAGAAGGAACGTGATGGCAACGCGTCCCGATGCCTATGAGCTGCGCGGTCCAACGGGGGCTGCTTTAACCAACCTCTACCAACTACCCAAAATGGCTGAGGACGGTGTCCCCAGACCGTCGGTGGACGATGGTGAGTAGTCTTCCTGCAGGTGACTTGACTGCTTTGTCTGACGCATCATGCCAGAGTCTGCACCGCTGCTGGCCAACGACGCTCCTGCCGAGCCGACCCTGGTGCAACGGCTGACGGCGGCAACAAGCGAGCTCACGCCGCTCAGCAAGCTGCTAGCGCTTCTTGCACTACTGCTGCTCATCCTCTCATCTGTCTTTATTGGTCTGTTCGCTGGAGTCCAGCATAGGCTGAACGACGTCCTACATGCCCCCACCCCAACGGTAACGACGACCCAGACGGAGGTGAGGACCGAAACGCACATTGTGACGAAGACGGCCATCGAGGATCATACCCAGACATGGACGGCCACTCAGACATGGGGGACGACTGTCACCGCTACGAGGACTGCAACTGTCACTGCAAGTCCTCCGGAGAAGACGCCGGACAAGGGAGATGCAAGCATGGTTTTTCTCAGCGTTCCATTGACCACACTGACGGGACGACAGGCCATATGCATCTCCACAGACTGTATCAAGCTGTCAGCCTCGATCCTCTCCAATATAGATCCGAGCGCGGATCCCTGCGAGGACTTCTTCCAGTTTGCGAGTACGTCTGTCCTTGTGGACCTCTTGTCGACGCACTAACGGGTTGCACAGGTGGTGGCTGGGTCAAGGAGCACCCTTTACCTGCGGACAAAGGTACGCCCCTAGCCTTATATGTCCATCTCATTCTGAGCTGCTTCAGGCATTCTCACCAGCTTCGACCTCCTCTCGATCCAGAACAAGCGTATCATCGAGCAAATCCTGACCGATCCTCCGCTCATCGCACCTTCACCTGCCGATTCTGTCACACTCACGAAGCTGCAGACGTTGTACAGCAGCTGCATGGATGAAGAATTCCTGAAGGAGAGAGGGGAGGAACCTCTCGTCTCGATGGTTCGCGAGTTGAAGACGATCTTCGAGGGTGAGGTCGGAGAGAATGCCATGCCCTCGGATCAGCAGAAGGTCATGAAGGAGCTCCCTCCTAAAGGCTTGACGGCTGCACTGGCATGGTTACACTCGAAAGGTGGGAATCGTAGCCAACCGTACACTTCACCGCTGACAACGATCGCAGGTGTCGAGACTTTATTCTCGTTCGCTATCGACGGCGATGCTGGGGTGGATCCGGATGCGATGACCGTCTGGTTCTCCCAGCCCGAACTCGGCCTGCCATCAAAGGAATACTACGAAGAGGAGGACATCCTAGAGCTCTACACCTCTGTACTTGCACGCATATTCCTGGAGCTCTCACCACAGCCAACTACTCCGCCTCCCGCACCTTCACCTACTCAATCCCCATGGCCGTGGCCGTGGCCGCGACCCACACCATGCGTTTGCCCGGGTGACGAGCCAGAACTGCCTCCTGCCCAGAACCACACCATCCAAGCGCGCAAGCTTGCCGAACGGGTCGTCGAGCTTGAACAAGCCATCGCACGTGCGGGAGCCGACCTCGATTTCCTGCAGGGCGATCCGCTGGGCACCTACAACCCTGTTCCCTTCTCGAACCTGACCGATTGCTTGCCAAGCATCTCGTGGGGCACATTCTTCTCCGCATTTGCCCTGCGTAGCTTCCCAGAGCGCATCATCGTCACGTACCCGCCATACCTCAAAGACCTGAAGGAGATCCTTGACTATACCTCTCCCCAGGTCCTACTGGGTCATTTCACCGCCCGCCTTGTCCTTTCATACACCAACTACCTCTCCCCAACAACAGAGCTCTGGAAGGCCAATCGCAAATTGACAGAAGTGCTCTCCGGCATCAAGCCAGGAAGCATGACAGAGCGAAGCGAATGGTGTCTGGACGTCATCGAGTCTTCCCTGGGCTTCGCAGCCGGCCGATACTTCGTCCAGCGGACATTTGCAGGAAGCTCGAGGGACAAGGGAACGAAAGTCATCACGGACGTCATCGAGGCTTTCAAGCATCGGCTTCCGGATCTTACCTGGATGGACAGGAAGAGCGCGAAGGCTGCTGCGGAGAAGGCGGATGCCATTCGCGTCAAGGTTGGGTACCCGCTGAGTCCGAACACGACGGACGACGTTAGTATCGCGAGGTATTACAGCATGGTCCCGATCAAGAACGATACGTTCTTCGAGAATGTGCTCGGTTCTGAGTGGGTGCATATCAATTAGGCCAGGAAGATATGCTTACGGTACTTCCAGGGTTGCGGATGTGATGCGAAAGTGGGCAACAGTTGGCAGGAGGAGGGACAAGGAGTCTTGGGAAATGATCCCTTCCGAGGTGTGATGGTCCCCTCCCATCTCCTTCCATATAACCAGCTGATCTCCGGTCAGGTCAACGCGTACTTCAACCCGCCAGCAAATGAGGTACCATAGGCTGTCTTTGGTTGGTTCACACGTTAACCCTATATCCAGATCGTCTTCCCTGCTGGTATCCTCAGACCGCCTTTCTTCTCGGCTGATTGGCCTTCTTACCTCTCCTACGGAGCCTTTGGCAGCGTGGCTGCTCATGAGCTGACAGTATGTATATGCCCTCGTACCTTTACAATGGAACTAATAGTTGGTTGTAGCATGCATTCGACAGCGCTGGCCGAATGTACAACCAGCAGGGCAAGCTGGAGGAATGGTGGACGAATGCGACGAGCGACGCATATGATGAGCGAGTCAAGTGCATATCAGATCAATATTCGAGTAAGTCGGCTTATAGCCCATATTGCTTAGGATGTATGCTTATAGTGTATTCTTCCTTCAGAATACTGGGTTGATGATGGAAAGGGTGGCAAGGCATACGTTAATGTGAGTTCCAGTCGTTGTCTTAGCATGTTCATTGCTGATAGCTCTCCTAGGGCAACCTCACATCCGGCGAGAACATCGGAGATGCCGGCATTGCGCTCTCCTACCGCGCCTGGCAGGCCCAGTACAACTCGTCCTTCGCCTCCGGGGGTGAATACCTCCTTCCCGGCCTGAACTACACCCGCGAGCAGCTGTTCTTCATCTCTTTCGCAAGAACGTGGAGCTCGAACGTCAAGCCAGCTACAGCGGTAAGGTCCAGACCCGCTTTTGAGCGCATACATGCTCATATTCCTCCTAGCTTCAACGCGTTCGAACCGATCCTCATTCTCCACCGAAGTTCAGGACCAATGTACGCCCTGTCTGCCCACTCATGCCTGTGTCCATTCCTTATTTCATTCTTGTAGGGACCATTGTCCAATCTTCCCGAATTCGCAAAAGCATTCAAGTGCTCTGACGGAACCCCATTGAACCCGCCTCCGGAGAAGCAATGCCACTTGTGGTGATCACATTCAAGAATAGGCACTGTGGTGATCACATTCAAAGAGAGGCATGGACATGGCAATCATAGCATATATCCAACTCATGATGTATTAGTAGTACTGTGCAACCTGCATGCGTGCCAAGAGCGTGTTGTGACTCATTGAGCCACGCTATATTTAGTACGCGCGGCATACTTCGGCGCGCGTCGCATCTCTTTCCTGGACCACCATCTCTTCTCCCAACCACCACCATCATCTGGCTTGAGCCTATCAAGTTTATCCGTTCTGGCTGAGGAATCAAGACAGACTGCACATATATCAAGCCTTGCTCGAGATCAAGTCTATCTCTACGGTACAACTGTCAACATTTGTCGTTTGCACAAGCCATCGCCAGCCCCATCGATCGCCCGTCATGTCATTGCTATCCCAAAGCTTTGCCCTACAATCTTTGTCGCAGCCTCCGAGGTCTAGCCTAGATGCTGGCAGCACACAAGCATCCTTTCCAAGCTCGCGGCAGCCACTCGCACCACCATCATCACTTGCACCATATCCTTCACTTGCACCATCAACCCCAATCGTACCGAAACCAAAGGCACCACCCAAGCTCCCTCCCCAGCTTCTAGCATTGCTCAACCAACCACTTTTGCCGCGTCCTTCCTTCCCAGAAGTGGTCGATCTGACCGAGTCTACGCACTTGACTGTATGTCACTCACCTAATCGGTACATCCTCCTCTCTGATACTTGCATCCTCAAGTCTGAGCCGGCGAAGAATGCGCTACTGCTTCCAGCAGACGACAGGTACGCATGGTCCTTTGCACATATATGCGTACTAATGCGTTGCTATAGTGAATTACTCGCTCAATCTGGTTACACGCGTGCAGAACTGCTTGACTTGAAGCAACTCGTTCGCATCCTGACTGCTGAAACTTTGCAAACAACCGTTTATTCCATCGTGCTTGACCCTGCTCACCCCTTTAGCGAGACCGAGGAAGACCATTTCCCGCCAGAGAAGCTAGCGAGGCTAGAACTCGTTAGTAGGCAAGTGGAGACTGTCAAGATCGACACGTCGCAAGATCCTCAAGACAAAATGCTCTTTTACCTTCAAGACCTCTCTGATGTTATTTATCCTCGACGACCTCTGTTTGCGGGACTGAAAGCTCTAGACGTCACGATCACCAAACCTGGTCAGCTGGACTACTTCAAGGAACTGCTCTTCCCTGCTGTCCGTTCCGTGAGGCTTTCTTGTCAACGCGCAATTACGTCGAACGAATGGGACTACGCATTGGCCATATTCCTCTCCTGGCTATCTAGGATATGGTCTGTCAAAGAAGAAGAAGCTGCTACTCTTGTGCTTGAGAAACTGCCTGTTCTTCACTGGTCTGACTTCTTGATCAAGCTGGCAAATCCACTCCCTGCTCTGACAACCTTGAAGACGGACGACAGTATCTTTTCTCCTGGGCTATTCCGGGCGCTCACGGCTTCTCCTCAACTTACAGACTTCTCTGCCGAGATATTGTACTCCCAAGCTGCAAATCGCTTGATGAAGACCCCAGCCATTTTGCTATCGCATTCTTTCTATGCACTGAAGAAGCTCGACCTCATCGCGGATGTTCATCCTATCAAGGTCATCTTCGAACAACTCGGCAACGCAGTCGAGTCTATCCATCTGACAACGAAGTGTGAAAACATCGATTTTGACCTCCTTGATGGCCTAATCGCAGACGATTCCCGCTGGTTAACCTCCTTGCTCGAGACTTTCTCCTGGTCGATCGAAGAGACGAATAGAGACCTGTTCAACTTTGCGATGTACGACCGCACCACACTCGACGAAGACATCCACAAAATGCGGGCGGCAGGAGAGCTTCCCATTCCCAAGGGCTTGCGATCTTTCCTCTGGCGGACTCTGAAGCCGTTGTATCGCTGCCAAGCACTCGCACACTTCTCGTTCAAGTTCAAATCCTTCAACCGACTCGCACTTACAGATGCGGATCTGATCGAGCTGTCTGAGAACTGCAAGCTTCTGGAGTCGCTCTCGATCGAGTGGGAGAGACGCTCCTTCTGGCCTGGGTTCCCCGTTAGCGGACTAGAGGACGAGGGTGCACTAACTCTCGCGCCCCTGAGGAGCATATCGAAGAACATGATGTTCCTTCGTTCACTCAAGCTTTCCTCGCTGGACGCTTTCAAGCCCGTTCCCATCCCTCCTCCTTCTCACAACCTCGTGGCCCGACCTGGAAAAGACAAAGGCAAGGAGAAGGAACGAGCCAGAAGGACGCAGGCGATCCTGGTCGATCTAGGGCACGCGAGGCTGAAGTATGACCTGAGTGGAGCGGATTGTGCGAGGATCGCGGCGTTCTTTGATGAGCTATGGCCGAATATTACGCTTAAGGTGGATCTGGGGAACTGGCATAGGCTGGCGTGGGAGAAGGTGGTGGATGGGATTATCGCACTGAGGTGGGATTTGTAGAGGCGGACGGTCGACAGGATGAGGGGGTGGAAGGAAATAGCGACGGACATGGGGCAAGGACAATGTGGAGGGTTTCAACATGGACGAATGAGGATGGAACGGAACCGAGTCGATGGACGACTAATGAAAAATGAACGAAACTTGACGGGCAGGTATGGGACATGCAAGTAAATGGTATCACAATGAATCAGTCTATATCGTACAACGTCCCTCTCTGCCCCGTTCTACGGGCAACGCTAGCTGAGAACAACCCTCCAAGCTACCAACCCGAGCACGACTCCAGCCGCGCCCCAAGCCCTCAGTGTCGGGCCTCCCCCAACGCCGAGCAGAGACCCCCTGAGTGGCTCGTTCAAGCTGTACAACCCGTCTGCGGCGGTAGGCAGAGGATTAAGAACAACGCGTTCGCTCCTCGCTTCTTTCCTCCCCTCCGGTCCCGGCATCGGAACATCATGCTCCTGCACCTGCTCGTCCGCCCCAGCTGCGCTCGCCTGCTCGTATAGGACTTTCACTTCATCAGCCTCGGCGGTTTCCGTCCCCGTCTCCATCATACCGGCCTCCTCCGCCCCGCCAACCCCCATCATCTCAGTTTCCTCGGACGGTACGCCGTCGACCACGCTCACCGCACCGAGGAAATCTGTGATCCTGACTTTGTCCAGTGGTCGAGTGAAGAGATCGGAGCGGACGCCGGCGTGGGACTTTATTAGGGCTGGGTCGTACGTCTCGAACTGCCGTGCGCGTGCGTCAGCATAGATCTGCGACATGCAGGGAGGAGGCGCGCGGAGTCGGAGGAGTCGCAGGGTAAGAGGGAAGGAAGGGTAAGCGGAAGGCGAGGGTGCAAGGCGATGGTAGGTGGGAAGGAGGGGCGAGATGAGATGGGAGATAAGCGAGGGAAGGGAGATGAAAGGCATAGGATGGGAAGATGAGGAGGGGGAGGAGAGGACGATGGTGTGGTCTGGGATGGGATGGGATGGGATGGGATGAGAGAATGGGAGGGACGTACGAGATCTTGTAGCGTCGCTTTGGACGTCTTGTTCTGTCCTTCCATGTACTGTAGGATGTAGTGCGTGAAGCTGTCTATTACTGCTACGCCTATGTCGGGGTCGTTGTGGTGCTGTTCCCGGGGTTAGCGCTGTTGCTCTGGGTATTTCAGGAGTCGGAGGATAGTGGAAAGCCGGAGGCGAGAAGAAGGAAGGGTAGAAAGCAAAAGGGGTCGAAAAGCAGACGACGAGAAGGCGTAACGCCCTACAGGGTAAGGCTCGCAAGGATGAGGACGAGGAGCGTAGAGGCCCCACTCACAGAATACGAATTCTCCCCCTCCTCCGAGCTCCCCGTCGCGACCACGCCGGGAGAATAAACCCTGCCATACATCGTATTCGCCTGACACGTATCGACCATCAGCAGCATCTCGTTATATCGTCTCTTCTCCCACATCTGCGCTATGGCATCGGCGATGTCGAACGCGCTGATTTCCTCGTTGTCCTGGAATTTGAGGAATTCGGAGCCGCCGTGCCCGGTGAGGTAGAGGAAGATGTTGGAGCGGGAGTCGGTGAGGAGCCGTTTGCTGCGGGGGAGGGTGGGCGAGACGCGGCCTGTGGGCGGTGGGGGAGCGTGAGCGACTCGCCCAAGGAGGATCAAGGAGAGCCAGGAGACGGAGAGAAGCTGAGATAAGGTGGAGACAAACGCACCAGTCAACAGCCTTATAAAGTTCTCCACCGTGACCTCATACCCCCTATAATCCACCTCGATATCCTCCCCATACAAATCCAGCCTCCGATCCTTATTCGCAAACACCGTCGCGGGAAACCGATTCCTAGCGTTGCACGCCACGTCGTCCGCAAGCATAAGGATGATGTTGCTGTCTGGGATCCCGAGCCGCTTGACGGTCCTGTACATGCCGAGGGTGTTGGCCATGTGGCGGTAGTTGAACCAGTAGCGGGAGGCGCAGACGAGGACGGCCCAGTTGTTTGTGTGCGTTTGGGTGGGGGGGAAGAAGGAGGTGAGTTGGTCTTCGGGGGTTGGGGTGGCATCAGCGAGGACATGCTGCGTCCGGGTTGTAGTGGACAGCAGTAGCAGTAACAATGCGAGCAAGCTTGAGGGTATTCGAGGTAACATATTGGCCACTTCTCCTGCTGAGTATATGCAGTCCACTTCGGTCACTGCCAACGAGCGCCCATGAACGACGACGCGCTCATTCCCAGCGGAATCAAAGCACAGCCCCTCAATGGAATTAAACTCAACCTCCAGGGTTGGTGACTTTCTTCCTCGCCACCCGCGCGCTCCTCCCTCATCGTCGCTGCCCATCCTCGAGCAGCAGCCCCAACTCGCCACAGCGCGTCCTATCAACCCGACACGCACCAACTTCTATCAGTTCACGCCGGTTGGAAAGAGCAAAGATGAAGTTGGTCAGGTGAATAATCTTTCTCTTTTCTCGCGTCGCGTATCCTCCTTCCTGCCCCCTCGTCTTCGAGGAAGGGTGTTGCACTTTGGCAACGGGAGGACGTGACTGCGAGCTGTGTATTTTATACGATGTCGGCCGTTTACCTGCCAGCTGGGCGCGACTCCTTTGGGTACGCCCTGGCGGAGAATGCGGTATTTCCTACCTAGGTCGTCTTTGGACGACTCGCTCCTCATCCTTCTGTCGTCTTTCGGCGGCAACCTTCATTGTTCTCCTCGTCCTTTGACGATAACCTATTACTCTCTCGTCTTTTGACGATCCCCCCTTATTCATCATCATCTTCGGACGACCCGGCCCCAAATATACCAACGCGCCCAGCTGGTAGACAAAGACGGCTGAGTACCCCTCCGCCGTTCCCTCGTGCTGATACATCGTGCGCAGGTTCCTGATGAAGTTGAACAACGAGACGGTCACGATCGAGCTCAAGAACGGGTCCGTCGTGCACGGTACCATAACCGGTCAGTCCGCTCTCCCTCATTCCATCCCTATCTTCCCCGTCTCTCCTCTCCCTTCTTCCGCCTCTCGGTCATGAAGCGAAGCGAGGAGGGGGAAGGCGAGGAAGGAGTAAACAGGAATGAAGTAACGAAGCCGGAGCTAACCCCCGGCGTAGGCGTCGACGTCCAAATGAACACCCACCTCAAAACAGTCAAGCTCTCCTCCCGTAACCGCGAGCCCGCGACACTCGACACACTCAGCATAAGGGGCAACAACATCCGGTACTTCATCCTGCCCGATTCCTTGCCGCTGGATACGCTGCTGGTGGACGATGCGCCGAAGCCGAAGGGGAAGAGGAAGGATGCGGAGCGTGGTGGGCGGGGAGGGGCGAGGGGGAGGGGGGATAGGGGGAGGGGGAGGGGGAGGGGAGGGGGGAGAGGGAGGGGGAGGTTCTGAGTGGGCCTGGGTGCTTGGAGCTTTCGCCCAATGTCGGCTTCGGGCCTGGCTTCAACCTCTGCTCGTCTTCACCTCTGCTTGCCTTTACCCTTGGGCCCACTCATCGCTGGTTATGCCCCTCGTACGAAAGCCTGCTAAGGTGTTCCTGCGCGAGCACGCAAGTGTAGGGGGAGCGACTGTATTATATACCAAAAATTCTAGGCTATATGCTCTAGTCTATACTCCCTTCCCTTACGTGCGTTCCGCACGATATCTCCACCTAGCCAAAGCTACGGCTAAAGAACCATATTCCCCGCCCACCTGGGAAAAGGAATACAATCCCTCACACTCTCCACGCCCGTAACCCAGCTCACCAGCCTCTCCCAGCCCAAACCATACCCACCCGTCGGCACCCCACCATAGCGTCGTAAATCCAAGTACCAATTATACTCCTCCTCACTTAGCCCGTGCTTTCGTAGCGAGGCGAGCAGGTGAGGGAGGCGATCCTCGCGGAGGGACCCGCCGGCTAGCTCGCCGATGGAGGGGACGAGCAGGTCAAAGCATTCTACCGTCTCTCTCCCCTCCTCTACTGCTCCGTCTCCTTCGCCAACTCCGTCCACCCCTGAGGAAGACGAAGGACCGGAGGGTCGGAGCGAAGGCGGAGTAGCGCGCATATAAAAAGGCTTCAACCCCCCCGGATACCGGCCCACAAACACGGGCCCATCCCGGGCAAGCCACTTCTCATGCTCGCTCTGCAGCCCCGCACCCCAAAACGGCTCAAACTCCCACTTGGCCTCGCCTCGCGCCTGAGCGTCTCTTAAGAGCTGGATTGCGCGAGTGTAGGTTATGCGCGGCCAGGGGGTGGTGGTGTAGTGCGAGAGGAGGGGGAGGGGGGCTTGCAGGAGAGAGAGGTTGGAGTGCAGTTGGGAGGAGGGCGAGGAGGGGGAGGGGGAGGTGCAGGCGTGCAGGAGGTGGCGTAGGGAGAGCTCGAGGATGTCCATCACTTTTCCCAGCCCGCCCCACTTGACTTCATCCCCCTGCGTAAGACCTTCCCCAGATAGCTCTGACCCGCCCGCACTTGCACTCCCTGCTCCAGTCGTATTCTCCGCCCGCTTGCGCTCGGCCGGCCCCCCGGACGAGGCTGACGGGCCGGACTCGGCTGCCCCCCCGGACTCGGCTCCCGCCTCGTCCTCCGCGCCAACCCACCCAACCTCAACCTCCAACATCCAAAACTCGCTCAAATGCCTGCTTGTCAAACTCGGTTCGGCCCTAAACACCGGGCTCAACGTATAAACGCGCGAGAGGGAGGAAGCGAGGGACTCGAGGTGGAGTTGGCCGGAGACGGTGAGGTAGGCGGGGCGGGAGAAGAAGTGCCGCGGGTGGGAGTTGGGGGAGGGGGAGAGGATGGAGTGGGGTTTGGAGGGGGTTGGGGCTTTCGTCGACGCGGCGGAGGAGGCGGAGGAGGTTGGGGAGGTCGTCCCGGGCTGGGCGGGGGAAGAGGAGGGCTCGGCCGTTTGGGCTGAGGGGGTAGATAGGGGAGCTTCAGAGGTAGAGGCTTCTTGCTCTTTCGACGATGGAGATGAGGCCGAAGCTGCGCTCCGGCCCAGAACGGCATCAGGCTGCACCACAAACACCTCCCCGGCGCCTTCACAGTCGCTCCCAGTAATAATAGGCACCGTAACATTAAAGAAGTCATTTTCCTGCGCACCCGATCAGCTTCTTTCCGAGCGAATGGGTAGAGGGCGAGGGAAACGTACCTCGAACCAACCCCTCATCACCCTTTCCAGTTCTGCCCTCACGCGTAACACCGCTGCGGGCTGGGCTAAGCGGGATCGGAGATGGGCGTTTTCGCGCAGGGTTTCGGGGCGGATTTGTTTGTTTTGGAGTGGGTAGGTCTGTGCGTGTGTTGGCATATCTTTTCAATTTCCGCTCTGGAGCAGCGAGGGAAGAAGAAGAGGCAGGGTGACGCAGAAGCACTGTGATGGATAGATAGCAGAGAGATAAATAGATGGAGATGGGAAGAGAACACAAGTTTGAGGAAACGGAAAAGGGAAGAACAGCGCACATGAACGTCCAACCCCCCCAACACCCTCACCCCCCCTCTCCCAACGCTCATCTCCCACTCCTGCCCCCCTCCCAAACTCCTCACCAACACACCCTCAAGCCTGACACTAGCTCCCACCGTCAAGCCATCGCAGTCTTCGGGCGCTAGGACAGCCTGGAGGGGCTGCGGGGATGACCCGTCGCTGAGGTGGAGGAAGGCGGTTCGTTTGGATTTGCGTAGGGAGATGATGTGCCCGTGGGCTGTTATTTTTTGAGGTTTGGGTGGTGAGGCTGCCTGGGCCGCGTTGGTGGAGGGGGCTGCGTCGCCTGAGGAGCCTGAGGAGCCTGAGGAGCCGGAGGAGTCAAGTGGGAGAGGGGCAGCAAGACGGGGAGCATCAGCGAGTATCTGCCTAATAGTCGGGGGCAACGACAAGCTCGCCACTCCTCTTCCCTTCCCCCTCCCTACAGAGGACAGAAGAGTTCGAGGTGCTAAGACATGTCTCCTCCTCGAGAGAGCGTGTCGTGCGCCTGCTATGAACAGCGGAGGAGGACGCATCGACGTGCCTTAGCAGAGACAGACAACAGATGGGTGGGTGGCGATGCCGATTTTGGAATGCACCAAAAGTCGAGGTACGGGCGCTTACTCTGGCCAGTCACGTGAGCCCAGCCTTGTCGTTCATAACCGCCCATCTGGTTCACCCCCCCTCAGAGGATCGACTCTCCCGTCAAAAAGGCTCTGAAATGGAAGATCCCTGCGCTCGATCATCGATCGTACTGTAGGCTCCACCACTATGGCTGAAATCCAGGCCGAGTCCGGCAGAAGCCTCGATCTCTGCTGAGCTTGTCATACCTCTTGTCGCGTGCGCCTGAGCGAGTGCTCTGACGTCAGGCAGCTCCAAATGTCGTCTTCCCCTTTCTTTGCCTGTCTCTCGCTCACGACTCAGAGGGATATAAATCAGCCTCTACTCTCCCAGTCCGTACTTCCCAAAAGCAACGCTTTCCCTCTATCGTATTCACCGAGACTCAAAGTAAAGCGAACTACTAACCGCTAGTAATCAACACGACCATGTCCGCCAGCCGCGAAGAAAACCTCGAAATAGCCTACGAGGCCGAACGGTCCCTCAACGACCCGCGCAAGATCAACCCCCCCGCCTCAGGCCACTCTGGGACAGAGCTGGCCGACACGTCCGGTGTGACCGATGCGGAGGTGAACCGTTTCCCCGGTGGGACGGTGCAGAGCGGGAGGACGGGTGTGTCGGGGGGAGGGGCCAACGAGCAGACTATCCCGGCTGAGGAAGGAGGGGATGAGGGGGTTGGGTCCAGGAGTGGGGAATTCGAGGGTCGGGGTACGTCCCCAATCTCCCTCTTCTGACCGTTCCCTTCTTCTTCTTCACTTCTTATGTTCTTTGCGCTTTGCTCGAATGAGAGAACAGCGTGCTGATAGGTCTCCTGTGTAGGTAACCAAACAGACACCCTCCTAACCCGCGCCGAACAAGCCCCCGGCTCCGTAAACCTCACAAACAAGCAACGCGAGCCCGTCCCCGCCGTGAACCACGATCCGGCCCAGGAGAGGGAGAGGAATTTGTTGCCTGTTGGGGAGGCTGGGCCGGGGAGACGGTTTGGCGAGGATGACCAAAGGGACCGCCTGGGGAATACGCAGTGAGGGTCGTGAGGTCGTTTTGAGAGCGTTAGGTCCGATGAGGGAGTGAGACAATGTAGCAATTAGTAAAAAAAGAAATGAGACGATCGATCAGTCAACAGCTAATATGCGTAGCCTGCCCGTTTAAAGAAAGAAAAGAGACAATTTCACCGAATTGATCTCCAGGGCGGTCCTGAGACCGCGGTCCATGCCACCCGGGCCGGTCTTAGTCGTTCAGTTTGAGCGCGGAGAAATGATTGCTCTTCCGTCGTTGGATGACTGGAATGATCGCCCGGACCAGCGAATGAGAATGAACGCGCAGATCGCATTACTATGATATAGCCCACCCAACGGGCGCATACAAGATAGAACAAGCTCTCCTCCCCTCCCCTCTCCTCTCCCCTTCCTCCTCCCGCCGCCAATCGCCTAGACTACTGACACACCCCGTGGCCGTCTCGCCTCACCCGCCACAGCCAGCTCCCACAGCCTCGCGCCTAGCATGTGCAGCTCGCCCACGCCCAGCTCGCTCGCCTACTCCTCCTCCTCAGCCTTCTTCTCCTTCTTCTTCTTTTTCTTCGGTGTCTCCCCGTTCATACCCTCCGTCGCTGCGGCGGCAGAAACCATGCTCACGTCCCCTGTTGCGCCCTCTCCATCGTCAGCATGCTTCTTCTTTTTCTTTTTCTTCTTCTCTGGTTCTTCTGTTCCATCACCTTCTGCAGCTGCTGGGGCAGGGTTAGCGCCCTCGGCGGCGACGGTGGACTCCCGCTTTCGTTTCTTCTCTTTCTTTCCTTCTGCCGGTGCTGGCGTCGCCTCCTCCGCCGACGCAGCGGGCTGAGTCGAGATAGTCGCCGGCGCGGGGACAGCAGGCGCCCCAACGACCTTCAACTCCCCCTCCTCGCCCCTCGTAAAATCCCTATACTCCTCCGTCCATTTCTTGGGTGTAACACCGTCAATCACCCGTCCATGCTTGTCCAACAGCCCATCCTTGACCATCTTCTTCTTCTCTACTGCTTTTGGACCAAGCCCCCAGCGCCGGGGGTAGAGATCGCGTTCCATGATGCAGCGCTTGACTTTGGCGACGACGCCGTGGTCGCATGTGGCTAGTTCGACGGTGGACATGAGCGCTATGCCGAGGGCGATGGCTTCGCCTTTTGTGGTCATGAGGACGACTTCTTCGTGCACTTCGATGTCCGCTTCTGCAGCGTGGGTCAGATGGCCTGAGGTCGCGAGAGGAGGGAAGGGGAAGGGGACAAACCGTAGCGCAGGAGACCGGGGATCATCAGTTTTGCTCCGTAGCAGACGGCGGTGACGGCGCTGTCTTTGACTACTATGCGCTTGTACCCCGTGAGGAGGCATTCTAGCGGTCGAATTACTCGTCGGAGGTATGATTCTGACACACAGGTTAGTCTTAAGGGAGGGAGCAAGGCTAGTTGGAAGACCCACCATCCCGCGTGTTGTCGTACACCCATTGCGCATCAAGCACATCGTGCATGGTCACAATATCGTCGTTCTCGCTCAGCGCCCCACTCCTCACTCGTCTCAGCTCCTCCATATGCCCCCCCACACCAAGCAGCAACCCCAAGTGCACACATAATGTTCGGATATACGTCCCCGCCTCGCAGCTCACCCAGAACACAGCCAGATTCCTCTGGTTGTCAAATTCCAACAACCTCGACTCGTGGATAGTTCGAATACGCAGTTGTCGCTTGACGGCGGAGATGAGTGGCGGCCGCTGGAAGAGCGCGCCGGTGAGAGTTTCGAGTGCTCGCGGGAGGGCTTTTTCTGATTGGAGAGCAGAGTGCAAGCGGAGGACGCAGACGTATTCCTTCCCTGCGCCTTGTTGTGACTTCACAAGTCGGGTCGCACGGTCGATACAGACGATCAAGCACCCAGTGACCTTCGGGTCAAGTGTACCTGAATGACCCGTCTTCTCGACCCGCAGTATCCTCCTAAGCCAAGCGACGACCTCGTGCGACGACGGGTTGGATGGTTTGTCCAGGTTGATCACGCCTGACTTGATGTATGACTGTAAGTCGCGCTTGAGCGGGCTGGAGCCTGATGGAATAGGGGTAAAGTGGGCAGAGCGGACAAGCAGCTTGTCGTAGTTCTTGAGCAGGAGCGGCCATTGGGACGTGTCGAGTTTTGGCAGCGCGGGCTCGGGCTTGAGAGCGTAGTCGCCTTGTTGTTGCACTGAGGCAACCTCGGCTTTTGAGAGGTCGGCGGTGGGCATCGCTGAAGACGACGTCGACGAGGAGAGGAGAACGAAAGGAGAGAAGTGAAGAGATGGAGGAGGGGGAGAGGAGAGTATATGCGCCTTGGCTGTTGTCGGTTGGGCGCTCTGCTCTCTTTCTCTCTCCAAAGTGGCTCACGGGACGTTTCGTTTCTTCACAGTCGACAAATTCACCGTTCAACCTTTTGCTCCCGCTTAGGCTTCTCTGACTCCGCTTCACCGCCACTAACGGTCCAAAGCTTCCGTTTTTGGAAGCTCGCTCGAGCCGACCCTGAGTAAACCGGTGCTGTACAGTTCCAAACTTCCCTTTCTCGCCGCCTTGCTACCCTGACATTCCAAGCTCACTCACAAGCCCGTCGTCGCCGGCAACCGACCCATCCTCATCTTCCTCGACCTCGCCCTCCTTATATCCCCTCCTTCTCCCCTCGCTTTACTAACCAAAATGGTACGCCCGCTTTGCTGAGTTCCCTTCTCAGTAGGCTGAGGCTCCATTCTTTTCTCCGTTCTCGTGTGATCTTCTAGCCCAAGGCAGTCAAGCCCGTTGCGTCCAAGCACAAGTTCGTCATCGACTACTCCAAGCCAGCTGGGGACGGTGTCTTCGATGGCGCGCTGTACGAGAAGTTCCTCCGTGACCGCATAAAGGTCGACGGCAAGCCTGGTCAGCTGGGCGAGAACGTCAAGATTACCAAGGAGGGTGCGTCCACTTTCTCCTCCTTTCTCATAAGCCTTGTTGTTGACCGCGCGCGTAGGCTCGAACAAGCTCGCCGTCCAGGCCAACATCCCCTTCTCCAAGCGCTACCTCAAGTACCTCACCAAGAAGTTCCTGAAGAAGAACCAGCTGCGCGACTGGATCCGGTGCGTTCCCTATCCTTCCCTTCACCGCATGCATGTCTGCTGACATTTTGTCAAGCGTCGTCGCTACCGAGAAGGACAGGTACGAGCTGCGGTTCTACAACATCGCCGAGGACGCGGAGGACGAGGAGTAGATTAGTCGTCGTTGCTAGTCTGCGTTGGTCGTCGTCGTCCGTTGTCGTTGGGATGTCTGTCTGTCAGTCTTGGGGGTCGTGCTCGCCCATGAGGGCCGCACTCGCACTTGTACGCTACGCATTGAATGGATCATGGTCTAATGCAATTACGCCAAGTGCTTCCTCACCTTCTGCCGTTCGTGTCGTATGGGTGTCTTTGTCGCTTCCGCCTTCGTCCATTCGTACCCCGAAACGCAGTCGTCGGTCCGCACATGAATAGGAACACATTCACCCTCCGCCCAGATCGGATCGGAGGGCGCTGCCACAACCCACATCCCACAATTACTGTAAGATTAGTTAGCCTGGCGGGCGCTGCCACCTCCTGAGCGGCTGCGCACCTTACAATAGTCTTTACGTGTTAGCGGCTGCGCGACTTAGATACACCGTAATGGTATTGCTGAGCGGCTTATTGGATCTAAAGCGATTCTAATGCGGCGATCAGCACATGTAACTTGTAAGAAGTAGATATTGATAGTGTCGTTGCCATCGCCGTCGTCATCGCCGAGCTATCCGATCCAAAGATCTGTTAATGATAAGGAATCGTTTTTGTGTGTTTCATCGGTCGATATGCATTCGAGAGTAGTATAAAGCAGTCGCTGCATCGCTAGCATGTACGAAAGTTGTACTTACCTTATTTGTGCACCTCAGCTGAGCGATATATGGGACGACAAGAATATGAGACAATGGCCATGCAATGAGGTTGCACGACCTCGTTGTGTGTGCTTCATTTCATTCTTCATTGTTTTTGGACTTTACAGGTGTAAGAGCACAACAGGAATGGGACAAGGGGAAAGCAGCAGTACAACCAGCCAGACAAGGAAAAGGGAAAGGAACAGCAAGTGCTGTGGCTGATGGTGTTGATGGGTGTGCGTGGTGATTGAGCAGACCCATCGCAACAAAAGTTTGCCCTGTTTTGAGCGCTTGTTAGTGATCGAAATAAATCCTTGGGGGGATACTACTCACTTTGTTTGGTATTACGGCAGCTCAATTTCTTCTCGAGTGTATCGCTAGGTGCTGGATGTGGCCGGGAGGGTTGCATCAGGCATCGCAGGTGCGAATACCGTTAGCAGGGTGGCACCCCGGTTGATGGTCGCATTGGCCTTCTTACGGTCTGCTCCTGGGGGAAAGGTTATCCTAAATAACCTATCTGCGGAAAATATTAATGTTGGTTGATAGAGTGAGAAAGCGAATGACACTTACTGAAGCCACCACGGTCAAAGCACTGAGCGACAACGATGTCATCGCCCTCGATAACAGTGGGCCAAAAGGGGTTCTGGTAGATGCCATCATTGGGATCCAGCTCGATCAGGCACGTGAAGCAAGAACCAGTCCAAGATGCGGTATAAGACATCGTGCGATCAAGAGGGTCGGTGCAGTTGGGCGGGCGGCAGCGAGTGCAGCAGGAGTAAGAACAGCTAGCGGCGAGCGATTGCGAGCAGGTGTTGGCAGGTATGTTTAGCGATTCGAGCGAGTTTATATAGACCTATGCTCCTCCATTGCTGTAAGAGTTGCGCATATTCGGCGGAGGTTGAACAGGTAGCCAGGAGAGCCGGTCAAAGTGCCGGACCCGCTCTCCGTAAGAAACAGTCACAGCGAATGAATGTAAGAAAGCAAGAGAAGTTCCCAGGCACGACAATGCGGCGAGCTGTCAGAGAGCAGACATGGGTGCTGAATTATTTCGGCACAGGGGCTGCTCTGCGGTTCGCATCCGGAACCCGTCCACCTGACTTGCCAGATCCTGAATTGCGCGCGGGACGCAAGGCAACTTCCAACTTCATTCAGCCTAAGAAGCAGTAAAGGCGGCACAATGACAGATTTGTAGCCAGCTCATCAACTGGGCGGCGTTCAGCTTGCGTCAGCTGGTGTGCAATGCAAGGGTGTGGGAAAACCAGTTGCGCTATCAATTCAGTCATGAGAGAACGGCAGTTGCCTAACGCCGCACCTGAAGTGTGATACTGCCAAAGACAGAAATTACGGGAAGCACTGCGGTGCATGATGTTCCGAGGAGAATGAACTACAAGCCTCCATATCATTGTCTCACTCACACCAAATCGGGACGTTCCGGCTTGATATCGGCCCTTCCATCGCTCCGCACCGTGCGGGAGAACGTGCACCGCGGTAGTCTAAACAAAAGGGTCTGTGCTGCTGGCAGCACCTCGACAGTGCGATATTCTAGCGGGAAGCATGTCGGAGTGATAATGACGAGTTCAGGTGATCATGCCATCTGCAGCCATCGATCATCGCCTCCGGACTCCCCACAGTCTACAGATACTCTTCCATTGTTCGAGGAGGTTGTTAACAATGCCCGCAGATACAAGGTGCCGTTTGATTAAGGTCCAACTCAGTCAAGGCTGTAAGCTCATAATCATGCATTGTGCGGAACAACAGTTGTAGTAAGACGGGACAAAACGCGTGTCAGAATACAAAGGACGAGTAAGGAAGAATATTGGTTAATTCACGGAAGCTTCTGGGAAATCATTGGGGTTACTAGTGTCAGGGGTAATCTGGCCGGTATTGAATGACACATCAACGAGCGGCACGCGGTCCGATCGGCTGATGGGTGCGATCGATATCTTCGCCGGGATCGTTCCGCCGGTGGGGAGTGGGGAATCAGCGTCTGCATAGGACACCTCTGCGGGGGGGACGATGGGCCGGCTATTGTTGCTCTTGCGCTTCTTGTGCCCCTGGGCGGCACGGGCGGCGGGTGAGCCCTTTGCATACTCGAGCGTTATCGCGGTAATGGAGCCGAATACGTCTCGCTTGAGAGTCGGAATTGCGTGGTTTTCGCTGTCGTCCGCCTCATCCACAGTCGCTGTTCGGTTGCGCTTCAGCTTGGCCGCAGGGGCCAGGAACGAGGGGGGTGGGGCGGCTTTGAAATTCCCTCCGGCTCGGGCGGCACGTTCCCGCTTGGGACTGGAGTGGCTTCCCTTGTTCCAGCACACTCTGTACTTCGTCGATCCTGCATGTGGCCTGCAATAACTTAGGGCCATCTCCCAATCAAGATCAGATCGTTTACGTACCGCACCTGGAGCTGTAAGAAGCTCCAGGTGCGGTACGTAACGGAGCGGGCGCCGATAGGACTCGAGAGACTTGTCAAGATAGCCCTTGGATATATCAAGTAATTTGCTAAGTCCGACATCCCAACGACTTGAATGAATGGAAGGAAATGGGTGGAGACGTACTGGTCTTGCGCGGCACGGGCCAGGGCTACGAGGGCCTGTGCGACCTTCTTGTTCCCATCCGGGGACAAGATCTCGCTCACGCTGTGTTCTTCCCCTGTCCGGCGCTCGTCAGCGCCGCACTATGACACGCCGTTCACTCGTCAGCAGACTGTTTGGTATCGCAAGGGTATGTGAAATGGGACGCACTTGATTCGCTCCAGCTCGTCGACCTTGGCACGGAGGAGACACACTTCCGTCCGCTTCGCCTCGAACACCGCCTTCTCCCCCTCCCGCTCGAGCTCCCGTTCCGCCCTCTCGCGCTCCAACTGGTGGACGATCCGGCCCACTTCCTGCTCGACGGACTCTTTGATCCGGTGCTCGATCATTTCCTCCCGCTCTTCGTCTTCGTTTTGCGGCCCAAGCTGTCGGATGGGCGCGAGAGTAGGAACGTGCGGTGGGCAGAATGACCCTGAGATACCCGGAAGGCCCGACGGACGCCTTCGTTGTCCGACCGGCGGCCGAGCGGTAGGTGCTGGGGGAGTGGGGAGCATGGATGTGCGAGGGTGACGTGGTTGGGCCAGTTTGGAGCCTTGGGTAGAAGGAGGCGTAGGGAGCATGCTCATTCGGGGTCGGGGCAGCTCTGAGTAGCGGAGCTCTGTGAACCCCCCCCTCGTCAGTTCGGGAATGCGGCGACGCCCCACTATAGGACGGTGGTACTCACGATGCCCTCCTCCCTCAATCGCCTTCATCGTCGCCGCAGTCCTCACAGGCCGATTCTCCAACTCCAAGTTCAACGTATTCAGCTTATCCTTGCCGACCCTTGCCCAGGAGCCACATTGCATATCGACAAACTCATCTCGTTCCCGCGCAGGAAAGGTTGCAGGATCCGACTGGGCTTGACATCTCTGTACGGGACACGGGAGAGGTTGCGGTTGAGCGCATCGACTACTTGCCGCAGGACGGAGAAGGCACACTTGATGGCGCTGGACTCGGCCATCCGGGAGGGGTCGTTCCCCGTGAGTTTGTTGTTCTCGCTGCTGCCGAGGTCGATGGGGTTGATCTTGCCTTCCGTTGCTACCTCTTGGTCAGTCATGAGCAGGAAGAGATATACGAAGGTAGGTACGTACTGCTTACATCCTTGCGGGTGAGCCTGATGCGAATCGCCAGAATCGCATGCGAGCGAGATGAAGCGCGATTGAGCAACGTCGCACCTGTCGACCGACTCCCACAAGCAAGACTCAACAGCTGCTCAATTTGCTGAATCGTCTTAAACGGCGTCTATTGTCACCCCTGTACCTTAGCTCTTTCCTCCCGTAGCATGCACGATCGCTTACCTCAGTAAGGTTGGCAAGGAAGATCGCCCCTTCGGCTTCCCTCAGCCGTAGCTTGGGCCTCCGCCTGCTGAACAAGTAGGCCGTACGCCTCACCTTTGTATATCTCCACATAGCTTATGAACCCTTGTACGCCAGAATGGTGTTCTCCATGCCCCAGCTAGAGGAAATGGCCTACGACGCGCGGGGATGTTTCCGGGGTCGGGGGAAGAGCCGTGCCTGGTGTGGGTTTTGCCGGAGGAGGCGATGCCGTAGCAGGAGATTCAGGCGACCCGGCCTTCCTCGTCAGCGAGCAGGTGAGACGGAGGAGGGAGGGAGGACGTACCTAGCCCAGGAGGACTCGCTCGAGGTAGGCCTCACGTCCCGGTCAAATATCACCTCTTACGTGTGCGTATCGTCGCAACATCCCCTCGACCAGCAACCCACAAGATCAAGAAGCGGCAGTAAGGAAACCGAAACCTCTCCTGGCATCTCTGGGGTCCGTAACACTCACGAACGCTTGTCCCCCTGGCTGAGAATCATGTTGCTCCACTCCACGACACTATAACACTGCTTCCACTGGGCATGCCACAGTCCTGCGGAACGACTCGTATCTTCCACAAGATAGCAGAATCTAGCCGCCGATGGTTTGGACATCATCTCAAACTTCTAAGCACAATATATTAGTCCGACTCTATCAGAATAATAGTCCTCAACCCGCCGATCCGTTGTACATACGAGAAAAGTCCATATCGAACGCAACTCATCGACATCGTCCATCGGCGCCGCATCCCCTCACCTCATCAACTCAGCTGAGCTTCTGCTTCTTTGCAGCGAGCGACCAGAGGAAACCAGGCACGCAGAAGACAGTCGTGGCGACCATCATCATCCTGAACGCTTGGCCGTAGGACTGTGCAGCGACTGCTTGTACGTCCGCAGGTAGGGAGGGGATGTTGTCGGCTTGGAGAAGCTGGGTGACATACTAGATCATAGCACAGCAGCATATGTTAGCGACAGTCGGATTCAGACGGAGAAAGGGCGCGTACTGGGGCAGAATTGGAGTCCGCTAAGATGCCGCGCTTGAAGATGTTACTGATGATGCTGCCTTGCATCGCCGCACTCAGAATATTGCCCAGGCGTCGACTCCAGAGTGTCATAGTAGTAACAGTCGCAATGAGGTCCTTGCTGACCTCGCTCTGCGCGCTCAAGGTGATAGTCTGCATCAGGAATCCCGCACCGACGCCGCTGAAGAAGAGGAGTACGTATTCGGCCGCACGAGGGTATTGCCCGTTCATGAGCGTGAGGAGGGCCGTTCCGGCTAGGTTAATCAGCCCGCCGAGCCAGAGCCAACCACGGACGTTGCCGGTCTTGGAGATCCACCAGCCGCTGGCAGTGGAGACAAGTAAGACGGGAATGGCGCTGTATACCATATCAGACCTGACCGCCTATCAAGAGATGGATCCGTACTATGGCAGGATGTCGAGCCCAGACACAATCTGCGAGTCCTTTCGTACGATCTGATAATACGATGGGAGGTAGAGGAACAAGCCTTGAAGCGAGCTATTTCCGGGTGTAAGCCAACTATACGTACGCAGGTAAGAGACAGGACTCACACACTGGAGAAGAAATTGTTCGCCACGCCGGCTGTCACATTCCTGTACTTGAACATATCCATCGGAATGAGCGGGAGCGGGGCGACCTTCACCTCCCAGTACACGAATGCCGGAATGAGGACGAAGCCGACAACCATGAGGGCGATGATGAGCGGGCTATTCCAGGCGTATACGACGCCGCCCCAGTTGAACGCTAGTGCAAGGGCGACGGTGAATGCGGCTACAAGGCAGATCCCGCCTGCGTCTACGTCTCGCCAGGAGACATCGGGTTTGGTGCGGTGCGGGAGCTTGCGAGCAAAGGCGAGGAGGATCCCCACTGCGGGGACGGCGATGATGAGGTTTATCCAGAAGCACCAGCGCCAGTCCCACTGCACGAGGCCGCCGCCGATCAGCTGCAAGATATTGGTCAGCACTCAGCGCGCGGAACAGACGTGGGAAGGTGAACGGCTTACAGGACCAAAGACGGTGGAGACCACCAGGCGCGCATACATGATCCCCATGTATCGTCCTCGCTCGCGAAGGGGAACGATCTGGCTAACGATGACCATTATCACCACGGTCAAGCCGCCCGAGCCCATCCCCGCGACCGCGCGAGCACAACACAGCCAGACAAAGTTCTGCGCGACGGCGCATAGCAGACTTCCGAGTTCAAACAGCAACACGCTGGCGAATAGAACGATACGTGAGCCGAATAAGTCTGTCGCTCGGCCGAAGAGAGGCTGGAAGACGGTCGAGGTGAGCAGGTAGGCGAGCGCAATCCATTGTTGTTGCGATAGGTTGTTGAACTGCGATGCGATGGTTGGCATGGCCGTGACGATGATGGAGCCATCGAGAGAGGACAGGAAGCCCGTCACCGAAAGTCTGCCATGTCTATCAGTCATGTTCCCTGCTAAAGGGTGAAAGTAGGTCGACCCACGACATGAAGGTGAGCTGCAGCTCGAGCTTGCTCATAGGAGGCACATCCTCTCGCTCTCTGGTTCCTCCATCTTCAGCTCGAGCGGCCTGCTCTTGGGGCTCTTCATGCTGTCGTGTAGGAGGGGACTCTGGTTGGTTCTCGTTCGACCTTGCGCCCGCTTGGAGTGTCTGCGTGGTACTGGCCCGACTCCCCACAGCTTGTAACGCATGTTCTTCCCCTTGTCTGCTTGAAGTCGAGGTGCTCGACAGAGCCCGTGTCGAGAATCCAGCAGCAGGAGCAGGAGCGCTCGACTCCCTCCCAGTGGCAGTCGCTCGCGAGCCAGGCGTATGTCGGCCCAAAAACAGCCTACGCAGCTCGAAGTTCATCCTTCGGTATCGACAAGAGCTTTCCAACTAAGGGAAAGTCATCCCAGGCGGCAGCAGCAGCAATGTAGAGCTGATATATGCGTGAGTCTCCATCCTGCGGTATGAACAGCTCGGTAGTTGCGCACCTCTGGGACCGGATCCATGACCGACCCTATCGTGGACATTTCCGGGGTTTGGTCAGGGACCGTTGACGTCAACGGCCGGTGCTGCTCCTTCGGAACTGCCGGCGGGCGTTGTGAAGTGTACAGCGAGTCCGTCGGTCATAAAGGCTTTGGAGGTAAGGAGCTCGGGCGATGGTGATGGTGGTAGAAAGGTACGTGTATGCACCCAGAGTCGTGCACCCAAGTAGTTGGGCAAGACAAACGCGTCGCGCCTTTCCAACGATCATGATCACGTGGTCTTCTTCAGTTCAGTTACATCGTAGCAGAGACATGACGACACGATCGAGCCCCGACCATACCTGGCGGGTGCGATCACCATCTGCACCATGATAGAAGCCGAATGAGCCAGAGACAGAGAGCCTGCATGCCGTTGATCCCGGATTCTTGGCTGTCTGTAGTAGATCGGGACCTGCGGTGCAAGCAACTACACTCCCTGTGGCGGCTGTCTCGAACATGACACATGACACATGCCATGGCACACGGTATCGGTATCAACCAGACCATCCATTACTCTCATTCCCAAGATCAGGCTCATACACGATACGGAAGAGACGAGAAAGCAACAACAAGAACAAAGGAGACAAAACGAGACAAGCAAACAAAGCAGCGATAATGAGTACGGTACGGGAAGCCTGTTCTCAGACGCGTGCAGGATGGGCAAGAAGATGGTACAGCGTACATCCACAAAACTGACCGGATGGTTACCGTACAACCCCACTCAAAATCCAACAACAGCAGCGCGCACAAAGGGATGAACGAACGAAAGAAGCACAACAGCAACACCAGAAACACACCTCCCATCCTTCTAGCCGTATAGTAGGCTGAGCAAGGTGGGGGAGTTTCATGCAGCGCGGAGATGTCCAGCGCTTACGAATTGAGATAGATGAGAACTTGAGGAAGTGAAGGGTGTAACGGTAACGAGCGACAGCGGTAAGCGAGAATGAGCGGACGGAAAGACGTCGAGCGAGCGAGCAGAGCAAGAGGGTGCGTCGAGCGATACTGGATGCTGGATGCTGGCTGGGTGTCGTTTCCTGCAGAGAGTCGAAGAGGGAGTAAGGGAGAGATTGAGTTCCGGTTTGATAAGAGTGAGATTTGGTTGGGCTGGCTCGAAGAGACGAGATCCGACGAGACACTGAGACTGAGACGGAGACTGAGACTGAGCAAGAGGCGAGAGATGCAAGAAATATTGTTCCGGGTAGGACGGGCGAGATCAGGATTTGGCTTCAGCTCGATCTCAGAGCTAGACGATTCGAGGCGAGGCGAGGCGTGGACAGGAACTTGAAGGATGCAAGTAATGGGCGGCGGTTGCGGTCGAGCAGTGGAGCCGAGTTGGAAAGCAGGCCGGCGATGGGTCGATTTTTATGAGAGGTGCGAGAGAGCGGACCCAGCCGTGAAAACTCCAAACTTGACTCGTCCGGGTCCCAGTGGCGAATTAGGTAGAGGTGGGAGGCGTTGAGTGAGTTAAGTAGGGTAGGGGGGCCGGGGAATGCCTTGATGGAGCGTATTAGGCATTAGCGACCCTCAACCCCCCCCTCCCACCCCCATACTCATCAACCACACTCCCCACATCACTCTTCGTCCTCCCCACCTCCCCCAGCGCCTGCGGCCTCTCCAGCCCCTGCGCCAGCCCCTGCCCATGACTCTCATACCCTCCCACTCCTCCCGCACCATAACCCGCAGCAGGGGCAGCCCCGTACCCCGCCTCGGCGCCATACCCCCCAGTACTGGTATACTGGGTAGGAGCGCCGGCATACCCATACTGCGCATACTGAGGACTCAGCATCCCAGCATTCTGGACCTGCACCGCCTGAGGCTGCGCTCCCCACCCCCACTGAGAGCTGTCGGGCGCGAGGTTGGAAGGGTCGTACCCGTACGCTTGGGGGTTCGCGCCGATGGCGGTGGTGGTGGTGGATTGGGGTGCGATCGGCTGGGAGTCGTAGTTGTAGTAACTTGGGACTCGGCCGCTGGTACGTTCCCCGTTTGGGTTCAGGTTCCCGGCGGCGGAGGAGGAGGAGGAATTGTGGAGGTCGGACATCTCGTACCCCCCTTGGCCCTGATAGCCGTACGCCCCCGCCGAATGAGCGCCCGAGCTGGTCCCCGAGCCAGTAGTCAGACTCGGCGCGCCGTGCGAGCCCGAGCTGGTCGTGTCCTGCGCCTGTGCTTGAGGAGGGTAGGAATACACCTGTCCGCTCGTTGGGTCGGTGTAGTACCCGTTGGTGTATTGCGCTTGTTGGGCCGCGTAGGCCGAGTAGTCGTAGGCCTGCCCGGTGGGGTCTTCGACCGTTACGAGTGGTTGTTGGCCGTGCTGGGTCTCGTCGGCTCCCGAACCGGCTGCGGCTCCGCCGACAGCGGTTGCGAATGCCGTGCCAGCGCCGAAGCCTGCGATGCCTGGTGCTTGGCTTGCTCGGACGCCTCCGGCTGCGTCGGCGCCGTTGTTCCCTGCGGCGGCGGCGGCGGCGGCGGCTGCGTCTGCGGCTTGTTGTGCACGCATTGAGGGAGTCGTGTAGTGCGGTGTGGTCTTGTTCATTGGCCGAGTGGAAGAGAAGCTCTTGTCGTCGTCCAGGTCGTCGTACCGCTTGCGTCTGGCGCTTGCGGCTGCCGCATGAGCTGCTGCGGCTACCTCACTACAAACGAACGCTTGTCAGCATAATGCTCTTCTTAGGAGCAGGGCTGGAGGAGCATGGAAGAAGATTGGAGCGTGGCAAAGAAGAGGCTGAAGTGTAACGGTGGGAAGTGAAGAAGCAGGTAAATCGCACGCACCGATCAAACGCCCTCGCCCGACTCCTCCTCCTGCACCAAACAATCCCAAACAACACCATAGCAGCCACGGCAATCCCAACCACCACAAACACACCGGCCACCGCGCCCTTATTATTAAAGAACGCGCTCACGCTCCCTGACGCGCTCCCATCCGTCGGGTTCAAAATCTGCGTAAGAGTGATCACATGTCCGTTCGAGGTCGTCTGCGTCACAATGGTGCTCCCGCCATTGCCGGCGACGCTCCCGCTCGGCACGGTAGGGCGCGACGTGGGCGAAGTGAGCGAGTTGGTGGCCGTGTTGGGGAGGTTGAGCGTCGACCCGGTGTTGGTGGGCTGGGAGGCGGAGGAGGTCGTTTGCGTGGGCGTGGACTGGGTGGGTGAAGTGAGCGATTGGGACGAGCTGGTGGACTGAGATGTCTGGCTTGTGGTGGAGGTGCTTGTTCCCCTGTTTTTTGGTCTGCTTAGTTACGCGTGTTTTGGTTGTTGAGATGAAGGAAGAGACGCACGAATCCGACGCGCTCGAGCTGGTCGTACCAGATGCACTCGCACTGGCCGAGTCGCTCGAGCTTCCGCTCTGGCTCGCTGACCCGCTCGGAGAAACAGGCGAGTTACTGGCGCTCACCGAGCTGCCCGACGTGGTTGGTGGTGGTGCGTCAGATGTAGGTGGAGATGTGGGTGGAGGGGAGGAAGGAGCGGAGCTATCCGTCAGCTGGAGCTGGGTTTGCCTGGAGAGGAAAGGTGGACATACTCTGTAGGTGTGGGCGTTGGGCTTGCGCTGGCGGAGGGAGAGGGAGAGTCTGCGGGTGATGAAGCGGCTGGAGTAGAGGAGAGAGGTAAGGATGTGGGAGTTGAGAGGGTGGGAGTAGGGAGAGACGCGCCTTGGGAGGAGGACGACATCGTTCCTTTCTCTCACAATGGTCGTGGTGGGTTGGATGCAAGGAGCGAGAAAGACGAGGAGCGAGCGTGAGAGGGCAGTAATGAGCGAAGATTGATGTCTTGCGAGCTGTGAGACACGCTGTGCTCTGAGCGCGAAGCAGTCGGACAAGATCAGCGATGCGGCGGTTGTAGTTGCTGATGGTCGAGGACGCGACGCAGAGTGAGACCACGGTCGACAGTAGTGAACGAGCGAAGGCAAGGAGGCTGGCAGGTACGGCCGAGCGCGAAGGAGGTCTGAGAGAGAGAGAGGAAAGAAGGGAAGGAGTGTGATGCGCCCGAATGTCGCGGGGCTGAGTGATCCGAGTGCCGGGCGTTCGCAAGTTGGACGCGATGAGCGATGTCGCAGTCCGAGTACAGCAGCGAGTGGTGAGAGGGGAGGGAGGGAGAGTGATCTAACCTAACCCAACCTTGGTCGCAAACAAACAACCTTGGGGACTGGAATGCGACCCGCGTAATGAACGACGACCACGACGAGGGAGGGGAAGAGGGGGATGGGGGGAAAAGCCAACAGGAGCCGGGGGGAGGCGCGAAGATCGCCTTCCCTTTGGAACACACAACGCGCGAAGCCGGCCGCGTCGGACATGTCACTCCGCTCGGCGATTGGTCCGGATACAATTCAGCGCGCGTCGGGGGTCTCATCTAACGAGAAGGTGAATGGGTGGCACGGCAACCGGGTGCTTTTGGGGACCCTGACTTGTCCGGTGGGTCGGGCTTGGCAGAAGACTGCAGACCAGCGATTTAATTATTGGAAGCGAGGCGAGATGAGCTGCTGAGGATGATGGGAAGACGCGTCATACTCTCACATTTGGAGGACCACCTCCTGGGTTCTGGTAAATACACCAGGCAAATGGCGTAGATCCAGCTTCGAGGCTCAATCCGAAGTCCAACGAACAAGAGCGAAACCATCGACCGCGCCGAACGAGCACCTAAGAAGAACCCCGAAAAAACGCAACTGAATGAACCCTCACCCTTTCAGGCACACCTTTCCCTTCCTCCCCGCGGGCTGACACCGCCCACCGCCCCGAACGACGCCGCCTCCACGTCCTCGTGCAGCTCGCACCCTTCTCCCGTCAGTTTCATCTGCCACTGGTCATGGTCGTTTTTCGCAGATGCAGCCGGCGCATACTGTAGCACAGTGCCCGGTGCACGCGAGATTCCCCAGCCCACCCCGATCGAAACATCGACACACAGCTCAGTTCAGGGTAATCTGGAACTCCTCGCTGTCTCATCGTCTCAATCAGTTCTTCAACTAAGCAGGCATTCCGATCGCCCCATCCCGATCCCCAGCTTCCCCTTCCAGCTAGGGTCACGTGATCTTGCTTTTGGGACGCGTTTGTCTCATGCGAAGAAACGGCAAGAGCATGAGCTCCGTCTGGATGCATATACTCAGCTTTCAATCATCATCAACATCAACATCGTCCTTCGCAACATTCTTCTAGAGCACTCGCGAGAAGCGGTATGCTGCGGATAGACGATCTACCCTCTGCCGATTCTAGCGGGCCTGAGGTACTCAAAGACTACCTATCATGGATGAGCCATACGGCCCCTTATCAACTTCGGGATGTCCGGCGAGGGAAGGATGATGCATCCATCCATCCTATGTAGCCTTAGAGGTGCGTATGGATGACGTGTTCTGTACATATCTGAACAAGGGTCACTCATGTATAGGTGTACTAGCGTCACTTCCTTGAGCGCCTGTTTCACTGGCACTCTCATGCTGCTGCTGCTCTGTATGCCGCCTCGCGCTTTGACCGCATGACTACGATCCCAAGGAGGAAAGAACGATATCGATATCGATACCGATACCGCAACGTTACCCCAGAGCCGGGCGGACCAACCGTGAGTTTTGAGTTGGGCAGGCTCTGTCTTGGTCGAGCCAACTTGGGCGCGAAGTTACAGAGGGCCGATCGGGCTCTTGTGCGGCGCCTTTCTGCCGCCCTCGGCTTGCCGTTCCTCAGGAAAGGCTCGGTCCGAGGGCGAAGGATCAGGCAGCGTCTTGCCTTCTACGAACAAGCTGGAGGAGGAGCTAAAGCACATCTGTCGTACGTGCAACCCCAATCTTAACTTGATCTGCAAGTATGTCACGTCTGACTCGGATACTGTGGATCTAGGACACACTCCGTGACTGGCATTGGCTTCCCATTCTCGCTCGCTCGGTGGCTCTATTATCGTCACGGAAACGCGGGCCATCGTGTCTGGTCTCGGCTGCGCGACCGCAGCATCGATCGGTATTACGATTGCCTATCGGCTCATATCCGGCGTCTTCGAACCTTTCTTCGGACGAGCTCTCGACCTGTCCGGCTCGCCTAGCGTGGTGTTCGCCAGTATGTATGCTCCTATTCGAGCTGAACATTCCTTGGGGCGCGTTTGGCAGGACCTCGTCTGGCTATGCTATGTGCATGCTGTCGCGCGAATGGGATCTGGCGGGCTGGGATGGGAGTGGTCGTAATGGTCATCCCGAGCCTGCTCGTACCCTTGCGCGAGTAAGGCCGATACAGGGCTATCATGTATGCGCGGTTGATGGCCTCCACCGCCTTCGCTCCAGTATTCCCTCCAGTAAGGCGTCCATCTTCCTACGTCTATGTCGCGTGCTGCGTGCTGAACAATCACCGCAGCCGATCGGTGGTGGCTTCGTATGCTAGCGGGACTGGCCTTCAGGCTCGTGCAGCATCTCCAATATTGCCGTCCCGGCCATCGGGATCCTTCTTGCCTTCGCCTGCAAGTTGCCGCACCGTGCGAAACCCGACGCCTCATTCTCCTGGCGAGACGTCCACCCGGTCGAATGTGCCCGGTTGGAGCATCCCACCGTCGCCGTGGCCTTCTCAGTCACCCTGGGAAGGTGCTGTGTATGCTTGGAATAGCTCGCCCATCATCGCCCTCCCAGTCGTTGGGTCCGTGCTCGTACCTGCGTTGGGTCTGTGCTCGTACCTGTCTTCGCATACTGGAAAACGAAGGTCGCGCCATTCCCACCTATCCCCATGGATATCACCAAGTAACGGAATATGACCGCAGGCATCCCGAACACCTTTCTTCTCGAGCGTGTACGTCCTGTCCCCGTACCCCCGGGCATACCCTAGCTTACTAGCGAAATATCTTGCTGCGGGGGAGTTGGTCTTCTGCCTCCCTTCGTACTACGAGGTCGTACGAAAGGACTCACGGGTCCTGCCCGGACTCTGTGTTCTCGAATGTGTGAGTCCCGTCTCTTATCTCCCCGCATCTACCCAGCTTACATGCGGAAATAGAATAGTTCGCTTCAAGACCTGGTCCACTACCTCCCATCGTATCATCAGATCGTACGAAAGGACTCGCAGATCGTGTCTGGGCTCGACGTACTGCGTGCCATAGTAGGTACTGTAGTCCGTCTCTTGTGAGGCGATGAGGTCTGATATTGTGTATAGCGCCTTGCCCGTCTTATACGTCCCAACGGCCAGCGGCTGGTGGAACTCCAAGACTGGCAACGTGCGCGGTTGGATCTGGCTCGGCGGGCTGATCAATCCAGCCGGAACGGCCATCCTCACACTCATAAACCGTGGATACCTGCACGGTTGAATATGTGGTCTTCTTCTTCAGCGGTTTCGGCGCGGGGTTCTTGATGCAGGCCATCACGCTCAACGCGCACGCAGCATCATCAGCAATGTCTTCAAATGCGGTACCTTAGCGGACGCCGATGCTGCACCAGTACGCTCCTTTTTAGGTTATTGCTTGCTGTTGGCTAACGTATGCTGCTGTCTCGTGCAATATCTAGTACGTCACCCAACCCGTGCGAGCGGAGAATATCGTTTTTTTACCTGCGGATGTGCAGGCGGTGGCTGCGCGGTCATATGCCCATGACGCCTGCAACGGATTATAGAATGATGATGGTGGCCAAGGATCCGTTTTGCCTTTCTCGGTTCCTGTGGTGGCCGGCTGCAAAGCAGAACCTATATTTCTCAGGTATGTACGACCGGCGATCGCGGGATGCTACTGTCAGATTGATCGTGTCGATTTGACATACAAAAGTATCTAGACGTTTACGATGCGCATCAATCGAGCAGGTGGCAGTGGGCCGTAGTTTTACGTGGAAGACGCCAGGCCTTTTGCCTTTTTACGGCGCCAAGCGGAAGCAATTTGACGTGTTCGTGGAGTCTCTCCCCTGGAAGGCGCAGGCGCCGTGCACTGAACTACTGCCATTATTCTTCTCCTCCATCTCTGTAGTCTTGGGTGCAGCCGTCTCCTGTGCCATTCTCTTGCGGCCTCTACGTTGTTTGACTGCCCCTGGATACCGATCTAGGACCTGCACATCCTCTCCTAGTCCAATTGGAATTTGAAGAAGTACCTGTCTGACGACGAACATTAACATGGTAAGGTGCTTCTCTCGTTTGTCCACCGCCATCTGTTGACTCTGTCTACAGAGCAATCTTCAATCCCTACCCCGCGAAATCTATATCGCCATATTCGAGCACGTAGAGGTAAAAAAGGACATTCTCTCAATCGTCCATGCCAGCCGGACCTTTCACGATCTTGCGCTTCCGCTTCTCTACCGCAACATCGAGACGCGAAGGCTGAATACACCCCGTCTGCTAACATTGCTGCACCGATTGGCATCCGATCAGCGACTTTCCCGGTCCGTGAAGAGCTTTCATTTGGTACACGGAGCCTCGCATGGCTTTCTAACTGGTGACCTGGCTCTGGACACGGAAATTGTCGCTCTGGTCCTCTTGTCAACTGTGAACCTGGTCGAACTAGAGATCAGAATACCGGAAAGGCTGCCATGGGACACACTATGTCGATGTGTATTTCGACTACGCAAATTCTCGTTCGAGGGAACCCAGGTGGACTTGGACTCGTTGCTCCGGTTCCTTCAAGTGCAAGGCTCGCTCGTCGAGCTGGATATACCATCCTATCTCTCCGGGATGGAATTGTCCGAACCCATTTTACCCAATGTGCGACGGTTCCGAGGCTCGGCCATGACCGCTCAGTGGTTCTGGCGTTCATCGCCTCACATACCCGATGACATCTGCTGCACCGATTCGGACGGATCAGCCGTCTTCCCATGGCTGGAACGCATCCAAGATGGCCGCCGCATCCGAAAGCTCTCTGTAATACTCAGTATTCCACAGATGTTGGCTCAGGCGGTTGAAACAGAAGTCAGCTGCCTGGACTCACTAGTCGTCGTAAGCGGCGAGCTGCCCGAATTCGTACGTCCGTTATACCTCACGCGCCCCGCCACACAACCTCACAATTTCCCCGCACAGGTCTACATGAGCATGCCCCGGCCCTCCCTAGCAAAATTCAAGAACCTTCGCTCCTTTACACTCGAAGGCAGGCTCACCGCGAACCCTTATGTAGCTCCGTCAGGCTCAGGGCCGCCAGCAGTCATCCAAACGGAAGCGATGTACCTCCAATCTATTGTGGAGATGTGGAGAGAGTGTCCGTCTCTCGAGCGAGTGTCGCTGCCAAAGTATGCCCAACCGAACTGGGTGTTCTGCAGGAGTGGAGACCAGTGGTCCCGCTGCTCGTAGGTGAATGAACCATTACAGCTTTCGGACTTCCTTGTGCACCGTAGGTCCCGCCGCACACCTAAATGCGTGTGCCGTCGTCCTGAATGATGATAGCATGTCTTCCCGTCCGACTTCCAAGCTGGACCAACGTTGCTTGATTGTCTAGATTAGGACGCGGGCTTGGCCCAGCGGTGTTTACAAAAAAGGTCGGAAGTCGCCGGTCATTGATGATGACCAGATGACTGGTTGAGACATGCCAACATAGCAGTCTTCGAAATCCTGGCCGGTTCTTTCCCTGTAACCATTCGTCCGCCCCAAATGCGTACAGATGCATATTCCTCCCGAAATCTACAACCGCGCCCAGCTGGAAAAGGGGCCGTCGTCATAGACACCGGGTTAGATTTTGTTAGCAGCAGGATGAGTCATGGCGGGGGCAATGCACTTGTCTTCCTGTGTCGCGACGACGCATCCAGCTTCCCCTTCGAACCATTCGTCACACTCTTTTCGTTCACTTCGAACTTGTATTCAGGTCTGCGTCGCAAGCAGACAAGTACGAAGGAGCTGACCAGAGTAGCTTGTATCTTCACATTCTCTTTTCGACCGAATCGACTCGGCAATACGGTCCCCCGGCCATCCAAAGGGGCCCCGTACGTTCGAAACGCCGTGGGTTGTGTACGAAAATTGCAGCAAGAGAAGCATGGTAAGCCGGACCTGCTCAAAATGCTAAGAAAGGGTCATAGTTTCGTTAGATGGCATCAACCGGCCCTATGATCCCAGTTGAGATCTACCTTGAGATAATCGGGTACATCAAGACACCGAAGGACCTGCTATCGATCGCTCTGGTTAACCGGACGCTCCATAATCTGGCTCTTCCCCTTCTCTATCGTAACCTCGGCAAATTTTACCTTAATCCTAAGTATATGGTCTCACTGCTACAGCGACTCGAGCACAATGAGCAGCTCGCCCGGGCCGTGCGGTCTCTTCGATGCGTCGTGCCTAATAATTCCACCCACAGGTTGGCGTTCCGGCCTCATATTCTCCACCTTGCCCTTTCCGCTACCGTGAACCTGTCTGCACTGGAGATCGCCGTAGGAGCTGGAATCCCCTGGGATACGTTATGTAGTTGTCCATTTCGGCTACGCGAGCTCAAGTTGTCATGGGCGGAACATGATGGCCGCGGCCTCCTTCGATTCTTGGAGACGCAAGACTCGCTTATCCGGCTGGAGCTACAGAAAGGAACCGCTAATATCCATCCAACTAAACCTATCCTCCCAAACTTGCGTCAATTTCGTGGTCGTACAAGGACGGCGAAGCAACTATGGTCGCATTCCAAGTCTCGCCTCCCGGACGAGATGTACATCACCGATAGCGTGGGCATGGAGGCTTTGGACTGGCTCGCGGGTCACCCGACGGAGCAACCCATATCCCTTTATATCGAAGATCCGCAACTCTCCGACATGCAGTTTTGGACTGAGCAGGAATGCAAGTGTGTGGAGTCCCTGGTCATCTTCTTTAGCGAGTTGCAAGAACGGGTTAGTGCGAACGCCAGGGTTACAGCTTCCTCGTTTGTCGCTCACATCCCATTCTGCCAGACATTCATGGCCTCTCGCTGTCGCGTCCCGCTAGCGAGCTTCAAGAACCTACGTACGCTCATGTTTAAGGGGCTTCTCTGGCCTAGGGAGTATGAACCCCACGGAGAGGCGGGCTTCAGTCGGGCGAAGGCGTTTTACCTCTATGCGGTCCGCGAGATGTGGGAGGACTGCCCGTCCCTCGAACAAGCCTCCTTTCCCAAGCGCGCAGACCGCGACTGGGTGTTCTATAGGACAGGCGATCAGTGGCCCTTGTGCTGGTTTGTGAACGAGCGACGTTACTGGCCCGCAGAGGACGAACAGCTTGAGAATGAGGAGTTTCGCCGTGGCGCAAGGTTTCCTCCGCACCCGTACAAATCGTTCTTCATCGTGGGCTATGATAGATTCGGCATTGATCCGTATGCTGACTAGTAGCGCTGGATCCTGGTTGCTTAGGCTCGTATTGTAGTATGCATAATGCAGCCCTCTTTCGTATTTGTCCGCAATTACCCAAGACGGTTTCCTCCGCTAGGAAAAGCACCATTTCCTGGGAACATGGATATCAGAGCGGATGATGCGCTGTCGAGTTCTCCATCCTAGGTATAAAGCCAATCATCTCCAATCGAGGACGACACAAACCGAGAACACCGAGAGATAAAGCCAAAATTCGAACTCAACGGCTTCTGTAGGTAGCGCAGCATGTTGACGGCGAATAGGACGAGAATGACGACCGCGCGCATGAGTCGGTAGAACAGTGAGGGTTTCAATCTTGGGCAGTGTTGTTTCTGCTGTCGATCCAGAATCGCCAACTCCTACCACTGAAAGCCGACACATAGCCTTCCATGAGCTGAAAAACAAAAGTGGTGTTTCAGTAGTCTAAGTAGATAGAAGAAAGGCTGGCTCACAGGATAGGGATTCAAATCATGCAAACCCGGATCACACGTACATGATGCCCCATTCACTTAGATTCCCGTTTCGATCTGGGAAGTACGTTCGGCTGTGCCTCAGGGTTGGACGGTTGACACAAGGTAGTCCTCGTGCTTCGACGACTCTGGTAGACCGGGAGCACAGAAAGCCCAGGCAAAGCTCAAGTTCGTCGTCGCCGCTCCAGGAGGCTACCGAGCTTAAATCTGAATATCAGGCTGTAGAGGGGCTGGGGCTGCCAAAAAGATCCGTCTTTTGCCCGAAAAAGAGGTCTGAAGATCGTCGGAGATTCAAAGTGAGTGGATAGGGCAGCATAAATCCCAAGTCGTGGATTTCTGATGAGAGCTGAAATTGAAGTCGATACTGCAAGGCGAAGGTAGGCGTGAGTTCGTAGTATGTTGATATGGAGATAAGAAGGCAGGGAGCCTGTTGCTGGATCAGCGGTATGATACTGAGTAAGATAGGCATAGACGGACCAGGTGAAGAATAGGTGAAAGTTAGAAGCTACAGCTTCGTGATCCGGGGTACCTCATGCGTTCATGTCCCATTTGAACATATGAAGCTGGAGGCGAGATACGCCGTCTGCGCCTACCACCTCCATCCGCTGGCAGGTGTACAGCAAGAGTGCCCGACTCTCGAGGGTGTGTCGCTTCACGTATGGCCGACGAACTGGGTGTCTCCTGGTGAGCACCCATTAGCCGGTCTGCCCCGCTTGTAGATGCAGAGATGTATGATCATCACGTACATCTCATCCTTGCCCTGCTCCATCATATTCAGCCTAGGCTGGTACCCAGCTCTCCCTCCAGTTTATGCAGTAGTGGTCTTGCCTTTCTTCAACTGCTGTTCAGGACGGTTGGGATGCAGAACGCGCTGTTGCTGCTGCGCGTCATGTGCCGAGCCTGACCCCGCAGCAGTTTGGCTCCCAGATTCGCAAGTTATAGGGAAGCAGACATGCTAAGCAGAGCGGCTTCGAGTACTAGTTAACGGTTGAGCGTGCTGGTGGTCAACAACAGATCAATATCCTGAAGTGGTTGACGTTCGTTCGCCTCAAGGGCTTTCACATGCCCTTACACATGCTTCCCACGTAAGCGCGTCATCCCAACTTGTTCCTATCGGCCTTAACCTGAATTCAGTCAAAATCGTACGACCCTCCCCGTCCAACAAACTAATATCAAACCCATACACTCCTCTCCCCGTCTCAGTTAACCTCGTTCTAATTGTCTGATGACACGCATTACAAACGAAGCGTGGATTTCTCACCTTGTCAGCCTAGGTCTGAGCAATATTAATGGGAGGAAGTTGTTGTCTAATCGCCGACCCTACGCGACTACGCGCAAGTACTCTGACGTCGTCCAACCTTTCGGATCGATGACGGCCGCCGTGGAGTTTGATGCGCGCATATATCTACCCACACACCCAACATCCACAATGCTCTCCTCGCCTCTCACGCACACACTCTCGCCGCTGTCGCTCTCTTCAAACTTGTACTAGGGTAGAACGATGTCCTTCCTCTCACAGCTGAAAATCGACACGCCGGGGCTGGCGATCTACTCCATCCCCGTAGCGTTCTTCGTCGGGCTAGCGCCGCACGTCAACAAGCTCATGCGTATGTCCCCCATCTCTCCCCCTACCCTCCTCATCCTCGCCCTTCCTCTCCCTCCCCATCCCCCGCCCTCACTCCCCTCTTTCTGAAGGCCCCCACCTTTCCCGTCCCCGTAGCCGACATAAAGCTAACCCTCTCAAATTTAGTACTCGAATCCTCCGGCATAAAAGTAGACAACCGTTCCCCCCGGCTCGCAACCGACCAAGCCGAAAAAAAAGGCGTCCCCTCCCCCGTCCTCTCAAAGATTCACAGGCTAGGAGCAGCGCACCAGAATGCCATCGAGAACTTCCCCGTCTTTGCGGCTGCTGTGCTTGCAGCGGTCGGGGCGGGGCTGCCGGCTGGGAAGGTTAATGTTTTTGCTGGGGGGTAGTGAGTCTCTCTTTTTTTTCTTTCTTTTTTTGTTGGTGTGGGCGGATGTTGTACTTGGGCGGACGGTCGGGGCAGGAGGTGGCGGATGGCGGATGGTGCAAGCTTGTGGGTTGTGGGACGAGGCTGACGGGTTTGGGGCAGCGTGGCCCTGAGGGTGCTGTATAACTACGCCTATGCGAACCAGACGACCCAGGCGCTCGCGGCCGTTCGGTCGATCTCTTTCTGGGCTGGGACTGGTGCGTCCCCTTCTCCATCTTTCGCAGTCAAGGCTGACAACCGGGTAGGATGGGCGATCTATATCCTGATCTCAGCCGGGAACTGGATGGTCAGTAAGAGTACGTTCTAAATCGCCGACGTTGTGGAGGTTGGAGAACCTGTGGACTTGGTTGGCAGAGGGAAATGCGAGAGGATGTAGAATAGGTTGTACCGTACCAAAATGTATGCACCATCTTGCTCCTCTACGCCGGCAAAAGGCGTTGGTGTATGTATCGCGCAATACATGTCATTATACAATACAACCAGTCCTACCCTCACTCATCCAAAACGCCCAAACGTATCTTACACCCCCTCGCACCTGCGCTCAACAGTCTACGCCCGACTCCGAAGGACCGCCAGGACTCGCCTGACCAAGTAGGGCACGTCGTTCCCCGCTACGGCTAGGTCGACCGCTTCCGAGAGGTCGAGCTTCTCTTCCAGTACCTATGGGTAGCCGTATCAGCATCAGCACACTTACAACGCTCATACACCCGTCCGTCCGACAGTCCATCCACCCGGGCCCAGCAGCCCAGCAGCCCTAGCTCGCCGGAGCAGGAGCAGGAGCAGGAGCGGGGGTAGGAGCAGAGGTAGGAGCAGGAAGAGAGAAAACGTACCCTCGCGTCGCCCAGCCTCCCCGTACCGGGCTCGAAGATCAGACAGAGCGTCCTGTCCCCCCTCGGGGTGGTGTAAACTACGCGGAGCTCGTTTTCCGTGTGTGCTGTTAGGGATGTGATGCCCATTAGGTCTTTGTATCCTGCGATGGCGTTCGTATACCTGAGAGGGCGGTCAGTGTCCGTACATGCACACATGTGGCGGAGCAGCGACGGCCCGGGTCAGAGGTGGGAGGAGTGGGACGAGTGCTCCAGAAAGAAGAGAGAGCAGTGGGAAACGCGCAGAGGAATGGGAGAAGGATGAAAAGCCGTTAGTGGAAGAAAGACGCACCATGAAACGAGCCTTTCGACGCTCCCGTCCCTCCCCTCGCTCGCCCGCTTCGCCTCCATCAGCCTCGCCTCCGCATTGATCCTCTCCACCTCCACCCTCTCCAGTTCCTTCCCCTTCGCCTGCAACACCGCTTTCTTCTGGCTCAACCCCTGCGTCCGGGTATGCAGTTCCCCTGTCAGAGCCTGCAGCGTCTCGACCTGCTCGTCCAATATCTGCGTAGCGCGAGAGATGGTCATCCTTGACTCGGGCGGGTGCTGGGCGCGCAGGCGGGCGAGCTCCAGCTCCATCTCGCGCACTTCTTTGGCGAGTTGGAGGGCGGTGGCTGCGTCTGCTGAGGCTTGGGCGTGGGCGGACTCGACTTGAGGTGCGAGGGTGCGCAGTTGGGAGATGGAGGATTCTAGTGCGAGCTTGGAGGTCTTGAGGGATGTCTTGAGGGCCGTGTTGGATTGTTCTGCTCTATCATCAGCTAGCTGTTCGTCCGGGGAGCATGATGAGAGAAAAGGACAAAAGCAGAGCAAGGGGGCGGAGGCAAGAGAAGGGACGAGTGGAGAGGAGGGACGCACCAAGCTGCAAATTATGCGCCGCCCTCAAACTCGGCGGGTCTTCCCTCAAGATATACCTCAAGAACCTCTCCTTGCTCTCCTGCTCCAGGTACTTGAACTTGATCTTCGTAAAGTAGTCCTTATGGTCCGCTACATCCCTGTCGATCAGGCTTGGGTTGAGCGGCTGGAGGGAGATGAGCGAGTCGGAGAGGGTGGGTAGGTCGGAGGTGGCGCGTTCGAGGTAGGAGGCGTGTAGCGCTGTGAGGTGTAGTTGGTGGTCGGTGTATTCTTGCGCGAGTCTGTCATTGTCTTTAGCATCTATCATAACGCATACGAAATAGCAGGTGCACTTCTTGATACCATCCAAATCAAGTTCGCTCGTCGAAGCCATTACAGAAGTCATCGTCGTCGTCGTCGTCGTCGTCGTCCAAACGCAAGTACACCTCCCGCGCCGCGTCACGCGCATTGCTTTCTCAATCACGTGACCCCTTCCCCGCGTCGTCCACCCAACCCGTGAAGGCGCGTCCAAGTTCCTCCGCCAAAGTTCACATTCCGGCAATCGGTGTCTCATTCATCGATCAACCAGTGGGCTTTGTATTCTGAAACATTGGCTTGAAGGTGGGCTTTGACGATATTCCCCTTCACTTCGACAAGTACTCTGCATACACTTTCGTTTTATACCTCTTTGGCAATATATCACAATCAACAGCAACATGACGACACATACGACGACGGCCAAGGTCAACCTCTCCATCCGATGCAGGCCGTTCCTGCCACATGAAGAGCAGGACGATACTGTCCGCGTTCATCGACACGATTCTCAGCTGGATGGGGAGGGGGAGGGGCAGGGGGCGTTCGTGAGCGTTACGAACCCCAGGGATACCCGGGAGAGGTTCAGGTTTCCGTACGTCCGATTCATACACCTGTTCGAGGGACTGAGCGAGGGGTCGGGTTGCTAATGCGGGATGCAGGTTCAGGAGCTGCTGGGATGAGACAAGCACGCAGGAAGCCATCTTTGATCGTGACGTTCGTCCCATTCTGGAGCAAGTCCTGCTCGGCTACGTACGTCCTTTCCCTGCCCTCTCGCTTCTGCTCGCTCATGACCACCGACAGAACGCCTGCATATTCTGCTACGGCGTCACCTCCTCCGGTAAAACCCACACCATGCAAGGCTCTCCCTCCGCACCCGGGATAATCCCCCGCGTCGTGCGCTACTTCCTCTATGCGGGACATGGAGAAGGCACAGCCGGCGTGCACGTCTCCATTAGCTATATGGAGATATACAAAGATGAGGTGTATGACTTGCTTGTCCAGCGGGCTGAGGCTCCTAAGCTGCCGGTGAGGGAAGCGGGAGGGGAGATCTTTGTGGCTAACTTGACTGAGGTCAGTCGCCTTCTTAAGTCTGAAGGGGTGGAGCTGACCTGGAGCGGGTAGACTCCGGTTAAGACGATTCAGCAGTTTGAGGAGATTTTTAGCGTTGCTTGTGGGAGTCGGTCGACCGGTGCGACGTTGCTTAACCGGGCTTCGTCAAGATCGCATGCGATCCTGGCTATCCGGGTCAGACTCACTCGTACAGATGGGAGCAGTACGTCCTCCCCTCGTATTCTCACTAGTCCAGGACGTGCTGACCCATAGGCAGCAACCGAAGGCAAGATCAACCTCATAGACCTCGCCGGCTCAGAAAACAACAAACTAACAGGCAACGACCCCTCCCGTATGGCCGAGTCCAGCGCCATCAACAGATCCCTCTCCGTCCTCGGCCAAGTAGTCGACGCGCTCAACCGCAACCTCTCCCGCGTCCCATACAGGGACAGCAAGCTCACTCGGATCTTGCAGCCTTTCCTGGGTGGAAGTGGGATGAGCTTGTTGATATGCAATATCGCTCCTGGAGCCAAGTTCGGCAAGGACACGCTGAATACGCTGAACTTTGCGAATAGGAGCATGGAGGTGGAGAATCGGCCGGTGAGGGCTGCGGCGACCATGGCTGAGGGGGCAGTGGGAGGGCATCGTGAGTGCTCCTGCAGTGGGGCGCCGCCGCATTCCAAACTGACGAGCGGGGAAAAACAGAGCGACGCTATTCAGAGCTCCCCCGACCCCGAACGAGCATGCTCCCTGCCCCACCCTCGACCCTCGCCTCCAAAGTCCCCCAACCGCCTCGTCCCCGCACTTCCATGCTCCCCTCCGCTCCATCCCTCGGTCCATCAACCACCGCTCGGCCGCCGGTCGGACAGCGAAGGCGTCCGTCCGGCCTTCCGGGTATCTCAGGGTCGTTTTCCGCACCGCACGTTCCCACCCTCGCGCCCATCCGACAGCTTGGGCCGCAAAACGAAGCCGAAGCCGAAGCCGAAGAACGGGAGGAAATGATCGAGTGCCGGATCAAACAGGCCGTCGAGCGGGAAGTGGCCCGGATCGTCCACCAGCTGGAGAGCGAAAGGGCGGAACGGGAGCTCGAGTGGGAGAGGGAGAAGGCGGTGTTGCAGGCGAAGGTTGCGGAAATGGATGTCCTCCGTGCTAAGGTCGAAGAGCTGGAACGAATCAAGTGCGTCCTGTTACTCATTGTGCGTACCCTGGGCATATTGAATAGTATGCTGACCGGGGAACGGTGTGTCACAGTGCGGCACTCATGAGCGCCGGACAGGGGGAAGAACACAGCATGAGCCAAATCTTGTCCCCGGATGGGAACAAGAAGGTGGCACAGGCCCTCGTGGCCATGGCCCGCGCCGCCCAGGACAAGTGCGTCTCCACCCCTTTCCTTTCCATTCAGTTCAGCCGTCGGACCTAACGAATTACCTCATATATCCAGGGGCCATCTTGACAAGGCACTCGAGTCCTATCGGCGCGCGCTCCGTTACGTACCAGCCAATAGGAAGCTCCAGCTGCGGTACGTAAACGATCTGATCTTGATCGGGAGATAGCCCTGAGTTATTGCGGCTGCACACAGGATTGAGGAAGTGCAGAGCGCGCTGGAGCAAGGGAAGTCCTTGCGCGAATTCAAGCGAGAACGTGCCGCCCGAGCCGGAGGGAATTTCAAAGCCGCCCCACCCCCTCCCCCGTTCCTGGCCCCTGCGGCCAAGCTGAAGCGCAACCGAACAGCGACCGTGAACGAGGGGGACGACAGCGAAAACAACGCACTTCCGACTCTCAAGCGAGACGTATTCGGCTCTATTACCGCGATAACGCTCGAGTATGCAAAGGGCTCACCCGCCGCCCGCGCCGCCCAGGGGCACAAGAAGCGCAAGAGCAACAATGGCCGGCCCATCGTTCCCCCCGCAGAGGCGTTCTACGCAGACGCTGATTCCCCACTCCCCACCGGCGGAAAGATCCCGGGCGGGACATCGATCGCACCCATCAGCCGATCACGCCGCGTGCCGCTCGTTGATGTGTCATTCAATACCGGCCAGATTACCCCTGACACCAGTAACGCCAATGATTTCCCAGAAGCTTCCGTGAATTAACCAATATTCTTCCTTACTCGTCCTTTGTATTCTGACACGCGTTTTGTCCCGTCTAACTACAACTGTCGTTCCCGCACAATGCAACGTTATGAACTTTCGACCTTGACGGAGCTAGACCTTAAGTGAAGCATAAGTAAGATCAGTGGAACATCGTTTACAATCTGTCCGAGACTCCTCGTCGGACGCGGAGCTGGTGATCGATGGTTGTAGATGGAATGATCACCTGAACGCGCCATTATCACTCCGACATGCTTCCCGCTAGAATATCGCACTGTCGATGCACTGCCGGACCCAGAGACCCTTTTGTTTAGACTACCGCGGTGCACGTTCTCCCGCACGATGCGGAGGGATGGAAGGGCCGATATCAAGCCGGACCCTCCCGATTTGGTGCGAGTGAGACAATGATATGGAGGCTTGTAGTTCATTCTCCTCGGAACATCACGCACCGCATTGCTTCCCGTATTTTCTGTCTTTGGGCACATCACACTGCAGGTGCGGCGTTAGGAGATTGCCGTTCCTTGCACAATTGAATTGATAATGCATCTTATTTTCCCACACCCTTCCATCGCGCACCAGCTGACGCAAGCTGAACGTCACCCACTTGGTGAGCTGGCAGCAGTATCTGTCATCGTGTCGCCTCGCCGCTGCTTCTCGGGCTGAATGAAGTTGGAAGTTCCCCTGCGCCTCGCGCGCAATCCGGGATCTAACAAGTCAGGTGGACGAATTCCAGGACGCGAAGCGCGCAGGTTAGTCCCTGTGCCGGTTTCTCCTCCCAATCCGACGTCACATCTTTGAGCCATCCGACAACATCTATGGAAAGATATCGCTTGATCTGCCAAGTAACTTCCCTATCACCTCCGACGGCTTGCCGCATTCTTGTGCCTGGGAACTAAGTTCTCGCTCGCTTTCTTGCATTCATCTCCTATGACTGTTTTCTATGGAGAACGGGCCCGGCACTTTGACCGGCACTTCCGGCTGCCGCAACCTGCTATTCAACCTCTGCCATGTACTGGGGGCTCGTCCAGCGATGGAGGGCTCTGGTCCATATAAACTGGTTCAACCTGTCGATCTCTGCCTGCCCACATCCGCACACATTTGGTCACCGCCCCTGCTGCCATTACTTCGGTGACTCGGTCTATCTCCGTTGCGCTCACCTCCACAACAAGCTTATCTCGCAATGGCTACGACCTATAGCGCAGTGTGGGATGGGTCATACTTCACCTGCAAGATTGCGCTGGATCCTGCCGACAAGGTGTACCCAAATTACCTATACCCTACCGTAAATGGCTATGGCGAGCGTGAAATAATTGCACAGGGGTACGACATCAACGGCTATGGCAAGCAACACTCTTTCTCTCATTCTCACCGATCATTGATACTGATACTGCTACCAGATAAGTTGTTCCCGGTGACGTTCCCCGTTGGTGCCGATCGCAGTCAAGTGAAGGCCATCATCAGCCCCGACAAGACACTGCTGACGGTGTACGCTCCTGCCCTGGCCAATACAAACCTTTCCACCCCATCCAGCACCTAGCGATTCGAGCTCGACAGAGAATTGGGTTTGCCGAATGTGAGTCGTCCATCCCAAGAGATTTTTTTCGGGCCGCTAACGAATCATCGAACGTGGAAAAGATTTGCAACGACAGGCCTGGGATCTGCAACGATCGGTCTTTCACTCGCTCTCCCTTCTTTCGCTGGTTGTACTGCTCTCTTTTAGTGGTTTGTTTCTGTTGTTTGCTCAGATGTAAACCTCAGTAGTATAGGAATGGATGAATCGAATTGGTGATGAGGTCGCAAATGCAACCTCATTGCATAGCTGTTGTCTTTTCCATCCCGTCGTCCCATATACGCTTGGCATAGGTGTCCGAATCGGGAAACAACAACCTTCGGACGTGCATATCTCTTTTTCTTTGAACAACAGCAAGCGAAGCAGCGATTGTCTTATTTTACTCTCGAACACATTTTGATCGGTACGACACACAAAACAAATTGATTATCATTCGGATCGGACAGCCCGGCGACGACGACGGCGATGGCAACGGCGCTATGCACTCCTGTCTCTTACATGTGATGATCGCTGACGTACAATCACTCAGACGCAATAGGCTGCTTGCTGAGATGATCACGGTGTATTAAGTCGCGCCGCCGCTAAGATCTAGACTGTATTCCGTATACTAATATGCATGCAGCCGTGAGCACGTATAATCTATTATAAGTCGCGCAGCCGCTTAGGACGCGGCAGCGCGGGTTGGCTGAGCTGACGTGGTGTGTGTGGCAGCGCCGTCCGATCTCATCTGGGCGGAGGGCAAATGCGTTCGTGTCTGTGTACGAGCACCGACAACGGTGTTCGGGGTACGAGTTGACGAATGAGGGCACCCTTACGATACGTAATTGCATTAGACCATGATCAATTCAATCGTATAGCGTACAAGTGCAGGTGCTGCCCTCCCGGGCGAGCACGACCTCATACATAGACAGACGGCATCCGGACGACGAACGACGAACGACGAACGACGAACGACGAACGACGAACGACGGCGGCCAACGCAGACTGAGGGCATCCCAACGATGACCACTACCGACGACCGACGAGCACGAACACAGCAGACTAGCAACGACGACGCATCTACTCCTCGTCCTCCACATCGTCGGCGATGTTGCAGAACCACAGCTTGCACCGATTCTTCTCGATAGCAACGACGCTAAACAAGATGTCAGCATACATGTATGCGCTGAAAGGAGGATACGGGACGCACCGGATCCACTCGCCCAGCTGGTTCTTCTTCAGGCATTTCTTGGTCAGGTACTTGAGGAAGCGCTGGAGAAGGGGATGTTGGTCTGTACCGCGAGCTTGTTGGAGCCTGCGTACGAGGTCAACGACAGGGCCGGACGACGAAGAGCAGAAAGCGGACGCACCCTCCTTGGCCAGCTTGAGGTTCCCGCCCAGCTAGGCCGGGCTTGCCATCGACCTGTATGCGGCCACTGAGGAACTTCTCGTACAGTGCTGCATGGAAGACACGGTCTCCGGCCGACTTGGAGTAGTCGATGACGAGCTTGCTTGAACGCGCCAAGCTTGACAGTCTTGGCTAGGAGGTCATACGAACAGCGAGAGAGACAGTTGGAGCGAGCCCTCGCCCTCCTGAGAAGGGAACTCAGCAAAGCGGGCATGCCATTTTGACTAGGAAAGGCGAGCGAGCAGGGGGTTAGATAAGGAGTTGGAGGAGGGCGAGGAGGATGAGTTGGGTGCCGGCGACGACGGGCTGGTGAGTGAGCTTGGAATGTGGAACTGGCGATTGATGCGGATGCTATTGGTTGTCCCCTCGTTCGGGACCATCGTTCTTCGAGGAGACACTCCCATACGACACGCTCCCGCATCCTCAATCGCCCAGTTCAACCGATTCCCGGACACAGACCGCACGCAGCTCATGCGAATCTCGAACAGCTCATTGTCTCGTCGTCTCAGTTGGTCGCGAACCAATCAGCATTCCGATCACGATCTCAACCTTGCTCTGAGGCACAGAGGACACGTGATCGCGTTTCTGGGACGCGTTTGTCTTACAAGGCTGGCGAGCCAAGAGCACCGTCTTTGGGCGCATATACTCGTCTTTCAACCATCATCAACATCGTCCGTAGTCCCACCTTTCCGGCGATCTCTCGCGACAAATGGACTGTTGCGGGGTAGCGAGTTACTCTTTTTCGATGCTGGCGACGATGAAGTCAAGGGACAGCAATGGACGGCATCATGACAGTGGCTTCTGATTGAAGCTGGAGATACCTACGACGACGTTATCCATGAGTCGGTCAGTAAGCACTACCGTTGAGCCGTACATAGGCAGACCAAAGCTGACGCCTATATCAGTTCCACCTCCAAGCCCCCTGCTGATAGCCAGGATGCCTTTTCGCCGTACTTACGACCATCTGCAGGAAGGAACGAGCCTCGTCTCTCAGCCGGCCACGCTCTCCGGACTCGATGCACACCCACTTCGTTCGCAGATACCGATGCGGACGTACCCCCACCGCTGGTAGTCTTTACTGTCGGATTGCACCCGTGCACATGTAAGCTTCGAGCACGAACAAGAGCATCTGCGATTGAGCCGGCTCCGAGCAAGCTCAAACTGCGGGCTCACCGTTCTGTCGTGCTTACAATCGAACTTTCGCCTCAGGACAAATAAGACCTGACTGACGTACTTGGCAGGATCTCAGTACCTCGCTTGCTATGCCCCTCCGAGGGTTCATCATCCTGACAGCGATACCGCCCGCCCAACGCCTCTCATTTCGACAACATCTCGCAACGACATGGTATCGCGCTCGCCTACCTCCTTATCTGCACCCACGGTCTTTCGGCCTTTATTTGGCCGAGCGAAAGGCTTGATCGGCTTGCGTGTCGTCCTCTCCGTCGGCGTGTTCCTATGCCTGGCGAGACGTAGACGCAGGCGCAGTCCCCCGTCATAGCTGCATTCACCCTCGCCCTCGCACGGGCGTTCAACCCAGGCGGGTTTGCATATGCGTCGAACAACCCGCTCCTCGTCGCTCTCCTGGTTTTCGGCTTCGTCCTCCTCCCCGCGTTCGTGTACTGGAACATGAAAGTAGCGCCGTTCCCTCACATGCCGACGGATCTGTTCAAGTGCCGGAACTAGACCGAGGGCGCGGCGCGCAAATTATTCTTCTCGAGCGTGTAAGTCCTCTTACTTATCTCCAAGCATATACTCAACTTACAAGGAAATATGTCGCTACAAAGCCCGCCCCTGTACATCCTGTCGAACCATCACATCCTACGGAAACACGAAAGCGGTATCTGGGCTCTATACATCGCCATAGTAAGCCAGTTCTCTTCTCGCGGACCTCGGATCTGATATGAGCGACCAGACGAGGCGCCAAACCTAGCCTAGCCGCTGCACCGCCAGGGACTATTGGCTCTTTAGAACGGGCAACGTGCGCGCCTGGCTCTGGCTCGATCCCCCGATCAGCCTCGCTCGTATGGCCTCCTCACCCTAATAAGCCTATCCTCGCGTGGCCGAATATATGGTCGTCGAGCGGCAATTCAAGGCACAGTCACGAGCAACGTCTTAAACGCGGCATCTTTGAGAACAGGCGTTCAGGATGACGTTGGTCTGGTCTATATTCTGGCTGCCTGGCTTTCGATGTTCATTGGCTGCCAAAGCAGAAGCCCAGCTAAAGAGTTATATTTTTTCAGGTAGATGCGACCCCAGGATCCAGGCGTGCTGCTATCGCATTGATCGTGTCCAGCTGATATATACCAGTATATAGACGTTCATGATACGCATGGATCGATCGGACGGTAGTTGGGTGGGTGTACGCGGGAGACCCGAGGTGTTTTGCCTTTCACCCAAGCGGAAGCAATGCTGACGTGTTCGTGCGGTCTCATACCTTTTCAAGTCGCGTGCCCTTCCGATTCGTCTCCAACTACTGTAGTTTCGGGTGTAGCCGTCTCCTGTGCCCTTCTCTTGCCGGCTGTGCGTTGTCGAATCGCCCTGGAGACCCATCAGGAAACGGACACCCTCCCTGGTCCCATCCAAGTCTCTGTCCGATGACCAATCATTAACATGGTGGTCTGCTTCTCTCGCTCCTCCCACCGTCATTTGTTGACCCTGTTATAGATCCAATCCCTTCCCCACGAAATTTACCTCACCATATTCGAGCATGTCGAGTCCAAAAAGGACATTCTGTCGATTCTCCGTGCCAGCCGGACTTTCCACGACATTGCGCTTCCGCTCCTTTATCGCCGCATCGACACGGGACCGCTGAACACACGTCGTCTTGATTCACTGCTACAGCGGCTGGCATCCGATCAGCGTGTTGCCCGGTCTGTGCAGAGCTTTCATCTGGTGCACGCATGCTATACGGACACCGAGCTCGTCTCAGTGATACTTCTGTCGACTGTGAATCTGGTTGACCTGGAGATCGAGATACGTGAAGAATTCTTTATGGAACATGTTATGTCAGTGTGCATTCCGGTTGCGCAGATTCTCCTTCCGCGGAAACGGGATAGGCCAGGATTCGTTGCTCCGGTTGCTTAAAGTCCAAGACTCGCTGATCGAAGTGGATATACCGAGCATCAGCCTTATTATCGAACGTTATGAGGAACCGTCACTGCCCATTTTACCGAACTTGCGACGGTTTCGAGGTCCCGCCCAGACTGCTGAGCACTTACTGCGTTCATCGCCTCCTGTACTCGATGACATCTGCCTCACCGATGCGAGCGCGAGAGGCAAGTCCATCTACGCCTGGCTGAACCGCATTCAAGACGGCCGGCGCATTCGAAAGCTTTCAATAATGAACGGGTTTCCACAGAGCGGACGGGCGGATGAAACAGAAGTAAGCTGTGTGGACTCATTAGTCCTCAGAATTGGCACCCTCACTGAAGCTGTGCGTCCGCTATTGTCTATCGCCCCAAACGAAGCACTTACAACTTGCCCGTACAGGACTACCTGAGCATGCACCGTCCTTCGCTATCTAACTTCAAGGATCTTCGCTCCTTTACGCTCGAAGGCACAATTATGAGGGGCCCCGTTTCTGGACCGTTACGGCGCTCAGCACCACCAGCAGACCTCCAAACCGAAGCGATGTGCCTCGAGACGGTTGTGAAGATCTGGGAGGACTGCCCATCTCTTGAGCGAGTGTCCCTGCCTAGAGCTCGCAAACCCAATTGGGTGTTTTGCAGGAGTGGAGAGCAGTGGTCGCGCTGCTCATAGATGGATAAACCATTACGATTTTTCGGGCGTCCTTCTCGTCATAATTGATTGTACGATTAGAGACCGGTTGGTCCCAGCAGGGGGCACCAGGAAAGGCCGGAAGCTGTCGGTTATGATGATCACCAGATGAAGGGATCAGACACCAGCAAAGTTCTGTACATATGAGCGGAGCTCTTTCTCGGGGCCAGTCGTCCATCATGAATGCATACCGACGCGTGGTTTGCCGAAAGCTACAATGTCCAGTGTATTCACCCTTAGAAAGCCGGTGTCATGACTGATACTTGATTAGGTTTTGAGAGGTGCTGGATGAGTCTTAGCGGGAGCAATGGTTTCGTCTCCCCCTGTGTCGCGACGCCCGATCCCGCCTGCCTTCTAACCCTGCTCGACGTCCTTTCCATTCATTTCGAAAGCCCATTCAGGTCAGCGTCGCGCTCATACAAGCACGAGGAAGCTCATCAGAGTAGTTCATGCCTTCGCGCCTCTCTTTTCGACTGGTTTGACTCGTCAAATAATAGGTGGCCCGGGTTAGCCAGCGGCGTGTTCAGGGAAACTCAGTAGGTGCGATAATTGAGGTGCTTAGTGAGGCAACATGGTAAGCTGCGTTCTGGATAAAACCGTCAGAAGCAGTTATACCGTTGTTAGACTGCGTCGACCGTCTCCATACTCCCAGTCGAGCTCTATCAGGAGATAATCGGGTACATCAAGGATACGAAGGACTTGCTATCGATCGCTCTGGTTAATCGGACGTTTCACGATCTGGCCCTTCCACTTCTCTATCGTACGATCCGGAGGTTCCTCCATGATGACGAGCACATGGTGTCGTTGCTACAGCGCCTCGCGCAAGACGCGCAGCTCGCACGGGCTGTGCGGTCTCTCTATTGTCCTGTGCCCACGGAGTGCCTTACGAACATTTCGGGTTCGGACGTTCCTCTGCTCCAGGTTGCTCTGTCGGCAACCATAAACCTGTCTCAGCTGGAGATCGGAGTACGAGCAGGGATGCCTTGGGACGCACTATGCCAGTGCTCCTTCCGGCTGCGCGAGCTCAAGTTGTTCTGGACGGAACCCGATGTCAGCGGCCTACTTCGGTTCTTAGAGGCGCAAGACTCGCTTATCCTGTTGGAGCTACCGAAAGACACCGCTGATATCCATCCCACCAAACCTATTCTTCCGAACTTGCGACATTTTCGCGGTCGTACAAGGATGGCCAAACAATTATGGCGTCATTCGTCTCGTCTCCCGGAGGAGATGTACATCACCGACAGCGTGGGCGTGCAGGCTTTGGAATGGCTTGCAGATCACCCCACAGAGCAACTCATATCCCTTCATGTCGAGGATCGGCAACTCTGGGACATCAACGGTTGGACCGAGGGGGACTGCAATTGTCTGGAGACACTGGCCATCTGCTTCGGCTCGCTCCCTCAATGGGTGGGTCTCCCGTACCACGAATATTCCTCAGTTGCCACTCACATGACATAACTTCAGACTTTCATGGCGAGTAGCTGTCGGATCCCAGTGGGGCACTTCAAGAATCTACGAACGCTGATATTTAAGGGCCTTCTCTGGCCCAGCGACGGTGAGCCCTACGGAGAGGCTAGTAAAATCCGGGCTATGGCGTTCTACCTCAGGGCCATTGACGACATGTGGGAGGATTGCCCGTCCCTTGAACTAGTATCCTTTCCCAAGCGCTCCGAACCTGACTGGGTCTTCTGCAGGACAGGCGAAGAGTGGTCGTTGTGTTGGTATGTTGATATCAGGGGGTATCACAGGCCCGCACCAAAAGAACGTCGAAAGGAGTTTCGACGTGACAGAAAGTTGTTTCCACATCCGTATAAATCCTTCTTCATCGCGGGCTATGATCAATACGACATGGATCCTTATGCTGGCTGGTAGTGTTGTATTAGTGTTGGTCAGACTCTTGTTGTAGTAGGTCGAGCGCCTTTCCGAAAGCCAGTTCCCTCCGCAGATAAAGGCATTGGTCGACGTAGAAAACATGCAAAACTCGGGGTGTTTTTGCCCATATTCTCCTACAGGATGTGATCCTATGTTTCAGAAGATTTGTACCGAAAGAGACCGGTTTCGACAACGATTGCTTGACGTTTGTCTCGGAAGCCTATGAGTGCCAGCGGGCCTGGTTGCGGTCGCGTCCGAGTGAGAAGAACCATCTCCCTTACGTCAGCTGCGGAGAGTCAGCAGGCAAGAAGCATCGTGGATCAGTGCTTTGTTGTCGTTTCTGAAAGAGTGGACGTCCAGGCGAAGGTGCGATACTGCATCTGGCTGCGTCGCCCTATCGCTGACTCGCGCTGCAAACTAGGATCGCCGTGAGGACGGCTGGAGGAACATCCGACTTTGCCGGTGCTTTGGGTTGTCTCTTGCATTTGTTCGGCAGAGCGACACAAAGAGCGTTAGTCGCGCTTGCGACAACTCAACCCTGGCTGAGACGATATGGCAAGCCAGTCCTACTTTGGGTGTCAACAAACCTCCTTATCATCCAATAGGCCGAAATCCGGCGCAGGGCAGTGCCATCCGAGATCTATCTCATCATGTTCGAGCATGTCAAGGCACGCAAGGATCTATGGTCACTCGCACAAGCCAGCCGAAAGTTCTACGCACTGGTCCTTCACCTGCTCTATCGCACCATTGACAAGGAGCTCATCAAACAGTCTTCCCTCATTTCGTTGCTGGAGCGACTCGCGAGTGAGCGTCGGCTGGCAGAGGCCGTCAGAAGTCTCTGCCTCTCTGCGTTCGAGCCCCTCACCACGCCTTGGGAAGTCGACCTCCTCTATGATGCCCTCACGCCGGCGATCAACATTGTCAGCCTCGAGATTGGCCGGCTGTGTCGCGATCCTTGGGAAATCCTCTGTCAGTGTAAATTTCAGCTTCGGGAATTCAAGCTGTTCTGGCCGGAGAAGTCGGACGGCAGGGGCTTGCTCTGGTTCCTGGAACATCAGGACTCGCTAGTCCAGCTGGAACTATCAGACGAGCTCCCTGATCTCCAACCCGACGGACCTATGCTTCCTAACGTGAAGCGGTTCCGTGGTCTTAGAAGGACGGTCCAGCAACTATGGCGCCGCTCGTCTCGCATCCCCGAGGAGACGCATTACACCGGTGAGAGGGGCAGGGACACTCTCAAGTGGCTCGCAGATCGCGACACGGACCAGCGCCTATCTGTTCGCATATATGACCTGGATGCCGAGATCATGCTCCATGGGCCTGAGGCTGAGGTTAGCTGCATCGACACGTTGGTCATCTCCTGGGGCTGCTGCCCTCTAGAGGTGAGTCAGTCCTCTGTAGCTGACCGCAGGCGTGTCCCTCACTAGCTGTCAGGATTTCACCGACGTTTACTGTCGGATACCCACGGTAGGCTTCCACAACCTGCGCAGAATCATCTTTCACGGCGAGTTGCGGCTCGGCCAGTGTAACAAGTTGCTGGAAGTAATAGAAGACGAGGCGCACGCGACCTACTGGGCAGCCGCGATTGGCATGGGCATCGACTGTCCCTCACTCGAGCAAGTATGTTTCCCCGGGCTCCATTACGAGACCTGGGTGTTCTGCAAGATGGAATACGGGGAGTGGATGCGACGCTGGTGCGTAGACCCAAAGGGGTGGTTCTGGCCAGCGCGAGAGGACTGCTTAGAGGACTGGGAGCTTGCTACGAGCCCGGGGTTTCATCCGTATCCGTCTGGGTCGCTGTTTCCTCTTGGGTATGACAAGATAGACTGGAAGGTCGGCCCAGGTCCTAGCAGACCTTTTATCAGGTGTGATGTGCCATGACGTTTTACCACAGTAGGAGCATCTTCATATACCTCAATCTGCCAGTATCATCGACCAGACAGACGGGCGCGATGTCATCCTATTATATGCGGTTATATGCGTACAAATGTCCCTCCCTCTCCCACCCCGAGCTTCTCCCTCGAGCGACGACACCCGCACTCAATTCGCCCTCTTCTCCCCTCCTGCAGGGACCGCAGGCTCGTCATCCTCATACAAGCTCAACTTGCTCATCGCGTCCTCCTCCTCCCTCTGAGCCCGATCTTGCCTTGTGGGGTTCAGCGAGCGATACATATCGAGATAATGTTGTCCCGTGAACCCTTCTTTCGGGAATCGGCCCACGAGCTCCTGTTTATCGCGCCGAGTAGTTTTGACTTGCACAGAAACATACGGCTTGAGCTACACACCCGCCATTAGCTCTCAGCCTGAACAGCACGCAGCAGGGGAGGAAAGGAGGGAAGAAAGGAGGAGGAGGAGAGACGCACAGGTGTAGATTGCAAAAGTGAGACGGGAGGTGCGATGAACACCCGCACTTTCTCGTCGATCAGACGGTACTTTGCTTTCCCGCGGATGACATGTCGACCCGGTGCGCCTGTTTTTGGCCCACCAGGGAGTGCGGAGACGCGGTTGCCTGCATCACTCGTTAGAAGTGTTTGGTGAGGAGGGCGTGCGGGAGGAGTGCGTGCCTTTGTAGTAGTCTTTGTTGGCGTGTTTTGAGATGAGGGGAAGGCGGGATGCTTTTGAGAGGACGGGGCGGGTGGGGATCATTGTGCCTCACTCTATCTCCCTCTACAGGATCTTCAGATGAGCGGGGTGAGCAGATGTGCGATGAGCGCCCGTTGACTGCAGCCTGGTGGTGAAGCGCGCGACCAAAACCCTCAGAACGAGGTCTTCCCAATTTGGCAACTTAGGTAATCCGCTTCCGTGCTTCTTTTGGGCATTTCGCAGCGAGCCAATCACGGCTCCTCCCTTGTCCTCCCCTCATGGTAGTCCAAGACCCCTGCCCTCTAGGGGTACGTGCTCCCATCGGCTGCCCAGTGGTCGCTGCCCATGCCCAATCCGCAAAAACACCGCTCTCTCAAGCGTGCTGACAGCGCATACGATGGGGTGCCGGAGTATCCCCGGCTCTGGATGGACAGCGAGGACGACGTCGAATGATGCCAGCACATGCGTTCCGTTCGGTAGGAACGGCACCAGCAGCCGACATGTTTCTGCTCAACAGGGCTGAATATCGCCTCGGGTAAACCTCGGCAGCTTTATTCCAGGGGCTCGCTGCGGCTTCCCATTGAAAGTCAGTTCACTTGCTGCTCGAGGGACGAGTTGCCCATTCCGCGCCCATCGCCGAGGTTCCTCCACATCGCCCTCTCGTCCCGGGGTAACGCCCCGCCCCTCCTCCAACTCACCCACATACGCCATCGTAATACCGCCTAGTCCAAGTCTGCCGTCTCCGACGAGCCAATCAACGCCCGTCTCCCATTTCTGGAACATCGGATCCCGGCTGCCGTCATGCCATCCCCATCCCGTCCTCCATTATTTCGCAGGCGGACGAGCGTTCGCGAGCGGGTACATAACCAGCGAGGATGCACGGCTCTTGAGAACCGGTTGAACACCTCTCCCTGCTTACTGCCAACTGCGCGTCCCCTTACCCGGTCAAACAGCTAGCAAGCTACTCGAAGTACCGACAGCGCACGCACTCGTCGACCTAGGAGCAATCAACAGCGGAGACGCCCCGCCCCTCCTCCTTCCTTGACTCGCTTCGTTCACCTCTTACCCCGGTATACCCCGCCCTCTCGTCTAGCACACACGACCATGTCTGCCCAATCCAAGCTGCCGCCCGACTTCCTCTGGGGGTTCGCGACTGGTGCGTTCCCCTCCCCGTCCCCATTACATCACTGAGCCGTACTAATGTACGCCTATAGCGAGCTACCAGATCGAAGGCTCCACCACGGCCGATGGCCGTGGGCCCTCAATCTGGGACACCTTCGCCTCCAAGCCGGGCAAAACGCTCGACGGGCTCGACGGAACGCACGCGACCGACTCGTACGCGCGGTGGAAAGAAGACGTCGCGCTGCTCAAATCGTACGGGGCGAAGAGCTACCGCTTCTCGCTGAGCTGGAGCAGGATCATCCCCAAGGGAGGGAAGGACGACCCGATCAATGAAGCTGGGATCAAGCACTACTCGGACTTTATCGATGCCCTGCTGGAGGCCGGGATCATCCCTTTCGTCGTGAGTACCTCCATATATGCGCCTTTTTGGAGGGGTTTAGGAGCGGAAGGCTGATGGCGTGAAAGACAATATATCATTGGGACCTCCCGCAGGCGTTGCATGACCGGTATGGCGGCTGGCTCGACAGGCGCATCATAGACGACTTTGCGAACTACGCCACGGTGTGCTTTAAGGCATTCGGGGATAGGGTCAAGCACTGGTGCGTCTCGCTCATTTCCCCTCTGCTAGCCAGCTAGGCCTGCGTGCGAGTCATACAGTTACTGATGCCGTTTCGTGTAGGTTGACGATCAACGAGCCGTGGTGCGTTGCTGTGCTTGGGTACTGTGTGGGTATCCACGCCCCCGGGAGATGCTCCGACAGGAGCAAATCGCCAGAAGGCGGAGACAGCGCAACAGAGCCGTGGATGTACGTCTTTTCCTTGGCCCGCTTCGGCCGCCAGTGTGTCATATAGAGGACTAAATGCGTTGGCGACAGTGTTGGCCATCATGAGATCCTGGCGCACGCGACGGCTGTCAAGATCTATCGCGAGCAGTTCAAGGCGACGCAGGGCGGACAGATCGGGATCACGCTTAACGGGGACTGGTGCATGCCATACGATGATTCACCTGAGAGTGCGTTCCATTCCGTGCACTGTGCACACCGGGAGAATGCTGACGGGGTTTTCTCGCAGACGTCAAAGCCGCCCAGGACGCGCTCGACACCGCCATCGGCTGGTTCGCCGACCCGATCTACCTGGGCTTCTACCCCGACTCGATGAAGCGCATGCTCGGCTCCCGCCTGCCCGAGTTCACAGCAGAGGAATGGAAGCTCGTGCACGGCTCGTCCGATTTCTACGGGATGAACACGTACACTACGAAGCTTATCAAGGCTGGTGGGACGCTGGAGCACCACGGGCTGACGGAGAGCACGTTTACGCGGCCGGATGGGACGCAGTTGGGCGTGCAGGCGCATTGCTCGTGGTTGCAGGCTTATGCACCTGGGTTCCGTGCTGTACGTCCACTCCCTTCCTGCTCTCCCTCTCGGCCTTCTCGGGCGAGAAAAAAGGAAAGTCGGAATTTGTTTTTTGGCTGATTCGCTCGCAGCTGCTCAACTACCTCTGGAAACGATACAAGAAGCCGATCTACGTCACCGAGAACGGCTTCGCAGTGAAAGACGAAGGGACGAAACCGCTGCCCGAAGCGCTCGAAGATACCGACCGGGTAAACTACTTCAAAGGCAACCTCGAAGCCCTTCTCGCCGCGGTCACAGAGGACGGATGCGACATCCGCTCCTATTTCGGCTGGAGCCTGCTGGACAATTTCGAGTGGGGGGACGGGTATGTCACTAGGTTCGGGGTGACGTATGTGGACTATAAGACGCAGGAGAGGTATCCGAAGGCGAGTGCCAAGTTTATTTCGGCGTGGTTTAAGGAGCATGTGCCGGCGCAGGCTTGAGCGTGCTTGCTGGTCCACTCTTCTGTGGTGTAGGAAGCGGCCTTGCGACGGGCTGGGCAGGTGTAGAGGGAGGGGGAGCACGTCATGTATGAAGTAGGTTCATGTGGCAAAGTAGTTTCCGAAAAATTTATATTGCCTTCTGTATCCGTCAACGAAACGTTCTTCTGCATTGACCTGCTCGGTGAGCCGTCGCGTTGATAAGGCGGGCCTCTCGCAATATCATCCAAACTGGGTAAGGGTAACGCCGAGCCGCCAATACCTGGCTCGTACCAAACAGGCGAATGACGGGGCCGGTGCAGTACGTCTCAGCGTTTGCGAAGTCGTGGTGATGTGTGCTACAGAACGATGTACTGTGGGCAAGTCACGTGCCAAAGTCGCAGACTTTCGAGACCCTGAATCCCTTCCTTCCCTGCTCCCTTCCCTGCTGCTCGCCGCTCTCCCTCTTCCTCGACCAAAAATCCAAAATGTTCAGCTCGATACTCCGCACCTCCCGCTCAGCCCGCTCCCTCGTCCTCGCCCAGGCAGTAAGACAGCAGAGAACCGTATGTCCTCCATTTCCTCTTCCTCTTCCTCTTCCTCTTCCACTTCCACTTCCACGTTCTTTTCGTTGCTGATGGCTGGACTGGGGTGGTAGTTGCATTTCTCCCGGGTGTGGCTTGCGGACGCCGACAGCGTGACGCCGAGGAAGACGAAGACGCTTGCCGATCTTGTTAGCTCGTCCCGCTCTTCCAGCTCTGCCTCTGCATCTCCTTCCGACTCCTCCGACTCGGCCACTGTCGAAGCCTCGTCTCCCGCGAGCGAGAACCAGACCGAGAGCCAGACCGAGCAGGAGAACGAGGCAGAGAGCGGGAGTGAGAGTGAGCAAGGGAGTGAGAGCGACAAGCCCGACCTCCCCTCCTCGCCAGACGCGCGCAAGCCCGCTACGTTCAGACAGATCGAGCTTGCTGCCCAGCTGTTGGAGCATGGGGCGCCGTTTGGGGAGGAGTTGAGGGTCGATATGACTCAGCGGGAGATGAGTGTTTGGATTGACAAGGTGCGTTCTGCGTCTTGCTCTTCCTCCGTTCTTCCTCTGCCTCCTCTGCCTCCCACACCTTCCTCGGTTGTCTGCTTTCTGCCGTGCGGCTCTGCCTTCTCCGCCATGCACGGTCAGGAGTTTGGTAGTGGGTGGTGGAGGGTATGGGCTGTGTTGCACGCATATGCTAACGTATCCCGGACAGGCAGCCAAAGTGACCAAGATGCCCCCCACGCCCTCCCAGATCAAGCTCGTCCAGGCGCTCGTCCAGTCCGGCGCGCCCTTCGCGGAGGAAGTGCACGACGGGATGACGTACAGCCAGGTTTCGCAGTGGTTGACCAAGGTCCAGGTGGTGCGTGCTTTTTCCTACCCTCTATTCATCTTGTGCTGCACTGCGCGGGAGGTTGGCTCCGGCGATGCGGAATTGGAATTGGATTTGCGGGAGAGAATGAATGTGATCATTGATGCCGTTTGTGCAGCTTGGCAACTACTCGACGAAGAACGTGCCCAAAGGCACCGCCCGCAAGCTGCCCGCGACCGAGAACGCGCTCAAGCTGGCCGCGGACCTCGGCGCGCGCGCCGGGCTCGAACCGCCGTACGACAAGGCCAAAGCGACGCGTGGCGAAGTCAGCGACTTTATCCATCAATGCCGAAACGCCCTCCTGGCGCAGGGCAAGCCCACGTGGGCCCCTCGGCCGGAGGAGAAGGCCTTGCCTGCGACTGAGGGCCAGAGGAGGAAGTTGAGGTTGATGGGAGTCGATTTGCCCGAGGGGGCGACGCGGGGCCAGGCGAGTGAGAAGATTACTGAGCTGCAGGAGAGGGCGGGGGCGGTGTGGGTCTCGCCGGAGCAGAGGGCCCAGCAGCAGCAGCAGCAGCAGCAGTAGCGGCAGTAGGATGTTATATTAGGATTGTTTTCATCTTAATGGATGTATGCGCCCTACTTCACCGACCCATAACGGTCGCACTCGACTTGCCCTCAACCACTGCACGACAGAGACGAGGCAGAAATTCCGATTACGTAACCCGCCCAGTGGCGATACACTTGCAGCTCTGCAAAAAATGGGAAAGTTGGCGCTGAAGGGGCACTCCGAATAATTCACGGTCCTCCTTCCTTCCCTCCTTCCTCTCACTCCCTCTCCACCCCACTCAACCAAGATGGTATACAGATTCCGCGCCCTCCAAGCTGCTCGTCTCGCTCTGCCCCGTGCGGTACCACGTGCGAGGGTCGTCCTCCGCCCAACCGCAGCGGGAACGCAGCACATGGCCCGTCTCTACTCCGACCAATCCGAGCAAAAACCTACTGAGGAGTCTTCCTCCTCCTCCGAAGTCAAGCCCCAATCTGAAGAGGAGCAGACCTCTCCCAGCGCCGAACCGGCTGCCGTGCAGCAGGCGAGCGAGAGCACGATCGTTACTGAGGCCATACCCGAGCCTGAGCCGACGGTCGGGAATACGACTGAGCCCGATGCGGCCGTCGCGCCCGACAGTGCCAAAGCAGAAGCAGATGCGGGACAGAACGAGGAGGTCTTGAAAGCGCTCAATGCTTTGGCCGGCTTGTACGATGCTGGCGATTCTGCGCCTGCGCCTGCGTCTGCCACCGCCGCCGGCACCAGCCCAGCGACGACGACGACGACGACGACGACCACTCTGCACCGCCCGCAGCTTTCCGAATCCGAGATCGATTTCCCCCGGCCTTCCTCGGACCCCTCTGACCCACCCTCCCCCGAGGCGGCCGAGGCACTGGAGACGATCAAGCGGATGCCTAAGCCGAACGCTGAGGGGAGGATGGAGAGCCCTGATACGCCTACGGTTGGGCAGCAGAAGCTTGCGAGTAGTATGATCATGCGCGGCGCTGGCGGGCTGGAGAGGATCAGGGAGGGGATGACGAGGAGCGAGTTGGGGGAGTGGATCGCCCAGGTGTGTCCGGTGCTCTGATCGTCTCTATTTGCTGTCCTCTTTTTTTTTTTTGGGCGGGAGGGCCGCATTTTGCCTCTGTCAGAATGACAACCCTATTCATTTTCTTTTCCCGCAATCTTCTTGCTGTTTTTCTTCCTGACAATTGGAGCCTGGTCATATCACATGTCTGTGTAACTCGTAGCTCGTACTGACAACCCGCTCGCGCAGACGGAGAAGACTACGCCGATGCCGCCGACTGATGGCCAGATCGTCAGGGTGAAGAGCCTCGTCAGGTCTATTCACGTGAAGAGCGCGCATCTGTTGAGGAAGGATATGACCAGGCACGAGGTCAATGAGTGGATGCATAATGCCGAGCAGGTTCGTCTCGACCTCTCTCTACTCCTCTGCTTCCCGTCTCCTTCCTCTCGCCGCTTTGCGCCCCCTGCTCCTGGCTGGGCTTTTCCTGGGACAGCAGGAGGCGGCGAGGGAAAGGAGCGGTGCAGTGCACGAGTGCGAGAATCAGGCTGACTCGCCCGCTCTGCAGGAAATCGTCCGCGGCAGGAAAGAGATGCCCGAAGCGACTCGCCAGCAGCCTGCGACCGAGCGCCAACTGCGCAGAATCGAGCACCTCGCCCCCCACGCGCCTCACATCCCTCGCCCCACCCCAGCCTCCCCAACAGGCGAACTCACAAAAGGCGAAGCGTCCGACTACCTCAAGCTCCTCCGGTCCGACCTGATCAAACAGGGCAAAAAAGCCCTCGTGGAGCAGATGTTGCCTGGAGAGGAAGACGAGGGCGCGCCGAAGAGCATGGTCGCTGCTGCTCGGAGGGGGGGGTATTATGTGAAGCCGAACGCGACGAGGGGGGAGGTGGCGAGGATGCTTGATGAGCTGAAGGAGAGGTGGCTGCAGAGGTCGGCGAATTGGGCTGGGGGGGTCGGGAGGGGCGGGGCGGCGGCGTCTGGTTCTAGGGGTCAGGGTAGAGGGGGCTACCAGGGGGGAAGCGGGAGGGGTGGGTATCAAGGTGGAAGGGGAGGGTACCAGGGCGGAGGGAGAGGTGGCTACCAGGGCGGGAGAGGCGGTTACCAGGGCGGAAGGGGAGGCTACCAGGGTGGACGCGGAGGTTATCAAGGTGGACGAGGAGGGTACCAAGGTGGACGCGGAGGTTATCAAGGTGCACGAGGAGGTTATCAGGCTGGCCGCGGCAGGGGAAGCTACCAAGGTGGCCGGACCGAGAACAGGGGGACATCCACCATCGAGGCCAGCGAGTGAGTGAGCGAGCCCCATCCCTCGCCGACCTCGTCGGGTGTGGAGCTGAGGACGGTCGCTATAAAAAGTGCCTGAGCAGCTAGTTGCTATTTGCTCGGCTTTCTAGCGTCAGGCTTGGGTTTGGCCAACCGGCTTAAGCAGATTGTGTTCCTGCCTGCCTGCCTTGCCTGTGTGGTCTGCGTAGAATGCACTATGTTTTAGGATATCGTAATGACTGGATATAATACATCATTCCCCGCTCCCCGCTCTGCTCCGTATCTCGTGTCTCCCTGCTCCCTTCTTCGCGACTCTCTTCAAGCTGCTCAGCCGCTGATGCCACGCAGCGATGTACAACCCAACGCCAACTGATATCCGGTGCTCGGTCGGTACAGGATTGTATTATACCCCGGCTCCCTGCGCTTCTTGTAGGGAAAAGAGAGGTCCAAAGCCTTCGCGCTTGGCAGATGAAAGCTCCTGCCCGGTGTCGATGCCGATGTTCTGTGCCTCCTCTGGTGTACGGGTCGTTGAGGAGCTCATGGCATACAGTACGTGGGAAATGGCGAACATAGGCCACCGAAAGGTCTTCAGTCCCCCACGTTCCGGTTCCGACAGGCGAAGTCGGCACCGAGGGCGAGATCTGGTGCATGTATGCGTCCAACTGATCCAGTATGGCGCGCTGGCTGGCAGACGAGCGCACTTGCCGCAGCCTGGTCTGACAGACTGCCTCGTGTTGTCTCGTGGAAGCTCGTCCAAGCCAGCAAGGGACGATGCATGCGTGTTCTTCCCTCAGTTCGAGGTAGCGGGGCCGTTGTCGACAGCGGCATTTAGATTCCTGGAAAGAAGTCGTCCTCTGCCGGATCTCGCCGTCCCCTCTGATCCGAGGTCGTCTTATCCTCCTGTCCATCCCAGCCCGCCTCACTGCCTCCTCGCCGTCTCGCCCCCGCCCCGTCCCGTGGCGGGACGGCATCCTGCCCCTCCCATCTAAGCCTGCCACGTTTTACCGCCAAGTTCTCCCTGGCGGCCTTGACGAGCATATCGTCCAGTTCTCCCCTTGTCAACTTGAGCGCCTTGGCTGGATTAGCGGGAAGTAGGCCATGAGAACGAGCATGATACAGCTGGAAAACCGTGCCTGGTTTGTTGCGGTCTTCCGGCCGTACGCGGGGCTCCGTTGGAGGGTGCTTGAACTCCCTCAAGTTGAGCTCATGACCAGCTTCGAATGCATCCGGTTCGTACTTCTCCCATGATACGGTGCTATCCATCTTCGGAGGAGAGACAACCGTGTTGACCTCGTGCACCTTATTGGTGTTGGACGTCTTCTGTTTCTCCTTCTCTTTCCTCGCTCGCCACTGCAGCCTCAACACGCTCGTAATAGCGTCATCCAGCTCTCCCCTCGTCCACTCCTCCGCAGACCCATAATCCATCCCCAAGATCCCCAATTTCCTAGCCAGCCTGAGCTGTACCTCCCTAGGCCGAAAATGTCGTTCAGAAGGGATAACGCTCGGATGCGGCTCGGGGTCCAGGACGGGTCTGAGGCGTGCGAGCTCGATGAAGAGGTCGGAGACCTGCCCTCGGGTCGCGAGGAGGGGGTCGAGTTTGGGCTTGAGCAAGTAGTGGGCCGCTTGACGGAGGGCGTGCTCTACTAGGGCGGGAGGGGCGGGGAGGGAACGTTCGGCTTTCGTAGGCAGCTTGGTTAGGTCTACTGGGCCCGTAACCTGGAGACCACATTAATTTCAATGAGTGCTGCGGTACTGAGGGTGATATAGCGAGACGAGCGACGCACCATCCGAGCCTCCTTGATATACTCCATCACTTCCTCAGCACTCATATCCTCCAGCTCCCTCCCCGGCTCACGCACCCCCCTGACCCCGGACTCCTTCAGCCGCCGCGCAACACTCAGCAGCCTAAGCTCCTCCACCGTCCTCCTCGGCTCCGCAGCACCATCATCAGCCGCATCATGCCACCCCCTCGGCTCCTTCCGATGCTTGTGCCCGTGGAATGCCCACCAGTCTTCTGGCGGTCGGCGTGAGCGGAAGGGGTTTGTGGGGAGGGGGGCGGAGATGGGTTGATGTCGACGGCGCTGGTGACGCTGTTTTTGTTTGGCGGCGATGGTTTGGGTTGAGCGGGTTAACAATGGGGTTTTGGGTATGTGGGCTGTACGAGAAGTGGAGGAGAGAGTGAACATTCGCGGGCTGAGGGTTATGACATCTGTAGTATTGCAGGCGGAGAAGTTGTTCAGCAGTGAGGTCGTTCACGAGCGCTTGTCCGTGGACCCTCGCCGCGGCGGAGTTCCCAATAATTCTGTCACCTTCCCACGGTACAAAATAACAGTAAGCGTCTCCAACTCGCCGTCCGAATTAATCATCTGGACTACAGACATGACACCAAGAATATCAAACCATGATCCCAAGTAGCATCAAAAAAGTGATGAGTACACCGCCGTGATCCCGGATAAGATCATTCGATTAGCTCTTACGATCTATTCCTTTGGCAAACCGCGGCACGGCTCAAGAAAAATGATAACACGATTACCACAGAGACATTCTTCATGCCCTTACTCTGGAGTCATGCACTGCTGCCATATGTACGCGGTCGTGTCCGGCATACTCCCAATGCCGTCCGCACCCCATTGCCGTGTCCCACCAGCTGGTAAAGTGGTTCGGTTGGCATGGCCGAATTTCTTGTTGTGCCGCACTGCTGTCTTGCGAGGTGGTCGCCCCCCTAACTGCGATACCTGTCGGTCGGCCAGACATCGTCGTAACGTCCTCGATCGGTTTCCCTCCACCGAGATGGCACAAGCTCCGGCTCTCCTCTCTTTCCCCCACTCCCTCCGAGCACTTGTTCGGCCGTCGCATGCCTCGGCGGCCGCACGGGCTCAACAGCGGGCACGACTCCTACTCCTCCCCCTCCCAGCACTTGCTCGGCCGTCGCATGCCTCGGCGGCAGCACGGGCTCACTAACAACCGCGATCCCTCGTCCGCTCGCTCCGAGCACTTGTTCAGCCGTCGCATACTTTGGCAGCTGCACGGGCCCACCAGCCGCCGCGAGCCTACCGAGCGCACGACCGCGCGGCGCATTCGGTCCGTTTGGCAAAGTCATCATCTGCACACGCCTCTGCAGATCCCGCACGATCCGTTCTCCCCCCGCTTGCTCGTCCGCTTGCTCGTCCAGCGTCAAGCCCATCTTCTCGGCCAGTCGCCTCCCAGCCGACCTCCGCGCAGCTTCGTTCTTCTTCAACAGCCAACTCGCTCCTTTCATCGCCGAGATCACTTCTCCAGCCATAGCGGCCCTAGGTCGTCGTCGTCGGGGCTGCCACGCGCCTTCGGCAATCGACCCTGACGTCGATGTCGACGCGTGCTTCCTGGGTTTCTCGCTGAATACGAGCGTCTGCACCCGGTTGGACAACGATTCCTCCCCGTCCCCTTGTCCGTTCAGGTCCATCCCCATCAGACTGGCCAGTCGGCGGGCCGCATTCGTTCTCGAGTGCTTGCTCGAGTCGAGTCTTCGCTGTATACTAGGCGGCAACAGGTCTTGAGCTTGTGGGTCGGTTATCGGTGTGGGTTCGGGTTTGGTGGCGTAGGTTGCGTATTTGATAGGGTTGCGTTGGGTGAGGAATCGGCGTAGCGTTGGGTTGGCATCGTGTACCAAGTGATGGGGGAGCATAGGAGCGGGTGAGGCCGAGGGGAGGTCGGTCTTCGATGGGTATAGTTTTTAGTTAGAAGAACAAGCGCCCGCGTCTGATCGCGCTCTTCACTCGATCAACTGTACAGCCACAAGAAGCACCTTTCATCTTCACCGCAGGGACCCTCCTCGACCGAAGAACGACACCCAATTCCCCCTCACTCTCTTTGTGGTCGACAGGATGTCCACCGCCCAACAACTGCTCAAAGCATTCCGCGAAGCACCACGAGCCGTACGAAAAGTCCAGCCACGCAACCCTACTACTCTCGGGTTGGCACTCAAGAAACTCACCCCGCCCGTACCGTTAAAACAAACCGTTCGGAGGGTCGTGCTTTCCTACAATAAAGATGCGCACGCTTCAGCGAGGTGCGTCCTACGCCGTACTTTGGTGAGGTTGGTAGGACGATGCTGATGTTGGTGGTAGGCATTTTGCGAGGGATCTGTACCCCCGAGTGGCATATTCCAACAGACACGTAACCTGCACGGTCGAGCAGCTCCCGAAGCCCGCAGACATCTGGACGGCCCCACCACCAGAATGGGTCGTCACATCCGGTACGTCCCACCCCATTTCTTTCCTCCTCTTCGTACCCTACCCCGAGTGCAGTGCTAATTTTGTTGGGGTGTTATAGAGGACGGAGAGGAAAAACGCATCCCCTTGCCGCTCAAGGAGAAGCCGGCATGGATCCTCCAGCAACTGGTGGACGAGTTCGGAGCGGTGCCGTTCGAGAAGAGTATGGCGTATGTTATGCCGCCGCCTCGCGCGGGAGGGCCGAAGAAATAGGACGTTGTCGAGGCTGGCGGCGGTCGGAGGGGATTTTGTGAGGCGGGCAGGGGTTCGGGGACGCGCTTTTGGGAAGAAGCAGTAATGTAACTTTTTTCTCTGCTTGAGCTGCTGGACGAGTGAGTGGGAAAGCTGGCAAAGCGGACCGCTCTACTGGGGGATCTCTGCCGTATCCTCCATCGGCAGACGTTGGTGTCATGTAAGGAGTGCCCGCTTTGTCCGCGCTAAAGAGCTTGGAACGGTATCGACTTGTCTGTCCAAGCAGACCGTACTTGAACGCGTGCCGTCCGAACTGAGGGAAGCGCGCCTCACCGAATCGATAGACGTTATCTGCGAAGTTACGAACAACCAGGTGCTGAAAGGCCGATTACTAGCCATCGCCAAACGTACGCCGGTGGAATGATGAGAGGTAAAAAGGTAGATCATTACGTCCAAGAACAATAGGTACTTTTGGCTACATCATACAGCTGTACGCCCCTCACTTCTCCTCCTAACCCCTCTTCATCAGCTTCCCGACTCCTTGCTCGCCCTCCACTACACAGACGTGCACCGTTATGCCCATCCATTCGATCAGCACCGTCGCGACTTTTAACGCAGCACGCTCCCCTGCGCCTTCGTCATCCGAACCAGACATCCGTCGTCTTCTCCGGCAGGTTTGATAGAAGGACAGGTTCAGTCAGGCCCGTATCGGATTGGCGGGATTGGATCTGCTCGTTGTTGACTCAGGTCGGTCATCGCGTCCAGTTCAGCATCCAGTTCGCCAACGAGTAATCTGCAACACGAAATCAGCATCACCCGATACATTTTCTCACTCCCGCCTCAATCCCCCCGAATCACGTCAACTCGGGCCAGCAAGCAGTACCCGCAGAGGCGAAAGAGGCCAAAAGAGAGGAAGGTTACGAAGGTGGGAAGGTGGGAAGGTGGGAAGGTGGACGCACATCATATCCCCCTTTACGAGATACAACCCCAATGGCACCTCCTCCACGGGCTCGTCGGGTGAGTAGACCCGCTCGACGCAGTTCGACATGACGATGTCTGCGCGGTTGTCGAATCCCTGGAGAGTGCCGATGATTATTCGGCCGTCTTGGAGGATGAGGAGGACGCGTTCTGCGGGAGGTGTGGTCAGCGTGTCTGGCAATGAAACACCCAAACACCCGGACACGGGACGGTGTAGCAGTAATGGCAAGGACCGCAAACTTTGCAATGGTGAATACAGGTGAGAAGGGGTGACGTACGATTAATGTACCCATTCAGGCTGGCCATGCCTGCCGCTCAAGCTCAACCCGAACTCGAGCCCGAACTCAGCCCAGCAACCGCTCGAGCTCAAGCAGTTCTCGCTCCTCGCTTCTTCCCAACTTTCCCAGCGGATAGCGTTCTTCTGGCTGAATCGAGCTGAACGAGGAGCAGCCGAAGAGAGCTGGCGTGCGTCGATGGCCGTACGAGTCCAGTAGCGTGTATGTGCGCGACGGTAGAGAAAGCCCTGAGGCGCGTTCTGAGCTACGAAGGGTGGCGTCGCCATCCCTCCTTCAATTTCGAGGGGTTGGCCACACTATCTCCTCCGGCGAAAGCGGCCGACGGAATGCTGTCTTTAGCCATAGAGCCAAAACGGAGTCTCAACTAGTTACAAGGCGCCCTGGGCAAATCCAAACTTGGCTCGAACATTTGTCCCGACTTGTAGGCAAGGGCCAAAAATGTATATTTATGGACGGGGTAAGAGTCGAACTCACGACCTCTCGCATGCTAAGCGAGCGCTCTACCGCTGAGCTACGCGCCCAACAATGAGTTCCTGGAAAGGAGCCAAGCCTATATCGTGATATCTCCTTGCGTGCTTTGTCCCGGGGTCAGCGGGATTGGGGGGGTAAGAGGGAGCGGTCGCTCATCATATTGCGGAATATCGACTATTTGGAGGGAGGTATGCTGTCCTGTCAGTTTCGATTACCCACCTGTCCACAAACGCCTTGTTTTGCCCCGCCCACTAAAACTGGCAAGTTGGGGTCCGACGAGCGGAAGTCGCGTTTCGGCTGCCGCACCAAATGGGTCATCGTCCTTTGCGCTCTTACCACCCGTCGGCCCGTCTTTTGGCTGCTGTCTCCCTCCCGGTCGTCGTTTTATTCGTGAGAAACAGGCGCCAAGCCTACCCTTGTTACTACAGGAAATCATGACACCTCGACGGATCCCGTGCCCATCGTTGCGGATGAACGGCTTCCGCAGCAGCTTTCTGCCAACCTAAACAGCAGCCAACATTCCTCGGGCACGCATCCCGTTCGGGCAATCCCTCCGATCATTCTCAAACGCCAGCATTCGACCCCGACCGGGCCAGACGGCACCAGCACCGGCCGGTGCTGTACACCACGCTTCAAACACGCATCCATGCCAGCCTGGGCCAAGGCTCGTGTAATGAAGTCACGACGTCGGCTCTCCACCCGCGGAGATGGGTGCGTTCCTTTATGGGGCATCGGACCGACAGAGTACATAAGACAGCGGGGCCCCAGGTTGGTGCCCCGCACTCCCTCTGTACTCGACTTGGCGATCCCTTTCTCTTTCCCGCTCCTCCATCTTCGTTGTTGATACTATTTGGACGTGCTCGAAGTGCAAGATGTCGGTCGAAGAGAAGCTGAAGAATGCCGCCCTGGAGAGGGAGTACAAGTACCTGACCAGTGCGTCTTCCCATTCTGCCTGCTCAATGGGAACGGCGCACTAACGCCCCCCGCGTTAGAGGAGCAAGTGGAGCATTTTATGGAGAAGGGCTACCTCAAGCTGCCCAAGGCGTTCACCAAGGAGAAGGCCGCCGAATGGATGTCCGACCTCTGGGTCCGGCTCGGTATGGACCCGAACGACAAGTCTACATGGACGCAGGAACGCATCCACATGCCTCACTTCAGGCGGGAGCGCGTGTCCGACTTCTGCCCCATTGCCTGGGGCGCGATGTGCGAGCTCTTGGGTGGTGCTGAGCGCGTGTCGGAGGGGAGCGCAGTCTGGAACGATGGGTTCATCGTCAACCTCGGCCGGCCGGAGGACGAGGGCAAGATCACCGACCCGCGGGATCTGCCGGAATGGCACGCGGACGGCGACTTCTTCCTCCATTTCCTCGACAGCCCGGAGCAGGCACTCCTCGTCATCCCACTCTTCTCGGATATCCGCCCGAACGGAGGCGGGACGTACATCGCCCCCGAGGGTGTGGGGCATGTTGCCCGCAAGCTGGCCGAGCACCCGGAGGGCGTCCAGCCTGGGCTGGGCGACGCGCCAGACCATTTCGACTTCCTGGGTCTGATGCGCAAGTGCAACGAGTTTGTCGAGGTTACGGGCGAGTTCGGGGACATCTTCCTGCTGCATCCGTACGTTCTTTGCTCGATACCGGATGACTCCATGCTGATGCCGCATAGGCTGATGCTGCACTGTGCCTCACGCAACTCCCTCCGCGACGTCCGCGTGATCACCAACCCGCCAGTGTCGCTCAACCAGCCCTTCAACTTCAACCGCCCCAACCCGGCCGACTTCAGCGTCGTAGAGCTCAAGACGCTCGCCTCGCTCGGCGTGGAGCGACTCGACTTTAAGCCCACCGCTGAGAGGCAGCGGATCGTGCCTGAGCGCGTCAAGCGACAGCAGCGGATGAAGGAGGAGGAAATGGAGAGGCTGAGGAAGGCCGGCCAGGAGGTGCCTAAGCCCAAGTGGACCGCCCCTCAGCCGGGGATGGAGCATGCTCTTGTTGCATGAGCGTGCAGGCGCGTTTTGGCGGCCTCAGGCGGCCAACGGCGAGGAGTGTAGCTTACCATACGGGGTTGGGGAAATGTTGTGCAGATAGTTCCGATGTATTCCAGTGTTCTATCTTATCGCTAGTGCAAATGTATATCTTCCGATGACGCCATCCTCGCAGACGTGCATTCGCACTCTTGAATGGATCTGGTCCTGGAATGTGAATTAATTCGATCGCGATAAACCATGCAGGAGAAGGCCGACTCACCGAGCACGACTTCTGGACGGGCGCTTGCGGCGGAGCCGAAACCGGCGCTCCGAGTGAACCCTGACCTCCCAAATATTTGCAGCGCTGCTCTTCTCGTCGTCGACCCTGTCCTGGAAAACCATGCATCGCGTCGCCGTGAGGTTGCTTCAACCATGCCTTCGTCCCAGCCTTCCACGGCACAGTATATGCGCCCCGGCACGATCTGTGCAGCAGTATTTGGCTTCAAGGCGCCTTTTCTCCCAGTCTACCTCTGAGCCCGCGACGAGCAGCTCGGACGATTGGGCGAGCAGCGAAGAGGCGGACGAGAACGCCACCAGTGATGGAGAGGGCGAAGGAAGGAGCTCGGACTTGGACCCATACCATGTGAAGCGCTACAACAAGGCGATGCAAAATTCCAAGCCTAATGATCGACGATTTGTGCTCAATGGCGAGGAGCTGCTTTTGTTGTTGATGATTGAGGCGCGGGAGCGAGCGGCAGCAGTACCACCCCCTAAGGTGCGTTATGATCTCTTTTGCTTTGCCAGCTGAGGACTGTATGGCGGCGATAGCCTTGTGGAAGGTTCTGACGCTCCAACATAGGAAGTTGATCCATCGACCGCACCAGAGACGGACTCGGTTGAAGTGCGCATGGGCGTGTATAGGGTAAGTAACTGCGTCCATTCTGTGCTTAGTTTGAGCTCACCTCTCGCCCGTGTATTCCCCAGAAAATCCTTCCTTTCCCTTTTATCACCAATCCTCACCGCCCTGAGCGCGACCAGCCAGCCTCCCCAGGCGCGGTGGCGATATGTGAACGTTTTGCCGAGCAGTTTGGTACTCCCCTGCCGTTTGACCGATCCACCGCGACCAAGACGGAGGTAAGCGAGTACCTCTACCAAGCGGTTGTCGAGCAATATGAGCGCGACCTGGAGCCTTTTCCCATCCTACCGGAAGAGTTGGCGAATACGTCGGCCACTCAGTCGCAAAGACGGCTTGCTAGGCGGTACGGCGTTGATCCGGGTTCGAGTCCTCCACCCAAGAAGAGGAAAGGGTCGGCGCCTAAGGCGCGCCCTTTGTCCCGGGGTCAGCTGGATTGGAAAATCGCCGAGGCAAGGTTGAGGTTGTGGAGGGAAATGAAGGATATGAGAGTTGGGGCGGAGGAGGACGGTGAGAGGAAGCGGTCGCTCATCATATTGCGAAATATCGATTAGTTGGAGGGAGGCGATGGCTGACATGCTCTCCTGTCGAGCTCACCTGCATGCATATATACTGCTTGGATCCGCCCAACTCCCTGTGTATGCTGAATCGACGCGCTTAAACACGACGAAACCGATGTAGTGACGAGGCCTGCTAAGACAGTCTGATCGGGCATCAGCACCCTCCAAGGCAAGCACATATATAGGTCGCTCATGGGAGCGACGGTCTCAAAGATAGGACCGTTTATATCGATCGCATTCTCATCGCTCTCTGTTTTATCTTTGAACGATGCTAGTTGAAGTGCGTCCGATCGCAATCCTTGCACGATCGATCTGCGACCACGTGATCGACATTACAGTCACATGTAGGCAAGTTCATTTGATCCCGTCAACGCGTCGAGCATTCCTACCGCGTAACGCGACTCATTGCCGCCTCTCACCACCACCTTGCGCACCGACGACCGCCATCTTCCCTCTTATCCTCCTCCCTCTGACAGCGTGCGAGCCATGGATTTCCATCTGACTCCCGATGCATGTGCACAACTATTGCAGGATTCGCCGCCTGAAGACTTCCGGCCCACCCTCCAGGTGCTCTCGGTGAAGCATGTGAACACAGGCCCCGCAGGGCCGCCCCGTATGCGGTGAGGCGCATATAGTTGCATACAGGCAAAACAAAGATACTTACGTAGAACCAGTGTCATCATCAGCGATGGCAACTATTTCACGCAGGCGATGCTGGCTACACAACTGAACCACCTGGCCGAGAAACCGGAAGAAGGACTCGCAGAGCTGGACAAGAACTCGGTTATCCAGTTGGACAGGTTTGCAAGCAATACTGTCCAAAATAAACGGTACGTAACATAGCCATGTTACCAGATGCTCAAACATGCTCATCCCCTGTAAGGCTCATCATCCTGCTCGATCTCACTGTCCTTGGCAATCCAGGGCAGAAGATTGGTAATCCAGCATCGTACGACGTCGCCAAAGCGGAGTCCATTGCTCAAGCCATCTCCGCACCACCGAAACCGCCGGTAACCATCCAAAAGCCCGCCCAACCAGCACCAGGTAGCACGCGTCCTTCAAGTATGCCTCGCAGCGGAGGCCCGATCTTCCCTATCGAGGGATTGAGTCCGTACCAGAACAAGTGGACGATCAAGGCTCGCGTCACAAACAAGAGCGATATCCGGCACTGGAGTAACCAGAAGGGAGAGGGGAAGTTGTTCAGCGTGACGCTGATGGACGAGACGGGCGAGATCCGTGCAACTGGTTTCAATGCTCAGGTCGACGAGTTCTACGAGATGCTGCAAGAGGGAAAGGTGCGCGGTTTATTTGACTCTGTCTTTCACCACTGCTGATCCCAGCTAGGTCTACTTCATCTCAAAGGGTCGTATTGGCCCTGCTAAGCGTCAATTCAACAACGTCTCCAACCTGTACGAAATCACCTTTGAGCGCAATACCGAGATCGAGCCATGCCTGGACGCGAGCGATGTCCCCGAAGTCAAGTACCAATTTGTGACTCTGGAGGGCTTGCAAGACCTGCCCAAAGATGCTACCTGCGGTAAGCCGCACGCTATCCTGGTCATCGCGTTGATTGCTCACTCTGCGTAGATGTCATCGGCGTCGTTACCGAAGTTGGCGAGCTCGGCGAGATCCTAGCCAAATCCACTGGGCGCTCCGTGCCCAAGCGCGACATCACCATTGTCGACCGGTCCGGCTATTCATGTCGCTTAACACTGTGGGGACGCTCTGGCGAAACCTTCCAAGCTCCCGATCAGCCCGTGATCGCCTTTAAAGGCGTTCGGGTTGGTGACTTCGGTGGGCGCAGCCTGAGCTACCAGAGCTCGAGCCAGATGTCCATCAACCCTGATATTCCAGAAGCCCACCAGCTTCGGGGCTGGTACGACTCGATCGGCAATACGCAGACGGCGCGAACCTTCTCCTCCGGTGCTGCCGCCGGTGCTGGCGCGGACCGTGGCGCGTTTAACCGCCAAGAGCTGAAGACGATCGCAGCTGTGAAGGACGAAGGCCTCGGCATGGGCGAGAAGAACGACTTTTTCACGACGAAGGCTTCCGTTATCCATGTGAAGCAAGAAAATTTCGCCTATCCGGCATGTCGGAGCGAAAAGTGCAACAAGAAGGTCGTGCAGACCACGGATGGTCGATGGGAATGCGTGAGCTGCGGCCTAACCTTCGATGAGCCCGAGTATCGGTATGTCTCTTAACGCTCTAAGACGATGGCCGCCCTAACCAGCCTGTCACAGGTACCTGCTGAGCATCAGTGTGGCTGATCACACCGGGCAAGCCTGGCTCTCGGCATTCAACGACGCCGGCGAGACGCTCTTTGAGATGAAAGCTGGAGAGCTCCAAAGCCTTAAAGAATCCGACGAGTCGCACTTTTCAAGAGTCATGAGCGACGTGCGATCGAAGATGTACAACTTCTCGTGCCGTGCGAGACAAGACAACTACAACGATCAGACCAAGGTACGGTATAATGTGACGCGGATGACGAAGCTCGACTTCAAGGCGGAGATGAAGGCGCTCGTGGAGGGTATGAAGGCGTATTTGTAGAGTACGATATGGCTCTTTGCGATGCTATATGACCGGGCTGTTCGATACTTCCCCTTATATAAGCTTGTAATCTACTTGTTCAGCGACAACCACACGCTATATGATCACAGGCACGGTGCTAGTGGAGACCACACCAACCAGGGGATGCTGAGATGGACAACTGCACAGCCACTACCAAAGGGTACGTCAGGCAGACACCATTGAACGTGCCTCCGATCCCTTCTCTCACCAGCGCCTGTGGGCCGCCCATCTGTTCACCACCATGTCTACCGGCCTTACTCCCCCCAAGTTACCCTCACAAAGACCGCCGCCACCACCGAGGGCCAAATCAGGTGGCGCTCGTCGACCGTCACTCTCGCTCTCTCTTCTGCATCCCATACCGGAGAACGCGCTCCCATTACCGAGGCCCAACCCACGGAATGCGGGTCTTCAGCGTACACCATCCGGCTCGATCCCAAAGATCCCAGGTCGAACCACGAAAACAAGCCAAAAGCTCGTCGAACTTCCGGAGGATGTGCAGACTGCGCCGGTGCCGAGTACGAGCCCGCCTCCAACCGGGCACGAAGCACGTAGCGAGGGAGAGAGGATGAGCAAGGAGCAGCGAGAACGGGCTGGCTTCAAGAGGATCACCGCTTATGCCACAGCAGAGAGCTATAGAAGCAAGGCTTTGATCGCCTTCTTGAAGCGGGAGCACGGCGTCACGCCGCGGGTGTTTGATGAGGCTGTCTATGCCGTATGTCGGTCTACCTCTCTCCGATGGCCTGTGAATTCACCCTGCCGCATAGATATACCATCTTCCTTTACTACCAGGATACGGTCCAAACGTCAATCTTCGTAGCGCTCCGGCACCGAGTTCACCCTTCCGCGCATCATTTTCCTCCTTGAGTCGCGAGGGCGAGGATTATGACGGGATGTATTTCGCGTCCAACTCGCCACAGGCGCCTTTTTCTTCGTCAGGAGGATACATCTCCACCTCTCCCACGACGCCCAATGTCTTTCAGTCATCATCTGGTGAGCAACCGCAGAGTCCGACGGATCCACGCGGTCCAGCCACCTTGGCGCCGCCGCCTAGACAATCCGGAGGCAGGGATGCGAAGCGACACCGGCCGTCCGGAAAGATGAACATGACCGAAGCCGAGAAAGACCCGAATATCGCTGAAGCCGTCTTCTTTGATTATGGTGTCGTGGTTTTCTTTGGGTTCGAGGAGAATCAGGAGAGGAAGGTGATCGAGGACATCGAGGAGGCAGGTATATGCGTGAGGAAGCTGAAGGAAGAGGATTGGGAGATCGAGGAGTGTCACTTTATGGTATGTTAGATGGTGCCGGATTGAGCGAATTTGCTGATCCCCGTACGCAGTATGATCCCACGGTCGCAAGCCCCCGCATATATAACGACTTCTTCACGTTCAAGTCACATTCCCATTTACTAAAGGTCAGATAGTGTGTCTCTCTGAGCAGTCTCTCGATCTGACATCGTTCAGCTTTCGCTCGCACATGCGATTGCGCAGTCAACCAAGCTCTCACTCTTCGAAGCCTCAACCTCAGAAACGCTCTCCTCCTCCCTTCCTATACCTCGCCTCCTTGCACAAACTGGTCGCTTAGCACTCTCTCGCAAACAAGCCCTGCGCATGACTGGCAAGCTTTTCAAAGTCCGAGGCGACGTTATGCTCCGCTCCAATGTGCTCGACACCCCTGAACTTTTCTGGTCGGAAGCCTCCCTCAAGGAGTTGTACGACGCCATCCGGGATTACTTCGAGATTTCGTCGCGCGTACAAGTGCTCAATGACAGGCTGAGCGTAGCGAGCGATCTGCTGGATATCATCCACGAGCACCTGAACAACGATGCCATGCATCGGATCACGTGGATCATCATTTGGCTTATCGTCGTTGCTTGTCTTGTCGAGCTGGGAGAGGTGATGGCGCGTTTGGTGGTCGCGGCGACACATCGGGGTGCTGCGGCGGCTGCCGCCCTTGCGTCGCCACGAGTAGAGGCCGCAGCGGACGTACTGCTGAGGTTGATGAACAGCGATTGAGGGTTCTTTTGGATTGCGGAATCTGTAGCATAGGCTTTTCTTCTACTCGATACCTCAGGTCTTATGACTTTAATGTTTGCGCCAGTATATGTAGTTCATAAACAATTTCTGGGAGGGTTCGTCTGGTCGGATATGACCAGCAATATTAGAAGGCGACCTCCATCAACGACTGAGTAGCTTTCGAAGGCGGTCAGGGACCGGCTTGTTCTTCAGGCTCTTCGTCTTACCACCGCGCGACTCTGAATCTCTGTCTTCTTCCCTCCGCGGCGACCAGAATCATTCTGGCACCATGGCACATCGCCCTCTGAACGGTTTGGCACGCAACGTGCTCATCTGCGCATAAACTGTTCTGGCAACGGTTCTTGCATTGTCTGACCATTAATTTGCGTGGCGTCAGTACGACTGCAGAGGGCTGGTCGGCTTAGGCTGCGCACAGCAAATGTCAGGCCATATTACCTGAGCCGAGGTACCGAATGGAGGAAGTGGCAATAGCGGCTCCGCTTGCTGCTTGGCTCCCATCATGCGAGTTTGCTCTGGGCTAGGCAAGCAAGACGCTCACTGTCAGTCAAACTGCGGGTGGAGGCTCGCCGGTCCCGTTCCACGCTCCTAGCAGCGCCATATTGTTTGCCGGGAGATTGCACTTCCAACGCTTGGCATCCTCCTCCGGCGCTCTGGGAGCACCTCCACTGTGGCCGGCTAACAACATGGCCACGTTGTGGTGTATTGCTCTGATCCTTGAGTTTAACCTGATGCCAATCTTGGTGACTCCCTCTGGCCCGCATTCACCCGCACCACCAGGCGCATCTATCTTGCCCCCTTACATGTGCACAAGCCTAGGTGAGCGCCCTATATGACTTCATACCATGTTGAATACTCACAATGTTCGGCCTAGACACGAGGCAGGCAATAATAGAACGTTGTGCTAGTCCCGCCTAGCAGGATAAGATGTCAGTGAAGGGCTGCTCTCAGACGGGCAGGCAACCTCTTTTGCATAGGCACGAACCAAGATGCAACTGGTCATTGTCGCGCTTCTCCTCTCGGCTGCTGCTGTGGGAGTCCCCCTCACATCAACTTCGGCAGGGAAGCGTTACGATCCTGCTCAGTACGGTTTGCCCGAGAATTCAATGATGATAAACAAGTGCGTTCGTCGAGCTTCCGCACAACGCCGTCTAACCTGGCTGCAGTGTTGCTATGGGCTTCCTTCCCCAGTTCGAGTCGGGTCAAACCATCCACGAGCTCAACTCGGCGTTGCCTTACCCGATGTCGATTGTTGGTGACTACATTTCGGTATCGGCCGAAGACACGTCCCTGCCGCAGTACCAACAACAGAAGGCGAATCTCCTCAATCTCTATCCCCGCCCAGTGTATATGGCCACCATCATGCCAGTCGACGGCCTCTACTCATTTGATTCGTCACAAGCTGATGCAGTCTCCTACGCCATGAACGACCTTAACAACCAAGGGTTTACGGTATGGATTCGCTTCGCGTACGAGATGAACGGCTGTCCGGCATGGAATGCCTGGGGCTGCGATCCAACTGGATTTAAGCAGGCATGGAACATCATGACGGAATCCCTGCGGGCTAACGCACCGGGATGTTATATGATGTGGAGCCCCAATATTGACCCGGCGACCAACAGCACCTATCCGGGAAACTACGAACAGTACTATCCCGGAGATGGTAAGCACAAATTCTGTTAAGCATGAAATTGCTATCGCAACTCGAGCCGCATAGCCCAGGTCGATCTCATTGGCCTTTCATTGTATTGGTTTGGCTACCAGCAACACGAGAACACCCTTCCAACGACGAACTTCTTCATCAACTCAGTTACACCATTCTATAACCAAGTACGCAATGTCCGTGCGAAACCATCAACAGCGCTGAACCTTCGATCAGTTCGTCGGACCCAAAAATAAGCCGTTCGTGGTCGCAGAGACCGGCGCTGCATATCATTACGTGCTGGACACCGACACGCCCTCTCCGGGCGGCGCGACAGAGTATAACATCAAAACGCAATGGTTCGACCAGCTGTTCGGTACATATACCACCAGTCATGTGCGTTCACCCATGTGCTTTTGTGAACAAGAGCACTGACATTCATTTATTTGTAGTTCCCCTTATACATAGGGGTGGTCTGGTTCAACTACGAGAAGGATGAGAATCGAAATGGCACAATGCAGACAGTGGACTACAGGGCGTTGCTGGGAAACCCAGATGTACAGACGGCAACCTATCATCTTGATGCTCCCTATTGATTCCTTATCCATACCTTCTGTCACTGCGCACGTCTTGCCCTGTCCGTGCGTGTGCACGTGACGAGTGCACCTATGAGTGCTGGACGTGCGGACTCTGCGTGCCTGTCGACGTGTGTTTCTGCGCTTCTTATGACAGGGAAATGACATTGGATTACGGGGGAAAATAGAACATCCTTATTAACCAGGTATGCCTCTCGCGTAATCCGGCGTGGGGCCGTCGCGATGTATGTGGACAGTATCATACTCGGGCACGACGTACGGCACATCGCTAGGGTCATGCGTGCCGAACTGCATGATCTTTCTCGGCAGCCCATTACGCCATTGTCTCGCGCCAGTCTTCTGCGAACCCTCCGTATGCGCATATCGGAAAGTCGCTTCAGTGTCACCAGCACAGCGTACATGCATGAGTGAAGTGCGATCCACGAAGGTGCATTGACCCGGCTTTGTCAGCTGAGGAGTGTGGGCATCCGTCGTCTGGACTTCAAACATTCGGAAGGTCCTTTCATGGCTTCCTTTGCCAATAAACGTAGACTTTGGTGGGTGCTAATCCAGACATTGAGTATCTCCAAAAGGTTGGCTTATAAGTTGCGGCTTACGATATGTCCGATAGATCGCCACATGCGAGCGAGCTTGTCTGCGGTGGTCTTTTGCCAATCGACCTTGGCCCAGCTGTCATTAACTTTCTTGGTATAGGTGGCGCCGGCTCCTTGCGGTCGACTTGTTGCCTATGGGAGCGTGAGCAAGCTCAGGGCGCGAAAAAAATGACTGCGCACCCGTCCTGCTAGCATATTGCGTATCACATCATTAACCAGACGTCCGCCGATGACAGCAAGCTTATGGCGCAACAGCTTAAAGTCATCGTTTTGGTACATTCCCTGTGGAATTTTCAGAAATTGTGGTCCCATAGAACCCCTCAACGTCTTACAATCTTCTCTTGCGCCCAGATGTCGCCCGTATCGACCCTTTTCTCCACTCCAATTATGGATACACCGGTTTCCGCGTGCCCATCATAGATCGCAGTTTGTATCGGTGAAGGACCGCGAAGCCGTGGCAGAACAGACGGATGAACGTTCAGTCGCCGACTAGGCTGCCATTGATCAAGAAAGTTTGGGGGAAGAATGTGACCGAAAGATGCAACTACAAGAAAACCATCCGATTTTGGAGGGACCTTCAAGTTTTCTGGCGGAACCTCATGCCCCATGGGCGTTGCATCGGCAGATTCCGCCTTGGACGATATCAACGACGTGAGGTAACGTACGGGTCGCGAAGCTATGCCTACCTTCCACTTTATCGGGTCGTATAGGCGCACTTTCAACCCGTGCATTCGTGCAAAATTTTGAAGAGGTAGGAGGGGAGCTGTCACACGATATGAGACAGCCTTCAAGCAAGATGGGTAAAACGAGTTCTTACGGTCGCTTGTATTACCTGTTAATTGAACGGTCATAACTTTAATGGCGGGTCTAATATCTAGACCAAGCCTGAAATCAGCAAAAACAGGAAGGCCGGGGAAAACAGCGTACCTTCCGCATCTAGCATCGTCTTGAGGACCTCGATCGAGAAGTCATCGCTGCCTACAAATGTAATGGAGGTTGGCGCTTCGCTAGCTTGCACCGTAAGGCAGCGAACATATCGAGGCGCAGTTCGGGTATGAGTAGAGCCGCGCCAACATATGTTGGTAGCTGCTGAAGATGTCGCAAAAGTATATTGCAGAGGCCGTTTGAGCAGACGTCCTGTGCTGAATCTAAGCATTAGAGTATAATTCTAAGCGGTTGATAGAATTTCGTTTCCGCGCCTTGCCGCCGAGGGAAGAAGTGAAAGACGGTTGAAAGCTTCCGCCATAGTGGGGGCATTTTCACGTGCGTTTTCACGTGATGATCAGGCCTGTGTAGTTCTTTCGACGCGTCCAAAGTAGCGCTCGGAGGGTGAGGGACCGCGCCCCCATCATCACCATCACTCGCTCAAACTTGCAATGTCCCAGGATGCACAGACGCCCCATTCGGAACATGAACACTCCCAAGACCAAGATCAAGACGCGATAATGCCGTCCGCAGATCCTACGGAAGGTCATTCGAAACGGTTCGAGTACTTTTATAAGGCGCTTAAGCTGGCATCACAAAAGCTCAGCACAAAGTGGACGTGCGTCTCTCCGGCTCCGATCGCACGGCCGTGAACTCACCTGCGCATCAAAGGGAAGATGACTTCGCTCAGTGCTTCCCTACTTGGGCGAAGGAATCACCACAAGGGGTAGCCCAGGTTAGGGTGCAGATTGGAGAACATATAAGAGACCAAATCGTGGAGCAATCTACAGCGGTCCTGAACTCCTACCGCGCAGCAGATGGGATCGATACTCTCGCTGCCGTTATCGCGGATGCAAAGGAAAGGCTGAGAGAGGGAGACACCGACGGGCCTGACGTGTGGAGGGAGGGACTCACGCCAAAGACCTTGGTCCAGGCAAGGACAGGACGAGTGTTGAATGAAGAGAAGGAGCGGCTCGAGGCGTTGTTGAAGCAGGTATGTACCAGCCCTTACCCTCATAGAATTCCTCTCATGCTGCACGAAGCTGAATGTTGATAATGCCGAACTTTATACCTCCCTCCGGCGGAAGCAGGAGCAGCGGAGGGAGATCTCAACAGAGCTGGATACGTACCTCGTAGGGCTCGACGCGGTGAGACCTGAATAAGGCGGGAGTCCGCATTAAGTGCTCATATTTCCCCAGGCTCTTGAACAAGTACAAACACTGCCTCTGGATGACGCAAATGAATGGATGGAGACCGTTGTAGACCCTGTGCCAATGGAAAGCAAGTGATGCATCGTCCACCTTGTGTATTACTCCCTTATGGAATTGTTCATACCCTGATTTGGTGGGTCATCTGCTGTATTCTTTTCGATAGGCCCAATTTTTCCGACGGTAGATATATAATCCTTTATCCCAGCACGAGTTGCTAAGAAGCATTTCCGTCGATGTGCAAGGTCGCTGCCAGAAATGGCAAGAAAGCCAAACGCGAAAACGGCGCGCTCTGATAGAAACCCGAGTCGGGCAATGTTCGGGTTTGCTTTGTACATAACCGTGCCCCTTCCCTTGGGACAAAAAGGGTCGTTTCCGGTCTATTTGAAGGCCGGGAAAATCGAGGCGGTGCTGACCCATCACGTATTGCAGCAAACCCGCGTCGGGGAAGGTCAAGCGGAATCCCGCTGCCAGCGAAGCACCCAGGCGACCTGCAATATAAATATTGACGGATGGTGCAGAGTAGAAGGCGCGCATCCTCGGCACATCCTCGTTCCTGTCATGCCCTTACCGCGAAACAAACTCAGCTTGGTGAACAAGCCAAAGAACACCGCGCCTGCAGCCCCACCAACTCCGGGGCCACTCCCTCCTCCACAACCTGTGCCCGTAGCCGCCCCTGTTCGACCTCCTCTGTCGTTCATGCGGGAGCTTGCAAAGATTGATGGGAAGTTCGTGACCAAAGAGAGCCACGAAATAGGCAAAGAGCGCTTAATAAAGAGCCTGAAGGCCCACGTGCGAAAGGAGCTGGGGCCGCACGCCACTGAGGAGGATGTCTTGGTTCGTCTCCCACACTCACATGTGACGGTCGGTGGGCGCTTATTGAGTTCACCAGCTTGGAGTCCTCAAGATGGTGACCCCAGAGAACCTGCGAGCGTTTGCAGAAAACATCGGCCTTGGAACGCACTTCAATATCGTAGAGGTGCCGGAGGGAATCGCAAGTCCTTCCAATGCTACAGGTCGGTTGGCACCTTGTGCTGAAAATCCGTTGTCTCAACATGTTCTCATCCTCAGGGATGGCGCAGGTATATTGGAAGGAGGAGGATCAAACGGATTCGCGGCCGGTTATTGCTAAGAAGCCGAGCAATCACAAAGACAAGTGCGGCGGACGTGTCGAGACGAAGCAGCGCACTGGGCCTGGTGGCCGGCCCGGAAAGTAGCATCACAGGATCGTCGCTGTCGGAGGAGTTCCTCTGTCTGTACCGCCGTTAGGGGCCAGTAGGCGCTTCTCTTGTTAAACTATGCCTACTGTACCAGTCCCCTCGAATTTGTAGATCATTCACTGGTTGAAAAGCTTGAGAGGCAATGCGCATCACAATATTTGCGGATAAAACAATATCAGAGTAATCGTGAAGGCCCTCGCTGCTACCTGCTCTCTATCACGGCTTCGTTAGAGCACAACTTCGTTTAGAACTCCTTCCGCCCCTCCCCTCCCCTCTCCCCCTCCCTATCCCCCCCCCCCTCGACACGCCGCTGCCCGCTCCAACAGCCACTATTCAGATTCTAGACCTTATTTCCCAACTTTGCGGAAGCCGGAGTGCCAAACATGATCCAACCAGATCGACTCACGGCGATACACAATAAGCACCATTCGACGTAGAACTCTCAGAGAGCAACACAGGAGTGGTCTAACATTACTGTAAATTCCACCACACAGAACGTCGCAATCCTGTGTGCTACCAGGCAGTACGTTTCAAACTGATTCCTTGAGAGAACTCCTGGCGGCCAGCAGAAACACGATATCGTTAGTCGTGCAAAGATCGTACTGTATGTACCGAAGTCAGTCCTACGCCATATATGGATAAATGAAGAGGCATAATACGAGGTGGATATAAGGCCGGCAAAACCAGCAAGAACACGGGAAGAATGGCCCTAAGAATGGAATGTGGATATGGCTTCGCAGGCAAGCTGGCTGGATATAATGACGGGCGTGGTGTCAATTCAATGTCTGGGCATGCTGAACGAGAATGACCTGTTCCGGCCGAACGAATAATCCTCTTCCTTCAAACGCCGTCGCGGCGGTACTTGCTTCTGATAAGGCCGGGCTTGCCGCGCCCCTGCGATCGCTGAGCAAGCTTAGCGTAGATCCAGTAGTGACAGAGTGGATACTGCCAAGCAGATCGAGCCTTCGGCGTTTCACTACCCTCTCTTCCTCAATCGGATCTTCCTCTCCGCCACCACCACCGAGTTCGAAGTACCGAATGCCATTCCACGATCCATCGTGCCAATCGCGTCCATCGAGCTTATCGTTTTCAGGTCCAACCCTAACCTCGACACCTACCCACTGACCGGGTAGTCCGGCCACCTCGCCAATATACCGTGCGTATGCGCGGAACCGAGCGCGACGGGATACGATGACGCATGGTATGCCTACGTTGAGCGTTATTCCACGCTTTGTGGTGGTTCCTGATGAAGTGATAGATGGCGCGCGAACTGTTGACGCTGTCGTACTGATGGACGCGACAGTCCGGGGACTGCCGGGTGAATCTTGCACGGAGGCTGACAGTGGTGGGGTAGATGGGCGAATTATTACTGGTACGGGAGGGACTGTTGGCACTGCAGGTGCACGGTTTGTCGTTGCCCTCGCTACAACTGTTTTCCTTCCTGTAGATACAGTACTTCGAACGCTGGTCGTAGATGGCGGCCGCTTCACTGCAGGCATGGTAGGCGTCACTGTCGAAGGTTTGATCTTTTTACCTGTAGACGCTGTCCCGGCGGAAGTGGTCGACAGTCTTGGCGCTCGAGTCGCAGAGACAGCGCTAAGAGCAGAGCCAGATGATATCTTCCTTGTTCGTATGGATGCTGAGTTGGGCTGTCCCTCGACAGAAGGCACCTTCAGGGCCGATCTGATACTCGGGACCGAAAGGCCCGAAGGAGGCCTTGGAGTGGAAGGGATCAGTGGGTCGATGGACGTACTTGAGGGTGCTCCAGGCTTACGAAGCGTCGACGCGGTAGACCGGGTGGAGGTTACAGACGGAGCAAGGGATTTGGGCCGTCCACTGCGAGGCGAAGGTGTCGCGGCATTGACGGGCTGCCTCCTAATCGAAGGTTGCGCTGGTGCTGCGGATGTAGGTCGAGCAGAGGTATGGCCGGCGGCTGTGGTCGCCGTTGCCAAAGACACCCTTGAGACATTCTGTAGATTGCTCTGCAGCCTTGAATACGACGACGTAGCCCCAGGAAGACGCGCCTTGGAGGATGCGGCTGCCGACGGACTCACAGAGGATCTGGTCATCGTCGAAGCCACCGAAGGTGCTCTAAGAGCCCGCGATGCTGTCAGAGAGGCGCCTATAGCAACAGTGCTCATGCGGGGCACAGCCGCATGTCGCCCAGAATCAGACGGCGTCTCGGTAGTGGTATCTCCGGCAAGATGGTTCGAAACTGCAGATAGCACCGGGGACGGTCGACCCGAGCCACGTGATTTGGCTACCGTCACCGCAGCGGCAGGTGCAGAAGGCGCAGGAGCAGGGGTGAGGAGTTCGTCCGGTTGTACTTCTAACTCGTCGGAAATCTCTTTCAAACTCCAGCTTTCCAGCATGTCAAAGCCGCCCACGAGTCGGACTCCAGCCCAACGTCTCCTCAGCCAGGTCAAAATCTGCTGCCGTGTTTCCTCCACTTTACACTTGACATCGCTCCCGGCTCCAAGAAGCACATCTCCAGCTTCATCAGTCCGAAGAAGTACGTCGCCGACTACAGCTTCGTACGCTTTGGCAGCCGTCGTTTCCGTCAAGCCTCGAACAAGGGCGGTCAGGACGTCTTCCACAACATCGATTCTTGAAAAGCCGACGCCCTCTAACGCGTCAAGCCACATTTGCGATGCGAATATCGTGGATGCTCGAGAGGCAACGATGTCGTTGCATTTCTTCTCGACAACACTAGCGAGTTCTTCCAGGTCCTTGGAGTATCCTTGCGAAGCGGCTGCGTCGCGGAGCGCCCGGACAGCAGCAAGGTGGCGGATGACCGTATAGGGGTTGACATGTGCAACGACAGTCTTAGCCAAGCCTGTTCGAGTTTTGGAGGGCAATGCCAAGAACTCTTTCGACGACCAAGGTTCGCCAAACATCGCCACAAGCGCACGTCGCGCGCCGCGCTCCAGAATGGCGTTCTTCACATCAGCGGCGAGGGCGAAGGCAAGGACTCGAGGTGCCCGTCGAGCACATACGCGACATGTATCCCCAGCCAGCGCCCAGTCACCGCCTTCCGGATCTGCGGCCTTGACTACTCGCTCGAAGTCATCCAAAGGCAGGTGCGCGTAGAAGAGCCCGTGGCAAAATTCGGCAATGATACGTGTCTCGACCTCGTTTTGGAGGGGTGAAATGGATAGATAAGCGGCGCAGCGATATATTGCGAAGGCGGTGGAGAGGTCGAAGGTTCTGTTGGAAAAAGATAGGGTGCCAGCATATATGTAGCCTAGGGTAAAATGCAACGAGGCCGGTGTGAAGGGCGGAGACGGTAAAGAGATTGTAGGTGCATTATCCCCTGCTGCCGAAGATGCGGATGGCATCGCCGCTAGTAATGCTGGCGGAGCGAAGGCCGACTTCAGCAAGAGAGCACGGAAATATTGTGCCCGCGAAATCAGCATGAACCGATGCGTAGAGAACAGGGCCATTTGCTGTTCGACTTCGTCCGCTGCTTGCTTCTCAGGTGCCGAGTGCTCGTCCGGCATTGTCGGGGTGCCATCGTCTCCGAACGAGAAGGGTCCGCTTAGCGATATGCGGATATCAGAGTAGAGCTTTGACCGCCACATAAACACTAGATCGTGTCGGAGTTTCTCAAGGCGAACCTCTTCCGAGGCATTAGACGACCGATGATCCACTTCGCCTACGGAGGAATCGAAAAGGAAATCGAACGCTTCACCAGATATACCCTTGGCAGTGTAAAGATGCTCAAGTTCAGCGGAGAACAAGGCCGGTGCGATCGTCGTTGTTAGCCGCGAAATCGGACCATTCTGCGTTGACCCATAATTTACGGAGCCGGTCGTCTGTGCCGGAAGCGTGTATGCCGATGCGGGCGACTGCGGCCGACACGATGACGGCCTCTGTAATGGAGTCCCCGGTAAAGACAACGCCAGAGAAACGGAAGACTCAGCGCCGGCGAGTTCATATGAAGACGTGGACGCTGTAGGCAGTGGTCGAAATGCAAAATATCTTGCTTGGAATGCTTGAGGTGCTCGAGCATACACAATCGCTGCCAGATGTTAGCCTGGGGGTCAAAGTAACGATAGAACAGGCTAACCCTTGTGCCCCCAGACCTCCTCAGGTCTACCATCTCCATCCTCATCGTGAAGCTCCCAGACCACATCTGGGAACCTTTCCTTGGCGTGGAGAAACAAGTTTTGCAGGTCCAGCTGCCATCTCTGTGTGCTCGCAATGCAACTGACGGTGAGAATGTGCTCGGTTGCTTCGGCCAGCGCGGTGCTTGGTGAACGTCGTTGCGAGGGTATTGCTGCCTGCATATCGAGTCGGGGGTATCATGTATGAGTCCGGGAAGAAGAGACTCGAGATACGGGATGGTCGGTCGTCGGCTCGTTTCGCTTTGCTGTCCTTGTTCGACTGGTATATAGTAGTATGATTGTTGACCGCCCTCCTCGAGGCCGAAGGACGACAATAGAAAGCACCGCCACTCAGGGCTGAGGAAGACCACAGTGACGCGTCCGATCGACCGCGTCGAGCATCGCGCCAAGATGCTGATTGGAGGTTGTCGTAACTCGCTTTGGCCCCATCGTCCAACATCTACTGGCACAACTCACTCTACAGACAACATGGCACCAAAAACGGCACAGAGTGGCAATGATATTCGCTCATTCTTTAGAGGAAGTCCTGCAGTATGTTTCCTTTCCCATCCTTCGCACTAATACTGAACACTTCTCTATACTGTCTTCCAGTCACAGCCAAAGCAAGCTGCGACATCCACTGTCACCGGGTCAAGCTCAAATCAGCCTATAGAACTTGATCTCAGTCAGTAGCTGAATCCTTCTATGACGATGCCTTGCTAATATGTGTGCAGGCGATGAGGATCAACCGACTACCTCGACGAGTGCAAGAGGCAGGCCACCCAGGTGCGTCCTCACTTACAATCCGCGAGGATATCGCCGTTTAATGTCAGTGCCAGGTCCCCGAAGAAAGCCAAAATACCGGAGTCTGGTCCATCCGCATCGGCCGGAGTCTCCACTGTGCGTCTTACTCCGTATGTTCCGCGGGTGTGGCTCATCCGTCGCTGTAGTCCAAGTCAAGTACGGTAAAGTCTGTACCTCTGTCCGCGAGAGAGTCTCCATCGAAGATCGGCGTGGCATCGTCCAGCAAACGCAGAAACTACACCATTGAGTCCGCTGAGGACGACAGTGAGCTGCCCGCAAGGCCAGTGAAGAAGGCACTGTCATCGAGGGAAAGAAACACATCATACGGCAGGAGCGCGAAGGCCCGGGAGGACGATGAATTTGAGCTCCAGGATCTCACACCTGAGGAGGAAGATGCTGAAGGACATATCCTTGACCTTGATGAGGAGAAGAAACCGAAGAAAGGCAGGAAGCCATCAGCTCGGGGTAAACCACCTGCAAGGGCAAACCCTACAGTGCCCGCTGGAAAGGTAGAATCAGATGTGAGTACTGTATCGAAGGGCGGACGGAGTCCCGAGAAAATAAGTACCACCGTGGGAAAGCCAAAGCCGAAATTCAAGTACGTGCCTATACCTTGTGCCAAGACGCGCTCCGCCAATGCGTACTCTGCAGTTGGGCCGCGAAGGCGGCTGCTCGAGCCGTTGGTCCGGCAAACCCGGGATCAAAGGAGATCCCAGAGGGCCAGCCAAATTGCCTTGCAGGGTGTGTGATCTCGTCTTGTTTTCTGGCCAGTCTTCGGTAACCATCTATAGGTTGACGTTCGTCTTTACCGGTGAATTATCGAGTCTTGCTCGGGAGGAAGCCATCGACCTTGCTAATCGCTATGGGGGGTGAGGCTCATCCCGCTTCTTGCTTCTTCCACAGGCTTAATCCACTCGCCTTTAGGCGCGTAACGGGACAGCCATCTAGGAAGACCTCTTATGTGGTCGTGGGGACGGATGCTGGTCCCTCCAAGCTTGCAACCATTAAAAAGCTGGAGATCAAAACCCTGGACGAAGACGGTTTTTTGGAGTTGATCCGAAGCAGAGAGGGTGTGCTAGACGAGAAGACGCAAAAGAAAATGGAAGAGGAGGAGCAGAAGATTATCAAGGTCGCAAAAGAGATGGAAAGGCGCGAGCAAGTGACGCAAAAGGAGAGTCGGGAGAAAGCGACCTCCGTGGGCAAACCACTGCAGGGTTCCTCGGAGTTGTGGACTACGCGCTACGCACCCCAAACGCTGAACGAGATTTGTGGAAACAAGACGGCTGTTGAGAAGCTCCAGCGATGGTTGGTGGACTGGTCAGTTTGCTGTGACCCGCATGCGAACCGAATATTCAGAGCTTTCCAGGCCCAAGAACTTTCGAGAAGGCTTTAAAAAGCCGGGGAAAGATGGCATGGGTGTATATCGTGCTGTCCTAATTTCCGGTCCCCCTGGTATCGGAAAGACGACAAGTGCCCATCTTGTAGCCAAACTAGCGGGCTATACACCTATTGAGGTCAACGCAAGCGACGCCCGGAGCAAGAAGCTGGTCATGGTGAGAGTCTCTTGATCGTCACCCGAAACTTGTCTTGAGTCGCTTCCAGAACAGTACAAACGTGAGCAACCAGAGCCTGGACGGTTGGATGCATGGGAGCGGGGTGGGTCTGTGCCCTGTGGGATAGGACGCGCACTAATATGAACGCAGGAGCATACCACGGTCGCTGGAATCGACTTGAGCGGTCGTTCAGTGCTCATCATGGACGAAGTCGACGGCATGTCTGGCAGTGATCGGGGCGGCATTGCAGCACTCAATCAATTGATAAAAAAGACGCGTGTAAGCGGCTCGTACGCCTGAGGTCGCATTGAAGTTGACCCTCATCTCGAGGTGCCGATTATATGCATTGCGAATGATCGTACGTTGCAGAAGATGAAACCGCTGCAAGGTACTACGTATAATCTGCCATTCAGAAAGTATGCTGTCCTCTTTCAGAGTAGGGCTGTGACTTGACTCCTTACCATAGGCCTGACGCAAAGACTATCCGTTCCCGTATCATGAGCATTCTTTTCAAGTCAGTCATGTCGGACTACAATTCGTGACAAAGGAGCTTATCGTTCTCGCAGGGAAAAAATGAAGATACCCCCACCGGTTGTAGATCAGCTAGTCAACGGGGTGCAGTGTGATATTCGTCAAGTCCTAAACATGCTTTCGACGTGGAAGTTGTCCCAGCATAACATGGACTTCGACCATGCAAAGCAGCTGTAAGTGATGTGGAGGTTAAGCACGACAGTGGATTAACGTCGTCCAGCGCGGCGATGAACGAAAAGTACACCACGATGACGCCTTGGGGCATATTAGAAAAACTTTTCGGTCCATACGCGTTCTCGGCAACATCTCGTGAAAGCCTCAATGACAAGATTGAATACTACTTTCACGATTATTCATTCGTACCTCTCTTCATTCAGGTTTGTAGTCGTCGCGCTCTGCCTGTTCCCAATTAATTATTCCTATAGGAAAACTATCTGAAAACGAACCCAGCGCTAGCTCGGAACGAGGAAGGCTTCATGAAGGAGCTAAAGCACCTTGAACTCCTGGACTTGTCGGCTAGATCGATATCCGACGCTGACCTTGTGGACGCCATGATTCACGGTCCGGAGCAACATTGGAGCTTGATGCCTCTGCATGCAGTGACGTCAACTGTTTATCCTGCTTCGCAAGTTTATGGTTCGAGTGGACACTTCGGGACCTGGCAGGCGTACTCATTCCCAGCGTATGTACATCTCCCAGATCCGCCCTTCGCACGGCTGAGACAGATCGTGAAGATGGCTTGGCCAAAATTCGAAACATCAAGCTCTAAGGAGACAGCTCGGAGATGTACAAGCACGTATGAGATCCAAGGTGTCGGGAGATAAGAGTGAGATCCGCATGACGTATATCCCCATGATGACCTCAAGACTGGTGAAGCCCCTGATTGACCACGGGACGGTTCGTCTCTCTTCTTGTCGCTGCGTGTTGTTGTTGAACCTATTCTGTTGCAGAATGCGATTGACGATGTTATCCGCACTATGGATGAGTATTTCGTATCCAAGGACGAGTGGGATACCATAGTAGAACTCGGCGTTGGGGACAACAGAGGTGACGACGTGCTCAAAAAAATCGCCCCCGCCACTAAGACGAACTTCACGCGCAAGTGAGTCGAATCAGAACCACGACTTCTTTAATCGTATCTTGACTTTTGGCAGGTACAATAATGTGGATCACCCTATACCCTTCGCTCGAGGTCAAGACATTGGGGCCAGTCTGATGAAAAGTAAAGAAGAGAAACCAGATGTTGAGGAGGCCGTTGAGGTGGGCGACATCAGCGCGGAGATCGCAAACTGCCTAACTCGTCACAACAGCTGGACGAGGAGCCGGAAGAAGAAGAAGAGGATGCAGCAAACACGGGAAGAAGGAAGCCGAAGGACCCTACTGGTATTGCCGACGATAAGCTGTTGCGCGTTGCAAAAGGAAAGACAGCGGGAAGGGTGCCAAGGAAGAAATAGAGCCATCGGGGTAGTTACTATCCCTCAACGGATCCCAATGCCGTGTAATCGCGTGTTCAGCCATTCCTTCTCCGTGTTGGTCCGTTCCTTCTATTCGTCGATACATTGTCCTCTAGAAATGGCTTCATGAGGTCTCGGAGTATCGCGTGCGGAAAAAAGTCATCCGCGTGAGCGGGAACAAAACGCGCTGACGCAGGGCGTCTTTCATTAATCCATCTCGCTGCTGCAACTCAAATATCGCCCTGCTTGCCTGCGTAGCCAAAATGCCAGCTAAAGAAGCGCGCAACCTAAAGCAGAAGACTCTATTCTCATTCTTAACCTCTAAAAGCACTGCCACGACCACCGTTGCAGCCTCGCTGCCGTACACCAGTGTCGACGAAAGCCTGGACAATGCGTCCATCGCTACGACTCAGCGGGATAATCAGACCAGAAGCACCGCGGTGGAGAAGACGCCAGGTGCCAGTTCGGCCGCTCCAAGCGTGACACTCTCGAGTAGCAGCGCTCTTGATGCCGAGTCGCCCTTGACTGAGCCGGACGAAGGAGATGGGCCCGACATCGTCATGCTTGATGCCGACAAGGAGAGCGAGGCCGTCGGGACAGTAAGAAATCGGAGCTAGTGAATGGGATAGGGCTGATTATACCCTAGAAACAAGCAAAACGCAAGATCATTGAGGAGGAATCGGAAGACGATGTTGACCCAGCAATGTTTGCAGTACCGAAAGCGATGAACAGTGCGTTACGTGACACCCTGTGATCCCGTATCCTGACGGCTGATGGTGGCCTCATCGCAGATGTTTCTCGTCCCTTGCTCAAGAAGCGGCGGTCGTCTCCGCCTTCCTCACGGACCGCCCACGATGATTTTGTCCCATCGGAGTCGGAAGCAGATGCAGAATGCGACGACTATAGCTTCGAGAATGATGATGAGGATGATCTTCCAAAGTTGACAAAGTCGACAAAGAAAGGCTCCGCCAAGGCTCGAGCAAAATCGATCCAGGCAAGCCATGGCGTCGCTGTTGGGTGTATGACAACGTACTCAAACGGGTAATTCTAGAACGCCCGACCTGCAGCAAGATCTCGTCCTCCGCCGCCCCCGACCGCCGAAACCAGCCCGACAGTGGTGGGGAGTAATCACTTTTGGACCGCGGCAGAGGTTAGGGCACAATCTGCCAAGGCCGCCAAGAAGTCAGAGGAGGAGTGCTTCGAATTTTTGAAGGATGTTCGAGATGCAAGTCCTTCCGCCGAAGCTTCACGGACGTGACCTGATACTTGTGATCTCAGAAAGCCGGCCGAAGACCAGGCGAAGAAGGGTATGACCCTCGCACCGTCTTCATCCCGAAGAGCGCATGGTCGAGTTTTACGCCATTTGAGAGACAGTTCTGGGAAATCAAGCAGAATCATTATGATACTGTCGGTCAGACCCGTTCCACGAAAGAATTACGGTTTATTCCTTCCGCAGGTCCTGATGTTTCAGAAAGGCAAATTCTACGAGTTGTATGAGCAGGACGCTGTAAGGACCTTCAGAAGCATGGGTTTGCAGTCCACTGATGTTTGTACAGGAGATTGGGCATCGGGAGTTCGACCTGAAGCTTACCGACCGCGTCAAGATGAAGGTACGCCGTCTCTGGTCATCTGGTCTCCCAATGATTCCAACGTTGGGAGTAGATGGTTGGGGTTCCAGAGTCATCCTTCAACTTCTGGGCCGCCAAATTTCTAGCGAAGGGCTACAAGGTTGGGCGCGTTGACCAAGTTGAGACCCAACTTGGGGCGGAAATGCGAGTCGCCAAGCACGGCAACTCCACGGGAGGAACCGGCAAGGAGATTGTCCGACGGGAACTGAACAAAGTCCTCACTAATGGCACGCTGGTCGATCCCGAGTTGATGGTGGATGATGAGGCGGGGCACTGTGTCAGCATCAAGGTGTGTTAGCTCTTGCCCCTTGCTCTAGAGATTACTGACGACAATATAGGAGAGTCCGAATAACACCTTCGGCATATGTACATTGGACGCCGCCACTGGCGAGTTTAATTTGTGCCGGTTCGAGGATGATATCTGCAGGACGCGTCTTGAAACATTGATGCGTCAGCTGAGACCCAAGGAGATTGTCCATTGTGCTGTGCGTGCTCATACTTTCCTTCTTCTGTCTGTCGCCACTGAGCAAGGTTGCAGGATAACTTGTCGGTCGGTACTATCCGGCTACTGAAGGCAGTCATTCCGGGTTCTTGTCTTTGGACAGCGTTGAAACCACGCTTAGAGAGCTGGTCGTATGACCGTACTCTCGATGAGCTGGTCAAACTGTATCCTCCAGCTCTGGATGAGCTTGACGCTCCTGTCGTTGCTGGGCAGAACCTGACTGGTGCACCCGAAGCTATACGCGCTGTTCTCGAGGACGTCACCACCATAGAGGCTCTGGGGGGCATGATATGGTAAGCTGTGTGTATGTGCCTCGGCCAGACGACTAAGGTGGGATAGGTACCTTGGCCAGCTCAATGTCAGCAAGGATCTCCTGACCATGCGCAACTTCAACATTTACGACCCCATGCGACGCGGCGTCGGTCTCGCGTTGGATGGCCAGACTCTCGCTCATATCGAGGTGCGTCGGATATCATGTCGTCGCTCTTTCAACTTGAGCGGCACCACAGGTACTTGTGAACAGCGAGGGCGGCGAGGAAGGGACCCTTTTGAAGCTGCTAAATCGCTGCGTAACACCATTCGGTAAGTGCCCTCCGCGTGGTCCATCCAATTTTGCCCACTTGGTACAGGTAAACGTCTGTTCCGCATTTGGCTCTGTCTGCCCCTGCGCGAGGTCAAAGCTATCAATGCTCGGTGAGCACTCCGCTCGTCCAACAAGCCCGTTCGTTAACAGGTCTCAGGCTGGATGCCGTGGATGAACTAATGGATCACGCCACGTTCGAAGCCGGCTTCCATAAGCTCACTAAAGGACTACCAGACCTTGAACGTATGGTCTCCCGGGTTCACGCTAAAACATGTAAAGCCAAGGACTTCGACAGATTGGTCGACGTAAGCCTCTCCGGCTTATAATCCTGATCTTCCTTGGTAATTTCTTGGCAGGGTTTTCGACAAGTGCACAAAGGGTTGATTCTCCTCACTCAGGAAGCTCAATCGTTCTCTTCCCCTAGTATCTCCCATCTCCTGCAGAGCGCTCCCAACCTTTCGCCTCATCTGAAGCATATCCAGAGCATGTACGAGCTCCGAGGTATGCCAGCTACTTCTTCTTAAGAATGTGCCTCACCTACAACTCAGATGACCTACTTTATCCTGTTTCTGGCGCAGATTTGGAGTATGAGACAATCCAAGCTGAGATCCACGTGCTGGAGGATAGGCTGGAGCAGGAGCTGGAGAAGTTGAAACGATCCCTCGGGCTAGTATCTCACAGCATCTCATTGTTCTGCTCGTGTTGACCTCGTCTCCCCATAGCTTCACGAACCTGGCATACTGGCATAGCGCTCTTGGAACCAAGGTGAGTGACCAACTACAGGGTTTGATGACTTCCTCACGAGCTAACAAGGAAATCTATCTGGTCGAAGCGCCGTCTGCATTCAAGAGTGTACCGAAGTCTTGGACAAAGAGCGGAGGTACCAAGGTCAGTGTTTCTAACCGGGGCAACTGCAAGTCTGAACCCCTTGCTTCCAGTCAGTCAATCGCTGGCAGGTGCCCGAGCTTATGGGAACCATCCGGAAATTGAAGGAAGCTAGAGAGACCCTTAAGGAAACCATCAAACAATATCAATTCAGGCTCTTCAAGGAATTCGACGCCAACAGAGATATCTGGCTTTCGGCCGTCCGAGTGGTGGCAGAGCTGGACTGCCTTTTCAGCCTTATGAAGAGCTCTCAAGCATTGGGCGAACCGTCCTGTCGGCCTGAACTGGTTGATTCAGATGATGCCCTATTGGACTTTCGGCAACTGAGGCATCCTGCCTTCCTTTCGGAGAGGCCGTTTATTCCTAATGATGTGCTTCTTGGGGGCGATCGGGAAAAGATTATGCTTCTCACCGGGCCGAACATGGGGGGAAAATCGACTCTCATGCGAATGACTGCTGCCGGCGTGGTGCGTCTGTACACCATTCTGCACTGATATGATCTGACCCCTTGAAGATCATGGCCCAACTGGGTATGTATGTCCCCGCTGTCTCCGCAAGAATTGCTCCGGTGGACGCCATCTTGACTCGGATGGGGGCATATGACAACATGTTCATGAATGCGAGTACCTTCAAGGTCGAGTTGGATGAATGCTGTAAGATTCTACGGGAGGCATCGCCCAGATCCCTTGTGATCCTAGATGGTGAGCGACCCTTCGTCACTGTGCCGCGGGAACTGAGGGCCAGTATAGAACTGGGCAGAGGCACTTCTACGTTTGTGAGTCTCGAGAACAACATGAAATTTGCCGGTCACTGATCCTCCGAACAGGATGGGATGGCTATCGCCGGTGTCCGTAACTCGGTTCACCCGCACGCACTACCTACTCATGTCTATTATAGGCTGTCCTGCACTATCTGGCTTCCCGAACCCTGGCACTATCCTGTTTCGCAACACACTATTCTTCCCTTACCGAAAAAAGGCATCCGAATATCAGAAACATGCATATGGGTACCGCAGTGAACGAGGAGGAACGCGAAGTGAGTGATCAAACTATCGTACTCCAGATCGAAGGTCTGATTCTGCTTTAGCTAGTATTCCTTTACAAGTTGATCGATGGAGTTGCGACTTCGTCATATGGTACCCATGTAGCCAACCTCGCCGGCGTGCCGTCAAACGTGGTGGAACGGGCCGAAGAGATTTCGAGGGAGTTCGCTAGTCAATTCGAGAAGAAGATGGCGACTCGTCGTATCTCCACGATCCCTACCGACGTTCAGAGCGACTTCTCCCATCTGGTCAGATTAGGCCAGGGGCTGGTTCCGTTCGAGGAAGACCCTGTCAGAGCTCGCGAAGTGCTCAGCTTAATGATAAGGACAGCCGCTTTGGAGATGCAGTAAGAAGACGCCTTCCCATTTGCTTTCCGGCGTCACCAGATACAAGCCAGGATGCTACCTTCGCTTGACTAGCAAAAGAGAGGACCCCACGACGCTCAGATGGACGGGTTCAGGACGGGTTCCAGTGCGAATCGGAAGAGACGGTAGCAACAATAGAGCACGAGCACCCAGACTGTAGTATTAGTCATGATACAATGTGTCCTCACAGTCAACATTTACATGACGACTTTCCACGCGCCTTTGCCGTTCTTAAGACCTGTTCGGATATGGTCATGGACCTCACAAAGGACTGGATGAGGTGAGCCGCATTCGCGGAACGGCTATAACGCATGACTTACAGTCGGTGTACGACATGCCATCGTTATTCTCGTCTTCGAACAAAAGATTGCTAAATTCCAGCTCCGCGGCATCCAGATTCTGCCTCGCAACGAGCAAAGGCACTTGCCGGCCCCTGCGGTAGGCGAGCAACTCAATCAAATGCCGTGTTTGTTGAGACAGTAACGTGGGTAGGGTTGGTAATGGGCTCTGAAATACCGTCAGCAACAACTTTATCCGCTCAATATGGTAGTCTAACATGGATATTGATTTTCAGGAAGTCGTCGACGTCGAATAAATCGCGGAGGATGATGTCGACAACTGCTCCGCCGACCCATATCACATTGAGTTCTCCGTTATCTGCAGTCCATCGTCAGAGCTTGTTGTGATCGAAGAGAAATATTGACCAATTAAGTAGAGACCACCGGACTCCATTCGAAGATAACTGAGGCGCATAGCAGCCGGAGGGCGTACGCGTCCGTCCGGACCCGGCATCAGTGCACCAGGCTCAAGATCGTGGAGAGCGTATAGCTTCGGGTATATATAACTAATCAAAGCCCTTGTTGGTATTGACAGCAGCTTGCTTCGGTGCTGACACCGCACATCCGGGTTGACGTTGCCACCTGGACCCATTGAGCACATGAGATGTAGGAGGATGCGAGGTGAAGCACCTTTCAAAGCCTTTGACTTCAGTAGGCAAAGTGTGAATATAGGCAAGGTCTTCAATGCCTCAGGAATAATGAGCTGGATGTGCGTTAGAGTTGAGATGGACCAGGCTGTATTATCCGCTCACCTGCGTGGGCGCCGTTGCTGCCGAGCAATTTGTTCGATAGGCGAAGAGAGTGGAGATGCACCGTTCCACGAGGCCCCTCTTGATGTCTACTAGATTTGCCTTGCCGATAGCTGCAGCACCTATGTTTGATATAGATCAACTGAATAGACATGTTGACAGACCTTGCCTCACTTGACTTGGACAGCAGGCTGAGACCAGCGGTGATGTCTGCCCTCGCGAAATACTCTCCCATCAGAGCCTTGGCTTCAACTGCCAGATTATGACAGCGAACACGACGCTGGCCATTTGGTGACGTATACAGCGTGGCGCACTGAAAATACACCGTCGAGTCTGGTGTGAGGGACCCGGTGTGCTGGAACTCAATAGCAAATGTCGTAGATTCGTGCATCTTGGCGTATGAAGGAGTGTTCAAATCAGCAAGGTAAAAACCACCGTAACAGGCGCAAACTCGAAGCCCTATGACGTGTCAGTTTGATCGCAGAAGGAGGCACACATATCATACCGGTGGAACATCTGACCTTAACAGCAACATCATAACAAGTCCATCGTTCAAACACCAGCTGCAACTCGGATACCAGGGGTTTATGGTTCCGGCTCGGATCGAATCGAGGGTGGAAGAACAGTTCACCGCCAGTGACTTGCGCAAGAAGACCTACCCGCTCATCAATAGGGGCCTTCGTAGAAAACGGAAGCACTAGCCTATGCTTGCAAGATCTACAGGGTTCTGAGGCGCGACAAAAATATCAATGGCAATTCCGGCCCGTGCACAAGTTTCCGCAATATTGGGCCAGAATGCATCGTGCGGTTGGTATGGCGTCTTTTCATCGTCTGTTCCGGGGTTTGCACCCCTGCTCGGTTGTCTACAAACGCCCCGACCCTTATTAACCCCGGCAGCTGTAAAGAGGAGGACATGGCTGCCGATCTGTGACTGATTACCATGAGCGAGTGTACAGTTGAGAATCCAGGCCATGATTTACCATAGAAGAAATCAAAGATGAGATGGCGGAGCCCGTGCTACAGAAGGGCGATCCCTGCTCAGCGGTCCGAGCGCTCAGCATGTCCAGAAGAGTCTCGATATGATATCTGATGCTTCACATAAGCCATCGTAATTCCAGCGTCGAAGAACCTCGCACGGACCGAGAAGTGTCAGGATCCACGAACCAGTTCTCTTCCAGAGGTAGAAAAGGGTCGTCAACATCGGGAACAATGAGAAGCGTGGGTCCAAGTAAATCCGGCTTCCTCAAAGACGGGCAAGAATTCGTCAGTCTGGTGTTGGGAATGAGTAAAATTGGGCTCACTGATAGATTATAGAACTGCAACATATCCGAATATACCACGAAGGCGACTTTCGATCCTTGCTCCCGAGGGAAACAAGGCGGCGCAGACGGATAATTCGGATCCCCATAGAGCGTCTGTCGTATGCCTGCGACCACTGAGTTCAAGAATCCGGAGCGAATGGCATCTGTAGTGACATCCAAGGCGAAGACATATCGGATAGACGCAGGCGTTCGATATCTTGGTCTGGATGAAGGTCGCAAGAAACTCGTCAGATCTGTCAGATCAGCACTATTGTGTCGACCAGGCGTCTGCGATCCCGACTCTTCCAGCAGGTCGACGGGCGGCTGAACGGCGTAGTACTCATTGCTTACGGCGAAGTCCACTGTCCCTTTCTGTAGCTCCGGGCGATTTGCATAGTCGATCCTCCGTCCAGCAGGGTCAAGATAGGCAAAATAGGATGAATGAGCTGAAGGGTATCAACATAGACCTTATAGTGATTGAATTCATCTCACTTTGGGTCGTGGATGAACAGAGATTGCACTTCCAGCGTTGCCCGGCGCTCACCCATTCCACGAACGGATTCATATAGGCTTGGCAATGTTGGCATCGGGGGGGACCGCCGTCTCCGCACTGCACTAATGGTACGGTCTCCTCCTCGGGGTGCAGCGCAGCGAATGGTTGTAGCACTGCTCCGAACGGCCACTCGCACTTGGCCGCAAGGTCCGCGGTGTGCGGGACAGCGTACGACGTAAGCCTCATGAAACGCGGTGAAGAGTTTCCTGCCGAATAATAAGTTTGATGTGAGGGCAGTGCATGGTCTCCGCAGAATACCTTGATCAACGGCCACAAAGTCGGATGTCGCCAAAGGAGGCTGCTCGGAGGAAAGCGTGTAGAACGGTCGACTTTGCCATATCTCCTGATCCTGTTCTTGCACGACAGTAGGAGAGGGTATGTTGTCTGGATCAATGGGAGATCTCAGGCCTTTAAACCTTCGCCCTGCACTATGAGGTGGTGCTTGTATGGGTGTAGAGGGGTCTACGGGGCGGGTGGTGGACATCTCCGCAAGAAGTCAGGCTGCAAGGGTACGGACGAGATGGTAGTACGCTAGGCCCGGGTCACGACCCTGAGTTCGTAAGCTAAGTTCGTAAGCTGCGAATGAGGATCTATCACGTCATTAATGGAATCCATCACTGGAGACATCTTTCCACATAACAGCCTGTGTTCGCCCGTCCACGGCATGGCTCGTGAGGCGTAGACATACATTGGTGCGACAGATGTTCGGTAGGGTACAGGCAATTTCATGAGCTCTGGGTATCGCGAGACATGGAATAGAGCATAGCAAGGGATATACGGCAGGCCGTCTTACATGGGATCACGCATGATTTCTTCGTAAATGAGCACTAGATCAGCGGTCAACGTAATGTCAACCAGGTTTGACCGACGGATAGACTCACCCTTCAACTGCTCCTTGTTGAGGGGCTCCTTTGTATAGTCAAAATCAAAGAAGGACGGATCAAGCGGCTCGGCATCTGGCTCGTCTGTAGGGTCGTGATAAGGCTGAACAGGTTTGAGTACGCTGGCCCTTCGGGGTAGTGCAGCAAAATCACCTCTAGGTACGGATGTCCCAGTGCCTCTTCCACGGTGATGCGCATCTTCGGATTGAAAGTCAGGCATCGCTCCATCAAATCAACCGCCAGGGGATTGGCATTTGGAAAAAGCTGGCTGAACGGTTTCTTTTTTCTAAATGGTAGCGCACGAATATATTCCCTGCTTCTGAGGCTCGTTATGGCGTAGAAGTCGTCCAAGCTCGGTGTGCCGAGAACGTCCAAAATAATGGACAGTTGATGGTGGTAGTCCCGCCCAGGAAATAGCGGCTTGCCACTGAGCATCTCTGCCAGAACGCAACCAACGGACCACACATCGATTGCTCGGGTATACTCCTTGAATGTCAGCATCACTTCCGGTGCTCGGTACCATCTTGTCGCAACGTATTCCGTCATGAAGGTAGCTGCATCCAGCTGGACGCCAGGGGGAGGTGAGGCCGACCGAGCCAAACCAAAATCACATATCTGGTAAAATCACCGAAGTTAGTACAAGACAGGGACTGGGAGGATAAAATTGGAGGCGCCTTGAGATCGCAATTGGCGTTCAGCAGAAGATTCGATGGTTTGAGATCGCGGTGTAGGACATTGGCGGAATGGAGCGCTTTGAGCCCTCGAAGGGTCTGGTAGATGAAGTACTGGCAATGGTCATCAGATAGCTCCTGGGTACGTATGACTCGATGCATGTCCGTTTCCATGAGTTCCTGGGAGAAACTATGAGTGAGCATTGACAGTAGTGAAATAGAGCTTACCTGGATAAGATAGACCTCATTGAAAGTGTCGAAGCTCTGCGGTCGGGTGATGTCGAGGATGGAAATAATGTTCTCGTGCTTGAAGTGCCTCAAGAGCTTGATCTCTCTGAGCGTCCGCAGACAGAACATTGAGTGGTCGAATGGAGTGATCTTCTTGATGGCGACTCTCCCTCCCGTGCGTAGATCGACAGCCGAGCTGCACAATATGTGAGGACGTGTGCTCAAGCAGGAGCATGTGGTAGAGATACCATACAACACCATAGGCGCCCTCACCTAGCACTTGTTTAGCATACTTGCAGCTTGCCGAAACGTGTCTTTGCTCACCGACAACCTCTTGAATCTGATACTGCTCCCCAGGGCGGAAACTACTCAAGTCGCCGGAGGCTGCCATGATGTGCTTCTGGTTGAATCGTCGTACTGACGAGAGAGACTTGCGAGGGCGAAGGCAGGTTGGCTTAGGGAGGCGAGACGACGACGAAAATGAGGCGAGCGCAGAGTTGGCCTAAGTGTCAAGGCCAAAGCGAGAACAATGGCTTGCTGATAGACGCCGCCCCCGGGTTCGGCTGTGTACTCTGAGACGGGGTGGGAGGAATCGCTGCGTCAGGGTCTATGCAGCTGCATGCAGCTGCATGTCACGTGACTGAGGTCGTGATCGGAACAGCAAGAAACTCTCATGTACTCAGTCTTCCGACCAAAGTACCTGCCACGTAAAAGTTCCAGGAGCAAGTATAAACCTGGGTAAACGGCTTATAGAGAAAATATCTTTCCATAGATAGCTCAAAAAGGGCCAAAGACTGGAATTTGGCACTGACAGCTGCAGGAACCTAGTGTTTTTGTGATTTAGCACATAGTACTTCCATATTTTCTGATATTGATAGTAACAGTCTATCAATGATAGCATATAGTAGAGAGTTAAGAGATGTATCAAGCTATCAAAGGAGGTTGCCATCCTAAAAGTGCGCTCTCAGCCGGAAAAACAAGCAGGACCCCGGATACCCCGAGCTGCATCGAACTGCATCGAACTGCATGCAGCTGCATACACAGCCACTGGTTCAGGTAGTGTTGGTCGATTTAGGGGATAATTAGCTCATAAAGTATAAAACTTTACTAATGAAAGCCCCTTCAAAAGAACTGAATAACAAGCCATGATAATGAATGGAAGAGTGATATGCAGTATTTTCAGCTGGAAGCCCAGATGCAGTTGGACGCAGTTTGGTGCAGCATGCATGCAGCGAAAGATCCCTACCCCTCTGAGACGCGGGAGCGACAGTCTGCCTACAACACTTTCCGGTTCCACGCAACAGTACTGCAGCCCAGGCTGGACCTTCTGGTTGCTACATGCCACCGTGCGTTCTTTCTGTCAACATGTTCCAGCTCGTATTCCAGGATACCTACGCTGCATAGGAAAGACCGTCTAACAATCCATTCAAGGGCGGTGGTATGCTCAGACGTCGAGTTTAAGGGGGATGTCACGATCGGCTCCAACACAGGTCAGATCTGTGCCAGTAGACGCATCCACATCATTGATCTAAACTGTCTCCTTCAGTGGTACATCCCAAAGTGACTGTCTACGCCATAGCTGGTCCGGTTGTCATCGGTTCTGGGTGTATCATCGAAGAAGGGGTCGTTATAATCAACCGGTAGGTGTTCCGGGCGCTCATGATGCTGCTCCGCCTCGTTGGGCTCAGAGATCTATCGTCTTAGACACAAAGAGACGATGCGTATTGGCGATGAGAACCACTTCGAGATCAACTCGCGTAAAACGGGTCTTGTCTGCAGCATCTGACAGACTGAAACGAGGCTTGTGCAGGAATAGAAAGCCCAACGATGGGCAACGGCAATATCATTGGCACGAAGGCTCGGTTACACCAGACCGTCTGCCTATCGTCGTATTGTGTGATCCAGCCATTGGTGACTCTGTCTCCAGCGACGGCTGAGGTTCTTCCCGACTACACCGTTGTTTATGGCGAGGGCGGCTCAAAGCGGAAAAGATGGACGGGGCAGGGTGCGGAGCAGGAGAGGGTCTTGCGACAGAAGCATGGCGAATATCTGCGGGAGTTGCTGCCGAAGTTCAACAGACAGAGAAAAGGGGACCACAGTTGAGGATGCGGCCGAGCTGAGAGTTGTTTGACAAGTAGGGGCGTATACGTAGATGTATGACCCGTTTGTCGTGTTGAAGCGAGCTTGCGTTATTAGCACGGCTTCGCTGACGGTTAAGGCTCAAGTTGCCATAGCCCAGCCACACCCATCGTCAAACCTCAGTCAATCAGCGTGCGGCCCTCTCCTCTGCCGCGGTCGACCATGAGGCGACGATGGGCCGCGAAAGGCGGCCGGCCTACCCGTCTTGGTGCCTTCATGGAGGAAGACACCAGCTACGTACCGAAAGTCCGGCGTCAACATGTGGCGGTCTGGGACGTAGTCAGCGAACAGTCTGAGATAGCCAAATGGCGGCTTTCCCTCCCATCCGTCAGCTGGCCTCGTTCCACCAAATATCTGAAGCGCTTGCTTCAAGACCTTTGGCGCATTTCCCCTGTTTGGCTGCTGCTCTGGGTTTTCGGAAACGCTCTGAACTCCTTCATCCCCGCGGCATCCATCTATTACTCTTCTCAGCTTCTGCGCAACATACAGAAGGCGGTCGAGGGCGGTGGAAATGTCGCCGAGCAAGAACTACTATGGACGGCCTTCGCCCGCCTGGCCTGCACAGTCCTCGGCCGACTGCTCACTTATCTTATGTGTGTAAACTGGCCGGCTCCTGAGCGATCATCTCATTTTTCGCAGTGACACGATCTGTGCCGCTAGACTGAATGTCAAGATACGTTCATTCTTTGAAGAACATTTGCTATACGGTGAATTTGCACAGGCCTCTATCGTTCCGCTCTGAATAATTGTGCCAGCGCATGTACGACTCGATAACGTAACATTCAACGATCCGAAGGTGCAGCATGAACTTACCATGGTGTCCCCAACCACATACAGCTCGGCATGGCGAGCTGTTTCCGAGTCAATTCGTGTTGCGTCTGTTATCGCACAACTTTTCAGTGAACTATCGGTACTGGCAACGATGCTAAGGCGGCAGAACGAGGGCATCCTCTATTTTGCTCTAACAGTTGCTGGACCGGCTCTACAGTGGATATCAAGGAAGGGAGGACTACACTGGGCCACTAGTAGGGGCATGTTCACCCGCCGCCGCCTTCTTGCTGATCCTGTCCAGGCTATTACGCGCGCACACAGGACGAAGATTATCTGCGCTTCCTGGGGTACTTATTACGGAACAATCCATCTATTGACATGATTTCTGATCATGCACATACCAAAGATACCGAGATCTGGCGTACAACCCGATGTACAGAGAAGAAATCGTAATGTACAACCTTCAGTCTTATATAATGAAGCGTAAGTGATATTCGGCTTCATGTACGGGCAAGGTGTGGGGCGAGCTCTGAAAATATTGGTAGAGGCCCGAGAACTCAAAAGACGCCTTAGAGATAACGCCGTCTCATTTCACGAAGCCCTGCGATTGCTGCAAGGACAGACAATATCTGGGCTTCTAGGACAGATCACTGCAGAAATCTGCAGGGATCTGCCGCAGGTAATCTGCTGGATCCAAGGGATGGACGACGGCTGATCGAATCTTAGATATTGTTCGCCCTCCGCTCGCTAGAAACACCTTCTTTGTCGCTCTCCCTCACCTGGCTCGCGCTTCTCCGCGAGACGGTGGCTTCAATCTCCAACAACATTATTAACTTATCGACTACATCCCAGGTAAAGTGACATTAGTGGCGAGTGCACAAGCTGAAGTGGTGACCAGAGCTTGGAAGAGCACTTCGAGTGCATCAGGATACTGTACAGCTGCGCGGAGATAACGAACCAAATACCGGACGGGGTGATCCCGTATGCTCGGGTAGCCAGTGATGCCGATGGAATGTCGCTTGAGTTCAGGTGTGTGATTCCTTCGCCTTTCAGCCGAGTTGGTAGTCATCCTAACCTGCCGTAGGGACGTGAAGTTCAAGTACCCCAACAGCAGCAAGCCTGCCCTGGCCGGAGTTTCCTTCAAAATCGAGCCTGGCCAGCTTTGTGTAATAGTCGGCCGCAACGGTAGCGGTAAGAGCAGTCTGATCAGGTTGATCTCTCGGTTGTACGATTGCACTGAGGGTGCCATTTTGGTGGACGACGAGCCTATACAACACCTTCAGCTAGCAAGCTACCGTCGGTGTATCTCTACGTTACCACAAGAGTTCACGTTTTTTCCTTTGACCGTTCGTGTCCTTGCAGCCTGCCATCCGGCTCGTGCTGACGAGTCCTTCCAGGTTGGCGAGAATATTGGCCTAGGCGACCCAGAGGATGCAGAAGACGAAGAAAGAATCCGCAAAGCCGCTAGCTTGGGCGGTGCTCTGGAATTTATTGAGAAGGATCTTCCAGAAGGCTTTGGTACCCGTCTAAAAGGCCCCAGGACTTTTCAAATCCACACCACCGATCAGCGCTTTGCACAGTGGGCTAATAGGGAGGTCCCGAACCATTCCACGGATTTGAGCGGCGGGCAGTGGCAAAAGCTTGCACTGTGAGCTCATCGCCATCTTGGCCATCTTGGGCGTTCATTCGTTCACATTGCAATCAGCTCGCGGACTTTCATGCGTTCTTCTGATGTTTCCAGGCTGCTATGCTACGATGAACGTAGGCTTCATATACTGCGATCTTATTGAAACCGTGCTTCTTACACTCCGCTAGCATCAGCTTCTTTGGACCCGCTAGCAGAATATGGTGAGTCTGCCCCCTGTTCCTTCGCGTCTGGAAGTCTCCTACGTCTCAGATCTGTTCCAAAGGCTCCGGGAGTTGAGGGGCAAGAAAACCATGGTGTTTGTCACGCATCGTTTCGGCCATTTGACTCGAGGAGCAGACAAGATCATGTAAGCCAACGGTAGCCTGCAATTTGCCAACTTAGGATCTGAGCCAAACACAGCGTGCTGGATGATGGTCATGTTCTTGAGCAAGGCACGCACGACGAGCTCCTAGCTAAGAATGGCCAGTATGCGAAGATGTACAGACTTCAAGCTATGGCCTTCTCGGCTATCTGAAGTCGGCGTCTCCAAGGATTGATCCCGTCCAAGAGCCACTCGTCGCGGAACACGCGGTCAGTACACAGAGATATAGTGCAACTGTGTGGATTAAGGCATATACTTGTTCTCCATTAAGGACCCATTGAGAGTCGAATGCCTGTGCTACATATCGGTACACTTGCAATACAGTGGATACGCGAACAAGGGAATCGAGACGGAGGACGGGCAGGGGGAAAACTGGGTCAAGGGCAACGCCCCTGGGAATAAGGTGCTAGTGGATACACGTGGAGGTTGCGGCAGGGTGATTTTGTCGCTCGCCGGTCGAGGGAGTGCGATTATGGCAGTGGAGGACGTGAGCCTACTCCGACCGCCGCTGGAGTGCCCTCCCGCTCAGGCGCTCTTCGATCTCGGCCTTCATGCTGGCATTTTCGTTTCGCTTTTGCTGGAATTCGTATTGAAAGCTGGTGCTGCGCGCAGTCTCCAGCTCGAGGAAGATGTTCTCGTTGGTGCATACGAGCTCGTGTGAGGGCTGCAGGGCCGTCTCACCAGCATAAGGGGTTATTTGAAAAATCAACTCCGTTTGGCGTCGCTTAGCTCGGACTGGCGCAGGCGCCATCCAGGACGCGAGTATGTCCAGGGTTGAGTCTGGAGGTGTGTCTTCCTGCGGATAGAAACAGATGGTGACGGCGGTAACGGCCCTCCCAGGTGGCGCCATATGACACGATACTCTCGAAGGCGCCCCGCTTGTAATCGTGTTTGCCATCACAGCTCTGACGTTCTCTCTTTCCGATGGATTGGGTATCCATTCGTTCAGCATGCTCGTGCCGATCATGTCTCTTGATAACCAACCGACGGAATCTAGGAAAGGACTGGGACCGGCGGCCAAAAAGTGACCATCTACAGACGTCTTGCCCCACACGGCCCGCTGAACCAGTCCACCACCGTTTGCTATGGTCGACCAAGCAAGGCGAGGCATCTCCCGCTTCCGGCCAGTCAGAACGATGGACTTCCGCCCCTTTCCTTGCTCGATATAGAGTCGACCACTGCACTCCAGCCAGATATAGCCACTGTATTTGCGGCGGACACGGAGTAGAAGCTGAACGGGCTTCGCTGATACTGTTGGGGAGCGGCCGCCAGTGGTTGAGAGCTGCTCGTCGGGTAAGACATGTGATGAGTCCTTTAAGTCGCGCAGCACAGAGACTATATCAGACGGGTGGCAGATGTCCGAGATCGCCTTGCCCAACAAGTCGTCCTGCGAGTATTCGAGAATGCGTGTTACAGACGGGGACACGTATAGGAAGTTGCCCTTCAAGGAAAGGACGTGAATGAAATCTAATGACACGGTCAGCAGGACGGCGGTAGAAGAAAGTTGGAGACGCACCGTCGGCGTTTTCGAGGAGTAGAGTGTGGAGCTCCTGAAGGACTTGGTCATCCGTCACCTGAGGTGATCCAACGGCGCGTGAAGCCATGGCGTGCACAATGGCGCGCATCTCGGGGGCCACACCCGCCTCCTTCCGTAGATGCCGATCATCGGAGAAGGATGGAGGAAGCGCGGAATAGTTGAAGACGTATTTGCCATTCTGCATCTCGTGCAAAATTGCATTGGGCTGCTCCACGAGGTCGACCTGGAAGCCCACATGGTAGACTATGTCGTCCGTGTCGCCCCAGGATATGGGCACGATCGAAACTAGGTTTATGAATGGCTGACCCCCCTTTCGATAGTTGAGCAACGAGGCTTGGCACTCCTTCTGTGCGTTGAGGGACTTCCGCAGGTGCGCAACAGCTGCTTGGTCGGTATACTGGCGTGGAGCTCCCTTCTGCACAGTGCCGTTCGGAGCTTGCAAAAACCGGCAGTTCCTTCCCCTGACTTCATCCGCGGTGTAGCCAGTAAGGCTGCAAAACGACGGCGAGGCGTAGACGATGGGGGAGTCGTACCGACGTATGTCCGCAACGGTGAAGCTGCATGACAAATCAACTGGTCCTAGATTGATGATAGGGTTGGGACGGTTGATTACTCGGGTGAGGATTGCAAGAATGTCGAACCCGGTGGTGGAATACAGGCCGAACTGGCTTGATGGGTCGATAGGCAATTGCAGACTCTGAAAAGGGTTGCTGACTTGGCCACCAGGCATACTCGGCCCGTGCTGAGGTAGCGCGACCACTGGAGAGTGGTATGCAGAGGGTGGCGACAGGTCTTTCGAAGCTTGAGATGACGTGGAACTCCTCCGAGCTGCGTCCGTATACTGTTGAACATGACGATAGCTTTGAAGGGCACTGGGATAGTCGAAAGGTGCCGCAGTGCTTGGGACGCGGTGAAACACGGGGGCACTGTCAGACGGCGACCGCGCTGTCTGGCTATATTTTGCCGACGTGATGTTCAGGCTACCAGATAGGTTGAGCGATCTTCTATCATATCCAGCATTGCTGCAGATACTTACTTCATAGTTGGCTTGGAGGGACCTGCGCTGGCTTGATACCACGGCTGCTCCAGCCCGAATCCGCTCATGTCGCTACCGTGTAAAATGTCAGCCCCCCCACCAGGCGTACCCATCGGCCCAGCGAGGAAGCTGGGTATCTGGAAGGCAACGTCGGTAGAGAACGTGTTTGGGCTCAAGCCGAGCACAGATGCGAGCTGAGAGTCGGTGGATTGACCATGGGACTGCGACTCGGGGAACGCGAGATGGCTCATAACATCGGAGGTGTAGGTGGACGTCGACGAGGTCGCAGAAGGCTGTCGCTGTTCCTGCGCCTGGTGATCTGCGTTATAGTGGGTCGTTGACAGAGTGCCTGGTGAGTCCACAGCATAGCGGTGAGCGTAGCCTTCCATCTTCGGCTGCAGACTTTTGGGGACTGTGGCGAAGGAAAGAAAGGAATGTTGACTCGCAATTCCAATCGGCAGGACCTTGAGGAAGAGACCAAGGCAGGACAAGAGTTGAGACGATGAGGAGGTAGTTGTTCAACAGGGTGACGTGCACGGGGCACGCGGATAAGGATGTGGTTTTTCTCGCTCTCCTTGTCCCCCAAAGTGCCTTGAACCGCGTGGGAGAGAGATGGTGGTGACTGGGTGAGTTCAGATGATGGGATGCGGTCGGTCGGATTGGTTGCTCTTTCTGAGGGGAGTTGCAAAGAGTAGGAGGGAGTAGTAGCAGAGACGAGCGACTTGGGTCACCACCTTCACTGTGCCCGTCCCAACCCATAATGCTGCCGAACGACGGTGAATGAGATCCCAACCAAAGACGCCTATGCGCGGAAGCAACCAATCGCACGTCACGATCGAGCGGGGCTTCGCTTCCCCTTGCCGCCGCCCCTTCCCCATCCCAAAATGGGCTCAATCTAAAACACTGAGTGTACTGAGGGCTCCCCAGTCGACCATGCCTTGGTTCGCGGACAAACTATGTCTGGTCTGATAAATCTTTGCTCTCTTTCTTGGGGGGGTTTCACTAGGCCCGAGTCTTTACAGCAGGCCTGGTCGCAACTGGGCACACACCATGGGAATAAGGCTGGGTGCGGCATGAACATGGCCGCGTCTTTCCGGCCCCGCATACCTCATACGACTTTCCGGATGCAATCGCAAGACACCCGCCACCATGAGGGGCGTCGTCTTGTCGGCCTCTATAGCTCGCCATCTCTCCAATCAACGGGTCGCGGCGCGGAGACTCACTCTACGGGGAAGTAGTTATTCAGCTATCATTTTTCTCAAAAAACAACTCAGTAGGACTGCAGCACACACAGCAGTGGGATACTGCTCGCTTGGATACAGACGTGCAAAGCTCTATGCTGGACGTCTCCACAATTCGTAGGCGCGTCCAATAAGAGGCAATGCACCCTACATCGACGATACAGTAGCATTTCTCAAGCTAGACAAGCATACTGACGAACGCGATCCTGAAGACAAGTCATGGGTTCAGTTGACCAGGTGTCTGCTAGTAGCTCGTCCAGCCGAATAATGTTCTGCATTTGGCTTGTGCGGCCGACCCAGCCCGACGCGGTCTTGCATGTCAAGCTCTTGAGTGTCCGTCCGTCCAGCATGTCTAGACCAGCACCGAGACGACGATAGCACAACCCCGTGCATCCCCTAAACACTCTTGAGGAACGTGAGAGATGCTCCGATAGTGCTTGTAACTGACTTCGTAAGCCGTCTGAGCCACATAGTAAGACTGCTCAGGTGCTGTCTGAAGCAGCTGTATTCATTCTATCCCCCAGTTTCCAGCCAACAGCGCTCACGGTAGAAAGAGCGTGCGGAGATAGGAGGGAGTTATGGTGAGTTATGCAAGCATGGCGCACGAACAGGGTAGAAAAACATATCATGCATTGCGCAATGCAGCTAGTCTACATGATTCAGACGCGAAGCTGAAGGCGGAGGTTCTGCTCAAGGTTGCCCTTTGGCCGGATGAACTGAACATAGGCACCATCACTACGGAAGAGTCAGCACTAAGACTGGGGGTTGTGCAAAAGAGGGCTTACGGCATCATGCCCTTCTTCGCCTTCAGAGCCTCATAGTCGGCACGGTCGACATTCGTGAAGCCCCACTTGCGGGAAACGATGATTTTCTGGCGTCCAGGGAACTACAACATGTAAGCACATTGCCAGTCCCACTAACGATCAGGCTTACTTTGTACCGTGCACGTCTAAGCGCCTCGTTGACAACGGCAGCGTTCGAGTCCTTGCACCGGACAGACATGATGATCTGCCCGATGTTGACGCGAGCAACAGTGCCGTACGGCTTGCCCCAAGCACCGCGCATGCCCGTCTGCAACCTATCGGCTCCCGCGCAGGAAAGCATCTTGTTGATTCGGATCACATGGAAGGGGTGCACGCGCATGCGCAAATGGAAGGCGTCCTTGCCGGCCGTCTTCACAATATGCTTGTTGGCGCAAATACGAGCTGCCTCTAGGGCCTCGGATGACAGTTGTTCATATTCATCGGAGACAAGATGGGCGCAATACGGGAACTCGTCGACGGATGCCTTCTTGCGGCCCAGGTCATAAATTCGGATCTACCGCCAGTCCCATAAGTAAGCCGCCGGCTTCAGAACCAGCGGAGCGCACCTTGGGATCCGGCACACCGCGGTTGTACCGCGACTTCGGGTAGGGCTTATTCTTGCAATAGCGGTAGCAGCGAGCAGGACGGCGACCCATGTCTATGAAAGGAAGGGTTAGCTAACTGCACCCAACAACTGCGACGTCAATCCAGCCCGTTAAGAGGGCTTTCCACACTCTCTGGGCTTGACAGGAGCGACAATAGTGCAGACGATACTCACTTGATGATATCGGTGGTGGATGGTCGAGGTGAGAGTTGTGTTCGTGTCGTTTGGGTCGTCGACGACGCTCAGTCAGCTATATGGGTGGTGCGATTCGGACGTTGATGAGCAAGCAAATATACGGATTCAATTCTGCCTCCTTCGGCTTTTGCAACTGACAGACGATGAGTCGCGCGTGCAGTCAGGCCTTATCGCCGACAGGCCCTACTTCGCGCTCCGCCGATATTCGTTCGCCATCCATTATTACAGAGCACATTGGCGATACCATCTGTACGGTGGTTCGCACGGCTGGAATGCACTTCGTACCGTCCGAATCATTGAGTGGCTCTTCCGTCACATGTTTTCCGGCGCGAAGGACGCTCGGCACCGAACTTGATTGTGCCGCAAGACGTCCTGGATGTTCACTTCTAGCTGACTCAGAATATTCATATGCAACTCCAGCACGTCCGCGTCCACGTTAGTAATGTCTGTTTGTCCCTCTCCCCTCACGATAGACGTAGTTGGATGAGATAAAGTCACGGACTTCTCCGGCTTCATCCCAACTCATCGCCGCTCTATATTCTCGCCGCTTCCCATGAGCTCTCGCAAGGCTCGTCGTCATCTGCTCGGACGTTGCTGCAGCGCGGCCTGCGTTTCAGTCCAGACTCGGTCGAACTGTGGACGGAATATGTGAAGATGGAGTTGAGCTATGTGGAGCGATTGCGGCGCAGATGGGATGTTCTTGGCATACCGAACGAGTGGGAGACGTCGGGAGAGGCGAGCCAGGATGTTGTCGCACGACGCAGCGTTATGGAGGGCGCAGTGGTGAAGACAGTGATAGACAAGGCAACCAATAGTACACCTGTTTCGCACATTTCCATGCTGTCGCTGACCCTTCTGCAGGTCTACGCAATCCGGACCTGTTTGAATCATTGTATCGCCTTTTGCGATCCTATCCGTCGCCTTTGGCGCCCTCACTCATTTCCTACCTTATGGACGTCATGCGAAACCAAATGTCATCGGAACCGCGAATGATGTTCCTGCTCGCTGCGGCAGAGGTAGATCGTGCACTGGAGGGAGATGGATATGTTGACTGCATACGCTCCGCCCATACGAGCTGGACGAATGTTACGAAGCGGGCTGGGGAAGACTTGTTTGCATTGTACGCCCAATGGATACGAGAGACCGCCAAGAAGGTGGAGGAGCGAAATAGGGACCTGGCAAGTCGCAGCTCTTTGTGATGGCTTCCGTTGAACCGCTTACCAACGATCGAATAGGCTGATTATCTGCGCTTGAGTTACCGGAAGGCGGCAGCAAGGCGGCGGAACCGAAGCCAGGCCATCGATCTCCTCGAAGGACGAACCGGCACCCATGTTGTCGCTTGACTGTATACATGTGCCAACGGCGGCGGAAGCGCTGCCGTGCATTTCGCGGCTCCCGTAGTATGCGCCTCAGAAACGGCAACCTACGACCCATTGCAGCCATGCAAGCCGTGTGGTGATAGAGAATGAGCGGTGGTCTGGACAAGGGGGGTGAATGTACGCGGTGGTAATGGAAAGGAGGGGTTCTCAGGTTTCGGAGTCCTTGCCCCCAGTCTCGTTGGCCTTGGTGAAGGCAACCTCCAATGTATCCTCCGTGCATAATAGATTGAAGTAGAGCTTCTGTATCGATCCGCAGACCGTACCCGTGCTTCCAAGACGTCGCAAAGGCATGGCAGGAAGGGGGTCCGGTTGCCTGAGGACGCCTTCCGCCCTTCACGTTTCTGCGTCGGGAATCATGTCCTGCTGCTGAGATCCGGTGTCCCAGTCAAGAACGTTGACTTCCTAATTGGGAAGTGTGATTACCTAATTTGGAAGTATACCTTCCATATATGGAAATTTCTGGAATTTCACGGAATATGGGAGAAAAATGCAGAAGAGCAATGAATCTGAAATATCATAAACTCATGACACATTCAGAGCCCCCAATCCCCGCACATTCACACACACTTTATTGGCTTCTCTGGTGGTCTAGAGACTTTTTCCAAGGGGGGGTTTCCAAGTTTTGGAGGCAAGCCTAGGCCACAAAGGTGGAGCATGGTATACATATTGTTGCATGCTGCCCTGCAGGCCAGTCACATATAACCTATATGCCATGTCCCCGCGCTGGCTTTATTTGTCCAATGGATTTATGGTGCTCCTCAAATGGAAGGTGAGCCGGTCCAAATTGTCACCTTGTGCGGCCATTTTTTCCTAGGACCTTGTGTTGTCTTTGGTTTTCCAATGCTCCGATTTAAAAATCCCTGCAGTCGGGACATACAGGTGACCTCCTACTGGAGCCAAATCTTATACTGGAGCCAACTCTCATCATCTCATTGGGGCCTCAATCAGCTACTGTATTGGACCAAATTGGTTTTTCTTTTCAGTCACCTTGTGGATGTGTATTGCAAAAATTCCAGAACAAACCGGCCACATTGTATTGTGCTTGTGTTATTCTGTTAGCCATGGACTGCCACAGATGATCCCATATCTATCGACTGTGTTTGCAGTAGTTTTAGAAGTGAACCTCATTGATTTTGAGCTCCCAAACTCCGCAACCCATTGTATTTATGTGGTTGCTGCCCTCCATAAGTAGCCTACACCAGCACAGATGATGAGATTTGGCTCCAGTAGGAGGTCACCTGTATGTCCCAACTGCAGGGTTCAAATCGGAGCATTGGAAAACCAAAGACAACACAAGGTCCTAGGAAAAAATGGCCGCACAAGGTGACAATTTGGACCGGCTCACCTTCCATTTGAGGAGCACCATAAATCCATTGGACAAATAAAGCCAGCGCGGGGACATGGCATATAGGTTATATGTGACTGGCCTGCAGGGCAGCATGCAACAATATGTATACCATGCTCCACCTTTGTGGCCTAGGCTTGCCTCCAAAACTTGGAAACCCCCCCTTGGAAAAAGTCTCTAGACCACCAGAGAAGCCAATAAAGTGTGTGTGAATGTGCGGGGATTGGGGGCTCTGAATGTGTCATGAGTTTATGATATTTCAGATTCATTGCTCTTCTGCATTTTTCTCCCATATTCCGTGAAATTCCAGAAATTTCCATATATGGAAGGTATACTTCCAAATTAGGTAATCACACTTCCCAATTAGGAAGTCAACGTTCTTGACTGGGACACCGGATCTCAGCAGCAGGACATGATTCCCGACGCAGAAACGTGAAGGGCGGAAGGCGTCCTCAGGCAACCGGACCCCCTTCCTGCCATGCCTTTGCGACGTCTTGGAAGCACGGGTACGGTCTGCGGATCGATACAGAAGCTCTACTTCAATCTATTATGCACGGAGGATACATTGGAGGTTGCCTTCACCAAGGCCAACGAGACTGGGGGCAAGGACTCCGAAACCTGAGAACCCCTCCTTTCCATTACCACCGCGTACATTCACCCCCCTTGTCCAGACCACCGCTCATTCTCTATCACCACACGGCTTGCATGGCTGCAATGGGTCGTAGGTTGCCGTTTCTGAGGCGCATACTACGGGAGCCGCGAAATGCACGGCAGCGCTTCCGCCGCCGTTGGCACATGTATACAGTCAAGCGACAACATGGGTGCCGGTTCGTCCTTCGAGGAGATCGATGGCCTGGCTTCGGTTCCGCCGCCTTGCTGCCGCCTTCCGGTAACTCAAGCGCAGATAATCAGCCTATTCGATCGTTGGTAAGCGGTTCAACGGAAGCCATCACAAAGAGCTGCGACTTGCCAGGTCCCTATTTCGCTCCTCCACCTTCTTGGCGGTCTCTCGTATCCATTGGGCGTACAATGCAAACAAGTCTTCCCCAGCCCGCTTCGTAACATTCGTCCAGCTCGTATGGGCGGAGCGTATGCAGTCAACATATCCATCTCCCTCCAGTGCACGATCTACCTCTGCCGCAGCGAGCAGGAACATCATTCGCGGTTCCGATGACATTTGGTTTCGCATGACGTCCATAAGGTAGGAAATGAGTGAGGGCGCCAAAGGCGACGGATAGGATCGCAAAAGGCGATACAATGATTCAAACAGGTCCGGATTGCGTAGACCTGCAGAAGGGTCAGCGACAGCATGGAAATGTGCGAAACAGGTGTACTATTGGTTGCCTTGTCTATCACTGTCTTCACCACTGCGCCCTCCATAACGCTGCGTCGTGCGACAACATCCTGGCTCGCCTCTCCCGACGTCTCCCACTCGTTCGGTATGCCAAGAACATCCCATCTGCGCCGCAATCGCTCCACATAGCTCAACTCCATCTTCACATATTCCGTCCACAGTTCGACCGAGTCTGGACTGAAACGCAGGCCGCGCTGCAGCAACGTCCGAGCAGATGACGACGAGCCTTGCGAGAGCTCATGGGAAGCGGCGAGAATATAGAGCGGCGATGAGTTGGGATGAAGCTGGAGAGCCCTGAGACGATTATTTATCCAGCTATCGGAGCAGGTGGGAACCGTGCGACATACCGTGCGAATAGGCGAGCGACAAGTGCTCGGGATCCATTGTGACGAGCGAGCTGTATGTATTGTATCCACAGAGAAATATCGCCCTTGAACTTACGGACGGCCCGTTCGAAGATATAGTACTGTCTACGGACGATCGCGTAATCAGAGATTGAGGGACCGGTCGAAGATAGCTCTGATAATCCATACAAATGAGGTCCAGACTGCACGTACTCGAGCATGCACTTACTGAGACGCCGTAAACGCTTCTTCCGAAGACCTTCAAGGCCAATTTCGTACTGAGCGTACCGCAAAAAGTCTGCTTTGTCGGCGACACGTCGGACCAGCGCAGTCTCGAACATGGTTCGGCGCTTGACGATTTCTTTCACCTCTTCAGGAGAGAATATACCCTTCTTGACCAGGTCCTTAACTTCTGGGAGCATCTGCTCTTGATAAAACTGAACACGCTCCATGCTGTCGAGGAGAGAAGTTCAACGGGTTTGTTGGGTTAATGGGCGGCGCATTACCAGTAGGTGCAGCATAGGGTCCGAGCATTGGAAAACCATTCACCGGCTGAAAACTGACACGCGGAAGCTTGCCGTACCGACTGACGATAATTCTCACAAGTTGCTTGTCTCTTCATGTCCGAGCGGGTATTCCTCGAAATTGGCATAGGAAATAGAGCAGAATATGCCACTGCTTCCAAGACGTACGATGACCTGCAAATCTGGCTCTCCGAAAATGGCCCGAAATATTCCCTGCCCTCCTCTTTCGACGACCTCGATGAGGTGCAACATGAGACTTTAGCAAGCATATATGTACGGCTGTCGCATTGAAAGAGAAGGACATCAAGTAACCCAGCGGCAGGTTGAAGCTTTGCCTTCCGAAAAGCCTAAATCTCTTATTGTGGGCCGCCTTATACTCGAACTTGATCCCTCGGCCGGCGTTGAGAGGACTCGGAATAATTTTCTCAGTCTCTGCAAGGGCGACAAGGGTGCTTGCAAGAATGCTCCAAACAAGAAGCTGCATTATCTAGGAACACCTATGCATAGGATTGTGAAGGATTTCATTGCTCAAGGCGGTGATATCACCAGGGGGGATGGTTCCGGTGGCGAAGTTCGAAGTATCGCTCTGCCTGGCCATCTTCTATACTGATTCTCCTTTTAGTCCATCTACGGGGGTAGATTTAATGACGAAAAGGCTGGTCTCAAGGTGAAACCGGCCCGGGGAAGTGTAGCCATGGCGAACTCCGGGAAGAACAGTAACACGAGCCAGTTTTTCCTCGTCCTCACCTCCGATTCTGCTCAGCTGAAGAAGATTGCGGGCAAGTATGTCGTCTTCGGCCGAGTCATCGAGGGTTCGCATGTGCTTGATCGAATCAACGATGTGGGCACCGACAATGGCACTCCGATGACCGAAGTCTGGATTGACAGTTGTGGCACCATATGAGGGTCAGAACTCACTACTGTAGCGCGCTGACGCCGCAACGGAGACCTGCATTCGTCCTCGCCCATGATCTGACTCTATAGCACGTTTCGAGGGCTGCCGTTTTCCTGCGAGCCAAAGTATGTGTGGAGGTGCCCGTTATCTCGGAACCACTTTTAGGCACATGCATAAAGTTGTTCTCCAAGTCCGAACTATCACCCGGCCGTATGAGACCGCAGCTTTCCGGGGTAATTCGTCCTTCTCTGCTGCATTCGCTCTCCACCCGGTCGGGAGCGAGAGCTTACGACTGAATTGGTCGAATTTGCAAAGGATCACAAGACGACCCTAGGCGTGCGCTGGCATGATGTTCCCGCGTCAACCACTTCACGGATCTGGCTCCTTAGTAGGCAAGCTGATGTTGTATTGCTTCCTCATATCGGCTGTCGTGCATCAGCAGCTGAGCTTCCATGCTTCCTTTCGGTCGGGACTTCCTCAATCTCCACCACCCTAGCGGCTCAAGGTGGAGTAACCCACCGGCCCGAGTGAAACGACATCCTATATCAACAGAGCGATGCGAAGATGTGGGGTAACTGCGGGGCTTTGGCGTCACAAACCTGGCGGGACAACTGTGACTTCTGGTGTCCTCTGCGCTCTCCCAAACTGCACTTCTAAATGCCAACCTTCCTCACCGGTAGCCCAAAGCTGAAGGGCAAAAGGCTCTCCGGATTAATTGGGTTTACTTGTTCTATTGCGTTCATCTTGTTCGGATATGGTTAATCTTACCTGCGACGATCGTCTGGCACGCGCTGAGGCAGCCAACAGAGCAAGGTGTGATGGGAGGAGTAATCACAGGCTCCCAGTTCACGAAGCGGTTCCCCTCCATCGATACCACCAGTGGTGACGGCAATGCGCAGCTTCAAGGTTTCACGCTTGGCATCTACAACATTGGCTGTTGGGCGGGCTCGCTAGCCGTCCTTGTCATTGGTGAACCCTTGGGTCGTAAGAAAACTATTATCGTGGGGGCGGTCATCCTAGCGCTGGGCACTGTCATTCAATGCACCTCGTACTCACTTGCCCAGCTTCTTGTGCGCTGCAATGTGTCACCATTTACTTCCCCTATGTTGACCAGTGCCAGGTGGGCCGTATCATTACGGGTATCGGCAACGGTATCATCACCTCGTCGATACCTGTGTGGCATGCGGAGCTCAGCAAAGCGAAATCTCGAGGAAAGCTGATTACCACGGAGCTTTCAACCAATGTCGTGCGCATCCCTCTATCACCCTCGCCTATACCGAGTCTCATCCGTTGCAGGGCGGGGTGAACTTCCCTTTCACCGTAGTGTAAGTTACTGGGAATGTTCTCACTCTTCTATATAGGTGTCGGTAGCGTACTGGGTTGACTACGGCATGTCGTACGTCAATAACGAAGCGGCATGGAGGTTTCCAATTGCCGTACAAGTCTTCTTTGCACTTTCGACCATCGCCCTTCTGCTCTTCCTCCCCGATACACCGCGATGGCTTCTGAAACAAGGACGTCGCGCCGAAGCACACAATGTTCTCGAACGTTTGCTCATCGACGATGGAGACGGCGCGGCAGACAGGGAGATCCTCGAGATAGAAGCTGCCCTAGCAGAGGAAAGGCTGGCGCAAGAACAGCTTGGAAGCAAAGGGCCGATTCAGACTATCTTTACGAATGGCAGCCAACGTTTCTTTTACCGAACCATGCTCGGCGTATGGGGCATGATCATGCAACAGCTCACGGGAATTAACCTTATCACGCGAGTTCAAACCCGCTGCATCTCTGAGCGTTACTGAACGCTCGCACAGGTATTATGCACCCTTCATCTTCATCAAAAGCGTTGGGTTCTCGCAAAAGCTCTCCTCCCTGATGTCTGGTTTCCTCAGCTTGGAGTATTATCTATCCACACTCATCCCCATCTTCATCATCGACAAGGTGGGTCGCCGGCCGCTTCTGCTAGCAGGTTTGGTAGGGATGAGCATCTGCATGTTCATCCTGGCTGGTACGACCTCCGTGGTCTCGTTCGGGCCAGGCATCGTTGCAACCGTAGCGCTGTTTGTATACGATTTCTGGTTCGGCGTCGGATGGATCCCCGGCCCCTGGCTCCTGGCGTCAGAGTATGCGCCTCTGACCACTAGGAGCCAGTCTGCTGCTTTGGCTACGTCGGCGACATGGATCTTCACATTCCTCGTAGCAGAAATTACGCCTGTAGCCATCACCAATATCGGATGTGAGTGGCTCGCCTTTCCAGCCCAGATGCGTACTTACACTACCGCAGGGCGGACGTACATAATATTTGGGGTCCTGAACGCGTGCTGGTGGCCTATAGTGTACTTCTTCTATCCAGAGGTAGATTTCCTGAACACTCCGGACGGAGAGAGACTCATTTTTTGGTAGACGAAGGGAAAGTCCCTCGAACAGATCGACCTGATGTTTACAGGTCCCAAAGTGTTGCTGGACATCTCCAATGAGGAAATTCGCATGATGCAAGAACGACAGATCGAGCACGTTGTCCATGAACATATGGTTGCCGGGCGCGATGTGGAGAAGCATGAGCCTGAACACCTTGAGAACGTTTGATGGTGGGCCGTATAACCCCAGCTCGGAAGCTCGCGCCTGGAGACGCCGTGTAGAGTAATCCTATCAGTGCATGTCGGAGGTCGTGTTTTTCTTGCCCAGACTTTGCGCAAAGACGGTCTTTCGTCCTTAACGGAGCAGTCGAAGAGCTGTGCACCGCGAACATGCAAAGCGACGTTCTTCTGCGCATGCGGCAAAATTGGCTGTGATTATTGCGTGTCGCGTTTACTGCAGCAATCATGCCTGTTCACGGACAGCAATCTACTGATTTGCTATGATACCGCCTGAACACACTTTGGATGGCCCTACGAAGCGGTGCAGAAGGAAAGCAGACCTGACTGTTTTACAAATAGTGTAAGTTACTCCCGAGCAGGCAAATATCTTGCTCCTAGCGATAGAATCCAGGTGGCGCTCTGATCTGTGCACGATGGTCGGAAGTGCGACCGAGCATCGTATCCAGGTTCTCACCGGAGTGATCTGTGAGATTGAAGAAAGGGCTATGGAGTGCTCCATCCGAACTAGGGTGGACTGATTCAAGTGTAAACCCGGTCGAGGGGGGCATCAGAATGGTCGATGGGCGGGTATGCGGGCAAAGGGTCAACGGAGGCACATTTTGGACAGCGACTCGGAGGATTGGACGCGACTTTTGGGCTGTGAACCGATGCACGAGGCAAAGCGGGTCGAAACGCGCTCGGCTCCCTGCACCGCCCGCGCCGCGCTGGGGAGAGACCGCGCATACATCCAACGTCGTCGACCGCACCCTCCCCAGCCCTATTAGAACCACGTCTCTCTCTCGCTCTCTTACCCTCTCTCGCTCTACCTCTGACAGCCCCCGACCGTATAACACCTCCTTTCGCCGTTTACCCTTCGTATTTCAACCGAACATCCACCTGAGATCACCTCCAAAGTCTGCAAATAGCGTTCCACAAGCTTCGCCACTCCAAGGCGCGTTGATCAACGCCTCTTCACCGATCGCCTCTTCTTCTCCATTTCACGATGTGTGGCATCTTCGCGTATTGTAACTTCCTCGTCGAGAAGGTACATTGGCACATTCAACCTCCCGGATTTTGGAGCGGCACTCACGCTTGTGTTCAGGATCGCAAGGCGATCTGCGATATCCTGGTGAACGCGCTTAGCCGCCTAGAGTACCGTGGATACGACAGCGCAGGCGAGCCTCCTGAGGTCGCATACCTCCCATCTTGCTCATTTTAACCCAGGTATTGGCATCGATGGTGATCACGAAGGGGAAGTTCTACTCTTCAAGCAGGTCGGTAAGGTCGCCGCGCTGCGCCAGCTGATCGAGTCCTCCAAAGTCGACTTCCACAAGGCCTTCTTCGCTCAGTGCTCCATCGCCCATACTCGTTGGGCGACTCACGGCCAGCCTTCACCCGTCAATTGTCACCCGCTACGGTCGGATAAGAAGTGCGTAAAACATTAGTCCGCACATGCACTGGAAGTGACGTGTCATATGCAGCAACGAGTTTATTGTCGTTCACAACGGTATCGTCACGAATTCTAGCGAGCTTCGACAAGTTCTGCAGAAGCGCGGCTATGTCTTCGAGTCCGAAACCGACACCGAAGCTGTTGCCGTCTTGTGCAAATACGTTTGGGATTCGCAGCCGTCCCAGCGCCTGACTTTCACCACGCTTGTCAAGGCAGTCATCAAGGAGCTTGAGGGCTCCTTTGCCTTCGTCTTCAAGTCTATTCACTTCCCCAACGAGCTTGTCACCGCTCGTCGAGGCTCTCCGCTCCTTGTTGGTGTTAAAACGGACAAGAAACTGAAGGTAGACTTCGTTGACGTGGAACTCACCCAAGATCAAGAAAGCAAATTTGGCACACCGGCCAATGGCGCCGCCGCTCCTACAGCCAATGGTATGCTGGCTCCTCCCAACGTCGCCCAGTCAAAGATTGAGCGCCAGCAATCTCGCGCTTTCCTTTCCGATGATGGCATGCCCCAACCTATCGAGTTCTTCATTGCCTCCGACGCGTCAGCTGTCATAGAGCACACCAAACGGGTCCTCTATTTGGAAGACGACGATATTGCTCACATTGCTGAAGGCGAGCTTCACATTCACCGACTGAGGCGAGATGACAACATCTCTGCCGTTCGGGCCATCGAAACATTGGAAATCGAGTTGGCGGAGATCATGAAGGGAAAGTTTGATCATTTTATGCAGAAGGAAATCTACGAGCAGCCTGAGTCGGTCGTCAACACAATGAGAGGTCGCGTCAACTTCGACACTCGGAAGATCACTCTTGGCGGCTTGAGGAGCTACCTGAACGTCATCAGGCGTTGCAGGCGTATCGTCTTCTGTGCTTGCGGAACAAGCTATCATTCCTGCGTTGCAGTACGTGCCTTTGGACCATATCGCAGTGGCCTGACTTAACATCCCGCACCAGACTCGTGCAATTTTTGAGGAGTTGACAGAGATTCCTGTGTCAGTGGAGCTCGCATCGGATTTCCTCGATCGCAAAACCCCGATTTTCCGCGACGACGTTTGCGTTTTCGTTTCTCAATCTGGCGAGACTGCGGATACCATCCTTGCCATGCGATATTGCTTGGAGCGGGGCGCACTCTGTGTCGGCGTCGTGAATACAGTCGGCTCAACCATCTCCCGCGAGAGCCACTGCGGCATTCACATCAATGCCGGCCCCGAGATTGGAGTTGCCTCCACCAAAGCGTACACCTCACAGTACATCGCCCTGATTATGATGGCAATTCAGCTTTCTGAGGACCGCATTTCTCTTACCGATCGCCGCAATCAGATCATTGATGGCCTGCATGACCTCCCTGGCCAAATCCAAAAGGTCCTCGCCAGTGACCATCTCTTACAAGCGTTCGCCAAAGAGACACTCGCCAATTCGCGGAGTCTACTCATTATGGGCAGGGGCTTCCAATACGCAACTTGCTTGGAAGGTGCTCTGAAGATCAAGGAGATCAGCTACATGCACTCGGAAGGTATTCTCGCGGGCGAGCTAAAGCATGGTCCTCTTGCTCTCATCGATGAGAACATGCCGGTCATCATCATCATGACCAGGGATTCCCTGTACCCCAAGGTGCAGTCAGCTCTCGCACAAGTGACGGCTCGCAAGGGTCAGCCCATCATAATCTGCAACGATGATGACGACAGCATCAATCCAAAGATGAAGACTATCCGAGTCCCGCGGACCGTCGATTGTCTACAGGGATTGCTGAACATCATCCCCCTTCAGCTCCTCAGTTATCATCTGGCCATACTGAATGGCTTTGACGTGGACTTCCCCAGGAACTTGTGAGTACTCGTCGATCATTCACTCCCAAACTAGCCTAATCTACCACGCGCAGGGCGAAGTCGGTTACCGTCGAGTAATCTGCTCATGTGCAAGGCATTTTCTTTCGTTGTTTTCTTTCTCATCACCGCGGACCTAATACTGTTCTCGCACTGTCTCCCTTCTGTCTCCACGCGCTTGAGGCGTTCGTACATTCCTAGACTACCCGGACAATATAACGCACACATCGATCACTTCCAGCGGGTCCAACTAGAAGAACCACTGTTGAGAGGTACACTAGGCTTCACAAATATCTGCCCAAGTCGGCACTGCAATGGTACAAAGGTGAGGTCAAAGAAACTCGTCACATTAAACCCCATTCGCCACCTCCCATCCTGCAGACTTCCTCGCGCCGCTCGAGAAGAACCAACGTTTCCTCCACATCCCATGTACCGACAAACTTCCATCTTTCGTCTCTCTTCATTCGACTTTCGATGTCCTGCACACTCACACCAGCGCCCTTCTTCTTTTTGCTCTGATTACAGGATCTGACGGCCTGCAATACTGGCACCATTAGAAGAGATGGCGTGACGAGCAGGTAGGTCTCTTCCTCAACCGGTCGAGGTGACGAAGAAATTACGTCACCCCCTGTAAGCGCAACCGTACCCGCTGTGGCGTTCGCTGCGGTTGCTTCGTCCGAGCTGTGTCGAGACAAGCAAAAGGAAGGACGGTTAACATCGATGTCGCTCAGCGCTCTTGGTGACGGCGACGGATCGCCGATAACGACGAAACCCTCGCTTAAAAGCGTCCTCAGCGCCCAGTCGTACAGACGTTTTGCCTTGGCGGCGTCGGATTCCCGCTCATGCTTGCTGGTCTCCACACGGTAGGTCAACGCTCGCTCATTTGTTTCGAGACTTTTGCGCCGTTTTCGCTTCGCAGCCTGCACGGTACGGAGAGCAAGGTGAGCGAGAAGTTTGACTTGACGAAGGTCCCACAGGGTAATCGCGGGAGCCGGAGCCTTGTCCCTGCTTCCTGTGCTTGAACGGCCCTCTGCATCAGGCTGAGGACTGATTCTATGAAGTCGACTAGGTGTTGCGTCAAATAGAAGCCTTGGCGCGGCGTTCGGATAGCCAGGAGTATCTTTCGCTTGAGTATGAAGCGGCGCCTCCCAGTGTGGATGAATCTGCTCATCGCAGTCTGCCAGTACTGTCTTGAGATATTCCTTCATGTACAATAAGAACGTTGTCGGGCCCAAATGTTTGCTACGCAGCTTGGAAGGATGCTGTAGATGGGCGGACGTCTACAGAACCTGAGTCAACATTACACGATGCGTATTTAATGCAAACCCACCGTCTCGGGAGTTGCGGGCAGGCTGGAGTGCGTCAAAGACGAGCTTGCTGTCGAGTCGACGCGTTCCCTCCGACGCATAGGGGTCACAGAGCCTTCGCATAGAAGGGGAATTATGAATGGTTTGCCATACAGAGAAGCGTGCAACCGCCCTACTCGCTGCCAGTGCCGCGGTTGTTCAGAGGGATCCTCAATGACGTCTGCACCGCGGCGTTGTTGGTTGTCTGGTTCGACTGTGGACAGAAAAGGGACCCACCTAGATTGTTCACATCCATCATTCTCCCTTTCCACGAAGTTTCCGTAACCCTTCCCAAGCAGCGCACGAGTCCACCGATGCCCAGTCCATGCGGCACCGGCCGATTAAGCGGGCAAACGCAGTCGATCACGCCGGTCCCGTCGTCCACTGCATTTATGTCAACGAACCCGACAGCAAAGGGCTGTGACCAGAGTGTCATACAGGTGTATATCGTCGATTTCCACTTCTCATTCACTCGCACTCCCACGAGCACACCAACTATTTGTGCCAATCTGCAAGGGAAGGTGCCCAACTGAAAGTAACCTGTAGCCATGGTCAACGCGGCGATCCTGCGTTCCGCAACCGGTCGGAATTGGGCTTGGGCTTACCACTGAAGGCTTGCATCTGCAAGATATCGATAACAAGACATTGTGCCACAGCATCCGCTCTATACGTCCAGCTCAGTATCTGCTCGGATGTGTAGGCGGACGCCGTTTCTTCGCCGATGGGTTGCATTCGGTGCGAAGGAGAGGAACGACCCTGAACGTTGTCACGTGCAAAGCGATGTTGATTTGATTGGAATGCGTTATCATCGCCACCGAGAAAGGGCCTGGTTATGATTTATAGTAGTAAAGCAGTTGGAGAGACACAACGACCGACGTTGAAGAGACGCTCGACTATTTTTTTCTCGCCGTTAAGGGTAAAGATGCTACCAGCATCGCCAGCTAGACAATCAAAGCCCGCCACCTCCGTGTTCAAGCCGACATGTGTGCATCATGCTATCGTCCCCAGCCTCGCCTCAGCTCGGGCCGACCGTATGCTGTGCTAGGGTATAGATTCGCTTCGACATCAATCAATCGTGCCTCATGGAATGATCCCCGGAAATCCAAATATGTATGGCGGTATGATTAAGCGCCGGAATTCGCATTATGCATATCCAGCATGAAACGTACAGGCGCCCCCTGTCCTGAGCAAGCGATGCCAAGGACCGGGTTCGACAGCCTGACGGCGACCCTGTCGTTGATACCTGTGGAGGTCTGCCCCTGAGCCGCCCCTGCCGTCGACAACCATGTCCCAAGTGAGCCACAGACCTCAACAGGCCAGACTGAGCAGACACTGACAGTCGTCATTGCTAGCCCTCTTACTATGGGCCACAAATACAATACCCAGTCCCTCTGTATCATCAACAATGTGTGTTCTGCTTCAGGATCCCCTCCACTCTGCCTAATTCCCGTCGTAGCTGCTGGATACTATCAACAGCCGGTGTATGCTCAACCCGTCCCTCAGGTACGCTTCCCTCACGCCCTCGCCTCCATAAGTGAATACTCACTACTGGTGAAGGTGATGTACGTCAACACCCAGCATCCTGGATACCATCATCACAGCCATGTTCGACGTCGAGGACCGTGCGAAGATTGCTGCGGTGGCGCCTGCGACTGGTACGTCACAGACAGACAACAGATTTCTTCAGGCCTGACATATTTCAGTCTTGCCATTTTGTGTGCTTGTCTATTCTGTTGCGAATGTGCGCAGTGTTGCGATTACTGCTGCTGAAGACACGTCTGTTGAGTTGCTGTACCTATAATATATAGGGAGAGAAGGCCACACTCTCCCTTACGATTGATATGACTTAATGAAGATTTCACGCAATCGTGATTGAGTGCAAGAAAACAAGCTAGTCCTTGACGGAGCGTAATAATACAAGAGCGTGAACGGGTTGAAGGGTATATGCAAGTAATCTGGCTCGCGTAGTAATGGGAGCCAGAGGAGGATCCCCATGAACAGTCGTACATATGCAAGAAAGGAGACGAAGGAGACGGTAAGGGAAACGGTCTAGATGCTCGCGATAGTAGGGTTGAAGGAGATGATCTCGTCATAGAGCATTTTCTTCAACTCTTCACGACTGATATCATCTTTGTGCAGGTCGAACTCGAAGAACTCAGGCTCCAAAGGAGGGGCGACTGGTTCATCATCGGGATCGTGCTGAATGGATGTAAGGCTTTCTGTGCAGCCTGCGAGAAGAATATGGCTTACATATGCTTCCAGGTAGGGATGTCCGAGAGCAGCTTCCACCGTCATGCGCTTCTTGGGATCGAATGTCAGAGTGCGAGTGAGGAAGTCCACAGCAAGCGGACTAGCGTTCGGGAAGAGACTCGCGAACGACTTCTTCTTGCGGAATGGAAGAGCGCGCAGGTAGTCACGCGATCGTCGTGTGCTGATGTTGTAGAACTCCTCGATTGTTGGGGTCCCCAGGACGTCAAGTATAAGGGACAATTGATGGTGATAGTCGCGACCAGGAAACAGGGGCTTCCCGGAGAGCATTTCGGCAAGAATGCAACCGACAGACCAGATGTCGATAGCCTTTGTGTATTGCTTGAAGGTGAGCATGATTTCAGGAGCCCGGTACCAGCGAGTCGCCACGTATTCGGTCATGAAGCCAGTTTCGGTGCCCGACGGCTCTGCAGTACGCACGCTGCGCGCCAAGCCGAAGTCGCAAACCTTGAGATCGCAGTTAGAGTTGAGAAGAAGGTTGCTGGGCTTGAGGTCCCGATGGATGACGTCGGCGGAGTGTAGTGCTTTGAGCGCGCGAAGAGTCTGATAGATGAAGTACTGCGCGTGGTCGTCCGACAGGTCCTGCGTACGAATGACCCGATGCATATCGGTCTCCATTAGTTCCTGAATGAGGTAAACCTCCTTGAATGCTTCGATCGACGGTGGCTTGATGATGTCCAGGATGGAGATAATCTTCGGCCGCATGAGAACGAGCTTGGTCAAGCTGAGCAGATGGTACTTACATTTTCCGACACACCAGACTCAGACAAGAACTTCAAAAGCTTCAGCTCGCGCAATGTTCGGAGACAGAACATGGAGTGATCGAAGGGCGCTATCTTCTTGATGGCCACCTTGCGGCCTGTGGGACGATGCACGGCGGAGCACACGATGCCGTACGCTCCTTCGCCAACAACATCCAACACTTGATATTGGGTGCCAACGTTGAAGCGAACCTTGCGAGGTGCCGAATGGGATGAAGCGTGGGAGTGCTTCTTGGTCGAAGTGGATGAAGCCTTCGTCTGAGAGCGCTCTTTCTCGACAGGTTTTTCCACAGGAGGTGGGGTTGATGAGCGAGTCGTTGTCGCGTTCGCTATCGTAGTAGTTTCAGAGGCCATTGTGGAAGAGGGCACTGCGGTGGGTGGGATGAAGGCGGGTTGCTGGAGAGATGAGACGAAAGTGCGACTAGGATGGTTTGTATATGATAGCTCTGGGTGATATCAGGGCTGATTGTCGATGGAGACCGGATGGAAGCGATGGAAGCGAACCGTCAAGGTCCGGTGGATGGTAACCTGCCTGTAGTCGTGACGACCAGCGCGCTTATTGTTGGGAGGGGTTGCCTGCGGTTGGTGTGTCGGTGGATGGGTCGCTCTGTTGTTGTTGTCTATGTGAGCGTGTGTATGCTGGGGAATGGATGTGGTTGACTGCCGCGGTTGTTGTCCTGGTGTTGGGTGCGTTTTTGTAGTGGTGAACGGTTGTAGGAAGGCGGTGATGGTTGTTCCTTGTGGAACGCCGAGAAGGAGGGGATATTAATGCGACGTGCATGAGCATCCCTCCATACATCCGAATCGATCAAACCAAATGGCACACGCGCACAGCAACCGACGACGACCCGTTTCCCCTTTGCAACGCGTCTCAGGGTTCCTTCCATTCGCCGGACACAAATTAATCATCGCAACGCCGGGTGACAGACTCGGTGTGAGAGCGAGAACCACACTAATAACTCGCATCGCCGCTTTCATATGCCCACCCGTACTCTTTACTTACCTCAGCTGTACAATCCAATACACGTCACACTTCCTTCCCCTAACATCGACGGCCATAATTCGCCATACTAGTAACCCGATCATCACCGCAGTTTCGTTTACTCCGGTTAAGTAATGCAGCCGTTTGGCACCGACGCCGGGACCGTGATCGCTTTTACCTGTACATATGCGCCGATCTCGCGCTGGTGCATACGATCACCGCCCAGTTCTTACGTCTTACACTTCTGTTAATCAATCCCAACTGGCCGTCACTCCCTTGCCAGTATCGGTCATTCGGGTGGAGGCGCATGGACGCATGCATTCCAATGGATCTCTCAACTATGCTGTTCTAGCGGGTATACCGTCACATATAACAAAACGAAAGATGGAACAGTCCTTTAGCGTCCACAACTCGAACGCAGCTCACTCGGGCTTCCGGCTCACGAACAACAGCATGGGCGTGAACAACTGTGATCCGTCAGCTTGCAAGTTCGCGAACTCATAACAGAAACCACCGCCTCACCTTTAACCGGCCTCCCGCCACCAACCCATCGGCAGCCTTCTTGAGCGATTCCCCAACCTCGACCGTGCCTTTGGGCACCAAGCCCAGTTTCTCAAGCATCCAAAGCGCACTGTGGGTCACCAACATGCCAGACCAGCTCATGCGCCAGACGGTGAAGTAATCCCAAGCCGTCTGTGCGTTCCGCAAGTTGCCCTCGAGGGGATAGTACCACGGGATCGGGTCCGGCCGCTCAGCGAGATCCTCCTCGTGTAGGATTTCGAATCCGACGGTCTTCAAAGCATTGCGAGCGTCGGCGGTGGTACGCATCTCGGGAATCCCGTCGCCGATCTTCGGCCATGTCAATTACGGATCTTCTGAAGGATAATCATGCGACACACCTCAATCTCGTGGGCGATCTTCTTATGTAATGGGTCAGCAGGATTCCATCGATCTGTCATCGTCCATTCATACACGCCGAACTATGCTCGGGTCAACACTTTGCTTTCTTAGCGTGCTGGTCGACTCACGATCCCGCCCGGCTTCAAGACCTTGAAGATTTCGCCATAGATACCCTCGAAGCTGGGAGCGTGCACTGTAGCCTCAATGGCGTAGACTTTTGAAAAGTCAGCGACTTTACTTGATGACGTGGCCCTGGGACTTACCCGCATCGAAGCTGTTGGGTCCAAAGATCTCCTCGAGCTTCATAAAATCACCTTTCTGGTAGGTGATCTGGTCGGAAAGACCAGCCTGCTCGGTATACCTGCGCGCACGCGATATCTGGAACTCGTTGTTGTTGATGCCAACAATCTTCACGTCGCAGAAGCGGGCGATCTCCCGTGCGGGACCACCCACACCGCAGCCCACGTCGAGAACGCGCATGCCGGGGCGAAGGCCCATCTGGGCGGCCAAGTAGTGCTCATGACGTGCAAGCTGCAGGAACGCATTAGCAAAAGCTCCAGCACGCTTGAACAGAGGGAAGCGCACAGATTGGTAGAAGCCTTCCCCCTTATAGAACCGAGAGAAATGGAAACTCTTGGCCCACCCGTACTCGTAGAGCTCAGTTGCTCCATCATAGTAACCTGGCAAACGGCTTGAGATTAGCCGTTTACGGAAGGGGAAACGTTTGGGGCTTACCATTGATGAGCTCGGTATAGTTGTTTAGGCGATTCTTCTTGTCGACTTCGGAGTCGGCTTTGGCATCTTTCTGCCAGTATGCATTGTAGTTCTCCATCCTCCCCTGGTTGCGAGCATCGCCGGCTTTGACCATGGTGCTATGAGGCATTGGAGCTGGAAGTCAGAAGACCGTAGAAGGAGGAGCGTATAAGAAAGACGGGTGGATAGAGACTCAGAGACTTGAATGGATCCCGAAGGATTAAACCCAGCGTCGAGACGTCGTTGGATATGAAAAGGTTTCCTCATTGAAAAGAATGTGGGTATTTATATATCGGGGAATGGTACTCACACAGTCCTCTGTTGGCTGATGATGATTGAACCGGTTCGTGAGAAAGGGAGAGGAGAGAGAAAGAGGTGTTTTGGAAGAGTAAAATGGCCGTATGTGGAAATGAGAAAAAAGGGAACTGCGAACGTTGGGGGATCAGCCGAAGCGGGCAAAGAGATGGGGCCAACCAATCACACGCGTCCAACCCAATCTGCCCATCGGAGGCCGTTGCCGTCATCGGCCTCGTCCCCTTCCGCTTACGCGCTCTCACTGAAGGGTCCTCCTGCCCCTTCCTTTATACCCAGGTTACACGACTCTCAGCCATGTCGTCCTCCCTCAAGGCTTATCTCGCAGAGAAATATATGTCTGGTCCAAAGGCAGATGCCATTCTTGCACGAGAGGCTCCTCGAAAAAAGAAGCGAAAACACGCTGAACCGTCCACTTCCACCACTGCCACAGGCTCATCGTCCATCATCGTAGATGATGACATCCCAGTATGGAAGGCTGCGGATGAGAACATGGATGAAGAAGATACCCCGGAGTTCGTGGAGGAGATCAAAAGCTTTAGAAAGAAGCAAGGGGGTGGATGGCAGACCATTCGAGAGCCTTCACCGCCCGACGAACGACCCCAGCTAGTCCTGCCGGACGGCAAACCACTTCCACCTTCATTACCAGCTCGGGCACCCTCACGTCCGCCTTCTCCTGCTGAAGATGAGGGCAATAGGGAGCAAGAGACCGTGTACCGAGATGCCAGCGGGCGGAAGATCGATCTCAACGTGGCACGCGCGGAGAAGAAACGGAAGGCAAGAGAGGAGGCGGAAAGATTGGAGAAACAGATGCAGTGGGGTAAGGGCTTGGTTCAAAGAGAAGATGCCGATCGTAGAAGGAGAGAACTGCAAGAGGAACGTCAGAAGGGATTTGCCCGGACCGCCGATGATGCGCAGCTAAACAGAGAGCTGAAGGAGCAGGAGCGGTGGAATGACCCAGCTGCGGGCTTTTTGACTGTAAGCATTCTACGTCCCGGCACGTACCGGATTAAACTGACTCATGACTCTCAGAAAAAGAAATCGGGCCCTAAGCGACCGACGTATACTGGTCCCCCACCACCACCTAATCGGTTTGGTATACCCCCTGGATATCGATGGGACGGTGTGGATCGAAGCAACGGTTTTGAGAAGAAGCTCTTCCAGCGACAGAACGAGAAGCAGCGGGGTGGATTGGAGGCTTATCAATGGAGTGTGGATGATATGTGATCGGCTCTTTGATAATGATGGGATTGCTTGCTTGTATTACCTACCCTCTGACCCGTTCACCGATGACTACATTATCGGACGGCCTTTCATTGGTACTAGGTCACGTGATTTGGATGAACCCCTATTACTTCATTGCCTTGTGATTTCGACCCATATTTTATCCGCAACATAGTTAACTTCTGGTAAGCCGCTAAACGAAAGTATCCATGCAGCCTTCAGTACGAACCATAACGGCTTCAACTATGGGCACTGTATAAAGTCCCATTTTCTAGCCGACTGGACGGACCATCAAACGCACAACCGCGGATGGCGCCTTTCTATTTGGGCGAATTCTCTCGCACATTTTGTGTAGACGAGATAAAGCATATCACCGATCCATCACAGACGCAGGATCTCAAGAACGGAGACATTGTCGAGATTCTAGACCGGATATTTGAATGGGATGATGACTGCGTTGCAGCGGACGTACTAGAGAGGTCCGTCTCGCTATCCTCGCCCCAGTGACTTTTGCTGAGTCCAGTTTTAGTTGGCGTTCACGAGGCGACGATGCGTGCGACGCTGCTCTGGAGACCATGTTTCCATCTCCATTTGCTTCGTCTGGCGTGGATCTTCTCTCTGCACTCGAAGCGAAGGCGGCAGAAGAGGAGGTGAGGAGCTCAGCGTCCCAGTTTCTTGCCCAAGCAAGAGCGGGCATTCCGGAGTCCATCAATGCGCCCACGGACCAGATCCTTCGTGCTCAACAATTCTTCTGGAGCAACACCGTACCGATCATGACGAGTCTTATGCACTTCAGTCTTGCCGGAGGTTTTGCAAGCCCCCGCATCACCCGTGTGCTTAACCTATCGTCGTACCTCATTCCGCCGCACGCCAGAACCAAAACGTCGGTAGACGATGTCGCTAAGAAGTCATCGAACGACCGCACTTTCAGCCGACTGAACGAGACGGGTCAATTCGTACTCGAAGTCATGGGGGCACCGGTTCCGAAGTTGGTGCATTCTGCTCTGTTACACAGAGGCGACCTTGAAGAGAAACGGCATCAGCACTGTTTGTTGCCCGGCGCGGAGGGCTGGAAGTCCTCATTGCGAGTGAGAATGCTGCATGCAACTGTCCGCCGGCGGATCCTGGCTCGCGCAGCTCGAGGAGGGAAGTACGATGTGTCTCGAGACGGGCTGCCGGTGAACCAGGAAGATCTCGCCGCGACGCTGGCGACCTTTTCCGCCGCACCATTGAACTGCATGAAGGACATGGGGTGGAAGGTGAGCAAGCAGGAGGAGGAAGACTTCATTGCTCTCTGGCGAGTAATCGGATACTATCTGGGCGTGGCTCCCGATATCCTAGAGAGACACTTCATGAGTTACAATCTGGCTGGAAAGTTCCTGGCCAGCGCTGTGATCCATCTGTTGGACTTCTCCCACCAAGAGCCTGACGCGCCTCCACCACCAACAATACCAATCTTGAAAGCGATCAGCGAGCGACCGCCATTCCGCACCGACTTGGCCCATCACATGGCCTTGACGCGCTTCTTACTCGGACCGAAGCTGTCGGATCACCTCGGAGTCGACCAGACGACTCCGTATCAGGCAGCGTGGCTACAGATTTCGCTCTTCGTCACTCGATTCCCCAAGCTTTTTGGCGAGGTCTACCCACGCAAGGGCTGGGAGCGGCGTCGCGTGGCGCTCATGAAGGAAGGAGTCAGGCGACTCACACGATTCAATCTCGGCCTGCGAAAGACCTTCTACCGTCCGAGAGATGCGGACAACCCCGACTTAGACGACCGAATACGGGAGGAGGAGGCAGTTGTGCCTGATCTAGAAGGGGCGAATAGAATGATGAAGGAGTACAGGCTCATGCTTGCGGAGATGCTCGGCGTCTCTGCTGCTTGCGGCGTCCTTACCTGCGCAGGAGTATGGATACTTGCGCGGAACGTCCTGTCCTGGATGGCTAGATAGACCTGGATTTAACCGTAGTTAGATGCCGTACTCGGTTTCCTTCCTTTGTACGGATAGAATCAACTGCCCCGAATATCCAATGTACATCATGCATGCAGCCTGAATCAGCATTGTAGTACAGTACCGTGAACATGCCCGTCAGCTGTTATGACTTATTTCAGCAACGAGATGATCAATATTCGTCGCGCCCGTCTGCATTAAATAGGTGTAGCCGTGTGTACAACCGATGCACTAATGAGGGAAGGAAGAAGGTCCATGAAATCAAGGTCCATAATGTTCAATATTGTAGATAGCTAACGGTCAACGGTTCACTCGACGGTGACAGATTTGGCCCTGGCAAACTGATTAGACGGAATGCGGACGACAGTAATCAGTTCACTCACAAATTTCTGGGGAAGTCAACGTTGAAGCCGTTCAGGATGGCCAAGTGGTAGCTGAACAGCTGCAGGGGGATGACGTTGAGTACGCCCTGAAGGCAGTCCACCGTACGAGGAACGCGAATCGTCTTGAACTTGGGATCGATGCTGTCATCGTCATCGTTGCAGATGATGATGGGTTCGCCCTTTCGCGCTGTCACTTGCGCCAACGCGGATTGCACCTTGGGATAGAGCGAGTCCCGCGTCATGATGATGATCACTGGCATGCTCTCGTCGATGAGCGCAAGTGGGCCGTGCTTCAGCTCGCCGGCAAGGATACCCTCGCTGTGCATATAGCTGATCTCCTTGATCTTAAGTGCACCCTCCAGGCAGGTCGCGTACTGGAAGCCGCGGCCCATGATGAGCAAACTGCGGGCCCCAGCCAGAGTATCTTTTGCGAATTTCTGTAGAAGGTGGTCGGCTGCGAGGACTTGCTGGATCTGACCTGGGAGAGCGTGCAAGCTGTCGATGATCTGATCGCGTCGCTCCGCCAACGACGCCCGGTCTTCCGATAGCTGGATAGCCATCATGATAAGGGCAATGTACTGAGACGTATAAGCCTTGGTAGAAGCAACGCCGATTTCAGGGCCAGCGTTGATGTGGATTCCGCAGTGGCTCCGGCGAGATATGGTCGATCCGACAGTATTGACAACGCCGACGCAAAGAGCCCCACGTTCCAGGCAGTACTCCATGGCAAGGATTGTGTCGGCTGTCTCGCCGGACTGGGAGACGAAAACGCAGACATCATCGCGGAAGATGGGAGTCTTGCGATCGAGGAAGTCCGAGGCTAGCTCGACGACGACCGGGAGCTCCGTTAGCTCCTCGAAAGTTGCCCGTGTCTGCGGATGGGGATAAGATGAATGTCACTCTGGGATGATAAGGGAGACGCACCGCAAGGCACGAGTGATAGCTCGTTCCGCAAGCGGTGAATATTATGCGCCTTGACCGCCTGATCACATTCAAATAGCTCTTCAGGCCGCCGAGGGTGATGGTCCGCGTATCAAAGTTCACCCTTCCCCGCATTGTGTTCACGACCGACTCTGGCTGCTCGTAGATCTCTTTTTGCATGAAATGGTCAAACTTCCCCCGCATGATTTCCGCCAGCTCGATCTCGAGCGTTTCGATGGCGCGCACGGCGGACAGGCTGTCATCCCTCCTCAGGCGGTGAATATGTAGCTCTCCGTCGGCGATGTGTGCCAGGTCGTCATCCTCAAGATAGAGGACACGCTTAGTGTGCTCCACGACGGCAGAGGCATCGGAGGAGACGAAGAACTCGATCGGCTGGGCGATGCCGTCGTCGGATACGAAAGCGCGGGATCCCTGTCGGGAGATCCTGGAAGGAGCCATGGGCGGAGGGGCAAGCGAGCGCCCAGCAGAGCCGGCGGGAGAGACACTGCTCTCCTGCTCCTGCGAAAGCTCGACATCCAAGAAGTCGGCCTTCAGCTTGGTCTGGGTCTTGACACCGACGAGCAAAGGCGATCCTCGTCGGGCAACGACTATTTCGTTCGGATAGTGGGTGCTCTTGAAGAGGAATGCAAACGATCCCTCAAGCTCACTCAGGACGGCCTTGACGAGCGAGACGAACGGGAGGGCCCGCGCGTCCGTTTCAGCGTGCGAGTCCCAAAGATACTTGCAAAGGACCGCGACGGCCTCGGTGTCCGTTTCTGACTCGAACTGGTAGCCACGCTTCTGCAGTACCTGGCGCAGGTCATTCCCATTTGTCACGATACCGTTATGGACGACGATGAACTCGTTGCTGAGGACCTGTGAGCTCTCCAGCTGACATCGGTAGACAGAACATACGCACTTCTTGTCAGACCTCACAGGGTGCGCGTTGATCTGTGACGGCGGTCCATGCGTAGCCCAGCGAGTATGGGCAACGGACGACTGGGAGACATATGTCTTCCCAAAGTCAACATCGGACGCGTCTATGAGCTTCCTCAAGTCTGCGACCTTCCCAACCTGCTTGAAAAGAAGCACCTCGCCGGGGTGGTCACCATCAATGCCAATTCCTGTCTGTCGTCAGTTCAGTGTTCCACTGAATGGGGAGGAGGTACGCACCGGCACTGTCATAACCCCTGTACTCGAGCCTTCCGAGCGCGTTGGTGAGGATGTCGCACACCTGCCTACGATCCTTCTCCACCAAGAAGCTGCAGTACGCGAAGATGCCACACATCTCTGTTCACTTCACAGGATTCTGTACTGGCGAAACGAGCGCGTCTGAATGAGTATAGTGATGGCGGGAGAGCGGAATGTGGATGACCGAGTGCTATTTGTACCTCTTCAGGCTTATCTACCTACCCAACCCCATCAAGTCCCCCATCATAATGAACCTGCTACGATTTCTTCCCGTTAACGCCGTGTACTGAAGGGGCCCATGTTGATTTCCCGTTCGGGTCGGGCACGTCGCGTCAGCTTACTAAGGCAGTAACGCGATAAGGGAACAGAGAAGAAGAAAGGAACGCAACACACGCGACGCGACCGTGGCGTTCATTCCGCGGGTCTGTTTCGCTATATCCGACAGCGCAGTGTAATAATAACCTGTGCCTTCTGTCTTCTAGCGTTGCAGAACACAATTCCGGGAGGGGCTTGCTTGTCACTGCAGCGCCTTTTCCGGGGTCATGACCCATCACGCCAGTAAATCTATGACATTCTTCCTTCCTTTCGGCGAACATTACACCGTCTACTAGCACAGCCCTAACTGGCAATTTGCAAACCCGGTTAGAGCGTCTCCAGCAGCTTGACCACCGTGTCCGTAAACAGCTGCGGATGGGACGCCATCGCAAAGTGACCGGTGCCTTCCATGTCCAGCCAGCCGGTATGAGGCTGAGATCCGAGGATTTCTTTGTAGACCGCGACTGCATCATAGACGTAGTCGAGCGATTTCGTGCCTGTTGTGCAGTCAGAACATGTGTACACTCTGAGCAGATACGCCTGGCACGGCCAAGGACAAGCGGCGGGCTGTACTCACCATAAAGCAGGCCAACCCTCAGCCCTTCGGGAATAGGGTTCATCGCCCTCTGCGCAATCTTGGCTGCTTCCGGCCACTCCCCGTTCTTAACGAGGATCATCGCCGTATCCACAGGGACGTTCTCCACTTGGAAAGCCTCGTCCAACACAGGCCTAGCAGGCTCAGGGACGGTGCTCTTCATCCATTCACCGAAGACGCGGCCCTGCTCGCTCACGGGCACCTTCATGGCTGGAAGCTCTCCTGGCGGTATCCCGACGGCTTGCAAAGGTGGCTCATAGTGCAGCAGGGTACGTACGTGCGACTTGAGGGTTGGCGTAAGCGTGGGAAGAGAAGCAGGCAAGCCGAATTTCCCTTCTGTGGAAGGCAAGGAGCTATACAGGTCCATAAGGCCGACCAGAAGGACGCAGCCGCGAGACCTGCGTACGCAGTCAATACCTCTCCTCACGACCATTGTAGACTTGGGCTTTGAAGCCGAGTATCGATGTAGAGAAACTCACCAGCCCAACAACGCAATGCCTCCCTTCCCGGTCACCGGATCCGGCGGCGGCACGCCCAGCTCCTCCACGCAGTACTTGACCATTCCGAGAATGTCCAGGATACCTCTCCCCGCAACTTGACCAGGTACCGGATCAGGAGGATTGTAGATGGGTGAAGAGCCCGTGTAGCCTCGTCGGTTGTAGGCTATGAGCCTGATATTCTCCGGAAGGGTGGGCGCCCATGGCGACCAGATTGCTATTCGAGCAGTAAGAAATTTTTGAACGAAAGTAGGAGGGAGAAGGAGTGAAGCGTACATCCATTATATCCGTTCCCATGTACCGTGATGAGTGTTGTGTATTCGCCCGGCTTCGCTGGACCTCGTCCCGGCTGTGAGTCGTAGTACTTGAGCGTGATGGGCTCTTCGCCGGTTACGCTCTCGAGCTTTGCGAACCCGGGTTCAAATGGCATAGTGCGATAGCTGGTGTTATTCCTTTGCTATCCTTTGTTGGGAGGGATATCGACGAAAGGCTTGGGCCAGCGGGACAATGTGAGTGAGCAGCATTGTGGGTATTGATTGGCCGGTTCTATAATATACCAGGTTTGCCCTTCCCCTCCCAAGACCACAAGCATGACCACACTTCCGTCGGCTCAGGGATCAGCGGCTCTGTCCGTTCCGGTTACGGAACGCCCGGCGCGCGGAGGTCGCACCTCCGATTCTCAAATCGGCCGCAATTTCACTCGCCCCGCCACTCGGACACACAGGGTCCATCCTTTTAACTGCCCACGCCTTTCCTACCTAGCATTTCCTGGCAACAACATTCAAGGATGTCGCTTGGTTAAGACAGAATGAAAACACCTTGCCCAATACATTTGACTTAGAAGTAGGACCCAGCTCAACGAAGAGCTACACTTTGTCCTTGTCAAGCGGCCTAAATGCGAATCACGCGCCCAGCGCTCAGCTTCTCGACCGAATGGTCGTCGAGGCAGGCAGCACAATCATCGCATGCCCCGTGGCTCAAGCACACACCAACTTCGGCCCTCCAACGGGGCCCACAAGCGGACAGGTTGGGCAAGACTCGACTGGGACCGCCATCACGCGCCAAGACGGATAATGTCGAATACGATACGCGCCTAGCGCAGCTCGAGCTATTGTTCGGCAGGCGACGGTCCAATGTACGGTCACGAGTTCCATCAGGAAAGTCTAAGAATGGCTTGGAAGAGACCGCTCTAGGTGGATGGCTGTTCCCCGATGCGGATGCCGATCCCTTGACCGGAATTCCGCCAACAACAGAAACCCAAAGCAGGATGATATCGCAGGCGGTCATGCCACTGCGCGCTGCGGGCCTACTTACGGAGCAGCAAGCAACTGCGATGAGCGAGAGCCTGCGCGAGGGGTGGCGGGAAAGGAGGATCCTACATTGTATGTCCTACTTTCCGCTCATGCTTTCCTTCAAAGTGACTGATCGTACCAGGGCTGAGACGCGAGTTTTTCGGCGAACAAATGAGCAAGTCCGATAACCTGAAGCTCGTCGAGCTCTTAAGAGAGATGCACGCTACCGTAGGCAGACAGGACCTCTGTATGTTGGCGCATACCAATCCGCATGCTTGACCTTGTCTCATTCGTGCTGAATAGGGCAGCACCGGCTGCGTATGCGCCTCTACAGTTGTTTGCTGGATGCATGGCGCGTGGTATATATCACGGAAGAAAATATTGGTTCGTGCCACCTACCTCGTTCGACCTCATCTGCCAATTAACACATGCATCACAAAGACGAATCCTCTTGGAAGCCCAAAAGTGTGCCGCAAGTCCTCGCACTGAGTCGCTTCCGAGCAGAGAGGGGCGACCCCTACGGTGCATTCGACACTGCCAGAATCCTGCTGCATGTCCTCACAGGCTCGGCCGCCTCGCCCACAAGTATCGAGCATGAACAAGTCGAGCACCGCAAAGCCTTGACGCAAGAGCTGCAGGATATGCTCGCCACCGCAAAGGAGGCGGAACTGCCGGATACATACGCGCTCGAAATGCACCTGTACTCTACGGGCATTCTGGTCAACCGGGATGCGAAACCGATCAGAGAGGCAGTTAGCAAGATAACCGCAAGCCGGGCGCTCGACTTGTTTAACCTAATCGGCCAGTTGTACGACTCGCCAGTGCCATCTAACGACCCGCTGGGAAGGACAGGGCCCGGCGGTCGGCTAGTGACGCTCGACGTCAAGCTCGCAACCAAATACTACGAGCTGGCGGCCTCCGTCAGCCCGTTAGCTGCACGCCGTCTGGCCGCCCTTAGCTATCGATTGCCCGGATGGGTGAGAGGGTCACACTCAGCCTTCTATGGCTGCGAGCCCGACACTCCCCTTGCCGTGCAAGCTTTCTGGAAGATGCACCAGATGGGCTTCCCGGAAGGCAGCTGGCGACTAGCCGAGCTACTCATACTTGGTCGAGTGAGCCAGTATTCACCCAGTAGCCCGAAGGGATCCACCAAAACTCTACAAGGCACCCAGAACAAGAAGGAGAGCCGCGCAGGACATCTGCGTCTCGCTATCCAGCTCTTGGGCGTGGCGGCGAAGGGGGATACCTTGAAGCATGCAATGTACCGATACAAGGAGAACCATTTGCGGCGTTTCGTTCACATGGACTTGGGCCTGTTCATGCCTCACGCAGCTGGTAGCGAACAATCCCACAGGTTGTGGAGAGGCCCGAGGTGGGATCCAGAGGAAGATGCGGAGGAAGTCGCCGACGATGGTTCAGAACAGAGCCTGGAACAGAGCTCGGCAGATGACGCAGGGCCCGAGATGGTCGACGCGACGATGAACATCACCGGCCGGTTGTTGAAGGGAGCAAAGGATATCCCGACGGAAGACAACACTACGCCGCGAGATGCGCCCTACGTACCGTCAACCCTGCGACATAAGATCGCCCCCGAGAGCGCCCCGTACCTGAAACGGAAGGCATCCGAGTCGCCGGAGGACAAGCGGCTGTTCCCCGCGGTCCTGTCGTGGCTCTGGACCGGTCAGATGATCGAGGACACTCCCGCGCCGAGGGATCCAGAGCTGCCCCCTGTGGACTGGTACTCCTCTCCTGACGTAGATCTCGTCAAGCTGAGGCAGGGAGGATACGGATTTATCGTCCCAATGCTCGCGACTGCTGTCGAGCTCCTGGAGGACCTGGAGGAGCACGGCGGGACCGGGCATATTGTTGGGGAAGAGGAGGAGGTGGCTTGGTTCACGGAATGCTCAACGAAGCGGGGTGCGAGACCCGACGACTTCGAGCACAGAATGAAGAAGAGGGCCAAGTTGCGCGGGAAGCAGGCTTGGCGAGCGGAGAGGAAGAGCGTGGAGGAAGAGAGAGAAAGGAGGGTGAAGAGGCGATCGCCGAGGGTGAAGTCGCTATGGGATGCCGCCGCTATCAATGTCTCCACAATGCACTCTGTGTTGGCGGCAACACCGACACAGCTGAAAGCGGAAGCAGAGTTGAAGAAGAAGGAGACCCGCCTGAAGCTGCGGGAGGGGCTGACTGCCCCTCCCAAACAAGCCGGGGTCAGCGCGCTGCTGGCCGCTGTAAGGGACAGAACGTCCGCAGGCGACGGTATGTGGCGAGGGTGAAGTAATATCAGAAGTGGTACGGGAATGGCCATGGCACCGGCGAGAATGAGGGAGGGACTGCGCACGTCTGCGGAGTGGTTGACTGCGTTTACCAATACCGCGGCCGACAATCGTAGAGAAGTGAGAACGGGGTGGATCCTGAAGCGGAGAATTGAAGCTCGTCAACCAGCTGGGACACCACGAACAAAGTAACATCTGTAACAACACTGCATTATGTGTAAAGCGACTAGACAGCGCTGCAAAATAATTACGTTTACTCACCAGCCGACAAGTCGCGCCTGCCGATAGGTGTCTCAGTGATGATGCTGCATCAACAACTCCAACCTTTGGATGTCAAACATTCCATTACGACATTGTCGCCCGGCGGTATCCCCTCCGATCCCCTCCGTACGCAGGTATGCGCTATTAACGTTACATGCCAAGGGCCGTTGGAGCCTCCCAACGACGGGGCCTGGGTACAGTACAGTTAGTAGGAGGTGCGTGTTGTGTATATGGACCCTAACGAGTCCAGACCTTCATTGTGGTGTGGTGCTTTTCGATGACGCAGTGACGCAAATGGAATGAGGTGAAATGCGGGCGGAAGCAGTGGAATCGCGCAGAACCCTCTCGCTCCCCTTTTGCACAGCCCATAGCACACACACACAACGCACACAACGGGGCAAAGGTGCAAAGGGCGCATATACGTCCAACATCGCACCGCACACGCACTAAAGTCGGTCAGAAGTCGTCCCCTCATCGTCCCCCATTTTACCCCTCCTTTTCTACCTTTGTCCATTCATACTCAACTGGGCGTGTGACTGAGCAACGGTGACGGGGAAAGGAAGCCGCATATCACAGTTATACCACACACCCGCTTTCAACGCGCAAATTTCAATATACGGCAGCATTGAAAGGCGGAGGAGGAGGCTCGGCCTCGATCCGAATCGGCAAACACAAACGTCACCACCTCAGAACTCAGCACTTCACTCCTCGCGCATTCACCACCCACTTACCCATCCACCCACCACCCAACTCATCTCCCACCCTCTCAGCATTATCTTTCAATCACCCGCACAAATCATCTAATACCGCACTACTTACCCTCACTCCGGACAACTTAATCCCCTTCCACCACCTGCAACCTAAGCTCGCGCAGCATAATGGACGCCCAACAATCAGAGGCATACATGGAGCCACACCCACTGCTATCCCAGCCAATACTGTACGTCGCTGGCCTCCCACCAGCGTTCACGGAGGCGGAGCTGGCGCCTATTCTCGAGTTCTGCGTGCCATACAGGCCTAGGTTGGCAAAGGATGGGTCGGGAACAGGTGCGTCTGTGTCCTATGTGCAATGTGTACGAAAGTGCTAACTCGGTCACAGGAACACTCGAGTTCAAGTCTCTCATCACGGCTGAAAAGGCGCTCGTAACCCTCTCAGCCCGTCCCCTGCCTAACCTACCTCCGCAAACAACGTTGATCCTCTCGCCCTTCCCGCCGACATATCTCCCTCCTCCGGGCTCACTACCGACGCCAACGGCTATAGCGAGGCTGATCAAGCACCTTCCGCCGGACCTGGGTGACGCCGACCTGTTTGACCTTTTCCGGCCGTACGGTCCCCTTGTCTCCGTTCGGCGGCATACGGCCTTCGGACGGGACACCGGCTTGGTCGAGTTCTGGAAAGAAGAAGATGCGGTCCGTGCGGAGCAAGCAATCCACTGTGCGGACATAAACGGCTACACTGTCGCTGTACAGCCCTACAACCCTCGTCGTGGCCCCGGCTTGGGCCGAGGAGTAGACGTAAACGCGCCCGCGTTCGTCCCGCGCAGTATCTCTCAACCGATGGGCTTCGCACCCCCGCCAGGAGCAGGAGCAACGAGCATGTCCTCCCTCCCCAGTCTCTCCAGCGGTCCAGGCACGCCTACCAGTCCCTACAGCACCGTCTACACCTCTCCGCGCCTCCCGCTAGGCACGTTCGACTCCCCCGCGCTGGGCGTCGCACCCCAAATATTTGCGCACGGGCCTGGGCAGCAGGTGCAGCTTGCGCCTTTGCAGGGACCGGGAAGCACGAGCTCAAGTGGGCTGATCGACCCGTGTAACTTGTTTATCAAGAACCTCGACCTGGACGTGGATAGTCATATGCTATTCGAGGCGTTTAAGCATTTCGGGCGGATCGTTAGGTGCGTTCCTTATTTTCCATCTTGAAGTGGTGGCCAGGAGGATTGACGAGAGGTGCTGTGTAGCGCTCGTGTGATGCGAAATGATCAGGGTACATCCAAAGGCTTCGGCTTCGTCTCGTTCCAAACGCCCGAAGAAGCCGGCGCAGCGATGCACCACATGGACGGTGCGCTCCTCAACGGGAAACAGATCGTCGTCCGCCTACACGAGCCCAAAGCGCTCCGTCAGGAAAAACTTCGTGAGCGCTTTGCAGGCGGAGGGAAGCGCGGCGGGAGGCAGCAGAGCGGTGGCGCGAGTCCTGTGGCGAGTGACGGGACTGGCGAAAAGGGCGAGGACGGGCATACTGCTCTTCCTACCGAGGGCGGACAACTGCCCACGAGCAACAGCAGGCCGAGACGAGGCAGCGGGAGCTATTATGCTGCTGCTCTGCAAGGCAACATTGTTCTGCATCAGGATGAGCTGTCCTCGCTTTCACCTGTCGTCCGACGTGAAGTACTGCATGGCGAGCTCTCGCGCAGGCTGAAGGAACTGGACGACCCCGTGCCGGAGGAGGACATGCCGAGTGTCATCGATTCCCTTATCGGCCTGCCGCTGGACGTGATCGTCGAAGGCCTGCGCTCAAAGGAAGGGCTAGAATCGCTCGTCGCTCGCGTACGGGGCGAGGCGGCGCAGCAATCGCACTCTCAAGCTCACCCGAACGCGAATGATCAGGAGGGCCGCCAATCGACAGAAGGAGGGAAGGACAAGACTCCTCAGCCGCCGCGCCCGCAGTCGGAGGGTATAGAGCGGGAGGGTGCGCCGACGCACCTAGAGCTTCCAGAGCCTGAACGACCTGGCCCCTCGCCCGCGCAGGGCGTCCCGCTCGGCCTGTCCGCCTCGGCACCCGAGCATCCTTCTTCGCCCGTCTCGCTCCCCGCCCAGGCAACAACGAAGCCTCTCACGCCCTCTCCACATGGGAACGCCGGCGCGCCCCAAACGCCCACAACAGAACGCGAGAAGCTCCGGCTCAAGGTCCTCGAGCTCGGCTCCGTCCCCGAATCAGAAGTAGACGAGATCGTCGACCTGCTCATGACGCTCAGCAAGAAGGAGCGTGCGCTATGCGCGTTCAGCGCCGAGTACCTCCGTACGAAAGTGGACGATGCGCACGAGGTCGTGCTTGCCGCCAGCGGGCAGGAAGACGATGAGCATCCCGCAGACGAGGGGACGGACGCTGCTCCTATCCCTGAGACGCCTGATGAGCGGCCTGCTGTTCCCCCGAGTCCGGAGATGAGGAAAGTGGTCGATGATACGCAGACTCAGACGCCTACGCCCGCTTCGAACCAGCGCGGACCGGTCGTTTCACCTGTCACGCCCTCCCCGGCACAACAACCCTCTTACACGCTCGAGACGCTCGCCGCGCTCCCGGCAGCAGAAATAATGCGCATAATCCGCACGCCCAACTCTGCCGGTCTCCCGCTGCCCAAAGCCGACCCCGAAGTCGTCCGGAGCACGGACGCATGGATGGACCAGCTCGAGCAGAAACAGGAGTATGACAGGAAACAGAAGCTGGGCGAGAAGCTGCATAAGATGCTTAAGGGCTTCGGGATGCGGAACGCGGCGAAGATCGCTATTGCCCTGATGGATCAGGAGGACCTCAGGAGCCTCGCGCATCTGGCGAACGAATACCCGATGGTGCTGCGGGAGAAGGCGCAGAAGGTCGCTTTCAAATAAATGCACGTACCGCTTGATTTCGTCGGCTAAGTTTCACGTCAAATGCCTTTTCTTCCTCTAAAAACGCTCAAGACTTCCACACCGGTCGATGGATCGGATCTTAATGCCTCCTTAACGCTGTCAATGACTTTCACTTTTCATTTTCCAATTTCTGACTGCTTCAAATTACGATCTTTGTGGGACACGCCCCCGCTTCTGCGTACCCTCTACTCCTTTTAATGACTTCACCCCCATCACCCCCTTTGTCCATCAGCCCGCGTTCCCACCACCATTCACGTCCTTACCCTTTGGCACACCCTCAACTTTGATCCCCGTTTCACGTCCAATTTTCACTCGAACCCCACAAAAAATTCCGCGCTTTCTGCTCGTTTTTTATACCCTTGCATCACCTAGTACCACGCGTCTTGAATGTCGAAGGGAGGAACGAATTGATCGCTTAATGAACCTTTTTCGCTCTTAGTAAGGTATCGGTGCAGAATAGGCTCAAAGCGAGGAGGATAGTTGATCTGGCATTATCAGACGCCCTGTTGTCTGCAGAGTGTAGTAGTATGATGCGTATCCACGAACCAATCTTGCGCGCCTGCGCGGGCGAGAATCGGCACGAGTTCACGAGGGCAGCGGTGCACCAAGCGTGGCATTATCGGAGGCTCTATGACACGCACTATGCCGCCGGTATGATACATTGCAGATCTAGGATCGCGACGGTCCAGCTTGCCACGCCACATCGCAGCATCCCCCAAGTACTGGCTCTGCCCCAGCATACATATAATCATGCCGACTGCGAGCTCGATGCGGCCGGACGGGCAGTCTGGGCCAACGTGTCCCTCTTCGACTTAGCCTTCATCAACAGCGTCGACATCATCACCTTTTTCTTCTGCTCTTCAATATCACGGAGTTCCTTCGCCTCCCTCCTGCCGATTCTTGACGTCCCCGCATCCTGCAACCTGCGAACAAGGCTCTTGTGCCTCACCCTGAGCGCCTCGCCCGAGGGGGCCCATCCGGTCCAGCTCATCACCCGCTCCGCCTCGGCCTCATCCAGCATCGCGGGCAGACCCCGCTCGGCCTGACTCAGCAGCTCCCGCGCAACACGCAGAGACTCATCACGCTTGTTCATGAACCCTCGTCCCTTTTGCCAGTCACCGGGGATCCGACCGAGCATCCACACAGCCCATTTGAGCTGTCTGAGCCGCTTGGGCATCGCCTGCCCCAGCTCGCCCGCCCGCTCGGGGGGCACATCGGCCCGGTCGAGGATGAGCATGTCCGCCATATACCGGAACAGCATGAAGCTCTTCTTGTCGATCCCCATCCACATGTACCGCGCGGCCTTGTCGTCGTCCGGATCGACGCCGTACGTCACCCGATGTTCCTGGACGCTGGCGCCGTGCCGGCGGAAATAGGCCATCGCTGCGTGGGCAGCGGCGGACGCGACGTGCGGAGCGGCGATCTCGTTGTAGAAGAGACATTTGGCCCGGTCGGCGGGAAGGAGCCGCTCTTCTGTGATGTTGCTGCTCAGTGTGGGAAGCCGGGTCCCGTAGAGCTTTGCAAGGCCGGCCGCGGCGGATTGTTTGCCTGTCGTGCGCGCGGGTGTCAGCCAGCGTCACAATATACCTTTAGTTTGTTGGAAACAAGACGCACCGAGTGCGATGGCCCGCTCGTAGTAGTCCACCACGGCGCTGGCGTTCCTAGGCAGCAGCACGCCCTCCTCATGCAGCATCGCCAGTTTCATATACGCGTCCCCAAACCCATGTTTCCCCGCCTCCTCCAAATGCTCCACCAACCGTCGCCTGGACTCCACCAGCTCCTGCTGCCGACGCTTCTCCGCCTCCTCCTCGTCCACCCCCAACATCCGCGCCTTCTCCGCCTCCTGCGGCCGCCGCTGTATCGCATGCCGCATGGCGTACTCCTGCTCGTAGGCGAGCGAGATGTGCGCTTTGTGGTCGCCGTGCTCGAGTCGGAAGAGGTAGAACTCGTGCGGCTGTGCTCGGCCTTCGCCGACGTAGAGACTGTCTTCGGGCGGGTCGAGCGTGGGCTCTTCGTAGGGGTTCGGGTGGCCGGTCATGAGGCGCCAGGCGTTGGCGAGGTCGATCTGGCCACACTGGCGTAGTCTGTGGCGGAGGAGTACGGAGCCTGCGCGCAAGCGGGTTATTACACGAATGAAGATTAGCTAGATAATGAAAGACGAACCAGGTGTGTCGGCGATCACAAACTCCGACAGCGTAAACATGCCATGCGCAGTACTCTTCGGCTCCATCCTCAAATGTCCAAACATATTCTGCCTGCACCCTGCGCCCTTATCAGCCCACCATGTCCACGTAACCCACAAGAATGAAAAAGGGACGTACAATCCATCAATGCGTCCAAGTCGTCCTTCTTACATTCCCGCCACAATGCTTCGGCCAGATCGAGCCCAAAGAGCAGCACGAGATTATCGGTCGTCCTCCTTCCCAGTGTGGTCCTCAACTCGCGAGTGCGGCGGACTTCAGGCGCAAGGTCCGCGGGAGGAGGGAGTGTGTTGAGCACAGGATAGGCTTGGGATCGGGCTTGCTCATCTTGAGGAGGGACGACGAACGATTGCTGTTGAGGGGCTTCCCTTGCCCCATTTTGTCGACTAGTACGCGTCATTTCCTCAGTCTGGCTCTCTTCTTCCCTAACGACCGACTTCTGCTTCGCCCACAACTCCGACCCTTCTTTCCCCTGCTGTCCAGACGCATCGCTCTCAGCAGCCGCATTCTCCGCAGCAGTTGACGGAATAGGGATAGACAGGGCCTTCGCCTCCGGCTCAGGTTCTTCGTCGAACAGTGACCCGGTCCTCAAGCGTGCAGGCATCAAGGCTGATTTTGCGCCTTGACTTGTGAGGCTTCCTGCATATCGCCCCGCCGAGGAATGGAGCTGCCGTGCGAGGGCGTATGATCGTGTGAGGGCGCGATGCATTGTCGTCACGCTCTCTTTCCTACTTTTCTTTCTTGGATCGGAGGAGCAGAGCAGTAAGGATTGTCTCGAACAGGAAAAACAGCGAGCGAAGCGGTCAGGGTCTCGAAGAAACATTGGTTCCGTCGGACTTTGCCCCTGACAGATCTACTACTTAGCGCCGATCAACCAGGCGGTAACGCCGATCAGCCTTGCGATCGAGATCGCCGCGTCGGAATTGAGACACGCTCTCTGGAATGAGACATCGACCATGGTGTTAAGTAGCTCGATGTATGCGCAAGTTGAACTATCAGGCTAGGCTGGCTGCTGCTCCGGGCATATACTGTCTGCTGGGCAGTACTTGAATACTCGTCGACCGCTCATCAGCAGTCTTGCCACATTCTACATTGAACATTCTGATCCATTTTGACCACCCTTTTCATTTCCAAACTCCGCCGCGAGGACAACGAACTCCGACTAGCTTAGCTCAATGCGGGGAATCAGCAAGTACGACGCTGCCTCCCATACACTTTCGTTCTTCCTACTCTACATCAAACTCCGACCTACAGCGACCAAGGATCGGTCTGGGCAAGTCTTGGCCAAGGCCCAAGGCCCAAGGGTGAGACCATGAGAGCGACAGCAAGTCCCCAGCTTCCTTTTTTCGGGTCGACGATGGAGTGGACACATTTCAGGCCGTTTAAGAGAACACACACACATCATCCGCGCCATACCATAGCCTTGTATGAATAACTTCTCAGCATATTATTATATGGTGCGATCATATCCTCCTGTAGCGGCTGCGCAGCCGGTCTTTAGACGAAAGTCGGAATGTTCGGCGATACCGCCTTCCGGAATTTCCCGCGTGCGGGGATAAGGCGCCGTCGTGGTACTGGGCGCGACGGCGGTCCTGCTGCAGAATACTACAAAATGTTGTATAAGAACAGCTACCGGGAACAGCAAGCCTTCCCTCCACTAGTCTACAATATGATGCAAATACTGTCATGTAGCCCAAACCCAAATAATACTGGCCAATAAGAATACGTGCATCCCGTTGAAGGGAGAAGAAAATTGCGTTGATGTGTTGTGAACTTGTGCAGAGGAATCGATTGTGTCTGGAATGGATGCGTGTTGGGTTATACCTGATGCGTTGGTAAGAATTCTGGAGGTCGAGGTATTGTGGAAATGTGTGTTAATATGCCGGCGCGCAGGAATAGGATAAATGTCGTCTGAATCATGTTGTTGTCGTCGAGTTTGGGTGCGAGCTGGAGTGGGATCGAGCAGCAGGAGAAGCTTGCTCAAAGCCGTGGAGTGGGGAAAGTAGCCATGGAGGAGTGGGATAGTGTGGAGACCTGATGCGGAAGCGCGCGCATATACGTTTCACGACAGCGAGGCACCCCGTAGATCGTAGGGAGGTAGTAGCGAGTGATTGGGAGCTCTAGGTGCGAAATGGATAATCGCGCGTTCGTTTGTCGAGTAATGCTATCCGAGGCAGTGTTGTAGAAAGAGTGGACGAGAACCATCAATGTCTGAGGTTGGACCCAAAGGCATTGCCACAATGGAGTTCGCAACTCTCACATGATGGGCAACGTAGTCATCCTCATCCTGGGGATCTTGCTCGGAGGTGCGTTCTTGCGCAGACGTCCAGCATTCCGTTCGAACGACGAGCAAGGAGGTGAGAGGAGCCATCCCTCCGTCCTGCTGCGTCGCCTCGTCATACGGCCCGCGGTGGCGGCAGTGACCACAGCTCGCGGGCTTTCATGGTGTTTGTTCGCCTTGAAGATGGTATCTTGGAGCTGCTGGGTGAGGGAGACCAGGGAGGCCTCAAGGGAGGGTGAGACTTCGAGGTGGGCCAGTTCATCGCTCAAGCTGGCCGCATGCCCACTGGTGTCCTTGTCCATCGAGACATGAGATTTGTCCATGGCTGGCCTCGGGAGACGGCCGGTCGACATGCCGGCGGCGCGGATCATATCGAGCGATACAGTGCCCGCTAACGACAAGTCGGAAACGACGTTGATCCCAGGACCGAAGGTGTCGCGTGCTACAATGGCACCGAAACCTGGCGGCAACGAGCCATCAGTGGTGTCCAACTGGAGGCGGTTCTTGACACCGTGGTCGGAGTGAGACTGGGATGCATCAGAATAGATCTCGGAAACCGCGTCCTCCTTCAGCTTCGCGTGAGCTACTTCTTGAAGGGATGCAGCTGAGCTGGATGCCGCGACGACCGGCAGGGAAACGGGAGACAAAAGCCTTCCCCGGCCCATCAGGCTAACCTCGGTGGGGTTGGAATACCCTTCAATAGAGAGCGATGTATGTCCCTCCGGCCAGTCGACCTCATTGAGCAGCATCGAAGAGGTAAGGTCCGAGAAGATGCTGTCCTCCACCGGTCCATCTGCCACGGAAAAGGTGGCAGAAGGCGAGGACGAGCGGGACATGCCGTTCAGCTCCCTCGCCAGGTCCTGCAGGTAGGCCGTGAGGGAGGCGTTCTTCTCTGACACGGGCGAGGCCGGCACCGTAGAGGGATGCGCCAGGGTGGGCAGACAGGGACAGGTATCCCCTGTGGTGAAGCACGAATCCTTGGGATATATGCGTGGGTCAGCCAGCTCGTACGTCTTCTTACGGTAGTTGGCGATACCATTGGAAGGCGCAGCACCGAGGGATACGGTCCTATTATGCAACCGATGATGCGAACGGGTTGCAGGGGCGAGTAGAATAATAGGACCGAAGATATCCTCCTCGTCTTCGTCGACAGCCGCGGTGACAGGACGGAAGACGTCGGACAGCTCGGGAAGAGAGCAGATACGATGACGGCCCCATGGCTTGAGCCAGCGGTACTCATCGGTGTGCTTGGGCTGAAGGAGGTCGGAGCCTTTGGCAGGAGTGCAGGGACTGTTGGGAGGAACGAGGAGGCTGTTCTCGCCGGTCCCGTCCACGGCAGTGTCGTCCGTGTTAGAGATGTTCACATTGCCGGAGGCGTTGGACAGAGATGCGAAGTTCTCGAGTACCTCGAAGACGGAGATACGAGAAGAACGCCTTGGTCCTGTAGCAGCGGCGGCTGCAGCCTTGATGTTGAAGCTCTCGCTATCGATCGTGGGCGGTAGACAAAGCGCCGGAATGACAGCGGGCTCAGAAAACTCCAACGCCGAGAGATCAAGAGGCGTGAGGTTACTCTCGTACGCCGCAAGATCATCCGGCTTGTTGTCTATAATGTCGAGACCGGCCGTCTTGGCCATCGCGTTGGTCGAGCCAGCAGAGGCATTTGCGAGGCTAGTCGCGTTAGTCGCGCTGGTGTTGATCGCGCTCATGCTGCTATCGGTGTCGATCGGAGTTGCAGCCGTTGTGGCAGTATCAGCCGTCGTGGCAGTAGTAGCGGTACTAGCCGTCGACCCGGCCGAGATTCTCCTGAACGCTTTGACGACAACTGGAACGGGGCTGAGCCTCGACACCGAAAGCTTGGAGCCGAACGGCCCCTGGTTCTTGGTCGGACCGACGGGCTCGACGATGTCCTCGTTATGGACGTTGTTCGCCGTAAGGTAGTCGCTCGACATACCTAGTCCGTCACGTTAGGGCAAAGGGCAGGAGGGAGGCGCAGAAGGAGACTAACGAGCTTCATGCATCTTGATGAGGAGCTTGGCGACGTCGTTCGCGTCGTTCAGAGCGCGAGAGGAGCGGATATTACCGTCACCGTCGTATTTGGAGTTGACGTCGTCGACCGCGTTGAGCGGGTTAGACTTGTTGTGCCAACCGCGACGGGTTTTGGCGGTGAGGAAGGACTTGAGCTTCTTGAGCATTATCATCCTCGATAATAGTAGCAGAAGTAGTAGTGATGGAAGGGCGGAGTAGGGGTAGGAGAAGTAGAGTAGGAGTAGAAGACGAGTGGGAGTATAAGATAAGAGTTACGAGTTATAATGGAGGATAGTAGTAGAAGGAGTCGATACGGCAACGTCTACGCAGAGGAAGGTGGAAGTCAAGAGCAAAGGTGCGCTCTGCCCTCCTTCGGAACCCAGGAGGGGTTAATATATGCGCAAAGGGGTCGAACGTATCGTATTCCATTGGCTTTGGCAGTCTAGTCGATCGATTTGGATGGTGAGCGCGCTTTATATGACGACGAGGAGGCAGGTGGCTGGCAGGAACCAGCTATATGCGCGTCAGCGGTTTCAGGGATGTGACTGCAGAAAGGGTGGGGAGGGAGAGGGAGAAGGGCGCGCATATATGCACGTAGTTTGCATGTGTCGACGTGGGAACAGGGAGTAGGAGCAGAATGGATGGATGATATGGAAGTGGATGATGATGATCGAATGTTGTGAAGTACAGTGGGGGCGGCGAAGGGAGAACGGTTCAGTTCTCACGCTTTCCTGCTACGGTTTCAGGTTCGCCACACACTTGTCAACTCAGAGGACTTACAATACCTCCTCCCGTACACATCCTTGACCCAAGATCTTCCCTTCATGAGGTTCGCAGCGCGTGGGGAATGATCACCCAGGTTGGGAAAATTATGCAAGCCGGTGTGGGACGATGCGGCTTCCCCTCAGAACCGCTCATCGGAATTGTCTGACAGCTGGCGCAGTCTTCGAAAGTCTCTAAAATGAATCGCAAAGTACCGGAGAAGACTGCGAGACAGACGCCGTTATCCATTAGATTTGCGCGATCCAGATAGTTGGTATAACTTGCAAGCAGCGATGATAGTCAATATGTCCATACATCGACGATCGTCGTCGACGCGTATGTCTCATTCCAGACGCGCCAGACGCGTCTCCTGGAATGTTCGGCTTTAAACCGCCTCCGATCGGCGATACGACCACGTCCAAACGTCTGTGCGTTTGTTGATCGAGACAAGCGCACACCACGACCCTGCGTGTCCACTCTGGAAGATAAGAGGGACGCTGCGACACCTGAGGTCACGACAAACTACGTATACCCCCTCATGAGGCACGGTTGGAATGTTCGGCGATATCACATTCCGGACATTCCCGAACGCGGCGATAAGGCGTCGTGGACTGAGGCGCGATGGCAATACTTCTGCTGCAGAATGCTGTACATTGTGTCAGGGCAACTACACGGAGCAACTAGCCTCTCCTCCACTATTCTACAGTATGGTACAAGTGCTGTCATGTTACAAAAAACCAAAAAAATCGCAACCATGAAGAAGGCGCGCGTCCCGTTGGAGGCAGAAGAAAGAATGCCCGTTGACGCGTCTTGCTGAGGAATCAAGCGGGGGTCGGGTGTATGCTTGCGGGTGTATGAATGCAGGGGTGGTAGGCAGCATGTGTGTCGTGGAATCGTGGAAGTGTTTGCGGGATATGCAAGGATAGGAATAGAATGTCGTCCGAGGTATGTTGTTGTCGTCAAGTTTGTGAGCAAGAGAAATGCCGTCAAGCAGCCTTGGAAGCTTGCCAAAAGCAGATTGCGGAGAATCGGCAGGCGGGAGTAGAGTAATGCCGAGAAATGTATGCAGGAGCGCGCGCATATATGCTTCCCAGAACCGAGGTGCACCACGTCGTAGGAGTCACCGTCGATTGGAAAGCCGGAAGTGGTGAAGAAATGGTCGCGCGCTTGTTTGTTCAGCAGTGGTGTTCGAGGGCTGATTAGAGTGGTCGAGAATGATCAATGTCGGGTGGACGTAAACAAACGGCGGCTATCGGGGAGTTGGTCAGTGAGTGCAAGTCTCACATGATAGGCAACGTAGTGTGCCTCTTCCTCGGGATTCTGCTCGGCCGAACGTTTCGCCTCGTACCCTTGCCAACGAGCCCCGTTGAGCCACAACTAGCAGGAGAGAGAAGCCAGCCCTCCGTCCTGGTTCGACGTCTCTGTCGTTCGGCAGCGGCGGCAACGACGATAGCCCGTGGGCTTTCCTGCTTCTCGTTCATGCTGGAGACGGTATCCTGCAGCTGCTGCGTGATCGAAGCGAGCGACGCTTCGACGGAGGGGGAGAGCTCCAGCTCGGCCAGGTTATGGGTCAGGCGGGAGGAGCAGTCGTTGCGGTCCGTGTCAAGGAAAGTGTGGGATGGTTCCATGACCGTGACGCGGAGACCGTTGGTCGTCGTCTCGGCGATGGGGATAGAGTCGAGGGACACGGTGCCGGCGAGCGATAGCTTGGAAACAACGTTGATCCCAGGACCGAAGGTATCGTGCGCCACGAGGCCGCCGATCGCTGGCAACAGAGAGCCATTGGTGGTATCCAACTGCAGACAATTGGAAGCATGAGACAACTCCAACTCCACTTCCTCTTGCTGGGCGACCCTCGCAGTGACCGATTGCAGGATCGAAGGGGCCGAGTCTGAGGGCGTTACGACGGGCAACGAGACAGTCTGAAGGAGCCGCCCCGCGCCCTTAACACCATCCTCCGAAGAGTCCGAACAACTCCCGATAAAGAGCGATGTATGTGCTTCCGGCCAATCCACCCTCGACTGCCCCTGTGCGGAGGAGACGAGGTCCGAGAAGACACTATCGCCCTGCATGTCTTCGGTGTCCAACAGGCTAGGAGCGGTGGAAGACGAACAAGGCGTCATCCCGTTCAGCTCGTTCGCGAGCCCCGCCAGGTAGGCTGTGAGCGAGCTATTGTCCACCGGCTCGGCTAAGGACGGCATCGTAGAAGAGCGTATGAGCGTCGGAAGGCACGGGCACGTTTCGCATGTGGTGAAGCACGAGTCCTTCGGATATATGCGCGGGTCCGCAAGTTCGTACGTCTTGCTATGGTAGTGGGTAAAACCGTTCGAAGTGGCAGCACCCAGGGATACAGCCCTCTTATGCACCCGGCGCGAAGGGGACGTAGGAGCGAGGAGGATAATGGGGCCGAATATATCCTCGTCTCCAGTGCTGGAGGTGAACGGTCGGAAGATATCCTCAAATTCGGGGTGAGAGCGGATCCGGCGACGGCCCCACGGCTTGAGCGAGCGAGACTCATCGGCGTTGTGGAGTTGAAAGAGGCCGCATCCTTTGGCAGGAGTGCAGGGACTGTTGGGAGGAACAGGAAGGCTGTTTTCCCTGTGGCACAAGGAGGAGGCGTTTTCCGCGTTGGACATGTTCACGTATGCGGACATGTCGGAGAGATTGGCGAAGTTCTCGAGCACCTCAAAGACCGTGATACGAGATGAACGCCTTGCAGTTGCAGGCGGTCCCGCTGCGCCGTGCGAGCTCGAGTACTCCTTGGTGTCGGATGGAAGACACAACGCGGGAATAGCAGCGGGCTCGGAGAATTCCAGGGCCAAGAGGTCGAGAGGAGTGAGGTTACTCTCGTACGCGAGGCAGACGTGCGGGTCGTTCGAGGCCTCGTCTTTGCCGTCGACATTGGCCGTCTCGTTGACGTGCGAGCCAAAGGAGGTGTTAGCGATGCTAGTCGCGTTGGTGGTACCCGTTGAGGCCGCGTTGGCCGAACGGTTTGTAACAAAAGTGGAGGTCGTGGCGGTTGTCGCGTTTGACCCGCCGGAGACCCTCCGGAAAGCTTTCAAAACCATCGGCACAGGACAGAGTCCCGAGACCGACAGCTTGGAAGCAAACGGCCCCTTGCGCCCGTTCGATGGAGCAGGTTGGACGATGTCCTCGTTATGGACGTTGTTCGTCGTAAGGTAGTCGCTCGACATACCTAGTCCGTCACGTTAGGGCAAAGGGCAGGAGGGAGGAGCAGAAGGAGACTAACGAGCTTCATGCATCTTGATGAGGAGCTTGGCGACGTCGTTCGCGTCGTTCAGAGCGCGGGAGGAGCGGATATTACCGTCACCGTCGTAGTTGGAGTTGACGTCGTCGACCGCGTTGAGCGGATTAGACTTGTTGTGCCGACCGCGACGGGTTTTGGCGGTGAGGAAGGACTTGAGCTTCTTGAGCATTATCATCCTCGATAATAGTAGCAGAAGTAGTAGTGATGGAAGGGCGGAGTAGGGGTAGGAGAAGTAGAGTAGGAGTAGAAGACGAGTGGGAGTATAAGATAAGAGTTACGAGTTATAATGGAGGATAGTAGTAGAAGGAGTCGATACGGCAACGTCTACGCAGAGGAAGGTGGAAGTCAAGAGCAAAGGTGCGCTCTGCCCTCCTTCGGAACCCAGGAGGGGTTAATATATGCGCAAAGGGGTCGAAGGTATCGTATTCCATTGCCTTTGGCAGTCTAGTCGATCGATTTGGATGGTGAGCGCGCTTTATATGACGACGAGGAGGCAGGTGGCTGGCAGGAACCAGCTATATGCGCGTCAGCGGTTTCAGGGATGTGACTGGAGAAGAGAAGGGGAGGTAGAGGGAGGAGAGCGCGCATATATGCAGGTAGTTTGCATACATGTCAGCGTAGGAGCAGGGGAGGAGAAGCAGGATAGATGGACGATATGACAGTGGGCGATAATGGTCGATTGATGTAGAGGGAAGTTGGAAAGACGAAAGGGGAACGGTTCAGTTCTGAGCCTTTCCTGCTTAGGTCTCAGACTCGCTCACTCAGATGTCAAATGAAAGCACTTACAGCGACGTTCGTCCTACATCTCCTCAATTCAGCTCTAGGCCTGATGATTTCCACATGGTTCACATGGGACGCTCATGACAGAAGATGGGGAATGTGTGGGTTCCAGTTGTTCGAGGAGGTCGCTCGGCGAGAACCGCCAATCGGAGTTGACTGACAGCGAGCGGAGTCTTAGAAAGTCTCCCAGATGAGTTGCACATTACCGCCGAAGGCCGCGAGACATATATCTATATCCATGATCTGTTCGCGATCCAGATAGCCAGCAGAACCAGCAAGCCGCGATGATAGTCAATATGCGCATACATCCATGATGGTCGACGCGAATGTCTCATTCCAGACGCGCCCAACGCGTCGGACGCGTCCGCTGGAATGTTCGGCGTTACCGCTTCCAAATGTTCGGCGATAACATGCTGAACGAACGAGTTCTTGTTGGATCAACAGAAGAACCCAGGCCCACATGTAGAAGCACATAGGCATGCCCTTTAGAAGCTAGATGTTTCTCGTCCTACGTACCCAGCCATATGATAGAACTAGCACATTCTCACCATGTTACATTCGAAGTCGACTGAGACAGATTATGGAGCACAATCGATGATCTTCCCGTGCAGCGCCAGACCCGATATATACGACATGGCCCTCGTGGTACTCCTATGGAAGATGCCGAATTGGCCTTGGTCTAGGCGGTCGTTCAGTTCTGGGCGGAATCCAGGCCACGCTAAGGCGTATTTGGCACCTCAGCGGAGACCGCGACCCGTGTCTCTCGGTGACAGGTGCATCTGGGACATTACTTTGGAGTATGATCGAGGAGAGTAAACCTCGATATGGAACGTCGTTCGTCCTTTTGTCCTAGATCGCGTGTAAGGCTGTACAGTGAGTGTGTCTCCAAAGGAGGGAAAGCAGCGAAGTTGGACGGCCAGTTATATCGCCGATGGCGGAGGCAATTTAACGCCGGACATTCCACTAAACGCGTTTGGCGCGTCTGGAATGAGACATACGCGTCGACGATGATCATCGATGTATGCGCACATTGACTATCATTGCTGCTTGTTAGCATTACTGGCTATCTGGGCACCTAATGGATATCGACATCTGTCTCGCGGCCGTATCGAGTACCCTGCAATCCAATCCAATTTGGAGACTTTCTAAGACTCCACCAGCCGTCAGTCAACTCCGATGGGCGATCCTCGTAGAGCGGCCTCCTAGAACAACGGGACCCATACATTCCCCATACTCTGTCATCGTCGTCTCATGTGTCCAAGTGGATATGAACAGGGCTGAGTTGAATTGGTGAGAGGTGTAATGAAGTTACGGTGAGTCTTCTGAGTACAACTGTGTGAGCGAGCCTGAGACTGCGGTAGGAAAGCGAAAGACCTGAACCGTTCTCCCTCCGCCTCTCCCACTTCACTTGACAAATTCGACGATCATCATCTATTGTCATATCCTCTATTCGCTCTGCTCCTTATCCCACCCATCCTACAATAACATGTATGCAAGCTACCTGCATATATGCGCCGCTCTTCTCCCTCTCCCTCTCCTCTCCTTCTGCAGTCACATCCCTGAAACCGCTGACGCGCATATACCTGGTTCCTGCCAGCCACCCGCCTCCTCGTCGTCACAACCTCTGCGCTCGTCGTCAGAATCGATCGACTAGACGGCCAAAGCCAATGGAATACGATACGTTCGACCCCCTTTGCGCATATATTAAGCCTCTCTCGCCTTCGTGGGAGGGTAGAACGCTCCTTTGCTCTTGACTTCCACCTTCTTCTGCGTGGACGTGTTGTCGTGTCGACTCCTTCTGCTACCATACTCCTTTATAACTCGCAACTCTTATCCTTCAACGCGTCTTCTACTCCTCTTCTACTTCTCCTGCCTCTACTTCCCCTTTCAGTCACCACTACTTCCGCTTCTGCCATCGAGGATGATGATGCTCAAGAAGCTCAAGTCCTTCCTCACCGCCAAAACCCGTCGCGGTCTCGGTCAATCCGACCGCCTGAACCAGTCCACCTGCGGCTTCTCGTCTTCGACCCCCAACGAGGACGGCAACATTCGCTCTTCCCGCGCGCTGGAGGATGCGAACGATGTCGCCAAGCTGCTCATAAAGATGCATGAAGCTCGTTCGTCCCCTTTCATCCTGCGCAGCTTGTATGGGTCTAACCCATTGAACTAGGCCTGTCGAGCGATTACCTTACGGCCAACAACAGCCATCTCGAAGATGAGCCCGTCGGATCGACCGGGAACAATGGGCCGTTCGGCTCCAAGCTGTCCGTGTCGAGGCTCAGCCCAGTTCCCATCGTCGTGAAAGCGTTCAGGAGGATCTCGGGCGGGTCGACGACTACGACTGCCACGACCGCTACTTCTGCTACCAATGTGTCGGGCACCATGGCCACGACGGATGCGACCACCGCGACTAGGGTCGCCAACGCCTCCACGCGCTCTATTGATGCTGTTGACAAGGCGATTAGAGTCGAGGGCAAAAGCTACGACGCGAACGACTCGCGGGTCTCCCCCGCATACGAGAGTAACCTCACCCCTCTCGAACTCTCGGCTTTGGAGTTCTCTGAACCCGCTGTTATCCCGGCGCTTTGCCTGCCGTTTACGATCGATAACGAGAGCTGCAACGGCAAGGTAGCGGCAGTGGCTGCAGCTGCTGGAGGACCGAGACGTTCTTCCCGTATCTCGGTCTTCGAGGTGCTCGCCAACTGGTCCGAATTATCCAATACGTCCGCTCCAGACCATGGAGAGAACGGCCTCCCCGTTCCTCCGAACAGTCCCTGCACTCCTGTCCGAGGATGCGACCTCCTTCATACCAATACCATCGAAGAGTACCGCTCTCTCAAGCCCTGGGGCCGTCGTCGCATCCGGTCCCTCCCGGAGCTGGAGGATCTCTTCCGCCCTCTCTCGACCAGCGCCGATCACGAAGCGGACGACATCTTCGGTCCTATCATTCTCCTTGCGCCTGCGTCACCTTCGCGCCGGACGCACAATCGTGCCGTCTCCCTGGGCGCTGCCACTTCCAACGTTATCGCCAAATGCGGTAACAAGGCGTACGAGCTTGCGGACCCACGCATCTATCCGAAGGACTCGTGCTTCACCACAGGGGACACCTGCCCCTGCCTTCCCACCCTCGTTCGCTCGTCTACGATGCCGATCTCCCCTATCTCGGAGAAGAACACCTCCCTCACAGCCTACTTGGCGGACCTCGCCAGAGAGCTGAACGACATGTCCCGCTCGTCCTCCCCCTCTCCCTCACCCAGCATCTTGGAGGCGCGTGTCTTGGGAGAGGACAGCATCTTCTCCGATCTTACCTCCTCCGTACCCGGTCTGGCCGGAGTCGGCTGGGTGGAGGGCCATACGTCCCTCTCCATTGGAGGATACTGGGATCCTTCCGAGGATGTTTTGCCTGGCGGGGGGAGGCTCCTGACAACCGTTTCGTTGCCAGTCATGACCTTGGCCAACTCGCTGGCGTCGATCTCGCAGTCGGTTACTGCGAGTATTATTGAGCAAGAGGAGGTGCAGATCTCCCGCGTTTCCAACTGTCTTCAATTGGATACGGGCAATGAATCCCTCGTGTCTGGGTTCAGAGCCGTTGTGGCGCACGATACCTTCGGTCCGGGGAGCAACATTCTTTCCGACGTATCGCTAGCCAGTAACGTGCCGCTCGATACCATCCCTGCCCACGCAAGCTGGACCGAGCCTCTCACTGCGCCTGACACCCACCCTACCTCTGTCTCCGCGAGTGGGAAGACCGACGGGCGTGCCTCGAGCCTCGTGCATAACCTCGCCGAGCTCGAGATTTCTCCTTCAATGGAAGCGTCCCTCGCCTCCCTCACACAGCAGCTCCAGGACACTGTCTCGGGCGTGAACGACCTGGAGGAAAGCTCGAAGGCAACTGTCCCCGCCATCGGTGCTAAGGAAGAGAGGCGCCGAACGAGGACGGAGGGATGGATCCGTGGCGGTACGAGACAGAATGTCCTCCCAAGCCGGATCCCAAGGATGACGGTCACTACGCTGCCTCTCATGTGAGGAGGGCACGTTATCGCATCACATGATACAGTGCTCCAGCATTTCTCTCTCCTCCACAACCAAATAGTCTCGGCTTCCACTCCTCCAACGGGTCCTTGCCGACCTAACCTGGATACAATGACCGACCATCCGCCAGCAGGCCTTCACTGATGCTCGCGCGCCCCGCCTAAGCAACACTCTACGACAACAACATGACCCGGACGCCATGATCCATTCATTCTATACCAGCACTCCAACTTATTCTCGCAACATTCCAACATTCCCGCATTTCTCAACCCGCAAATTTCCCAAGGCCCCATCACTCATAACCCCAACACACATACGTACCACCCGCACTCGATTCCTATGCATAATACATCACGCAATCTCACCCACCCAGCACTCAACTGATCCCTCCCAACGACCTCTTTTCTTCATGTCCAATTGGACGCGTCCACTTTTTTTATTGGCTACGATCATTTCAATTCGGGATATGGGGAGGATCGTGTACAGTATAGTAGAAGATCGAAAGATCGCTTGTTGTTCAGTCTCCTTATGCTTTCTAATACACTATTTCTTGCATCAGATTCCACGCCCAGACTGCCGCCTAAAGGGATCGCCTCATGCAAAGGCGTCCACGTGCACATGGACAATGGGAAAGAAGCACAGAAATGAATGGGAGGCGGTGCTGACGTTGTTGCTTCTGAGATAGTCGTTTGTCGGAGTTGGGTGTCGATGAGGCGGAGTTTGGATTGGGCGAAGGGGTCTTCAGAGTGAATCAGAACTCTGTAGAATGCGGCGACCGCGTACATCCAAGAGATCGCTCGGGTCTTTCCCCTTCACACGGCGGTTGATGCCTGCGGGAGGTCATGTCGGTCAATATGGGCATACATCGACGACGGATCGCGCTCGTGATGTCTCATTCCAGACGCGCCAAAGACGCGTCCACTGGAATGTTCGGCGTTAAACTCTTTCCGTTTGTCGGCGATATGCAAGGTGCATATATAAGCGTGATGCGCGACGCGACTTTTACGATCGCGACGCGTTCCCTCGTCGACTTGCAAGCCACCGCTTATGCACTAATCGTCCTACTATAGTTATAGGCATACTTCAGTATGCAGTGCCGTCGCTGGGAGGCGTTATGCTCCTTACGCTCGACTACCACGCTCACTAACGACTTATCCTGATTCTTTACGACTTATCCTCCCTACTTTACGCTATAGACGACCTTACTATCATTCATTACGATCACTCGCTCTTACGACTCACGAGCACGATGTTCTCCACGAAGGTCAAGTCTCTCTTTGGTATCTCCAAACGCCTCAGCACCCAGACTGCCCACAACGACGACGAGCATCCCATTCAACCTTCCCTCGTGTCCGCGCATGTCGACCACACCAACGAGCCCAACAACCCCGCTGCTATCCACCTGAATGCACCGGGCACGTTCTCTACCTTCTCTATTCCTTTCACAACACTTCACCCAGCCTCTCACTCCGCCGTGTCCATCAGCGTCAACGATGACCATACCCCGCATAGCAAACCCAAACCCGTCCAACCTCGTCCAGCTCATGCCCGACATGGCTCGCACGCCTCCTATCTCTCACTTCCTCTCAAGCCGTTATCACTCCTCTCGAAAGGCCTCAAACGGCTCTCCTTCCGCTCGAAAGGCGACGACAACCTCCACGCCAGCGCCGGGGACGACCAAATCCTAGAGGACGTCTTCGGCCCCATCCTAGTCGCTTCCGCTTCTCCCCACCCTCTTCGCCGTCGCAGCGCGACCACGGACGGCATCCTTTGTTCACAGGAAGGAGAAGAAGAAGAACGCAAGGCCACCTATCGGCTCGCATCCCCCCGCATTCGCCCGTTGGAGGAAGGAATGCGAGCTTTCCTAGCTGCGACGGACGGCCGTAGTCCGCTAGCTGGATGCCATAAACGTTCTCGGTCGCAGCCCATTCCGGCCGACATGCGAGCCTCCATCCACCCCACCTGTCCGACTCCCACCAAGGCGCATACAAGCACCCGCTCCCTCCCCCGGCTCGAGTCCAGGCCAACCCACACCGCGCCAGCACAGGCTGACGCGCTCCGTCATCCCCTTACCGGGTTGTACAACCGCGCCGGGTGGGACGCCGCCGGCTCCCGGCTGGCCATGCTGGGTGCGGATCCGGCGATGATGGCCTGGTTCGCCGATATGGCCGAGCAGCTCGAGGCGGAGAAGGCGGCGGCGTTGGCGGTATCGCCTCAGCTCACTTAGGCGCATACCGTCAGCCGAATCAGCCAGCCCACTTCATGATGATATTCCACGACCACACTACGACATTTCCTTGTATGTATGACTACAGCTCTTCTTGCGGTCCGCCGAACATTCATGCAATCCACACAAACCACGCAATGCAGGCCATCCATTCTGTGCACTCTTCCGCACACGACAAACTCGCAACATGATAACCCAGCATTTACACATCTCTGTAATTCTGTTTGTACTTTTGGTTGTAATAATAGTCAAATGGTTGACATCTGCTGCGGGAACATCAATTCATTAACACTACACACTGTACATTGTCTTGTCCTTGTTCTACAAATTGCATAGGAAAGGATCCGACGCGTTTGGCGCGTCTGGAATAAGCCATTCGCGTCCACGGTCATAGTCGATGTATGCGCCCATTTCACTACTACGACAAGCTCACTAATACATGTTACTGGCCATCTGGACGGCAGACACCCGATCGATTCTTGGAGCAGTCTTGTCGGGATATGCTGGAATGCTGGAATTTGGAGATGGGGAATGGATTGGATTGGGATGATGCCGTTCGACAAAACGGAAGTATGGGGGTTGTGGATGTCGCGCTCCTTGGTTGACGGATTGAGATGGTTTGAGTATCACGCGCAGGGAGCATGTTGCGCAGAAGGGGCAAGGCGCCGGGTCCTCAGGCCGGCGAGAAACCCTGGAGCTGCCCCGCGATAGAAGTAAGCGAGACCTCCAGTGACGGCGACAGCATGAGCTCGGACGGCATTGAACTACGCGGCGTGCCCCACCCACCATTCGAGCTGGGGAGGAGAGAGATAGGCGGCAGGAGCGGGCCCCACCCTCCGGCGTTGTCAACGGAAAGGTCGGAGACGTCCTCCGTGGAGGCGACGAGCCTGCGGCAGAGCTCAGAAATCCTGCTGACTGATGCGGCACAGCTAGAGGAAAAGGCAGGGCCCTCCGCTCCCTCTGAGCCATGGACGCTGCCGCGAGGACTGCAAGCGACGATCTCCCTCAGCTCATTGGCCAGCTCGGCCAGATAGAGAGTCAGCTCACTGGCGTTCCTGCCCTCCGTAGAGGGCGTCTTAGCGTGGGAAAGGAGCGTAGGCAGGCACGGGCAAGTATCGCCTCTCGCGAAACACGACTCCTTCGGATATATGCGCGGAGTTGGGAGCATATATGCTCCCTTTGGCTGACCGTCGACGACGGGGTGCACGGGGGTTGCATATCCGGCAGCATGGCCTGCAGCGGGTGGACGAGAGAGAGTATGGGCACGGGGAGAATGAGGGACCCAGGCGATGTGTCCGAAGACGTCTGTGGCTGGTCCACAGTTCTGCAGGAACGGAGGGAAGGCGCCTTCCAGTTCAGGACGCGCTGTTATGCGCCTCCTACCCCAAGCTCGCAATACGCGAGCGCCTCCGCCCTTGGGCTGAATAAGAGGCGCTCTTTCTGCGGCACGCGGAGTGCGAGGGAGGACAAAGGCCGGGCGACGACGCTTTGGCTCTGGCTCTGGCTCAGAGTCGACATCGTCGATGGGGTGGGGGTCACCGTCGACGTCGTCGACGGGATGGGAGGTCCACATCGGCAGGACGTCGAACAGAGAGGCGCGGAAGCGCTTGGGACGGCGGAAATCGCGTTCCAACGAGGCAATGAAGAGTTCGTCGTCTGAGGGGACGTAGAGCGCTGGGAGGGAGATAGGAGGCGAGAACTCCAGGACGGAGAGGTCGAGGGCAGTAAGGTATTGCACGGCTGGCATAGAGTGGAATATATGCGCCTGGACCAGCTCGTCTTCGGCTACTTTGATGTCGTCGGGGGCCGTGCCGACTCGGACGACGTTGGCATTGGGAACGTTGGTACCGTCCCTCGCCACAGCGGTGGTATAGCTCACGTCCGTCGTGTTGGTGCGATCCGTCGCGGCGGTAATGTCCGTCACGGCGGTAGCGGAAGTCGCATCAGAGCGAGTCGAAAGCCGTCTGAACGACTTGAGGAGGAACGGTCGCGGGTTGAGATGCGACAGCGACAGATTGGGGGCATACAAGCTCGGACGCCTCGTGCCGGAGACGGCGAAGCTGAGGCTGCTGTCGTGGCTGTCAGGGGTGGGCTGAGCGACCTGACGACGAGAGCCGGGCTTGTGCTGGTTGACGAAAGACTTCAGCTTGCGTGAAAGCATCGTTGATGATCGCGGTCGTATTTCGAGTGGTCGAACGATGGACTAAGACACGGTTTAAAGGAGGGAAAACGGCGTGGGATAGTAGAAGAGCGAGCAGGAGAAGGAGAAACGTAGGAAGGAAAGGAGCATGCAGCCCACCAACAACGGCTCTGCAGGTACATATATGCCCAAGGGGGCTGGTAAAGCTTGGATAGTTAGCAACAGTAGCATGTCTTGACGACGAAGACGGCGCGGTGGCTGGCAGGGGTAACGACGCGACGGGAGGATCGCGTCGCGCGTCATGCGTGCGTAGTGTCCGGGAGGAGCGCATATATGTGACTGTAATGTATGCGGTGACAACAGAAAGGAGGGAGGCGATGGGCGTGCATGGTACGGCCCTGTGAGTACGATAGTGAAGGGGGAGGAGAGACGCAAAGTGAGGCCGACCGTTGTTCTTGTTCGAATGATGCACACCAGTACTAGTACTGTGTTCGCGCGACAAGTCCTCCTACAACGTGGATGCCATCCGGTAACAGGTGAGAAAAGAAGCCGAAGGGTCTCGTCCATCGATAATATCCATGGTCAAATCGAAATGAATGATCGTGGGAACGAACCTGCATTAATGCGGCCGCCACGTAATAATCACATGCCCGACCTCGCGGAAAGGAAGCCAGACGACGTGGCGTGGCCCGCGTCTCTGCCGCGTGGACGGCTGGGGATATCAGCAAGGAAGATGCGATGCGCATCATGCTGTCTCCCAGCTTGGAGCCCTCGACGGGGTAAATGTTGCCAGGCGTCATGTATGCAGTACTGGCTAGATGAAGAGATCGATGTGCTGTATGCTGTCTCACATTCCCAGGACGCGTCGGAATGTTCGGCGATAACCACCGGACATTCGCGCCGTCGGCGTTAAAGATCCGAGGGGTTCGGCGCGTCTGGAATGAGACATTCGCGTCGACGGTCATCGTCTATGTATGCGCCCACTTCACTATTACAACCAAGCTCACTAATACCTGTTACTGGTTATCTGGAAGGCAAACACCGGGACAGCAGTCTCCCCACATTCTAATTATTCCGATACATTTGGAGATGCTGTAGACATCGCTAGCTGGCAGTCAACTCTCGCCTGAAAGCCGCAACTTCACACATCGCTTCGATATTTGGGTTACCGTTCGGCGTGCCGAATCCGGTGAAGGGGCCACCCTCAATTGGGAAATTGGTAACCATATTTCGAGAGTATGCTGGAATGTGGAGTTGACGTAAATGAAATGTGCAGCAGTCTTGCGGGGATATGCTGGAATGCTGGAATTTGCGGTTGGGGAAATGGAATGGGCTGATGCCGTCCGACAATGGGGATGCATGAGTATTGTGGATGTCGCGCGCATGGGTTACGGTCAGCGGAGTTGGGTATCACGCGCAGGGAGAAGTGCAGAGTGGGCAAGGCGTCAGGTCCTTAAGCCGGGGAGAACCCTCGCAGCTGTTCCGCAATGGAAGTGAGGGACACTTCAAGCGACGGGGAGATGACCAGCTCCGACGCCCTCGAATACGGTGGCGTGTCCCACCCGCCATTCGAGAAAAACCCCGACTCGGAACTAGGAACGAGAGCGATAGGCGGCAGGAGCGGGCCCCACCCTCCGGCATTGTCAGCGGAGAGGTCGGTGGCGTCCTCCGTGGAGGTCAAGGCTTGCATCCTGCGACACAGTGCATACAGCCGGTCGAGGGACGCAGCACGCGAGCAGGAGACTTCTGATCCGCGGACGCTGCTGCCAGGACTGCAAGCGACAATTTCCCTCAGCTCATTGGCAAGCTCGGCCAAGTAGAACGTGAGCTCGTCCTTGCCCTCCGTGGAGGGCGTCTTAGCCTGGGAAAGGAGCGTAGGCAGGCACGGACAAGTGTTGCCTGTCGTGAAACACGAGTCCTTGGGATATATGCGCGGAGTTGGCAGCATATATGCTCCCTTTGGTTGACTGCAGGGGACGGCGCACACGGGGGTTTGATACCCGGTAGCATGGCCTGCGGCAGGTACATGTGCACCAGAGAGAGGACGGGCACGGGGCGATGTATGGACCCAAACGACGCGTCCAAATACGTCGTCTGTCACTGGTCCACAGTCGTCCACGAATGGACGGAAGATGCCCTCCAGCTCAGGACGCGTAGTTATGCGCCTCCTACGCCAAGCTCGCAATAGGCGAGCGGTTCCGCCCTTGGGCGGAAGAAGGGGAGCTCTGTCCGACGCACGAGGAGTGCGGGGGAGGACAAACTTCGCACGGCGGGGCCGCGGAGCTGGCTCACTCTCGACATCGTCGATAGGATGAGCGTCACAGTCGACGTTATCGATGGGATGGGAGGCCCACATCGGCAAGACGTCGAACAGCGAGGCGCGGTAGCGCTGAGGACGGCGGAAAGCACGTTCCCACGAGGAGAAGAACTCCTCTTCGTCCGAGGGGACGTGGAACGCTGGGATGGCGACAGGAGGCGAGAACTCGAGAACGGAGAGATCGAGGGCAGTAAGGTATTGCACGGGCGGCATGGAGGACGATGTATGCGTCTTGACCATGTCGTCTTCGGCTACTTTCATGCCGTCGGTGATGGTGTCGACTCGGACGTCGTTGGGAAGGACGGCAGCGTCCTTCGCCACGGCGGTGACGCCGCTGGTATCCGTGTTGTCCGTGACATCGGTCGAGTCGGTCGAGTCGGTGACGGCGGTCGCCGAGGTGGCAGCAGAGCGGGCTGACAGCCGTCTGAACGACTTGAGCACGGAGGGCATGGGGGCGAGATGTGCCAGGGAGATATCCGGCGCATACAAGCTGCGTTTCTTGGCGGAGACTGGATGTTGAAGGGTTGTGTCGCCTGCGAGGCCGTCGAACGACAGATCTAATGGAGAGGGTGAGGATGCAGGGAAGAGGGGACGGGTGGAGAGGGTCGTACCATGGTCACGGATCTCCTCGTTGGACTGGAGGGGTTGGTTGCCATCGCTACGAAAGACGCAAGAGCCGAGGCCGTGGTCGTCGTTGGCGATGGGCTGGGTGGTATCGGGACGGGCGGTGGGCTTGGAAAGGCGGGCGAAGGCTTTCAGCTTACGGGAGAGCATCGTCGGCATCGGTGATAGTAGTTGGAGTCGTCGAATGACCGTCTAAGACACCGTGCCAGGGGTCTATAATAGAGCAAAAGGGCGTAGGATAGTAGAAGAACGAGCAGGAGAAGGAGAACGTAGGAAGGAAAGGAGGATACAGCCCGACCACAGCCGCTCTGCATGCTCATATACCCCCAAGGGGGCTGGTAAAGCTTGAATAGCTAGCAATAGTAGCATGTCTTGACGACGAGGAGGGCGCGGTGGCTGGCAGGGGTAACGACGCGACGGGAGGATCGCGTCGCGCGTCATGCGTGCGTAGTGTCCGGGAGGAGCGCATATATGAGACTATGATGGATGCAACGACAACGGAGAGGAGGGAGACGATAGGCGTGCATAATACGGCGCTGTTAGTACGATAGTGAAGGGGGAGGAGAGACGTGAAGTGCGGTAGACCGTTGTTCCAGTCCGAATGATGCATAGAGTTTTAGGGGAGACGGCAGGGTGCGTTCTAGGTACTCTACAGCATGCAGCAGTACTCCTGAACGGTCAACTTGCACCGGAGGACGCTCGGACGTCATCCTGAAATGCTCGGCAGCAGCCGAACTTTCACGCGCGCGTTGCGAAGGGGCGACGGTTTCGCGGAAGGGACGCCGCGCGCTGCCGTAACGCGCAACATTCCGATTCCTTACAATGCGTCTCCGGAATGCGACAACCGCATACATCCAACCAGCCACTTTTCTGCCTTCCTAGCACTCGATCAGCTCTCGACTCTGTTTCAACGCGCTGTTCTGGCCTCTATAAAGACTCGATATGATCGTCCAGCTTTGCTCGCCTTCCCGCCCCGTCGCGTCCTCGACCAGCCACCTCGCGTCGTCCTACTATTCCTTACCCAAAGTGCAAGCATAATGATATATCATCCCCCCTCCAGCCTATATAAACCCTTCGTGGGCGTCCTAGAGCGGCTGCAACGCTCTTGCCTTCTGACCATCATCTTCCTCTCCGCGCTGTTGAACTCCTACGCCTTCTACTACCCATCCCCCTTTATAGACTCCCCCCTCGACTACACTAGTATAACCTACTACCACCGCTTACTACTAGTACCATGCCCTCCAACCCGGTCACCGACCTCATCCGCATGCTCAAGCGCGGCAAGCCTTCTCAGCCTGTCGCCACCGCCGTCGACAACGGCATCCACCCCTCCCACCCCTCTAACCACATTAGCCCCGTCAACCACCCGAGCTCTGGCCTGCACGGAGCTCGTACGTGTCCTTTCCCCCACTTAACCCCCCCTTCTTCCCCCTCTCCCTTCCGTTCCACCCCTTGTCCCCTTCCTTACACTCTGAACCCCGGTTAACCACATCACCCAGCCGTTCCCGCAGGCGGCCACCACTTCGACCCCAAGCCCAAGACGGGTAAACCGGGCCTCTCCTTACCTCGCTTCAAGTCCCTTCGCGCTGTTTTCGGGGGCCTCAAGTGGGTTTCGCGCCGTTCGAAGTCGACTAACACGAGCGACGCGAAGGACAAGCCCGTTGGTTCGGTCGAGGTTGGTCGACGCACTAACGCTAACCACGCTACTACGACTAAGACGACCAAGGCGGCCGCCGGACCGGTCGAGGTTGTTCGTACTGACGCTGTCTCCGCCACGCCTGCTAACAACAGTGAGGCCGGTGATGGTAAGGATGAGGGTGTTGAACCCGGTGCCCTCCAGTCGGGTACGTGCCACCGACCGTTCTTCACAGCCTTCCATTCTGACTAGCTTACAGTGCCCTTTGCCTCTTCCGCTGAGCCTGATACCGGCGCCTCCTCCTCCTCGGGCACGGCAGAGTCGTCCCTCTCCTTGCCATCCACGCCGAAGGCCACTTCCCCTTCTGACCCAGACGTGGTGTCGCCGTTCGACGACCTCCCACCCTTCTCTCTTCCACCTAACAGCCTTTCCTCAGCTCGTTTGCCGAGCTTCCTTTCCAACTGGTCCATTTCGGGCATGTCCCTTTTGGGGGCTGAGCAGTCCACCCCCAGCGGACGAACCCCACAACCCGCTTCCCCCCATCAGACTCCGACTACTCACCACACCCACAACGTCCAACCCATCGAAGACGGCCCCCGTCCTCCCGTCCACTCGCTGTTGCGAAGTCCCATCGCCCCTTTCCAGCTGGACATCCTTCCCACCACGACCGACACCACCTCGGAAATCTTCGTCACCCGTGACATATTCGGCCCCGTCATCCTCCTCCCCTCGCCCGTGATCAGCAACAGCGTGTCCATCAACCACGGGAACGAGCACAAGCGCGCCCGTTCGCTCAGCGCGATCCTGGAGACGTCCGAAGTAGACGGCACCGTGGCATACAAGCTGGATCCCACGCCGAAGGGGCTGCATATATGCACCCCTCCACCTCCCCCGAAAGTCGGCTCGAGTTCGGAGGAAGTTGGGAGCGTCTCGGTCGTGCAGGTCGTTACAGACTCGGAGTCGGACGAGGAGGCGGAGTCGAGCGCCGGGTCGAGGGGAGGTGAGGCTAACAAGTCCTCGCTGAACCTTCTCAGGATTTCGCCCACTTGGGTTGCAGTCGCAGAGCAAGCGGAAGACTCTGGCTGGCCGACGATGGTCCTCCCCTCTCGCTCCGTCGCAGTCGCACCCGTGATAGTGCAGGCTGAGCTCTCCGGTCTGTCAAACTCGAACTCGGTCTCTCTCTCTGGTCTCTTGGCATCCCTCCCGACGACCCCTCAGCTCCTGCACGAACCCGTCCCAGACCTTCCGGCAACGTACCCGCAGGCCAAAACATTCCTCGAACGGCCGACCCGCATCCCGCGTCGCGTCCTCCCCTCGGCCGCCAGTGCTCGTTCCACCATGACGACCTCCCGGATCCCCAAACTCGCAGCAGCTGCTGCTGGCCAGCATAGGCCTCACGAGCGCAAGCACCGCACGAAGGCGACTCGGAGGGGGATGAAGGCTTCTCTTATCCCCAGGCCGGTCCTTGGCCGGGCTAAGGAAGTGGTCAGGAAGGCCGAGAGGGCTGAAAGGGGTAGGGCGTCGAGGATCCCGAGAAGGCGGGGATCTACTGTTGTTGTGGTGGTCTGAACACTGCTGCCCTATCAAGTCCGGCGCACAACACGGCTCGAAGATAACCAACATCTCGCGGTATCCTGACTCCGGCTCTGCAACATGCCTATCTCCCTATCTGCCACCACTCCAGCGCGTGGAGGATGAGACGCCATTTCCTTTCTGCGACTATTCCCCGTCTATATCAGTCTCACGACATCACGACATCTCACATCCCTCACGCACGCTACACGACATTTTCACTATGACACTATCCTATCTTACTGCAAAGTCTCGCACGCATCATACATCTCAAGCACACCGAAACCAGCATCTGGATAACCCAGCATATCAATCCTCCTATCACACATACTCACGCTCGGTTCTGACATTTCCCATATCACTTGTAACATTTACATGCCTCGTCACGGATACGCCCGGATTGCAACTCTCAGACCATTGTAGACACCTCACATATACATTTGTAGACTCGCATTACTGTTCCTTGTTAGAGATGTTATACTAGTCGCACTGCCTTCATCGTGTTGTTGAGAGCCGTATTCCCGACCGGAGCAGCGGAGTTCCTCGGTATAGCAAGTCCCTGAAACAGCGAGGAAACCCGCGAGCGTGACGATGAGTGACGTTTGCTTGGCATAGAAGCCACACGACACATTGCTGGGCATGCTTGGCGCGCTAACTTGACAAGTTGGGACTGAACGAGGGCAAGGTTATCAGTTCGTCGTTCTGTGGTCTCTCTTCCCTCTCTTCCTTGTACTTGGCTGCTAGACCGCTGGACTGTACATTCTGTAACATCCGACCTCTTTCGACCTACTCACCATCGGAAGTACGATGTCCTCGCACCGCACAACCCTCCTCCTCCTCCTCACCCTCCTCATAATCCTCATCCTCATCCTCCCCTCCCACCCCGTCCACGCCTTCGGAGCAGGCAACATCCCCTCCTACGCCTACCTCGAGGGCAAAGCCTTCCGCCATGGGGACATCGAGGATGCCCTCGGGGCTATTGTCAAGCGCGCGGGCGGGTTTCTGGGAAGGGGGGTCAAGTTTGGGGGGTTGGACACGAAGAGGGTGTATTTTGGGTGCGTGCTTTCATCAATGAGGCACGAGTAGGGGAGCTGATCTGGTGTGGGCGGGTAGGAATTGGCTGTAAGCTACGGTTTCAGTTGGAAGGATGTGAGATGTGAGCTGATAGGGGGTGCGTAGACGGGATTATAGCCAGGCGATGGACATTGCCGCTCTCAAAAAGCTCGAGAAGCAGGTCCGTCCTCCCCTCCCCTCCCGCCCTGCGGCTCGCTCACGTTCGATGACGCTCGCTCACGCTCGCTCAGACAATCCTCAACCTCGTCATGGCCCTCGGTTTCCTCGCGCACGGGTACGCGACCTCCGAATTCGAAGTGACCGAAGAACGGCTCGGCGTCTACCTCCCCACAGAGCATATCGACAACCCGAAGGGTTATGGGGGGGACGAAGATCCTAGGAAGTATCATCCTGCCCTCCGACCGCCGGTGGACCCGAGGGAATTGGAGATTGACGAGAGAACGGGGATGAAGAATTATATTGCTAATGGTGCGCTTGCCTGCCTCTGGCCTTGCACTGCTTTGAGATGGAAAGGGGCTGGAAGGCTGATCCTGGCTGGGACAGAGAACGGGACGTGGGATACGAGCAAAGCGCTCGTCCGACGGACGCTGGATAAGTGTATTACGATCGGCCGCCAGGCCCGATCGAGTGGGAACAAGGAGGCGGAATACGAAGCCTACCGTCTGCTCGGTCAAGCCGTACGTCCTCCCCTCCCCTCGCCTCTCTTCCCCCCTCGCACCCATCTGACATGCGAGCAGCTCCATACGCTGGAAGACTTTGCAGCCCACTCGAATTTCTGCGAACTTGCTCTCGTTAATCTGGGGCATAATGAGGTGTTCTGCCATGTTGGCGAGCACTGTAAGATCCGAGCCAGGAACGGGAGGATGGTCTACCCTCTCGTCACCGGTTCGTTCGGCGGAGCAGATTTCATCCATTCCCTGCTGGGAGGTACGTCCTCCTCCCTCCCTTCTCTGCTGGGTACCAGTCGCACGGTACAGACGCGCATATATTTTGATGCTTTGGAATGTAGAGGCCACAGACCATATTTCCGAAGCGTCCGTCTCCGACCTAACCAAAGAGTTCTCCCGCGCCCGCTCGCAATCCAACTCCGCCTCGCAGGAAACGCTCCGCACGCTCTTCTCCCAGCTCCCTGGTGGATCGGGGAATCAGCTGAGTAGGGAGATGGACGGTGTGCAGCGGATGAGGGCTGAGGGGGGTGTGGGGGGGAAGACGCCGGAGCAGATGAGTCCGAAGGAGCTGCATGCTGCGCTGTGGCAGATTCTCAAGTTTAGGGACTCGGGTACGTCCACAGCGCATATACTTCCCTTTTCCCCTTACTTTCGACCACTTTGGGCGTTTGCTGACAATTGAACGCAGTGATGATGGCCATCGAGGAAACGATCGAGAAGATCCCGCTCCTCTCGAGTCTAGTCGAGAAGATCTCCAACACCGTCTCCGTCTTCGTCCTCACGACCATCGAGCCATTCATGAAGCCCATCCTGAAGCAAGCGACCACTGGGCTGCAAATGGGGTCGAGCGAGGTCGTCAACTCTGTAGACCAGTTCGAGGTGTTCAACAACCCTATGGCTGTACGTTCGTCTCCTTTACTTTACAAAGTGTTTGATTTGACCTGGGTGCAGTCGGACCCGACACATTCGTTCTTGTCGAAAGACCATTTTGGCCTGATTTTGAATGAGCCGGCTGGTATGCTGGGGAGGATTGTGCTGACGTATACGGTGAACCTGGTCGTTCAGGCGTGGGATAACCCGGGCATGGATTTGCGTGCCGTCACCGAGCCAGTTCTCGAGTCTTTGTGCGCATATACTCTGTTTACAGTGTGCGAACAGAAGTGTTGACACCTTGTATGCAGCTTCCACCCCGACTTCCACGACCCCCGCTCGCCGATCCAATACCAAATGATGACCTTCATGAAAGAATGGATCTCCGCCCAGCCCAACCGGGCCGAAGTCCTCCGCAGACTCAGCAAAGGCGCCGTCCGGTCACACGAGAACACGCGGCTCGCCACTGGTGGCCACGAAGGCGGGATGGGGTACAACATGGGCGTGCAGGCTCAACACCAATTAGGCCAATACGTGCAAGGAATCCCGGGGGTGAGCCAGGTCACAGGGGCGTTCAATACGTTCCAGCGGATCTCGGGCCAGATCTCGCAGTTCACAGGGACGGGCAGTGGACCAAGGAGAGAGCTGGAGGTGCCCTCTCCTTCCGGAGGAGGAGGGTACGCGCCACCGCCCGTCAGCCCTCCAGCGAGCTTCCCCAGCCAAGCATTCTCCATGCCGTCGCCTCAACCTTCCCCAGTGGGAGGAGGAGGAAGCTCAGGGTTTCAAGAACAGTTCACCCCCGGGTATCAACATCCCGAAGGCCGCGGCCCGCCGCCTATGCCCCCGGCATCGCCCCGCCCGCCGCAGGACAGCCAGCCGCATTATGGGGGACATCATCATGGTGGCCACCACGGGCACGGACAGGGCTCGTCCGCAGGCCCGCATCCTCAAGGCCAAGGCCAAGGGCAGGGGTACGCACCTCCAAGCGGGGCACCGCCCTTCCCAGCCCCTATGGGCGCTTATGAGGGTCCTGCTCAAGGAGGGGGAGGGTACGCACCCCCACAAGGGCCGCCAGGCGGGGAATGGCAGGGCGGGTATGCCCCGCCGCCGGGCCAGTATGCGTCGCCTCCGCCTGGGCAATACGGACCGCCACAGGGGCAGTATGGACCTCCACCGGGGGGGCCGCCGCCAGGGTGGGGTGGACCACCCCCTCCTCCGGGGGGTTGGCAGGGCGGACCGCCGCCGCCGCCGCAGGGATGGTCGGGGTATCCTGGTCAGGGGAGGTGGTGAGCTCGATGTTCGATTAGGCAGACCGTTTTGTGTTGAGGGTTGAGAGGACATATGTACTAGCTGCGCAGTACGAGAAGAACAAGAATGAAGAGAATGAATCTGTTGCACGGTCCTCACCTTCCCGTTTCAGGTTATTGCACACGTCCTGACTGTATCTGTATGACGATTGCACGTAAGGTTACAATTGTACACGGTCGTAAACTGCTCATGAAACGCGATACGGTCCGTTCTCTCCTCTCACGCCCGACAGTATTGCATAGACTTTGGCTCTCAGTACCTCGTCCGCTTGACGTTCCCTCTATCATCGACGTCTACCTCACCGAGCACCTGTCTTCCTCCGCCCGCCGGCCTGTAGCTTCCGTCAGTAATGAGCAGCAAGATGGAAGGGGCATGCTCACTCAGCCATCGTATCCGATCTCCGTTTCAGACCCGCATGCATCCCCTGCCCTTGCCCCTGCTGCTGCCCTTGCTGCTGCTGCTGGCGATACACAGTGTTGCCACTCGTGAACGCCGTCCCGCCTCCACCAGAGTATCTCGTAGCCGGCTTGGGAGGTGCCCTCTGTCATTGTGTGAGCACACCGTTCACCCCGAGGGAAGAAGTGTGGAGGAGACGTACGGAAGCACCAACATCAAAGTGGAACCCTCCCAGGTCGTTCGGGTCGGGTATCTCGCTGCTTCCCCTCGCATATCCCCCCGCTTGCTGGCGCTGCTGATCCGCATGGTTCGTCCCATCGCTCGAACGTTGCCCACTTCCTCCGCTGCCGTAGTCGTTACCCCTTCTCTGCGGAGTGCTCGTAAACCCTGGCCGGTCGGGGTTCTGCACGTTATAGACTACAAAGCCGTCGTTCGTTTCCTGCGCTCGGCTGTTCGGGGTGGTCTGGACTTTTATCATGGAGAGACGTTTGACGCTGCTGGTGCTTGTTGCGGGTCTGTTGTTGCTCGGAGTTGCTGGAGGCAAGGTCGTGGTCGTACGGGCTGGCGTGCGAGGGGCCACAGCAGATATATTGGATGCGGGAGAGGGACGACCAGCTGCGCGGTTCGTCGAAGTGGTAGGAGCTGACACTGATGGTCGAGTAGTGGTAGTGTTATTCGTAGTGGTATGATTGTCGTTCGAACGGAGATTATACCGACCAGGCGTGGGCTGAGGTCGAGACTGCTGAGGGGCTTGCGGCTGCTGCTGCTGCTGTTGTTGTTGTTGCTGCTGCTGCTGATGCTGCTGCTGTCGGACAGGCTGAACGCTCTGTTGCCGCTGCGGCATGACTTGCTGTTGGACGGGCTGTGGCTCAGGCTGCTGGTATTGCTGCGCAGGCTCGGCAGTCTGAGCTCTTTGTTGCTGCTGCTGCTGAGCCTCTTGTTGTTGCTGCAGTTGACGTTCACGATATCTCTGCTGAGCCAGTTCGCGAGCCTTTTGGCGTGCTTGTACATCAGCGTTCGTTTGCTGAGCCTGCTGAGCTTGAGGCTGCATTGTATGCGCTCTTGTTGGTGGTGGTGCAGGAACAGGCTGACGAGAGGGCGGTCCAAGAGCAGCCCGGGCTGATTGGGCTGGTGGGTTCACCGTGTTCCTGAGCAGAGGTCAGTAGAGGCCTGACATTCTGACCGCGTGAACATACGCTCGCGACACCGGACGACTCTCCACATCCGTAGAGGTCTCCACTTCGAGCGGCCGATCCTCATCCATGTAGATTGCACCAGCCTCCAGATCCACCTGCGCAAAGAGTGATTCGTCCTCAATGCCGAAGTCGAACGTAGCGTCGTTACTGGTATCCGGAGAGGGCAATCGCGTCTCCGGGTCAGGCTTGATGAGAGCGGGTGTTGTATGCGCGCGAGTTTGCGGTCTGATGGGTACGGGATTGGGCCGCGAGGTGTTTGAATTCATAGGATTGGACGGTCCGGCTACTTGCATGTTTCGGACGGAGTCCGTCGAGGTATCGTATTCCGGACGGCGATACAGTTCGTTCATGTCGATCTTTTTAGGCTGTAATGGCGGGTCAGGGGGGTATATGCGCGGAGATGATGGTACGCACAGGGGGTAGCTTGATATTCTTCACCTGGTCAACGTAGGTCTTATCATACAGACAATTTCCCAGCAGGTTGCCAAAGTTACGCAGCGTGCGCTTCAGGGCATCCGTGACCGCTTCTTTCTTACACTGCATGTCTGTTAGCCCTTGCAAGCATTGATAGGCAGGATATATGCGCACCTTATCGATAGCCGCCGCTTTCTGCTTCACGTTCTCCGCTGTCCCATACCCCACATCCTCATGATACGCCCCGTCCCGCAGCGTAACACGTGTAATACAGTGTACGCCCACATTATACCTCGGCGGGTTCTCTCCATGTACGTCAATCTAACTCAATCTATTAGCCGAAGAGCGCATATATGCGGTAAAAGGACGGAGGACGCACGAAATCGATTGTTAGGTTGGTGATGCTCGATGACCAGCCGTTGAACCCGAATACTTCGTTGGCAAGGTTGATGATCTTCCATCCCTCGGCATACGTGAGCCTCGCCCCACCGCCAGGTCCAGGTCGAGTGGAGATGTATTCTGTGCAACCGAGTCATCAGGCCTGGCTTCGGGTGTAGGGCGAACATGGACGAACCAGGACCAAGCCGTTTCTCGAGCTTTGCTTGTAGGGTCGCGATCTGCTCTGCTGACCATTGACTGATCTCCATACCCGTTTGAGTTGTGAGGTAGGGCGTTGCGGACGGTCCTGGGGGAAAGGTGCCGTGCATCGAGGGGTTGAACGTGGCGTGCGACATTGGGGTGCTGGTGAACGGGATTCGAGGGAGAGAGGCGTAGGCAGAGAGGAGGTGTGAGGGGAGGGTTGTCATACAGCTTTTGCGGATACCATGGGGTTTGAAAGAGTAATTATCGAGTTATGGTGGCCGTCGAGGATATCAGTTGCAGAGAGTGAGAGCAGACAGTTGGAGATGGCGGCGCGAAAGAGAGGAGCCCCCAGCGACGAGCGGCAGATGACAAGGACGCGGGCTCACGTGACGCTCACGAGGGCCTTGATATCTGACTGGTCCCGCTGATCGTCCCCTAATCCTTCGGATATCGGCGATAAGAACGCCAGCCCATCGATCGCCAAGCCTGATAATCGCCGACGGGTGACGACAGTTGTTGTTTGGGCGTTTAACGAGGTGCTACGTGAATGGTTACGGCAGTGCTGGGCGGGGAAGGTCAGTACATACAGATTTCCGGGCAAATGTTCTGTACTCTGTGTGGCAGTGCACAGACCGAGACCAAATTTAATTCCATTTTGCTCCCTTTATACTTCCAGCAGAGCCTCTCGCGGCAGGGTCGGCAGAAGCACGAGGGACCATGTTCATTGATATTATTGTCCCTGAACGTGACTGTACGACAAATAGCCCCATCACCTTCAACATATCCCCGCCCCACCCATATTGTCAATATGTTTATTCTTTTACTCCTCCAAACTCTCTTCAATTTGCGTGTCTACCTACAACAAATTACTGTTGCCCAGATACTCGACTTTCTCGCTCTTATACGCCACTTGCAAACTCGAATCGCTTGGCAGCAAATTACCACTGGCCCCACCCTCGATCCACCACAGGCTTTGCCAAACACGGTCTCCGCATTCCTTGCAGCGTCATTGGAGCTCACGACTGAGCAGGTTGGGGTGCTGTGGGCGGCCTTGAAGCACGTCGCTTGGGTCCGCTCGAGATCTCCAACCACGATGACCCCGCCCACTTGCGACGTCCTCCACCACCTGGCACGCCACGGACAAGCTTATAACTTGGGTCAGTCTCCACTCAATCAGTAAGATAAAGCTCACCCGAACGCCAGGCTTCGAAACACTGTATCCCCCCACCCGCCTCTGCATGTGGGATGCCTGCTCCTACTACACGGCTACCAACCAACGAGCTCGCCTCACCTTCCGCTCTCAGTACTTTGCCACGCTCTACACCCTTCACAACGGCATTGCCCCCGTAGTAGTGGTATCCCTTCGCTGTAGGGAGTGCGCGACCACGTATCACCTCAACTTCTACCGCATCCAACAAGAGCCTGGCCTTAAAACCCGAATCTACTATCTCGGGCAACCCCAAGTAATTCAAGCTGAGCCGCATGCACTCTTTGAAGGTCGACTCTGCCGGCTCTTCCGCTCGCAAACAGTCCATGCTCAGTGCGTATCTAGTTTCCCCCTCTCCTGCCAGCTAATGCTCCCTAGTTCTTCTGCTTTGGCAATCGCAGAGATGTACAACGAAGCCCTCGCCGCCCCCCCCACCACGATATCTGGCCCCTATCAACCGAGAGCCCTCGATCCTCGATGGGTCTCCAACCTCTTCGACTTGTACGCCCTCCTGCTGCATCACAGCGAACAGGGAACCCAACTTCGCCTTCCTCACCATGCCTTGAACCAGGCCGAACGGCTCAAGCATGCGATGCAAGAGCGCAACGCGTATATGGCACGCAATGGGCAACCATATTGGGCACACACATGCAATGAGTGCATGAAAATCAAGACGGAAGGCGGGCAAACCTGTCAGACACATACTCGCATAATCAGAGGACGTACTGACTCACCATACAGTCGTCATGACTTGCGCTGTCACCGATGGTGTGGCGATAGGCCGGCCCTGTTGTGGCGTTCACAACTGTACGTCTACTCTGCCCCACACCAAGGCTCGTTTCTGCATGGAGCACGCCAATTTGAACGCCGTCTGTGTGGTGCACGGCTGTGGTCAACCTGTGCGGGCAAACGGTCAGACATGCGATCAGCCAGCACATATGGCACGGGAGGAAGCTTATCGCTCAGCGGGGAAGTCCTTCGGCCTACTAACGCAGAGGCGCAAGCTCGCCTATCTTCGAGGAGGGGAGGGACTGCTTGCACCACAGGGGACCAATAACACCCTGGAGGATGGCGACCTGCTCGATGCCGAAGAGGGGGAGATGGAAGATCTCGAGCATGCCCAGGCTCTTCTAGGCAATCTGGACATCCCACGTCAGGAAGGAGCCGAGCCCATGCAGGAAGATGGGCCCACCACGGCAGCGCTGTCCAACAGCAAATCAACCCGCAAGCCACCTCCTGCCATCCCGTCCAAGCAGACCAAGCTGCGCGCACATTTTGGCAGACACCGAACTCACAATGAACAGCTCGTGGTGCGTCCCTGCGGCATCATTATCGGGCGCCGCACCTTCTTTGGCGCCGAATCCCTATCATCAGTGGCCGTAAGCGCGCTCCAATCCATCGGGCGATCGGTTGACTCACCCATGGTAACAGCAATTCCTCATGGACGTCTTCCCCTCCGTAGAGTCCATGCCCGAGGTGTTGTTCTTCGACAACAACTGCTCCTTCCGGCGTTACCTTGCAGACAGGCCAGAAGAAGCCCACTTCGCAGAGACGCGGCTGTTAGTGGACGTCTTCCACTTCAAATCGAAACATAGCAAGGAGGATGTCTTCTGCAGCACGCACTGCAATCCTGCGGCATACCCCGAGCTCTACGACCATGAGCAACAGCGCTGGGTCTTCAATTCATCCGTGTGCGAACAAGTTAATGCCTGGCTGCGGAAGTACCAAGGTCAAGTACGCGAGATGTCCGCCATTTGGTTCGATTTCTTTCTTGATGAAGTGATCAAGGCGCGAAACGAGTTAACGGTGAAAGATCTTCGACGACGTGGAGCAATGCCGCAGAATAGGCCTGCTGCGACTTTTTAGTATTAGCTCACTCTAAGGATAACTACTATATCACATAAAGGCGGGAAGACATGAATACAGTACAGTGGGAAAGTGACAGAACAACCCCGCCCTTGGTTCAGTAATGTAATATGAAAGTATTCCTGTGGTCCTACACAGGGCGAACCCTCCGCCCCATCACCCGCTTCCCTCCCCTGACCGCTGCTCTGTTGCCAGTCCCATAGCTGCCACCTTTGCTCGCTTGGCTGCAAGCCACTCCTTCAGCGGGATCGGCTTCTTCTTCTCTACCGGAGGCGCTGCCGCCGCTGCCTCAACCTGGAGTGGGACCTCCACACCAGCGGGTGCAGTCGACTCAACCGACTCTGTAGATGCCAGCGGAGTTCCGCCCACAGTTGTCCCCCCACTTCTCAGCCCCTCGTCCTTCGCCTCGGTCTCTTCCAAGGGAGGTCCAGGCAGCCACGGTTCATATGTAGACCAGTCGGTCAAGCTGTCGCTGGACAACGGTGGTGCCAAATTCTTGCTCGCAGCGTCGGCTGCAGGCTGAAGTCGATGCGGCATAGGAGGCGCCGGCCCACGAGCTCCTTGGCCCTCCTGCGCAATGGCATAGGAGCGGAAGGGCTCCGGGATACGGTCACGGAACCCTGGATGGGCGAGGGTGAACGGCGTTGGTAGTGGATTCGCCGAAGGACGCTGGCCGGCCATGCTCTCCGACGTAGTTCCAGGACCCAGGACCAACGGCAGGCGGATGTTCTCCGCTCCAGGCATATATCCTGGATAATCATGCCACTGGGCCTCCTCCTGAGCCGCCTCAGTATATCCCTTTCGGGGGTCCCAGGCCCGAGGATGTGGGAATGCGCTGCTCCGTGTATACAGCGCCTCCGCATCCGCGACCGACTTCCGCTTCTTTTGACGATCGCGCATTTCTGTGCTGAGCAGATGGCGTTGGTCCAGTGCAACCTCCGCCTCCTTACGCTTCTGCAGTTTCTTCAGTCTCTCCCGTTGCTGCTTGCCGGGTCGGGCCTGGTTCTTCAGCTTCCTCTCGTCGAGGGCATCCGGTCGGCGGATCTGGTCGCACCGAAGCGCGTGCGCGGTCTGCGGATCCCCGGCTGCTGCAACCAGTTTCCGAAGTTCTTCTTGCACCCACACATCGGTCAAGCACTCGTCCCTAGGACGGGCGCCCGGCAATGTATGCACTCGCAAAACAGGTACGCCGTCTCGCATGAGCTGGCTACGCACAGCGGCAGGCAAATCAGTATCGAGCACGCCCACGAAGTTCCTCGTCCATGGCCGGTTCGTCGATGAGAAGGGGTACTGGCGCAGAAACGCAGAATCGACGTAGTTCACGATGCCGAGCAAGTCGCGCGCCTTGCACTGATAGTACAACCAGAGCCGTTCGGCCTCGTGGTAATCCAAAGGGATCAAGAAGATGTCCCAGTCGAAGATGGCGCACCAGTGCGCGCGAAGGTGACGATATCGCAGGCGAAGGGCGTGATCGGGAGCGATCTTCAGCCGTTCCTCCGCAACAAAGAGTAGGTGCTCGGTGAATGCCCGGAGGTGTGCAACCCAGCGAGGATGGACCAGGCCTAAATGGGCGTCGTCCCCATTTCCACCTCTCTCGGAGAACGCCTCTCGCACGAGGAGGACCCACAGGATCTTCGCGCTGAGGGGATTGTCGGGCGGACCTTCGCAATAGGGTCGATGGGGGTACGCGGGGTCGTAAACCTGCGCATATACGGTCCAATCGAGGGGTGACCGAGCTCGGAGCTCGTTGTCACGGAAGCGGTGTTGCCAAGGGATGTCCTGCGCATGCCCACTACGGCCCTGGATGGCCGCACAGAGCTCCTCCACGCGCCGGGCATCCGCGGCGGCGTAGATGGGCTGTCGAGGAAGCACGTCAAATCGTCGAAGTGGGATGTGTTCCACCGACAGCAACCCGCCACGGTAGCCATCCTTGCGCCCCACGAGCAAGGTGGGCTCGTGGTTGATTGCGGGCCGAGGTGCAGCAGCCCCTAGGCGTGCTTCCACGGTGTCTCCGGTATTCCAGCCAATCGCATTCGCTAGTCAAGATGTTGAGCACTGAACAAGACACACGGGCAACCCAAGAACTAACCCTCTCGTTCCAGCTGTCGCTCCAGGCGATCCACCACGGTGCGGACAGACTCGCTCATCTGTAGGTATTCTGCGGCCTAGCTCAGTACAGGTCATACAGGAGGGGAAGCGGCTCACCCTGCTCCCACTCTTCGGGTCGACGGACGGCTAGTCTGTCTGTGCTTTGACGGTCCCGTTTGGCCGGCAGGCGCAGTCCAGTGAGGGCTGATGCGAAGGGCATCGCGCGGCGACGTGCCAGAGACAGTGGTGTGGTTGTGGGAAGGGAGGAAGGGTGGAGATCGGCCCCAACCCAATCATTAAGACCGGCAGGGTATTCGAGGCGAGTGGTACCGTGGACGGTGGCCACTCGCTGGAGGATGACGGCGAACGGCGTGCAAGTACCGAGTACGGTGGCTTCCACGTCGGCTCGGAAGGGTGGAATGTGGCTCAGTGGTACCGTGGACGGTGGCCACTTGCCAGAGAAAGATATCGGGCCAGGGGCAAGTACCGAGAGCGGTGGCTTGTCCGGCGATGAAAGGGGGTCAAACGAGCAAGTACCGAGAACGGTGGCTTGCTCGTAGGGCCTATGGGGGTTGGTCTTGAGTCAGTACCGTGCACGGTGACTGAAGCTTGGTCTTCGGCGGCCTGGCGACGGCGGGTGGTTCAGAGGAGAGGGTATGTCACTTGAGCGCCGACTTGCGCGTCGAATTCTCAATCGCTCGAAGCGCCGGGAACGGCCACCTCTCGCGCCCTCACCGTACCTTGGGCAAAGGTACTTGTGAGGGGAGGTTGGGGGACGGGGACGGGGACGGGGGGGTCAGGACGACGGCGGATGGGGGGAGGAGACGATGAGCTTGAACGAAAAGACGACGAGGAGCGCCTCCTTCAAGGAGATTTGATTCCGTTTGCATCCACATTTTTCACGTGACTTTGCCTGTATGCCGCTGAGGCGTCAGGGTCCACTCACTCAAGCTGCTGCTCCTCAACGTCTATCACACCCTGCTCGCCGTCGCCCCCTCCCTTCCTCCTCCTCCTGCAGGTACCTTTGTCCAAGGTACGGCAGGTGATAAGCAAGGTGGCCGATCGCGGTGCCTTGATTACTAGAGGATTCGCTGCGCGCAAGTCGGCGCTCAAGCTCCATCTCTTCGTCTCGAGGGCCCACAAGCGGGCTTAACTTCGACAAACAAGTCACCGTACTCGGTACTTGCTTCCCACCCCCCTCCTGGCCAGACAAGTCACCGTGCTCGGTACTTGGCTTCATCCCTCCTAGGAACAAGTCACCGCGCTCGGTACTTGTCTCCCCCTCCTCTCGCTTCTAGCGACGTTACGGTTACCGCTCACGGTGCCGCAACCTTACCCCCAATCGCGCCTACACCTTAGGCAGGGACAAGCCACCGCTCTTGGTACTTGTGCCCGTTTTTCCTCGTCTTCGGCTACCACCAGCAGGACGCAATCCGGGCCGTGGGCCGCAATGTTCATCCTCACTCGACGAGCAACTCGAGCGGCTCTGACCCTCAGCCGACCCCACCGCCCAGCGACGCCTCGAAGGCACTTTTTCGACAGTATCCCACCGATTATCCAGCCTCTTGCGGATGGATTTGTGCATGTAGCCAACGCCCTGCCAATCCCGGAGGGTTGGCCCCCGTATGCCACCACCATCATCGTCGGCACTCTCCTTGCAAGGACTACCGTCACGCTCCCCTTCGCGATCTGGGTACGTTTGCAGCTATGGTCTCTTATCAACCCATTGACGAGTACGACAAGGCGCGGCGGAGGTCACGAAGATTGCAAGAGCTTGTTCAGCCGGAGTTCTCGAAGGAAGCCTTGCTGCTGAGGGAAAATTTCATGAAAGCGGTCGCCAGAGGGGAGAAAAGCAGGGAAGATGGCAACCGGGAACTCCTAAACGAAGTACGTGACACGATCAGACTCGTATGAAGTACAGCGCAACTGAGATAGCCCCAGATACGAGCAAAATATAGGGAGATAGCCGCGAAGCACCAAGCCTATCCATGGCTAACCACCATACTACCGGCGATGGCCAACGTCCCGCTATTCGTCACCGCATCCTTAATGCTTCGAGCAGCAGCAACGCCGTCAAGCCCTATCGCAACAGAGACCTTCCTCACGCTCGGAAGCCTGGCCAGTACCGATAGCTCCGGTCTCATGCCCATCGCCGTTGGTTTGATGACTATGGCAAATATCGAGATTAATAGGCAAGACCCGCGAAACTCGACCAACGCTGGTCAGTCAGGATCTCTGTTATCGCTCCTCTGGGCTAAGCGACGATCTGTGCTGGAGTTCTCCCTCCGGTGTCTTGCTATTGCCACAATTCCGATAGCGTTGAACATGCCTGGCGTACGTGTGCGATTACAGAATGCGCAGACAACGGCTAAAACTGGGCCAGGCTGTGGTGTTGTATTGGCTCACATCTGCGTCCTACACATTCATCGAACGTCTGACATTTGCGACCATTGATCGGCGCAAAGCGGTGGAGCTGAAGAACGAGGGCAAGAACGCAAATGAGAGACAGCAGCAGATGCGACCGGTGGTCCCAACGGCGAGTCTTTATCCTATCCGGCGTGAGCTTCAGCGAGCCGCCGGGCTAAACGCTGGGAGCGCTGCGCGTGGTTCATCACAAACGCAAAGAGATGCTCCGCCTGTGCAAGGTAAAACAACTGGAGACCGGTAGCCGTGCAGGCAAACCCGATCGATATACTCGCAGTCTGCTCGGGGGGCAGTTGCGACGGGCCAAAGGTTGGTGGTACGTTCTTCGTTGCGCGGACTTCATATATGATTTATTCGTGGTTGGCGAGAGAACCGCATTATACGGTTTTCCATGCGTCATTTACTTGATCTAATATGACCGTCATTTTTCCGTTTCTGTATATTACAGCCGCTGATAAAAGCTTCGAACAGGTCCCAGAACGCTAATTCGTCAAGGTGTTCATTGTTCTGTTGCCGTACTCTAGACCGTGCGATAAATTACATTGAAATTTGCTTTCATACTCCTAGGCTGCCCATGCGAACGGTGGTCCCATCTACGACTTTCCAACCTCTACGGAACGAGCGACAACAACAGCGGCGACGGCATTAGCGGGCATGGCAGCAGTCTTAGCAAATCGTTGCATTACACTTCGAGACCGATTGGGTCTGCTACCCGTCCCGAGCATTCGCACTTATCCCTCGCTCGGCCTCCCTCTCTCCTCCAGCACGCCCGCCACCACCATGCAGATCTGGGGCACGTTCGCCAGCGGGTTCCAGGGTACTTGGGCCTTGATCAAGGTGAGTCTGTCCGCATTTTCTACTGCCTTCCTCACCTTATAGCAGCTCATCTGGGGGATGACCCCTTCGTTCGATCGCCTGAAGTCACTCATAGGCCAGGCCAACGAGATAATCGCCATCATCGGAGTCGGCCTGCTCGCACTGGAGAACGTGCTGGAGCGCCTGATTGCCATCCAGCAAAAGTGGAGAGAGTTGCGGGAGGCGGCTGGTGTGAGGGCTGGGGAGCGGGAGGGGGAGAGGGTGGTCTAATTTTACACTCAATTTCTATTGTAACTGAGGTTTCTCCTTGGTAAACATTGGGTCTTACTTTCCCTGTCTCCATGCACGGCTGTCTGTGAGGTTACACTCTCAATATCTCCTGGCGATGGCACTAATGCTGCTTAGCAGGAGTAGTCTGTTGTCAAGGGAAGATGATCCTCACCTAGGTTTAGGTGAGGTGGGACCCAGCAGAGTACTGACTCCGTCATGACACAAACCTGACACAAAACTGACACAAAACTGACACAAACCTGACACAAACCTGACAAAGGGTCCAGCTGACTGACTCCATGCTGACAACGTCCTGACATAGGGTCCTCGGTCAGGGTGCATGCTTGACGCGTCTTCCTCTCCGCTACCACCATCTCCCAGGATCAACATTGTGGTTCGAGAAGATGGGAAGCACGCAATGTAAGTTATGTTTGAGAGAAGTCATTACGTGCAGAAGCTCACTTGAGGATTGCCCAGTCCACATGGAAGTTGTTTGGCTCCAAAGCGACTACTCGTACCGAGTGTACACGCCCAAGGACAACAGGCCGGTCGGCAATAGCCCTCCTCGGGGAATGGGGGAGGAGGGCGATCTCTGCTTCAGTTATCGCCATCCCGACCTGTGGATCAAAGACCGTGATGGCTGGCGGAAGTCTGCAGGGATCTGGCATGGGACCAGCAGGGAGAAGCACCCATCTCGCGACCTGCGCATTTTGGCGACCAACGACCGGTTTCGGTGGATCACCAGTGCCGCCTTCCATAAGGCGCAGGAGAGGAAAAGGAAGATGGAAAGGGCGGAGGATGACGATGTGGGAGCCGGGTCGAGGCCGAAGAGGAGCGCTCAAGGTGCGCCCAGCTGATCGCTCAGCCATGGGCCTATGCTGATCCTGTAGCAGGCAATGGCACCCGGCCCACGACACAGAGCGCTGGCCTCGAGGTGACCCCGTCCGGTGAGCGGGGCGGGGTTGAAGAATATGCGCGTGCCATGGGCAACGGCTGGCTTGTGGAGCTGGCGCGCCAGTGGAGGCAGAAGTTCGGCGATGAGGGGACCAGCGCCCATCAAGGCAATGCGATCCTCCAGGCCCTAAGGGCGTATCCGGCCGAGATCAAGCCGAAGACGACGAACCCGGTTGGTGACTTCCTTGCCAGCAAGTCCCCAGGACAACCGGGATTGGCGCTGGTCGTCGCCGATCTCATGGAGATGGGCCCCACACGCGAGCTGGCCGTCAATGAACCGGAGACGGGCGAACAATACGGCCTTTCGGTCCCCGAGATTCTCCAGAGCTTGATCATCCACGGGATGGGCCGTCAGGGAGGCTCACCCATTCCGCAGGTCGCCGCATTCGAGATCCCTCCGTCGGATGCAGGCATGCTCCAATGCCAATTTCGGTGACCGCGTGAATGGAAGAGAGGCAAGAAGAACGAGCTGTACGGTAACACCATCGTGTGCCCAGGTGGGACCGTCAGCGGCTGGCACCGCGATGGCTATGGGAGTCGGTTTGCCACCGTCCATGCCGATATGCCAGGTGTTGGCCCCTACAAGCTGTGGATCTTTGCGCCGGACAACGCCCACAACCGCGCCCACCTCTTACCGGACGACAAGGAAGCTCGCGCGCATCTGTGGCACGCGAACGTCATCAAGGAGCTTCGGGAGCTGGAGTACGTGCTCGTGCGCACGAGTGACTGTCCTGCGCTTGTCATTGGACCCGACGATTGGCACATGGTGCTGACATTCAGTCTCTCCATCCACACCGGCCTGAAGGCTGTCTTGAAGCCAGACTTTGACCGCGCTGTGGTGCTGCTTGAAGAAGGCATCATACGTGTGCAAAGGCAGCCCGTCCGGAACACCGCGCAGCTGGAGACGAGCATCCTCAAAAACGACATCGGGCTTTGGCTGGAGGACGCGGTTGGGCTGACCAGGGAGCAAAAGAAGACGATGCAGGACTTGAAGCAGAAGGTCCAGCTCGTCGAGAAGAGCATCGGTGGATTGCCCGAGGACGATTAGGCCAAGTGAATACCGCACTGAACCTGTAGTCAGTACATGAGATAATGGAGCATATGTCCATCTTGCGCCGTGCATGTGCATCGTCAAATTGGTAAATCACCCTGGCCTGTTTCCGTCCCCCCCCCCCCAGCCCCGTCCCCTGCACCGACAGATGCATTATTATAATACAATTACAATGGTAATTTAATTATAATTAAATACTACATTATGCGCCGGCTGGAATGGACCCTGTCGATGAAGCACGTGAATTGAATAGTCCCGATGAGACCCTAAACAAGCGGAAGCAAACTACTCTGCCTCCTCGTCGTCTTCTTGCCTCTCGTCGTCGACCTCCCACCACCACCTCACCACCATCACCTCCTCGACCACCTCCTCCTCGTCTACCAGCCCCAGCCCCTCCTCCTCCTCCTCTCACCACCTCTGCCGGACCATATAACCTCCCCTCCCCTCCTCGCCTTGCAAGTACCTTTGTCCAAGGTACAGCAGGTGTAGGAATCGACTTGCGCGCAAGTCGGCGCTGAAGCTCCACCTCTCCGTCTCGAGGGCCCACAAGCGGGCTTACTGCGACAAACAAGTCACCGTACTCGGTACTTGCTCCTCCCCCTTCTGGCCAGACAAGTCACCGTGCTCGGTACTTGATTCATCCCTTCTAGGAACAGGTCACCGCGCTCGGTACTTGTCTCCTCCTCCTCCTGCTCCCAGCGACGTTACGGTTACCGCTCACGGTGCCGCAACCTTACCTCCAATCGCGCCTACACGTTAGGCAGGGACAAGCCACCGCTCTCGGTACTTGGACCCATCCATCCGTTTGACTCCCCTTCCTTCTGCGCAAGCCACCGTGCTCGGTACTTGTGCTCATCTCCTCCCACCCCTCTCCATCTGCGCAAGCCACCGTGCTCGGTACTTGTGCTCATCTCCTCCCACCCCTCTCCATCTGCGCAAGCCACCGCTCTCGGTACTTGCGCCCCACCCCGTCCACATCGTCATGCCTGAGGCTCGCATTGCTCCAGGCATCAACCTCGCCGGTAACAAGCAGTTCCCCCTGTCGAAAGACCTTCCGAGCCGACTGCTCGAGGTCGGACTGCCGCCGATTTGGGTGCCCGCGCACCTCGGGGAGAAGAGCCGCTCGACTGATCGTCGCCATCGCCGCCAGCAATTTTATAACGACATCCTGGACCGCACACTCACCTGCTACGAGAGGCAGGAGGTCCTCATCTGCTGGCAACTGTATTGCCGGGAAAAGCTGTTTCAAGATGGTGAGCGATCTCTGACCCGTGCTTGTACGATTGGCCACTTATCATATTTTATAGGTCTTTCCTTCATTACGGGCGACCCGGCGATGTCTGACCGGCCAAGAGCCATGGAACAGCTCGGGCTGCACCTAGCGCGTCGGGAGTTCGCGTTGCAGGAACTCACAAAGTACCAACAAGCCTTTGCTGAGTGCACCCGCACCATCGCGCTCCATCCCTCGCTCAATTGGCTCACCCACGAGCGCCGGCAGGTGGTGCGTAACTGGGAGGACGGTTTGCAGATGTCCCTATGGCGCTTTTTCCCGCACCCCGACGATTGGGATGCTGGTGACGGCTGCTTCATCACCCTCTCAGCGTCGTCACGGCATGACCTGCCCAACTTCGTGTGGCCTCCATTCATTCCCTCGGGAATGGTGGAATGGCTTGTTGGGCGCCCCGCTGCTGCCTGGACCATAGCACCCGGCTGGGCCGCCTGCTTTGCTCGGTACCCCACTGTCGTCCATCTCCTCCCCGAGCGCATGATGGAGATGGGAGCCGCGGCCCTCGCCCCTGTCCCCGCGCCTGCCGCTGCACCCGCACCCTCCGCCCCATCAGGGTCAGCGCATGTTCGACGAGAAAGGTCACCTCCCGTCCAACCTCGAGAGTATGCTGCTGCCCGACCCCGTGCCTTCCCTGACCGTGGGAGGCGGACTCCACCACCCGTCTCCACGCGACGCCGATCCCCCTCACCTTACCTCCGGCGCGCCCAACACTGGTCCCCTCGTCCGGGTCGTTATCGTAGCCCGTCTCCTGTAAGTCGTCGTTACAGGAGTCGCCGATCGTCCAGCCCGACCAGCAGCCAATTCAGTCGCAGTTATGCGACCTCCGCGCCCAGCTATGGCTATGATGGTGACCGCCGCTCGTCGCGACTCAGCCGATCGCGTCATGGCTCGTCCCACGGAGCCCCTCGACGTGACCTACGGCAAGGTGATCGTCGTGAGGACACGTCGCGCTCACCGCGCTATTCCCCGCGGCCCTCCCATCCTCCACTGTCTCCCCCGCAGGTCCCCGAGGAGGCCTGTCCTGAGCCGGCCAGGGTGGTTTGTACGCCGAGGGAACCCGTCATAGCTTCTGGTTCGCCCAGTCGCCGAGGGGACTCATCCTCCACTCCGGCGGGGCGGTGGACCCCAGAGGGACAACCACCCCAGGATGACACCGCCGAGGGATTACCCTCAGAGGATGAGGATGAGGTGATGATCGTGGAGGAGGATGTGTACACCCATCCTCCTCTCACGCCGTTCAGCCCGGCCACCGCTGCTTCACCAGGGTCGCCTGTAGTTGCGTCCCATCCGGCCGCTCCCTTCCAACGGCAGGCAAGCGTGGACAGCCTTCCTTCGGTGGGTGAAGTCATCCGCCAGGATCGGGGCGCATACGACCCTATGGACGATCCTGTCCTCGCCGACCCCACCCTGGCCAAGTTCGCGTTAGACGACGCGGTCTTTCACCCACCGCCGTCCCTGCCAGTCGTTCGACCGCATCCATTTGCGACGCGACTCATGCAGATGGGTTGCAAGGTTGCCAACGTCGATATTATTGTGGTAAGCTAGCCCTCTAGTGTGATCCTTGCTGTTGCTCACCCACTGGTCAGCCGCCCTCTCGTTATGATGACTGGTCCCCTCCCTCGATTAAGCACTGTCGCCAAAATGGCTCCAGCATTGACCGGCTGTTCCGAGGCATTCGGGGGGTTGTGTCCGTCCCAGGAGGGACTATCGTCCGCCTGTTCCACACTGACAAGATGCTCACCAACTTCGTCGTGGATGACATCTTGCAGTTGAGCTGCGCTGGCTGGCCCGTCGAAGAACCCGTTGTGCCTCAAGCCCCGGTAGCCATCGTGATGCTGACCAGGGCTTACACAACGTTCCCGAAGCCAGTCCCGAAGCCAGTCATCGACGATTGGGCCTATCGACCCTCTGCCCACAAGGATTTCAAGACATGGTACCGCAACAGCTTCTTCGCCAACAATTGTTTCCCCTCTGGCGACGTGGAGCGGGAAGAGGCAAGGCGATCCGTGGCGTGCTGGGAACATGGCCACATGCTGTTCCCTGTGTTGTCCGACGGACACTTCACCTTAGTTCGTGTGAATTTCCTGCACAAGACGATTTGGGTGTACGATTCCTTGATGTGGAGAAACTGGCCTCAGGTGGCGTGGGTATGTGCTGAGCAATCCCTACCTTGTCTAGGATTGACATAGTGCACAGCAGGTTATTCGTATCATACGCGCGGCTCAGACCGTGGCCAAAATAGAACATGGCTTAGCGTGGGAGACTGATTTTGCTGGCTGGGAAGTGTCTCGCGTTCAGGCAAGTTGACCTGCTCTGTTGTATGCGTGTCGCTGACGGTTGACCAGGTTGTGCTTCAGGGCAACAGCATCGACTGCGGTGCCTGGGTGATTCTGCACGCGCTGGCTATCCTGAAGGGCAAGGACGCGTCCTCCCTCCAGCCGGCCCAAGTCAAGCGGTTCAGGAAGTGGATGTATGCCCACGCTTGCTCGCTGCCGCTGGATCCGGACGCTGAGGCTCGGGCTGCTCGGACGGCTCTGCGACCGCGACCACGACATATTTCTGTGGATTCCGTAGCTGAAGTATGTAGCATAGATTCGTAATGTCCACCCCGTTGTGCCCAAGCCGCTGACGTGGTTAGCAACCCGTGAGGGTTATGTGGATCGGCCAGCAACCATAATTTCCTTTTAAGGTAAATGATCGGCTGACGATGATAGGGCCCCAGTGAAAAAACCGGTCGAGCAATATTCAAGAGGGCCTCTCCCCACCCCCACCCCCTTTAGCGGCTACACGACGACCACCGCCCTGATCATGGTCGGGAGCGTCCTGAGGGCACCCTACGCGGTGAGGGATGTTGTCCACCTCTACAATGAGCGCAGCAAGTCCACGGGGCAGTCCAAGGCCTCCCCTGCCGCTAAGCAGCCATGTCGGAAGTGCGGCAAACGGAACCAGGTTCTGGTTTGCATGAACCGCCAAAACCAGGAGCCAGCAAATTATGGTCGCCTGTTCTCTAGGGTATGCGGCCCTTGTCATAGGGGGTCATGTCCTGGGCTGACTTCGTTACAGTGCTTCGGCCACCACCCCTCGTCCTCCGTCAACTCCCACCAAAGCACGCACCCCGTCATCACTTGGCACAGTGAACAGCTGCATGCAGACGACATCCGCACATTGAGGCACGACTTTCGAGATGTTCAACCTGACTTTCCTCCCGGTACACCGAGTGTGGGGAGTGCGACGCCCAAGAAGCCCCACCAGCGTGCGCAAGCCCGTTGCGGCGCTTGCGGGCATCGAGCCCATCGCTCATGCCAGAAGCAATGGTGTAAGGCCTGCTGCACCAGCCTACCGATTGCTCAACACCACGGGTTGATTGCGGGTTGTGATGTGCATGGAGAACCTCGACCAGCCCGTGGAGGAACACCCGGGCTTGTTGTCCAGCAAGGAGGGGAAGGAGGGAGTGGAGCTCACGAGGAGCCGGGTTGGGGGGAGAGTGAAGGGGAAGCGGGACGGCATGAGGATGAGGAGATGGAGGTTGTGGGGGCCCAAACTGCACCGGGAGGTGATGAGGTTCCCGCTGGGGACGCTCAAGGGGAAGGGGATGGGTTTGAGGTTGTTCCAAAGGCGACCGGGTCTGCCAGGCAAGCGACCGCCAGCCCAAGCAAGCGTAGGGCCATGGGTGGCTCAGTCGAACGACGTGGGGCTTACCGAGCGATGAAGCCTACTTGGGCAGAGGGCCACGCCCGTCAATTGGCTGAGGCAGAGCAGATTCGGGAGCGGGAGGAGCAGATTCAACGGATGTTCACACTGGTGGTTTTTGCTGGGGTGCGTCAGTTACATGCGAAGTCCGCAGACACTTACTGACATCCATCGGACATAGACGGAGAGGGCTCCTGAGGTTTTCCCGAATCTCCTGGCACTGGCCACATCCTCCGGTCTTTCCACTCGGGTGGACGATTGGCCCAGCCATGTGAAGGCCGCGTTGGGGGAGGAAGTGCGCTTCCTTCGTCTGTTCAATGCGGACGAAGGCCGCTGGGACTTGTACGGGCGGGAGACGGTTCGCTTGATCCACAAGGGAGAACGCTTGCTGGCTCGGCTGCCTGATGTGGGAGTGAGCGAGCAGATGGAGGAGGAGATGCGGAAGGTGGTGCCGTTTGTGGTGAAGGATGATCGGCGGGGCGCGAAACGGCCCAGGTCAATGTCACCCACTCTCGAATCTCCGAAACAGTCTGTTGTCAAGAGGTCGCGGGCTTCGGAGCAAGCCACAGAGCCGCTACGTGACATGTCACCTTGGTTAGTGATCAACAAGCGGGCCCTGAAGGGATACGTGGAGGATGACTGGCAGGATGGGTGCATGGCGAAAGTGGAGGTAGAGGGTGAGGGACGATGGCCCTCGCCCTTCACTGACCTCGACCTCACGGGATCCCCGGATCCTCCCGCTAGTCGTGTTCCTAAGGTGGAAATCGAGACGTGGGATCTCACATCGTCCCCGCCATCGTATTCTCTGTCGCAGGCTGGTCAAGCACCTTCCTCGCCCTTGTCTCCACCCATGGCGAAGCTCAGCTGGCCCAAGAAGCACACAATGGATGGGAAATGGCCAGGCAATAGGAGCTACGGCGACATTGTTCGTGGCCATACAAAGATCTCTTCGTCGAAGGGACGGGGTGCCGGTCGGGGTATAGCCGCCCTTGAAGCTGCCTTCGAAGAGCACTACGGCATGCCAGCGGTCTACAAGACGTACTGGGAGCATACGAGCCTACTTCATAAGCCGGGGTTGGAGGAGCTGAACGCGGTATACCGTGTGAACCCGGAGAGGAAGTGGGCGGACTTTCGCAGGGAGGCACGAGAGGTCGAGAAGAACGAGAAGGCGAGGCGTCAACTGGGAGAGTTGCAAGGGGGTTCCAAAGGGGGACGGGGGGACGCTGAGTGTGCAGTGGACGGGAAAGTGAAAGGTGTTGGGGGGAGGGGTGCGAGGGGAGGAGGGGGAGACAGAAAAGGGAAAGGGAGGGCGATTGCCCACCTCAAGGTAGAGGGTGATATCTAATTGGCTGAGCGCGACTTGGCTCCCTGCTTGTTCCAGTTTTGTTGGTTTGTTTTTTGGTAGCTTGTTTAGTTTTCTAACAAACTTTTGTTCATTACTATCTCTATTTACTAACTAATACAATGCCATTGTCACCCGCGCGCACTCTCACTGAATAGGACCAGGGTCCTGCAGCCCTCGACGCGGAGGCCCGGATGCAAATGGGAGCAAAGCTGAGAATGAAATCGGCACAGCTTTACAGACCCTGTTCTGGATCTGTGCAGATCCAGAACATTTGCCCGGATTCCTGAGCGTCCTCGGGAAGGTAAGGGATTCGCCCATTTGGGCTTACAAGCCTGTTTCGGGCAGGGCTTCCGTACCATATGCATCACTACTCGGTGTTCTCTGAGGACGCTCATGATCTGCGTCACTCATGATCCTTCGTGCTGCTCGTAGGGCGCTACCCACTCTCCTCGCCGTTCGACGCGCTCGCCCTTGCATATACCGACGCGCAATGTCCCACTCGTCTTCCTCTCCACCGTCGACCGCATTCCTCGATACCCTCGCCAGCAACAAGAACCTCCAGCCCGACTCGTGGTACCTCATCGCCGCGGCCGTCTCCGTCACTCTCGGCGGTGGCTCATCCTGGATCCCCGCCATCTACCGACGCGCCGTCGCACCCCTCGGTCCTGCCCCCGCCGAACCAACCCCCTCCCCTCCCAACTTCACCGACGACCCCCTCCCGCGCCGCAGAGTCGTGCGCCGACTAAAGGAAGCCCTCGTCAAAGGCGCAATCCTGCACGGCGTCCCACACGCCATCAGCGCCAGCCTAGCGCTCAAAGACGCTCTCGAGCCTGGAGACAAAGACGACAGCTTCGTCCGAGAAGGGTACGACCTCGATGGGCGGAATCGGGAGAGGGGATACGAGGCGCTGCACAGGATATATAGGGATGAGATGCCGCTTGTTGGGGAGAAGAAGGCGATGATGCGGGATGTGGAGTGGTTCAGCTATAATGTCACGTACGGCATCTTCCTCGCTCCGATCAGTGACCAAGATCCGCGAGCGCCGTTGAGTCTGAAGGAGACGGAGATGGTGGTGCTGAGCGTGTTGTTGGCACTGCAGGCGCCGATGGAGGTGAAGTGGCATTTGAGGGGTTGTTTGTGGGTGGGAATGAGCGAAGAGGAGGTCGAGGCGGTCCAGACGGCTGCTGAGGACGTCGCGAGGGAGTGCTCGGGAGTGGACATCAGGACGGGTATGCCAAGGGTGCAGGAGATGGTGCAGATCATGAAGGAGAAAGAGGCGCAGAACGCCTTGGCTGAGGGGAAGAAGTGAGGCCACAGAGTCGCGCCTGATCAAGTCGGATCCGGATTTTGTAGACGCTGTAGAATTATTCCGCTAATTATATCTAACGTATAACGGTCCTTCGTGAGATACTTGTACCTTTGACATCAAAACGTGCGAAGGAGAGAACAATAGGCGCTGCTCTGCCAATGTGCCCACAACTCCAATCAGGCTCTGCTGAAGTTGCGGTGGGCGACTCCGGAGCAATTGGGGATTTATCACCGACGCGGGAGCAGCCGGAGAGGCTAAACGCCGAAACATTCCTACGCGCTCCGCGAGTCGCGTCGAACGCGACTGGAATGAGACATCGACGTTACGGCCTCCTCCTCGCTCGACCTTCCAGCATACATTCCTCGCTGTGCATGATTTTGGCCTTGGTACCCACTTTATCGATGAGAAATGATCGAGACGTCGCTCCATGCGGTGCTGGAGAACAATGAGGAAGCAGGTGACGTAGCTGTCGGAAGAATGCGAAGACCGACAAGGTCGCGCCGCGCAGTTCAGAGAGAGACAGGATGCCAGAGGCTTTCGAGGTAGAAGTCCTTGTTCTTGATCGATTAACTAAAGAGTCCATCTTGCTCACTTCGGTCAGGAGTTTGCATATACATCTGCGTTAGTGGCCGACTGCATTCCCTCAGCTCGACCTGAAACACCCTCCTCTCATTTCGCCCTCGCGCCTTTATAAAGACGCGACGCGCGCAGAAAAGTCGCGTCCCTACCCTACCCACGGGACCGACCAGCCACCTCTCGATACTACATCAAGATGGCTTGCCCGTCGTCGGTGGGCTGTATGCTCCTTTCCTTCTTACGCTCATCTTCCTACTCTCTATCAATTCTCTCTGAGAAGCTACTACGCTCATCTCCTCTTTTACTCCCAACTTGACTATAGACCGTACACGATTCTTCTACTTCTCATCACTACCTCCACTGACCATCACCGGCCAGACGTACCACTATGCCTTCCAACAAGCTGAAATCCCTCCTCAACCGGCTCATGACCGAGGGCTTCCCGGCCGCGCTCGCCCCCGACTCGCCGGGAAGTCGTAACGAAAGCGGTTACGCAGATCACGGGCCGTCGTTGCCGTTTCACCCTTCTCTTCTCGAGCTCATTACGAACGAGGACAACAACCTCGACCAGACCCCCACGGACCCCTCTGCCTTCCGTACATTCCCATCCTTTCCTTCTCGTCTTTCACATGTCTAACCACTGTTTAGCTACGGCTACGGCCGGTAGGGCTAGCGTAGACGTCGAACCCATTCCCGCGTCGCATTCCAACGCGCTCTCTCCCTTCCAACAACTCGGGCCGGAAGCAGTCACCGAGTCGCGCGCGTCCGAAGAACTCGTCGAAGCGGCTCGTGCGGCTGGCGGGGATGAAACTCACGGCGAACGCGATGGCAAGATCGATGTTGATGCACGCAGCGTGCCCTCGAGGGCATCGTTCGACAATGTCGAGACCTACTTTCATCAACCCGGCTCCTTACCTCTCGACAGCCCAGTTCGAATGCGTTCTTCCACCAGCAGCGGGTGGTTGGCGGAGAACCCGTTCGCGAACGTCACTTTCAGACATCAACGCGCCGTCACCGTACCCGCTCACCCTTTCACCCCCAGCACTCGTGAAGAGGACCGCGGCAGGGCGTATGCTCTCCGCTCTCCCCCGCCATTCTACCTCTGGACGCCTCCGTCGTTCGCGTTCAGCCCCACTCCCCTCGGGCTCGTCGTCCTTACCTCCGTTTCGTCCGGTTCGCTCGGAGCTGGGAGCATGGATGGCTCTTATGCTGATGCTGACGATGGCGCAGCTGTAGGACGTATGTTAACCACGTTCGCATCCGTCTCTTCCATCGTCTCGAACGACTGGATCGCTCACCGAGCCTCCGCCCTCGCACGTGACGATATCACATTGCCCGCTTCCACCTCCATGGACCGGCAGCGCAGCATCACCACCTACATCAGCCCTAGTTTTTCCGCTCACGAAGACGTGTTCGGACTTCCAGCTTCGGCCTCGTCGCCTGACTGGATAGGTCGTCCCGGCTGGCGCAGGCTGGAAGAGTGCCTCTCGCATTCTCCGTCCACGTCCCCTGTCGCCAATCCTGAGTCGAACGTCGAGCCAAACCAACCCCCTGCCTCCAGCTCGTTCATCGCCCTAGTCGCCCGCACCGCACTCCCTGGTATCCTTACTCGTCTACCCCCTCCTCCGCCGACACCGACCGATGTGTTCGGCGCCGTCCGCCTCATCCCCTCCACCTATCAGGGGAACGCGCATACACGCAGCCATACTGTCTCTTTTGGTGCTTCTCCGGTACCAGAGGTAGCCGACACCTGTGCTCCTAACCAGCCCACGGCGATGAGGGTCGGTCCGCTTGAGAGGGCCGTGAGGGCTTCCAGGATCCCGAGGCTGAGGACGAGCACCTTGCCGTGCTGGTGAGGAGACACACGCTCCCCTGGTGATGCCAACCATACCCGAGCGAAAACTCTCGCGTTCAACCAACTCTCTCGACTCTTGCACACGGATCCATCGATCATAACCCCTCGGCGTGCGGCACACAATTGATCATTAACCTACTCGCACGCGCGCGACGCACACTCTACATCTCCCTACAGGACCGCATCACCTTTCCGACTGTCATCGACTCACGGCAATCCATCATCTCTTGATTCCTACACGCATATATCAACCTTACACGAAATCATCGCTATTCTCGCGACTCCGTCATCATCGTCAGCAACCATTCCCAACCTCTCATCCATCATCGACTCCCGCACGTCGCGCACGCGATACACTACCGCATCATCCCCGTAATCCATCAACTGCACGCAAACACCGACCAACACAGTGATCACTCATTTCTCGTTTTATTCTCCCACGTTCTCGCATCGCTCCTCGTATGATTGAAGACTCGGGTTTTGCTCGACAATGTAGACAATAACATGATGTGCCATATAGACTGTAGTTGCTTGTAATATTAGTATGTTTGGCCCTGTGCAGGACAACCCTTAGCCCCCCTTCATCGGAAAGGACCACACCTGGGAAGGACTAACGTGACCTAAGTCTATCGCCGACGTCCGGAAAGAAGCGAGAGGGTTAGCGCCGACTGAGCGGAACTATTCTGTCCTGTTCAGCCCCCTTGACGGCCACCGACTCCCCCTCTCCTCCTTACTCTCAACTACCACGTTGAATAAACCACCTCCTATTGACTATCCTATTTCTTGCTTACTTCCTATCTACCTATTTAGCAACCATGCCGTCCAACTTCCTCAAACCCATCGTCCAGCTCCTGAAGCGCTCCGACGCCGCTGACCAGTTCACCGTGGTCGCTGCGCTTGGGGAGAACAACGGCATTCAGGCTTCGAACGAGAGCAAGGATGATAACAAGGGAAACAGCATGGGCTCCTACTACACTGGAGCTCGTATGTGCCCCTAGTTACCTTCTTTACCCTCTTTTTCCTCCCTTTTTTCCGCGCTCCCACGTTTTGCCCCTTCTTGTGCGCTCCTAACCCTTCTATCTAGCTGTCTATGCGGACAGCAAGTGCGGCCAAGGCCAGTATGGCAGTTATCTGGCTCATCAGGAGCAGATGACGACGGGCTACGGTTTCTCGTGCACTTCCGCGGCCGGGATGAACTCGTCGGGTGCCGTTTTCGACGGGTCCGAGCAGTCGTCCGCTTATACCGAGCACGTTGATGGTACTAACCCGCACGACGACCTGACCGAGTTGGTCAAAATGAGCTCTGACTATACTAAGCATAACATCGAAAGCGATGGAACTCGCTTTATCGACCACGACGGCGTCGTCGTCACGGTGACCGTGACCGCGGTGGACGATGAAACCGAAGAGACGTCCGTGCAGCACAGCCCGACCGAATCAATGAGCCCACACGGCAGCTACGCTGAGGTCGACTCCGAAGACCTGTCTAACATGTTGTCGACTGCCTCCGATGAGGACGGCGAGGCCCATAGCCCCTTCATCATTCCTTTCCATTCCTGGAGCACGGGCCTGCTTCCTCAGAACGACGATCACGACGACTTGATCACTTCCGACGACCGCTCTGACACGTTCTCGAACACCTCTGATTCTGACCATGAGCTAAATAGGCCTTTCAACCTTCCCTTCCACCAGTGGGGCACCGCCCTTCTTGTCCATGATGAAGAACCAGCCACGTGGTCGCCGCAGCAGACCACCTTCCCCGAAAGCCCGTCCTGGTCCGAGATGAGGACCCCTTCGCCTGTGCTGGAAGAGTACGAGTACTACGATATGAGCGACTTCACCATCCTAGCTGTCGATGAGGAAGACGAAGAGAGGGAGGAAACCGTTCGCCGTCCTCGATACAAGAACCGCCTCTTCGACCCGAACTGCGAGCTCAGCCCGACTTTCCTCTCGGCGGTGGAACGGTGCTCCCCCGGAGGACTGGAAGCCTTCGGCTCGCCCACGGTCGACGAACGCCTCTGGTCCAGCGGATCCGGCAGCTCGGTATCCAGCTTCGGCTCGCTCCTCCCGCCTATCCAGCTCGTCGGCGACGTGCGCTCCTCCAACGGTTGGACGGCATCCGACAACTCGCTCGGCTCCGCCTTCAAGGAGTACTGAAACTGTCCACGCCGGATGAAGTCAACGAGATTTTCGACCTCGCTGACATGAAGCTCACCGCTGGGGAACGCACGGGCTCGCTTATCATCATCATCAACAACTTCTGCCGACCCACGAGGGCTGAGCCGTCCCATTATGCTATCGACTGTCTCGAACCACTCACCCATCGCCATTCTCCTGCTGTAAAACGACATACCTACTCAGCAACATTCCCAACTACAAGAATTCCCCTTCGAATGACGGCATCCCGACGTTTGCACGTCACGGTGCTATCGACGGACCGGCTTGAGCAACGGATGACCCGCAACAATACGACCTGATCGAAATGCCAGTTCACTTGCCCGATTTCGCTGTTTCAAGCCAGCATATCAGCGCACGAACATTACCCATCCAACGACGCGCGGCGCGCCTTCGCCCTCGCCGTCACCGGGCCCGCCATGGCCGCCCGCCGTCGCAAATGGATCGCAACAATACAACCCGAGCGCATTTCGATTCCCTTTGCATACCGCTCCCAATTCTGCGATTCTTACATCGCTCGGATGGAGGTTACGCTATTTGTTTTGTTATTGGTTGCACCTATATTGTGCTTGCTTTTGTATCGTCGCACAAGGACATGATTATGTATTACTCGTGGATCAATGGATCCACGCTTTCTTGTTGTCCTCCTTATATGCGTCCCTGTACTGCAGCCTGTGTGTGTCTCCAGTCCTCGATCGATTCGTGTGATGCAGGGCAATACATCGGTATTACAACCTGGTCTTACAATCCAAAACCAGCTGTACATCATGTCGTTGTCTACCACGCATCATCCACATCCCTATCCAGTTCTCATAATCACAGGATCCAAGAAATTCTCATACCCGCGAGAGAGTACATAATCCGGGTTTGATGCTGAAGCTGTCCGCGTGTTGAATGTATCTTGTATGGGTATCGTTATCCGGTCATGCGGTGGATACTTACGCAGCATGGGATCGCTTGCGCGGAGGTTGGCAACTTGGTGCGGGGATGCCAGTGATGGCTGGCTTCAAGTTTGTAGAAAAGGTCGAGACTTGAGAGAGAGATGATGAGCCGGCGTCGATATATGCGGTGGGATATGGCCGTAATAGGATGTGGTCGGAGTGCAAATGTGATGTAGGTGTCATGAGTCATGGAGCCTTGCACTTAGTGTATCGCACGCTCGCGTTGCTCGTGGAGTGTAGAACGTGCCGTTGGCCGGCGATATCCGGGTGGGTGTCGACAGTAGAGTAGTGGTGGGAGGAAGTTGGCCGGAAGGCGGCGTGCGGCATTTCAATGTGATGTCGGGCTCACATAGCCGGCACAGTCCTCGTCCTCCCTCTCCCGACGATCCTGGAACCCCTCACGCTCCTCAACTCCCTCAACACACTCGCCATCCTCTCCATCAACGGAGAGCCCCATCCACCTCTTCCCCATCCACCTCTTCCTCCCCCCCTTCCTCCTCCTCCTCCTCCTCCTCCTCCTCCTCCTCCTCCTCCTCCTCCTCCTCCTCCTCCTCCTCCTCCTCCTCCTCCTCCTCACTCGTCCGACCCCATGGTACTAGCCGAAGGGAAAGAAGGCAACGTATACCTCCCTCGCCGACCGTACGCCTCCGCTTATGGCCACCTCCCTTGCTGCTGCCGGGACTGAGGCTGAGGCTGAGGTTGAGGTTGAGGTTGAGGTTGAGGGGGTTGGACCGCACAAAATGGATCGTGCCAAATCCGTCTCTCTCCCCACCCTCAACCGCTCTCGCTCCCAACGAGGACGAGAGCGGATGAAGAACGGCAAGCTGATCCAGATCATCTTCCTCCTCAGCGTCGGACAGAGTGGGCGAGAGACATTCTTCCAACTTCCTCCATCCGTGAGGACGGCCGATCCAGTCCGGCGAGGAGGCGGACGCCGGCAGAGCCAACTCATCGCTGCTCACAGTCACGTAGTAGGCCGGGCCAGGACGGTCGGAGTGGAGGGGGCTGATGCTGGTCGTACTCGTTGGGTTGGCGGGCTGGGTGAGGTGGCGTTCGTGGCGGAGGCTGCTGATGCTGATGCTCGCTAGGAGTAGGGGGAGGTCGAGCAGGGAGCTGTGGCTGGTTGAGGAACGTGTTCGGCCTTCTGCTGCGTTGGGGACAGGTGGGGAGAGTGGGGAGACGGAGTGAACAGGCTCGACGTTGGTCTGGTCGAACGATGGGGTGCTTGGGAGTGGCCCGGCCCCCGGGGTTGTTATTCTCCCAATCTTGGTGGGTCGAGGCAAGTTGTCCGTGCGTCCGGACGTCTGAGGGGAGGCTGGTGTCCGTGTCAGTTGGACCATTCTCGCCCGAACCTGGAGGGAGGCGTCAGAGGGCTGTAATAAGGGAAAGAGTGAGTGAGTACGTGGAAGGGGATGGTCTGCAAGCGCTTGGCTTTGGGAGACGGAGTCGAAGTTGTTGGAACTTGGCATGGTGCTACCTCTTGCTAGTGCTGATTAGTCGAGCTAATGATGAAGAGTAGAACGACGCTCTACGATCTAGTTATAGTCAACTTAAGAGTAAGCAACTCGACAAGCGTATTGGCGTCTCACCGACAGTCGAGAGAGAATAAGAAGACGAGCGTAGGAATGAAAGGAGCATACAGCCCGCCAGCCAGCGATGGGCCACCCATTTTAATGTACATGCTGTAGTCTTGATGGGTGGATGGTCGGACCTGTCGGTCGGGGCGTGACTTTCTACGCGTGCGTCGTGTCCTTATAAGGGTTGGGGAAGGGGCTCAAGGGGGTGATCGGAGCGAGGGGTTTGTCTCGGTTTGGAGGGAGGGGATGCAGCCTTCGAGAATGGATATAGGCTTGTTGTCGACATGATGCGCCTGAGCAAGAACGACGATCCGCTCCTCAAGATCCCTCGTGTTGTCGACCTCTTCTGCCCTGGGGGGGCGGCTGCGCAGTTCTTCACGTTCTTCTTATTCTTCTGATTCTTACGTCACCGCCTTCGCTCTTCTTCAAGTCCAGCACAGCATGGGGGCCTCCATCGATTATCGATCATCGATAACCCCCCGCCAAGAAGCGACATAAGAGACCACCTTAAGATCATATCGACGTTGTGGCGCACATACTCTGCGTTCTAAACGTGGATGTCGATGTCTCATTCCATACACGAGCTCGCGACTCGCGGATCGATCATCGCGCGGAATAATCGGCGTTTACCCACTCCGGCGTCACCCGGGTCGGCGATAACACCCCTCGCTCAATTCGATCATCATCGCGTCCCTGACCTCCTCATCACCGCATCCTCACCGACCTCCCACGCCTTGTCGGCGACACGATGTCCCAACCCGCTCCCCTCCCCCTCCTTTATCCCTTGGCAACGGCCTCCCAGCTCGCTCTCACCCCGTCAAGAAAAGACGGGATTCCGGAATGGCTCGAGCTCTCTCTACGAGCGGAGGGAGCGAGGATGATCCAGCAGGCGGGGATACTGGTCGATTCGTGCGTCCTTTTCTCCTTCCGCTGCTTTCTCCTGCTTTCGTCTCCCTCGTACTTCCTTCCCAGGTTGTCGTCCTGATTCTCTGGGAAGATGGGAAGGAGACGGGAGAGAGACGTCGAGGAAGTATGTAGCTGACGTGGTTGTATGCGCAGACCGCAAGTCGTCATGGCCACCGCGCAAGTCCTCTTCCAGCGGTTCTGGTACATCACAAGCATGCGCGACTTCTCCATCTCCGTATGTCCCTCTCTCTCTCTCTCTCTCTCTCTCTCTGTGCAGAGACGTCATGCCCAAGCTGACCGCGCACAGCAAATAGCGATGGGCGCCCTCTACCTCGCCTCCAAACTCGAAGAACATATCCTCCGGATGCGCGACATAATCAACACGTTTGACCTTCTCCTCTCCCGCACGCGTCGCTCTCTCTCCCACAGCATCACCCCCCACCCTCTCACCACCCCCAAAGACCCGAACCTCTCCAGCGAGTTCAGCTACACGCCGATATCATACTACTCGAACGAGTATTACGAGTCCAAAGACCTCCTCATAGTGGGCGAGATGCAACTACTAAAAAGACTGGGGTTCGGAGTGAGGGTGGAGTTGCCGTATAACGCTATGGTTAATTATCTGAATGTTTTGGGGTTGGCTGGTCCGTCTGGTCGGGCGAGGGTAGGAGGAAGAGAAGGGAGAGAAGGGAGAGAAGGTAAAGAGGGAGAGGGGGAAGAGGGGAAGGGGAGGAGTGTGGTTGAGGTTGCGTGGGGGGTGTTGAATGATCTGTACGTCCCACCTCTCGTCCTTCTCTCGTCCTTCTCTCGCCTCGCCGCACTTCCTTCCCCGGCCCTGCTTCCCCCTTCTCCTCTTCCCTCCGACCCGGGCGAGAAAAACAGTCACTCACCGCCCCGGCACAGCCTACAAACCCCTTGCCCCGCCACCCACCCCTCCCACACCCTAGCAGCCACATCAATCCATCTCGCCTGCCGCACACTCTCCATCCCTCTCCCAGAGCCTCCAGAGCAGGAGGCGTGGTACGAGCTGTTCGATGTGGAGAGGGGCGAGATTGGGCAGGTGGAGGGGTGGGTTATGGGGCTGTATAGGGGTTGGGAGGGCGTTGGGCTTGGGGAGGAGGGGGGAGAAGAGGTGAAGGAGAGGGTGACGGAGAGGGAGAGGGAGAGGGAGAGGAGGAGGAGGGAGGTGAGGGGCATGCTGCTGGGTGGGAAGAGGGAGGTGAGGAGGTGGTTGGAGGAGCATGCTGCGAAGGATGAGCTGGGCGATAAGAGATGAACGATCGTCGATAGGGAATTCCAGGGAGCTTGGTCGATGCTCAACATCATGGTCGACCGAGCACAATGGCCTCCTCGGACATGCGCATGCTCTATGCTACGCATTCATCAACATCGCTCGAGTCGTCTCTATACGAGCCTCCCGCTATCTGCAATACGCAAGCACAAGCAAAACAACCCCCGACTCCAGCACACCCGCCTCCTCCCAACCCCAGCGCAGACAACTCGCCACCCACCCACCCGCCCACGAACTGCACGGCCTACCTCTCGCTCTTATACACCCCCGGCTTCTCCCCCACCGACAGCACAACCTCCCTAACCCTCTCCCGCCACCCAACTCCCCTCCTCTCAGCCTCCGCAAGCTCACTCAAGAACTCCTCCCACAACGCCTGGACGGGCACCCAACTCCCGCACGCCTCATCCGGGAGGCAGGTGATATGGTGCGTGCTCTTTCGAGTAGAGGGGAGGGTGCGCATCGCTTGTCCGACTGAAAGGGCGAGGGAGGGTGAGGAGGTGGAGAAGTGGAATTCTGTTTCTGGGTCTTGGTGGGGTGGGCAGCCAAGTCGACGACGCTTTCCTCTCTGCCTTGTCCCTTGCTCTCTGTCGCTCGCCGTCTCCGCGAAGTCGTCCCACAGATTGCCCACCCGCTCCTCAGGCTCGTCCTCCCCGTCAATCAACACCCGTAAAGCCCTCGCAATCCGCACCGCATCCGGCCTCTCGGGATCGAACGAAGGAGGAAGGTCTTCCATGAACGCCAAGGTCCCTTTGTCGTGAGGGAGGATTATGAGGAGTGCGTGGCCGGTTGCGGGGAGGGGGATGGGTTTGATTAGGAAGTGGAGACGCGTCCCAGTGCCTGGTGGGCCGGAGGAGATGCAGGAGTTGGAGGGGGTCGAGGAGGTGTGGGAGGGGAAGGTGGGCGATGGGTAGGTTGGAGAGGGGAACGAGAGCGAGTATGGGTTGAAGTGCATTGCTGATATGCAGTTGATCTACGAGGTATTGTAGTTTGTCGATCAAGGATCCGTCAGCAGTTCGTTTTCCGAAAGACGGCTGCCGCTGCTCTCGTTCGAAAGGTAGAAAGGTAGACAGACGACTAGATGCACAATAGCGGCGTGCTTGTACTCCCTCGCGGGCCTGCTCACGGACGTGCGGAGGTAGAGAGTTCATGCCGCACGTCCTCGACGTCCTTTATATATGCGCGGAGAGAAATCACCGAAATCACATGCCCCGCCCCTGCTCTGGGATTTAGACTTTCTTGAGAAGACCAGACTCGCGAATCCCGTTATTCCGTAGGTTCCGCGATTTCCGGAGCACGTGGAGATTTATCAAAGGAAATGATTGGTTCGTGCCTCGTGTTCTTTCCGAATCCGAGGCTGCTGTTGAGAGCGCAAGGACACGACTCGGAAGGTCAAAGGAGTATAGCGGAGCTTCCGATGTTTATGGCGGAGAGGGCCCGGGGTCTCGGAGGCCGAGGATGTTAGTCCACTCTGGACTTTCCTCAGCTGCGACTGTCCTTCTACGTTGTTTGGGACGTCCAGTCCGTTCTACTCTGACCGATACGGTTACAAGAACAAAGTAGTCGATGCTATCGTTGTACACTGTGGACGAGTGCTGTGTCCTTTCTCTTCGTAGCTGACAAGCAAAAGGAGCGTGTTTTACATTCCTCGGCATTACGTACCTTGATCCCGGCAGAGCATCCTGTATCCAGGATCACCCAGGAACAGCAGAGGTCATCATGTGCTCTCTCTGCCTGACTGGCACACTGGCTCAGAGAGGGATACAGACGTTGATCACGCACCGGAGGTCTGGTCTGTGTCAAGCCAGGAGGGGAGCCATAGCGAGACGTAAGAGCAAGTGCGTGGCGGGAAGTAGGACGACAAAGAGGAAGGTCGGCTTGATGAGGAAAGCTGAACGAGAGAGCAGCTCTCAGTTGCAGGCTTCAGTTCCAGCGAACGATGCAGTGACGGGCATTGGACAAACCCAGAGAGCGCGCACACATGGCTCTTGTTCCGTAGACCTGTACCAGTAGTAAGTACACCACACGTGTAAGAACGGGCGCAACGAGCAGAGGCGGTGCTTCGCGATGCCTCTACCAGCCCGAGTAATAAGCTGCCGACGAAACAGGCTGCAGTTGACAGATGACTGAGCATACAAGAGACAGCACTGGCAGCAGCGGCCACAAGAGGATCAGTCAGCAGAGGGGCAGAAGGGGATGGACGTCTCGATGCTCTGGCAGGCTTCCAACTGGCATCCCGAAGCTGAACCCGGCATGTGCTAGGGTCCCCGCGGGATAGCAGAGGCCAAGTCGACAACACAAGACGCCCATCCCGGTCGGCCGCGAATAGTGCTCTGCGAAACCAATGCGTATTGCTCACGCGGAAGGAGTAAGGACGACTTCGCATCTGGATGGCCAAGCTTTGTATTGTGCTCCTCACGGCGGACGGCGATCACGCTACTGAGACCAGTTCATGGACTTTGGTAGTTGATCGGCAGGGAGGACCATGGGAGACCTGACAGGGCTGAGGGGACGGGGCGAGGGAGAATTGCGTGGCTCGACGTGGGCAAATGGACCTACCGCTTTTATGCCGGGGGCAGTGTGGCTGATGAGTACTATACAGTCCCACTGTGAGAGAATTGGCGCCGCAGGGAAACTTGGAGGAAGGCATGAGAACGCGACAGACGCCGCGCGAGGGAGGATCGTGGTGAGCGGCAAACAAGTGACTCACGTGACAGCCGTCGCCTTCTGAGTAACGTACAGTACTCGAGTGCACTATCGAACAGCAAGGCCGCTCACGAGTCGCACGAACGAGGCTTGAGAACGCAAGTAAATCGATTCTACGTACGAACAGAGAAACATGCATTTTATGAATGGAGATCGTGATTGTACGAGAATGAGATGGAGTATGGATTGTCAGGGATTACGTGCGGTGCGGGGGAATTTGGTTCGGGGTTGATACGGTAAAGGGATGCGTGGCCTGCCTACACGAGGCAGGAGGAGTTACAACAGCAGGAGAGGATACAGCGGCAGCAACGTCAATGTACGCGCACTCGATCACCACCTAGCAACTCCCCCCACTCTACGGGAGCTCGGGCGGTGCAGGCTGCGGAAGAGCGGGATAACCGCTCACTCATTTCTGCTGCTGCTGCTGACCCTGGCCCCTGCCACGTCCACGATCACCGCCCCGACCAGCTCCGCCCCTCCCATCCTGCGCACCGCCTCTACCGCGATAGCTGCCCCTGCCCTCACCCTGACCCTGCGGCCCCTGGCCAGACTGGTGCCCTTGCTGCCCAGGCGCACCACCGCGAGGCCTGCTAATGGGCCTCTCACCACGCTCCTTCCTCTGCTCGACGTGGATCTTGGCCTCTCCGCCCCCCTCAACAGGCACACGGATCCCGCCTTGACCACCTTGCGAGATCGGCAGACTGGCAGTGATGGCCTTCTTGGCCGCTTCGGCGGTCGTGAACTCCAGGAAAGCGCACGCCTTGCTGCGGACAATCTCGAGTTCCTTGATTGGTCCGAATTGCTGGGTGAGGAGCGTGTTCAGCGCGGTTGTGCTGATGTTCTCCGTTACGCCCTTGACGAAGCACTGGCCGTTCGAGATGGACTGGGCGGCTTGAGCGGCAGGGTGGAGGTGGCCTTGGTTCTGTCCCTGAGGGGTACGAGCGCCCTGAGCTGACGGAGCCGGGGAAGGCGCGGCGGGAGTGCGAGACGGAGGAGGGGCAGCGGAGACACCACGCGCCTCAGCGGCAACGTTCGCTCCCCAGCGGTTGGAGTCCTTGCTCGCGAGCGCAGCCCAGGTCTTCGGTGCGGGAGCAGGAGCAGGAGCGGCGGGCTGAGCGGGCTGAGCAGGGGCAGCAGGTGCGGCGGCGGCGGGAGTGGGAGCGGTGACGGTTGAGTGAGCGGGCTCTTCAGGCATAGGAGGGGCAACGTCGACGACCTTGGCCTCCTGCGTCTTCGGCGCAGCGGGCTGTGCGGGCTCAGCGGCCGGAGAAGGAGCAGCCGGTGCCGGGGAAGTAGCAGCCGGAGCAGGTGCGGGCTCCTCGACTTGTGCAGGTGCCGAGGGAGCGACGACGGTGCTGGTGGCAGGCTGCTCGGGCATTGGCGGGGCGACGTCCTGGATCTGAGCGGGCGCCTCGACCTCGTGATGTGCGGGCTGAGCTGCCGGCTCGGGCTGCTTCTGCTCCAGCTCGGGGTGGAAGCCGTTGATGGCCTGCGTGGGCTGCTGAGCGGCAGCCTCGATGGCCTGCTCGCTGTGCGCGGTGCCAGAAACAACCTCGGCATGAGCGGGCTCAGCGGGAGTCTCGGCGGCCTCAGCACCCTCCTGCTCACCCTCTTCCGCATCGCCGTCAGCGAGCGTCTCTTCCTTGAGGAAGCGGAAGATGTCGTTCAGGACGTAGTAGCCATTGGGCTGCTCGGCGAGGAAGAAAGTCTGGGCAAACTTGCGCCACGGTTCGCCGTTGTTGCTCATCTCGCCAATGACCTGGATGATGATACCGCCGGACATGGACGACTGGGCGTCAACCGAGTTGATGTAGACCTTGCAGTCGTGGTACCCGAGCGAGACGATCTTGTCGTGGATCTGCGCTTGCCCAGACAAGTGCTTCACATCCTCACCCTCGGTACCGTGGGTGAAAGTGCTGTTGCGGTTGTAGAAGCAGTGCAATTTGTGTGGCTGCTTGTTGACGAAGGTGTAGTATTGTGGCACGAACTGCCAACCGACATCGGCAGGCGTCACCTGGCGGGGCGCGCCGCCAGACGGGGTCGAGCCGGAGTTGGGTGCGGGGGATGCGGCAGGGGCGGACATTTTGTGGTAGGGCTAGTGTGAATTTTACCGGGATGACCGAGTGAAAGTAGAGGGGTATGCTGTGGCGATGGATGATGATGAGCTGACTCCTCGCCGAATGTATGCGCCTGTACTTACCGATATTGCGGATTTTATGCAAGCAAAAGCTATGCGGATGAAGTTGGGTGCTGATGCTGAGATCGACGAGAGAGACGACGAAAGCGGCCAACGGTAGGATGCGATATGAGACGACGACGACGACAACGAGGACGACGGAGACGACGATGACGCTTCGTTGCACCGGGTCTTGCGAGCAAAAGTCGCCCGCCAAACGATGGAGGCATTTTTTGTGAACAGAGACCCCGAAGAGAGGGCGAGGACCCCGTCACCCCATTCGCCGACTTCTGACGCGGCGTGGTCTAACTTGATTCTCCTTCTGCTTGTCGCCTGCAACAGCTCCTGCACATCTTGTCTCATTCATCAATCGAGCCAGCAACCTGCCGAAGACTGGGCAGTGATGTTCCTGCTGTATGTAGAGCGCCTAGTCAGCGTCATCAGTCTGCTCCAGCTCAAGACCGCTGCGACCGACGTCATCCATTTGACAGTTGGTTATCTTAAGACTGCCGCCTTTTGGGAGAAGCAGCTTTTCTCTTTCTTCCTCGGTATCCTAGCTCGTCCGAGTATGAGTCTGCGGAGTGGTCGTAGCTGTATCGGCCTGGAAGCTGATATTCTTGACTCCCTCACTGTGGCTCACAGGGAAAAGCGGCAGGATGACAACCCATGAATGAAACCACTCAAATATGGCGCTTGCTTCTTCTCCTATCTTCTTCTGGACCGAATCGGGAAGTCTCATCACTCCGGTTGAGGAACTGCCGTGGAATGCTATGTCGGGTGACTCATCTATATCGCCGCCGAGGTGCCTGAGCTCGTAGCAAATGTTGCGGGAGTCAATCCATGTCTCACTTTGATCGAGGGGGAAAGGAGAAGTCTTCAATCTGAATCGGCACGTCCGCTCATGTATGCTCCCAGGTACGATTACTGTATTGGTCGCTGTACGATGAGGCACGTGCTTGTCTTTACAGGTTCGCGGCCAAGCGGTAGGAGGAAGGTGTCGCCACGAGCGGCAAGTCCTTACGATCGACGACAAAGTCAACTCCTTCCCCATTGGTGGTTTTTGTGGTTTCTACCAGCGAGCATGACTCATTGTCCCCGCCAGCAATGGAAGTCAGTGACTGATGACTGGATGCGACGAAGATATTCTCCTATTTCTATTCGGAAAGCTCCTGTCTGCGCAGGAGCGCAAGGGCTCGTCGTGTTGCTTCTGTGAGTCAGTGCTCTTCGCCTCCTTTTTCGTCAGTTATTCCCTTCCCTCGTGGCCAGAACTCCTATCTGTCGGGCACTTCTCCTATCACGTGTTGATTTCTTTTTTCGTGTCGCCGCTGACTCGCCCGCCTTCAAGGCGTATAAGTAGAGCCGCTTCTGCGCGAGATCCAAGATCGTCATCTCGATCCATTCTCCAAGTTCACACAATACCTCTACAACAATACCTCGCATACATACCCTCTAGACTCAAACTCAAGCACAAGTATCTACAACATGGCCGCTCCTGTCGCTCGTCGTCCTCGCGCTACCCTTGGTGCTCCCACCAAAGTCATCACAAACATGTTCCCTTTACAGCTCCACCCTGATCGCACCATCTTCCTCTACAACGTCGGTATGTACCTCGGTCCGGTTCCTACTTCAATCTTCTGACAACACATGCAGACATCATACCCGAGCTCTCACCCACCGCGCATCGCCGAAACTACGAACTGATTGACATCTTGCAAACTCGCGCTCATCCTGCTGCTTTTACACCTCGCGCCGCCTATGACGGTAGCAAGATCATGCTATCCAATGTCCAGTACCCATGGGGTGCATCTCACGAGGTATGTGTGCATATACGCGCGAGGCCAAGGCGATCGCCGCTCATCACGTGCCGTAGTTCAACGTCGTGACGTCTAAGAAGACCCCGCCCCCGCCTCCTGGCGAGAAGGGCCACTTCATCGTTAGAGTCACTGCTCTACGTAGCTTCCCCGTCGCGTACGCTCAACTGCTGAGGCAACCTGATTAGAACTAACCTCCGCCTAGCTCACTGGCCGAGTACGTCCGATCCCCGAATTCCATCCCTCCTGAGGACGTCGTGAACTATACGAATATCTTCCTCCGCATGGCTGCCATGTCGTAGGTCAAGATCTCTTCACTACACCTGGCACCCGCTGACGAGCTGGTAGCCAACACGCTTTCCGAGGGCACAACTTCTACGTTGCAGACGGCGGGAAAATCCTCGATGAATGGCTCATGCTGCGCCGAGGCTTCTTCCAGTATGTCCATCCAGAATAGCTGGCAAGCCATTTGACGTGACTCTTTGACCAGATCGGTTCGCGCCACATCTACGGGCCCCATGCTGAATATGGACATTACCAGCACGCTAATGTGCATAGCTTGCTAAGTCACTGCTTTCGTAGCATATCTGACGCCTTGATCAGGTGGGCCCCTCGGTCTCTCGTGGAGACCGCCATGTCGCTTCTTCGTGTTCGGGATGTCCGTACCCTGGCTGCGCTGAACGATCAGCAGCTTCACCACCTGCGTACTCGGCTGCGTGGTGTGCGAGTCCTGCCGAAGCATCGCCAAGGTGCACCTAAGGTCATTCAGGGCTTCGATAGGAGGGGTGCAAGTGGCATCCGGCTGGATGAGAACGGTCAGACCCTAGAGGTAATCTCAATCCCTCTGGCAGTCAGACGGACTGATCTCTGATATCTCCCGAAGGACTACTTTCAAGAGAGGTATAACATCCGGCTCCAATATCCACGCGCGGTCTGCATTTCCCTGAGTCGCAATGCCGACCGGCCCAACCTCGTGCCTATCGAGCTCTTAGACCTGGATCGCAACCAGTTCTTCGATCAGAAGAAGCTGAAGAACACTGGGATGGACAAGGCCATCCGCGATTTTGCCATGTTGAAGCCGGGGCAACGGCTCCAAATCACGAATACGGGGACTGAAGTTTTGCAACATGGGCGATCTGATTATATGAGTCGAGCTGGTATCCGTGTCCAGCCGCAGCCTCTTGAAGTCAATGCTCGCATTATCCAGCCTGTTCCGGTCGTCTATGGGAACGATACGAGATCGCAACCGCGTAATGGCTCGTGGAAGAATGCGCCATTCTATCAGCCCGCTACCATCGATTTCTGGGCCGTCATCATTCTCGACCATGAGGCGCCCCCTCCGCAAGTAAAGAACTTCATTGGCCTGCTTGTCTCTGTCATGGAGCGCTCCGGCATGAGTACTAATATTCTCCCTAAGCCTGCCTTTTCTTGCAGCTGATCCTTGCTATAGGGGTCAGAGACCATACCCCTACGCTCTTCCCAAAGGACGGCAGGCAGGACATCGCACAGGTGAGCGCATTCTCGATTCCTCCGCTGCAAGGTGGCTAATACCATGAAGTTCCTCCAACATGTAACTACGGAGTTGAAGAATAGGTTCAAGGCGCCCCCAAGCTTGCTTCTCGTGGTGATCCCGGATAAATGCGATTGGTAGTAAGCTGCTATTCATTCGCTCGTTGCGATCTTCAGTCGATCTCGTAAATAGCACGGACGTGAAAAGGCTAGGGGACATCATGCTTGGAATACCTACCCAAGTAAGCAGTATGATGGCATTTCCCCTGAAAATGCATCCACGTGGCTCTCTAGCATGTCATCAGTACGAAGGCGCTGAACACTATGAGCGCGGACTACTGTCAGAATGTGGCTCTAAAGTGTGTACCTCACCCTTCCCGTTTCCCAGAGGCAGCGAGATAACCCGTCTTTTGCTCCACAGGGTTCGCTCTCTCTCGCGGCTCGCCAAGCCGAGTGGGTGTGGTCTAACGCGGCGCAGATTAACGTCAAACTAGGCGGCCTAAACTTCGTGCCGCTCCCCGACGCAACGGCATGGATTAGGGCGGGGGATCCCTTGATGATTATCGGTGCGGCCTCCGTTTGCTCAGCAAACCTACCTGACGATGTCTTTGCTAGGTGCTGATACGAGCCATCCTCGACCCGGAGAAGGCTACAAGCCTACTGTTGCAGCTATTTCCTTTTCCGTAGACCAGCACGTCTCGAAGTACCAAGGAATCGTTGGAATCCAGAAGGGAAGGCAAGAGATTATCGCCAATCTAACGACGATGGTTAAGGTCAGACTTTCCCAGACGGGAAGGACGTTAGCTGACTAACGTATAGACTGCCATCGGAGCATTCAAGTTCCGTAATAAGATTGCGCCGAAGCGTATAATCTACTACAGGTACCGCACACAACGGGCCATCCTCATGCTGTATTAAGTTATTATATAGGGACGGTGTGGGAGAAGGGATGTATGATGATGTGGTGGGGCATGAGTGTGAAGCCATCAAACGCAAGTGAAGACTATCCAGTGTGACCGCAATCTGACACACATCGCAGAGGCTTTCAAGGAGGCGCAGGAAGCGGTGCCCAGAGTAACGGTTATCATTATCAGCAAGGGGCATCATATCCGCTTCTACCCGACTAGGGGCCAAGACAGCGATCCTAGATCGGGTATGCTAATTGCAAGTGGCACAACTACTCAACGCTGATGATCCTTCCAGGCAATGTCAATCCTGGTTTGGTAGTCGATAGGTGAGTTGCCCGGTTGTGCTCTGAGGTTTGGGGCTGAACGTGAAGCAGTGGCATTACCAGTATCAAATAGTAGGTGATCCTAGTCTGGCTTGACGTGCAACTGACTGTCTCCTGACTTCAGCGACGACTTCTACCTTTTGTCTCACCAGGGTATCATCGGCACCTCCAGACCAATGCATGCAATCCCAATTGTCGACGAAAATCGTCTGAACTCGGACCAGTATGTTGGGATGTAATCATCTCGTGTTTCTCTGACGCGACAATCTATCCAGGCTGCAAGGCCTCACTTACGTCCTCACTCACAACTATCAGCGTTGCGCTCGCAGTGTCGGGCAGCCCGCTCCCATTTTCTATGCTGACGTGCGTACCTTCGTCAATCGCATTATGGCTACTGACTCGTTTCCAGCTTCTGTGCAGCCATGAGCGTGCGAAGGTCCACTTTGACAACACCATTGACCTTGATGCTGAGACCGTCACTTCCGGGGGAGATCACCCGACCCCAATCCAATATGTACAAGCGTTCAAACCGGTCGCTCCAAACCAGCGTGACGTAAGTCCGCCTTGTCTGTCCGACGGGAGAGGTTGCTGACCAAGCTCAACAGAAGATGTACTGGATGTAGACGAGCGCAAGGATGCCGAGCGGACTTATCTGGCGCGGTCGTGTCCTCAGTATGGATACGACGTTGCCATATGATCCCGCTCGTCATCTTTGTGAGCGTTGACAATGCTACGCCTCCCTTCACCTGGATAATGCCCCTTGTGAGTACTGCGGACTAGTACAGTATGCGACCCCTATTGGTATCATGATTGAAACTGGACAATCGGATTGTGTTAATGATTACAACGTGAAGAAAACACTGCGCGGCGGGTGGACCGTACAAATACATACAACACCTGAGAAGGAAAGACTTCGGGTATGACGGGGGTATGACAAAATGACACACGCCCAGCGCGATAACATGTGGTATCCCAACGGAAAAGCACTCCCAAGAACACCATCGCAGTTCACCAAATCAAATGCCTGCGTTGATTGTCAGCAACGCGAATCGTTACGGATGAACACAGCCGCGTACCTATTTCTCGGGCCAGGGGAGCTTGCGGGAAATGTAGTTGGGCGAACCCGGGCAGTCGGTGCTGTCGCAGCAAATGATCTCGACGACGTTGCCCTTGATTTCCTGCCAGCAGGAGTTGACGGGAACTTCAAGTCCCTGGTAGAAGGGGCCCTTCTGGGCGCGGGCGTGGGTAGACCGGGCCGAGCACATTGTCGTCACTTGGTTAACGGTAGGTGGGCGGGGATGATATTAGGGCGCAAGGGCGAGACGAACTCGAGCAGTTGATGGGTATGAGCGCAAAGGCGAACCGCGGTGGTTGCGGGGATCTACGGGGAAATTGTCGCGTCAGTTCGCGTCTCTTTGGGGAGGGGTTCATATACGCCGCCGTGGCAACTGCGGGACGCGTGCATGACTCGAGCGGAGGCATGTGCCGTTGCGGCGATAAAGATAAAGACATGCTTAGATAGAGTTGCTTACATCACAAACAAGGCGGAGGGGTTGTTATGGAGGAAACGGGTGCGCACGGGTGTGAGATGACGCGACCGTGGGGATCCGGAAAGTTTGTTGAATTGTTGAGCTTGGGTTGTCACGGCAGTAATCAACACCAAGCGGAGGACAGCGGAAGCAAGCGTGTCGGTATGCAGTGAGACACCGAGTAGTGCGGAGGAAGCGGAGGTAGACACGGAGCCGGGAGTCGCGGAGTAAAGCTTGGACTGGACTGGAATGCAGTGAGACGAGTGTGAGGCTGAGTGGGTTGAGTGAATCATGTCAGAGCACGAAATCGAGCGGTTTATATGCGTTTGGGTGCTGATGCTGCGGCGAGTAACGGGCGCATGGCATCGATATCGCGCGATGCTCGCAGAATCGAGGAAGACAGCAGGAACGTGTGTCATCATAGAGTTCCGTCACATGGCAAAGGATGGCTCGGCAAGCGCATCCGGAAGAGGATGCCCCGACGCTGCCGAGTGGACGAATTCATGATTTTGACGTCCTACCAGATCAACTAGAGCCTCCCCTGGTATTTGGGCCCCAAAAGGCCGGCCTGCCCTGGGCGTGCTGGTTTTACCGTTGTCCAGACCGCGTCCAGCGATGTGGAACTCATCGAAAGCGGAACAAGCGATAGCTTTCGGGTTTTGTTGTCGCATTGGATCCTCCGCTTGCGTCACCGGCACCTGGTCCAAATAGGAAGAGTTGAGCACGGAACATTGACGCGGCACAGGAGCCCTTCTGAGCTATTCGCGGCCTCGCAGCGCCGATGTGCGGGAGCTGCAGCCGGTTGCCGGATCGGGAAAGCGCCAAGGGGAGAATCCAAGTTCCGGTGTGGGCGGCGGGGCGGAGGATGAACCGTTGCCTATGTGCATCATCAGAGCAGAGCGCCTGCCTCATGACCGACAATCACTGGCCGCGGGCATACAAGCACGCGGGACAAGGGCCGAATGCCGAATGCGGCCGAAGCCATCGAAGCCAACATCGAGAAAGGAGCATGTCATCCGTAGCTCGTTCCGGTACGGTGCCGCCTGCGGCGCATCCGTTTGCGCGGGCAAGGGTCGCTTCATTATCTCCTCCATCTACGTCTTTATCGGGCCGATCGGGCGTGATCTGTCCTGCCCTCATCAGCGGGCTGCTGTACCGCCGGTTTGCCCCTGACTATTCAAGGCAGTACTCACTGTGTACCCTGCATCTCGTTAGCGAGTCCTCCTGCGGCCAAGGCCACAGGCTCGGGGCAATGTGCCAGTTTTGGGCCTCACATACATACCTCTCGCGCGACGGGCTTGGGATGCTATAACAGGATGCGGAGGAGGAACCGGTTGCTGTGCTGGCCGACGAGTCCTCCAGGTGGCATACGACGGAATGACGGAAGCCCATGCCTCTTGATGTGCGGATCGAATGGCATCATAGTTCGGCTGCTCTAGAGAAAGGATCGCCTGACCTGTTGTATCGAAGAGGAGAGAACCGGGCCTGTCAAAGTTCAGCAGACGAGCATGCTCATACTGTGGCGCAGTCTTACAACATGGTTGCGTAACTCTTACCCGATGATAGGTGAGAAAAGGGGCAATACGATTGCGCTCAGTCATTTCCCTCGAGCTTCCAGACGTCTTATCCAGCGTGCATCCTGCCAGATACGAGGAGAAAGGTGATAGGCAGTGTCGGGTAGCGTTGGATTCAATGCCAGCCGGTCGGACCAGGCACAGTTGCCGAATCCTCTGCTTCGGTGGTTCCGAGGTGTTCGTACCCCGTCTTCTGTAAGTGGTTCAGGACACTGACAGCGGGCTATCCCACCCCTTTTTGAGAAGATAGTAACGCGTGGAGATAGCGCCGAACCAAGGAACTCGAGCACTGTGCACGGGCGCGCGTTTCCTCTTAAAGTCTTGTGCCGCCCACACAACGGTGCCGGTCTGCTGATAGTGGTTCGAAACGTGGAGGGATGGGGGCAGGCGCAACCGTTGATCCAGTGTCGTGCTCTTGATGTTCATGCGTTTCGGGTATGCGGCAATGAATTCCGTTATGAGGCATCGGAGAACGCCCGGTGGCCGAGCCGCGCCGCTTACAACGTAGGTATAGCGCCGGGACCTGGCATTCCTGCAGGTCCCGTGCTACTTTACCAGCAGCAGCAGTGCTCCTGTTTCGGTAGGACAGAGCGAGAAGACGAGTGAAGCAGAAGATGCACATTCGGCCCCCGATTCAGAAGCACTCGGATTGATCAATGCGGGGAACCGCCTCATCGGGCAGGAAGTCCTGCAGACGCTCAAGCAGGATTGAATTCGATGAGGTAAGAAAGACGTTTAGATAGAGGTCGGTGTCCCCGAAGAGCTGTCCGAAAGATGCGGTGATAACGATCGGATCTTCCATTTCCGCTTGTCGCGTGAGATCGTCCAGTCCGCTTCAGGCAACGTTATCAAGTTCCTCGCGCTCCAGTTTGCTCTTTGTTGTGCTCGTTCGGGATAGGAGACTCAATTGACCGGTGGAGGCAACGCGGCGGAGGGTGGTATACCGAGCGGATGGCTCGCGCCAAGCCTTGCCTCTCTGTCGCTTCCGACCTTCCTGAACGGGTGGACTTGAAGTCGTGCCGATAACAGTACGATAGGGTGATTATCACATAAAGCGGACAGTGAGGAAGAAGCGGTAGCACGAGGTGACCCAACGAGCTGCTGATACGACCGAAGAATAGGAGCTGTGCGATGTGCTGATCGTCCGGAACGACTGAGTGGACTTGAACAGCTGAACCGCTCTTTCGGTCTTTGTAAGTAACCGGCGGTTGTAGGTGCGAAGATCATCCGAAGCAAAGCAGGGAAGCACAGCATCACAATCTGCGATACGTTTCGAATGGGTGGGAATGGATGACACCGATCATCTTGCTTGAGTGTGACGGTCAAGTTGAAGTTTACCAGTCAACTGAGAATAAAGGGTACGAGCTGAGAGGGTGCACCTATAATAAGATGTCACTCCCCGCATATGCTCGCTTCAGTTCCCAGACTTTCCGCACTTCCTTGGCTGCTGATGGACCGACATGCAGTGCGTACCTCTCGTGCCGCCGCTTTCTCAGCAGCAATCGCAAAGCTGACAAAACCGATCAAGCGCCCTGTGTTAAGGCTGCGCATTCTCGAATACGATGTGTCGTGCGAGCGACTAGAGGTGCATGCAAAAGGTAATCACTCCCCGCATTCGTTCCTCGTTCTTCTGGTTCGTGCAGTATTCGTCTGTCGTCGGCCGAAGTGTGATCGACCTTGCGCCCTTAAAAAGTAGTCATTCCCCACAGCTTCGTGCCTTCTCTGTTGTGGTGCCGAATTGTGGCCGCGGATCCTCAAGCACGCCTCAATGTCTCTACCGTACCCCAGGCGCGCCAAACCCTAGCAAATCTCCCCTCTCCCTCCTCTACAGACATCCTTCCAAGCTCCCCCTCACTTCTTGCCAAACTCCTCCCTGCCTCTCGCGTCCTCTTTCGCCCAGATGCTCACGCTCTTCGCTGGGCACCTGAACTCGGCCCAACCGTCATTCCCGATCGTGACGACGCCGTCGTGCCACCCGAGGACGTCTGTCCATCTCTCCCCGGCGTGGGACTTGCCAATATCGAGCTTCTTGACACTGATGGAGGGGGTCAGCCTATGCCACGGAGTCCGGTATAGAAAGGATAGCTTCGAGCCAGCGAGCGCTCCGAGGAGCATCCAGAAGACGAATGAGACTTACCCCTCCTCGCCATTACAAAGCACCACAGCGCATCCATCATGAGCCTCATCGCCTTCTCTAACCCAGGCGACGCAGTTGGGATGATCCCAAGTATCCTTCAGCGGACCGTACGCGAAGTGCTTGCGAGCCCGTATGATGTCGGCAAGCTGGGTGACAGGAGGTTGTGGGTTGTCGCCAAGGGTACCGTAGAGATCACCCCAGAAGACACAGCTGAAGGTACGTTAGACAAAAGAGAGGGCACTCACGATACACCGACTCACGGATATCCGTCCGGTCGTAGGAGGATGAGCGCATATGCGAGGGGCTTGAACCACGCGGCGACCCAGCTCTCGAGCGATTGGCCAATCTGGGTGTCGTGGTTGTCCACGAGTGTTCTGTATCGGATCAGCACAGCTCCAAGAGTCAACAACCAAAGGAAAGGCGAAGTACACCGCATCGATCGGTCTTTGCTTGACAACCGTTCCATCCCATATCTTTGCCAACTCAAAGTTGGCGCCCACTTCGCTCGCTTCCTTGAAATTGTAATGCAGCGGCGCATCGAATACGCTGAACTGGGTGCCGAGCGCTTCCAAATACTTCTCGAGATCCTCCAGCGAGTCCTTCCAGAACTCCCCAACAGCGAACATCGCTGGTTTGTTTGTTTCTTTCCGCACAGTCTTGATGAACTCCGCGATGAAGTTGCGATCGATGTGCTGTATAAGCGGGTCAGATAGGCTACGTAGGACGAGCTTGATAGAGGGCACCTTGACGGCGTCAAACCGGAAACCAGCGGCGCCGATCTCGTCGATGATCCACTTGCCCCACCTAATCACGTCCTCCCGGGCTTCGGGATGACTGTAGTCCACATCGGCACCCACTGCGAGCCGTGAGTGACATTCTTCGTTTCGTGAGGGGCGCATATAGCCAGCGTATGCGCGATGTCCGCGAGACTAAAACACGTACTCAGGTAATCGTAGTTCGCATGCTCTGTGTCCACACCTGTTGACCAGGTTTTGCCTTCTCCATGTATCTTAAATATCCCTTTCTTGCCCGTAGCGTTGTCGTAGTCCACACCCGTGAAATGGTTGAAATTCCAGTGTAACGAGGAGTACTTGTCTTTCCGTCCAGGGAAGTCGAAACCAGTCCACCCCTAGGCATCATGTATGTGCGTGAGTACGACGGCATAAGGAGGGTGGGAACCCGCACCTCTATATCGTATAGTCCGCTTATCTCCTGCATTACGGTTGAGAAACTTGAGTGCATACATGCGGTGAATCACCATACCTTTGTCCTGTCATTCGTATCCACTTCTACCACCCCAAACTTCTCCGCTCTATCCGCGCCAAAGCGATGGTTCAGTACGGCATCGACATAGCAGACCACGCTCTTCTCCTTAGCGCTACGTATCAGGTCGATGAGCTCTTCCTTCGTTCCCCAGTGGGTGCGCGTGGCTCCTTTCTGGTCGAACTCGCCGAGGTCGTACAGGTCGTAGATGTCATACCCTACGGACTCGGGGTTGGCAGCTTTGGTTGGCGCTGATCAGAATAATTGCAAACGTTGCGAGGTAAACAGACGTTATCAGCTTGGCGCATAGAGCTTCAAAAGAAAGGACTAACGTGGAAGCCACATAGCGGTGATACCCATCCCAGCTAGCTCGGGGAGCAACCCCTTCAACTTGCGCCAATGCACACCTTCCCCTTCGCAGTACCATTCGAAGGCTTGTAACTGTTTTCACCTTCAGCTGGACCCCCGGCGCAGTAGAGGGAAAGACGTGCCATGGTATAATTATGTTTTGCGCCCGAGTAGGCAGCATTCGCATCGCCGGACATGGTGCTCTCCCCCGTCTATGGTTGTCTATAACAGGTATCGGTCCAGTCCAAGTGAGCCTGCTCCTAGCCAAAAACCTCGTCGATGCTGTCGTTGGAAGTTCGTCTACGGGGTACCGCTCGCAGGGGCGGCGTTGTGGCCGGAGTTATACGAGGAGATAACCATTCTCTTGGCGTTGTGAGGTATATGCGCTCCGATCGAACGGATCGCAGGGGATCATCAGGGACATCTTCTGAGGAATGATGAGCGATGATGTCATCACGCGACGCGTCACTGACTCGCGTTTTATCGCTGATCGTCTCGACGCGTTGCACCCCTCCTCGCCTTGCTTGTGTTTGCCCAATATTATCCTCCAGGTCTCCTTACCATTCCAACATCCCGAATTGCTGTGCTTGATACTGCGGCGACTGCCATGTGTACTTTGAACGAGTTGACCTGCGACGATGCGACCTCCCATATCAAAACACGTCGAAGGGGCTGCTCGCGATCAGGTGACGGTGCTCCTGGGATGTTACCATAAGACTTGGCAAAGCTTTCGAAGGAAGATTAAGCCGGACGGGTGATAAACGTGACAGTATGGTCCAAATCCCAGTACCTTCTGCCCTTGGCACGTCACCTCGGGTACCTCGGATGCCGTCAACCTTCGGAGATGCCTATTTCAGAACGGCAGAATCCGCGACAAGCACTTCCATCACGTTGCTTCCGATGACCGGCTTCTTCCCACGATCTACGCAACGAGGAACCATGGACTTGTAGTAGGCGTGTGTGTCTTCTTCGTCATGATCATGGATCGCAGTTTTGGGCAAGCAAACAGAAGCGGCCTGCAGTCTTAGGCGGAATCCTCGCCTTTCGGTGCAGATCCCATTTGGCCGTAATCACTACAAAGTCGGTTGATGTCCATCATGCCGAGCTTGATTTACCATGCGGGCGATCTTGATGCACCTCGTAAAAGTCAAGTCGGTCCTCCGCCGATGGTCAGGGCGAAGAAGTTCACCGGCGAGAGTGGTCGCGCCGGTCCACATACTTATTCATGGAAGACTGCCAGCGTTGGCAAGATCGACGATTGAACCTATGCATCCAGCCCTGGAATCACGTCCCCGCTGCGGACCGAACTTCTTGCTCGAGATCAATCGCCGCTTAACGAGAGAAGCAGACACTGTCGCCGCATTCCGTTTTTCTAACGGCGCGGCCCGGGGAGGCCCGGAAGAATAGGCCATGTGCATGCCTTGTAATCCTGCGGAGGAGGTCACTTCCCTTTGTGGTGTGTCCGCCCTTTGACGCTCAATGGCATATTTTCTGACTCGGTCTCCTTACTCACGCCAATCGACAGTGGCGTCGCGAATGACCTTTGTCGTCCGCCTCGTTCCGACAAAGCGGAACGATTGCTGCGGCCAATGCTCCTGGGTCACCGATAGGATGCACATCCGCGGGGATTGTGCGGGAATAGAAGAGTACGGAAAGAAGGCCGCAAATGCATTCGAGACCCTGCTGCATCAGGGTTTCCAGTAACAACAGCCGGATCCAGTAACTGGGCCGTCGCAAAGATGGAGACTGGTTGGTCGAGTTCTTTTGATTACAGAAGTCCGTATAAGAAGGGAAGCACCAGAATTTGGCTGAACCTGGCTACTTGATAACAGGATCGTTTCTCAAGGCAGAAATCAGTCGTCGCGAATCGAGATGCTTTCGACTGCAAGGAACTACAAAGTAAGGTCAGAGCGCTCGGGCTTTTTACATCGATCTCTGCATCAATATCTGCTTACCGTTGCTCCCAGAGTCAGACCCATCTCGGTACACAAATAAGTTGAAGCTCTGAGATGTATGCCCGCTCAATGTGGGAGGCGTCTGGCGACATGGTGAAACAAGAGCTGGGAAATTCTGTTGCTGATGCCTGTGATCTCTCATCGTCGCTTCGGAGACCAGAAGGCCATGGAAGGACGATTGCTCGTCGGTGGATTCCTTTTGTTATAGCGAATGTGGCGCTCACATGTGGACAGACCTTCAGATAAAAAGAACAGGTCTGTTGTGATCGGGGGATTACAAGGGACAGTCGGACACCAAAGGGATGCCGCTCGGTGGACCAGGTCAAAATGCATATCGAGGAAACCCGATCAAGGCTCGTAATTTAGTGTGTTCTCGCCAATTCATAGCCTTTTGCATCCGAGAACGATCACCGCCGAAGTCGATATTACGTATGCAATTCTCCACTCCAATTTGGCCCCGCGGACTACTGCACTGTGTTGTGCCACCGACTAGGGGAGTCAAGGATAATATTGGCTAGTCCCATACATAGACAACTGAGGCTTGCTGAAACATAACCCATTTTGCCTGGTTCAAGTTATGGGTGCAAACGCTCGCCGGCCGGAATGCCGAAGCTGGCTGACGCCTCCGACACAACTCTCCCGGTCATCGGCGGAGCACCGGCGGAAGAAGGCGGAGGTGCTCGTGGCACGCACACCGAAGCCACTGTTCGACCCTAGCCAGCCCTGAAGCGTTATAAGAACTCTCAAGCTGACGTATTTGATTGTGACCACTCGCTTTTTCCTGCCCCTTCACGCAGACCACCGAGAAGGGGGAAACTACGAATAGCCGCATCTACCAAGAACGTCTGATTCTGTCGTTATTTTCTGCCTGCCAAAACCAGTCTGGTTCTCAAATTTCACGGTGTAGACGGCTCGCGGCGGGCTATGCCGGCTGATGAACCCACACAGCGACATGGGCTTCGAAAGGCGGAACATCCACTATCTGCCTGTGTCGGAATGCTGTACCGGATCAGCGCAACTTTCTGGGCGACTTTTCAGCCATCCTATAAGTAAATCTTGGTCCGCCATATCCCCTCCTGCAATTTTCCCGCCATTTCCCGCTCTCCACCACCCCTCTCCGAATCCAAGCCAGAGTGAGCATTGATTACCCGCGAGCAGAATTGATGTAGCTGACCCGGTGCGGAAGTGCAAACGAGATCTTTATCAACTCTCGGATTCTTCACTGGACCCATCTTTGCCACGGTTCTGGTGGACCCACCTTTATTGCAATGCACCTACGGTAGCGTTGACGGGAAGTACACGAAGATAAAGGACTGTGGCGAGGCGACCTGCTCAAACTCCGAGAACTGGGATCCCGATGCGCGGGCTCCGAAGGCGCCGCCGAAGAAGTAGCAAGAAGACGTTAGTACCTTAGGGTCATCCTCGCCGCCGAGGCTTGGTCTCCATGCACGTAGCGGTTACTCCGTGAGATTTCCCAGGGAATATATAAAGTGAGTGTCACTCTGCTACAATGTTGCGCGTCTTTGCTGAGCGTCAACTCCTAGCGCGGGGTCGCCCATTAGAGCACCAGGCGCCGTACATATCTTCCAACATTGCAACCCCTATCCTACTTGATACACTGCATTGTAATACCCGTCTATGTGCGACCCGGTACTGCAGAAATGCTGCCAGGACGTGACGCACCCTTCCGAGCTGTATAGCTCCGCATCCGGATTAGCGGGTTGAGATCCGCGCTTGTTCCGCCGAACGACACATCAGACGTTGCACAGGTCTCAAGGCCACCGGCGCATCCATCAAGATGGTGCCTTACCGGGTACCCTAACATATACCCCGCACACTACCTCCCGAGCGCATGAATAACAGGTGCAAGGCGACATAAGAGAACTTGTGCAACGGGTCAACGATCCTCCGCGGTCCTGGGTCATGTCGTCAGAGACACAAAACCATTATCCATCTCCTACTCATAGATTTCTTGGCTGAGGGATCAGGTCATCAACGTTCTCAGAAGTGTCCATCCAGCTTAGCGCCGTGAGTGAGCAGGCATAGGACGCAGAGGTGGGCATGGTCAAAGGACTTTCGAAAGGTGTGCCACGTGGGCGGTGGCCGCCTGCTGAATATGAACGAGAGACGCACTGGGATGTCACGTCTGACGCTGCCTCCGTTATATCTCCGAGCCACCGCGGGACAGCAAGCTCTCCGCACATGAGGGGTCAATCCAGAGGTTTCGGCAGGCGTACGGCGACTAAGTGCGATTGGGGTCATCACTAGCCAGACAATGACTCGCTGGGTGACCGACAGTGCTGAGCAGGGAAGAAGCATACCACGCGACTAGCCAAGACAGAGGAATATCAATGTATCGGCTGCCACGAGCGAAGTCCATTGAGCGAGCGTACCGCGCACCATGGCCAAAAGTTCAGGCTCATCGATGACTGTTCCATAGCGTGCTAAACTGCAAGTCTGGGGCAATGATCGAGCATAGATCGCGACGACGTCCATTATCGCGCGTATCTACCCCATCCGGTCCAATGCTGTAGCGAGGATACGCCCTATATAGGCAATTGGCCAAGCTCGCTTCACCGAATCCAGGATGCACTGCTGGCGCTGCTTGCAAATCAGATGACTTCGCTAAGACTGACAAACCCCAAGGGTACTTGCCTACCCTTAGTCCCCTAGAATTCCACCGAAGTCATCGAGAGAGCAGAGAACTGCGAGTTACGACAGCGGTAGTTCCGTTGCGTAGTCAACGGTACACCAGTCCTCTGTCTTTCTCGTTGAAGACTCTTCTCTTCCACCTGGTAGATCGTTCTGTCCGGCAGGAGGCGTGCTGCAGCTTGCGCTTGGAACGGTCTGCCAGGGCCACAGGCATTTGTACTCTCGAGAGTTTGCCGGCTCGGTCAATGCCTCGCCTCGTGTAGTTCGATCACGGCCACGTGCGAGGAAGCCATTAGTCCTCGGCAAACGCGAGCAAAGAACGAGTTATCCAGAACGCTCAGCCAGTTTCGATGTCAAGAAAGCGGACAACCGAAATTGACGGGGTGAACCCAAGGCCCGTGGTACAATTTTGGCATCCGGCTCCGACTGAAAAGGGTCTTTCATAGTCGCCCACAGAATCCAGCAATGTGACACCGCGGAGAAGGGTAACGCCACACGTGCGGTACCGGCACCAATCGACGTCATCGCTAATTGCCTCTTCATCGCTCTTCTGTCGTCGTCTTGACTGCAATTTTCCCAAGCGATGAGCTGCTCTTCGCAGACAACGGCGATGTACTGATTTGGTGAAGAAATACCTCAACTTTTGGATGATCACTTGTTCCTGGTCCCTGGGACAGGCACGGCACCGAAATCACGCCGTCTGTGGTTCTGGTGAATCGTCTTCTGGCCGACATACCACTGATAATGTCCACGGCGTGCAGGGTCTTCGAATATTGAATTCAGCGACGAACGGCGTGATCTTTCATAAGAGATCTCGTATAATTCGATGCTCCGTCGATGGCGGCGTCTGCGCTATAGCTTTGTGAGGGGTCGCAGCTGGGAAGATGCCAAGTGAACGTTGCGATGATCTCTCGCCTCGGCAATTCGCGGTCCAGGGAGTACGGTCTGATGACGGCAGCTGTGGTGGATGAATTCTGCAATGGCGCACTACGTTCCAACCCTCAGATCTTTGCCGTCCAATGAGTGGGATGCCGTTGACCAGGTGTCGCCCGGCAGAGGTCAGCTGAAGGCGACATCATGGGCGCAATCGTGCACTGAAGGGAATTCCGCCTCTTTCGATGCTTCGTACGGGTGCAATCGCTCATTTCGGGCAACTCAGCTCGCTTGTTGGCTTGATGATTCCTGCCAGCCTTTCTGTCGGAACAGAGAGGGCAGGGTCTTGGAGCCGTCAGCGGCGCCGGTACATTCACTTCAGTTCCTCTTGGGCGTATGTTGGCACCAATGGGCGGTGCGTGATGTCGCCTTCTCCCGCTTTACAGCCGGAGATCATTTCGTATTTGGCCTTTTTTACAGGTTTTCTACAGAAATGGTGAGTGTCCAATGGCTCTGGCAGAACATTCGGCGCACAGGTGAACGACCTCGTCAGGGTTGCGCCTACGGCGGCACCGCGGGCTCCTGGGAGACTGGTGTGGAAGAGAGGGCGCAAAACGTATAAAGAGAGGCCAAATCTCCTCTCCAAAGCCCCAGGAGCAGTCACCGCCTGATCCAACCCCAGTCAGACGCTCAAGCCGTTCACTCTCAAAGGACTCACCATGCAGTTCTCGCGCCTCTTCGCTTTCTTTGTCACGCTCTTCGCGTTCGGCCTCCTGGTCAGCGCTGCTCCCGTCGAGGAGCGCGAGGTCGACAAGCGCGATATCGTGTCTGAGGTGCTGTCCACCGTGCAGAACTTGCAGAGTGAGGTCCTGGCCATTGTCAGCCAGATCTGTAGGTCGCTTGACATTTCCGCGTACCTTCCCACTGATCATCCCAAATAGCGATCCTCAGCCCTCTTACTGCCACCCTGGAGGAGATCGAGCCCCTGGTTTACGAGATCGAGAGTCTCGTTGCCGGCGCGACTACTGGTCTGTCTCTGCTGTCCATCCTGAAGCGTGATGAGATCGATGCTCGCCAACTGGGTGACTTGACCACCGAGATCGCGGACATCCTGGGCAACCTCATCTCCGTAAGAATTACATCCTCGCGGGCGTGGCCTGAGGCTGACCTGATGCATAGACTGTCACCGGTACCCTCGGCGGTTTCAGCGGCATTTCGGGCCTCGCGGGCATCACCAGCATCCTTAACAGTCCCCTGCAAAGCCTGCTCCTCGTTGTTGAGAGTCTCATCCCCGGCGTCCTCGTCCTCGTTTCCAGCCTGCTCGCTACCGTCGTCGGTCTGCTCGGCAGCCTCGGGCTCACCGATCTTCTGGGGATCCTTAGCCTCTAAGTACGTGATGGTTGATCCAATACACTTACTTGACTAACGAGTGGCCGGGAGCAGATCTCTCTCTCCTCCGTTCCTTCTTAAGAATCCGACTGCGCTCAGTTCCCGTAGGCTACCGCCCGCTGTATCAATAAGCTCTGTCCTGGCTGTCTCGGTATAGCCCCGTAGTCTCATAATCGCAGTCCCCTGTTGTTGTTTCCATTCTCTCGGCTGCAATCGCTTGCCGTGCGCTCGCGAATATTCGGGAATCCCAGCTTGCTTTGTAGCGTGGCAGTCGCGCGAGGACGGCACCGGATGTAAGTTCTTCCGCTCGCTGGATGGTGGTCGAGTATTCGGATTTCATCTATCGTCGAGCTAGATGCACAGCCTTGCATCGCTTGAGAAGATGGAGAATGTCATGTTCCGGCAGTGCTGGTGACGGATTCGCGGGAGTCGAGGGCGCGCGGTTGCCCGTTGGTGGACAACATCCCTCCCGAACAGACTCGACAGGTAGGATGCGCAACAGCTGAGCCATAACAGCGAAGACTGAGCTACAAAAACGCGCAGGTTGACAAGCATGAGACAAGCCGGGGGGGACCGTCCAGATTCCGGAGCTCACGTCAAAAGCTAGGACATCAGCCAAACAGCAGTGCAGTCGCTCATTCCAGATCGTTTAGACCAGACGATGGATCAGACGCCCTGAAGTGCATGAGCAGGCGAACTGTCGCGTTCTAAGTCGCAACTGAGACATGAATAACGCGTCGCCCTAGACGCGTCTCAGTTGACGCGTCAAGCGCGGCAGGCATAAAGACGCCGCAGAGTATTGAGACTCTGATTGTAGACATCGCCAGTTCTTCACCAAGTTCAACGTAAATAGCTCAAGGAAAGCAGGTTCTGTTGCTTATGTAGGATTATTTGACAGCCTTCTGCATAGAAAACGGGACGAAAGGGCTGTTCCCGCTTACCAGAGATCAGCAAGGAGACGACCCGTTCGGCACGTGTTTTTCTGCCTCCGCCGTGCTGGGTTCGACGCGACCGACACAAATCGGTATTCGCAGCACCGACCCTCCTCCTATTCGCTCACTTATCTTTTTTACCACCTTCTTTTGAACTCTTTGGACAACGGCGCAGTCCGTTAATACCAGGCCATGAACGGCCACTCCCACCCACCGGGTTCGGCGTCTGGGATACCTTCACACAACCCCTCCATGACGTCTCTACCCCTTGAAGACGATGTATTCACTACCGGCAGCACCGCAGCAGGCAGACTGCTCGAACGAGCAGAGCGATACCTACAAGCGAAAGACCAGCAGCTGCAATGGGCCGGACGACTCGGGCAGACAGTCCTTAACCAGCAATTAGCCATGGAGGCTCTTGTATCACGGATCAAGGAAGATGAGGTGTTTGGATACGGCGATAAAGCCGGAATCAGCGAGGAGGAGGAGCTGCGGAACATACAGGAGATGATGCGGAAATGGGATGAGGAGATTGCAGAGGAGCTCGCACAGCTTAGACGGGATGTACGTCATGCGGCTTCCCTGACGCGTTCGCTGGACTGACGAGCATACATGCAGCGTGCGGCCGGTGCAGATGCGTTGCAGCCTGCCGATCCGAATACGGCGGACTTCGAGAGCCCTGATAATGACCTGGATTCTACACCACGGCATCGTCTCGAAAACCAGACCGGAGTCCCTGCCGCCACAGGCGCTACAACAGCTGCCCAAGCGTCACGAAGAGCGAAGAACGCAGCTCATCGGAATGAGGATGCTGGTGGGTCCATGTCGTAAGATTGCACTGTATCGCTTCTTAACAAGAGATGATAGGCTTCGCGCTTGAGATCTCCGACTCGCTCATCACCGAGATCCGACGGCTCCAAGGCCTGCTGCAAGAGCGAGACCGGATCATCACCGATGCAACCGAAGCTCTGCGGCAACGAGACGACGAGGTCCTTACACTCAAGCAGCAAGTGAAGAATCTCGAGCAGAACTCCGAGAAGTTCCGGGAGGAGAATTGGGAGCTGGAGATGCGCCTGCAAGAGGTGCTCCAGAAGGAGTCAGCAGCTGCTTCTGAAGCTCGTCACTTGGCCAAGGAAGAGAAGCAGCTTCGGCGCGACCTTGCAGCCATGCGGGGCGAGAACGAAGCCCTTAGTGCCAGCCTCGAGCAGACGAAGAAACAGCTTGACGACACCAAGCAGCAGCACGACAAGGCGTCTGCACAGTGGCGTCTCGAGCAGGTCCGGCTTGCTCGCGAGAAGAGCGATCTTCGGCAGGTCCTTGAAGAGCAACGCTTGCAGGAAGAAAAGCGGAAACGCATGCGGATCGTCAGCGGCTCATCTCTTCGTTCTCAACGCATCGTGCCGGAGGAGGAGGAAGATGACGAGCCTGAGGGTGACATCTTCGCACCCAGCAAAGGCCGCAAGTCGCTCCCGCTTGGTACAATTCCTACGTTGGATGTGCAAGACACGCAGGACGACGAGGAGCCCGAGGAGGATCCGGAGCTGGCCAGCGTCCACGGGTTTCCTCGAACGCCGACTGCTCGAAGCTCGAAGATGGACGCAATGCGATCACAACTCTCCCATTCCCACCTCCGGCAATCAGCTCTTCGTCAGAAAGCGGCTAAGAAAGGAAGCGCTGACTCATTGGCACCGCCTGGACACCTCCCAGAACAGGACGAGGGAGACTGGGAGGAAGAAGCCGAGGTCGAGGAGTTCGGTGCCACTCCTCCCATCCGTAGTCGCGCCGCTCGTGGCCGACGAGGTACTGGTGTCAGAGGCCGGGGGGCTGGCTTGGGCTCGAGCAGAACTCGCGTCGCCTTACAGGAAGTTGTTCTTCCTGACTCACCTTCTCCTTCTCCGCCCTCGATCGAGCTGGACGAAGCGCCTGTACAAGAGTATGAAGCCTCTCCTTCACCTTCGAACACTACTGTCAACGGCAGTCTGGGTATGGATCCCTTATTTGCTACCAGTCCCACACCTCCTGGTTCTCGACCTACGTCTATGGTGCATGGCGCGAGCCCACTTCGACGCGTTACCGGAGCCAGTCTCGGCGACGAGCTTGGCGATCTCAGCTGGAGCGCTCCGGAAGAGCAACGCGACATGGCAGAAGCAGAGATGCAAACTGATCCCGTGGAGCCTGTCATCCAGATCGTCGAGAAGGAGGTCATCAAAGAGGTCCCCGTCGAGGTCATTCGAGAGGTCGAGAAACGGGTTGAAGTTCCTGTGGAGAAGATCGTCGAGAAGCGCGTCGAGGTCCCTATCGAAGTCGTCAAGGAAATCGAGAAGAGGGTCGAAGTCCCCGTTGAGGTCATCCGTGAGATCGAGAAGATCGTTGAGGTTCCTGTCGAGAAGATCGTCGAGAAGGAGGTGATCAAGGAGGTGCCGGTTGAGGTCATCAGGGAGGTCGTGAACCGCGTCGAGGTTCCTGTGGAGGTCATCAAGGAGGTCGAGAAACGCGTTGAGGTCCCCGTCGAGGTCGTACGGGAAGTCGAGAAGCGCGTTGAAGTTCCTGTTGAGGTGATCAAGGAGGTTGAAAAGCGGGTGGAAGTCCCCGTTGAAGTGATCAGGGAGGTGGAGAAGCGGGTGGAAGTCCCAGTGGAAGTGATCAAGGAGGTTGTGAAGACGGTGGAGGTGCCGGTTGAGAAGATTGTCGAGAAATTGGTCGAGGTTCCCGTTGAAATCGAAAGACGGATCGAAGTTCCCGTGGAGAAGATCGTCGACCGTCAAGTCGAAGTCCCCGTGGAGCGCATTGTCGAAAAGCGCGTCGAGGTGCCTGTGGAGATCGTCAAGGAGGTCATCAAGGAGGTCGAGAAGCGTGTCGAAGTACCCGTTGAAGTCATCAAGGAAGTGGAGAAGCGTGTTGAAGTTCCGGTCGAGAAGATCGTGGAAAAACGCGTCGAAGTGCCAATCGAAGTCATACGGGAGGTCGAAAAGCGTGTTGACGTCCCGGTCGAGGTCATCAAGGAGATCGAGAAACGCGTGGAGGTTCCTGTCGACCGCATTGTCGAAAAGATTGTCGAAGTGCCGGTTGATCGCATCGTGGAGAAACGTGTCGAGGTCCCCATCGAGGTCATCAAGGAGGTCGAAAAGCGCGTCGAGGTTCCTATCGAGGTCATTCGGGAAGTCGAAAAGCGTGTCGAGATCCCTGTCGAAGTTGTCCGGGAGGTCGAGAGGCGAGTCGAGGTCCCTGTCGACCGAATTGTGGAAAAGATTGTGGAGAAGATCGTCTTCAGATCGCCACCATCAACGCCCAAATTGGACGCCTCGCAGGTCCATGAAACCTCCATCACTCCTCGTTACATTCCTCCATTATCTCGCACAGATACCGACACTAGCACGGCTGATGACGGCTATGCAACAGCAAACGAGGGGCGGCCCTCTACAGCTATGTCCTCGACAACGGACGAGGAATACGCTGATGCACGGAGTGTCGCCACCGCTACGCCTACCCAGGAATTCTACTCGGTCAGCGGTGGTGGCGAGAGTCGCGACCTCTTCGGGCATACGGTCACTGACGACGAAGACGAGGGTACAGAGTACGCCGACAGCGTTAGGGCTATGCCAAGGCGTCGCCAAGGGGCTACCCGGAGGGGACCGATCGATGCCATTTACGAACCAAGCCTTCCACAGTCAGAGCCTGAGCCAAAACCCGAAGAAAAACGTGAAATGGCAGAGGCAGAGGTGCAGACGGACGAATGGGTGCCCCCGATGCCACCAGCTCTGGAGAGCCCGCCTGTCGCTGCTGGTCGTGGCTTGTTCCTCGTGGGACCAAAATCGCAAATGACCTTCGTTCCCACTGGTCCTCAGCCCATGTCCGCCGCCTCTACAAGTACGGCATCCCTGACTCTACCGGTGACGCGCGGTTCCAACGCGACCTCTGCGACCTTACCTGCTTCTCTCCGCAGCAATGGCGAGCGCGTGGCGCACAAGCGCACGCCAAGCATCGAGTCGGTCCTGGCTATGGAAAAGCCCGCTGTACCTCGGACGAGTACTGCACCGAGCATCGTCGACCGCTCCAAGCCTCCTATCATGTCATTGCCCCCACCGCCGCCATTACCTCCCCCAAGTTCATTACCTCTCGGCAAACCTCAACCGCCGCCTCGGCCTACATCGCCGCCACCTCCCGAGTTGGTTGCACGTGCAACGTCGCCAACTTTTGGCTCGTCAGCATCCCTGTTGGCTCCACCTCGTACCGGACTGCGTCCCTCTGGATCTGCTCCCCCTCCAACACTGCGTGCTCATCCTTCAGTTGGCAGCTTCCGCTCTTCCAAGAGTCCGAATACTATGGTCTTTCCCTCGACCTCACTGGCGCCTGTTGCCGGGTCGCCCTCCGACGCTCAGAGGCACGGTCAAGGGTCTGGTTCTCAAGTATCGCTTGTGTCCAGCCGCTCGTCTAGACGACAATCCACCTCAAGCATGGGCAGCGAGCGAGTGCACTTTGCCAACCAACCACCTCGTGCTTCGCAAGCACCAACAACTCCAGGCAGACGCCCTGCAACGTCGAATGCGTCGGGACCGCAACCGAATTCGACAGAACCCCAGATTATACATTCGATCACGCAGACGATGATTGGCGAGTTCTTGTATAAGTATAATCCAAAAGCCTTGCGCAGAGGCTATCAGAAAGACAGGAACAAGAAATTCTTCTGGGTCCACCCCTATACCAAAACGCTGTATTGGAGCGATGTTGACCCTGGAGCATTGGGTACCACGGAGACAGTTGCGAAGAGTGGTAAGTCTACCATGATGAGTCAGATTTTCATTTGCTGACGTATGCTACAGTCTACATCGAGTCTGTTCGGATCGAAGAGGACAACAACCCCAAGCCGCCTGGATTGCATCACGAGAGCATCATAGTATCAACTTCGACGAAGGAATTGAAGTTCACCGCTCCTACGAAGGAGCGTCATGAGATCTGGACTACAGTGAGATTCATGCCTTTGTATACTCAACCGAGTTACTGACGATGCATTAGGCATTGAACTACCTCATTGCACGACCTCAAGACGTCCTTTTGACCTCACCACGACAGGATGCGGGCAATGATAGTACTCTTACCGCTGGCCCCGTCAACAGCACCCCAATCAAGAGCAAGGCCCTCGCAAGCCCGCGGAGCACCCGCTCATACCGTAGTATGGTCAACGCAAGTGCCGACGTAAACGAGCATGGTTGGAACATCGCCCCCAATACGCCACGCGGCAAGCGAAGTCATTCTCAGTTGTCGACCCGATCTGCGAGTAAACGGCCTGGCACGCCAGCTGCTGAGTACCTGCGCATGAGCGAGAGCCCACAAAAGCCTGGCACGCCGTTTACCGTTAACCCGGAGGTCTACCAGTATCACGAAGATGATGATGCGGAAACTGTCGACGAGACCTTTGAGATGGCAGAAGACACCAATGCGGACGAAGGCTTTGAGGGCCTCGAGAACGTGCGAGCCTGCTGCGACGGCAAGCACGATGTGGGAACATTGGCCCATCATCCGCCTCATATGCACAACTACCACTATAACCGGGCCTTCCAAAGTCGGCCTAACCCAAGTATGCCTCCTCCGCCTCCGCCTCAGCAGCTGGCTCCACCGCCGCCGCCACCAGATATGCCCGAGCGACCAGTATCCCCCTCTGCATGGTCTTTCCGCTCGAAAGGCAGCAACCGTTCCGGAAGCGGCTTGTTCTCCGGCGGCTCTCTACCTCGAAACCTCTTCGGCTCCAAACGCCGTATGACGGTGGGCAGCTCGAACCGCTGATCTCCCTCTCCTTGTAGCTTGCATAACTTTCGCCTTCCATCTTATACCCGCTTTATTGGCTGCTACGACCCTTGCTTATGACCCTATGGATATCCCTCTTTGCATATACGCCGCTCCCTTGCATCCTCTTATTTGATTCGGCTTCGCCTTTGGTTATTCAGTCGCTCGCTGTTTCCTTGTTTCCTCTCTTGTCTATGGTGTACTCGCGGTCCCTCGTTTTTACCCTACGTATTGCTGTTATCGCATTCCAACATGAATATACGGTCGTTTATGGACGCCCTTGTACCTCAAAACGGGGACCAACCACCCGCGCCGAACTACCAATCCAATATTTCTGTGTTCCCAAGAACGATTCGAAGGATGCACAAAGCGTGCAGGGCGTGCAGCCTCCCTCTTTTGGTAGACGGCCGCACTTCTCGCGAGCTCACACTGCTAAATCCAACACCAGAACGGCGTGTCTCCCTGCCGTCCTGGGTCGCGAGCCACCCCTTCACCATTCCTTTCGAAATTGGAACACTCTCGCGGAAAGTTCCTCGTCCTTGTCCAAAACGTGCGCAACGTGCGAGCAACATGTAAAAGAAGCCCCTTGGAGCCTCCTCTGCATGCTCGTAAACCGCCCATGCAACCAACATATAAGCTCATTCGTATGCGCCAGTAGTGGCCCGTCATGCACTCGTGCTCTCATACGACAGAGTTTGAGTGATGGACCTCTCGCGGTATGGCGAGCCCTGGACAGCGAGCGACGAGCGTCCAGCCGCTTCGGAGAGAGGAGAACATTTCATCCAAGACCTTCACGTATGTCCTCTCCCTCTCCCTCTCGCTTCTCCGCACTATCTTCTTCGACAGACCAGGCTGACAAGGCGGTTTGGTCTTGTGTGAACAGGTCGTATTCACGGACGAAGATGTCGGGCTGTTCATCCGTGCTGTGAGGGGTCGGGGGATGGACAGGGCGGAGAACGTGAATCAAGGCTATGGGGGGAAGTACGTCCTTTCCCCCCACCTCCCCTGCACCTTCTCGCACCTTTCTGCCCCTGGCCAGGAAGACTGACGACCCAGAAAATAGATACGTCTACCTCATCCCCGTCTACACCTCCGACCCCGCCGCAGCCGCCTCAGGTTGGCAGTTGACCGTCCAGTCCACACCCCAATTCGGCCGGTCAAACCTCGCCGAATCCGCCGGCGGCTACTGGCGCTACCTCGACCGTCTTCCCCTTGCCATCCCCCCATCTCCTCCAGCAGCCGGGGATCCAGCTCCAGCCCCAGTCCGACAAGTCCGCCTCATCCGAGGTCGCCAAAGCCTTGAGCAGGCGATCAGGAACGACGGCTGGATCTCGGGCTATTCTGGGGACTTGAACGTCGGACGGTCTAGGGCGGAGGGGGAGGAGCTTTATGTTGTTTGGGGGAGTAGGGGCGCGGGGGAGGTGAGGGCGGTTGGGAGTAGTTTGCCTGAGAGCGGGGATGAGAGGCTGGGTCCTATCGGTTTGTAGGACCGGTAGTGTACTAGTAGTCTAGTATTCTTGATTGTTGAAGACCGGGCGTATGATGCGACTGGGAGGGGTTTTGAGGACCGATCGGGCAGAGCAGATCAGCGAGCTCAACAGGATCTGCATTTCATTTACGCAGAGCTCAAACAACCGCTCCGCTCCCTTAATCATACACATACACATACTGGTGTCTCCTGCGACCCGCTCTCACTGCCCATCCTCAACAAGCGCCATCAAAGCGAACCCCCCCTCCCCCTGCCCAACAAACTCCCTTACAACCCTCCTCACCTCCTCGCTCAACAAATCCCCATCCCCCCCTCCATCCTCACCCCAGCCAACCTCACCCAAATCCACCGGCCCTTCCAAAACCCCGTCCATGAGATAAAGCCGCTTTGAGAGATGAGAACGGACAAACGCGACGTAATGATGTTCCACTTCTGCTTCTGCGTCTGGGGGCGCGGTCTGACCACGCAGGGCGGTACTGCGGTGGGCGTGTTCGATTTCGGAGGATTGTTCGAGCGCGAGGGCGCGTTCTGCGGGGGAAAGGGGGGCGACTTGCTCTAATAGCCTAGCGAGCGGAGTGTCGGGTTCTGTTGAGTGTAAGAGCGTAGTATAAGCATGTTGTCGCGCATATATGCTGCTTGCGCAGTCAGGAGACGAGGACGTACGGATCTTCCCCCTCGCAGGCCCATTACACACCGAATGCAGGATCGCATACAAGCCACAAGCATTCCCGATCGTCTGCGGGAACCAGATCATCCCGTCGTCGTCCCCTTCCTCTCCCTCTCCCTTCCCCTTCTCCTTCTGTCCCTCTCCCGCTCCCTTCCCCTGAACCCCCTCACCGCCGAGAGTCACGTCCCCAGGCTGAGGCTGGCGGACGCGCAACCTCCTCCACGTCTCCGCATACCTCCCCGCCCCACCGCCCGAATCCGGAAAAATCAACACAAGCCCCCCCACGGGCCTAGGCACAAACCCGAGCAGCTCCTCCTCAGTGAGGGAGAGGACGTCCACATAGGCCCAAGAGCGCGGGAGGCCGAGCGTGTGGATGAGGGAGGTGAACAGGTCCGGGTCGGATTCGAGCGGGATGTAGTATTTGCTTCGAGGGGGGCGGGAGGGGGCAGGGGCGGGGGCGGGGGCTGGGGCGGTGGGGGTGGGGAATGGGGCGGGAGAGGTCATTTTGAATAAAGGGGCTGTAAGGGCTCGGAAGAGGCGGGTGGGGCTAAGGGGGTGGGAAGAGAGAGGGGGAAGCGGATGGTGCAAATGAGTACTAGTGTTGCAAGCTAGCTAGCTATATGCGGGGTAAGGGTGAGTAGAGTAGCCGGGGATGACGCGTCCACGTTCACCCGGTACTACTTCGCGTCTTCCCCGCTTCTGGTGAGCCACCAATTACAGGAGGAGTCAACATGCCAGTTCAGTCCCAAACGAGCCTTTCCCCCTTTTCCGGCGGTTGAAGTGCAGGAATAAGATATGATATGATATGATATGATATGATTGTAGAGAGAGAGAGATGTCTATGACTTCCAGATTTCCCAAAAAAAACACGAAGGTATCTATGACTCCGACCATCCCGACCCACAACCGGTGACCGCGGGCGGCCTCCCATCCGTGCGTCCTTGCAGTCTCCAATTCGGAGCATGGTCATGATAAGCTGATGCTTGGAGTAGAGAGATGACTGCCGTGTTTCTCTTCCACGTGCGAGTGAGAGGGTCGGTTGGAGGTCGTGGGGTGCCTTGATGATTTTATCGTACAGGACATGCTGCTTCCTTCTCTCCAGCTCGGCTCCGCGTCCGTCCACCACTCCGGCCGTAACGCAGACGAGCATTCCTCGTCCTTGCCCCTCCGGCCGCCTCCTAGGAGATGATCAAGCCCGCACCTAAACGGTATCCTCGCTCCCGCCCGCACTCCCCACCCCGCCCTCCTCCGCAGCCCGCGCCTTCCTCTCCCGCTTCGTCATCTCCCTCCACTCCGCCCCGTCCTCGCCCAGCCTCACGGCCCCATCACCCGGGATATACCTCTCCGGCCAAAACCAGACATACACCGCACTGGCCAGCAAAATAACCAAGGAGTCCAAGCCGTAGAAATATGCTTCGTGTGTCGGGAGGAAGCCGAACCAGCCTTGGGAGAACTCGATGACTCGGTAGATCTGACGGATGAGGACGAGGATTGTGGAACAGTAGAGGGCGTAGAGGAGGGTGCGCCAGCGGCCTGGGGGGGCGTGCTGCGTGCGGGTTTTGTAGTCGAAGTATGTTATCTGTGGAGCGGGCAAGCGTCAGCGAGCACGCTCTTTCTTTCGCATCGGGAAAAGATGGTGGGAAGCAAGGGCGAGGAGCCAGAAGAGGGGAAGCGAGGAATCGAGCGGAAGCCACCCTGGATGACGGCATCGCATCCAGGCCCAGGTACCGCAGAAGACCGAAGCGGCAGAAGCGCACTGACCTGGAGCACAAACACGACAAAGCTCGCCAGATTAACCGCCAACCCCGCCAACAAGATATTATCTCCCAAATTCAACAACTTCTGCGCCCTGTCAATCGCGCTCTGCGGACTAGCAGCCGTCACGTCCGGCCTCGCGAGCAGCACGGCGGCGCCCGCGACCTGGATGAGGAAGGAGATTGCGTCGGAGATTATGAATACCCATGAGACGAGGCTGGGCTTGAAGAGGCTGAACCGGGCGCCGACGTAGGCCATTAGGCGGCCGAGGAGGACGTATTCTGCTGCGGCTGTGAAGATGGGCGCGAGGATGGTGCATGAGAGCTGCATTTTGTACAAACTCTGGTCTGGGCCAAGCGTCAGCTACTCTGTCCCCGTGGTCGCTTCATCCGTCCTGAGATGGGAGGAGAAAGGCAGAGGTAGAAGAGAGACGCACTGTTCAGATCCTTTGTGTTCTGTGCCCGGGCACCAAACCCGAGCGTCTCCATAACCCCACCCAACACGATCGCAATAAACCACCAATTCCTAAACTGCACCATCCGTCCAATCAACAACACCGTCACGAGCGCATACAGCGTAACGGCCACGACCGCCACAGCAAAACTCGGCACGTATGGCCATATGCTCGAGCCAGTAATGTGATGCCCGCCGACGGAGCCGGTTGCGGATGCGGAGGCGGTCGCTTTGGCTGCGTAGGAGGCTAGGGCGCTGGTGGCGGAGGCGAGGTTGTACCCTGATGGGAGGGTGGTTGTGAGGGTCGCGATGTTGGGGATTGTGAATGTTACTACTGTGGGGGCGGTGAGGATCCCGTCGGACATCGTGGGCGGTTAGGCGGGGAGGATGAGGATGAGGCGGATGTGGGCTCAAAGCGAAGATCGAGACGGCGAGAGACCGAAGATGGACAGCAAAGAGGGAGAGGAGAAGCTTGCAGACAAAGCAGAAGACAAGAAGGAGGGGAACGAGACAGATCCTAATGGGAGAGAACGAGCGAAGAGAGCGGGGGAAGAGACGATAGAGAGTTACACCACCCCCTCATCCGAACCGAGACCACACCAGCTTATGAACTCTTTCTACCGCCCCCGATCTGTCAGCCCACGCCAACCAGCAACGGGCCAAGAGGGCGAGAGGCGGGGCGGGGACCAGCGGCGCGCTGCGCCCGCGCAATGTTGCAGGGCGCCGCCGGCGGCCGAAGCAAGGGTCCGGGAATAGGCATCGTACGAGTGTTCTCTTCCTCTAGATATGGCCGACGAGACGCTGATACCGCGCCGCGGCCGCGCAAGTACGCTGGGTTGTGCCCGATGGGGTTTCGGTTTCGACCGTCCTCCTACCTGCCTCTCTGACCAACGAAATGAAGGAGAAGACTACGCTAAGTATCAGTATTGATGCACCGCCAAAATCAGTCGGGATTGTCGCTCTCCCTGCGCAACGAACAATCTCACCCAAACGTTGGATATTTACGACTCGGACCCCCGACCATCAATTTCGAAAGATCGCAGCACACAGCCTCAGGCCGCCGACGGAAGAACTCAGGCTCTCCCAAACCCCATCAGTCCGGGGCCCGGTCGGGCGTACGCCACGCTCGGGCAGACGAAACTATGTATGTAGAGACGAGCTGGCAGGGCGGGACGCCCCGCTCAGCGTCTGTAACCGGTGTAGTGGGTGCATCAGTAAAACCCTCCCTGCTACGCATAGTGGGTACCCCGAAAACGCGCTATCCGGTGTCCATAGTGGCTGTTCACTTATAGGGTCCACCTGCTTTCTATGTAGTGGGTACCGCCGCTATGGTTCCACTATGAGCGCCCCATTTGACGTCCTGAAAGCGCAGACGAGGCTCTAAACCTAACTTGAATAGTGCGCTGACAGCGTATCTCCTCTCGCAGGTGGATTCGAGCCAAATTTGCTAGGAATGTGGCTTCCCCGTACTGTCGTTAGCCCAATGGCCGGTTCGACCGGACTGCAGTAATCCGAAAGTCATGATGCTCGGAGGCAAATTGGGTCAGCGCGTCCACCTAAGACCGTTTGTTGCGTGTCTGAGAAGTTTCGTTTCTCAGGAGATGCGGTTGGTCAGTTATGACACCTAGGCCTGGCCTTTGATTCAACTCAACGCGAGTGTACACCTATGGCTCTACAGATCCCAACCTCGCTACCTATGTGGAATGGCCGACATCTTGCTCGTCTGCCGAAACTTGCTGCAGATTCCGACGTTAGTCACGGCCGACGATATGAGTTTGCCAGTAAGGAACGCGTTGATATGCCCAGAAATAGGCTACTAACATCTTGACAGGCGGCTCACGTGTGCGACGACGTGCGGTAGGTCAATGCACCATAGAACGTACTATTCATCATCCTGATGGTGCGCTTCGGGTCCTAGAAGCAGAGCGGTCAGGAGCCCACGAAGGAGCTAGCCGATGAGTCTGTCAACGTATTGTACCTCGTCCCAGTTGGAGTAACCACGGCGACCGCTCAAGGTGCATCGAACAATGGTTCTGGTCAAATATCTGTGAGGCGCGGGAGTCGGGAAGAGATCGGAATTGAGCCCGGTCGTGTAAGCCGAAGTCGTGTGCGTAAACAGCCTACGTCGATGTTCCTCGCGCCTGACATCAGCCCAGCCCCGAAAACGAAATGTTGCGCCAACGTCCAACTATCCGGTCGAGCAAACCAAGCGCCGGCGTGTTGCAATCAGTGCCATTGAGCTGCCTGAGCGCAGCGCCCACGATGAGATGGTTACAGTCACGCCTATCCTGGCAGACGCAGTCACTGAGCGATCCCTGGGCGTTGGGACACTTCCCGTACACGAAGAAAAACACGGCCCCTGGATGATCTGGCCTCCTCCTTCCAGAGACTTCAAGGGTAGGAACCTTGCAAGCTATGAACCCCCGATGCGCCGTGTGTTGCAGATCGCCAAACGACTGATGCGGACCTATTTCTTCACGGAAAACCTTTTCCCTTCTCCTCTAGAGATGGACGAGATTATGGAGCGAGTCAGGATTACCGCCAACGAAGAAGCTCGTCAGAAAGACCCGGAAGCACCCCAGATAGATTTCCACATATACCCAGGGCAAAAGGCACTCGTAAGCTGCTGTAGTGAGTTGCCATGTGTGCAGGACTGACAGGCATAGCTCGAGCGAGTCCGCCCCTCAGCTCGCGGAATCCTCAAGACGAAGGCTCAACACGTCATACTGTCTGAATATCAAGATGCGGTGAAACTCGCGGACGAGACTTCCAGATTGGCATCGGCCTACTCAGAAGAGAAGAGGAAAAAGCGCAAGGAAGAACTGGGGGAGCAGCTCCGCTTTTCCACCGAGTCCTCGAAGGCAGCTTTCTCCAACCTACGCGAAAACGTTCATTTCATATATCGTGGTTTCGATTGCCGCCAGGTCCGTGTCTGACAGGAGCTTCTCGTGCGGGCACTTACAATGATCCTGCAGCCCAGCCCGCCCCTCTCTGCCGAGGATGCTTTTTGTCATTCTGGCGTCATTGAACTCTGCGCAAGATTGGTGGCTTATACGCTGGCGGAAAGCTCGACCAACGCTGAGCCAATTCCGGAAATATTTCTGTCCATACCCCCGCGACTAATCGCTGCCGCAGTGACTGGGGTACGCACGCATCTCTCCTGAAACGCTTTGAGTTAACACGTATGCAGCTCTATCATGGCTTCTCGTGCTATGAATCTGGTACACTTGTCAATCTGCATTTCAAAGAGGACGACCCGGAGAATACAGAGACTTATCGGGACATTTGTGGCTGGCTCGAGCATTATGAGGCGTCAGCGCCGATAAATTACGCTCAGATGAGGACGTTCGTGACCAACGAATACCTGTATGCACCTTTGACATCCCCTTCATGCGTCTGGCTTTGACCCTGCTTTTAACAGATCCAGACTTCGACGTCTCGTCCCGCGCTTAGACCAGCCAGCGCCCGTGCTATGTACGAATCCGCCTGCAGCTCGAACTCCTCCCAGAAGAAAATTCCATCTCAATCTCACAGATGTTGCTTAAAGTACTGCCTCTCCGCAGAAAATACGCATATACCCGTCTCTCACGCTTATGTAGAACATCATCTACACGCTTATCTGTTGTCCTGCTTAATAGCCCGCTGTGCTGCATGGTTCATGTCTCGAAGTCCGTTACTTAGGTACACAATACCCACTGCTGTATGAATATATACGGAAGGACATCTGGAATTGGATCCTGTATAGCGGAAAGACGTGTACAATGATATCCAGTGGGACCGTGGTCAGTTGCTCAACCCGATATGCCTCGATGGAGTCGATGCAGACGCAAGACCGCCACAGCTACTTCTGCTTTCTCACAGCACAAACTGTCCAGAGGCTGCCAGTATCTGAATTCCCGTTATGGGGTCGCAGAACCTCTTTCACCGATCGGAATGCTTCAGGGAGAGGTTTACCATAGAGATAGTATCTGCTCAAACCATGTCCGAATAGGGTGCTGTACAGTTGTAAATCAGCGCAGATGCGGAGGTATTCGTCGAGACTGCCCGAGACCGTGCAAGACGCGGATTTTTCTCATTCCCCTGCAAACTGGTTCTTGAGAGTTCAACGAGCATCTCATCTTCTTACTCTTTGTCCCACACGAGCTTGAGGAGGGGGATCTTTGAGGAAGCCTGTAAGAATGGTCAGAACCTATCGTTATGAGACTCAAGCGGACTTCTGCCAGTACCCAGATGAAAGCCTTCCGATATCTCGCTGCAACGCGCTCCAAAGTAGGCCCGCCCACCGACTACAGCAGAGCACGAGCACCTGTCCAGCCTATCCAGTTATGGCGCCCCGCCTAGGCATGCCAAGAAAGCGCGCTCTCCGGGGTACGTATCACCATCGTAAGCTATCGGACGGAGAGGGCGATTCGAGCGAGGACGACGGATGTATGAGTGGTCCATTTTTGTTGATGCAGAGGCTGACAGATATATAGTAGGACCGAAGGATGCAAGGCCGCCAGTCCATGCCTCAAGAGAGACTGCCCGGAGCTTGGAGAGTAGCCCAGGCATGTAGTACTTGCCCTCTTTATGCTCAAGTAGTCTGACAATTGGAACAGCAACCCTCCTTTTTGGGCCAGGCGACACGTCAGACAGCAATGAGAGCATCCCCGGATGGGACAGCCCTGATTCGAGTTCCGGCACTGAGCAGGATAACCTTGGGTCGCCTATCGTACATTCCCGCAGCGTTGCCAGTTCTATGCGCGAGAAGACGAAGCAAGGTCGTACGGTCCATTGGCAAGATGAAGAACGGCTAAGCAGATCACAGCATAAGACGTCCAACAGTGCAGCAGAGCCGAGCCGAGGTAGAAGCTGCTCTAAAGCCCGCACCCAAAAGTGCACGGCTGTACGGCGAACGGAAGAGATTGCGTTGTCCGGAGAAGAATCATTGACGGATAGGGACAACCTGCCCACTGTGTCTCAGGGTCTCGCCCAGCATCACGACAGAGCTGAACAACGTCATGGAAAGAGCAAGCATACGGCTGAAGGCGAGTATATGTGGCACATGCTTGATAGACATGAGACTGATGGACTCCAGCGGCCCAGCCGGCACGTAGAGAGACAATGCAAGGAGGTCCAGCTTCGAGGTCGACAGCCGGGGGAAGGGCGACCAGGGACGAATTTCGCGATATTCAGGTGCGCCCCTGCATCCTACTTCGCACCTGTGCTATGCAGGCTGACGCCTGGATAGTTCCACATGAGCACGCCTCAGGTTGTTAAACCGCGCTCGAGCACGAAGCGGAGTGCACCTCACGCCCCAGCCGTCCATCGCCGAGGAGAGACCGCCATCTCGCGCCGAGCAAATCCCAAAGGTTCCGGAGACCATTATCGAATGGCAGACCTGTCCCCGAACTCGAGGTCGCTTTCCTCGATGGCGAACAAGAACTTCCGTGCCATGGTAGCCAACTCTAATGCGTTTCCCGATAAGGTAACCTCCACGCAGTGGGCCCGACAGGCCATGAAGAAAGCTTGCGTGGATTTGGGCGTGGAAGGGGCTTACTATCAACGACGGTTCAAAGCCGATATGGGATATAGTAACCAGATGAGCGACATTGTAAGTACCTAAGTACGAGCCATACCGCTCCACTGATGCTTGAACAGATAACGCAGCGAACAGCTCAACTGCGTGGAGAGGTCAAGACTGTAGCAGCTGACAATCTCCTACAGTTCTACAAGTTACCACTTGCTCGAGGGCCTGAGGCTATCGCATCAGCAGTACAAGACTGGCTTACTGACGCCCTATTTGTATACGCCGATTACTGGGTACGATTCTCATTCTGGCGTTAACTGGTCTTGACTCGGGTCAGAATGACCTCCCGCAGAAGATCTTTGAGCATCCTATGATCCAAGCTGTGTATACCGCTAGCTTCTTTAAGGATCGCCGTAAGGACGGTGTGAAGTTCAAGGAACTGTACAGCAAGGGTCGTCCGGCCCTGCTTGCGCTTATTCTTACTGCTGTGAGCGCCGATGAGCTGCTGGAAGCAGGGGAGTCTGACACTTTCCAGATACATTGCGCCTTTGACCAGTGGTCTACGGGCGAGAAAGTAAGTGGCGTCAGCCACAAGTTCAGCGCTGAGACCTGGGAGCCTGTCTATCAAGATCATTTGGAGAGCATCCAGGACTTTGCAGAGGCGTTCCCCGACAAATACGACTCAATCATGCGCAAGCTGTTCAAAACCGCAATGTAAGTCGGCAGGCTCGTAAAAGGTATTGCTGCCTTGGTAACGTACTGGCTGTCATCCAGGACTGCGAGTGGATCAAAGAAGATGAAGGACCGTCCACGCCAGCCATACACCGGCGCGCTCATCAAAAGATTGCGAGAGCGACAGTCGGCTCCCAAGGAGGACAGCATCTCCGCTGTCAATGACGAACAAAGTTCCAAAAGCTCCTCCGATGATTTCGACCCTGATAAGTCCAACTTGGGCGATAACGTTATGGCACATGCGGATCTGTCACCTATCAATCGGTATCGAAGTACCGAGCCTTTATGTGACAAAGATGTCTCGACTCGGTCTCCCGCGACACGTTCAAGCTGCATACGCCCAGAGCTACACGTTGACGCATTCGCGCAAGAACCGTTCGCGGATGAGTCCCTTGCAGCAGGCGAAGACGGCTGGGGTGCTGCGGTCAATGACAGCTGGGGTCCGCCGATATTCTCTCGCACCGAATCACCGCCTTCGACTCCCGCAGTTCCTGCTCGAGTGCAGACATCGCCGCACAGCTTGCAGAGTGGCGTGGAGAGCATTTCGCTCTCGCGTGCCGGGTTCTTCGGAGCCAATCATCTGAATCTTTGGAGTCTCAGCACTCCGGCAAATGACTCTTCAAGGGACATGCCTGCCGGTGTGGAACCATGTATCTCATCGACACCTCAAGTTCTGGAAGCCGACGGTAAACGTAAATCTTGTGTGTCTGGGCATGTAGACGATGGTACGGTCCTTCAACTTTGGACAAGTATGGTGCTGATAGTCCATGGTCTAGTCCAAGCGGAACGGCGAAGCCCCTCGATCGCGGCTATTGCCGAGGTCGCTAATAAGTCGACATACCGAGTTGACCCAGCTGTGGCGGGATCAAGTGACTCTCATATCCCTTCCTTACCCAGGCCTTCCCAATGCGCTTTGCGCCCCAAAGCTACCGGCAGATCCGACAACGCTATTCGTAAGATTGACTTTGAAGGCACCACTGCGCCTGACGGCACGATTGTCCGCAGCTGCGAGCCCATCCGCCCGGAATCGCCCAAGAAGAAGAATGTTCCCCGCCCCCGGCGTTTGGCACCTCTTCGTCAGACTGTTCCTGAGCCAGCTTCTTTGCCCTTACCCAACGATGCCGCAACTACCGGAACAAGGATGCAGCCGAATAGCGTTGCGCCATTCCGCGATTTACCACCCATTGGTTTCTCCACTCCGGCGGCAAACTTCGCGCGGCCAACCAGCGACTTTCCACCCAGCGATCATAGCCAGCCTGATGTGCTGGTGCTTACAGGCGAAGTGCGGTCATCCACTGTAGTGCCACCGACGGAACAACTGGTGGACCTACCTCATCAGATGGCAGATCTACAAGCGCAGAAAGGTCAACAACAGATCATCGACTCAGTCCTCTACCCCTTCGCTGGTGCACAACAGGAAGCGCATTCAACACCAGAATATAGCCCCGGCATGCGAAGTGGCGAGCTACCAGACCAGCAAGCGTCTGACGATCGCGAATATCTTCATGTGGGGAATGCCTGTCCCACTCTGAGTTCGCCCAGAAGTCCTATTGTCAATGACACTATGCAGTCCCCGGACTTCGCTGAAGCAGTTGTCGGCCGCCCTGAAGATCAAGCGAGCGATGATACGGGCAAGGCCGTCGCCTCTCCGAGAATCAGCACAACGGATCCGGTTGCCGAAGGAGCTACTGCTGACGGCGGAAACGCTCCTGTTGTGCACGAACTTCCTGGCAAGCGGACGAGAAGAAAACCCGACCGCCTCGATCCAGAGATACCTGCTTCTGCCCGTAGAAAGCGCGCCCCAAAGCCGCAAAGGATGAAGATTTAATGCTTGTTTCTGTTCCCTTCAAATCAATCGACGTTCCTTGGCTTAATCAATGGGCTGAAACTGCTCCATAATGCACGTTCTTGTGAATGCCTTCCTCGTCGGCTCACCACCTCTGTATATGTCCCATGAAGACCTCCAGAGCGACGAAAAAGCGGGAGGGAGAGGAGAGCGGGAGGGAGAGAAAGCGGGGGGGGGGGAGAAAGCGGGAGGGGAGAAAGCGGGAGGGAGAGGAAAGCGGGAGGGAGAAGAAAGTGGGAGGGAGAAGAAAGCGGGAGGGAGAGGAAAGCGGGAGGGAGAAGAAAGCGGGAGGGAGAGGAAAGCGGGAGGGAGAGAAAGGGGGAGGGAGAGGAAAGGGGGAGGGAGAGAAAGGGGGAGGGAGAAGAAAGCGGGAGGGAGAGGAAAGCGGGAGGGAGAAGAAAGCGGGAGGGAGAGGAAAGCGGGAGGGAGAGAAAGGGGGAGGGAGAGGAAAGCGGGAGGGAGAGAAAGTGGGAGGGAGAGACAGCGGGAGGGAGAGAAAGTGGGAGGGAGAGACAGCGGGAGGGAGAGAAAGTGGGAGGGAGAGACAGCGGGAGGGAGAGAAAGTGGGAGGGAGAGACAGCGGGAGGGAGAGGAAAGCGGGAGGGAGAGGAGAGGGGGGGGAAGAGGAAAGCGGCGGAGAGGAAAGCGGAGGAGAGAATGTCCGGACTACAGTGCTAGGTTCATATCGCAGCGTAATGCTTGCTCCCTATAGTTGAATAATCCTGCTTGTTCTGTCAACAATGACGACGCATCCTTCATCTGCGAGAGCGAGCTTGCAAGGAGCACGAAGCAGAGCATAGTGATACGAAAAAAGCATAGCAGTTCGGTGAGGTGCAGCGGTCATGTCTAACAATGTCACATTTTATGTTCAGGGTACGTATCCCCCAATCTGCTAGACTACTGTACAACAGCGTACGATGCGATGAGGATCGGAAAGCGTATCGTGATCTTAGCGTCCTGCGGCGTTTTGTAACAGCGTGTCTACTTTACTGCGACGGTGGTGGATGAGAAGAGAAACGGAAATTGTTATCGTAATCGTGGCGGTCGTGGGCGATCTAATGATTTGAATCATAGCGGTCGTAATTGTGGTTGTAGAGCGGGAGAATCTTGCGAGTCGTACTGCCAGGTGCAGCATAAGAGTGTAGTGTCCATAATATACAGGTCAGGTAGTAGCGATAGAGCAGAACTTGCTGGACGTCCGGCTGTGTGGGGTTTGCATGCGTCCCATCACAGGATAGGCTCTTGTTTGTCTTAGAGAGAGTCGAAGAGAGAACGGAACTACAGGTCGTCGTCAGGTCAGCCGAAACCAGAGTAGAGACCGACTCACGACATTGGGTCCTTGGTGCTGAGTAGGCCCGTACTCCTCAGACTCGTCAGCATCCACGTTGTTATTGTTGGCGGCATCACCGGTCGAATGATAGGAACCACTAAGGTATACGGGGTTGATAGTCTGCCACCACTTAGCTAGGAGTCCTCAGATCTAATAGGTCCTGCTCACCGGCTCCTGGTATGTGCCAACTGCACGGGTTGGAATGGGCGTGATATCCGCGTCAGCCTCGTCCTTCATCGCTCCAGAGGCATTGTACGGCGTAAACATCAGGAAGGGGCTAAGAGAGATACGGTCGTCCACACTGCCGCGATGATCATCAGCTTCTCCAGAAGTATGGTACGTGGGCGCCGTGGATGAGGAAGGTCCGGGTGGCGCGGCATCGTCCAAATCGATGTCTGACTCGGCAAGGATCGCAGCCGTGTCGAGGCGGCTCATGATGTCTGCCGCTTCCCCCTCGTTCACCTCACCCCCGTAAACGCGCAGAGAGCTGCGCTCTTCTCGAGCCTGAAGAGCCTTGATCCGGTGTGCTGCGGCCGGGGAGGGACTGTGCGGACGGTTCTCTTTATCTTCGATACGGCGCCTTTTATGCGAAGTTGGCGTCGTAGGCGTTGTCGGCGTCCTGTTGCGGCGCAGAGACCCGTGGGTGGGAGAAGCGATAGCATTTAGTTGCTCCTGCACCGTAGCCATGGCCACAGCGGTCGCCGCAGCCGTAGCATGCGGTCCCCAAGGCAACCCGTCGCTGGTTGCCAAGAAGTACTCGACATACCAGTCTTGAACCGCGTCCTTGGGGGGAAACGAATCAGATATCGTCATCACCAGCGGACTCGGCGCGGATGTGTATGTCCATCTGATGTTCCTATCCATTTTGGCAACGAGCGCGAGAGCAGCCTTGAATGACATGAGCCAGAGGATCATTTCGTTAAGCCTGAATCGCTTACGGCAAAGTACCTGTTGTTGACGTTGAAGGAGAAGGGTTCCGGGGTGGGACTAGACTCGATCAGGTCCGCTTTAAAGAAGCTCAGCTCCGTGTAAAGCTTTCCGCGCCCTGTGATGTGTATGTCAGCAATGGTTCCAGACCTAGGAGTGGGGACCAACCAGCAACGGCTTCTACTTTAACGAGGTCTTCCTCGAAGGTTATAATCACAAAGCCATCCGCCTTCGATGTGAAAGCATGCAGCACCTTGTTGATGGACTTGCATGCCATAGGGCTGAGAACGAGGTGAGGAAGCAGCCCGAAATCTTCATCCATCCTGGGTTGATTAGGCGCGTCCGGCACGTCGATGAGTTCAAAGCGGTACGTGTACGAAACACCTAGCAGAACATAGCATATATGCGTCAGTTGACACGATGCGGCTCGAAGTAAAGCTCAGGCTCACCGTGAGGCAGGGAGAACCTGACGAAAAATGCACTCTCCACACCATGCTCGTGTTCCATCCAGTCGGGATACTCGTCCTCGTCTTCTTCCATATCTTCGGATGGTTTATAGATGAGAATGGTGGCAGAGATTAGGCCAGCCGCTTTGAAGGGGAGCGCGTTGAAGCGCGTTTCGAGCAGCTTGATGTACAGGAACGATGAATCCTGGTCCCCTTCGGCCAGAGATACAGGGGAGGGCTGGTAGAGAATATTCGGCGAGAGACCAGGCGTATGATACTTCATAAAGAATGACCGATGAAGGACAGCTTTTGCATGAGCAGAACGGGCCATACACCATGTCCGAAGGTGTAGCTATATGCACATCAGAAACTGTAAACGTGAACGGCCTTGCAGGCAGCGCACCTCGTCAGGCATAGTGATAATCTCCATCTCATCGCCGTACTTGCTCAAGCTCCGCAGGATCTCATACAGGTCTAATACTCAGCTGCAGATCCCGACCCCAGAAAGGAGACTAACCTCTAGCAGCGCTGGGGCTTACGGTAGCATTCAGTACGATCATGGCAGCTGATAAGCGGTGATTAAAGTAGAGGCGATGGCTGAAAGTGTGTTGTTGTCAGAGGAGAGAATGGGTATGTTTGGAAGTACAGTGAGGAGAATAATACAGAGCGGATAAGTGGTCGTACAGGCGGAAGTTCTAGCAGGGCGAGAATGTGTCCCGCACGCCCAGGTTGAACGCCCTGACGTCGACTCTGCTGATCCCTACTGCATGTCTCCTGCTGTCTGCAACGTTCACCTCGACGCACCACCTTGCTATGAACTACTACGGAATACCGCTGCAAAAGCGCGAGAAGCATCTCAAAACTCAGGCGGACTGCCGGGTGGAATTCATGAGACGCATGATGTCTCGTGTGGCACGTCATTCGTACGCACCTCTCAACCCGACCCCAGCAGTAACCTGGACGCCTGGATCTGCCCTGGACGAGGCTCCTCCTAGGGGGGAACCGGATACCCCGCTCTTGCAGGTTGACTTCCATTCGCCAGACCAGACAATAAACGATGAAAGCATCTGTCTGGGGTATGAGCAGAAATACTTAGTCGGCCGCGCAAGGGAGGGGCGCAGTTTCTTCTTCAGTGGAGCAGCAGGTGTGCCGCCTACTATTCGAAGGGATACTGGGTTATTGATTACTCTTGCAGGCACCGGAAAGACAGTTGCGCTACTTGCCATCATCAAAGCGCTAGAAGAGATCCACCCTCGCAGCGCAATCGGAGTCTGCGCAACGACCGGACTTGCTGCTTCTCACATTGGGGGTACTACTCTCCACTCGTGGGCCGGTATCGGGCTAGGAGAGGGATCAGCGGCGGATATGGCGGCGGCTATTCGTAGCTCTCCGAAGGCACTGGAGCGCTGCTTGACCAACGAAGTCTTGATCATTGAGGAAAGTAAGCGGCTTGCTTTCGCTTCTTGAATCGCCTCATAGAAAACAGTCGGCTTGGCACACGGCGAACTACTCGATACCTTCTTCGAAGCGTTCGCCATGGTCCGCGACAATCAAAGGCCCTTTGGTGGCGTACAGGTGAGTTGCTGGAACTCGTTCAAGCAATGCCTGACGACCGGTAGTTGATCGTATGCGGTGACTTCCTCCAACTCCCTCCTGTTCACCGCGCCCTTGACACCAGCCGAACGAAATTTGCTTTCGAGGCGTCCTGCTGGTCTGGCCTGGATGAGGCTTGGTGTCTGAAGACTGTCTACCGCCAAAGTGACCCGGGTATGTTCATCTATGCGGATAGCGCAGACAGTTGACTCACGTCGGGCAGTGTTCATTCAGATGCTGGAGGAGATGCGGCAAGCTGAGCTATCTGACCACAGCATACGGCGATTTCAGGAGCTAGCAGAGCCGATCCAGTGCTCCGCTGGAGTAGAACCAACAGAATTGTGGGTCGCAATCAAAACCAGTCTGGCTTCTCATTTACGTGGTCGGACAGATTTGCAACACGCGCAGAGGCTTATGTAGCGAATATGGCTCATCTGGAGCTTCTCGACGGTCCCGAATTCGTCTACAAGGCAGTCGACCACCCCTCACCCACCTGTCTGATTGAAGCAGCCGCAGCGCTTGCGGATCTCACAGTGCCTGGCGACCTCAGATTGCGGGTGGGCGCGCAGATCATGCTACTTCGGAACCAACAAGGCGATCCCTTTCTTGCGAATGGAAGTGCTGGTCGTGTTCTCGGTTTCGCATCCAGGATAGCATGGATCAGAGCCGGTCAAAACTTTGCAAACTGCACAAGCGCGTCGGCGCTGCACACCCGTACTGAAAGGCTCTTTCCGGTTGTGGAATTCCCTAAAACCTCTACTCGAGACGCATATCAGATGCTGCTGGTGCCGCAAAGGATTGACCTTAAGGCCAACGGTGATGTCATTGCAAGTCGTACGCAGGCAAGTTCGCTCGCCAAAGGAATTCCTACCCTGGCTCATAAGCTTCTGCGCAGCTTCCGTGCGCTCTGGGCTACGCAATGTCCATTCATAAAGCTCAGGGGACGACCGCGGACACGGCCAAAGTGGATCTAAGGCGCGTCTGGGGCCTGGGTAATGAGATTCTTTAAGAGCCGAGGCTCCTATGGTAACCGTTGATAGGTCACGCTTACTCTGGCTCTGCGCGCGTGCGAACGAGACGGGGTCTGCAGCTGCTTAATTTCGATCCAGGCAAAGTGAGTATTCAGGCACCTCACCAGCTGCCGTGCTCTGACCACGAATCTGAGATTAAAGCGTCTTCTACCGTCAAGCGGTACTACAAGACGGTGCGCAGCATTCCTGCTGAGCATTCAGCATAGGACGTCGTAAGTGCGCTGGGTGTGTTTCTGTCGCGGTAAGTATGGGTATGTTTGTCGTTCATGCTAGCACAATGTATATTACAGCCAATTACTTCTGCTCGGGTCAATAAGCCACTGCCTTCTTTTCCCTGGCCAGCCCATTCGCAGCTCTTGCGACGGACGTCCCCTCCCTTGCCGTGACAGATACGGTAACCATGCGCTCTGAGAGAGACCTTGTACCTACCAAGAAGTTAGCTTGGCTGCTTCAGCACAGATGAGCGGTAGCACTTGCGAGCAGCATCATTCCCTCCATTGACAGTCGATCATGCGAGCTCCCAGCGGATGCTTAGGATCATATGCTCAGGTGTGGCGCTCACCGCGCCTTTGATGCCGACTATCTCCCTGAAGCGGGACTCGTCACTATCCCGGAACGCCCCTTTGTCCTGTAATCCGCTTTGGCCTCTGAGGGCTTCTCCAGGGTGGTGGAAAGCACGGGTCACTCGGTATACTTACCCATTGGTCTTCAGGCTGAATACACTGGGGAAAGGGTGTTGAGCATTGGCGCCTGAGCTGGCGTCCGGGGCGGAGATTGGTGCAATGGTTGGGTTGAAATGTGCATTGCTAGAGGCTGGAAGGAGGGTGAGTGCCAATGGCCAAATGGAACAGCATAGAACTGACAGGCGTTTCAGAGTCGGATGTCGCATGCGCAAGATCCTAGCATCGATGCGGCCTGTATCGTAGACATAACGCGACAACGTGTCCCCCTTCATCCAGCCCATCCATCCAATGTCGTGTGCTGAAGAGCGTTCTTCGTAGTCACGCAGCTCGTAAAAATCCTCATAGATTCTCACAGAATGGAGTTCATTTGCAGCATCATGAGTAAACATCCTGCTGGATGGCAAAGGGGAAAGAAAAGGTGCGAGAAACCCGTCTCACTGCCGATGGCGCTTACGGGACAATGCTGAACAGATAAACCCCGCCTATCTCCACACACTACAATCATGGAAGCCACCGGAGCCCATAGTCACACACGCCTTGTATGCCTCCTTCTGGTCACGTCTGGAATGGGAGCACAATGGACTGATGTGGCGAGGGAGGTATCTTTGCCGCTTCCGGAAGCCACCGGCCTCGTGTGAGCCACTCAGCGGACCCTGCCACTGGCCGTGTCCTTGTCGTCCTTTAAACGGCCGTCACATTGAGTCAGCGCTTCCACTCACTCACATCCTCGATTCTCTCGCACATTGCAACACAACATCTGCTTTAGAGGTTATGCCGTTCGATTATGCTGCCTTTCGCACCCTCCTGTCCGTCAACGATATATCGGTGAGCACCACTTGTTACCTCCACCTGCCGCGACTCATCCCATACAGACGATGCAAGCGCAACTCGAGGCTATGCTGCAGCTGCCCGCCTTTGCTGGAAGCCAATGGGACCGAATGTATAACGGCCTGATTCATCCCTGCCTGGTCGAAAAGCAGTCGTATGTTTTCTCCTTGGTGCTGTATTGGTATAAGCGGCTGACGCGCAACCTGAAGGGGCTTCGAGGTAAACCATTATAGGCTGGTTCCCGCCTCGGCACATCCGGACGGTCTGGAGTATCCCCAAATTCCCGACATTCGACTTGTGTGCGTGAGGTTGGATCTGGAGGGCTCCCGGCATGTCATTGCCGATGCGTGCAACGCACTCCGTGAGTACAGTGCTCTAGTTTGCATGGTGTCCCTGATATTTATGAAGTGCAATTCATACGACATAAACTTGGCGCGGGCGGCGTAAACGAGACGTATGCTACGCTCATTCTCACCTACGGATGGATGGAGATTCTGTTCGGTCCGCAGGGAACCCCCGTCGTTCTCTCGTCTGTTGCTGTGTCGGGAACCTGCGCTGAAATGCCGACTGCTGGTCTTCTCGAATCCCTGGCCGGATGTAACCTGCCGGGTCCTTGGAAGACGAGGGGATGGTGCAAGCGTGTTGTCCAGGAAGAGCATCTGCAAGCCCTGCAGGAGCTGATGTCCGATGTCCAGTATGAGGGAATGAGGGAGTTCGAGAGGCTTGCGCGCGCCCGGGGTGAGATTGGCGATGAGCGTCCCGATCCTAAGGACCAAGCGGGCATTCTGAATTGCGCGGAGAGACCGTTCATTATATGGTACGCCTCTCCTTCACACAGGTTCTACCTACTAACTCACCAAATCAGGCTATTCGTTATGAGTCGTAGGGTTCTGGTATCGGAAGCACGGCGCGGCTTGGATATCAAGGTCGTCACTATCCGGAAGAAGTCCGTCCCCTACATCCTCGCCGCCCTCCGCCAGAGCATGCAGAACTCCACGGGTCCTGTGCTGGTGCAGCTGGCTAACACGCTCCTTCAAGACGGCATAGGCAAACTCTGCCTCGTCGCTCCTTGTTGGAGATGCAGGCTTGCGATTTCGTATGCGGACGACGCGCAGGTCGTGACCCTGCACATCGAGTATCAAGACCGCAATGGTTGGCATCTGCTCACGAAGCTTGTGTGGACCATTCCATTCCTATATGACTTTTTCAGCCAGCCTGAACCTCCGCGTAATCTCATTACCTCGCAAGGCGAGCCCGTCCAGGATGATCACTAGCCGTAGCAAGCGTAGGTAGCTGCCATGTTGCTGAAGTACCCCTGTTTCTATGCTCGCACAATGTGATGGCATGTGGTGATGAAAGCCGATTTTCAAGCTCGTCATAGCGCGCGCATTCGCGAGAGGGTGAACGTATGTGATTCGCACAATGAGTTAAGGTGTTGCTATGTACAGAAGCCTAGAGCTTAGAGCAAATCTACGGCTAAGCATAAGACCGTCGTCAAGACATGTCTAGGTTGCTCTCGTTGTTGGAAAGAATTGCGCACTGAAGACAAGCATAACCCTCCTCAACAACCTAGACGCAGCGCAGCAGCGCGTCGCGCAGTTATGTCCAGCCTATCGTTGATCATGAGAAGCACGTCATTTTCTATTTCGGCTGCAAGGGCGGAGGCGTCGGGATGGTATAACTTGAAACGCCATCGGCCTTGGTCGGAGTTCAGAAGAGCCACGCTATCTTCCGCCTTATCGCTGTAGCGGAAGACGTAGCGTTCAGCTGGTGTCTCTTCCTCCTCTTCCAGGACACGCAATGCGATGTAGCGACTCCCCCTCGGTGTGAGAAGGTCAGCCACCCAGATCGATACGTAACTTTCGACGTGAGCGCTGATCAGGGTGAAAGGGTGCGATACGCCAAATGAGAGAACAGCTTCCCAGGCAGGTCCAGGTCGACTGTAAAACTCGGCCTTATACAGAGCAATCTGCTCTGGCTCACTGCATTCCGAAGGAAGACATGTCACCCGCTGAGGGGAAATCACTGGAGCTTCCCGAATGAGTCCACCGGCTGCCGTACGAGCGCGAACATGCTGCGGCAGACGAAAATTAGCATTGCCCGCGTCATAACGTGTACATTGTATACTTACGAGGGCTTGTTCTTTCGTGGGGATATGGCTTCCATATTGTTCTAGCATCCAGGAAGGGATATGGATAATTGGTGCAGCTTCGCGGTTCGTGGAGCAGATATCACAGCTGACCACGAACCAGAGACGCGACTCCTTCTGCCCCACCAGCAACGTACAGCCGGACGTAGCCCCGGTTGCGAGCACGTGAAGGGAGTCACAATGACGGAGCAGATCAGATTCTTTCTCTGTCACTGCGAGCTCCCAGTTGCCGACGCAAGGCCTCGGTTTCTTCCGATACATTGCCGGAACAGGCGGCAGAACAGCGATCCGTATCTTGCTTGTCTGGCTGCCGATGTCGTGTACGAGGACGAGCAGAAGATCCGGCTCCGGCCCGAAACAGATCGCAGAGACTGTTTCCTGCTCAGGAGTTGGCAGGGTAGCCCAAGGGCACGGTTCCCCGTAACCCTCGATGTCTACTTGACAGTAAAGGATGTAATCGCGTTGGCGGCGAATGGCGAGAACCATGCCAATCTCGGGATGATCCAGGACGACAGCGTCGTGAGGTATTCCACCGATCTGGCATTGTGCTTCTGGCTGGACGCGATCGGCGGTCGAATATGTCTCCTCTCTGCGCGCCTTGTGGACTGCAAGATTGTTGATGGAGCCGATATCAAAGACTCTGACACCGTCCCACTCATTATTTAGCAAAAATAATGAGAGGGAGGGCGCGGCGAATATTCCATAGACAGAGCCATGCTATCATATGTCCATCAATTTACGCTCTAGAAACGAGAGAGGTGTCACGCACATAGGTATCAAGGGCTACGTCGACCTCCCTCTGATCCGCCAAATTTCGTACATGGACGCGAGGCAGCCCATCCTTCTCAGCGAAACAAGCCCATGGACCCCCCCACGCGACCGGACGAGCGGACCTCTCGATCTCGATGTGACGAGGATCGGAAAATGCTGAGAATGAGACGAAAAATGTCTGTCTTGTCGTATTCCTCGCCACCGGCATATCGCCAGACAACGTAAGAAGCGTAGATAGGTCGTCTCGGAACCAAGACACCAAAATGTCCACCTGATCCGACGACGACTGCCGGATCTGAGGCGTTCCATCCAGACCGAGTCGACCACTGCTTCCATGGGCGAGGAAGGGCGGCGTCCACTTGTACAAGCCTGGTGCGGCGCGCGGGGCGTTGGGGAATGAGCCTTTGTAGCTTTGATGGACCACTGTTATATATCCGAGCTGATCGATGGAGATGGTCCATGGTCCTTTGACCGCAGCCCATGCGATGCAAGATTGAAAGCCGGGGACGAGGACTCGCTCAACAGAACGGTACGTATAGAGCTTGTCTGGGGACCGTGTGATGGGAGCACGGGCTCGTGTGTCGAAGGGCGTGCTGCCTCCCAGTCCGACGTTGGACGCTCTTTCCTCGTATAGCGGCGACCAGTCGGCCATAGTAGCGGAATAGCGGTCCCCAATAAACATGTTGGCCATGTTAGATATAAGATGAAGAGAGGATCGGTTGATGCAGTATGTAGCGGTTCTGGCAAGAGGGAACTTCTATTAGTACGTATCCAGGCCAGCAGGCCTCTTCACCCCCTCACAGCCAGCCAGCCCTCTGCGACCACACGAAGCGCCTCAGCTGAGGCTGCATGTGTCACCGCATCTTGATCATGTGGAACCAGCCTTACTAACCGACGGAAACAAAAGAATGGTGCCTCGTGCATCCTCAAACAAGCCGTTTCTGGTAATCCGCCCGAAAAGGTATTCTTCTGCCGACCATCAGGTTCTCAACCGTCCGTACCATATATGTACGATACTTTCCAGAACACGGGTACTTTGGTCTGATGGTAGTACTAGAACGAGACCGCTTCGTAGGCACTGGCTTGAACCTCTGCAATGACAGGGGGCGTCGAAGGAGGAGGCGCCCATGCCCCGCCCGTGTCCTGCCACTCTCCCCGCACTATGGCAGCCGTCCAAACCGCCGTGAAGTATCGCTTACCGGTATATCTCGAAGAGATGCTTGTGAAGGTGGCCACCTATCTGAATCTTCAGCTGCGACGTAACAAGAAGTACCTGAGGACGGTTCTGACTCAACTCGAGCACTGGTCAAAACTTCTGGTGCGTACGCCTCCACCACTCTGCAGAGTAAATGGCTTGATAACGAACCCTACAGAATCCACTGATCAAGCTCTACTTCTTCCTTGACCTTGCCGACGAACATCCCATTCCACTAAAGGAACGGATTCTTGACGTCTTGAAAACATGGCAATGGCTGCATGACGCCGGGTTAGCCTCTGAGCTTGCTTCTCAAGACAGACTTCTCGCCATTAACTTATTGCCCTCTGAGTACTTCGTCTCCTTCCCAGCCTTAGCAGGAGTCGTGCAGCGCGGGTCCCCTCGTCCGAATGGAATGATCACATCGGACGGTTTTTTGAATTTGAAAGCCACCTCGAAAGAGAAACCCGTCCAAATCGCGTTGAACTGGGACGAACGGTTGCGTTACGCATTCGCACATGCAACCAAATCTCTCATAGATCTCCTCGGCCATGGTCCAGACCTTCGAGCTGATGGTTCCGGCAACAGAGCGAAGGCACATGTCGCCGTCGTGCGAGAATTATGGGTACGCGTCCCAGCTCCTCTTTCTGTCCTTTTGACCAGGTCCTTCCAACGAGTCCTCTAGGATATTATTTGGAACGCTGCGATGGCTCTGAGAATCCGACCTCTTCCGGGAATTTTGCGGACGCGGTTGCTCAGTGACATGCTGTACGCGAGAGATACTATCTTCGCCTGCGGTTTCAAGCCCAAGGTGACCGCCTTGCATGCTTCCTGCGCACCAGACAGCTTTCGTAATTACGCTCTGGGGCGCGAAGCTTGGATTTGGATCAACGCTCCGACCGATGCAAGGAAGAAAGGCAGGGACCAAGATTGGTGGCAAAATACTGGCATACCTCGACAGAGCTTCGTCCAGATGCATTTGAGTGTGGAGTACGGCAATCAGCTTGTGCGGTCCATAATCCCGGACACCAAGTGGTCGCAGGACGCCAGTAGAGAAAGCGTCGGTTTCTATATCCTTTATACCACAGACGCCTGGGTGAGTGATTATCACCTTTGTCGTGCTAATGGTCGCCGACGGGTTTTCACGCCGCGACAGATACAGTTCCTTCTTGAGCATTATGTTGCCTATTCTGAAATCAGTACGACGATGGTCGAGAACCTGATCACTCTTCTAAAGCAATTGAACGATCTCGTGGGCTCCGACGAACTACTGTCACTTGCTATACCCGGTGCAATTCTTCCTTTACAACGCTTGCCTCTCGCCCTTGTTTTACGTTGTGATCCGGCCGAAACTCTTCGACCGCGCGGCGTTCAGTTCATGAAATTCAAGCATTGGCAAGACCGATTGTCACCGATGCTCACACCTCCGAGACGAGAGACGGCAACAGAGCGCAGAGACCGTGTAGTAATGGCGTGCCGGTTGCTCGTAAGTGCCTGGCTCGTCTTGGATAGTCCCTTTCTTAAGTGATACAGGGCCTGTTCTATGCGTGCTTCGAATCGCAAGTATTTGATATGATTCCCGGGGCTTTTCATGCCGATGTGCTTAAGCTCCTGCATGAAGCCCATGCTCTGGCAAAGCGAGGCCACGTGCGAATACGAGAACACCTCCCGAATCCGACGTGTGTGCCCTGGTGTCATCGTCAGCAGCATAAGACTGCCATGGGCATAGCAGATACTCAACTGAGACGGAAGACGGAGAGTTATCTCGCTAAGGCTGCCTCAATATTGGATCCTCTTCGCTCCATATCAGCTGGCAACCCTGCCCGGGAGGGCGTGGACAGCGTAGCAGTCGCATGTCGCGCTCAGCTCCCTCCATCGATCGACCTGCTGAACGCTTGGTCGTCTGACCATTCTGATCCTCCCAGAGGTAGTGGCAACGGCGCTTTCGAGCCACCAGGAGCTGATCTTTTAGTGGATTCTGGAGAGGAACCACAGATGCTCCTTCCTAACGCTGCTGTGAGCGAGACTAGCTTGAGGCAGGGAGATGCGAAGCCGGTGCTCCCCGAGTCAACAGAGGAAGACATGCCTCAGGACCCAGATCCGACTGTACCTTTATTAGCATCACAAACCAAACGGCGTCGCACGCAGCAAGAGGATACGGATGATTCAAGACTGGATTCAGATGGGACGAGCGAAGAGGACGAGCGAAACGAAGGAGAAGCTTTGCAAAGGTCAGAAGACGTTGGAGGTGGACAACCAGATGCATCACGACACCCGGTCAGATCGTCTGATCAAGTTCAACGTCCGCTGTCGCCTCTTGCTACTCCAAACGTTGGGGACCTCTCGCCAAATCCGTCCAACAGCTCACTTCCCCCCGTCCCTGATATCGGCGGCCCACCCCTCACGGGCATGGAAAGGCCGGCCGAAGTACCCTCCGATCAGGCGACGACCGACAAAACATGGATCTACGATGAAACTGAGATGACGGATGACGAAACTCTAAATCTTCCGGTCGACGAGCTCAGCGATTGGTCTCCCAATGGAGAGCATTCGCAGGTGTCCCTGCGCAACGCCGCTATCGCTCAGAAGGGCTGGATCAGCATTCACGAAGATTGTCGCAGAGCGGATAATCCTTACTACAAGGGCACGGAAGCGACCGACTTCGTACCCCGCGTATGGTTTGCCCAAACGGAGCGCGCCCTTCAAAAATATGAAAAAAACGTGGTTGGTTCAAAGATTATGCCTAAGTATTATCCCTGGTGGAAACTTAACCGGGCCCGCATTCGCCGTGCGGGCGTCGTCATAACCCGCTTCCGCCCTAGGGAGCGCTTCGTAATCGTGAGTATCTACTCTGCTCTTTCTCGAGGCGATCCTTATATCATCTCAAGATCGCGCATGGTTTCTACAGGTGCCAGACATGCCAGCGTTGCTGGTCGCAAAGCAAGACGAAGAAAAGCCAAAGCAAATGGACGGAGACCTGCTGGCGTGTACTAGGTGAGAAATGCACGCATTGTAGCGGAAAACAAGTACCCTGCATGTTCCGCACCGACAAGATGGTGGACAGTAAGCATGGCGAGCGGCTGATGGTCCGAGCTACTAATCTGGCTGCAGTACCTCACGATTGTTACGAATGCGAGACGGATTTCAGCAAGCTGGCAGCGGAACTCGACGAGCAAGAGCAGGCGACTTGGCCAGAGTTTGCCGTCGGAATCGCTAAATGGAGTACGCCAAGTAAACCTTTCTTGTGGACGCAGCAAGGTCGTATATTCCGCTTACGCGGACGCCCTCCCGAAACCAAGCAGGAAAAAGCGGAGAAAAGGAAGAAGAAGAAGCGGCAAAAGAGGACAGAGAAGTGAGCTTCCCCGTCTAGTGCCCTTCTCAGTAGCGGGTCGTTGCCATAGTGTGCGAGTTGTGTATCCGCAGATAGGACGATAAGGATTCGAATCCGCTTTCTGCCCATAGCGACAACCCAGGGGAACGGTCCTGGAACTATGGATTGTCCAGAGGCACGAGGACACAGGCCGCGGCGGCTACCCTGTAGCCTGATGCGACGCACTGAAACCGCGACGATCATTGTCAACATTTAAAGACCGGATCTATACAACGTAGCTCTTGTTAAAGGATTTTGGGACTGGCTCCGCAAGGTAGCGGTACGCCGTCCAGTCAGTACTATACTGGCGATCAAGCAGCGCTCCAGTGCCTTCGGAGAGCTACGAATAGCCGCCGCCATATCCGCCGCTGATCCCTCTCCTAGCCCGATACCGGCCCACGAGTGGAGAGTAGTACCCCCAATGTGAGAAGCAGCAAGTCTGGTCGTTGCGCAGACTCCGATTGCGCTGCGAGGGTGGATCTCTTCTAGCGCTTTGATGATGGCAAGTAGCGCAACTGTCTTTCCGGTGCCTGCAAGAGTAATCAATAACCCAGTATCCCTTCGAATAGTAGGCAGCACACCTGCTGCTCCACTGAAGAAGAAACTGCGCCCCTCCCTTGCGCGGCCGACTAAGTATTTCTGCTCATACCCCAGACAGATGCTTTCATCGTTTATTGTCTGGTCTGGCGAATGGAAGTCAACCTGCAAGAGCGGGGTATCCGGTTCCCCCCTAGGAGGAGCCTCGTCCAGGGCAGATCCAGGCGTCCAGGTTACTGCTGGGGTCGGGTTGAGAGGTGCGTACGAATGACGTGCCACACGAGACATCATGCGTCTCATGAATTCCACCCGGCAGTCCGCCTGAGTTTTGAGATGCTTCTCGCGCTTTTGCAGCGGTATTCCGTAGTAGTTCATAGCAAGGTGGTGCGTCGAGGTGAACGTTGCAGACAGCAGGAGACATGCAGTAGGGATCAGCAGAGTCGACGTCAGGGCGTTCAACCTGGGCGTGCGGGACACATTCTCGCCCTGCTAGAACTTCCGCCTGTACGACCACTTATCCGCTCTGTATTATTCTCCTCACTGTACTTCCAAACATACCCATTCTCTCCTCTGACAACAACACACTTTCAGCCATCGCCTCTACTTTAATCACCGCTTATCAGCTGCCATGATCGTACTGAATGCTACCGTAAGCCCCAGCGCTGCTAGAGGTTAGTCTCCTTTCTGGGGTCGGGATCTGCAGCTGAGTATTAGACCTGTATGAGATCCTGCGGAGCTTGAGCAAGTACGGCGATGAGATGGAGATTATCACTATGCCTGACGAGGTGCGCTGCCTGCAAGGCCGTTCACGTTTACAGTTTCTGATGTGCATATAGCTACACCTTCGGACATGGTGTATGGCCCGTTCTGCTCATGCAAAAGCTGTCCTTCATCGGTCATTCTTTATGAAGTATCATACGCCTGGTCTCTCGCCGAATATTCTCTACCAGCCCTCCCCTGTATCTCTGGCCGAAGGGGACCAGGATTCATCGTTCCTGTACATCAAGCTGCTCGAAACGCGCTTCAACGCGCTCCCCTTCAAAGCGGCTGGCCTAATCTCTGCCACCATTCTCATCTATAAACCATCCGAAGATATGGAAGAAGACGAGGACGAGTATCCCGACTGGATGGAACACGAGCATGGTGTGGAGAGTGCATTTTTCGTCAGGTTCTCCCTGCCTCACGGTGAGCCTGAGCTTTACTTCGAGCCGCATCGTGTCAACTGACGCATATATGCTATGTTCTGCTAGGTGTTTCGTACACGTACCGCTTTGAACTCATCGACGTGCCGGACGCGCCTAATCAACCCAGGATGGATGAAGATTTCGGGCTGCTTCCTCACCTCGTTCTCAGCCCTATGGCATGCAAGTCCATCAACAAGGTGCTGCATGCTTTCACATCGAAGGCGGATGGCTTTGTGATTATAACCTTCGAGGAAGACCTCGTTAAAGTAGAAGCCGTTGCTGGTTGGTCCCCACTCCTAGGTCTGGAACCATTGCTGACATACACATCACAGGGCGCGGAAAGCTTTACACGGAGCTGAGCTTCTTTAAAGCGGACCTGATCGAGTCTAGTCCCACCCCGGAACCCTTCTCCTTCAACGTCAACAACAGGTACTTTGCCGTAAGCGATTCAGGCTTAACGAAATGATCCTCTGGCTCATGTCATTCAAGGCTGCTCTCGCGCTCGTTGCCAAAATGGATAGGAACATCAGATGGACATACACATCCGCGCCGAGTCCGCTGGTGATGACGATATCTGATTCGTTTCCCCCCAAGGACGCGGTTCAAGACTGGTATGTCGAGTACTTCTTGGCAACCAGCGACGGGTTGCCTTGGGGACCGCATGCTACGGCTGCGGCGACCGCTGTGGCCATGGCTACGGTGCAGGAGCAACTAAATGCTATCGCTTCTCCCACCCACGGGTCTCTGCGCCGCAACAGGACGCCGACAACGCCTACGACGCCAACTTCGCATAAAAGGCGCCGTATCGAAGATAAAGAGAACCGTCCGCACAGTCCCTCCCCGGCCGCAGCACACCGGATCAAGGCTCTTCAGGCTCGAGAAGAGCGCAGCTCTCTGCGCGTTTACGGGGGTGAGGTGAACGAGGGGGAAGCGGCAGACATCATGAGCCGCCTCGACACGGCTGCGATCCTTGCCGAGTCAGACATCGATTTGGACGATGCCGCGCCACCCGGACCTTCCTCATCCACGGCGCCCACGTACCATACTTCTGGAGAAGCTGATGATCATCGCGGCAGTGTGGACGACCGTATCTCTCTTAGCCCCTTCCTGATGTTTACGCCGTACAATGCCTCTGGAGCGATGAAGGACGAGGCTGACGCGGATATCACGCCCATTCCAACCCGTGCAGTTGGCACATACCAGGAGCCGGTGAGCAGGACCTATTAGATCTGAGGACTCCTAGCTAAGTGGTGGCAGACTATCAACCCCGTATACCTTAGTGGTTCCTATCATTCGACCGGTGATGCCGCCAACAATAACAACGTGGATGCTGACGAGTCTGAGGAGTACGGGCCTACTCAGCACCAAGGACCCAATGTCGTGAGTCGGTCTCTACTCTGGTTTCGGCTGACCTGACGACGACCTGTAGTTCCGTTCTCTCTTCGACTCTCTCTAAGACAAACAAGAGCCTATCCTGTGATGGGACGCATGCAAACCCCACACAGCCGGACGTCCAGCAAGTTCTGCTCTATCGCTACTACCTGACCTGTATATTATGGACACTACACTCTTATGCTGCACCTGGCAGTACGACTCGCAAGATTCTCCCGCTCTACAACCACAATTACGACCGCTATGATTCAAATCATTAGATCGCCCACGACCGCCACGATTACGATAACAATTTCCGTTTCTCTTCTCATCCACCACCGTCGCAGTAAAGTAGACACGCTGTTACAAAACGCCGCAGGACGCTAAGATCACGATACGCTTTCCGATCCTCATCGCATCGTACGCTGTTGTACAGTAGTCTAGCAGATTGGGGGATACGTACCCTGAACATAAAATGTGACATTGTTAGACATGACCGCTGCACCTCACCGAACTGCTATGCTTTTTTCGTATCACTATGCTCTGCTTCGTGCTCCTTGCAAGCTCGCTCTCGCGGATGAAGGATGCGTCGTCATTGTTGACAGAACAAGCAGGATTATTCAACTATAGGGAGCAAGCATTACGCTGCGATATGAACCTAGCACTGTAGTCCGGACATTCTCTCCTCCGCTTTCCTCTCCGCCGCTTTCCTCTTCCCCCCCCTCTCCTCTCCCTCCCGCTTTCCTCTCCCTCCCGCTGTCTCTCCCTCCCACTTTCTCTCCCTCCCGCTGTCTCTCCCTCCCACTTTCTCTCCCTCCCGCTGTCTCTCCCTCCCACTTTCTCTCCCTCCCGCTGTCTCTCCCTCCCACTTTCTCTCCCTCCCGCTTTCCTCTCCCTCCCCCTTTCTCTCCCTCCCGCTTTCCTCTCCCTCCCGCTTTCTTCTCCCTCCCGCTTTCCTCTCCCTCCCGCTTTCTTCTCCCTCCCCCTTTCTCTCCCTCCCGCTTTCCTCTCCCTCCCCCTTTCTCTCCCTCCCGCTTTCCTCTCCCTCCCGCTTTCTCTCCCTCCCGCTCTCCTCTCCCTCCCGCTTTTTCGTCGCTCTGGAGGTCTTCATGGGACATATACAGAGGTGGTGAGCCGACGAGGAAGGCATTCACAAGAACGTGCATTATGGAGCAGTTTCAGCCCATTGATTAAGCCAAGGAGCGTTCTGTGAGAATCTATGAGGATTTTTACGAGCTGTGTGACTAGGAAGAACGCTCTTCAACGATGCACGACATTGGATGGATGGGATGAATGGGGGACACGTTAGGGCGATAAGTTTACGACAGGCCGCATCGATGCTAGGATCTTGCGCATGCGACATCCGATTCTGAAACGCCTGTCAGTCCTATGCTGTTCCATTTGGCCATTGGCATGCACCCTCCATCCAGCCTCTAGCCACGCACCTTTTATCCCAACCATTGTAGGTTGTGGGCTTCAGGGTAGGAAGAAGGATGGTGCAGCCGTGTACACCGGCCATTGAGGCCATCTGCAAACTCAGTGCCAAGGACATCAGGGTGGAACGGGCAGGAAAGCTGGAACGGGCAAGAAAGCGGGAGGGCGGATAAAGCGGGAGGGCGGATAAAGCGGGAGGACGATAGAGCTGGACGGGAGAGGGCTGGACAGAGGAAGACGAAGGGCGGGAAAGACGGAGGGGAAGAAAACGGGAGGGACGATAAGCAGGACGACGAGAAGCCGGGAGGGGCGAGAAAGCGGGAGGGCGAGGGAGACGGGGGGCGAGAAAGGCAGAGGGGCGAAGCGGGAGGGGAGAAGTTGGAGGCACGATGGTCCAATGGCGTTGCGTGACGTCGGGAGCACAGATCTAGAGGGGAGACGGAACCGCAGGAGAGCACATGCGTGAGTTATACTTTGGTAGAAAACAAGAACATGTCAAGATCCAGGTACTTGTTTAAGAAGAAGTACCGGCATTCATCCAATATTTCCTCTCCTGCCAAGTCTACACTGTCAATTTCGGCCGCTTGTAACATGCAAGTGCGGCGGATGGCGCTGAGGGGTAGTATACTTGCCAGGCAACCACCGCGTCCCGTGAGTTGTCGGCAATAGAGCGGAAAGCCAGAGGGGTGAGAGACAGTAGCATCTACGCCGTACCATTCAACATATACAAGTGGTTCTTCCCAGCCTTGGTACAGGGCGGAGCAACCCAGTGGGGTGGTGAGTTTGAAGATTAGCCGCACTCGCGCCACACCGAAGTCGTCAACACCTATGACGTCGTCAAGGGTGAAAATGCAGGATCACTCATGGCACTCACTTAACGATCCAGACTGTCCGTCAGTAAGCACCGTATCGAAGCGAGCCGCGTGATCCTTGACTAAGCGCGATTCCGCTTTACTGCGAGAAACCGATGCGTGAACGGTGGAGGCATGCTTTCGAGCCCCCGTCACTGTCTCGACCGTTGCCTGAGCCCACACCGATATGGGTCCTATCAAGTGAGGGGCGATGTTTGCGGCTGTGGCAGGAGGAGAGTGTCCGCGATCTCTAGCACGTCTGAGAGCATACTGTCTCAAAGCAGAAAAGAAGTCCAGGCATGCCCAGCCCTGTGGGTCCACGATGTTCTCCAGGGATACTCGCTGATAAGTGGGATTTTTAGCTAGACGATAACTGGTCATTGGCGTAACATAATCCTGCTGTGTGTTCTGCCCGGTGGTTGACTGAGGCGGTTCTAAGGGGAATTTAGTATTCCCGTTGAAGGAGAAGAGGTTTCTTCCGCTCACCGCCTCTTCGCCAATGGACCAGCGCTCGGAATCCTTGCAGGGTCTCGTGTCGGCACACCCACAATGCCATTTCCTGGGTTGCCGTATCTTTCCGTCGACTGCTGCTCCGAAAAGGACGCTTGGTAAGATCGATGTGGAGACGTTCGCTGAGCTCGGTAGTTCGCCCATCTAGTGATCCACCCTCCACAATGTGCCAGACATAATGGACCAGCGAATGTAACTTCGGTATACAGAACGGATTCTCTGCGGAGAGTTATAGTGACCATTGGCGAGTTTTGTGTACGACTCACGATTACCATCCTCCGACAGGCCTTTGTCGCTTCGAATTCCCAAGTTCGTGAGTCCATGCTTGTTTTTGTGGAAAGCCAGCAGCGCCTTCCGCAGTAAAGGAAGTGTGCGGTCTGAGTGTACAGGCAGACATGCAGCGTAATAGAAGTCCACAAGGGCGCAGACAACCTTCATTACGTGCGCCCCGTCGTCGCCCTTGTTCCGTAACGTGACAGATCCGCATACGGCACCTGGGAGGACACGGATGAGGTTTTTAACCTCACCCCCAGTGAGGCGAGGGTAGTCAGGGAAGCCTCCACTGTACGTTTGTGCACCATGTGTAGGCGGGACGGCCCTGAAACAACGATCGATGTCCCTCTTTCCTATTACCGTCTTCACCCATGACATGAGGTGCTTGACAACCCCCTCTAGCAGTTGATGCAGAGGATCAGGCCATATGGAAGAATGGATTTCGGCATGCGGAAGGTCTGCAAACAGAGGCTCAGGGACGGCAGCAAGAGAGAGAGCTCGGGTGACGGCGTTATACGAACGCAGCGCCCCAGTGAGGGTGTGTGTGGCTGGATTTGCGACGAGTTGTACAGGAGGACGTTCAGGATGACCATTTGTAGGCAGGAGGACCGAGTCATTCTGCAACGATGGTTCGGCGACCAGAGTAGTATCGACGATGTCATCGTTTGACGCGGTCACCACGTGCCCTCTCAAGATGTCGACAGTAACTTGCTGCTTCCGGGGCTTGCAGTCAACGGTGCAGCGATTGACGTAGACATCTTCTTTGCCCGTGAGCTCCATACCCATTTCCTTCCAAGCAATATCTCCGATGGGACAGCGGCGATGTCGAGTGCATGTAACTAGGCATTGTTCCGGATAATCGCCTGAGAAGCCGGCCAAAACGGGATAACAGCGCCTCGTTAGACCGTCTCCGGATACCAGGTCGATCCCTTTGGAGCCTGCAAGCTTCGTACCCTCCAGCAGTCTTCCCATACAGAAATGGAAGAGGCGTTGCCGTGCCACTTTAGCGCCTTCCTCGCTGAGACCCAAGTTATCGAAGGTGTCGGTGGGCAAATACCCTACAACAACGGTTGCCCCCATCGAAATGGTCTTACGAATTGCTATCGGAAGGTTCCCGATCGTCATATAAACCGGATAACCTTGCCGATTTCCGGAAAATTGCGTAACTTGGGTCTTGTCCGTTGCCAGAATATAAGGTACGAGCGTTGCACCGGCAGGAAGCTGACCCTGTCAGGCCGATCATGATCAGTATGTAGTTTTGCCTCACAGACCTCTCGAGACCAACCTGTACCCGGTGCCACCAGTTTCCCATCCAAAGCTCCAAGTAGAGCCTTACGTTTTCGTCGGCGTTGGCGAAATGCATCTCGGGAACGAAGTGCAGTTGATTGGCAAACCGAGGGTCACCCCAGAGCATACGTATGGCGTCCATAATGCTCCTGTACCAGAAGATTGAGACGTGGTGCGTATTTTGCAGCGGGATCTCAGCTTGGTGCCAATACAAGCGGGGGACTGGAAGCTCGTTGTCAATTTTCTGATTCAGCTGATCCATAGTTCTGAACGAGAGTCCCAGCATGTCAACCACCTGCGCGCCTTGAGCGATTTGATAACTCAGCAGCATGCTCATGACTCACATCAGAGGTAAGAAATCGGTCTGCAGCAGCCTTACTGATGGACTCAGCCTTCAGCCATTGAGCCACATGGAAGTCGACCGAGGACTCGAATGGATGCCAGATGTTACCATTGGGGACTGCGCGGGCCTGACCCCTTGGATCCGACTGGCGGTCTCGAGCGAGCGGTACTCCAGCCGGTATGGCGTACTGCCGAATGTGATGGGGCTTGCCATACACTTCCTGCAGGTATCCGCTGGGATATCGGTGTTGGGGGGGAGAATTGTGTTCTCGGAAAGTTGGTGTATCCGAATCGTCGACAGAGTCGACAGGTACTGGGGAGTGACGGTAGGCGTCCATGATGTTCAAGACGCTTGATCCGTCAACCAAGATTGTATCCTCAACTGCGTTCTGGCCTCCTGCAGCAAAAATATTCGTGTCCGCAATCACGGTGAGGTCGTCTGAGCATAGTTTCCCGGTATCGCACGAAACAAGGTGTAGATCTCCATTGGGTTGCATGCTGCATCAAAGAAGCCCAGCTCGAGAACGCGCGATCGCAGCCAACGCAGGTGGGCATGGCAGAGAGGCTCCTCGCAGGAGGACGATCATGATCAACATGATACTTATCATCGCCAATACTGACTTGCATCCAGGATCACCGCATTCAGGGTCCGCTGCCCTTCTGAGTCTCAACGTTCATTATCCTCGCAAACGCATATCATCGTATACCTCTGTCGTCTCCAATCCAGAGGATAGAGATCCCTCGCCGGTAGGTCCCCCAACCTGTCCTCCTGACTTCAAACGTCCTCCCGTCGGGACAGCCCAGATCAAGCGACGTTCTTCATGCAGTGACATACATTCGTATACCTTATTGCGCCGGGTCATCCTTTGTCAATGGACGCTGGAGGAGTGAGGGATGCGTAACGATCTCACTATTAGCCAGCTAGAACGCGAGTTCCAACCGCTCGAGGAAGGAGTCCTTCGCCTGGAGATGGGGAATACATGCAATCGAGGCTTTCCTAGTACGTCCTGCCTTCCCTCCTCTAAGCCGCGTGTCAAAAGATCTTACGTGAGAGAACATGAAGACCATACTCGATCTATGTACTCTGCGCAAGCGCTCGGGACAGTCCAATAAGCGTCCCGGCTGTCTCCCCGGATCATAGGGAAGGCAAATCCTCCAAGCGTCTGAGCGATCTACTCCCTCGGGTGGGACAAGCTGGGCTGACCGATATCTCTCCCCCTTTTGCTACTGAGACAGTACTGTATTCGCTCGTTATTGTGGATAGGAAGACATGTGATTACCCTGCTTCATTCGGAATTGACCGTACAAGGGGCTGATCATTGAGTTAATCGGAATACGGGCTTGTGAGTTCCATATTCGCTCCACCACCTTTGTCCGTCGCTGACTAGGCCTCTAGCATACGTAGAAGTTGACGCGTCCCCTTTCTCTTCCCTGTCCCAGCCACAACAGCCCGCGTGCTACGTGCAACCTCAATCCCAGAAAAGGACAAGCGTTTCTTCCCAAGCTCCTCCGACAGCATGTTCTCCGACCTTCGCCGTCGTCGGCCCAGCTCGCGAAGAGGCTGAACGACAACTACGAGGCGTGGGGCACACAGGATGGACCAGCTGAAGGCAGGTTGGGCTGATCTGTCCTAAATACTGGGCTGTCGGAGCGGCTTGTGCCGCTAACGCCAACGGATATGTTAACCAGTCGCTGGAGGTTCAACAGACCATGTTCAATCTAGAATTTGTTTATGTGTCCTAATTCGGCGTCGCAGTCTCGATTGCTGCCTACGACCTGAACGCCCCAAACCCCACCATAGAAGACCTCATCAACGGGCAAGCACCTCTGCACGCCAACCTCCGTCTCTTCTTTATTGCGCCCAAGTTCCCACTCCAGTGCCTGAGGAAACATCTCAGGCTGTTGGTGGACAATATTTCCTAGCAGTATCCGGCTCTCATTGCATGAAGGTACTCGGGCTACGCACCTCTCTCGATCAGGCCCACCCCGTGCCCAACGAGAAGCCCGCGCCAGAGCAGCACAGATGGGAGGAAACGTCGTCGCCCTGGCAAGCAGAAGGAAGACATACCCATAATCCCTCGTGTCTGTTCCATAATGCGCAGGATATGGCTCGAGGAGATCGTGAGGGTGTGCCGGGGAGTCGTTTGAGGGGGCGGGCAAGGGAACGCCGATGTGAGTCTTTGCACTCGTTCTACCGAAAAGCTGACACCGCCTGCGCTTGTACTATGGAAACGTCACACGATGGCGACAACGGTCGTGTTCTTTATTGGGTACGTATATCGAAATAGCCGCTCTGAGTCATGTGCGCCGAACGCGGGCATGTCTGATTTTTCTTGAATACGCTTTGCCGCCAATCACTTCGACCGTACACAGTTGCTCTTTCCTTGTGGACACCATTTCCCCACATCCATAGGTGCCTATTCACTTAGCATGATACCGTTTTCAGGATGTACAACTGGTATCATTGATCTATTCATACAAACGTCTCGCAACCCTCTATTACCTACTGCATGTAAGCGCGCCTCGTTGTCCTTTTACCAGCTCACTCAGCGTCTTTTCGAGATTTGGCCGAACTTTCCGAGCTGTGTGGCTGAGCCTGGAGGTACGGGTTACTGCCTTCGATCGACAGCTCGGCTGGTTCACTTGTCTCTCACGCATATCAGCGAAGCACGTAGTTCAAGGAGGGAAAGGACGCGTAGCCTGCATCTCCCTCAACGGCTCTATCAGCCTCTGAAACGTCCACCTCTTCTTGACAGGCATATCGACAGTTTCTTCCGCACGAACAGGACACTCGAGTCCCGCCATGTATCGTGCTCAAACATGGACGCTGGAACCCTGGCCGCGCCAATCAGCACAGAATGGTTGCTCAGATGCGGCGCACAGCTCGTAACAACCCTGGTCTTGAACGCCTGGTACGACGGCTCGGGCGATCGCAATCGTGCTTGCGATCGCGGGGATTATCTTCTCGACGACGCCTTGCGCGAGAGACCAGGTAACACCTCCAATCTTGAACTCCGCCGCGCCGGAGGAAGCCTTCGGCGAGTGTGATCAATGGATATAGTCTAGGGCGTCCATGTTGAGTTTCGTATCTACGAACGAGGTCATTATATGCCGCATACTCCCTGGTACGCGGAACATCACGAGCTCGATCACCTAGGGTGTAACGACGTCTTTGAGGGTACTTGGTGAGGAAATCTGACTTATCTGGCTGAAGGGCTGGGCGCACCGAAAGATACGGATCTCTCGCTGGTACTAGTAGTACCCTCAGGCTCCATGATCGCACTGGCAGTCCCCCCAAGTTAATCCGCTGCCCCACCAGCCTTCCACTTCATTCAGGGCGTCCGACCAGGCCGCCCTGCTTCCTGGGCAGACGTCTTTTCACACCGTGCAGAATAAGGACGGGCCCTCTGCAATTGAAAAGCCCTATTTCGGGTCATAGCACTCATAGAAAACCGGGGTCTATGTAGCCTAGCGCGCGCGTGTATAGGTCCGCTGGTCCCTATGTCCAGCTATCCAGTGCGGGACGATGCAATGGATGCTATGGCTTCTACATAGCCACCATAGGGCTATAAAGCCACGGAGGTATTTACTGATGTGAGACCGTGGAGCGCTCTCTCTGCAGGGTGCAAGCAAGAACTACGGCGAAGGCAGGGGATCGATTTCAGGTACGAGGGGCTGTGCCGCTTAGTCAGCAGAAAGCTTTTGCTTGGAGTCAACTTGTCAAGTCGCCGCTGGATTGCACATGTGCTAGTGCACTTGCGAGTCGAGTCTTCCTTCCCCGTCGTTCGTCGGTCAGTAGTTCGTCGGTCTCCAGCCTAGCCAGGGGATGCCACCCTTGTCAGAACGACGTGTTTATGTCCCCGTTACGTCCCAATGCCCTCAGCGTGTACGCACCGCAGGCGATACATAGCATGTGTAAGGCGAGATCATACGCATACATCAATGTTGAATATTCGTATTTTCGGGCTAAGTAGCACAAGGAAAAAAAAAGAAAAAAAGGAAAAAAAGACATGAAGCTACGACCACCACAATAACCGAGCGCGTAAATACCGTTCGTTCGAGTACTACACAACCCTTCATCGCCCCTCATGCTTCTCAGAGAACACCAACACCGCCCATCTAGTTTTTGCGCCCAAACAGCTGCTTCACCTTCCCGAACTTCCCCCCCGCAGCCTGCTTAGCCGCAAACTTCTCCCGCGCCATCTCGTCATGCTCAAACTCATGGAACGGGTTCATAGCGTACCACACCACAGCCGCCATCCCAAGCAGTGCAGACAAGATACACCCGGCGAGGGCGCCCTTAGCCTTGGTCGTCCAGCCAAACAGGTAGTACTCGGTGTTCGGGCCCACTGCTTGGCCGCTGAAGTCCGTGGTGGAGTTCTTACCGACTACGTTGCCGGAGGCGGGGATGCCTTGCATCGTGCATTGGTCCGAGAGGACCTGGGGGATGTGCGTCGTTTGCTGGGAGACTAGGGGGGCTTCGGCGAATACTACGGCTAGGCCGGACTCGAGATGCCATTCGATGTGGCAGTCTACGCACGCGGGCATCAGCATCACCATCCTCTGCACAGACTGCAGCGAGGAGAGATTTGGGGAGACTCACGGAAGATCCAAGTACCCGGGTTGTCGGCACGGAAACGGAGGTTGACGGACCCACCGGCGGGGATCATGATCGTGTCCCTCCTTGACGGGTTTGCTTGGCCCTCGACGAGCGGGGGGTTCACGGTCGGGTCGTCGGAGGTGATATCCTGCGAAACGCCTACAACCTGGAACTTGTGGCCGTGCAAATGGACTGTTCGGGGCGTCAGCAATTGCTCGGGCCGAGAAGCGGACAGGAAAGAGAGTAGAGACGGAGGAAATGAAGACGCACAAGGATGAGAGTTGGCGTCCGAGTTGAAGATGTACAGCTCGATCATATCCAGATGATTGAGCACAAACACGTTCGTCTGCTGTCCATACACCTGGGGCAAGAGCGCATTCTGCCCCATCGTCTGCTGGGTAAAGATGGTCGGTACGATCGGTGCGACGTACGTCCTCTGATCAGGCAGGAGAGAGGCCCGGTTCGTGCCGTCGTCGTACGTGTCGAAGGCGATCGTCCAGTTGTAGGAGACGTCGGCGGGCGCCATGGGCACTACTTCGATCGGGACGAGCTCGTTGTCCCAGAATACCGGGTAGTCGTCGTACAGCACCACGTCCTTCGTGGGCGCGTTCTCGTCGTAGACGACCGTAGCGGTGATGTCTGCCGACCAATCAGCAACTCGTCAGGATAGTTCACAGCGTGTTACTCACTAACGATAGGCACAAGCGCATCGGGCACGGTGTCGAACATGACCGAGTCCATGTTCATCGAGATAGGCCAGTTGGCGGAGGTGTCGTTCAGCGCCTGGACAAGCACGGAAACACGCTGAGCCGCAGAGAGAGGAACGATGTCGACCGGGTAGGGCTCCATCTCCACGCCGTCAAGCTCGATGATGGACATGTTGTGCCCGGGCATGGCGATGTTGAACTTGGTGAATGCTATCCATCGGTTAGCCAGAGGCGGAGAAGGCTAAGAGGAAGTACGAACCAGCCATACTGAGGAACCGAATACGATAGGTCTTGCCCCGTTGGAAGTTAAGCACGGCATTATTGTTCGCTCCCGCGCTGATGCCCTTCCCGCTGCCCATGTCCGTGAGCGAAGCCGGATACGTGCCATTAGTAGCAACATAGGCAATGGCGGCATCTACATCCCGGCCAGATTTAGCAACCCGACTTGCCAAATGGGGCAGAGGCTCGCTTACCCGGTACTGGCTCGGCACCAGTTGGATTCTGCAAGAAAAGCGAGTAAGATCGAGGAAGGCGGGGTAGGGCTCGGGAAGGCTCACGTAGATGTTCAGGAACTGCTTCATCAGGTTGTCGTGGCTGTCGTGGTACCTGTCGCCGCATGTTAGACCATCGCGAGGAGGTAGGATGGGTCACCACCGTACCAGTCAGCCATGGCGATCGTATAATCTTCGTCGTAGTGGTACGTCTCATTCTGAGCGAGGATCACGAAAGGTGTGCGGAGACCGTCGACGTATTGACCCTGTGTGGATATTAAGTGTGAAAGCACGGAGAGAGAATCGGAGGATATACGTTGAAATGACCGTGGATCCAGTATGTACCGGGAGGTTGGATGTCCGTGTGTATCTCGTACACGAGCGTCTCGCCGGGAGGGATTGGACTACAGGATACAATGATTAACCTTTGGGCGGAGGATGGCGGAAGGCGCTCATACCATTGGCTGACCCATGTAGCGCCATCATAATAGGAGGTGGTGTTGAAGTACATGCCATGGGTGTGCAAACCAGTTCCGATGTTGCCCAGTCCATTCGTGGCGTGAATCCGGAGGGTATCACCTTGCATAATCTGGACGAAGGGTAATCTACGTGGGTGGTCAGTGATCGCTCGGAGCAGTTGGGTCAGTACTCACGGCCATGTCCCGTTGACGCCGATGACGGTACGCTCCTGCAGTTGGTCGGGGTTGGCGGTCGTCCATGTAATGTTCCAGTAAACATCAACATCAGCAGCTTGGACGGTAGCCGCCATCATCGCCGCCGCGGCCGCAGCAAGCGAGAATGAGGGGCGCATACTGGGATGGCAAGTGAGGAGGGGACCGTGGGGAGAGATTGGGAGGAAATGCCTCAGGGCAGAGGGCAAGGAACGGGGGGAAGGTGATTAAGGAGGGGGGTTTTATGTGTGGTGGGGCATAGATTATCTGATACGACGGTGATCACTGTGACCCCCGAAAAGTCTTCTGTCCACTCCCGCGTTCCGGTCTCGGCATTGATTGCTTCCGTCGATAGAAATCGGATAAGATGGAGATCTGCCAGGGCACATAAGCCCGAAGACCCGAAGCGCGCGAGTTGGGTGGAGCCACTCTCGGCGGATCCCGAGAATCACATCAAACCATCACGTCGAACTTCGATTTGGTTGTTATTGCCCTTTTCCTCTTCATCGTCTCATGGAACGGACTGGCAGTATCCTCAGGACAGTCTTGCTGAGACTATATCGGGACAAACAAGAGCGCAGAGGACGCGATCAGCAACCTTAGAGCGGAACGAAGGAGACAGACCTCCACAGAACTCTGAATAGCCCTGTCTCAATCTCTCACGTGTTTATCTATGCTCCCGTTCTCATAAATCAAGCGGAAGGCCCAACTTGTACCTCAATACAGCGCAACCCGCACCGCTTGAATAATCTTCTGTCATCTGAAAAGACGGTCCTCGTGCCCCGACGGAAACAAATAGCTTGGCAAGCTGGCTCCTGTCACCCACTCGCGAGATCGTCCGAAATGGCTTACCCCTTGCAAGGCGAAAATCTCTCATCCCCCCGGCTCCTCGATCCCGCAGTCGGCCGCGGCCGTGGCTTGGAGCAGGGATAATGGGGACCTGTTGGGTCGTCAGCCTCCATCCTATTCCGGGTAGAGCACCCGCTTGCACTGCGTAGCGATCGTTTTCATCGTGGTCTGCAGTCAAGTTCCCATCTTCAGCTCATTACCACCCAGATCAGAGGTCACAATGAAGAGACCAACAATAACCAGCAATAGCTAGCTAGGATGTCGAGCAAGGTGTGACATGGCTGAAGATTGATTGCGGCACAAGGACTCACGGGGTCCCCCCCGCTCCGCCTCAACGCCGCACCACCCGCACACCATCAAGGCACCATCCATCACCGTGCCCCTTCTCAAGCTTCTCATCCTCGACACGCTGCAGCACACTTACCCCGCTAAAATCCGGCTTTGCCGGTTGGTCTCCAAGGGCTTGGGACTCGGATCAGCCCGGTGGAATGTGTCGACCGTGTCAACCATCAATGATGAAGAGCGGACGGCGTTGGAGCTTTTGCAATACTTGACAATGGGCTGGATGCGGTTACTGTATAGGGCATCAACGGCATGTAGGAGGAATCGAGTGGTTGCCGGGCTTTCATGCGGCCGACTCGTAAGCGTTCACCCTGGCGAATAACCTGGATCGAGCGTCCGCCGTATTCTAGCTCAAAGCTACCGCCCTTACAAAGCCCTCCCTCAGCCTGCTACCCAGGCTGAAGATACACACCGTCCACCGTAGACGTAGGAACTAATGACGCTCCCGACCTTCCATCACCTTCTCGATAAGATAAAGACAATCTCCGGTAACCATTACATGTGCACAGGGGCGACCAGGTGATCATGCGAAAAGAAGCCCCTCTAAATTCGGCAACATGCCCGAAAGCGTCTGAAGCATGTGCGCGCAGGTGCTTCGGGTGGGAAATGGGGGACGGGTATGTGAGGGTGCGGTCCCCTGGTCCGAAGGCCGGATATGGAATGCGGTCAAGGGGTTCTGGGAGGGTAGTGGAACTCCGCGCTTTGACTTACTGTACAGAATGAAGGCTATTTATACAATGAGACTAATAATATTGCTCTACTATGCACCCTGCTTCCCTCGTCTCCAGTCCGAGGAGTATGGCTTGCTCTCCCTGCATCAGTGTCGTGATCTCGAATTCGGCTGCGTGGTGGGACGCGCATCTGTCCAGGAACTTGCGCAAGGCTCAGTCACTCTTGGTTGTTGATCGCCGCAAATAGCACTCACAACGTATGGCCGCATCCTCCTGGTGGACGACCTGAATGCTTGTCAGCGCCTTGATTCGGGTTGCGATGTGGTGGACTTACAGTACATGCGATTGCAACCTCCGTTCTTCTCCACCTTTTCAACCCCAGTGACTCGTCAACATCGCTCATCTCATCTGGACAGAGGACGTACAGGCGTTCGGCAATTCGGACAAGCCCTCGTCTTCCTCTTGATCGTCTTCGCCGTCTCCGCCTCCCTCATCGCCAACGCTTTCGTCCCCTTACTCCTGTCATACTGTCTACAACTCATCCCCTCATGCCACGGCACGTCATGTCGAAAACACGCCCTCGCCCCACAAGCGAAACACACCACCTGGTCCTGCTCCTCACATATATCCTCTGCCGCCGCGGCTTGTCGGCGCCTGAAGAAACGGGGCAAGAGGCTTCTGCGGGGCTGGGGAGAAATGAGGTGGAATTGACCGGCTTCGCAGTGCGGGTTCTTGCACCACACCCAGCCGGGCTGGTTGCCTACTGCTTTCCGGAGTAGGAGCTGGTCGTACCTACCCCCCCCTATCAGCCCACGCTCATCACTTCTCATCAAGCTGGGACATCGCACCGCGCGAACGCCTCAGGACTAGCAGTATTCCTCAGCCCATTATAGGAGAACACGCTCCCACACCCAGGACTGGGACATTTCGGCGCTACGTAACCGGAAGAAGAGAGGCGAAAATCGACGTGTTGCCTCAGACAGTCTTTGCAGACGTCGACTTCGTGCGCACACTGGCGGGTGGGCTTGTGCGTGCTGAACCGCTTGAGGGGGAGCATCTCAAGGCAGACGCGGCAGATTTTCTTCGGTGCGAACCCTTTTCATCTCTGATCAGAATTGTCTCAGCAAGAGCGAAGGGGTGCATACCATCGGTTATTACTGCTGGCTCTGGCGGTCGCAGAGATGGAATTTGAAGCGCCCCCTCTTCCAGAGGATATTCCACCGTGCCCGGCTCAATGACTACCGCATGCACAGGCAAAAGTGGTGCATCCTGCCTTCCTCGCTGTCGTTGCAGGACGTACTTACGATACAGCCACGCCAAGCACAACAGCCCTAAGCCGACACCGATGCCGATGAGCATCCCGAAGATCCCATCGACGAAATTGTCGTTTCCTAACTTGAGGTTGTCACTACATAGCGGTGAGATCAAGCTGGGATGAGCGGGTTGGAAGAGATGAGGGGAGGGGAGACGTACTCTGATCTGTCGCCAGGGGGTGTTATGTCTGACATTGCCTCGAGTTACAAGGCGTCTAGCAGCGACGGAGAGAACAGGCAAGCAGGAGGATAAAAGGACGCCTTCTGACGCAATCGACCGTTTTGAGAAGACCGTGCGTCAGTCCAGTCCCTCACCGTCAGCAGCAATTCCCGTTGGGTTATCAAGAGATCCCCGATGTTGTTGGAGACAGAGAGCTGAGTCGGAACGGCGCTTAATCATGTTCATAGCCCAGCAATCCAACAGCCCGGCATTCCGACATTCCGACATCGACCGGCGGGAGCCTGCCCTGGTCCTGCAAGAAGGGATAGGAGGTGGCCGTGCCCCTCTTCCCCACCATTGGGAATTGATGACCAACTCCGGAAACCCAAAGAGGCAGCTCGGGTTTGAGCACATTCCCGGATGAATAGACGCCGGATTTGCACCATCTTCGCTCCCGCTGAAATCCGGGGGATTGCTCGGGAGCGCAAGTATTGTTATTCAGACATCGTAGTTACGTTAGGTCGAGGAAAGCACGAGAGCCCGTATTCCAGAAGCGCCGTTTTGCAGGTGAGAGCGAACCCGTGAGTTGAAGAGCGATGCATCGGGTTTTGCTGACTTCTGTCTTTCGGACCCTTTCGGCTTTCTATGCGGCGAGCGATAAACCCGAATTCGGCGTATGAAGTTCAACACCGGCATCTAGTCTTGAACGATTCAACAAGTTAGAGAACGATGACATTCGAAGTAAGTTAAGAGAGTTATTCAGCCGGAGTCAGTCACGGATTCCTGCCCTGTGAACTGTGGGGCTGTGTGGGGCACCGCAAGGCGTGTATGTGCTAAGAGACAACGACGGCCCTCCCAACCCATTCATCCTTCTCTAACGCGTCCTACCCAACCGTATCAGCACAACAACCCCCACCAATGCTCACAAGTCCACTGACCAGACAAAACCTTGCCACAACCGCCCTGGACACGACCCACCTACACCCACAGCAATCCTCAGTGATCCTATACTCTCCCTCTCCTTCCGGGTTGGCATCACTTAATCCCGAAGGGCGAGCGATGATCCACTCTATCCCTTGAGGGGCAGAGAAGAGCGTTTCTTCAGCTAGCGTTAAGGCTTGATGCGTGTAGTTGAGGTTCGTGTATGTCATTAGTAGCCGGACGAGGAGCGGCGCAGAGGGGAAAGAAGATCCTACGCCCCACGACGATACCAGAACGATGCGTTTCGTCCTTCCCCCCTTCTTATCAGTCTTTCCCCATCGGTTAGGGAAAAGGGGGAGAGGAAGGGACGTACTTTGAGCGCTGCATTTCCCCCAGGAGGTTTCGGATGGCGGTAGCGATCATGTGGACTGGGCTGGTTGGTTTCGTCCATGGCATATCGTCCTTCCTCGTAGTGTTGAGCGCGACTACCACCCCATCTACCCTCTCCCCCGAAAAACAGGTTCTCACGTCGTCTGGGTTGAGAGGTGTGCCCTGGGTGATACGGAGCAGGGGGGAGGAGAGGTCGACGCTCGCGGGGTGGAAGGTCGAGGGAGTGCGGACGAGCGCTGTGACGAGGTGGGAGCGGGAGAGGGCTTGGGAGATGAGGTGGGTGCCGGTACGGCCCGAGGCGCCGATTATGAGTATGTGCATGTCAAGCAGATGGAAATGTTCGAGCGACCGGGCTCGGGGTGAGGTGCTCTGGGGCAATTATTTTCCACTGTATTTATAGCCCGCTGCCTGTTTGGCAGCCTATGACAGCCATGCGGAGAATGACGCGGACCAAGCACGAAAGACTACAAGAAAAGAGCAGGTTGCAGCATCTCTGCACTCAGATGGATCCAGAAACAAGACATTCCAGAGCACGAACAGAGCGAAAGAAGGTGGAGACCGCTCTAGGGGATCGCAGGGTACACCCGGGTCAACTTTTGGTGTCTTCCTTTGTACGTAAGCAGGATTGGTCATCATCACCCCTTTGCGCCCACGATGACCCGCGCGGTGTGTGAGACGCGTCGACGCGTCGTGCATTATCTCCAGTCACCCGCTCATCCTCCAACTCCAGCATCTATTTCCTACTGCCTCTGTCCCAGCACTAATTCGCAAGATGGCCCCAGTTCCGGACTTCAAAGATGCACCGCAGGACGATGACTACGAGTACGCTTGCCTTCCATTTACAGCGGTAGCAGGAGATTGACCGTTGGTAGCATGGAGATGCCCAACCTGGGCGAATACGACCCCACCTCGCCCGAAGTGATGCTCCAGTTCTACAAACGACTCTTTCCGTATAGGCCGTTCTATCATTGGCTGAACCACGACCACAGTACGCCCTCTTTCACTCGCACTCCTAGTACAGCCCATTGACGACTAAGCTAGCACCGTCAAAGCTGTTCACGAACCGAGAGTTCGCGTTCACCCTCGCTGGAGACGTCTACCTGCGGTACAACTCCTTCCCGACGGTAGAAGACTTTGCTAGGGAACTGAGACGGCTAAACCCGAGCCGGTTCGAGATCGGAGCGATCTACAATGCACGCGTACGTCCCCCCACTCCCTACCCATCATGGCCGTTGTCGCTAATAAGTGGTTATGTGCAGCCGAGAGACAAGAGGACATTGCGTGCCGGAGCGCTACAGCCCCAGATGCGAGAACTGGTGTTTGATATAGATATGACGGACTACGATTCCGTCCGGACCTGCTGCACAGGCAAGGGGATCTGCAAGTCCTGCTGGTCGTTCATCGCCGCGGCCGTCTCCGTCCTAGACAGCGCCCTCCGAAACCAATTCGGCTACCAGCACCTTCTCTGGGTTTACTCAGGGAGGAGAGGAATCCATTGTTGGGTTAGCGATAAGAGTGCGATGATGTTGACGGACGAGCAGCGGAAGGCCGTGGTGGGGTATTTGGAGGTCGTTAAGGGCGGGGAGCAGATGGTGAAGAAGGTCAATGTTAGGCTGGGGACGGGGGGGAACGCGGGTCCGCTGCCGCCGAGTTTGAAGTGCGTCTTTTCTGCTCACACTTTCTGTCTATTCCCGGCTCGGGGACTGAACGGCCCGTGTAGAGCGCTCGTGCAGAGACAGAACTTGGGCGGGTATTTCACGTCCGTTATACTAGAGGATCAGAAATGTTTCGATTCCGAAAAGGGCGAGGAGACGCTCCTCTCCCTCATACCCGACAAAAGTACGTTCCTCTCTCTCTTTCCCCCACTCGAACGCAGTTCGCTAACCCAGCACGCACACAGCGATCGTCTCCAACCTGCGCAAACTCTGGTCCTCCCACCCCGGGCGCACCTCCCTCCAAAAATTCAGCGACCTCAAGGCCGAAATCACCTCCCTCTCCTCCTCCTCCTCCAAATCATCCCACAATCCAACCGCCCTCCGCCAAGCACAAGAAGACATCATCCTCCAATATCTCTACCCGCGGATCGACGCCGAAGTCTCCAAGCACAGGAACCATTTGCTCAAGGCGCCGTTCTGCGTGCATCCGGCTACGGGGAGGGTGTGTGTCCCGGTCGATCCGGACAGGGTGGACGAGTTTGATCCGGAGGGTGTGCCGACCGTGGGGGGGTTGTTGGTGGAGCTTAATTTGGGGGAGGGGAGGAAGGTGGAGGAGGGGGGGGATCCGTTGAGGGGAGGTACGCACACAGTCTATGTCTATGTTTGGATTGAGATGGGCGCTGATGAGGGGAAAGATTGGGACCGCACGTCCCTCAAACCTTACGTCGAGATGCTCGAGCGCCACGCCCAAGCCCTAATAAAAGCAACGAGGGAGGAGAGACAACGTGAGTACCCTTTTTAGCGTGTTTTTCCATTAGTCGAAAGTGCTGAGGATGGTTTTAGGGAAGGTGAAGTTGGAGGGTATGGATTGGTGATCGTGGGGGCGTTTCACTAGGTCTACTGCACCCTCGATGTGTATTGTACTTTCATCTGCTTTTGGAACGTGAGAGATTTTGGCTGTATACCCTTCAGCGCGACGCGCCGCACCCACTTTCGTAAAAAGCAGGAATGTCGTTCCGACCAGCCCGGCGATATGATCTCGTCAGGTCTTTTGCGAAAGGCAACATGAAAGATACATGACCGATCATGAATTGCCAAACGAAGTACACCACATCAGAACTTCACAGCGCCTACTCCTCCTCCGCCGAATCCTCCGCCTCATCCCCCGAAACCTCCGCGTTCTCCTGCCCGACCTTAGCCATCAACGCCGCAAGCTCCATATCCTCCGTCTCCGACACCGCCTTCGGCTTCATCTTCACACTGATCTCCCCTCCCTCTTTCCCAATCACAGCACTAATCACCTCGATCGCCCTCTCGAGCGCTTCCACCCCTCCGAGCTTATCCGTACTGTTCGTTATAAGGACATACAGCGGCGGGGCAACGAGTTTAACTTTGATTGGAATCTCGGGCGTGGACAGGGCCTCGCCGGCTTTTAGGGCGGTCTTGATGGCGTCGATCCCGTCGTATCCGAAACAGGTCACTTCGATGTCGGCGCGGATTTTTACGGGCTGGGGGGTGAGCCGGCGGGAGATGTTGGCCCGGACTTCGGCGATGAGGGGGGCGGGGGCGGAGATGGATTCGAATACTGCGTCGCCTTCGCTGTGTGCGGGACGTGTAAGCACTGCTGTATCACAATCACGCGACGAGGCGAGGAAGGCGAGGAAGGGCGCTGGGGAGGAGAGGAACAGGAAGTGGAAGTGGAAGGTGGGGGAGGAGGAAGGAGCAGCAGGAAGAAGGGGCAGGAAGAGGCAGAGGAAGGCAAACAGATACGGAGCGAGGAGACCGCACGCACGTAACAGCCAACTTGAACGCATCATACGGATGCCCATACTTATCCCCCAACGGCCACACAATCTGCTCATACAGCTCCTCCAGATCAACATGCAGTTTCTCGCCCACGTTGCGCATGATACTGTGCACCGTCTTGGATTTGTTGTAGCGTTCTTCGCATTTGATGACGTCTTCTGCGGAGACGCGGCGTTTGGAGAGGTCGATGTATCCTACCCGTTACTCATCAGTCTCAACTGTACTGTACTCGCGGGACGGCGAAGGAGAGGATAAAAGCTGAGGGGGAAGAGAGGAAGAAGTGGGAGTGAGAGAGCGAGAAAGCGCACCCTTCTCTTTGTCCACCCGGAGAACAACGACAACCTCGTTCCTCCCCACCCTGATAAGTTTCTGGATCGACCGGATCCGCCGCCTTGACAGCTCGGACAGGAGGATCATGCCCTCGATATTGTCGTACTCGAGCAGGTTGACGTAGGCTCCCATTTCGGCTATGGAACGGACTTGGACCATGACGAGGTCGTCGACCTCTGCGTGGGCACACCAGATTGTCAGACATGCTCGAGCAGAGCGAGAGTGTGAGAGGTGGGGAAACGTACCCGGGTATTTTTGCCTGTAGTAACGCATTTTGACAGTCTTGTTCCCGAGAAGGAAGGAGTTGGTATGAGCGTGGGAGTAGGTTCGGTGCTCAGGTATCTCCAGGCAGTAGTAGGAGCGTAGTAGTGTGCGCCGATGACAATATGCAGCAACTACAGTATGCTGAATGCCTCTGAGCCCTGACTCGCACCGCGCCCCGGAACGGCCCTCTGTCCAAAATCTTCCTCCGCCCTCAAAGCACAGCCACACATTCAAGCTCCAGCTGATAGCGCCCGCGCCGTCCATTCCGGCAGACCGTGCCAGCCAATCGTGTGCTGCCCGTGGTGTGAGATGTTGAATAGCATATGTAGCATGTGGATCCCGGTCGTCTCCCACAGCAAGTGTGTAGCCGCATATAGAACTGCACTTGTTGGAGGGTTCAGGCAGCAGAGCGCATATAGTCCCCCTTGAGTCGGTGGATGGCACCTCTCTCCCGTCTCTTCACTTCACTCATTCGTCTCACTTCCACCACTACTGCTCGAACGACCTTCTACAGCGTGTACACCCAGCAAATCCAGATACGGAAGATGTCACTCCCCCCAGCAGTCGTCATCCCCCTCCTCGAATCATCCGCACTCGCTCCCTCGCCGCTGTCCGAGAAGGCCCTCAAGGCTTTTGCGGCGTCAAAGCCAAAGTACAAGCCTAACGAGCTCCGGATCTTTTATGACCTCGATGGGAAGGGTACCACTGTCGCTGCTGTTTGCGTGGGGAAAGAGGGGAATGTGGAGCAGGAAGCTGTGAGGGCGGCTGTGGCGAAGGGGACTAGGGCGCTCAAGGATGCGGGGGAGGACAAGGTCGGGGTTGTCGTGGGGGAGGAGTATGCTCATGCGGCTTGTGCGTCTCCCTCTCTGCCTCCCTCTCCTCCCTCTCACCCTGCTCCTCATCCTTCCTCCCCTCTGCTCTTCCTCTGTCGTCTCGCGCATGGCTGACCTGGCCGGACAGCCGTCGGTGCCCACCTAAGCGTATTCAACTTCGACCACCTCAAAACCGAAAAAGACTCTCTCCAGTCCATCGACCTCATCCCCCTCATCCCCTCCCAGTCCTCGCCCAGCTCCGGCGGGCTCACCTGGGAAACAGGCAAAACATACGCCCACGCGCAGAACCTCGCCCGCGAGCTCATGGAGCTCCCCGCGAACCTCCTCACCCCTACCGCATTCTGCGAGCGGCTTACCAAGGAGTTTGAGGGCGTGCCTAATGTCAAGGTTGAGACACATGATGCCGCGTGGGCGGAACGGAAGGGCATGCGCACCTTTCTGTCCGTGGCGAAAGGGACAGACGAGCCGTGCAAGTTCCTCGAAGTGCGCTACACTGGTGCTCCGTCAAAAGACAGCCCGCCGCTCGCCTTTGTGGGGAAAGGGATTACGTTTGACTCGGGAGGGATCTCGCTCAAGCCTGCGGCGGGGATGAAGCTTATGCGGGGCGATATGGGCGGGGCGGCGACGTTGATGAGCGCTGCGCTGGCCGTGGCGAGGTTGGGAGTGCCGATTAATCTGGTGGCGGTTGCGCCGCTGACGGAGAACTTGCCGGGACCGAAGGCGAACAAGCCGGGGGATATGTGCGTCTTCTTCTTCTTCTTCTTCTTCTTCTTCTTCTTCTTCTTCTCCTGGTTGTGTGCGGGAGGGGCTGACGCGGGTCGAGTAGCGTGTACGCGATGAACGGGAAGACGGTCGAGATAGACAACACCGACGCAGAAGGCCGGCTCATCCTCTCCGGTCCGTCTCCCCACCACATCCTCAACCCCTCAATCCTTCTCCTGTATATACTGATCATACTGCACAGATGCGCTGTACTACGTGACCTCGGAATATAAGCCGCACACGGTGATAGACGCTGCTACACTCACTGGGTTCGTCCTCCTCCTTGTTTGGGCGCATATATGGCTAACTTTGGGAAAATAAAGGGCGATGGTGATCGCTCTTGGGGAGGCCTACGCCGGAGTATTCACCGTACGTCCCCTCCCTCTCCCCCTCCCCTGCTGCCCATCCCTCTCGCCCTCACCCTCCTCCCCTCTCCCTCTCCCCTTAACCTCCCGTCCTCTCCTCTCCGCTCCGCTCTCCCCGCTCCAGCCGGCTCACTAACCTCCCCCCGCGCGCACAGAACTCCAACACCCTCTGGACCGAGCTCGACCAAGCCGGTCTGGAGGAGCACGACCGGTTCTGGCGTATGCCGCTGGACGAGGAGTATATGCCGCAGATCAATTCGAGTAATGCGGATTTACAGAATGTGCGTCGCTTGCTTCATCCCTCTATCTCTCCTCCTCTTCCTACGCTCTTCTCTCCCCACTCTCTTGATCCCTGCCCACACCGTCGTTCCCTTCCCTTCCTTCCGCTCTCCCTTCCGCTCTCTATCCTCGCTGCCCTTGCCCCTCCCTTCTCGCTCTGCTCCAAGAGAGCAAGAGAATGAATGGTCGAGCGCATGCTAACACGTTCAACAGACCGGCGGCCGCCCAGCCGGCTCATGCACAGCCGCAATGTTCCTCAAGGCCTTTGTAGACGGGGTCGAACCGTCCGAAGAGACGGGCGAGCCGCGCACGCGTTGGGCGCATGTTGATATCGCTGGTACGTTTCCCTCTTCTGTTTACTTAACCCATCTTACCCCACTTTACCCCCCAAAATCTGCCCCTCCACTCCGTTCTCTTCGTTCTGTTTCTTCTCTCTTGTTGTGCTCCGACGGCTTACACCTCTGGTGCAGGGGTGATGGAAGCGACTCGGCCGAATCCGTACCAGAATAAAGGGATGACAGGGCGTGCAACTCGGTGCGTCTTGTGCTTTCCGGCGCCGTCTCGTGTCCCGCGGGAGGAAGGGATGTGAATGTGCTAACGCGGGGCTTGACAGGTCGTTTATCGAGTTTGCCAGGCGCTTGGCAGAGAAGAAATGAAGGGGGAGGAAATGAACTGTCCGAGACGTACTGTGATTTCACACCGGTTCAGTGCAAGTGTGGAACAAGTATCCGCCTAGGAATGTTCAGGGTATCTGCCTCGCCTGTCCAGTTTAGCTCGAGATGAATATAAGACACCTCTGAAGTTGTCAGATAACAGTCAGCGTAGATTATCTTCTCTTCCTGTCTGGGCTAGCCGCTGTGGTGGCGCAAGGTAGTGATCGAGCGCGCACCGTCACGAAAACTCGCATCCCGGCGGGAGCTCAGTGACACATTCCGCAAGTCTCAACTCTAAACGAGTAATTGCGCCCGCACGTCATTGTCCACCTGACCTACCGGCGGCATCCTTGGAGCCCGCGCCCTGTCTTCAACCTCACCCAATTCTGTTGACCTTGGATCCCGACCTGTCTATATCGGAGCCCCGGGTTCTCCGCAGCCAGCCCTCGTGTTACGCGGAATTGCGCGGAGATGAGCCTTGACGTGGGAAGGCTTTTAGGCTTCCTAAAGCCGCCAGAACGAACTTCCTGCCGCCACTTCTTAGCCGCCTCTCGCCTCGCGTTCGTCGGTACATGTTCGGTCCGACCGCGTCCTTTTTACCGAGGCGCGTCATTCCCCATGCATGCTCCTGGACTGTATGCGACTACGAAAGCTCTTGTGATTCTGTTTCTGGATTGGGTGTTCAACCAAGGGTGCGACAATTCTTGTGCTACGCACATGTGTTCCAAGTTTAGAACACCTGGAATCCACCGGGGCTTGGAACATGCGGGGCGTCCGTTTTTGGCAACTCGTGCAAGCTGACGACCCAGGAGTACCAGGAGTCGAACACGCTTCGTCTCGTCCTGCGGCTAACTACGAATCCGACCTCAAGCATGTCCGTCGTCTCGCTTCGGCTAACCTCAACGTTCCTGGTGTAATTCGGTGCCACGCAACCGCCTGTCCCGACTCTCGACATGCGTGGCTTTTTTCCCAACATGCTCGGCTAACCAAACTGAAATGTGCGGGGGAACCTGGTGCCCCGTAACATGTGCGCTTCTTCCCCGGTTTTTCGGTATAAAGGTACGGCGGGGTTCTGGGGGAAAGGAAGATCGCATCGACCCCCCGCTGCCTTCGCTTCTTTCCCCTTTCTTCTTCTGCTGCACCATGTCGACCTATAGCGCGGAGCAGGTGCAGTACCAGGAGCCGCAGAAACGGTACTTGGGCCAGACTAAGGCGACTTGGTACATCTACTGGGTGTGCGGTGTTGCATCTATTGCAAATATGTTAGTCTTCTCTCAATAACTCAGGCCGAACGAATGCTGAACAAGAATGCAGTTTCCAAGGTTTCGATGGCGGTATCTACTCGATCATCATCTCCGATCAGCGCTTCATCGACTACTTCAATGTCTCCGGTGCAAGAGCCGGCGTCGTCTCGTCCATGAGTACGAACTTTCTTTATTCAATTCAGTTGATATTGACATCCTGTCAGTCAACCTGGGCAATGTGATCGGAAACCTCTTCGTGGCGTGGTGGTTCATCTGGTTGACGGGGCGTCGCATGGCGTTCGCGCTTGGCACGCTGATCCTCCTCATTGGCGTCGCTCTGCAAGCCGGGGCAGTCGCATTCGCCATGATCGTCGTCGGCCGCATCATTTCCGGAATCGGAACGGCTATGTAAGTTTCCATCCCCTGTTCTTGGTATCCGCTTTAACCTTCTTCTAGTATTGGTACCAACTTAGCGGCATACCAAGCTGAAGTTTCTTCGCCGGCGATCCGTGGCCGTGTCGTCTCCTTTGTGCAGCTTTCCTACCAGATCGGTGTCCTGATCTCTTACTGCGTCGGTCTCGGCACAGTCAAGATCGCAGGTGAGAACTCCTGGAGGACCGCAACCGCCCTGCAATGCATCCCCGGCACCATCCTCATTCTCGCGTCCTTCACCATTCCCGAGAGTCCACGATGGCTTCTGGAGCGTCATCCTGAGAACCCCGAGCGTTCGCTCAAACAACTGTCCAAGCTCCGCCTTCTGCCCGAAGACCACCCAGAGGTCCGGATGGAGTTTATGGACATGGTTGCTGCACGGCAATACCGCATCGAGCACCAGACCGATCTCTCCTGGTGGTCTTTCCTCTCGCATTATGCGGTCTGGAAACGTCTCGCCTACGGCATGGCCACCATGGCGCTTGGTCAGATCTCCGGCGTCGGTGCGCTGATGATCTACGGTGTTCTCATCTTCGAGAGTCTTGGTTTCTCGTCTGGGACGATGTCGCTCTTGCTCAACGTTGTGTCCGGTATCCTGTGTCTGCTGTGCGTACCAGGCTTGACAGGGCAAACAAATACTCATTCCTTATAGGGCAACATTGATCACCACCACTGGCGTTGATAAGTGGGGTCGCAGGATCACCCTGCTGGCTGGTTCCGCTCTCATGGTACGTGATGTGCGTTCCCTTGTCAGGCCTCAGACTAACAGGTTCAACAGGTTCTCTCCTACGTCATCATCGCCGCGCTTTCTGATGCCTATCCTGCGGATTCCAACCCGAACCGGGCTGCATCAATTGTGCAAGTCATCTTCATCTACGTTATCGAGATGGTGAGCAGTCCCCGACCACTCTTGTTGAATTAGCTAACTCGCTTTTCAGGCCTACTCCGGCGCTCTCGGTCCCACCGCATGGATCTACGCTAGCGAGATCTTCCCCACCCATCTCCGCGATAAGGGTGTAAACATCTCCCAGGCTGCTCAGCAGACTACCACTCTTTGGATCAGTCAAGCTTGGCCGGTGATGTTCGATAATGTCGGCCATAATGCTTACTGGATCCTTGTGGGGATCAACGCCCTGGGCTTCCTAATGGGTACGTGCTTCCCTGTTGTATAGCGTTCGTCGTTTGCTGATGGCTCTCGCAGTTCTCTTCTTCTGGCCTGAGACCAAGGGTGTCAGTCTCGAGCACATGGACAAGATCTTCGGAGAAGTCGACCATGTCGAGGCGTTCAAGGGAGAGCATCATCTCAACAATCCCGAAGCGGTGGATAACATGCTCGAGAAGGCAGTTAGCCGCAACCTTGATGATGTCCGGACCGACGAAGGGAAGGTGTAAAGGGACTTGTGTTTCTTTAAATTATTTTGGGAGTTGGTTTGACTTTGTGGTTGTCGGTTACGAATAGGCAAGAACGATCGATGTATTCGTTTTGAATGCAATTTTCACCACCTTATTGGACAGTACTGTGCATCGTTCTCGCAATGCCCCAAACAGGATATCATTCGACACTTGTCGGCCATCCCTATGCTACAATACATACATCTCTTGCTTCTTTCTTTCTATATTGTTACTTGCAGGTCTTTCTCTTAGTAAGTACATGAATGACATCGTCCAAAACACCGCCTTGGTACTAATACATCGATGGAACGAGAAGCGGACGTACGTGAACAACCTTGACAGTCATGAAATGCTTTGAAGAAATTACTTGCCTCCCTTGCGGCGTCGTCCGTCCTTACGAGCAGGCTTCGGCTTGCTGTTGGGTTGTTGCTGCAACCGGGCGGCCATGGCCTTCCGCTCCTCTTCCTCGTCGTCCATCACACCGACGATTAGGTCGTCAAACCGGTCGTTCTCCTGCGCGCGTCTATAATCCGCATCTTCGTCCCTGCCCCATTCGTCCTCTTCTAGCCCGTTCCCTTCCTCTTCAGGATGCATCGTCTCGAAAATAGTATCATTGTCGTCGAACCGGAGTGTCGAGTCGAACTGTTCCGACGTCGGCCTTCGCCTGCCCGACCGAACGCGCGTGATTTCCTTCTTGAGGATCCCGATCCCTTCATGTAGCCCTTCCTGCAGGCTATTAGCGACATTACGCACGGGGCCCGGATCCAGCCAGGCGTGCAACGTGCGAGGCGAGGCGTTGGGATAAGCAGGGATCATAGGGACGACAGTGGACTGTGCATCAAGCACGGTATGCATCGCACTCGCGATCGGCTCATCAAACGAGCTCGCGATCGCCGTGTCGTCCTGTCCCTGTCCGCCAGCAGCAGAGATAGAGGACGTGCTCGGCCTGCGCTGGAGGGGCAAGGGACGGATCTCGATCTGCTGCCGGACTTCGATCTTCTCTGCTGGCATGTCGAGCTCGTTGTTCCGGACTTTGGACTTGTAGTCCGGGGGGAGGCAGTAGAAGTCAAACTGGTGGGCGTGGTATATGGATCGAGGCAGGATCCGGGTGGACTGGGAGCACGTCTCGATCTCGGCGTTGGCGAGCCACCTACACTCAAATCAGCACCACAACCTTAGCTCTGGAGTGCAAAGGACGCACCCGTTCCTCACTGCGCTCCTGCCAATGGAGCCAACAACAAGCCTAGCCGCATTCTTCTGCAACGCCAGTCTAACCTCAGGCCAACTCACGTCCCTCTCCAAGTTCCAGCTCGCGACCGTACTCCCCGTCGCCACAAGACTCTCAGGCGCCGCCCTGTTCCCCGCAGAGCTAGAGAGGAGAGCACCGATATTAGGGATCCGCTGGGACGAGAAGCTACTTGAGGGTGTGCGGCCGTTGAGGGGTGTGCTGCCGCTTGAGGGTGTGCCGGATTCGAGGACTGGCATGGACTGCGATGGCTGGGAGAGGAGACAGCGCTGGAGGGACATTTGGCCGTCTGAGGGGTTGAAGACGGTGAGGTCTTGGAAGAAGGAGACGACGAGGTCGTGTATGTTCCCGGAGAAGGAGGAGGAGGAAGAAGGTCGGCGGAGTGCGGGGGGCGAGCGGACGGGTTGCAGTTGGGGCGAGCGGGTGGTTGGGGATGCAGGGCCGAAGGGGGAAATGGCCGAGAGCTGCTGAGGGTGGGGTATAAGCCTCGACGAGAGGCTGGCGGAACGGGGTAGGAAGGCGAATGCCAGTTGAGCGCTCAGCGGTGCGCGGTGCCCGTTAGATGACAGAACCGTAGAATTTGATGAGGTTGTGTTTGTGTTTGTGTTTGAGTGAGATGCGTGATTATCCGTCCCCGAGTTCGTGGTCGACTCTGTCGAGCGAGAAAAATGAAACCTAACGAGTGGGTGGAGAACAGTAGAGAGCGGTTGCTACAACCCCACCATCACGTCAGCTCGACTCCTCTGTGATAAAAGGCGAGGGGGACGTACGAATGAGCTAGGGTTCCGAATCTTCCCACCCCCATGGGTATCCGTCGTCGGCTGGCCAAAATACGGACTAACAGCATACAGATGCACAGTCCGTCTCTGTGTCCCCACCGCTATCCACCTCCCATCCGTGCTCCAAGTAGCCTGAACAGCGGTAGCGGGCGTCTGACCACGCTTAAGCTCATACCGGTGCCAGACGTGCGGCAAGTCCTCTTTCACCCCCTTTGGCAGCGGGGTACTGGAGAGCGGACGAGGCTTGGAGCGGATTTCGTATATGTTAAATGCTCTCCCATCGGAGCCGGCTACGAAGAGGAGGTTGGAGGCGGCGTTCCACGAGAGGAGGACGACGGGTCGGGCGGAGGGGCGGAAATGCGCGAGTTGGCGGGGCTGGCCGGCGAGGGGGGTTTGGAGGTCGAGGATGGATATGGAGCCTGTTTCGACTGTCTTCCCGCCTGGAGCTGAGGGGCGGAGCTCTTCTAGGGCAGGGTGGAGACCGGAGAGAGCGGAGAGGGAGGCGACGTTACTCAGGAAAGTGGATGGCTGGGGGGCAGAGTGGGAATAGGGCTTATTAGTCGTTTCGTCCGATCTCGGCTCTTGGCCTCGTCCCCCGCTGCCGCTCCAGTAAGCATACCCCATCCCCCCCAAGGTCCGCACACCACTCAACACCCCACCCCCGACTTTCTGCGCCGCCTTCCCCAGCTCCAGGACAGTAGAGGTAGCAGAAGGAGGGATGACGACCTCCTCCCCTTGACTCTCGCGCGTGATGATCCCCGTTTGGCCCGAGTCGAGTGTCCTCGTCGTCGCGTAGGCGAGGAGTCGAGTGCCGAGTGTGAACACCGGGAGGAAGGTAGTGGGGTGGGGAGCAACGTCCGTTATTGGGGGAAGGACGGGGGAGAGAGAGGAGGCGGAGAGGACGTGTAGTGCTGCGGGGTGGGAGGTGCCCTGCATCACACATCAGCTTCATGCCCCGGTAGAGGGAGAGATGGACGTACAACGACGACAAAACGGTCACTAGCCGCCAGCACTGCCCTGCTCCCCGACCCCCTCCTCCCAAACGCCAGCGTCCTAACAACCTCATGCGTCTTCACAGAATACACCAACACGTCCAACTTCCCCGCCGCCCCGCCGCTCGTCCCCTGTCCGCCCCTAACGAGCGCCAAAAGAGGTCTGAAATTGTACATCTCATCCGGCAGTTCCTGTGCCACTAACGGCGTAGGCAGCACGCAAGCGCTCTCAATCCCCTGGAAAGCGCGATCGCGGAGGTTGAGCATCTCGAGCGCGTTATCCGGGTCGGTCAGGTCCCAGAGTTGGAATCCGGAGGCATAGGCGATCAGGAGTACTCTGCGGGGCTTGACGGCTCGCTCGATTTGGAGGTGGTCGAAGCTGGACCAGAGGATCTCTTCCCTTTCTCCTGGCGCTCCTATTCCCCCACTGCTGCTGGGGACAGCGCCGAACTCGGAAAGGGAACCGACGGACTCGCGTTCCCTCTCCCTGCTGCGGGTAAAGTACTCGCGCTGAGCTTGAGGGGCGTATTGTTCTTCTAGTGGAGAGTAGGGCGAAGAGGGAGAAGTAGTGGGGAAGTTCAGGCTGCTGCTGCTGTTCAGATCAGGGGCTTGGGCTTGGAGTGATAGTCTCCTCTGAGCTGCTGAAGTGCTTGCTCCATTCGTGTTCGCGCTTGTGTTGGGTCGGACGCGGGTGGAGAGGGACGAGAGGGCGTTAGTGAGTGATTCGAGTGTTGTGGGTTCACTATCCACCCCAACCGAGGAGTCAGCACGCCGCGTCTCAGATCATGGGAGTTGAGGGAGGGACGGGAGATGGGGATGCGCTCACCGAGGCAGGATTGGCTGGCGGACATGACCTGCCACTTGTAGATAGTTCGATAGGTCATTGTGTCCGTCGAGATTGGGCATAAGATAGCGCGGGGCGTGGGGTGTTGATCAAGAGATGCGATAGACTGTCAGACTAGTAACTGTGCGTAGACCTGGACTTGGATGGAGGTGTGTGTGTGTGATCGCAGCGAAGTGAATCGTGCAATCCTAGACAGGGAAGAGGAGAGTAGACCTAGTGTGTGTGTGTAGATGGATAGGCTGTATGTCCCCCTGTTGAGATGGTCGTATAGGGACGAGGGGTACTCGAACAGTGCGCGCAGGTGGGTCGTCGTTGTATGGATGGGTGGGTGTGATGGCACTCGGTGTAGCTGTGGTCAGGGACTGCCGGATAGGGGTCGAACACGCCTTACGACGCACTGGAACCGCAGCCAGCCGATACACGCACGCTCGGTTGGGGGGAAACGAGCGATGTCACGGCGCCGGAACACGTGTCACAACGGATGACCCAGGCTTGTCTTACAGGCTCACTTGGACGATGACTTAGGAGGACCACCTCCTGATGACTGGCTTCAACTTCATCCTATTGCATGCCTCGTCAATACACTACGACTACTACCGTAGCAGCGACAATGGGATGGGGAAGGAGAGCGTATCTGGTGGAGTGTACAGGGTCTCGGGCTCGTCATGACTCGGATTCGATTCGATAAGATGGCACATCACTTCTCCCCCACATGACGCATCGCATCCCATCCATTCCACCCATCATCTGCGTTCGCTGATAGATAGAGTGACGAACAATGAACCGCCATACCCGCCCATCTACGAGAACCTTCTAAGATGTGATGGGGTTGGGAGGGTTCAGAGCGGCTCTTGGGCGGATTATGTCCCTCGCGTTTAATACAGACGGGGGATGTAGCTGGTGGTCCTGACTGGGCTAATCCCGAGTAGGAGTTGTTCCGGTCTCTATCACCGCCTGCGGAGGTGCCAAGCGAACGCACTCAATCAACCAGTCACCTGATCATGACAGCTTCAAGGCGAGAACCCTGACCTCCTCCTCCTCCTTCCTTCTCCTTCCTTGTGCGACCGCCTTCTCAGCGATCGACCAGCGGACGGGAAACGCCCTCCCCACCGCATGTAGCCCATCCTGATCGGGCTGCGCGAGTCCTCTTTCCTGGAGTGCGCAAACCGCGGCGACTGACATCATACAACTCTGACGATCTGGGAAGGGGTGCCAGCTGGCATCGAAGTCATCATTGCAGTGGGCGTTCTATTTTCTAAGACTAGTACTTCGCTCGGAAGAAGGCAGCAGGGAATGAAAGCCCGTTCCTATCTGCTCCGAGTCCTCCACCAGGCTACGACCTACTTCTTGTCCGCTTCAGCTTGTGCTCATCTTTGTCTCAAAAGTTTGCACACAACCTACACCGCCTGCGCGCACTGAGCTCTGAAATTTGCACTGCTACGCAGGGAAAAACTCTGAATAATGCCTGCCGACATCTTCACCCTCTTCGCGCGAGACCAGATCCTGATCCCCTCCGACGGCCAAGCATACGAGACCGCCCTTCTCCGGTGGAGCGAGACCGCCATCCGACGCGCGGCGTACGTCGTCTACCCTAACAACTCTTCCGACGTCTCCAAGGCCGTACGTCCTCTCCCCTCTCCCCTCTTCCCATCTCTTCTCCGGCTTCGTCTCCGACTGACTGACTCATTCGGTGATTGGGGGGATAGATCAAGTATGCAGTGGAGAATAAATTGGACCTAGCGATCAAATGCGGCGGCCATTCCTGTTCCGGCGCGTCCTCCTCCTCCGGCGGGCTAGTAATAGACCTAGGGCGGATGAACGCATGCACCGTCGATCTCCCAAACAAGACGATAAAGGTGGGCGGAGGGGCGCTCTGGGCGGAAGTGGATGCCGAGGCTGCGAAATGGGGGATGGCTACGGTGGGGGGGACGGTTAATCATACCGGTTTGTCCATTTTTCCTTTTTATGCGTTCTGCGAATTGTGAATTGTGATTTGTGATTTGTGGGGCTGGAGGGGGGCTGATTGGTGTGCGGTAGGCGTTGGGGGACTGATCACGGGTGGAGGGTATGGCTGGCTTACGCCACGGTATGGGCTTGTGATCGATATACTACTCGAGGCGGAGGTGGTTACTACCAACGGGGAGATCTTGACGTGTAACGAGATGGAGAACACTGATCTCTTCTGGGGTATTCGGGGTAAGACTCCCTTTCGTCATCTTGGAGACTGGACCGTTTTATTGAACGTAGTGTGATGATACACAGGCGCCGGGTCAAACTTCGGCCCGGTAACATCCTTCACACTCAAGCTCTTCCCGCAGCCCAACCCTATCTGGTCCGGTCTCGTACGTCCTCCCCCCCTTCCCTCCCGTCCTCCTCTCCTCCTCTCCTTCTCTCCTTCTCGTACAAGCTGAGACGTTCGGCAGCTCGTCTACTCCCCGAGCAAGCTCAGACAACTGTTTGAAGCCGTCGCGGAGTTTACGAAGCGTCCCTCGCCAGATGCGAGCATGATGGTTCATATGGCTTGTCCTCCACCTGCATATATCGTACGCTTGCTCTCACCCCTCCTCTCGCTGTGCCCTGGCTGATGAAGAGTAGCCAATGTTGGTCGTGACGCCCTTCTTCAATGGGAGTGAAGAAGACGGCCGAAAACACTTTGGGAATATATTGGCTGTGGGGCCGGAGAAGGACATGACACGGTCGATGCCCTACTCCGAAGTCAACGCTTTGCACGTACGTCCCCCTTCCCCTTTCTCCCCCGCACTCGCACTTGGACCAGTGACTTACGAGCGGGAAAAGAACCCAATAGCCTCGCATGGCGATCGAAAGCTGTTCAAGTCCACCGCCTTTACGAGCGTAAACCCAGATCGGATGGAACATCTTTTTCAGGAGTTCGTCAAGCTCACAGACGAGCTACCTGATGCCCGCCTGTACGTCTCCCTTCCTTCTCCCTTCTCACTCTCCTCTTGGAGGAAATTGGAAGCTAATGGATTGGGTTGGGATGGTGTAGAGGATCGATAATCGTTGAGCTGCACCCGTTTGATAAGGTCGTCAGCGTTCCTATTCCCGCGACGGCGTTCGCGAACAGGGGGAGGTGGTATAATTTGACGTGTGCGCTGAGGTGGAAAGACCCCAAACTCGACAAACGGGTACGTGCCCCGTTCTTCCCCTTCCCATTTTTCGTGAAATGTAGAGCTGCGTGGCTGATTGTGGTGAATACGGGAGTAGTTGAGACAATGGTCGAGCGAGCAGGTCGATTATATCCGGCAGGCCGAAGCACAGGAACAAGGCACGCAATTCATAGGTCGGAGAGGCGTACGTCCTCCACTTTCCCTCCCCTCCCCTCCGGACGATGAGCTGACATACAGTGTGATGTAGTACGGCAACTACGGCCTGGGTGACGAGAAGATCCGCGAGGTATTTGGGGAGAACTTTGAGCGGTTGCAGGCTCTGAAGGGGCGGTATGACCCGGACAATGTGTTCCATAAGTGGTTTGCTATCCCGCCCAAGACATCATGAGGCGTCAGAAGAGCCTATATAGCGTGACTTCGAGGCATGACAGGTAGTACAAGCGAGAACACTCATGCGAGTACATCATGGACATTTCTCCGCCCTGAGCGTAAAGAACGGATCTGACCTTCGCCTGAACAGTCGCATGGACATTACATTACGCGGTGGTGTGGCGCCCAGACATAAGTGATAGACAAAAAGAACCGGAATTAAGGCTGCTTACGCTGTAAGCTCATGGCATTACCAAGATTGTGTGGGAAGCGGCCCTCTCATATCTAACACAACTATCTTAAGAGTAAACCAAACGGTGCTGGGGTATTTTTTCCTTATATTCAAGGATTTGGCTGAGTAGCAAAGTTCAGGAAATAGCATATCAGATGTAAGTAAGAAGGCTTGGGAGGGCGCGGTCGAACCGAGACATCGGCTTGTGACAGTGATCGTCAGTCAGGGATCACAATCATGACATGTTCCTTGGGATGAGATATCTTCCAGATTAGCATCGCGCGCGACCGTTTCGCCTACAATAGCCTACTTTCAGGGTTCTTCTACAATAGCACTCGGCAAGGTCGAGTATTACTCATAACATGCTTCCGAAACGGACAATTGATTATCGGATCCCAGTAAACCCAGTAAACAAAGGATATAGAAAATTATGTGGATTCGCTCAGCAGAATTTCAGTGTACCAGGCGAAATACATAATTCAAATTCAACATGTTTTTAGAGAATTCTCTAATGTTTGCATATCACGTTTAATGGCAAACAATTGCTGAGGCTCTGACAGTTTGGTTGTAGGTATAATACAATTATGGCTTGTTTGCTCGGTTAAATAGACTCTTATGATCAAATTATGGCTTGCGCTTGTATCCGGAAGCATGTTATGAGTAATACTCGACTTTGCCGAGTGCTATTGTAGAAGAACCCTGAAAGTAGGCTATTGTAGGCGAAACGGTCGCGCGCAATGCTAATCTGGAAGATATCTCTCCTTGGGATCGACGTCCTTCAGGTTTTGCGACTTCGACAACGCAGACGACGATCGCAACGAGCAGGTGTAGAGGACTAATACATGCTACTGGTCAGAAAGAACCCGAAAGCCCATGTCCGAAGGTGAATAGGATCGCATTCTTACATCAGGAAAAACCCTGGGCGGCAACCCTACTTAGTGGGGTATGCCGCTTCAGGCGCGCGGGAGGTAACACCATGCGTTACCTCCCGTTACCTCCCGCGCGCTGCCGCCCCGGACACTTTCGTAGTTATTAGTTACACGAATTGTATTATGGTAGCTACTTCCTAATGAAAAAAAATTATGAACAAATTCAATTTTTGTTTGAGAGGGGGAAAAGAAATTTGCTGGAAACGAGTTAAGCTAACACCAGTGCTGGTGTAACACCAGTGCTGGTGTATCCGCAAAGTCGTCTGGCGAGTCGGCCCGGTTGAGGGCAATGAAAGCCGTTACCCCCGCTTTATACTCGTGCAGCCAGCGGCGCTCCATCCGATCCTTGACCACCCGCAACCAGCCGTTTACATCTTCCAGGAGCTCTTCTCCACGCTTAACGCTTCGGGGACCGGGTTCACTTAATGCGATTTGCCGTCTCTCGGTTTCCAGAAGGCGTTTCGAAGCCCCCCAGAATCGCAAGTCGTAGAAGCGCCAGGTAACGTGTACTGACGCTTCGAAAGTCAGTACACAATGAATCAGCCCGGGAGGCATGATCCATGAACCGTTACGTCGGTCAGGCGTTACCAGCACGTGCTGGAGATCTTCCAGGTAACGCAGCACGAGGCTGCTCAGTGCTGGCTCGCGTCCGGATGGTTGGAAGTGCGCCATGATGCGCATGTTGCGAGGTGTAGGGGGAGCCATCAGCCAGAGCTTGCGAGGACCTCTTCCCCCGGTAGAGTCCAAATGGATGACGCCATAGAGGGCTGACCAGCCATCCCGATGGCAGTCGCTAACGCCTCCAGCCGGGAAATGATGGGCATAGACATGCACCGTGTGGTTGGGGCCAAGGTCCTCATACGAACCCGTTACCTCGCGCCAATCCTTCGTATAGTCCTCCGGGAGGCGATATTGGACTCGACCGAGTCCATGAGGCTTGGAAGGCACGTCGGTAACGCCTAACCAATCGATAGGGCTGGCCGGATTATAGCCCTCTGCATGGACGAGCATCGAAGCCATGATGTACGACGCTCCATGGGTAACGGCTTCGCCCGTGGCCAAGTTGACTCCGGGCAGGTTGATTCCTCGGTAGCGGCGGAGGTCGTCGATCGCCAGTGTCAGATCGCCTCCATACACTCGTCCCGGACAGCCGATATATGGCGTTTCCGGCCCCGTTGGACCGAATGTTGGGATGGCGTAGGGTAACGCCATCAGCTCCTCCAGGATTTGCTTCCCCTCGACGACGCAGGTCGCCAGCATGTTGAAGCGCCTCGTCCATTCCTCGTGGAGAGGGATCAGCCAGGCGTTACCCACCGCCGTGGCGTTGGCTTGCAGCTCGTCCAGCGTGAGATTGAGGGTGGGCGGCGCGGTGAACAAGAGACGAGTCGTCTCATCCTCGATGAGCGGGTCGAGATCGATCGGTTCCGGCGTGGAAGCCGGGTTACCATCTTGGAGCGGCTGAGCAGGCGGTGTGGGTTGGCGGACAGGGCTCCCAAGCTCAGGCGAAGGCCGATATTCATCAGCGTTACCCGGCAGATCGACGTCCATGAGGGTGTCGTCCATGGCGCCCTGACCCCATCCAACCTCCTCCAGTATGTTCATATCGATGTCCTCAGCCGTACTTGTGGGCTGAAGACGGGCGGCAGTACGCGTTACCGAAGGTGGGGGGGACGCTTCAGTCGTAATGTTGCTCCGGCCAGACCGCTTGATGATCACCTTGAGCGGATTATGTTCTTCTATAGAGTAAACGTTAGTCACTATGCCTATGTCTGAAAAGCCAACCACAGCTTACCTCGCACGATCGTAAACTTCTCTCCTTGAGACGCGTTACCAGCTCGCTCCTTCTCTTCATCCGTTACCCCCGCCCCCTCCTCTGACTCCAACTCATCGGTAGGGATGCGCACTCTTCCCTTCCCCTTCCCCTTCCCCTTCCCCTTCCCCTTCTCCTTCTTCTTCTCCTGCTTCTTCTCCTTCTTCTTCTCCTTCTTCTTCTTCTCCTCCAGGCGCTCGGCGGGCCCTTCTTCCTTATCCGTTATCAGCTCGCCATCAGAGTCGAGCCGGTAGGTCTCCATCTGGTCCGCCTCGGGCTCAGAGTCGCTGGTAACGGTCGTCTCCTCGATCTCATCCGTTTCGTCCGAATCGATGTGGGCGATGTTGGCGAGAGGGTCACGAGCCGGGCGTTTAGTACGAGAACCTAGATTCAAAAGATCGTGTTAATCGCTTAGACGGATGAGGAGATATCACACTTACGAGATGGGGTAACGGGTGACGAGTTACCCGTTATCCCTGCCTTGCGACGCGCCTTGAGTCGCGCCTGTCTCACAGCACCGGGCTTGGCCCAACGAATGCCATCTTCCACATAGATGCGGAAGTCCTTGAAGGCGTTCTCGCCAGGCCGGAATCGAGGGGCATGACGGCCCACCAAGGCGATCTTGACCTCCTCCCAACCGTTATCCGTCTTGAGGGCGACCTGTTTCGCGCCCCAAACGATATGTGCAAGGTCACCAACCTCACCCACATCGTCAGGGGGAAGAGTCTTGCCCGAACCAGTTGTCGTCCACAGGGCGTATTCGACTTGTTCAAGGCCATTGGGCGTTTGGGCCTGAAGAGTCTTGATGGTTGGCGTCCCTATATGCGTCACCCGTTAGCGTTATCCCGACCACGCTGGCCCAAACGACTTACAATTGACCTTAGGCATCTTGATACCGACTCTGAAGGGGGAGAGGTTTTATTTGAGCGAGAGGGGAAGAGAGGTAAGTGGTAATTGAAGGCGTTAGCGGTGTTGAAGGACTTTACGCGTCACCCTGTGCCCGTGCTTCTCATCTTCTCGTGCATAAGCTTCTTCATAGCCACTAGTCCCTTGTGCAAGCATCGTCTTCTTTGTAGGGTCCTAGACACAGCCCATCATTAGAAGCATCATCAAAGGGCGCGTCAATGCGGGGTAGGACCCTATTTACCCGTTATGGTCGGGGTTACCCGTCATCCGCCTAAGTCCCTCATTGGCCTCCTCCTCCTAGGGGTGCTCCTCCTCCTCCTCCTCCTCCTCCTCCTCGTTCTCCTCCTGATCCTCCTCATCATGATGCCCATCACCATGAAGCTCGTCATCCTCCTCACCCTCATCGTTGTCGTCCTCCTCCTCCTCCTACCCCTCATCATCCTCATCGGCCTCGTCATCCTCATCCTCATCCTCATCCTCATCCTCATCCTCATCCTCATCCTCCTTCTCGTGCTCGTATTACCTTGTCGTTAGGATAGGACAAGGTGATTAAACATATGATGGTCGATATAGGGATTGATGACGAACGCGTTACCTTGATCCAATACCGACTCTGGGCCCCAATGTGTGGGCACATTGGGGCCCATGATCGGGATAAGATGACAAGAGCGTATGATCGATCCGAGAGGGATGACTTCCCCTTGGGGGAGGCCATCCACTAGTGGCATCTTCGTCACCTCAGCCAGTCGAGCCGCGTTACCGCCCGCTCGAGGGTTTCTGAACCACTCCACATATGCCAGAAGCAATGTGGGTAGTTCGTCCGTCACTGGCACACGAAAGACACAGCGCAGGCGGCCAACAGAGAGACCTTTGAGTCCCCCTGAGCGACCTGTTGCGCCAGTGTCAATCAGGACCGTGTCGAACTGGGGTACAGCGGATGGCCCTCGGGTAACGCGTTCACAGGCGGGTCGGCAGCGAATCACATTGCGCCCAGGCGTATCTTGACCATGCAGCAGCGATAAGGTGACGACCAACTTGACAAAACAGTCAAAGCGTGTATCGGAGTCAGGTCGCCACAAGGTTTTCGGATAGGCCTGGTCCAGATAAGCGCAGAGCTTGCCCACCAGATCGGGCACATGGAACATGTGCTGGATCTGTTCCACTTTCAAGGCTGGGAAGGGTGAGAATTGGGCCACGGAATGCTTGGGTATGGGTGGGCTCTGTGTCGGCACAGAATCGGAGGTAACGCCTTGGGTAACGCTTGGGTTATACCATCGCAGAAACGCGTCAAACTTGGCGACACGCTCCCTCCTATCCAGCCAAGTCGTCATGTGGGCTATGTAGTCTTTGCGATTACCAGCACGATAACCCATCTTGACATAGTTGATGTGCAGCCGCTCGGGCAGCTCGGTGTCGAAGTTGTCGGGGGCACCCAACCGTCGGATGGTGGCCATGTAGTGCTGGAGCTTGTGGAGCTTAGGGATGCCATCGAATCCCTTACAGCTCTCCGCCGCGAGCAAGGCGTCCTTATTGGAGTGGAACTCTTGAAGCAGGTGCTCCATTCGATTGAGGCTGTCTTCAGTGGGCCAAGGCAAATGCGCCAAATATATGAAGTCGAGTAACGCCTTGGCCGCTCGAAGGACTGAGGCGTTGCACCGACCTGGATTGCCGAGCAGTAGGGGTACAAACACTTTCTCCATATTCTTGTGCTCCGTACCTGTGGTTTGACTCAGTCCCGAAATGCCTTTAGAGAAGGCGCGGGTTTCGAAATGGGGTGGGGTAACGCGGTAACGCTCGTCGAGTTCTTCTCTTCCCACCAGGTCCAGACACCACTCGACCAGGTGATCCTTGAAGACGCCTTTGTGGAGCTCATGCAAGCCGTCCGGGGTGAGACAGGCGAAGATGTCGGTGTGTGGCAGTCCGACCCAGAACGGCTTCATGATGGGCAACATGCCGATCGGTTGGACCTGCCTCTTGAACTCGGTAACGGCCTTACGAGGTCCATGGGAAGCGGCGTGCGCTTCGGTCTGGGTGACGATCTTCTCAAAATCGGCCTGGCGACGCAAGCGGGGAAAACCCAGAGAGCCCTTTTCCTCCGGCTCGACCAGGCACATGGGACATCTCTGGCTCTTGCAGCAGGCTACGAGGCACTGCTCTGGATAGTCGGCACTGTACGCAGCCAAGATGGGGAAGATTTGGCGGACGTTACCATCGCCACAGGTCATGGTAACGCCTGTCCGTCCTGCTTCCCCGAGCGGTTCGAGCACATCGGCCATGCACTGGTGGAACAATTGTCGTTCCAGTAGGGACTTCCGGGCTTGTGAGACACCGACAACCTTCTGTGTGGGCAAGTACGCCAGGAGCATCATGGCGTGCTCGCTCGGCTTGCGACGCTGACTCTTGCAAATGTTGCCAATCGACAAGTAAACTGGATACGCCGCTGTGTGGCTGGTGAAGTGGCTCAGCTGGGTCTTATCGCTCGCCAAAATGACAGGACATATGGTGGCTGCATCGCCCAGGTGTGCCTAGCGAGTACGAGGGATGAGTAACGCGTCTGAGGTACCGGTAACGCATGGGTTACCTGTAGCTCACGCCACCAGTCCCCATCTGCCATCTCCGCATACACTCTCGCCCTCCCATCCGAATGAAGAGTGGTCTGCCGAGGTCGATAAGCCATTCGAGACGCGAAATGGGGATTCCCCATCAGTTCTCGGACCAGTTCCACAGGATTTCGGAACCACATCTCGACTGCCTGGGGAGCTGTCTGTCCAGGGACGGGGTCGATTGAATATGATCGACAATGCCAAGGAGGCGTTCGAGGCAGACTGTCTACGGTCTGCAGCATTCCTCTGCTCTTATCGAACACACTGTGTTCCCGTGTGAGCATCTGCAAATAGGCGTTACCAATCCGTGAGCGACTACACAGCACAGTTAGACGTACCACTTGTGTTCTCAGCAGCTCATCGAGCTTATTACGACTAACTCCTGCATTGATCGCCCAACGCACCCATTCCCATTCCTGAAACGAACCGAATGGTCCCCAATTCGATGCGTTACCTGCTTGCTGTGCTGCTTCCAGGGCCGTCTTCCATTGCTGGAACTCGTGACTCTGCTTGCCCAGACTACTTCCACCTGGAAGAGGCTCATAAAGAGGGCGTTGGGAGGCATTGATTGGGGTCGTGGCGGCCTGTGTAGGGAACGCGTTACCATGACTCGGCGGGTGACGGGGAAACTCACCATCCCAGTCCGTGCCTAACTCCCCTTGCTCCTCTCTCCAGCCGGCAGGGGGCTCATCGTCGACTCCTACATCCCAGTCATGCGCTGCATAACGGCCCCCCCTCCTTTCGGCCAATCGCTGACGGGCATGTTCCAGTCCAGCCATGCGGCACGGCAGTGATGCGGCGGCATGTTTCCGCCTAGCATCGCTGGTTTTGAAGCGTTTCGGACACCAGAGGCAGTGGAGCTGGTCTCTAGCGCGGTATGATTTGGGTGACAAAGGCCTGGAGACCGGTGTCATAGAGGGAAAATCAGGCAGAGGTCGTGCTCACTGGAACCGTTATCCGTTACCCAGGCCCCCTTTTTGACCTGCTTGCCCTTTCTGCCTCGCTGCAGTGTGTGTTACCGCCAATGATATATCCTTCCAGAGGCCTTTGTTTATCTCGTTGAGTCGATTTGGCCCTACAGTTCTGCGGTGCAACAAGCAGAACGCCTAACCAGCAGGTGGCCTGTCGTTACGGCCTCATCTCCAGGGGAGTAACAGGTAATGTTTGTAGCCCTCCTAAGGCCCATGACTGCGTTGTGAGGGGTTCTAACCACTGGTATGTGCTGCCCGGCCATGTGGAAACATCTAATTAGCGGAGGAATGACGGAACGTTACCGGGTAACGCTAATCCGGTCACGTGACCTCCCCACGTACTATCGCTGGGACGCCATACCCCTGCGTTCCGCCCAATCACGTCACAGCGTTTCTGATCCCTGAAGGCAGGCTAAGCAGGCATGCCAGCATCTCCTGTGAGCTCTGTTACAGCTATCGACCCATAGGTGCTCCAATCGCCGGAGAGCTAGCTTGTCTGCTGTCCCCTGTATGTGCTTGTGTTATAGCTATTGACCCATCACTGCTCCAATCGCTGGTGAGCTAGCTTGTCTGCTGTCCCCTGTATGTGCTTGTGTTATAGCTATTGACCCATCACTGCTCCAATCGCTGGTGAGCTAGCTTGTCATGCTGTCCCCTATATGTACTTCTGCCACCCAGTCAGAGTTGCCCATCTCTGATCAAGCAGACAATTGACCAGGAGAGGCCTATCTGGATGCGCCGTGTCACCACCATACCCTTGACGGTGGTGACACGGCTTTTCTTTTCTTTCGGCAGACACTATCCTTGTCCCACCATTGCAAAAGGTGGTTCATGCGACCGGACATTCACCCGCAGAGGGGATGCACTCCGACACGGTAGGTCGGCCCATTTCATGGTCGACCTAATGAAATGCCATATTTGTGGCCATGCGTTCACTCGGAGGGATGGTATCATGCTTCATTTGAAATTAAACAGATGTTTGAAGATGTAGGGGCGCCCAAGGGCGCAGAAGGCAGCGAAGGGCCAAAAAGTGGGGAAGGAGTGAGGTGCTGAGGGACGGGCTTGAGACGCTAAGGGAACGAGAAGCGTCTGCGTTGGTCAACCATTCTTCTAGGATGAAGGCATCGATTGACCTGGAGAAAGTCGAGGATCAGGCTTTCAAGCAGAAGAATATGAGAAGTTAGCACCACTCCCTTTCATGATTCTTCCGTGCACTCAGGGGTCACCCAGTTCTTCCAAGGAAGGTGGAAAACAACCCGCTTCATAAGGTGGAGGGAGTAAAGGGGGGCAGTAGCCTCTCTACATTGAAGTGCCCACCTTGTTGGATTCGCCACGCTTCAGTGGCATCACTGAAACCACCAGTGCTTAGGCAGAACAGACAATGCCGCACGCCTTCGTTCTCTCCATTACCATCATGGCGCCTAATCGTCAAGCTATCTCCAGTTTGCCCTCCAGGCAATGATCTCGCTCACCCGGGGATGCAAGGAGTGAATATCAACCCGACTCCGACGATCCGACTACCGATGCCATAGCACTTTTGTAACTCTAATAGGTTGTTCTCTCCATTACCATCATGGCGCCTAATCGTCACGCTATCTCCAGTTTGCCCTCCAGGCAATGATCTCGCTCACCCGGGGATGCAAGGAGTGAATATCAACCCGACTCCGACGATCCGACTACCGATGCCATAGCACTTTTGTAACTCTAATAGGTTGTCAACCATATGCATACACGTTGAACAGAATACTGAGATGCTCGAGACCAATCAAGCGACCACACTGCACTCACCTCCTCTCAAGCTGGATGCTCGCCATCCTGATGTGTCCTCCCACCGGCCCTTCTCTCCATCAAGGGTATTGCAAGTGACCAGCTTATGGCGGAAGCACATGATCAGGCAGACAAGTACCCTCCCCATGCCATGTTTTGCCATGTTACACTCAATGGTAAGGCAAGCTCCTCAAACCAAAAGTGCCATCCTTATCCCACCATAAGTTGCCACTGCTGCCTCTTGCCAAATGGTAATGTTGTAGCCCTGCAAAGCCCCATGGGGGCGTGTGGAGCGCTCCAAGCGTCATGCCATGCGCATATGGACCCTTATTGTGTTATTTCAGACAACTAATTAGCGGAGGAATGCCGGAACTTTTTCGGGTAACGCTAACGGGGTCACATGACAACAATATTTACAATGGTCTTGATGCCGTGCACCAGGTTTAAATGGAAGCGGACCCACTTACATCGTCCATCACCCTCATCCACTTCCTTGAGTTACCCTCCACCTTTCCCATGGCACGTCCCCGCACGCGCACCAATGACCTCAGAGGCGTTACCTCCGCTGGGAACCGCCGAGGGGCCCTCACCCGTCAGCACCAGTTGAATTAGCCTGTTTTACCCATCGCTGACGCTTTGGAAGCCATCATAGCCGCCCCACCCAATCGACACAGAGGCACGGTTCGGCTGCGGGAGGCCCCAGGTGACCTCTTCGGCCCTACCCCTGATGGGTCGCCTGATGAACTAGTTCTTCCAGCTCAACCGTTCCTTTCCGAAGGAGAAGAGTCTGATTATGCTCCTCATAACGCGGCCAGCGATGCTGAAGACTCTGAAGGAGAAGGACCTGTGGTGACGGGAGAAGGGGGTAGAAGCCTCCAGCCGGTGCGATTCTACGCTGCGCACGTGCCTTTAAGTCAGCTGGATGCTAACGCGCAGGACAGCCATGGACTTCCCAGCCTACCCCGACTATACCGCGTCCTGGATACACTAGCAGCTCAGGTACGACTTCATTCATCCTGGTAACGCCTTGGGTAACGCCTTGGGTTCAGGTACTCCGTCATCCCCCTGGACCTCTGAAGCCGATCTGGGTGCTGTGGGAGGTATCAAGCGCAAGAGAAAAGCTCGAGGGGAGGGAATGATGGGCGGGTATGGTGGTGGGAAGATCCGTGCGTGTGATCATGCCCCTGCCGAGCAAGCGTTGCTCGGTGATGCCAAAGCAATATACTGGGCAACGTTGGGTGCCGTCAACCCATATGCTGAGGATGATGAGAAGGAGGACCTCATTGACCAGTCCCTTCGGGAGGCTGCAGATACGCGAAGAGTGCAGTTGGTCCTCCGAGATACCCATCGGAAATATGTGAGTGAGCCTGTGGTAACGCCCCCGTTCACAGGGCATCTGACACACTTCCAGTTAAGAGAATGCACTTCCAAGTTTCGTTCTCGCGTCGTTGAAGCCGCTCGGATGGCTGTGAAGGCTCATTTTATCACTCCCATGATCACCAAACACGTCACTAACGGACAGTGCATCCATGACCCCGCGTTTCAAGCGACACTTGGCTCCGAGGTTCGAAACCTTATTGATGAGAACTTGTATATCTACCAGGTGAGTTCCAGCCAATCTTAGGTTCCATGGCTAACCTGTTTTGGGCTGACCAGTGCCCGGAAGCGCGACGTTTGGCATACCGATCCGCAGCGATTACAGAGGTGATCACCACGGCGTGGTTCAAGGATAAGGAGTCCCTAGCGATCACGGTCAAGAGGCTCTACAATCCTGTACCCTTCCCCACCATTGCGTTGGCCGCTGCTGCTGTGAGTACACTTTCTCGAGCGGGTAACGCATTGGGTAACGCTTTCTCCCAGGTCGAGTTTTGCCTCGAGGAGTGGAAGAGCGGCAAACAGGCCACCCAGCCATGGCGAACATCGGAGAAATGGCGTTACCTGGACCACATGGAGGGATTGCAGCTATTCCAGCAAGGCCAACCGGCCGCGGTCGGTCGTCTGCAGGAGTGGTTCTATGAACAAGGCTGGTATGTGTTGATTTCTGGTAGAAGGGGCCCCTACTGATGAGAAACAGCTTGCACGCCGGTGTAGCACCTAAAGAAGATCCCAAGCGACGACCACGGTTGACTACGGCCTCGTTTGCCAATGAGGAGGTTGCAGACGGGTAACGCGCAGGGTAACGCTTGCTTGCCTTGCTCTTGTGCACGCCCCGGGCCAGTCTGAATTTGTGTAATAATAATAATATTAATGTATCTATTTACCTATCTATTTAAGTACGTAGAGAGCGCGCTACAGCGCTCTCTAGTCACTATGCCGCTGCCGGCGAGGTAACGGCGGCGGGCTGCCTTGACCACGCCACCGCCCTGACCTCTCCCACAGGCGGCAGGCGCCCCTATAGCCGCTCTGCCGCGAGGCGGGCATGATATCCCGTCCGCACCCCGCGGCAGAGAGGGGGGGGTGGCTGCCAGGCGGCAGTGACGGTACCGCCGTCACCGCCCTCTGCCGCCAGCTCGGTTTTCCCTGATGAAGCTTGCGTATAGTAGACGTATGGCCTGCATCCGGGGCTTGTCCAGGCGCTGCTTGCAGAAGCCCAACAACATCGCCCAAAGTTGTCCAGTTCAGCGGCCATTCATCCGGAGCGATTCTATGATACAACTCCATCGCGAGCACTTCCAGATTCGGTGCGACCAAGCTGCCGAAAAGCAGACCTCGCTGTGGCTCGTGGAGGCCGATGTGCATCAGGCGCAGGTGGGGTAGCGCCACGGTTTTAGAGAGCAATACCAGATCTTGCCTGGGAATTCGCTCAAGGGGACCACGCACCACGATATGCAGTTCTTCTAGCAGCGGCGTGCGGTCGAGCAGGGAAAGCAGGCCGGCAGGCGGAGTCGGGTTCGACCAGTCAAATTCCTCAGCCAGGTCGATCTGGAGCGAGCGGCACCGGAGGAGTCCTGGAGGCATTGTGTCCAGGGTTAAGGGAAATAGCACCTGCTTCAGCTCTAGCGTTAAGAGCCTAGGAAATTCCAGGGCAAATAGAACCTTCAAGACGGTGGAACAAGCTGCAACGCACTCGTCCCGCGGTTGTTCCCGCTCGGGGAAGGCGATGTGAAGGCTGCGCAAGGTGCTCTGGGAACTTGAGATGCATCGCTCCAGAGATTCGAGAACGGTGGAGTTCAGAGTGTGAACGCCGAGAATGAGCTGGACGACTCTCGAAGGGCAGATGCGAGTCTGGTACTCGTCGATTACTCTGGGCAGCGCCGGTCTGCTTCCAAGCGCCACTTCGACTGTGAGGGGGACGGTCTTTGACCGAGCGAGAGCGGACAAGGATCCGCGACCGTAAATGTGTCGGTCCAAATACCATGGATGGACCGCCTCGAGGGACTCGGTTGCCTCCTCTTCCGGTGGGAACTTTGGGTTATGGAAAAGCGCGCCATTCCAAAGGTTGGCCGTGTCCAGGGCCACAGCCCTCCATCGTCTTGACGTTTGCGAAAGGTGAGAACCTACTTCTTGATCGTGCCCGGCGGTGAACGAGGGCAATCGGTACTCTTGAAAATACGTATGCTCCTCGAGCCACCGTTGGTGTGCTTCCACAAAGATCAAGCGGAGGATATCGTCTGGAAGGCGCGATACGGGCGATAGGACGATATTTCGCTTCTCAATCACATCTTGTATCCGTTCATGCAGTATATCCTCCAGTTCATGCATATGCACGACTTGCTTGAGCGTGTCCGAGAAGAGGGAGTCCGCCGATCGGGCGAACCGGGACGGTCCAATTCGGGCCAAAGTGTCTCGGAGCTCCTCGCATTGGCGTATAGCTTGACTCAGCAGCTCAGCCCGTTCGGAAGCGTTGTAGAGGTCCTCAGACATGTTGTAGGTGTTCACAAAGATGGATCGAGGGCAAGTTTGTGCAGTTCAGAGTCGAACTGCAAGAGCAGGTCCTGTACAGCCTGGACGGTAACGGAAGCAGAAGAGCACGTGCTGACAATGAGGCGGCACTGGCAAGGGCGGTTTAAGGAGAAGACGGCTAGTTATACTGACATTCTCAATCGGTGCAAGGCGATTGTCAGGACTAGGGAACTATAGCATCAAGGATATGCCATACCCAAGAAGAAGGACGTTCATACCTGCGACGGATGCGTTGTGATGGATTGGGCAATTGAAACCCACGCAAAAGGCCCGCGTCCTACATGTAGCGAATTTGTACGAGGACAAGGAAGACAAGGCGCTCCCGTCCTGATAGCATATTTCCAACGAAAAGCTGGACATTCAGAAGGAGATCCACGCCCTTTATGCTAGTTATACAACAGCGCTAGCAGTCTTGTAGCAGCGGCAATCGCGCCTCAGCTCAGGCTGTATCGGTCCTAACGTCTCCGTCTCCACAAACCGTCAAACGCCGGCCCGGGGTTGGTGGGGTATTATCAGTCACCTCTCGATCTCGCATGGCAAGTCAGCTTGCTGGAGTGCATGGAGGCGGGAGAAGCGCGACATCCAACGAGGGGCCCGTACAGCTTCTCGTGTCGTCGGAGTAAGCTGCCATAGGGAGGGTTACATGTAGCAGAATCAAGGTCGGTTCCCGCACAGACACGCCCGAGTACTGCACAGCATGAGGCAGCAAGTAACGCAGGTCGGCGGAGAAAGGCATACCAAAGAGCCCCAGGAATGTCTTCCTCATTAGACTGTGGTCCTAATTGGGGGCATTGCCTAGCCTCCGAGCATTCCGCCTTGTTCTTCAGGTAGAGGCAATTCGGGGCTGGAGCTGATTTCATGAGCACAGACAGTGCCTTCCATCGGAATGACCAGCCACGGCCGAATAGAGCTCCGTCTTACAAGTCCGGCATCACTCTCAGCCTTCGCGGAGGCTCTGGTAGATATCTCACCTTTGAAAATATTAGACAAAATCAAACATGCTGCACGCCTCTGCAGATATTCTCCACCCTGGCCTCGGAGGGTGCCAGTGCCACAGCTACGCAGCCATGCCGAGGATGGCGATCGAGCTTGTGAGCCCACAGGGATGGGCCACGCAGTAGTTGATGGGGATTTGCCACGGCTTTCGTTTTTCGGGTGTGAGACCTCGAACTGGTTCGGCAGAAGAGCGAGCCTTTCCTGTTTGAAAGAGTATTAGAAGCAGTCTAGCCATGTCAGTTTCTGGCACATCCGAAAACTAAGCGTGAGAAGCGACGATGACCAGGGGATACAGGTTCTGTCAGTTCTGCGCACTTCGCCGAGCACCAACATATTGTGCGTTATCGTGCACAGTGCGCTACCAGTCTGCCGAAGAGAAGCTACCGCCGGTGCATAGTCGCCTGAGAAAGCAGCGACAAAAAGAAACGCCGAACCGGGAGCCCCTATGTAGCCAAAAGCGCAGCAGCATCGCCTTTCCTAGCGCGGGCTATTGGAGCAGCAGAGATAAGCAGAAGATAATCATCACTACGCGACACAGAGGGCGAACTCGTGCCGAGCGAGCGGAGAACGTCTGTGGCTCGAACGGCCAGTCTCCCGCTTTCGGCTTGTCCACTCGTTCGGCACCTCCCGAATTTAAGGTTATCAGAAGATATTGAGTATCAGAAGTCAGGAACCGCTCGAGATCGGAGAGGGTGACGTGTTTTGTCCATGTTCGTGACCGGGAAAAGGGATTGGGTACTGCCTTCAGGGTGAGAAGAAGAAGGGAAGAGGTGGGCTGTGCGCTTAAGAGGGCTTGCCGACCGCAGGGAACGGTGCCGAACTCGGTCCGGCCGAGGACGGCACACGTGTCGCGACTTTCGGAGACGGGTGGTCGTATGACGCGGGCGAGGAGAGCAGAACGACAGCGAAGGAGAGTGAGGCGGAGAAGTCGGTACCGACGAATGAGGCAGGAGGACGAGGCGTGGGGCTGTCCGTGGGGTGGCTGGCTAGCTGCTGCCATCTCTTTTGAGAACTTTTCCCCCAGCTGCTGGATTGATGTAACCGCAAGCAGCCAGAGGAAGGCAGGTGCCCACCGAGGGTGAGGGAAAGCCCATCGGGTTCCTAGCGCAGATCCAGTCCATGAACGGAAGCTCAAGGCCCTGAAGCAGAATTTTCATGCATGATCGAGCGGGCCACCAGGAAATCCACTCTTTAAGGAAAGCTTCTTTTCTGTCGGACGGCCGGCGATCCGCGTTCAGGTTCTTCGATATGCCCTGAGCCAACCGGATGCTGCTATCCGTCCATCTGGCGCGAATCAGAAACTCCGACGTGATCTTGTTCAGAACCGGCAAGTCGCCAGCTATAGATAGATAAAGCCTTGAATTTTTGGCCGCTACCGTCGTGTAGGAGGTTTGCCATATAGAGCCAGCGAGTGGCAAGCGGACGGCGGCGGTCCCGAGCGAACAACGTGTCCCATCCTGCTCGAAAAGGGCGCTACCGCTCGGAGTCGCACCGATCCCGCCGCAGCCTGCGGATCCGAAGTTCCTCCTAGTCTTTTGTGGCACTTTTCCGTCAGGATGGATTGACCCTATTTCTGAGAGGCAGCAGTAAGAATCCAGTTTGGGCGAGAAGCTAGTAGCCATAGCGCGGCATGTGGCGGGTGGGAACTGCGCGCAGCGCGTAGAAGGACTTGGGGGGAAGGAAGGAGCAGCATGTTGTCCACGGCTCGCGTCGCCATATACCGATCCAATTGCTTTCCAAGACCATATGCAGACGAGGAGAGCATTTGCAAGCAAGCGAGAGAACGCAGAAAACGTCATGCCTCGCTCTCCTTAGCAAGCCAAGCCAACGGATAGCGGGCAAACCGCAGGTTCATGTCCATAATTGCCGGCACACGGGCCTCAGGCCATCCTTTATTTGCGGACCCAGCGATCTGAGCGTCCCCGCAGGGCGAGTTCAAGCCCAAGTCTTCCGAGGAGGACGCGCCGTACCGAAGTGTCGGGTGGTCGCCGGGGCAAGGGACCTTCGCGACGGGAAGCCTTTGCGCGCCGCGCAGCTCACGGGGCGAAAGCGGCGATAACGAGCCAAAAAATCGGATATAACGCTCAGGGTCTCTCGGCGATGGAAAGCGAGCCCTTATGGCCGAGAAGTTAGCCGACGAAAAGCGTCATAACGCGGTGCGTCTGATGGGGGGCGCCACAGGCCCGTTATTTTCCCACCGCCACCGACCAACCGGTTACACCAGGGGCCGTCTCCCACTCGAACTCCGTGTGGACGCGCTGGGAGAGGCGTCCACCCGAATGCCGCCAAAAGGGCGCCCTGACCAGACGCGGATCCGCATATGTGGAGAGCTCGAGGACGGAAAGGGTCTTGTTCTTGGGTCTGTCTAGATGGGGAGGGGTCTGGCTGGCTAGCATTATCACCGGTCCTAAAATGCTGATAATAGTATATATTAGCAATCTATTCTATCACATTCCACTATCCTATGCTGCCTACCAATACTGGAGATGATAAGCCCCTAACATATTTGTGAGCAAAGAAATGCGGCATGAGTGTTGCACTTACATGGTGGTGGGGAGGAGCGTCGCACAGATCACGTGTGTCTTGATTTTGCGGGTCTGGCCTGGGTCTTCAACCCTTTTCGCCAAACCTCGAAGACCCTAACCCTCCGAGCGGAAACCGGCTGGACCGTCCATGCCGGAACCGTAGACAGCCCATCCGTGCGGAGTCCTGTCGGAACTTGGCTGGCGGTGTACTTGCCTCGGGGGCTCGACCAGCGCTCGTTTTGGCCTGCTACTTTGCGGCTGCATAGGCACGGATAATCCTTGGGGTATCTATGCTGCTTGCTGCGTAATCCGCCTTGGGTCGTTAATGAAGATATTGTCATTTTTTAACGGCTAGACGGCGTAATCGGTACGGAGACGGGCAACCTCCGGTGAGTCAACTTTTTTATTGCTCGTCGCTCCTGGTGTGCGCGGGTGGTGCGGCGTACCGGGGCCGTGAGCCCCCGCGAGGGGCGCGGGAAAACTCCTACCCAGGGAGAGGTTCGGCAGATGTGGTAGGGTGATCGAACCCGGGTATGCCGAGGTATATTTGGGTGGTTACAAGGGTACGACGGGCGGCTAGGAGCCACTTTGAGCTAACGGGCCTGCGGATGACGCTTTGCATGCGTATTTTGTGGTTGGAACGACCGAAGAATGGCAGGAAATTGTCATACCTTGGCTGGCATGGGTCGCAAGCCGAGATATGGAGAAAGATGGCTTGTTTCGGCACGAAAAGATGCAGATGATCTCTGTCGTTGCCTCGTAACACACGCATCATCCATCTCGCTCTGGCACGCATCGGGCGGCATCGGCAGCAACTGCAAGAACAAGGACGAACTTGGCGCAAGCATGAACATCAGCATCGATGTGCCGATGTCGGCAGTGCAGCACACAGAGCGCCTACCGCTCCCGTGGATCCAGGGGTCAGCGTGTGAGAGCGCTGTCCCACGGTGCGTTCTAGTTCAGGCAAAGCCTTGCGCTAATCTGGCGTCCTCCTTTTTTCTCTCAGTGTTGTTGTGGCGTGCGTTCGAGGTTGGTCTGATAGTCCCGGATACCGGGTTGGACCGAGTGATTGATACGTGCGGGTGGATGATATCTGTTGATTGCGTACGCTTGTGATGGCTGATGGAGTGATGGGTGATTAGAAGGAGCGAGTCGAGTCGAGTCGGAATCGAACATGACCCGGTGGGACCGCGAGTCATTCAGCATACTGGAGACGCCAAGGTGCCTGAGACATGAGACAGACAGACGAAAGGCGGCTGGTCGACCGCGTGCGTCCCCCCTCGCGCTCGGGAGAGACGAGACATATTCCCTTCTAGTCTGGGTTTTTAGCCAGGGCGTACGGTAGAGCGCCGGATTACGCTCGAAGCCCTCGGACAACCTCCTTGCTCCGGGTGGGGAGTGTAAGGCAGAAGATGGCAGCATCGTTCCGAGTCCTGCTCCTTGCCCACAGGAGGGAATTGACGTCATCAACGCTCGAGCGAGCACATTGCGAGCTGCACTGCACCCAGCAGCTAGTAAGGCGACAGGTCCTCTTTCTGGCATCCCTTCTGCAGACTAGTGTCCTGCCTTTGGTAGGTTCAGGCGTTCGTGGGTGTTCGGAAATGTTCATCGCGGGAGGGTATATCAGGCCGCGTGTTTCAGCCTCGAGCATTGTATCCCAGACACCAGACCGACTTGGCAGACATCCCGCTCACCCACCGAACCGCCTGTCGCTGCCTCACACGCTGCCTCACAAGTACTTTGCCGACCCGAGCTTGACTTGCGAGCCTGGACCCGCCACATAGCTGAACGAGCCAGCCAGCCTTCAGCCGCGTCACACCCTCTTTGTCTAACAAGGGCCGTCTGACTCACAGCCAGCCCTGAACCCGAACCCGGCTCTAGACAGAGACAGCAGCACACGCCCGCTCCGAGGGCTGCTAAAACTCGTAATTGAATTTGAGCGAAAGATGATTGACATTGGCAGCGGACCTGCTTTCTTCCCCCTTGGACCCGCCGCGCCTGCCCCGCAATATTCGCACCCCAACTTCGCACACGCGTACGGGTACGCGCACGAGCAAGGCGATCGATACGGTGATCGTCGTGGTCAGCAGCACGCTGCGGCGTACACGTACTTTCCCGAAGTGTCAGCGTCGTTGGTGGGCGTGAAGATGGCGGAAGAAGAAGTTGGAGCTGGCGACGCGCCCGGGATGATGATACCCCTTCCAATCCCGTCGTCGCAACAACAACCCCAAGCCCTGGCAGCTGTCACAATCAACGGCGAGTTGCCGCCGGGATTGCAGGACGGATCAGCGGTTGCGCTCGCGGTGAATGTTGCCCGATGGGATGGTACCCACCAGGGTCAAGGGTACGAATTCGCAGGAGGAGGGGAAGGTCGACGCTGTGATTCCTCGGTCCCCACAACTTGGCATTCCCATCCGCCCACGCCGAGCGCGCAGGGTCCTCCCGCTCCTTCTGTTACGGCCTCCAACGGCTTCGCATATTCGCACGCACACACGGCACCGACGGTCTCTCATTCCCATTCAAAACGACCATCCCCAACTGGTCAACACTTCTCCACCGACGGGGTTAGGAACCATATCAACCATATCCACCAACAGGCAAACTCGGATTACTCTAACAACTCTGGCGACTCTACCTCAGCTGGTTCCACCTCTCCGCCCATGGGCACCTTCGTCGCTCACGACTACCCATCCTACCAGTTCATGACCGACAACACCTGGTCATCTTCACCCCTCTTCAACCCATCAGGAGCACCGATATCAGCTCCGGCACCCTTCGCGGACATCGATTCCCTCACAGCATCAATGTCGACCCCGGGCCATTCCCCACACTCGTCTTCCGCCGCATACCATCAGCCGGCGGCAGGTCAGGCGCCACAGGGCTCCTCCGAATGGCCCTATCTGCCCTCCTCCTCCCCGTCGACTGTAGCGACCGACTCGTCCCGTATCCGTCCGAGTCATTCTAGTACTTCTTCACCCCCTTCGGCATCGGTAGGGTCGGGCTCCCGATCGGGCCAATCGGTCTCTCCCACCGCACCGACTGGACAGTTCCCTCCGACTTCTTCCTCTGGCCCTGAGTCGGCAGAAGACCCAGCCCACCCGAGGATCCCTATCGCCTGTTCGACATGCCGGAAGAGGAAGACGAAATGCGATGGTACACGACCGCAGTGCGCCAACTGCCGAAGAAGGGGCGACGAGTGTGAGTACGAGCTAGTCCCGAAACGGAGAGGACCGGACAGGAAACCGGGGACGAGGGTGAGGTCGGTGTTTAGTAAGAGGCTGGCTATGGAACGGGGGTGGATTCCACCTGTGGTAGAGAAGAAACGGAGAAGGAGGGAGGATGCCAAAGCTGCTGTTGAGAGGCAGGCTGTTCGCTTGTCGGTATTCGGGGATGGCGGTGGGGATCCGAAAGAGGAGAGACCGGTTATCAAGATGGAGGTATGCGGACCGCTGCCCTATCTCATCGTAGCTAGTGCCTAACAGTCCCGTCAGTGGGATCCATCGGCGGAGCTGTTCCCCTTGTCCGCGGAACCGCCTATGCGGCCCGTCAAGGCCGAGCCTACGCAGCTGCAGATCACACCCCAATCGGCGTACATCAGCGAGCTGTCCGACTTCTCCGACGACGGCTGGACTCAGCTGCAGATAGATGAGGAGGGCGAGGCCGGGCTGGTACGGCAGCCAAGTGTGGACTTTGCTAGAAAGACGTGGTGGGACAATCTGCTGGACATGTATACTGGTAGCAGAGAGACATCGTACGCAGTCTTTTAGACTTTTCTTTTCTATGATAATCCACCGTGTGCTAATATCCGACCCTTTTTTTGGCGCAGGTACAAACAAATCCGGAACGACATCGCCTACGTCTTCTCACTCTCGCCGTACTTTATCTCATTCATCAACGTCCCCCTGTTCTGGCAGACGTTCCACTCCCCTCAAAAGCGAGACTCCTTCCAGCCATCCCTCATCCTCTCCTTCCTCGCCCTAGCGACATTCATGCGCTCCTCCGAAGTCGGCATGGGCCTCCCGGGCCGCCAACGAGCACTCCAAATAGCAGAGATCGCTCGTGCGTACTACCAATCCTCGATCGACTCCGGCTGGATCGGACCCGGTCTCGCACAAGCAGCATTCATGCTCACGCTATTCGAGATGTGCCCCCACCCGCAATACAGCTCCCAGCGGCTCGCATCGAGCTTCTGGACACTGGACGGTATGCTCGCTGCCTTGGGGTTGCCAGGGATGGACGCACACGATGACGACGCAGCCATCTTCGCTCCCGGATTCGTGCCGAGTCTCTCGCAGCACGCGCACGGCCTTTCGCATACTCCCCCAGCACCGAGGATCTCCATCAGCGGGCACGATCCCAAAGTACCAGAATGTTCCTGCCCCAAGTTCTCGCTAATCGCTTCGTCCGACTCGGCGCAGCGCGTCACCCCACTCTGGGCAGAAACGCCCGCCTGGGATCCAGACTGGTCCGAAGCCGAAACAAAAAAGGAAGAATGCCGCCGGCTCGTCTGGAACTCTTTGAACCTTATGTCCGGTCATACGAGCATGACACTAGCCGCGGGACAAGGAGCGGCGGATTACCAGTGCACGCGTCCGGAGAACTTTGCGCTGCTCTTCCCGGGAGAGACGTTACTGAGGTCGGAGAGGTGGAGAGGGTTGTTTGGGGGACAGCATCCGAGGGACTCGATATGGGGTGTGTATGGGCGGTTGGCGCTGCTGTACGGTGCTTGTTGGCGCTACTTCAGCCCACACAGCAGTGCTTCGTCGTCGAGGCCGCTCAGTGCCGGCGGCGGCGGCTCGGCCATGGCGCATGCGACGTACCCGCCTGTCCCGGATTGGCTTATGCAGCCTCCTAGGACGGAGAGCGACAAAGCGGAGTTTGCGTACCGGGCGTATGTGGAGACCCTAGAGCTGGAGGAGATTTTGAACCAGCACGCTTGTGCGGGGGAGAGGAGCACGCTTTTCCAAGGGAGGGAGTTCTTGTTCAAGATAAGGGTCATCATCAGCCAGGATTACACGAAGCATTTCCCTTTCCCCGAGACGTACGTCTTCCTTCCTTGCCTTGTTCAGAAAAGAGAAGATGCTGATGGATGAAATAGTGGCATCGACCTCACCTTCCATAAACGCAAAGCCGAGCAATGGCTCACGCATCAGATGAACCTCGCCCAGCGCCTCATGGGCGGCCTGAACGCCGTAACAGGCATGAACGCGAACGACCTCCGTCTCCGGCCCTTCCTTCTGTGGTACTTCACCCTTCAAAGTCAACGCTGCCTCCAGTTCCACACCATCGATCCCTCCCTTACCGTCGCCCTCGACGTCGCGGACGCATGGATGATGCCGGTGGACTATTTGGTTCAAATCTGGCCATGTGCGAATATGGAGCCGTACTTTGACGATCTGCGGCAGAAGATTCTTGAAGCTCGCTTGGCCGCGGGCATGACCCCATTCCTCCCAAGGGGAAAGCCGATGGAGTTTGTCAATCCTATGCTGTCCGCCTCGGCTGTTGTCGTCGAGTAAACACTTCAAAACACGCATTCATCTCCGTCATCGTCCTCTGTTTCACTGGCTTCTGGTTTTGTTGCATTTGCTTCCTTACATCGCTTGTACAGTATCTGGACGCTGCATAACCTGCTGTGGATGCGCACACACGGCCATGGTTTCTTTCCTTCATGACTGTCTATCTCTATCACTACTTTATGTCTACTTCAAATGTCCTGGTCGGTCTCTGTAACAATGAATTTGTATGTAACAACGTCCTGGTCTTGGTATGGACATTTCTGGGCACTCCTTGCTTCCCTGTCTTTTTCAGTCTCATCTCCTACAAGGCACGGCCGCCATCCACACACCGATGATGCGATACTTCAGTCACTTTCGTCCTGTTCTTGCCGTTCCTGTCGCTGTGGCCGATTGCGCGAAGGAGGGGAGAAGGTAGATGCATGCCGTACGAGGCAACGATAGGGCTCATCTGCCTCTTCCCTGGAAAAAGAATCCAAAGAATCCCTCTTTCTCCTTATCTCCTCTCGCATTCTCCTTGACATCTTGGTGAAATTTGCGACATTGTTCGACCACACAACACGCATGCAAAGCGTCATGCGCAGGCCCGTTAGCTCAAAATGGCTCCTAGCCGCGCACCCGTCGTCCTCTCGCAACCACCCAAATATACCTCGGCATACCCGGGTTCGATCACCCTACCACATCTGCCGTATCTCTCCCTGGGTAGGAGTTTTCAGGCACTCCTCGCGGGTCTCACGGTCCCGGTACACCGCAGCACGAGCGGCGACGTGCAATAAGAAACCTGACTCGCCGGAGGTTCAACTTCTCCGTACTGTTTACGCCGTCTAGCCGTCAAAAAATGACAATATCCTCATTAACGATCCGAGGCGGATTACGCAGCAGCAGCAGCGGCATAGATACCCCAAGGATTATCCGTGCCTATGCATAGGCAGTGGCCAAAACGAGCGGTGGGTCGAGCCCCGAGCCAAGTAACCGGTTGGTCGGTGGCGGTCGGAAAATAACGCCCCCATCAGACGCACCGCGTTATGACGCTTTTCGTCGGCTAACTTCTCGGCCATAAGGGCTCCCCCCATCGCCGAGAGACCCTGAGTGTTATATCCGATTTTGGGGCTCGTTATCGCCGCTTTCGCCCCGTGCCTGCGCGGCGCGCAAAGGCTTCCCGTCGCGAAGGGCCCTTGCCCCGGCAACCACCCGACACTTCAGTTACGGCGCGTCCTCCTCGGAAGACTTTGGCTTGAACTCGCCCTGCGGGGACGCTCAGATCGCTGGGTCCGGAAATAAAGGATGGCCTGAGGCCCGGTATGCCGGCAACCATGGACATGGACATCCGGTTTGCCCGCTATCAGCAGGCCTAACTTGCCAACTAGACCAAGGCATGACGTTTTCGTGGCGTTCTCTCGCTTGCTTGCAATTGTTCTCTTGGTCTACATATGGTCTCAGGAGGCACTTTGAACGGGTCATGCCAACGCGGGCCATAGACAAGTATAGAACATGCTGCATCTTCTGCACTCCAAGTCCTTCTCCGTGCTGTGCGCAGTTCCCACCCGCTACATGCCGCGCCATGGCTAGCTTCTCGCCCGAACTGGATTCTTACTGCTGCCTCTCAGAAAGCGGGTCAACCCATCCTGACGGAAAAGTGCCACAAAAGACTAGGAGGAACTTCGGATCCGCAGGCCGCGGCGGGGCGGTCACGGCTCCGAGCGGTAGCGCCCTTTTCGAGCAGGATGAGACACGTTGACCGTTGCCCGCGCGGGACCGCCGCTCGTTCACATGCTCGCTGGCTCTATATGGAGAACCTCCTACACGACGGTAGCGGGCAAAAATTGGACGCTTTATCTATCTATAGCTGGCGACTTTCCGGTTCTGAACGTCATCAAGCACGCCAGATGGGCGGATAGCGGCATCCGGTTGACTCAGGGCATATCGAAGAACCTGAACGCGGATCGCCGGCCGTCCGACAGAAAAGAAGCTTTCCTAAAAGAGTGGATTTCCTGGTGGCGCGCTCAATCATGTATGAAAATACGGCTTCAGGGCCGTGAGCTTCCGTACATGGACCGGATCTGCGCTAGGAACCCGATGAGCTTGCCTCCTTTCTCGGTGCGCACCTGCCCTCCTCTGGCTGCTTTAGGTCACATCAGTCCAGCAGTTGGGGTAAAGTTCTGAAAAGAGATGGCAGCAGCTAACCAGCCACCCCACGGACAGCCCCACGCCTCGTCCTTCTGCCTCACTCGTCGGTACCGACTTCTCCGCCTCACCCCCCTTCCCTGGCGTTCTGCCCTCCTCGCCCGCGTCATACGACCACCCCTCTCCGAAAGTCGCCACACGTGTGCCGTCCTCGGCCGGACCGAATTCGGCACCGTTCCCTGCGGTCGGCAAACCCTCTTAAGCGCACAGCCCGCCTCTTCCCTTCCTCCCCTCACCCTGAAGGCAGTACCCAATCCCTTTTTCCGGTCACGAACATGCACAAAACACCTCACCCTCTCCGATCTCGAGCGGTTCCTGACTTCTGATACTTCTCACCTTCTGATAACCTCAAATTCGGGACCTGCCGAGCGAATGGACAAGCCGAAAGCGGGAGACCAGCCGTTCGAGCCACAGACGTTCTCCACTCGCTCGGCACGAGTTCGCCCTCTGTCACGTCGTGACCATTATCTTCTGCTTATCGCTGCTGCTCAAGTAGCCCGCGCTAGGAAAGGCGATGCTGCTGCGCTTCTGGCTATACAGGGGCTCCCGGTTCGGCGTTTCTTTTTGTCGCTGCTTTCCCAGGCGACTAAGTACCGGGCGTAGCTTCTCTTCGGCAGACTGGTAGCGCGCTGCGCACAGTAACGCACGATAACCTGGAGCTCGGAGAAAGCGAAACGGCCAGAACTCTCAGAAACTATAGTCGCTATTCATCGTCGGTTCTCACGCTCAGTGACTTATCATCCAGAATACCCTCAGGGATCTGCCTATATTCCTGAATACCCCGCCTTCCCAAAAATCTTAAATGCCCCCCCCAGGGATGTTTACAGAACGCGTCAGAATACCTCCGAAGACGCGACATGCACCCCTCTCCCTCAACCATCATGACCCAAGTACTCCGAGGGCAGAGATTTTCCTCTCTCGCCGATGCTGTCATTGCTTTAATTGACCATTCCAAGAACCAAGGGGCTTCACATCGAGTCGAAGATAAGACACCTCAGCTGTTAGTTGTGAAGTGTAATGTGGAGAGCTGTGCGTTCCGGGCACGAGTTGCTGGTCAAGAAGGGGAGTTCACTGTACGCCGTATCATTCCAACACATACCTGTCAAGTTTTTGCTCCCAAGTCTCGAGCAGCAACAAGTCGAGTCGCCTATCTTATTCCAGTCATCAAGAAAGCTCTCAATGTCACTCCGGATGTGACTGTTTCGATGATACTTGCGGCATTACGACGTGAAAGCATATCTGTCACAAAGCAGCAAGCATACCGAGCAAAAAAGAAGATCCTTGGTGATACGGTCAAACAGCAAATTGAGGAATTCCAGAAGTTGCCTGCATATGCAAGTCTCCTTCGAGCGCGTGATCCTGGAGCAACCATTCAGCTTACCTTTGGTCCAAACAACACATTCCGCTCGCTTTTCATCTGCCCTTCAGCAGCGAAGAACGCATGGCGGTCAGTCCGACGCTATGTGGCTGTTGATGGTGCTTTTACCAAGACTGCCTTCAACTATGTCCTTCTTCTTGCTGTCACGTACGATGCAGAAGATAAGCTCGTCATGCTCGCTTGGGCCCTTGCACCAAAGGAAGATACCGAGACGTGGTCAAATTTCTTTCGATGGCTTCGAGAATCGCTTCCTGGATTCGACTCCCCAGCAACTGTCCTTATCTCGGATCGGCAAAAAGGCCTCCTGAAGGCAATTGAAGAAGAACTTCCGCTTATCGATGATTCCTATTGTGCACGACACCTCTGTGCAAATGTTGTCGACAAGTTTGGACCTGTTATTGAAGGCTACTTCTGGGCTCTCGTTAATGCCCAGACCGAGAAGGAGTTTCGGGAAGGGATGGATCGCATCGGCACGGAAATTGGAGAGGAAGCAGTTCGGTATCTCAGCGACCTAAATCCGGCATCTTGGGCAAAATACGCTTTCAATGCACCCCGCTTCGAACGAGTCACATCAAATGCGGCTGAAGTCATGAATAGTGTCTTCGTTGCAGCCCGTGGCTTCCCGGTTCTACATTTCCTTGACGCAATCTGGAACCATCAAATGGTGCGCTTTTGCGAGCTGTACGAAGCAGCAACACACCTTCCAGATGGTCTGGTTCCACATCGACAAAGACAGCTTGCTGAAGCATGTACAGCAGCCCGGCAGTATATGGTTCTATCCTCTCAGCGCACGTCAGCACTTGTTCGATCCAGTCTCGACCCAGATGGAGATCAACATGAAGTCACGCTTGACCCAGAACTGTGCGAAGGATATTGCACCTGTCGGAAGTTTCAGCAAACACTATTCCCCTGCACTCATGCGATCGCACTCTGCCTGCGATGGGGCATGGATCCAGGTCTTTACATCGACAAGTCGTACCTCACAACAACCCTTCGGCAGACCTATAGCGTTCCTCACCCGCCAATCCGCCTTGTTGACCTGGAAGCACATGCAGAGGTGAATGCACCACCGCTCAAACGACAACGAGGTCGTCCAGTCACCAAACGTAGGGAAAGGGGAGTTAGACCGCCTAAAGCAACCAATTAGTCAGCTTGTAGGAGCAGTATTGTAGATTATCGCTCGAACAAGGGTACTCTGGAAATTTGACGCGTTCTTGGAGGGTATTCTAGAGGATAAGTCCACGCTCAGTTTTCGGACTATGCAAGAACAGGACAATGTTAGACTGCTTCTGGTACTCTCACCAAGAGGAGAGACCCGCTCTTCCGCCGAAGGACTCTACGCTGTCACACACGAGAAAGAAAAGCTGTAGCAGAGCGTCATCGACTATTGTGTGGCTCATAAGTGTGGCGCACAATACCTCGATCATTATGCTCGGCATCATCATGGCTGCATCGCTCTGGCTCACTTTTCGCCCGACCGTCACTGGAGAATGTCCTCGGATTTGGCATCCCCTGACCTCTCCTTTTGTTGTCCAGTCATTTCAAAGAAGAGAAGTTCTACAAGTGCGTCCGAAGACGATGTAAACTCTTTCTAAAACTGAGGATGCACCTCTAAGCATAGCACTCTGCTCGGAAGCTCTGTTCGGCCCTGGTCTAGTCACCCCGATCGAAGCCGCTGTGTGCAGTCATCAGTTTGAGTTCTCGCTTCAGGCAGGGTCTTTATTCAGAGAGGTGCACGAAATAGGCGGAACTGGGGTGATGCAAGGGCTCACCGCCATAGTTTGACGATGGCGGCAAGTGCGTTCATGTCTCTTCTTCGGCTGTTTCTCCGCCGGCTGTCTCTTGTCTCTCACTCTCACACTGCAGCCGAATAATGCCTTCGGACGGGTCAAGTACAGTAATACTCCCAGGGCACAAAATTGACGAGTGTACTGATTCTTTCTTCTACCCAGCTAGCACCGAGGCTGTATGCCTTGCGAGTGAGCATGAGAGTGCGCTGTCCTCCTCCCTGTGCGCATTCCGAAGGGCCTCGCATATGATGCTGCCAGCATGAAAGGGGCTCTTCTAGTAACAATCGCGATGCGCTCCGTGTTGTTCGATTTCGACCGTCTGCGGCTCATAAGACATGGTAGTTTTCGCAGATGATGAGTCGATACTTCTTGATCAATATCCTGTTCTTCGATATTGTCGTTATCTGACACGGCGGAAGTCACCATCAGGGTACGCGACTGTTTTCATTACGCGACGCGTCTTTGATGAAAGATCCCTGACTTCCTAGAAGCGCACGGGGTTCCCATCACCCGCAGTCCGCTTTAGAAAGGCGGTTTCTGTCCGCTTTCCTTCCCCCACTTACCCTCTCCTTTCTTCTGCTTGATACCCCTCTGAGATACCTGATGTCTGCTACCGCTAGCGAGCTGAAAGAGAACCCACCTCCTTCTCCCGTTCTGGACGACTTTCTGGAGGACGACGCGCCTTCCAAACCGGCTTCCATATTAGACGGCGCAGTATACTTCGATGACCCCCTACCCTCTGTATCGCCCGCGATGCAAGCTTCCAACGTCGTCAAAAGCGTCGCCAAAACGGCAGTGAACAAGCTTCAGGCTGTGGAGAAGAAAGCTGCTGCGAGCGCAGCAGGGGCGGACCTGAAGCGTCAGAGGAGCCTGGTGGACATGTTTGGCGGAGGGGGAAAACGGGCAAAGGTGGAAACTACCACGAGCAAGACCACTACGACCACCACGACAGTAGTGCAGAAGAGGACGGTGGTGACCGGGAATGGGAAGACGTTGAACTCGATCCCCTTTTCGCTTAATGCGTACAAGGCGGAGTTGAGCCCGGAGGAGAGGGAGTATCTGGCGCTGGAATGTGAGACGATGGGTATGAGCTGGTACGCGAGCGTCATTTGTCGATGTTGTATTGTACTGATCGTGGGATAGGTTAAAGGTGTTGAAGGACGAGATTCGGAAGCCGTACTTTATCAAGCTCAAGAAGTTCCTCGCTTCGGAAGGCGTGAAGGGAGCAGACTCGAACTGCAAGAAAGTCTTTCCACAAGGTCCGCTACAGTATCTGGCATAACTCATAGCACATTCTGATTTCTGGGTAGCGAAAGACATTTACTCTTGGTCGCGACATACTCCGCTAGGCAAGGTTCGGGTCGTCATCATTGGCCAGGACCCGTACCACGGTATTGGCCAGGCGCATGGGCTCTGCTTCTCGGTCCAGCCAGGCGTGCAAACACCACCTTCGCTGCGTAACGTGCGTGCAGGCTATCTTCGCCCTGTATTATGCTGACAGCAGGACAGATCTATCAAGAAATCGCCTCCTCGTACCCCGACTTCACTCCCCCAAAACACGGCCACCTCATCTCCTGGGCCCGCTCCGGCGTCCTCCTCCTCAACACATCCCTCACCGTCCGAGCACACGAAGCCGGTTCGCATGCGAACAAAGGCTGGGAGACCTTTGTAGGAGAGGTGATCAAGGCTGTCGATATGTGGGGAGGGGCGAATATCGGCCAGGCGGGCGGGAAGGGACGGGGGGTCGTGTTTATGGCTTGGGGCGCTTGGGCGCAGAAGAGGGTTGCAGGGTTGGATAAGAAGAGACATTGTATTCTCACTTCTGCGGTAAGCTCCCCTGCACTCTGGATGGCCGAAGTTGGCTGACAATAGGCGCAGCATCCGTCGCCCTTATCGGCACATCGCGGATTCTTTGGCAATGGTCACTTCCTAAAAGCGAACGAATGGTTGAGGGAGCGATATGGCCCAGAAGGCGAAGTTGACTGGTGCAACCTCTCCGTTGACGGCGAAAAGCCAAAAGATGACAGCTCTCCATCCGGGTCGCAGGAGACTGCGGTGAGGGAGGTCGTCAGCTCCCAGGAGGAGAGCGCAGAATCTTGATTCTTACCAGCATTCTGTCTCGAATACCCCATTGTCGTGTTCATGGTCCATATGATAGACGATCATCTGTAATATAACTTACATTCTACCACTGCCGCTTTCCTACAAGCGTGTTTCCGCAAATACAGACCTGATCTAAACCAACAGCAGCCTCATGGCATCCAAGCTGGGAATGCCTCCAACTGCTCGTCTAAAGCCTCCAAGAACCTCACATCACGTATTCTAGCCCCGGAGCTCTTGCGCATCCACCGTCCCCCATCGGTCCAGTCCCAGATATACGAGCCGCACTCCAAGACGTCCACTTCTCGCGCAAGCGCCCGCTCCAGCTCGTACTGTTCTGCCGGACCGGCCGGCATGGACTCCATGCCGTTCTCCATCTGGCGCGAGACGATCCAGTCTCCGGGCCAGCCTCCCAACTTGAGGTGCGGGAGTCGGCATCCGGCCGCCGAACGGCGGGCCGCCATTTGGGTGAGGGGACGAATATGCGCGGGAGTGGCCCAGGCGACAGAGTCCAGCGACTGGAGCATGGGACAGAGATATCGCGCCCGGGTCGGTGTTAGCTCTTGACCATCCGTTTCCATGTCCTGGGTGGACGGCGGGTCGGACGAGATCGGCAGACCGAGGTTCTCCACCAGAGCAACATATTCCGTCTCATCACCGACATTCCAATGTCGCTCAAACGTCAGCTGGAGCGTCTTTAGCTCCGGCAGACGTCGCAAGATGGTGTCGATGCTGCTGACGATACCGCCCTTAAGGGAAAGATTTTGGATCGGCGGCTGATCGCGGTCGGGCCCTTTCGCGGCATCCAGCAAGTTTAGGAGATCGGTCGTGTAGACATCCCGACGGTCCACATTAGGCGTTCGAGACATGACGTCCACAGCCAGTTGGTCGAGCTTCGGCGCGATGAGTTGTGAGAAAGGAAGGTGAGGCGAGGTGGTCGAATAGGTGCACTGGAGGCGTCTCAGCTCCGGTAAAAGAAGGCGCAGGGAGAAATCCTCCTCGGCGAAGTTTCCCTGCTGCGGTAGGAGCATGATGTGAAGTTCTTCTACCGCAGGTGCACATTTGAGCAGTGCGAGGAGCCGAGCAGGTGCGTAGCGACTCGCATGCGTTATCGTGAGGTGGAGATGGCGACAATGCAGGAGGGCGGTATATCGTGATTCGAACGATGTTGGTAGAGGTACAGAGTGCAAATCGACCTCGGAGAGGCGGGGCAAGTCCAGGGAGAGCAATGAGTCGACGATTGGACTTGGATTGTCCTGCGTCGAGGTATGTTGCAGGCTGAGGTGGAGCCGACGCAGGACCGCTTTGGTGTTGGCGACGCACTGCACGACTGCATCATATTCGGCTGATCGCAGAGGTACAGAGAGAACCAGCTGTTCCACTCTTTCCGGACAGAGGCGCAGGTAATCTTTGAGCATAGTACGGCCTCCTGGAAGACGTGGTAGATGAAGGTCGACGCTTAGTAGTGCCTGCTTCGACCTTGCAAGGTTGGTCGCGTGCACCCTACTAAGCGATCTGGCGCTGCCGTACCAAGGGTGAATCGGACGAAAATCGGCGTCGGCAAGGTACTTCGGCGAACGAAACCGCAGGTAAGTCCAGAGTGTGGCCGTATCGAGAGCAACTCTCCTCCATCGTCGCGAAACGCAAGAGATATCGCGAGAAAAGGCATTCGCAATGGTGAGTACACGGTGCTCCAGCAGCTGGTTGTGGTGTCCCTGTTGGAAGATGAGACGAAGCAGGTCGTCCGGTAATCGAGATATCGGAGAAAGAACTGTATTTCTCTTCTCGTTCACTTCTTGTAGACGGCGTTGCAGGTTCTCTTCTAGGCCATGCACTTCTTTGATTGTTTTGTCATCTTCGGCGGACACGTAATCGCTCGACCACGTAAATCGGGACGGGCCAATGCGATCCAAAGTGTCTCGCAATTGGCCACAGAGATGTAAAGCATGAGATAGCAAAGCGGCTCTTCCTGAGGGCGTATGATCGGCACCCATTAACGGCCAGAGATTTGAAAGACCGAGACAGAACAAAAGAATAGAGAAGTTCAATGAGCGTCAGCACAGGCGCCTGATTGTACAGAGCGGAGGCAGAATTTACTGAGCTGACCAATCAGAAGCAGCCAAATCAATCATCTTCATCACGACCACCTTGATCGAGGTCAGTGCATTGGACGGTTGGCTTCCATGGACTTCATCGGGGAACAATTCTCGGATCTATGTATTCAAGCTCAGTCCCACGAGAAAATCGCCATCATCGTCGTAGTTGGTCACGCTCTCACTACCGAAGCTGTCCGCTGATGAAGCGACAGTTGAGTTCGAAGATAAAAGTGATTGTCTCTTGCTCTTCAGCATGCATGATGATGAAGCTATAGAGATTAAAAGGTGTCTTTGAAGCATTTGTAAAGTTTAAGGGTGCACACGACACGGTCCGAAGACATAAAAGGCATTTCGGTTGACGATGGTCACGTGCTCCCTCAGCCACCACGTTCGTCGTCTTTGCTTTTACGGCTGTGCTTTCCATCAGAGCAGAAGTGATGAGGTGGCGAAAACTTGAGGCCTCCTCTTTTTGAGCACCAACAGAAAGCGGGGCTCCCAGTTGGACTTTGGGTTTCGCCACAACTTCAATGCAAGAGGCATGTCATTATCCTGTCGGGCCCTCATAAACCTGCCGGTTCTGTGCTTCAGCGTCTCGTCATGATGGCTTTGTGGCCAGGGATATGGAGAGGTATGAGATAGCTGCTGGATCATGACGTAGTGCTGAGAGACGAGGTGGTGAGTAAGGTGCGCCCCACCCCCTGCCGTGGCCACTGTCTCCTCTCACTGTCTCACAATAGTTGCGCCTCATCTCAAGTGCTCCAATACCTCCATCCCTATTATGAGGGTCTTGATATCACTTAGAACAACCAAAACCGCCGCCGCAACCCGAGCTCCGCTTGACTCGTCACCGGCCCATCTCGTGGCCGCGAGAATTTCAGGATCATCCTTACGAGGCTCCCAGAGCCATGGTATGCGTGGCGCCGACCGTCTACAGTTCTACCGGTCACCGTGGAAGCTGAGGGTCTGGCTCTTCTGTGCGAAACTACAATCTAGAGCGCAGGTGCAAAGGCTTACTCGAGGGCCGCCGATGCCGGCGACCTTCTACGGTATCTGCAAGCATGTCACTGCCTTTCGGCTGCAAGCCTACCCGAGTTGCACTTAGCCATGTGCACTTCATGCTCGCGGCTCGCCAGCCAAGACCGACCTTCAACCCAGCCTCTAAGAGCATAGCAGGAGGCATTCAAGGTTATCCGAGACGGACTAGCAACACTTAGTGGTGGGGATCGGTGAGCTGCTTCCCAATTCCTCGCCAACAGTACCGCTGAGTTTGGCCGATTAATGGAGCCTCTGCCTTGGGGATCAGTCACGAAGCTGGAGACTTCCACTGTGCGATGTTATGGGGTGCTTAGATTTGAGGCATGAATATGTATCTTGACTCCAATGGAGCAGCACTTGGCTGTCCGGTGCATGCCTTCGAACAACCTGACGCACCCCGGCCTCCGCAATACTGGAAAAAATGTTGCCCAATGTACTGCCTGGCGACTGCACACCGACTGCAGCACTCACGCCCAAGTAATTCGGTGAAGAGCGAGAACGGACTACTTTTTACCCCACCCTGCGCCACCGAAGCATTCTGTTTCTCGCACACTTGTTTTCTACTGTGGCCCGTTCCCCTCGTACGAGCTTCAACGAGCCGAAACAACCCTAGTCGGCCTGCCTTTGTGAAACCGTTCACTTCCCGGGTCGAGACATCCATTGTGGCCCGAGTCACGAGACGCCCCCAAGAAAGGCATAGACAGGATTGCGTGCTCAGCTTGAGCTGATGAATAATCAAGAGACGATACTCATCACAACGAGTGCAGACTCGTCAGGGGCGCACAGAACACCCTAGCTCGATCCCTCCCCCGCCTTCATATATTTTTAGCACTCAATAGGGTTCGCACGTTCGGCCTGGACGAGAATGCGTTGGTCTTCCCTCCGTTCCCCTAAGGGTCACTGACGGGATCGGGGCGTCGGAGGGTGTTCGGCTCGAGGGTTGCTGTTGGAGGTGGACCTGAGAGTATGTGCGAGCGGACCGGAGCTGTGGGGCCAGTCCGTCCGCGAGCGGAAATTTTGCAATCTGCAAGGGAGACGTGTGGCGATCTGTGCAACATATGCTGCGTCCATTGCGGGAGACAGCGCAAGTCACAGCCGGGAAACCGACCTAGGAACTAACCGCGTTGTCCAGAATAGGCGAATTTGGGAGCAGGCGACACTATGCGGGAGATCGTGCCTTCCCTCCATGTGCTGCGTTCAAGCCGCCGGATACCTCAGGGTACCCGACCATAGAGGCGATGAACCCCTTCCCCTACTGCCGACGCCCGTCCGTCGGTCCCCGACGTTGCACGAGGTACGCAGATCCAAATACAAGGTTCCGCATGTGCTCGATTGATGAAATTATCAGTGAGGGAAAGGTGAGCACAGCGGACCGGGAGTAGGATCGACAGCGGGTGACAGGAGGTCGATGGGAGCGTGTGGACACCCCGATGAGGGGGCCTGTCGACCTTGTGCTGCTCGGACGGTATTCGTGCGGGCCGGCTTCGGCCGTCGAGCATCGGTCTCAGTCAACCCCCTGACCGGGCCAAAAAGTCACCAGTTCTAGACGCAGCAAAGATCGATTGTGGGCATGTCACCTTCGGCGGCGTCCAATGCCAGAGAAGGCGATATTCTGGTCTATTCGAAGGGTTCAAGATTCTGTGGATCGCGACAGGATAAGAAGCAGACTGATGGCTGTGCGCCACCGTGTCACGCTCTCCTGTCGATGAGGTGGATCGCCCTTCTCTTGATGGACGGCGGCTTCTCAGCGGTCGCCAGCATTGGTGTGGAGGGAGCAGAATAGGCATTTCGTCTAGCAGAGCGCGCGGCGGCATCAGAGGATTGATTGAACAAGGCCGGGGCAGGGCACAGCGGAGGAGCTGTCGCGCGATGAGGCAGACAGGGGATCGGCACGTCAATTGCGGGCCCCAGGCGTGCATCGGCGCATGCCACGCTCTCGCCGGCGCACGAAGTGAGGGACGCACGTTCGTTCGCTCCGCTTTCTGGTCGGCCAGTCCTTGCGCACTTTATACGGTCCTCCGGCCCCGCTAGTTTCGTGTTTGTATGTCAGTCTGCGCCTATCAGACGGGCAGGGGGGGAGCCAACAAGATAGTCTAACGTCGTCAGTTCAATGTCGTCGTTGTGCGTTAGTGGCGTGTTCGAACCCCCTTCGCATTCGCCCGATTTCGCTCAGGGACTGATGGGGAGTCCGATGGAAGGGCCATGCGAGGCATCGGTGTTGGCGCGCGGTATGCCGCTTGCGTCAAGCATGACGAAACGAGAATCAAAGTCTGGGCGTTGACAACGGTCAGTGATTGCTTGGCACCAACGCACATTTGCAACTGGGCTAACGGGTTTGTAGGGGATCCCGGGAAGCAAGCATGAGGTCCAGGAGTGCCTTGTGCTTCAACAAGCGCAAGGGACGGGGCAACGGAGCCAAAGCTTGGGAGTGGGGAGGCTGTTCACCCAGATGGAATCAATCGGAATCAATTCATTTCTTTGGGTGAGGGGGAGCGATTGAGCCGCGCACGTTCGCGCACGTTCGTTGACTGTGGTCCCTGACTGGCTGGTTGGCTGAAGGGGCGCTCCACACGGCTGGGACGTTATTGGGGCGGCGCTTGGCCGCATTCGGTAATGTCGCTTTCGCAGTTTTCAATTTCCGGGTTGAGCGCCGCACTGTACACTCCCACACGACTTACCACACCATCCATCGCTATTTTCTGCATCCTTCTCACTCTTCTCATCCTTTAGACGCCTGGACGCTATTCGCATCATACACTACTGCACCCGCTTCCAATACCTCCAACTCAATCCACGCTTAGACGATATAAAATCCCCCACCCAAGCACGGACTAGACGACTCCTCAAGCTTCGCTCTTTCCCCCCCTCCTCCACCGCCAGCAAGGCGCCAGCAACTCGACCCTCTGTTCGCTGTCAGGCCCTGCCAAGCCAGTTGACCACACCATTTAGAGGTCGCACGACCATCCCCCGCGAACAACCAAGACCCTTTCTCCCCCACGTCTTCATTTCCCACTATGTCGGTCTACGAGAAGAGGGGAAACAACGACCCTCAGGAGCTCAAGGGCGGCCTGGAGGACTTTGAACGGGATGACCTGTCCAAGCCCCCGTTCATCCTCAACTGGACCGAACTCAAGATTCTTGGAATCGCCGGTGTCGGTTTCTTCCTCGATGGTGAGTTCGTATGGCCGGTGTACGCGACCTGATGGCTGACTTGTCTTCGTAGCCTACGATCTTTTCATCATCAACCAAGTCACATCCATGCTTCAATGGCGATTCTACGGCGGCAAGGCCTTACCGTCCACCCTCTCCGGTTTGGTCAAGGCTGCCGCCAACATCGGCTCCGTCATCGGCCAGATCTCGTTCGGTTTCATGGGTGACTACTTCGGTCGCAAGGCCGTCTACGGCAAGGAGCTCATGATCATCATCTTCGCCACCATCCTTTGTATCTCCGCCCCTTCATCCGTCGGTGGCGATGGTGTCCTCGTCTGGCTCACTGTCTGGCGTATCATCCTCGGTATCGGTGTGGGTGCCGACTACCCCTTGTCCGCCAGTGTCACCGGTGACCGCGCGCTCATCCGCAAGCGCGGCACGATGCTCTGCTACATCTTCGCCAACCAGGGCTGGGGCTCCTTCGTCGGTTCCCTCGTCACCATGATCGTCCTTGCGTGCTACAGGGGCGTGCTGGATAACAACGACTCGCACAACTGGTCGAAGACGGACGGGATCTGGCGTATCATCGTCGGTCTCGCCCTCATTCCCGCGTTCGGCACTCTCTACCAGCGGCTGACTCTCCCCGAGTCCGTCCGGTATAAGCGAGCGGTGGCTGGCGAGCTCCCACCGGTCGACGCCGAGCTGAAGAAGCAGTACTCGGCTGAAGGGTCAATGGAGACCGGCACCGCCACTGGGGGTCCGGTTAACGGGAACGGATTGCCGGACAACCGCCCAGGGTTCAAGCAGCAATACGATGCTGAGGGCAACCCTCTCCCTCGTCCAAACCCCGATGTCGTCGCTGCTGAGGAGGTCGACCCCAGCCAGATGCCCAAGCAGGTCATCACTGCTGTCAAGCGCCAGAACTTCAGGGACTTCCGCCGTTACTTCGGTCAGTGGCGCCATGCAAAGGTTCTCATTGGCACCGCACTCTCCTGGTTCCTTCTCGATATCGTACGTGCATTCTTTTTCCGGCATTGCTTCAATGTACTGACTGAATGGTTTAGGCTTTCTACGGCATCAACCTGAACACCAACATCATCCTGACCGCCATGGGCTTCGCCGGGTCGTCCGGTACCGCCTGGGAACGTCTCTTCCAAGTCGCCACCGGTAACCTGATCATCACCGCTCTCGGCTTCGTCCCCGGCTACTACGTCTCCGTCCTCACGATCGAGTACATCGGCCGCAAGCCTATCCAGATCATGGGCTTCGCCATGACCGCGCTCATGCTCGCTCTCCTTGCCGGTCTCTTCCCGCGACTCAACCACGGCGGCTTCATCGCCCTCTTCACCTTCCTCCAGTTCTTCTTCAACTTCGGCGCCAACACGACCACGTTCATCTACCCGATCGAGGTCTTCCCGACAAAGTACCGCGCGACAGCACACGGTGTATCCGCCGCCTGTGGAAAGTGCGGCGCTATCATCGCTTCCTTCGGGTTCAACTCGCTCGTCGGCCCGATCGGCACGGCCAACGTCCTCTGGATCTTCTTCGGCGTGTCCATCCTCGGCATTCCATTCACCCTCCTCCTGCCCGAGACGAAGGACCGCGATCCCGATATCGTCCTCGCCGAGGAGGAGAAGGCCGGTCTTGCCCCGGTTAGCTGAACGCTCTCCTTCCACCTCCTGCTCCCACCACGACCACATAATCCGCCGCGCTCACGCGCGCCCGACTGACGACTTCCCTACCCACGAAAAAGCGAGTTGATGTGTCCTCGTCGAAGGAAAACCCCATGTAACATCCCATTTTTATCCGTGTATGAGCGAGTATCCGCTAGTGTTCGCGAGTCTTGAGATAGAGTAAGAAAGCAAGTGTACCAAAGACATCTACTGAAGTGTAGATGAAAATGATACATTGTCTTAATGATCGTTTCTTGAGAGTGACTGTTGTTGCGATGTCACGAGTGGGGGTCGAGTGCCGTTTATTGTGAGAAGAGGTACGGCAGCGCTCTGCAGTATCTACAGCGGCTCCCCTGGATAACAATTCGGCGAATTAGCGAGTACGCCGAGGTAATGATTGCAATGTCTTGTGATGGACTTAAGAGATACTAAGAGGGCTTACCTGATAGCAATGGCCCCATCAACGATAGCGGTCGCTTTGTAACGCAGAGCTGCCTATATGTGCTCGTGAAGAAGGGACTCACCGAGAGACACTTACAATGCTTCTAGGTTGCTCCATCTGCTTGAGAAATAGAGTATAAGCGTGCTTCCACCCTTGCCTCAAGAGACTGCGGTGTTAAGGAGCACGGTTCCCCTCCACGGAAACCATCATTGCTCGGGGAAGCACCTCTAATAAGTTCTGGTTAGGGGTACAAAAGTGCGGACAGACACTGGAAAAATAACTGAATCACTGAAGGTATCGAGTGTTTTGAAAAGAGCAAGTCCGCGCATTCCGGTGTCTTCTTGTTACACATGATGACTACCCCTCGCGATCACGTTGTCATAACTTCGTTTGCCTCCGCACGACGTTTATCGGCCCATGAGATATCGTCTCGGATGACCGCCTGGGATCAAATTTCGTCCCAAATGACCGCTGCGTCTAGAATGACCGGCGCTTAAGGTGTATGTCCGTGCATATACCAATAATTGTGTACATAATTTCCCACAATACATTGTTGTGATTTAACAGCAATGTCTATCTCTTGTGCCTGCCAATATGATGAGTAAATGCATATATGGTGACTTAAACTTTTTAATTCGTTATTTCTTTTCCTGTGATTAGATAAGTAGCTGGACAAATCAGCTGAGTTAAGGTAGAATTACTGCTTATGTTAGAGCTTTAAGCACCGCAAATAAGGCGATTATAAAGATATGCTGCCCACATATGGTTAGACATAAAGAGTAGGCTTTCCTCTGATTTTAAGTTGCATTTACTCATCATAACAGCAGCCACCAGAGATAGACAGCGCTGTTAAAACACAACAAGGTATTGTGGGAAATTATGTACACAATTATTGGTATATGCACGGACATACACCTTAAGCGCCGGTCATTCTAGACGCAGCGGTCATTTGGGACGAAATTTGATCCCAGGCGGTCATCCGAGACGATATCTCGCAGTCCAACGTCCACCTTTCCTCGAATCACCGCGTCTTTGCTCTGACCATGACTGGCAATAATGGCGCTCCAGGGAGAGCCGCTATGCTTGCGCGGGCAATCGACCTTTGTACCGAGCTCCGAGACATGGTGGATCAGATCGCACCATCTCGCTTTACCCGCTCGTCTGACTACGTCGCTGTCGATGACTACGAGGCCATTCAACAAGTATTCGAGCTAGAAAATCTTCTGCAAAGGAGGTTACAAGAGCTTAACGGCAAGAGAAACGCTGCTCTATCGCCGGTATCGCGTTTGACCGACGATGTCCTCCGCCTCATCTTCCGGTATGCGCACGAAAGCCGGCGCGCAGACAAGAGCGCCCAGCACATGAGATGCGACTACGATGTTCCCATCGCCCTATCACACGTCTCACAGCGATGGAGGACTCTCGCGCTGAACATGGCGGTATTATGGACGTACCTGCGCTTCGGGTATCGAAGAAACCGCTCCTACGGTCAACGGAGCTTCGCCGAGTCTCCTCCCTCCGCACCTGAGCGCTCGCTCACCAAGCTATATCTTTCGAATCTCGCCAGAGCCAAAATGGCACCTCTGATCGTCTACCTCAAGCTCAGGCCATGGTCTGGTCTCTCGACGGTGATGAAAGATTATTCCAGCATATGTTCAGACAGGGTCACGGAGCTCACCATTTCCGTTGAACCATACAAGGTAGACGTCCTGGCCCCCCTCGCAAAGTGTATCGCGGACACCAGAGTCAGTCTCCGTCGACTCACTATCCGTGTGAAAGGATTTGGAGGCCACGAGGTGGACCCAGCAAAGACGCTCGAATCAGTGCTGTCTCTTGACATGCCGCAATTGGAAGTGGTCGAGCTCAGCAACGTTTCGCTACCTACAGCGGCCAACGCTTCTTTCGTGGGTCTCTCCCAGTGCCGGTCCCTGTATCTCTCCCCGGTCTACGGACAAAGCCCATTTGAGTTCGGTCCTCTGGTCAATCTTCTGCGCTGCATGCCATTGTTGGAAGAGCTTCGATTGTCGCATAGGGGTGTCGCCCAATCTGCTCCTATGCCCCTAGCACGCCTCTCCATTCCCACTCTGCGCCGACTCTGTTGCCCATTTACCTCCACGGAGAGCGGCGGAGCGTTTGGACATCTCGCAGTGCCCAATCTTGAAAAGCTTGCGATAGACAACTTCAACAGAATGTACTCGAGCACGGCTAATGATCCGAACACGTCATATCTTCAGAACATCTTCGGATTTCTGAGAGCTTCTTCGACAGTTCCTCATGCATCACCCAAGATACGGGAGCTTTCGATCACAATCGGAACGTTGATCGAGGCCACGGAGCTGCTGCGCCAATTTCCGTCACTAGAGAAACTAATCGTGGCCCCAGAAGGACTCCAGGGGCGACATCTTGCGTACGTCGACCTCCTCAAAGGCATGGGTAAGCCATACAATAGCTTGTCGTCGTGCAAGTCGGAAGTTTCAGGACAGTCCGCATTGCTCTGCCCAAAGCTGCACACGCTCAGCATCCGCAGCTGCGCAACCGCCCCGCACGTCCGAGCGCTGACCGAAATGGCAGCTCGGCGCTCTGCAGCCGGCTTCCGCTTAGGTTGTATCAAGCTCCAGGGATGGGTAGGAGATGAGTCGGACGACTCCGAGCTGGCGTATGATGCGACCGGCCCACCGACAAGAGCTCTCCCGCCTAAAGAGCAGCGTGCATTGGAATGTGCGCTTGCACGAGAAGTGGACAGTCTGGAATGTGGTGGATACAGATGGGATTGGTCGGAAGGCGGAATTTGGCGTCGCAAAGGCCCTGCGTCAGATGGAATATTGGACCCGGCTGACTGGTTGCAGTCAACGTTTTGGCGCTAGTGGAGCGGTATGTCAAATAGGTAGCCTTTTACATGTACTGTGCCTAGTTGGTGGATTTCCCGGTTAGTCATAGCGAGCCGTAGTGGCTGTGCCTTTCCAGCAGAATGTACAGTAAAGTAGGCGCCCAGCAAGACTTCATGTAACAGAGACCATAGTTACTTACTCGAGGTCTTGTGTAGTCCCAGCATATACCCGACCCCTCTTGCATACCGTTATCTCCGTAGTGGTATCTTGAGCCCGAGGCCGCCGATCGAGATCCAGAATGGTACTTTTCTTCACGTCGACCGGTAAGCGCCTGCTGAGCACGTACCATACACGTCATTGAGCCTGCCCCAAGCGGTCAACCCGCCTGCAACGATCTACATGGGCAAAGACAAGGTCGAGAGTGCGTTGCCGCCCTTTTCTACGGAGGACATTGCTGATGCGGTCACTGGACAGATGAGGACCTCATCAAGTATGGCACTTCGCGGGATGTATGGTTCCATGTCGACAAGCTGTCGTCTGCGCACGTCTACCTACGATTACCGGAGGGTATGAGCTGGGAGGAGATACCAGAGGCGCTCTTGAAGGACTGTGCGCAGCTTGTGAAGGCGAATTCGATACAAGGTGCGTTCTGCTGGCATCTATGGCGCATAATGTCGGATGCTGATGCTTGGTCTACTAGGCAACAAGCTGAATGACCAGACGGTCATCTATACCCCGTGGGACAATCTAAAGGTGTACCACAATGTGCTGCTGTGGTTGTAAATGGATCGTTCAACTGCATTTAGAAAACAGGCGACATGGCCGTCGGACAAGTCTCCTTCCACCAGCCGAAGCGGGTCAAGCGGGGTATGTCTTCGCTTCTCGTAAGCGACGAGCATCACCTCATTCTCCATCTCTTTGCATAGTACACGTTCCAACACGTGAGAATGCCATCGTCAACCGGTTAAACAAGACGAAGGTCGAGAAGGAGGTGGACCACGAAGCGGAGCGGCAAGCGCGGCTCAAGGCCGAGGGTCAGGCACGCAAGGCCGCTGCACAAGAGAAGGTGTGTGCATCCCCGTCCGTCAGCCACGTTGTGCTCATGTTCTTGCAGAAAAAGCAAGAAGAAGCGCTAGCGAAGAAGCGGGCCGAAGAGAAGCAGGCGAAGAGCTACGATTCGTTATTTACGGAGGAATCTGGATATGGGGTGAACAAGGAAGGGTATGATCCCGAGGAGGACTTCATGGTGCGCTTTTGTCTCGTATCGCCGGATCTTGCTGTGTTCTGAAAGTGTTACAGTGATGCCGGTGATCGTGCTCGCGACAAGGGAGATTGGGTGGTGTTAACGACGCCAGAGGAATGGTAGTGACCCGAGGGAAGGGAAGAGGAGAGACGGAATCGGGAGTCAGCTCGATATGCAAGCACGCTGTGCGAGGTAACGGGGATCGAGATCGGGAGTGAGATCGGGAGAGGGTTGATCGGTGGCTATCTCAGGGCAACGTGGAGAACCCCGGGTCTTCGCCTTCCGCCGTACACCTGGTAGACGGTGGTCTGTGTCGAAGACCGCCGTCGGTGAACAGCTCGGTGTCTGCCATCTGCGCCATGTGCTGAACGGGAGGCAGCCGGTCCGCGATCAAAGATGTGTGATTCTGCACGATGCCGATGCTACTGTATGTGACAAGAACATGCGCTCTACCCTAATCCGATGTCCAGCAGTTGCTAGCCAGAATGAGATGACGATACCCGGTGGTATACCCAATGATTGTGTAAAGAAATCAAGCCGGTTTGAATGAGCAGTTTGAGCTTCAGAGCAAGTCCCTCAGACGGTCGGTGATCATGGAGAGGTCGTGGTCCTCCTCGACCGCTTTATTAACGGGCACCTCGGCCTTGGCGACTTCTTCCTCAGACTTGTGCACCACGGAGACTTGGATAACAAGGGAGGCGTTCGAGCTAGCGCGCTGGCGATGCTGCTCATGATACCGATCGGAGAACCTGTACCCCGGTACGCGTTAGCCACATTCCATAAAACACGCATTAGTTCGAAGGAAGAAGAACGGACGAACCTCCGTGGCGGCTCGCCATTCGGCCCAACGGGGTTAAATCCGCGTTTCTGCGCCTCGGTCGCGATCGCATAGATGTGTTTACGCTGCTCGAGCACGTCCTGCGGTACGCGGGAGAAAGACATCGATCGGGTTGGGTCGCGTTTCTCCAGCTCGGGGTCCTTGGACAGCTTGGCGAGAATGGACAGAGCGGCTTTGAGATCTGTAGGGACGACGACTTGTGGCTTGTCGTTCACTTTCTCGATAAATTCGAGCAAGGCAGAGGCGAACACGTCGGCATAACGAGGGATGTACCACGCTTCCGAAGGGGCGCCATCTATCATGGATAAACAGAGGAAGCAAGAAGCAGCGTGAGTATTCGCGTGGTTCAATTCATATCAGACGAGAAGCCAAAGAAGACGTACCCGGTAGAATTTGCAGGACCGCGCCTCCGGGGACGCCGGTGAGCCGTTTTTGGAGCGCTTCGGCAACTTGGACCGTATCGACCAGATTATCTGCCTGCCGACCGTTCTCAGCATTCGGGCCTCGTGGGCGGAAAAGATAGGTGGAAAACTTACGCCGAACAGGAGGACGGGGAGGTTGATAAGAGCCGCTTCTTCGTCCGTTAGGGGGATACGCTGTGCCGAAAAAAGACCGCAATCAGTCAAGGTTCTGTTCTCAACTTCCTCCGAGACCGTCTCCGCCGCGAGTGCGAAAGCGACGCGATTACGGCAGCCGCACACCCGACGAGCCAGATTCGGCCGTGGAATGTGGCGGCGGAAGAGTGCGAGCCTCGGAGCCCGAATAGGAAGGAAGGAAGGAGGGACTCACGTTGCCGAATATGGCGTTGCCGAACTCCATCCCTCTGCACAACCTCGTCGGCGGGTACTGAGTCTCCAGGTAAAGAGCGACTTCGTCTTTTTGTTCCTCGGTTAGATGCTGTTCGTGTGCTTCGTTAGAATAAGGAATGAAAGTGGAAAGAACAGGCTCACATCGCCGAACAGATACGGGAATACTTCCACCAAGTAGTCTTCCATCGTCTCGATATCCTTCGACGTAGCGAGGAGTGTGAGCAGTTCCTTACAGATCTCCTCCAATTCGCGCATCCTATAGTCCCCCAATCAGCATCCCCCCAGTCCCACATCCTCACAGCGCACGAAAAAGGAGAAACGCACGTCTCGTCCCTCCCCCTCTCAATCGGCCCCGCAGTGATACTCAGCAGCCTGCCCGGGAAAAGGATGGCCGCTCTCCAAGCGGAATGATAGGTGTACCAGGTGCCTGCAAAGAGGTGCACTTGCTCCAGACCGGCTTTGTCGAGCAGCTTTATGAGCTCGACTGCGTCGGTCCATGCGTCTCGGCGCGGCTCGGGGTCGGAGATGGTTTGACCTTGGGAACGGCCGTCGAAGGCGATGAGGTTGTATTTGCTTGAGAGACGGGGTTCGGTGAGGAGGGGCTGGAAGGAGGTGGTGTCGAATATTGCGCCTATAGTAAGTGGTCAGTATATGACTGCTGCCTAGAAGGCCGGAAAAGGTTATGTGGCGAGTGACGCACCTAAGGTGAAGACGATCGTCTGCTTGGTCGTATCGAGGTACTTGACCGATCCGTCCTCAGGCAGGTTAGATCGATAGAAGTAGGACACCTCGTCCTCCGGTAGTTCAAGATACGGCATGCGGGGCAAGAGCGGAGAGGTAGCCAAGAGGGAGGGACAAGGGACAAACAGGGACAAGGGGCGAAACTCAGTTTATAGGGAAATAGGATGGGGGATCGGGCTAGATATAGGGCGAGCGACCCGACTCTGGGAAGGGGGGAAGGCGATACGGTGTAACGGTCCAGTTCAGGTGGTACGGCCTCCGATAGACTGGAGGGGCGAGAAGCCAATATCAATGCCGTAGAACGGTAGAAGTCGAGAAGCTCAGAAGCGGGGACTTGGCCGCCGCCGGCTCGGCTTGGATGTGTGGTGGGTGGGAGGACGATCCTTGGGTTGTCACCCGGTGAAGGGATGGGATTGGAGAACCGACTGGGATATGTGGGTGTGCGGGAATGTTCGATAGTGTGTGGGAGACGGGCGGTGCGTGCCGGAAGTCGGGAGTGCAGGGCGGGAGTGTTCCGCTCTTCTGGGAATGGGAGAAGCAGGGAAGGTGAGCGCCGATGGTGACGACGGGTGAGGGAGAAGCAGGAAGAGAAAGGGGAGAGGGGAGAGGGGCAGGACGGTTCCTCTCTCTCACCCTTTTGGGGAGATAGGAGGCGGCCAAGACGCACCGGCAGCATGAATTGAAAGCATTGATGGGCTTCTGTGAAGATGGAGAAGACAGAGAAGCAGGAAAATGACGGGAGGCCGCGCCCAGGCCGGCGAAAAGTGGTGGGAGACCCTGGGGTGCGGGCTAATCCTGTCCGCCGTTGAATTGCGAGTTGTTGCGAGGTTCCGACCATTCAATTACCGCCTTTTGCGCCTATTTCGCGCGAGTTGTTGTGTGGCGAGTGAGAAAGGCGGAGATAAGGAGGGACATGGACGGAGGATGCCTTATTTGCGTTGTCCGGGACCGGACGTGCCGGATTGGAAGCTGGGGGGAGGGTCAACGTACATAGCGACCGAAAACGGCATCAGCGCCATCCATATCGCGACATGCGCTTCTCTCGGCAGGGCCGTACCAGAAGATTGGGTGATGAATTGATCTTGTGAATTAAGGCCTGGGCGGGGAAAAAGCGGGTTTCTGGAAAGTGCAATTTCCGGACGGACAGCTGGTCAGACTGTATTTAGGATGCCTGCGAGCTGCAGTCCGAGCGGAAATGTGATGTCCGAGAGGGAGTGGAGGGTAATATGATGACTGAGAAGCTTGATCCTCTTGCTCCTGCGGGGACAAGGCGGCCCGCAGAGGAGTCAAAAGGCCTCACCCTTTTGCCCGTGCATACGCTCGCAGCGCGTCAAGCGGCGTGAAAGGAAGCACCAACGGCCACAACACTCACACTTTGCTCCCTATGACAACCCTCTTACGTAACCCCGTTACTCCCACCATTTGCGGGAGTTTTTGTCTTTGGCCCCGAGAGCGGCTGTGTAGCGGAGGCAGTTGTGGCCTGTTTTCGCGCGTGACGCCACTGCCCCGTCGCCCGCAGCCCCTCACCACCGCCCTATATTCCGTCCGTTGTCTTCGCTGTCGACCCGTTCCTTGTAACCTCAGCATCAATCAACGCCTTCTCCAAAGCGTCTATACCGTACCATCTCTCCCCTCCTCATCCTCATCTCATCTCTGCAGCTTCATACCGCGTTCCTTTCCCCTTCACTCATTCAAAACACCTACAAACGCGCTCGTGACCGGAACAAGATGCACCCAAGCCGGCCAGCGCAACTCTTCTCCGCCCTTCTCGCGCTATTGTCTGCCTCGCCCGCATTGGCCCAGGATGTACAATACGACTCGACACACAATATCACCGATCTCGAGGGGACTTGGGCGTCGGGCTCGGGTCATGTCCAGACTGGTATCGTACGTCCTCTTGCCTGTTGCTATGCTGAATGAGGAGGCTGATGGGAGAGAACAGAACTTTGCAAACCCGGTAACGGCAACTTTCAACGCGCCTACAACGTCTGGTATCTCCTATTCCTTGTGCGTAATATCTGCCCAGCGTGACGAGAGCATGGCTGACCTGGACGCAGCACAAACGATGGACACTTCGAAGAGGCTCAATACCGTTTCGGTTCGAACGGCTCCGCACCAAACTGCATCACCGCCGTCCTGATCTACCAACACGGGACGTACGAGCTCCTCCCTAACGGGTCCATGATCCTCACCCCGTTCGGCTCCGACGGCCGCATGCAGCTGCAAGACGCCTGCGGCGCCGTCACGAACCAGATCATGCTGTACAACACTACGGAGCTGATGATGCAGTGGAGGATCTTTGACGGCCCGACGCTCCAGCTGTACCAGTTTGACGGGAGCATGCTGCCCCCCATGGCGTTGTACTACAAGCCGCCGAACATGCTCCCCACGTACCCGCTGACCAACTTCTCCGATCCGGACATTACGGGCGAGGGGATCCCGATCCAGAGGAGGTCGCATATCTTCGAGCCGCTCGAGGAGAGGCATTTGCAGGAAGAACACATCCAGTTCAAGCGGAGCGCGGCGAGCAGGCTTGGAGGGAAGGGGGCGGGCGACGCGCTGGCGCTCGCTGCTGCTACTGTGGCCGTTGTGGCTGGTGCTTGGCTCGCACTGTGAGGTCGAGTTGACGGCGGGTGGATGACATAGATACCTTTTGTTTCGCGGACTTCTCGTCTCTTTATTATTGTTACCTTTTGCTGCATCTTTCTTTTACTTTTGCACGCTAGTACGCGCCTCCTTTTGCTCGAACAGCATCATGTATGAACTGCATTACCGAATGGATGGACATTCATCGCACGCCCGCCCAATGGTTGTGCCAGCAATTTGGTTGTCTCCTGCTTCGCGACGGTGGATCACTCGAGCAGGTCGAGGTAGTGTAGGTAGGATGGAAACGATGATTGGGAAAGATTATGGATTTTTGCACCGCGCTATACACATCCCCACCGCATTTTCTCCATTCTACCACCTCTACTCCTCCGCTCCTACCCTTACTCCATCTAATGCGCCTTGTTCTTATGGTGCCCTACAAAAAGAAACCATCAGTACCCCACACCCCAAGTCCAAACCACACCAGCGTACTCAGATGCACTACACCCTTGTCAGCCACCCTACCACAAAAGAGAGAGAGAGAAACAAGGACGCACTAAAGTAATCCAACGTATACCCAAACAGCATCAACCCGCCAATAGCGCCATATATCGGTTTCCCGCTCGCGTTCTTCCCGTCCCAGTACTTGGCCTTTATCCCCGAGGACATGGGCGGAGCGGGGCCTTTGGGGAGTTTGCTGTAGAAGTCGATCACGTTGGCCATTTGGGCGCCGACGGAGCCGCCGGACTGTGCGAGCGTGAGCGTTAGTGAGCACCAATGCGGACAGGACAGGGAGCAGGGAAAGGAAGAGTGAGGAGGCGAGAAGTGGGAGAGTGGGAGAAAGCAGGATGGTTGGTGGATGGGATTGGAGGCGGACGTACGACAGATGAGGGAGTGGCGACTTTGGGCGGGACGAGCCCGTCGAGCGCGCGGCGGATGAGCGTGGCACGCATTGTTGACGATGAGCAGGAGTAGTGAGACGACGACGACGGCGAGGACGATGATGAGGAGCACTGCAGGCGGTGGTTAGGGTGATGACGGAAAGAGGAAGGAGAGCGGGAGCTTTTCGGGGGGATTGGTTCCGTTTGGGTTGGGTTACTTCGGGTTGGCGCCTTCGGGTTTCCGGGGACGTGAACACAATCTAAGTATATAGAGTGTTCGAAATGGACTAGACGAGCAGATGACTTGGAATGATCGAAACTCGAATCTCATCAACTAATGTACAACATAGTACGGCAAGAAGGATGAATGAAGTAGATGAACTCGCGCGCAGCACAATATCGAAAACGAAACCACAGTCCATCCGCAACTGCGAGATGCCGCGTCTACTCGCCAGCGAACAGGCGCACGATGAGGTATGTCGTCGACCCAAGGAAGCGGAACACTATTTCGCACATCAGTGTCAGGAAAGTAAAGAGATGGTGTAGGGGACGTACGAGCTAGACCGGCGACGGAGAAGAGCACAAATGCCATGTAGCCGTTTACGGTTGCGCTGCCGGTTTGGGTGTCGATCGAGATCGTTCCTGTTGCATTCGTGATGACCACTGCGAGAGCCGCGTTTGAAAGCACCCAGACGAGCAGTACCTACGCCAGAGGGTCAGGAAGGCGGCAAATATATAAGGGAGGCACTGCACTCACGTTCGTTCGGAAAGACTTGTACCAATCTTCCTGCTGCGTCGCCGCGTCCACCTTTTTCACCTCGGGCGGCGGCTTGTTCCCTAGCACGTGCAACGCATCCTCATACGCGGCATTGATATCTTTCTCCGTCGTTGGGATCTCGATCTCGACTTCCTTCGAGTCCGTCTTGGCCTTAACGACACCGAGATCGGTGTTGATCTTGTTGTCGCCCTTGGTGCCCCAGGTGACGTCGTGTACGTTGGAGAAGGCGTAGACGTTGAGGACGTTAATGTAGGAGGGAGCGAGGAGGAGGTATTGAACGAAGGAGGTGAACATGTGCCAGGGCTCGAACTACAGAATCTTGTCAGCCTCCGTCTATCCCCTCAAAGACGAGATCGACTCACAAACATGATAGACGCGATGAGATACAAACCAGTCGTCGCAAGAAGGGAGAGCACGATATTCCGGAAGATCGAGTTGGTGAAGAAATCCGTCAAACTCAAAACGCCCTGATTAGCGTTCTGCGCCGCAGCCTCAATTCCCTTCACGGCCAACAAGATAGCCGCAGTCTACACCACCATCAGATTTCAGCTAGCAGCAAGGGAATACAGAGAGGACATACGGTCATGTACACCGTAATGAGCGCAAAGCCGACCATGGCGACCGTATAAGCTACGTTTGCACCTTGCGGCCTGTTACCGAGGGAAAGGATGAAGCACATGATGAGGAGGCCGAGGTAGAGGTAATGCAGTACAATGTTGAGGATATGGATGCCCTGGATGTTGAAGTCTTCCATCGACTGGGTGAGGATGATCTGCACACGCCGCGTCAGTCCCATGGCCATCGGATTTGGGAGGTGAGAGGCGCGTACGAAAGAGATATAGTAGTTCGCCAGCGCGAACCAAGAGAAGATCAAGTTGAACGTCTGGTACACCATCTCGATATGCACCCACGCCTTCTGGAAAAACGAGTGGCTCGAGCGATATATATACCCGAAATGCCACGTCGCATGTATAGCAGCGAAGAACGAGCCGTTCAGCCAGCGCCTGCGCTGCGAGATGAGCTCGGGCACGCGATCGGGCACGTCGGTCGTTGCGTAGGCCGATTTGACGTAGTGCAGTATCCAGGAACAGTCGCGTTTTGTCACGAGCTCCCAGCAGAGAATACGATCTTCGGCGAGGTACATGTTTGCTTCGAAGATTCCGGCACCGGAACCATGCTGCACACAAATTTGTCAGCTTATCTCGACCTTTATCGTATTTCAAGGGAGCTTACCAGCTTCTCACCCAAGAAGTACTTCTGCAACGGTCCCTGCCCCATCAGATCGTTCTGCAGCGCGATATACCGATACGCCGAGAACGCTCCAGGCAACACGGTAATATACCCAAACACGCTCTCAAGCGGCTTGTCCAGAATATTGCTCATCTTATACTCAAAGTTCTGCGCCGCGACCAGCGGGTTGATCAGCAGCTCGTAGTATTTCCCTTTACGGGCGACGATCTCCCCGCACGCGCCAGCAACGTTCGAGTTGATGTCGAACGCTTTCCATAAGTGGTAGATTGATGTCGGGCCCGGCATCGTCCCCACGTCTAGGAGGACACAGACGTTCGGGTTTAGCACTGGGCCGAAGGCGTTGAAGAACCACCGGTGGGAGTTGATCTTCTTCTGGTTTTGCTCTTTGAGGCAGAAGATGATTTGGACGGGGACGGACTTCTCGGAGCCTTGGAAGCGGCAGTCTTGGGAGATGTAGACTGGTACAACGGGTTAGCATATGCGTTCAACCTCCCGGCAAGCGAGAGGGACATACTCTGGCTGGTGTACTCGTATATATGCGCCGTGACAGCCTTGTCCTTGACGAAGTTCTGGACGCACATTCAGCATATACCCAACTAACTAGTGAGAGCCAGGCTGACCTTGGCCACACCAGACTGGTAGCACCCCATAGCGGCAATAGCGCTCAGCGTACGCGAGTTGATCTTCTGCCGCCCATCGCTCACAATACACACCACGACCTTCTTCCACCCGTCCCGGCCCCACGTCTTACTCCTCTCCCTCGTACACAGATGCGCGATGTTCTTCAGCACGCCGTTCATACTAAGCGCGAAGAGTTCCTCGTCCTCGTTGTACATCGTCATGACGATGAAGAGCTCTGTCCTGCGCGGAGGGTCGTATAGGACTTGCCGGAGGGAATAGCTTTCTTCTTTGAATTTGTCCGGGTCGCAGGTCGCGGCTGTATAGCGCATGAAGGTCATTTCCCGGTCGGTACGATTGGAGCACATGTCGAGCAGTTTTGTCGGAACGGGACAGTCAATGACCAAGTTACCCTTTGTCAGTCTGCGCAAAACATATAAATATTTGGCCAATCCTTTTGGGGGGAGAGGAACGGCACTCACTCGACTTTCTTGATAGTCTTATACCGCCTCGGCACCCTCTGCGGGATCCGCCCATATCGTATCGTCCCCTCCTCATCCTCGTCCTCCCCAGGTGCGGGTCCTCCAGGCATGCTGAATCCCCCAATGAAACCCTGCCCAGGAGGAGGCCCATAGCTCCCTTCTCTCCTGAGAAGCGGGACTTCACCCTCGAAGCTCGCGTCTGGTGAGGGACCGCGAGGCGGCTCACCGGCAAAAGGGTCGGAGAGGGAGTAAGTCGATTGGGTGTATGGACCGCCGTGCACGCCGACGTACTCTTGCTGCGGTGTCAACGGGCGACCAGCAGCAGCGGGGGAGAGGTAAGGTTGAGCAGCTGTGGTCGAGTAGGCCGTTTGACGCCCATCCAGTGGGTTGGGGGTGTACCCAGGACCAGGAGAAAAGTTCGACCCGGGTGTGGGCATGCGTGGCGGAGGACCGGGTACGATACTCCCAGGGTGGTTGAATGGGTCTTGGATATGGGGGGACTGGATCCTCACTCCCGGCGTACCGGGGCCTGGACCAGGACCTGGAGATGACGGAGGAGGTCCGTACGGATTCGAGTACTGGGGTTGAGGCGCTGGGAGAGGAGGTCCGGGCTGGGAGGTGTAGGACGGGCGGTCGGAGAGTTCGTAGCGCTGGACGTTGCCTGGCGGGCGAGGGGAGAAACGCTGGGCTTCGTCGGCCTGTATGCGGAGGTGAGTTTCTCTGACGCGGGGAGCAGAGCGAGGGGAATGAGCACCTCAGGTGGATAGCGCGACATGTTAATAGTTGTCGCCCTTCAAGCGAGGTTCAGGAGGTATGCGTGTCGGCGTCAACAAGCGCGACACCTCTCAACAAGAACAAGTCGCCTCAACAGGCTAAATGAACAAAAGACAATGATCGATGACCGACAGAGCAAGGAGCGAAGGAGAGAAAAGGGTCGAAAGGCGTGATCAGTGCGATCAGCCGGACTGATAAGTTCTTGAGAGGGTTGACAACGACTGTGCGGTTGTGTTGGTTGCACAGGACGACCGGAGCACCGAAGAGAACGGAAGGGAACGGTGTCAGGGCGTAAGGGCACGCGTTTACGACAGAGTTTGGCAGCGTCCCCTGAGGCGATGCGCTGTATGCCTGCGGCCTGTGCGCTGAGCGGCTTGGCGCTTTCCCGGTCTTCAGCTTAGACCGCACAGGTTCAACGACTCGACTTGGGGTTTGTACTACTGTCTGGAGTCCTGTCAAGAGGGGTTTGTGCTGCTATGAGCTCATTTGAGGTGTGGGGCGCGGCCGGGTGAGCGCATTTCCGGCCAGGGGCGCAGGGAGATGGGATGCGTCATTTTCCGGACTGGGCGATTGTTGGGATGCGCAACCTGCGGCTCCGACCGGCTTCTTCAACGACTCCAGATTTGCTTGCCTTTTACGCTATCTCTGGACGAACTCGTACAACAGCTGGAAATAGCGCAGTTGGGGGTTTGACACGTGTCTGTCGCCGTCTGGACTTGCTTGCTTGCTTCGCGTCTTCTGGTCTTCTTCTCGTCGACTTATCGCCGCCCGAGTTTGATACGCGTCCCTCTTGCCACTTTCCGCTTTGTACCTTGTATGGCTATCAGAGGTTACCTAGAGAGGAGTGGCGACAACCTTACAGAGATGGCTAGTCCACATCTGATAATTCGCTGGCGACTCGCCACTGCTGGCTATCTTGACGTCGCTTGTGCACTGTCAACTTGTTTTGACTTGATACCGTCTGCGCGGAGGGGATGCGTCGAGGTTTTCTACTGCATGCTGAGCGTACTCGCCTCAACCATGGCGCGCCTAGCAGTCGTCAAGATAAACCACCACAACCAAAGCGGGACATCGACTGCTCTCCCAAAAACGCTGTGCCTCAGGCTCCCCGGCAATCAGCACTGTCTGGCGGACCATCGTCACATCCACTCTCCAACCCTTACGTGGGACCATCGTCGACCTCAAGAGTGACCTCCAACCGCGATACAGCGGAGGAAAACGACCCGCTACACTCCACCATCTCCCTACTCCCGTTTGGCGGCCCAACTTGCTCAACCATCCAAACCCTCGTAATCTCCCACCTCCCCACCCTCGCTCTCCTCGCCCGACATCCAACCGCCGACATCGCCCTTCCCTCCTCCCACTCCCTCGTCCGCCTCGTTCCTATGCCACGGAAGGGTCTAGGACTCGTCACGACCCGCCCTATACAGGCTGGCGAGGTACTCGTCTGCGAGAGGCCATTGCTTGTGTTGCCTAGCGTGGTGAGACAAGATGTCCTTCTTCAGCTTCCGGAGCTAGTAAGGCACCTACCTGAGGAGAGAAGGAAGGCGCTGGAGAGGATGTACAACCCTTGGCCGGGGACGGGGGTAGAGGGCGTACATAGGGGAAACTGTGTTTCGCTCGACTTGACGGAGGCGCTTGAGGAATGCCAAGCTGCTACGCAGGAAGGGCGGGGCGATGGGAGGGAGGAAATCGGAAATGTGGATGGTATGGAGCATACGGCTACATATGAGTGGATTGGGAGGGCGAACCATTCTTGTGCGCCGAATGCTAGGGTGGGATTTGATGGGTGCGTCTTTTCCCGTCCTTTCTGTTCCTTATCGTGGTTGGTCTGTGCTCTCCTTATACTGTTCACAATATGGTCATCGACCACGAGCTCATATATTGTAGGAAAACGTTTCAAGGCACGCTTAAGGCACTAAGTCCGCTGACGGAGGGAGAAGAAGTGTGTATCTCTTATCTGAGCGATGACGAGCTGCACCTCGCAACGGCGGAAAGGCGAGCGCGATTGCTGGAAGGGTGGGCCTTCCTCTGTCAATGCGAGCGCTGTGCTCTAGAATAACTCCGCTAGCGAATGCAATGTCCCGACGTAAAGGGTATGCCAGCAACCTTCCTTCCCAACGAAAGGGAAGGCGAAAAAGAGCCGGGTTATCTACCCCGCGTTGATCCCTTACCCCGCATAATTCGCCGTTTGCTGGCTGCTCGATGACTTCTGCTTGGAACGTGAATCCCTTCATATAATGATATGAGTAAAACGCCACGTTATCGCCGCTTTCACCAACATCAGCCCCCACATCTTCTCCCAACAACTGTTTGTGTACTCACGTAACCCCCTTCTCCGAGACCCTTTGATCCTCCCCCCTTTCGGTTTCTTCCCCGACCAAGCGGGATCATTCCCCCGCAAAGGGCTTGGCAACCTTGAGCACCGCCACACAGCTTCCTTTCTGCGCTCTGGGCCCTCCCACCTTCCCTTTTGGTCGTCTGATCCCGCCTGACTTGACTCTGCGAAAGGCGGGCGGTCGTCCGCTCGCGTCGGTCCATCAGCTGCTCAACGGCCTTCGTTGGGTCATCACCGCCTGCGCTCTTCACCTGCCCTCAGCACTTCGTCATCCTCTCCTTTCTTTCACTGCTGTCGACAACGAGAGAATAGACAGCGAGCAAGCGAGCGGATACCCCTTCTGCCACTGCCGGTGTATACACGACACGCCGCAGGCAAGACGATCGATGTATGGCTCCCCCGCACGGGCGTGAGCCCGCCCCCCTCAGCAACTCAAATCGACGACGGCGTCTTCCTCGCTCGCCCTCATCGGTATCATATTCATCTGAGGCGGAGGCGAGGAATGTGAGGAGACGAAGGCCGAGGGAGAGGAAGAGGGATTATGGGGATGGTGGGGCGGAGGGGATCGTGCTTTCTTTGGAGTTGAGCGAGGATTATCCGTATGATGCGTGCGTCGTTTTTGTTCCCTTGCTTACAGAGAGAAGAGCTGACGGTGGTGTAGAGTGTATACCGTCAATGGGAAGATTGGGGGACAAGTGTTACCCCTGCAAGTTGATACCGGTTCTGCCGACCTTGTAAGTACAAGTTGACTATTTTAAGGGCTTCAGCTGACATTTCTTTAGTGGGTCGCATCAACCTCCTGCAGCAGCCAAGCCTGCTCCGGTGCATCCCTCTACGACCCCTCCACCTCCTCTCTCCCCACTAACAAAACCTTCACCATGCAATACCTGCAAGGCAAAGTCTCCGGCCCCGTAGTCTGGGACGACGTGAGCATCGGATCATATAACATCCCTTCCCAAGCTTTGGCCTCCGCTTCTTCCGTCTCGTCCGAGCGTCTCGCGGCAGATACGTTCTCTGGCGTGCTTGGACTCGCCCCGGCGCTGGATAGCAAGATTGCGCAGCTTATTCCGCCTGTGGTGGGGAACGACCCTGATGGTGCTGCCTGGACGTCGAACTTGTACGGCAGCGACACCCCACCACCTCCGTTCTTCTCTCTCCTCCTCGAGAGACCCGAAGACCCAGATACAGTCAGCACCCTGGGCATTGGCGCGCATCCGCTCCGGGACACACCGTCCAACTTTACCCCCTCAGCGCTAGACTGGACACCCGTAGTGACGTCGAACGACGGCGCCCTGTACTGGCGCGTGCCCATAACGGACATAAGCGTGCAGATAAATGGGCAGTCAAGTAGTCTGCAGTTGGGGAAGAGTAATGCCGTTCCGGCTAGTGCGAGGCCCGTGGCGGTGATCGATTCGGGGACACCGTTGATACTTGCTGCTCCGCAGGTGGCGGACGCGTTCTGGGGCGCGTTTGGGGTCAACCCGGCGGCGGATGGGAACTGTGCGTCTCTCCTTCTCTTGTTTCATGTCCACGGAAGTGGCTGACGGTTGCTGGGATAGTCTACCCGCTATGCACGTTGATGGTGAATGCGACGATCACGATAGGCAACACGGTCTACCCTCTCCATCCGCTCGACATGTCCGTCCCTGCTTCGAACGACCCCACATCAACAAACTGCGTAGGCGGGCTGCAGAGCGTCACAGGCCAAACTGCAGGCGACATGTACGTTAATCTCTTCACCCTGTATGACCACCTACTCATAGCATACATGCAGCATCCTAGGCGCCGCCTTCCTCAAGAACGTCTACTCCGTCTACACCGCCAACGCCTCCATCTACTCTCCCTCCTCGACGCTCTACCCCAACCCTAACATCCCTCCACCAGAACCCGACCTCCCGCACGTGGGCCTCTACCCACTCACAAACGCCCAACAAGCGGCCGAAGCGTTCCGCACCGTCAGGATAAACAACCAAGCCATCACCCCAACTACCACTGCTTCCCCCTCTGCCGGTGCAGGGCAGCTCAACATTCCGAGCGTGAACACTTCTTCGAACCTCAAGATCCCCCTACCGGTAGTGATAATTCTAGCCGTCGTGGGGTTTATAGCCCTAGTCGTATCCCTCTACCTCCTCCGAGGCTGCCTCTACCGCCGCCGTCGGGAACGCGAACTCGCCGCCGCCGCCGCAGCCGGAGCAGGCGGAGAAGGTGACGAGAGCTTCACGTTCTCCAACGGGAAGCCTGTCCCCGGCAGTGGCGAGTATGGCGGGTACGACGAAGCGCTCCTGTTTATGGGTGCGTTGAAGAAGCGGAGTTTTAGGAGTATGTCGGATGGGACTACCGGGACGGGAGGGACGGAGGGGACCGAAGGCACGGCCACTACGGGCCAGACTGGTGCGGGCGGAGAAGCGGAGCTGGGACGGATCGCCAGCCGGACCACTGGAGCACCCGGTGTGGGGGAGGGAAGCGACCGCTCGACCCCTCTGACCGAACTTCCAGAATCATACCTCTCGCTCGTGCCCACCTTAGCACATTCAGGAGGGAGGTACCCAAGTCCCGTCCGGACGAGCAGAGTGGAGATCCCGATGCCTGTGAGGAGGGAGAGCGCTTCTTACCCCTCTCCCTCAGCAGACGGGAGCGGGATGTCGAGGGAAGAAAGAGAGGAGAGGGAGGAGAGGGAAAGGTTTAGGTCGGGGCTGAGGAGGGGGTTGCAGGCTCTCAGTATCCCCATTACGTTTGCTGCTCCTGCCGCCGCCACGGCGGCGGGTGGAGGAGCGCAACGAGGGAGCCAGAGCGGGAGTGGGAGGGATCGGGGGAGGGGAAGTTCGTTATCGGGGGAACCGCTCATCCCGGACTTGGACTCGCCGGTGCAGGAAGTACAGGTGCATGTACCTGTCTCCTTGCCTTCTGAGCCGGCGCTCTCGCATGATCACGAGCATGAAGACGGCCGGGATGGCGCACAGGGGCTGGCTGTGCAGGAAAGGGAGGGAGAAGAGGGCGAGCCGAAGAGCTCTGGACCACTCTTGGGGCGGTTCAGCGCTGCTCTGTGGGACGCTCCGGCCGGGCAGCAGACGGAGGCGCAACACCGACTGCCAACTATCCCTGCGAGCCCGAGGCGGAAACCGGTGCCTGACTCTGCCTCTGATGATGATGAAAGTTGACCTGGCCTGGTTTCGAATTTTACGACTTCCCTGTTTTGATTTCTCCACATTGCTCATATTGATATCCGTTCGAACACTCATTCGCTCTCCTTGCTCTCCTCTCTCTGATCTCTCTGGCTCTTCGTCATCGTCGCTCGCTGTCATCACACGTCCTTATCTTCACCTTTCTTGGATTTCGTCTCTCTTTCTCTTTCATGAATCATTGGCACTCATTTTAGGACTTGTCGCACGGCTCTTGTGCTTGTACTGCTTGTATTATCTAACTATCGGACACTTGGCAAACACATAATGATGATCCTATCAATCGTTCCCCACCATCGCCATCGCCATCTCTTCTTCCGCACTATTCAGGTTCGTTCACCTTGCGCCCAGTTTCCGCCCTGCGACATCCAACACTGACCTAGGATACCCAATTCTAGACCATCGCTATCCCACGTCAACCCAGGCTAGCCTACCTCAGTCGAAATTGACGACGTCCAGAGCCACAGGCAACGCCATCAAGCCGAACACGAAACCCGGCACAGAGCTCTCCGCCACCAGCTGCAGACGCATGTCTCCGGCGCGGATGAAGGCGGACACATCCAGAGGTTGATGAGTGTTGCTGCTGTTCCATGTTCTGGACGCTCTGCTTATGGGATGCAGTTGACCTGAAAGGGGCTCACACCAGGATAGGTTGAAGGATATGCGGATGCCAGCTGGCCACGACAGGGGCACACCTGACATCGGTATCTTTGACGCCTGGGCATGGACGAAGTCTTCAAGTGCATGCGCAACGAGCTGATAGCACAGCCCAACGTTCTGGGTATTGCTGCACAATGGAATCAGCGAACGAACATGCTGACGCGGGACAAGAAGGGACATCACCTGCGGGGACGGTTGAGGGACACCTGCCACCAACGGGCAGCCGCCTCCGCTTGTCCCTCCGTCACTTGGAAGCTCAAACTCCCGAGGCCCAGCCTAGGTCCGTGAAGAAAGCCGACAACTGTGGGATCCCGGCGGGTTTCAGCAGAAATCCACGGCATTTGAAAATGGGCTGTGCCCCGGAAGTCCGGAACCACGGCGGGCGCTAACCCTACCGATCGCGGAAAATATCGGTGGAGAGAGCGGGCGGTCACATTCTGCTGAGGGGAAGGGACCGAAGGAGAAGGAGGGACAGTGGTCGCCGGAAATGGCGGAGAAGGGCTGCTGCTTCCGGACAATCCCGAGGACGGGGGACTCAGGATGGGCGTGTCATCGCCAGAGGTCGCCAGCGGAGATCCCGCGTCCTCCGGTAACCTCAAGATATATCCAGGTATGCAAATGCGACTGATGGGTCCGACAAGGTCCTCCCGGAAAGCAAGAAGCACTGGTAACTCGCTGCCCCTTTGGCCCCTCTGGGACCCGTGGGCTGCAAGGAGAAGCGACGCGACTTGAGGGGAACGTGCCAGCACGAAAGCCGCGCTAACCCCAGGAGCAAAGCAAGACTGCGGGACACCACAGGGAACGATGTCGCGCCTAGCAAAATCAATCAGTGAGCAATCAGAGCGGCGAGAAGATAGGGCGTACACGGCATCTGGGAGTAACCGGTTCAAGACCCCCTTCAAATTATTGGCAGAACAAGAGACAGACGTGAATGCGAGGAGCACGGATGCCAGCCCCACAGTCTTGCGGGACGCAGACATCGTTCGCAGGGAAGCCTGGAGGGGGTAGCGAGGCGCCTTTTCATCTCACCCTCCCATCGCCCTTTTGAGTGAAAATCAAGCAGTCACTGTATCGAAACGCATCTCGGCGGTCAACATAGACCCAAGCGGGTTCAGATTTACTTCGCCGTTTTGGCTTGCTTCTGTTGTGGCAGGATCCCCAATATTCACCCGCGAGAGTACCTTATAAGGATGCAATCGGGATGCGAGCGACTCCACTTGGTGTTGATAGGAGACAAGACGAACGGCGAACGTATCAAGGTAGTCGAGTGCTTCCGGGTTGTGAACCTTCTGCCGCGAGAAGCACGCACCTAACACGAGCAGCAAGTCCAGAACGGGGCCTCCGTGTCAGCCTCGCTCAGGTACTTAGACTGAGGAGATCAGGCCCGAACTTGAGGGCCTCCAAGCCCGTGGTGCCCAACAGCAGAGTGACTTGCTACCTGAAGGACATTCACATGTTGGCACCTGGTGTAGAATGTTATTGCATATCACGACGGACCCTTTCCCTAGCCCTAACCCAATGCAGTGCAGTCCAGTCATCAAGAAGGAAAGAAGACTGTCCTTGTGATATGGTTGGGGATGCACACTATCAATGCGCAGTTAATCTTCCGCATCAATTGCTCTATCAGCCGGTTTGTGCCAATGAGACATGAGAATAATACACAAGTTACACATCACAAAGACATAAACATCATCGAAGAAGTACAGGATGCTAAAAATACAGTCTGATCCGTTCATCCATTACTTACTACCCTCAATATCCAACAAGTCATTAGACGCCCAGCACACATGTCCGCACCCAGCCACGCATGGATGCCCTGTCAAAACCTTCCGACCCACCCGCCGTTTTCGCTCCCAAAAGCGGCCCTTCTGTGCCTCATCGTCTGTGTCATCCGCCGCCTCCACAGGGTGCACGCGACCGGGACCTCGTCGCAACCGTTTCGGATTCGTCGCTCGGCCACTGCGATCGTCTTCTTCCGTTACCGTAGAGTCGGTAATCGATACGGAGTGCCGAGAGCCACGCAGTGTGTGTGGAGGGAGAACAGGAGTAGCCTGTGGAAAGACGGGAACGAAATCCATCGGGTGCGACAGATAGTAACTTCGGTAGCACTCGCCATGCCCACCGTGCCCACAAGTGGGACACAGGAAGAACAGTCCCTTGGATGGTAGATGACAGATAGCGCACCGCGACGCGACGCGCTTGCAGTTCTTGCAATATGTATGGTGCCCGGATTGGCCTGAATTCCCCGCAGACGACGGATCCCCGCGGAGAGCTTTTCGACATCGTGCACAGCTAGCATCAAATTGGGCGCCCGTCTGTGAGCGGAGGACCTCAAGGCGGCTCGAGGCTCTGTGGCTGTCGCTATCTTGCACTTGTGGCGCGCGGAAGTACTTACGCACTTCGGCGGCAGCAGTATAGAGCTGTAATCGCGATAGAAGATCTGGGACAGTAACTCAGCCGAGGAGCCCAATCGACGGGAAGCGAATTTACCTAGATATGCCATGACCACGTCCACAACCCTCGGCCGATCGTCCACCAGTTCGGTCCCCGTAACGATTCCCATGACTGCGCACGTCTGCACATCCCCTTCCAGCATCATGCCTTCGAATATTGTGCGCATAACCTGCCAGCCCTTCTGTCGTATTCGCTCCTCGGCCTCCACCACTTCCCGCCGTGATCTTCTTGGCTTCAGCTTGAGAGCAGCCTCTTCACCCGGCTCCATCGGGGCGGGTGAGGTGGAAAGCTTCTTTGCTACGCGAGCTTGACGAGACGGCGGGTTGATTTGTGTACTCCCGCTGCCATTCGAAGTCGTCTTTCGATGTCCACGAACGAAACTGCCGTTCGCGTTGTCGCTCTCCATGCTGTTTCTCCTTGTCCCGTGCGAAGAATGGAACTGACCATAATGTCGGGTGACGATCCTGTTGGCGGGCTTACCGCGCCGCAGCATCAGTCCACCTTCAGCAGCGGAGCTGGAAGATCCGGGTTCGTTCTCATTCCCCGCCTCATCATCAGTTTGGCCGTCTACCGAACCGATGCCTTCGGTTTCGCCACCAGCATTCTCCTCGTCGTCCTCCGTCATCTCGCTAAGCCGTCGAAGGGAGGAAACCCCAAGAGTGTCCGCCGTCACGGGTGTGCGTGATAGCGGCGAGCGCATGCTGTTCCCGATTCCGCCACTAGAAACCGAACTCTCCGAATGGTGGTTGCGAGTATGGCCTCTAGAGGCTGCGCCGGTGGTGAACGAGGCGTCTTCTGCAGATGCTCTCGTCTCTACCGGTGAGACCGGGACGTCTGATCCCTCTGGATCCCTTTCATCCCCCGCGTCACCCTCGCTGTCCGAATCCTCCAGCGCACCTTCGCCATGTCGCTGGGCTGCTTCCCTGTTCGATGCGGTCTCGGTGGCATCAGCAGCCACAGTCGCTCGTCTTGGCGCACGCGGCCGAGCGAGCTGGCGGGAACTGGGACCTCGTTTCGATCTCGGTCGCGGACCAGCGGATGTTGCTCGGCGTGAGCCACCAGACAAAGGCGAATAGGAGAACTTGCTGCTCCTCTGACCTGGAGTGGTAGCCATGGGACTGGGGCTGCGAGACGGCAGTGGTATAGGAACAAGGAGCGAATAGAGCATCTGCCAGGCCTGTGCAGCTTGAATGTTTCCGGCTTCACGGGCAACCTTCGCGTTAGCTGCGCAAAGCTCGTGTTGTTCCGCGCCGTCGAGTACGTAACCGCGAGCCATACGGCAGAAAGCGTCCGCATCAGTGCCTGGCACGAGTATTCCCGCCGCGACTTGATTAGTCGGGGCAAAACGAGGTCCACGGACATTATGCTCCTTCCCGCTCGGCAGTCGAAGCCGCGTATGCGCATCGTATGGCCTGGAATTTCCCACACGTCAGCTCTAAGCACCTCAAAGAGGAGGACGGAGACGAACGGCTCGTCGAAAGGGATCTCTTTCGCTTGCTTGTCCTCCGCTGCGAACGCCAGCCGACCACTCCCATCCCAGCTCAGCGCACCCCGTGGTAGCACGGTGATGGGGGTAGTATGATGTCGGAAGTCGTGCTGCACCACGTAGGAGTTGTGGTACGTTGCGATGAGCGCGTCCGGTTCGCTTTCGAAGAAAAGGACATCTGTATAGCGATTAGCTTTCAGCTCTGGGAATTCAGGCCGTGTGCGTACCTCGCGGCGCTCCAGTACCGCCGTGCAGTATGTACTTGGGCACGTAATTCCTCCTCACGTCCCAGACAGCAATCCTCGCCTCTTCAGGTATGCTGTCCCCCTCCTCGTCCGCCTCCGCTACGCCGTACTTGCTATACGGAACAACAACCAACTCCGTATCTACACCTGGTCTCCAGCAGACCCGGCGATTCGGCGTCGGTGTACGCAGAACCTGCTTAGGCTTGTTGTACGGCACACCCGTGCTGGCGTTCGAGCTCGAAGCGACGGAAGCTGAAGAGAGCGCGCTACCCGAAGAGTAGCTCGCCATGCTTGCCGTAGCCGTGCTTGTAGTAGCGAAAGAGCCGTACGAATTTCCACCAGGTGCGCCGGTCAAGGAGGGGGTGTTGGAGGCAGGGTCCATGTCCCAGACTTTGACGAGCGTGTCCATCCCGCAGGAGGCCAGCCAGGTGCCGGAGTCGTCTGCTGAGGTGGTGGAGGAGTCTCGCCATTTCAGGTCTTGTACTGCTCCGGAGTGAGCAGACGATACCCAGTCGACCATCCCTTTGTCGCCCTGATGATGTCTATTAGCATGTATGCCTCACAGGAGAACGGAAGACGCACCATTCGGTAGTCGAACCGTTGTATCGCTCCATTCCCTAGGCCAGCGACGAAATCGCTGCTCCCTTGTACAGGGGAGAAACAGATCGATGAGACAGCAGCGTTGCACCGGAAGGTGCTCACACTGTTCATCGGCTTTCTCAGATCCTATCATCGGCCTCATCAGAAGTTCTCATCGACGGGTGATGCCAAGACGCCTTACCCAGAGCTTGCAAGTTCCATCAATGCTGCCACTCAACACGAGCTGAGAGCTTCTTGGAGAGAACTCGACCCGCACAACTCCACGACCTCGTGCATGCTCGTGGAGAAAGGTCTCGACCTTGCTGCCGGTCTTCTGTAGATCCCAGAGGATACAGTCTCCCTGCACATGGGCAGTAACGAGTTTCTCCGAATAGTCTGCGTTTCGTCAGCTAGTGCAGCAGCACATACGTTGTGTGAAACACATACTTTGATGTCCCCAGGCAACATCCTGCAGTCCATGTACTAGACTGAGCTTGCTCCCACTCCATACATTCAGCACTTCCTCCGCGGTGCTCCCACCGGGACCAACGACTTTGCTCTTCCCACGGCGGGAATGACCGCGGTCAGAGAGGGATCGCTGGACGGGTTGAGGGGGTACGAGGTTGCTGGTCGGGGTTGATGGTGGCGGAGAGGAGGGAGACGAAGGGATCGGAGTAGCTGGGATACGGTTCGTGAATTTGATGATCTTCAGCACTATATACAATGGTCAGATCAGTATGTCATTAGCGCGTTCAGAATGGTGAGGCGACGCACCATCTTTGCCACCTACAGCCACTCGTCCTCCTTCGCCCGCAGCAAGGACATCCGCACACCCCACACCTTGCTGAACGATCTTCAGCCTCACATATCGTGTATGCGGTGCATTAGCATTGACAAGCGCGCGACTGGGCGTATTCTGCGCATCGACAATGCGGCTGGCCAGCGTTGCCGAGAAAGAATAAGTCGCTGATGCTGGAGCGGGATAGGCATATACTGCGTGGGTTCCGTGTGCGTAGGCTGACGAGGTGGACGCTCCAACTTGAGAGGCTGCTGAACCTGGTGATGGAAGGAAAGGGCTGCCAAGCTTAGGAGTGAGCGGCGAGGTCACCGCGTCGTCGCTGTAGCATACATCAGTCCTATTTCCATAGTTGCCCTTTGAAGAACGACGCACCGTTGCCAGGCCATATTCTGGTCGGCACTTAGCTTATTGATGTATTCGCATCATGCGACACGATAATGCGCTCCTGATCAGCCTTCCACAACGATTCAGTGCGAGCGCCCTGATCTTCAAGGGACACGACAAGAATGGATGATCACGTGCACCAACGACGACCACGGTGGCGGTCCCATCACACAAATGTATCGGCAAAAAGCCTCGACGAAGGGTAAGAACTGTAGGGGAGCAACGGTATGGATACATTAGTTATTATGCTACAGGTAAGTTAATAGGGCCCGGAGGCCGCTACAGCAATTTTGGGTTTTTTCGTTTTGAGCGCCAGGAAGGCGTAGTACAAAAGCAATCCGCTTTTGGGCGGAACATGGAGTATGCAGAAAAAGATCCTCAACAGAGAGGTAAGATAGAGTAATGTAAGAACGGTGTAGTCTCAAGGCAGCTGGACCTTCCCCAGCCTGACTTGCCCCTTGCTCAGCGTGTACCGCCGAGTGCAGCCGCCCTGGTCGTTCAGGTCCCAGCCGTGCTTGCACCTCTCCACCACGCACCGGCCAGCCTCGCATCTGGCGCTCACGGCGCCTCGGACGTTCGAGCAGTCGGTGCCAGTAAATGCGCGGAAAGAGGTAGGTGAAGATGCAGAGAAAGAGCATCCGCCGCAATGCTGCGTATCGGTTTGTGGGTCGACGCAGATGAATCGCGGATCTGGCTGGGCAGGCCGGCGTGATTTACTGGAGCCGGAGCCGAGAAGCGCCGCGGCGGGGTTGTTGAGGGGAGGAGGGAAGGGGAAGGTGCGCTTGTCGAGCTGAGATTGCGACCGGACGGGCTCGGCAGGGCAGGCGATATAGTCCTTTGCGCACTTATGCTGCGGAGGGTAGACCAGCGCGGGTGATGCTGGCTTTGGCTGCTCGACGGTTTCGGGTGATAGCTTGACAGGTGCCGGGGAAGGAGAAGGTACGGTGCACTCCCCTGTTGGCACACAGCGGCCCTCACATGCCTCATAGCCGGCTTCGCAGACCCATCCACAGACATCTTCTTTCGAGCAAGCGGCAAGAGCGTGTGGTGGGTACTCGCAGGTTCGGGCGGATGCATCGGAGCCGATGAGCGATTGGAGAAGAGATGCGGTTGTGTGCATGCCTAGTGCGCGGGTCGCTCGTCGGGCAGCAGGGGCGAGGAGGGCGAAGCGGGGGAGTGTGGAGTGGCAAAGGCAGCCTGTGAGCGTGCCGTCTGCAGTAATCCGTAAGTATCAGGATATAGTGGGAAGAGCCATGGCACTCACAGTCTGTCCGCCCGTCGCTCAGCATGCCCTGGTCGACATTGGCACAGGTATCGATCCTGGCTATTGGCAAGCCTTGAGCGGAAACCTTGCCTGGCCGATTGAGCGGGCCAGCCTGGGCAGGGATGGAGAGGACGAGGACGGTGAGAACGGCAGCGAGGCGAGCAAGGCAATACATTGCGTTTGGAATTAGAAGGTAATGAACGTAGGAATGAACGATAGTGGGTAGTTGGAATATTATGCGGTAGCGAGGGGTAGTATAGCGAGTGTCGGGGGCCAGAAGACCAGAGAGAGGCGAAGATGAGGAGGGACGAAGGACGGGGGATGGCTTGACCTTTCCGTCGTCTGTCGGTCTATATACCGCTCTCTTCGATGGACCATCGGATGTGCCTTTCGGCAGTTTCGTCACTGCCAAACGGCTAAGCCCGTCCGGGAAGCCTAGGGTTGGGTCGCCAGAAAGCACATTCTCATGTTGACAAACATGACATTGCCTGCGTGCCTCGCGTGCCAGTGCGCCTCCCAAGCACGGCTGGAATGATATCGTCACGTCTTGAAATACAAGCAGGATATTTCATGTCTGGCAGGAATGCCACAACAGGCCGAGCATATTGAGAGCTGGACCGAGCATGATGTGCGATGTGATATGACTGCTCCTGGGGGGACACACCGGAATGTGAGATGTCGCGTCCAGAGAACCCCGCGCGCGTCTGGGTCGGTCAATGCGCACCTCGGAGTTAGGAGCGTTTCGGAGCCGACGAAAATCACCTCCTCAGAGTTTCCCAAGCAGCAACCCGGCTTCCAGCGACCCGGACCTCTTACAAGATGAAGGGACTGCCAAAGCCGGCCAGGATCATCGTCGGCACGGGCGGTGACTCCTTCTGTTAGTGTGGGACGCTCCTGCGTCTCAGGCTCTCATGCTGTTCGTCCCCAGTTCAGTCAGGTTATCCGTCTTTTGTATATGCCCATCGGTCCCTCTAGTTTGGATATCAAGAGTAGAAAATTCGCTAATGTAAGTGGACAAAGTCGATTCGCGGCCCCGCCGGTAGACGTTTTCGTGTTGTTGTTGGTCAGCTGCAGACGAAGGAGGAGACCGCCAAAGCAGAGGCGCCTAACGAGAAGGCCGCGGTGCAAAAGCCTCCGTTTTCATGAACGTGTAGCGACAGCCACCGCCCCTTTGACCTCAAGCGTACCTTCGATCCCCTGTTCCTATACCCTGCATACATCTAGCCCTTTTCTTGTACATTTGCCCACTATGGCCGAAACAACGATGGTAACACAGCAAGAGCGCGACGAAGTCTTCAAGATCCTCAAAGCACAAAAAGCCAACAAGGTGCGTTCCCCGGATAAACTGCAACGTCGTGGAGCTAACGCGTGCCGTTGCCCAGATGTGTTTCGATTGCCAAGCGCGCAACCCTACTTGGGCGAGCGTGACGTTCGGCGTGTACATCTGCCTGGACTGCTCGAGCGTGCACAGGAATATGGGAGTGCATATCAGCTTTGTGAGGTACGTATATGCGCATTGGTAATCGCCTCATCGGGCTCATGCGGAGACTAGGTCGACGACCCTAGACGGTTGGCAGCTCGGCCAGATGCGTAACATGAAGGTTGGCGGGAACGGCTCAGCTACAGAGTTCTTCACCAAGCATGGTGGAGCCTCTGCATTGACGGAGGCGAACGTGAAGAACAAGTATACGAGCCGTGTTGCTGGGTTGTACAAGGAGGAGCTAGCCAGGAGAGTAAAAGAGGACATGATGAGGTATGCCGCTGATTGCGTGCGGCCATGCTTTTTCTTATGCACTTTGAAGGTTTCCGGATCGTATTTATGTGGATGGGATGTCGGAGGCACCGAAAGCCGTCGCTGCTACTGAGGAGGACTTTTTCTCGTCGTGGGACAAGCCCGCCGCGCCGTCTCCAAAGCCTGCTGCAGCTGCACTGAAGGCCGGACCACCAGTAGTTGGTCGCACCCTATCCAGCGTCAGCATCACTGCAACTGCTGGCTCGTCCAATGGCTCCACCCCGACAATATCACCTGCGTCGACGCCCTCCATTGCTGGCACGCCAAGCGCGCCCGCTGCCCCTCGTACGATAACATCCTCATCATTACGTACATCGTCTGCTGGACCGGGCACGGCGGCACGATCGGCCTCCAAGCTCGGTGCCAGTCGTCTTGGTGCCTCTAGTGGTACCGCACACGCAAAGGCATCTAAGCTGGGGGCGAAGAAAGGGGCTGCAATCAACTTTGAGGAAGCCGAGCGGAAGGCGAAGGAGGAAGAGGAGCGCATCAAGCGGTTAGGGTACGATGCCAAGAAGGAGGAAGAGGAGGCAAAGGCGCGTGCGGAAGCGGCAGCAGCTGCCTCGGCTTCCTCCAAAGCGACGACTACCTCTACACCAGCTCCTAGCGGACCCACCAGCTTGCATGGAAAGAAGGACAGCATCGAGATAAACAGGTTAGGGATGGGTATGGCCCGCCTTGGCTTTGGCCAGACAGCTTCAGCATCATCGCCAGCGAGTACAACTACGAAGAACGGCTCCAAGGCACCAGCTGGTGGTACGTTCAAGACCCGCCTCAATTCTTCTCGCGGTCTGACGTTGTTCACAGACGAGCCGACATATGCGCGCGACAAGTTTGGTAACCAGAAGGCGATATCCTCCGATATGTACTTCGGACGGAACTCCTACGATCCCGCCGCCCAAGCTGAGGCTCAATCTCGGCTCTCTCAGTTCCAGGGAGCAACGGCTATCAGCTCCAACCAGTACTTCGGAAGGGAAGAGGAAGATGAGCTTGGACCACGCTCTCCAGGCGGCGGTCTCATTCTCGGCAATACGAACGAGACGCTCGCGAATGTTGAGTTAGCTGCGAGGGACGTGATCGGCCGGGTGTTATCCAATCCCGATGTTCAGACTGCTGGCGAGAATTTGAGACAGGGCGCCCTGAAGGTGAGCTCCTCTACGCTTTCTTATGGTCGCATGCTCACCGCTTTTATAGATGGCGAACTGGCTTGCAGAGATGAGCGAGAACCGTTAGCGTTTACCCAAGGCTTCGTCCATTGTACACGTATCGTCTTATGCAATATACTTCGCAATGACACTCGGGTTGTATTGGCACATGGGGTGTACACTGGCTCGCCGTCTGGGATATCCTCCATCTGTCGGAAGTTTCCCAGCCGACCCACGCCGGAATATCAAGGAATGGAACGTACATTAGGGGACGTTCTGTGGAGATTTCCCCTGTCAGGGGTGGGTCTTAATCAGCGCTGAGCGGAAAAAGGGGCAATGAGCTGAATATATGCGCCTTGACTCCTTTCAGCGACGCTAGTCTATCTCTTTGTTTCCCCACCACCACGCATATATGCTGTAAGAATTACTATCTATGTCCTATACCGAGCCAGGCTCGTTGGACGCGCCTGCTATCGTCTTTCCGCGCTCCCATCTCCGGACGTCGAGCTACCCTGACGACGGCGACGACACGCTCGCGACGCTCCGGCAGCCGGCGTTGCGACCTCCTATCTCCTTTCGTCGCCTGTCATCAGCATCGGTGCCTTCCAATATCCCACGCTCGGCGGTCAGCAGCGTCGTATCCCTCGAAGATGTCGCGTTGCAGGCACAAGCACACGAGCCCGGGTCCAGCGTTGGCACCGCGCCATCGACGCGGTCGGCGTCCATACCGAGGCCCCTGTCGGACCAAGCGCGTTCTTCGTCGTTCTCTGGCTTCAGTCCCCTGAGTCCAGGTCTACCGTTGTCACCAAAACGCCATGCGCATAGAAGAAGGGATAGCAGGCAACGGGACTCGATTGATGAGAATCATCAGAGACGGGCGCTGAAGAGGCTGAAGGTGGTGAAGGAATTGCTCGACACGGAGAAGTCGTATGTGGATGGGCTGGACCTTGTATACGAGGTGCGCCTCCATGGTCCTCCCTCAGATAATGTAATACTGAGCGTAGAACAGCACTTCCTCATTCCGTTGATGGAGTCGCTTGAGACCGCCCGCCGACCCTTGGTGACGAGAGACGACCTGAACGCCATCTTCTCCAACTTCATCGACATATGGAATTTGCATCGTGCCATCTTACGAAGTTTGCAGGAAGCTGTCACTCCGCAGTCTACCGCGAACCCTGCATCGACTTCGCTGTCGTCGGTTATGCGCTCACACTTTCCGTATCTGTCGATGTACAAACCCTTCGTTACGAACTTCCCTTCGGCGATGTCGACGATCTCCCATCTGCAAGCGACATCTCCTCTGTTTCGAGCCTGGCTTGTAGATAGGGAGAAGGATGCGAGATGCGCGAACCTCACGTTGATAGCGTGGCTCTTGACATGCGTACAGCGCGTTCCTCGATATCTGCTTCTCTTGAAGGACCTCATCGCATACTCCGATCCAGCAGAGCCGGAGACAGAGCAGCTACGTCGCGTATTTGTTATGGTGTCCAAAAGTACGCCATATCGCCTTGTCCCGTGATCGATATACTGACAATCTGGTGAAGCTGCTGAGACGCTGGATCGTGCACTTGCCGAACACTCCTCGACCCTGGCGATCCTTGCGCTTCAACGCGCTTGTGTCAACCTGCCGTTCCCTTTGATTTCGCCCGGCCGACGTCTCATCAAGCGTGGATCCCTGCTACGCGAAACTGTGAAAGGGAAGGAGCCTCGCGAGTTCCTCCTGTTCACCGACTGTATCGTCTACTTCAGCCGAGTATCGGATGAAGCATGGTTGAGCGCCAGGCCACCGCTCCAGCGTCGTCGCAGCAAAAGCGGTAACGATGCTCAGATCAGGAAGATGGGCGAGGATGGCATGGCGGAGTCAGACAAATGGCGATATCAAGGGAAGCTGGATTTGAAGGACATTACCGTTGTCGGGAGTGCGGGGGAACCAGGACGCGACGGCGTCAAGCGTTTTGAAGTACTCAGCCCTCAAGAAAGCTTCGCAGTCTATGCCGGTACGCTGCAACGCCCTCCTCGCATGCCATAGGATGCTCAAGCTCTGTCCAGCTACTGCTGCCGATTGTCAAGCCTGGTTGGATGCTATCCGTGAAGCCAAAGCTCTATATCTGTCCTCGGTGCAGACGCTGGGTAGGCCGCTGAACACGCTGACCTCGTCAACTTCGACACGCCACTTGCGCCTCGCACTGCAAGCCCTTCCCGCGGAGCCTGAAAGGCAGAAGGTCGAGCACTTCGTACCCCCGGTGTGGGTTCCGGACCAAAAAGCGCCTGCGTGTATGCGTTGTGGGAAGACGTGGAGCATACTGCGATGGCGACATCATTGCCGACTATGCGGGTCCGTGGTGTGCGCTGATTGTTCCACGAAGGTACGACCTTTTCTTATGATCCACTCTGTCCGAAAGCTAATGCCTCGCATCTAGACTTTCTTCATAGTGCAGGGTAGTGGGACAGAACAATCGAATAAAAACCCGACGCGAGCTTGCAATGACTGCTACGAAAACGTATTTCCTCTCATTGCGCAACCTGCGAATGATGCCTCCGATGGCCTACGTCCTCCTCTGGAACACCGCTACAGCACAGTGACGGTCTCCTCTATCAGCTCAGCCGCTCGAAACAGCAACGACTCCGTTCGTCCTAACAGTCTGGCTGGACCATCCGCATCTGAGATGGACACTGGACTGCCCGAATTGACGCCGACATTGTTGGAGCTGGGCGTCAGCCCATTCGCAGGCGCGTTGAAGAGGACGGAGGTGCAGCGCCTGGAAGTAACAGCTAGGCTCAGCTTGGTGGAACCAATGGTGAGCCCTGCGTCCTCCATGGCACAAACTATTCCCGGGCGAGCGGTGAAACGGCTAAGTGTGTTGTTGGGGAAAGGCGAGAAAAGTTAAGCGCCGTGTCACGCACTCACATTCGCATTCCACGGACGATTGTATGTTGTGCAATTCAATGTGTATTCTATTCGTTTTCGTGATTAATCCTGCATTGTGCCCATATCTGTCCTCTGAAGTTTATCAGAGGGCGCTCTCGCCCGAATATGGCCCTTTGGTTGCTTCAAGATACAGCTGCAGCGCTTCGCGATCAAAGCCTTTCTTCAGCTCCTCATCTCGCTCCCTGCAGGCCTCCTCGCCAACTACTACCCTGAGCTCGCCCTCCTTCCTCGCCTGCTTCACCAGCTCGCTCACTCTAGGTAGACGGATCTGCTCATACTCCGCAAGGGCTTCCTCCAGACCCTTCTTCCCATCCTTGTAGTCGCAAAGAGCGCGAACGAGATGATAGGCGTCCTCCATCGCTTGATTCGTACCCTGGCCAAGGTGCGGGCTAGTAGGATGCGCCGCATCGCCTGCAAGGACAACGCGGCCCTTGTGCCAACTCTTGAGGGGTGGTCGGTCATACAGTCCATACTTGACGAAGTGCGAGTGGTTCGTAATCAGGTCTTTCGGCGCGCCCTCCCAGTGCGGGTCAGTGAATATCGGTAGCTGCTTCATTATGACATGAAGCTCTTCGCGCGTCAGAGCTCGCCAAGTCTCGTGCGCTTCGGTCTCTTCGGCCATCGTGCAGACCCACATGCGCTCAGTGCCGTCAGGGTTGATGGGGAAGGAGACGAGATGTATGCCGGAGCCGTACCAGTGAAGGATGGTGGATTTGTGGGGTAGTAATGAAGCCGGTGTTTTTGCGTGACCGCCGATCTGCAGCGCACCAGTGAGTATTTTCGTTAATTAAGGCGTAGTCGTAGAAACGTACCTCGATCAGCTTGCAGAAGTCAGCTACCTCCTTTCCGAACAGCACCTCCCTGACTTTGGAATGCAGTCCGTCTGCCCCGATCACCAGATCCGCCTCATCCTCCGTCCCGTCCGTGAGAGTAACGACTACTTTGTCGCCCACCTCGCGTACACCGCTCACGCCATTGCCGAGGTTAATCGTAACTTCTCGCTCCTGAGCCTTCGAGATGATCCACTTAACAAAGCGATCCCGGGCGATTCCCATGATGGGCCAGCCTTGTGTCGAGCGCACTTCCTGTGGTGCATCGGTATGGAGGAGTTCGGTGGGCGGCGAGGTGAGCACAGAGTAAGCCTTGATGAACTCGACCGGCGCGCCCAAGGATAACAGTTCTTCGGCAAGACCTAGAATTTGGAATACCCGGAAACTGTGCGCCAGGTCAGCTTGTTTAACAAGAAGGATAACATAGCCGTAGACGTACGTCTGCGGAGCTGGAGCAACTGCGATGCCGCCGCCGATGTGATTGGATCGCTCATATATGACTGGATCAAATCCCTTCTGCTTGAGGAGCATACCCAGAACTGGACCTTCGACTCCGGAGCCTGCGATGATGACCTTCATGTCGTTTCGTCTTTGGATTTGGTGTGAACCGATAGAGCTCGATAAGATGGGATATTGGTTGTTGTGGTATGTTGACCCCCCATCGTCGTCCAAACCGTCCACTTATATACGTCTTTGTGGCCTGCAGCTGTACCAGTTTTTCCGACATGAATGCGTTCAAGAAATTAAGAGCGGAGATTGCCTTTCCTGGCCAGTTGGTCGATAACTACGAGAAGCTACGTAATGTTGCTGAGGTGACGGAGGACCCTAGCCGTCGTAAGCAAGGGTCCTCCGAGAACAAGTCGGAAATCGCTCTCCGCTTCCCCCAACTTGCGCCGGTCTTGCGTCGCCGGTTCTTTCGCAGGTATCATCACCGCCGGCTTGGGACCGCCGGAACTCAAAGTGCAAGTTCAGAAGTTCATTCAATCCTCTCGATTGCGGCCGAAAAGATGTTCCGGGATCGACCTATGTATTATTACTGCCGCTGTTCTTCTTGCGCTTTTCCCACGACCGTCACGATGAAGGGCGGCGGCTCGGTGCGACGACGAGCTACGGATCATGCATGTATGCATTACTACTCGACATGTTTCACACCTACTTCAAGCACAATATTGTCCATAGAACCGCTGGGTCGGGGCTACGTGTACTGAACGGTCCCACCGGCAGCTGCGTTCCTTCATCTCCATCAGCAGGTAGCGCCGATACCGCAGGCTTGGTAGTAGATGATCACATTCGTCGAGGCGGCGGTCACCCATCCGTTGGCAGTCTCGTCGCTCTGCGTCTGAACTTCGAGAGCTAAAACAACGCGTGAGAAGTAGTCCAGATGTTGGCAGAAAGGGACAACGTACTATAGTTTCCAGGAGCAACGATACTCGCAGTGCTGGAAACGAAGGCTTCGAACGTAGACGTATCGTACGCCTTGATCTCGGATCCGATTACGTACGTTCCCGAGCTGTTCTGTAGTGCAACGCGAGCCAATCCAGCCGGATCGCTCGCTCCCTATCCAAGAGCAACAATGAGTGGAAACAGTTCACGAACATTCTCGCAGTTGCACGCACGAAATCAGTCAGGATAACGGGGAACTGGAAGTAACCAGCCGGATAATCGGGACCAGGTGAGACGGGTACCTCGATGTATGTGCCGGGAGTAGGAAGCGTAAGGAGAGGCGGGTGAGGCGCACGCTCCTGCACCGTGCGGGTAGGCGTGTGCGGTGCAGCCAAGACTGCAGTAGCCAGGAAAGCGAGGGCGATTGGGAGTCTCAACATGGTGTGCGACGATGATCGAAAGGATGGCTAGAGAAATTGCAGATACGCAGATCTTGTCGGTGGTTGTGAGTAGAAGCCGAGCAGTTTGCGAAGGAATTTATACGCCAGACAAGGCATCAGACAGCCGTATGAACGTCACGACATCAACATCCCGCAGTATCAGAGGAAACATGCGCGCTATGCACGGAAATGGCATGGTCGGTTCCGAGATCAAAGCATCGCGAGCATCGCGGAGATCACCGCAGCACAGAGATCCGCTGACGCCGGTATACAACAGCCTGGCCCCAGCGGTTCCAGCAGAGCAGCGTGGGGAGAAAAGGGAGTCACAAGGAAGCGCCATCAGACACGCAACGAAAAGAACAGCTCTGTACGGCATGGTCGGCCAAAAATAGCCCTCGCTTGCGCATCGAAGCACCGCCGCGTTGTGGGGCGGCTTGCTGCGAGCTGAACGTTCAACGGGTTTCTGCCCGACATGAGCGGAGATCATGCAGGCCGGTGTTGATGGGCTCTGTGTAGTCGTTGGTCCAGTCAAGAATATCCCTGATCCGGCGGTACTGTTCAGACAACTTGGGACCCGGTCACGTCATCAGCAGGAGTATCCCACACGTGATCCCGTAGATTCAGCCTTCCTTCGACAACAAACGTGCAGAAATAGTCGCATCTGTCATCAACATTCCATTTTGTTTTGCCTGTACTGCACCTCATAATGCGATACCGAGGTGGTGCGGCGGCGCGTAACGGTCCGAAATGAGCGGGAATCGTCACGCTGGCTCCTATGATGACTGTTTCGACCATGATTCTCTAGTAGGACGCCGCTGCTTGGCCCCCGTCCCTGTTCGAGCGTAGGAGTGGGCCATGCTGTGTATTTCGGCGAGTGAAAGATGCATAACCCAAGAGCTGTCGATTGCTCTCGCACAATATAATCGCTTTTGTGGGACATCGACTCGCATGTCACTCGGTATAGAGTAGCACATGTACCACGACCAGCTCCAAAAAGGCAGAGGTAAGGCCATGTTTAGATTGCGACTCGCTAGCTACTTGAGAGGGACTTGTAGGCCAGTGTTGCGTGAGGTCCATCCCGGTGTTTACGCCGGACAGGTCCAGCAGCACGTAGGATCAGAACCGCAGACCATGGAATACAACGTCACATTGGTGGTGACCACCGTTAACCACTCGTCTTGCCCGGGGAACGTGTCGTGCTCCTGGACAAGGAGGGCTTTGGAAGGTATGAGGAGGCCGAACGGATTAGGGCAGTTGAAAGGACATACTGTAATCACCAGGAGCAACAATTGCCAAGTTGCTCTTCACGATGTCTTCGAATGTGTAGGAATTGTAGACCTCGATTTGGCGGCCGATCACGTACGTGCCAGTGCTGTTCTGGAACGCGACGCGGGCGTAGCTGCCAATTAATTCCTACAGATGTGCGTAATACTGTAAGCATGGATATTCAGGGTTGTGAGTAGGTCGGAAATACGCTTACGCCGTCTACCATGATGAGCGGGAACTCGAAGTAGCCTACCGGGTGGTTGCTTATGTAGCTCGGAGCCTGGATCTCGGTGCCAGGTGTCGGCAGCTGGAGGACAGCCGGATGAGGTTCGCGGCCCTTCAGCGTGCGTGTGGCTTGGTTGGGCGACGCGATGACTGAGCTGGCGAGGTAGCCAAGGAGGATGGAAAGACTGAGCATGTCGAGCACCTCGTTACTTGTTCGAGTTATGGGTGGGTCGATGGTTGGTGCGGTTATTGATGGTGAACTGGCCAGTCAGGTCTCTACTTATACGCCGGGCAGGCCTGGTTTCATTGAGCAAGAGTGAGAACCAAATGTTGTCGCCGACAATGCGGAGGTCAGGATCGACAGTACCAGGATTAGGAATCGCTGATCCGTGCGCGACGGCCAGGGTACGCATGATCTTCCCCTAATAATGAGCGCCTCGGGGCTTAGGACGACCTCAGAGAGCGGGGAAATCGAGATTTGGCCACAGAGCGGAATGAGAGAGGTCCTAGTTTCGGTAACGTTGTGGGGCCGAAGACATCATAGCGGTGCGAAGCGCGAGCCGGTCCGAGAGGAGCGGAGGTCGTAGGGTAGCACGAATGAGAACGCCAGTGATCTGGACATTCAGGGCGTTTATCTGCACGGTCATCACGCGGTCTGCGGGTAGTCCATCATTTCGCTTGAAAGTCTCTTCCCGTCACAAGATGCAAGCAGCAACCAGAAGATATACCTTGGTCGCCTCACTTGCTCCAGTCGAAGAGTCCGCACGTCAATCAGGCCAAGACTCGCCCCAGAGTACCTGAAATGCGCGAGCAAGGCGAGAGGGTCGGTTAACGATCACATAGGCCATGCTGAAAACCGGAGCAAATGCCGCCAGGAGGAGTTTGGTGAAACTAGGCGTCCGCGTGCGCGAATAATGGAGGGGTGTGGTCGGATCGGAATCTTTGTAGGCGATGCTTTACAAGCGTTCATGTATCTTGAAGCATCAACGACCAGACCCATCGAAATCCGTTATCGTGCGTCAGAACAAAGCGCATATAGTTGTAGAAAGCGAGTACTGAAGACAACTGGGAAGAGAGCCGCGGACGCACAGGCGAAAGTCGCCTTAGGCTGATGTGATTGCTTCCGTTTGGCCTGGACTGACGCGGCCCACCAACGCGTTCCCTACTCCAGTCCAGGGCACCGTCCAGTTCAAGCAGCGCAAGCCCAACACCTCCCTTCTATCTTCAGCGCATACATCAACCCCAGTCGACAGACATAGAACGATGTCCCGCTTTAACCCGTATTCTGAGAACGGAGGGACGATCCTTGCTATTTCCGGAGCGGACTTCTCGGTCATTGCGGGCGATACGCGTCAGTCGACGGGGTATAGCATCCAGACGAGATATGCGCCCAAGGTGTTCAAGCTGTGAGCACCTCCCCTACCATGCGCTAGCTACATTGAGCTGACCGAAGGGGTGGGTAGGACGGATCGTGCTGTTCTGGCGGTTCAGGGCTTCCAGGCGGACTGCTCGACGTTCGTGAAGCGGGTCAAGCAGCGGATAGAGGTGCGCATACTGTGTTCTGCCGGAGTGCATATATGCTAATTCCTGCTTAGTGGTATAAGCACGCACACTCGAAGCAGATGCCACTGAAGGCTATTGCTCGTATGATCCAGACGATGTTGTATGGGAAACGATTCTTCCCGTACTATACGTACAACATTCTGGGTGGTATCGAGGAGGATGGTGAGCCGCCAACTGGCCGTATGGACTCGACCATTGCTGAAACGGCTGATAGGCTCTGGTGCTGTCTACTCTTTCGACCCCGTGGGATCTTATGAGCGGGAAGCGTGCCGTGCTGCTGGTGCCGCCCAATCGCTCATCCAACCATTCCTCGACAACCAGGTGAGTAGACCCTAGTCCAGGTCATGATCGTCTTACGCATGTGCATCCTAGATCTACTTCAAGAACCAGACACCGGCACCTGGTGCCGAGCCATTCCAGCCAGGTAACCTGCCGATGGACGTCGTCCTCTCCATCGTCATCGACTCCTTCACCTCCGCAACCGAGCGACACATCGAAGTCGGTGACGGGCTCGAGATCTACGTCGTCGTCGCCAAGGGGCGAGACGTCTCCAGTCTCCAATCGCTAGGCGTGGAGGAGATACCGGCGGCAGACCCAGAGGGCGAGAGGCTGTTCGTCATTCGGCGAGAGCTGAAGAAGGACTAGGTCGAGAGGGGAGGTGATGTTGCCGGTGTGCTGACTGTGTGGCTAAGACAACTGAATGTCCACTGGCGTTTTGCGCAGTGTCTTTGTGCGGTGGATGTGCGCCTTTGGCATGCAGGTGTGAGCTTCCTGCCGGGACCAAATCATCCTTTCTGGCGGTGTCAGCGAAGGTCCTATTTTCAGACTAAGAGGATAATGCCCACAGTATATGGCAGTAAGTCGTCGGGATGATACGGACCTGTTGTGCGGCAACTAGACAAAGACAGTCGTTGTAAGGGATGGACCGGAAGATGCTGTGTGTCCAGCAGCCACCAAATGCCTAACCGAGGAACTCTCCCGGTCGTACCGCTCGCAACTGTTGTTCCTCGTTGTCAACCGCCGCTCCATATTTCTCATACCTTCCCCACATTTCCTCGCCTACAGTCTCCTCAGATACCCTTTCTCCAGACGAAGGCGTTCCTCTTCCCCATTGTGTGACCGGCAAGGCTGCTGATGGCGGGAGAGTCAAAAGACCAAAGAATCGCACAGAAGAAAAGAAGCAGAACCAAGCCCGCAGCGCCGGCGGACGGTCACGCAGGCCCGCTCCAAAGCGGAAGGGGCCGCAGCGGTATATAAACTCGAATGATGCGTGACGAGTGATGATCGCATTTTCCCTCAACTCGCCTCTGGTCCTCTCTACGTATCGTACCTTTTCCCGCTGGTTTGGAATAATGGGTGCTCCTGCCGTCGTTCCTCAGACACCAAAATTACCTGCTCGTGTGCGTTGTTTTCTCACTGTAACAACTAGATGACTCGTTCTAATGTGGAAGTTGACAACGCAGCCGGTCGTACGACAAACTGTCTCACCACCGCCTCTGACCCAATCGCAGTACATCATGGCCTACATCCAAGGAATCCTGCACGACGAAGGTCCGTCCTCCCCCTCCCGCCCTTCCCACACCTCTCCACCTCTCCGATCTCCCTCGATCTCTCTCCTTCTCCTCTAATATGACTCTGATCACGCATACTGTATACACAGACTTCGAGCTAGCCAGACGATGGCGCGCCATGCCCGAGTACGCACGGACTGAGATCGCTGCCCGGCTCCAGTCTATGGTACCCAGGGCGATGGGCGAGTTCCTGGACCGGGAAGAGGAGATCTGGCAGCAGCCGGGGACGTGGGGGAAGTTCCAGGAGGCGACTATGGGGTTGATCGGGCTTATTCCTGCTCTTGAGCTGGTACGTCCTTCTCATTCAGTACTCATATCTTCACGCGCGGGCGGCATTGGACTAGTGGAGTGGGGATGCTGATGAACGAGACAGGAAATCGAGAGAATACATCGTGTGCAAGAACAGTCGCGGATGCAGAAAGGCAGAGAAAGGCGGATCGAGCCGCCGTTATACAAATCAGTGCTCGTCAACCGGGCACAGACGAGCGCGCTCCGGCAGTGCGCAAGACCAGCGACGGTCGCGAAGATTCCCGTCGGTCAGCGACAAGAGGATGGGGATCCGTTTGCTGACCCGTAGACTGGGTGAGACATTCGGGAATCATGGGTTCTAGTTTCGGGATATATTGGTTGTTCTGGTTACTTGGTTTGCTTCTCGGCTCATATCGGCAGGCCTTGGTCCACGTCTACTTTCTGTTCTGTACCTGTACAACTCTCTTCTGCCTCTACACATACCGGCATGCTCAATACCGCTCTCCTTCACTGTGGATACCGTATACACTTGCCCTCTTCTCCACGTACTTGCTTTTGCATACAATCTGTACTGGTTCAACTCGCAACAGACGACAAAGATCACAGTTGAAACTCTTTTTTCATTGCATGGCGGAAGGAACTACGCGAATATACATCCAAACGCGCCCATCCCCTCCGAAAGCGAAACAAATGACCGTACAATGCATTCTCATCCTCATTCCCATTCCCGTTACATTTGATTTTGTCGTCAATTTGGTTTATCTTCTTCTCCGGTACACTGATCTAGTTGGCCGCGACGCGAAACATATGCCGATACAGACGCTCAGGCCTGGAGCTTCTTCTTGAGCATGTCCTTGAGCGTCTGGCCATCCTCGGCGAACTTGGCGATACCCTCGTGCAGCTTGTCGAAGGCCATCTTGTCCGCCAGCAGCTCCCAGCGGAACTCGGGCTCGTTGTGCAGGTACGAGACCTTCGGGATCTTCTCAGCGCTCTTGATGGCGTCCTCGGCCGAGAGCTTCTTGGGCACGGGGTCGGACGAGTTCTTGAGCTCCTCGAGCAGCTTGGGCGCGATCGTCAGGAAGTCGATACCGGCGAGCTCCTTGATCTCGTTGATGTTGCGGAAGGAAGCACCCATGACGATCGTCTTGTAGCCGTGCTGCTTGTAGTAGTTGAAGATCTTCTTCACGGACTGGACACCAGGGTCCTCGGCACCCTCGTACGAGGGGCCGGGCTTGTGCTGCTTGTACCAGTCAAGAATCTGGAAGCGATGGTCAGCAACCATCAAAGATGACCTCAGAGAATCGGACTTACGCGGCCGACGAATGGCGAGATGAGAGTGACACCAGCCTCTGCGCAGGCCACAGCCTGGCCGAAGCCGAAGAGCAGGGTAAGGTTGCAGTGGATGCCCTCCTTCTCGAGGTCGTGGGCAGCCTGGATACCCTCCCATGTAGAAGCGATCTTGATCAGCACACGCTCCTTCTTGATACCAACTGACTCGTAGAGGGCAATCAGCTCGCGTGCCTTAGCCTTCGTGCCCTCCTTGTCGAACGACAGGCGAGCGTCGACCTCGGTGGAAACACGGCCCGGGATGATCTTGAGGATCTCGGAGCCGAAGCCGATGAGCTAGGAGGAAGGCGTCAGTTCGTTCGTCATTTTTGGGGCAAGTTAGCCGACGAGGTACGCACAAGACGATCCATAGCGGCCGAGGCTTGGCTCTCGAGGTCACCGCCCTTCTGCTTGCCGTACTCAACAGCAGCATCGATGATCTTGGCATACTCCTTCTTGCCTGCAGCAGCAAGGATGAGGCTGGATTATCCGTCAGCATGGGTGTCACTATAAGCGCATATAGGCGGTACGTACGAAGGGTTGGTGGTAGCGTCCTGGGGCTTGTAGACGTCGATGGCTGTTTGAAATTAGTGAGCAACCGGATGCTACCGGGCCGACGCCGACCGTCACTCACACTCAAAGTCACCCGAGTCGGACACGACGGTCGTGCCGGACTGTTTGAGGTAGTCAAGGGAGGAGGGCATGATGAATAATAGCTAGCAATAGATGGTGTGGTGAATGTGAGGGGGTTGAGGGGAGTGTCGTCCTCGGATGCTGGCCGAGGTGCGATAATATATGCGACTGTGCGACCGGGGGAAACGGGATCTGAACGTGCGTCATGAAAACTCCGACGGAGACCCCGGACAGTTGGCGTATCTGAGGTAAGCAATGGGAATCCGCCTTCTCTGCTGGCACACGTCGCGGCGCATAAACCCGTTTCTTTAACTTACTTGATACGCACAATTGTTCCGACTAAGCACTAACAGCCCATCAGACAATCCGTTATCACATTGTATATTCCCTGTGATGGGTATTATACTTGTAGTCTATCGTCTCCATCGACCTTCCTTGAACCAGCGCTGACTTGGCAGAACGAACGGCTTATGTCAGCTTAGTAAAGTCGTGTGACGCGCCCAACGGTCCCCCAACAACTCTATCTCCATGGAGGTTCGCGCTTAGGCGTGCTCCAGCAAACCCAACTCACTCCGAGCGAGCAATTCACGTCCTCGTCACAGCGACGACCATCGGCAAAACACCTGCGCGCGCACGAGCAACCAATGTCAGCAAGCGAGCAGACATTCCCGAGGGGGAACGGTGAACACTGCTCTAGCGGAGTGGAGCAGGTGATCAGCCGACAGCGGGAAACGGAGGGGGACTCACCGCCGGTTGGGAGATCATAGCGACGGTGTCCGACAGCAGCCATGAGCGCGCGCGCGATACCGGTGTGCGCGGAGATGGAGATGTCTACGAAAAGCACGACCATATTCATCGTCAGCAAGCACGTTCGTGCCATGCCAGCACAACAGCGAGACACGCACAAACATCGTCCTCGTCAGTGAGGTCCATGATCTTATCCAAACCCCTAGCAGCGCGGACAACCATCTCCGCCTCGGTCTCCCTATAGTCCGGCTTCCAGAGCTCGTCCTCCTCCGTGAACCCGTCCTCGAACTGGAACGTCGGGAACCGCTGGGCGATGACGCGTTTCGGGCTACGCTTGTCGCACGTATGCTTGCCGATCATCTCGCGCATTTCCTGCCCAGAGCCCCAAGGTCGTATGAGCATGCATGTCCACGTCTCCTGACCCACTGAATGCCTAAAGGCGCCGTAGCCGTACCTCGATGATCAGAGGCTTTGGATCCTCGACAACACCCTCGAAAGTGAGCCGGAGCGTATTGCTCGCCCGCTGGAAAGGACTCGCAAACCACCGCTGGGGCAAAGGCATCCCCTCCGGCAGCTCCCGTTTCCAAGCAGCATTCACGTTCTTCGCCTCTTGGATCCCCTGAGGAGTGAGCTCCGGGTCGGGCTGGTCATCGTATCGCCGTTAGTCACTGCTTTCCTGGCCATCGCGAGCAGGAGCAGGAAGAGGGGACGTACGCCCCAGACAAGCTCGCCGTCTCCTTCTAGCATAGCCCATTTCCTGCCCTTACCTCAGCCTCCACACCCTTGCTCCTGATAACGAGGAATAGCTCACTCTTGCCACACCTCTCCCCCCGCATCAGCCCACTTCCCCTACACGCAGCAAGGAGAAGAAAGAAGGAACGTACAGGTTGTCCATATTTCTCCAAACCGACATTATGCCACCCCTGCCCGTGCCGTCCCACAAAAAAGACTTTCAGGAAGCCCTTTCCCTGCTGCTTCTGCTTGAGCTCCTGGTGGAGCTGCTGGACGCGGGCCTTGAAGTCTGCCCAGCGGGAGGGGGAGGAGGGGTTGTTGAGGCCGAAGGAGGGGATGAGTTGTTCCTACATGTATTCCCGGGTAGACGAAGAGCAGTGAGTGCGAAGAGTAGGGAGGGGGGAGGAGGGGCGTACCGTGGGAGAGTAGGCGTGGTCGTCGGTCACGAAGAACCCCGTAATGATCTGCCCCCCTCCTCGTCAGCGCCGTCCCGCTACTCCGGGTGGGGATGAGGCTTACCTGATAGTCGTACTTCGCCATCTAAACAATATGCAAGAGTCAGTTAGGATGAGAGAACTCTGGTATATATCCTCGTTCTTGGACGATGAGAGAGAGAGAGAGATGTGTGCGTTCGAAGGCGCGGAGAACGCTTCCGGTCCGGCCGAAAGAAGGCACGACCGTGCCTCGCTCGGGCCGATGCATGACTCCAGGTAGAGAAGCGTCAGCTTCGGCATTTTCCGCTCAGGAAGGTGGACATTGAAGTTCGTAACATTGGTATCAAATGCGTGTGTAGGTATATGCTGCGATTGGACACGATCGGGCCACATGAAACTAGCAGAAGAGGGCAGGGTCATTCCTCCTCATCCTGCTTCTTTTTCTTCGGCTTCTTCGCCCTCCTACTTTCCAGCACTCTTTCCCCCTCCTCACTCTCCTGTCTCCTCTTCCTCCCCGCACCCTCTCCACCAGCAGGAACATCAACCACATCAACCCTAGGCTTCATAAACACCGGCTGAGGAGGATGTCTCGCCTCCGCGTCCCTCTTCGCGTCATACCCTCCCCTCCCAAGCCCAGGATCTCGTTCTCGCTCTCGTTCCTGTCTCCTCTCTTGGCTCTTTCTCGACTTCTCTGGGATAGCGCGCAACGCGTTAGGTCGATGGGCCGTCTTCCCCTCATTCACGAGCGGAGCGGGCTTGACGACCAACTTCCGAGCAGCTGGAAGCTCGTCGTCGGAAGACGAGTTGTCCGCAGCGGCCTGATTAGAGTCGGGCAGCATATCAGCCGTCTGCTCTTCCTGCTCGGCATTCTACGAACCATACCATATCAGCGAGTGGCGCAAGAAAGCGGAGAGAGTGGGCTTACGGGCTCGAGAGACTTGTTGAATCGCCCGAAAGACCTTCGGCCGCCTGCTGCTGCTGCGGGAGCTGAGGATGTGGATGCGTACTCGGGGGTGAGGAAGGGGAGGTAGGATTCTTCGTATGTTACGGCCTGTCTACCTCCACTCCATGAGCGCTTCCACCCACGGAAGACAGCGTCAGATCGTGCGTACGCGGCTTCCGAATCTAAACCCCAGCTCTCCCTGACATCGCGGCTGATCTCCCATTTGGCGTCTTCCTGGGCTGGTGTTGGTGTAGGTGCAGCTTTGTCCGCTTTCTTTTCTGTCTCGACTGCTGGCCCTCGCTGCATGAATTTGAGGCCTAGGATCCCGCTAGACAGACCAGCTTTCTTAGACGCAGTAGACATGTTGAGTGAAGCTTCAGATGATAGATTCAGGGAAGCAGCCGCAGAGTTTAGATTTTGGCCGACGTGCAAGTTCCTTTGGGCGCTTGATCACCGGAATGTCGTGAGTGGCGCCAAGGTTAAGATGGTCAGCGTTTCACGTGATCTGTTTAGTGCGCGCAAAGGGTATCATAACAAATTGAGTCCGAGGTTTTCGAGGGGCGCGACTCCTCCGTCCGTCCGAAGTTCCCGCCCCCTCCGCCGCGGCAAAGGGCTCACTGAGCAGCCCAAAACGATGCGACTCACCCCCCTTCCTCCGAGCGACCACCACCCACCAACCGACATCCACGTCGACTTTCATTCAACTCTTCTCATAGCTATATTCGCAGTGTCATTTCACACGACTTTTAACTTTTAACATCGACAAAGTAATCACCTGTTATGGCTCCCGAGCGAGGCACGGACAGAGGAGGGAAATCGAAGCCTCCCGTATCGGACAAGCCCGCCACGACGCGGAGCGCCAAATCGGGTCTTCAGGTAAGTCGCCACTCTCTGTCGCCGCCGCGCCTACAACAACAACAACGACAACACATGCTGATGATGATATTCATGGTTGTGCAACATAGTTCCCAGTCGGTCGTATTCATCGATACCTGAAGCAGCGCACGCAAAATGGAGTACGGATCGGAGCGAAAGCAGCAGTGTATCTTACCGCCATCCTGGAATATCTCACAGCTGAGGTGCTAGAGCTGGCAGGTACGTCTCCCCACATTACCCCAATCACTCGCCGCGTATATGCTAATCATATCGCGTGTAGGCAACGCATCCAAGGACCTGCGTGTCAAGCGTATCACACCGCGTCATTTGCAGCTCGCTATTCGCGGGGATGAGGAGCTAGACACCCTGATCAAGGCGACCATCGCTGGTGCGTCCCCCGTCTTGCGCTCACGCTCAACGTGCAAATCAGCTAACGCGTTCTGGCAGGGGGTGGTGTACTGCCCTTCATCCACAAGTCGCTCGTCGCCACATCGTCCAAGAGCAAGAAAGGCGTCAAGGCAGCAGCAGAGTAAATGCCTGTCCTCTGTTCCCTTCTGCGTTTCCGCCTCGCCGACCCGCCCTATCCCTATCCCCATCCTTCGAATCTCGGCAAGGTCTCGCCACTTCTTGGGTTGGGTTGGGTTGGGTTGGACGGCAGGGCGACCGGTGTTCTTCTGGTGGTTTGGTGGTTTTAGCGGGGTCCTTGATCGAACGCTCTGTAGTTGTTATCTTGTTCTTGTTATAGTTTCCCCTCGCTCTTCGCTCTTCGTACGGCCGCAGCTCGGCCAAATGTGTATCAGTCAGCTCAGCTCAGCTCACTACTCCATGCCCATCTATGTCCATGCCGTACCAGACAATATGTTGGCAGATATGCTTAATCCTACTGTTTTTTCTCTGGCGAGCACGTACCCATTCCTTGTCTTATTGTACATACTGTACATCGCGCCCTCACCCTACTGTACATCGTGCCCTCGCCCTACTGTACACCCGGCACTCAAACCCCCCCCATGAATGGAATGCCCCAGGCTCAGAGGCGACCGCTAGATACTCAGCTCATCAAGCAGCTGCTCAGCCGTACACCCACTCCTATAAACCCTATACGCCCTCAACGCCTCCCACTGCTCCAAAAGCACCTTACAAGCCCGCGTCGTACTCTCCCTCTCCCTCTCATCCGCACCCGTCGTCGTCGTCGTCGTCGTCGGCCTACGCCAGTCGAGCTGCACGAGACCCATGCCCTGGCCGATCCAGAGTGCGATATGATCCTGGAGGGCGTCGAGTTGCTGGGAGGTGCAGTGTTGCCAGAAGGCGGCGCTCGGGTGGGCTGTTGTGCTTGAGCGGCGGGGTTTGAGGGTGGGGTGGAAGGTGGTGTGGGTGTTGAGCGGGGTTAGGGGATCGAGCGAGGAAGTGGAGCTGGGGGAGGAGGCGGAGGTGGAGGAGGGTGAGGGGGAGTCGGAGCGTTGTCTTCTGGGAGTACCGATCGGGTCTGGGTAGACGCGAACCCGGTCACGGACCGGCGACTTCGTCGAGCGAGACGACTTCGACGACGAGCGGGTGGACGACATCCAGCCGTTCGAAGAGACAGGGAAAGGCTTGACCGCCGTTTCTTGGGGTGAACCCTCCCATGCCGCTCTCGCACCAGGCGAACGCAGCACTTCCTCAAGCTCCGCATCAAGCTCAGCTTCGATCTCTTCCTGCAAGGACATCGTAGAAGATTGGGAGATGTGTTCTACAAGTTGTTGTTAGTGGCGCGTAGAGGTAGTAGAGGCGAGGAAGGACGCACCAAGTTCCCGATCGAGCTCGTCCATATCTAGTTCATGTACGGGCGGGTTGAAGCTCGCAATCCGGACAGGAGTGGACCGCCGCATGCGCTGGGGAGCTGCAGGCTATATAACATGATCAGCAAGAGTGGTCAATGGCATAGTAGGGGGAAAGCGTACCGAAGGAGGGGTGAGCATACCAGAAGGCGAAAGTTCGTAAGTCCTCCTCATAGACATCTTTCAAGTTCAAAGATTTCAAGATCGAGTTGTGGTTTGTGGAAGATGATCAAGCGCTTGGAGAAGCTTTCACGATGCCAGATAGCAGATATTCACAAGTCAAGAGTAGCAGGCTTCGCAACAACAAGTGAAAGGCCAAAAGACCAGCAACGCTCAGTGCCCTTCTCAACCCTCAGCGCAAGCGCGCTTATATGCTCTTCTTGGTTGGAGCAGAGACATCGTGCGGCTCAGGGAGGGGATTGTCATGTCTTGCAAGCGGTCGTCCGAGATGTATGCGGCTTGGGTTTGCCTAGACAATGGAGTGGTTGTGGCGGGGTTGTTTGGTTGTCGCCGCGACCTGGTGCGGAGACAGCGGTGGTGGTTCCGGAACAGCAGGCGGCGGGTCGGGGCGAGGTTGTCATCCGAGACCCATTGTCAGTAAACGCGAGTCTACGGTAGCATGTATGCAGATAGAGGACGTAGATTAGATATCCGCAACAATGGGTTCAGGTGCATTATTGAGAGTGTGCAAACGAGAGGCAGATACTGACACTGATGTCGCTTGAGACTGAGGTGGTTCGGAGAGAACGCGGTTGTGCGGTAGTTCGCGTTGAGCGCTTGTTCTGCTTCCGAGTCTTCCTCATCATTCCCTTCACTTCGGTTGATTCAACCAAAATCCTACAACCGTTACTCTCAAGCTGCTGCTGTCCATATCACAACAGTAACTCTTGCTTTGAAGGAGCCTCTGTAATGCAACGGCGTTCATAGTGGTGGCACCAACTTAGGCCCTGTCCAAGCTGCCGGCAAAGACCGGCACAAATGTCTCACCCACCCACCACGTCGATCAAAGCTGTGCACACTCTCGTTCACTTTATGTGGCCACCCCGACTCGCGCATTGCCTCTTTCTGTGATCGTTCCTGCCGCTTTCTGGAATTGAATACTTTGCTAGGGGTGCATTGAATATATAACCAGCGAGGGGATGGCTGATCGGGGCCTTTACGAGAGGCGTTCAGCGCTGGATTGGACTCGTACGATTGCTCTGTGCTGCGCATGGAGGATCTAAAGTTGGGATGGTCGCTATAAAGCTGGTTGTGGTCGATGCTGCTCTGACGGTACCGACGACTGCCGCGAACATACCACCCTTCGTTGACTGCAGGCTCCTCTTCCTTGCTTACTTTGGGTTATCTCTTGCCGCTACCTGACAACTTGACACGCGTACTCGGAGAATGCGAGTATGGCGGCCTATCGCCATCCTGTGCGCCACCCTTCTCACGACAACTCACGCAAGCCCAACAGCATGGACCAAACGCGACGCCTCCACGGAGATCAGCGGCCCAGTCCTCGCGATAGACGACGACCAACTCGCCGTCTTCGCGACGCGCAACCAGATGGCTGGTTGGCCAGTAGCGCTTGCTGCGATCATCCGCGGAGGACCTGCGAACGCATTTTTGGCGTGGACGTTCCCCGAGCTCGGGCCGGGCGTGCTCTGTACGGTGAATGGGACTATCGATCAACCTTGCGACGGTCCAGTGGTGGACATCGTCTTCCCCTCCGCGGGGACATACACCGTGAACCTCACCGTCGCCGATCCCTCCACCAACAAGCAATTCACGACCCAGACCTTCTCAGTCAACATCACGACAAGAAGCACCGTACCGAAGGGCACAAGACGCGAAGTTCGGGACTTGACGACAGATCAGTGGAACGCCTTCGTTCAGGCTGCGCATGTGCTCAAGACGTTTGGGGTGTGGGATCATCTAGGGCGGCTTCACTCCTCGGCGATGCAGGATATGAGCCACGCGAGGACAGCCGCGCATGGTGAGCTCCCTCCTCTTCCCGCTGGTGTTGACGATGATGCTGAGACCTTGCAGGCGGACCCGCATTCCTCCCATGGCATAGAGCCTTCATCCGCGTCGCCGAGCTCAACCTCCAAACCGCCGCGAACGACATGAGCCTCACCCTCCCCTACTGGGACTGGACGTTCGACCAGCCCCATTTCTCCCAGTCGCCCATCCTAACCGACCAATACTTTGGCGGGAACGGCACGCCTTCCGCGGGTATGGCCCTCACCTCTGGTCATTTCTGCGACTCGGCCATCTCCACCTGTTCGGCCTTCAATAACTGGCCCGTGCCGGTCGAGTTTGGCGGCCCTACCTTACGGCGCGCGTTCGCCGCTGACTCGGGGGCGACCATCTCGACCCAAGCGCAGATGGACGCCCTCCGGACAGAAGAATGGTACGATCAGCCCCCCTTCGACTCGAACAACACCTCCGGTTTCCGCGCAGGCATGGAAGGCTGGATCTTAGATGTGTACGGGGAGATGCATAATGGCGTGCATCGCTGGCTAGGCGGGCAGTTCTCGATGATCCCGACTTCGTTCTTTGACCCGGTGTTCGTGGCGCATCATTCGAATATCGACCGACATTGGTATGAGTGGCAGGCTGCGAAAAACTGCTCGGATTGGAGGGGGGGATGCTATGCTCCGGCGGATAATGATACTCTCCTTACCGAGTCTATCCCGGGAGTGGTGGAGGTCAACGGGACCTGGAGGCTGGTGGGTCATCAGTGGTCGGATCGGATGTGGCCGTGGGGGATCGCTCCGAAAGATGTGGCGACTGCCAGCATCTACACGTCTTGGTACGAGTACGCCGCCCGTGGGACCCAGAGTGTGGATGCGCCCTTGCCTATTGTTGATGGATTGGGAGCGAGGGAGTTTGTAAGCGGGGCTAGACCGCGGGTGGCGTCATCAGTGTCCTTAATTTTAGTTTCTCTCACGACTGTTGTATCTTTAGTAGCATTCATGTAATCTGTTGTCCACTGCTGTGGTATCCATTCCCGAAGGGAGGCCTTTGGGTAAGCACGATCGTGGTCGGGAGCCCGCCATCATGGACAAGCAGAAGACTAGTGACCTGATGAGACATAGTACTTGTGTTGATGAGCAACAATTCCGAGCTGAAGAAGGTAACAACATTCTCGTGATTTCTTTCATATAAATAGCGGCCTCGATCCTACCCGGTATTAGCCTAATACATATCGTACGGGTATCACAGTCCATAAAGGCGAATGCGGTCCAACTTGTCCCAAAGGAAATCCAGTCCAACCGTGTGGCGTGCGAATCAGGGTCGGTATGCTCGCTGGATCGCACTAGCGATATCTCGTGTCGACAGAGGGTATCCGCGCTCGACATGCCCCGTGGAAACCGAGCCTTTCCGACTGGCCGGAATTGACGGTCGTGGACTGCACGTGAAAGACTGTATCCGCGGGAACAGCTGATGGAGAACAAGGGCGATGCCATCGATGAATGCTGCTGATGGTAGGGTCGGGGGAAGATCGTGCAGGCTGAGCTCTTCGACTTGTGACGGAGATTTCGGCATCCGCAGGAGGGACGTGGCCCGATCTTTCGATAAGGCCGGAAGTACTGCCAGGCGGACGGCACGCAGGTTCGAGGCCTCCCATGCCAGGGCAGCAAGTCCGCCGATCGTGACGCATTCGTAGTTACTGGCACTTTGTGTTCGGCCGAGTTCGAGAGCGACTAGTCGAGGCCATGACTTCAACATCACGTGGAGATCATCGTCCGTAGCGATGACATGTGATGGAAGAGAGATATCGAAGCGCTCCAAGGCGTGGCAGTTGAGGAGCCCGCGGAAGGAGGCGAATGTCCAGGCCCGTTCAACTCCGTCTGCTGTCCAGGGATGCAAGCTGAACGCGGTCAAACCACGGAACTTGGCCCCTAGGAGTTCGCAGAATTTCTGAGCGGTTTGCGGACAGAAGGCGATGTCTTGTATATGCAGCCTTAAAGACTGCAGGCCACGTGCCTGTAGGCTGTGCATGAACCAAGAGAGCTCGGTGGACGACTCGCAATCGATGGTAAGATGACGAAGGCTTGGGAAAGATAGCGGAGCATTTGGCAGATCGTATTCCTTCCCGTTCGGTAAACATACGTTCAATCGCTCCAGCATCGGCATCTTTGAGAACTGGTAGATAAGGGCATCGGTCATTACCAGGTTGGTCAGATCGAGACTGCGTAATCGAGGAAACTGGCGACAGAGATACAGAAGCCCATGTGCTTCCACTTCGCTGATCCTACGCCGGCTTGTGTTCGCGCATGTAATGCTGAGATTGTCTAGTCTGGGCAGCGCTCGCAGATGGCGGATATAAGCAGGGAGACCACTGCTTTCGTACGCGCCTTTGACAGCTGGATCGGTCTTCCGGTCCTCAAAATTGATGGTGAGATCAAAATCGCGAAGGGTAGGCAGAGCCAGGGGTATGGAGCCTGCGACGGTGTTCGGGTCGTCTGCAATAACATGCAGAGATTGTAGCTGCGGGAAGCAGGTCTGGAGGGGCAAGGGACCAAGCAGGGATCGTAAATTATTGATTCGATGGGCATCGTCTGCTCCGCCTTGTCCGATCGTGAGAGAACGGATACGAGCCGTATACATCGTGATGCGCCCAACAGAGTATGTCCTGGGACTCTTGGAAGACTTGCTTGCATGACGGTTCATCAAAGCCTTCAGACCGGTCGGTGCGGCGCCTTGAGCCCCCTAGGTGAGAGCTCAGACACGTTCGTCAAAGAATATAACAGGTGCGTACCAGTAGGTCCGGTAGCACCCCATATAGCGGCCGGAGTGAATCCAGCTCGCCAAACAGCATATCGAGATATATTTGGAATAGGCAGTGGCACGTCATTCCGAGACGGCAAATATCGCGCGGGGCGCAGTATGACATGATGTCGCGGATGACATCTTCGACAATCCAGAGTTGATGCATGCGAGGCATTGTGGGCAGGGCAATGGATGGTCGAAAAGTCGCATTTTTGCGAGGGGTAGATATAGGCCGGCATGCAAGTCGGACCGCGTCCCGTCTGCGGAATGATGCGCCCGTCCATTCTTGGATCCGAAAAGTTGTGGGGAAGACGGGAAGTCATATGATGTTGCACCACGAGGTGGCCAGAGGGGAGCCAAGGAGACGGGGATGACGTTTCAAGAAGGAGGACGGGTTCGTCATCCCCGCTGGGCAGTTTGCAGTGCTATCTGATCTTATCCGCTAACATGTGCTGGCATGTTTACCATCGTTGCCGTGCGCAGCCGCGGTGTACAGGGTTCAACGTTGCACCGAGTACTGAAAACTGGTCGTCTGAGCGCATGAAATATGCGGCTAAATCGCGTCACAGCCATCGCGAATGCCAATTTGGGCGAATCGTTCTCGACATTCTTTGTGCTGCACGCCTCTTCTGAGGCGTATAGGCCGAAGGGGACAGGGTTCAATCGGCCTCAACGGCCTGAAACGCTCGCAGCCGGAAAGTTGTTCGGTTTTGTCGACTTTGGGTGCCTGTCGGGTTCCTTACGGAGGGCCTGGTTCCTGGAGTCATACCAGAAACTGTTGCATGACTTGGGCGACTGAGAAGCGCAGCACGAATGCCGTCGAAGCACATCGAGCGATCGTAAGCAATCGCCCAGAGAACACTCGAAGCGAACGCACCTGGTGACTAGGCAGACTAGCTGGTCGCTTTGCCGCTGGATACCTGACCAGTCATCCGAGGATATGAAATGAAGACACACGCTATTCGACGAGCACCCCAGAGCTGTCGGCATCGAAATATGCGGGGGAGCCGCTATATGCGCGGTGTCCACGGACGACGGCCGTGCGGGGCAGGATCAAGAATTTCGTCGTGCTTTTCAGGGTAGAGCAGCCCATGTTAATGCTGAAGGCGCTCTGTCAGCCATACATTGAGTCTCCATTTCTCCACCATCGTTGTCCGAGGGCTAGGTAATCCAACTCCAAAGACGACTGCGATGCATGCCGATATGAGCGGCGTTAGCGATGTTGGACCACCTCGAGTTGCGCCACCAGTGGCACCACAAATGCAAAGACGAGTCGTGCCAGTCCCTGACATTTGGACCGAGCCTCCTCCGCTGAGCCAGAGAGCATGGACAGCAAACGTGGAGCACCGAATAGAAGAGCGCTGATAGCGTCAAAGTCCAGACAAGCGAGGGTTTGAGCGTCTCCATTATTGGAGATCACGATGAAAGACGACATCGCCTCCATTCGCGAAGAGTACAACCCGCCGGCATGGTACGACAGATGTGGCCAAAGAATGTGTTCAAAGTCGTCAGTTGATGTCCAGCACAGCGGCCCGGTCAGGAGCTGGTGCAGACGCCTCGGAGGTTGCAGAAGACACGGGCAACGACGCTCGGTGACCAGAAGAGGAGCCGCACCTGGGAATCAACTCCCTGGCCCAGATGAAGATAATCCGAGCGGAAGCATTAACTCCGACTCGCGTCGGCCGTCGCGTGTTCGCTGGGCGGTATGCATTTCGCGTTCAGGGCACGCCGACCCTTTCCGCTATTTCCTTCTCACTCTCTGTTCACGCTCCTATAATCTGTTCTGTACTTACTGGCAAATCCAAAATGGCAGGACACGGAGAATCACGTACCGGTAAGTCTGATATTCCAACATAAATCTCCGAGATAAGAGGCAGAGGCGACATGGCATGCCGCAGAAGCGTTGGAGGGCCTGGACTCAAACCCTGCATACAAGGACATCGTTGGCTGATTGTTCCACACAGAACTGCTTCAATGGCTGAACGAAGTTCTGCACATCAACTATACCAAGGTAGAACAATGTGGTACCGGTGCAGCATACTGCCAGATCATGGACTCTATCTACGGTTAGTGCCTTGCTGCTTACAGCCTCTTCCGGTTGCTGACTGGTCGGTCATCCAGGCGATGTACCTATGTCGAAAGTCAAGATGAATGCGAAGCACGAATACGAATATCTCGCGAACTTCAAGGTCTTGCAGAATGTGTTCAAGGCGAAGAAGATCGATAAGGTGCGTGATTGATCCTAATTCCGCCGTAGCGCCGCTAATATCTTTCTCATCAGCCAATCCCCGTTGACAAGCTAGTCAAATGCAAAATGCAGGACAACCTCGAGTTCCTACAATGGATCCGACGATACTGGGAACAGATGTACGGTGGCCAGCCGTACGATCCTGTTGCTCGACGGAAGGGACAACCTGCCGAACCCGTCGCACCCGCCGCTTCGCGCCTAACATCCTCGTCGGCAAGTCGACCAACAGCCAGGGCAGGAAGTGCTGCGCGTGGGGCATCTCCCGAGATAGTGCTGCAGCTCCAGGGGCAGATCAGGGAGCTACAGACGAATATGGAGGGTCTGGAGAAGGAGCGAGATTTCTATTTCGGAAAGGTAAGTTAAGAACGCTGCATATGTCCAGATTGGCGATGACTGAATCGGCGATGCAGCTCCGCGATATCGAGATCCTCGTGCAACAGCAAGTGGACGTACTCGCAGCAGAAGGGAAGGAAGACGAGGTGCTGAAGGACATCCAGAAGATCCTATACTCTACGGAAGAGGGCTTCGAGGTTCCAGAGGCTGTCGAAGGCGAAGGCGAGCTAGTTGGCGACGAGGAGGAGACTTTCTAGAGATAAGGTCTCCTTCAAAGCCTTGTGTTCTATCTCGTATTCCCATCAATATCCGGTGTATCCCTCGATGACTACATACCTCAACTAACGTATCAGGGTCCAGACAGAAATAGCACTCTGCATTGCAAATGGATCACATGCCAGCGCGACTTTATATCACGGAATAATGCTCCACGCCCGTATCGCCCAGTCAATGTTCCCCGCGTATACTGCAAGACCGGGAATGCTACTGCATCTTTGCATGAATATTCGGATGGCCCGATGCGCCGTTCCCATGTATCGGCACCAGGACGACAACTTCGTTCCGAAGTAGCTACAGCTCCAATGCAGAGGTACCGCCCGAATTCTACCAGTACTCCAGGCTAGAATATGGTGCTACAAGCGCGTATTATTCCCCAACAATACAGTATCCCCAGTAACCTCCAGGTCAAGCCGGTAAACGCAAATGCGCCTTAACGCCCTTCATTGCCTCCATCCGCCGCTCGTCCGCCGAGTCCAGCTCCGGATTATCCTTCACCACTTTCCTTGTCGCGAACCTGAACCGTTTCAGGTTCGGGAATAGCGCGTGTAAGACTTCGGCCGATCGGGGGACGTCGCAGGGCGGGCAATCGTGTACGTCCAGTCTGAGCACTGTCAGATTCGGTTGTACGTCTTCAATTGCTGGCACCGATACCGCTGCGGTGTCCGACCGTGGGGGTACGAGCGAGACGGATAGCCCGATATTCTCCAGTTTCCGGCAATGGGTCGAGAGGAAGATGAGACCTTCGATGGTGGCGCTTGGAGGCTCGACGATGCTGCCCTCCGGGATAGCAAGTGCGAGATCCTTCAGCCCCGGCCAGGAAAGCGCCATAGCGCGCAGATCACCATCGGAAACATCGACCTTGACAGGCGTCTGGATGGTGAACGTCCGCATATCCCTACAGTCCAGGAGAGGAGCGAATGATTCCCATACCCATGGCGTTGGTGGAGTGAGCGTCGTCATGATATCCGGAAACCCGCTCAACGTGAAGACGCGCAGCCCAGGCCAGGAACGGGCGATCGTCAGGCATAGGGTGCGGTATGAACGCGTGTTGCCCGCTGCTGCCGCTCCGGTAATTCGGATGGCGTTTGATTTGATCTGCAGTGCTTGGAGCTGCGGCGCTGATAGAGACTCAAGTAGACATTGCAGGTCCAGGACGCGGGTGTAGGTGATGCTCAGTTGCTCTAGAGCTGGCAAAGAGCAGGGCGTGGTCGCAACGGAAGGCAAAGAGTCGAGCTGGATGTTGAGCTTCTCCAACCCGGTCATGTGACCCAGTGGGCCGAGGAAGGTGTGGTCCACTAGCATGACAGGCGCAGAAAGTTTCTTCATCCCGGGAAAATGGATTGCGATCTCTTCCAGGAAACGGGCCTCTGCAGCGGCGTTGGTCGTACGACCATACATTTGCAGATTGTCCAGCCGGGGGAAGGCGAGTACGTAAGGCAGGAAATCGGAGTATCGCGAGCCGGGGTCATCGTCCGTCAGGCCGAGCACGATCAACGTCAAGCTGAAATATTGCAGTGTTGGGAAAGCGAATCGGGTTGCCTGTAAGGCGAATGCCGGCGTGCAGACGGTGACATGAAGGTTCTCCAAGCCCGGAAAGGTAGCTTCAAGCGAGCTACCGGAAAGCAGTACGACATTGATTACCGCGATGAAGTCGTCCGACCGGCTGTTGGCCACTTCGACGATGTCGAGTCGTCGTACGTACGCGCCGTAGAAGGACAGCCGTTGTAGCGGGGTTTCTTTGGCACCTAGCCAATTAGCCTATGGAGAGGAAAGCATAAGAAGAGTGAGACCTAGGAGAGTAACGTGCAGATTACCTGGACTTTGCCATTCCGCCGTACGAGACTGCCAAGTTTGGCAAACAGTTGGGTAGGCCGATATCCGCTCGGCTCCGCCAGCAGAGCCGCCAAACCCTTGAAACTGGGCTTATGCCAGACGAGGGGAATTGCCAAAAGGAACAGGCGCTTGCAAGTGCGTGCTATGCGCGCGTTATCGGCCCGCTCGAGGTACTCGAGGATCTGCAGAATTAGCTCGTCGAGGTACCATAGCTGATGCATCCCTTTCCTCAGTTCAGGTGAGGTGAATGATGACTTGCAGCAACAAGCCTCGTTACAGGTGTCGAGCAAGGTTCCACAGCCAAGTCAGTGCACCGTTACATGGAGAAGTTGCGGGCGCAGGACAATGAAACGGCTGGATGCTGGCGAACCGAAGGACGAGGAATGTCGCGCGAAATTGCGCGGTCGCGAAGGGCACGAGACCGCCTCGTGCTCACGTGGTCTCTCCGCGAGATACAGCCACTGAACCCCTAAATGCGGAACTGCGTTGTGATGGCGACCTGGCAATCTTGCTTCTTTCAACTGAGCTATCCATCAAACTGAAAAGAACGCTCTAGCCCTTTCTTCCAATCCGCTCGATTTCATAGGCTTGGAATCCGAAACTCGCCCGTCTGCACGAAGGGAAGGAAGTCGAACAGCCAGAGTCACCAAAGCTCAAGTGGTGGCTGTGTATTGACGTCATCAAGCTGTCATCCTGGGCCGCGCTGTGGAGTCCACGTCCAACCAACCACACAACGCTGGTGAACGACCTATGACGGCTCAAACGTACACGTACGTCCGTGTACGTGTATGCTCATACAACTCCGCCAAGCCATCTTCACGTGGAGTCGAAAGCGGCAAATTAGCCGGGAGCTCCGGAACCCGTGGCGGATCTCGGCGTTCCCCAAGTTCGAAAGCGCCTTTTGGAGCGCCCAGGAGCCGCACACATGAAACCGAACCTCCGCAGGCCACGCTTCGCGGGTTCATGACCTGGCATGACGCGATGACGTAGTTGACGAGGTAAAGGGATCCGCGCGTGATTCCCCTTGGCCCCTGTTCGTGGTCCTGCACAGTATATAACGTCCCTTGCACTCTTACACTTCGCTCTCCAGAACAACCAAGCCCCCTACGAATCAAACCAACTACCAAACCAACTACTACAATGTCGAACTACAACGAGCCTTCCAAGAACTGTACGTATCTCCGCTGTCCGCGAGTCGTTGAGCAACGAGACTGACTCTTGCTGCAGCCGGCCAGTACCACTCCGTCAAGGGGACGGCCGTCGAGATGATCGGCAACCTCACCGGCGCCGAGTCCTGGCAGAAGTCCGGCAAGGAGGAGCACCAGCAGGGAGAGGCTGAGTACAACGCTGCCCAGGCCAAGGGCTACGTTGAGGGAGGCCTCGACCGCCTTGAGGGCAAGAAAGACGCTGTTGTCGGTGCCATCACTGGTGACAAGCAGCAGCAGGTTGAGGGTACGTAATTTACTGCGCATACGTCTCCCAGCATGGATGCTGACTGCTTGCACAGGTAACATCAAGCACGACAAGGGCGAGACCCAGCAGCAGATCAACTCATGAGAGTCTCCATGTCGGACCTGCCCCGTCAACTTCATGACCCGTGTACCTGTATGCTAGTACTGTAGTGGATACCAATTGAAACCAATATTACCGATCGATTGTCCTCAGCGCACCATACTGTTCTTTCCCCAGTGCTAGCATGCCTGTAATGCTGCCCAACAGGCGCTCGGCGTCCTCTTAACTCGAACTAGCCTATGTACCTATATGCTATCACGTGACTGAGGCAAAGGTGAGTGAGTGCCGCGATGACGCGGCGACCGAGACTCTATTTCTCCTTTGTTCTTTCTCTCCGGGCCTGATAGGATCAAGCGTCAAGTGTGGAGGTTGTGGCTGACGATATCTACCTTCCTGCGAGAAGCAGCAGAGGACAGTGCGCATGGACGCAGAGGCCTTCTTCCTCTCGCATTCCGGCCCGCGTCGCGTGCGTCCCAGCCCGGAGGCTCAACCTCGACGTCAACAATGCTCTTTGTCGCACATCAATCGTCACCATATCTAGCTCCTCACATCAGCTCTATCGCCCATCAGGCCTTGCTACGAGAGATAACTTGCAGCGAACTTATCGTCGGAAAAGATGCGCCGTAGTTGGCGGATGCCGCATCTCATTCATCGTTTGGCTGTCAATCATCGATGATAAGGCAACATCGCATGCTTCCTCTTCCCGGATCTGACAGCTCACTTGCTTCTTTTGTCTGTCGATTGGTTTCCCCGGTCTCTTCCGTCTTGCGCTCATATGGCGATATGCGTTCTGACCGAGCGCTCGCAGTCTTCTGAGGTGCCACTCCTATCATCTGTCCGGTCCTTGGTGGTTCTCCCTGCCATGCAGCTTGGCATGGATCTGTCGTTGTCGTCCTTCTGTGCCCACATCAATGGCTCAGGGTGGAATATATAATGACTGACAGATCGGCTGCCGTCTCGCCAGGCTGGCTCGATCTGGTCATCGTCTCGCCAACTCCAGACAATGCAGCTCCTCAACGCGATCAGCGTCCTCCTCATCCCGGCTCTGGGGGCGTTCGCCTCCCAAATCCCGCGCATCAACAACATAATCGGCGGCATCCCAGACGAACTCCTAACAGCGCCGCACTTCGACTTCGCCAAGCCCAAGACGCTGTACACCACCGCTGGCTCTGGGGGGCTGCGGTATGTCGAGAACTCGGGCGTGTGCGAGACGACTCCCGGCGTGTACCAGGCGAGCGGGTATGCGGATATCGCGTATAACCAGAGCTTGTTCTTCTGGTACTTTGCGGCGAGGAAGGATCCGTATAATGCGCCTCTGTCGATTTGGTTGAATGGCGGGGTGAGTCGTGTCCGATTTCTTTATAGTATAGCTGACTTATTGGTTATACAGCCGGGCAGTTCAAGCATGATCGGCCTCTTCCAGGAGCAAGGACCGTGTCGTGTCACCCTCGATGGTCTTAACTACACGCTCAACCCATACGCATGGAACGAATACAGCAACATGATCTTCATCGACCAGCCCACGACAGTCGGCTTCTCGTATGGCACTGCGAATGTCGGTACAGCAGCTGAAGCAGCCGTGGGCGTGTGGACGCTCTTGCAGATGTTCCTTAGCGACCCCAAGTTTGCGCATCTGCAGAAGAACCAGTTTGCGGTCTGGACCGAGAGTTATGGTGGACATTATGGGCCTGCAGTCGCCTAGTGCGTGTCTCTCCTCCCTATAGCGATTCGGCTGCTGACAACGGGATCAGCCATATCCTCCAGCAGAACGCGCTAATTGATGCGGGGCTGCTCGCTGGCATCAAGCTTAACTTCCAAACCTTGGGTATCGGGAACGGTCTCACCAATCCTCTCGTTCAATATCCTCAATATCTTGCATATGCACTGAACAACTCGTACACCGTCCCGCTCGTCAACACCACCGTGTCGAACAACGCCTCCATCCACTTGTACGAGTCAGGTGGATGCCTCGACCAGATCTCGGCATGCTACGATTCTCAGCTGCTCAATGGATCACCCAACTACACCATCTGCTCGGGTGCTCAGTCATACTGCAACCGATATGTGCTGAGTCCGCTCGTTGGCAAGTACAATGATTACGATGTTCGCGTTGTCAACCCGGATCCTTACCCTCCCGACCTTACCCAACTGCTTCGCAACCCGGCTCTTACGAGCAAGATTGGTGTGCCAAGCTTCGTGAACTGGAGTGAGACGAGCTACGCGGTATACGACAACTTCGCCCGTACGGGAGACTGGAGTAAGAGTCCTTTCACGATTCGTCGCTGTGGCGTTCAGACTGATCAATCTTGGCTTAGTGACCAACTCTGCTCCCTATCTCGAAGCGGTGATCAATGCCGGGATTCGCACGACCATGTACGATGGCGACGCTGACTACATCTGCAATTATAAGGGGTTCGAGGCCGTCGCGGCAAACCTTAACACCAAGTTCGCCTCGATCTACAACTCGATCGACTTTGAGCCCTGGAACGTCGCGGGCTATCCTGCAGGGTATATCAAGAATGCCGGTACCTTCTCCTTCGTCCAGGTTACAGGAGCAGGGCACGAGGTGCCTGCTTATGGGAATGGCCCACTTGCGGAGGGCCAGGCCGCACTCGCCTTCTTCATCCAGACAATGAAGGGGCAGCCGATCACCAGTACATGAGCTCTGACCCGGGTGTATCATGCCGCCGCGAACATGGACAATGTACATATCCCATTGTAGCGCGTCGAGAGTTGTATAGGGGCAGGGAATGGTAGGAAATGAAACGATGCTTGATGAATGTGCCTGGAATGCAGACCCTTTCGACGTCAGCGCCGCCTTGACAACGTCCGCCATCGCCCCTTCAGTCTCGCCTGTTCCTCTCCCCAGTTCCCCTCGCAAATTACCGTCGCTCTCCATCCGAAAGCTTGCTCCCTCACTGCACTCTTGGACGTTTCCCAAGCAGACGCCCCTTTCCGAAACTTTTATAATCAACTGGGCTGTTAGACATGGTTGAAACACCACAAGAGTCACTGCTGCGCGTCGCTGGCCGACACGCTCTCACGAAAAGATGACCCCGCCCAGCTGCAAGTTGCTAGCCATCTTCGCGCTGCTCATCCATGCCGTGTATGCACGGCACGTCACGGTCATAGACGGCGTCCTCGCAGGCGTCGCTGGGCTCGTCCCTCGCTCACCGACGGTGTGGACACCACTCCCCGTCATCTCCCTTGGCGTGGGGCTCGGTCTGAACCTCAAGCGGTCTCCCACACCGCGCGCTATCAATCCGTCCAACATCACCGTCGGCACTCTTCGTTATGTCGAGAACTCTGGCGTGTGCGAGACGACACCTGAGGTGTATCAAGCGAGTGGTTACGGGGAGATCGCTGCGAACCAGAGTATCTTCTTCTGGTACTTCGCAAGCCGGAACGGGGAGGACAACGCTCCTCTGAGCATATGGCTGAATGGAGGCGTGAGTCCAGTCAACGCCCCCTCTGTCATCACTCACTGACAGATAATAGCCTGGCAGCTCAAGTATGCTCGGTCTCTTCCAGGAGGTCGGTCCCTGCAGAGTCACCAGCGATGGCCAGAACTACACCCACAACCCCTACTCCTGGAACAACGCAAGCAATATGCTCTTCATCGACCAGCCCGTTGGCGTCGGCTTCTCATACGGTGCAACACAAGTCAATAGCTCGCAAACGGCAGCGGCGGACTTGTGGAAGTTCATGCAGATCTTTTTGGCGGACAAGCGGTTCTCGAAGTTGGCGAATAACAGTTTCGCGATATGGACGGAGAGCTACGGTGGGCATTACGGACCGACTTTTGCTTCGTATGTCCGTCACTGTGAGCAGGAAATGCGGCATGCTGAGTTTAGCACAGGCACATATTGCAGCAGAATGCAGCCATAGACGCAGGTGTCGCAAAGGGGATCAAGCTGAATCTGAAGACACTGGGCATCGGGAACGGCATGATCGTGCGTTCTTTCACTTCCCCTCCCCTTCCTGCCTCTCACGGTCATACAGAACCCACTCGTCCAGTATCCACATTATGTAACCTACGCGTCCTCCAACCCTTACAACGTCACGATCGCGAACAGCACAATCATCAGTAACGCGACGTACAACCTGTACTCACCAGGAACATGTATGGACCTGATTGGAGAATGCTACGCGACGCAGAGTGCCAGCGGGACGGGCAACGCTGTGGCATGCTCGACTGCGCAACAGTTCTGTAATAAGAACGTGTTGACGCCGCTTATTGGAGAATACGATGAATACGATGTACGCCTTTATTCCCTTTCGACGATGCAGACTTTTCCAGTTGCTAACCCTCTTCCCAGATCCGGCAACTCACGCCGGATCCGTACCCGCCAAATCTTACGCACCTCTTGCATGACCCCACCCTGCTGAACGCAATCGGTGTACCGACTTCCATCAACTGGACACGGTCGAATCGCCAAGTCTACGACAACTTCGCAAACACGGGTGACTGGAGTGAGCCGGGCACGTCTTACCCAGTATAGGCCAACAATACTGATAGCTGACTAGTGACCAACTCTGCACCGTATTTGGAGAGCGTGATCGACTCCGGCGTTCGGGTGACACTGTACGACGGCGACGCAGACTATATCTGCAACTATCAAGGCTTCGAAGCAGTCGCCGACGCCCTAGTCACGCGCTACAGCACCCTCTACACCTCGCAGAACTTTACGTCCTGGACGGTTGCCGGACAGCCAGCAGGACAATTCAAAAATGCCGGTCCATTCTCATTCGTCAGAGTCGCCGGAGCGGGACACGAAGTGCCCGCTTATGGCGTGGACGGCTCGCTCGCTGAGGGCCAGGCGGCGTTCTCTTTCTTCCAGCAGACGATGCAAGGACTTCCGATTTCGAACACTTAGGCTTTATGACAGGCGACGATATGTATTACAATCATACACGAGGTTACGAAGATATGAATGATACAGATATGGAGTATGCATGTATGTATGATTAGCGCAGCCCAAAAAGTCCCAAAATGAAGATGACTATCGTTTACTTCGCACTACCCGTTCCCACACACCCAATCTTTCGCGCAGTGCGCGCACATTCTCCTCCGCAAAAACGGAGTCTCCTGCCCGACCTGATATTCGCCCTGTTTCGCGTCGGCCTTTCCATATCAAGGCATCTGCTGATCGAAGGAAGTCCATCGCTCGGACGACGTCGTCAAGCGACTGCGGCTCGTATGGGTTGGGCGAACGGGGTGTTTGTGATGTTGTTCCGGTCAGAGCTGATATCGGCAGCGATAACTTGGCAGCAGTACGCTCAAGAGCGTGACGTGCCGCGCTGTCCGACTCGCGACGGTCTTCTTGATCAGGTTGCCTCCGCTGGTGTCCGTTCATATGATGGTACGAGACAGTCCTTGTTTGCGGTGCATATTCGTTTTTAGCAGGTGACCTGACAGCATGACGGTCTACTTGCGGACTCCTCCGTGGTCGCTCGGGACTTCGAATTGAATGGGAAGGAGAGGCCGGTATCTCATTCGCCGCCAGAGCAGGCGGCTGCAGACCGAGCGAACGCAACATTCCCGTCAGCTCGTCGCACTGTCGCTCCAGTTCGTCCGCTTCTTGTCTCGCTCGTGCCATTTCGCGTTCTAATGCTTCTCGCTCCCGGTCATTTCTACTCTCGGCGGCCTGGAAGATGTCAGAACAAGACAATACTAGGCACAGGAGCGCATATACCTTAACCTCGTCATACAAAGATCTTGAAGTGCACGAAGAGGATGGCACGGGGGCCAAAGAAGTTGATAGATTGTCTGATCGGACGGGTGATGCTGTGGCACTACCGGATAGATTTGCTTGCAATTGCTCGTGTGCATATCCCGACGACAGCGAGTTCCGTACTGTGGCGTGCACAGGTGCTTGTGTGGCATGTGCTGGTTCGGGATGTTCTTGAGGGGATGCCCTGGTGGTTGACGAGTCCGTGGTTGCGGACGTGAGAGAGGGCGACACTTGAATCGCAACATCCCTTCTGTTATGATTCTGCGCTGAAAACGGGTCAACATTGACACGACCGGTGAGATTCCTATCTTACGTACCAGAAATATCATCCTCCGAATACTTCGATCCAGAACTCGGAAGGCCAGTTTGCGCCGACACCGTCCGTGAGGTCTGACTTGGGTGGTATTCACAACCTCGTGGGCCATCTCCATTCACGTCAGGAGAAGCGCGTCGCAAGTTATCGATGAACGACTCGTGCGACATCGCTCGTACCATTTTGTGCGGCGCAGACGCGGGACCACCAATGATCATTGGGTATCGCGCCATGAGACGGGTCAGCTCTCCTGAGCTCTGTGGAGTATTCGGTCAGCCAGACGAGCCAAGCGAGCTATACGCTGCATACCTCAGTAACGCCTTCGGCAGGCTTGGGTTGAACCTGTTGGTGCAGCGCCGTGTTCGACGAAGACGCTAACTGTACAGGTTCTGGACTTGGCGACCGCAGCGCCTGAAATAGGCTGTCTCCGGTCGGCACAGTGGAAGACGCGATAGGAACTTCTTGTGTCTGCTTTACTTAATATATGAGGTCAAGATCCCTGTCCGGCATATCTCCAAGGCGGCGTACCTGAGGCGGTTTATCCTCGAATTCTGTCTCATCCTCATCGCCCACCGATCTCCCAGCGACGCTCGATGCGCCATCATCATCCATCGCTCGCCTCAGCCGCTCCAAATCAAGCTGACCGAGGTCTTGAAGGTCCCGGACATTTGAGGGGAAAAGATCAATCGCAGTTTGGCGTCTTTCGTAAACCTCTGCAGCCGGTAGCGCGGGGCTCAGTGGGTTTGACAATGGCAGTGGGATCGACCTTGGTGATGGCTGGTACTCCATATAGACCAGCAAAGAGAGATCAATATAGACAATATCCCCCTAGAGTGCCATGTTGGACTGAAATTCGAGGCGAGCCCTTTGCCGTATCTGGGGATTTGGGGACAAGCACCGGTGCTTCATGTACCGTATCAAACGCGACTGTTCGACAGTGTAAGGGTCGTCGAAATATTGGTCACGTGCTGCAATAAACAATGCTGCTTCCGATCCAGCTACGATACAGAAACGGTTTGTACTACAACACACACTACGCGTATCTTTGCTTCGAGGATATCCTACCTTTCTTGTGCAACAGGTTTGGGTCAGTTACGCACGTATGCAACCTGCGAACCTATCGTTCGCCGATCGAACAACACCCTTCTCATAATCCTGCCTCCTGTGCTGACTGCTGCTGCGGCTCCGGCTCACACGGTCCCAGGGATGAGTGCTGATACTTCGGGTTCCCTTGAAAAAACGCCTTCGCTTCACTCGACAGTTTGCTCGACGAGGTTCCGTTGACCGAAACGAGCCCCGCTTGCTCGGCCGCCCAAAAATAACGACGCTTCGGAATACCGACGAGCTTCTGAAGGTGGGCGAACTGCTCAGTCCGGGAGGCTTTGGATTGTCGAAAGTAGTCCATCACCATTGCCGGAAGATATAGAATCTCGTCTGCGCTAGAATCTCGAAGAGTCCGGATCAGGGCTGCTGCCCGAGTATTGCCACAGGCCGCTCCGTAAATCCCGTCATGCGTTCGTCGTCCGGGTGGCTCCATTATAGCATCTCTGTATTCAATCCATAGTGCGGCGAATAGGCCACTGAGAATAATAATGGGCTCGTCGTCCGGGGAGCCAGAAGAGGGCCCAAGGTCGAACACCCCTTTCTTCAAAGCCTTTTGGAAGTAAGCCGAGGTGGATGAGAATTTCCGCCGGCGGCGTGATGATGAGAAAAAGTCTGCCCGGTTGAGGAAGGCGTCAACGGGCTCCTTCAAGTTACTGGCCCTGCAAAGATCGTCCCGACCTGATAGTATGGCGTGTCGTACCCAGTAATAGAGTGCATGCCGAAATGGACCGCGACCCGTGGTCGGAATTGTCCTGTCATCGATCGCGGTCAACAGCTCCAAAAGCGCCTTGCCTCGCTGTGTGAGCAAGGTAAAGACCGTAGCCTGGGTCGGGTTGGTTGTCACGGGACTCGAAGCAACAACCATCCCAGTAAGAACCAAGTCCTGAAGAAGGACAAAGGTCTGTGTCGGATAAGTGTAGTTGGGAGCCAAGTGAAAGTATTCGTGCTCCAAACAGTAGAGGAGGTCGTAGGTCAAGAAGAAGTCGGAGAAGGGCGACATATCATACATATGCGAGCCGTTATTCGAGGCGGACGTCGCCGGGGGAACAGGTGATTGCAGAGCCTTTGAAGGTCCGAAAAGGTCTTGCAAAGGTACAGGAAGGGACGACAAGCCTGACGCGTTCTTCGCATCATCGTGGCCAGGCTGTCGCCCACGACACACATCCCTCCACAAGACGCGACGCCGCACTTGAGAGCTGAGAGATGCAGAGATCTTGGTACCATGCACCAGGAGAATATCATAGCCATGATCTTGAAGAAGTGCCAGGCGCCGTTCGAAATCGGAGTCTGAAGAAATGAGACTTGCGGCTATTTAGTGTACAACAGTCGATGCAAGAAATGCCTCACATGATGCCTGAGGTGGAAGGCTCATGAGTCAACGTGAATTTCTGGACTTCATCACTTAGGAAAGCCTGAGTATATGATACTAGCTTGTAGACGGTGCTGAACTTACAGGAGACGAAGATCAGCGGCGGAGGGCTTCTTCGACGAGCATTTCAAGACCTCGACGTCCAACTTTTTGAGATCGGCGAGATATCGAGTCATCGGCGAATCCTTCGCGAAACTAACGACTACATCTCAGGTAAGGAACTTCCGTCTGAAGTAAAGAGTATGTCAACATACCGATTCGGGAAGGTCGATATCGCCGAGCCGTCGTGAGAAGTCTGATGTTCCGCACAGCTTGGACTGCGGTGATTCCTGAAGCCCCGTCAGATGCGTCTACTTAGCGTTCATTGTATAGCGTACCTTGGGGTATGGCGCAATTTTCGATATCCCAGAATACGTGAGCGATGCCAGGGTTGGGCTCCCGCTGTTTTGGGTCAGATAAGCCCGCGCGATGTTCAGATATCGCAGCCATGTCGACCGGAACATGGAGAGGTATACCAAGTCTGGTAGGTGGATCAGATGACAATGTCCCGACTGTGGAAGCCTGAGACATATTCGGTCCATGCCGTAGTATATCCTGCACAGTGCTCCGACGGGTCGGCGCTCCGTATGCCGTCAAGTGAAGTGCTTGGGATGCACCGCTATCCGGCTCGATCGGTCTCATGTCCAGCACCGACGGATCATCGCTTTCATTATGAGAGGGCAGCTCGAGGGGTTCACTCGCCGCAAGACCACTTGGATTGGAGCGAGACCAGTTGTTGCCCATAGTTCCTTCCTTCCTTAGGATGCGCGTCTTTCTGGGATCGTCGCGAGCGAATGAGGATCAGAACAAGGACCGCGCGCAAAGGAGCTTGTCGGCGCTAGCTAACCCTTCTCACGGAACCAAATCTCTGGATACAATATATATGCCAGGACAGAAGCGCTACGCGTTAGGGACAAAGCAAATAACGCGCCCCGAAAGGTTAGCGCTTCTTTATGTGTTTGAGGCGGTGCACCGGGAGGTCGGACCGGCATCGCCCAATTGGGAGCAGTACAATCAAACACGACTCTTCACAATATAAGCTAACTACCTCTCCTCACCAGCATTTGGTTAGAGTATAACTCGATACAGTTTCCAAATGCGGAAGATCCGAAGATCTACACTAGGTCGAGATGAGAACCGGGCAGAGTCTGCGGAAAATCGACAGCTTCAAGTTAGAGCAGGCACGGAAACAGTCATAGACAACGCGAAGGTCTAACAGTTCCGTTCGAGCGCACGCTTGAAAGACTTTACAAGGTTCACTCCTTTGGCCGTCAGCTGAGAAGGCTGACCGCCTGCCCCTAATAGCAGAATATCGGCTTTCTGAGCCGAGCGTAGCGCTTGCGAGCGGGTCCAGCCAAGGAGTTTTGCCCAGTACATCACCTGTTCCTTGCTCGCCGCGACATGTGGCTCCGCCTGGAGCATTGCTAGAGGAAGAAACAAGAGCTCATCGCGCGTACATCCGGCAAGCTCATCCATTACAGCCTGGGCAGTTACCGTGCCACAGGCGACGCCTTGCAGTCCCTCAGCGGAGTGCGAGGAATGTAGCTGCACGGAGCGCTTGAATTCCAGCCATCGTTCCGCAAGCGGTTGCTGAAGGATCAGACAAGAGTCTGCCTCATCGTTGTAAGGAGTCGTCGAGAACACACCGTTCGACACTGAGTGGGTGAAGTATGCCGTCACAGAGTCGTATGGTTTGCCGGAGTAATTTGTGATAGTGCGATTCTCGAGCAATGGCTTGATCTTTTCACCGAGGACGCTGATCCGGCAGATCTCTTCCGTCCCGTGGACAATAGCATCCCGGATCCACAGGTAGACTGCCTGTCGAAAGGGCCGACGACCAGTAAACTTGTCCGTCGACTTGTCGACCTCTTTCAGTAGTTTCCGTAATGCGGCGCCTTTGTGGGTAAGAAACGCAAAGACAAAGGCTGGCACCGGATTGCTTGTAGGCCGAGTGCGCAAATATACGAACCCTTCCTCTTCAAGCTCCAGAAGGGTGGTGAACACAAGATCGGGGTATTTGTGGCCGGCAACGAGGTGGAAGTTCATCAGCTCTATGCACCATAGGAGATTATAGGCAACGGCAAAATCTGGGAAGCGGTTCGGCCGACCCGGCTTAGCGCTCAGAGCAGGCTCCGTGCGCGCTTCACGAGATATCAGCCCCTCTCCAGGCGTGCATGAGGTCGCACCCGATTTGGAAATCGGATGCGCCGAGGATAGAAGAATCTGTGAGGGGTCCGCTTCTCCCGTGGTCTCCATCGGGCGTGGAAGTAGCGATAGAGAATTGCTTGACGAAGTGCTGGGCGTCGCGGGTTGGACACCGCACACAACCGGCCAAAGCAGCCTTCGTCCAACCACGGAAAGCAAGATATCAGGAGCATTCCCTTGATGCACCAGCAGAACGTCGTATCCGGCCTCACGCAAAATCGAGAGTCGTCGTCCGAAGTCGCGATCCGAAGTGATCAAGCTATCATAGCGTGAGTCATAGGTTTCGGCATGAGTCACGAGATGTCTCACATTACTCCGGACGTCTCCGGCGAATGCGACAAGGTAAAACGCTGGATCTCGTCTCTGTCGAGATTTGTAAGTGACTCGTATACTCAAGTCGAATCTTTGGACATACAAGATCAGCAGATCAGAAGCAGACGCTTTCGTGGAGGAGCAGTCTAGCAAATCCACACCAAGCCTCATGAGGTCATCGCGATAGGCGGTCGACAGATGTCCTTGTGCGATAGCCGCAACTTTGCACGGGTTATCTAGCTATCACCGCTGCAAATGAGAGACATACCGATTCGGGAAGGCGCGTATCCTCGAGGCGTCCGTAGTTGTCGTATACGGCTGATAACCTCCGTCGGACTTATTCCTAGATCATATCAGCAAGCGTGCCCACAATCCCAGCGCGAGATTCTGACCTTTCGGGATCTGACAGTTCTCGATGTCCCAAAAGACATGCGCAACCCCGCCGGGTTGCACCGTCGGCGAATGTGCAACCGGTTGCTGGTTGATGACGAGCGCGTCATTTGTCGATGTGGTTGGCAAATCGGAGTTGCCGTCTACATCAGACTCGGGCAGCCGTATGTGCCCACCTCCAGGACAACAGTTACCCATCCCAAAGCTAGAGCAGGGTAACGGCAGGTACTAGAGAAAGACAAGTTGAAAGGCAGATGCTTGGGCGTTGGTCGAGAGACGCTGCCTCGTGCTGATAGCAAAGCGGAGGCTATCAGTCCAAATCCGAATTTAGATGGCGTCTGACTGCTGACATACGGGGTGGACCACTGATACCTATATAACCCATCATCCCCCTTGCAGAGGTTGCCAGTCCTAATGACAGATAGCGGTGACTGGTAACAAATATCGTAAGTAATGCAGAGAGGAAAAGAAAGACGGCAGTCGCCGTCGTGTTCAGCCCAGATGGTCATGTTTCAGGTCCCTTCCAACACCTCAGTTAGCGCTCTCCGGAAGAGCGCTCTCTTCCTCCTACGCGTTCATCTCGTCACCTCGCTTTCTTCCAACAACGGTCTTATTCTTCATTGAGCTCTGGATACCCATGTCATATACAGTGTGGATCTGCTGATGGAGCCTTTCCTGTATGAGGCTCGTCGAAGAATGGCCGGAAGCGTGAAAAGCGGGAGTCGGAGTCGCGTGGAGCTGACGGAGTACTGAGTGTGCGCATTTACCTTCCTCCACCCGAGAGTCCCGTATGCTAACAGCGTATTATTAGTGGTCAGCGAAGCTCAGGAAGCGTAGATATGCGGCATTTGGTTGGTCAGACGCAAGTCTCAGTTCAGAGCGCCCTGTCCGAACCACTGCACGTCCCCTGGCTTGCTGCCGACCGCAAGCTCTCAAGCCGGCCAAACTATGACTTCTCATGTCCACCTCATTGGCTTCTCTGCGGTGCCGTACTTGAGCGTGGGAAGACCTCTTGCGCGGTACGGGGCAGATGACCGACTTTCAACACCACCGGAATCCTACTTGAGCGCATGTATTTGCCTTTGGTTGCAGAATGACGAGGCTTCTCCTGAGGGCAACTTCCCAAACCTCATTTTCGCTCTTGTTCGGTTCTCTGCGTCGCTCTCAGCCGCATCATCTTCTCTGCAAGGTCTCTGGTCCATCTTCTCCGACCACCAACATGGTTGTGAGCTAGTCGTATTGCTTATATGTATGTCAAATGGATGTGCTAAGTACAGTCGCAGGCTACATAACCAAGAGCCCAACATGAAGAACGTAAATCATATCTTTCGTGAAGAGAAAAATCACCCTCGCTAGCACATTACAATGCGCTCGCTATATTCAACCACCTTCCTCCTCGTCTCTCCTCCCGGTCGCATGCATAGCAGTCAATCGTGGTGCGTTCAGGTGCATCTCCGCCCCTCCGCTATTGCAGTGCCTGGAGCTGCTATGCACCAACCCGCCTCGCCTTCAACATCCCCCAAACCCAACCCAAAGCAGCGTCCTTCCCCATGTTCAGTCCAGTCGTGACGATCAAAACGAGTCCCCAGAGGATGAACGTCAACAGCAACAAGAGCGGCGTCGCGTCCCCCGGCCAGAGATAGGCTCTCCATGCCCTTGCACTTGCTGCGAGCTGACTTGCTAGCGAGAGCCGGTGTACGGCTGGGAGGAAGATCCTTGATCCCCCCGGAAGATGGGTTGATGGTGCCGGTGGGGAGTATTGTGGTAGTAACGGCGGTGAAAGGTCGCGCTTTGGCTTAGGTGAGGATGGCATCGTCTAACTCGGAGCCTGTGGGGAGACGACGATATGCTCAAAGAGAGGTAGAGGGGCGAGGATGAGCTGAATGCTGGTCTGGCGACCAGCTGGCCCTAGAATATCTCTCTCTATAACACCGAAATTCCTGATCCCTTGTCCCCTGCCCCTCCAGCCAACGAACAGCAGAGTCGTCTGCTGCCCTTCTTCCCAGAATAGACCACACGCACTGTCCGCGGTACGTGACCAGGGTTGGCCTGCCTTCTTCCGCCTTTTTGTGCTTCCTGAAACGTGAGATATATGACAGCGGAGAGCAGGGGGTGGGAATGCTGAGTAAGCCACAGGGCAAAAGGCGGGGTAAAGTGTGTAGGCTGAGGGCTTGGCGAGAGGGTTGGGTCGCGAGGGAGCTTGTGTGGTTGTTGGAAACCAAACGTGCTTAGTAAGACACGAGAAAAAGTCGAGCTGCGGCGACGGGGAGAGGGGTATTATATGGTTGCTGAAACGAGGAGCGCGCAGCCCCTGCGGATGTTGACCAGGACAGGACAGCGGGCCAGGTCAAAAAGGATCGGGAAGGCATAGGAATTCGCATGATCGTTCCCACCGATCGTAACAGGCGCAGTCGCCGCATCGTTCCACACTGCTGGTGCCAGCTGGTCATACCTGACGAGCTGACAGCGGTGCTGTCCACGTTCGCCACAGCCCATCTAGAGATCTACGATCATCAGCCTCGTGAGAGCCGCATTTAGCCTGCAGGGGACTGAGAAGGCGCGAGGAAGAGGAAGGGGAAGGAACCCGCTGTCAAGCGCTGTCAAAAGTGGATCGGGAAGCGCGAGACATTCACTCATTCGGTGGCTCGGAGAAGCTGATGAACCCTGGCCTGCGCCGCGGTAAGAAGAGAGATGCGGAAGACTTTTTGGATGACGGAGTGGGCACGTAGGGGTTATGTCAGCTGGAATGAGGGGCGGGAATGTGGACTGAGATGAGCGGAGGCTGGGGCTGCGGGCAAAGTCTGTAGTCTGATTCCTCGCAGAACAAAGACAACCGAGGAGATCACCGGATACTGCTGATAATCAGCTGTCGAGACGCAGGTCAGCTGCGCTAAAGAAAGCCGCGAATGTGCAGAACACCCAACCTCGACGACGTAGAAGACACAGAGTTACCATTTCTCGTTCTAGTTCATTACAGAGTTCCTTCATCATTCTATTTTCTTCATGTGACCTTTCGTGAAACGCAGCAATTGCAAACAAAGTCGGCCCATCAACCCCTTCGCGCACGGCTCTCGGAGAGGTAGGCAGCGGCATCTATTTCGTCTTTTTGAGGAGGGAGTGACCCGTCATCTCTTCGGGGATGTCGAAGCCCTGTGTTTCGTTAATAAGTACTAGTGGATGGTTAGGTTGATGAGAACATTACCATGAGGTCGATGATAGTCGGGGCAACGTCGCACAGCGCACCCTTCTCCTCATCCTTCTCCTCTACCAGCTCGAGCTGTCCCTTCTCGCCAGTGAGGATGAACGGAACCGGGTTGGTGGTATGCGAGGTCTGCGGCTCGCCAGTCTCAGGGTTGATCATCTGCTCCGCGTTCCCATGGTCGGCAGTAACGATCAGCGTGTAGCCCGCCTCCTCGCATGCGTCGTACACCGTCTTCACAGCCTTGTCCGTCGCGGTGATCGCCTTGACCGCAGCGTCATACTTGCCAGTATGGCCGACCATGTCCGGAGGAGCAAAGTTGCACATCACAAACTCGTACTTGCCAGACTTGACCTCCTCGGCGACTTTGTCGGCAACAGCCTGGACGGACATCTCGGGCTGCTGATCATAGGTCGGCACCTTCGGCGAGGGGATCATAAACCGTTCCTCGCCCGGGAACTGCTTCTCCACACCGCCATTGAAGAAGAAGGTGACGTGGGCGTACTTCTCCGTTTCTGAGAACTCGTCAGAGAAGACTCAACCTGTAAAAATGGATCCCCTCACCAGCAATATGGCATTGCTTGACGCCCTTCTTCGACAGCCACTCGGCAAGCACGTCATTCATGCCTTGGGGAGGGAAGGCAACGGGGAAGGTCCACTCAGGGTTGTAGCGTGACATGGTCGTGACGTTCTGAACGGAACATCAGCTGGGAGACTAGAGGACGGCAGGTTACATGCGCACCAGATTCTTCGGAACATCGACCTCCATCGGCTTCTCTGGGAACCCGAAGACGCTAACGATCTCGCGCATACGGTCCGAGCGATAGTTGAAGAAGAACAGAGTGTCGTTGTCTGCACTTCCCGTTAGCCACTGTCATGGCACCCATAGCAGCTCAAACCCACCCTTTATCCTCGTCTCCGGACCCCCGGTAATGAACGGCTTGAGGAACTCATCCGTCTCATCCTTGTCGTACCTCTCCTGGTACGTCTTGAGGAGATCATCCGTCTTCTCAGCCTCTCCCTTCACGAGCGCATCAACAGCAATCTTCACCCGCTCCCATCGTTTATCGCGATCCATCGCATAGTAACGACCGACGACGGTAACGACCTTCCCAACACCCTCCTTCTTGGTGAATTCGAGCAAGTGCTTAAGGTGGTCGATACCGGAATGCGGGTCGGTGTCGCGGCCGTCACCGATGAAGTGGATGTAGACTTCCGGGATCTGCTGCTCCTTGGCAGTCTCGATAAGGGCGAAGAGGTGGGCGATGTGAGAGTGTACACCACCATCGGATACCTACGACACGATCAGCACGAATGCCGTATGCAAGAGATGGTTCAACGCACTAGCCCGATGAGGTGGAGGCGCCCGTTCGACTTCTTGGCGTGCTGGAAGCTCTTGACAATGTTATCCGACTTGTGGAAGTCTCGCTTCTTGATGCTCTGGTCGATGCGAACAATGTCCTGCCATACGATGCGACCGGCGCCAATGTTTAAGTGGCTAACAGTGGTAGCGCATGTCAACAATCAGCCTGGAATCATAGTGGAGGTTCACGCACCCTACTTCGGAGTTGCCCATGAGCCCATCGGTCAGACCAACAGCGAGACCGTGCGCTTCAAGCAGGCGGTAGTTGTGTTTCTCGGCAATGCTGTCCATGGTCGTCGTATCGGCTGCCTCGATGGCATTTCCCTTCTGCCCGGGCTGCCGTGCGACTCCCCAACCATCATGAACGCTATAAGCGCGCATACATTCAGCTCTCACAGCCGTTGTTGCGAGATGAGATGCCAAACTTACATGAGGCATACTTTGTGCTTGACTTGTACCATCTCAGCCAAGATAAATGATCAGAGGAAATGTAGAAGTGAAGTAGATGATGGTATGCGCAATGAGAGATGTGGGAAATTGATGGGGATGGATTATTCGCCGTTCCGTAACCGCCCAGCGGTTCTGCCTCAAATGACGCGCAGATTTATTTCCGTCGAGGCACGTGCACCACGTGGATTAAGGGACAAGGAGGTTGCCGGCGGTCCTCCACCTTCTTCCCTTCTTCTCCTACGTCGTGCCGCGAAAACCTGGTACATAGATTCCTCGCACTGGTCCTACGAAGAGAGATTCGAGGAGAGATTGACGTCCTTCAATGTCGAACACGCTAGGGAAACTCAGCTTACGACAACGACAAGAACGTTGAACGCCGTTGCGATCTCAACGGAATTGCACCAAGGATCAGGCTCGCTCGCTAGCTCGCTTCTACCCCAAGGTGTTGGGCTCGTACATCCGGCACCGATAATTCCCATCAAATACAGTACACCTCTGATTCTTCGTCCTGACTATGCCTATGGTGTGGCCATGGGCTGATGGAGGATACACACCAACAACCTGCAGAGGACAATGCGCTTTCCGATTTAGCTTTTGAACAGCCCGACATGGTGCTCTTCTCTCGAGCCTTCGGTCGGTCGGCATTAAAACAGGCAATCGATGATCTAAGCCGCACGCAAGAGCGCCGGGTGGCCGATGCTTCTCAAGCAGCGGATGATTTGCGAAGCATGTTCGATTCGCCTACGGCGCAGGCCAGGGTTCAGGAACCACTGCGGAAATGCTACGCTTCCGCTTCTTCCACGGCTGACCATTGGTCTTTACATGTTCCTCATCTTCTCCTCCCCCTTATGGTCTCTCAAAAACGTACTGGTCTTTATTATGAGAAATCAGTGTGGATGATATCTCGTGGCGAACCTCTGAAATCGACCAGTTCGCAGGCACCGATACTTTATGGCAACGTCTGGCAGATCACACCAAACTGGCAACGCAAACGAGAGAAGCAGCGGCGCCACAAAGGCTTGGCAGAAGTGGTCGCCGATATCAACAGACTAATCCCGACCAGGAGGAACTCTCCCGATGTCATGCGCCCATTCAGTCGTTTTCACAAATTATATAAGCTCCACCTCCCGCAGCCCGAAAAATATTGCCGCAGCCCGATCCTACCGAAAGAGGCGTCGAGATGTCACATCAGGTAACAACGGCGCAGACGGCTCCTCGCACAAACTCGGTCAATTCTTGACCCCGCCTCCACTGTCCGCGCGGCTCGAGCGTCCCGCAAAACCTTCTGGGAGCAGCCTTCCCACGCCTTGGTCGGCCTTGCCTCACCCCTTCGCGGTTGTATTTCTCGCGTTTCAGGAAGCCCGAGATGACAGAGGGGGTAACGGCCATTCTTTTCCTTTTCGGAGTTACTGGGGTAGCCTCCTGCACCGTGTTATGAGCTGCTGCAGCTGCCTTCCCGTGAGAAGCAAAGGAATGAAAGGATGTAAGGCCGGTTAATTGGGTAGGAAACAGCGCAGAAAGTTTGTCTGTATTGAGTTGGGCACCAGAGCAAATACGTAGAAGAACCGAATGGCTCCAACTCCTCCGAGCAAACCTCTCCTTCCTCTCGGCCACCCAGCTCCATCCCTGGAGCAGATCGCAACAAACGATGCCCTCCTCTCCCAAGCCAGAAGACCGTAACCTTTCTCCGCCCCTATTACCACAATACTCCCCACCACCATCTCCAACAGAGCGACAAAGCGGGAGAGTCTTCCTACCAGCCACTCATCGCCATTCGAGAAGAAGCCGTCTCGCCACCACCGCTGCAGCTTGGAGGGCATACCTCTGTCCGGGCGATGCAACGCCCCTCTTGGTCTTAATGACTTTCGTGCTCTGGGCACTCGTGTTGATTATTACTTCGGCTTTCAATGCCGGGAAGGCGGCCGCAGTCGCATGGTTGTGGGGGATGGTGAAAGCATGGCGAGCGGGCGCGTAGCAGTGGCTCCACCGACAGTTTGCAGCTAGTGAGAGCCGAGGAGGGGAAGACTGCGTGAAGGAGCTTTGAGAATGTCATGTCCATGTTTGCTGGTGAGAGCTTCGCGCCGAGAACAACCCTCGAGAGTCGAGATGTTGATCAGGATTCACAGATACCGCAGTCACTCGTCTTGAACCCATCCTCCTGTATACCGATTTGAGGCGTCTTAACCGTTTGCCTTTAAAGTTCCCGCGTGTCCGAGTGCAGCTTTGCCGATGTCATCAACGAGATCGCAGGCGCCGTCTTCTCCGGATTGATTCACATGGCGGAGACGTTTTCTGCTTGTCCTTGCGCTTGATCCCCCCCCTTCAGCATATGTCCGAGAGGTGCGATGTGGAAGTGCGTCCCCCCAGATGGCCTGCGGAGTCGTCGAGAGAGACAGTTCGATGGCTTTCATTCAAGCAGCCTCGCGGCGTTCACTCATTCTTCTACCGCAATGGGCACTCCGCGTACTTGGACAAGAGATCTGAGGCGATGCTTGCAAATCTGCAAATCCGCAAATAGCTCCGCCTCAAGCGAGTCGCCACAAAGCAGACCGACAGAGATACTTAAACCGGGTCCACCATCTCTTCCTCCACTCTCACCTCTACTGATCGGTCAGGTGTCCCGTCCCGTCCGGTGGATCAAGTTGCAAACGTCCGCTCCGGACCACGTTCGATATGAAGCAGCTGGAGATGGAGCAAGCGCTCGAGGAAGATCGACTGTCGTCTGAAGGCGGCAAACAAGAAAGCCTCGCAACCGGGCTCGGTACGGCAGTTTTGCCCGAGTCCGGTATCACAAGCAACACAGCCGATCCGCCGCCGACGTATGAAGAAGCGACCCGTCCCACACTTCCATCCAGCTCGAACGACCGGCAACCGCCCGTCGAGCCAATCCAGGCCAGCGACATGACCTACGAGCACGGAGGAGACCAAGGACAGGCGGATCTCGACCTGTTGTTCCTCAAGAGAGCCGCCCGAGCGGTGAACGATCTCGAGATGCTCGCGTTTCTGGACGGCGACCATCTCGCAGAGAAGCCGTCCGAAGGCTCGTTCGAGTTTCAGCCGGGCAAAGAGGTCGATATATGCGCGCAGAATCGCTCTCATAAGACCTCCGATCGCTTCCAGACGAAAGAAATGGATGCTCTGCAGCACGCCGAAACGAACCCAGCCGAGCACTGGGCTGCAAAAATACATCCTGCCGAGCACTGGGCTGCAAAAATACATCCTGCCGAGCTAGCCGCGCTGGTCGGGATGCACCCTCGTCCGTTCGATCACGACCTTCCCTCTGATCGAGTAACCCCGGAAGGGTACGCCAGCTACACGATGGCACTTGCCGAGGTTTCGTGGACGGCGCATCAAGCCTTTCATAAGCGCAAGGTCGGCGGGCATTGGTGGTCCAGCGGAACGGGACCCGTGTAGCAGTCGAAGGAAGCAGCTATATGCGCGAGCGGAATGTTCCTCTATTCCAGACAGTACCGAGTATTACCTGTATGAGGGTCAACGACGTGTCTTAATAGGAGACATGGGAGACCAAATCGGAATACTCACAAATATATGAGGCGCATATACCTAGTCTGGGGTAGATCTGAAAACCGATGACTGTCACCACCATCGCATCTTGCCCAACCTCATTCTTCCCGACACACCCACACCGACGAGCAGCAAGCTCAACCCGAACCCCACTCCTCTGTACATCGGTGACGCGTACGTCCTCGCCCATCCGCTCCACTCTCCCGCTAGAAGCGCGGTGAGCAACATCCACAGCAGGAGCAGATACCCGCTGATACGATGCCACTTCCACATCCTCTTCGCCTTCAACTCTCCTCCGAATGCTCGCCCTTTCCACCAGACACTCGCTGCGCCGAACGCGCTTTGGAATATCAGCCCGACGTACGCGACGAGGCCGAAGTAGGCGTGCCAGGAGATCAAATGTGGTGCACTGTGCGAGATCTTGTTGAGGACGATGGCGCTCGTTCCTGCCGTAATGGAGAGGAGACATGCGATTTGAAGGACCTGATGTCGCGATAGGCCAAGCTTCTTTGATGCAGGCGTGGCTGTCGGTTGTAGGGTCTGGATGCCTGACAAAGCATATAATCAGCACGAATCCAGATAGCTATTGAAACATTGGGACGCACCCATGACCATGAACGCGATCCCTAAACTCTGATATGACGGGTGCCATGGGAACCATTCTCGCTTTGGTGCAAGCATAGCGGTGGTGATTGCCAGGTACCAAGACGCAAGAAGAAAGGTGAGGAGGCCGACGAAGGTAATGTTGTAGTACAGCATGTCGCCAGCTGCAAGGAGTGTATCTCAGACGGCTTCATTAGTTGAAGGAGAGTGCAAGACGCACGTCGGGACTCCTTAATTGACGCGGGCGAGAAAGACGGTCCAGGTAGCCCATCTCTGCCAGTGTCGCCGTCCAGCAACCGCTCCTGTCCGACTTGTGGCGATTCCAAGGCTGTTGGTGATTTTGGGGCCGGGTAGGTTTGCCGCAGCTGGACGCTGTCCGTCATCCTAGACAACGTGCTTCTAACTTCGATCGAATAACGAGGCGAAGTGCTGGTTGTTGAACGTTGAGGTGCATATGGGTCACCGCGGATGGCCGGCCATCGACGTGGTCCACACTGGCAGGCTCTAAGGGACGAACGCGTTCCCATGCGCCCGATCACAAGCCATGGCTTGATCGGGTAATCCACTGGCTGTCACCAACGACACAGATTGAAGTCCATCCTCCTTGCTCCTCCGGTCTCTTCGCTCAGCTCATCTCAGCTCATTGATACCCTTCGTCTACGCTTTGTGATGACTGGTCTGTCATTGTGCTTACTGAAGGAGAACAAGATGTGTCTGATAACTGGACTTGAGAATACTGTACCTGCCGTCTCTGCTTGCACTGAGCGTAATCCTCCAATTCGACAATGATCGATCGGAATACTGTTGCACGCCCAACTTGCTCAACGGTGCTTTGGCTGGAGGCTGCTGTTAGCAATCTGGCTGGCAAGAGATCCAAGGTGCTGTACGCGTTTCTGTTGCGCTGCGATGGTTCTGGCGCCTAAGAAGGAGAACGCTGTGCTCCGGATCAGCACTCTTTACCCGGAAATCCGGCCTTGCTCCTCCCACTAGCAGCTTTGTCCGCAGCACCGACATCTCCTTGCTTTCTACTATCCATCCTTTCCGTTGGCACTAGTTTCCCCACCAAGCCATCCACTACGACATGGCCGCCCAGCTCACAAATCTCGTTCGACGCCAAGGAGCTCGGCGTCGTCGCGCTCTCATCCCCGTCATGCAGCAGCAAGCGCCGCAAGACGAGCCTGTGACAATTCAGGCCGATCGAGAGGGGCCTGCTGAGCGAAACGGGCTCGGGGATCGGGCACTTCGTGTGCTTGAGAGGGTTGCAGGGGTGGGCGATATGCTCGAGGTATGATGCTCGCCTATATCAGATCGGACGTGTTGCTGACCGTGCTTCCTCAGCGCCAGCAATGGCGGGAGGACAACTACCGTTTGCTCGAAGAAGGGTTGAGGCTCGCCGCGGAGGATGTGAGGGGTGGGAATGACGGTCTGCGGTTTGCTAGTGCAGACCAAAGAGACGCAAGCATTGCATTCGTAGAGTGCGTACAACACTCGCGATCTAGGTTCTTGCACTAAGCCCTCTCCAGCGACCTTGAGCGGCTGCGACAGCGTCTACCCCGCCCACAAACGACGCTGACTGGACGGCTCATGGGGAACGACGAGCCCGACGACTTGCTATCTGTCATGCAGAACCATGCTACTCTCCGTTTCGCTCGCTATCAGGTATGTCCGTCGCTTCACCCTCCGTGCGCGTTCCTCACAGCGACGCAGACTCAGCTCCTGGGACAGCACAGCACCGCTCGTGCTGCGGAAGGTACGCGCGTCCCCCTTCCTAACTTGGGGTGCCGGTAGCGAACTAAAGTCCTCTAGCTGCGCAGGCGCGGGAAATGCTCCTAGCGTCCCGGGAACTGCAGCTGTTGATTATTGCGGAAGGTAGGAACCAATCCTCCTCCTTTTGGTCGATTTTTCTCATGCGGTGCAGCAGGAAGGCGTGCTGATAAGGCGGTGGAGGCACAGCGTAGAGCCGAAAAGCGCGCTTCTTTGATGATGGCCGGGAGTGCCTTTTTTTTTTTTCCCAGGGTTCAACCTGGTTAGGTTTGTGACCATCAGGGAAGCTGTAGCCCCGCACATCTAGAGACTTCCATCTGGTCCGACTAACAATCCACATGTTCTAGCTACTGCTGCACCGTGAACGAGGCTTCCCTTGCACCGCATATATGTGGCGAGAAAAACGTGCTTCACTCAACAATGGGGTTCCGCCGTCTAGTTTCCTGTGCTTTTTCGACTCGAACAACTAGTAACCAGTAACTAGTAGAACGGAGTGGTTCCGGAGCGGATCTGGATGACGGTGCTTACAGTATTAATGTGGAGTGTCGGATTAACGAAGCTGTCTTCTCCGCCTTGCCCTTCGGCGCAATGAAATCGAGCCTTCGAAGTCGTAGCACTGTAGTTCATCGCACGCAGGGTGACATCGTCTTGCATTGAGTCAAAGTTATCCATCAAGTGCCAACTTCAGAAGGCGCTCGATAGACTGCACGCATATACTGTACATGACAGACGACCCCGCAGAACATCCCAAAAACCGCCATCAAGCGCAAACTCTCGCAACCTCCTTACACGAGTCCACAGAACACCTCCCCGCCGCAGAGAGATCTACCAAACCCTCATCTTCCCCCACCTCACCCTCCCCCCCACCCCAACCAGCACAAGCACCCCCGCAACACCAAACCCAACCGCCCTATACCCCACCCCTGCCGCTCCTCTGGCCCAATCACTCCACCCTCCCGCCAAGCCCACCGTCGCCAACATCCACACAACCAACAAATACCCACTCATCCTGTGCCATTTCCACACCTTTTTCCCTCGCTCTATCCCGCCAAAAGCGCGCGCTTTAAACCATACGCTTGCTGCTCCTAGCAAAGCTTGCAGCCAGAGCCAGATATATGCGACGAGGCCGAAGAGGGCGTGCCAGGTCGTTATGTGCGCGGCTTGGTGCGAGAGTTTGTTAATTATTATTGCGCTTGTGCCGGCTGTGAAGAGCAGGAGAGAGGTGAGTTGGAGGTATTGATGTCGTGTTAAACCGGCTTTCTTGGATTGGGGGGTGGAGGTGGGTTGGAGTGTCTCGATCGCTACGCACCCTCTTGTCAGTCCTCTACAGCCCAGGGAGAGAGAATGTGCAAGGCGTGGGAAGGGAACGGAAGGGAGGGGAAGAGGGAGAAGGAGGAAAGACGTACCGAGCACCATCAACCCCAACCCGAGAGTCTGAAGCGTAGGATGGAAAGCGAACCACCCCAGCTTGTCCACGCCGATAGAGAGAACGAGGTACCACGTGCTCCCCAGAAGCAACAACACACCAGCAAGGGTAACGGCATAGAAGATTCTATCGCCTGCTATACTCCCATGCACTCATCAGCTACTGGTGAGTTAGCGGGAAAGGAGGGAGGAAGGGCGTACGTCGGTCTTCTTTCACGGCTCCCTTCCCAGCCTCTACCCCTCCAAGGACAGGCGACCCTCCCTCCCCGACCTCGGTGTCCTGCTCGTCGAGTAACGGTTCCTCCTCTGGCTGCATCGTCTCAATTCCAGTTCCAGGCGTCTCAGACGCAGAATGAGTCGTCCTGCTGAGTTGAACGTCGTCCATCCCTCCTCTCCCTCCAGGGCGTCCTTATCAATCGATCACTCTCCCTCAGCCGTAGCACGCGTCAGTAAGCCGATCGCGCAACTGTCGATCGGCGATCCCACCCCACCCCTCAGGATGGGCACGGACGTTTTGAAGCGATGAGTAGGGTCGATTGGATATATTTGGATTGCATGGTGCGCAGTGGTGTGTGATGAGCTGTGAGATGAGGGCGATGACGAGCTCAGGGATCGGCCGGCAAGGGACGGCTGGAATGAGGAGCCTATCAGATACGAGGCTTTTTCGGGCCATTTGGAGGCACGTTCGTTTGAGGTGCACGTGAGCGCTCGAGGGGAGAAGGTGTGTCCGCTGGGCGCATATATCGCTGAGGCGTCTACTTTCAGACTAGTGGAAGAGGGAACTGCGATACACTACTGCTCGGAGCAAAGGAGAATGTTCCGAACAACGGTTTGATTATGCACACCACCCCTCAGTCCACTACACTACACATGCTCACCCACCCACCAGAACAACATTCAAGCCGGCGGAGCGGCCGAAGGAGGCGGCACGCTCCTCACCTGCTCCTCAGGCGACGGCCGCTCAGGACCCATATTATCCGGAATGGCCAGTTCCTCAGGCGCGTCCCTCTGCAACCTGCCGCCAAACAGGACCGGGCCGTGTTGCGCTTTGAACGCCGCCAGGCGTTTCTCGACTTCTGGGCCTGTGTGCGCACGTCAGCAAGTATTAGAGAGGATGGAAGAGAGGACGGGGACGTACGGAAATGACGCATGAGACCTTGGATTGGCCAGGCTGCGGCGTCTCCCAGAGCGCAGATCGTCCGTCCCTCGATTTGCTTACTACACGCATCATCAACCCCTGCACTTCTGCGGTAGACAGAGGGGAAAGGCAAAGACGCACGTCAACTCCAAAAGCATGTCAATCTCCCTAACCTGCGCCCGCCCCTCGTTCATCCTATCCATCATGTTCATCATCCACGTCGTCCCTTCCCTGCAGGGCGTGCACTGCCCACAGGACTCGTGTTTGTAGAAATGGGCGAAACGGGCGATGGCGGATACTACGTCGGTCGATTTGTCCATTACTATTACGGCGCCGGTGCCTAGGCCGGATTGGGCGTCTCGCAGGGAGTCGAAGTCCATACTGTGCGTGTGTGGGGGGGAATCGTCAGTAACAGGTACATCGAGGTAGGAAACCGAGATTGAAGGGCAAGAGAGGGACGCACAGCACTTCCTCGCATTTCTTCTTCGGCAAGATGGGCACGCTACTTCCACCAGGGACGATCCCAAGCAAGTTGTCCCACCCACCACGAACGCCCCCACAATGCTTCTCGATCAAGTCCTTCAGCGGGATACTCATCTCCTCCTCAATAGTGCACGGATTGTTCACATGCCCCGAAATGCAGAACAGCTTCGTGCCCTGATTCCTCTCCCTCCCGAACGAAGCGAACCATTTCCCGCCTCTCCTGCAGATCGTCGGTGCTACGGAGACGGTCTCCACATTGGCGACTGTCGAGGGGCAACCGAACAGACCGACGTCGGCAGGGAAGGGAGGCTTCAAGCGCGGCTTGCCTTGCTTGCCCTCAAGCGACTCGATCAGGGCCGTCTCCTCCCCGCAGATATATGCGCCCGCGCCCCGGTGCAAGTAGACATCAAAATCGTACCCGCTTCCACAGGCGTTCTTCCCGATCAGACCAGCGCGATAAGCCTCGTTGATCGCTTGCTGCACATGTGATGCCTCCTGGTAGAACTCGCCCCGGATGTAGATGTACGCCGCGGTAGCGTTCATCGCTCGTCCCGCGACAAGGCAGCCCTCAACAAGCTTGTGCGGGTCGCCGCGCATGATCTCCCTATCCTTGCATGTTCCGGGCTCGCCCTCGTCAGCATTCACAACGAGGTATCGCGGGCTGTCCAACCACTATCAGGATGGATACTACATGTCAAGCGGACGGTCCGTACCGAGGATCTTTTTCCCACCCGGGCTTGTTCATGAAACTCCATTTTAGCCCGCTGGGGAAACCGGCGCCCCCTCTCCCGCGCAGGCCGGAGTCTTTGATCGTTTGGATGATCCAGGCGTCGCCTTTCGCGAGAATGTCTTTTGTCCTGTGCCAGTCACCACGACTCTGGGCGCCTTTCAGACCATGGTCGTGTCGGCTGTATAGGTTCTACATGCGTTTGTCAGTTGTCGGTCCCCCTTCGCGCCCACGGTCGGCTTACGGTGAAGATACGATCCTACAGATAGCATCAGTACCGTTTTCTCGAGGGACGAGGGAGATGCGCACCTGATCCTTCAGCCCACCATAATGCCTCACCGGCGGATCCTGGACAGTCGCGAACCCCCTCTGCACCTGAACAGTCCTCAGCGGCCTCAAGCCTGTCCCCTCACCGATCAGCATCACCCTCTCTAGACCATTCAACAACCACAACGCGACGTACCTCTCCTAGCAGCAGCCTTCCCGAGCATAATCGCTCTCCGTAAAGTTGCTCAGCAAGTGCAGGAGGACGAGGCGACAGGCGACGATGGGCTCGCTTTAAGTGCTCTTGGTTGTATGGGCAGGCCGGGGCGAGTGAGCGAATGAGGGTTGTTCTAATCGGAGACTGAGGGGCGGAGGTTTTCGGAAGCAAGTGACCGAATCGGAGGGTTGTGGTTGGGCGAAGTCGAGTTCCGGCGATCCCCTGGTTGACGCATCGACAGCAAGTCACGATCTGTTTCTCATTCTGGTAGGAACTGCTGTGTACGATGACTTGTTCTCTCGGACTACGGCTTCTAACGCTGATAAGAACTCGGAAGGACGGCTGGGCTGGGGGTGAATAGAGAGTCTGTCGGAGATAAGCGCGCGCAGGTATCGGACATAGTGCTCTGCTCATCGCGCACAACGAGCTAGCGCCCGTACTTCCGTCTGCTGCAATCAAGCATCCACTAGTCCTGCACTCGATGACTGCCAGAGTCCACCATCGAGCGGGCTGTCTTGGTTTCTAGGCTCCCAAGCTGTTGTAATGTGGACAGGTGGCTGTGCCCTCCAGCCGATACCTTGGCCAGGGGTCATGCGTCGCATGAGCCCTCTTCCGGCAATAGATTACCCTTAGCCACCCTCCAACCCATCCCTCCAAAATGTAGCACTCGTCCACCTCACCTTGCTCGCTAGCGGCAACAAACGACTATCTCTTCTACCACCACGCGTGTATCGAGGAAGAGCAGCAACGATGGGGAAATATCCAGAGCATGAGCCGGGGCTGCATGTTATATCCAAGGAATGGGCGCCTCAGCCTGAGGAGACGACGGGCTGGCGGGTGAACCATCTTATGCTTCGTATCCGTGTATGTCCCCCTCCCCCCCCACAACCAACCAGACAGAGACGGTGACGACCGAACAACGCAGGACCCAGCCGTCTCCCTCCCCTTCTACCAAGACGCCCTCGGCCTCCGGCTAATCTTCACGTTCAACACCGGGCCCATGACAGTCTACTACCTCGGTTACCCGCAACACGGCTGGGGGCCGGAAGAGACGTTCGAGAAGATGCAGCGGAGGGACGGGCTGATCGAGCTGATTCATGTGCACGGGACGGAGGATGAGCAGGGGTTCAGGTACAGCAACGGGAATGAGGCGCCGAATTATGGGTTGTGCGTCCCTTCTACCAGTTCCCTTTCGGGTGGAGTAGATGCTGATGCGCTGAGCAGTGGACATATCGGCCTCACTGTCCCAGACGTACCCGCCGCCGTCGCCCGGCTCGAGAAACACGGCGCAAAAGTATTCAAGCCCCTCGGCGTAGCGACAAACGAGACGATCCCCGTCCCGCCCGGGAAAGTCGAGATCGTAGAGGGGTTCAAGGAGGTTTATCGGCAGATCGCTATGATCCAGGTATGTCCACTCTTCTGTTCTGTGAGGGTGGGAAAGTGCGATGCTGATTCTTTGTGTGTGTGCTTGTAGGACCCGGATGGATACTTTATTGAGCTTGTGCCGCAGTTTATCGATAAGAAGCATGCGTGAGAGTCGGCGTTAGGAGTACGGGGTGTGGACAAGTAGTGAATCAACAATACATTATCAAATATGCTACCTACTGCGCCGCCTATGTGGTGCCCATCTCTTGCGCCTGCATTGTAGTAGGCCATCATTGTGCTCAGCTTGCATGGTCGGTGCAGCAATCGGCCGAAATACACTTATCGCCGACATAAATAAGACCATCGCCGAAACGCGTCCGCGAGCGCTCAGTCCATGTCGACCTTCCAATGCGTATCCTGACGTGGAATGTGGTAAGTATCGTCCTCCTCCTAGTAGCCGACTTCTTCACTAACCTGGCGATAAGAATGGTATACGCACGTTACCTCAATATCACCCGTAAGATAGCATACCTCTTCGGCGATAAGCTGAAATTCAGAGTACTGATGAGTTCCTCGGGCAGATGGTCACAGCTCAAGACGCTCGAGGCGATCCTCGCACATCCCGATATCAAATCCGATGTCTTCTGTTTCCAGGGTACACATCTTCTAGAGCTTCCTCCTTCTTGGCTAAAGCTGGTGATGTAGAGATGAAGTTCACCCGGCCCCAAATCGACCGTGACAAAGCACTCCCAACGCCATACGACTCCTTCATCTCCCTCCCAACCGGGAAAGGTGGCTACAGCGGCGTCGCAGTCTACGTCAACACCTCCATCGCCAAGCCGCTCAAAGCGGAAGAAGGCCTCTCCGGGCTGATCCAGCCCAAGCCTCCGCTGTCGGAGGAAGAACGAGTCTCGAAGTCTTACCCGGCGGGGCATTTGTTCGATTTTGTACCGGATGATCTGGGTCGGTTACCGTCTGGATTACTGGAGCTGGACAATGAAGGCCGTGCTCTGGTGCTCGATTTCGGCTTGTTCGTGTTGATCAACGTGTATTGCCCTGCCGACGCGGTCAAAGAACGCTTCTCCTACAAAATGAACTTCCACCTCCTGCTTCAAGAGCGCGTGCGTATCCTAGTTGAAGATGAGAAACGGGAGGTGATCGTCGTTGGCGATCTCAATATGTGTGCGTCGGCGATGGATGATGGGGAACCTGTGCCGGAGAGCAAGAAGAGGAATTGGAATGAGAGGCCGTGGAATTGGCTTAAGGAGTGGGTGCAGCCTAATGGGAAGCTGATCGATGTAACTCGCCGATTTCATCCGGATCGCAGAAAGATGTATACCTGTACGTTGTGATCCGGTGACGGAGGATGTAGCTGACTTTGGGTTGTAGTTTGGGAGTCAAAGAAAGATGGAAGGACAGCCAACTTCGGCTTGCGGCTTGACTATATACTCTGCACCAAAGGGCTGATCCCTTGGCTCAAGGGCTCCGACATCCTACCTCAAGTACCGGGATCCGATCACTGCCCAGTTTACGTCGACCTGCATGACGACATCACACTGGAAGATGGTACGACAAAAACGCTCCGCGAAGCAATGCAGTATAACGAGGCGGCACCTTTACCTCGGCTAGCGACACGATATTGGCCTGAATTCTCTGGAAAGCAGACGAAGATATCCAACTTCTTCATGGCGAAACCCGCCGATGGAGAACGACCGGCGAAGAAGATGCGCACGAAGTAGCCCGTATGACGAGTCTCCTACACGGCACGAACGTCAAGGCATATGTAACAATCACACTGCAACCAGTAACGATACACTAGAAATAACGACGGCCGAGCGCATGTGCCGCATGCGCGCCTTCCAGGAAGTCAGGCTCTGGCTTCGGAATGGTGCCGTTACCCATGATGGTGACCTTCGGAGCGTCCGACCCACCCCGGGACCAGAGCGCCGGACGACCTTTCTCCAGCTGCTTCCTTAGAGACTGGATCGTCTCCTTGATTGTCGTGGCGAAGTTCTTGGTGTCATCATTCGCCATGAGAACCAAGGTCGACACGCTATAGCTGCGTTAGCACTCCGCTGTCAAATTGGACGGTCTACTCACAAGGCCTCCTTGAGATAGGCGAAGCTGAAGTCCGAGGTCTTGCTGGCGATGTCATCGACGAGGCTGTCGGGGAAGGAGACCTTTTTGTTGTTCGCCAACTTCTGCTGCCAATACTTGCCATACAGCTTGCGCTCCTCCCAATCAGGGTTGTCGAACAAGCTTTGCGCTTGTCAGCAGATCTGGACTATCGGGCGCTAGGACGGCTCACTATTTGCGATCGAACCGGCTAGGTCGCTCTGAGAGACCGGGATCCAGCCGCTCAAAGTGGTTTGTCGTGCCAATGCAGAGCAGTCCATCATTGTTGGAAATGCCATCCATCTGGTTGAGGAAGAACGATCGGTTACGATCCGTGATCAGGGCATCAAGATCTTCGAAGATCAGGACGCTACATACAGTGCTGTAAGCACTGTGTGACTCAAATACGTTGTGCCTTACCATGGCGCCATCTGCCGAGCCTTGTCAAAGACCATCTGCATAGAGGCTTCTTCGCCCGCGTAGCCTACAAAGGAATTGCTCAGCAGGAGTTCGCACGCCGGTGAGCCTGAATCCTCACTCTGGAAAGACTTGACATAAAGCGGGGCAAAACCTTTCGAATCGCAGTCCTTCATGATCGCTTTGATGGTGATGGTCTTGCCGTTCCCGGGCGGACCCCACATGATCATGCCACGCTACAGTAGACCAGGTCATCAGCATTTCCAGAACGATTAGATCACCGTCGGGACCGACCTTCCAGGCGATACCGAGCTCCTTGTAGATCTGCTCCGATTCGAAGAATCCGTAGACATCCTTCTTGACCTCGTCTTTGTATTCCTGAACATCGTTTGCCTACGTCAACCAGCGTATGTAGAGATAGAGAGGAACATACGGGCTTCATGATGATGTCCTCCCAGTTGGCCTTCTGAATCTCCTGCCACAGTTCGGCATCTTTGCGCCAGAAGCCTTGGTTGAAAACGTAGATCTCGTTGTGCAAGGCTTGCGACCAGACGCCCGCTTCGAGAATCAGCCGGCGTGCGGGTTCCTCGGGGCCTTCATGTAATAGGTAGTTCCAAGAGATGTAGCCGTAATTCGGAATGGTGAACTGTCATCGCAGGCTAGTCAGGAAAATTACGGTCCTTAGAACGCGACCGTCTTACCCTCATGATGTGTAGGAGAAACTCGTACTTCTGTGACATGTATAAGCGAATCGAAACACGAGTCAAAGGTGGGCCACTCACGTCCCAGGCTACCATGAAGGTTCCATACGTGACGGAATCGACCAGCGCACCAGGAAGTTCAGAAGCCCGGCGCGCAAAGGGAAGGAACATTGTGTTCAGTATCATTTGTTCTGGCTTGAGAGGCCGGAACATGGCAAAAGGATAGCCGAGCAGGGTGAGGTTTGAAGAAGACACGATAGAATGGTTGGGGTACAGCCTGCGGAGTTCGTTGAAGCTGCATATACAGTCAAAACGAGTCAGCAAATGGGAGGAGAGTATTAATCTACCTCCATATTTCGGTAGCAGAACGCTTCTCCGAAGCTGACAACGGCATTGAAGTTGAGCAATGGAGTGCTGCGGGAAGTTAACGACGTACAGTTCTCGATGAACCGGTTGTACAGCGGGTCGCCTGCTGACACGTCGCCTGCAGAGGTGCTGTTAACCTCCTCGAAGGATACTTTGACGAAGGCATCTTCAAGCTCCCTCGGGATATTCGCCGCACCTGGCGGCTGTGGACGTATTCCCGTTACGACCATCTTGACTCGATCAGGGGACAGCGCTACTAGGACCGTTTGCTTCCGTGTGTGGGGTAGACAATAGCAACAATGACCTGCACGTCGTGGTGGAGCACGGACGAGCGGTGGTCAAGTTTAGAGTTGACCAAGCTCGATATAAGAGGTTTGTTGGTAGACCAGGTTTGTGATTGGCTGTGCGCTGCGGCCGCTGTTCAGGAACAGAAGTTGGTTGACCGCGGGAATCGGTGTCCTTGTATCTCCGCGCCGATCGGGAAGCCAACGGAAGGAATCGGGGTTCGGAAATCAATACAGTTCCCCACGCGGAGCGCAAATTATAACCGACTCTATCCTGACCACCATATGCCAGCTTTAAAGATTGCTCAAAAATAACACTCGAGAAGAAGGAACAACTGGTAATCAGCATGATTCATTGGGGCTGGGGTACATAAGGCCGGTTGCACTGGAAAGGAAGGGTGATCTTCTGCTGAAATCCCGGGGATCATCTGCTCCCATGAAACTCGCTGAACTGGATGATCTTCAAGAGCCGGATGGCTCAGGTCTCACGAGACAAGTTCTGCTAGTCAGCGAGAACCGTCCTGCACATTGGCTGCATTCTCTTGGTCCTCGAATCCACTCTAAAGGCAGCTCTCAGTCTTTGCCGCCCGAGCTATGGCACGTTATCGCGGACATCAGCGAGCTCGGTCGTGGTCGATACGACTGGTACGCCGCACTAGCGGTCGAGCCCCCTGACAATGGGGACATTCAAGAAACTTCCGTGCATTTGCGCGAAATCTGTCTCAATGTCCCGACTTTCACCCAAGTCTTCCAAGTGGATGAGTTTGAGGAGGGGCTTCAGGACTCAGACGACCTCTCTGAGGAGTACGTGGAGATCTTGGAGGATCCGCGCAAATGGGCGATATCCAATTTCCCTCAAAGCGACGCCCAGATGCGAATTTACTGCGATCTCGACTCCGCCGATATTTGCTGCTATTTGCACAATGGCGAATGCCGCCTTTGCTGGTAGGTGTTGTTGACTTTCCTTACTGTGTAGTCGCTGACATGCGCTTCTTCTACTCAGGAACGACCGGACAGCTTGCGAATGGATCATGAATGCGGGCCCTGTCGAGGTGGACGGAAGCTGCCATCGTGAGCTCTTATTGTTAGGTTGAGTAACGGAGGCACCTAACGGGGATGATCGCTATTTAGCACATATTGCCTGCCGAAACTGCATGGGCGAGCAAACGTTTCTGGAAGACGTCAAGTTCATGTATGATTATAAGAATCGCCGAACGACCTTCCAAGATGCAAAGGCTCGTGCCGAGCGTCTCAACCGTAGGCTGCGGGCTCTCGGGTACAGGGCGAGGAAGTGGGATGATTTCCCTTGGGACGGAAAACCAGTAGGAGAGCGAATCACCTGCAAAGAATGTTGAAATATGTTGGTTGAAATTGTGGCGCAAGAAATGATTCGGACACACCTCATCAAAACCGATTGCCCTCATTCTTTGATTTTTTAGACTTGAGCCCTTCTATGCATTTGCAGACTGACGTCTTGTGAGGGACCGAGTTGTTCCAGTTGAGAACAAAAATTTGGCGTGTCTTCTGCGTTGAGGGTGATATTACAAGCCTACGTAACTTACACTCGACGTGCCCAAGCCGCAAGGTTGTCCGAGTCAAAGGCACGTGTTCGCCGCGCGTGTCTGGTATCATAGGTCAGGCTTGAACTCGCTCCTTGCCCTCCTTTCCCCGACCATTTTAAACCTCGACTGCAACTTAGGACCCCAATCATGAAGTTGGTCAAACATCCTCGAGAGCTCGTGAAAGATGGTTTGCACACGTTCCGCTTGATGATCTTGGATACCGAACTCAAGATACGACCCCACTGGCTCCGTCACTGCGGACCGCGCATCTCCTCGAATCCAGGTTCTCTGCTCCTCCCACCCGAACTCTGGCACTGCATCGCATCAATCCTAGAAGAAGATCAAGTCCCCTACTCTGACGAACTTGTCATTATCAAGCAGATCACGAACTATAATGGGCCGAGCGAGCAAAACCCCAATCCTCCGACTATCACCTTGCAAAAGCTGGACCTCCTCGAACTGGCAATCAAATATCCCGGTTTTTTGGACGATAATGACGAGCATATCAGGGTGCTATGCCTGCTGCAGGACGGCGAGGGCATACTGGCGACGTGGGAGACCGTCGAATGGGAGTGGTCTGGTGATGCCGGGTCAGTCTCCTGCCAACGTGTCTTATGGTACGCGGTGGATGAATACGACGTCATGAATTATGGAGCTTGTGAGTTCCAGTTCCATCAGTGTCTCGAACGCGAGAGCACTGCTTGTGACACGATCTCCGTAGGGGGGCCGTGGTCGGATGTAGATCCGCCTCGTCTTCGGAGAAGAAGGGCGGAGCGAGTCTTGGTGGTACGCATTCTTTCTTCCATCCAGGAGCATGACTCATGATTCGCACCTCGTTCAGGAGCTGGCGCAAGCGAGATACATGCGTCGGACAGGCTGATAACATGTGATTTGTTATCCTGATATCTCATGAGGTCGTGCTGGATGGCTAAATCCAGGTAGCCCTTGGCGGCCTGGATCCCATGCCTTCATGAATCATACCTCCTAAAACGCTCGGTTTGGAAGAACACCTTTGATGCAACGTAGCCCGATGCGTTCAAGCTACTTCATTGTTTGGCGAGGGCACATATACCTACATGCGTGTATGGCATGAGTCGCCGCAGTTGGAGGGTCGCTTGCCTTGGCCTAAGTTGCTGATTCACTGTTTTCCCGGACCCGTAGGACGACCCGCCTTGGCCGGTGAATCCGCAATGTACCAGCCAAGCTTAGCGCCTACAGCGCGTGGATTTTATCACAACCCGTACACAGCTCTCATGTCTTTCATTAGTCACTTGAGCACCCAGTGAATTGGTGCTCGAGTGTCAGGGGAGGCGAGGAGGTAACAGGTAACCGGCTGGATCGGTTGTTCTGCGCCTGAGGTAACGGGGTCGAGGGGGAAGGGATAGATTGCCAGAAGCAGTAGCTAGGTGCAAGAAGGGGCGGGAAGTACAAGGAGTTTACAAGGTTGACACGACAAGGGCGACGTAGTTCTACAAGATAGCCTTATATACTACTGTGAAGGCTGGATAGCCGAGGTAACACGTTCCGGGTAACGCTTTCCCAGTGGCTGTGCAGGTAACGGGTACGGTAACGGGTACCGGTTATGACAGTATCCCCTTCTTAGGGAGTTGAGCACCGTCGAAACTAAGCATGGTGATCTGCACGAGGGCGTGGTTGGGCAATACGTCCGGAGCGCAGAGTTGTTCTGGGAGGTGGAATGTATGTGTGGTGATGGGTCAGAGCGGAGGGTAACGGGTCAACCGTTATGTTTGGTGACAGAGACAAGGGAGCAGGTGTAGGGAGCGTGAGTGCTTCAGGATCCACCAGGGGAGAGTCAGGCGGTGTGGTCAGAGGCGAGTAGAGGATGTCTGGGAGTGGTTTGGAGTCCATATTTCCGGTAACACCTTGGGTAACGCCTTCCGGAGCATGAAAGGTGAGTTTGGGAGGACGTGGGCGCTTGGGGTGCCGCTCATGGAACTTGATGATGAGCTTGTCTACGGCAGAGGTGAGGTCGGAGAGAGGAGTCCAGGCTCGCTCAGCAGGAGATTGGCCTTTGAAGTTGACAAGGTACTCGAAGCGTCTTCCGATCTTCCGGACATCGAGTATTGCATCGATCTCGTACCAAGGGGAGTTGTCTTCATCCAGGAAGACAGGAACAGGCGGGGGTGGAGCACGTCCTTCAATGTTGTCAGGACTGATGTAGGGCTCCAATAGGTTGGCATGAAACACCGGGTGTAGGCGGTGTAAGGATGGAGGTAACGCTAAGCGGAAAGCACGCGTTCCAATAGAGGCTGTGATCTTGAACGGTCCTAGTCTGCGGAAGTCAAGCTTATCAGAGGGCCTGTTGGTCTTGATGTTGCGGCGCAGCAGCCAGACCAGTTGGCCAGGGCGGAATTCTTCAGGTAACGCTTGCCGGTAACGGTTGTATTGGTGCGCATAATCCTCTTGGGAATGCTGTAGCTCGGCTTTCAGCTCATCATGGATGGTTTTGAGGCTCGAAGCAAAGGATTCCGAGGCTGGGACTTGGTTGTGCTCGATGATTTTGGGTGCATAGGATGGGTGGTAACCGTAGTTAGCAAAGAAAGGTGACACCTGAGAGGAAGAGGAAGCGTGACTGTTGTACGCAAACTCTGCAAGAGGGAGGAACTCGGTCCAGTCATCTTGTTGATAGGAGCAATAAGAGCGGAGGTACTGCTCAAGTTCTTGGTTGACGCGCTCGGTCTGACCATCCGTTTGTGGGTGATAGGCTGTCGAGGTGTGTGGCTTGACTTGGACAAGATCAAGGAGGCGTCTCCAGAACTGGGAGACAAAGATGGAACCACGGTCGGAGATGAGAGAAACAGGGAAACCGTGGAGGCGGAAGATGTGCTGAAGGAAGAGCTGGGCAAGCTCGGGGGCGGTAACGCTTTCCTGGCACGGAACAAAGTGTGCCATCTTGGAAAAGCGGTCAACAACCACCCAGATTGAGTCGTAGCCACTAGAGATGGGTAGCTTGACAATGAAGTCCATGGATATGGACTCCCAAGGGCGTGACGGGACGTCAAGGGGTTGTAGTAGGCCGAAGGGCTTGTGGCGGGGTGCCTTAGTGCGTTGACATGTGTTGCAGCCAGACACATAACGTCGGATGTAGGTGCGCATGCCGGGCCAGGAGTAGTCTTGAAAGACTAGGTTGTATGTGGAAGCACGTCCAGGATGTCCACTGGTAACGCTGTCATGGCGGGATTGGAGGATCTTCAGGCGAAGGGGCGCAGGAATGAAGAGCCGACCACGGTGGAATGCAAGATCTCCTTGGACTGCGAAGTCCTTATCTCCTTTTTCCATCGCTTCTAGATGCTCTTGATCATCCTTGAGCGCATCCTTGAGTTCTTGGGTAGCTTGGTCGGGCGAGAAGGTGTACAGCGCGGCCAGGGATTGTGCGTTACCCATCTCAGGTGCGGGGTAACGCTTACGTAAGCACTGGGTAACGGATTGGGTAACACCCAAGTGTGCAGGAATGGCGGTGTCCAACTGCTTGTGAGTGAGCAGGGACTTGTGCTGGGCCGACAGGACCTCATCCCCTTCTTGAGGGACATAGTCCGGTCGTCTGGATGGGGCGTCTGCTGGATTCTTGGTTCCAGCAACATGGCGGATGCGGAAGTTGAAATCGGCAAGGAAGAGCGACCAGCGGGCTTGCCGACGGTTGAGAACTCGGGAAGACATGAAGTATTCCAGGTTTTTGTGGTCGCAGAGGACAGTAACAGGGATAACAGTTTCGACGAGCCAGGCACGGTAGTGGCGGAAGGTTTCCACAATGGCGAGCATTTCCTTGTCGTAGATCTCATAATTGATCTCTGCCGGAGAGAGTTTCCGAGAGTAGAAGGCAACAGGATGCAGGTGACCATCTGAATCGGCTTGGTGTAGGATCCCTGAGAGGGCAAAGTCGGATGCATCACTGGTAACGGTAACACCCAGTGAGGGATCAAAGTGGCGGAGCAGAGGCGCTTTGGTGAAGGCTTCTTTCAGCTGTTGGAAGCTGTGAAGCGCATTGGGGGACAGGGAAAAGGTGACGCCTGGGGGTAACTTCTTGGTCGCAGCATACAGGGGTAACGCAATGTGCGAGTAACCCGCAATGAAGCGGCGGTAGAAGTTGGTGAGTCCGAGCCACGCTTGGACGTCTTTAATGGAGCGGGGCAGAGGCCAGGAGCGGATTGTTTCTAGCTTAGAGGGGTGCATGGCGACCCCAGAAGTGGATATCTGATAGCCAAGGAACTCGATTTGGTCTTGATCAAACGCACATTTGGCGATGTTGCAGTACAGACCACCGGACTTGAGACGTTGAAGCACAGATGTCACGTGCTGGGTATGCTCTTCCGGGTTCTTCGAGAATATAAGGATATCGTCAAGATAGACAACACAGAAGAGATCCAGGAGGTCACGTAGGACATCTTGGATGTAGGCTTGGAAGACAGATGGAGCGTTGGTTAGCCCCATGGGCATAACACGGTATTCGAAGAGACCAAGATGGGTGCGGAATGCGGTCTTCCATTCTTCTCCAGGAGCAACCCGGATCAGGTTGAAAGCCGAGGTAAGGTCTAGTTTTGTGAAGCGGGATGCTCCTTGGACTCGGTCCAAGAGGTCGGAAATCAGGGGTAACGGGTAACGGTTCCGCTTTGTGATGGCATTCAGGCCGCGGTAATCAACACAGAGGCGGAGTGAGCCGTTAGCTTTCTTGACAAACAGGATCGGTGAGGCAGCAGAGCTTGTTGAGCGGCATATGAACCCTTTCTTGAGGTTCTTGGTAACATAGGTTACCAGTTCTGCACGCTCTGCCTCAGAGAGCGAATAGATCGGGCCAAAGGGCGGTGTTTTTCCCTCTTCTAGGTCGATCTTCAGGTCATATGGGCGATGTGGGGGCAGGTTCTCTGCCTCAGTAGGCGAGAAGACAGACAGGAAGTCGCTGTACTTGCTAGGCAGCGAGGCAAGGATGTCGGGTTCAGGAGGTAACACGTCAGGTAACATGTTCGGTGATGCTTTTGGGTGCTTGGTCAACAATGACGGATCGGGCTGGCGAGTTGGCAGGGTGTTCTCAGGGCTAATACAAGCCCTTTCACCGTGGGAAATTGCTGGAGGTGCAGTATTGATGTCTTGAGAGGTAGGTAACGCTTTGGTAACGCTTACATAAGCAGGTAACGCGTTACCCAAAGGTCTGAAATCAAGGACACCAATAGGTAACTTGCTTGCCAGATGTTGGAAGTGTTTTCCTGAGACCATGGCGACGTCAGACAGGGCTGGACAGAGCTGGGATTTTGCGGTCTCATCGGAGGTAACGGTTTTGGTAACGCGCTCCGGGACGCTTTGACGGGACTGGGAACTGGGTTTCCTCTGCTGATCAGGCAGGGACATGGACAGGACAGGTGGTTTGGCGGGCTTGAGACACAAGCCGAGGCCAACAGACGTGACAGAGGCTGGGTTGGAGGGGATAAGACCGAAGCCTATTCCCGATAAGGTAACTGGTAACGGTAACTGACAACATGTGAGCTTCAACTGGTTGGCCGACCAGTCTACTGCAGGGTTGTGGTGCCGAAGCCAGTTAAGGCCAAGTATGACAGGATAGGAAGCAGAGACAACTCCAAGAGTGATCTCTTCGGAGTGTGACAGGAGGTGGAGGCGTGTGGTAACGCTTTGGCTGATTGCACCGGAAACCAAGGGACGGTTGTCAACGGTGAAGACTGGGAGGGGTTCTTGGAGGGTCTTGGTAGGCAGGGAATGCCGTTTTACGAGGTCCAGGGAGATGAAGGATGCCGTTGCTCCGGAATCAACAAGTGCACGTGTGGTAACACCTTGTCGGCCGGGGAATGTGAGTCGAACCGGTAGGAAGAAGTGGGCCTTGGATTGAGCAGCTTCCAGCGTATGAGCACTAAGCAGGAAGCAAGGCGCACTAGCGCTCTTATGGTCTCCCAAGCTTAGACTCTGCTGGGCAGGAGACCGGGTGATGGATGGAGGTGATGGGGGCGCTGTCCCAGGTAACTCCGCAGGGGTAGGGACGCTCAGTCCTGCGGGTTGGCGTTTTCCTGACTCTCTGAGACCGCAGAGATGCGTGCAGTGGAGCGGGAAGAGCCAGTTGGGCGACGAGACTGAGGTTTGACAGGGCATTGGTTGGCGAAGTGGCCGGACCTGCCGCAATGGAGACATAGCTGCTTGTCAATCCTCCGCTGCCTCTCGGCAGTGGTTAGAGGACCTCTAACAGCATCTATCTCCATTGGGACAGAGCCATCAGGGCTGGGGTGACGCCTGGGATAGGCGTTACCATGAGGTAACGCTTTGCGCTCTTGGGTAACGGCCTTGGGGGCCATCCTGGGGGCGGGGACGTTCTGGGTGTAACGGGCACCACGGTGGGTGTTACCACGCTCAGAACGAAGCTGGTAGATACGGTTATCGATGTCAATAGCTTGACGCATCAGCTGGTGGAGTGTGCTGGGCCGTCCGATCGGAATAAAGCCATCTTGGACATCAGGCTTCAAGCCACGGTAGAAGTACTCGGATTTGGTGTATTCGGACAAGGGAAGGATGCTGATCACGTCCTGGAACTCGGACGCATACTTGGAGGCTGATCCGGTCTGCTTCAGCTTCTCAAGGCGGCGCATGGCAGATCCCTGTGCATCAGGATCGGAGAAGTGCTGACGGAACTCAGCAAGGAAGGCGGGAAAGTCGTCCATTAGCGATTCATTGGAGGTGCGGACACCTTCCAGCCAATGGCGAGGGAACTCGTGCTTGGTTAGGAAACCAGCAATGTAGGTGGTGCGGTGACGGTCCATTGGGAATGATGCCGGACCGACATTATGGATGTTGTCAAGACACTGTCTCAGGAACGAGTCCAGTGTGTGTGGCTTGCCATCATAGGGTACTGGTTCAGGGGCCCTAATGGAAATGGCTGGTCGAGGCGGAGGCGTTACCACCGGAGACTGTGTGGCTGGGAAGCGGTGCAGCAGCTCGGTGATACCATGGAGTGCATTGCTGATCAAGACAAGGGGTTCCGGCTGTTCAGGTGGAGCCGGTGGGGCGGTCTGGTGACCCATGTGTTGCTGAGACAAGTCCGCAGCAGGCAGACTAGCAAAACGGTCCATGTTGGCGGGCTCAGCATCACTCAAGTCCAGGATGGACTGCGAGCTGTTGCTGAGAGGATCCATAGCCAGAAAGCGTAGAACAACAAGGGGGTCGTGTCAAAGTTGTCAGGGGAGGCGAGGAGGTAACAGGTAACCGGCTGGATCGGTTGTTCTGCGCCTGAGGTAACGGGGTCGAGGGGGAAGGGATAGATTGCCAGAAGCAGTAGCTAGGTGCAAGAAGGGGCGGGAAGTACAAGGAGTTTACAAGGTTGACACGACAAGGGCGACGTAGTTCTACAAGATAGCCTTATATACTACTGTGAAGGCTGGATAGCCGAGGTAACACGTTCCGGGTAACGCTTTCCCAGTGGCTGTGCAGGTAACGGGTACGGTAACGGGTACCGGTTATGACATCGAGCGAGTCTAAGACACGTGTTCATCTCCATATTGTTGTGCGCGCGGCCTCATGGTCACGGCGCTTTCTAAGAAAGACCTCCTCTCATACAGTTGCTCGCCGGCGTCGCCGCCGACCGTGCAAACATCCACTATCCCTGACGTCCTCAACATGCACCTGATCAAAGAGCATACCGAGCTCATACGGGACGAAAACAAGCATGTGACGGACGTGCTGCTGTTGCGTAGCAAGCTCACGAAGCGGGCGCACTGGCTTCGTTACTCCGGACCTCGCATTTCCTCGAATCCAGGCAACCTCTTTCTACCGCCCGAGCTTTGGCATTACATCGCCTCCATCATAGAAGAAGCGAATCAACCGTCCCATTCTGTGGAGCATGTTGTTATCAAGCACATTGTCAATTATAATGGACCGTGCCCAACTATCGTGGTGCAGAAGCTCGACCTCCTCGGGCTCAACGACAAGTATCCTGGTTTCCTGGACGATAATGAAGAGCACACACGGGTACGGTACCTGCTGGGATATGGCGAGGGAGAGGATGACATTCTATCTAAATGGGAAACCCTGGAGTGGGACTGGCCTGGCACCGCCGATCGTTCGTGGCAGCACGTCTTATATTATGATGTCCATGACCACGACATCACGAGATATAAGGCTTGTACGTCTTTTTTCCAGTTCTTCCTTGGGGTACTGCTTGTGACACTACTTGAACAGATGGACCTTGGTCCTCTGTTCCTCGGCCCAGTCGTGTGATGCTAAGGCGCATTCAAGCGTTGTAATGGCGAGCGTCCTTCCGGCGGCCCGACCGCCAAAGAAGACTGCTGATTTTGTAGGCGGTAATGGGAACAGCGCGTGGGAGGCCAGAATCCCTTTCGCATAGTCTCGCCTTATTCCCCTACCAGAGCGCTGCGTTATCTGAATCCATCTTGTTGTACAACTGGCTCGCCCAAAATACTGAGGCTGAAACGGCAACACTTGGTTGTTAGAACCAAATAAATATTGACTTTCAACGACCGCCGGAAACCATATCTGAATGACACATTAACCCGCTCGACATTATTCGATAGTGCTGCGAGCTTTACACAATAGATACAAAATTCAACCTTATTGACCAAAAAAAGAAAAGGGAAGGAAAGAAGAGAAGATTATCATAGCTACACAAATACGTTGCTTAATCATGATCGCGAGAAAAAAGGAAGTCATGAGATCTCGGTTTCACGTTTGCACCGAGTTGGAGAGATCGGGAAAGCTGATAATGGAAAGAGACGAGAAAGGTTGGGGGAGCTAGACAATCCTCTCACCCCTCATCATACCCTCACCCCCCCTCGCACCCCTCCCCAATCCCCATCCCCACCCAAACCCGCCCACAGCCCTCCAAGCACCCCTCACAGCGCCCCATATCCCCCCGGCCTCCCCTGCTTCCTCTTGCTCCCCTTTCCGATCAGGCATCACATGTTCCCGATGTTCCCGCCAATTGCGCCCTGGGAGATAGGGAAGGCTCGAGTCCGCTGCCGGGTCGGAGGGGGCACGGCGCTTGATCTCGGAGGCGAAGCTGGTGGGGCTGCTCGAGCTTGAGGAGCAGTGGGCGGAGGCGGAGGATTGGGTTATGTCCCGCTCGGAGGTGGGGTGGGAACCGTCCCGCATTAGTTCGACCTCAGTGGTGATATTCACTCCCTCAGGCCAGCTCGGCCTCCCCGGCGGCTGCTGTCCTCTTTCCTGGTTCCTCGTACCAGCGGCAGCAGCGGCGGTGGCGGAGATAGGCGCCTCTTTGCGCTTTGGCAACTTCGCCCTCGGCTTGAACATAACCTCCCACGCCCAGCAGACCAAAGCAGAGAAGAACGCCGCCGCCGGCCAGGGGCAGTACGTCCCCCTCCCCCCGCTTTGGGCAAGGATCGCGTCCGTAGCGGCAGAGGCGGTCGAGCTGAGCGTCGAGGTGTTCCGCGTGTGCGTGCTGTTCGGGCCGGGTTGGGTTGCAGGAGGGGGGAGGGATGCGGAAGTGCGAGAGGGGAAGAAGTATGCGGCTAACGCTGCGAGCACTCCCACTCCCGCCGCTGTAGATGGGCCATCGCTTGAGTCGCGGGAGTGGTGTGTACCACGTTCCAAGTCGGGCAGGCTGGCAGGATGAGGCGTCGGCGGTCTCCTCGCCTGCAAGACCAGTTTCCTCGGCGGGCTCGGCGGCCCCTGCCCCTCCCCATCCTCATCCACTTCGACGGCAGGGGGCGGTTTCCTCGAATGCCGCCTCTTCCTCTCCCTCTCCCTCTCCTTACCCCCCTTCAGGTGGTTGGAGTGGGAGAGAGTGAACGGCATGGGACTGGCCGGGATGGGACGGACGGATATGCGGACGTTCTCGATTTCTAGTTCTTGGGTCGGGAGGCGGAGGGAGGGGTCTTTCAGGGAGATGGTCACCATGTCCCTTTCCCTTTCCCTGTCCTCCGCTTTCGACCGTTCTCTCTCCCTCCGATGTCCAAGCGGTTGAGCGGGAGGTTGAACAGCAGGGTTGTTCCGAGGCGGGAGTGCGTTTGCGGGTTGACCGGGCTGAGTCTGAGCCTGAGGCTGGAATTGAGGCTGGGGCTGGACGTAGGGGAAGCCGAGCGGTTTCTCCACTTTCGCGGCGCCGACCAGCAGGGCTAGGTTGACAGCGGGCGGTGGGCTAGGTGAGAAGACCCTCGTCGCCGGTCGCGAAGGCCGTGCGACCGAGGGATGCGAGGTCGTTGTTGTCTCCTTCACTCCTTGCTGGACCGCCGTGTTGGTCGGTTGTGCGCCTGCAGGAGCGGGAGGTTGGTTGACCAAAGGCGGCAGAGGCGGCAGGAAAGGGTTGTTCGACTGATGCGCCTTCGCACTAGGATGGTTGGCAGCCTTCCGCGCGTTGTGTGTAGTCGTGATAGTGAACACAGCGTCCGGTGTGTCCCGTAACGAGAGTTCCATCCTAGCCCTCTCGAGCCCCGGAGGCGCAGGAAGAGTATTCGGACTTCTCTCCCCGAGCACCCGCTTCCCACTCGCACTCCTCTTCCTCTTCTCCTTCAAAAATGGCGGTCTGCCAACTCCCGGCGAGCTAGGCGCACTAGGGGAAGAGGACTTGAAGTCGAGCAGGCCGCGCTTGGGCTCGGGGAGGACGTCGTCGATGCTTGATATGCTGCTTGGGGTACTGCTGGTATGCAGGAGGTGGGCGGCGCGCGAGAGACGACGTTTGCTCGAGGCGCCTTGGTTTGCTGTGGGGGGGAGGGCGGTGAGTGGGGATTCTGGCATTGGTGGGCGAGGCATCTTGCGTTCTCTTCCTGTCGGTCTTGCTTATGCTGATCAGGTCGAGCTGGAGTTGTCGGATTCCGACGTTGCAGATTAGGCTGACCCCTGGACAGGATGAAAAGCCGCTAGCGCCAACAACGACCAGGAGAAACCTGAACCTGAACGAGCTGAACAGGAGAGAGCAGCGTACTCCAACTCCCGCTCATCCTCAGCCCGGAGATGTTGGATATCTACCCTCGGGTGTTTACTACGTAATACGTCTGCTGCTCACTCTGCCAGCAGCTGCAGAGTGAGACGGATGGACGGTCGGGTGAGCTCGCCCTGCGGGGAGGGGGTTGGGAGGGGGGACATGACACGTCGGTTGGCGGGTGGCTGGTCCCTTGTCCTTGCGCGGCGTTGGGCGGTAGCATGTGAAGATGATTGGAAATCTGAGTTGGATGCTGGGTTGGATGAAGATGCTGAAGGCTTTGGTGAGAGCATTACGGGAGGGGTTGGCTGATGTACTGCGAATGTGCTGTCGACGATGAGCTCGACTTCGACGACAGCGACGACGCGCGACGCGTCGACGCGCTTCGGCCGTCAGCGGGATTTGCAGAAGCTTATGGCCGCTGCTTTGCGTTGATGTCGGCGATTAGATAGCAGCCTTTGCGACCGGCGTTGCCCTATCTCCGACCGCCTTCCGTCTCGTCGTCTTCTCTTTCTGGACTGTATTGTTCCAATGATGGTCGTCGTATCCACAAGGTACAGCAAGGGCGCAAGATAAGTATATAAATATGAGGAGTCCATGGCTATTCCAGTAATCTTGAAGCCGGAGCACCGACCTCTACCCCATCCAACGCACACGCGGTTCCGCCGCCCAAGCAACGCGTCACCAAGCAACCTCTCCTCCTGCCAACCACGGGCAAGAGGATTTGAGTTCAGACCAACCCCTCTCCCTCAATCCCGCACAAGCGGCCAGTAACGCTGAGAAAACCCTATGACGACGAGAAGGGCAGGCGAGGCTCTTACGGAAGAGGACATGCGGGTTCAGCAGTGAGATAATGTGGGCGTTGAGAAGGGCGCGTGCTGGGCCTGGCAACTATTCAATCCGGACATTGTGGGCTCGGTCAGGATTGAGATGGTATAAACCGTCTCCTGCTGGGAGGGCAAGAAGGCAGGCTTGCCTCCCACTTCGCTTTTCGCCCACCAACTGTCATTCCTTGCGCCGGCCGCATCCACTCTCCTTCCACACCTCTTCCGACCGACCCACGAGTACAACCCATTCACCTATAAGCAAGCCCGACCAAAAGGATGCGCGCCATCGCCCTCCCCTTCACCATCCTCCTTGCCCTGCCAGGAGCGCTAGCCGCTCCCGCACCCTGCGCTCCTTCGTCCGCACCGGCCGCTCCGACGCTCGTAGCCGTCGCGACCAACCCCAGTACCGGTGTAGATCCCTCGCTCGTACTGGACTTCGGCGCCAACCCCAACCCCAACCCCGACGGAACTGGGAACTGCGACGGCGCAGTCAAAGACAGCAGTGGGAACTTCGTCAAAGGTCCGCCTTTCTTTCCCCTCTTTGCCTCAGTAGAGCCCCTATACTGACGAGAGCTGGTGGGAACAGTACCGTGCCAGTGCCCGCCCTCCAGAGACCTGTTCATCGCCGACCTGAGCGCGAACGTCGCTGCTGGACATTGTATAAACAACACCGTCGTCACGCTTTCCTTCCCAACTAGCGCGAGCGTCGCAGACCAGCTTACGCGGCTGAACGGTGCGTCTCCATTCCTCCTTCTTTACCCTCTCTTGTCGGCTGTGAGCGTGAGCTGACTAGGATCCAGCGATGTCGGACACACTCCAGAACCTAAGAGGTCCGGGAGTGGGGTGTCCGATCGCCTCTACAAACTGGACAGCAGTGGGGAACCAGCTCCGAGCCGCCCAAGCCACCCCTGCCCCTGCCCCTGCCGCTCCTGCTCCCGCTTCGCCTTCACCAGCTGCTCCTGCACCGGCTGCTACCACTTCGGCTGCTGCTGAACCGCCTGCTAGTTCTCCGTCTGCTCCGGCGAGTGGGGGTGTGAACCCGGCGTTGGTCATTGACTTCGGCGCTAATCCGAATCCGAATCCGGACGGGACTGGGAACTGTGATGGAGCGGTGAAAGACAGCAGCGGGAACTTCGTCAAAGGTTCGCCTTCTCACCTCCTCCCTCTCCCCTATTCCTTCTTCCTCGCCCTGCAGGGTCCTTCGTCAGACCTGCGGTCGGTGAGAGCGCAAGCTGAGACGATATTTTGGTAGTGCCATGCCAATGTCCCCCTCCCCGAGACCTCTTCATCGCCGACCTAAGCGCCAACGTCGCCGCCGGCCACTGCATAAACAACACCGTCGTAACCCTTTCCTTCCCAACAAGTAACAGCATCCAAGACCAGCTCACGCGGCTGAACGGTACGTCTCTCCATTACCACTGCTGTAGACTCTAGGGAGGATGATGCTGACGGGTGGTTAGCGCTTTCGGATACGCTGCAGAACTTGAGGGGACCGGGCGTGGGGTGTCCGATTGCGAGCACTAATTGGCAGGCTGTGGGGAAGGCGTTGTCTGCTCAGCTGCGGTAGAGCTCTTCTGTTTCTTGCAAATTGGGGCGTCGCGGGTAGACTGTTGGTTCGCGAGGCTGGTAGCTGGAGATTCAATAGCATAATATAACAAACCTACAAAAACGCAGCCTACACATTCACAGCAGTACAAGCAAATCCAAGACTACAGCGGTATACAATCCCAAGAAATGGTATCCACACCTGCCTCCCTCGGGCAACGAGGTCCTACAAGCCTACAAGCCCTCATCATACAGCTTCCGACAAAGAGCGACATAAAACCGTTCCAGCTCGAACGGCGGGAACCTCTCTTCGCGCTTCCCATCCCTCTTGCCCTCTACCTGCAGGCCCAAATCCGCATTCAAGCCCTGAGCGCGCGGTCCAGCAGGATCAAGCCTCATCCTCTCGCTCTCTTCTCCCTCTGAGCGACCAACTCTGCCAGCATGTCGTTCGCCTCGCTCCGCTGCTTGTGAAGAGGAGCTAGCGAAGTTGAGCACCCCAGCCCCGCTCGACACGCTCTCAGTGATCCACTCCACCACCCCGCCCAACCTCTCCACAGCCCCCCTTTCCTCCCGATCCACTCGCCCCTCTCGCTCTAAGCGACGGACTTCGGCAGTCGCTTCGTGTGCCCGTTCTAGCAGCTCGTCCTTCCTCTTGTGGATCTCTGATGCTGCTTCGGCTAGATGGGCGGCTGTTTGTGTCTCTTTGCCTGCGGTTGCGGCTGAGGAGGAGGAGGAAGGTGAAGAAGAAGAAGAAGCACCCTCCCCCGCCTTGCCCCAAACCTCCCAACTCCTCACCAGCCCCCTCGCGCCCCTCATCTCCCAATGATCGCAGTCCTCGATCACGCCCAGGAACTCGCCCCATTTTGCGGATTTTACACTGACGAGGCCGTCGTTGCCCCGCTCGTCGTCGTCCGCTTCTGGCTTGGGAGGGGCTGGGGCGCTGGGGGTGGGGGTTGTAGTGCCCGGGGTGTGGGGGTTGGACGGGTTGAATGGGGAAGTTGGTGAGGGAGCGGAGTAGGTGGAAGAGGCGGCGGCGGACGTTGAGGAGTCAGGAGAAGGAGTGCCATTGGGCAGTTCCAACTCCTCCGCCGCATCCATAACAATCTTCGGCAACCAAAGCGGATGCAACACACTCAACCCCCCCACGCGCCCCGCAACACTCCAGTACCTGACCCCCTTCACATCCGGCGTCTGCGGATTAAAACAATGCTGCATATAGCTCGTCGTGAGGTTCGCATAAGCGGGCGAGTCAAGCATGGACAGGAGGAGGGAGGTGAGCGACTGGGGAAGGAGCGAGAGGGAGGAGAGGGTTAGGGTGAGTTTTTGGGTTTGGGGCGAACGGGTGAGGAGGGGGGATTTGAGTGAGTAGGGGAGGGGTTTGGGGGGTGGTGGGGCACTGGAGGGGGAGAGGCCTGTTGTTGCTGCCGCCGCTGCTGCTGCTGCTGCTGCGCCGACGCCGATGTTGGCCTGCATATATATTAGCACCCCTCTTCGGCATCATCCCTCCCCAGCTCGAGCAAAGAAAAGAGGAAGGGAAGGGAAGGAGAGAGGAGGAAAGAGTGAGATGGGACGCACAGCACACCAATCCATAACCGGACTCCCTCTATGCGGCGTCGCGATCGTCATCAAACTCCTCGGCCGATACTCCTCCGGCTTCAGATGGGTAATGAGGTGCCTGCAGTCTAGCCCGCCCATTGAGTGGGCTATGAAGTTGACGTCTCGGTCGGGCAGGGTAGAGGAGAGGTGGGAATGCATTTTGGAGGCTCGTTGGGCTATGCTGCCTGTTCTGTTGCGCGAGTCAGCTCTGGGTTCAGGAGAATTGAAAGAAGGCAGGGATGGGGATGAGAGGGGATGGGAATAGGGATGGGGATGGGGAACGGGAATGGGTAAGAGAAAGGCAGACGTACCCAGGCACACCAGGACAAACGACCTCAGCCCCCACCTTCCCCCTCAAGATCTTGAGCACCCCAGCCCAATAATGCATCTGCAGCGCCGGGAACCCACTCGGCCCCTTAACGTCAAACCCGTACAGTCCTATCCGTCCCAATCCCAACCGATCGAAAATTGAGTTGCGTGCTTGGAGCAAGGCAAGGGAATGGGACGCACCGTGGCAGAGGACTATGGGCAGGCGCGGGGTGCGGAGCGGGTCGAACAGGGTTGGGTGGAGGTAGAGTCTGTAGAGCTCGGTGTTGGGGACTTTTATGGGTTGGTCTTTCTTGCTCTTGGGTTGTTGGGGTTTGGGCGAAGGCGAGGAGGATGAGGCGGGAGACCGGGAACGGAAGGCTGAGAGGAGGGATGATGTGCTTGATGAGGACGAGGACGAGGAGGAAGGGGAAGAGGGGATCTGCTCGAGCAGCGTGGACCTCCATGGCCAGCGCAATGCCAATGCCCTCGACACGTTGTCCCAGCCCAGCTCGTCCCACACCGTACTCCTCTCATCTTTCCCTTTCCGCTTCTCATCTCCCTCGCCCGGGAGCTGAGACTGAAGTGCTTCGAGTGCCGGAACTGGGATTGGCTGCGCCGCGGTGGAGAGTGAAGTGATCGATAGAGTCGACAGAGCCGTTATGAGCCTCCGGAGAAGTGTAGCGAGCGGCACGGGCAGGGCGGCGAGTGATGGGGATGTCATCCTTCCTGCTTGTACTCGAATGGCGTGGTCGTAGGTGGGAAAGTGGGTGGGTCGTTATTGGTCTTGCAAGCGCGGAGTAAGGAGGGAGGGAGGCATATGCGCAGTGAATAGGGACGCTCCAACCAAGAGGGCTTCTTATGCTGAACCGAACCCGGCGCTCCGGATAAATGATACGATATCCCGTATCCCGCCTTCTCAGGCCGCCCAATCGTTCCAAGCCGCTGTTGAGTTGATTGTTATGATGCTTCGTAGCTCCGACGTGCGAAGGAGTTGAACGTGCGTGGCCTATACGCTGCGTGCGTGCAATAAAAGGGGGCTACGCGATGTGACAAGTGCTTGCCCCAACGAAGACGGGTCAGGGTCGGAGAACGAGGTGATGTCACATGCTACGACATAGCCACAAGAAGGGGGAAAGATAGGGGCTGGGGGTTGGGTAACGTGATCTCCACGTTCGGGACCTCCACATGTTGCACCGGTTTGGTTGCGTGCGGTCTCGGGGTTCTATCTGGAACAACTGGCTCTTACTACTTGCACAATGGCTGGCTCTCTTTGTCCTTTGTCCTTTGTTCTTTGGTTTTGTGGAGAGGGCATTGCTGCCACCCCTGTTTCTGGGGTAAGCTGCCGCGCAATCGGATGATCGGGCGGCGACAATGGCCCTCAAACCGCAGATACCGCAGATACCGCGAAAAACTGATAAGATCCTAGTAAGTAAGTCCGCATACAGCCGGTGCCAACTACCCTCCTTCATTGATCCTATTGGGCCCCATCCATTCATCCAACCCTCCCCCTTCCACTCCGAACCACCCTTGCGCTAATCGGAAGCAGCTAGCCCATCATTCCCTCCGCCGAACTATGTCCAACCTGTTGAATCCCCACCGCAGTGAGCACCCCCTCACTATCCCAAGTTGAACTCGATGAAGGAAAAACTCACCCAGCCCGATGAAGCAACATAACCACCCCCGCCAGATCGCCCAACTTCATCTCCGCCACCCTCTCCCTCCCCGCGAGCGCCCACTCTTGCTCGCGCTGGGCGGGGGTCATCCTACGTACGTCCCGAACATCCGTATCAGTACGCAGCACTCAGCTCCCGGACCGGCGCTGGGGAAATGGAGAGGAAGAGGGACGTACGCGTCGTATTGCTCCCATATGCCGGAGAGGAGGAGCGCAGTGCTCGGTAAGAGGGGGTCTTGGGTGTGCATCTGCATATGCCCGTTTGTCGGCGTACTATGTGGGTTCAACCCGGGGGTGACGGTCTGTTCACCGGTTGGGTCAGGGCGGAGCGCTACCACTCCCTCTCCCACTCCCACTCCCTCTCCCGCTCCCACTCCCGCTCCCTCACGCACTCGGGATCGGGCTTGCGACCCGCTCCCCGGACTCGAACTCGGCATACCTATCACTCCAGTAGCTCTGAACTGAGGCGCCCCCCTCGTCCACACCAGAGCGGACGATGCTCCAGAAGATTCGGACTGACTCTCTTCGCGCCCTACTCGTTTGCCCGAGGCGGAATGCCCGATATTGCTCGCTGAGTCTGCTTTGGTGTCGTGCTCGTCGGAGACGTGCGAGGCTGACTGGGCCTGGACCTGGACCTGGACCGCCGGACCGGACGACCCGGGCGCTGCATACCCATGCAGATGCTTGGCTGATCGACCCCCCGTCCTCGGTTTTCCTAACTGAGACCGTGGGATGGTGTCCTCATAGCGAGGCTGAATATCGCCGTCCTCCAGCGACGGCGGGCTCAGCACTCGGCCGACAATCGACGATCTGGCCTGAGGACCTTCGAATTCTCTCGTCCTCCTCGCCCTGGCTCCGAGTGGGTGTAGAGCAATCCCGGCCTGGCGCTCTCGCTCGTCCTCGCCTTCCGACTCTGTCGAGACACTTGAAAGCTCCTCGGTGTCCGTCTCCTGGAGCATCTGCGCAGCTTGCGGCGTCTCCGGCACGATCAGGACACTCTTCCTCTCCCGGTCCGATCCCAAGGAGGGGGATCCCACCCCGTCATCCTCCGACTCGTCACTCGCTTGAGTAGCGGCATCACGGTCCGAATCATCCTCCGAGTCGCAGTCGGTAGCTTCGAGCTCGGGCAGGCCTTCGCGCGGTGGGGTCTCGGGTATGACCTCCAGAGCCAAGATGGGCGACCGAGGCAGGGTTACCGGTACCGATACGAGCTCTTCGGAGATCGCGTCGAGCTCCATTAGCTCCTTAGGGGTTCGCAAAAAGGTCTCGCCCCTGCTGAGGATGACCGCGGAGGGACTGCATGCAAGTTCGGGTGGGGAAGGAGAAGGAGAAGGAGGAGTATCATCCATCAGCTCAGGTGATGGTGTGGGAAGGCCAATCTGGAGATCCTCAGCCTGCCTCTGCTGAGTCAAAGGCACAACCGCGCCGACGCCGACGTCGACCTGGGTCTCTTGACCCAGGTCTAGGCCAGCGTCGCCCGCTTGCCTGAGTCCCTCCCCCCACTCCTGTTCTCTTTCCCTCTCCCTCGCCTTCCCACTGACCTGCAGCACATCACCAGCGCTACCAGCCTCCATCAACCGAAGCATGGCCTGTGCGACCACCGACTCCGGCTCATATCCCAGCCCCTTCATCAGCTCGCACACCGTCGCTGCCAGCCTTCTCACCATCCAGCTATCCCCTGTCACCCTCGCCCGCTCATGGGCAACATCCACAAAGTCCAACATCATGTCCAACTGCTCTTTCACCAGACTCTCCTGGATCAACAGCCCCAATGTCTCCTCTACGTACTCGGGCGTCAGGGGTTTCTGGGGATTGAGACGCCGTTGGTTGAGCTCCAGACGGCGGGCGTCGGAGCGGTGTTGTTCGGGACCGCCGAGCGTGCAGAGCATGCAGAGACACAGGAAGTTGTATCGCACGAAGAGGGAGGCGCGTCGCTGGGCAGTCGGGTGCAGGAGGTTAGTGTACGCGAACGTGAGCTCTTCGCCCTTGCTGATGGGCTTGATGGCGCGCAGGATGCCAGTGAATGTCCAGCTAGGATTTCGATCAGCAACTCGTTCTCTCCGATCAGACGAGGTTTGATGAGACACAAAGCGGGAGGAATGAGAAGGTACGTACTCTTCCCACTCGAACACGCAGTTCGGCGTACAGCTATGATTGACCCGCGACAGCAGCTCGAACACCACTCTCCGCCTCTCCACCCTGTCTTCTTCTTCTTCCTCGTCTTCTCTCAGCCAAGGACAACCCACAGCAAACGTATTCGTCCGCAAAATTCCAAACAACGCGCTCGCCTGGTCCTCCTTCGGCCAAGAGAAAGCATTATACAACCCCCAAACGGCCTCTCGTTTCTCCTTCTTCAAGTTCCCCAGCCAGTCAGGAAGCGCCGAGGCCACTTCAGCTTGTAAGACCTCCGGGAGAAAGAGGATCGGGCGTTCGCGGATCATGATGGTTCCTTGGTCGAAGTTGGCGCGCGCGACGAGGGCTTTGCCTTTCTTCCCGTGAAGCTCGACGACTTGGACGCGCTCTTTGTTTTCGCGCTGGAGAGCGGGGCCGAGACGGGTATTGTACGCGCGGTGGGAGAGGACATGAGGCCGGTCTTCCAGGTGGGTGATGCAGAGCGTGTCCCATCCTCCACTGACATCATGAGCAGCGGCAGCATCAGCGGTGCAAGCAGGAGCATGCTCAACTCGTTCCATCCCCTTCTCCTCGATCTGTCTCGTCAAATCTTCCATCAGCGACCTCTCATAATCCTCCTCCGACGAATGCCCAAAACTGAGCAACACATATCCCGCCGTCGCCTGCGTCATCCTACTAATCGGCTGCACGGCCAGTCGGCCGTGATTCGACCTCCTGAACGCTGCTCGGAGCGAAGGTCCGATGTCGTCCCCGCCCACGCGAGGAGGAATGAGATTCGCCGCGCCATTCCCCGCGATCGGGCCAATGAGGTCCCAGGGGATGGTGTGGTGCTCCTCTGAAGCTGGGCAAGCGTGATAATCAGTGGCCTGATTGCAAAGATAGGGAAGGGAGGTACGTACCAGACTGATTGGAAGGTACGGCTGACGTTCGGGGTCGATATTCCAGCCGGTCAGAGTTGCGGATGAACGCGTCTTGCTGGAAGGAACGCGTGGTTCGGGCTTCGGAGGTTGCGTCTCCATCATCGGCGGATTCAGCGGATTCGTCGTTATCATCCGATTCGTCGTCGACGATGGGGTTGACGATTACTTTCGCGCGCTGCTCGGGGACATTGCGACAATGGCTGGTCGCGACTGTGGGTTGTTTGACGATGGTCACGCCTCTTCGGACGACGACCTGTTCGAAGATGGCCTCTGCACTGGCTCCAGCTACAGTAGGGTATATCCCACCCCTTTCAACGGCATCATCCCCCCAGTGAACGGCAACACTGTCTCTCCTGCTGGCCGAGTCTCGCGTTCCCTCCGTCGTCTCTTTCCTCCCTATCGTCACGCAGGCTTCGTCCATCATCGAGTCATGAGCAGCGGAAAAGGCTACTTTAGGACCAATTGGCGTGTCCTGGGTGTCGGCAGTACCCTGAGGTCTGTCGATATCCGAGACATTCCCTGTAGGAGCGACCAAGGCCGTCGCATCGTAAGCCACGCTTTTGCTCTGTACTGTAGTCGCCTCTTCTCCTGTTTCAATCAACATGTGGTGCTCCTCTACGTCTTCTCGTCGAGTTGCCTCATTTGCGTCAGACTCGACCTTCGTCGTTGCTCTGGCGTTGGCTTTCAATGACAGCCTCGCGCTACGCCTGACCGGGGTCAGAGCGGCGACTGGCCTAACGCGCTCTGACTTGGGAGTGCGCGGCATGCTCGAGGTGACGGAACCTTGTTTGGGCGAGCCAATGAATATAAGAAAGAGACAGTGGAGCTAGACTGTGTTTTGCAGCGGGTTTCGTCAAGTCAGCTGCAATTGGTCGAAACTCGAGCGCAGGAACCAGTCAAAGTCGGATTTATGGAACCATTTTCTTGTCCGTTCTTTTTGTGTCGACGCGTGCAGGATAAATTGGCCAACGGCCTCGGGGAGGAACACAGGTCGTGCTTCGTTTCGAGAAGCGTTGATGCGGAGGTGGATCGAAATCAGTGGATGCTCAGCCACCGAGATGGTGAAGGGCGGCATTTCGCGAGCGAACGTGGGTCCGGCGGTGATAGGAAGTCGGGCCGGAAAACCAAGTATGTCGGCGGTACTGGCGGTAACTGGAATCAGGAACCGTGACGCGCTGACGCGGAGCACAGGCGGCAAGACGCAAATCGTCATGACGACTAGGCCCGCAAGCGGTGCCGCCGCTCGCAGGAAACGCATAAAAGAGAATATCTTCATATCTTCAATGCTGTATCTCCACATCCTTTTACTCGTTGATTACCGGTGCTGCATTGTAGATCAGCGTAGGAGAGATCGCTGGTGCGGCCTGCGCGAAGTAGCAGATGATGTCTAGAAGCTGCCAGAAAGGTCCCGTGAATGAGTCACGAGAGGGTTGTGCACTCATTGACCCTAAACCCGGAAACAAAGCACTATTCATACTTTAAGCTCACAGAATACAATGTGGTTTCTCTGATGAACAGGTGTCTCCATACCTAGGCAAAAATGTTGGGTATTATTAGATTTTTCTTTTGATGTGCCCATGCGCCTTCCGGACCGATACCGGCTCTTGCTGCTCGGGCCGGGATGCTGCTAATTGTATCATCGGCCTACACACCGCTACATTGAACCCAGTTTCATAATTCGTCTACAATCCCCCTTTTTGGCTCCATTATGAGCACATATCTTTTATCAGCATGTAATGGAATCAGGGCAAATATAGCAAGCAAAGGCCTTCACCCGCAAAGGCATCACGTGACCATTCATCAATTCCGGGTCGGGCTGCATCATGCTTGCCGGGTAAGTCAGTTCTGGACTGAGAAACTGCACTAGTTAGTATGTTCCCTAGTTGTGGTCTTAGCTGAGTTGGGCGGTTTGGGCTAGCCTGTAATGATGATGAATCCAAGACAACATTGTTTTTCTTGGGCCTTAGTGCTGGAAATGTTTGCAAACCACTTTTTGACAGTTTGCACATTGACAGCTCCCATGAAGCTGAAGTATGCTTTAATTGGAGCAGATGGCAACTATAGTAACTTCATTTTTGTTTCAAGAAAGAAGGTGTTTTACATGGTATTTTGCGTAAGATATCTCTGGACAGGCGAAGCTTGTTCGGACCAACTGAAGTACAACGTCATTAGCTTAACATAGCAAATAAAACCATCTTCGCTTGTCCAAATGCGTTTTACGTCCTCTCAGAGAGCATTCCATCAAGAATGGAAACCTCGTTCGGCCCAGTCAGCAGAAAAAGACTAATTGGACATCATGGGCAATTTGTTATGATCATCACGTCACAGTGAGTGGCTGGCATTAGGCAGTATCATTTGGGTGATTCAGGATTTGCATGAATTTTAGGTCTGATCGAAAGGATGATTTCTAGGTTGTTCTACCGCCGTGGTGATCATGGGCAGGGGGCCGATTCTGGCATAACCCCACTGCCCAGAGGGTTTGGTAAAAAGCATGGTAGCTGGACTGAGAACATGAAAAATAGCACGAACGGGAGAGGATAACATAAGAACGGACGGGTGAATGAACCACGTTAAGACAACGTTGCATAAGGATCAACAATCGAAGGGACGAGATGACAAGGCCGTGGTGTTGACGCTGTCAAAATCAGGCTGCACGTGCCGTTGCGAACCATGACGAAACGCGACCCGTCAGATCCGAAGCACTCCGCGGAGCAAAGCGGAAGCATTTTGCCGGGCGCGATTTCTGTCTCCGCTCCGCCCGCTCGTTCCCGCATTGACCCGCATCTCATCTCATCATCCGCCCTTCCATCGTCACCTTCCTCGTCGTCGTCGACGTCGAGCTCGTCGTTTTCCCTCAACTGCTGGCAGTCTAGACAACATCGCCGGCTCTTGCTCAAGCAACACCTCTCATCTAGCTTGTCTCTCTTCTTTTCCTTAGTCAACTGCCGTATACCAGCTCAGCAAACATGTCGCAATCATATTTCCCGACCTACCGCCCACTCCGCCCATCACCTGAGTCTCTCGAGGATATCACACCCTTGCCTACCCCGGCACGTGAGGGCGAGGTGGACGTCCAGCTCGGAAGGGAGAAGGTGGATGATGTGCAGCAGTATCAGGAGCAACGCGATCGGTGAGTCTAGTTCGGCAACTTCACTCTCGCAGCCCGCTGATCAGCCATTCAACAGCTTGACCAACGCCATTGACGCGACATCCGCTATTCTTACCGACTTGCGCGAATTCAACAAGACATCATGGGTTGTTCGGTATCCGCATTTGAGGCCATCGACTTCGCAGCGTCCCGGCATACACCCTAACGCCCGTCGCTCATTGTCATTCGCTGATGATCCTTCGACATCTACGGAAGTTGTTGTCACGCCTCCCATCGAAGGAAGGCTGCGTCGCACGATGACAACCGCGGCGCCCTCAGCTGATACAGAGGCATCAACCGAGGTTCCTTCGGCAATGGACAAAGCGCCTGCCTACGAAGCGGAAGGCCTAGTACCAAAATCCGATACCGACTTCCACGTCCTCCGCCTTGACCTGAAGCTTGGTCCCCACGGTACGGCTACCTCCGGCCCAACACTTGTCAGCCAGCTCGAGAAGTCATCAATTGCGTCGCTGTTATCCGAGCGCATCGCAACCAGCTTGATCCACCTGTCTAAGCTGCGCGCGCGTGTGCAGGATACATCCAGCAAGGTGCTCGTTACCGGTGACTTGAACGCGGGCAAGAGTACTTTCGTGAACGCCCTTCTTCGCCGTGAGGTCATGCCGGTTGACCAGCAACCTTGCACAACAATGTTTTGCGAGGTTCATGATGCGGCTGATAACAACGGTGTCGAGGAGGCACATGTAGTCAAAGAGGGGTGTACCTACAACCATGATGACGAGTCGACATTCACTCGCCACAGTCTCGCTGAACTTGAAGAGATTGTCACCGACTCCGACGCGCAGCGTATCCTCAAGCTCTACGTCAACGACCCCCGCGATCCTCAATCGTCTCTCCTCAATAACGGCACGGTCAACATTTCGCTCATTGATGCTCCCGGCCTGAACCGCGACAGCCTGAAGACCACGGCTCTCTTCGCGCGCCAGGAGGAGATCGACGTTGTCGTATTTGTCGTCAGCGCGGAAAACCATTTCACCCTCTCGGCAAAAGAGTTCCTTTGGAACGCTAGCAATGAGAAGGCATACCTATTCATCGTCGTCAACCGTTTCGACCAGATCCGTGACAAGGCACGCTGCAAGCGCCTCGTGCTTGAACAAATTCGCCAACTCTCTCCCCGCACGTGGGAAGATGCCGCCGATCTTGTCCACTTCGTCGATTCCGCGTCCGTCATCGAGAAGGGTGAAGTTTCCGAGTCCTTCCAGAACCTGGAGCATTCTCTACGCTCTTTCGTTTTGCAGAAGCGCGAGAAGTCGAAGCTTCTTCCTGCTATCACCTTCCTCAACAAAATCCTCTCCGACCTTGACTTGCTCACGTCGGCTAATGCGCTCGTCGCATCAGCTGAACTCAAGCAGGCCCAGGACGACCTCGCTCGGGCGAGGCCGATCTTGGAGAAGATGCTGGCTGGCCGTGAGGAGCTGGATGAAGCCCTCGCATCCGTTGAGGATACTATGAGTGGTGAGGCTGGAGAGAGGGCCAAGCAACGCTTGGAGAAGGCATTGGACTTGGTCGGCAAGGGCCAGAGCGCTATGCCCGAAATCATCTCGATGCCATCGTTCCCTGGCCTTTGGCAGCTGTGGCAGTACACCCGCGATGTCAAGAAGGCCCTTCTTCTCAGCATCGACGAGGCGGTCAAGGCTGCCGAGAACGACGCTCGAGCTCTCGCCGTTGAGGGTGTCACCAAGATCACTACTCTGGGCGACGCTCATCTGCCAGTCGGTGTCGAGCGTTCGAAGCGCATCTTCAAGCCTGAGGCGATGTTCGTCGTTCGCCCGGGACACCACAAGCGGCGCAGTTCCTTGAACGCTGTCGTTGTTGGTGGTGCATATGGTTTAGGCATTGGTCTTGCCGCACAACCAAATGCTTTCGACGTCGAGTTCCGCGACATCATCGACATGCGCCATTACCTGATGCGGTTCGCCTTGATTGGCTCCTCCGACGAAAGCAAGTTGTCCTCCCAGGAAGAATCCGATATCTCCACCAGCGCAATCAGCATGCTCTCCGTCGGTGTGGGCGCTGTGACCATGGTTGGCGGCAAGACGCTCGGCGCTCGCGGTCTGATCGAAGGCCTCGTCCGCATCGGGGATCTGTTCGGCAACGCCGCCACCCGCAAGTGGGCAGCACCTCTTGCTGGTGCCGTCGTCCTCGGCGCAACACTGTACTTCGTGTACGAGCTGCCCAACACTATCCCGCGTACTGTTGGTCGCCACCTCAAGACCGTGCTGTCTGCCAGCGGTCCCCTCCCAGGCCAGACATCATCACCGACGGCGGTCGAGCAAATGGCCTTCGCGCCTGCGCATGCGCACCGGATAGCCAAGGAGACCCGAAAGGTCATGCGCCTGGCTGCTTGGGACCTCCGCGAGAGGTTCCGTCAAGCAGTGGATGAGCGAGCCACGGAAGTGAAGAATTGGGAGGAGGTCGAGCGCGTAGCTCAGCGTGCGGTGGAGTGGTTCGAGGAATGCGGAAAGCGGGCAGAGGAGGTCAGAGAAAAGGCTGGCCTGACTGGCGCTGTGGATGCGCCAGTGCTGGCCCAGTGATCTACTGGCCAGAATTGGATGGAGGAGTGGAGTCGAGATCACCGCTCAAAAATATGCCTAATACCTTTGGAACTTGCACTATGAGAAACCTTTGTATGTAACTTTATGTATGGAAAACATGCACATTCGTTATCGAACAATTTGTGCCTTCAGAGGACTGCGGTGGTTGCCGAGGCATCGGAAAGGGACCGCGCCTACTTCGTTTGTCCGGTCGACCATGTCGATCACACAACTGAAGATCAGCTTGCATGCTCTCACGGCTACTTCCTGTGCTTCCATTCTTCGTAGCAGCACACGAATGGTATGCGCCCAGGTAAGACGCCCTTGTCTTTTCAGGCACCCGCAGGACAACTCGACAAGCAGGCGATGCACGGCAAACGGCTCCTCAGGGACCATGGTCTGCGTTCACCACGAGTCTGCATGAATGGCCGCACAGTCTGAAAATGGACCAAGGTCTATAAGTACCTGGTCACCATGCACGATGCCGTGGTACCCTCAACCTTCTGTGACATTAACATATATTGGGCGCACTGCTGAAACATGACTGAAGGCGTCGGCGCTACGTTCAGTCGCTTCAAGCGGAACCACCGCTGGGCCAGAAATGGCAAGATGGACTACGGTACGCTTCTGCTCTGCTTGACGATATTTCGCTACTCACTATAATCAGCACGCTCTGTGCGTAAGTGGAACATAGCACCAAGCGACCAAACTACATTCCACATCAAGGACGGCAAACTCATCCGCCATCACGCCCCGCCTGCTGCGCACTTCGTACCTTCTGACCATTCTCCGCCGATTACGGACGCAGGTCATCTACATACAGCGCACAAGCCATATCTGATGCAGAAGAACGCTGTTGAGTCGGTCTCTCCTGCAGCTACAGCTGCTGCTCCGCATCCCGCGGCGTCGGTCGGTCCCGTCATCGGTCCTGGAGAGTCGGAAGTGTCGGCCGAAGGCGTTCAGAACGGTGCGATGACATCTCGCTCATACCTGTTCTTTCTGATACCTATCCAGACCTCGAGTTCGTGGTCCCTGTCGTACGGTTTCCCTTGCCTCACTTCGCACCTGTGCTCAGCTGGATACTAGACTATCGGTACACCAGGTGTTACGGCGCACCTCGACTTCGACACTGGATCTGCGGATCTGTAAGACCGATAACTGTCAACTTCAGCCCAAGCTGAATTCGCCCTTGTAGGTGGGTCTGGGGCCCCCAGATCCAAGCCGATCGGACCAAACATACTCTCTATGACCCTTCTGCATCCGCGAGTGCAAAACCGCTTGACGGATTATGGTGGAGGATCACGTGAGTTTGCCATGCTATGCAGGCATCATCCGCTCACGGATTACTTCCAGGTATGGAGATGGGTCAATCGCTGCTGGAGATGTGCACACAGACACTCTCAACCTGGGTGGGGTCGCTTTGCCCGCTCAGAGTATCCAAGTTGCAACGGCTCTCTCGGACAGCTTTCTGAGCGAAGACGGCTCAGATGGACTCCTTGGGCTCGCATTCCCGAACATGAACACAGTCCAGCCCAGCCAACAAGTGGTAAGCATTGCACCTCTATTGCAAGGTTTGCCTCATTCATTTGCCTTGCAGACGCCAATGGCGAATCTTATTGCCAAGAATCTCCTTGTGAAGCCAATCTTTACCGTCAAGCTAGACAAGGACGATGCGAACGGGTTTTACACTTTTGGCGAAATCGCTCCTGATTCGCACAGTGGTGTCAAGAGCGAAGACATCAAGTATCAGCCCGTGATCACCGATCACGGGTTCTGGGAGTTTGCGAGCCCGACGATCCGCGTGGGTGACGTGTTGGTGAAGCGAGAGCCGGGGAATACTGCGATCGCTGTAAGGGCCCCGTCTATTTCTGCATACCCCTTGAATGACGTTCCATATCAGGATACCGGTACTACCATCTTGCTGCTCTCCGATGCCGCTTGCCAGCTGGTATACAGTAAGATCCCGGGAGCTGTACTTTCGCCAAACGCAGGAGGGTGGGTCATTCCGAGCACGGCGGCCCCTCCTCAGGTATCATTCGGGGTCGGCCCCGACGGCCTCGAATATACCATATCGGGCGAAGATCTCAAGTACCAGGATCTCGGAGATGGAACGCATTACGGCTCTATCCAGAGCCGTGGTCAAACCGCCTACGATATTCTTGGAGACGTAAGGCGGTTGTGGTTCTTAACTTCTTTGTTTCGATGGCGTCGCTTACAATAACCAGGTCTTCTTGCGCCGGGTATATGCGGTCTTTGATCAGACGCCGGGCCAACCGAAGATCGGTTTTGCTCAACGGGTTCTCGACTGATTCGACGTACACAGAATCTAGTAGCACCAGTCTAGCTCATACCACTGTTGCTATTTGGAACGATCATTGCTGGACAGTGTTTCTTGCGGACTACATACGCCTTATGTCGTGCCTATAGTCGACAATTCCGAGGCCCCAAGGACCCGACACATTGGATCCGCAAGTGCTTCCCCAAGCATCGGAAGATAGTAGAATGGCAAGCTCCGCGCCACGTGTCAGCCTCACTCCACAACATCCTCGCTTTGCTGTGACTGTTCTGGATGGATCTCTTGTACACGATCACCTCGTAAGCCTGCCGCTGCAGTCCGGTGGTCAACCCTGCTTTCGTCCTTCTTGCTTACTTGCCACTTCCGACTCACCCTAGCGCGCAGTACACGACGATGTTACCCCGGAGAGCGCCCCCACCCCGCGAGCCGGAAATGACCTACATAGAGGCGAACGAGAACACCCGCAAAATCTTCCTTCAGCAAGGGATGCCCTTCATCTCGACTGGCACCTCTCACGGAGCGTATCCTGGATCTAGGTCGGATCCGGTCACCGTCTTCGCCTTTTTGGGATTCGGAGCCACGGGCATGATCAACGACTGGGACACCTTCTGCATTACGCCCTCCGAGAATCGGACACCTTTGCGGGAACACCCTGCGTTTCTCACGAGTTTCGGGCCGGACTTGAAGAGACTTGCTGTACCAGTGAAAGTTGCGACTATCCCAGGGAAAGGCCGCGGTTTGCGCGCAATCAGAGACATCTCTGCTGGCGAAACCCTGCTAATTGAAAGGCCTTTGGTGGTTTTTTCTGACATGATGGACGAGGGCACGTCGGTGAACTTGGACATGTACATTGACAAGGGGTTGACTCCCGAGCACAAGGGAGAGCTCTACTCCCTGCACAACTGCAAATCCAAAGCGCCCGGCATGGTCGAGTCCCTCAGCATCTTGCGAACCAACGCGCTCCCTACCAACCTGCCGTTCAACAAGAGCGAGTCCCATGCAGGAGTGTTCCACCGTATTTGCAGAGCAAATCATAGCTGCATGCCTAATGCAACGTACGACTGGAGCTCGTGCGTGCTCGATAAAACGCGTTGGGACATGGTCTGACTCGAAACAGCGATTATTTCACCGGCATGCTGCGGAGTCTCCGCCCGATCAAACAAGGGGAGGAAGTTCTCATCACCTATCTTTCCAACACTCCGGACACGGCTGCCCATCGGAAGGCGGAGCTGCTGCGCAAATACTCGTTTGAATGCAGCTGCCCAGCGTGTTCGCTTCCCGATGCCGCCCGCAAAGCTTCCGATGAACGCCGTTGCGCCCTGCTCCAGCGTTACCCCCCTAAGAAGGCCCTTATCATGCCCAACGACTTGCATATACTATGCAATGGGTACAACCGTGCTTTTATTGAAGAAAGTCTACACATGTGTGAGATAGAGGGCCTCTTTGAGGAACGCGTGGATCTCCTCATCAAGTACGCCGAATGCGAAGCCATGCGCGCCCGCTTTTCCGGCGATTTCAATTGGGCAGCAGAGCTGGCTAAGTGGGCGATGAAGGAGATCCAAGTGATCGGCTGGTTTTCAGAATGGAGTCGGATGGATGATATTTTGAAGGAGAAAATTAAAATGGATGCAGCTCCGCCCAGACCCAATTTTATCGAGTATGTCGTTCGCCGCTCTGAGACATAACTGAGCTGAATACTGTTGCTCAGGTCCCTACGTCAGAAGCTCAGTGCTGAGGCAGAGGTGTCACTGTCCTTGGAGTCGGCACCGGTTCCTGCCCCAAATAGAGAGCTTGCAGAGGCACACGAGCAAGCTACCGTGGAGGAGCAGTTTCAAGATGCACCAGAATCATGACACAGAACTGTGCGCGTTGGTGCCCTGAGTTAGGTTCCCATATCCTGGGAGGTGAAGGGCGGCTTTCAGGAGAGTTCGCTACCCCGTAGTTTATAGAGAGCCAGTAACACCCCGTGACTTGGGCTGGAGGATGTCCATAGGTAGTATTGAGGTAATCGACCAGATGTAGAATCGAACCGCTCAGGGTTGAGTTACATGATGTATCACCGTCTCAGGTGCATCATCTAATCTCCGCACTGGCAGCAAGCAACTAATCACGATAGCACCGCTCCATGGTCTCCATGTCCTGCTGTAGCAGCCTTCTAACCCGAGGACGAAAGGGACAGACCCGCTTCCATGGTCCCCCTATGGAGGAAATGCCAAAGATAGTGAGTCAAGGGGCAATTGGTAGCAGGATTTTGACGCACAGGCGTGAAACCTTATGACGTCGTCGTGAGTGACGCCATAATATAAAACGCGTTCCCAGGAGAGATCGGCAGTACCCGGCCACTCCCATTCCACCGTCTCCCACTCCGATATGATGCTGTCCTCTCCCCTGTGTAGCAGACGCAGCACAGCACCGTGCTTCTTGTTGAAGAAACCAGGATACTTGGCGTCGAGTGCATGCAGGTCAAGCTTCTGAACCGTGATGTAGGGGGGAAAGGGCCAGTCCTCCGTCGGGGGCTTATAGTTGGCAATGCTCTTGATTATGACAGGTTCGACGGAGTGGGCCGGTTGATCCTCTTCTATGATGGAGGCGATGTAGTGCCATAGTTCCGGAGGTAGAAAGCGGTCGCCCGGGTTAGAGCACAGGCGAGGTCCGACATGACGTAACCAGTGCGGTCGCTTCTTGAGTTTGCTCCGAAGTAATAACAAAGAGCATGCGTGGTGCTTTCCCTCTCGTACTAGCTCGGTCGCCTCTTTGACTAGGTACATGCTGTAGTTTGGGAGCAAGAGGCAGGAGATGGAAGACCAATGGCAAGACAATATCGACCGGCCGGCCGGCTGCTTTCTGATGCGGGCTGCAAACACGTGCCCTTGGCTCGGAAGACCGCTTTTGGATTTTGCGGGAACAGTCTTAAAGTCACGGACAGTAGACACGAGTGAGCTTGTCAAACACTCATCGCTCAATCTGTCCGCTTGGTTAGTGAACAGCTGCACGAATGGACTTCCGGAAGGCGGAACCTCCGCATTCTAACGGCCTCATAATTTCATTGACAACTGGACGACTCGTCAACTTCCATGGAGGATTGCGACAGGAGCACATACGGATCTTGCAGCGTCTTCTATTTATAGTAGATATGATGCATATGCCTTTACTTTAATACCGACCAATCCAAAGAGGACTCGGCAAGGGTTACCAGGCGACCGTTAAGGAAGCTCGGTGAGTCGGTGCCCCCTTTGTCTTTAGACGCCCGAACGAGACCCCGCAAGCTCGGTCACCGGTCCTTGCCCGCGCCTCGTCTTGATCGGACTGATCTCCTGATATTGTCTTTCAACCCAAACCAGTCATCATCGTCTCAGTTGCAACCGGATTTTCTTTCATTATTCCCAAGGTGCTACGGTAATTGCACGCACACAATCTCGATATCGAATGGTTAGGAGCCCCATCAGCGCCGCACCAAGAAGCGGACGTTCACAATCAGTGAAACAAAGACATTGGTTCGCTCGAGAAGGATGGGGAAGACGAAAGAAACGATCGATCTCTGCTGATAGGCTCGTCGCGTCGCGTGCCCTTTGTTGTCCGCCTTGAAGGGTGGGTCTGGGCAGCAACGGGACGTCGTCCCCTCTTGCTCAGCGACCACCATCAATCACTTCTCCCTCACCCAGTTCAGTCCGGCTCGCATCGAACGACCTCCGACCAGCTCTCTCTCCCTTCTGCTCCTTCGCCATGCCTCGCAGTGCACAAGCTCATCCACCTCCAAGTCGAATTGAGGTATCGTACAACGAACATGCAGCCAAGGTTCTACTCAACGAGGGAGCAATGCCTACGATGATGAACCCGAACGCCTACGCTGCATTGTCACCTGCTAGCGCTTCCGACGAGCCAGTCGTCACGGCCTGTATCCTCGCTTTCGGAGGGCCTGACAACAACTGGGACACGCTTTGCATCTGCCGCCCAGAAAATAGGATTCCGCTGAGGGAGCACGCTCACTTCCGGAACTCGCTTGCTCCAGAGCTGAAGAAGCTTGCTATTCCCGTCCAGTTGGTCGATATCCCTGGAAAAGGACGTGGATTGCGAGCGACCAGAGATATCGCGACTGGCGACATCCTGATCATCGAGCGGCCTCTTCTTATCTGCAAGCATTTGCTGGATCTCACGACCGCTACCAACTTCGACATGGCAATCGACACTGGTTTGACCGCTCAGCATAAGAAGGAGTATTTCGCCTTGTACAACTGCAAGTCCAAGGCACCCGGAATGATCGAATCGCTGAGCATCATGCGGACCAATTCCATCGGAGTCGAGTGGCCATTCGACAAGGACGAAACCCAAAACGCGGTTTTCAACTTGATCTCTCGCGCGAATCATAGCTGCATACCTAATGCCAGCCTTGTTTGGAACCCGTAGGTTCCATCTTCTCTCGAGTTTCCGAACGGTTCTCTGATCATAAGCAGAGAATACGTCGTGGGACTCCTCCGCAGCGAGCGGCCTATCAAGAAGGGAGAGGAAATTACAATCCAGTACACAGATCTCTTCGATACCTCGGCCGCGCGAAAGGCCGATGTCCTACGCAAGTACTCCTTCAATTGCACCTGCCCCGCTTGTACCCTTTCCCCTGCGCTGCAGAAGAAGTCCGACAAACGCCGCTCCGCTCTCAGTGAGCGTATCCCTCCCAAGGCAATCGCTTGGCCGACGGCCGATCCTGTGGCTTCCCGCAGGCTGCAGACGGGCTACGACGACGCATATATCGAGGAAACGCTGCATCTGTGCGAAGAAGAAGGCCTGATGTCACAGCGCGCGGGATTATTGGCCGGGTATGCCAACTACGAAGCCATGCGCGCCCGGATGATGGGCGATCCTGCATATTATACCCGCGCCGCCGAGATTGCCAAACGCGCAATTAAGGAGATCATCAAGATGGGTCACCTCGACGATTGGGAAATGCTCGACCAAATTATCAAGGAGAAGCGGAGAACCGAGAAAGAACCGAGCAGGCCCAACCTTATGCAGTGCGTCAGCTGCTTACTGCCAATCCATGAAAGTGCTGTCTTCTCGAATCAGCATGCTACAGTACATGAACGACTTGGCTGAGCGCGGTGGATCACCTCCGTCTCTAGAAGATATGTTTAAAATTAGCCAGCAATTTGGTACTTCAGGACTGTCACCGGCTCGCAAACCAGGGAGAAAGGGGAAGAAGCAATGAAGCTACTCGTGAGCACCGCCTTCTCTCCATAAATTGTTCCCTGAGCGAGTCCTCTAGAGAAACTTCGGTTTGAAGATCCGTACTGTATCCGCGGTGACAAGGAGAGAAAGACAGATCGATCGTGTATTAGTAGAAGCACCGTGCGTTAGTAGGATCGCAACCGGTTAAGTCAAGCGTAGTAACAAAGACCAAATCAAGACAATCGTTGTAGCATGTTCCGCCTCTCAACAAAAGGCGAACCGGGCTCTGTAGCGCAATAAAGGCTTTCCCAAAAACAACGCCAGATAAAGTTATGACGTACATTACCATGGTGATGGAGCCATCAGTCCATCTGCCGAATAAGGATAACATCTGGCTCCGTCAAACTCGCTCACTCGCGCATAGAGAGCTTCCCCGCTCTCCTTGCCAGCGAACAGCCCGGGGCTTGCTCTCTTTTACCCTGGCTGCCTTCTAGCTACACTATCAGCTCTGCTGTCAACCAAGAAAGCGAATACGAATATTTGCTCACTGTTATTCATCCAACACACCAGCGATGCCAAAACCCTTTGCTGCTATTGTACCCCGCTTGGACTCGGACCCCCCGCCTAAGCAGCTGATGCTAGGCAATGGTGATGAGATTCAACCCTATCTAGAAGCGGCAGAACGAGACTTCGCAACGACGGTCAAATACGTTCGTAGCCAGGATCCAGCGGATGCAGCAAAAGCAGATATCCTCTGGCTCAAGTTTGGCGGTACCCCGGGAGGGTATGATTGGGACACGCTCTGTCTCGTCACGGAGGATTACTGCCGACAAGCGCTCAAAAGGCATGCGGAGTTTACTCAGTGCCGCAGCCAGGAGCTGAAGCAAGAGAACCTGAAATCAGTCGAGATCGTCGAAATACCTGGGAAGGGATTAGGACTCCGTGCGCTCAGAGATATCGCCGTTGGAGAACGTATTCTCGCCGAGCGACCACTCCTCATATCACCGCGGGTCACATCCATTCCTCTCAGAGTCAACATGGACACGGTTGTCAAGGACGGTATGACCAAGGAGCACCGCGAAGCCTACCTCAAGCTGTTCCACGCCAAGCCCGTTGGTCCTGGGAGGAATTTGTCTACGGAGATCTTGGCAACGAACGGGAGCGACATCGAATGGCCGTACGATAAGGATACCCACGGCGCTGTATATGAGCTTCTATCCCGGGTCAATCACAGCTGCGCCCCAAACGCCGTTTCTGAGTGGAACTTGTAAGGAGTGAGTTGAACCGCATAGAACATCTACTGATCCTGGGATCCAGCTCCAAATTCATGGTAGAAGTGTTCAGTCTAGTTCCCATCGGAAAAGGCGATGAAATCACCATCAATTACATCGACGCGCTCGCTCCAACTGAAAAACGCCGAGCCGAGCTACGACGCATATATGCATTCGACTGCCGCTGTAACGTCTGCGCTCTGGAGCCCAAGCAGCGGAAAGAGTCGGACGCGCGTCGTGTGGCTCTTGCTAAGCACGAAGCGCTAATGCGTGGAGAGTCGGACAAACCGCGATCCCAGATCGAGTTCGACGACGCTCAAATTGAGAAGATTTTGGGCATGTACGAAGCTGAAGGCTTGATCATGCAGCGTGATCAAGCACTGAGGCGCTTTGCGGCCCACGAGCAGGAAGTATCCGGAGTGGGTTCGCCCCGGTCCGTGCAGCTGGCCAAGCGGGCGAGACGAGCTCTAAAGGACATCGGCCTCGTGGACTACCTCTCAGAGATGCGCCGCATTATCGCTGGAAAGCCCTGGAAGGACGAGAAGGACGAGAAGACAGATTTTATTCGGTGAGAACGTCGATATCTCCTGACATGAGGGCGAGCTGACCGTGGTGACAGAATCATGGCGATGTTGTCGGCGGCTAAGCTGGTGCCACAAGACGAGGTGTCCCCTGCGAGTGGGTGCTACTACTGCCTTTTCCCAGAGAAGCATGCTTGATTGCCCGAGCGCGATAGCAGTCTCACGTATGCCTCATTAATGAGCAGATGTATAATGATACAATGTCCTTCTCCATAACCCGCTAGATGACAACGATGAAGAAGCGTGGCCAGGTACAGAAGATCCCTTAGGCCGCAATTACACTGAAAGCCTCGTTCTGAAGCGAAGGTAAATTGATCATGTATGTGGTTCTTGCAGCCCTATTGAGGACCATCACGGTCTCGGCTGCGTTTGATTGGTATGTGTCCGATGTAGGTAATGCGGGCGGTCTTCCGTCCACGGGTTGGGTATCTTCTGTCGGAATTGGATATACTGATACTTGCGGGAGGAATAATGACCCATGTCGCATGGGTACTAGTGTAAGAGGCACGGTTACGGACGTCCTGTCCTGGAGGAGTTGTTAGGAGCAGTTTCAGGCACAGCAGATGGTTTCACGCACCTGTACTTGGTATTCACCTCTCTTGTGTCCTGAAACAAGCCATGTCGAGAAGTCGGCCAGGACGTCGAAGCCGATTTTGAACATTTTAGGAGACAACTCTCCAGCAGTGACGGTGGTAGAGATATGAATCATTGCCGATATTGGATGACCAGCATAGAAATCTGTAAGGTTGGGTAACTCGATGCGCACACTGTTCAGGATCTACGGAGTGTGAGATGAATCGTGTGGCGCCGTATGACAGTGCTGACCTGTGTAACCGGCACGTCGACAGGAATGGACAAGATGCGGAGGCTGCATCGCTCAGGCACCACGCAAGGTTCAGCGTTAAGCGACTGAAGAGCGGTAAGAAGCCCATAGCCCCATCGATCAGAGGCAGAGCGCGCACCTCAACAATCTTTCGCAAACCATCCATGAGGTTGTTTGCCACCTTAAGCCCCCTCTCACACTCGTTAACTTCGTCAGACCACAGACTGTCGGGAATCTTAGCCTGCAACAATCCCGTCATGGAATATCGCTCGAGCTGCTCTCCGTCTCTTTCCAGCTGCTGAATCACACGGTCTTGCAGCCAGCGATTGTGCTCTCGGAGGCCGAGTTCCTCACTGACAGCCTTCACCTGCTCAGAGACGATCGAGCGAATCTCTATATCAGAATGTCAGTTTTTCCTCACGTTCTGAGAGGCTAGATACACGCACCGTCCCACAGAGAACGATATGTTATAATGACACGTAAGGGAGCTCGTGCTGTACGAAGAGGTAAGTCGCTGAACCAAAGGGGAATGCCGAGAACGGACCTTCGTCGAGAGTCGATGCGCCCTTTCCGGCGAGTTTGAAGATAAACGAAGCCTGATGGGAGGGAGATACGATCTGAAAGGCGTGAGCCAAATGTTTCAAGCCGTGGGCGATGTCATTACCATAGGGGCCACAGCCAGACTTTGACACCGCTTGATGTCGTACAGTTCTGTCGTTCCCTCGAGCTTAGCACCGAGTAGTCGAAGGTACTGCTGTCCATCCGATGTCACGCTGAACTTCGAGAATGTACTGAAGAGGCCCGTCAGTGTCATTTTCATGCACGAAAGAATGGTCATACTTGGGGCCTCGGAAGAAGTCCTGGACGTTCACAGCCATGGGAAGGGTCACTCGAACCAGCTGTGTGACGTGTAGCGTCCGAACCAATTCTGGTTGATCTTCCGTGATGTACGTCGCGTCAATCCGAAGCTGAGAGTTTTCAGTTTTCCTCTCGTACGGGCGAAGTGAGACCAACCGAAATCCCGGCACCTCGGTCAGTCCCATAATACGGCATTATGACTTCCATCTCGCCGTACTGCTTCAGGTTGGTGACCTGCACCCCGTCGGACGTAACCTCTAGCTCTTCAGCCGCTTCCTCTGTTGGTTCTGCCTTAGCACCGAAAGGGTCGAAGCTGACGCCCCCTGCCTGGTCCGCAACAGTGAACGTTACTCGCTTCAGGTTGTTCCGCCCAGCTAGAACGGTCAACATGAGCCGCGGTGACTGATCGAGGTGCACTGTGGATTGCTGTCAGCAAAGATACTGGCATGAGCGCAGACGGCTTACTGGTGCGAGGTGGGCTAGCCATCACCGTAGTACATGCCCAGTCGGCAGGTAGGCGGACAGTTTGGGCATTATCTGACGATGTGGATGTGGCTTGATAGAACGTAATCCGGGATAGGCGAATAGAAGACGAATCAAGGATGTACAAGCCAGAATTGGGGCTCTAAACATATAGTCAATTAACGCATCACAAACGGAAGGGAAGCACACTAACGGGACAGAAGAGCTCGTATGTTGTCATTCCGGGCAGGATATTCATTGTTCCAGAACGGAACAGCACTCTGTCGCCCTCGCTCACGCCCGCGAGGGCGACCTCGATCCCGTCAACGGGTATCTCCTATGGTCCGTCAGAATTTCAAGGGTAAGGTGGTCAAGATGGCACCTACGCATGGGAGGGCGTTGACGACCACTACATCTAGGTATGAGCCGTCCCGCCCCTCGGCGGGCCGTGCGGATTTCGTCTCCACCAATAGTGTCAATGCCGGATGGTGGGTTACGCGGAGGTCTGCGTGCAACCTGTCAGTGACTGATGTAAAGAAAGCGCGACCTAACCTACCATCCGCAAGCTTCTCCGCCGCCTCCCGTAGCCTTTGAACCAGTTCACTGAAGTATGCCTCCATTGTCTTGGCCTCGTCTCCCCCATCCTGCCCTTCCCTGAGGAAACCACCCACCACCTCACCCGCTCCCACCCTCTCCGCGCCCACATAAGCCTTCATCAGCCCCAGCACGTCCGCAACCCATTCATTGTTGTTCCTCTCCTCGACAGGAAGGGAATCGATGCATGCAACAGACCGAGCTAAGAGAGCCGCTTCGAGCGAGGACCACTGTGAGTGGGCGTAATGAGGTGGGAGAGAGCGGTATGCTGCAGCAGCTGCGGATGGACGGCCGCGTATGCTATTGAAGACGCCTTCTCAGCTTGAACCGCAAGAGAGAGGCTGGGAAAGAGAACATACACATCTAGAACGGCGAGCGAGAAATGTAACCTCAACGCGCCCCTCTTCCGCTTGCTAAACACGCAGCACTCAATAGCGCGCTTCGTCACCCCCACATACAGCGCGTCGAACGCCTCCCTACTGTCCAGAGCAGCGAGCAAATCAGGATTGGTGATCTTCGTTTTCCCCTGATATTCCTCTTCCCGCTCCGCGCCATGCTCCCCAGGCAAAGGGGTTGATGTCCTTGTCCTCGGATGGTGGTGTGCATGGCCCGGCCGATCTAGCGCCACAAAGGGCTCTACAGCCGGTAAATGCCCTACGGAGAGCCCGATCTTGTCTAATTGGTTGCGCGCCAACTCGAGTAGTTCTGCGAGAGCGCCGTTTAGGGATATCGTTGCTGCTGTGTCGAGTGTCACGGTTCGGGCCCAGGCTTGACATTGGTCGACTACGGAGAGGGCGGAAGAGTACTGCCATGAGGAGAGGTAGTGGGGTGGGAATGTGTCCTACGATTCACAAGATGAGCATATATGCGCGTACAACGACAGAACAAGGGTAGTGATACGTCGCAGGAAGCGAGGAATGATGAGAGAGAAAGGACAGGAAGGAAGGGGCGCACCTTACTCTCCTCCTCCAGCGTCAACGCAAACCTGCTAATAAACGCCCCTGCCTTCCTAGCTAGCCGGGTAACCTTCAGCATCTGCCCAAGAAGGCTGCACTGCCTTGCGATAAGGTAGCAGCGGATGTCGAAGACTGTTATCGTGTTGGCTAGCATTAGGTCGCGGTAGGGCTTTTTGGAGAGCGAGAGGAGGGGGAGGGAGTCGTCCCCGGGGTCTTGTCCGCCTAGTTTGCCGAACCAGGAGAGGTTCATCTCTACAATTCCCATTCAACGCACCATTAGGCGAGCGAGAGGGGACGAGCACGTACCTTTCAACACCTGATAAAACGCCTCCTCAAGCTCGTCATACACCGCCAACGCATCCTCAAGCAAATTCATCCCCTCATAACTCAACGCAAGACTCTCCTTCAACACGAAAAATGTGCAGAAGTTCCAGCCCGGCAAATGTCGTTGCGCCTCGCTTCGCCGGACCTCCTCTTCGCGTAGTGAGACGGCAGAGTCGAAGGATGTTATGATGGATTCTTTGAGTTTTGTGATTAGGTCGGCCCAGCCGGCGGGCTCGTTCGCGGACATTGACCAGTGGAGTTGGGTGCAGCTGCCAGCATCTCATAATCAGCTCCTAGTATACGGTTTATATAGCAGGAAGCGCGTACTGATCCTTCTTCCCGCTGTTGAAGTCCGACTTTAATCGATCAAGCATCGTACTCTTCATTCCCTGAAACAACCGCCCTCCTTGCTGCCTCTGCTCGGGACGGACGACGAGGACGACCAGGTAGTCTTGGTTCTTCCTCCCCGAGACGAGGGAGACCCAGTCCCGAATCTGCTTTCGGACAGTCGTCTTGTACGTCTCATTGTCCTGTCATACCGTATCCAGTCAGTATGGGTGAGAAGGTGGTGGTGGGAGGGACGCACGTCACATTGCACGAAATACAGATTAACCAACGGACGCTCTAGCAAGCTTCCGGGAAATTGAGTGGCTTGCTCATCCCTCACTTCCTCAAGCGGGACCAGGTCGATTAGCAGCTCTTGAACTGTTCGTAGCGTCCCTGCTGCTTGGCTCTTCCAGTGTAGGTTGTGTAGCGGCAGATGTTGTCGAAACGCGGTGAGGAGATGGGGATATGCTGGTTGGGAGGCGAAGGAAGGGAGTGCGGTATATGTTACAGATGCCTTGTTAAGGACCATCTTGCCCCTCTAGGCGACTATATGCCGCACTCCCGTCGTCGCAGGCCGTAGGAGGACGTCAACGACCGCGAGCGAGATCAGCGACGTCGGAGATAATCATCGGACAAAACCACACACTGCCACTAAGAGTGAAGGCCCTGAGACCCTGAGCGGAAATAGCCGCCCATGCGCGACCCGCGTTATCAGAGCGCCCGTCAGAGAGTCAGACGGTCGGTCGGGAGTCGGCCTCGGCGGTTTCACAAACTTGGCGGTCTCACATAACTTTGTATATATCTCACCTGGGCATATCTCTCTTTCCTTTTCTCAACTTCTTCTTCTCCCTCACCGGCTCTCCAGTTGAAAGAGTCAACGAACCACTTGCATTGGAAGATGGTCGCTCCTCAGTACAATGGCACGCTCCTCACCACGGGCAACGGTACGCGTGTCCTACCGCCGCCTACCGATCTGCCATTAGAAGGTGCCTCAGCGTTCGAGTCCATTCCCATTATGTGTGCACCTCTTTGCATCCCCCTGTTGCATTCACTCAACCTCGCAATAGTGACCTGGAAGAGCCCACAGACATCGTAGTCCAAAAGATCCGCGACGCCTGCCTCAAAGTCGGTTTCTTCTACAGTGCGCCCCCTCCCATCCCCCTTCATCTTTCATTCCATTAACACCCGCGAAACAGTTAAGAACCACGGCATCCCCCAATCCACGATCGACAAAACCCTCACCGCCGCACACCAGTTCTTCGCCCTTCCCGACGAGCAAAAACAAGCCCTTGATATCCACCTCTCCGAGTCCTTTAAGGGCTACACGGCTCTCCTAGGGGAGAACACAGACCCTGCAAACCGAGGTGACCTACACGAAGGGTTCGACGTCGGCTCCGAATCCGAGTCTGGCGATGCGCTCCGAGGAAACGTCTGGCCACCCGCTGAGCTCCTGCCCGGGTTCAGGGAAACGGTGATGGCGTACTTCGACGCCGTCCTCCAGCTCGGCAAGCGTCTCTTCCCTCTCTTCGCCCTCAGCCTTTCCCTCCCAGAAGATTTCTTCAACGATAAGATCCTCCACCCCGCCGCTATAATGCGTCTCCTGCACTACCCCTCCCAATCCGGCCCAGTAGACGACCGAGTCCTCGGCATAGGCGCGCACACAGACTACGAATGCTTTACTCTCCTATACCAGGACCGCGTTCCCGCACTTCAAGTCCTCAACGCTGCGGGGAAATGGGTCGCCGCGCCTCCGATTGAGGGCACGTTTGTGTGTAATTTGGGAGATCAGTTTGCGAGGTGGACGAATGATGTGTATGTTAGTACGGTGCATAGGGCGATTAATCGGACGGGGAGGGAGAGGTATTCGATTCCGTTTTTCTTTGGGACGGACTATGATGTTAAATTGGAGGTGAGTCTACTGCATGTAAGCTCTGGAACAGGAAGGTGATCCTGGATGGTAGGCACTGCCGAGCTGCGTGAGTGAGGATAGGCCACCAAGATACGAGGTCGTCACCGCAGGCGACTACGTGAAGTCGAGGTTGGAGGAGACGTACGCCCATTCAAAGAAATGAGCGCTTGTCAGCAATGATTTTCGGGTTTTCCGGTCAGACATTTTGTATTTTGGGGTATGGGCAGGGTAGAGTAAGACCGATAGATAAGGCAGGCAGTCGCAACGGCCATTGAGCATAGTAATACAGTGGGTACAACACAGAAAAATGAAACCCCTAAAGCAACATAATTGAGAGTGGAGAGTAAACCCGTCCCAGAACCCGAATCTCCCAAGCCATAGAAAGCAGAAAGGACGGTTCACGCGCCCTCTTCCCGGACTCGGCTCCTATCCCTCAGAACATGTCCCACACTCCTACTCCTTCTCTGCTTCTCCACTGCCTTCTCCGCACTCTTCCCGACTGCTCTATCCCTCGAGGCAGACCTTGATGCTCTGCCCTCTCTCGACCCTTTCCTCCCAACTCCAGCCACGATCTCCTCAGGCGTCAACGGAGGAAGGTCAAACGACCCCTTCGCAACCTCCTGCTTCACCTCCACACTCGCACTCGGAGGCCTCACCGGGCTCGCCAGAGCACGGGTGGTCTTTCGTCCCCGTCGTTCCCATTCAGGATCTTCAGTATCGATACCATCTTCGGGTAGGATACCAAGACCGGACATGGCCAGGCGACGGGTCCGACTACGACTCCTGCTGCCAGACCCCGAGTCGCTGCCCTCTCCAGGGGTGTGAGTGGCCTGTGCACTGAGCAGTTGGCCTTCGCGTGGTGTTCGTGGGCCGGGAGTGCCAGAGCTGGGTGAGCGATCTTGGGCTCGTCGGCCGTGTCCTCCTTCGTTCCGTGCGAACAGCACCTGCACAGGTGACAGAGGCGGAAGCCCTTCATCTGATTCTTGCGAGTGTGTACGATCCGCCGTTGGTCGTTGTCGGCTATGGCTCCGAGTATGACGATGTCCATACCGATCGCGTGACGGCGATCGGGTAGCATGCAGAGACGGTGGCGAAGAGAAGGGCTCTTCACACGCGTGCGGTCGGTCTCGGCTGCGGCCCCTTGTTCGGCTAGTAGACATGGACCGCGCACCGTCGTGCTCCGCCAGAACGCGGGTACGGCTCCTGGCCCGCCCTCTTCCGCTCGGAGACCGACTTCCGTCTGCTTCACGGTCCCTCCACCTCCTGACCCAAGCGCTATCACCAACTTGCTCGATATCCCATCTCTTCGCCACGTCAACGCACAGACATCCAAGCAGGAGCTCTTCCGCTCTCCTGCCAAGGCCTTGCGGCATCGTCCAGCTCCCACGGACGATCTTCATCTGCAATCTTGGTTGGAATGAATCCGTAAACGGTAGCGAGCCTGTCAAGAGCGCATGTAGAATACACCCCAACGCCCAGATGTCTTGTGCGGGCGAGACGACTTCTGGTGTCGATTCGGCTGAGCCTTCCGCAAAGGCGGGAGATGGACGAAGGAGTTCGGGAGCAGCGTATTCCAGTGAGCCGGGGTGGAAGGACTGCCGTCCGACAGCGAGCTGTTGGCGCTTCGAGGCGACCGGGGACGAGTGTCGCGCTTGCCATGTCCTTGCTCGAGCTAATCCTGATGCACCGTTTACGCGCTCCTCGCCGGTTTGCTGCTGAGAGTCGACAGGTGCGCCGATCGGCCGAGAGAGTCCGAAGTCGGCAATGTAGCACCGGCCGGTGTCGTCCAGGAGTACGTTCTCCAGCTTGAGATCTCCATGTACGATTCGGGCCGTGCGATGGAGGTAATCAAGTCCGCTGACGACTTGCGAGAATACGCGCCCGGCGTCGGCCTGAGGTAGCCCTCCTCCGGAGCCTGGACGATTTCGATCATTCAGGAGGGTGAGGAGCGAACCAGCCGGACAGTACAGCATGACAAGATAGACGGTATAGGGGGTGTCGAACGTTGCGAATAGAGGTAGGATGTGTTCATGGCTGAGACCGAACCAAAGGGTGCTCTCCTTGTCCGCCAGCTCTCCTGGACCCGTTCCGCTAGCGCCAGAGCCAGGCGCAGAGCCCTTCCTGATAGTCTTGACGGCGACCACCGCGCCGGTGTTATTGTTCAGCGCTCGTCGGACTTCGCCAAACGCTCCCGTACCGATCACTCGTCCAAGGGTATACTCTCCAACTACTTGTCCAGATCCGGACTCGGCGTTGTTATGTTCCGAGTTGGGCGGAGAAAAGACCGCGAGAAACTGGGATGCGGGAGAGGAATTGTTAGGTGAGGTAGCCCCAGATGTGCTTGGTCGATGTCGTCGTGCGGGCGTAGTGGTGCTGATATCGATTGGTGAAGTGACGATCCGCTTCCCCCGCTCCCGTTGTTGCGTCATGCCCCATTGTCCTGCATCTCCATCCGCAGTCTCCTTCGCCTCTGCCTCTCTATATTGCGCAAATCCTCCATTGCCCAGGGAGGCAGACGCCGTCATGCCTCGCCGACCCCTTCTCGATGTGGTTGCTGGCCTGGTCCACCAGTCAAATACAGGCGCAGATGCAGGTTCAGCCTGGGACACGACCTGGTCCTCGGACTGCGCCGCAGAAAGCTGGAGTGTTTCGTCTGTGTCTGGCGCTGAGGACATTGGTCGCGTTCATGGGGTATTTGGCGAGAGTCTTCTATAGTCACTGAATGGTTTAATTCTTGCTCCGAGTCGCTAGTGAGATCCGAGTCGTCTTACAAAATACAACAGTAGATGGTGGTAAAGGAAAGAAGGGCGTCGAAGTGCGGACACGAGGACCTAGTCACCTGGAGCCCCTTGATGCTTCTCTCGACTTCCGAACTCGTCGACGGGATCAAATTCCCCCGCGTTCTTGCTTCCGTGCCTGTGATTTGCACGTGGAGACGTCATAAGGGATCAATCCCTGGCGCGGCATTTCCCGTTTGGGTTCAGGCTCCTCCTCCTATGTATGCCCTTGGCGCGGGAAGGTGTGTGGGGTAGACAAGCCAATAGGCCGGAACATAACGTGATCTATCTTGCAATTTTATCGATACAGATCAATTTCTCGTGCTGGCCTCCAGCCGCTCCGCAACAGAGTCGCCGCCCCAACTTCTCACCCACGCCAGACGTTCTCTTCTGTCTGGTAAGGCCGGCACCCCTTCGCACCTTGCAACGGACTCGTACATGAGGACATCCGCTACAGCCTCCTTCTTTCCTCCCCTCAGCAATGCAAGAAGCATATGCCTCCTTCGGGTCTCGCCACCTTCCACTGGCTTTCCTGTTTCTGTACGGCTTTCCGGCTGATCTGACGATGCTGTGGTTGATGTAGCGGGACGTTGCCAGATGTTGCAAGCAACATGATGCAGCGCAACAACCCTCAAGAATCCCTGCGCCGTTCCCTGCACCAACGCCTTCACATATCTCGCGAGCATCTCGCTATCTCCCTCAACAGGATACAAGAACTCGCCCAAGCTCTTCGCCGGTACGCTTTCCACCGGTACCCGAACAGTCCGTATCGCTAGGGAATGGTCGCCCCAGAAAAGCTGGCGATAATCTGGTGGATAGCGCATGCTTAACGGTGGGAGAAGGAGAGCGCCAAATACGGGGTCGGCGAAGGAGATCGCTTCGTACAAAGCTAGGAAGTCGGTGTAGAACTGATAGAAGGGTACACCTGAGCCGAGGTAGTCCTTGGACGCAGCTTCAAGCGGTGGAGCGGCCTCAGGCGGTGGTATGCGGTATGTCTCCCCCGCGGTGGTGGAAGATCCAATCGTGAATGGCTCCAGGAGGGATTTCATCTTTGCAGACACCACAGGATCGCGGAATACGTCCTCGCTTGAGTCGCCTTGGGGCTGCCCGTGTTCCAGCATAACCACGCGCATACAACCGAAGACAATCTCTTCCCTCCTGAGCGCTTCTTCCGGGTAGGAATCAAGCAATAACGCCTGATACAGTTCCACAGCGAAGAGCGTGGAACGTGTTGTCTCCGTCTCCGACGCGTCCCAAGACGGCGGGAAGGTGTCGAAAGCGGTTGTCGTTCCAGACCGCAGCAAATCGGACAGGGGTTGGAAGAGGAAGTCCCGCTTGAGCGGTAGACCTACAGGTGCCTTGAGCGTCGATGTGGAGGGCTTGTGCAGGCCTGCAAGTGAGGGCAGCATTATTCGCGTTGCTTGCTGAATTGATGTGGGCGTAAGGGTGTAAGGCGCGATGCAGTACTTCTCGTCCGGTCGGATCGCATGCAGATAGAACGGCAGTGCGTCCTGCAGGATACCGCGTTGCAGGATTGACTCATCGATGGTGGTATCTAAGCTCTCCGCCAGATCTTTCACGCCCGAAGCGAAGGTCTCGATAATCCACTGGGCATGCGCTTCGTCTCCTGGAATCAAGCGCCGTAATATCCGAAGAGCTCGGACGGACCAGCTTTCTGTCGACATAGTCTTGAGCATATGTGATAGCCTGAGTTCATGCACGAGTAGGCTAGTTAACGGTCGTAGATGGACATAAGCCCCCGGTGGAGCTGTGACATCAAGCGGATCGGACAGCAGCGTTGTGTCGAGGATATTGCTCAGCAGTCTTGAGATCGACGCTCCTGGAAGACCCAGCGGATCGGAGGTCGAGGTGGACGAGCTGAGAAGCGACAGTGAAAGGCGCACTGCCGCATCCAGCAATCTAGCAGGACGTGCGACATCCCTGAGAGACTCAAGGAACTTCGGCTTTCCAAGTCCATCATACGTGTCCAAACAAGTCTGCAAATCCTCCAGCGCGGAATCGATCGCCGAACGGCCATTCCCTTCTTGGATAATCTCCTGCACGCCATCCAGGACTTTCTTCCGCTCTTGCTCTCCCTTGTTAACCCCATTGATCGCTGCTCCTTCCGCATAAGCCGCAACTGCATTCCAAAGACCAGCCCAGATGGCCTCTTGCTCTGCGGGTACGTGACCAGCAAGCTGGAGGAGGTCGTCTTCCCAGCCAAAAGCTTCGATCTGTGACCAGATGAGCTCGTGTGGCGGAATGGTCTTGTGTGGGTCGACAGCGCATGTCGTCCAGACTTCTCGAAGTTCCAGGAAGGTTTCTGTGAGGCGGGCGAAACTGGCTGTGATGTCGCCTTCCCGAAGGACGGAAGTAAGGTAGGCCACGAGTGCGGGGGAGAATTCTTGGACTGTGAAGGCGATCTTACAGCCTAGTCCGTATCTTCCGAGTGTGGCGTAGAAGTGGAGCGTTTCGGCCATTAGGTACTCCCGGAGCTCGCGCTCTTCAGCCTTTGTGGTAGGCTCCGGCATCTGAGCGAGGAATCGCAGTAGTGCATTTGGGACGTCCACCACGAGAGCTTCGGCATTTGTTCGCGCGGATGCTGCCAAAACCGAAAGCAGCTGGATAAGCTTTGGGTCCTGCGCCGACTCTCCTGGGAAGTCGGAGGGTGTGTATGCTAGCCAGGCCGATAGAATGGACGAGAGAAAACTGGGGGACTTGATGATCGCCGATGCGTGCGCCTCGTAGTGACACGCTAAGCGATGGAGGATGCCCAATAGTTGAGACAGGGTGATGGCGGGGAAGGAGGGCGGTACGGTGAAATATGACTGAATGAGGGGCAGCGCCTTCTCCAGCGGGATGGAGGACAGCGCATCCAGCCCCGGAATAATGGTGGGCGGTTCTTCCTCGTCCACACTCGACGGGATCTTGCGTTTCTCCTCAACCCAGAGCTCGACGCCTTCTTGCAGGACGTAGGACTCGTCCCATCCTACAACGGTCTCCCAAACAACCTCCACTGCACGAGCGCCAACGCTGCCTTTCTCACCCAGCGCAGCCATGCCAGATTTCAGGATCCGTTCTCGTGCGTCTGACCCCACGGCGTCTAGGCTGATCTGACCTTGGCCGAGTCGTTGTGCCACTTTCGCTAGAACTCCGAGGACCGTTGCGCGCTGAGCGGCATTCGTGGATCGGGAGAGGTAGAGTAGGTCATCGAGCGTATAACCTGCTAATGACGAGGCTGTATGATGCAGTCCCAGATGGGTCGGTAAGGTCGTTTGTAGATCTGGGGGGATGAGATTGCCTTGCAGGTCGAATCTCGGCGCATCTGAAGGCTGCTCTGTGGCAGAAGGAGCGGTGATCCATTCTAGTCCTGGATGAGCCGCAGTCTCATTGGGGAAGAACCGTCTTCGGATGTCTTCTGGTGTCCCTTCTTCCAGCGCGTCAGCCACTGACTGTCGGAGGGCCGATTCAGCGGGTTGTTCTTGAGCCATGCGTAGGGCAGGAGCATCATGCTTCTTCATCCCTTCTGGTCGTAAGGAGCGGAAACGTAGCTGGGTGACGGGGACATCGTCCGCACTTCCGTCGTCAGGCGGGGCCATGAGCATATGGACGGCCTTGGGCGAAGTCGGCTGAGAGGGGTAGACATGGATGTCTGATGGGGTGACATCGGCGAATCGTAGGCGGCGGATAGTGGAGGATGTGGTTTCTGAGGTTGCGGTCGAGTCTCGCAGAGCACTCCTGGGGCGATGGAGGTCTGCGGAGAGAGTCAGCGTTGGTTACACGTGCATACACAACAAACACACCTGCTAGTATCTGAGCTCGCGACGGAGGCGCTTGCGGTTGATCTGGTGAGGTTACAGACGGCGGCTGGGCGTCCGAAGCGCTTGGTTCACTTGACTGACCTTCATCGGCATCATGCACATCACCCGAGGACGGTAACTGTATCGTCTGCGTTGAGGGAGGTGTGGGAGCAGTAATTTCGAGGGTTTGACGAGAACCGTCAGGGGTCTTGCCTTCTCGCTTTAGCCTTCTTCTCCTTAGCATCTCAGCAATGCCACTCCCAAACTTCTCTAGCAAGTCCTCTCTCTCGGCTATCCGTTCCTCCTCCGTCATCTCCGCTATCCTCCTGTCATTCTCGTCCGCTACCTCCTTGAACAGTTTCTCGGTCTCGTCACTCGGCGCATCGCTTGCCGCCGCAGATGCGGTGGGAGTCACCGAGCTCGCCTGAGCACTTTCCTCTTCATCGTCCTCCTGGTCCTCCGCCGACTCCCATTTCATAGTCGGAGATAAGGTGGGTAATATGGTAGGTACATTCTCAGCTCTTGGCGTGTTCTGCTTTCGGCTTCTTGCGAAAGCGCTCGTGCCCCGGGGGGCTTTCGACCGATGTGTGACTGCAGGGTATCCGGTCGATGGGTCCGGAGCAGGGAAAGGTGACGGAGCTGGCGGTCGACTAGAAGTCGGCTTCCGCTCGACGATAGAGCCGATCATTGTCGATAGCAATGCATGAGCAGGTGGGTATATAGGCTGTGATACTGAGGTGCCAGTGCTGGGAAAGAGCTCGCACGACTTTGGGAAGCGGCGGGTCGCTCAGCATTATGACGAGGCCCCTAGATTATGTAAGCTGGAAAGGTGCGCGAGCAGTTGACATGATGACCTTCGGTCCTTCTTCCGCAACTCCGAGTGGGCCCTCCTCTTTCTCCGAGACCATCAGCTGTCTGCAGCGATCACCAATACGCCTTCCAGCGAAGAAATGGTTCTCTGACTGAACTTTAGGCTCTCATGGCGGGACTTTCATGAGCCGCCATCTGCTTGGTAGTCAAGAGAGGTGCCACGTCATCTAGCGTGAGAGCGAGCGCGACGCTTTTCATGTGAACGATCGGACGACAAACAAGTTGGCTCAGTATATTTTCAAACGATCGTACGACAAGTGAGACTATACGCGTTCAACTTCTGTCCAAGTCCTTATTCTTCTGCGTTGTTTCCTCTCGTTTTAACCTCAGGGCGAGGGCCGGCTGTCATGGCTAACTTCGGACGATCGGCCCGCATGACATTATCAGGATCGGCCGCCGCAGGGTCATCATGCCGCCTTCTACATCGGGCCTGTTTCCTTTCAGCACCCACAGACAACGCGTGCATATGATGGAGGATAACGTACGACCGCGCTTCTCCGGATATGGCTAACTTCCGTCATCTCGTGCCTGCATGTGATCTTTGTCGGCTACGGCTTGCTGGAAGGTGTGCCCTAGTCCGTCGTCTGGCGGATCGTGCGGCTCCTCGGCGGCCGTCTCCACCTCCTTTTCCCCCGCAGAGGACCCATGTCGCTCTCATGGGTACCGACACGCACTCATAAGGCGGCCGTGGGACGTGAGATGCTGGACCGTGGATGCCCGCCTTGCTGTCGTTATGTCTGCTGTCTCTGCTGTGCTGTCTCCTTTGCTGAACCTCCGCCCCTTGGATGTTGCGGCGTTCGGGGCTGTCATCTGGCTTGCCCTCGTCGTCTATCGCCGAATCTCCGCTAAGTCTCGAACTACCAAGCTGAGGGGACCTCCGCGGAAGAGCTGGGTATGGGGCTACAACCGCGAGCTAGTGTCTAAGATCACCTCCGGACCGTCGTTCGAAGAATGGGCGAACGAGTACGGCTCGTGCTTTATGCTACCGGTTGAACTCGGGGTGCGTCGAGACTACGTCTTAATCTTCTTATGCTTACCGTCGTCTATAGAAACAGCGCCTGATCCTAAGCGACCCGCGAGCCATTCATCATATCTTCACCACCAACTCGTATAACTATCGCCGACCGGAAGGCCTGCGCCTGGCGACACAGAAGCTGCTGGGTGATGGTATCTTGTCCGCAGAAGGTAATGTTTCTCGACTCCGAACCAAGGCGCCCAACCTGACCTCCGAACAGGTGACGATCACAAGCGCTTGAGGAAAGCGCTGAACCCGGGGTTCATCCCTCAAGCGCTGAAGCAGTTCGTGCCAACGTTCTATGATTCAGCTCATAAGGCACGCTTAATTCCTTCAACTATCAAGGCGTGCTCTTACCCAGGCACAGGTTGAGGAAGCATGGGATGCTGTGTTGGCTGATCAGAAGGAAGCGGAGGTTGTTATTGATGTCCAGAAATGGTACGTCACAGCTAGAAACAATACCAATAACCAATTCACTCGTTTTCCATTCTAGGATGAATGCCATAACCCTGGTACGCGTCATGATTGACTCTAACCATGAGGCGGAACTGAAAGGAGGCAGGATACTATCGGCCTCACCGGCTTTTCCTACGACTTCGGCACCCTGAGAGGCGAGCGTCCACCCGTCATCCAGGTCCTCTCCACCTTCGGCACGCAGAAGCTCGACTTCCTCTCCGCCCTCACGTTCCTCCTTCTCCAGACCGTCCCACAGGTGCTCCTCATCCCATCGCCGAGGAACAAACTGTTTTCCGCTCTGAATGACTCGATGAGCGAGGCGGTTAGCAAGGTGCTGGCGAAGATGAAAGAGGAGAAGATGGAGACGCAAGATCATTTCTCGATGCTGGGACCTCTCAGTGCGTTCTGGTCCAATCATGCTATGGAGGGGGGGCTGATGAGAATTAGTGAAATCCGAAGGCAAGACGATTACCGAGTCGGAGCTCGCTGCACAGGTATGTTCCCTCGATATCTCATGCTTTCAATTGTTGATGTGTGGAAAGATGAACACCTTGATTCTTGCGGGATATGAGACTACTGCTAGTACGTCTACCCCCATTTTCGCAGCTACTCTAGGCTAACAGAAACTACAGACAGCCTAAGCGTAAGGTGCTCGGCATAACATGTGTTAACAGGTCTAATCGTCTCTCAGTGGTGCTTGCATGAGCTCTCTCTCCGCCCTGCGCTCCAACACGAACTTCGCGCTGAACTCGCCCAGTTCCCGGACCCGACATACGAAGACCTCCTCTCCCGCATGCCTCTGCTCGAAGCCGTCCTACGCGAAACCCTGCGCACGCATCCGCCCGTGCCCGACCACTCCCGCTATGCCGTGTCAGACGACATCATCCCCCTCTACGAACCTATCACGACCGCCGACGGGCAAGTCGTAGACCACCTAAAGGTCGCCGCTGGGCAAGGCATCACAATTGGTTTGGAGGCAGTGAACAAGAGCAAGCATATCTGGGGTCCGACGGCGCATGAGTTTGACCCGCATAGGTGGCTCGGCGAGCTCCCGAAGCTGGCTCAGGAGGTGCAGGGGTATCATCATTTGCTGACGTTTACGGATGGGCCGAGACACTGTATTGGGAAGAACTTTGCCGTGCTGGAGTTCAAGGTGCGTTCTCCGCTCTCGCTGTGAATCTGTCTGACCAGGTCGCACACAATCGTAGGCGGTACTCTCCGTGCTCGTGCGCAGATTCCACTTTGAGCCCTCGGACGGCACGGGCAAGAACGTATATATGCACCGCGGTTTCCTTCCCCGGCCTCAGACGACCGGCGCCGACCTAGGTGCACTGATGATGCGTGTCAAGCATGTTGAGGCTTGACTCATACCTTTTCTTGTATACATACCAGATAGCTGAATCCACGATTTACGACGTATTGCATCACTCCACTTCCGGTCCTATCTATCCATTTACAGGAGTTCTGTGCGATTCTTGAGCTTAGATGGTGACCGATGACGGAGAAACAATATCGTTACATTCTATCCATGCTTTTGCAGGTGACTATAGATATACAAATGGTTTCAGATGAAGGGTAACATGAACCAATACAACAAAGGCGCTTTTTGCGTCTATTCCCCCACCACATCCCAGCTTCCATCAGCTGCACCTACACTTCCTCCTTCATCTTCTCCACCGCGCTCTGCGCCTCTCCCTCGACCACCTTGGCCTCCTTAGGCTCCTTGGTCGCCGTGCCCTCCTTCCCCGACTCATCGCCGCCGCCCTCAGGCACAGCCGGCGGACTCAGCTCCATCATCCTCACCCCCTCCCTCCTCTCCTGTCTCTCTCTCCACGTACTCCCATCCCTGATCGTCCACACTATCAGCCCGAACCCGATCCATGCCAGGACCGCGGAGATGGCGTTCATGGGCGCTACGCCTATTGCATTTGTGAGCGGGAGACAGTAGGCTGAGGATGCGGCGCAGGCTATGTAGCGGAGGCAGTTGCTGCGAGCGGGCGTGGATCAGCACAACTCGAAACGTACAACACCAAAAGGAGTTTTGGGGAGGAGAAAGGTAGCTCGGAAGGAGAGGCAGAGGCAGAGGCAAGTGGAGAGGGAAAAGGAGAACAAGAAAAGTGAGGAGAGACGCACTTTATAGCAATAACCTCCGTACTCCTCGTCTGCATAGCATCCACAAGATAAGTATTACATATCGCCAAAATACACATCAGCCCAAACCCGCTCGCCGCCACCAATATCAGCGCAACCGCCAGCCCACCCGCGCCAGTCCAAAACTGCACGACCAAGCCATAAGCCAACACGCTCAACGGCAATATTGCCCCGGAGCCGAGGAGGGAAGCGCGCAAGCGGTCCTCGGGACGGAAATGGCCGGACCGGAGCTTGAGGGATTTGCGGACGGCGAGGTCGGATTGGATGCCGGAGATGCGCGAGCCGATGAGGTTTCCTATGCCGGGGGCGAGGTAGAGCAGGCCGAGGAGGGCGGCGGAGGTGATGTTGTATCGGGGGCCGATGGTGTATGTGAGGGGGACGAGGATCGCTAGGGCGGGCGGGGAGCGTCAGCAGCTGCATTCGGCACCCTTCCAAGGGGCGGGAAGGGAAGGATAAGACGAGAAGGAAGGCAAGGGAGGAGAGGGGAGGAAGGGTACGGCCGGGATGGAATGGGTTGGAGAAGGGAGCAGCGAAACGGGGGAACGCACCATACGTCGTCTCCAACACCACCGAACTAACAATACTAATCCACAAAACATTCCTATACCTCAAAAGCCACACCGGCTTAACAGGATCCAACCACACCCACACAAACCTCCCCCCCTTCCCCTCCCTTCTCCTCCTCTCCCTCTCCGCTACCACCCCCCTAGAATGGGCCGTCTCGGGCAAAAAGAACACCACGAGGAGCGTGGCCAGCCCGCCCATTGCTAGGAGAAGGTATTGCATGCTTCGCCAGCCTTGGCCGTTTTGGACGTAGGAGGTGAGGACGCCCGCTATGAGGGGGGCGAGGGCGGGGCCGAAGAGGGCGCCGCCGTACATTAGGCCCATGGCGCGGCCGCGTTCGGTGGGTCGGTACTGAGCGAGCGGAGTTAGCGAGGCATCCATAGCGAGTCATGCCGCTTCATGCTCCTTCCCAGGAGACAAGCGGATGGAAGCAGAGAACTGAGGGGGGGAGAAGGAGAGGCAAGGAGAGGAAGAAAGGGAGGAGAAGGGATAGGCGGATGGGACTCACGATATCCCCAATACTCCCCGCCCCCACACTCAACACACTACTCGCCCCAATGCCCTGCAAAACCCTCGTAACGATCAAACTGACCAAACTCCCACTCAGCGCCACACCCAAGCTCCCCACACAAAAAAGCGGCAACGAAGCGAGGTAGACGGCCTTGCGGCCGTAGAAACGGGCGTATGGGGCCCAGGCTAGGGGGGCTACGCCGATGGTGACGAGGTAGATCGCTACGGTGTAGTTTATTACGCTGCCTGAGCAGTGGAGGTCGGAGGCTATGGTCGGGATGGAGGGGAGGAAGGAGGAGGAGGCGAAGGCTGTCACACGCCGTATCAGATCACCGCACTTTCACATCCTGCCACACCCGGGTAGGAGAGGAAGGAGGGACGTACGAGCCAACAGCGCGCTATAAGCGACAATGCCCACAATAACATACTTCCTCCTCTTACTAAACCGGTCATACACATCCCCTTTCCTCTCGAGCGCATGAGCGACGTCCGGGTCGGGCGGGTCTTCTACTTCGCCTGCTCCGACTGCTGCCCCTTCGGAAGGGAGTTCAGCGAGGGTGCGTTGGTCTTCGTCGCTGCTCTTGCGGACAGTGGAGGGAGCGGAGGGGGTGGGTTTCTTGAGGTCTTCGGAGTCGTCCTCGAGGGGAAGCGGGGGAGGGTAGGAGGAGGAGACGCGCGTTGGGACTTCGGCGAGCGGGGAACCGGCTTCCAACCCTTTAGACGTGCTAGCCTCGAGAGCAGAGACCCGCTCCCCGGGGACGTCGCGTGCTAGTACATTGGGAGGAGGGAGCTCACTGGTTCCAGCAGCGGGAACAGCAGGCCATCGGCTCTGTTCTTCCCTAGCCTGAGCCAGCTCAGCCTTTGTACTAGGAGCAGCCATCCTACTCCTTGCTCGCAACCCGGAGAAGAGACCGCGCAACCAGCAAGCCTAGAAGGACGAGTTGTCCCGCAGAAAATAAGAGCAAGAGGGAGGGAAGGGAGGGAAGGGGAGACTCGGTGTGATGTTATCATCATTGCATTATATCGACCCACCATCCGCCTATCCACCCGGTAGTCACTCGATCAGCCGACCGATCGTGCCGAGCGCCCATAAGTAATCGGGCTAGCCCATCCGCCGTTCACCAAACAGAATTCCACCAGTTGCAGGCGACCGCACGGTGGCCAGACGGCGAATGGCCGGCGGAGGTGCAGGCTTGCACCAAGGTGTGCAGAATTTCGGCGGACTCGGCGCCGATGATCCCCTGCGCTCCAGTAAAGAGGTAAAGACCCCGGACCGGCAGAGCGTGCCGAGTTTGCCGGCGTTTCGCCCGTAAAATGACGGAGGCGGATTGGCTGGCGGTCGGGGGCGGGTTTCGAGCTGGCTCGGAAGTCGGGGAGCGTGTGCGGTGTAATGCTGTTTTACGATATCGGCCTTCTCTTGAACTACTACGAGAAGGGGAGATACGGAGTATGCCGGTGAAGAAGGATGTCATTTCATTCATCATCGCCGGCGCAACGATGCGCGATTGATAGGGAGGGCCCCATGTATTCTTTGCGCTGGCACGGAGGCTCGGCCGAACTGCCGGTCAGGCGCCCATCCTCCGCTTGGCAAGAACGGCCCGACCTCCAGCTTACAACGGCACCAGGTCACGTGCCGATTCTTTAGGCTTCTGAGCCTTACGGCGCAAGAATGACGATTCTTAAACTGTCTGAGCAGGAGGGAACACCGAGCCTGAAACAGTCCGTAAGTATTGCTCAGTCAGTTTCGCCACAAACCCTGCTACACTATATTGTCCTTGGTCAAAAGTAGAGCAAAGAGATGCAGTCTAGAGATCCGGAATCCCAAAAGATCGAAGAAAGCCAGCACGGCCAGCTCACACAGAAACGAATATGGACGAGTCTAAGGTATATCTATCTATCTCGGTCCCAAGCGGGTGAGATCAGTTCTGGGCGAACCACCAGAGGGTTGTGACGCCTATTGGGAAGGCGTATGTGGCTGTTTTATCGGGTTAGTTCTGGTGGACAGATGAGGGAGGGAGAGGGAGAGAAGAGACGGACCTTGCGTCCCCCTGAACTCTATCGTCGTCGTTACTGGTCCTGCGTTTTGCTGGTCGTTCCTATATATTCGTCAATACTGTATATGACTAGGCAGTTAGCGGAAGGAAAGAAGCGCACCAATTAAGCACAACAAGCGAATACCGATTCCAGTCCGTGCCCGCCGCTGCCGACCGTCCGGTCTTATACGCACTAACGACAAGCTCGTAATTCAAGTTCCCACCAACGGTCGCACCGATCCTCTGGCCGAACGGCCCGCCCGAGTCTTTGGGTACGACGGCCCTCGAGGCCTGGGCAAGAGAATAGAATTCCTGGTTGAGCGAGTACGTGCCGTCGTAGTTCACTGTGACGATCGGTCGGCAGCCCGCGCCCCCGCAGGAGTCTGTGCCCGGGAGCTTGGGGTTGCCCGCTCCGTCCAGGGCTATGGCCCACATTACTACTGAGCGGGACATGTAGTTCGGCGCGCCGATCATCCTGTTCGCACCCCGTCAGCTTCGTCCATATGAATATGGTGAAAAAGGCTCACAGGTTGTCCATGTCCCACTTGATGTCACTCCACCAATCACTCCCATACGTCCCGATACATTCTGTAAAGTGCACCTCCTTGTCCGGGTGGGCGTTCACGAACGACATCTGTTGGTCCACCGAGCCAGCATAACAGTGGAAAGACGCGCCTGCAAACGCGTTCGGCTCGTCGTTCACCGCTTGCACGGGGTAATTGGCCGCTTGGTCCCAATTATGTTCCCACGCCATAATCTTCACGTTCCCGAACCCGTTGCTGTTCAACAGCTGACGGAGTTGCGCAGCGACGTTGGCTTCATCGTCGGGGTTCATGAGGCAGGTTGGGTACGTGGGGTTGTTGTTCTCGGGCTCGTTTTGCACGGCGATGTGCGTGACGGTGAAGCCTTTGCTTTTGAACCCTTGGATGGACTTGAGCAGGTAGTTGGCCACTTGGGGACGTCAGCAATGGTCCACTGAGAAGGAAAGGGGGTGCTTACGTGTGCTAGCGTAGTTGTTATTGAATGTCCCGCCAAGCATGGTTCCGGTATCCTTCATCCACCCAGGCGGCGACCACGGCGCGACCATAATCTTGATGCTCGGGTTCACCGAGACGATATCCGCAAGTGTCGACCACAGGTAGCTCGGAGCAGCATTGATGTTAAAGCTCCCCAAGTTCGGATCATAATTATCGTGGAACGAGTACACCGACTGGCTGAAGTCGGATGCACCAAGCGGGACACGAAGGATGGACAAGCCTGCAGTGGCAGCGCCGTCCGTCGTGTCGAACAGAGTGTGGAGGAGCTGCCAGTAGTTGTTCGAGTTGGCGTTCTTGAGGTTCTGGAGCATGGAAGCGGAGGAATCGGTGAGCGAGGCGCCGAAGCCGTCCATTTGCTGGTAGACTTGGGCGTCGTTTACGACAATGTCGGCTTGTCCGATTGGGCCGGGGTTGGTGAATGTGATGGGAGTGCTCATAGACTGGCGCTGGAAGAGCGCGGATTGATCGTTCCTTGTGTACCACTATCGCTCATCAGCAAGGAGCGCCAAGTGAGGGGAATTGAGTCACTTACGATGTCCCAGATCTGCGCGCCAGCCGTGGCAGTAGCGGTCGCGCTGGTAGAGGTACTCGTTGTAGAACCAGTCGTGTACGAGTAAATGTTGATCCTCCAACCGCCGCCACACGTCTCGGCGCTATTCCCAGCACAAGGAGTGGTGCAACCGGTACCCGAAACCAAACCACCAGTCAGAGCATTTCCGCAGTAACACTCATTACCATTCTAGCCGACAGCCGTCAGTCTGCATTCTCTCAACCGATAAGTAGAGCGAACCTCCACACCCATATAGGCATATCCCTTGCAGAACGCCTGGCAGCTCTCCAATGTCAAGCTCGTCGAGCTAGTCATCGTTGACCCCAGCACGCGCGTGTTCTGATCAACCGCACATCCCAAGCTCTTCCAGCTCGGCGCAGCGGTCGAAGTAGTCGTCGCGGTTGTAGTAGTGGTTCCCGTTGGCGCGTACTTGTACAGATTCATCACGTAGCTTCCGCCACACGTCTCGCCCGCGTTGCCGGAACAGACCATGTTGCAGCTCCCTGCGGAAGTGGATGTGCCGAGGCTGTTCTGGAGAGAGTTGTCACAGTGGCATTCTTGGCCGTATTCCACGCCGGCGTAGGAATAGCCTTTGGCCAGGCAAGTAGACTGGCAGAGCTCGATCGTCATGCTCGAGTCTGTCGACTGATAGGCGGGAAGAGCGCGAGCTGGACCGTCGGTGACACAGCCAAGGGAAGACCATGAGGAGCCGGAACTGCTGCTGGAAGAAGCAGACCAGGAGTAGACGTTGATGCGCCAGCCGCCTCCGCACGTCTCAGCACTGTTGCCCGCGCATGCAGTCGTACATCCGGTCCCGGACTGGAAACCGCCAGTGAGCGAGTTACTGCAGTAGCACTCGTTGCCGTTCTTTTCCACTGTCAGTAGGATTCCCGAGATCTTAGATATGCAGACATACCTCGACACCCATGTAGGTATACCCCTTGCAGAAAGCGGCACAAGTCTCGACCGTCATGCTTGTCGAGCTTGTGCTTGTTCCGCCCAGCACACGCGTAGCCTGATCCACCGCGCAGCCCATGCTCGACCATCCTCCCGTCGGGGCCGCAGTGCTGGTGCTCGTCGTACTCGTGCTGGTCGTAGTCGTCCCAGTGACAGGCTGAAGTTGATACAAGTTCATCGCGTAGCTCCCTCCACACAGCTCCTTCCCGTTGCCCGCACACGCCATTTGACACTGCGCCGCCTGTGCGGGTGCACCCAGCCCGTTTTTTAGGGAGTTATCGCAGTGGCACTCGTCGGAATATTCCAGCCCAGCGAGGGAATAGCCCAGCTTGGAGCAGGTGGATTGACAGAGCTCGATCGTCATTCCGGGGTCGTTGGCTTGATATGCGGGAAGGGCACGGTCCGGTCCGTCGGAGACGCAGCCGAGGCTGACCCATTGCGAGCCAGCAGGAGCGGAGGCGCTGCCTGTGCTGGTTGGGCCGGTGCTCGTGGTGGTAGGAGTGGAAGAGGAGGCGGGCGTATAGGTGTAGAGTGAAAGACGCCAGCTGCCACCGCATGTTTCGCTTGATGAGCCGGCACAGGCGACGTTGCAGTCGCCCGCAGGAGCCGTCTGACCAAGCCCATTGGAAAGGGAGTCGCCACAGTAGCACTCATCGCCGTACTATCAGACAAATCAGCCGCATGCCCCCTTTAGGAAAGCTGCATCAGAAGGGCGCACCTCCGTCCCGGCATATGTATATCCATTTGCCTGACACAACGCCTGACAGCTCTCGGCCGTGTTCGTCGAGCTCGTCGTGCTTATCCCAGTCAACGCCCTCGCATCCCCGTCCGTCACGCATCCCGCAGCCTTCCAAGACCCAGAAGGCGATGTTGTTGCCTGAGAGACCTGGTACAGGTCCATCGCGTAGTTTCCGCCACATGTCTCCGCGTTGTTGCCCGAGCAGGGCATGGTGCACTGCGAGCTGTCGATCGACGTGCCAAGCCCGTTTTGGAGCGAATGGTCGCAGTGGCATTCGCTGCCGTACTCAACCCCGGCGTACGAGTAGCCGGCGGCGAGACAGGAGCTTTGACAGAGCTCGACGGTCATGTCGCTTTGTGTGCTGGCATAGGCGGGTAGGGCGCGAGCGGGGCCGTCGGAGACGCAGCCTAGGCTAATCCAGGCTGCGCGGCGCTGCGGTTGTTGGAGCCGGAGTGGTCGCGGGCGGGAGGCTTTGTGCGCTGCGTGCAGGTGGGCGTGGTGTGAGCCATGCGAGTGCGAGAAAGAATGGCCATGGTTCGGCCTGAGCTCGGCCGGAATAGGTGATGACGTTGGAAGTGGTAGGGCTCCGAGCTGATGTGCAGGCGGTTCAGAGGAGATGGACGCATTGGGTGAAAACCCGGCCAGTATAAGGAGAGAGGCAAGATATGTTGGAAGCTGCATTGTTGATGCCCAGAACAGGCGAAGTAGTGGTCCGATGACGAGAAATGAGGGTATAGAAAAAGAGTTCAGCAGGCAACGAAAGAACGAACGACGAGTGGGACTCGAAGCCCGTAGAACTCAACGACCAAATTTAGCACCCTCGCTATCCCCTACGCTCGCTAGGGCAGACCCGGCACTGGCGATTGGGAAAGGAGGTTCGCGGTGGATGTTGGAGCGTTGAAATGTAATGCAGGTACGTCGACCGAGTGATGAGGTATATCGGACGCGTCCGGTTGGCTTGTGGCTCGGCACTTGTTGTTTGCCTGCTCCAAGCAGACAGACTGTAAAGAGTGACTGTTAAACGAAAGTGTACGGTCTACCAAGCATAGAACTGTCAAGCAAGCAGAGAGAGAGAAAGAACGAAGGTGACAAGTGGGAGGACAACAGCCCTTATTATCCCCGACCCTTTTCATTCCTTCCATTGCCCGGATTTGGTGTGAATAGGAAAACGCGTACCGGCGCCACGATCGCTGCGCGCTCCGGTCAACGCGGCTTCCGCCTCAGCGTCAGGCACACAATTGGACCCTGACCGTCGTTTTTAAGGGACAGACACGTGCGCGGGGAGGTTACCGCAGAACAGCCGCGAACTTCTCAGAAGCGCGTTAATTTGGCCAAGCTGTTCCCGTCGCTTGATCGAGATATTGTACCAGAGCCATACGCGAGAGTTGTTGACCACCCTAGTCTCGTTCTTCAGCAAGATGGACACCTGCGCCCCAATCTTTCCAGAGTCCCGCTTTCTGGACTCGAAGGCAGCGAATTTCGATAACAACGACAAGTCCTTCCGCGACACGCAACTCCGTCCCCGTCGGACCTCATTCAACAACAAAAGTCAACCCCGTCTTCTGCCCGTCAGCGGTCAACAATCCCGGTTGCTTTCGGAACATCGCTCGCTTTTCTTTCTGCCCTGGTCGCAGCGTATATAAGCTCTGTGTAAGCTGGTGTCCTTGAAGACCTTTGGACTTTTCGTACCCTCTTTTGCCCTTTGTTCAGCCCTCTGCTCCGACGCTATCGGATGGATCACGGATGAAGCTCATGGAGAAAGAGCGAGTAACAGCCCGATGAATGGGCCAATCGACCGCAAGACATACTTACGCGTGGGAAGAGTAATTTCCTCCGGTGCCCTCTTTTCGGAGGCACTCTTCCCCAAATGCCCTCTCGGGCGCTATTTCCCAAAATGCCCACTCCACAGCCAATCAAAAGCCACGCCGCCGGTTAACCGGTCATATTCAAACAAGTTAGTGCTGAGTAAGACCCCAAAGCCCAAATTCAGACATAAAAACCCCGCTCGTGCGCTAAATAAGGTATTTGCTCTACCTAAACACCCCCCAGTAGTAGCAGTAGAGATGCACTTAGTGGGCGATAAGCTGGACATTTGCCCCCTGTTTATTTTATCCCCTCTATCCTTTCCACTCAGTATTTAGATGTTACGAGAGAGTGAAAATAGCAAGAGACGCTGGGAGGTATGTTCAGCTATATATTGGGCCTTATGTCCAAAATATTGGCTTTTGAGAGCGCTTAAATGATATCCACAAGTCTCATGTGTTTACTAAAAAGAACATATTACCTGTTAAGCGGTGCGCTGCACCCTGATTGGTCCAGAAGAGGGCATTTGGGGAAATAGCGCCCGAGAAGGCATTTGGGGAATAATCTATAAGTTAAAGCTAGGGGAAAAAAGCGATGCAGAAACCGCGCGTGGCTGCCATGTGCGGGTGCCACGTTCCTAGGGTCCCGCACAGCCACTAAGGACGCTGTTCGCGCGCGACTGAGGGCCAACCCGGGCCTCTTGCAACTTGAACCCTAACCACCACCTAGGGTAGGGTTATTTTTTCTAAGTCCCCCCTGTCAATTTTTTTCAAAAACCACATTTTGCATACTTTTGTAAGAGATTTAAACCATTTGTGGGGGGTGTTGGTTTGTTAATAAAATGTCATAGCCCAATCTTTTCCCGGTCCTTCCCCTGTGTATCTGCGCAAACATAATTACGCAAATATATCTCTCATCATGTTTGTGACTTTTATTATCTGCAAAATGTTCTGTTTTGCTGATGAGACAGTTAGGCCTGATCCCGTCACACCCCGGTCATCTCAACGGAGTGAAGAGCGAGTACGTCGTGAGCAGCAAATGACATCACCGAGCGAGCGACGTACCCGTGTCCAAGAAGACCGTGTTCCAATACCTCAACCTGTTTTTGTCCCACGTGGGGCGGTACCGCCACCGCAAGCTCACAGAATGGCAGCTGAAGGCCCTGCTACCCAGCAACGCCGTGATGAGCTGCGGGATCGTGCAGCAGCCCTTCTGGGTGACCAACCAATTATGCCAGTTATGTCACATGCAGAACGAGTGGCACAAAGGGCTGCTCGACAACTACAGGATCGAGCTGAGAGAGCCCTGGCGCGAACCCCACTCCCTGCCCCGCAACCCCCAGTACAGCCTCCTCCACTCACCCATGAGGCCCGTCTGGCACAGCGAAGAGGTTTGGATGCTGTGCAGGAAGCAGTGCCGGTTGCTGCTCTCTTATCCCATGCAGACCGTGTTGCTCAGCGCACAAGAGATCGCATGGAGCGGAGAGTGGAGCATGTGCGAGAAGAGCTGGGCCTCAATGCATTTACTGCTTTGCGATTGCATGAAGAACAGGTCCATGATCCAATGCAGGATGAAGAGGCCATCAATGATGTCCAAAGGCTGCAAGAGCAGGAGCAAGAAGCTGAAGAAGCTCAGCATGCTTCTCAACAACCACGACAGTGGAACCCCGAGATAGTACGGCAATTTGCAGAACGTGCAACACAAAACCGTCATAAAGTCATTTCTTTGGGGGCTATGCACCATGTGTGCCCTTCCTGTAATGCTCTTCACTTCCTGAAAGAGAAGGAGAAGAACTCTACTGTCCGAGAGCCATCTTTCATGAAGTGTTGTGGCCGAGGCAGCATCCAGCTACCACGTTTTGGGGATGTCCCACAAGACTTGGCTCATCTCATGCGCTCAGACGACGAAAATGCCAAACACTTCCGGAAGAACATCCAGCAGTACAACCATGCCTTTTCCTTTGTTTCACTGGGGGCACAGCAGGACCGCAGCCTTCTGGATGGTGGAGGGGTCTACACATACCGCATCCATGGTGCCCTCTATCATCGCTATGGTGCTGCACAACCTGCCAATGGCGAGCCTCCCTCCTACAATCAACTTTACTTCCTCAATCCACAACTGGCCAAGCTGGAGCGTGAAAGGCGGAATACAAACCTGAAGCCGCAGGTGTTGTGGGAACTTGGCGAGATACTGCGGGAAAGCCATGCATATGCACACATCTTCAAGCATGCCTTTGAGCGGTTGAAGGAACAGGAGGCCGCCAATCAACGTGCTGGACGCTCAGCAGATACATCGGTTACAGTAGCACTGCACTTTGACCCCCGCCAGGACCAGCGCCGCTATAACCTTCCTACGGTGGAAGAAGTGGCAGTTGTCATACCAAATGATGAGAACACCAAGCGCAGGGACGTCCTCCTGCAGAACCGTACCGATGGCCACCTCAAGATCATGAGCACCGGTAACCCAGCTTATATGCCGCTGCACTATGTGATCCCTTTCCCAAATGGGGAGCATGGATGGCATTGGGCGATCCCAAAGGTGGGCGAGGTGGTAGACCAGGAACTGGAGGAACCTGAGGAGGCCGATGACCTTGGAGAAGATGATGACCCTGGCCCTGGCCCCCGCCGCACCAGGAATGTCACCGAAATGGAGTACTACCGGTATCGCCTGCATTATCGTCTGGCTCAGTGGGCACAGCATTTGTTCCGCTGTGGGCGCCTTTTCCAGCAGTTTGTTGTTGATGCCTGGGCCTGTGTTGAGCAGGATCGGCTGGAGTGGATCAAGCACAACCAGAAAACGCTACGTGCTGACCTGTATAATGGCCTCATGGATGCAAGATCAGCAGATGACAACAACCCACAGCTTTCTGAGCTGGGCAAATGGGTGATCCTGCCAGCCTCTTTCACTGCAAGTGGGCGGTATATGAACCAGCTGTATCAGGACTCCATGGCAATAGTTCGCTGGGCTGGCTGACCCGATATCTTCCTCACCCTCACTGCCAACCCCAAGTGGCCTGAAATTGTGGACAACCTCCTCCCAGGCCAGACTGCTTCTGATCGACCTGATATTGTGGCACGTGTCTTCAACCTAAAGCGTGCAGAGGTCCTGGACCTGATCTACAAGGGCAACATCTTTGGCAAGGCAGTGGCACGGGTTTATACGATTGAGTATCAGAAGCGAGGTCTGCCACACATGCACCTTCTGATATTCCTGGACCAGTCTTCGAAGTTGCGCACACCGCAAGAGGTCGATTTGCACATCTCTGCTGAGATTCCGTCCAGAGAGGAGGAACCAGAGCTGTTTGAGTTGGTGACATCACACATGATGCATGGTCCTTGCGGCACTGCCAAACCCAATGCTCCATGCATGAAAGAGGGGAAATGTAGCAAAGGGTTTCCCAAGGCATTCTCTGAAGAAACACACATGGATACCGACTCCTATGTGCAGCTGCGGCGGCCAAATAATGGTCGTTTTGTTGAAAAAGGAGGGATCGAGCTGGACAACAGATGGGTGGTGCCATATCCAAAGTGCATCTTCCATTCTGAACAAGTGCTCAGGCTGATGTGGCATAAAGGAACCTTCTGAGACGCATTCAGGCTCACTGCAATGCTGAGTTCTGCTTCACTGTTGGTGCTGTGAAGTATATCCACAAGTATGTCTACAAGGGCCAGGACCGCATCACCTTGGAGGTCACAGATGAGGTCAAGAACTACCTGGATGCACGGTATGTGGGCCCTGTGGAGGCAGTGTGGCGCCTCTTCGGCTTCCGCATGCATGAGGAGAAGCCCTCTGTCTATCGGCTGCCAGTCCACCTTCCTGATGAGCAACAAATCTATTTCCGGGAGGAAGAAGACCTTGATGTGGTGGTTGATCGTGCTTCCAGCACACGCACCAAACTCACCGAGTTTTTTGCAATGAATGCCTCCCTGGAGCCTGCACAGCGCATACACACATATCAGAAGTTCCCAGCCTACTATGTGTGGAAGAAGACTGCTCGATGCTGGGACTTCCGTCGGTCTCAGTATGCCATTGGACGGATGTACTTTGTCCAGCCCACTGCTGGTGAGCGCTTTTACCTGCGCACTCTCCTTGCCCATGTGCCAGGTCCAACCTCTTTTGAGGATCTGCGCACTGTGGGTGGCACTGTGCATCCAACCTTCAAAGCTGCATGCAGTGCACTGGGACTCCTGGAGGATGATGGCGAGTGGATGGGATGCTTGCAAGAGGCACGCAACATGCAAACCGGTGCACAGCTTCGCCTGCTGTTTGTGACCATGCTGCAGCACTGCAACCCAACTTCACCTGGCACACTATGGACCGAGTTCAAAGACAGCCTCTGTGATGACCTGCTTCGACGGCTCCAGCGGCAGAACCCTGAAATGACACAAGACGATGCACTGGACTATGGCCTCTTCCTCATCGACCAGCTCCTCCGCAGCCAAGGTGCCAGCTTGACCGACCAGCGGTTTAATGGTGAATTCCCTGCTTTTCGCGCTGATTGGGATGCACGCCTGGCTCAGCATGCAAACCGCCTGATTGCAGAGCAGCTCAACTATGATCGAGTGGAGCTGGCAGAAAAGGCAGCAGAAATGACGACCCGCATGAACAGGGAACAGCAAGCTGCCTTCAATGCTATTGTCCAGCACACTGAGCGAGGTGGAATGTTTTGGCTTCAGGGTCCAGGTGGCACTGGAAAGACTTATGTCTACCATGCTGTCTGTGCTCACTTACGTGCCCAGGGGAAGGTGGTGATATCTGTGGCTTCCTCAGGCATTGCAGCACTCCTCCTCCCAGGTGGACGGACCGCACACTCAACCTTCAAGATCCCAATCCAACTCGATGAGACCAGCGCCTGCAATGTGCCAAAGAATGGCCAGTTGGCAGAGCTGTTCCGCAAGGCTGAGCTCACTATCTGGGATGAAGCCACTGCTCAGCATAAGCATTGCATCGAAGCTGTTGACCGTACATTGCGTGACTTGCGCAATCAGCCCAACAAGCCCTTTGGAGGAATGCGGATGGTGTTTGGAGGAGACTGGCAACAAACCTTGCCAGTGGTGCCACGAGGTGAGAGGGAGACCATTGTGGATGCCTGCTTGCAGCGCTCGGTGCTCTGGAAGGACATATGTGTGCTGCGCCTAACTCACAACATGCGACTGGATGCAGCAAATCCTCAAAGTGCACGCTTTGCAGCCTGGCTCCTTGAGGTAGGAACAGGAACCGCAACTCGGCCAGATGGAACTGTGGAGTTGTGGGAGGGCATGCGCTGTGGCAGCAGGGTTGAGGACTTGATAGCGGCCATCTACCCTGGGCTCCGGAATCCCACCTTATCCGGTCAAGAAGGTGACAGCTACTTCCTCAACCGCACCATTCTGGCAGCTCGAAACACTGAGGTCGATGCTCTGAACATGCAAGTCCTTGCTTTGCTCCCTGGAGAGCAGAGCACTTTCCTTGCCGCAGATTCAGTGGTAGAAGACCCAAGCATGCCGGCTTCTCTGAACCTCCCGGTCGAATACCTGAACTTCCTCAAAGTCCCTGGGCTTCCACTGAGCAAGCTTATGGTCAAACCTGGCTGTATTCTGATGCTCCTGCGCAATCTTGCTCCCAGACAAGGCCTCTGCAATGGCACCCGCATGCGTCTCATCCGCTCCACCCGGCATGTTCTTGAAGTGCGGCTGCTTGGGGGAGAACACAGCGGCGAGATGGCCTTTATACCAAGGATCACACTCACACCCTCTGAAGATGAGCTTCCATTCACAATGAAGCGGCGCCAGTTCCCAGTACGACTGGCCTTTGCAATGACAATCAACAAAGCACAAGGCCAGTCGGTTCAGAATGTTGGTCTGGACCTGCGCATGCCAGCATTCTCCCATGGCCAGCTCTATGTTGCACTATCACGGTGTACCACTGCACAGGCAGTGAAGGTCCTTTTCCCCCCGCAACCTTGCGACTTACCACCGCAGATCACTACTCCCAATGTTGTCTACCCAGAAGTACTTAGAGGTGTTGCTTAGTGTTCGGTTTCACTCTATGTATATTTTTGAGTGGAATCAGAATAAATTTAGAGTTTAAAAAAACGATGAGCGAAGCGAGACGGGTTAACCTCGTGGCTCCGAAAAGAGGGCACCGGAGGAATTTACTCGCGTGGGAAGCTGGGTGACAGGGAAGCTAGACTCTGGCCGACTAGGGCGGACAATTTAGGACGCCTGTCTTTTTCCCGCAGAACACACCACAGGCCTGGGAACGCTGCTCACTCGGGTCTCGCAGTGGTCATCAAGCTCGGAGACCAGGTAAGTTCCCTTCCGGCATGCGTCGAATGGAAGGAGGAGGCGGTCGTCTCACCGAAGAGGATCGCGCAGTCCCTTATTAGGGTACAGGTATATTGAGACAAGCGAAAGCCTAAATGAACATGGATATGTTCCCCAGCCAGAAAGTCCCGCAATCAACGAAAGCGAGCCTCCTGTAGACATCGCGCGGTTCAGCTGGGTTCGGCTGCCTCTCCCAGTCGGTGACCTGAGAGTCCATCCTACACGCGATTCTGGTTCTCCTTCTTCCAGCGCTTCCACGTTCGGACGTTAGAAGCGGTACAGTTCGGGGCTCGCAGATCATCTTCTCATCGACACGGGCACTTCGGCAGCAAGGAGAGTAGATTTGCCCCAAAGTTCGCGTTCATTCAGGCGGTAACAAGTGCAGGTCGCAGTCGCTCGAGTTGGTCCATCGGTCAGACCGGCGAAGTCCCCACAATGCCACAACTCCCCCGAGGTATAATCGGCAAGCTGAATACCTGCAACCTCGGCCAAGCCTTCACAAGGGCGAGTATTGTCTCTTCATCCAGCGAGAGCTTCTGGAGCGGGACGGCGCTAGCTTTCTTGGATAGGGCAAGAGCGAAGTACTCCATCTTGCGCAGATTTGCGAGAGGCAGGAAAGCTGAAGCAGGGTGGAGGGAGAGGTTGAGTGGCGAGAGGGCGAGGTCGAACTTTTGCAGGGTGGCCCCGAAGGTCGAGCTGAGGAGCGCGAGGAGGGAGGTGAAGGCTGGTGGAGGGGTGAGTGTTTGGGTGATGTCGAGGGAGAGGTGTGAGAGCGAGGGGAATAATATGGTCGAGAACACTCCTTGTGGAGAGGAAACACACGTCGCCGTGAGTGTCAAGGATTCCAGATTCGGAAGAGCGGCTTGCTTGATGGGCTGTGAATCGACCGACTTGGCTTGCGGTCCCGAGAGATCAATCGTTAGCGCTCGCACGGAGCTGCCTGCGACGCGGTGATAGAACTCCGGTACGGGTGTTGCACCCAATTCCAGATTTTGCAAGTGCGAAAGAGCCAGAACCGTGCGCAGTAGTGATTCTTGCCCTTCCGGATCGGATAGTGCGGCCGCCTTGAGTGAACGGAGGCGCGGTGATCGGAGCACGAGTTCCTCCAAAAAGGCGTCTAGTGCTTCTTGCTCCATGTCCTTTGGACGATGCAACTCGAGTACCTCCAATTCCGGTCCAAGAAACGTATAAAGTGCTGCTAACCCGTCGGTATTGACCGCTTGTAGGCATAAGCATCGCAGCAGAGGAAGCACAGGCACGCGCCCGCAATGAGCTAGAAAACGCATGATCTGGAGTTGCGTGCGCGGAAGTTGGTCCCCTTCGAGCGTGAGGCTTCGTACCAACCGTGCGTAAGTGTGGAATCGCTCCCACTCCTTCGGGTCGGCAGCTTCAGGCGGGGAGGTCGATTCGACCGATGTTAGGTGGTTGTCGTAGTTCAGCGCCCATGTCGGAGGCGCGGGAGGGAGGGAGGAGCAGTACCGGTTCGCCAGGTGCCAGAACCCCACAGCGGGGAGCTGGAATGTGGACTTCAACCTTGCCCGAGCCCAGGGAGGGAGGAGAGCAGAGAATTGGCTCAGGTCATGGCAGTCCCGCCAGAGTATGCGAAGCGCCGGGCGGGTGAAGGCGCGGCACGTTTGGGCGAGTGAGGCGAGCGTCGCTTGATTTTGGGTGAGGTGGACGAAGATGAGGTCGAGGATGTCTTCGAGTTGCAGCGCGGGGTGCATCTTGCGCACTTGGCCTTGGCGGCAGGACGAACGAGGCGTGCGAGGACGGACACGCGGTAACCGAGCGGGTTTATAGTCCACCACCCTCCGGCGGAAGGCGGGCCGAGCAGAGCGGGAGAAGTGACTGTTTTACCTGACGGTGGGAACGGCCGGGCTCATCAGTCATCAGTCATGGGGGATAGGCGGGCGGAGTTGGGCGCCTAAGGTGGGCAAGAAGAGCGGAGAAGCCAGGAAAGGGAAGATCTACAAGAAGGATGATCTGCATCAGGGAAGTTTCATCCCACGCGACGGTGCCGTACGCCTACTAGGCTTCTGATGAGTGAGCGCGTCGTGCAGCAGGTGTGCTGCGGGCAGCATTATGAAGATGTGCCCGGGTGAATGTCTGTCTCAAGGTTGACGTCGCGTCGTACAGGGGAGAGCTGAGTGATCAGAATCCAGAATTAGAGACAGGGGCGCGTGACGCGGCACATGCATATGACGCGAGGCATCACTCCAGTTCCCAATTATGGCAACTCTACAGCCCGGCACGAATCCCAGTGCGGAGATGAACCGAGAACGGCTCATCTGCAACCAGAAAATCATCGAGCAAGTCCTGATATGACCGTCGATAGGGGACCGAAGCTCCACCGAGCTTCAATCAAAGACAGACGAGGCACGAGACTAGACGGCAGAACAGCTGAGAAGATGCGCACGGTCGGGCCGAGTTCGGGACCGCGACATGTGCATAGGGAGAGGGATGGGATGAGATGAGATTCTTTCGCTCTTAGAAGCAGTCGCGTAGGCCTTGTCACGCTGAGACGGCGGCATTCATCGTCGCCAGGCACAACGGGTGGGATCGAGGGGAAAGTGTGCTGCCAGATAAGGTGGATGCAGAAGCTGGTGTTGTCCCGAAGCGAAGGAGCGAGGATCAAGGCAGCAGAGTAAGCCCCAAGCTCTTTCAGTAGACCACCGCCCAATGAGACTGATCGTCCACCCAAGTCACACCCCGAGACTAACAGAACGCAACAAACACAGAAAGTGCAAGCGATGAAACCAGACCAGCAGAGAACGGCGCGCTGATAAGCAAGTTGTCCCAAAAGCAACCATGAGTGGCCAAGATTCGCGGGTTGTCTGGTTCTTCACGAAAATTCGACGACTTCGGAGGTTCGTGCGCAGCTCAGGGTCTTCCCCAACGGTGCGGAACCGAGTCAGGTTGTTTGTGAAGGGAGAGCAGGACCGACCATAGATCCATAGCTATGTAGAGAAACATAATGCTGAGCATCAATAATGAACGCTTCAGTACGACTCAGCGAGCAGCTTGCAGCCAAACGGCCAAGCAGAATACCAACAACACCTCGGGCTCAATCGGGTCCAATCATAAAAAAACAGCCGCCTCTTTCACCCGTCCAAACCCTGTGGTCCAGACCGCTCAGCCTTTGTGGCCGCGACGCCCAGCACAGCAACAACCCAGAGCAGCACATGCTCCTTGAGGTGGAGTGACGTCACGTAGGAAGGTCACGCAAAACGCGCCACAAATGGTTGCGCTGGGCTTTGGGATGGAGGTGGTGGACCCGGTTCGTAAGCCTAGTAATAACTTGATTTTGGGGGAGGGTTGGCGGCTCTGGGGTTGTGTGCATAGGATGCGGTCGTGTATGGTTGCATGGCGAATTAGCGATTAGACGTTTGGCTGCCCTGCGGCTGGTCGAACTTCCTGCAAGGGGAAGGTACTACGGCCTGTTTAGGTACTATCTGATAGCCAGCATATCTTTCGCCGCAATAGGCAACCAAAGCAGCTATTTACGGATATGCAATACGTACATTCTGAGTGGTGCCCCCCTTCAAGTCCCACTCGTAAGTAGTGCGATTGCGTCAAGCCAGAGGGAGCACATCTCACCCCAGAAATCGCAGCAACCCGTGAAGGAGGGTGGTTATACCAGTTGTAGGGACACGCCCGATCGTCCGCGCTAGTACTTGAGTAGATCGTGCGGCGCTCAGACTTTCTCGCTCTTTCTTTCCCCCTCCCCTTTCGTCCCACTTTCCGCCGTCAAAACAGGTCCACGTTAGAGCGAGAACAAAAAACAAAGGAGAACAAGCTCGCCAAGTCTTCCATTCCCCAACAACTGCTTGTCTCTCCCCCAGCTCACAGAGCAGACAAGCTCGTACGACTCATCCTCGGAGGCCGGATCATTCCCCTCCTAGATCACGGACCCTCCGCCTGCCCCGGCCTAGACCGCCCACCGCCCAACGGCGCTTGATCGGCGCTAGCCTCACTTCCTCTCTCGACTCTTCTCCGTTCGTCCGTCCTCGGTCCTCCCTTCTGGAACCGCCCAGCGCTGCATAACAACAGCTTGTAAACTTCTCTCCTTCTTTCGCCGCCAGCTGCAAGGAGAAGGACGGTCTAAAGCATATCAAGCCCTCGACTGTTACGTGACCGTCATATCGCTGTCAAGCTCGGCTTCCTCTTTCACAACTTGACTCGTACTAGGTCGGACGACTTGTCAGCTATCCGATAATCACACCATCGAGTTGCTACCTTCGACATCGCATCAAGACCCATCGACTCCTTCCTCAACCATAACCGCAACGATGCCGTACAAAGCCCTCAACGAGATCCCAATATCATTCGCTACGCCCTCGCTGGGCATGCACCCGTCGCATACCCTGCCGCTCAAGCTGAAAGCTGCTGCAGATGCAGGCTTTGCTGGTATAGAAATCGGGATGGATGACCTGGTGCGCCTCACACTCGCATACCCATCTCTCACTAGCACTAACCACAGTGCATACAGATCGCATATACTCGCTCGCTCAACCCTAACCTCCCCGACGGTCATAGACAATACAACTCCACCGGTTCCCCCTCGCTGGAGCCCGACCCTCGTAACCCGGAGGACGAACACCTCTGGGCAGCGCTGGCCTCCGCAGCACACGAAGTCAAGTCCCTTTGCGCCAGCCTAAACCTGCACATCCTCTGCCTCCAGCCATTTAGCCAATATGAAGGCTGGCCCGAGACGACCGACCGGCACGCGTGGGCATGGTGTAAAGCCCTAAAGTGGCTTGATCTGGCCAAGGAGCTGGGGGCGGAGATGCTCCAGGTCGGGAGCAATAATGAGCTTAATGCGAGTGCTGGTGTCGAGGGGTGCGTGAACGACATGAGGCGGCTGGCGGTCGCCGCGGAGGAGAGGGGGATCAAGATCGCGTATGAGCCGTGGTGCTGGGGCGCATATGTGAACACGTGGGAAGGCGCGTGGGAGATCGTACAGAAAGCCGTGCGTCCGCTCTACTTCCCTTCCGTATATGCGCCTTTGCTGACTTGCAAGCCTGTAGAACCATCCAGCATTGGGCCTCTGCTTAGACACATTCCAGATCGCAGGTTCACCAGTATACGGCGCGTCGCCCACCCACCCCACAGGCTGGATAGTCGGCTACACACCCGCAGTATTCTCACTCTCACTACGCAAGCTCACCGAGTCCGTCCCAGCGCACAAGATCTTCTTCCTCCAAATTTCCGATGGGGCGCTGCTTGAGCCTCCATTGGGACGTGGTAATGAGCTGGATGAGAGATGGACGAAGGGGTTCGAGAGCCGGCAAGTCTGGAGCGGGGCAAGGAGGCCGCTACCGTTCGCTGAGGGGAAGAAGGGCTATCTGCCCGTAGTGGAGGTGACAGAGGCCGTCCTAGGGACCGGGTTCAGAGGTAAGCTTGTTCAGTCCACCGTCACTGCACATCAACCTGACTCCGGGTGCTTGCACAGGCTGGATCTCGTATGAGATATTCGAGAAAGAGCAAGAGGAAGACGACCCCACCATCCCAGAACGATACGCCAAAGCGGGCAAAGAAGCGCACCAAAAGCTCCTAGCCTCGATCGACCGGCACTGGCGACGATAGATGACAGGATCACTCGTCTGGCCCGCGCACACTCGTCCTCTCGCATCGTCCTCTCGCACTCTTTCTCGCTCGTATTATCCTTCTCTGGAATACGAATCGAACGGATACCACGGACCGGATTTCCACGAACAATGGTATACGACTCTACCTACCTACCTACCTACCTATAGTACACCTTTTTCTTCCTCCTACCTCTCCCTTTTCCTCGTCTCATTTTTCGTCTTTCTCTACGCGCTGAATGGTATGCGTCAACGAACTAGAACGTATTGTAGGGGCTTGCGATGATGATGATGCTTTTGTACTACATGTGGATGTACACTCTCGTTTGACTGGTTTGAACTGACTTGAAATCAAGAAGGAATTGCGTGAACAATCTCGGATGTCGCTCTTGCGGGGCAGACTGCGACTACTGGTTGATGGTAGATGTGCGCCAATTCCGTTATTTGTCAGTCGATACGTCAGCCCGCACATGCTGCCCGCGATTCTTGTCCTGCATTCTTGGTGCCCTCCCAGCTCTCTTTATGGAATTGCGAATGAAGCCGATGATCTCGCCGAGAGAGTATACACATATCGTTTGCCTTAGACCAATCCAACAGTCGCACGACAATATTCAGAGTTCTCACAACCGCGCCCTTCCTTGCAGATCACACGCTAAGAATATGTATATCTACGTGCACCATGTCTGCCAAAAATAGAGGGCGGGCAGTGCTATTATTGACCTCCCTCAAACAGGCCGAAGAATGCGGAAGCCCTTCCTCGCGCGGACGAGGGCGGGATCGGAATTAGTTATGATCGAGCCTGTCAGCCCGCACATGGACAATGCGTCATTGATATTGTCATTCATAGATAATTTGGTTAACAATGCCTTCACCCGAGCTGTGCTCGACTCTGGACTGTCGGAGATCTTCTACGTAGGACAGATCCTCGAATCTCCGAACCGATAGTGCGACTCTTGAGCTGTGTAACTCTTCCGGTCCTTCCCCGGTACTTAGAAGGATCTGGGCTTGACTATCGGCGTTTATAGAAGTGCGTCTTTACGCCGAAAGTAGTAAACATCGCCGACTGTGGGGTTCATTAATATCGCCGCTGACAGACAACTGTATTCGCCGACGTCGAACCTTGCCGAGCCGTCGCAGGACGACGGATGGCTTCCCCAGAGAGTGCAGATCCTTGCCCCACAAATAGCCCACCTAACGCCGACCGGGATCAGTTAGCGTAACGCCTTAGCTAATCCACGCACGAGCGGGAAATGAAGTCCGAAGGGTTTATCGCCGACCAGCCAATGAGGACCTCCCCGGCGGGTCCCCGGACCCTACTGATGTCATTTTCCAGATCGGGCAGATGTGGCACAGCAACGGGAAGAGCGGGTCGTCCCTGACTTCGCCGATGGTTCCTACGTCCACGTCGGCCTGATGGTGGGTGGGAAGTCGTATGGCCGATGTCGGACAATGTTTGTTCATCGGTCGAAACCGTGATGGCCAACAATGGACCGAAGTCTAGGCTGCCGATCCAACAGGTATGGAAAGATATATATTGAGGTGGTTCGAGCTGGACGAAGAGATCAACAAGCAGTTCAACTGCAGCATTCTCAAGCAACACATACACACTCTACTCGAATACCCAACAACCACTACACACTCCAAAACAATGCCGACTCTCGAGGAGATGGAACACGCTCTCTGGGGCCCTGCCCCTCCTGGAAAAACCCCTCTGGGTGAATACCGTCTCCTTTCGCCTTCAGCTGGTGTCCGCGTGTCCCCTCTTGCCCTTGGTGGCATGAGCATTGGTGACGCATGGACGGGCTACATGGGCAGTGGCATGTCAAAGGAGCAGGCGTTCGAGGTAAGTACTTTCCTCTCAACTTATAGTAGATTCAAATACTAACTGCTACATGACAGCTCCTCGACACATACTTCCAATCTGGCGGCAACTTCATCGATACTGCCAACTCCTACCAGGACGAACAAAGTGAGACCTGGATCGGCGAGTGGATGGCGTCGCGGAAGAACCGTGACCAGATCGTGCTCGCGACCAAGTACTCGATCGGCTACAACCACAAGCGTGACGATATCCCGATCAAGGTCAACTACACCGGCAACAGCGCCAAGTCGATGAAGCTCTCCTTGAAGGACAGTCTTCGCAAGCTTCAGACCGACTATGTCGATATCCTTTACGTCCACTGGTGGGACTACGCGACGCCAATCGAGGAGATCATGCACGCTTTGGACGCGCTCGTCCGCAGCGGCAAGGTCCTCTACCTGGGTATCTCCGACACACCAGCATGGGTGGTGACGAAGTGCAACGAGTACGCGCGTGCGCACGGGCTCGCCCGTTTCGTCGTCTACCAGGGCCGCTTCAACGTGTTGCTGCGCGACTTCGAGCGGGAGATCTTCCCCATGGTCAAGGCTGAGGGCATGGGAATTTGCGCTTGGGGCGTCGTCGGCCAGGGCAAGTTCCGTACCCAAGCTCAGCTCGAAGCCAGGAAGAAGGAGGGCAACCTCCGTGGTGGCGCAGATCTCACCGAGAACGAGAAGAAGATGAGCGCTGCACTCGAGAAGGTCGCCAACGAGATCGGCAACGGTGCGACCGTGACTGGCGTCGCAATCGCCTACGCACTGCATAAGCAGGCATACGTCTTCCCCATCATTGGCGCGGGCAAGATTAAGTATCTCAAGGAGAACATCGAGGCGGTGAAAATCAAGCTCACACCGGAGCAGATGGCCTATCTTGAGCAGGCCGTCCCGATCGACCTTGGCTTCCCGCATAACTTCATCGGCCGCGATCCTGCCCTGACAAGGGAGGGCCGTGCCACCAATCCATTCCTCATCCATACGAGCCGGACGGAGTACGTCCGTGCACCCCCTCCGTTGGAGGTGGACTAGTGTAGCTATAGTTAGTACCCTTTGCCAATGAAAAGATGTCTTGAAAAACCTTACTCCTGGCCGATACTGCACGTGCTGGACTGTAGGCAAACAACGGAGCAAACTATGCTGATGGTGAATGTGTTTCGCATCCTGTTTCCTTTTGTTTGCGTATCGGCAACATTTTTCAACATCGAGGCGGAGTTGACTCGAGCGGCCGATGGGAGACAAGCCCAACGGTAAGTCTTACGCGGACCACCTTACCAGAAACGGAAGCTCGTCCGAAAGCTGGATTCCTCCGCGTTGCTTCTTTCGGTCGCATTTCGCGCCGGCTGCTGATGCGGTCTCAATCTCTGCAACGAAACTCTGCACATGTTACTTCTCTTTCTGTCAACTGTATTGTTCTGCACTTCTCGGACCGGTCTATTATTTCAGGATGGCTCGACGGCCGTACCGCCCGCTAATGCCGATGAAACCCTGTCTTATGGAAGACAATCTTTGTGCGGGGCCCCAGCCAGCATCTGACCAAACCCAACTTCCAGAACCACTACACGTGCTTAACTAGGAGATCTTACACCCAACTTGTGTGGATGTTGGGCCCAACCTTGCCCGACTTCTGTCGGGAGCAGGTGCCGACTTCTCCATGGGGCAGCGGATTAAAGACTTCTCACCGATGGGGTATCTCCAACAAAGACGCGACCTCCAGTGTGGAGTGCCGTGTCGGCACTTCGTTATCTGGACGACCCGCCGCCCCTCAAATGGCCGCCGTATTTCTACGGAGACTGGACTGTCTGAGAACCTAAGTCTCCCCGCTCGCCCCTTCAGAAAGAAGCAGGATCGCCCATAGCTTCCCCGAGCTTCTTCGTCACCGTCAACAATCATGAGCGAGGAAAAGCTCGAATACGAACACGCGGACGAAAGCGCTAGCCCATCTTTGCCAGATATTCCCAAACATGAAGACGCCGATGGTGCAAGCCCGTTGCAGCAGGTCTTGAAGGAGGAACCTCCGCATCCGGCGTCATGGCCAATGATCAGGCTGTACTTGTGCCTTTGGGTCTGCTACACTTGCTTCATGACGAATGGGTAAGACGTCAAGCTTGAAGTCACCCTCGCAGTGGGCTAATGTCTGTATTCTACAGATTCGATGCTAACACATTTGGTGGCTTTACTGCTATGGATACATTCAAAGATTACTTCGGCGTGTATGGCGGTTCTGAATTAGGTAAGAGCTTCGTCGTCAACTTCGCTCTACTTCGCATTGACTTCATATTGGAACAGGTTTCATGGTCACAATGTACATTATCGGCAATCTTGTTGGTAAGTTTTTCTTCGGATCCATGCAGCGTGTCGGGATCCTTACTTTCATTTGTAGGTGGTCTCATTGCGGGACCGATCACCGATCCGTACGGTCGCAGGTTCGGAATGATCTCCGGTTCCTGCGTCTGTGTCGTCGGATCCGTCATGCAGACGGCTGCACAAAACAAGAGCACCATTCTTGCCGGGCGTTTCTTCCTCGGTATTGGCGCCGTTACAGTACAGACGGCTGGTACCGTGTACGCGGCGGAGATGGCCCATCCTGCATACCGCGGCATTCTCACGGGGGCCTGCCAATCCACCTTCTTCATCGGGACCCTCACTTCCACTTTCATCGAGTACGGCTTGAGCGGTCTTCCGAACCCCGGCACTCTTGAATGGCGCATCCCGTCTATTCTCCAGTGTTGGCCGTCCGTCGTTTTGCTTCTCACCGTCTGGTTCATCCCTGAGACTCCTCGATGGCTTGTCGCGAATGGCAAGAAAGACAAGGCACGCGAGGTCCTCGTCAAGTACCATGGGGAAGGCCGACAAGATAGCAAGCTTGTGCAGTTGGAAATGGCTGAGATGGAAGAATATATTAAACTTGATGGCTCCGATAAGCGGTGGTGGGATTTCAGGTATGTACCTCGAGTCGTACGATGTTCCGCAATTGAAGATCGTTCCAGGGATCTGTTCTCGACAAGGGCAAATGTCCAGCGCATGCTCCTCTTAATCGCTTTCGCCGTCTTCCAGAACTTGATTTGGCCTCCAACATCGTATTATCTTCCGCTCATGCTGCAGAATGCCGGTATCACGGACTCTCGCCGGCAGCTCCTGCTCAACGCAGTGCAAACGCCGGTCATGATTGGTGGTTCCATCATCAACGCGTTTATCGTAGAACGCATCGGTCGTCGGCACTTGTTGATGGTCGGCTCGTGCGGCATGGTGTCTACTCTCGCCGTCCTCACCGCATGCACGGCGCTGCAGATGACGCAACCGCAACTGGGCACAGTCGGCATTGTCTTCATCTACCTCTTCCTCCTCAACTTCGCCATCACCTGGGTACCGTGTATGACTCTGTACTCGTCCGAGATCGTTCCTTTTGAGACGCGAGCGAAGGCTCTGGCGCTTTACAACCTCGTCATCAATGCCTGCGCCATCATCAACGCTTACGTCCCGCCCGTTGCTTTCCAGAACATCGGCTGGCACTTCTACCTCTTCTACTTGGTCTTCGACTTCATCGGCCTGTTCGTGGTGTATTTCTTCTTCGTGGAAACCCGCCAGCGCACGCTCGAGGAAATCATGGACATCTTCAATTCGCCCAACCCGGTCAAGACATCCAAGGAGATGGGCAAGCGAGCCGCTCACGCAAAGCATTTGGCTCACGCCAAGCACGCGGCCAGGTGAGGGGGCAATTGAGTACAGATACTTGTCTTTGCATTGCTGCAGCCCAGACCATTGTGTATGATCATACATCGTATGTGGTATCCATGCTTCCGATCTCTTCTTCATTGCACCTGAATGACCACATCGTACACATCTTCATCCGTTCCTGGCTCATTGCGGAGCAACCCCTTGAAGTCCACGGTGACGATCTCGCCAACCTGCTCTTCTACCCACCGCCTCTGTACATTGGCTGCGTCTATCTCAACACCAGCAACGACGGCCTTGATCGATCCTGCGCCTGCTTCACCAGCGCCGGCACCAGCCAGCCGCTTCACAACGAATGCGGCCGTTCCGACGCACTTGAATGTCGCACCGAATGTCGCCGGCTTGTCGCTCAAGAAGGCAGCTGGGGAGACAAGCGCGGCGAGCGGGTTGTATTTATCCGTCAGGCCGAGGCAGGCGATACTGCAACTTGCAGATGTCAAAAACGGCGCAACGGTGAAGATGTCGAATCCGAATGGCTCGAGCTGTACAGGCGCTGTCGGCGATGGCGAAAGGCCGGCCGAGCCACGTTTCTCGGCAACGAGAACACGGCCAGTCTTGAACGAGCAGACGGCATAGGTAGTCCGCTCCGGAGAAGGTGATGTAAGCGGAATGATCTCGTCGAACGCGATCTCATCCTTGACGGTGCCCTCGTTGCTCCGCACATTCCACACCCCAAGCAGTCCACCACCATGTTCGGCCTCGCTGTAGACCTTCAGTCCCTTACCCTCGCCTTCTCCGAGAAGATCTTCGAACACCGTTAGTCCGACGTAGAACGCCTTCTTCGCTTGGAGCGCGATGCTTCGACCAGACTTGGAAGACCGACCGAGCAGCTTGCCCAGTACTGTTGGGTCGGTGTGACCCGCTACGTCCGTTAGGGTTACGGGACCGTTCGCGAGCGCTCGCAAGGCGGCATGGTACTCTGCTTGCGGAGAGGTGCCTTCTGTCGAATATGTTTCTACGTTCTCGCCTTCTGGGATATAGGCGTGGGATTGGAACATATCCTGCACAATCTTTCAGGGTCATGCCGGGTGGGGTTCGGGAAGCAAACGCACCAAGTCTGGCACGATGTTCATCTGCGATGTGAAGATGCCACTGAGCACATTGGCATAAATATGATACCGATGGGAATCCATGATATCCGGGAAATCTACACAATCTCCTGTCAGGGATGGAGGCGGAGAACGAGCAATACCACTCACAGTCATCGGAGTTGCGGCAGATCATCCTCGCACCAGTCGATCCTCCAACTTCCTTGCCAAGGAGTCTGCAAATAAGTACGTCAGGATGGAGCAGCCAACGGAGGACAGAAATGAGGAACAAACATCCTGGGAGACATCTCCATGCACCAGATTACTCTGCCCTCCTCGCTACCTCCAAAATGTTTTTCTGCCGCGTCTTTGACCGCTTGTCTTGCATTTCGTCTGAGCGCTATCAATATTCGCCTCTGTTAGCGCGGTCCGAAAACAGGCCGAAGTACGTTGCTCACTTGGCATGTCGATCTCTTCCCCTAAGACCTCCTCACCCGCGGGCTTCCAACTCACTTCCCTCGCACTAACGAGCGCATCCAAACTAGCCACATTATCGCACTTCGTAAACTCGACTCCACAGCTCTTCAGGAACGCATAATAGTCATCGAAGAACTTGCCCACGTTGTCCGGATGAGGCACGTAGTACTGGAACCCCACTCCCTCCCACGGCCCGGGATAGTCGCCGAGCGTGACCTTGGCAAGCTTGTACTTGCCGGAAAAGAAAGCAGGCTCCACGCCCTGCCAGTACCCGGAAATAGTGTGCCACACCCCCACGCGCTGGAGGCCGTAGTCGTCTTTCACCTTGCTGACGAAAGCCTTGAGCCCGCCGCGCATGCCATCCATGAACTTGTCCCATGCTTCGAAGGACGTGAGCGAGCGGAGGCGGGTGTACTTCTCGCCGTTGTCGTTTATTGATTGCCAGGCGTCGTCGATCAGCAGGGTGGTGGGGTGGATCGAGTGGCTGCGGAGGGAGTCGAGTGTCTTGAGGATGGAGGTCGTCGTGCGCGGGACGGGGAAGAGCGAGTTCCAGGCTGTCGTCCCATCAGTTAACATCTCATAACGGCCGGGAAGAGAGGCATGGGATGCGCACTGCAATAGGTAAGGGTGTCGGAGAAGATCGTCCCCTCCCCTTGAGCACCCATCATCCTCTGCACACCCTCCACAACCGCCTCCAACACTCCCCCTCCCCAGCCCCTCACGGCCCTCATCCCCTCCGCTGCGCCACGCACAACACCCATCAGATCCTGCCCAAGACAAACGACCACCTTCCCCTCCCCGCCCGAGCCAGAATCGCGTTCGAACCGCACGACATTGGCGCCGTCCTTCCCGCGCAGGGTGCCCATGTAGTTCGGAGTGGTAAGAGGAAGGATACCGGCGTATTTATGCTTCGATTCAGAGAGCTCGAGGACAATGAACTGCGTATCCACGTTGTCGGGCAAGTCCAAGTTCGGAGTAGGGAAAATCCACCATGCCCTTGTGCCCCATCAGCATCGCAGCTCTCCCACACTCATAAGAGGATGAGACGCACTTGTCCCTCGTCAACCTAATACCCTTCGCTCCCTTTCCCCCAATATCCCCAAGCGGGAACTCCTCGATCTCGCCCGATTTCGAGCTCTTGAGGTCGAACGCGAGCGCATAACATCCCCTCCCTCCTGGAGCAGCCGAGAGACCCACGCTCTCAACCTTGACACCACCTTCAGGCAGTCCAGGTAGGACATCTTTCAACGCAGAAACCGACATCTCAGTCTCTCTCTCTCAAAGTGACAGCAAGCAGGAGGAGAGGAGAGGAGAAGAAGAGGAGAGTGTATTCGCTGCATTATTGTACCTTCCCGGTTATTGTTCCCCTTCACTGCGTTGGGAGGTCGGACCGATGTAAGGGGACAAAAGGACGTCATGCGGCACTGCCACGTTTTCCCCGCGTTTTCCCCGCTCTTTGTGTTGAGCTTAGGGAACGAGGCTCCGGCGGCGATTCCGGTTGGACTTCGTTCTGGCGAGAGAGGGATGCGCAGCGCGCGTTTTCTCCGAAATAGTCCAGTGTTTTCCCGGCTGTTAAGGTAAGAAAGTTGGACTTATCACAGTAGTAGCACATGTACAAGTGTGCGGACAAAAGGATTCGCAAATGCCAGGCCGCTAGAACTCGATGACAAGTAGACAAACTCATTGAACATTTCCATTTCCATCTCCTTCCTTCCCCATCCCAAAAATCAACTACCACCCCTCCCGCCGCACCATCCTCCTCCTCCCAACCCACCTATACCCTTCCTCAAACGCCCTCCTACTAGCAGTAGAGTTCGTACTACTCGTAGCATTCCCCACCACCACCAGCGTAGGACACTCCGGCGCCCTCAGCCTCTCCCCAAACATCCCCGCCACCCAGAGCAGCACCCCGTTCGTCCATCCAAACCCTGCCTGGACGGTATACTCCCCCCCTCCGCCCGCAGCGTCAATATCAGTCGCGTTAAACTTCTCGAACATCACCCCCGTCGAGTTCTGCGTGGAGCCAGTGACGGCTAGGTCATAGGGAGGGAGCTGGGCAAGGAGGCCGGGGATGGACCCGCCCGTGCTGTACCAGCTGCAGAAGGCCGCGTCGGTGTATCGCTGGGCTACTTCTAGCAGGAGGGAGTCGCGCCAGCCGGCGGTGCCGTTTATGCCCAGGGCGAGCCAGGATTGGCCGGCGTTGACGTTGGTGGTTACGTTTGTGGAGCCCGATTGCAGGGTTTGGAGGGGGAGGGAGGAGGAGGAGGCGAGGCCGGTTTGGTTGGGAGGGAGGAGGGAGAACGCCTTATCCAGCTCCGGCGTGCCCGACGTAAGAAGCGGGAGGTAGGTGAGGTTGCTCGGCAGGTTTTGCAGGGCGCGCAAGATAATGTCTGCGCACATCCTCATCAGCCCTCTGCACACGCATCTGTAAGAGTCGGAGAGCAGGGAGGGAGAACGTACATTGATGCGGCGGCCAAGCATTCGGGAAATCCCACTGCAGCCCCGTATTAAGGAACGTAACCGGCACGGAGCCATTATACATATCCAGCATCAAGTTGAGCGAGCCGAACGCCGACCTCAGGCGTGTAGCGTTAGAGAGGAGAGAGGGGGGGATGATGTTGTACCAGAAGGGATCTACGAACGAATATGAGTGGTCAGCATCTCGCGTTATCGTCATGAGAGGAAAAGGAGAAGGAAGGGCACAGAAGGGGGAAGGAAGGGTAAGGAAGGGAGGAGGCGTACAGTAATGCGCAGCACTAAACACATCCCCCCTGGCTCCAGCAGTCAAGTTCCAATCGTAGAACCCGACCCTCTCCTCGTCCCAGAACAGGTCTAGCACCGCCTCTCTCAACGCGTCCCCAGCCCGCATATGGATCTCCTGGGCGGTCAGATTCCCCGGTGCTGGTCCATTCCCCGCTGTCGAGTTGCCCAGCCCGGTTCCGTTCCCAGGTGTGGAGTTGCCCGGTGTGGTTGAATTGCCAGAAGAGGTGGAGTTGGAAGCGATAGTGGTCGTGTTTGCCAGAGAATAGAGCTCCGCCAACATCCAATGCGCCCCCGCCAAAATAGAATTCAAGTCCACCGGCACCACCCCGCGCACATTAAGCGTCCTCAACGCCGGGTCATTATCACTCACATTCCCCGCAAACGGCACCTTACACCACCGACTCGAATAATCCCACCCCGTCTCGGCCCCACTAGCCAGCTCGGCGTACAGCTCTTCTGCCTCGCTTGCCGGGAGCGGGGAGGAAAGGCCGGCCGAGTTGGTGGTTTGGTAGTCTTCAAGGTAGGACTCGGGCCGGGGGGCCGAGTTGGTTACGCGGTATTGGTACACTGTGTGTGTGCGGTTTGGGGAAGAGGGGGAGGGGAGGGTGAGGGAACGGTTGGTCGACCAAAAGGCGAGCTCGGTTTCTGCGAGTGGGAGGGCGAGCGGGAGGAGGGAGGTGTCGTTTGTTGCTGTCGTGTAGGTGTAGAGCATCTACTCAAACTGTATCAGCAACTGTAACTGTTACCACCATCCTCCGAGCAGGGAAGAAGCCGGAGAGAGAGACGGAGAGAAGTAGACGGCGACTCACATGAACGAACAAAGGCGGCTGACTCCGATTCAAATAATACACCCTCCCGCCATTGGGCACGAACCCAAACCTGCTCAGCTCATCCATAAAGTTCTCCAGCGTCGCCCGGGCCACGTCGTACAGCTCTGACTGGAGAAGACCCTCGACGATCCAGAAGCTGTCCCAGTAGTATTGTTCTCTGAACCGGCCGCCGGGGACGACAAGGGTGTGGTTGAGCGGGATGAGGGAGGAGGCGCAGGTGAGGCCGTTGCACAGGGCGGAGGTGTTCGTTTGTCTGCAGTGTTGGTTCAAACTCTCTCGTCAGCATTTTTCGTCCACAGCTGTCGGAGAGAGGGAGGAGGGAGTGGGAGGAGAAGGGGGGACGCACCGAATCAACTGCGCCCAATACCCATGCACAGTCTGCACCCAGCTCCTCACAAGCGGATCACTCACATTCCCCAAAAACCTCGGGCTAGCCGTAAAGTTCCCCAACTCCACCGGCACCAACTCCCCCCCCTCCCCCCCAAAATCCCGCTCCACAAACCCCTCCAATCTCATAATCGTCGCGTTCTGCCCTCCAATAGCGGCAAAATCCGCGAGCGTGACGTTCGGCGAGAAGACGGTAGGTTTGTCCACGAATGTCTTGCTGTCCGAATAGAGCTCGGCGAGGTCGACGGTCTGGAGCAGGGCGCCGGCGCAGAATATGAGAGAGGGGCACCAGGCTTGCGGGGGAGGGAGAGGCTGTTGGGACGGGACGGGTGCGTTGAGCGAGAGTGAGGCTGGGGGGGAGGGGACGGCGGTGGAGATGCTGATCGAGAGGGGCTGTTGGGAGGATTGGGTGACTGCGGCGGAGAGGGAGCTCCCGCCTGCGGAGGCGGAGAGGGATGTTGTGGTCGGTTGGGCGTTGGCGGGGGTGCTAGCGGCCGGTCCGCTGGATTGGCCATAGCTGAGAGAGGCGAGGAGGGCGAGCGCTAATGCGCGCGATGTGCGCGACGAGGGGATGAGACGCATTGTGCCTTAATCCGTCAGAATCTCGACAACCGACAGAGCACAGGGGAGAGCCACAAGCTCAAGGCAGGGCAGGGGACGACGTCGACAGCGGGGAGGCGCCACAAGGCACCTTATATTCCCCCCAAGCTGCCCATGGGGAAACAGAAGCCTATAGAAGGAGAACTGCTAGCCTTGTGCGGGCGAGGCGGGCGACTGACGAAGGCCGAGAAGTCGAGCCTTGCTGGGCGGCGAGAAGTCGTCATAGGAAGCAGGGGGACATGTGGGAGTCAGATGACGCCTACGAGGGGTAGCGCCGAGCACACTGCTACTGGTACTGGTGCAGCAGCGGCCTTACTAAGATGAAGATTCGAGACTTTGATCGACTGCATTTCGAGTACGTCTTGGCCGGTCCCGACGGCGAGTGAGGTGAGGTGAATCGGATGCGTGAAGTGGGCGTAAGACGGCACATGCTCTGATGATGGCTGGAGAAGAGCGATGACGTAGCTTCTTCCTACTGTAGCTGAGAAGGGTCTGAGCTAATCACGTGACACAAGGCGCGCGACGGGCGCGTCTGTTATTACCAGCCCTAGAGGAAGCTTCAACAAGTCGGCCAGCAGGCAAGCAAGTCGCCCAGCGTCGGTGGGCAGGCATTGCACGATCAAGGCACACGAAGGTATATGCGCATAGGTCTGTAATTATGCATAATACTGTTACAAGCCCATAATCCCGAATCATACAACATCGTCGTCCCTCACCCCAACCTAGCCCGCATCATGGCAAGGAATGAGTAGCGGCATATACACATCATCTCCTCAAACAGCTACAAGTCAAGCCGCTCACGACCTCTCCCCCCTCAGCCTCCTCGCCAACTGCAGGTCCTTCGGCTGGATCGTCACCCTCTTCGCGTGGATCGCCGCGAGGTTCGTGTCCTCGAACAAGGACACCAGGTAGGCCTCGGCCGCTTCCTGGAGAGCCATCACGGCGGAGGACTGGAACCGGAGGTCGGTCTTAAAGTCCTGTGCGATCTCACTGTCCCGCAAACACATCAGTCACTATTACCCTCTTGCGGCAGCGGGAGGAAGACGGGGAAGGGGGAAGGGGAAGGGGAAGGGAAAGGGAAGGTAGAGACGGACGCACCGCACCAGCCGCTGGAAAGGCAGCTTCCGAATCAAGAGCTCCGTGCTCTTCTGATACCGCCTAATCTCGCGCAGCGCAACAGTGCCGGGGCGGAACCGATGGGGCTTCTTGACGCCTCCCGTAGCCGGGCCAGACTTGGACGCGGTCTTCCGGGCTGCTTTGGTGGCGAGCTGCTTGCGGGGCGCCTTTCCGCCGGTGGACTTGCGGGCTGTTTGCTATAGGGGAGCGTTAGCGACCCGTCTGAACAATTTTCTCCGTCCGGGGAGGGAGGGGAGGGGAGGGAGCGTACCTTTGTGCGGGCCATTGCTAGTTAGAAGTTGTTGGTGAGAAGTAAGTGTTGGTAATCGGCGGTAGTTGGTGGTCAAAAGCAGGTGGAGGCACTAACCGCTCCCATAAGCGACGCTATATATACCCGTTCCACGTTCGCCCCTTATCCAAGCGGAAACAGATACGTTTTGGGAGCAGGAAGCGGTCACGTGCATTGATTGCGGCCATCAGGATCTGCTTTGTTTTTGCGCGCGAGATTACGAGGTGACGCGGAGACGCGGAGACGGACGCGGATTGACGCGGATTGGGAAGGGGCAAGAAATGTGGTGGTTTGGGGGGTGGAACCCTAACTTTTGGAAAGGGGACCCTGACGCGAGATGCGGAGGGTCGAGTTAGGGTTACGCGACGCATGATACGTACCACCATCTATCTACTAGCACTGCGCTGGATGTATGCTCTAATACTATGTCGCTTGATTCCTTTCTGCTGTAGAAATGCCGCTCCCTCGATGACGAAGTTTCATACCGATATCATGTGGAACGGGCAATTTTAAGCTGCGATCGCAGTCCGCTTAGAGGTGCAGCTGCGGCGTATGCATGCATATGGCGTAATGTCCCCTTCTGGCAGGGGGGAGTCATCCACTCCTTCCGTCCAAAGGCCGCTCTTATCTCTCCCTCTCCCACTTCCACTCTTCACCACTCCCTTCACCGCTTCCCAAGTATCACCAACCCCCAATGCTATAAATCCCACTCCGCGCGGACCTGAGCTGACATCCCCATCAACTACCCGTACAATGGCCGCCTCCACCGCGAACACTCCGATGGACCCTCCAACCTATCCGGACTACACCTACTCCGTCTCGTATTCTATCCCTACGGCCGCGACGTTCCGCCACCTCCGAGTAGCAGGCGGGATGAGCGACAAGACCCCCGAAGCATGCGCCATCGGACTACCAAAGAGCGTCTTCTCCGTCCAAGTCCTCGCCGATCCGATCCCCACCCCTAGCCCTACTACCCTCGCCCCTACAGCACCAGCAGCGCCGGGAGAGGCGCAAGCGCAAGGAGCTGAAGAGCAGCCCGACCCCCGAGTGGTAGCTATGGGAAGAATTGTAGGCGACGGAGCGCTCTTCCTCCAAGTAGTCGACATCACCGTTCACCCCACGCACCAGAAACGCGGTCTCGGGAAACTCGTCATGTCGCATCTCTCTCACTTCTTGGACACCCAAGTACCGCTAAGCTGCTACGTCTCCCTGCTAGCGGACGGGGAGGCCTGGAAGTTGTACAAGCGCTACGGCTTCCAGTTGACAGCCCCGGGAGGAGTGGGGATGAGGAGATGGATAGGACGAAAGGACGAGCGCGGGGGTTGGATCTGGCCTGAGAAGCCTACGCCCGGCCTGGGTGTGCCGGAGTGGCCAGGATGGAGGTATAGTGTGAGCTATGACGTGCCGAGCGTGGGGACGTATTTGTTTTTGAGGAAGGAGGGAGGTCATGCGGAGAAGACGAGGGAGGCGTGTGAGGTTGGGTTGCCGAGGAGCGTTTTCTGCGTTCAGGTGTTGGCCGATCCTGTCGACTCTGCAGCAGCGCCGCCAACTGCATCCATTTCAACAGCGCAAGAAGAAGGAGGAGGAGGAGGAGGAGGAGAAGACTGGGCCAAACCTGACCCGCGAGTGGTGGGCATAGGCAGGCTGATAGGCGACGCCGGCCCCTGTCTCCAAGTGGTCGACATGACCGTCCTCCCCTCCCACCAGCACCGGGGGCTCGGCAAGCTGATCATGTCCGAGCTGGTGAGATGGATGGACAGCAACGTCCCGGCGAGCTGTTATGTGAGTCTTATTGCGGAAGGCGGGGCGGTGGGCTTGTATGAGAAGTTTGGGTTCGAGAGGACTGAGGTGCCTGGTGGGAGTGTGGGGATGAGGAGGTGGGTTGGGAGAAGGGAGGGGGGGAAGTGGGTGAGGTAGACGCGATGCGGGACGGAATTGTAGACAATAATGGGGTTAATGATCTAGATTGCAATCTTAGATAAGTGATGTGCAGGAATACGTTCTTGCTTGTTGTACAACATTGTCTACGCCGGCACGCTCCCATCCCTCGGCTTCGCATGCCCAAAAGCCCACAACATCCCAAAATCATACACCACCTTCCCCACCGCCGCGCACTCAAAGCTGACCCACAACCTCCCCTTCTCACTAAGCACTCCTGACAGCCACGGCCCCCCCGCCTGCGCGAGCGTCCGCACAGTATTCAAGATCCCCATAACGCTCGTCCGCTCTTCCTGCAGCACCAACTGCGAGATTAGCGCGGTGCGGGGGGCGACGTCCATCGTCCCTGTGCAGAACCGCACTATCAGAACGCCACTGGCGAAATAGACGTTCGGCACTGGTATGAGAGCGAGGAGGAGGGAAGAGGGGAGATGGGTGATGAACATCGTTTTGACGAGCCCGAGCCGGGCGGCGACGGTGGCGGAGAAGAGCTGGGACGGGCAGGAGGCGAGAGAGGTGAGAAAGAACATGAGGCCGAGGAGGTCGGTGGAGAGGTGGAAGGATTGGGAGAAGAAGTAGACGATGATGGACCTGCGCTGAGGGCTTAGTTACTTGCTCTGAGGGGTTGAGAGGTGGAGAGAGGTGGACATACATGGGAATGAGGCCGGAGGATGCGCTGTCAAGCGCGAGGAGGAGAGCGAGCTTCCAGACTGTGGTTTGAGACTCTTTCGACAGTGCTGGGAAGAGACTGCCAAGCATCGACCAGCGGTTATCAGGCTCGATCATTTTCGTTCTTGGCACCGCCAGATCCTCCAGATCAGGAGAGTCTTTGGCACTCAGCGGAATGTCGTCCTCCCCCACAGGCATATACTCCACCCCCCGCACCTCCTCAACCTCACAAGCCTCACTCATTATCAGCGTCAACACCAACTTCACAGCCGCACAAGCCGCATAGATCCAAAATGTTGCCCGATACGTCCCGAGCTCTGACCAGCCAGCCGCAGTCTGCATATATCGGCTGAACCAGCCGACTGAGATTTGGCCTAGGGCTGTGGAGAGGGAGCCGATCACCCCGCTTATTGCGAATACTTCGGCACGTTGATGATGTGGTGTGAGCTGGGCTTGGATGGATTCTTCGATTGAGCGGAAGGGGCCGATCTCGTTCCCACTATAACAGCGTTAGAGAAACCATGAAGACGAGGTTGTCGACCTTGCTCACCTAGGGCTGATGACTCCCACAATGGCGGCAATGAGCAGCACCACAAAACTGCTCGACAGTGCAAACACCACCCCACTCCCCATCATCAACACAGCTCCAGCGACCAACACCCTCCTCCTCCCTATCCTATCCGCCACGAGCGTAAGCAGCAATGAGATGACCACGTCCCCCAGTAAAGTAAGGGTCATGAATATCCCGATTTGGACGTCGCTGAACCCCAAAGTGTTGAACATGAGCGCGAGGATGAGCGTGCTGCTGCCATAGGCGAAGAGACGGACGGCGCGTTGGAGGTAGATGAGGTGGATGTCGCGGGTTGCTGTAATGAGGGAGCCTAGGCCGGCAGCTGCGAGTACGGAGTCCAGCGAGGCGGTCATTGTCTTATACTCCTAGCCCTTCCACATCGAAAGTGATCTATAGGGCAGCAAGGGATAGAGGAAATGATGAGAGGTTGTCATTACGGAGATGTGGAGGATATGAAATCCGATGATAAGATTGGAAGGTGTTCATTACCCAAAATAGTAACGGCCTTCCTGAGGACCCTGACTCGGAATCGGCTCCGATCGGCATCCCTTATTACCATAATTTCGGGCCACGACAACCACCTTCCTTCCTACCAGACCGTAACGCCCTCTCTACTTGTAAATATGTCTAAAGAACCAACATTAACACCAGAAACATTCAAACCGCTGCTCAAGCAGCTAATGAATGACCCAGACTCCTTCGGAGCACAACAAGCCTACGAAGCGACCCATCACCTCGCCACAGCGGACGCATGCACGCCAGCACAAGCAGCAGCCTTCCTCACGGGGTTGAAGCTGCAGAATAAGGAAGACCGGCCGGAGATCATTGCTGCTTGTGCGAAGGCGCTCAGGGAGCATGCGATTAAAGTTGATACGAGTACTGTGAGGGATGAGTTTCCGGTCGATATTGTTGGGACTGGGGGGGATGGACATGATACGTTCAATGTCAGCACTGCGGCGGGTATTGTTGCTGCTGGAGCAGGGGCTAGGGTGACCAAGGTGAGCATTCAACCTCATACTACGCTGTACAGTGTACTGAATAGGTGTTTGCAGCACGGCAACAAAGCAGCAACGTCAACGTCCGGCTCAGCCGACCTCCTCCTCTCGCTCGGGTGCAACCTCTCCATCCCACCAACAAACATCCCCCCTCTCCTCCCCACCACCCCATTCCTCTTCTTCTTCGCTCCGCTGTACCATCCCTCCTTCGCCCCAATAGGACCAACCCGACGCGCCCTCCCATTCCGGACGATCTTCAACCTCCTTGGGCCGTTATTGAACCCGGGTTATCCGAGGGGGATGGTAGTGGGCGTCGCGGACCGGACGCTAGGTCCAGCGTTTGCGGAGGGGTTGCGGTTACTAGGCGTGGAGCGAGCGCTGGTGGTGTGTGGAAAGGAAGGGTTGGACGAGATAAGCATAGCTGGGGAGACCTATGTACGCCCTTCATTCCACCTATCCACAGTGCTAGCAGAAAGCTGATGAGATCATGCAGGCATGGCAATTAGAAAACAACGTCATCCGGAACCTTACACTCCATCCTACAGTCGACTTCGGCCTCCCAACGCACGAGTTATCAACCGTCAAGTCCTCAACACCGGACGCGAACGCCTCCCTCCTCCTTGACCTGCTCAATCCCTCAAACTCGTCACCCAAGGGAGACGGCGCCAATGACCCAGAAGCCGTGCGGGACTATATTCTCCTTAACGCGTCTGCGCTGCTTGTTGTGGCTGGGAAGGCGAGGGACTGGAAGGAGGGCGTGGAGTTGGCGAGGGAGAGTATGAGGAGTGGGAAGGCTAGGAAGGCGCTGGATGCGTTTGTGAGAGCTGGGAAGGAGCATGGTGTGAAGGTACATTGGTAGAGCATGCTTGAAGCGATGACGGCGGATTGGGATTTCGTTTTTGTTGGGGATCATAGACATGGATATAGACAACTAATGCTATAGAAGCTATCTTCGATGCGCGAGATGCCACCCAACCCATTCCCTTGACCGTGCAGTCTTTGACAAAACATGCCCTACTGAAATCAAACAAACGGCTTGTTCTCAATCCAATGCTCCACAATACTCTTCACCAGCGCCGGCTGGTTCTTCTCAACCTGCACTTCCAATCAGTCCTCCCTCACCCCGACTGTGTTCAACGCAAAGGGCTTACAAAATGTCCAGCTTCCTTGACAAGAATGTACGTGAAGTTACCCGCTCCTTCGCCCACTACACGGACGGTCGCGACGTCTTCTGTTGGCCAGGGTACGTCTGGGGTGTTGAGGAACTGTTCTTGGAAGGGCGATTCCAAGAGTTTCAGCTTCACAAGCCGGGGTCAGAATCTGCTCCGGACTTGAATCTAGCGATTTTAAACTTACGAAGGCGAGAATCCCGGGCCAGGCGCAGTTCGCGTCTCTGTATCCCACGTAATCTGCATAATGCGTCAGGTCGACCGGATCTGCTCAGCGAGCATTATGGTGCGTACGGAGCACACGGATGCCATCCTCCAGCAAGGGTGGATACAAGAGCTGAGCACGCTGAACGCTGGACGGAGATCAGCCCGCCGGCCGATATAATTTGAAAGGTTGCTTACTGGTCCCCATTGTCGCCAAATACTTGGCCGACCTCCTCCGATAAAGAGCGGAAAACGACGTGGTCCGGAATTCCCAGTTCTTCCCGAGTATTAGTTTTGTTCAGGAATTGCTCGATGAACGGGAAGTCGGGGTAACAGGATTCCACAGATGTATCACCGCACTGCACAGATCATGAGCTCTGCTGGAATACATCAGACGAGCCTCTACTCACATAAAGTCGAACATCTTGCAGATCATACCCATGGGTGTCATTATCGATGATAGGATAACATTCGTGCATTGCTTGCTTCCTGTTGTGGGCTGTGGAGTTGGACAGTCCGTAGGAAATGGCGTCCAGACAGCCTGGTAGGAGCTCATACAGCTGAGCACACTGGGTGGAGTTGTATAGGCTGGTATAGTAGCATCGTTGTTGGAGGAGCCATCGCATGTGCATCTCGGCGTCCTATAGAGTTGGAGACTAGCGCTCCAGGGGATAGAAGATGGCGAAGCATTGGGTGACTTACAGACCACGGGTTGCTGATCATAAGCGCGTCGAGGTTGATATGCTTCGCTGCAGGCTGACCGCGACCAGCAGCAACTTTCTTGTTCTCGTTGTGGACGACATGGCCGATATGCGGTACGTATACACCGCCGTAGGAGCCGCCAGAGACGACGAATTTGTTCCTATAAGGGTCAGCCAAAGGCTTGGAGATGTATGCAGTGACGTACTTTCGCAGGTGTGGGAAGAGTCGGTAGAACTTTTGGAGAAAGTCGTATACGTCGTAGGCTGCATCGCGGCTGTTGTTCACCATGGATCCGTAGGACATTCCAACCCCTGGATAACTTATCATTATTGCCGATCTACAAGACGCGCAGCTGAAAGCGGACCTATAGGCTGAGTGGCAGCATTAGCGAGATATTCTCTCATGAAATGTACCGAAATCGCTCACATGATCTAAGGCGAGCAGGTTATAATGCTCAGACCATGGAACCGGATTGGGCTTGGTTGTTCCATTCGCTGCGACGACGCAATGTGACTCTTGGTGACAGTGAGTTGTACGGGAGAAGGACACGAAGGGAAGCACATACGACCGAATAGTGGGTTCATAAGACCAGTCGTTCCTGGGCCGCCACCAATGGTGAGAATGACCGGTGCGTTCTCCGGATCATTTTGCGCCTCGAATAGCCTGCATCCCGAGCTCAGCAAAGGCGGGGGGGAACATCGACCTGCGCAATCCGTACCAGAAGAAAGACCGACGAGGCTCCTCCGGTGTATCAGCATCCAACCCGATATAGCCAGCATGTCCAACGGCCGAGCCATCGGCATTAGTGCATATCTTGGTCGTCCGCACGCTCGAGTAGAAGGGAGGAGGATTGGCAGACTCCTGCGGGAACTTGCCGGTTCTATTTCGCCAGGATAGGATCTTGTACAGATGCAGAGCGGAGAAGACAAGGATTAGGAGGAGGATCGTCTTGAGTTTTTTTGTTTCTTGTTTGGTACGATAGCCAGGACTGGCGATGCCTTTCGCATTCTGCCGAGCAGATTGAGATCCAGTAGTACGAAGAACGGGTAGCAGAGAAGTTTTCTCCATGTTAGTAGCGTTCTCGGCTTTGCCTGTAGGCGCTGGACATCCGTCTCAGTCCCGACCTAAGTACGTTTTGAGCTGAATGCAGGAACTACGCCGCAGACGAGGTTAGTCAGCGATATTCTCGCGGAGCGCGAGGGGCACATGGTCGCAAGGAACGCATCACGTGGAGCAGGACGAAGCCTGATAACCTGCGAATCATTGAGAACATCAGCTGTTATCGATGATCTCCATCGATTGTCTGATCCATCTCTGAGAAAATCGGAGTTTGACAGATCACGCGGAGATGGCCTCACAAACTCATTATATTTCGACTAAATTTACCTCGACTTTCTCTTGCTTTTTTAACGATGTCTAGGGGTATCTCCAATGCAAGCCAAGATATATCCAATGTAACCGGGGTATCGTCCTATTTCCGCTCGGCTTAGCCGACTCCACCTTCCAAAGGTACCCCTCAACCCGACGCTTGTTGCTCCCTCGGTTTCGTATTAACGAACACCGCCAATATCCCCAGATCATACGTCACTTTCATCGCTCCTGCGATCATGAAGCTCAACCCAAGATGATGCGTCTCGCTCAGCCAGCCGGAGATCCATGGCCCCGCAGCTTGCGCGAGCGTACGGACGACATTGACGATCCCCATCACTCCCGTTCTTTCTTCTTTCAGCACCACCTGAGCTGTGAACGCCGTCCTAGGTGCTCGGTCCATCGAGGACGTACAGGCGCGGAGGATGATGAACGTCGCTGCGACGTACATATTCGGCGGGACGGGCGTAAGAGCGAGGAAGATCGCCGATGGCATATGGGTATACACCATCGTCCGTATCAGGCCTATCTTCTTGGCGATCGCGGCTGCCACGAGGCTCGAGATGCCCGAAACGACAGAGGTGATGGAGAAGATTATCCCGAGTGCGTCCGTGGCGAGGCCGAATTTCTGGTTGAAGAAGTAGACGATGAAGGATTGGGGGACGAGTCCGCCGCCCAGGTTGTCGAGCGCGAAGAGGAGGGAGATCTTCCATACGATTGATTTGGACTCGCGTGAGAGGGTCGGGAAGAGGGCGGCGACGGAGGATAGCCAGTTACGCGGCTTGGGCATCTTCAGCTTGGAGGGCGTTGTTGGCATGGGTGTTTCGGGCACTGGCGTGTCGGGCTCCTCGTTCTCCTGGAGAGGAATACTCTCGTCTGCTGAAACCGGTAGGTATTCTTCCTTCTGCACAGGATATGTCAATACCAGACATAATGTAGCCTTCACAATAACCATGCACCTGCTTCTCCGCCTCACAAGCCGGACTCATAAACACCGTCAACCCCAACTTAATAGCCGCACAAATCGCATAAACCCAAAAAACAGCCCTATACGCCGCCAGCTCCGTCCACCCCCAGCGCTTAATGAACGTCTCCGTCAGCCAGCCGATCGAGACTTGCCCCGCGGCGGCAGAGAGGAAGCCGACCATGTTGGAGATGGCGAATATGTCTGCTTGCAGGTTTGGGGGTGTGAGCTCGGCTTGGATGGACTCTTCTACGGCTCGGAAGGGGCCGATCTCGTTCCCACTACAGTAGCTGTGAATTAACGCTGGTCGGTGCGGAGCTGGAAGGTGAGGGCGTACCTGGGACTGATAACCCCGAATATCGCTGCGAGGAGTAGAACGACATAGCTGCTACTAACAGCAAACACCATCCCGCTCACAAGCATCATCCCCGCTCCAGCCATCAAGATCCTCCTCCTCCCCAGCTTATCCGCCACCAACGTCAACAACAGACTAATAAGCACATCCCCCAGCAGAGTAAGCGTCATAAACGCCCCGATTTGGGAGTCGGAAAAGCCGAGGGTGTTGAACAGCAGCGCGAGGACCAGGGTGGAGGAGCCGTAGGCGTACATACGCACGCCGCGCTGGATGAGGATGAGGATGCCGTCGGATGATGAGGTCCAGAGGGCTTCGAGCCCCATGGCCCAGAGGACCCGGAGGATGGGGGAAGGCGGGGAGGATGTCATGCTGATTGTGGTAGAACGAGTTGCGGTTGAGCTAGCCAGAGAACCTGAGATGCAGAGCGAGAGGCCATGCAGTTCCCTGTGGGATGGTGGACGAGCAGAGGAGACATGGAGTGGAAGCGACTGCGCCGTCGGAGATGATATTGGGTCGTGTGGTGGACTGTCGGCGATGTCGGTCGGCCGGCAACGGCCGTCGCGGTTAGAATACGCCGACGGTCGGCGCATGCGTTCAACTCCTGGCCTTGTGGAGATAACATTCCAACAATCTAGCGTTCTACAATTCGGATTTTGGTTCATTACAGTAGATAGTCTGATTATATCGCAGAGTACGACGTTTTCTCTTCATTCGACAAGCTCTAGATCCAGAATCGGGCTAGCCATCCATCCATCCATCCATCCATCCAATCCATCCATCCATCCATCGAATCCATCCATCCAATCCAATCCATGCCTACCGGCCAGACCTCCTTGTACCCTCCTTGCCCTCCGCAGCAGCATGCACCTAAGTAGCCGCCTGGCTAACACTCTCATCCCTCGCCGGCTGATTCAAAAAAACCGCCAAAATCCCAAAATCATAAACCACCTGCATGCCCCCCGCGACCACAAAGCTCACCCACAGCCTCCTTTCCTCGCTCAGCCAACCCGAAACCCACGGCCCGACAGCCTGTCCCAAGGTCCTCACGACGTTCAGGAACCCCATCACGCTTGTTCTCTCTTCCGGCAAGACTACTTGAGCCGTGAAGGCTGTTCGGGGGCCTTTGTCCATCGTGTTCGTACATGCGCGGAGGATGATACATCCCGCAGCTAGGTAGACATTGGGAAATGCCGGCGTGAGCGCCAACAGGAACGCCGAGGGCAAGTGCGTGTAAACCATAGTCCGCACCAGGCCGATCTGTTTCGATACCGCCGCTGCCACCAAGCTCGACAGACCAGAGACGACAGAAGTGACGCTGAATATCACCCCTAGTACACCTGTGGCCATGCCGAATCACTGGTGGAAGAAGTAGATTATTATGGATTGGGGGACGAGGCCGGCGCCGATGTTGTCGAATGCGAAGAGGAGGGCGATCTTGAGGACTATGGGCTTTGATTCGGGTGAGAGGGTGGGGAAGAGGGCGGAGAGGGTGGAGACCCAGGTGGGGGGGCGGAGGCGGGAGGGGGGGTTGAGCTTGGAGGGTGTTGGGGGGAGGGGCGTGGAGGGCTCTTCGTCTGCTTCGTCCGTTCCTGGCTGGAGGGGGATGCTCTCGCCTTCGTCTTTCGCTAGAGCGACGTAGTCTTCCTTCTGCTCCTCCATCAGCCCGTGTCCTTGCCCCCAGCAGGAAAGAACAAGAAAACGCACCCTTCCCTCCGCCTCAGCCTCACACCCCCCACTCATCCCCCACGTCAAAACCCCCTTCACCCCCGCACACCCCGCATAAACCCAAAAGACCATCCTATACGCCTCCAACTCCGTCCACCCCCACCGTCCAATCAGAGCCTGCGTGAGCCAGCCGATCGTGATCTGCCCGAGGGAGGCGGACGTGAAGCCTATCATGTTGGATATCGCGAATATGTCGGCTCTGAGGTTATGGGGTGTGAGCTGGGCCTGGATGGACTCTTCGACTGCGCGGAAGGGGCCGGTTTCGCCCCCGCTGCTCAGCCCAGTCAGCTTGCTCTATGCTCTGTCCTCCCATGGTAGCACGGCAGGCAGATGGGAGACGCACCCGGGACTGATGACGCCCACTATAGCAGCCAGCAAAAGCACAGGATAACTCCCACTCAACGCAAACACAACCCCACTAACGCCCATCAACCCCGCCCCCACCATAAGCACCCTCCTCCTCCCCACCCGATCCGCCACAAGCGTCAACAGCAGACTAATCGGCACATCCCCCAAAAGGGTAAGGGTCATGAACGCCCCCAGCTGCACGTCCGAGAAGTTGAGCTGCTTGAAGAGGAGCGCGAGGACGAGCGTGGAGGAGCCGTAGGCGTACATCCGGATTGAGCGCTGGAGGAGGATGAGCTGGCCGTCGAGGGGGTGGGTGAGGAGGGCTTCGAGCCCCATTGCCCAGAGGAAGCGGAGGAGGGGGGAGCGGGGCGGCGAGCGTGGCGAGCCAGGCAGGCCAGGGGAGCTCGAGCTCGGGGAGGATGAGGGCGAGGCAGTCATCCTGCACGTCTTCGTCTATCCGCCGGAGGTAGGCGACGGCGCGAGACGGCGAACGCGACTCTGATGTTGGGAAAGGTGCATCATGATGCTCCAGAGACGCAGAGGATATATAGGCGCCACATGGCTGAAAGTTGATAGCAAGAGCCCTACATCGAGTGGAGATAAAAAGATGGCCGTTAGACCCGATACGACACGCAATGCGCAATGTATTCAATCAATGGTATGAATGGTGTGGGGACGGTTCGGTTGTGACTGTATCATCGACGCGTCGGACCGTCGGCGCGCGTCACGCCGACGGTGGAAGTACGGGTGGGACGACCCGTAATTCCTTTACCTCCGGACTATGTGTGTTGATCACGGCATATTCGCTGGGTATCGAGCCATCGACCATCATGTTCATGATGTTTATGAGCTGCTTCGTTGTGGTTGTGATGGCTATCGTACAACACGCAATGTACTGTCTACAAAGGAAGGTCATGCATCTGGAATGTCTTGTCTCCTCATCACTAATGGAGTCATCATCCTCGGTTCTGCAAACTGAGATTGGCTGTCGGGCTCTGGCGATGCAGAAGAGCGGGGCTCAACGCCTCGCAGGAGCCTGGACGACCAATCCCGCCCTTTGTTGTCCCGCCTGGAGGAGCCGATCGTAATCTTTGACGCACTGCATCCCCTTGCTAGTCTGGACGACCCCATACCCCGCCTTGCACGAGCCTAATTACGCAAAACGTTCAACTCGACCTCCCTTGGGTGCTGGGATGGAGACGTACTGATGAGGCAGTTGCCCTTGATGCAGCTTACGTCCAGCGCCCCCTCAAGAGCAGTACAGTCCACCCCGGCCACATATCCAAATTCGTCCGGTATCGAGCATCCCCCGCACGACCTGCGCGCACACAACCCAAACACTCGTCAGCATCTGCTCGCAAAGAAGATGAGACGCATATATGCAGGAAGCGGACGCACTCCAAGTTAACCATCGGATCCACACACAACTTCCCCTTCCCGTCCGGACTAGGACAACGCATCTCCCCCAACCAGAAACACGCGTCCTTTTTCCCCGGCCGGCCCTGCGGACTCGTCCATCCATCCGCCCCTTCCTCCTCATAGTCTCCGTCCTCCATCTCGCCCTCCTGCTCCTCCTCGCTGAGTAGCCCAGGGTGGGAGAGGATGGAGGGCCCGTGACCGGAGAGAGGGGAGCCGAAGGCGGAGGGGGCGTCGTATGCCCCTCGGGTGGCGGGGTGGCACTCTGAGGAGCCGGTGAAGGAGCTGGTGCCGGTTGGGCAGGGGTAGATCTGGGAGAAGGCGCACATGTGGTTCTCTAGGCAGGGTTCGCATCTGTCCCACGGCCCACAGAAACGCGCACGAGACTGTCGTTAGCAAGGGTGCATATATGCGCCGGGGAAGGCACAGGAGGGCGGGGCGAGGCGTACCCGGATTTGTTAAAGTATTGACCGTCGGGACAGGTGATCGTAGGTAGGCGAGCATGCCGACGGAGGGCGTGGGCTGCTTTGCCGTGCGTTGCTGTGGCTGGAAGCAGGAGGAGGGGAGCGGAGGTGAAGAGGAGGGCGGAGAGAAGGAGGGATCGCATTGTTATACTGTGAGTATTAATAGAGAGCGTAGATTGGCAAAAGGACAGTAAGGTGAGTATTGTATTACGCGGTTGAGCTAAGGTAGGTGATAGGTTGTGGTGGTGTCGAATAGGGAGTGCGTCTTGTACACCATCAGCGAGGAGAGCTGGATAGGAGAGTATGTGCGCGAAGAGACGAGACACTCTGGATGTTGTCTTGATCGGAGGGTTCAGTGATGAGACCGAAGCACATGGTGGCCGCAACCAAAAACGTGGTCAATTCCGGCCGTGGAATGATAGCATTGTCCTTTCCGCAGGTTAGATAGCTGCCACATTAATTCATCGCTAAATGTGATTTTTCTTACCAAATGATCACAGTTCCCAATCCCTTTTGTGGCAACCCCGTTCTCTTGCCCCGGGTCGGCGGCGACGCCGCCATCACCGTTCCTTGCACGTGAAAACAACCCTCGATGATCAACACCGCCACAACCCAGAAATAAATTACGGCATCACCCCTACCCCTTTCGTCCCGCAACTTTTTGGGTCAGTACTCCTCGCCAAGCGCTTCCCTCCCTCCCCTCCTACTTACCTCACTCTCTCCTTCTATTCCTGTAATACCGTCAGCACCGACGAGAAGTGTGATAATGAGAGACGAGTACTCCCACCCCGCCGACGGGCAATTCGACGACGCAGAACTAGAACACGACGTCCTCCTTCAATCCTCCTCCCGGGTCCCAGGGGAAACGTACGTCGACCAGAACCCCAACGCGGAGCTTGACTGGTCTGAGGAAGAGGATGAGCTGGAGGAGAGCGACGACGAAGCGTGGGAAGAGGGGGATTATGGAGACGGAGGGCTAGATGCGGTGAATGACGAGGATTGGGAGGCTGCTCAGCGAGGTCCGTCCCCCTCACCCCTTCCCCCGTGCTCCTGTTTCCCCACCCCGCAGCCCGGAGACGTAGAGAGCGAGGTTATTGATCAATGGGGTAGACTTTACGAAACAGTATAATAGGCTGAGGCAGCATGTGGCCGTCCGGACTGGTCAAGCCGCCGGCCTGCAATCTTCCATCTCCCAGCAACCTGCCGCCGTTGCTCCTCTGCCAGCCGTGAACCTCCCCCGCCCTGCTCGTCCCTCCCACTCCACCACCACCACCCCAAACCCCCCTTCTGCCTCCTCAAGTACACCCAAAAAAGTCTCAGCGCAAGACCAGCTCACAGCCCTCTCCGCAAAATACGCCTCCCGCCTCACCTCCCTCGAGCTCCCGTACAGCACCGGCATGGGCGCCAGTGTAAACCGGAAGGGCGCGCTCGATCGGGCGAATATGAAGGATAAGTCCGATAGGGCTACGAGTGAGCAGGTGCTGGATCCGCGGACGAGGATTATTTTGTTTAAGATGATTGGGAGGGGGGTGGTGGAGGTTGTTAATGGGTGTATTAGTACTGGGAAGGAGGTCCGCGCTCATTCCCTCTCTCTTTCTCCCTCTCTTTCTCTCTTCCTCGGTCACTGGGAGGATGTCAATCTTCCTTTGTCGGAGATTGTCAGAGTCAGGACTGACCGCCCCGCTCGCAGGCCAACGTCTACCACGCCCTCACCCCAACCCACAAACACCTCGCCCTAAAGATCTACAAAACCTCCATCCTAACATTCAAAGACCGCGACCGCTACGTCACAGGCGAGCACCGCTTCAGGCACGGCTACAGCCGCCACAACCCACGCAAGATGGTCCGTCTCTGGGCCGAAAAAGAGATGCGCAACCTCCGCCGCCTTTTCTCCTCCGGTATTCGCTGTCCGGAGCCGGTGGAGGTGAGGGAGAACGTGCTCGTGTTGGAGTTTTTGGGGGATGGGGAGGGGTGGGCGAGCCCCCGGCTGAAGGATGCCGTGCTGGGGGAGGGAGAGGTGCAGGGGCTGTATGAGGAGCTGATGGTCGGGGTGAGGAGGATGTTTTGGGTTTGTAGGCTTGTGCATGCGGATTTGAGCGAGTATAATATCCTGTGCGTGTCGCCTTCTTTTCCTCTCCCTTTCTTCATCCCTGTCCCTCTCTGCCTCTTGCCCTCTCCACCTCCTTCTCTTTTCTGCTGCTCCTCTTCCGCCTCCTTGCCACCCCCCGTATCTGCCAACTCGTCCAGGGTTGAAGATTGAGGGCCGTCACTGACCCCCTTTTATGGCAGATATCACAACTCCCACCTATACATAATCGACGTCTCCCAATCAGTAGAACACGACCACCCCCACGCATTCGATTTCCTGCGACAAGACCTCAAAAACATAGACGATTTCTTCTCCAAGCTCGGCGCGCGGACGTTAGGGCTGAGGAGGTCGTTCGAGTTTGTTACAAGGGACCATGTCTCTTTACCTGAGCGGGAGGGAGAGGGGAGGGGAGAGAGTGAGAAGGGGAAGGGCACGGAGGACGAGAATGGGGAGGAGAGGTTGAGGGAGGTGCTGAGGAGGTGGGTGGAGGAGCCGGAGAGGTATGTGCCGCTCGGAAATACCCAGCCTGGAGAGGGACGGGCGAATGGCGTATCCCGCTCGGCTGTGGCTGGAAGGCCGGACTTGGCAAACGGTGCTCCATCGGTGGAAGAAGTCGTCGCTGCTGCCCTATCCACCCCCGCCCCATGCCCCGCCCCACCAGAAGTCGCCCAATCCACCGAAACCTCCGACGAAAACAAAAATGCGAAGGACAACGCCGCGAACGACGACGCCGTCTTCCTCCGCTCCTACATCCCTCGTAGGCTTAACGAAGTCTACGACCCGGAGCGGGACGTCGAGCGTCTTACGCGCGGGGAGGGGAAAGAGCTGATCTATGGTGGGTTGACGGGGGTTGTGAGGATTAATGAGGCTGCGGAGGAGATGAGGAGGCTTAAGGTCGGTGACAAGGATGGGGTGGAGGAGGGGAAGAAGGGGACGGACGGGGAGAGTGGGAGTGAGGATGAGGAGGAGGAGGACGACGAATCTGAGAGTGGGAGTGGTGAGGACGGGGAGGGTACGGAGGGGTTTAAGGATAAAGCGCCGAGGGGGAAGAGGCATGAGGATCGGGATGCTAAGCGGGTTCGTCTTTCCTCCCCTTGCTCCCGGGAATGGTCGCTGACTTCATGTTTCAGGAACGGAAGAAAGTAGCCAAAGAGGAAGCGCGCGAGCGAAGAAAACACAAGATCCCCAAAGCGGAGAAGAAGAAACGCATCAAAGCGAGCAGGCATTAATTCTGTACCATCCCATCCAGACATACCCGTCCGATCAGATGATGACGCTCACATCACAACTGTATACTATATCCACCCATCGGAGCTCAGGCATCCATCTAATGTAATGCCATTTTTACGCGTCGGTAACGCAGCCATGCGCCGCGTCCGATACCGTTTTGATGTACTTGTACAGTGTACCCTGGTGCACTTTGTACGGAGGGGCCTTCCAGGCCTTCTTCCGTTTTTCGAGCTCTTCGGGAGAGACGTCCATGTCGATCGTGTTCTTCACGGCGTCGATCGTGATGGTGTCGCCATCCTGGACGAGGGCGATGGGACCACCGACTTGTGCTTCTGGGACAACGTGACCGACGACGAAGCCGTGAGAGCTAGCGAGCGGGTTAGTTACAAGTCGTGGAGTTGCAAATGCTTCCTTACCCTCCACTGAAACGGCCGTCGGTCAGACATGCAACATCATGACCAAGGCCAGCACCCATAATGAGACTCGTAGGCTTCAGCATCTCCGGCATACCTATAACAGAGTCAGCGAGTAGTCAATACTTAAAGGCAGGTATGCATACCTGGGCCACCCTTAGGTCCGAGGTAACGGAGTACGACAACCGTCTTCTCGCCCTTCTTGATAGAGCCAGACTCGACCGCATGCACAAACTCGGCCTCGTTATCGAACACGCGAGCCTTGCCGGTGAACTGCAGTCCTTCCTTGCCTGTGATCTTGGCCACCGCACTGCCAGGAGCAAGGTTGCCCTTAAGAATGCTGTGCAGACATCAGTCACACCAAATAGCGCGATGGGGACAGGGTGACAAACCGGATGTGGCCGCTGCTCTTGATAGGCTTTTCGAGGGGCTTGAGCACCTCCTGGTTCTCCGAAAGTTCGCCGTACTTGGCGACCCAACGCTCAACGTTCTCGCCAAGGGTCTTGCCAGTTACGGTCATGTTGTCACCATCAATCAAACCATGCTTCATAAGGTAGTGCAGAACCTCTTGATATATCGTCAGAATGTGACGAGTAATAGTAGTCAAGCAACGTACTGGGGATGCCGCCGATCTTGTACACATCCTCCATGACGAACTTGCCGCTAGGCTTCAGGTCGGCGATGAAGGGTACGCGGTCAGAGACAGCTTGGAAATCATCTGGGGTAAGGGTGATGCCGACGGAGTGTGCGATGGCGATGAGATGGAGGACGGCATTGGTCGATCCACCAAGAATCATCGTGAGAACCTACATCGAGGCTCAGCACCTGTACAGCCCGCATAGACAAAGCGGGCTCACCATAGCATTCTCAAAGGCTTTCCGATTCATGATATCACGGGGAAGGATGTTCTTCTCCAGGAGGTTGAGCATAACTGAGCCAGCGTTATCGCATTCCTCACCCTTCTCGGCGTATACAGCCGGGAAGGAAGAAGAACCAGGAATGGTCATGCCCATAGCTTCGGCAGCGCTCGCCATTGTGTTGGCAGTATACATCTGTGGATTCGGTCAGCATTAGTCCCCATCGGGTATAGCATGGTGACGCACTCCTCCGCAAGCTCCAGGCCCAGGACAAGCATGCCGGACAGTATCCCGCCGGAACTTCTCCGCCTCCTCAGTCTGCCCATCCTGCAAGTACTTGCCGTATGACTGGAAGGCGGAAACGATATCGAGCTGAGGTTGACCAGCGCAGGAACCAGGCTGAATGGTTCCACCGTACACCATGAATCCAGGACGGTTCAGGCGACCCACTGGTTATCTTCGTCAGAAACGGTAAACTCCGTCGAAGTGGGCGTTACCCACGAGCCATGAGAACACCGGGCATGTTCTTGTCACATCCAGGAACGACAATCATCCCATCTAACCAATGACCACCGGCTGCGGTCTCGACCTGGTCCGCAATAAGGTCTCTCGACTGCAGCGAGTACCGCATGCCGTCCGTGCCCATGCTGATGCCATCGCTGACACCGACAGTGCCGAATTGGTAGCCGATGATGCCGGACTTTGCCAAAGACTGCTTAACGCGCTGCCCCAGACCGAGCAGATGACGGTTGCATCTTCAAAGAGCTCAGAGCCGTACTGGTCGCAGAAGCGGATGTACCCACGGATTCCCCTCGTACCTGATCGTCTGATGTCAGAACAGGGTATGCAAGATCGCAAATTCGTGCGCACCATACACTCGCCACACCGACCATGGGCCTGTTCAAATCCTCCTCCGACTCCACCCCTTCAGTTGCATACAGCATCGCCTATTCGTGCATCTCAGCGAGCGGTTCCCCGCCATCTCACACAATGCTGGCGCACCTGGCTCGCACCCTGGTCCTTTGGCTGCGTGACATTCCGACTGTACCGGTTCAAGCCCGTCACACCACTTGCGTAGCTTCTCCTTGAAGACCGCTCTGCAGCAGCAAGACGCTGTGCTCTTGCCCGTTGGGCAACTCTATGTGCCTTGTACATACAGTCCAAATTTTAACAAGCACAAGTGGCGTTGTTGTGTGTGGAGAAAGCGATCCCTTATGATCAAGCGCCCAAAATGCCAGCAACGTTTTCTTCCGGTCGAGTCATGTTGCCCGCTTTCGTCAACTGCAGCTAATCCGAGTATCCTCCACTAAAGGCCGACAACATCACTCTCGGAACACCTGATATTCGAGTGGCAAGCAAACTCGAGTGACATCAAACAGAATACCGAGAACAGGCGATCTTGCAGCTGGCCTGACAGGCCGACTCAATCGGGGAGTTCGCCCCGTCTGGGAGCCACGAGCTAGAGGCAACCGGAGCTAGGACGCCACAGGCCAGATTTGGCCTTAATCCGCGGTGCAAACCAAAAACAATGTGCAGCCAGTGAACTTGGAAGGATGTCAGGTTTGGGACAATCATCCTATTATCTGAATATGACAGAACCATGTCACGACAACGTGCGAATATCACATGTTGGCCTCACCTGGTGTCGATGGTTATGGAAACCTTGCCCGCGTTCTTCATGCGCAGGTGGAGAAGTGCATGTCTTTGACATATTCTGCGACACCCCCTATATGTCCACGTGATAAACTCCCAGCCAAGGCTCTGCATGAGCTTCGTGTGCGCCACAAAAATGCTCCTCGCGGGAGATGGGTAAATCCTGACTGGAGGCCTTGCCTCAATGCGATCATGTCGCCATGTGGAGAGACATGGACGAAGTCACCTCGGTGATTTCAGAAGGCTATTCGGCCCCTGATCGGGCCGGTTCCTTTGTGCTCGACAAACCGGCGGGTCCAAGCTGCCGGGATACCATCAGATAAGAATGAAGTGACGTACATGAACATCTCAAGGTTGACAGCAGCGTCAACCTGAATTTGTCAGATCAATCCAGTGTGGCTCATGCATGTTGTTCCGGTATCCAAGGGATGTGGGCGGAACGGACCGGTGGCATACACTGACCCTGGGCCGACGGGTTGCTGGGTTCTCGCGCGGGCTCCAGTGGGCCGTGCAGTGATCGTCTCTGTCATCGTGTTGACAGACGCCAGTTCAACCATTGTGTTCTTCGAAGCCTCTGAGCTCCAGAAATCAGATAGAATCTATCTTGGATGATTCGGGCAAATTATCGGGAGAATCAATTGCTTCTGCTCGGCGAAGTGTCTTCGCCATTGCTCGGTCATCGACATCAAACTGTGGATGCCGAGCATATCTGAGAGATCAGCAGCATTCCAACTCCAAAAAGAGATACAGGTAAACATTCCAGTTTGCCACGACTGACGCCTTCTGCCACGCGAGAAAACCGCTTTAAGCGCCGTGTATGTCGGTTGGTGGGACCGCCAGAATCACCTGACGTCGTCGGTCCGTGGTCGTCGTAGGGGATCGCCCACTTGAGATACGGCAGAAAGACGGAGGTTTCGGAACTGTAAAGGAAGGACACGCTCGGGCGCCATCGGCAGCTTTCGGATGTAAATCGAATGCCTCACTTGAAAGCGTAAATTTGGTTCCGGGTGGGAAAGGCTGCCGTATTTGAGACAATGACAAGCCATACCTTATGGGCAGCATGCGCTAGGTCTCAGACAGATAATGGGGCCAAGATCCGCAGCTTTGCCTGATATGGGAGGGGAAGATTGTTTTGCGGCGATCAGTGATGGGGAATGATGAAGGGTGGAGGAACAAAAGAAGGCTCAGGTGCACTGACTTCTGACGTCTTCTGAGGTATTCGCCGTACTGAATTGATGCGGCTACAGTTTAGTTGATGGCACGGATGTGGCGATGGCTGCGTAGTGACGGGATCCTAAGGCGGAAATGCCTCCGGGTAGCCGAGAAGGGCGAGACAGGGCTGGTCGCAGTCGCGAGAGGGTCAAAACGCTGGCTGTGGTTTTAATTCGGGTCGCATTTGTAGAACAGGGTGACTAGGGCCTCCGTCAGCTAGCCAATCACTGGCCGTGTCTGGCTTGTTTCCCACGCGGGCCGGACGCAAAGAACCGTGCAGATTCCCGTGTACTGTCGGTTGGCCTTCGAGGGACGATTTCACAGTCTGCCACAAAGAGAGTTCAGGGTCAGCGGCTTGCGACGAGCTCCGGTGGACCTGGCTGCGTGATACGTGGGTGTTGCGTGTGCGTCGTATGGTATCACCAAGCTGGCGGGGTCACGCAGGACGAGAGTGATGAACCGAACCAACCGAAGAGCGAGAAGGCAGAGAGTTAAGCAGATAGGCTGTCGTCAGGCTCGGGGTGACCGGGGAAACGCGCCGGTGGCCACGGGCCATGGGTTGCGTTAAAATGGGTCGGGGGCTCGAAAAGGGATACAAACAAGCGAACGGTCGCTTTTCTGCCTCCTCCCGCCCGCCCCCTTCGATTCTCTCTTTCCTCCGCCGCCGCCGCCCCTCCCGTTCCCGTCCCCTCGGTCTCTTCCGTGGCCAGAGTGTGCGTGCTGACGGTGTACTCCCGTCGTCCCGCCTCTGTGTCCGTCCTTTCCGTCCTTTCAGTTCAGTTTGGTCCCTCCTGACATTCCCCCGCGTCGCGCCCCCGCAGAAACGGACGCTGAGCGCGAAGCGCGAGAGCACGAGCACACGCTGCACGAGCGTGACGAGCGCGACGAGGCTGAACGCCTGACGCCTGAGTGGCCTAGCCGCGACACGCATCCGCGACGTCGGCAAAGCATCGCGCGACAGCGACGGCGACACGATCCCAATCCAAACAAACGAACACCGACACGAGCGCGCGGCGAAGGGCGTCTAAACAGCGTCAGCAGCAGCGATGGCCTCCTTCCCCAACTCGGACGACCCCTCGTCCTACGACCCGAGCGGGATGACCTACCAACCTTCCTCCGACGACCCTTCCAGCGCCGGTGGCCAACAGCAACAACAACAGGGCCAACAGCACCAAGGTGGTCAGAGCGCCTCCCCCGTCGACAGACGCGACGCGCGACAGGACGCCCCGCCTCCACCACCGCAAGCGCACTACCCCGTCCCGCTCTTCCAAGCCCCGCCAGGATACCCAGCGTACGGCGATCCCAATGCGCGCGCGCGCATCCCCGGCTACCCACCCGATGCGAGGGACCATCTCCCTCCCCCGCCGGGGCTCATGGCCATGTATCCTGGGTACCCGCCGGCGATCCATCATGCCTGGCCGCCGTTGGATATGTATGGCCGGCCACAGCCGATGCCGCCTCCGGATTATAGGGCTGGGGACCCCAGGCTGGTGCGGATGCCTGGCGCGCCTGGTGAGTCCTCCTCCATTACCCTTTTGCCCCCCCGCCGAACACGGGATGCTGATGCTTGATGACAGTGGGCTTCGCCCCGCCGGGGAAACGCGACAGCCTGGGCATGCCGGGGGACGATAGCATGGAGAAAGAGGGCAAGAAACCGCAGAAGAAGACGGAAGTAGCGTGTGATTTCTGTCGGAGTGCGTCTTCTTCTCAACCTTTCTTCTTCCCCTACATTCCCTCGTCTCTTCCTTCCGACCTTCCTTCTTCCCCTTCACCTTCTCGTCTCTCCTCCCTCCCTCCCTTCCCTGCGTCCCGTCAAGTCTTCTCGTCGTGTTGGTACTCATTGCTGACCCCCAAACAGCCCGAAAGCTGAAATGCGACGGCGTCCGACCGCAATGCGGCCAATGCTCGCAACGCGACCAATCCTGCCACTACCAGCCCGGTCCCCCAAACCGCCGAGGCCCAGGCAAAAAGAACAGAATGGGCGACTCCCCCGGCGGACCCGGCCCCGTCTCTCCGCGTCAACGCGCCAGTAAATCGAAAAAGGGGTCGATGGAGACTATGATCCTTGATTTGGGAGATCCGAATCGGCAGCAGCCTGTTGGGATGGGAGGACAGGGGGGCATGAGGGATATGGGCCCTCCCCCGCCCCCGCATCATCCGCATGGTGTGATGGGGGTTATGGGCCCGCCGCCGGGGTATTTGCCGTACCCTGCGCCGCCGCCGCCGCCTGGGCAACACCAGTGAGCCTTTGGTCGGCGGGCGGTGTTGAATCGCGCCGAACTGGGAAGAACGTTGGAGAACCTGTCGCATGATCGAAGGAGAGCGAAATTGCCGAAGTCGGCCTTCTCGATGAAGAAGAATACTGAAGGAAGAAGGATCAAGGGGCTGAACAGGGCCTGGAGAAGTTTCAACAACTTTCGATTTTGGCTTGTTTGGGGAACAGTGCACTCACATGTTGTTCGATGCGCTGGGCAATAATGGGCTGATTTTTTCTCGTCGATCAAGGTGTTTGGTGATATGGTGTAACCCATCTTCTGGTGTTCAGGTGTTCAGGTGTCGTCTTGTCGTTCTTACTTTCCCCATCTTTTCCTCTCTTTTCCTTCCTCGATGTTGTTATTCCTTCTCTCGGCGATCTCGATTGCTCAACATATTGGCGAACTCTCGTTCCTGGTGAATGCATGTCAATCTCCCTCCTCCCTCTTCCCTCTTCTCTCTCGACTCACCTCTTCTCACGAAATCAAGAAATCAAGCTTCGAACTTTCGTGCATATATATGCTATTTCTCCCTCTCCCCATCCTCTTGTTCGGTTATGTCTCTTCAAGTTGTTGTTCTTTATCTTTTACGTTTCGTCGTATACTGTTGATGCCTTGAAATCGTGGTACTGCTGAAGATATCGTTGGTATGAGGGCTTTTAGTACACGTTATAATGATATGGCCCCCTTACCTCTGCATTCGCGGTCCACTCTCTGACAGTAAGCCAAGATTCCGAGTTATGCAGCATTCCTTTCATGTCCGAAAGTGAACAACGTTAATCCGACATCGCCGAGCTAGTTCCAGTCCAGCCCAACAACAGGTGTGAAAGTCAAAAGCTAGGGACGTAACGATCCCTGTCTGTCAGTGGCGCACATGGTAACCAGGGCGCGCGTGTCAGAAGCATCGTATTGATTGATTCCTATCCAATGAAGGTAACGCGTCCCACGCGTTCGCATCCCTCCTTTGGGAAAAGGGAAGGGAAGGCCGGTTCTTTCCTTTCTGTTCTACGACTTGCTTTGGAGCTGACGGGTTGATCTTGTCGTTGATCACGTCGTTATCCTCTGCGATAGTTGACTGCAGAGATTGAGATCGGCAGTGAGGCGACCATCGCGGACGGTGCCATCAATCGAGCAACGTTCCATACCCCATCAAACATCATATCAGATCATCCCACCCTCTCTTATATCCTCCAAACCTGCTCAATAGCCCGCTCTCCTTCATTCACCTTCCAACAGCCATCACCTAAAATGCCTTCAATCTGTACGTCCACCAACCTCCCTCACCTCCTCCCAGTCAACGTACTAACCGCTCCCTGCAGTCTCCCTCTCCCGACGCAAACGCCGCCCAACAGTAACAGAAACCCAATCCACCGCCTCCCTCCCCCTACCAAACCTCGACCCCAGCGAACCAGGGCTAGGCAGCTGGCCCGAAAGTCTCGTAGACGTCAATTCCCTCGCAGCATCAACGAACGAGCATGGTCAGCTGTCGTCCGCCGCCGCCCGAGCAGGAGGACTGGGCGCAGGGGGAGGAACGGGGCAGCAGACGACGCCTACGAAGGCGGGGGCGACGAGGTCCGCGTTTGCAGTGCAGGGGGGGACGATCTCGTTCCACCGCCCGTTTCGCGGTCCTCCGCCGAGCGCATTCCACCCCTCCGCCGGCTCAGGCTCAGGAGGAGGGATGAACGGGAGTCAATCTGTCCCCCTCAACCTCTCACTCGACCCTTCGCACAACAAAACGCTCGACCCGAACCTCCCGAGCGTGCCCAGCACCCCGACTCATAAGCGCCCGAGAGCGCCAGTGCAGACATTTAACATCCTCGTCGCCGGTGCCCGCGGCAGCGGCAAGACATCCCTGCTCAACCTCCTCCTAGCAACCTCGACCCTCCCACCCCCCTCTTCCAAGCCCGCCTACCCAACAATCTCATTCCCTCTCACCCCCACCCAGGAAATCAAGGAACAAAAAACCGAAGTCGTCCAAGGTCTTCGAACATACATGCTTGCCCTGACCGACTCGCCCGGCTTGGAGTTGGGGGAGGGGAAGGAGCTGGAGTTTGATAGGGGTGTGCAGGCGCTTGTGAGGTGGCAGGAGGAGAGGATGGCTGATGCGTTGGTGAGGGAGAGCAGGGTCGTGAGGGAGATGGTGGCGGATCGGTTGGTTCATCTGTGCGTCCCTCCTTCACTCTTCTTCCCTGCTCTGCTCTGCTCTGCTCTGCTCTCGTCACCTCTGCAAGGATTCAGCCTCGGGATCGTGTATGCTAATGCCAAGCCCAGATGCATATACCTCATCGACCCCACCTCCATCTCCCCCTCCCCCAACGGGAAGATGCATCCAAAAGACATCTTAGCCATCCAACGTCTCTCGAAACGCTACCACGTACTTCCAATAATCTCAAAGGCGGATACGCTCACGGACAGGCAGTTGAGGAGGGTGAAGGATGTCGTTCGAAGGGAAGTCGGCCGGTTGGGCGAGGGAGGGAATGGGGGGTGGGGGGTGTTCGCTTTCCCACCTGGGGCTGAGGTGGAGAAGGGGGAGGAGAAGGGGTGGGAGAAGGGGGAGGGCGAAGGTGGTGGGAAGGAGAACGGTAACGGCCACACGCCCACCGCAGACGTCGACACCCCATCCGACTCGGACACCCCCGCCTCCCCCACCTCGCCCAACTCGCCCGACACCCCCTCAACACCCACCCCCCGCGCAAAACGCATAATCCACATCCGCCCCACACGTCCCCACTCCCTCGCCCCGCACGTCCACGCCCCTCAAGCCCAACCCCCGAAATCCCCGAGTCTCAGACGCGCAAGAAGTCTTTCGCGTGCTAGACCGAGTGCTGAGAGCAGTGATTCGGACACGCCGACCATGAGCACGCCTGAGGCTGTTAAGCGTGAGTTGGGGGGGTTGTTGCCTTGGGCTGTTGTCGCTCCCGAGGAAGACGATTCACCCTTTTCCTCCTCGTCGTCCTCCTCCGATCCAAACTCTCTCGGCGCCAAGCAGGCGGCAGACTCAACTCAGGACGAGGCCGAACATGCAGACGCAGAAGGTAGAGCGAACGAACCGAGGCTCGTGAGGACGTATCGCTGGGGCACGATAGATGTCCTGAATAAAGAGCACTGTGATTTCTGGGCTTTGCGCAAGGCAGTGTTGGGTGTCTACTTCAAGTTGCTCAAGACGGATACGCGGAGGGTGCTCTATGAGCGGTATAGGACTGAGAGGCTTTTGGTGAGGAGGGCTACGAGGGCCAGTACGTGCTTTTCTCTCTCTCTTTATCTCTTCTATCTCTGTTTTTCCATTCTTTCTATTTTTTGCATGCTTGGGAGTGAGCGGGATGCTGATGCGTTGAACAGTGTCGGAGGAAGAAAGAAAGAAGATTTATGGGATTTGAGAAGGCTCGACTCGACTGGTTCGGAAGACGTCTTCGTTTTCGATTTTTTCGGTATATCGGTTCTGCTCCAATCTCTACCTCAAGATTCCCAGTATATCTCAAGAGCTCTCGGCTACCTCGTTACTGTATCAAACAAACCTGCAAGCACAACACTCCTTACTCCGACTCCAACGCTCAGCAGGACACCTTTCACCACTTTACGGTTACATTTACGTTCTTACGACTCCCTGCTGCAGAAAAGCAGGAAGATACACACCCTCCTTGGATATCCTTCTCCAATTATTCCACATCACCGTATGCAGATCGGCCAGCGCTAGCCTGGCCTGCGGTTTTCTCCATTCTCTTGGATTAACTCTTGCCTATTGGTCTAGCCGTAAACAATTCTGTACAGTAGCTTCCCTAGGGGTAAATACGTGTGTAGTCATACGTTCTTGCCCAGAACCGAGAGTCCGCCGTCTGTCTGGTGGAACCGAATGAAAAGGATCATCGACATGGCCGAAAGCACAGCGGAATGAGAGACAGGAACGCCGCCACGGTCCGCCTACTTCTTCGCCGGCTGCTCCATAAGCTGCTGGATCTCCTGCTCCGACAGTCCGTCTAACCGTTGTAGGAGGTAGTCCACCTGCTGCAGTATCAGTATCGCACTTTCGAAAGCCAGGACAAAACAGGAGAAAGACGCACCTCAACCTCCTTCGTAAGCGGAATGATCCAGCTCTCATACAACTCAACCACACAATCCACATCGATCTTCCACCTCCCCTTCCCCCCCTCCTCCGTCACAGTCTGCCCATTCACACCATTCGTCCCATTAGAAGCAGCACCAACAGGCTCCCCATCAGGCCCGATCTCCTGACCATACAAGCTCGCCTTTTTTCGGAGCCGCAGGAGGAGTGCGCGCTCGACTTCCGGTTTCGTTATTAGGGAACCGAGGGCGTCGGCGTTACGGGATTGGATGTGGGGGATGAAGGCGGAGGGGTTGGAGCGGAATTTGGATTCGGATACGAATTTGCCTGTTGTGTCGTCAGTTATCAGCAATGCCCTTCAGCGAATACGAAACAGCGCCCGCATAGGAAGCGAGGAGTAGAACAGAGTCAAGGGAGGACTGAGAGGAGGCCAGCGAAGAGCAAGGCAAGGGAAGAGCAGAGGAATTGGAGAGCAGGACGCACCATAATGCACCCTCTTACTAATAGCCTGCAGCACACTAACGTCCACCGTCGCCGAGCTCCCCCAATTCCCATCATCCTCCCACTCCCCCGCGCCCTTGACCCCCTCCGCCCTCCTCTTCGCGGCCAGCGCCTGAGTCGCGCTAGCCGTGATCCGGGGGAGGATGAAATGGATGTAGAAGTTCAGGATGGTGGGGTTGACGTTGATCGTATTCGGGTGCAGGAGGGGCGGGAAGTTCAGGGGTGGGAGGAGAGGTGGAGGGAGCTGGGAGGGAGGGGTGAAGGGATATTCGTCTGGAGAGGTATAGCGGCGCGCTTTGGCTGCGTGCGTGCGGACCCCGTCAGCTCTCCATCTACATGATGGTGATTGAGGGGGAGAGAGCGCACCGTGAAAACTCTCGATCTCGGCTAAGAACCAGTCCAGCCAACTGCCCTCAAAGCCAATTTCTTTCAGCTGGGGGATGGCGCCTCGCTGGTAACACGTCGGGTTCAAGGCGAACTGGGCGCGCTCGATCAGCGCTACATGCCCTGTCAGTCAGCCGTGCACAAGAAGCCAGGACGGGAGAGGAGGGGAGAGGAGGAGCGTACAGAATATGATAGTCTCTTCGAGCCGGATTAGGGTGCCCCGGATCGAGTCGAGCGAAAGTGGGTCGGAGGAGAAGAGGTTCGTTTGGGACATGACGGGTCGGACGAGGAGCTTTCTCGGCTTCGGGATACCGTGAGCAGAACGTGCTGAAGCGGCCTTTGGAGACTCGATAGCTGCTGGTGTCCCTGTTGAGTGGATGACGGGAGGAGAGGACCTGTTGAAGGTAGATCTTCCAGCCAGCTTCACAAAAGAGCAGAAGAGAGAGACGGCTTGCTCGTACCTGTCCTGTCCTGTTCTGTGTGTGCGCGCGCGGGGATGATGGAGGAACGGGGACGGCGTTTCGGCGCGAGTTTCAGGGTCGGACTTCGGCCGGTCGATGACCGGAACTCCTCGACCTGCAATTTGGATGATGACCACAAAGAGGCTACGTCTTTCTGCTCGTATGGAGGCGAAGTACAGGAGTTGTGATGTTTGGGTCTTGACTGGACGGTTTCTTTATATGTGAGAGTGAGCAGAGGGAGTTGGGTCGGTCAGTGCGTTCGGCTGACTGAACTGCTTTTTAAATAAGAAGCGGGAAGTCGTGTAACCCGCGCTCTCACGCCCGTAGTATCGCGTTTCAACCTCCCGAGCGCAAAAAGACAGAGAATATGCAGTGGAGGCCATCTTTTCCCTGGGAAAACGAGACTCTGAGAGGGGATGGTCTATTCTTGAGCGTGACCGCCTGACTCGTCCGACCTATGCTTCTTAGATTGTGCAAGAGTCAGACAGATCTGTTCACCCGGCCTGGGCTGCGATAAAGTTCTGAGGCATTCTACACCTCACAGCCTCCACGCGGACGACGTGCCCCACACGTTGGAGCGCGGGGAGTGCGTCGAGGAGGAGGATATGAGCAGGGTGGATCGCTTAATGGGTTTTGTGTATTGTAACGTCCCCTGCCTACCACACCGTATCTACCTGCCTTTTCCCTCTTCCAAACGCTCAGAGCGGGAGGAGGGATAAGGGGGAGGGATTTTGGAAGAAAGAGGATATTACGCGAAGTCTTTGGGATGCTGGGTTCTGTCCGTTGATTGTTCTTGTTCAGCCGCACTGAATAAGATTAGGGGTCAGTGCTCAGAAGGGGAGGCGGGCGTGGGAAGGGGACGTACGACACCGGCCGTGCCGTTGGTCGCGTTGGTGTTCATGATCAGGGCGACGATGAGTCCATAAAGACCAAGCACCTACACGCCACACATCATCAGCTTCCTTCTCACCAGACCCGTACAGCGACGGGAATAGGGAGTGGGAGGAGACGCACCTCAGCGAAAATGAGAATCAGAATCATCCCGACGAACAACCTCGGCTGTTGAGCTGTCCCGCGTACACCGGCATCCCCGACAATCCCGACCGCGAACCCAGCTGCCAGACCAGCCAGGCCGACGGAAAGGCCAGCGCCGAGCTGGACAAAGCCCGTGTAGAGGGGCATTGTGGCCGTTACTGTTGCCCTTGGTCAGCCCCTCGGTACTGCCCTTTCTTCGAAAGTGCACATACAAGATCCGGAGATAAGAACGGCTACGACCAGGCCGTAGATCTGCACAGATGTGAGTATTTGGGAACGGAAGGTGAGGATGAGGGACAGGGATGAGGGGACGTACGGCGATGATACCGGCCATGATGACGGGCACGACGCACTTCATCATCAGGTCGGGCCGGAGGACGGACATGGCGGAGATTCCAACGCCGGACTTGGCGGTGCCGTAGCTGTTTTCGTCTTAGCACGTCGTACACAACTCACCCACTCCAGTTCAACTGACCTAGCACCGAGGCCTACAATATCGTGAGCGCATGCATGGTGGAGCAGGGTGAGGGTACGTACAGGTGAAGACGATTGCACTTGTGCATCCCTACACCCAAGCACGAAATTAGAACACGCGGCCTCCGTCCACCGCAAGAAGCGGGACGTACCAATGCTCCAAAGAAGGGTGCATAAACAGGACAATACTCCGTCAAGCCCGACATTTTGGTTTTCCTTTTCGGCTAAAGTAGAGCGGGAGCGAGAGGAGAGGTCGAAACGATTGACGATGAGGAGAGGGTGTGAGGTGAAGGGCAACGTTCGAGGAGGGGAGGGTGGCGTCGATACGGAAGGAGGGGAATGCTTCCGTTTGGGAGGGTGCGCGTCATGGACATCGAAGGCGTCGGATTAGGAGAGCAGAGAGGCAGCGCAGTTCCGTCCCTTGCCATAGTCAGCTAGTCTGGTGTTTGGCTTGGTTGCGCATTGACTGTGCTTGAGTTTGCATTCCTTAACTGCTTCGCTATCTCTCCCTCGTCTCTCTCCTGCTCTACTCCCCTGCTACCCTCGAACCTCTTGAGCTGTCTACTGGGACACTGTCAACATCACCCCGATAGCTAACCAACCATGTCATTCAACGACCTCGAGCGAGGTCAAGCACCCCGCCAACCCACCCATTCCTCAACAGCCTCGTCCTCCCTCCCGTCCTCCGCAGACCCCGCCTCAGCCCAATTCCAAAAACTGCAGTCCTCGCTCTCCCTCCAGATGTTCAAGATCAACGCCAACGTCCAGGGCATGCTTAAGCTCGTGGACCAGCTGGGGACGACGAGGGACGGGAATGTCGTTAGGAAGGGGCTGCATGATCTGACTGAGGCGACGCGGGAGCTGGTGAAGCGGAGTACGGCGGATCTGAAGACGTTGACGGAGTTGCAGCAGGGGTTGGTGCGTCCCACTTCCCCTTTCTTTCCTGACTGGAACCAGCTGCTTACGCATATATGTTGTGCGCTGTAGCCGGATAAGAAACTAGCACTGTCAAAGACGTCCTCAGACCTCCAAACTGCACTCATGGCCTTCCAGCGCGCTCAGCGCCTCTCAGCAGAAAAACAGCGCACAGTGGTCGACTCCGCCAAACGGACCGTCTCAGCCGCAGGGATCGTCCCCGGTGAAGAAGGGTCAGGGGCAGACGACGGAGCAGGCGAGACGGGGCGTCTTCTTGCCGAGCCTCAAGAGCAGATCCAGGCTCATGCGCCGTACGTCCCTCTTCCTCCCTCTCTCTCTCTCGTTTGCGAGTATTATGCGGCGGATGCTGAGCTTGACTTGCGGGTGCACGCAGACAAATATCCGCCCAGGAACTCCAATTCCAAGAATCGCTCATCGCCGAACGCGAGCAAGACATCCAAGAGATCGAGACGGGCATCCACGAGCTGAACGAGATCTTCCGCGACCTCGGTACGCTCGTCGTCGAGCAAGGCGGGATGCTGGACAATATCGAGAGTAACATTACGGCCGTTGCGCGGGATACGGCGGGGGCGGATGAAGAGCTCAGGACGGCGAGCGATTATCAGCGGAAGGCGGGGAGGAGGGCGTGTTGGTTGATGATTGTGATCAGTGTGGTGATATGTATTGTTTTGCTGGCTGTGAGTCCTTCCGCTTCCTTCTTTTCTCTCCCCCTCTCCTTCCCTCTCCCCCCTGCTCCCTCCTTTTCTCTCCCCCTCTCCTCCCCTCTCTCCCCCGCACACTATCGCTCTCTTCCGCTGGACAAAATCTGACGACCCTCCCAGATCTTATCATAGCCAAACAGCAAGAGACGCACATATATGCGCGGACTTCCATCCATTTCCTTGTGTGGCTAGACGGTTCTCCCTTCGGTTTTGTGTATAACGCCTTCTGATCATACCCTTTTAATCCATTTTTGCAGTAATCGTCCTCTACGTCACTCCACGAAGCTTGCTTGGCTACCTCGCGCCGTCTACTCCCTACCAGCTCCTACCAGGCTGCAGAACGCCAAGTATCACCGACTTTCGCGGTCGGCTTCTACTCCAAAAGGCAGTCGGGATCCGAGGCACCGAATCAACTCGACATCTTGTGTGTCAAGCGTCCGCCTCCGGCAACCTGAGCATGTTCGGCTCATGTGGCATACCGCTGGTGGAGGGCACTCACCATCCTCGCCAGCTGCCCTACTGTGCGAACCAGTCAACCCGAGACCGTCGGGCCAGAGGGGTTTAGGAATATGTGAGCGCTTTGGCCACCGCTCGCTGGCCGTGTGGCCTTCCACCTCCGTAAGGAGTAAGGAACATGGCTCGTTCTGGCGGTCACCAGCCTGCTCTGGTCTCCCGCTCGAAGCCAACGGCAAAGAAGCATATCCCGGCAAACCCTCAACCTTTTCGATATACATAGGCTGTCCTCTCATCCGTCCCACAGTTGGACCTCCTCCTGTCGAGGGTAAGAGGTCCAGAGAAACGCGCATAGGAGCAAACCGTTGGATGAGTCAACGGCGTCGAGCTCCCGTTGCGAGAGTCATCCACCCCGCATCAGCAACTTCAGCTTCAGCTTCTCCATGGGGAAACTCGCCACCATCACTGCTACATCACACTCCCAGCTTACGAGCTTACACGCAGTAGTTCCCCTGGCCAGGTACGAGGCACCGCCATCCAGAAACGCCAATCGAACGATGATAAACCAGATACTGATTTGGTGCGAGACACTCCGCGAGAACTCACGTGCCGACTCGAGCGGGCTCGGACTTGCGGCACCCGAAATAGCTGGATGTCTCTCCGGCCGGGCATGCTAGCCTCGGCAGTGCTCTCGGTCCACCGAAATCGGATCGGCTTCCAGGTACTTGCCGACTTGTATGCGAAGTGTTCTGTAGGGCCACGGCCGATTGGGTTGCTAAGTTTAGCTGTTGTACGGCAAGCTTGTGTGGGCTGTTTCAGGATTCTTGAATTCCAGGTTGGACTGATGACATCAAGCCAGATCCCAGGAATTCATCGCTGTGAACTCGATGCTACATATGTGCAGCCCGTCAATTGTGCGATGTTTTCTATCAGTACCAGGACTGCTGAGAGCAAAGTGTGAGAAATCAGTTCCTAAACTGTGCACATACTGAACTAGCCAATTGTTTTTGCTCATCGTCCTCACCATGTCCGAACGAACGGCGCCACTGAGAGCTTGAACAGACTTCTGACTTGCCGCTGCGGACTTACTTCAAACAAATCCGAATCGAAACTAGACGGACACACAAATAACCATCCCGGACCGACTACCCCAAAAGGAAATCCCTCCGAAATTTGAATTCTTCCGCGGTGCTTCTTTTTGCTAGGGCCGTCGGCCGGACCCTGTTGGTTTGCGTGAGCGATGCTGATTTAGCTGCGACCGCGATGCTATTTTAAATTGTACACATGGGTCATCTCTGTTCAATCAACTGAATTGCTACACTCTGACGACCCGGTTACTGATGTGAGCTCATCTTTGTCCTTGCTCAGGTGTCGGGCGGTCCGCTAGGGCCGCAGTGCCTGCCTTCCGGAATCTTGCCTGGATTAGGTGCCTGGGGCTCCAGAACACCTGCTTACTTCGAGTGCATCTTCAAGAGTGCGACACGTGTGAAGAAGAACACCTTCTGCGGGGTACTTGCGTACTGCGGCGACTGCTTCCCCTCGGATGGCGGGCCCGACTGCCCCATGGGGCAGCCTCTTCTGTGCGCTGTCCCGGGCCTCGGGAGTGGCGAGCCCGTCCGTCCCGCGCACATTGCCGGTGCCGTGCAGTAATGCAATGCCGGTCCGGCCTCGAGCTTCGTTCTACTATTTCTTCAGCGCTTTCGTCCCGATTACGAATGCTGCTTCTTGCTTCTCCCGTCTCACGTCCGCCGCACCAACGATAACTGGGTTGGTTGTTCGCTGACATTCGACTCACGACCGGACCACCATGAACAACGAGAAGGTCGAGTACGAGCACGACCACGTCGACGACCGGACGACGCCGTCCCCGACTCATGACATCCCAAAAAAGGAAACTGCAGATGGCGCCAACTCGCTCCTGCAGGTCCTGAAGGAGGAGCCGCCGCATCCTTTCTCATGGCACATGATCCAGCTCTATGGCTGCTTATGGGTTTCTTATCTTTGCTCTATGACCAATGGGTAAGCCTGTGTGCTTTCGCATTACACATGGGCTCACGGTTTTGTCAGTTTCGATGCTAACACTTTCGGTGGATTCACCGCCATGGATACTTTCAAGGACTACTTCGGTGTCTATGGAGGTTCCGAGCTCGGTAAGGAATACTCTTAAAAAGGCTAAGAGCGCCCCTATAACAGGTTTAATAGGGTTCATGGTGACAATGTATATCATCGGCAACCTTGCCGGTAAGTTACGAACAGGTCTTAATCCGTTGCAAACGCTTACCTAGGCACAGGTGGTCTTTTTGCTGGTCCCTTGACCGACCCGTACGGTCGGCGGTTCGGCATGGCCATCGGCTCCCTCACCTGCGTAATGGGCTCCGTCATGCAGACGGCGGCCCAGAACAAGAGCACCATCCTGGGCGGACGTTTCTTCCTGGGTTTGGGTGCCGTCATCGTCCAGACGGCCGGAACCACTTATGCGGCTGAGCTGGCTCATCCCGCCTACCGTGCAATCCTGACTGGCGGCTACCAATCCTGCTTCTTCATCGGCACCATGACTTCGACCTTCATCGAATACGGCTTGAGCGGTCTCGCGAACCCAGGCAACCTCGAATGGCGCATCCCTTCCATCATCCAGGCCGTGCCATCCATCATTCTCCTGTGCTTTGTCTGGTTCATTCCGGAGACGCCACGTTGGCTCATCGCTAACGGGAAGACGGAGGAAGCTCGCCGCGTCCTGACCAAGTTCCACGGTGAGGGCAACCCGAACAGCAGGCTCGTCGAGCTTGAGATGGCTGAGATGGAGCTGAACATCAAGACCGACGGTTCCGACAAGCGCTGGTGGGACTTCAGGTGAGGAGCGTGCAAATGGTTTGGTTATGGCGTTACTGACGCATCTGACCCTAGGGAGCTGTTCCACACCCGCGCGAGCATTCATCGCATGGTCATCCTCATCGCTTTCGCGCTCTTCCAGAACCTCATCTGGCCGCCAACCTCCTACTACCTTCCACTTATGCTGCAAAACGCCGGTATCACCGACTCTCGTCGTCAGCTTCTACTCAATGCCGTCCAAACCCCGGTCATGATTGGGGGCGCCATCATCAACGTTCTGATTGTCGAGCGCGTCGGTCGTCGCCAAATCTTCATGTTCGGCTCATGCGGCATGGTAGCCACACTCGCCGTACTGACGGCTTGCACTGCTCTGCAAACCACCCACCCCAACCTTGGCACACCAGGCGTGGTCTTCATCTATCTCTTCCTGCTCAACTTTGCCATGACATGGGTACCGATGATGACGCTGTATGCGTCCGAAATCGTGCCCTTCGAGACCCGTGCGAAGGCGATCGCCCTCTACAACCTTGCCATCAATGCCTTCTCGCTGATCAACTCATACGTACCTCCTGTGGCCTTTGATAACATTGGCTGGAGGTTCTACCTCTTCTACTTGGTATTCGACTTTGTCGGTATCTTCGTCGTCTACTTCCTCTTCATTGAGACGCGCAAGCGTACTCTGGAGGAGATCGAGGAGATCTTCCAATCGCCGAACCCGGTGAAGACCTCGAAGGAGATGGGCAAGCGTGCTGCGCGTGCAACACATGGTCTGGCGTGAGGGGGATACATATTGATTTATATGACTGTAATGCTCCTGTTGGCTTATTACGTCTCACGAGTTTGACGGATGATAATACATTATTTTCTAACCATACATGAGGGATCTCAAGCGCCCTTGTAGTCGTACCGAAGGTTGTTCAGTCCCTCAGGACCCTTCTCGCCTTGGCTATCTACTATGATGTTATGCGCGGTTGTACATATCCCGATCAGGGCGGTTTCCGCAAACCACCACAATGTCTGAGATCGATGTCGCCCGAGTAAGAATGATAAGGCGGGGGCTGCTAAGGACGCCATGGTGAGTTGTTCGTGAGTGACCTTGGAGAGGTATGGAACCGGTCGAGATATGCCGGTGATGTAGTAGCAGATGACTGTCAGGACCAGAGACAGGAGCGAAAAGACTGGTGCCAAAGGGATGGGCTTCCCGGTGAAGAGAATCGGGTCGCTTCCTGATGCGGATGATCGGACAATTATGAGGAGGCCAACGAAATTTCTGGACGACAATCAATGGAAGCTCGAATGGGTGTGTTTGAGGTAGCACACATCAGCGCTCCGCAGATGAGGAAAAACCGAAGGATCTCCGTATAACGGGCATTTGATTGCTCGTTCTGTTTCCTTAACGATTCCACGAGTTCCTCCTGTTCTATTGAAGGTCACTTTACATTCTCGAACCGATCTTAACGTTGCTCACGCTGCTCATCCAAAACAGCATCTTCAGCCAAGACCGACGGTTCCTCTCTTATATCAGCGACGAAAGGTCTCCTGTGCTGCGCGGTCGACATGGTGGGAAGGAGGGAAGCGGGTCGCCGCCACGGCACATATTACGGCATGGTGTTAGGGTCCGATTCGCGCGTGATTTTCGTGTTCTCCCAACCTCACCAAATCACTACTCTTACTGAGCCCAGCACTTCCTCCTCATTTCTGGCAAAACATGGCAGCCCAAGCTTCTTCCTCCAAGACATCACCTGCATACTTCAGCCCCGAGAATGATGATTTTGATGACGCTGAAGTCTACGACTCGGACGACAATAAGTTCGACGATTGGGTCGAGGAGGAAGAGCAGAGGCCGTGCATGAGCCTGTTTGGCGAGCAGAAGCTGTTTCCTTCGTTGAGAGATGCACTGGAGGATGCGGAGAGGAATCATGGCGTGAAATTAAATGATATCTGCAACCGCCTGGGTGCGCCTGTTGTCCGTCTGATGATAAGGTCCCTGCTGACGCCAGAATAGAGTTGGATTTCTACGATCGGATGAAGCTCGTTAACTTCCTGAGAAAACAGGTCCGTGTCGCGACCATAATGCATGCTTCGCATTCTGAAGCATATCGCAGAGACCCACCCCAAGCCTTGTGACTGGTCTCACCGGACGAGAACCGTTCTTCCTGGATGACGCCTACTTGATTCCGGTCATCGAGGATGATCCGCTTTTACGTTAGTATCGGATGTTGCCCCTCCTCCTCCTGGACTTACGTGCTTGCTGCAGAGGCTCCGCAAGAAGATGCTTGGTCGGATGAAGATGATCCTCCGGCAGAACAACCTGCATCAGCCGTACCTTCCAGTCAAGATGTTGACTTGGCGCGGGAGCTTCGCAGGGCGAATCGAACAATCCGATCACTTCAGCAACAACTTGCCCAAGCCAAGCAGGACCTCGTCGACTACAAGCAGGTAGTGACAAAGGCACTTGGAGTCAACGATGTGAAGCAGTGGGTGGAGATGAAGGCTTCTGGTCCAGAAGACGAAGGAAAACGGGGAGAAGATCCTAAATACTTCGATACTTACGAGGATGTGGCCGACGACGCCAATCTGGAGATATGAAACGGGGTTTGAATCTACGATACCATGTACATTCTGCCTTGATCAGCACCATGTTACAAGGAACTGTTTAGACCACCCGCATGTTCATCAAAGATTCTTCCGGAAGCAAAGGAACATCATTACTGTCAGGGTCATTGGCTTCCGGTTCGCGGCGCGACGGTCCCGCGTTGCACTGCACAAGTCATTCGCATACCATCATTCAGCCTACTTGCCTGAAAGTACACTCACCAGAGTTAAGGCTGATCATTCCTACCGGCATCGAATATGCAGGAGCGAGCGAGGAAATCGGTGCAGGGGGCTCAAGTCGCCAATTTGCGTGGCCGTTACGGCCGCCTTTGGCTATAGACTCGACATGCGCCTCGTTCGGGACCCATTCGACAGACAGTGCCCAAGCGAAAGTCATCAGACTCAGTGAGACTGGCAGCGCGAACGAAGAAATGGGTGGTCTGGGCTATTACTCGAGCCCGAGTGTTGGCAAAGAGGTGCGCATTGTGTTTGCTCCGCAGAGTACGTTGTACTGACCCTTGCTCTCAGGAAACCTTCGGGCCACACTGAACGAGTGACCTTGTCTGTCGCCCTTTGCTAGGCATGCAATCCCGATCTGTTACTAGCGCCTATCCGCCGGTATTCAACACAAGTGTCATGACGCTGGCTGTATGCTTCTGAGTGATCCTCCGCTTCATGCTGGTGGCGGCGGAGAACGCCTTCATTACGAAGGATCGACAAGTCGTGCATTTCTCCTGAGCGACTTCAATATGAAGTAGCATCGGATTGCACCTTCTCCCTGATGGCCAGATGCTCGGTAAAGTCAGGAACGAAGACCTGGAATTCGCGGTGAAGTAGTAGCCCGATGAGTTCGTCCATTCCTCCTACATTCCAAGTCTGATTTGCTGAACTTTCGTTTGAGTCCTGCTATCGTTGGGAGCAAGGACACCGCACCACTCCACAGCGTGAGGTCATTTGGCCCCTCGATTGCTAGTCCACTTGAGCAACCTTGAGGGCGCACTGGCCGCCGTACGGACGACTTGGCTTCAGAGAGAGGTGTGCAAGGAATGAAAGTGACCCCACCACCGTAGTCCTGAGCTCGAAAGGAAGAGGAGCGAAAACGGCGACACTTTTGCGTGCTCTTCCCTTGGACTTCGATTTACTGTCCCTTCGGTGTCCCATATTCCCGTTATTGCTGCGTCACCCCGGTATCTGTGCTCAGGCTCTCACAGCTGGTGCGGACTTCAAAATACCAGAAGACTCGATTCACGGGGATGCTAAGGCACCTCTCAGCTGTACTTGTACCCTGGGGGACAAGCGGCGATCGGGCCCAGGCGTCACACGATCGGCCGACGAATGGTCCACTCAGTCACGCCGACTGTCAGTCGTCTTTCAGCAGGGAGTCTTGACTCTCACCTCCGCCGACGGCACAATCGTCATGCACCTTGTTTATGCACGATCTTACTATATATGGTAAATGTGCATCAACTTCGGGCGGTACCGGCAGTCACGGTCTTTCTGCGGGTGATGTGGCAGGCCACACTGGACCCTCTCACGCCACCCGCACGTCAGCGCCTCATTTCTGCCTGGGCGCAGCGGTGCAACTTCTGGTGACTCTGCTGCTTACTACTATGCTCTCTCCGCGGCCATGACCGGATGCGGCTCGGCTTAATATCGGTCATTCGTCATGCACTTTAGCCCTGTGTCAGCCTGCACAGAAGTGGTGAAATCGCAAAAGCTTTTCAAAAGCGCACTTCTGTACCACCGATTATGGCTAGCTCCTCCCGTGTTTCTGGGCCCGTAGTATGGTCTGCTGTCGCGTCTTCATTTCTTCTTCGACAACGAACTGTTGTGGTTCGAGTCCGGGAGCTTACGAAGTGCGAGCGGGATTACGATGTGGACGGCTCCAGTAGAGGGACACCCCGGAACGAAAAGCCGGTGAAAAGTGGGTTCGAAAGCGAAAATCAACCCTGTCGGAAGTCAGAAACGAGATGTAAGTGGACCCCATAACTCGCCAGACTAGAAAAATCGATTGACCCATATTTTTGAGGCAGCGGATTCAGATCGCAGCAAATCACGAGAGGACGCGATCAGTCAAAGTAGGGCGAGCTGCTCCCGCTCTTGTGCCCCAATGTCAGACCGCAAATGTGAAACTTGCCACTCGCCCGCGAAGCTGCCCGTGTCACCGATACCAACGCTGGCTCGGGTGCCTTTCGGACATGCCTGCAGCTGACTATTCCGGATTGCATGCATGACATGACATGATATTATACAAACTGTGATTCGGATCCTAAGAACGAAGCCGTCGTTTATGGAGAAGTCGAAGAAACCGGGAGCCGATGGCCAGGCCATTGAGGTGGAGGCGCTGCGGCTCCGAACGTCCTCGTGGGCCTGCTTCTGCCACAGTTCGGCAAGCCGACATCACTGATCTTTTCACTTTCTAGTCTTTCTCTGCTTTGAACATCCAACCAGAATGAAACATCGCCGCTACAACCAGTCTGCGCCTGTGTCTGAATACCCTCAAAGCCCATGCATGCCGTCCCAAATTCCACGCATTCCGAGGGCATGTTGAGCAGCCCGTCAGGTGCATGCTAGACTTGGTGGCGAGAATCTCGCGGTGAGAACACGACTCTCCTCCACACCTCGTACCACCCAGGAACAGATGGCGAGTCAGGGAAGGTGCAGTGCTCCACGGACATGGATCCTTTGCCAAGAGCGAGCTAACCTGCATGAAGCATCCGCTCCCCGTTTTCAAGCTTCGATTTCTCATGACAGAAGCCCAGAGATCTGTGACGAGTCCCGTGAAAGTACCAGCCGAGGAACACAGGACTGGATAGCGGGATGCTGCTGGGTTTGGAGACTTCGAATTTGGCTGAAAGGGCGGCAATTCTCTGAACGTGGGCTCTGATTCTTCTTGGTGTCCGCTTGTTCTCACGTACGATGGTAACTCAACCCATCCGTGTAAGCCGCGCCCACGAAATTAGCTGAGCAAGCTTCAAAGCGCCAGCGCCATGTCAGGAACACGTTCGGCACGGCAGTGGCAGTCCATCCAGAATCCCGTGCTGGACTGACAGACGTCCTGCCGCATTCCGCGCCAGGTCAGCTCAGCTGGTCTCCCGTCCTCTGCAGCCGTGTGGCCGGATTGCCTATCAGCTTCTGACACAGCAACAATCTCTGTACGGTCAACCGCCACGCATGCGATAAGGACCTTCAACCTAGACCAAAGCCACACGTTTCCCCTACTGTTCCAGTCGCGATATCCGATCTGTTGTGGGTCAAAGATCATCTTACGAAGCGATGCGACATCCGTAAGCGAAACAGAGTGCAATGGCTTGCAGCTCAGAACGCTGATTACGATACAATTGCTCTGTCCAGGGAAACCGCGACGAATAGACGGAGTAGCAGTGGATGCTACGATGAAGGTGTGGGGGAGTGATATGAGATGTGTAAGAGCATCGTCGATGGTGCGTATTTCAGTCACATCCGAGACAGATGTTGACACCGTGCCATACTAGCTTCACTTACACTTTATCCTCCTATGGAACCTTACCGCCCGTCAATTTGGCAACAGTAACGGTAATCTTGTCCACCTTCCATGGTGCTCGTTTCGAAACAAGAGACGGTTGGAGCGAAGCATAATGGAGCAGTAGAAGCGTTGACAAGCGCGACCCCTTGCTCGACCTCATGAGTGTCACCAATGGAGCGACACGTCACCACTGGGAAGGAAAAGTGTACAAGCCAACTGTCTACCGGAATATGAATAGTCGACCAACTTGGTTCGGACAAGGCGTCTCCGCCTTGCTTCATTAGGGGACCCAGATATACGATACATACCCATCTACAGCGTGGAGTTCCGGCGTTCCCGGCTCTCCACAGCCGACAGCCATGGCTTTGACTGGTCGGAGGAATGTTCGACGTAGAGGATTGTCCGCAGAGTCAGCCCCTACAAGCCGTTCACCCGTCCGTAACGACCAAGCCCGGATTCGCAGATCTTGCCCCGCCAGAAACAATGCATTCTCGTGGTCGGACACGCAGCAGCCCTACCATGCATTAGTCGAGCACCAAAGCAAACGCTTTCCAGACGAACTAGACCGAGGGTATAAGCGTTCCGATGGCCCCGAAGACTCTTGGTCGGTGGTAGCCGACGGCCCGCTGACTGACGCATGAAGCGCAGGTCGTACACATCAACCTGTTTCCGTGAGTGAGCTCAGACGTTAACGATGACAGAAATCACCGCGTACAGTTCCATCCATCAAGCAAGTCAACACGTCGAAGTCGTAGAGAGTGTGGAGATTGGTCACCGATGTTGTCAGGGCAATAGTCTCCTGCAGGCTTTTGGGAGGAAGACGAATATCCCACAAGAATACACCTCCGCCCCTCGTGCCAAGGAAGAGCTCATTCTACATTAAATCAACCTTTGAGCCCGGTCTCTAGCTTCTAGCAATCGAATGTCGGGCTTACCTTCTCCAAATGCACGGCGGTAACGTCGCTCCGAGTCGGCAGAAGGCTCATATTCGAATGTATCGCATCTGCACTTGGAGTGAAGAACGCTCTTCCGCTGCAACCTATGTAGAGCGAGAGTCAGTTGTGCGTGAAGCTCCATTTGCGCTTTGAGCACCAACCAAGCGCGATACCTGTGGGTGTGAAGGTGGCGGCACGCACATCCCGAACCGTCTTCGGAAGCTCATAAGTGTAGGATTCGCCTGACCTAAGGAAGATGTGGCTCTGCACAAGGATTATCTGGGTCCGCTCACCTTTCTATATGCGTCACCGCTATTTGAGGAGCAGGTCCGAGGGAAGCAGCGCTGTATGGAAGCATCATGGGGAGTGGTGAGCAGATAGAAGGCATCGTATACTGGAAGAACATACAAGCATCTATCATTTAGAATGGCGACACCGGTTATCTGCGAGGAACGTCCGATCAGAACGACTCCGTTGGCGGAAGGAAAAATCTCGGTGGTGAGCGTACCATCGTCGCTAGAGACTTTTCTATTATCCATGGCCCCCAGTTCTCGGGACCCTGCGCAGATGCAGATACGTCACCTCTCCGCCTAACGTACAAATCACCTTGCAACCACCGCAGACAGATTAAGCACAAGAATCACATGCTGTCATGACAGTCGTACCGTCGGATGCTCCTGCAACGTGAAAATCGCGAGTAACCTGTTAAAGCAATCTCAGCCGCAGTAGCCGCTGTCCAGGTGCCAAGCCACTATACCGCGAGGCAAACCGCCTCTCCAGAATATGAAGAAGGATGAATATTGAGACGTGATCTGTGTCTGAGCCGCAACGTGCTTAGAGCTCGCATCTGGTGTATGCTAGGAACGGTCTTAACTCAGTCTGATTCGCGGGAGACGCGACGGGAGCTGCGCGAACTCACTGCGCGATTCTCCCTATATCGGAGCGATAGAGAAGCCCCTCCAGTTTTCGAAAAGAACCTGGGGGGGATGGCCCGCCGATGGCCCGCCGGCCGCGTGTATTGGAATGTCCCTCATCATCGCTCTTGCAATCCTGAACTGCTGGACTTCTTGGTTTGGAGGACTCGGGAAAGTAACGCTGAACGGTGGAGTCGTAATAGAAGCCAGGAAGTGGCCTAGGCAGCTCTGCCATGGCAAAGTCGTCGGATCGACTGACACTGAAGCATAGGACGCGCCGTAATGTATTCAGCACGGCGGAGGAGGTATACAAGGACAAGGAAGCGGCGAAGCTTTTTGGCCAACACGGAAGTTTATTGGCCAACTGGAGATTACATAAGCGGAAAATGCCAAGGCCGGTGCCTCGTGTATGGAACCGGGTAGGACAATCCCCTCTCAGGGGGGCCGGGTCCGTCGAGCACGCTTGCCTCTTTAACCACCATAGTGTCAGCACGACCGACTGTGTCAGACTCCAAATCCAAGCCAATGCAAGCCGCAAGATAGCGCGTGTATGGTACAGAGATCGAGAAACATGGAGGAACAGCGCAAATGCCACCTATACGCAATTGTTCGGAGGACTATGCTCATACGCCTCTCATGGACAGAAGCATCAACCCATGGCGACCTCTTGTCCATCGTCCCCAGCGAGATAACTATCATCCCTTTCGCCCTCCGCATCCTCGGATCCATCTTCCGCTTCTACCAGGAGATCTTCTTCCTCTTCCTCCGGCTCAGGCTCTTCCGGGGGCGTACTTTGCACTTGGCTGTCTCCTCGAGCCCGAGCCAATTGGATGCGTAGTCTCATCATCTCACGCTCATGCTCTCTTTGCCTCTCCCTTTCTTGCAGCTCTCGCTCCTTCCAGCGTTCCAGGGCTTGCTGCCGTCGTCTCTCGTCCGCCCGATTGTGTTCGTCCAGGCGCTCAATCAGTTGGCCGAGGATTTCGGCGATTGACAGCCCTTCGCGCGGTGGAGAGGGAGTCAGGAAAGAACGCGTCGAACCCAGTGTTTGATTGGTGTTAGGGAGGATGCGAGGCGATAAGGTCGGACGATGGGCGAATGGCGCGGCACGAGTTGTGGGGCGGAGGTCATCCATTGAAGGCGCTGCCTTGCGCTTAAGGGTAGGACCTGCCCAGAACTGCCCGATGTTGGAGGCAGAAGAGGTGCCTGGCCGCGTCCCCTCGGGACTCTGAGGTGTGCCGGGTGCGGGCAGCCGTGCGAGTATGTCGCGCAGACGCCAAAACTGGGGGAACTTCTCGCGGACTTGCGCTGGTACATGTGAGCTGATGAGCACGGCGGACAGAATTGGCACTTACACAGGATGCTGAGTTGCTCAGGATTTAGCGTGGATTGGTCGACGTCTTCCGCCATATCCGCAAGATCCCCAAGAGCCGTTCTACAGTCGTTGTAGAGACCTTGTAACCTACATACCGCAATCAGCCTGCGAAACCGGAAAGGGCAGGAATTACACCCACTTGAAGAGCTTGTTCTTGACACTCACGGCTAGGGCCTCCCATTGCGTTTTATCGTTTCCAGCGTACCGAGGATCTTCAGCAAAGAGATGTCGAGCTATTTCTCTATGAAGATCGCGTTTTGGTACGCCAGGGAGTCCCGGACGGGGATGAAAGCCTTCTCCGCTGGCCGGCGCTTGAGCGAAGACAGCAATCCATCGGTCGTTATCCCAGATGGACTGAATTAGACGGTCCGTGAGATCGCCTTCTTCCCATCTACGAGCCAAAATCAGCAGAGGAGTGAACAAAAGGCAGCTCTGGTACTCTACCTCACAGACACACTCGGTCTCTCGCGAGCGTCCTTCTTGCCAGGGCCTCTTGCGCCCTTTCGCCGAGCACTAGCAGTCGGAGACTCCGCTGAGACCATTGGACGAGTAGCTTGTTGTGCAGAGTAAGGGTGAGACATAAGAGTTGGAGTAAGCTCCTGCGAAGGAGACGGAGATTTAGAGGGCGGACGCCCTGGGGGAGCAAAGCTAAGCGGCGTGGAGGATTCGTGGTTAGAGGTAGGCGTCAGCTGTGCAGGTCCCACACGCGGGGGTATCGAGGAGGGCGAAGGTTCCGACATCGCCATTAATGTAGACGAAGAACAGCCGAAAGGCGAGTCAGGTAGTATAGCGTCACGATACGACACAACTTCAGAGGGGGGCGCGGTAGCCTAGTGGGATGCCTTGAGGGAAACCCGTGTTGAAGTCGTAAGTAAACAACGCGGTTGACGGACGCTTACGCGTCATACCAGTGCTGCTCTTAAAAGCCGCAAGGCCAGGCGTGGAGGGTATGGTGAACCGATGCTGCAGGGGGGTTCCGTGACCTGAGATGCGTGTTAAGCGCGGCGATATCCGGAACAAGATCTTCCTCATTGATAGCCATAAGGGTGCCAACCCTTCCAGAACGGAGAGCACAACAAGTCGTGAACGGACTCGGAAGCTCCCAGCAGCATCCTTGGGCGGTTCAGGTTCCCCCAGCAAGAATTATCCCAAGGTTATAGAGAGCGAGAATCACCCGATGGAGCTGACTGCCCGAAAGAGGGCACCGCCTCGTGTCTTTTGTCGATGTGCCTTTCGGCAAGCGCGTGTCATAAGCGTGTATAAAATTATGCCCGACCATGTCCGCCACTATGGCCATAATACCAAGTGAGGGCATCATCAGGGGTCCTATGGTCTGCTTCGGAACCGCCAGCTGCGGCTGCTTACTGACCGGTTTTTCCCAACAATCTGGTTGACGTGATTGGAGCGAAGCAGAAGCCTTATGAGCCAGAGGAATACGCTGGCATTAAGCAGAACCGCAGGCCATGGCGGAGACCCGGCCGCAACGGTCCTGCTTGTGCCGGATCTCCCGAGAAGACGAGGTTTTATCTGTCGCGCAGCTGCAGGTAACATGGCGGCGCCATCCAAGGAGAGGAACTGTTCGATACGTCGGAAGGCCGCCTAGAGGTAGCAGAAGTTTCTTTGCCAGAGACAGAGTGAAGGATCAGAGGATAGAGGTAACCAAGGGGCGGTGCCTCCTCGGGTCCACTGACCGTCTTTTGTCTCCGTATCCTCACCATCTGACGACCATCTCCTCAACGCTCCTCTCATCTCTCCCATATACCCTCTTCACCCGTAAACACCGCCGATAACGACTGCTTCTGCATTTCTGGCTACTGCTGGCTACACTCATGGCCTCCGTATATTACGAGCACGGACGCGAACGATACCCGCGAACGGATGAGCTTTGGTTGGAACCACCTGGCAACCTGTTTCGTGATGATCGAGTTGACGAGAGGCCGGCGGTGTTTGGACCTGTATTGTCGTTGCCAAGGCACAATGGCGAGTCGCGTCTATTGTTTTTGCCGTACGACGAGCCCTTATGTCGAGCTGTCTGCGTCATGCCTCATAGGAGTAGGCGCTTTCGCCGTCACAGCGCCTGTAGCATATTCGTCTCCGATGACCGACTCCTCGCGGTACTCCTTGAACTCCTCGCTGCTTGATTCGGTAGGAGCCCGATCTCCTGGGAGTAGTGAGCCTGTTCTGGTGTCACGGGATGCGACAACATCAGGGTCGTTCGCATCGTGGCAAGACGTCGGCACCCTGGCTGTGACCCCTGCCGATCAGCATCAACTTTCGATGGAGCCGTCAGACGAAGTATGGCAATGGTCCGTCAACTCCTCTCAACCTGGTGAAGCGAGCGATTGGACATCACCATCCTTCCCTTCGTCGTTCACCTTCATAACCGGTTCCGATTCGCGTCCGTCAGGGACGGATTCACTGGAAATGAGTATCGATTCCGAGCATTGGCGACGTGTACGGGCGCGCTCGCGAAACGTGTCAGCCTCTACTCTATCACGGGCAGAGGCCGAGGCGTCCCTGGCGCGACGAAAGCAGCTGGATAGCGTGGATCAGGTGAAGGAGACGTTCTGGGAGGCTCTGCTCCGGACACTCTTGATGCTCGATGGTGCAACCGTAAGGTTACTGAAGGGCGGCGAAGGAGGTTCCCTATTTTTCGACGGCAAGGAGGCGCCTCTACGGGTGGAACCCACCTTCCTTCCGGACGACGCCCCCAAGCAACCGGAACAACGCGCTCTCACTACATTCCTCTCTCACGTCGCGTCCTCCTTGTCCCCGGCTTGCGCTTTGAAGCGCGGCTTATCAGTTCTGCCTGTACGCCAAACGCCATCCCCTCCTTCGGCAACCACATCTCCCAAGTCTCATGCCAAGGATGTCAAGCCCGCAAGTTCTTGGATGGCGTCAACGGCAGGTGCCGTGGCTTGGTATGCATTATCTGCACTTCCACTGCTGATTTCTCTTGAGGCCGGTGGCAAGGTCTGGCGCGTCTGGCGCCGGGTAGAAGCCAGCGATGCTTGATTTCGCTATGACAATTGGTTTGTACTTCGATGACTCTCTGGGCCTGGACTGTCTTGTGATGTATTCTTATGCTGTACGATCAAGTATGTACAATGACCAAATAAAGATATGAACAATTCGGTGGCATGTCCGACTCATCGGTATCAGGAATGGTTCGACGGGTGGGAGATCTGTCATGTCCGCGGCACCAATGGCCGGCACATTCGGAACGCGTCAGGATAGGAGAAGCGAACACGCGTAAACCTCGTTGCTTTTGAAGGTTTTCGCGCGGAATCCACGCGTCGAAGCAGCTGCGGCTTCCACACCCGATGTCCAGCAACGTGGAAAGCAGTAAAAGCACCGATAATGACTTCAATATGACGTGACTTCTGTGGATTACGAGGACCCCGGAGCACCCGTGGCTTTACGCTTTTCCCGTTTTATTGTTTTGTGGCGCGGTCGATCAGTAAGACATGCCCGAGATCCATTGATATTATCAATGGCCTCCACTGGCTTCCCACTCTCCATTCCGCAGTTGCTGTGCAAATAGCGGTACTCGGCGGTACCTCGCCCGTATGGACATAGCAAGGGTTAGACCATGCATCAGTAGCTTCTTGAGGGACCATCGAAGGGACACGAATCGCATACGTTGGCGCCGGAAAAGCGGTGTAGGCAGTTCGCCAAATCAGCACTGCCTATATCGGAGGCCGACGTTACCGTAGACGGAGCGTGGAGCTAAGCCTTGATGCCGTCTAAGGAGCAATCTTGCCGGTGCTCCCCAACGTTGTCGTGCGCGGTTCATCGAGCTTGGCCCTGCTTGCGGTACGTGGCGTTTAGCGTGTCTCCACTCCGCACGCCGTCGGCAAAGAGGTTCCTAACCCAGTAGGTCCGAGATAGCTTGCAGGCCAGCCGGATCATCCTAGACCGATACTCCTGCGATGAACGTCTTATGAGGCGCAATGTGGAGACTAGTGGCCACTGATCCGGCTGCACGTCCAGCAGGTCCTTTCCAACCGGCAATTTGCATTAGAGTATTGCGAGCATCGGACGCCTACATTCTCGAAAAAGTGTGTCGATAGTTAGTTCGTAGTAGACAGGAGGTCGCTTCGGTCTGCCCTTAGTAAGGAAGGGCGTGTCATGCCAGGCTTGGTGAACGGTTTTTCTCCCTTCGTCGAGTTGTTCGCCATCGCCCGAGCCCATAGACAAGCCGCGGGATGCAACGTTGACCGTTCTGTGCAGGTTCTCGTACACGAAAACATATCGTCTCTTCATGCCAAACGCTCGGGAAGAAGGAGATCTCGCTTGGTCGCTCAGGACTAAATGAAACCTGGGATGGATGAACAGACACTCTTGATTGCAGGTGCGCGCGATCGCATGTTGGACTTCGAGGTAGGCGTTCCGTTTGCAGCACTACATATAGCTCGAAGAAATGTAAAGATGGGCGTACCACGCCTGTCTTGAGTCCAGCGTGCGCAGGCAAAAGATTTCGACGGATGAGCATAGTTGACTGTCTGACTTCCGACAGCGGCGCAACCGCTGGGCTCAGCTCGTCATTGCTCGTGCTCGGTGGGATGATTGCTTAAAAGAGTACAGAATGCCTCTGTATTGATATCGTGCTCGGGATGCAGAGGACAGAGGACTGGTCGCGACGCGCCTTCCAATTGTCCCGAGATAAGGCGCCGCGACGATATCAGTCCACATGGTGCAGAAGGCCTTCTTGCCCCGCAAAGTTTGACGCGGCAGGACAACTCCGAGTTTGTGGAGAGCGCTTGCCGAACCGGCAGAAATAGGCGCCCAGGTCTTAGAAACGAACCTCCCCTCGAAGTTGAACAAAGTACCGCAACTTGAGGCGTATTCTTCACGAATCCTCATGACGATGGGAACGAACACCTTATTTCGGCCAGGAATTCCTCGGTTGGTCAAAGTCGCAATAGAGTGTCCCTAAATATGGCGCTTCTTTGACAGCCGCCGTCGGTAAGGGCCGACCAGGTTGCGCGACGCGAGACATCGTGCTTATCGCTCAAGAGTACGCAATCAAGGCACCTGACAGAATCCATTAATTAATACCCCATTTGAGGCTATTTTCGCGGCGGCTTTGTGGGTATGAAGCATGTGGACAGGCGCTCACATTCTTTGTTCAGACTGATCGTCACTACGGGCAGGGGGAGAGCCATCGACCAAACGTTATCAAGATAAGCTCCTCCGGGGTCGGATTCGCGCCGGTGCATCTCCAATAGGTGCATTGCAATCGAAGAAGGTAGGAAGTAGCAAAAGGAGCTCACGATCTATTGAAATTCTCAATTGTTGTTCTCTTCTCACGCCGTCTTGGCAGGTAACGCCATCGCACTGGAACAGATTCTTCCCCTGAAAACCATGTGGTCGTCACTTCCAAGAAGACTTCTTATCAGAGCATGTGGATTTCCTGGTGGGGCTTCTTATGGCTGACGAGAGATCGTCATCCTACTATATAACCGATGCCGCCAGAGCAAGCACTGTAGACCTTGGACGCCGCCAGTCTCCCTGCCTTACTATACTTACGTCATACCCTTGCCCACCATGTCGTCCAAGGAGTCTGAGCTGGAAGCGGAGAAAGCTTCCTACGACGAGAAGACATACGGAGATGTCGAGAATGCCACCCGTGTCGTAAGCATCGACCCGGAGGAGGACATCATCGAGTTCGAGGAGAAGAAAGACCTCAAGCGAGGGCTACACCAGCGGCACATCCAGATGATCGCGTTGGCGGGCACGATCGGAACTGTTCGTCCGGCTGAAACATGTTTTGCTGGCTGTGTCTGACACCGTTCCAAACAGGGTCTCTTCCTCGGTTCGGGCAAGGCCATCTCTCGTGGTGGGCCGGTCGGTGCCCTGCTCGGATACGGGCTTGTTGGGATCTTGGTATCTTGCGTCGTCCTCTCCGTTGCCGAGCTTTCGGCCTTGGTGCCCCTCTCTGGGTCCATCGTCCGACAAGCGCACTTCTTCTTCGATCCGGCACTCAGCTTTGCCCAAGGCTGGAACATTGTCTACTCCAACTGTGTCGGTATACCTGCCGAGGTAAGACATCAACACGACGACGAAGATTACTTGCTGACAAATAGTCTCCAGATCGTCGCAGCCGCTGTCCTGATCGACTTCTGGTCTGGCACCAAGGTGTCCAACGGCGTCTGGATCGCCATCCTCGGCATCCTCCTCGTAGTCTCCAACATGTTCTTCGTCCGCATCTACGGAGAATTGGAGTTCAGCTTTGCGACCTTGAAGATCATGCTGATTCTCGGGTTGATCGTCATGGTACGTACCGTGACTTCCTGCATCGTGTCCGATGTCTAATTCTCCGGGATGCAGGGTCTTGTAGTCGATCTTGGAGGTGGACCGGACCACCACCGTATTGGCTTTGCCTACTGGCAGAACCCCGGTCCTTTCGTGCAGTACCTCGGCATCCCAGGTGGTCTTGGAAAGTTCCTAGGTTTCTGGACGACGTTCTCCAACGCAGCGTACGCGTACTCGAGTATCGAGAGCGTACCAAACGTCGCTGCGGAGACTCGGAACCCACGGCGCAATATCCCCAAGGCGGCCAAGCGTATCTTCTGGCGCGTGTTCATCTTCTACGTCCTGGCAATCTTCATCGTCACGTTGATCGTGCCGTCGAACGACCCGAACTTGCTCCAGTCCACCGGGAACGCGGCACAGTCGCCTTTCGTCATCGCTGCTAATCGCGCGGGGATCAAGGTCGTGCCGCACATCATCAACGCGGTCGTGCTCACCTCCGCCTGGTCGGCTGGGAATAGCGGGATGATCAATGCATCCCGAAACCTTTACGGGTTGGCTCTCGAAGGACACGCGCCGTCCATCTTCAAGCGCGTCAACCGGTTCGGCGTCCCTTACGTGGCGGTCACCTTCTTCTCCCTCTTCATTTGCCTCGGCTTCATGACGCTCAACACCTCCGCCTCGACCGTCTTCCAGTGGTTCCAGGACCTTGTTTCTGCTGCCGCGTTGGTCCACTGGATCATCATCTGCACCGTGTACCTGCGATTCTATTATGGCTGCAAAGCACAAGGAATCGACAGGAACGACTTACCTTGGAAGGGTCCCTTCCAGCCATACGCAGCCTGGGTCGGCGCAATCTCCTTCGGCGTCATCCTCCTCACCGCCGGCTACTCCGTATTCATGAAAGGAAAATGGTCGACCGAGACATTCGTCTCGAGCTACTTCAACATCCCGCTCATCTTTGTCCTGTACTTCGGGTACAAGTTCGTTAGGGGGACGAAGATGGTGCCGCTGGAGGAGATGCCCATCAAGCATTTCTTGCAGATCGCGCATGATAACCCGGAGCCGCCTGAGAAGCCGGCTACTGGGTGGAGGAGGTTCAACATCTTTTGGGAGTAATTGGGGATGTATTGTCAGATATATAAATACTGTTATTTACCTTATCAAGCGTATATTGCTGGGAAATGGGCTCTCGAGATGATCGTCCGAGGAGAGAGAGCGACGCGCCCGGAGTGGCAGTGCCAAAGTAAAATCAATGACACGTGACCAACACGCGTTCTGAGTTGGCGGGCGAGCCCTCCGTCGACCGCCAACATCGACCGCCCTCATCGTCCCCACCGACAGCCACGATGGCATCCACTCAGACGCTCAACTCAGTTATCGACCGCGTCGCTCAGCTCGAAATATCATCTCGCAGCCCACCGTTACTGCAGCCCTCAAATTCCAATAACCAGAAGATCAGCAAGCAACAGGCATCAGCCAACGTTGGCAAGTTGATGAGCAAGTTCAACGGCACCGCTACTGCTACCCTGCCTTCGTCTGCCTCGCAGTCGAATCGCATGCCACTCATGAAAATGGCTATGGGCATTCGAGATGAGAACAAGCACGCTCCTTTGGGGAAGTCCGGGGCGACCAAGTCAACCCCTCCGAGTCCGACCAAACTACCCGCGCTCACAGCGACATCTTCACAATCCACCGAATCATCTTCACAGTCTTCCCAAAACTCGGGTAGGGATGAGATGGATATCGGAGCCTACGACGGCACACTCGAAACGGACGCCATTGCCCATCCTGCTCCTCCCCCAGGACCATACACGAACGACCTCGCCCTCTCCTCAGCGCACGCGATGCCCGTCAACCCCCTAACGGACAACACGTACATCACCAATGCCCAACGGCCGCTCAAGGAATGGCACCTGACCGACTTCGAGATTGGTCGACCGCTGGGGAAGGGCAAGTTCGGGCGCGTGTATATGGTCCGGACGAAGAGCGAGCCGAGGTTTATTTTGGCGCTCAAGACGCTGTATAAGGATGAGATCGTGCAGGGTAAAGTGGAGAAGCAGATCAGGCGAGAGATTGAGATCCAGCAGAATCTTCGGTGCGCTTGTGTGCGCTATGTGCATCCCATCTCTGGCTGACTGGTCTCAGGCACCCACATGTCCTTCGCCTTTATGGCTACTTCCATGATGCCAACCGGATATTCTTGATGCTTGAATTCGCTGGCAAAGGCGAGCTATACAAGCATCTAAGCAAAGCCGGCCGCTTCACGGAGCGCCGATCAGCCCGCGTACGTCTCCTCTCCCCATATCTGCCTCGGTCGCTCACCGTATGCCGTAGTACATCGCCCAAATGGCCGACGCCCTCTCCTACCTGCACTCCAAGCACGTCATCCACCGGGACATCAAGCCCGAAAACCTCCTCCTGGGGCTGAACGGCGAGCTCAAAATAGCCGATTTCGGCTGGTCAGTGCACGCGCCCTCAAACCGCCGGTCCACGCTCTGCGGCACGATGGACTACCTCCCCCCCGAAATGGTCGAGCAGAAACAGCATAATGAGAAGGTGGACTACTGGGCGCTGGGCGTGCTGGCGTACGAGTTTTTGTGCGGGGTGCCGCCGTTTGAGGAGCAGAGCTCGACGGCGACGTATAGACGGATTGCCGAGGTGAGGTATACGTTCCCGAGCCATGTGAGCCCGGAGGCGAGGGATTTGATTAGCAAGGTGCGTCGGCTTGCACGCATGTAAAAAACGGGTCCCCTGACCGATGACGTTTGCAGCTACTCCAGTACGAGCCTGAGAAACGCCTGGCTCTATCGGAGGTGCTCAAGCACCCCTGGATCGAGAAACACAGGCAAAGACCAAGTCAAGGAGCGGCAAAATCGTCCAACAGCTGAGATCTCGTGTGCACTGACTGGCTCGCGAGTTCTCGCAGGATACTGGGGAAGCGTGGTGTCAGATACCGTCCTTAGGATGCGGAGGCGTTGGATACACTTTGTTTGAGGATCGCATACCTTACATCTGGATGTTGTTGTCATTCTTCTCTCTGTACACACACATATTTATTGTGCCTTCCATTGACATCCTCCCATGCCCATGCTCGGACGTACCCGCAAGCCGCCAATTGTCGGCAAAGTCGTTGGCAAAGCCAAGCCACATGAACGGGCAAACTCCTCCACGGAAATGACTTGTTCCGGTGCTGCTGGGAGCCTGTTTGCGGCGATGTGGTGATGATATGCTATTGCGAAGTAATGTGCCAAACAAGTCCATGAAGTATGATATCGTGCTGAGCAAAGAAAAAAAATGAAAAATGCAGTCCGTCCGTCCCCCTCGTTCAGCTCAAGTCCATGCCAATCAAAGCCGCCTCCACTCTCCTCCTCCTTCAATATGACAGCCAGACATTCTCTCAAGGCGCATTCTGCGGCAGCTGAATTGGACATGGCACGCTGCTGAGGGACACTGCGCTCTGGAACTGGCCGGGCAGGCCGGCGATCTGCATGAAGATCTGGAACCTGAGGTTGAGCCCCGGTCTGGTGGTGCCGGTCCAGATGTAGCCGCAGGCGTTGCGGAATGCTGACCCTGTGTGCGAGTGTCAGCCGCGTTCCCCGAGGCAAAACTGAGGGTGAGCGGGAGGGGGAAGAAAGACGAGGAGAAGAATGAGAAAGTGGAAGAGGAAGTGGGACGTACAAGTCGCATCGCTCGCATTCACAGCCGCATACTCGAAAACCAACGGCATCTGCACAGCCGTATACTGCTTCGCGGGCGCCGAGAACCCGCCCAACTGCCCAGTCCCAACAGCGACATTCGTGTCTTCGTCCCAGATCGTCGCCCACATACTGTTCATCCTGAGCGGGAGGGCGACCTGGGAGGAGGTGTCGACTTGGAGGGCGAGGGTGGCGTCGAACGTGAAGTTTGCGGGGGTGCGGGAGAAGGAGGGGTCTGTGGCGGGGTTGGAGGGCGCGGAGAGGGGGGAGGTGCCGTACAGCTGGATATCGGGCACGCGCGGGATGAGGATGGCGAGGAGGATGCCGGCGCTGTTGAACGTTCCCTTCAGTACGGCCAGACTACATGCGACAAAGGGAGAGCACGTGGACGTACACGCAACAAAGCGCAAATGCCCCCCAGACCAGACTCTTCCTCCTCCCCCACTTGCCAAATATCCCCTCCTCGTCCCTCAGCCACGCACGCCACTTCCTCGTCCGCTCCATCAGCTTCGCCTCCCTCCTGCCTTTGCGGGTCATCTCCCTCAGCTCGTCCGCGCGCCAGTCTGGTCCGAGAGTGGGGACGGTGACGTACTCCATTGGGCCGCCGTCTGCTGTTCCGGGGAGGAGGGCGGACGTGGGTGCGAAGGAGGATGCGCGGGAGTACTGGGCGCGTGCGGGGGCGGCTCCTGCTGGTCGTCTGTACGCATATATGTCAGTCCATGCCCATGCCCACACATCCACAACGAGATAAAATAGATGCTGAACGTACCCAATACCGGCATCACCAAGAGGGACGATCCTCTTCCCCGCATTATTAAAGTCCGCATATACGTCCGGCTCGTCCTCGCTCTCGCTCTTCCCGTGTGCGGCATACGACCCCAGCGGGTACGCAGCAGCAGCATAAGCCTTCTCCTCGTCCCCGCCCCACCTCACAGGTTCCTCCCGCTCAGGCTGGACATAGTAGCTCGCCCTGTTATACCCTGCCCCGGGCGTACCCGGTGTGCCTGTAGGAGGAGGGGAGAGCATCGGGTCTGGCGAACGAAGCAGGTCGGTCGAGGATCGTTCTCTGCCCGAACCATTCCCTCCGCCTCCGCCGAAGAAGGTGGAAGAGGAATCTCGTCGTTCGCGTTCGTCTCTCCCTGCTGCTGCGCCTGGTCGTAGTGCTGCTGGGTAATCTCGATTGTTTTGATATGCCATATTGATTGAAGCGTTAAGTTGGGTATTCTTTGATTGTTACTGAGTGAGTGAACGTGAGGGTAAGAAAGACAGCGATGCAAGAAAGAAGGAGAGAGAGATGTAAAAGGAATGAAGCGGTGCTGGCACCTGAGAGTGAACGAGTGAAAGGTGGGCCGATTCCATCGCCGTTCTCGGCCTGGAAGGGTCCTGAATTGGTGCCGTAAGCACGCCAGAAACATAAGCAGAATCACGCGCGCCATTGAACCCGCACATTACAGCAAGTGTGGCAGCACAACTCCCTGCTCCGTCCAATAATGACCAGCTGCAGCTGTTATCGACTACATGCAAATAATAGAGGAGTGCCCCTCTGCTCGCCAGAGATCGATGTGAGGCCAAACAACTCTGTGGATCCCTGGTTACACTCGCGTGCCAATGCCCCTCCTTCGGGCAAGGGCTCCCTCCAACGCCGCCCTGCCTTGCCCGGCTTCCCTCCTGCCGAGTTTCTTTCGTCTTGCACAGTATAGCGGTAGCCAAGGCATCTTGAAAGAGACGACGTAAGCCCTGGCCGCTACGCCAATCTCGCAGCCAGTCTCGCCGGCACCAACTGCTTCGGTACAATCGCCGCCGCCTACCGCCCTCTTAAATCAGTACACCCACCCAACAGCCCGTGCAAGGGCACGCAAGCGAAATACACTCACCCTACGCAAAACCTCCTCCCCTCCCGCTTCCCACCCCGCCACCCCAATAGGCGTCATGACCTGCCCCAACAGCCTATCGATATCCACGTCTCCCCCTCCTGCGTATTTCCGCCAGGAGACGAGGTTGGAGAGGAGTTTGAGTCGGCGCGTGAGGTAGCGATTTCGCGCTGGGATCGCTTGCGGGTCGAAGGTCGCTTTGCCGCCTTCGGCGAGGAGGGGGGCGATCATGGAGATAGTAGCGGTGATCTCGTTCGTGAATGTGTGCAGGACTGTGCGGCATAACAGCTGCGATAGCGTTAGAGTGACTGGCGGATTAGACGAGACTGATGCGTACCTTGAACTTGTCCGCTTCCCGTCCGATGCAAGCCTCGACCTGCTCGGTCACTTCAATCATCCGGCGCGTATGCCGCGCAGAGTACGGATCAAACGCGCCAGCATTGATGAGCGCACAAAGCCTCGGTACGATCGCCGACGAGACTAAGCTGGCGACAAGATCACCATCGGAGCCGACGGGCGGTTCTTCCATCGGCTCGTCCCCATCCGTCCGCGGTCGAGAGAACTGGTAGAGCGCGTCGTACCAGTCGAACGAGTCCAGACTTCGGTCATCCTGCTCCGCTCGGGTCAGCAATGCACAAGACCGACACGGAGGGGGGGTCCGATCTTACCTCGAGCGGATCCCAGCCCGCCATCTCCAGTCTGGCCCAGAACTCCCAAGCACCCACAGCGGCCAGTCCACCCCAGGCATTCTCGTACTCCTCCTTGCTCCGCGCTCGCCAGGCGGCAAACCGCCTCCCAACACCTTTCCGCGGATCTCTAAACTCCTCCGAACGTACGTCCGATAAAAGACTGGAGACGCGTTCCGAAAGGTCGGCGAGCGCCGCACGTAGATCGGCATTTTCTCCTGGAGAGAGGTCCGAGTCCGTTGAGAACCCTTCGTCTTCTTCTCGCCCGTGCTGTCTGTTGATCGCTCGAGCTGGTCGCGATGTTCGACGGTTGATCCGGGCGATGCGGCGTGCTCTTCGGGTTGCGGAATAGGCGGAATCGTCGACTGGTTTCGAGTCTTCCACTGTGCCCTGCTCGTCGGATAGAGGTCGATTACGCGGTATGCCCAGAAACAGCGCGACATCATCCGAGTCGTCTTCCTGTCGTCGCTGGTGGATGATGGCTGCTCGCTCAGAAAGCAGGGAAAGATGTTCTTCTTCCAGCTTCTCTAGAAGCGGAAACTATGCCATTGTCAGCCTCCGAATTGCGTAACCAGATGCAAACGTACCTTGACATCCAGGAACTCAGCCAGGGCTTCGACCCATTCTCTGAGTGCCCGAGCCTCGCCCCAACGAATCCCGACTTCCTCGACCTCTTTCCGTACACGCGCTTCATTCTTGATAACTTCATCCCGCTCTTTCTCGACAGCGTCCAGGGCCTTGGTGTTCTGCAGATGCCGATTGGTGAGATCCTCGAGCATTAAGGAGAGCCGTGCTTGCTGCGCAGCGAGCGTTGGTATGGGCGTCACAGTAGGTATAGGTGGTGCACGGTATGCTTCCCGTTTCCGGTCCGGCGTCGGTGATACACGCGTAGGAGCAGCTCGGCGGACCTGAGCCATCTCCCACTCGCGAGATTCAGAGTCATCGGAATCAGCCTCTCTAAGCCAACTCGTCAGAATGGTCACGTCCGGTCCGCCGTGTGATCTACTTACGCCTCTTCTATCACTTCCACAAGGTCTGCTCGCCGTCTTTGTGCCTCCTTTTCGCGGGCTTTCTTGCCGATCGCTATCCGTTCTTGAGCTTCTGTGTACTCTGCAGCCTCTGCGAACTTTCGTTAGTACTTGTCCAGCCCAAGACGGTGACGACTGTATACTCACCATCATCGCCCTCTCCTAATTCGTCATCTTCCCTCATTAATCGACTCTCCGGATGCGGTCCACCTCTCTCCTTCGACCGCTCGCCGAACGGCCGGCTTACATCAAGCGAGATATAGTCCTCCTCGATGTTGAAAGTGGACTTCTCGGGCTGGCTCAGCATCGGCAGTTTGCGTGCTGCATTACGCTTCTCTCGTGCCGAAGCGATGTGCGATTGTGTTGGAATAGCTAGATCGTCGGGCGCGCCGCTCCCTGAACAGCTGTCAACACCAAAAGAGACGTTGCGAGAGAGGAAGAACGCACCCGTCACAACAGCATCAATCTCCATATCATCCACTTTGCCCATCAGGTGCTCATAAGTAGCCTCATCCATTCCACTCCCGGAAGCAGCACCTTCATCATCATCGTCGACAACGAGCGTATGTCGTTGCTTCCCTCTCAGTGCCGTGGTGGGTGTGCTCGCTTTAAGGCTGGCGAGCTCTTCGGCGGTATAGGAAGGTCGCTGAGCAGCCGCCGGTGTCGCAGGGCCAGCGTCTGGTGGGAGGTTTGGGTGGTCTCGTAGCGAGAGATTACGTGAGAGTGTCGACTTCTTCACGTTGAAACCTGGACCTTCCTGCGTAGAACGGGTAAGAGACCTGAACGACAAGCTAGCGGACAAGCATCTACTTACCTCCTCCTCTGCTCCGAAGCTCAGTCGAGTACTAAGCTTCGTTCTCTTCTTCAACTTCGCCGCCAGCGTCGCGGGAGACTCTGTGGGCTCCTCTGCCTTGGACCCATTCGTCGAGCCCTCCGCGCCAGCCGAGCCGTCCTCATCCTCGCCTAGTCGCGGTCTGCCTGCGCCGCGAATGTGACGAGGCTGCCGCTTCTTGATCAAAGGCACCGGCTCGCCTTCCATGGCTTTGCAGGCTTGCCGGAGGTGTACTACAAGGAGGAGTTTCAAGCCACACCTTCAGACTGTAGTCTCGCGAGGTACGGATGACTTGTGAATGATTTCGACCCTGGCTGACTGTGATGATGGCAACTGCTTCCGACCCTGCGCCTAAAGTCAATCTTGGTTGGCACTTAGACTTATGTTAACAACTTGCGAGCTCAGCGTCGACTGGAATGGGCTTCCATATCTTATATTTCATGATCTCAGATCTTGCTCTTGACTAACGCGGTGTGCTCGATCACGTGATGCATCATGATGGCGCTCCATTGAGAACTGCCGGGGCTTCGAGAAGCAAGGCGCTGCTTCTTGAAGTAGGGTACCATCGCAAGGGCCGCCAAGATCGACTTACTGCCCCTCTACATATGGCTCCCTCGTCTGAAAGCATTAGTGCGAAGCTGGGGCATCGTCGAGAGCGCCTTGTCGAACGTCAGAAAGCCATGGCAAAATCCATCAAAGCAAAACGCCAGAAAGCTGCACAGCTGGACAATGCTCGCAGGACGCTCGAAGAGTCCATGGACGTCATCAGAAAGGAGCTAGCGATTGAAGAGCGCGATCTTCAGGCTGTCGAGCTGCAGATCGCGAGTACAGAGAAGGCCATATCGGTAGCCGACGTCGTTGAGGCTGAGCTTGCTCTCATCGATGAAGATGTCGAGGTCATCACTGAAGAAGATGAAGAGCGAAGCTTGGTCTCTTCTGGCGCGGAACGGCCTCCCAAAAGCGTCGGCCCTGCCTCCCGCAAAAAGACAACCAAAGTTGCTCCCCAACCTGTGATCATTGCCCAGGAGAAAGAATGTCCGTATACGCGCTCTCTTTGCAGACACTCGTCGTCTGATGCGGACTTCAAGCTGAAGACAGCCGTCGGCTGCTGGCGATATTGAAGCATCGTGAGGTTTTGGCCAGCTTGGGACTGCATGACAGACCTTACCCCAGAGCCAAAAAAGACCGGAACACTCAAGTCTTCTGACAGTAATGCGCGTTTCTCGAACACTCAAGCACGGTGTCGTTGACCCTCATATATGCACAGGCTCCGCTGTTCGACGTACATGTATGCGTTCAAATACGTGCACGCCACCTTATATTTCGATCGCTTCATCGCTATTTCCCTCACCACGCCTATCGCATACTCAAAAAGACCCAACTATTCTCAGCACTGCAATGATATCCCTCTGTTTTTTCGTGAGAAAGAACGCCTTCACGGTCGACCGCGCCGGCGACAAGACAGGCAGAACCAAATAAGGCAGAACCTCGCACACCCGTTCCCTACCCCCGGTTCCACCCAACTTCAACTTGAGTCCAGTCAGTCCAGGCCCACTCTTTCCTCCTATTCCCCGCGGACGGGAAGCGTGGCCTCTCTCAGTCGTACGACCTAATGACTGTATCCTACCATGAGCGCGATCTCACATCCGGAGAGGATCCTCCGCCCTGCCCTGGCCCACAGGGTTTCGAGATTGCCTTTCCGAGAATGTGTTAACCACGCTCCTGAAGCGTACCCTGCCAGCAGAGGAGATCGTAGAGGGAAGTCGTGCTGGCTTGTTCTTGCTGGATTTGCCACAGACTTACAGCGGGGCAGTACAGTGGGGGCGAGCGGGATAGAAGTTTGCCCGTCAGACTGCCGCCGGGAATGGACGAGCTATGTATAAGCCTTGTGTGCGCATGATTCTGAAAGGAGAAGGAGAAGTCGAAGCACCGTTGGGTGGAGGAACGCTTCTGGCGTCTTTATCTGCCTCGTGTGCCGCGGCGGCAGCGCCGCGGTTCTACCTTATCCTCTACTGGGACGTTGCTGGCTGTCGGCGGATAGACAGCGGTCCGCATCGACGAATGGAGATGGATGATAAGCCCAAGTAGACAGACGGGGATGAAGCAGAATTTGGCAAATAGATTCTTATTGTATGTACGACAGGGAGTAACGCTAGTACTACAAGGGGATTCTTGGTAGGTAGCTAGTTCAGTTTGAGTTGGTCAGGGTGGAGGCTGTACTCTAGTGGGCGCAACAGGATAGTATAGGCGTGACAGGTGAGAGAGAATGACAACATCCAGCAGGATGGTGCGGACGGTACAGTCAGTCGGATAAACGTGGAACGTTCAGCAGCGGTCATGTTGACACCCGAGGGGAAAGGCGGGAAAGAGAGTACTGTATGAGGGAGAGGGAGGGATAAGGGTATAGGCGGAAGAAGGTTGCGAGAACTCAGCACGATATGGCGGAGGCGGAGGCGGTTTGGTGCCTCGGACAACGAACTCTAGCCCGCAGGCCGGCAACGGCTTGACGGGCTCATGCTTTGAGCGGCTGCGGTGAGTCGTCTTCTTGCAGAGAGATGTCGTGCACTCCGTTCACGCCGTTGATCGAGCTGGCTTTCTCGCTCCCATTCGACACCGCGGACTCGGGTGTCTCCTGATTGAACTCGTCCAACTGGACCTCATCTTCCTCCTCAGCCAAAAATCGCTCGGCTTCCATCGCAGCCATGCATCCTGGAAAGGCATGTCAATATATGCGTGCAGAGGAGCAATTATGGGGGCAACGCACCACTACCAGCGCTGGTTATCGCCTGCCGATACCGCTTATCTTGCACGTCACCAGCCGCAAACACACCTGGTATCGACGTCTCCGCGGTGCCCGGCTTGGTGATGATGTAACCATCAGAATCGCAATCCAATTGTCCTCTAACAAGCTCTGTCGCAGGGGTATGACCTAGAAATGCAACCTCAGCATGATCCTTGGCAGTACGTGCGAAACACTAACCAATGGCATAAAACAGTCCGTTCACTTGTAGATCACCTTCCTCGCCAGTCTTCACGTTCTTTATTTTCAAGTTCTGAAGCAAGTTGCCGTCGCCCTCCGCGGCGAGGGCGATCGTGTTCCACATTATCGTGACGTTGGGATGTGATCGCAGGCGCTTTGACATGATCTTGCTCGCTCGGAGTTGGTCGCGGCGTACGAGAACAAAGATGTGAGAGCCAAACTTTGTAAGGACTGGAAAAGAGAGTATTAGCATATATGCAGTCAATGGTATTGGCGGCGATAAGACTCACAAAGAGCTTCTTCCGCAGCACTATCTCCACCTCCGATAACAGCAAGCGGCTTCTTCCTGAAGATCGGTACGGCGCCGTCGCATACCGCACACGCGCTGATCCCGCTATTCCAATATGTCTCCTCGCCTGGCAGGTTCATGCGTTTTGCGCTCGCACCGGTGGCCATGATGAGCGCGTCGCAGCTTTCAGCAGCTGAGGGATCGTCTTCCTCGCCCTCACGCCAGTACAGGAATGGCCGTGCGGATAGGTCAACTTTGGACACGGTCTCGGTGATGATCTCCGTGCCAAACCGAGCAGATTGATCACGGAACTTTTCCATGAGCTCCATTCCGCCAATGCCCTGCGGGAAACCTGGGAAGTTTTCCACCTCCGTCGTTGTTGTTAGCTGCCCACCAGCAGCGAGACCATTGGCGAGCATGCCCTGCGCGACGATAACAGTTAGCACACACTCGGTATCCCGGTAGCAGACAAACGCACCTCGAACATAACCGGATTAAGGTTTGCCCTAGCCAAGTAGATAGCAGCAGTATGCCCTGCGGGACCAGACCCGATGATTACGACCTTCGAATGCCTCCTCTTGCTGCGCGGGCGGCGGGAGGTAGGCTTTGCGGTGGTAAGAGGAGCCATGGTTGCGAGGTGTGAGGTTTGTTGAGCAGCCGTACGCTTGGAATCAAGCGAGAGGGACGCGACGGATAGGGACGACAAGACGAGAGGACTGGTAGTCGACGTCAAGCGTGAGCGGTGGGTGGAGGACGTATAGGATATAGAGCGGGTTGCAGGCCGAGTGAAGCTGAGTGTCGCGGCGATTGCAGATGTTGTTGGGATGCGACGTGAAGGGAGTAAGCAGAGATTGCAAGGGTAGCGGGCTGCTGTCACTATCATGCGCTTTTTGCGCAGGCAGGCACGAGCTCTAGCGGTTTAGGCAGGTAGGACGGACGGAATGAGAGAAAGAGGCAGGAGAGATGTAGAAGGAAGAAGGAGAAGGGGATTGTGTGAGCACAAGGAGGGGGTCAATATGGTGTGCTGAACGGATGAGAGTATGTAAGAGGTAAGTGGCAAAGGAGCAGCCAAGTAAGCAAGTGGCAAGGGGGGGGGGCGAGGGGTGGGTGGGTAAGGTAAGCAGAGGCCTCGGAAGAAGGGGGCCCTCTTCACCATATGCCCGCATCTAATGAGGGTCCCGCGTCACAGGCGGGGAATGAACGCTGCTTTCGTGATGGACCCCTTTCGCACACGTCCTCCTTCTCAGCGAATCGCTTGCGTGCCCGCACATAATTCAGTTTTTTGCTTCCCTCCAACAAACCTCCCCTCCATCATAACTCCGGCGCACGACCCCCTCTCCCTCTCCTTAACTAACCGGACGGCTTTCCCTTTCTCTTCATCCTCGGCTGCAACCCCTTGCTTCTAGCCCCAATCGCCAACAACCGGGGCGCCCTGTTGTATAGCTGGCCTATCCTCCGCGATCTCCCGCTAACCCAACTTCCCAAAACCCACGCCTGCCGCGGCCGCAACAGCCAAAGAGAAAGCGAATCCCTGCTGACTAAGCAACCTTCTTCCGCGCAATTCCCACTATCGCCGCGGCTCCACCATCTTCCATCCATCAGCGAGTCCGGTGTCCCTTCTGCGCCCAGCGTATCTCGCGCACCTTCCCCTGCCCTCCATCATCCTCCCTGGTCATCTCTCTTCTGCCGCGTTCATAACTCTCATAACTCAATTACCAAATGAAAATTGCTCATGTCTTCCAGCCCGCGAATACCGCAGCGGAGACGCACTCGCTCGTGCCGGACACGCATTTCCCAACACGGTCAACGCCGTCTACCCATACCATACAAACAAGAGCTCGCCATCACCGTCGAAGGAGCGCCCTCACTTCGAAAGATCGTTGAGCCGTGGCTCCGAGGCCCCGCGGTCCGGCGTGCCATTCCCACCGAGCTCTCAAACGCTCCCCCTCTTGCTCCCCCAGCGGCTTGCGCAACCCCTCGCTTAGCTAATTCTGCGCCCGCGGCCCGTGGCGGTGGGCACCGCCACTGATTTTTTCTGACCCGGTACCAGAACCTCGGACGAGCCGGAAACCATCTGCGCTTGCGCTGAACAGCCGGAAACAGGCATGGCCTCCGACGATCTGATAAGGCCACGTCGTCGGCGTTCTCATCATCGTTCTATTTATTTTCTGCCTTCTGAACTCCGAATGAATTCGAAGATCGAAGATAAAGATGGGAATGTGCGCTCTGATACGCAAATAATGACGCTTCGGAATCGGGTCGCCCGCCCCTAATTCGCTCATGACAACAAACCCCGGCCGTCGGTAGTACTGTACTCTCAAACAAAACACGTCTTCCTTCTCAGGAAGCCCATCAATCCGCCAAACAACAGCGCGCGGATCGTCGCAGCTCCAGTACGTAAACGCTTCTCATAAGCAGACGCGCGGGCGCTCCTTTGGGCAATCACACTCATTCCGGTAACTCGAACATGACACGCCAGGGGCGGGCAGGGGTGCAGGGGTGCACCTAGTCATTCGGACAAAACAAGAATCTCCTCGGATTCAGCTGTATATCGCTGAGCTTGTTGGGCAGTCTGTTCCCAGGCAAGGGGTTTGCTTTACTTAGACCAGGCAGGCCGGCTTCCGAGGCTTCAGATGGGTTGGAGCAGGGATGGACCAATACTTGTTGCGTGTCCGGACTCACTGACGAGCATGTTGTCGTTGTTGCTCGCGGTCGTCCTGGCTATCGCGAACAAGCCCTGAAACGTCGACGGTGGTGATCGCTGCCTTCCCTATCGACCAGCCTTCTTGCATTCCGAGGAGCCGAATCTCTTCCCTTTCGTTCATCGCCCTTCGCCCTTCCATCACTTCTCTCGTTCCGCCCATTCCGCGCATCGCACCGCATCGCCCCAACCTCTGGAAATGGAAACGAGCAAGGAAGGGGGGCTAATACCGCGGTTGCCGCGCGTGAAAGGCTCTATTCTTCGGGATGCACTGGCTGCGATAAGATCTGCGAAGAGGTGGTATTTGGAGGCGTGGGCAATAGGAAGCGTGGGATTGGACATTCCTTTTTGTGTGCGCTGGTCGTTTGAGAATCGTCGAGCTGTGGTAGACTCTTCAATACCATCCACCTGCAGTCTTCCTCTCTTAATGCGCGGTCGGACAGTCCATCAGCTCTGGCCGCAGAGACATGCGTAACTGGCGGACGACAGGCTTCTGTGACAGAATGCTGAGAGCGGTTCACAGACTTGATTACCTCGCTCGACACGGTAGGTCGGATCTGCATCTCCTTCACGTTTGGCGGGCGGGTTCCAAGTACAGCGGGCCTCTTTGGTCAGGCACGCCGGTCGGGATGATAGAGGTATGATGTGATGATGACCTGTGCTAGTAGCTGCGAGATACTTCGGGGTCCTCATTGAGCTGTAGGTCCGAGGGGCTATCAGGGATGTCAAGAGCGTTGTGATGAGCAGCTCCCAATCGATCTGGTCTCTGCACTCCGGACCTGCGTCGCCGGTCGAGCTTCAAATGAAACTCTGCGTGCGAGGAAAGCCCTTCACAGCAGCAGGAACAAAAGGTACCGCATTCCAGCTTAGTCATGAATACGTCCATTAAACTCTTCATGTCTGGGGGCGACGACAAGCTGGCTCAAGGCTCCCCTGCTGGCGGACTTCGCTCAACTCAACCGATTGTTCAGGTTCAGGACTATGGACGGATCAGCTACGAACTTAAGGAACTCGTCGACAATGCTCACCAGGGAGATCTCCGTGACCTCAACCTTCAGTGCCTGCTTGTCACGGGAAGAGCTCGGACGAGCTGATTTGCTCGTCTCCGGGTTCTGCGAACCGCGCCTAGCCTCACTCCCCACGACCTCCTTGCCTTTCTGCTTCTGCTTCTTGCTCTCCTTCCTGGACCCTCCGTCCTCCTCCTTGTCTCTTTTGCGCTTCTTGCTCTCTTTCTCGGCTCCTACCTTCTCCTTGTGCTTCTTGTGCTTCTCGCTTGCCTTCTCCTTGTTGTTGGCTGGTTGTGGCTCTGCTCGTGCTGCAGCTTGGACTGCACCAGGTTTATTCTCTCCGGCAAGCTCTTTGGCCCTCCTCTGGATATCCTGCTCAAGGCGTGCTGCACTCCGCGGGTGCTGGGCAGGCGCCTCCTTGCATTTCTCAGCATCTTGTCTTCCGGCGGCAATACAACTTACCGTCTGTTCATCTGTGAGAAGAGCGACCGGATGATCACGGCCCGTGGTAGTATGGTCCTCAGATCCAGGCAATTCGCCCTTGTTGATGAGCTCCAGCGCGGTCTGAGCATTCTTCACCGCCTGAAACATCGTGCGAAACCGAGCTATCTCCTTGTGAACTTTGCGGGTCTCGTCCCGATGCTTCTCCAGCTCAACCGTACGACGAGCAGCCAGCTCTACGGCCTGTCTCTTTTGCTCTCCATGTACCGTTGTTTGGGCGCAAAGCTCCGCATATCGCGTCTGTAGGTGGTCGTAACACCGCCTCAGCTTTTGCATGTCGGTTGTTTCCATCACGGTCAAGACTGCCCTGGAGAACAACGAGCAGAAGGTAGCAAGACGTCAAAGAGCGATAAGTCCAGACGGTCCGACGCCCTCATTTTGATGGTATAGATGTAAGGAAAGTTCCTGCCTCTCCCGCAAAAGGTACCGTTTTGATGAAATACCCGCAGATTCTCAGGACATCCGAGACGCGTCGTCGGCACGGCGATAACGCAACGCGGCCTGGTGAACGTCCGATCGCTCAACAGGCTACATCTCCTAGAAACAATCCTCTATCCATTATCACATCCTAATACAAAGTACAAGCGGGAAGTCGAGTCCGTTAAGAAGTCGCCGGCTGGCGAGCATCAAGAGTCAAGCAAGGCAGCAAATGATCAGGGACGAGTTTTAGCCCGTTTAGCGCCTTTCCCTAGCTCAGGGCTTGGGGTGACCTGCGGTTGGTGAGGTTGTGGCCGGCAGAGTAACATCTCAAGTGTACTCACTGTCAAATCCAGGACCTCCTCATCCTTAAGCGGACTCTCGGGCACAAGTATCTCTGGAGAAGACTTCTTTGGGACGGTTTCGCCAGCCGTTCGGTCCTCCGCCAATCCGCCGGAACAACGGGGACGTTTTGCCGAAGGAGTTGATGGGGAACCTGGATCACGGCATATGGATCATGAGTTGTACTTTGGCCTGGAGGGAGCTGGGCATACCATCGTCGCGATCTCCCGCAGACACGGTATGGCATGTTGGCTGCGTCTGGTCGTTCTTGGTACTCGCGTCGGAAGCGTCTGTATGCTTCCTCTTGTTCATCGTCACAATGGCAACGGGTGGTGTCGATATATGCGCTTCCTTCTCCTCGATTGTCGCGCCCTTTCCGGATGTCGAAGGCTCTATCGGCATTTGGGACAAGTACCAGCTGATGGAGCCTTGCCGGTCCGGGTGCTGATCAGACTGGATCATCGCGATTGTCATGTCGACAATCTGGGCGGCTTGAAGAGCGTCTTTCGCGAGCAAGTGCTTTCTCTCCAACGCGTGGAGCTGAGCTAGCTTCCTGTTATGGATGCCTTGGAGTTTCTCGATCATTGCCTTCTCCTTCGCCACCTCCTTGGCGAGCTCACTCTTCTGCCTCTCTATCTCATCACCATAACGCTTGATCCGCGCTATATTACTCTCTTGACTTGGAAAAGCGTGCGACATATCGGCAAAGTGTATGGGCAAACGAGCTCCTGTAGAAGGAAGATGCGAGACTATACTCTGGTGGTGAAGAAGAAGTCAAGGATGTTGTGGTGAGAAGTAAGTCCCTACTCCGTCTGGATGGTTGACTCATTGGACTTATTGTCATTGAGAGCCTGTCACGCGGCGCGACCTTTCGATGAGCGCGTTACATGTCTATCATGCGAAATCTGAGCACCATAGGTTTCGAAGGATCAAGGCCGCAGCATACCAAAGAATTATCGATACCGCTACTTTTACAAGAGTTCCTCTACAGCGCACTCAAGGCATCATGAAGACCTCCATCAGACTAAGGCTGGATGCAAGACCGTCTTTGCTGGGCAGTTTACCATTACATGCAGACATCAGAGAAGGGTGCTTTTACGACAGAAAACCTGGTCGGCTCGCCGCCAGCTGCCCAATTCTCGTCCATCAAGCACCGACAACATGAGGAGCGCTGTTACTCTCTTGCGGGCGTTGAACGAGACACCACGTCACGCAGCACACATAGGTCGTCCCTAGCGAAATGGCCCTCGGCGAGGGTACAAGGGAGCTCTTTTGGCGCGGGAGTAGGCTCTGTGGTCGGAAAGGTGAGTATATGCGCGATAGATTGACGGTTACGCTCACCCATTGTCTTGTATCGCTTTTGCGAAGGATTAGAAGCCAGAACCCGGCGAGCATCGATGTCCTCACTGTCCTCTCGCCTGCGCTTTTCACTGCCAATGGTTGCTTGAGTCGCAATACTGTGATCTTCCTCAGCCGGATCGGGCTTTGTACCGACGTGAATGATGTTCTGCTCAGGAGTTCCCACAATCGCCAGCTGCTGAACGGCATTGAGGAACGATAGAGTCTCGTCGACTTGAGATGCGACTTCGAGGCTGCGTTGGGCTTGACCCAGCAAGGCAATAATCTTGGTCTTCTCTTCCAAAAGGACTGCTCGGTCTTCAGCAAGTCGTTTCGTTTCTTGCTCGATATCCTCTAGCTTCTGCTCAACGTCGACTCTCTTGTTTTCAAGGAAGTTCCAGCATTTCTGGACTGCCGCCGACGTGCTTTCGGCGAGAGCCGGAGTATCAGAGAGAACGTGGTGAGAAGACACCTGACTGTGGAAGTCGGACATGACGGTACGACGAAGAGCGAGAACACCCAGACGGTGAGAGATACCGCGGGTCGCAAGCTGCTCGTCTCGGCGGACTCGGCTCGTCACGTGGCTGACTCTTCTCGCAGTCTTCCATACGCTGTGACTCCGCTTCTAGGCCGTTTCATTTGCAATTTCATCAGAAGGCCACCGTAGCTCAGCCGGAGCTTCTGCCTCAAACCTGCTCGGTGATCAAGTAATACATTGAAGAACGTCGGAGAAAGACACCCATGCGCGTGTTCCGGCATACAAATACAAGCAAGACTGGTATCCTACTCTAAACCGCGGTGCATCTCTTTCGCGCAGAATTGCCGAGTCGAGCCGACTGAGAAAGGCGGCTTTCCAAGGGGGGATATCAAGAGTATCCTACTCCGCTGTGGACGCGAGGATGTTGTCCTGGTCATTAGGTGAATCGTCTGGTTCCTTGTACGACAGAACAAGAGGACGGCGGAAGCGGACCTTCTTTTTGGTGGACGCTGGTGTCTTGGCATTCCGTGTCCTTTTGCGTGGGGTCTTTTGAGCAGTTCCACCTGGATAGCAGCATATAGCTGGACGAGATGCATCTATGTGGCACCACTTACTGTTTCTCTTTGTACCCCTACCTTGCTGTGTCCGAGGCGGGGTCGTCGGTTCTTCGGCATCACCACTCGCATCAGGGGAGTCGTCTTCTTTGCTGTCTGTCTTCTCCAAGCGCTCTATGTCATCGATGTTGAGATCTTCCTCTGAGACGTCGAGCATGCCATCAATGAGGTCATCGAACTCTCCATCCGTCGCGGCTATTGGTGCTTCTGCGAGCCTCTCCTTGACCGATGTAATATCCGCGACTGGGGTCTCGTCGACCGACGTGGGCTTTGGTGTGATACCAGGCATCATGAAACCGAGAAGCTGAGTCATCTGGCCCAGTATCTCGGTCGCCTTGGAAGCCTCGTCGGTGCTTGCAAGCTTTCCTTCCACCTCGGAAAGCTTCTTTTCCTCGGCTATGTATGCGTCTTGTGCTCTACTATATGCGCCCTCCAGGTATTTAACCTTCGCTTTCTTTTGCTGCACATTCTTCTCGATCTTCTGTTTCTCCTCCAGCAGCTGAAGGCGAGACTGCTCCACAGCCTGAAGGTTGATGGGTTTGATGGTATAAGAGGAGCTTGCCATCATGCACAAGAACTACTATCCAAGAGTGGATGTATGCGCTGATGAAGGTCGAGTGAGAAAGAGAGAGGAAAGAAGTAGAGAGTCGAGACGGGAGAGGAGTCATCCTTTTTGAGAGCCAGTGCGTCACGTGTCAATGCAATTTCTCTCCCGAGCTTTGGCAATTTAGGGCAGGTCACAATATGAATGCAGAAGGCGCGTGAGTATACTGTCTATAAGGCAACGAGCTGGCAGTTTGCATTTATTACTTCCTACAATTGACAGAATACGTTGGATACTTCCCTCAGAGGTTGTCATACAGCTGGGACAGCGACGGCATCGTAGCATCAGACTCTACGCTCTCTTCTCTCTTCGTCTTCTGTCGCGGGATGCTTCTCGAGCTGTAGGGGCCTAGCAGAGTATCCGACGAACTGGCATGTACGGGAGACATCGAAACTGACTGCGCAGCTTTCTTAGCTTTGGCTGAGGCAGACTTGAGACCTTTTACAGTGGTATCTTTCGACTTTGCCTTGTTCTTGTCCAGTGCTAGCGTATAGCTGGTTAGTATCCGATTACTCGAGGGACACATGAGGTGCGGACTCTTTGATCTCGTCTTCTTCCCCTTTGGCGTGTTCACGTCATCCTCGTGCTTCATCCTTTCACTATCGAGCTTCCTCTTCAGGGGTACCACGGGAGGCACGGTCGCCCACGACTCTTCAGTACCAGATACGGGCGTGGGAGGATCCGCATTGACACGTGGAGTCGCACGAGCGTTACTGGCCCGAACGTCTCCATCTTTGGCGTCTTTCTCCTTCTGCATGGACAGAGACGCGATGTGTGCACGCGCTGTCTCAGCAGCCACGAGGCTCTCGGCGGCTTTCAGGTGCTGCGTCTTGACTTCGGCGAGTTCAGCAGTGGCAGACTTGATCTCGTCCGTCAGCTTATCGATCTGGCTTTTCTTCTCCGTGATCCCAGTTTCCAGGCTCTGTATCGTCCCTTGAAGTAGGTTGCAGTGCTCTTGAATGGTAGCGAGGACGGTATTGGCAGCTTCCATGGTGATGCGAGGTCGGTCGAAAGCTGAGTATATGCGCTTGATGGTGGTCGAGAACGAAGGAGGGAGACCCTTGCTTGCTTACCCCGCTGTGCGGCACTGAGGTAGTCTCAATGCTCCTCGGAGTAAAGGACGTCTGCCATGTGGGCTGCTAGTGATCAATCATTGTCGAAAGTGTCTCACCGGCCACGGCTTTATTGTGGACACGTCTTACTTCCGCCGATGCACGGGGTGCAGCGCATTGGAATCGACCAAGACGTGCATGCAATGGGAATGCATTAGCCGATAGGGTATGCGAATAAGCAGAGATGTGTACAAAGCCGTCTATACATGTTGATACAGTCAAAATGCTGCGGTTCTGCTGTCCTCTAGTCGTCTAGCGGGAAGTCCGACAAGCGCAACGGGCGTAGCGTGAAATCCTGGAGATACATCAGCATATATGCACGGGGGAGTGGCCCTTCACAGCGTACATTAGAGACAGCCTGTGCCATCTGTTCGTCCGTCCCTCCGTTTGCCCTCATGAACTCCTGTAGCGGCGCTATTGCAGCTACACGACATAGTTCTCGCAAATCGCTCCCTGACTTGCCCGCCGTCTCCCGAACAAGTACGCCCATATCGACAGATGGATCGAGTGTGGTATTCTTCAGCATCTGTATTGATATGTGAGCCCCGATATAGAGAGCATGTATATAGGACGGGCGCACCAGCTCCAGAATCCTCCGTCTCTGATCGGCATCAGGCAGACCGACAGCGAATCGTTTGGGTAACCGTCGATATATCGCCGCATCAATATCCTCTGGTCGGTTGGTTGCTCCCAATACCAGTATCCGCGTCTCTTCTGATGTCGTCAACCCGTCCCAAAGGCTGTACGAACAAGGTCAGACCGCGGCAGAAGCAGACTGACAAGCCGACTCACGTCATGAACTCTGCCTTCAGCATGCCCATCGCCTCATGGTCGCCTCGTGCCCTATCCCTGAGGAATGTATCGATTTCATCGATGAAGATGATACTTGGTTGAAGCTTTCGGGCCAGGCTGAACAAGCCGTCCACCAGCTTGTTGCTCTCGCCGAACCACTTGTCCGTGAGAACAGACGCCGTGATGTTGATGAAGGTAGCGCCCGACTCCTTTGCTAGTGCCTTGGCGAGCATCGTCTTTCCACATCCGGGTGGGCCATACAAGAGCACGCCTTTCGGTGCTGATATGAGGTTCGAGGAAGAGCGGAAGAGGTGGGGGAAGCGAAGCGGATAGATGACAGTCTCCCGCAGTGATGCGATTATCGGGTCGAGGCCACCAATGTCTGGCGGGATATCAGTCTCAGGATCAAGGATATGTGGTTGACCGACCGACTTACCGTCAAATCGTACGTTGATGTCGTCAGGATGTATGACCTCGCCTGCAATGATTGCTGCGGGCGCTTATGAGCTGAGGCAAGCTGGTCAAGTGCAGCAAACGCACCTTCATGCTCCGTCAAATGCAGGTCCTTCACCCCTAACCGCTTGAGCACTTCACTGGACTTCGACTTTGCCCCTGTTTTCTCCGATTTGCTTGGGTCGAGTCTATTTAGGACATATTTGATCGTATAGAAGAGCGCGACTTGCGACGCCGCAAGCATGGCGACTATTGCTGTACGTCAGCATTCCAGCACCTCTGCAGTGCTGGTGGCTTACAGTCGAAGGCCATGGACTGGACGGATCTGCTGACCATATTGTACAAACGATAGGAGAATCTGAACCTAATCCCCAGTGGAAGAAAGCGAGTGCAGTCGAAAGAGGCCGAGCGTCGTGGGCGACCTTCCTAACCCCAGCAAAACCCCGAAGACGAAATGCTTGCCGAATGCGGCCACGTGGCTCGGCGGAGAAATCACATGCCAAGCGCGACGTGTCCGCCGTCTTCTTAGGGACCGTTGGGAGTCTAATCAGCTTGGGCGCTTCTTTCGTGTCTACCTGGCATGGCTGAGTCCATAATAATATGGGCTGTCATCTTAGGCGGTGTCCTGCCTCTCTCGGTCCTACTAGCTGTACTTGCCTCATTGGCTGGTCTGGTCGTAATCATTTTTGTCACTGGCGTCGCCTGCAGAATACAAAATGACAACAAGAAGCGGGATATCCTGAAACGGCTTGGGTCTGAACAGCCCGTCGAAAGCAAGATATTTGTCGGCCTGTTTCATCCCTACTGGTTGGCTCCCATATACTGCGGTTCTAGCTTCTTGTGAACCTCTTCTGTAGCAATGCCGGTGGCGGAGGGGAACGCGTCTTGTGGGCGGCAGTCGCACACTTTCAGAGGACTGCGCCAAACGTAATCTCGGTGGTCTATACGGGAGACACGGACGCCAGCAAGAGACAAATAATAGACAAGGTCAAGGTACCCATCTCGTCTGAAATAACGCCTTGTGTTGCGACTGAGAAGAAATGTAGGCTCGATTCGGTATCAGCCTGCGTCCAGACAGCCTCCATTTGACCTATCTGCAGTCAAGAAACCTGGTGGAAGATAAGGCCTGGCCGCATTTCACCCTTCTTGGGCAGTCGCTAGGATCTATGGTGCTTGGATATGAAGCAATGAGCCAGCTCATTCCCGATATCTATATCGGTAGGCACGGTCCGATTGCAGATATGTTCGCGCATGATGACCTTCTTGCAGATACCATGGGATATGCTTTTACGTTCCATATCGTCAAGCTCATGGCACCTCGCAAAACCCCCATAGGCGCATATGTGCATTATCCCATCATCAGCACCGACATGCTGAATCGAGTTCAATCGAGAAAGGCGGGGCATACGAACGCCGGCTCGGTCGCAAGAAGTAGCCTGCTGAGTTCGGGAAAGCTCTTGTATGCGTCTTTTCGACAGCGATCTACATTTCCCGCTAACCTCAGATCAGGTACTACCGCGTATTCGCCTGGCTCTATGCTTTCTCTCTGCACCGTGCAGACGTTCTGATGGCTAACTCGACCTGGACAAAGAACCACCTCGACTCGCTGCTGAGTGGAACTGGGAGCCGGAATGCCCAAGCCAAGAAGGCCCGGATCGTATATCCTCCTTGCGATACTCAGGGATTAGAGACCTTCCCACTGGAGGGAAGAGAACGCATCATTGTCAGTCTAGCACAGTTCCGGTATGTGGTACTGTTGGAAAATACATATAGCTGCTCATATCAGTCGCAGACCGGAAAAAGAACACGCGACACAGTTGCACGCTATGCGCGACCTCCTTGAGCTAAAGCCCGAGTATCGGAGCGGACCCAACAAAGTTCAGCTTGTTCTTATGGGTAGCAGCCGGAATACGGAAGACGATGCGCGGGTAGAGTCCCTACGACAGCTCGCCAAGCAATTAGGGATTGAAGTGCGTCGATCGTCATAATGCCACTCGTGTGCTAACCGAGTCGCAGGAGAACGTTGAGTTTGTTGTCAATGCACCGTACAGCGACATCCAGAAATGGTTGTCCCGAGCATCCATAGGTTTCAGCACCATGGTAGATGAGCATTTCGGCATCAACGTTGTCGAGTTCTTGGTTGGTCTCGCCAGTCCAGCTGTCCGTCCCATGCTGATTTTGTCCCTAGGCGGCAGGCCTCGTCCCCGTCGTACACGCGTCCGCTGGACCGTACTTAGACATCGTCGTCCCGTATCAGGGCCAACCAACTGGATTCCACGCGCAAAACGCGTCAGAATTCGCGCATAAGCTGGACGACGCGCTCATGCTGAGCCCTGAAGCGCAGTTGGCTATGCGCAGCAGGGGTCGAGCGCTGGCGAGGGAGAAGTTCTCGGAGGAAGAGTTCGTGAAGGGCTGGGACGAGAGCTGGAGGGAGCTGACCGCGCTGAGGTCGCGACAAAGTTGATTGTACAAGGTACCTGATAGATGAGGTGTGACGTCCTTCTGAGCGGATGATGACAAATGAATTACCCTAGCGGATGTAACCTTAGAAACCACGTTATAATCACCTCGGGCTCGTCAAGCCGTGTTTGGGCTTGTGAGATTCACTGCTGTACATATCCCAATCTTCTGACTGCGCGTCAAGGACAACCCCAGAGGTTTTATGGCTTCTTTGTTCTCGCGTGCTGCGCGACCTGTCGCCTCAAGGTCGCCGTGAACTCTTTCGTTGCCCTGCAGACCGCTGTCTTTGCTTCCTTGTTTTGCAGTCTTGGGAATCTCCTTCGAGTTGGGCCTATCCATCCCTCTCTTTCCTACGAGACAAGCCGTACCAAATGGACGATGGGCTCGACAAAATTTCGCCCTCTTGTGTGTGGCGGTCTGCTGGAAGCGCTTGACGGCTTTGTCGCGAGAAATCGGAGCCGCTTTTCCAGCTACTGCGCTCGGAAGTTTGTCGGTGATGGTGTTCCACTCCAACAAGTCGAGCGCCGAACGCATAGCAGCGAATTGGCCTTGCTCCAGTGTCCTATGCCCGTTAAGAGTATGACATTCTACGATACTTAACTTATTGGTAGCTGGACGGCGCTCATCTTCAACTGGCTCGCTTGCTCCTTGCACTTTTCGCTGTGTCCAAGGCTCTCCCAGGCCCTGGCTCTGCCTTAGTTCCACCCTCCGAGTAACCTAAAGTCAGAGCTCACCAGTCTCACAAGGGGAACGCTGTACTTTTCCGGGAACCGGAGCTCTAGTCAACCTGCACTGAGAGTACTTGGATGCAACCGCTTACAAGCCCGTAGGAGAAGAGGTTGTGTCTCAAGCTTTGGATAGGCTTTTCTACTGGCCACGTCTCAAGACTAATCCACTGGGCGTTCCGGCGCAAAGGATGGAGCTGTCGTTTCTACTTTAGGCTTGTATTTTGGTGGTTCATCTGTGGGAAAGCTGTGCAACCTTCCGGAAGCACAACGCTGGCAGCCTGCGGTTCGGGCGGCTAGTGGGCCACTCTTCTCGCTCAAAACCTATCAACAACTCAGGCTGTCTTGGATAGCCGTCCGCAGAGACGTGCTATGCATGAACTCGCCCTCAACCGCGAGAGGAGAACCAACTGGAAGGGTGGATAGCCTCAGTACATGTGACCGGTGACCCCGACAGTCTGCCTCGCGTTCGTCATCTCGCGTGGTGACTATGATGAGTCGACAGATCGCCCTCCCCCCCCCCCCCCCTTGCTCGTTAACCTGATCTCCATCGCCTATCTTCTTGTTCATCTCATTCGGTGTATTTGACATTGTCTCATCCGTCTTATCTTTGGCATGGATCTAGTCATAGCCGTAACCGCCTGTGGTACGTTTATCCACTCGAATTCTGCTTACACTCAGCTGATGATCCGCAGTTGGTCTCGCACAGGCAGCCCCAGCACTTACGACCTGCGATGTTAACACAGACTGTGATGCCACCGATGTCTCGCCCTCTAATACGGTTCACGACGTTATAGTAGGCGGTACGTCGCTTACACGGTTAGCAGACACAGGGGGCTAACATCACGTGCAGGGCTAATGGCAGGATTCATACTCGGCGCCTTCGTCATGTATCGCTGCCGCACGACATTCGGAACGATATTGAAGACGATATGGCTACGTACCCGGCACAGCAATGTCCTCTGCGAAACGATGGTGGTGCTCAAGCACGGCGTGGAGCGATGCAAGAATTATGTGCCCACGACACTTGTCGATCTTGCGCTCTCGTACATCCTACAATGGTCGTTTCCGACTCCTCGACCATCGGCCCACGCGGAACCACTATATCCCATGGCAGAGATGAGGCGTTCAGTCGAGCATGATGGACTTTTCCGGCTTGAAGTATCCACCAATAGCGTGCTGGTGAGTACCTCGCGCTATTCGCGCACAGCTTTTGACTCATGTCCCTCCAGAGTTTAAACTCGGAACAGACTCAACTGGTCGAAAGCCCCATCTGCGAGTCCTTTCATACACACGAGGTCAGAACGAAATTTGAGAGAGAAGCGCAGGTGCGTACGATTCATGTCACAGTTGACCACGCCTTATTCCAGTTGCCAGGCCTTTGTGCATCGTCACTTCACCTATCCCTTTCAAGTCGTAGGTGGACCACAAGCGATCCAGACCACAACTTCGCCTGGAATTGGTCGCCTCGGTCGCAAGGCGCGGAGCACAACCGTCCCCATTCCAGCGACAGCCCTGCTTGCACGCCCCTCGGCAATGCCTGTTGCGGTCGCAGCCTCTTAAAGCCGTTGTTTGATGTATCAGTTGTATGCTGTATTGCCATATTGGCATACCCTACGGGCATACCTTTCCGGTCATCATTTCCCGTGTGTAATAGACGAGGTCAAGGTTCGCACCGTCCGATCCCTTCTCCATTGCAGCCGATAGAGAGTATAGATTCTCCTCGGTGTCAAAACGGTCCAGTCGAAGGAACACCGCTTGATGGCACCCAACATCGTTAGGATCCACAGTGTGTGACCACCAAGCCACGCGCAAGAGTTCACACCTGAGTACCGGAGCGCATCCGATCCAGCCAAGCATGCTCTTCGAGCAGCAGCTCGGTCCCAGGAGCGCGATATGCGCGTAGATCTGTTCGATCGCTCGCGATGCGCTGAGAACCGCCGTGAGCGCGCTCACGATGTCCGAGTCGCCGGCTGACTGCCCCATTGCAATATATCATCCAGTTCCCCAACAAAATCAGCCTATTGCGAAGCCCAGAAACGTCATTCCCGTGTTCACATAGTATCGGAACCAGACGCGGTGGGCTACGTCGAGAGCAACATCGTGGCGTTCTTGAATCTGTGTCGCCAGCTCTAAAGCAATCCCATGCGGCTTTTAGTATCCTGCCGGGCGATTTTATCCGTCTCGTTCATCCATATGCGGAATAGTATCAGACATCGTCGCACTGCATCAGAATGAGGACGCCGACGTAATTCCAAGCGCAAAGCGCGTAAAAGGTCGTGCGGACGCTGGACGATGCGTTCGCTCAGGTTGCGCACAGACGAGCAGCCGCGTGCTATTCGCATCAGAGGATGAGCCTCGTATAGCCAATTGCAATATCATCGGAGAGACAGCTCGTAGAAGGCTGAGATCAAAGTTGGACGGAGTTGAGCGCCATCATATTGCAGCACAGTTGATCAACGAGATGATGGTTTGAAGAAGCGGATGGTTCCTAATGACAAATGAATACAAAACCTTGGCGGATGTAACCCTAGAGACCACGCCGCCCTTTCCGCCGGCTTGGCACACCGTGATTCTGCCTGTCATTTCCACGTTCTCCAGACTTTCTACCTTGAAGTTCTGTAGTGGAGGGCAGCCTCAACTCCGCATATCGTGATCAGCCCTTTCCTTTCGGGTGTCCTTTGCTCGCTTTACTTGAAACTGTCGAGAAAACCTCAGTGAAACTGCCCACACCCATTTAGGCTTCCCTCTGTCTTTGTCTTCGGCTCGCGCAGGGGTACAGCTCATTCAAGCTGCTTTGTCCTTCGGCGCACCGGCTCGAGCGATGATCGGGTCCGTCAAAACGCCATCGGAGGCTGTCTGGATGAAGGGATTGAGTAGACTGGAGACAATGAAGCAGGTGTCGCTTGAGGTGGGCCTTCGGACGGTTCGCTATTGGGACTTTCACGACATAGCGATGCAATGGACTCATGAAGCTGACTGACTCCGACGCAAGCTCTAGACGTTGCATGCTACTTCTTCCAATGTGCTCTGGCATGCCTCTTGCCCTATCGCCGGATGTTCATCCGCTGGACGCGTTTCTCGCTAGGAGACTCGGAGGTCTTTGCCTGAAACATGCAGGTTTTGGTATATCCATGTTCGGCAAATTGCAAGCTATGTCGTTGGATCGAAGCAATCAGCGGAGGAACGTACGAAGAGAACGGACGTTCTGTAGGACCTCGATGCTTCATGCTGCTCTTGCTATGGACGTGATGCGACGACGGGTCGAGGACTAGCCAACCAGGTCCATCCGTCGAGCGCTTACACCACCCGACGAGGCTCGTTTCTAGAGAAGTGCCACGTTCGCCGGCTGAACCAGCTATAAAAATGGCAACTCGTTGCATGCTTCATTTCCGACAGGAATGATGATGAAGACCCTGGAGGAGAGTTGCTCTGCGGCATTGCGCTGGCAACTCTGGGCTATACGCGCCTGTGCTCCCCAACTACTACAGGCTGCCTACCCGACAGCTCGGACCTATGCTTCTCACATCTTGTAGCCCGCATGGGCGCCCCGCTGCTGTCTTTGTAAGTGGAACAACATGAGGCACCGATAAGAGACTTGATGTTGTGCAGAGCAGTGTAAATCCGCTCTAGCCACGCGTTCCTTCATTCACCTGGCCCCTGGCTTTCCCTCTCCCGACGATAGCTCCACCTCGCCTTGGCTTCATAGCCTTTCCCCTACCACTGTAATTCTTGTCCATCTCTTCTCCCCCTTCCCATACTTCCCCTTGCACACGGACTATGATTGTTTTCTGTACGGTTGTTCTTGCTGGGGGTGAGTACACCTCAGCATGGTGAACACTGGAATAGACGCTGACGCGCCGCACAGCGTTCTTCGTGTTTGGCAGCCCGACCTCTGCGAGCTGCAACGACACTGGGGATGCTGGGAATTGTGGGACCTCAGAGCCTATCTGGGTAGGCGTGGTGGTGTCCATTTGTGCGTCTACGCCTCCCCGCTCCTTGCTCACAGGCGCTCAATGTCCCGCAGCCGTCGTTGGATCTATCCTGCTGGTGGTCTACGGCCTCAAGATTATCGTATATGACGTTAATTGGAGCCCTCTGCTCAGCCGAGGCTTCAATATTCTCAGGCGTGGGATCGACATATGCAAGGACTACGGTCCGCTGAAGTTCGTCTTTCTCGTCGTCTCGGATATGAGCATGAGTCTGCGGTTGGCCAACCTTTCAGCGCAACCGTCGGCGGAGTCTCCAACACCTGTCGCCGTCGGGCGAGAATTCGCCGGGGAAAACTTGCGAAACGAGTCTCAGTTTGCGGGCGGTCTCCCGCTGGGTGTCTCAACTAGTTCTCCTGTGAGCTGCCTGACTTCGTGTGTGCTGTCCGCATCTCACGACACCCAGACGACGATTCTGGGGTTGCCTCAGACAATTATGAGTCCCATCGAAGAAGTCGAAGTAGACATCACGGAGGACGTCGCCGTGACCTTGGTCGAAGACGAGCGTGTACGTTCCTCTGGAAGTCTCACGCAGCTTACTCTTAACATGTATCTCAGAACTCTGCATGGCGGCATTTTCCGTTTCTCGCTCAAGGGACGAACGGATCTATGTCCGAAATCTCCACGACTACCGCTGTGGGCGCAGCCAGCACACCGCCCCGCCGACGGACGACGGTTGACACCCTAAACGTTGTCCTTCCCGCCCAATAGCGACTTTCTGCTGTGGTAGCAGCCTGATGTCTGGCGGCTTATTTCCTCCTTCCATTCCTTGCAACTCTCCCTCCATCACGTTACCCTCGTTCTCACCAGAGTGCATTTGCCATTGGCTATAATGTCTGCCTCGTAATTTCGCTTCGCGTATGTTATTATCCGACTCACTGGCCCCTCAGTATACATCTTAATCTGTTTCAAGGGCTTATACCCGGGTTTATGGTATATGTCGTGCATGGACTTCTGGACCCAAAAGCGATCGACACAGCCATACGCATCGCAGCTTCTTTCGCACCGAGGACCACCATCAACAGATTCTAGGGCAAAGCGATTGGCACTGCATGAAGTAGCTTGTCCACGTAACCGTCCGCAAACTCTTTCTTCGGCTTGTCCTTTAGCAGCACGCGTTTGGGTGCATTTTCACCGTCACCGCAGCAACCTTGGCAGTGGATTCGAAGGAAGCCATGGGCCAAGTCCCGGCTTGGGAGATGCCAGGGACGTGAGAGCTGTGCCCACGGGAAATGCAGACTGGTACCCCACTGAGTGCGCGCTACAAATCGCATAAATTGCTGGCGGAGGTACTAGTACCTGCACTTCGTCATCGTCTTTTATCGGTTTCTATGTACGTACCTGGTCGATACAGCGAGCTCTTGCCGAACAAACCTACGCTTAGCACACCGACTTTACTGAGACTGTTCTCGCCACATCCCTTTGGCGCACAGAGACGAAGCAATGGATATTGCATCGAGCTGTGCGGTCCTGGCAGCGAATACAAGTGAGCCAACACCTCCATCGACACTCGAAAAGACTCTTCTGGGCGTGGGTACGTGGGTTCTTCTGGATAGCCTCCCATGGTCCTGGGGCTTAGTAGTTGTCGAGCAGTCGCATTCGCCGCCATCGCGGGCTTCGCGACCTTAATGATTCTCTCCGTCGGAGCATGCCCTCGCCCGAATCGACTCGTCCTGCCACTATACCGGGTTCCACGTGACGATATCAATCGGTTCCGTCGCGCAGCAATGGACTATACGCCTGGGGAGTTGGCCAAGGTGGTCCGAGGCTCCCGCATCTGGGGATCGATTAGCCTCGAAGTTCCTCGCCCTGCGGTCACCAGCACACGCGATCACAATCCATCTAACCTGGCGTATAGTGAACTGCTTTCAATGCCAAGCGTTCCTTGGTCCGCGGGGAGGGGTAGACTTGACGCCCACAGCACCTTCCGCGTGAGTTCGTATTGCCAGTGCTTGCAGCAAGTTGCCGATGGTTTCTAGGACAATTTCACAGCACCACTTCACGATGATGATGAGCAGGTGAAGAACGCCCAGGCTGACGGTGCGAGAATGTCTCGTCAAAAAGTGCTTACTAGTAAAATCGAGGGGCCCGTCTTTGGAGCTACCTCAAAGCTCGATGACAATGACGGAACATCTACGCTGCGATGCGTAACTGTCGACCAGCCGATATCCCCAATGGTGGTAAAGTTCAAGGTACCCGTTAGACAGGAAAACAATATGTCGGGAGGCTGCCACGCCTCAGATCTGGTATACACCCAGAATAAGTCGGTAAGTGACACATTCCATGCCAGCTGAAAGCAATGGATGACTTACGAGCTCTCGAGAGCAGACCATGGGTGACACTTCACGCGGCCGTCCCCATGAGTGTTCTGGCTCGAGCGGCCAAGCGGGACGACGGAGGTGGTCCTCCGGGATTAGATTCGGCGGAAGACCCAGTAGTAGTGCAGGCCGACTGAACGTCTCAAAGCGTCAAGACTCCCGACGAGGGGCGCACGCCAGCAACGTCGCTGAAGACGAAGACTCTCTCCACATTTCATTCGACTTCACGTGCATACTGTATACGATCTGGCGTTGCAAACTCTTACATACGGTGAACACTGTTGTACGCGTTAGTGTAAGATATGAGTTCGGCATGATCTCAGCACGTACTTGGCTCCCATTCACCACCATAGCTTTTCGATCTACTCTGGACAGATCGGCCAATAGCAAAGGTTTGCGGCAAGTCGCGGCGCCTCAGGTGGACGATACGAACCAAGTAAAAACGTCGCATGAGACCCTACTGAAGAGCGCCTCATGTGGGGAAGAGGGAAGGTGCACATCAGCTCCAGATGCGTTGGCTGCTGACGATCGAATGGGGCATACGTCAATCACACAAGAGATGTTCATGATCGTGATGTATTGCAGCTCTTTCCATACAAGAATGGGATTAGAAAGGAGGGACTAAAATGCCGAAGAAAAACGAGCTCTCGCTCACAGCCGAAACCATCATAGTACTTTTGTCACTTCCTGAGTAGGTCCAGTTTACTGTTGTGCTTCCGGCTCGCCAAAAGCTTGGTTGAGGTAGCTCTGGATCTCCTTCTTGTGTACGGACTTGGATCCAGTTGCAACCGAGCTGTAGGGCGGGCGACCGCCGTAGGTGACGTCCTTGCCCTTGTGGTGCTCGGACTTCTCGAAGGCGGTCTTGAGGCGTGGTGCGACGTATGTCCAGGCACCGTTGTTGAGCGGCTCCTCTTGCAGCCACTGAATCTCGGCATTCGGGTACTTATCAAGATGAGGGGTAAGCTGTATAAGAGTTAGTACATGCTCCGACATCCAGAGCGGAGTGACGTACAAGATCATAGGGGAAGGGAGCAAGCTGCTCAACGCGGCTAATCGCAACGTCCTTGATGCCACGGTCCTCACGCTCCTTCAGCAGCTGGTAGTAGACCTGGCCAGTGCAAAGGATGTGCTTCTTGATCTCTTCAGGGGCGACAAGGTTCTCCGGGTGAGGATCAGGGATGTACCGCTGGAACTGGGTGTTGCCAGTCATATCCTCAAGGTTGGAGCGGGCCATCGGGTGACGGAGGAGGGACTTTGACCAGAAGAAGATCAGCGGCTTGCGGAAGTCACGGTGAATCTGTCGGCGCAGCACGTGGAAGCAGTTGGCAGGAGTAGAGGGGTAGACGATCTGCAGGTTGCAGTCCTGGTGTTGCCGGGAGATGTTCTCCTCAGACGGGTAGACGTACGGGTTGTCGTCACACAGCTGGAGGAAACGCTCAAGGCGACCGCTGGAGTGCTCCGGACCTTGGCCATCGAAACCGTGCGGCAAGCTCATGACGAGACCGGAGCGCTGCGCCCACTTCCGCTCACCGGCAGCGAGGTACTGGTCGATGATGACCTGAGCGCCGTTGGCGAAGTCACCGAACTGAGCCTCCCAGATGGTCAGGCAGTCGGGCGAAACGAGAGAGTAGCCGAGCTCGAAGCCGAGAACACCGTATTCGGACAGATGGGAGTTGCAGACCTTAAAGCTAGCCTGATCGGAGCCGAGGTGGTTCAAGGGAACGTATTGTTGCTCGTTCTCCTGGTCATGGATCACAGCATGACGCTGGGAGAAAGTGCCACGCTCGACATCCTGACCGGAGAGGCGGACGTGCACCTTCTCAAGAGCCAGGGAGCCGAAAGCGAGTGCTTCGGCAGTGGGCCAGTCGATATTCTTGCCCTCCTCGACGTTCTTGCCACGGGTGGCGAGAATACGAGCCAGGTTACGATGCGGGTGGAAGCCCTTCGGCGTAGAAGAGATTGTCTGGCCAATGCGCTTGAGGATCTCCTCCGACACACCAGTCTCTCGCTGTGGCAAGTTCTTCTCAGCAAGCTCCTTCGGCGAGGGGAAGCCGTTCCAAGCGGACGAGAGCCACTCTTTTGGCGAGGGTTTGTAGTGCTCAGCCGCTGCAGCGGCCTTCTCAAGCATGCCCCACACCCACTTCTTGTGCTCGTCGATGTCCTTCTCCGAGAAGGTGTTCTCATCGATCAGCGCTTTGGTATATTGGGTGAGGGTGGTGGGCTGCTTCTCGATGGCCTTGTACATCCTTGGCTGGGTGAAGCTCGGCTGGTCAGTCTCGTTGTGACCATAGCGACGGTAGCACACGATGTCGATGACGACGTCCTTCTTGTACTTTGCGCGCCAGTCAGCGGCGAGCTGAGCGACAAAGGTGACTGCTTCGACGTTGTCGCCATTCACGTGGAAGATTGGTGCGTCGATGGATTTTGCGATATCGGAGGGGTAGGGAGTGGAGCGGGCGAAGCGGGGATCGGTGGTGAAGCCGATCTGGTTGTTGACGATAACGTGGACAGTTCCGCCAGTACCATAGTTCGGCAGAGAATGCATGCCCATCGTCTCGTACACAACACCCTGCCCAGCGAAGGCAGCATCACCGTGGAGGATCAGGCCCATGGCGGTGTTGTGGGCGGTTTCGTCATCATCGAAATGCTGAAGCGCACGGGTCTTCCCGAGAACGACAGGGTCCTCAGACTCCAGGTGTGACGGATTCGCGACGAGGGACAGCGCGACCTTCTTGCCAGAAGGCGTTGGACGGACGTAGTTGGCACCAAGATGGTACTTCACGTCACCTCCGGCAGAATCATCGGCAGCAACGTCTCCAGAGAACTCGTGAAGGATGGCTTCGATGGGTTTTCGGATGACGTTTGCCAGCACATTCAGACGACCACGATGTGGCATACCCATGACGATGTTCTTCACGCCGTGCTCGACGGAGCGGTCGATAAGCGCCTTCATACACGGAATGAGCGACTCGCAACCCTCGAGACCGAAACGCTTCTCGTTCGGGTACTTCGATGCGATGAACTTCTCGAACGACTCGGACCACATCAGCCGATCAAGGATCATCCGCTTCTCGTCGACGTTGTAGTCCCATGGTTTTGGGATCTCGATACGTTCACGGATCCAGTCGCACTCTTCCCTTGACGGCATGTGGATATACTGGAAACCGATGGCTCCGCCTGCAGTTCATGTAAGCACCAGCTGAAGTGCGTGAACTATCATTACGTACAGTAGATCCCCTTCAGCTTATCGATGATCTCTCGGATGGTCATGGAGTTCCTTCCGCCGGTTGCGAACCGAGGCAGGATACCGGGTCCGAGGCTGATTTCGCGGTCAAGATCCGCCTCAGTCCAGCCATAGTGGCTGATGGTCAGCTCAGCAGGCACGCTCTTGTCGAGGTCGGCATCGAGTACACCGAGCGGGTCAAGGTTGGCAATATGATGACCGCGTACTTGGTAAGCACGGACAAGGAGTTGGACCTGTAATCCATATCAGCACCAGTTTTGTGGCTAAACGAGCGGAACGCACCTTGAGATGGTCGGACACCTGTGTGCCACCGCCCAAGCTGAGGGAAGGTGACGGCCCAGACAGCTGCAGCTCCTCATCCTCCGACCCGAGCCTAGGAGGCGGCTGGAATGCTTTCTCGCTGGGTAAACCCTTCTCCAGGCCGGAGAAGTAAATGTCCCAAGAGACGTGGACGCTCTTCGGGTCCTGCTTCCAATGTCTGTACATCTCCTCTGCGTAGTAGGCATTCGTGCCGTTCGCGAAGGGGTCGTTAGGTGAAGGGGGTTGGGTCGACGGTGTGGCCAGTGCGCGACCGGCGGTGCTCGATATCGAGCGTGCTAGAGTCGTGCGGATGCCCTTGCGCAGGGCGCGCCTGCCCAGCTGACGGGAAAGCATGCCGCTGGTGGTGGTGATGGTGGTTGTTGAGGGAAGAGAGGCGAGTGCGAGAGCACCCGACAGCGAGTTGACAAGCAGCAAGCGGTCACTGACACGCTCGCTGGCTGTCTTTAAGCGATGTCGACGACGGCCGACGTAGATGTATGCGCCTAGGACAAAGAGGAGAGCAGAGTGTGGTGAACCCCTCAGTGCTCGCTGCTCACTCTCTGCGAGAATGCTATGCCGTTCGCGTGGTTAGTGACCGGGGTTTGGTCTGCCTCCGCGTTTATATCCGCGGGACGACGTCACGGTTCGCTCAATTTCTGCCCCTGATCCCTGGGTCGGCATCCGGGTTCCTCCGGTTAGTTGGCTATCTTTGCCTTCATGCCGCATCAACGTTCAACTTCGAACCCTGATATGCCAACAGCTCTCAATAGATCCATTTTTGTCATATATTGCACACCAGCACAAGCCAACAGTACAAAAATGCACGAGACTCGGCCAGCAACGAGCTGAGTCAGGCAGAAATCTCACTATCGGAGCTCCGATGGACTTTTGGAGTTTGCCGATACCGCCGTCATGTCCGACGCGAACCCGCATATGAGATTGCCGATCTTCATGTTCCGTGCGAAATCGGCAATCCTCCAATCTGATACGACTCATCCACTGTTACATTCTCCCGCTCTCCGTTGCTGATACTCAGAACTCCAGAGCACGCTTGGCCATCTCCATAGCGCCTTCCTTCGTCTTGTTGCCTGAGAAAGAGATCATCAGACTTATCCCGAATATGTGCCTGAATGCCAGCTCACCTCCAATGAAGCCAGATGCATGAACAAATATACAGCCAGGAATTCCCGTCATCGTTGAAAGAGCATCATCTCTAACCCCTCTCCACCTGGCACTTTTGTCAGCAATGAGCACGCATGTGATAAGGAGTGGACGCACGGCTCTGGCAATGCTTTTCGGCTCTGGAAGCTGTCTGGCGTTAGGCTGACGGCTTGTACACGCCAGTTCCCGCCCGACTCATCCGGGTAAAGCACGTAAATCGCCTTCTCCGCTTCTGGCGTGTTGGCCTCTTCTTCCAGCTCGAACAGGTGCTCCTGTAGGGAGTATCAGTATCTGCCCCACAGCAAGATGGCACTGTGGCGCACCTTCCAGGGTGCAAAGTTCTCCAGCACTAATATCCTCCCTGTTGGCTCTACCGCAGTTCGGTTCTCCAAGGCACGCTTGACGATATCCCTCGCCGGCAGCCAAGCATTCGCATAGTAATCCAGTCGGCCATAGAACTCTGTCCCAGTCAAGGCAGAGGCCTTCGCAAATTGCGCCTAACGACCAGTCAGAGGAGGTTCAAGGTGAAGCACGGGAGCTGCTCACATCGAAGATCTCTGCACTTGATGGCTCGTTCCAAGCTGGGTTCAAGTGCCCCACACGGTTTGAGAGGGTAGTATTGAGGCGGTAGCGCGGCTGGACGTCTTCCGGATACTGGTTGATGCCGTTGTCGTTCCCGTCAATAGCTTCGATGAACTCCTGCGAGGCTGTCAGAGAAGGAGCCATGGTAGGCAATGACCGTGCGCACTTTGTAGAGCTTCAGCCAGAGCAGCTCCACCACAGGGTCTTCAACATGCTTCCCAACGCGCTGAGCGATCAGCTCCTTCCCGAAATGCCTATAAAATCGAGTATGAGCGTGACAGCAGAGCGAAGCACAGGCGAGTACGTACTTGTAAACAAGGCCGGCGCTCGACAACTTTGTAACGAACCCATGGCCGAACACCTCCGTGAACCCTCGCTGATGGTGATCGAACCGGTTCTTAGAGGGATCATACACCGCTCCGACGTCCACGACGATGTCGCAAGTGTCGAGCTTTGCTGGATCACGGGTGCGGACAAGATCTTCAAGAATGATTAGTGAGGAGTTGGGGTCATGAGATCAAAGCGGCCATACTGGCATTCTGATACTCTGGCAGTTGCTTCAGGAGGTAGACGGCCAGCGCCTCGTCCGCATGGAAGGTCCCGTTATGCGTTCCGATGGTCTATAACGCCGTCTTTAACATGATATTCCGGCAGTCCATAGCAATCCCTTACCTTGACAGAAGTAGACATAGCTGCTCGTAAGAAACGTGAAGCGAAAATCGGTCGTCTATGCAGTTCAGCTAGCTGGAGAGGTGCGCGTCGAAACATGCAGCGGTTCAGCAAAAGAGGCGCGCGTCTGCAAGGGTTTTGCGATCAGGGTCGCCGAAGTCGTGGGAAGAGTAATACGAAGAGTCTGATTGGATGGTTCACAGTGGGCGCTTCTTTGCTTCTAACCACGACTCGCTGAATTGGCTGGGGTCACTCCGTTGCCTAGGCCGCACCCGTCTTAGGAAACATCAAGGGAGCTCGCTCTGGCCCTAGCAGGCTTCAACAGCCTGATGACTAGCCTTTCCCTCGAACGTGCCTCCAGCGTCCATCACAAGACCTTCCCAAGACCGAGCACCGAGTCATCTGGACCCCTAGCATGATGTCAAAGGGACCAGCGCTTCATTGATGACCTCCACCTACTGTCTCTCACGAAACTAGACAATAACCTTCCCCGCAGTCCCTCGCATCAAGTTGTGACTGTTTGCTTTCGGAGCATGGGAAGAAGCTGGTGGTTGTGACTGTTTCGTCTGCGGTCGAAGCTACGCCGAACGGTCGACCAAAGCCAGCATTAGTCCTCGCGAAAGGGTACAAAAGCAGGCGATTTCAGCTCCCTTAACCCAGCCCAAGTAACCAGCTTTCGAGGCGTACCCGTCGAACGTATCGAACCGTACACAATGGCCACCCTTGTCGTCTACCTCGCCTGCAACGACGTCGAAGCCTCCGCCAAATGGTACTGCGACGTCCTCGGCTTCCAGCTGGACAAGAACTCGCACTACCCCGGCCTCTTCGCTCACATCTGGCTAGACGGGCCCAATGCCAGGGCGTCCAAAGCCCAGCTCATGCTCCGCAGCTATCCGAGGGCCGATAAGGACGGCGATGTCGCGCCGGGGACGAAGCCTCCCCCTGTCAAGCTGCTGTTCGATATTTCCGATCCCGCCAAGGGAAAGAACGTCGTGGATGAGAAGTATGAGGCCGTCAAGAAGGTCAAAGCGAGCGGGATTGCGGTTGAATTGAAAGGAGAACCCAAAGACGAGGCGCAGGACGCTTATAGGGGATTTGAGATCCTCGACCCGAGCGGTGATGCCCATGCCTTTTCTCTTCCGCGCCTGAATTCTGACGAGCGGAGTGCAGGCCACGAAGTGAATTTCTTTGCCTGGCTCTGAGCGAGCAGAGCTGATCAACCAGCGAGGAGACCCTTTCCGAATACAGGCTCCGGGTCATTCGAGGTATTGTCTTTCTGACTTGCGAATGCGAGATGGATCGATTACTGCGTAAATGTTACTGTTACAAAAGTTGCAATGATGAGCGGTATTCAAGTCTGAGAAAGAGGGCACGACGATATCCCGTCAACCAAGCCAAAGCAAGCGCGTCAAATGTGGCCTTGCACCTTATGCCACTTCAAGAAACGGCAGCTTTGTCCACTACAAAGAGATCAGCGAATCGCTCGAGAGCAGGAGGGAATCATGATGCTTACAATGGACAATTCTCTCCGAGCTGGCATTCGTGACCTATTCTGAAAATTAGCGGAATGTAGTGGTAGATGAGTAGTCGAGCTTACCGTAGATGCAAGTAGACGGATGCAGGCACTTATCCTTGAGCCAATAAGGGCACGGCATCCGCCTCACGAACGCGCGCAGCTCTTGCATCTGTTCCGGGCTCAGATCTGCCAGCTCAGCTTCAGCATACATGACACCAGGAAGGTATATTGAGGTGTACCATAATCATGACCCCATTCGCAAGTAGGTTCGCAGTGCCGTCCCAGCAGATAATACCCGTGACAAGGGCGAGGCTTTAGCTTCGAGACGCTCTGTAACACTGTCAGTCAAGACCGTCTTAAAGACAGTAAGACGAGAGAGGCTCACTCCGGGGACGCGCTTCTTCTTACCGCTCTTCTTTGAGGAGGCATATACAGGCTCTGCAGAAGCGCTTTCGCTGCTCCCGACAGAACCTTCTTGCGGCTTTGTCGACTGCGAGCCTTTCGACCCAGCTCCATCCTGAGGCTCGGATTTCTCCGACCTGGAGACATTCCGTGCTATTTGCGCCGGAGTAGCATACAGAACAACATCGTCTTGCGCTGCATCTTTATCCGGGCTGGCTGGTGCGTCGCGCACGACAGGCGTAGGAGGCTTCGTGTTGTTCGTGTTGATCATACCAGGGAAGAAGGATGGGAGTTTGTCGGACATGAACAGTCCGGGGATATCGACCACTCGGTTCTTAAATGCGTGAAGCTCTTGGGCGAGTATGTCATAGCCTGCAGGCATTATCAGATATGCGAGTGGAAGAGACAAGCAAAGGACATGCCTTTAAGTATTAGAATCTTGTCAAGCTTGTTTTCTGCTGTTAATGAATGTAGTATTGAGCTATAACCATTATCGTGGGATGCGCCAAGAAGGATGAGCTTGCATGCCGGTACATCAGCGAACAACCGAAGATGCGCTGAATCATGATGTTAACGATTGTACGGTCGTGTAATGGGTATAGATGCACACCTCTGACTTTGGCATCAGATGCCTCCTTCCCTCGCCCACAATCAATGATAGCATTCAGCTCATGTGCTGTTGTAAATCCCTCGATAAACTTCTCAAACCCTTGGAACGTGATCTTTCCATTCTGCAAACCGGTGTTAGTCACGATGTAAGGCGACAGATCCAAAGGGGAACTCTACCTTTATGAGTACGCTCGCCAACCCTTGCTTGTTCATGTATACATTCACGATAATCTCGGCATTAGGAGAATGAACGGCGGCCAAAGCTTGACGGACGCGTTCACGCAAGGCTTGAGCTGCCAGACGACCGCCTTCTGCTCCTTGCGCCAGGAGAGCAGCCGAGAACTACGAAGCGTATAAGCATAACACCAGACAACTATGGGGACAGACATACGATTAGCCCGTCTCCATCCAGAAGAACTAAGGCGAACTCAGAGCCGACTGTTCATCACATCAGGTGGAGGTCATACTTGGACCGGGCAGAGCACTTACCACCGGTCTGAAAGGTGGTCTGGCGTCTCAGGTCTGCTATCTGCCTTTCGAGTTCACTGCTTTTCTGAACATAGGTTAGCCTGCGCAATTGATAAGATTACTTGGCGCTGCTCACCTTCTCCGCCCGCATATAGCTGTCTCGCCATAGTGATAACTCCCGCTGTAATTGCGCCTCCTTCTCGCCAACATCTGCAGCCCTAAGCGCTAGCCCATCGAACAGGTTGCCGAGAGATGCTTGAAGAGATGCAAACTCCGCCTTGTACTGACTAATATCGTTCGAGTCGCCGGACATCGACGCAGGCAGTCGACCACTTGCTGACGGCTCCATCCCAGGTATCCTTTATGCAGCACCACTAACCCCCTCGCTCTCCTAGATGAAAGGTATAAGGAAGGTATATCCAAGCCCCAGCGACGGTTTCAAGCAAGACAGGAGAGGAGGTATAGGTTACGAGTCACGGTGGTACCTCATTGCTGTAGCGTGCCGATCGCGTCGATGGCCAAAGACGGATGTTCCAGGTGGCGGACGCGCGTAGGAAGCGACCGACGACTGACTTTACGCGGTTTGTGGCGACTCAACCCGCAGCCCATTTGCTGAGAACGGGCAAATTCGTGTGGTCGTGCCCAACTGTTCGTACTGTAATACTACTTCTTGCAATGTGCATATATTTACGTAGATGACGGCACAACATCCAAGGCGCCTAACACGGCAACCACCGCGCTTTCTGCTTAGTCATCGCGAAGTGCGCGAGATTCCGTCGCAAACGCGTTCTTGAAAGTCGCGCACGCATACTTCGCCGACGGCCGTATGTCAACAACTGCAGATATTGCTGTGGAAGACGGCGGACTAATTGCGGGACATTCAGGCTCACCGACAGTACCTGGAGACACCGTGCATGACGATGACCGGACACCGCACCTCATGCGCATTGCCGCACAAGGCAAGCTGAGAACGTACGTCGCCTTCGCGCTCAAATTCCTGCAGGTAAGCTGCGTCACTGCTATTCGTTCAAGGCCCGCTTCACTCACTCCCAACTCAGGAGTCACATAACCGGCCTCTCGTGTTGCATACGTTACCTCCCGCGGCGCCAAAGCTTCCCTCAGCAACCCAGACTGAAGGAGACGCAGCTCCAGCACCTGATCCACCAGAACCCGCACCCCAATCTCAGCCTCCGCAGACCAAAACCTTTGCCTCATCCGCAGCATGCATCCCCCGCCTCATCTCCGTAGCAGAGATCATAAAGCGCGAGTTCGTGGAGCTCATGGCTGCGAGCAAGGACGAGACGAAACAGGGGTGGAGACTGCATCAGTATAACGAGCTCGGGTGCTTGGAGGATCTCGAGGGGAAGGACGCGACGTCTGCGGAGGGGCCGAAGGGGTTGACGTTGGTCGAGTTGCTGGAGGGGAAGAATCAGTGAGTCAAGGGACGCCACATGTTGTAGACGCTGTCTGACTATGTTGCCTAGCCTACAGATCAAGCGCACTCCGTATATGAAGATTACCCTTACGAAGAGGTTGCTGCCCGAAGAAGATATCAAGAAGTCCACGTTAGCGTGCTCACGCCTTTCGCTGCACTTCTTACTCATGGGTTTGTAGATATCAAGAACCACTACCAAGCAAAAAGCGTTCCAAATCCGCAAAAGCGAGGGAGAGGAAGAAACGAAAACGAGCGGAACTGGCTTCTACTGCCCCTGACCACGTAGAAGACGTCTCAATGCACGACCTCGCAGAAAGCGTGCCAGACGCGCAACCCGACAGTTCAGCATAGGAAGAAAGGGAGATCATCATTTCGTTCTTGTTGTCAAGCATTGTATCCGTACCCCGCATTACATTTCCGTTCCTCTGCCAACATAATAGTATAATAGAAACATCTTCAGCACCTTTTCTCATACGCGAGCTAGAAGCGTTCAAGCGCCGACTTGCTTTTCCATCCCTCTGGTCTCCGGATCCATGGGCTGCGCCTCGACATCGGGCGTTTCAACGAAACCGTTATCGTGCCTCATCCCGTCTTCTGCTGCGTAGGGGTTGACGATCTCGATCGGAAGGATGAGGTTAAGGACGAGGGCGACGATTCCGGAGATGAGGACTATAGACGAGAGTCAGAACGAATCGTACGATTAGGAAAAGGAACAACGCACAAGGAGTGGTAAGGATGATGGTGATGGAGTCGAGGAAGCCTTGCAGCCCCGGGCTCGCGTTCGTAACGCCCTCGAACAGGTAGCTCCAGAAAGACGGCACGAGCAAATCGGCGATACCGAAGCTGAAAGCAGCAGCTACGATGAACCGATCTCTTCTCGTCCAAGGCAGATATGACAGCACACGGATACCGGACGCGACGACGCTCGCGAACAGGAAAGTCGTCACGCCTCCCAGGACGGGGTTCGGGATGGCGAGGAAGACACCGGAGATCTTGCCCAAGATGCCGAAGAGGATGATGAAGAAACAGCACCAGCGGCCTGCCCCTCGGTTCGCGCATCGAGTGATCGCGATCACACCGTTGTTTTGCGCGAAGATCGAGAGCGGGGTTACGGTGAATAGGGCGGAGAAGAAACCGCCAAGACCATCGGACTATGCAGATTATCAGCGGTCGATCGTAAGTCGGCCTGGGGGAGGACTCACCAATACACCACCCTGGATGCGGGAGTCGAACTCTGGCCCTTCAACCTCAACCCGTGACACTTCAGCGGAGGCGGTGATATCACCGATTGCCTCCATCGCCAACGAAATGTAGACCGCGAGCATAGGCAGGATCGCCGGCGGGTAGACACGAAGCTTGAACGTGTGCACCCAGAGGAAGGTAATAGCAGGAGCAGTCTGGATGCTGCTGCCATCGATGTATCCACACGCGCCGGCAACGATACACCCCACAACGAGGCCGACGATGATCGAAGCGTTCTTCAGGAATGGGCTGCCGAAGAGCTCGGTGAGGACGATGGAGATGAAGCTGAGGAAACCGAGGCCCATGAATTGCGGGCTGCCCCATGGAAGCGGTTTGGGAGCGTAGATCGTCGGGCAGAGCTGGAAGATGCCCGTCGTGGGGCGGCCGGAGCAGTCGTTCGACCCTCCGCCCCAGTTGAGCGCGCCGGAACTACCGATCAGGGATGCACCGATCATGACGATCACCGTACCGGTAACCAGCGGCGGGAAGATGCGCTGAAGGATGCGGACGGGAATGAAGGACATGCCCATTTCGAGGAAGGAGCAGATGAGCGACGTGCCCAGTAGGTAGCCATATGCGTCCGGACATGGTCCGTTCGTCGTTGTCCCGTCTGCGTTCTGGATCACCGGACATGTGCCGTTCGCGTACATCGAATTGAAGATGGCGAAGGCAGTCGACAGGGTCGCGAATGATGTACCGACGACGGTTATCAGGCCCGTACCAAGGTAGTATCCGCCGGGCAATCGAAGTCTCGACATTTGCACCAGACTGAGAATGCCTGCAGTCTTATTAAGCACAAGGACTGCTTCTGCGGGAAATCTTCTTACCACAAGCAATCAGCGAAGCACTGATCATGTATGCCTGCATGTCGCCAGGAAGGTTAAGGGCGCTTGAGAAGATGATCGGAGGCGTAATGAGACCGGCAAGCATGGCCAGAGCATGCTGGAAGCCGCAGATGACGGCAAGGACGAGCGGGAGGTCGGCATGTAGGGCATAGAACGGCGGGCTCTTGCGAGCCGCTGCCTTCGTAAATGGTAGACTGGGTGAGCAGAGCCACACGAAGTCGTAGTCACCAAGCCAGCCATGCCGGGTCGTCAGCTTGTGTTTCCATCGTGCGAGAGTATTTCGGTAGCCTGGAGCGCGCACTGGGGCGGCGTTTACAGTCGTTGAGGGAGCATCGATGGGACCTGGTTGTTGAGTCTTGATGTCTCGTCGCTCTTCAGGTGTGCTTGCGTCGGTCATAGACATCTTGACCGTGATTTACTCTACGTTATCTGACCTTCCTTGTTTGGGCGTTCAGGTGCTGGCCGCAGCTCTGTTTGCTGTCCCGTGCAAGGAAGTGGGGTGAAAGGGGGGAAGAAGGTCGAACGACCTTTGCATAGCTGGCATTCCTTCATGGTTAAATAATGCAGCAGGAACTTGTTACGATTCGCGAGCGCTCCCCTTATCGAAACCGCCAAGTTGGTTGGTGGACAGAGTGCACGCTAATGGTGCGTCAGAAGACGACCCTTCCAAAAGCACACGCGCCTTATCTCGGTGGACCCTGACAGGTTTTCATCGCATCACTCCCTTCGGAGGTGCCACTTCTCCGCTCTTTACTCCGTCTTCTGTATTCAGCCGCTATGAATGCAGCCTGATTTCACGGGCAGTGTCCTTATCCCTTTATCCCACTCGGTGTCTTTTCTCCGGATTTGGGGTCGTGTGCACTGTCGATCTGAATCAAAGCCGGGGCTCCTGCCTCCATGGTCCCTCGTTAGGAAAGCTTGCCACTGATGTGGAAGACGATGATTTCATCGGCCTACGCCACATCGTTGCTTGGCCCGTAGGGTGTACAAAGAGCCTTGGAGAGATAACAAGATGTGGATCGACGTCAGGCCCGCTGTCGGCCTCCAGGCAGCCAATGAAGACGTCAACATCGTCGAAGCCCTATCTTTGCGTTGCAAAGAGGCGCTGATTGGCACGAGGTGTCACCGGCACGTGGGGTTGGGGTCCATCGTCTTATCTGAGGCGTTCGGATACAACCGAGTCCCCCCGATCTCGGCGTTATACGGTTATCAACCTCCTCTCCCTTCCTGACGCCCGGCGGTTCTTCGTAGCATCGATGGTCAAGGAACAGTTATAACCTGATTCATTTCTCTTCACTATGCACACTTCAGCCCCTTGTCCCTGACGACCCTTGCACCTGGCTTTGCGATTACAGCCAGGACAGCGGAAGGCTCTCCGCATCAAGCATCTCCGAAGAACTTGAGCACAAACGTCTACGGCGTCACGCATCAGATCCGCAACCACGTTACTTCGTAAAGATCCCTTACGCCAGGCACAGTGAGCTGCTCGACCTCGCTGGCGAAGGCCTTGAATTGCTCGGAGGCCATGTGGCTGAAAGACGTCAGTATTCCAGGCGGAATGTGCGGAGCGGAGAACACGGACATGTCAACGTCTTTCTCTGTGTTGTAGCTGTAAGAGGCATGAGTGATGATCAAGGGCAACATCGACATGATCTACTTCTCGATCACCTGCGATCACCCTCATCAGCCCGTCCATCATGAGCACATGGGAAAACTCACGCAGAACGCGTCTCCATACCGCACGACATCGTACCTAGTGCAGCCAGGCTCCTTGTCCGAATGCGCGTTGACCTGGATGTTCTTCAAGTGCTTGAGGACAGCATCAGCCTGCCCGGGTTTGGCCGTCATCTACATCGCAAGGAGAGCACATCAGTCACGTGTTCTGATATGGAACTCGCCCGAATTGGGCTGGGCTCCGAATATGCGGGGTATTGGAGGACAGGCGTACCTGCGCGATGAGGTGGATGGAGGTGCCTTTGATGTCGCTCGCACTGGATGCCATTGCCAGATACCTTGCTTTGGATGATGAAGAACTAGAACTGATGGTCGTACAGGGGAGAAGTTGTGAGGCACGTCGCGCTGGCGAGTGTCCGGTAATATGCAGGAGGGGCAATGCACGCGTGATGTGGAGGACACGCGTATACATCCAGACCTTTCTAGGAGGCGTCCGCGGAGGTACTTATTGCCGCATACGGTCTATGTTATGGTACAGCTGTCCATTATGCATACATTCTCCAGGACGAGTACAACTTTTGCTTTGTCAGCCTATTTCTTGGCAAGCTGCCTGCATCAATCGCAACACCAGAGGTCAAACGCCCAATACGTGAAATACACCCCAAGATCCTCCAGATAATACACGGAGCGCCAGTGCGTGTCCCCCGAGAGGAAACCCGCGGTAGTCTTGAGCTTGACGGCGACTGGCGAGCCAAGTCCGCAGTCAATCGGATGGGCCGTTAAGTTCCCGGGCGTAATGAAGTCGAAAGAGCAGGAGAGGTAAGCGTACGTCCGCCGGCCGAAGTCGTCTGCGACGTCGCTGTAGTGCTCGCACACTATGGGTATGGAGACGGTCCGAGGCTCCTGAGCGCCTGAGATTATCCTTCAGTTTTCGTATGATTGGGTCAAGGGTAGTGTACGTACACACAGTGTATTGGGAGGTACAGAGGGACTTCTCCGTACCGAAGGTGCACAACTCTCCAAAACCACCATCTTTGGTTACTGTCGTCCTCGGTCAGTGCCAGTGTCACTAGAGCAAATCTGATCGGCTTACAAACTTCATCGGTATACGAGCTGGCCTTGGTCAACAACAGCTCATCAGGTCCACAAGTTGCGCTGCAGAAAGGCGCGGTTCCTGAGTATCTTGATCAACCCATCGATCAGAGGACGGATGGTCCAGAGCGCACCTTTCCATTCCGCTCCCCCAGCGAGTGGTAGTGTCATGGGCCTGTATTAAACGATGAGCACCGACAGCACGGACACCAGTACGGCAGTGCGAACCATGAATACATAGGGGGAATTATCTCGACTATCTGTGCCGTCGCGAGACGGCCACTCAGAACCGGTAAGAACAGTAGGAGCAGCATATCCGTCGTAGCGCACTTTCCGCGGTTTCTACCGCTAGTGTAGGGAAGACTTCAACAATATATGCTCTCTCTGTCCCTCCATTCCCCAGCCCGCCGAGCTAGATGGTTCAAGAGGCGCGCATTGTCCGTCATCGTGTGTCGGGCGGGATGCGGGGTAGGTTGCAAGCCACTTGGTCCGGGTTGGGTGTCGGCTGGTCGTCACTGCTTCCTTAGGGGTTTCCACCCCGAGGACTGCCGCATCCAGACGCCAAGGATGAATACAGTCTAGTGCAAGCACTGATCTGATGTCGATTTAGATGAAGACGGTGGATGCGAGTTTTGCAAGAAATGGGGGACGTTATCGCGATTATGGGCGTGTGGAGTCCAATGAAAGCCGCCCCGATGGACGAAACGCGCAGCGTCAAAGGAGCAAGGGACAGGACCGCACTCGAGTTGCATGCTACTGTACTACCATACACACAGACAGCAAGTAGCACATCAATTATCTGTTCGTTCTGTCTCTTCCTATCGGCAGCACCAAAGATCGACCTCAAACTGCCCAAAATATCTCCCGATCTCCGGCCAAGGGAACGCGCCGAAGATGCCCCCGACAACACTCTCGAACTTCACCGCAACAGGCTGGCCAATGCCGCAGCTCAACTCCCTGACCTTATGAGCCTGCGAAGTCAGCGTATCCCACTCGCAGCCTATGAACTGCTCGTGCAGCGCGCCGGTCTCGTGGTTGATGTCCTGCGTGTAATTGGCGCATGTTATGGGGAGGACGATGGTGTACGGTTCCTTTGCGCCTGTGGTTGGAGCTGCGTTAGCACGGATAGGAGGCGTGGGCTGGGGAAGTGGGCTTACACTTCTTGAACTGAGGTGCGCATAATGAGGCTTCTGTACCGAATAAACAGGGCAAACTGCCGAAAGGAGGAGCTCCGGTCGCTGAAGCAGCGGTCAGGATATGTCGACCGTATACGGTCGAAGGCACGTACCCATTCGCCAGTCATCGTTATCTTTCAGCACGAGCACCTCGTCCTCCGAGCAAGTGGCTTCGCAGAGAGGTGGTGCACCTGCACGTCCTGATCATCACTAGCGTTCGCTCTGAGAAGGGAATGCTGACTTGCCTTTCCATTCCAGACCTCCAGCGAGAGGGAGCGTCTTTGGCCTGAATCGATGTCAACGGCTAGCGCGTCGGCTGGGCTGAGCAAACGGCCTACCATTGAGCGATGTCCGGGATGATATCGGTCGTTCTGGACGTCCATTGCCCAGCGACTAGTCGTGTGGAACCCAGCGCGATGAGCAGTAAAGAGCAGGCCGCGTTCATTGTGACTGAGCTTTGGAGTTTGCGATTGTACAAGGCTAGAGCCGTCCTCATTGCATAATATACATCGCATTCTCCCTTTGACCGACCTTCCTATCGGTTCAAAACCGATGGCTGAACGCTTGGCTCGCACAACGATGATGGCATGATGTATGCCGGTCTGTGTGGGGAAGAGGCGGTAGCGGCTCGCAGCAAGCCACCTTAGGGGTCGAGCGGCGCTTCCCAAACACCAACCCCTCAGCTCTTGCATTCCGCAAGTGCTTGGGATTGGGGTTGTTTCGCGTAGATCTTGCGGTGCTTGGGTGATGATGACGACATGGATAATGCGAGAGTCAAGACTGTTTTTTCTTCATTTGCATGCTAACTGACTGACATGGGTATACCGACCAAACGGATAACCAACCAGACCAAAGAACGAACCAACTACTACCAATGACCAAATCACAGATTACATCTCACAAAATGTCATCAGAGGCGCAGGCAACATGCGCCATGATTAAAACCAGAGTCGAAGCCCGCACCTACAGATCACACCTCAAGATCCCCTCTGCATACAGCCCCGACACCCAAACCCTTCCTTTCTCCTCCTCGATCACAGCCGTAGTACTAGCCTCAATAACCTCCTCGCCCTCGCCCCCCTGACTCTGGTATACAGTCCTTACTTCCCCCTCAAGGCTGACGCTGACCACCCAGCTCCCCGCTCGCGCAGAAGCGGACTTGGAGTGCTTTATGAGGGCGGGGAAGTTCGGGTGGCCGGAGGCGTACAGCGTTCCGGAGGGGGAGAAGGATAGGTTGTCCGGTGCGAACGGGAGGGGGATGGAGGATTTCTTCCGTAGTGGAAGGAGGAGCACGGGCCGGGAGACCGGGAGGTGGTAGAGGTCTACTGCTGCTCTTGAGGACGAGGCGACCGCGAGCGTGTTCGTTAGTGGTGACAGCGCCAGACCGTTCGCGAATGGGATCCTTGATGCTGCTGGGGTGATTGTCGGTTGCTCGGATGTGTTTGAGGGGGAAAACTGGAGTACGTCGACTGAACCGCCGGGGAGGGCAAGGAGGGACTCGAGCATCGGCAGTGTGGAGCCGAGGGGGGAGGGGAGACGGCGCGTGAAGGTATGATCCTGTGATATGAGGAGGGTGCTCGGTGACAAGGGCACCACGGCATTGGGGGAGACGAGCTTCGGGTGGGTTAGGGTACGGACGTACTCCAGCTCTGGCTCTTCGCCCTCTGACCAGCCGGAGGTGGAATGGTTGAGCGTGGAAGGATGGGTGAGGCTGAAGACTTCGATGGTGGAGTTATGTCTGCCGTGGTTGACCGCAAAGAGCGTTGTCGTCTCTCCAGGCTTGGACGGAAGCACCGCGATTCCAAGGGGGTGGAAGTCGTGTCCCTCTGGATAGTTGTTCAACGGCAGCGGGAGGACCGAATCCGTATGAGGGGAGAGGAGCCAGATGCCGCCACGGGGATTGGGATCGCGTAGCGGGCCCTGGATGAACTTCGGTCAGCTACTGATCGGGTGTAATAGTAACACAGCCTCGGCCGCTCCTACCCCGACAGGGGGGATATTTGACCCAAGCGCCCATGGGAAGGAGGGAGGGTAAGACGTACCATGACGGTATTCCATTGCCTCCTGTTAGGATCGCAGCTCGCGAGTATACCAACAACATCCCCGTTTGTGTCGAGCCATTCGGTCAGGTCTTCGCAGTGCGATAACCCGCCGGATGGGTGCCGAATCTTGTGGCATTTGCCTGTCGTGCTGGATTCAAGGCTTGACTGAACGTGATTTGTGGGGAGGAGGGTGTCGTTCGAGAAGGCGGAGGGTGGGAGACGGAAGTACGAGGTCGGTAACGGGTGGACGGGGACCAGGATTGGGTAGAAGAAGTAAAGTCGGTGGAAGAGGGCGGCGAGTGTACCCTGTTGTTTGCTGTCAGCTTGCTTTGACAATGTCTGTGAACGCAATGACCCACAAAGAGGAATAGACGCAATGCGTTCGTCGTTAGCTGCGTCATAGCTGCAAGCGTAGACAAGTTGGGGACGAGAGCCACAAGAAGGATAGGCGGGGCGAGCGAGTTAAAGTACGAGAGATTTGTCGATTAGATCTCTTCCCGTATAAATACGTCTATGGGAGGAAGTCCGGGGCGAGCGAGGAAGGATCACAGTCGGTTGCCGAGCATCAGCAGGCGCTCTATTTTGATTCTGGAGTCTTTGGGAAAGCAAAGAATGGAAAGCGAGCGGGAGCGGTCGAAGATCAAAGATCAAACGATCAAGATCGACCGATTAAGCAAACAATAATTCAAGCAGCCAAGGCGTAATCGACAGATTAAGAGATCAACTTGCGCTTGCAAGATTCCGCCCAGCGACAGCGAAGAGCTGTAGGTCTATATACGGTAATGGCCGAGTTGGGGCTTGCTGCAGAGAGGGGAAATCGGCTGCCTGAGTTTTGGGGTTGTGAAGAACCGGAATTTTGAGGTGGGGGGCTGGCAATCTCAGAGTTCAGAGATGGTGGCAGATTAAATGCAGAGAGCCAACGTCGAAGCCGAGCCGAGGAGTGATTAGTAAGCCGAGGATCTGTTAGTTGAGTGCTGCTGAATAAAGCGAATGTATGTCCCAATGCAAGAGTGTGGCACCCGAGTCAAGCAAGTGAGTTGCCCAGTATACAGTAGTACAGTATTCGACCGCCGGACGGTGTGTCGGACGAGGAGGTCAGAATTGTTATGCATCGGCGCTTCCCGGGCGCAAAAGCGCGTTATGGTGTTGATCAATACATTCCGAGCGAGAGCAGGGGGCCGATGACGTTTTTTCGTTTCGTTTCGGCGGTAAGAGTGAAGGACTAGGACTGTAAGACAGTAGTAACGGAACGTACAGGGCGACACAGGTGGGTACTCTGCTCGAGGGGGAAAGGCAGCCCCGAATGAAGGGGGCCGTGTTGCTCCCCGACGGTGGGAGGGACGAGAGATATTACGGTGACTGAGGGGCGAAGGGAACTCGGGGTGCAAAAACTGATCGGACGCTGTACGATCTGCCGGAACCCGGAGATGAAAGGAGGGAGGCGGTTGCGGTTGCGGTGCGAGCGAGGAAGCGAGCACATTACCGGATTTGGATTGGCGGTTACGTACGTGAAGCGTACGCGTCAGCGACGTAGGGGTTCTGTAAACGTAGATCGTTGTGAGCGACGACGACGAGGACGACGAAGAGACTTTGACGACGTTGACGACGAGGCTACTCGCATCTTGCAAAGAACCTAGCAAGAACCTCAGAATGGGAATGGAGCTGCCCTCTCCCACCTCTCCTGCACTCGCCCGGTCCTCCGCCGCTGCCTCAGCAGCACCGGCGGCAGCCAGCTCCTCCTCCTCCACTTCCTCCACAACAGCAGCCGAACGTTCCCGCGCCCGCGCCCTCGAGCTCATGCGGCAAAAAGACGCCTTCCAATCCGAGCTCGAAGTCCATTTCTCCACACTCCGCGCGAACAGGTCAACCATGCAGACTCCCCTCCTTACGCCGGACGGGTTCCCGCGGGACGATATTGACGTGTTCGCGGTCCGGACGGCTAGAGTGAGGATTATCGAGCTGAGGAACGATGTGGAGAGGGTGAGGGAGGAAATTAAGCGCGCTCTTGAGGGGGTTTGGGAGCCTGTGCTTGCTGAACGGGCGGAGAGGGCTAAGGAGGGGGGACCGAGCGTGAATGGCGTCGATCATCAGGCGGACCAGGAGAGACCATTTGCAAGAGTGGACGGGGTGATGCCCCAGAGCCCCGCGAGCGAAGCTGTGAGCTTTCTTCTATTGGCGCTTTGGCGAGATGAGACTGAGGTGTATGCGCAGGGACTGCAGAGGGACGACCTCGTTCTCTCCTTCGGCCCTCTATCGACCCGCACACATCCCTCCCTGCCACAAGACCTCTCCCCTCTAGCAAGTGTGACCCAGCAGCATCAAAATGTGAGTATTCCTTCTCTCGTCCCCGAAGCCAGAGCTGACTCTGAGTCAGAGGAACATGATCATAACCGTCCGGAGAGGAGAGGAGCGGAGGACGCTCGTTCTCCGGCCGAGGACAGGCTGGGGTGGACGGGGGATGCTGGGGTACGTTCCCTTGCTTTCCTCTTTGCTGGGAAAAGATGCTGATAAGTCGAGCAGGTGTCATATTGTTCCCTATCGGCCTTAGCGCCTCTCGACGTTGTATGAACAGGAGGTAGTATATGCACGATGTACAGTAACCTACAATCCAATCGAAGTCGGGAATCGGATGGCTGTCAGTCCCGTCATCCGTTGCTGTCAAGGACTTGAAGATGAACACGAGGCGTCTTTATCCTCCCATCAATCAACAACCCTGAGCGGCGACAAAGACAAAGTCTTCTCTTCCCGTACTTCTGGCCCATCAGAACTATGGCCTGCTAAGGTCGGAAGAAATGCGCGATTGTCATCGGCTGCCGACGGCTGGTCGTGACGTGTGGTCTGATAATTTGATAGCCGGTTAATTTAGAGGGAAGTGTTGTTCGGGTGCCTTTGTGCTCGTCAGAGCTGGGATGATGGAGGGAGGACGGGCCGATCAGCCGTCTGTTGATGACGGACGCGCTGATGCTTGGGATTACTAGGCGAGATTCGTGGCGGCAAAGCGTATTGCTGCCGGATATGTATCCATTCCGAGCTCTGGGATATTGCGCACAGCTGTCTATCGTACCTTCCGTGCAGCTGGATATCGGAGGTTTTGCTCTGGAGATGATGGCAGATATGCAGTCAACCGTCTCACAGTTCATCACAAGATGCATACAGTATGCGCCTATTCTCGTCAGCCTTTATGGCGCCATTGCACAGGCTACATACCATCAGAAGTCCGTGGTACGATCCAGATACTGAGAAGTGATGCTCATCGGTCTCCGAGCGTTGTCCGTGCGGTCGAAGGCGCGAACCTCTTGCTATCGACTACACACCCCTTCCGACCGCGCTCAACCAAGAAAGGCCATGAGTCCAGTCAGGCTCAAGGTTACGCATATTCAGGAGGTGGCACAACGATCTCCACGATAAAGCCCACTCATCAGCCACCCGTCCTCACAATAAGCCAGTTGTGACCGACATAACGGCTCACCCGCAACAAGTAGACAAAGCGCGCCTTCCCTCTGATGGCGACGAAACACCCGCAACAACAATGGCGGCTCCGTTGATCCCTGCGCCTCGCTGCTCTCCACCACCTTCTCGCTACCGGTGCCATTGTCCCTCTCTTCCGCGATGGGAACTTCCGATTCAGAAGTCCAGTGTGCTCTAAACGGTGCCGCCGGTCGGGATTCCAATCAGCGCAACCGACAACAATGGGCACATTCCCCGGCTTTAAACCTGGCTAAACTCCGTGCCGACCCCGGCACGACCTGCTTCTGTACATGTGCGCGCCATGAGTCGCGCCATTGTCCTCTTTGCGGAGCGCCAATGGCTCTTTTGCTCATGCGTTGACTGGATGTTTGGCTTTTCCGTGGCTTACTACGAACCCTGCATACTAGCTGTCAGCTGTCCATTTCTGGGATATTGGTAGCACTCTCCGGCTGACAGTGGCACGCTAGTAACCTGCCTCGGAAGGCCAACACGAGGCCGGTTTTCGCTGGACATCTGATGCGCTGGCTTTGTTCTTTCTGCTTCGACTGGATGAATCATGCTATTGGTCGGAGAGGATAATCGCACTCGCCCGTTGCCGTGCTTCGCTACTCCGCTTTGTACGCTTTCACCCGGCCGGCGGCAGCAACAGCACCGCACAACCGTGCCACCCCACCACCCTGTCAACTTCGGCGTATCAGACTGCTACTGGCTATACTCAGATGAGACGCTCCCCGTGCCCGACTTCGGATTCCTAGCTCCTCCTCATTCCGTGTTGCTATTGCGTGTTCCGTGTCTCAGATCTCCCCCTCCTTGCATTTGCTCAGACTCGGGATTCTGCTTTATTGCGTCTGTTGCTGGTTGCTTCTCCGGGCATAGAGAGTTACGCGCTGCGCCGTGGCCTTAATTTGGAACAGCGCGGGCCATTGTCTGCGAGGTGGGTTGAGAGGTATATAATGACGCTCTTGAACCGGACGAAGGGGGAACAGTCACTCAAGTAGTTTGCTCTCGGATCCCCCGCCTCTTGTCTGCTTGTCTTCTCTCATTACCTTCTATCGTACGTCACTCCTACACTTACTCTCTCATGGCAGTGCGGTCGCTCACCATCTTCTTACAGACTACCGCCTTCCTTCGTCTGTCCTTGCCCTTCCGCCTTCACTTCCAACACCAAAACCACTCGAGTCCATCGCCCCACCCCATACACGCACGTAAAGATGCAGAACTCCTTCACCACCCCCGTCGACCAGTGCCAGTTCTTCACCAACTGGAAGAACGAAGTCGAGAAGACGTGGGACTGCCTCATGCCCGAATGCGCAGACTCGATCAACAATAAGGAGCTGCGTGATCGGCTCAAGCGCGAGCGGAAGGAACGCAAGCTCGCTGAGAAAGCCGCTGCTAGGCGGTGAGGCATTTTCCCTCATCGCTTGCGGCGCCTGCGCTGGTCGCCTCGGCGGGCCTGGCGCCGTCGCCTCATGCGTATAACGACTGGTCGCAATGCATAGAGGACGGAGTGAGTTTACCCCTCTCGTTTACCGAAAGGGCGGGTCGCTGAGGCTGGATTTTGTAGCAGCATCACGTGTATATCAACCACCCACCATCCTTTTCCACATCCTTTCCCCGCCTGTGGCCCTCTCTACATCCGCATAATTTGTTGTCTTGTTATCTACACTACGCCTGTAATAGTTTGGTGGAATATCGAGCATTATTCTGCCCTGCCTGATTACGCGTCCAGTTTGTCTTTCAGAAGCTGGCCAAGCTCCGCCTCTCGGACAGATGAACCATCACCCGAGCGATGAAGTGGTATCAGTCACTGGGCTGTTCCGAATCCGTAACTTATCCCAAGCTTGTTGGGAAGATGAGTCGATGTAGCGCCGAGCAAGTATGACCATAAACATTCCTTCGGGGTTGAACAATGACGGGCCGGGCTGATGCCGTCATCCGGGTCGGTGGACCCGCAATGACTTTCGGTCTCGAGTTCTCCTCCTCCTGGCTTGTCGCAGCTTATCTCTAGTCTGCTGCTTCTTCATCTTGCTCCTTGTACATACTAGGCTCGACAACAAGTAACAATGAGCGAAGAGACAGCGACCCAAACCGCCCCCCAATCCCTGCCCGAATGGCCTCCAGCACTAGACGCTTCCCACCTGCGCGAACTCACAAACCTCGCGACAGACTACGCCCTCTCCCACGGCCTCGTGTACCGCCCTCCTGCCTCCCCTCCTGCCAAACCCCACCCCTCCACATCCCGAGTGATCCACGCGCCCATAACCCTCTTTCCGTCCCCGTTCCCGAGGGCGCTGTATGACTTGGCGAGGAGGCTGCAGCCGTTGTATAATGCGCTTTATGCACGGGTCGCGTTGGATACCGAGTGGTTGGATGGGGTCATGTCGGGCGTGGCGAAGGTCGATCCGTTCCAGCGCGAGCTGTGGAAGATCTGGCATCAAGTCATAGAGGAGGGTGTCGCTCAGGTGCGTCTTCTCTTTCCCTTCCACTCTCCCTCTCTGGCTACCCCCACCTGGGCGCGCGCAGAGAGGAGCAGGCAGAGCATGAGCAACGACTAACGAAACGTAAGCCCAGCCCGTCGAGCTCGGCCTATGGCGCTCGGACTACCTGACCCATTCCCTCCCGGACGGCAGCTTCACCCTCCGACAAGTAGAGTTCAACTGCATTTCCTCCTCTTTCGGCGCGCTCGCGAGTCGGACGAGCGAGATGCATAGGTATCTTGAGCAGGCGACGGGGTACTATGGTGCGCATCCGTTGTTGAATAGGGGGAATATGCCGGAGAATAGGGCGATGGTTGGGTTGGCGAGGGGGATCGCTAGGGCGCATGAGGCGTATGGGGTGCCCAGGTGCGTTCTTTCCCCGATCTGATCTTCCCTGTGGCTGGTCAGCTAACGCGATAGTAGCGCTACGGTACTGTTCGTCGTCCAACCCCACGAACGAAACGCATTCGATCAACGCTGGCTCGAATACACCCTCCTAGAAGCCCACTCCGTGCACGTCGAGCGAGTAACATTCACCGACCTAGCTACACGCGCCCATCTCTCGCCCACCAAACAGCTGCTCTACACCTCTCCGCTCCACGCGCAGCCACTCGAGATCTCGGTCGTCTACCTCCGCGCAGGGTACACGCCGGACGACTACCCCTCTACGAGAGAGTGGGACGCTCGCCTGCTTATTGAGAGGAGCAGGGCTATCAAGTGTCCTACCGTCGGCGCTCAACTAGCAGGAGCGAAGAAGGTCCAGCAAGCGTTGATGGAGGACGGAGTGCTCGAACGATTCTTGCTCGAACCTTCTCGGGGGAAAGACGAGTTCACCCCTGCCGACCTGGAGCTCTTGAGGGCGAGCTTTGCGCCTATGTATGCGCTGAATGCGGAGACGCTCCAGCAGACGAAGGATAATGCTGCTCATTTGGTCCTTAAACCTCAGCGGGAAGGAGGGGGGAACAACGTTTACCGCGGAAACATCCCTCCGTTCCTCGAGAAGCTGCCTGCGGAGGAGAGAGATGCATGGGTAGTGATGGAGCTCATCGAGCCCCCTCCCGCCCGAAACATACTCATCAAAGCGGGCGCGAGCGAGGAAGGCGGCAAGGAAGGAGACGTGATTAGTGAGCTGGGCATCTTTGGGGTTTGCCTGTATGGGCCGGATGGGGGTGGGAAAGTCGGGATTAGCGTTAATGAGGAAGTGGGGTATCTTGTGAGGACGAAGGGGAGGGAGAGCGATGAGGGGGGCGTGGCGGTGGGGTATAGTTGTTTGGATTCGTTGGTGTTGGTTGACTGAATGGGATGACACGCTGGGGATCTCGGGGTGTATTTAGAGCACAGGGTATAGAACAATCAAAGTGAATGTGCATTGTTGGCACAGTCAGATGCGGCTAGCAAGAGGAGAGATGGATCGTCTCGGAGCTCGTGTAGGTTGTCAACGAACCGTCGTTCTCCACGCGGTGCTCGGTGAAAGTCAGCTGTATGCACCATCAGCTGCGTGAGACTAGTCAAAAACACGAAGCGACTAACCGTCTTCGCGTTGCCCGTACACCCCGACGCCAGGGGGATAAAGAGATTGGAGATCGTCGAGGCGCCCGAAGCCTTCGCCAGTCCATGCGCGAACTACGGATGGTCAGACAGTGATCGGACTACAGAGGTTAAACAGGCTACGTACCACAGTCACAGCTCCCGTCCCTGCATCCGTAGCAGTAATATCAACCGACCGGGTATTCACCCCCTGCGGCGTATACGCAAACGTCGCCGGCTCCGCGCCCGCCAAACTAGCTCCAGCCGCAGGGCTAGCGATCGACCCGTGTCCTCTCGCAGTCTCGATATGCGGCGTCCCAGCCGGACAAGGGACGTTCAGCGTTTGCGAGCCCACGGGATAGGTCGAGCCGGCGATGAGGGTATCGTTTGCTGAGAGGGTGAGCGTGCCGCAGATCCCGGTTGCGATGAAGTCGAATGTGGCGGTTACGTTGCCCTGAGGAGTGGTTCGATATTGGCCGTTCGTGGAGGTATCTGCCGACGTCAGGCCGATAGCCAGCTGCAGGTGCGTGTTAGAGGGTGATGAATTAGTGAAGAAGTAAGTGGCTAACCTGGAAGAATACACCAGCGGAGTTGGTGACCCCGACATCGACGTACTGCTGGGTGATTCCCGGGTAGAAAGCGGGTGTGAAGGTGAACGTCAGCAGCTCATCTGGAGGGACGTAGTATGCGCTGATCTGGGCAGAATTTGCGGCCCGAGGGGAAGGAGCAGCAGTAGCGAAAGCAGACGCGAGCAGCAGTGCGGTGGTAGCGAAGAGCATGGTCACCGTCGGGGCTGAGGAGTAGTTGAAGAGGCTTGGGTTGGTCTGTCCGGCTTACTGGACAAACAGGACGAGAATGTTGTACCGGCTTTATAGTGTTTGGTCGCCCAATTGTGGGCCCATTGTGAGGTTGAGCGGACTATGGTGTGTCTGGGCGGATGCGCTCCACCATGCAGCAACCGAGCAACCGCGTAAGCGCCCACTCATATTACTCAAGAGCGAGGAAGCAGCAAGAGACCAGTGTTCGGCACCGTCCAGAACATTGGGGTAATAGCAGTCATAGCAGTCGTAGCGGTCGCGCGCACAACCGGTACCGACGACCAAGGCTAAACGCGGGTCAAGGCACGATGCGGGGTCGAGGACCACACTTCAGGGCTGTGAAGAAGCCACGAAGATGACAGAAAAGCTCGTCTCGAGCCAAAGCGCCACATATGAATAACATCGGGTTTCCATGCGGGGAGACCCCGAAAGTTCCCAGGCCTGCTCGAAGTCACATAGTGCAGATGCCAAGCCGCATGGAAAAGCCTTCTGACCGGAGCAAGCGAAGACGGTAGTCTAGACTTGCGAGAAGAACAGCCGTGATTCCATGCGCTGGTTTCAGCTGTACCTGCTCCAGAAGCAATGCTTGCTAGGTACCCGTTGTGCCTGGGTACCTAAGTGGGCATAGCTCCCGCCAGAAGGAGGCGGTCCGCAAGACGCTCTTGGATCACTTTGTTTGCCAAGCAGAATGAGGTTGAGTTAGAGACTCAGTATTGCCCGGGAGGCGGCCGCCCTCAGCCTACTCGGAGACGGGAAGAAGCTGCGGCTGGCTTGACGGGTGCCTTAGTCTTAGCGCTCCGAAGCAGACACAGCGTGTTGCAGACAGTAGACAACGGGGTTCACTTCAGAGAGACCTGTGGAAACAAAGGCTCAGCAGCAACAGCAGTTACATATCTAGTAGCCAAGAAGTTTTGATGGTCCTGGTCGAGAAGCAAGGAGCATCGGTTCAGGGACCGTCGGCCTCCTCGGCGTTGAGTTTGGGCCGGGTATAGCCCGTCCTGCCTTGAGCGCTACGTACTCCGCAATCTCACCTTGTCACTGCAGTCCTACCCTTCGTTATACCTGTCCGCAATACCTCGTCAATATGGCTTCTCTCGCAAGGTAGGCGCGATGAGCTACTATTCCGGGAGTCCAGCCTAGCTCACCTAGAACGGTGCCAGCTGCATCTTCTGCAAGATCATCAAAGGCGAGTCGTGAACGTCCGCATCCCGAGCTGTAAGCTGAAGCCACACTGCAGGGGAGATTCCCTCCTTCAAGCTGATCGAGACGGAGATGTCCTACTCCTTCCTGGACATTGGTCCGCTTGCAAAGGGCCACTCGCTCGTCATTCCCAAAGGTACGCTTCCCCACAGCCGCGTCTCAGCTTTCACTCATATGACATCAAACAACAGCCCATGCTGAGAAGATGCACGAGTTGTCGGACGAGAGTCTGAAGGATATCCTGGTCATTGCGAAGAAGATTGCCCTTGCGTTGGGTTGTGAAAACTACAATATCCTACAGGTGCGCCTACCCGGAACAGGACACTACGTCACAAGCTGACATGAAATTTAGAATAACGGCAAGATTGCTCACCAGGTATGGACCTCGGCCCATCGGTTCGCAACCATAGACTGATGGATGATGCTTTACAGGAAGTCGGACATGTGCATTTCCACGTTATCCCCAAACCGGCAGCTTCGGACAAGGAGGGACTGGTCATTGGTTGGCCGCAGCAGAAGGCAGGCTTCCGAGTCGATTGCGTTTATGTGCATACACTGACCTATCTGCACTTAGCCTAGCATGGATGAGCTCAAGGCGCTTGCAGAGGAGTTGAGGAGCAAGCTCTAGGAGTTTGAGACGAAGGTCAGAAAATCCAAGTCAATAGGGTTGGTGGGAATGTAATGTCATCAAGTTGAGTCAATATAACAATGCCGAATGTGTTCTGCAATATCTGTTGTCTAGAATGCCAGAATCAGCTTGGATTTCCTCTAGAAGTCCTGGCTCCTTCAGACGCTTCCGATCGAATCGAGATCCGCCGCTGAGTGCCTGTTCTAATGAATGACCGTCTATCTCCAAGCATGTCCGTAACCCGTCGATGCGCAGAGCGACACACTTGGCTAACCATATGATCGGTCATTCGACATCTGAAGGAACGAACATAGTCAACACACAAGCGACACGCACGTCGGCGAAGGGGGGACCGAGCCTGCCCTAAACGAGACTCCCGTTCAGTAAGGGTCCGTGCGCTTTCCGCCTCGCGTCAAACGCAAACCTTGCTGCATGACCCCTAGCTCGGTCCCTGGTTCAATGTCCCCTTCGGGGTGACATACGAAAAAATTGGAACGATACAGAGAAGATTAGCATGGCCCCTGCACAAGGATGACACGCTTTCCAGAGTGGATGCGCTCCGGCGCACAATATTTATTGCTCTTTTTACATCTGAAATATCATTATTCCCTCTGGATGGCTATTGGGCTATAATTTCGACTTTGCTAGGCTCAATTATGGCTCTTTGTATGCCGTGCATGCTGCGGGGCGCGCTCTGAGCTCAAGCAGGTCTACTTGCCAATCATCGACACTCGACTCGATCGCTCTATTGTAGGCGTGTTTGAATGGAACGGTCCATCTGGACAAGCTTAACGGTAATATGGCAAAATATATCGGCATGGTATAATATTACAAGATTCGTATCAAACATCACTCGTCATCATCGTCTCCCAGAATAGAATCCACCTCGTCTACCTCATCGTCGTCATCAACCGACGCCAGCTCCTCTGCCTCGTCATCCACACTAGAAGACAATGAGCTGCGTGCCCGTGCCCCGCCGCGGGCAGTTTTGGACTTCGGCTTCGGCGTGGACTCCTCTTCCTCTTCATCGTCCGGAACTATGGAGTATACATCCTCGAACAGATCCTTCAGATACTCAAGTTGACGGAAGGCGGCTTCGTCCATTCCGGTCAGCTGCTCCGAGTACTTCTTGTTCATGGAAGTCTGGAACCGGACGAATGCATTCCTCGAAACGGTGTCCCTCAGTGGTCGCTTCTGTACATTTGGTCAGCCTCATATCGCACGCCGGCATGTCTGAACAACGTACGGATTTGATACCCCAGATGAGCAGGCCGATGCTCTTGATCTTATCGTCATCTACATGCTCCGGGAAGTGCAGCTTGCTCAACAGCTGGCAAATAGTCTTGCGTTCATCCTTGTCCGTCGAATTGAGCAGATACTTGAGCAATTCAATAGCAACATCAACATGAACAGAATGATCCGTCTTCATGCCGTTGAGCTCAACCACCTTCTCCGGGTCTGTCCAGTCCACGAGCTGCAGGCCAATCTGGCTCTGCGAGATCATTTCCTGGTCTTCGTCCATCTCTGCCCGCACTTGGGTGAGGACCTCCATCACTGGAACAAAAATGTGCTGCATCTTCCTCTGGTTGAAAGACGAAGAGTAGCAGAAGACGGGGAAGAAGTAGCTTAGGCATTGTCGCAGCGCCTGATTGTCGGCCGTTTCGGGTGATAGGTACATGAGCACGAGACTTTGCAAGATCTATGACGCGAGATCAGCATCGGTATAAGACGTCGACAGAGTTGCGTACAGTTTCGTCGGACACCATACCGGAAAGCATGAGCTTGGCGATTCCCTCACAAGCGACGGCCTGTACATCAGGTGACTCATCGCCCATAACATGCAGTAGGAAGTCGTTCGTTCGGTTTTCCTGTATTGCAATCAGACGCTGTTAACAAGGGTGGGACGCATTACACACCCCGTTGACAACGAAGAAGTCCGTTCCATGGACCATGAGCATATCGAAGATAGCCTTAAGCGCCTTGCACTTCATCTCCTCGCTCGCAGTCTGTACTTGATTCATAAACAAGCCAAAAGACTCCTTAGCCGTGTTCTTATCGATCAGAGAGCACAGCCCGATACATGTCAAGCCACGCTCTCGCAGTTCCGGGTCTTTGCTTCGCACCGCTGGGATGATGAGTTCTGGCAATAAACCGTGGAAGGCGGAGTTCTCATGCAGGTTCTGCATATTCATGGTCAGGGTGGAAGTACTATTCCTCTGCGTGGAACGTACCGAGTTCACTCGCTCCAGCATGGCTATACACAGCTCCAGACAGCGAGTATCAATGAAGAGAGCTCGTTCTTTCTCGATCTCTTCCTCCTCGGCAGTCTTCGCTGTGTTCTTCTTCTCACGGGAATGAGACCGTCCCCGGGAGCGACGCGAGCCTCGGGAGATTTCCGAGGCATCTTCGCTACCAGCGCGAGAGTAATCACCCTGACAAATGTTAGCCGAGATGGTGAATCTGGGAGGAGAGTACAGACATCGTTGTCTTCCGGATACTTCAGATCACCGACGATCTCGACAACCACCCGGATAAGATCGCGCTCGCTGTCCGACAACTTGCTCATCACGTCCATACACCGCGGAATAAGAGCTTCAGGCAGACTAGGCTGGCTCAGCATATCCCTCACGAGGCTGAACATCTTTCTTCGCCCAATTTCGTCCGCGTAATCGAGGTTGACGGCGAGCTTGCACAGCTCTCCGAGGATGAAGGCCGCTTCTTCCTTTGCCACGTCTTGTGCGGGGTCGGGCTCTTCACCTTGTGCGATCAAGCTTTCTTGCCCGAGGGTGATGTCGAGCAGCCTGTTGTACGCGCTTTGGACACGGAATGCTAGTGCTGTTACAACAGGAAGCGAAGTCTCCAGCCGGGTCGTATCCTTGGTAGAAAGACAGTGGTCCACAAAGACGCGAGCAAGGAACGCCTTCTCTGCAGTGATGGAGGACCAGAACTCATCTGCAGCACTGTCAGCTAAGGAGCCGAACCTCAACAGCAGAATGCACTCACCGTTCAACTCAGCAGCATCGAGAAGCTCCGGTCGCGTGACGAAGATGCTGAGCAATGCATCTTCGGCAACCTTGCTGCTGACCACATCCAACATGCGCAGAAACTTCACACGCATTCAGCATATATGCAAAAGCGGCCATATGAATCATCGTACCTCAAGCAAATCCCCATCGTCAACCCAGCCTGCAACCATCTTTCCAGCCGCCCGCCGTACGCTCTCTTCGCGATCGCCTAGACCGTTTCGAATCGCCTCCTCCCGCTGCGCAATCGACATGACCTTCGGATTCGGTAAAGCGGATAGCGCCGCCGTGTATGCGAGGCGGCGGAGGGTAGTATCGGTATCACGTGTTCGTGCGAGGATGTCGGAGAGGGTCGTCGGAGACGGGGGAATGTTCAGAAGGGCAGCCCGGCGCACCTCCCTGTATGCAGAGTTAGAGACATCTCTCTCGAAGGGCACGGTTGGACTTACGCGGATGGATCGTGCCTCAATACCTCTAGCATGACCTCCTGAACGCTTTGTTCTCCGTCTGCAAAGTCTTCTTCTGTCTCGCCAGCCATAATCTTCGATAAAGCAATGACCGCCTGAACGCGGACTGCCGGCTCTTTATCGTGTGCTCGGTCAAGCAAAGCCCCTCGTATTTTCATGAAGAGATCCTCGCTAGATCCGAGGTCAGCCTTAATACAGGGAATCAAGATAGTTGAGCGTACTCCAATTCACCCAGCGACGAAATCATCAGCGCGACCAGCTGGACGCATCGGTATCGTACAGACTTGTCTTTGGCCTCGAATCCCTTCAAGAGATGATTCAACAGGTATACGACAAGGCGAGAGGCTGGTGTGTCTTCATCTTCATCCTCATCCTCATTGCTCGCCTGCTCTGCAGCTGTTGGCCGTTCAGTCACATGCCCAGCCGGTCCAAGTCGATTGTACGTACCTTTCTCCGACAGGAAGGCAACAAAGCTCGCCACAAACTTCATCACCCTATCCGCCTGTATCACGCCCCTCTTCACTCCCAACACCTTGTCCACAATTTCCGCAAAAGCATCGTTGAACGCTTTCTCCCCCGTCAGTCGAATGCCCTTCCCATTCGGTAGGGTCTGCGTAACCGCCGCGCATTGCAGATGGATCTTGTGCAACGCAACAACATTCTTTCGGTGATTTGCTGTATTGTGCTGAGACTGTCCAAATATAGGCGGTAATACTGCCTGCAGATCAGGTAGCTGAGGTAGTAATAGTCCAGGCATATTGGCCGTCAAGATGTGAAAGTGTGAGCTCGCTGTCCCTTACTGGCGGCGTCGACGCGTCGTTCAGCTTTGACGCGTCGCCGTCCCTCATGTGCTCACGTGCCCCAAAGCGATTCCGCGGCCATCAGAAGAACCCTGAGTTGTGGCGGGGATTATGACTCCTCGCAGGGCCTTGTGACTGTTTCATTGTCTTGTCTCTGACAACCACCATCAATAGCCTTTAGAGTCGTGGGAAGAAGAGAAAGTGTATAAATATGTCTGGGATTCAGAGCGTGGTCATAGTCATCCAAATTCCCGAAGGTCTTCAGCCTGCTGCACTTCGACCTCTTCAACCATCACCAAATACTACCGCACAACATGTCCGGCGAACCTACCTTCCTTGTCTACCTTCCCGTGAAGGACGTCGAAGACTCCATCAAGTGGTACACCACCGCCTTGGGCTTCAAAATCAACGAGCCCACGCACTATAAGGGTGCTTACGCGCACCTCTACCTCGGCGGACCCTCGGCCAGGGAGAGTCGTGCCCAGCTTATGCTGCGCAAGTTCCCTGCCGGCGGATGTAAGGAGGAGGAAGGCGCGGCTTTGCCGCAGTATCATCTTATGTGGGACGTCTCTGAGAAAGGGAAAGGGAAGGAGGTCGTCGATGAGTGGCTTGAGAAGTTCAAGAAGAGCGGCGTTGGTCTGAACTTGCAAGGCGCCGGTGCGGAAGACAAAGAATGGGGCTGCAGGCAGTTCGACCTGCGCGATCCCGATGGTAAGACCAGTTCATCCTCGCAGAAATCTGCTCATCCCAGTTGCAGGCCACCTGGTCACCTTCTTTGCCTATATTTGAGCGATCGCACTCATTTCCGCCCATTCAGTACGTTGCCGTCTCACCGATTCTTTCCGCTTGTTCGTTTCCAATGCGCCTCACTGAATAAAAATGTGCGTTGTGATTGCTGTTCTGGGTAATACATGTCCGCAAAATACACGGGAATACGTATAAACTACACCTATGCGTCCGCAGAAGCGGTCGGTGCCGCGGTATCATCATTAGCGACTGCATTGGCAGCCGCGCTGGCAAATGCTTGGCCCTCCGGCATCTCCGTCGTTGGGGAGGATGGCGTGGACGCTGTCGGAACTCCTTTGGAGCGGCAAGCTGGACAATTGTTCTTTCCTTGTTCGAGCCACCTAGACAGCGATGAGTCAGCGAAGGCCGGTACGGTGGGAAGGACGATATTTTACCTGTCAACACAAGCCTTGTGGAAACAGTGCCTGCATCCCAGGATCCTTATCTCCCCATCTTCGCCCTCCTCATCCTCATAATCACCCAAGCAAATCAAACACCTCTCCGTACAATTACTCGCCACCTTTCCGGCGTCCTCCCACTCCTTCAACTGGGTCACGCGGATGACCTCCAATCCGCTCTTCTCGATGTCCTCCCGCGTAGCCGTTGGCGGCTTGACTTGCCCAAGCAGTTCTCCGAGGGCCCAGAGGTCGTCGTGGTCCAGCTGACCGGTGAGCAGATGGGGAGCAGTGATGATCGGGTGGTTGGGCGGATAATGACCACCAACGACCCAAATGATGTAGCTCCTCGTTCCTTGGCTGTCATCCACAGCAGCAACAGCATTATTACCTGCAGCCGGCACCTCGCGCTCACGCTCAGCAGGCTGTGGCGCCGGCTGAGCACGCTCACGAGCCCTCTCGGAGCGTTGACCGCGGTTCCACAACCTCGCCGCACGCTGCCACATACCCGTGTTGCTCCCGCTTGTCGTATTTGTCCCAGGTGCAGACCCGGCGGAGCCGACAGAGGCGCCATCGTCCCGCTCGCGGCTGTTCCACCTCTCCAGCGCTGTGCCGGGGCTTGTGGGTGTAAGCAACGGCGTGTGTCGCTCTTCCACTGGTGACCCAGGTGCACTGGGTGCTTCGGCGAAGTCGAACAGCGCAGGCGCAGGATTACCGGGAGTGACGCTCCGCAGCCCTACAAGAATAACAGGGATGACGGTATCGTCTTCCTGCTGACGAGCACGGCGCTCCGGCGTCCTAGGGGGGGTGCGCGGCTCTTCTCCAGAGGCGGACGAGGAAGCTCCAGCTTCCCCGCTAGACCCGGAGGGACGAGCGGCGTCCGCTTGCTGCTGTTCGGACGGTACACTCCTCGCAGGGAAGCGATACATCCTCCACCAGTTCAACCGCTCGCCGTCGTTCTCCGTTCCGCCTTGTGTGGTTCCACCGTTAGAACTGGTGAAGACCATGCCCGTCCTTCCCTGCGGAGCAGGAGGAGCACGCTGGACCTGGCCAGCTCGAGCAGCTTCTGCCGTATTCGACTCAGCGGGAGTGGAGGAAGATGGAGGCGGCACATCAGCAGCATCAGCCGCCAACGCACTTGCGCCCTCCGGCTCTCCCGCTGCTCTCTCGGTCCCTTCGGCGCCCGCAACCCGCTCCTGCTCACCCTCAGAAGTTTCGCGTTCCTCACTCCTTCCCACCAACAAAGCACGCAGATCGACCTGCAGCTCCCATAAGAACCGCTCAAACGTCCCTTCCTCCGGCGGGTCAGGCTGCCGGCTTGCGGTCCATGCTGGCAGAGCTGCAAGGGCGCTGGGGAATTCCTGCTGTTGCTGCTGAGTCCCGTGGGGATGATGGTGTGGCTGATGTCTTGCCCTTGGCAGTGATCGGGTGGGGCTAGAGGGCAGAGGGGTAGGTCGGTGAGAGGCAGCAGCGGCTAGGGCGTCCATCAGGATTTCACGGGCGCGTTGACCGGGCGCGGCTGGCCCCACTGTAGAGGTAGAGCGGGGCGATTCGGGCTCGCTCCTGCTTCCTTCCCTTCCTAGTGTCGAGTTTGTAGGGGAGGCAGAAGGGAAGCGAGAGCGGAGGGACCGCTCAAGGTCGGCGATCCGGCGCTCGGCTTCTTCTAGTCCTCGGCGGGCTGCTTCTCCTGCTCCGGCAGCTTGAAGGAGCCGACGAGTAAGCTCGCTCGCCAGGTCTTCACGGAGTGTATCTGCCGAGCGTGGCCGCTCTTCACGGTCCTCCCTCGTCTCCGCAAGTCTGGACGTGGCCCCTTCAACAGCAGTCTCACTTGCGGTGGCACTTTCGCCAGTTTGAGCAGACTCTTCTGGCGCAGCGACATTCACACCTGCCCTAGCAGCAACCCCATTCATCTGCTCTGCAATCACCCTCATCTGGTCATTGAGCGCCTGCAGTTCCTGCGCCAGCGTCGCATGTTGCGAGGATAAGATGGAGGCTTGTTGCGCTAGGGTAGAGGCAGGGGATTCGACACTCGTGTCTGCTTCTTCTTCTTCTTCCTGGACATTCGAGGTAGCTTGGGCAGGAGTCGAGTCGGCTTGTACGGCGATGCCGGAGGATGTGGATTCCGGTTGATCTTGCGCGTTCGAAGCAGCCGTAGAGTCGTGCACCGTGCTTGTGCTGCTGGACATTTCCGTTGCTGACTGGCCAGGAGGCAAAGAAGCAGAAGCAGCACTCCTCTGCAACCTCTCCCTCAACGTATCCAACATAGTCCGCAACGTCTGCGTCGAGCTCGCCGTCCCACCATTCCCATTCCCACTCCCACTCCCACTCCCACTTCCAACCCCGCTTCCGCGTCCATTTCCAGCCCCAGCCCCACCGTTCCTAGCTGCTTGATACTCTGCCATGCTCGGCATGGTCGGGCTGGACGAAGGCGAGAACATCCCTCCCCTTCCTCGGCCGGTAGGGGTCGCCATCGGAGCAGTGGGAACTGCATTCGTACTGCCTCCTGAACCAGGGCTCGTGGGGTTGCCAGCTCCGCCAGGTACCAGGGAAGCAGCCGTAGCAGCCGTCGCGACACTAAATCACGATTCCCGTCAGTAAGGGTGCATATATGCGGCAAAAAGGCGGGGGTAGGCGTACCTGAGAAGGGTGCTAAGCATATTAGCCTGTTCTTCCAAGCTCGGCGTAGGACTCGGCGCTCTCCTCGTCCCTTCCCTGCCTCCAGCTATGGTAAGACCTTGTCGCCTAGCTTGCCGGTCCCCGTCTGATGTACGCGCCTGCGCCTCTCCTTCTTCTGCCACACCTGCCAAATGGCCGTGCTCCCCGGACCCGGGGGCGGAGGTCCGCTCACGCGGGTGGGAGTGGGAGTGTGCACTGGTTTGGACGAGACCTTGGACGATCATCGTTGTTCCTGTTGGAATTGGAGGAAGGATGGGGAGTTGGACTGGTAAGCCAGGGGCAGGGGAAGGAGGCGAGTTGGTTGTGGGCGTCTCTGCTGGCAGTGGCAGCGGCGCTGGAGCAGGAGCAGGCGGGAGAGGGTCGGTCGCCAGCGGTGCTAACAGTGGAGGAGCTAAGACTGGAGGGGCGGGGATAGGCGCCGGAGCTGGGAGAGACGAGCCCAGAGCTTGGCGAATTAGAGCGGATGCACGAGCACGTTCTTCTGCCAGCGGCTCGCTGATGGCGGGCTCGGGCGTCTCGTGCAGCGAGCGGAGGGACGGTGCTTGATGGTGCCTCAGCGACGGTGGCTGCGAATGCGAGATCTCCGAGGTGACGGTCGGTGCATGCAGTTCGGACGGCGCAGGGGTAGGCAACTGGGAGAGAGAGGAAAGTGTATGCGCCAATAGGGACGTGAGCGGATCAGCAGAATCTTGCGTGCTGATTTCCCTCTGCGTGGATGTATGCTCTCGGTCTTGAGCGCGGGATGAGGATGCATCGTCGGCGCTCATTGCGTTGGCAAGAGCGGATCGTGCAGCGCTGACTTCGATTACACGGTCGCCTTCCTCCTCATGCTGTCCGTCTTCGTGTAGTTCCTCGACTCCTTCTCCATCTGCCTCCTCTTCAACGTCGATCCTCTCTCCACTACCTACACTGACTGCGCTGCCAGGAGTGGCGACACCCGTGCCCATCAGTCCCAGTACGCTCCTCGTCCGCGCCCTCTTCCTCCTGGATCTGAAGACATCTCCTAGCTTCCGTTTCCTCCGCCCTTCTCCATCTCCACCTTGCGCCGGTAAGGCAGAAGCGGAGCTTGGAGTACTCGGACTAGAAGGTCTCGGCGACGGACTGAGTGACGGCGACGGATAAGGCGACGATTGACGCCGCAACGAAGAGAAGATGGACGACCTCGGCCTTCGACGTTGGGTATTCGTGCTACCAGAGGCAGATGCGTTCGTACTGGTGCTAGCACTGGTTGAGGCTTGTGCTGTGTTGAGCGTTGGACGGGAAGGAGTAGGTAGGTTGGGCGTGACGGGCGATACGGGTGTGGAATGATGCTGTCCCATCTTTCACCCGCTTAATGGGTTGGGTTAATGGATGAATCGATGTGCTGTTCTTGATACACTTGAAGATGAATGTAAGGTTGGAGGTTGGCTGTGGGTGACGGAGAGAGGCGGATTGCTGTTGATCGGTGCGATCGATGACGCCCTAAGCGCGCTTTATAGCGTCTGTTCGAGCTGATAGCGTGCGTAGGTGGATACAGTATCGCGTACAGTAACCCAGACTTCCAGGCCAAGCCAACGCAGGCCAGCAGTCAATCGATACTCTTGTTCCTTCGCGAAGCGGATGAAAGTGCGGCGATAGACTATGTTGAGGTTGTACGAGGTTGGGTTGATTCGAGTGAGGTGTGAGGGTGGTGTGCTGTGCGAGAGCGGCGAGCAACCCTTGTCAGTCAGTCAGCCGAGGCGTGCTGAGGTGGGTTGACGCAACCGCGCGCAACCGAAGGGTCCGGGCCGATCGTCGTCTTGTCCGTTGGCTACGTCGATGTCTCTGCCGTCTCGCGATAATCTCGAATGCAGGAGGACGAGCTCGACCTCGAAGTTGTTGTAATACTCGTCAGTTCAGAGGGCTTACGTTGCAAGCGCTAGATGTTAGGTCCAGAAGAGAGTATGAGAGTGAGTGATGCCAGCAGGCAGCCGGCAGGCGCCTTCGTATCCGTTGACGCGGGGAAGTCCGGACCTCACTGCCCAAACTTGACAGCAGATAGGGGCACAAGCGTCCCTTCCACCCGTCCAGTCAGTCAGTAGTGCAGTACACGTAAGAGCCACCTGCAGCGTGCCACATACGCACAACGCGCCCTACGGGTGCCTCTCGATGGTTATGTACTATTACTGAACTTGTTTGATCGTGCGGGGCACTGCCTCCCTATCATTAAGCAGAGGGCGGGAAAAGGCGAGGCGATGACGCCTTTTCTCTCCCTTTCCCCGGGCTTGCCTGGTTATCCGGAGAGTTGCCTGGCGTTTCTTTGCTTGATGGAGTAGTTGCTTGCCCTTCGTTTCCCTTTCTTGCCTTGCCTTGCCCCTCTGAAAACCGGATACCAGAGCTCCGGGTTCAGCCGGGGGAAAGCCGCGCGGGTTCTACCACGCTTCCGCCTTTCTGGTTGAGCGCTTGCGGGAAAAGTAGTACTTGAAGAATCTCTAGCCTGGCCCATCATAATGGAGCTGTGCAATCTGTTCTATTTCTGACAGTGTGCAAATCCGACAACTGCAAACCCGCGACCAGGGAGACGTAAATACACTGGCAATTCCGGCCACTTTCGTGGTTATTCCTGATAGACGCCGCCGAGGGAAACACCGAGCGAGAGATTCCAAATATTCAATTACGTAAAACACAATCTACATCCCAAAAAGCGCTGAAGGGAAGAAAAAAAGTGTCCAATCCCACGCCCAATTCCTATCCTACACCCAAGCCCATCTGACCCCACCCACACTCAACACCACCAAAGTCGACAGCTCACCAAATCCTCACCAGCCTCCCCAAAGACCACCCCCAGACCGCCAGCCCACCCGGCAGCAACGCTCCAAACAGCAACACATCCTGCAGCAACCGCTTCGTTTCCCTCCGTTGCTGCATACTTCTCTCCTTTTTGAGCAGGAGAGCGTCGTGTGCGCTGTCCAGGGGTGCTGAGGTCGGGAATAGGATCGCGAGTGGTGCACGGAGGTGATGTAGCGTTAGGTGGACCAGAGCGGGGAGGACGTAGCCGTGGTATAGGAGTAGGGAGAGGGTGAGGTCCCATATCGTCCCTCCTACGCCCCAGCTCTCCGGCAGGGAAGAGAGCGCAGTGAAGAGTGCCCAGAGGATGACGGCGGGTTTTATCCCGGGGGCGCGGGGCCGGACGACGGAGCGCGCTATGCGGATGGTGGAGAGGAAGAGGAGGAGGGTGGAGAAGATTATTACGGGGAGGGAGGCGGTGGAGGGGTAGGTTGAAGGGAGGATTATGAGAGGGAGAACGAGGATAGGGCCGAGGACAGCAGAGAGGGCTGGGATGATGGGGCGGATGGCGGGGAATGATGGTGGGGCGAGCGCGACGGGGAGTACAAGGAGCGTAGCTAAGTGCGCGATGAGATGAGGACGACAACTTTATGGTAGAAAGCTTACCCATGGATTGGAAGAACGTATTGACCGTTAACGCCGCTCGCGGTTGGTGGAAGACAGTCGATAGCGTCGGCGTACTTGATGGCTCTGAGGATGCAGCCACACCCTCCGATCGCGACCCGAACAGCGATACAAGCGAGCTGATGAGATAGGCGATGTATATCGCGACATGGAGAAGAGAGAGATATCGAAGCGGTTGTGATATGCACACGATAGGCAAGAGCTGGTCAACTGTTAGACCATGAATGGCACGGGATATATGCTGTATGCTTACGAGGAACGCAAATCCGAGCCCTAGTAATGGACCAACGGCAGAGGAGTTCAGATGCGGGGATATGCGCGGCACCAGTAGTTGCACCGCGGCTGCAGAAAATGAGCGCCCATTCTCTCCCAACACTCAAAACATTGCTCACATCGGACATACACCACGCATAACCCCACACCAGTCGACAACATCCCCGCCCTCACAAGCCCGGTAACAAGCTTCTTCCATTTCTCCCTCCTCACCCCTCTCCCACTACCCACAATCGCCTCCGCTACCCTCTCCTCCACACTATCCCGCCTCACGTACCTCCCCGCTCCGCGCCATATACTCTGCACGCCCGCCGCGATCGCCACTGCCAGCAGGAGAAACACTGCTCCCAGCACAATAGGCATTGACTCGAGCGAATGAGGTAGCAGAAGAGCGCCTAATGATAGGCTTGGAGCGAGCATAGCGGGGACACAGAGCCATGCTGGTAGTTGTTGTGCTTGTGGGTGCTCTTTTTGAGGTTCGGAGGCGTTGTCGTGTGCCTCTAGCTCGGAAGGGGAGACGAGGTCATAGCTATCTTCAGGTCCGAAGGAGAAGGAGTCGTCCTGGGGTGAGGAAGGTGATGAAGGCGGGTAGAGGGTGAGGGACGCTGTTGAGGCGTTGGGAGTACCAGTAGGGAGAGCAGCCATGGTCGTCCTTATCCACCTGGGAATATGCTCAACAGCGAGCAAGCGCAGTAATGGTCGTCGAGGTCAGTAAATCAGCCAGCGTCCAGAGTGGAGGACCACGAAGAACCAGAGTAATGAAGACAAGGCTTGCAGCAGACAGCTGCGGGAAACGCGGAGATGAGCCTCGCAATGAGCGAAATGGCGAGGCACCGTTCATTCCCCCAGCCAGAGAAGGAGGCTGTTCCTGGGCAACGTAGTTGACCAGGTTCTTTGCAAGGAGGGAACTGTTTACCCTTTTGGGACGGCGTCACGCGCGCGCGTTAAATGGCGTGACGCCGTTTTCTTCCGCTTCTTCTCATCTTCGACGACCCTTGCTCGTTCGTCACCTTCCTCTGGCTGCATCTATTGTGCGTTCTATCCAACCCTGTCCAGCCTTTCTGTCTGACATCGATATCGATATCTATCGCTACTGCTGTCTTAGTGTTTCTTGCGCAAGCCGTTATGCTCCCTCTGTCCCGCCTTCCCAGCCACCATCGTTGCCGGCTCCTTAATGTGTCTTCTTTCCTTTTCACCATCCGTTATGCTTCGCTTGTTGCGAGAAGATGGCTTGCTTGCGCAGGATTCGGTCTCCCATTTAAAGCAAGAATGGGGAACGGCGTGCGTATACCTGATCGACTCCCTCCTCTACTATGGAGGCCCGGTTTATCGAGTTCGGCCGGATCCAAATTGGAGAAGAGACGCATCCAACTTCAGTATTGAATCTGCGTTTTGCGTTTTCTGCTGTCAGGAGAGTCGATGAACCTCTTGCTTCCCTGTTAGCGGATGGAGCTATTGTACTGCTTGCATCGTGGACGGTCATCTCTCAAACATACGGCCATTTTACGTTGGGCGACTTGCGCAAGATCGTTCGCCATCTTCGTTCTTCCGTCGATTGTCGCTCCAGCAGGGAAGACATTTTGCAAGCCTTGCATGGAAACCGGTTTCCTCCGGAAGGTTGTCGATGGATATTCGAACCCAGGAAATCGCGCGTTCGTGGGGGCTTCGGTGTTCGCCCTTCTTTCGTGGTTGGTGCTTCGTCTCCACCAGGGATGCATCACGATGTATTTCTTGCGCAAGAAGAAGAGATGGATGAAACTGTGTTCTCCCCTATCCACCTTCCCATGCCACCGGATGGCAGTAGTTTTCCGCCGCCTATCGACGAAGATCTCGTGTACAAGATTATCTTGGAGTATCAGGATGCAATTCAGGAGGACAATCTGCGGCCTGGTGTATGCGGCTGCTGTGGAGAAAGCTTTCGTGAAGTCGATTTGCGCAAGACTCCGGTGGACGAGGTCGACTTCGAGTTGCTTCAGAACGAATATGTTCCCCGTGATTTGGCGCCGCTCAGTTATGATTTCGAAGCTTACAATCAAGCGTTTTTGCATGCGTCTGGACTCAGTCATCCTATGGAGTACGGTGGCCATATCGACTTGTGTACGACATGCTTTCGGAGCCTTGTGCAGGACGAAATGCCATTGTTGGCAATCGCGAATGGTTTTTATTATGCTCATGAGCGATTACCGTGCAATGTGGCATCCGCCTTTGCCGAAGCAACCTTCATTGATCGTCGGCTGGTGTCTCGCTGTACGGCTTCCAAAATTTGTTTTCGATATCTCGATAATCCGGAGAGTCGTCTTCACCGGAACACGTACGATGGCATGCAGCGATATTCCAAGGGCAACGTCATCGTGTTTCCTCAAGAGGTGGCCGTTCTGAATAATATTTTGCCACCACCTCTGGATGATGTGAAGGAATCGTTCGTGGCAGTTTTTGCCGGAAGAGAAGAAGTCACCCCAGACGAACTGCGAAGGATTGGCCCGGTCAAGGCAAATGCACGTGTTGTGCGTACCTTGCTGGATTTCCTGCTCAAGAACAACAAGGCGTACACGTGCTCTACAGTGGATTTTCCTTGTGGTGCTGTATTTTCCGAAACAAATTTTGCGGAGTTGTTTCCTCCGACTTGCGCAAGGAACACCGACCCCGACGTCCTCTTCCCTTGTATACAACTGGGACACTCGGCGCGAGAGGGCGAAATTGCTGTGGAGTCTGACGTTTCCGGGAGGAGTGCGTTTGATGACTCGATCATAAACGACGGGGAATTTCTCCTCGAGGCATCCGGCTTTTCAGCAACAAATCCTTCTGCCGCTTCGTATCAGGCAATGAAAGCGGATGCTCTTGCGCATGTCCTTGACCAACGAGCATCCTTCCTTATTTCTCGCCCCGGTAACCGCGCGGTGCATGATATCAAGAACGAGTTTACGCTAACATGGATGTTTCCGCACCTGGATCCTTATGGCCTCGGGGGGTTTGACGACCCTCGACGTGTACGACGTGTTTCAATGTCTCAACAATTAACCCATCTCTTGCGCATGGCCGATCGACGGTTTCAGGAAGATCCGACCTTCCCTTTTGTCTTCCACAGCATTCTGCAGAAGCGCGAGTCCATCCGTCAAGTGCAGTTCCGCGTACCAGAAGGCCGTCATCAAGCAATCGTGGAACGCCTTCAGAACCTCAATCCTGAAGTTTTCACCCGGCTCGCAGGCCGTTTACAAAAAGACCAATGGAGTCGGGCTAATAATGCCGACGAAGAACTTGCATTACGCGTCTTGCGCAGGGTCGACATGTTGCGCCGAGACGTTCCCGGAAGTGATGCTTATAAACGAGTCAAGCGCAGCAATATGCGATCCCTGGTCTATCGACAAGGATCTTTTGCACTCTTCATCACTATAACGCTTTGTGACGTGGACGGCTTTTTATGCCAACTGGCTATCAATGGTTTCAAAGATGTCGAGGACTTGCGCAAGGGTCAGACAAGGCAATCTCGGTTCAGTCGAGCCATCAAAGTTGCTCATAGTCCAGCGAAAGCTGCCGAGGTTTTCCATGAAACCATGTTACGGTTTCGCGACATCATTCTGTGCTATGGAAAAGGTCCGGGGCTGTTTGGAACCTGCACCACATGGTTTGGGATGGTAGAGGCGCAGGGGCGAGGGACTCTCCATTGCCACGTGCTTGTATGGCTCGAAGGTAATCCTTCGCCAGAGGCCTTGCGCAAGAAATTATCAGAGTCCGCTGAGTTCAAGGCACGGATGTTTGAATGGCTCGAGCATATCATCAAGACTGAGCTGCCATCTGATCACGAAGTGGTTCCAGAACCCGACGGTCCTCTTCCCATGCCCCGACTTGGGAAAGATGAGATCGACCCGCGTACAAAACCGGCTCCAGATATTCGGTCATGTGGTGCCGAATGGAAGAAAACATATCAATCTCATGTTGAAGACCTCGTCAAAGTTAACAACTGGCACGAGCACCGTGCAACTTGCTTCATACACTTGCGCAAGGGCGAAGAGAAAAACGATGCTAACTGTCGGATGCGAATCGATGGAACAACGCGCGCCAAAACCGCTATTGATCCTGAAACCGGCTCGATCCTCTTGCGCAGGCTTCACCCGCGAATCAATGAATATAACGATACTATGATGTTCTTGCTGCAAGGGAACATGGATATCCAGTATGTCGGTTCAGGTGAAGCAGCAAAGGCTGCCTTATACTATATAACGGACTATATCACGAAGCCTTCCCTCAAGATGCATGCGGCACTCAGCGCGCTAATGTCCGCTTTGCAAAAGAATCGAGAAAAATATGCAGAAAGCGATAGTGCATCCGACGCTGAACAAGCCAGAAGCTTGCTGATGAAGCTTCTTAATGGCGTGTCGGCACGGCAGGAGCAATCCCATCAACAAATCATGAGCCTATATGTTGGCGGTGGTGATTGCTACACTTCACATTCCTTTGCCCCCTTGTATTGGAGAGCCGATCTCCTCAATCTTGCGCAAGAACCGTCGCTAGAAGAGCAGGATGACTTACCATCCAACCACTTATCCGGTGGGAACTTGTCCGAAGGCAATCTGCTTTCCCTTCAACGCGGCGATGGGCAACTATCAACGGGCAGTCAGCAGCTCGACTACATCTACCGACCTGCGCAAGAACCATTCGACTCTCTATGCTTTTATGACTTTGTTGCTTATACTGAGAAGGAATCCTGCTCCGGCTCAACAAAGCATAAGTCGTCCAGAGTTCGCCGCAAGCGTTTGCAACGTGGAATGTTTCTCCCACCACATCCCCAATACCAGAAATATCGGTTGAAATTGCGCACGGCTCCAGTTGTGCCCAACTTTGTTGGGCGACCTTTGCCTCGACGCCCCGCACAAGCGATCGGAGAAGAATCTGAAGATTGGTTCCGCGCCATGCTCATACTTTTTGTTCCTTGGCGTAACGAAAGCGACTTGCGCAAGGGCCACAATACTTGGAAGGCTGCTTACGAATTCACTGAGTTGCACCCTTTACATCGTTTCATTATCGGTAACATGGGCGTTTTCGAAGAGTCCAAAGAAGCACGAGACTCTGACCTTCGAAACAAGCGACGCCGGCATCGCCTAGCTACTTTGCTGCCCCAGCTGTCTGCAGCTGAGGAAATTGAGGCGATTGGAAGCAGCCTTGCGCAAGACAACGATCTTTACCTCCCTTCGGTTGTAACCGAAACCGAGCCTGTTCTTACCAGTTTCTTGTCGGCGAGCAAGACATTGAGCACTGCTCCAGTCAAAAAGGCGCTGGTGGACTTACTACGTATTCTGCCTCCAATAACCATGGAAGATGAATCACAAACCGATGTCGACGTTGAAACTGTGCGAAAGATCTTGCCAGATGATAGAGCCCGACTTACAAGTCTTGCGCAAGAATTGCTTGAATGGCGAAGAGAGACTCGACTTACCCATGCTGCTTTTGCATTCGTGCCCCATCCTCCCTCCAACGAAATTGCGACCCTTCGTGATCCGTTTTCAACCTCGACACCCTCCGACCCCAACCCATCCATGTTATCCCCAGGAAAGATTCGTCAATGCCTTGCGCAAGTACTTCAATCCCAGAATATGCTGGAAAATGAAGAACAGAGTCGCGTTTTACACATCGTGGCTGAACATCTTCATCCGAATAACACTCGGCAGCTTTTTTTATATGTCGGAGGAGGTGCTGGGACCGGCAAAAGCCATGTTATTCGATCGATCGAGCTCCTTTTCACCAAACTCGAAATTCGTAACACGCTTCACTTGAGCGCACCCACAGGAGCTGCTGCAGTCATCATCGGAGGCTATACCATACATTCCTTGACATTACTGCCTGCGCAAAGAGGAAGGCGGATCAATCTCTCGCAACTCGATACGAATTGGCGTGGTATCCGTTGGCTTGTCATTGACGAAATTTCAATGGTCTCTGCCCAGTTTCTATATGAGATTGCCTTGCGCATGTCTCTTGGAAAGGGTGGCGAAGACGAGCTACCATTTGGTGGCGTCAATGTCATATACACCGGAGACTTCAGCCAACTGAAGCCTATGGCTGCATCTCCTTTGTACAGCCATAAATTGGTTCACAACATTTCAGCCGCAACCGCGAGTCGTGCGCAAGGCCAAGAAGCTTTGTATGGTGCTTTCTACTGGCAACAAGTAAATGATGTCGTCTTTCTCACTCGGAATGTGCGACAGGCTCAAGATCCTCGATGGTCAAACCTTCTTCAAAGAATTCGAGAAGGACATGCTTGGATGGGCTGGCATCCGCACACCCCTGCGCAGGCTGGAGACGGAGAAAATTACACAAAACCGGATTATGATATCTTGCGAAGTCGCCTCCTGTCTACATTGATTCTCGAGTCTCCGCACCTTGCAACTACATTCCTGGATGCTCCTGTAATTGTCTGTACTAAGGACATAAGGGATGCCATCAATCTTAACCTCGCCCGGCGACATGCTCAAAACTTGCGCAAGGCGTGCATCATTTACTTTGCGCATGACTGGATTGGGGACACATGCCTGTATGGTGAGGCGCAACAGCTGCTGTGGAGTCTACCTGTCAACCAGACAGATGACGCCCCTTCTTTCATGCCGATATTTCCCGGCATGAAGATCATGCTTACGGAAAATATTGCGCTATCGCGTTGCCTTGTGAATGGCGCAACTGGAACTGTAAGTTCCGTTCATTATGAACAAGGGTTGGATGGGCGTCGTTATGCCAAGGCTATCATGGCATGTATAGAAGGGTGCCTCCATGCGCAAGACGGTCTTCCACCCAATACGATCTGCATTCAACCACAGCGCAAGTCTTTCAAGTACACGACCACTGCCGCGGATGGCTCAGAGATGGTTCACAGCATATCAAGGGAATACTTGCCCTTCCTGCCGGCTTACTCCTATACCGATTACAAGTCTCAAGGTCGCTCTCTCGACAAGGCAATAGTAGATCTTGCCAGGTGCAAGACGCAACAAAGTGCTTATGTCATGTTGTCACGAGTGCGGACACTTGAAGGCCTCGCTGTTCTACGAGATTTCGAGACAACACATATCTTTAGTCAGCCACCTTCAGAACTGCGACATGAAATGGGAAGGCTGGCATGTCTTGCGCAAGAGACAGTGTCCCGATATCCTTTACTGTGATTCTCGTTCAGACAAACAAGCCTTCAACCAGCCCTTCTTGTGCGTCCTGTCCTCTTTCCCCGTATAAGATCTTACCATAAGCACCAGTTTGATCGACAAATCACCATGCCCGCTAAACGCCAACAAGCCGTTCAACCGGACGATGAGGTCGCCCTGCGCAGGAAAAGGTTCGCATGTTGCTCAGTTATGACGCTTGCTTACGTTCTTCAGGAACAAGGTTGACGTTGGCGACATTGTGATGCCAGATCATGATGATGATCGTGGATCCGATGTTCGTCTCAAACATCCCAGCCATCCGGATGTTGATGCAACGACTATCGCATCTAGTTCGGATGACGAAGAACATGGTGAATCTCCCACAATTGAAGGGGTCGACCTGGCCATGGAAAAGCGGTTACAAGCCATGCGCAAGTACGTTGACAGCACGTGTGGTGTGTATTATGTCACGACTCTTCCGATGAACCTCCAATTTGGTCACGATCAAGCGCTGGACTTCAGTAACTTTCTTGTTCGGGCCGACAATACACCTGTACAAGTTTGGCTTATTGGTCGCGTCATGGCTATGAAACTTCAGAATGAAGATGGCTCCGGGCCGGATCAGGTTTATGTTAGTGTTAAGCCGCTCATCAAAGCCGATGTCAAAGCTGCGACGCGCATCATGAATCTATACTCTAGACCGCGGCAGTGTAAGCACTCTGTTTCTATAATGCCTTGCGCAAGCTAATCATCTTGCAGGGGCCGACTTGAATCCCTTCGGCACGGTAATCGCTGGCAGGTTTCAAAGGAGATATCAGCCAGACGCCCCTGTACGCATGCCATTGGTTCTCTTGTTGCTCTTGCTTACTCTTGCGCAAGGCCACAGAGTTCATCGGCATTTATGATGCATCTGAAGGGATGAAACCAAAGAAAGAATTGCCTAAACGCGCGAAGGACGGTTTGCGCAAGGGTGATCTCGTGCTCATGGAGATGCGGATCAAGAAACGTTTTGACCCCAAAGATGCGGACATTCCAAAGGCGAAACGTCCCCATACAATCAGCTTCCATCTGCATGCCCTATACTTCTTGCAAGAGGGTAACGGCATTAAAGATGAGGATGATGATGTGACGTATCCATTCTAATATGAGACCACGCAGCCATCGGGCGCACGGTATAGCCTTGCGCAAGCCACTCTTCAGTCTCAGCCTTGACGACCTTATAAAGCCCTTTTTACATCTTACTCTACTCTACTCGACTCTATCCCAGAGAATCCACCAGATATGTACGTATCTACTGGTTTCACTCATATAGTATTGACATCCTGAAGGGTCCATACTGAGACGAATATGAATCACCTCCAGCCTCCATCCGGTGATAGTCCTGCGCAAGGCAACAATGACGATTTGGTCGAGCTGCTCACAAGCATTCTTGCGCTTCGTCTACTCAACGACGATTTGTATGAAGACCTTTGCGATATTGGTGACAAACTCTTAACAGCGGAGGAAACGATCCGACGCCAGAGCGTCTTGATCCACATTCTCCGAATCCAATTACAACACACCCCGTAACTATTCTCCACGTCTTTCAATTGTCCTGCGCAAGACAATGTATTTTAATTGCTTTCATCACTTGCGTTTTGCGCAAGACACATGAATTAGCCTCCACGTGCTTAATCTGCCGGCCCGTTCCCTCTTCTTAAGCATGTGATTGTTGAACACGCGCTCATCCTCCACCTTTCAGCCAGCCACTGCTGTTCTTCGACAGCGACTACGACCAGTTCCTGCGCAGGACTATCCCTGAAACACACTCTCCCGCCCCCCTTGTCTCTTACTGGCCAGCCCACTCAATGTAAGCCAGCCACTCTGATTCACAGCTTGATCTGATGCTTGTTAGGCCTTCTGAGAGACATCACGAACCTCGACGTTATGGCACAGAAGACGGGCCAATATTCCCTACCCAACCTCCTCCCCACCCGTTACCTTCTCAACAAACACCCGCGCAAGGAGGTCCTGCGCAAGTATCTGTGCCACCCTCGCATTCAGAAGCTTCATCCAGTAACCCGGATTCGGATGATGGTCGAGCTTCGCCGACCACTCTTCAAATGCTCGCACTCCGAACTGTACAAGTGGACGATCTGCAAGCTTCCCTGGCTGTGACTCAGACTGATTTCAACAACCTGCTCTGGGAGGCTGCCGATATCGCCCGGGAACGCGATACCGCCAAGAATCAAGCCGACCTTCTTGCGCAAGAGTTAGCAGCCGCTCGCGAGAGAAATCCTGCGCAAGAACCTGCAGATTACCTCGCACATGAGCTGCAAGCTGCCCGCCGTCGTATCCGTACGTTGGAGATTATGGTGGCAGATCGTGATCGCACGATTCTGCAACTCGAACCACCCGAGCGTCTTGCGCAGGAATTACAGCACGCTCGGCGACGGATCCGAGAACTGGAGACGGCGGTGGAGCAGCGTAACAGAACAATAAGAGAGTGGGAGAATCGCTATGCACAACTTCTGGAAGGCACGGCTAGAAGGCGACAGTAATGGTGTATGCTATAGTATTGGCGGAATCATGACTTCATTCTTGCGCACGACTTCTTATGAATCATTAAGCACACGACTTCACTTTTTCATTGCCAGACTTCTTGCGCAGGCGTACTAAGGCCTACGAGTGCAACATACAACACAACAACAGGCAAATACTTGCGCAAGAACAGAACTGTACACGATATTGAAACGACTTTCCTCTCGACTATGTACGCTCGAAGAACGTAACGACCCAATTAGCTCTGCCGAGGCCCTGCAAAGACGTCAGTCAACAAATACAGATCCTTCTTGCGCAAGTCCCACCCTGTCTACGCTATCTGCCGTTGCCTTAATGTACATCCGATAGTCGTGGTTCATCACCCGATTGAGCGTCTGCATATACTGATTGTGTGGCTCAAACTACCGGCGTTTAGTTTTGGTTCCTGCGCAAGAATAACTACTTACCTCCTGAATACCCGACCACTCTGCCATTTGACGCGCACTCTGCTGGAGGAGGTTCGACGTGGCTGTATTGAACGCGAAAACTTGGAACCTGCCAGTCTCGTCTTCAATATTAGCTACGAAGCGGTATCTGCAAAACTAATTAGTTCAACGATCCTGCGCAAGATTCCTGCGCAAGACGTACTTATGCCCGGGAGAGATGTAATTGCGCTTACACGCGTCGCACATGTAATCGCCAGTGTTCGTCACCGAGAGTTCGTTCCACTTCTTGTTGCATTCCTCGTACGGGCACCCCAGATAAGTTATGTTCTTCGAGCGATTCGGTATAATCTTCGCAACCACAATGAAGGTCTTAGGGTGGTCCATCCCCAACCGGCGTTGAACCGCATCCTTAATCCGATACGTTTCGTTGGGCATCGCTTGTTTGGCAGCCGGGAAACCATCGGCACTGAAGCTGCCAGTAAGCGTTCGCCATAGGTTGTTGTCATGCGCATGTGCGTTCCACCTGCGCAAGAATCAGTACCCAGCCTATCTTTTCCTCAGACACGCACCAGGCCATCACCCGTTGATGAGCGGCGTTGTTGTCGGAAAACATGACCTTTGTCCGTTTCGCCAACGTCTTTAAGCATGGACCATCCCGAAAGTCTACCAGGGCGCTCTTAATGGTAGCACAACGACCTTCGTTCTGCAAAAATGCCTCCTGCCATCCATCGAAGCAGCAGAGGCGAATTACGACATGAGAATCATCCACCAGCCAGACGTCCAGTCGATCGGAAGATGGAGCACGTTTATGTCCCTGCGCAGGAATCAGTTCTTGCGCAGGACGAGATGCTAAAGACTCACATGTGTGGCCTGTGCTCCTTCCATTACACCGCTCCTCACCCCTTTGCCGCCAATGCGAGCTACAACCGCGACTATATCTGATATCAAATCAATTATCTCTTACGACTTGCGCAAGACATCACTCACCAACAGATTCGTTCTGACGGAAATTCTGAATGGCGTTGAGTGTAGTCCAGTGCAAGAACATCGGAGGGAATCGGCCATTGTCAACAACTTCGTTCCACCCGGTTTGACTGCGGACAACTAAGCGGTACTTGTGTGGCACGCGCGAATATTGTGCCGGCGATACCTCCACACCGAGTCCGGTAAAGCGGTACACCTAGACAGACTCAGCGACATACCGTGCTGCTCCTGCGCAGGACATACGGATCCTCGACTCAGCTTATGCATATCCTGGACGAACTGATCATACCCAATCAGCTCGATTTCGCCCTAAATCAACGTAAATGACTTGCGCAAGATAATACGACTCCACTTACTGTAGCATCTAGCAGAATTGCAGTCTGGAAATACACCCATTGCTTCAACGAATCTTCCCACATCCTGGCAGCGTCCGACACCTCATACACTCGCGCGAAAATGACAAACCTATGCAAGAGTGAGTAACAGCACATCTTGCGCAAGTTCCACTCACGGTTCCAGACCCGGACGGATCTGTGCTATGTCCGGCTTACGTGTACCATTCGCATAGGTTACAATAACGGAACGAGGGGGAACAACTCGCCGGTCGTAGTCAGGGGGGGCATCCTCGCAATCCTTCCAATTGCAGACTTTGCGCCAACGCACAGGCGCATTCACCGGACGATCTGGTAAAGGTGCATGTTCCTGCGCAGGAAACCCAGCCTGTAAATGTGCCGTTGAACCTATCTGCCCTCGTCCAGGTGCAGGCTCCAACGACATCAGCAGCCGTTCTGGCTGCTCCTGCGTGGGCCAATTGCCCAATTTCTTCCACCTGACAATCATAATTGTGCTGCTCCGTTCATTAGCACGAGTTCCTGCGCAAGACGGAAGCACTCACTAGCTTTGTCCCCCCAACGCCTGCCAAAACTTGCTGACCTCCAAAACATCTAACCTCTGCACATGCCCGGCCTCGATCGCAGCGACAAGACGCGGGTGCGCCAGTGCCATGATTTGATATGTACCATCTTGCACTTTAATCCTACGCGTTCGTCAGCAATAACCCAAAACTTGCGCAAGACATCACTCACAGATAAAGGCGAGGTGTATGCAGCGTGCCATCATCCTTGCGCAAGGGGCCAACGAACCCCAAGACTTGCAAGACGGCGGTGTACTGATTGGGCGACCCGAAGACCATGGTGGGCAGCGCCCCCTTCGTCAAGATTGGCCGAGGCCGCCCGAGTTGCTGATTGGCGGATTGATTAGACGGTTGAGCCATAGACGGTCTTAACGTTACTGATTACGAGACAGTGGTAAGCGGATGAATCGGCGACGACGACCAAGTGATCGACGATCGAAGACTTGCGCAGGTACCGACGTGGCATTGCTCCCGAAATCTGATTCCGCCTGACTCCACGTGTGTTGCCCAGGCATGCGCGGAGCGGTTAGTCTATGTTACTATTTTGAGCCGATCGTCGGCGGTTGCTTCCGATTGGTTCCAGCCACCTAATTATCACGCTGCGCATTGTATGACAACCGTTGTCCTCCTTGGTCCAGCAGCGCTGTTGAGGTGAGGTGGATTGTCAGTTTGGTTGATGTAAGATGCCGCACCGGTCGGACGCCGATTATTGTGCTGTTCTTTGTGCCCATTAGGGATGGATCGATATCCCCAGTCAAGTGAGCGGTGGATGTCAGAACAGCTTCTCCTGCTCCTCGAGCGGGTGCGCCTCCGCCAGTGTACGCTTCAGGAAGGCGTATTTCCTCGGCGGTGCAATTCCATACTTCTCCTTCATGTCCTTTGCCTTTAACGGCGGTTTCAGCTGGTAGAGATGGAGGATCTCGTATGCATGAGAGGTGCCTTCTCCGGCGTTGAAGGTGTCGTTCCCTAGTCCTTCGGTGTCCACCTCTCCTGGTACTTTCGCTGGAGAGATATGGGCGACGTAGGCTAGTGTTTGCGTGGGAGCGGAGACGTACAACCTTCCTGTCCCTCAGCAGGGAGGTGGACGGAGGAGGTGAAGAAAAGGCTCACCACATACGTTCTACCGTCCGCGGTGTGAGATATTTGCGGAACTCATGATCTTTTTCTCTCGAGACTATGTGGGCCATATGCTCAGGATGGATGGAGATGAGGATATCTGTCCTGAGGGTTGACATGGTTGGCTGTCAATGAGAAAGGAAGCTTAAGCGCTCGCTGGGACGACAAATGCACGACGTGGAAGCGTCGTGACTAGGTTACGAAAGAAAGCGGAGACAAAGAAGCCGGAAAGCATATGGGCGCGCTGTTTCGGACGACCGCTCTAACAAGTAGACCGAACGAGCGATGTGATGCGATCTCATAATCATGCAATGCCCTAAGGAGAGGTACAGTTGGACGCTAAGAAACACCTCTTTTCATTTCTTTCCCGTCGAGGGCGTGAACTCCTTTGCGCCGTCGGTCACTGCGTCGTGGTCAGTACATGAAGCATAGAAGCCTTGATGGGCATACCATTGAGCAAGAGCCCCTCAGAGTCAAGCATGACCTTATTCCCGCTCGTCGACAGAATGCTCGCAATATCCCTCGCTGCCTCAAGTCTCCTAAGCTGCAAGAACCCCTTGTTCGTCCTGACTGCCTCGCCGATCAGCTCGGCTGCGCGAGCCTCACCCTGAGCCTTGACGATGATGCTCTGTTTTTCCTGGATGGCCTGGTCGACGAGGAAAGCCGCCCTGAGGGCTGTTTGCTGCGCGATTTGCTTCGCTTCGACGGCGTGCGTGAACTCGGGCGAGAAGGCGACGTGCGTGATGGAGACGTCGTCCAGGACTAGGTTGAACTTCTTAGCACGCGCGGTAAGGTTCTCCCTCACGAGTCGCGAGACCTACGTAGTCGGATGAGTAAGAAGGTAGGTAGGAGCGGATCTGGGGAGTACGCACATGTTCACGACTGGTGATGATCTGGCTGGCGGTAAACTGAGCCAGGACACTCTTGAGCACCTCGTTCACGATACTAGGCAGGACACGCTCGTCGTAGTCGGCGCCAAGCTCGCGCCATATTTGCGGGAGTGCGTTGACAGCGGGACGCGAAAGAACACGGCAAGTTATGTTGACCATCTGCAGATCTAATAGAACTCGCTAGTATCACCGATACATCAACAGTAAAATTGAGGACGGACCTTTTGTACCGGTCAGGGAAGAGATATTCCGCGGCTTTGCGCGAACGTCGAACATGTGCACACGCTCAAACCAGGGGATCTGGATGCGTCTACCTGTTAGACACCATGCGTCCGGTAGCTAGGTGGCGACTTACGAGTAAATGTGTCCCTTCAGGGTAGATCTCCTCCTTGATACCTGTTAACCGAGAGTACTTGATGGCACGGTGACCACCGTCGACTATTCTCCTCTCAGCCGGCGCTTGTCTAGGAGAAAAGACAGCACTTACCGTTGAACAGACTCTGGCTCAGTACAATGCCACCAGCAACCAAGGCGACCAACATCCCGCCGCCCGTCAGAGCGCCCCTGCCAGGATTTGGGAACCCTCCGCCGCCCCGTCCGCCCGTCTGCTTCTGCAGCTGTTGAGTCCATCGCTGGAAAGCGTCCCTTCCGCCGCCAAAAGGATCCATCTTGCGCTTTGTCTTCTGTACGAGGGCCTGTCTTGCTCTTCCACCGGCGAAGGGAAAGTTGAGGCGGGTCTTCTTGTCCACGAACTGAAGGAACGCGGGAAGGGAGACCTTTGACCGTGAGCTCTGAGCAGCAGCAGGACAAGGAGGAGCAGAGGCAGTAATCGATGTGCCGAGGCTGACGATGCGCGGATTCGTTTGCTGCCGTTCGATGGCCAAAAAGGGAAAAGTGCACGCGGGGTCCTTGGCACGTGCCGCCATCAGAGAACCGCACCCGGAAGCGTCATGCGCGAATTGGGCGGTCATCGTCGTCTTCCGGAAGAGGTGCCAAACGCATACAAGGTTAACAACGTCCAGCTCGCTGTACTGGACGACCGGCTCGTTCACTAGGTCGGTGAGGGGCTGTATCTCTCCGGCGAACAACGGTGAACAGCCTCCTTGGCCTGTCTGCTCTTCGAATCTCTGAGAACATGCTCTCTCGGCTCCGTCCACGGCGGGCTCTCCGCCGTCTTCCCCTCATCTCCACGCCCACCATTACCCGACATGCCCGACGACTCGCAACCCCTTCTTCCTCGCAAGACAACACCTCCGACCTCCTCTCACAAGGCGACAATGCCTACTACGTACATGAGATGTACACCAGGTGGAAGGAGGATCCTAAGTCTGTCCATCAGGCTTGGGATATTTACTTCTCGGGTTTGAAGGAGGGACCGAAAGCTGCTCGGTCTGGTGGGGCGACGGCTGAGGAACCGGATGTCGAGCAGGGCATGCCGCTGGCTGGAGGGGTACCGAGCTTGCATTTCTCGGGAGGCACGCAGGTGTCGGACCATCTGAAGGCGAGCTCCGGTCTCTGCCCTCCTTGTGACCTTCCTCACAGGGTATTCTAGGTTCAACTGCTCGTCCGAGCGTACCAAGTACGAGGGCACCACATCGCCGACCTAGATCCACTCGGAATCAACGACGCAGATCTGGATGACGCCGTTCCCGCCGAACTGACTATCGAGCACTACGGGTGGAACGAGAGCGACCTCGACCGCGAGATACACCTGGGTTCCAGTCTCTTACCGCGGTTCGCCACAGGCGGCAGGACAACCATGACCATCCGCGAGATCATCGACACGCTGAAGAACATCTACTGTACGTCATCTCCTCTCTGCCCTAGTGGGAAGTTGTTGAATTGGTGATTAGGCGGCTCGATCGGCTTCCAGTACGTGCATATCCCCTCTAAGGAAGAATGCGACTGGATCCGCGAGCGGGTTGAAGTTCCCAAAATCTGGGACTACACAACCGACGAGAAGCGTATGATCCTCGACCGCCTAATCTGGTCCGAGTCGTTCGAGAAATTCATCGCCTCCAAGTATCCTAACGAGAAACGGTTCGGCCTGGAAGGCTGTGAGGCACTCATTCCCGGTATGAAAGCCCTCGTGGATAGGAGCGTGGAGCATGGGATCAAGGATGTCGTTATTGGCATGCCGCATCGTGGGAGGCTGAACGTCCTGGCGAACGTTATCAGGAAACCGATCGAGGCTATCTTGCATGAGTTCTCTGGGGATGTTGATGCCGATGACTCGGCGGGAGGGGATGTCAAGTACCATCTTGGTGCAAACTACGTCCGGCCTACACCGTCGGGGAAGAAAGTCTCCCTATCACTGGTTGCGAACCCGTCTCATCTCGAGTCCGAAGACCCTGTCGTGCTCGGCAAGACCCGCGCTCTGCAGCATCTGGCCAAAGACGAACATGCGCACGAGACGGCGATGGGTGTTCTCCTGCACGGTGATGCAGCCTTTGCCGGTCAAGGTGTCGTCTACGAGACGATCGGTTTCCACGACCTCCCGAACTTCAGCACGGGCGGTACGATCCACCTGATCGTCAACAACCAAATTGGGTTCACGACCGACCCTCGTTTCTCTCGCTCCACGCCCTACCCATCCGATATCGCCAAGACGATCGACGCTCCCATCTTCCACGTCAACGCGGACAACGTCGAGGCTGTCAACTTTGTCGCTCACCTTGCCGCTGACTGGCGTGCGAAGTGGAAGAAAGACGTCGTCATTGATCTTGTCTGTTACCGCCGTTATGGACATAACGAGACGGATCAGCCGAGCTTCACTCAACCTAGGATGTACAAAGCGATCGAGAAGCAGCCTACCGTACTCACGCAGTACACCAAGCAGCTGATCGACAACAAGAGCTTTGCGGAAAAGGACATCGAGGAGCACAAGAAGTGGGTGTGGGGCATGCTGGAGAAGGGCGCGGCGCAGAGCGAGCACTATAAGCCTTCCTCCCGCGAATGGCTTTCCTCGCCATGGCAGGGGTTCCCGTCACCGAAGGAACTGGCGGAGAAGAACTTGCCGCAGCACGAGACGGGCGTGGATGCGGATACGCTCAAGCATGTCGGGAAGGTCATCTCCTCTTGGCCGGATGGGTTCCACCCGCATCGGAATCTGAGTCGTATCCTCCAAAACCGGGGTAAAGCTGTCGATGCAGGCGAAGGCATCGACTGGCCGACCGCCGAAGCACTGGCATTCGGCTCTCTGGCAATGGAGAAGATCCATGTCCGCCTGACAGGTCAGGATGTGGAGCGTGGTACTTTCTCCCAGCGTCATGCAGTGCTTCACGACCAGGAAACCGAGCAGCAGTACGTGCCGCTGAACAACCTTGGTCGGGATCAAGCAGCTTTCGTCGTTGCCAATTCCAGCTTGTCCGAATACGGGGCACTCGGCTTCGAACTCGGCTACTCGTTAGTTTCACCCGACGCTTTGTCTATCTGGGAGGCTCAGTTCGGCGATTTCGCCAATGGCGCTCAGGTGATCATCGACCAGTACATCGCTGCTGGCGAGCGTAAATGGGCGCAGCGTACTGGTCTGGTCATGAGTCTGCCCCATGGGTTCGACGGTCAAGGCCCAGAGCATTCCAGTGGTCGCTTGGAGCGGTTCTTGCAGCTCTGCGACGACAAGCCGAACGTCTACCCATCTGAGGAGAAGCTTGCCCGGCAACACCAGGACTGCAACATCCAGATCGTCTACCCGTCTACGCCCGCGAACTGCTTCCATGTCCTGCGCAGACAGATCCACCGCGATTTCCGTAAGCCGCTGATCTTCTTCTGGTCTAAGTCCCTTCTTCGTCATCCGATGGCACGCTCCAAGCTTGAGGATATGACGGGCAACACTCAATTCCAGCGATATATACCTGATCCTCATCCTGAGGGCATGGCCGCTCCTGATGAGATCAAGAAGCATATCTTGTGTACTGGTCAGGTCTACTACCAGCTTCTCAAGGAGCGGGAAGATCGCGGTATCAAGGATGTCGCGATCAGCAGAGTGGAGCAGCTGTCGCCCTTCCCATATGATCTTGTGAGAGCCCTGTTTTTATGATCGAAATCGAGTTGCTGACCGGTGGATCACAGCTCACCCCACACCTGGACAAGTATCCAAATGCCGAAATCCAGTGGCTGCAGGAAGAGCCCCTGAACAATGGCGCGTGGACTTACGTCGCTCCTCGGCTTAGGACTGCAGCCAGGGTTACGGAGCACCACAAGGACAAGCAGATCCACTACGGCGGCCGTCCGCCATATTCTTCCGTTGCAACGGGCAGTAAGGTAAGCAGTGTCTTGGTTTTATTATGCGGCGTGAGACTGACTATATTATCGTAGTCTGTGCATAAGAGGGAGATTGAGGATTTCCTCAACCAGGCATTTGGACCGCGCGAGCATAAAGATTGATTGTGATTATGCCCTTCGTCGAAAACGACGCCCCGATTGTGGAAGCTTGTACTATGTACAAAATGTATTTCAGGCAAAATGCAATATTTCTGAAATTGCGGACTCCTATGCCAATCACCCGTGCTCTATTATACAGGCGTTCCCGGCAGTCTTTTCAGTGGAACAATGTGGCTTCGCAAGGATCCTGGCCATAGAACGCTGGAGCCTTAGATATTGCTTGACCTTTTCGGGGTATTCCATGCATGGATATTGGGTCATAATAGGGTAGATATCGTTCGACATCATGCTGTCAAATGTGTTTCGCTCTTCATTAATTGCAGAAGCTCGGACGCAGCTGCACCGATGTCGTTCGTATCGCCATTCAACCATTGCGTCTCCAGCAGAAGCTCTTCGGCTTTGTCCGTTTCTTCTCCAAATATCTCGCTTGTCTGGGATATGAGATATAGAGACTCGGCTGTCTCAGCCCTGACCGTTGGTACCGAATGGGTCAAGTAGGTCATCAGAGGGCTTCTAGCGAGGCTTGTCAGGGTAGGTATAGCTGCGATCGACGTGATGCTGAATGGCACGATGTCAGCTGGAATGAGCAGAGCAGTCTAGTATTCCCCTTACATCTTCATGGAGATGATAATGCGTTGGACATTCTTTAGACGGCTAGCATTGCGGCCAGCAAGGTCAACGATACGCTTCAACCTAGGCCAAAGGTCAGGTCGATAAATATGGGGCGGCAAAGATTCTCGTACAGGGCTTCTCCTTCCTCTGTCTCCGCAAGCCTTTGAAGCACGTCCGTTTGAAGAAGGACAAGGAATACTTGGAGATAGGGTATGAAATAAACATTGCTGGAGAAGTTATTCTGCGCTTGGACAACCAGGTCCTTGGTGAGTTTGTATAAACTGAATGTTTCGCGATCTACGGCCGATACTGGAAGGTCTCTTGCGAAATCTGACAGCGCCTGTCCAGCGGGACCAAGCTAAGCGAGTATCAGGCACGGCTCGTCACCAAGAGGGAGGGCGCTCACCGTGCTCTCAGTCTTGCTTCCGATTCCATACGACAATCCTTCCAGCAAGAACGGGCGATAAGCAGGTAATGGGATTAACTCGACAATCTTTGGGAACAGCCACGGTCCCTCTTTCCACGTCCTTCCGTGCTTACTGTCGGCTATCAGAGACATCTAAATGGCACCTCAAATCGAGACTCACTCGTAGCAAAGTTCTTGCAAGATCACCTCGCCTTCGATGGTCCAGATGGTCGTCGACTTGGAAGAAGCTTTGTATGCCGAAAGAATTTTCCCCAGCTGAATTCCTGCCTCATCTCGGATGTTGTCAAGTCGTTCCACGCCTTGCTTGAGAGTCATGCCCATGAGGTTGATCAGTAATCCTTGACTGATCCAGCTAGGAGGCTCATGCAGCCTTTCGCAGGCTTGGAATACCCCAGATATGACGGCCCCGAGTGCTTTTAGGCACTCCATGCGCACCCAAGAACCCACATCACCACGTTGATCGGTTGTGTAATCCTTGAGACCATCCTGAACACTGGACAGGAATGAGTGAAACAGGTCTATTCGATCATCTGGCGAGAGTTATCAGCACATCATCAGGCGGCGAGAGAAATCTGCTAACCTTGTCCAACAATGACCCCATCTTGGTTCACTATCTCAGTCAAAGCAGCAAAGCAGTCGCGCTTCACCTCAATCGGCAATGGAGGGACAGTAGTCTACAGTACTGTTAGTCCCCACTCAGGCAGCAAAGTTTATGTTTCTCACGAGCGCATTGCCTAGACACTGCATCACGTCCCGAACTCCATGAGCGTATGCTGCATACTTCAGCTTGCCCAATGCTTTTGCAATGCCTTGCTGAATTGTCGGTGTTGTTTTCGGGAACTCTTTCACCCATGTGAGGCTCTAGTTAATAAGTTCCCTGGTGCTCTGGACAGAAAAGACTCATCTTTGGAGCTGATTATGACAGTCCATGAACCCGCTTATGCTCGACCAGGCATCTGCAGCAGCGTCTTGGACAGAATCATCCCGAGATGTCAGGCCAAGCTCGAGGATCTTCTTCCAGGCTGGACTGCCGGATCCCGGTGCGAGAGCCTCCTGGGACACGCTAGTGGCCACCACGCTACAGACCGCACCCAGTAGTAACTCTCCTCGGAAGGATTGGAGTTTTCGCAGAGGCACTTTCTCTATTGAGCGGAAGATCTGAGCCAAATCGTCAAATCCACTAACGGCTTGCCTGTACGGTTGGTCTCACCTGAAGACGTGCTTCTCGTAGACCTGGTTGAGAGCGCGATGACATCGCCTCGGCAACACTGGCGAGCGCAAGCAGAGCGCCATGGACGATAGTGCTTTCGGGATTAGTTAACAGTTTTTCCTGGCACAACGTCAGCTGCGTCTTCCCCTGAAGAAGGAGAGTAGTCACCTGTCGAGCTGCAAAGTCCGGTCCAAGATTCGTGAGGTCGAGCTCACATATCCTCCTGGAAGACGTCGCTGCCAACGATCGGATATGCGGATCCCAGTGACGCAATGTGATCTTCTCCAAATGTTCGAGGAGGCTATCTCGGTATTCCAGATGCCTTAGACCCAGATCAGACTATATTCATCGTGACGAAGAAGACCACATACTCAGCCACTTCCGGAGCAGCAACTTCGAATGCATTCCGCCTGACGCTGACAGCGTAGAAGTCAGTTTTCCGAAGCACATCGATTCCATGCGGGAACAGACTCTGGATATAGGTTAGCGCACATTCTCGGACCGGGCAGGTTACTTACGAGACGTCCGACATTCTCCTGGAACGCCGCGCTAGCTGCTCTGCGGATTGTGATCTCCCGGTCAAATACGGAAACCGCAACCAGTCTTTGTGACAAAGACAACGCCAGATGTCGCATTGCTTCCACATTCTGTGACCTTGCACTTGCCCAAATGACATATGCGGCTGCGTCTCGAACGTTCGACCCAACGGACACGGCGCCTTTCCTTATGTCGAAGAGCAATGCCTGCAGAGCCATCAGCGTTATATCTACTCGGAAGACACGGGGCATACTGACCTTCTTAGCCCATTCGATCACCTGAGCAAAATGCTCTCCCTTGATCAACCCTCTCCGTGCGAATTCCGCACAAGCCAGAGTCGCTCCGTGCCACGACCCCTCAGCATCAGGCACATACTCCTGCACACGGACAGCTTCTTCATAAGGAGCATACAAGCCAAGGATGGTGTCCAGGACTTGGTTTGCAAACTCGGTTGGCAGGCGTTCGGATATTCGTGCGAGGCCTTTCGCCGCGGAGTATCGGACGACGGTGTCCTGGACAACCGGATGAGTTTTGAAAGACTAAGGGAAGGGATGCTTGGCAGTACCTTATCTTGCAAGAACGTGACGAGTTCCTCTACATGTTCATCCAGCGTCTCGGGTATGTCGACCTCTTCTTCATGATCGGCAGTAAGCCCTTGAGAAGCACTATTGTCCTCTACTCGCAGTGTCCTCGCTGAAGCTTCCAGATCAGCAATCTTCCCAGCCATCAGCGAGTAAGATCACCTACCGGTCTTAGGGGCGCTACGCAAAGGCAGCTGCATAACCGCCAACCGACACGAGATCTTCGAACAATATTTCCTGACAAGTGTGTTCCGCATCAGCGCTGACTGCTCACGAATCGTGTCCAGCAGCTGCCGGATATCGGGTAGGTAGACGGAGAGGGCTGCATGCGTGCCCGATTTCAGGAGTTCGGCGATGACTTGGAGGAAGCCGAGTGTCTGAAGGAGGGTCAGATATGCTCGTTGGAGGGAAAATGCAAGGATGGTGTACAGCGTAACCCGTATCCTGAGCCTCCACCATCTGGCTGCCCCAGCAGAAGAAGGGTTTGATCCTGTCTTCTGCGTCCTTCCTGCAAGTCTTGTCAACGCGCGAAGCATATAGACAGGAAAACCGACAAACCGAATATACAGCTTCGACAACAGCACAGCAGCAGCATCCCTCTCCTTCCCCGCCTTCCCAAGTTGCAGCATCCCAATCCTCTCAAGCGTATCCCCAATCGGCTCCTTGCCCTTCTCGTCAAACAAAGACAAATTGAACGGCAGCATGCAGATGAGGGACAGCCAGAGGAGGAGGACGTATGTCACTTCCCAGTCCACTTCTGAAGCTTCCTGGACTTTGAGAAGGAGGTGGAGGACGAGTGTGAAGTCGGCTGTTTCGTGTGGGAAGTATCGGACTGGCCAAGAATGGTTACCATTCCCCTTCACGGGTATCGAGCTGGAGTTGAGTTACCGATGGTCTTATAGCCCCGAGTCTTGGTATACCAGTATATCAACCTGGCTAGCATCCCGAGTCGAACGGTCGACTCTAAGCTGCCGGTCTTGGCAACATGACTCGCATAAGACCTAAGGAGTTCGATAGGCGGTCCAACCAGTTCCTCAAGATACGGGTCCAATAGATACGCTGCTTCCTGGTATTCGTCCAGCTAGACATATTCGTCAGACCAGTACAGGGGGGATAAGACATGTTGCTGTACAATGCCAGTGAGCTTCAGCAGCAAGCGTTCTTCTGCCGCTCGCTCGGGCGGCGTGGGCTCAGCAAGGAGGTCGACAGTCAGAAACTCCTTCAGCAGCTGCACGAATTCATCATGCTTTTCGAAAGCGACGACCAAGCGGTCATCGCCTGCATAATCAGATGGGTCCATAACAGAAGCTTCCAAGTTAAACAGATATCATGACCAGGTGTAGGAGCGCGGAAAGAGAAGGCGCTCAAAACACGCGACGCGACTGTCTTCTCGGAGATGATGAAGTCGGCCGGAATCTTTTCGGCCCGACGTGAGGAATGACCGGCGATCGGAGTGGCATCATTGTCAATATCACTGTTGACTCGTACACTTCCATAGTTGGATGGATACCGCTTGCGCTGGCTGGCCAAATGCGCCAATCAGACAATGGGAATTGATGATGCTACTCGTCTCCACAGTCGCTTCCAAGGCAGCACAGCTTGATGTGGATCCTCGCCTCATGTCGACCGCACGACGCCCCTAGCTTACCCTGTGCCCACTTTCTCTCCACTTTCTTCTAGCAGCCAGTCATCAATAAATATGCATTGTCCTTGCATCTCACACGTCCTGTGACAGCACACCTTTCTCTCTTTCTAGCGAAGTCTCGACCCTCCAAGTTACCCATTCCGTAATCCCTTTCGGCGCTAATCCTCATTACTCAAGCTGCTCGTCCTCCCGTATCCGTACCCCATGGCCCCCGGTGGGGGACCACCAGCTCCGCACAACCTTCACACCCTCACCGTCAGCAAAAGAGACGCAAACGTCTCGCTCGAATACATAACCGCACTCCAAGCCTCTATCCACGCACTCGAAGCTCAAATCGCCGCTCTCGCACTCCAGCGCGATGGGCTCGGCGCACAACTCTCCCTAGCCCAGGCGCGGTACGCGCCTATGGGCCGACTACCGAACGAATTGCTCGCGACGATCTTCTTCCATGCTACTGGCCCGGGCCAGCAGAGCAGCAGGACTCTTTCCGCTCTTATAAGAGTATGCAAGCATTTCCGCCGTGTCGCCCTCGGCACTCCCTTCCTCTGGACAAACCTCCTCATCGACACGAACTGTGATTGGGCGTACTACCGACTTCACCTCCGTGCCAGCCGCGGGCTGCCGCTGGACGTATCGATCCACTTTGACGAGTTTGCGCGGAGGCTGCCGAGGGACGCGGTGGGGGAAGCGTTACTGGACGCGATGGAGCTCTTGCAGCCCGTGATCCCGCGGCTGAGGACGTTCAGGCTGTACGTCCTGACCGAGGCATTGGCATACAGTGCGCTGCTGAAGGGCTGTCGGGCGCCAGCGCCGCTACTGGAGAGGTTCACGGTGCGCGTGAAGGAGGAGAGGTGTGATCTGGCGGATGTGCCGCCGCTCTTTAGGCCGTTTCAGGGGAACACGCCTCGGCTTGCCCACTTGTCGCTGCAGAGCATCAGGTTCGGCGGCGCTCTTCCCACGATGGACACGCTCAGGACGTTCTCGCTCTCGGGTTATGGCGCACACGAAGGCGTACCCACGCATATCCTGCTGGCTGTCTTCCGCGATTGTCGAAGGCTGGAACACATCCGACTAGAAAACATCGCCGACATCCGCGACCACCCACCCAACACAGGCTCAATCCTGCTCCCCCGGCTCTCCAGGCTGGTGCTGGCCTCGTGTGGGGTACACAGAGCGCAATATCTCCTCCATACCTTCATTATGCCCCGCCTGGAAAGGCTCGAGCTGGACAATTTGGGCGAGATCACCCATGTCCTCCGGGATTTCGAGACTAAGACGGAGTACCTGCCCATCAGATGGCTGAGGATCGAGGCGTGCTTGTTTAATGAGCTGAGACTGATGCATCTGTTCAAGAGGTGGACGAATATTGTAAGTTTTTCCCGTGTTTCCATGCGCATATATGTGACTGACGAGGATTGATAGGAGACGATGGAGCTGATCGAGTGCGAGGACGTGTCTGGCAACCTTCTAAGGGGGCTGTCGGATCCTCCTGGAGCAGAACGGTGGATTCTGCCTCATCTGAAGTACGTCTCCGATCCTCCCGCCTATTCACTCGCTTTTCCGTGCTGATCCACTTCACGCAGACATGTAACGCTCGAAGGCTGCTCAGAGATCCACGACCCCGACCTAGTCAGATTCGTCTCCTCCCGCCTGCAGGTGCACACCGCGCACCCCGAGCTGCTACCAGCCAAGCTAGAGAGCTTGAACGTCGGCAAGCTCCCGCTGGGAGGGGTGACGATCGCTTGGCTTCAGTCGAGAGTGAAACTGTTGAGGTCCAGCTGAAGATGATGTTTAAGAAACTGGGGAAGTGAAGAAGAGGATACCCGCTGTGTGTAGGCTATATCTGTTCTGTTGTATTTTCGTGTTCCAGACTACCTTGTGAAATTACCAGCAGAAGCAATGTTGTAAGATCCTCATCATCTTTCCATTTCCCTCCTCGGAGCCGTCTACTCCGGCGCAGATCCGCAGATCCGAACAATTTGAGACTGTACAGTTCTTCCCCAGCCCGCCGAGCCCTATCTGCTCCTCCCAGAGGGCCATTAATTTGACCTCCATCGACTGCACCCTCCAACCTCTCCCAACCCAAACGACCGACGAATCCTCCGCCCACCAAACCTCTCACAAAAGTGACCAACCAGCTGCGCGATCATCGTCATCTTCCTAAGGCTGTGCCGTTTGTCATTCCGGAAGCAGCGGAAGTCAGGGACCGCGCACGGCCCTCCGCAGGCACGCAGGCACGGAGGACGCGTCGGGTCGGCTCGACGCGGGGGTCGAACGGTGAGGAGGCGCGTGAGATCGTCGATGGTTTTGGTGGTGCGTCATCAGCCGGCAACGACGGAGGGTGTTCGCTGTCTTTGAAGATGGACGGAGGAGGCCGCTGCGCAGGTGTACCCTCGGCGGGCTGGGGATGTGGATGATGATGATGTCTGAGAATGGCTGAGGGCGATGTTGGTGGCTTGGGATGGCTATAAGAGCGAGCGAGGACGGGTTGTTGAGGAGCAGACAACGACCCGCCTCCCGAACGACAAACGATATCCAGTCATCCATATTTGGTTGAATATCCCATACTACTACCAGCCCTCTGCCGGTTACCCGCCATGGCTCCATTCAAGCCCCTCTTCCCACCCAGTACCAAGCGCCCACCTTTCCCAGACGGGAGTCCACTAGTCGTACGTCCGCCTAGCACACCCCAAGAGTACCTCTCTAACGAACATACATACAGTTCATCCGCGACCAATTCTCCACCCCCACCTGGCTCCTCCTCGGTGCCGCCCTGCTCGGCACGGCGACCCTCCTAATCCGCGACCCAATCCTAGTCTACCTCGTCTACCTGGCCCTAGCCGCCAAAGTGCTCGACACATTCCTACAAACGAAGGGGTTTAGACCGAATAGGTCGCTCGAGGGGGTCGTGCTGTCGAAGTATGCTGCGCAGCTGCCGCCGGTGCTGGGGGAGGAGGATGTGCCGGCTTCGCAGGGGGTTGTGGTGTTCATGTTGGGGGCGAGGATTAACCAGTGCGTGCATTCTCTTAACTGAAGTCGAGCAGCCGAGGCTGACTTGAGTGCAGTCCGCTCGGAATCATGGCTCCCGGCGCTAGCGAGCTCACGAAATGGGCAAAAGCGTGCTATGAAGAATGCAGTAGCAAATACGACGAGTACGGCCGTAAGCCCCTTCCAAATTCAAGACATCTTCAGTCTGCTCATAGGGAGGCAGTCCTAGGCATGCAAAACTTCCTCGGCACCGACTCCCCCCGCTCAAACGAGATCCTGACCCTGATGTACTTCCGCGACACCGAAGGCCTGCACAAATTCGCCCTCTCACCCGCCCATCGGGACACATGGGAATGGTGGCTCCGTATCCAGAAGACGCACCCGCACCTGGGGATAATGCACGAGACGTACGACGTGCCGGCCAGGAGCTGGGAAGCGATATATTTGCAGATGCCGAAGACTGGGCTTGGGGCTGCTAGTGTGCGGATGAGTGGGGAGGAGAAGGAGGCGTTTGGCTTGCCTGAGAGGAATCAGGGGGAGAAGGAGGGGGAGGAAGTGTGGTGGAGTACGCCGGTTGATGCGACGAGAGGGAAGCTGAGGAGCTCGAGGGGTAGGATGGCGAGGAGCGATGGGTCGGAGAATGAGAAGGAGGGATTTGGAGAGTACTGAGCGCGCATATATCGACATACTTGTACCTGTTATTTCTGGCGCATATATGCGGGTAGGACGTCCTATCGACGAAGAACGACGCTCTGCCCTGGCGCAGAGAGATTCGGACGATGCATGGGCCACAAACGCGCTTCTGAGTTTAACGACCTACTTCCGTACGATCCTCGGAAGTCGACGACCACTCTTGTGAAATTAGGTTATCAAGAAACGAATCTTCGCGAATCCAGTTTAGAGCACGCGTGGAACAATTGTAGTCGCCGCCTTACGAGCTGTTAGATCTCCGAGCGGCGGTTGCCGTCAGCGCAGACGTCGACTTCCGTCTTCCCACGACTTCCAGCAGACAATAGGCGTCATGCGCCCATTGCGGGGTTGCACTGATTTGGAAACACATCTGCTCCTCACTCAAGTCATTGTAACCTCGCTATTTGTGGGTCTCAATATCGAGAGGAAATTGCGAGTCCACGTTGAGCGCGCAGTGACCCCCGCTCGGTTGATGTTCGCTAGTTCTTAGACGGGCAGTTCCCAAAACCGGCTTGTTTGAGTCCTGTGGCGTCGCACTAGCCTCGATGTGCAGAACCTTGTCGGGAGCATCCCACGCCTCGTGGACCGCTCGGACAGCTGTCAACTTTTGTTTGACCCTTCGCTTTGGGATGACTTGACTCTCCGCAGTTTCGCGTTCGCTCGCGCTTGGGAGGACAATCGTTGTTCTCCGTCTGGGGCAACTACTTGCAGGATAATGAGGATGCGTATCTACGTAGGTCTTCCGACAACTTCCAGTTAGGGTAGGACAATATGCACCATCGTCCCTTTTTGGTCGTGCGCGCGAGTGCGATGACTAGTAGTTCTGTCCCAGCAACTCTAATCCATCACTGTGCGGGAACCGAATAAGCGCGGCGTCTAGCGATTTTTGTTTGCCCCAGGTTGATATACATACCCCTCTCTGCTCGGGCGAACGGTGCCCGCCGCACACCCAAACAACCCATCCTGTCGAAATAGGCTCGGCCAACCTAGTGGCCCCCCCAAACCTCGCCCCGCCCCAGGAGCGCCCCCAGTCGTATAAAACCATTCCTCTCTAGCCCCATCCCCCCGCTTCTACATGGGAGCTACGCCCATCCCTCTCTCCGAAGTCCTTGTAGACAGGGCTGTTCCACTTGTTGACTTCGAAGCTGTTGACGAGAGACATATTGCCGTACGTTCCTTGTCCTCCGCGAGCCTTCTCCACCCCATTTCCTCCTCGTCGCTCTTGCTCCCGCGCCACAAGCGCTAACACGTGAGTCGCTTCCAGGAGATGCTCCGCCGTTCGCCCGCGCCCTCGACCGCTGATAGCGAGCACCCCGCGCCCGACACCGAGACCTTCAGCGGCTTCAGCGACAGCAGCGTAAGCCTGACCACCAACACGACTGCGGGGCGCACCGAACGTCCTCGCTACCGTCGCGGGTATTTCCGCTCGACGCCCGCTCGCCGGTCCGAAACGCCCATCCCTCGCTCGGCGCGTTTCCCGTGCAAGTTCCCGCGGGACACTCCGGTGCCCGAATGGGACCCGATTTCGCATTATGCGACCGGCGAGGAGGAGGACGATCCGGAAGATCCGGATTGGGTGCCCGACCTCGTACCCGACGACTCTTGGAGCGAAGAATTGGACGGCTTGAATGCCGAGACGGCGGTGTACAACGCTATCAGCGCTGCGAGGGCCCCGGTCACTAATGGCGGAAACGCCTGTACTCAAGAGGTAAGCTCCTTGAGCGGCGGGCGTGCACTTGCTTACGAAGTCGCTCGCAGTCGCCGTGCGGCCCTCCCGCGCACGCAACGCGCTCGCACTGGCAAGTCGCTAAAGCGAACAGGGCGAGACCGGCCACTCCACCCGGCGAGATGATCTACTACCGGTCCTCTCCCGACAAGTCAGGCAAGCAGCGCACCTACGTCGAATACCGATGGGACAATTCCACCGGCGCCGAAATCCAAAGCCGACCCGGAGAAACCTTGCAGATGCTCATCCAGTCGGGTGCGATCCCCAGGGCGCCACCTGCCGCGAGGGAGTCCGAGTGGCTTCCTAGCCTGACGGGCAAGATACTGTTCGCCTGCCTTGGCGGAATTTTGACTTGGTTCATCTTTGGGATCTACCCGATCAAGGTGTAGGAAAAGGGTATTTGATAGCGTAGCGTAGGATTATACAGCGGGGGTATCGTGTTCTCGAAAAATTACTACCTGCAGAATAGCGTAAGTACCAGAAACCTTAGGATACTCATGTACGAACCATATGACCAATTATATGCCAATACCAACCCCTTCCTCCCTCTGTCTTTCCGCCTCCCTCCCGGTGAGCCTCAAGGCGGCGCAGCACTCCGGATCAGGATCCTGATATTGTTCAGGAACACCTGGATCATCTCGTCGAACGCGCTTGGTTCTCCTCGATCCCGCTTTGCCGCTTCTCGGACCAACACAGCCGCGTTCTGGAACTCGATCTCCAGCTCGTGCGTTACGGTGTTGTCTTTGTCTGATGGGTAGGGGTACACTTGCGTCAGATCGATACGGCATGCTTGGTGTGAATATGACAGGCGGTCTTTTCGGCGAAGCATCTCAGGTTCCGCTTCTGATGGTGGTGGATCTGGCGCAGGTTGTCAGTACGCCTGTGAACCCTGGATGCCGAATACGCACCAATCGGCAATTCCCGATTCACGCTAATCCGGTAATCGAACCCCCATCTTGGACAATAGATATTCATGTCCCCCATCCGCTCCTTCCGCAAGCTCTCGACCACCTGACCGGTCTTCTCGTCCTTGCTCACCCGCACACGGACCTTGAACTCGCTGTCTTTCGGGGCGTAGAACTCGTCGATCGTGCGTGTATGCGCATATTTGATCATCATTGATGGAGGGGCTCGGGCGGAGTGCTCCACTCGTTGATTCAGCAGGGCGTTGTAGTGTTTATGTTGGTTCTGCCACAATGTTAGACGCCATCAACAATCAAAAGAATAAGCGCCCACCTCGGTCATACTGCTCTGAAATCGGAGACTGTCTATGGTTGGAGAAAGAACTGAAGTCGAATGAGCACGACACGGGCATATGTATAGTGGGACACCTACTGGCTTCAGACAGTATTGGCATCCTAAGTCTTTGCTTCGTACGTTGATCGAACAGGATACCGATCTTCCCTTCAATCTAGAGAGAGCCTGTTAGGAGGATCCCTGATCTCGGCTAAAAAGATACGCACCTCGATGTCCTCCTGCCCCCTAATCAAATCCGCAATCCAGTCCGCCACTTCCTTCGTAAAGTCGTCAAATGGATCATATCCGATGAAGCTGGGCTCCAGCCTGGGTGGTGGTGCAGGTAACGCCTCCATTGGTCGCTTGTTGCCGTTCGAAGGCGGAGGAGGCGGTGTAAGACGCCGTCGTTTTTGCGGTGGAGACTCGGTTGGTTCACCGTAATTCATAGCTAGAATATCGATACAATAGAGTGGGATGGAGACAAGGCGGAGAAAAGCAGCGTGTTGAAGGCGTGTAACAGTTTCTTGCTGATGATCGTTGAGACGCGCAAGCTCAAAGTGGCGAGTTCCCGCATCTCCGACCGGGTTATCTTCGCTTCTTGCGGTGCCTCCGCAAAAAGCACATGCCGCCTTCATCATAAGGGACCAGCGAAATTTGGGCAAACACGCATTTTCCAACTGACCTGGTGGATTGGTATCATGTCCAAGGCAAAGGCTGCTGAAAAGAGAGGAACAAAGCGGGAAAGGGAGGAGGGATCGGACGAGGTATGTGGATGTCTGCGTATTGCGGAAATCCAACGAACTTTTTGCTGCAGGAGGTGCAGAAGGAGCTCTCCCGGAGGACAAGGCGCAAAGTCGAGAGGAAAACGAAGCCTCCGGTCGATCCCAAGGTGAAGGCAGAGCGCAGACTGGTAGGTTCATTTGAGATCTAGCGAAGATTGACGCTGATACGTCTTGCTAGCGTGGAGCCCAAGCCTCTGTTCTCAAAACCGCTAAGGCAGCGAAGCTCTTCGAGACTCAACGGCTTGTCAAGAAGCTTAAGCAGGCTCGGTACGCTATCAACCTCTTATCATTATGTGTGCTGACTCTCGGGTTAGTATAAAGAAGAACGACGAGGACCTGGTGGCGAAGTTGGAGGTTGAGTTTGACGTGGTAAAGGTGTGCCAGGGTGACGCGATTCTCAGACTTGGACTTACCCAATTCTAGGACGCCGACCCGCATGAGATTTGCAACGAAGCCCTCGCCCGTGCAATCAAGAAAGATGCCCAGCTCTCGCACGACGAGCACTGTATGGCCGCGCTCCCCGAAGTGATTCCTCCAGAACAGCAAGTCAAACACGTCCCCGCCGAGCACAAAACCGGCTGGAACCGCCTTCTAAGCAGCAAGAAGCTCGCCCGAGGGATCCACCATGTGATGCTCAGCCTGAAGAAGGAATTCGCGAGAAATGAGAAGCGGGAGGAGATGCTGAAGCGGATCGAGCAGGAGAAGGAGGAGAGACAGAAGGCTGGGAAGCTGTCGAATAAGGAGAGGAAGGCGTTGGATAAGGAGATGAAGCGATTACGGGAGTCGGGCGATAAGGCAGATGCGGAAGACGATGAGCGGGTCAATGCACTCCTGCAGACTGCGGATGATGATGACAGTGAAGACGAGGATATCGCCATTCCGAATGAGGGCTCTGATGCGGAATCCGACGATGAGGACGGTGACGAAAGCGACGAGGAGGATGCGCCCAAGCCGACGAAAGTCGCTTCGAAGGGCAAAGATGTGAAGATGGATGACGCGGAGGATGAGGAGGACGAGGAGGACGAGGAAGAAGACGAGGACGGAGAGAAGTCCCAGTTCTTGCCCAGCCTTGCTACCGGCTTCGTCTCTGGCTCGGATTCTGAGTATGACGAGAAGGCAGAGGACGTCGACGGCCCGGAGCGAAAGAACAGGCGAGGACAGCGGGCACGAAAAGCGTGAGTAGTACCATCTACGTTTACAAGCGGGTGAAGCTGAACGTGTTGTAGGATATGGGAAAAGAAGTACGGCAAGAACGCCAATCACTTGAAGAAGCAGCGAGAGGAGATGCAAGCTGCTGGTAACGCACCATCTCGAGGCGGCTTCGACCGGGGCCGTGGTCGAGGACGTGGAGGTCGAGGTGGAGCACGCGGTGGGGGCGGGTACCAGCCCGGACCGAGCGGCTTCGACCCGCGCAACGTCCGTAAAGGTGGTAGGGGGAGAGGAGGGAGAGGCGGACCGGTTGATAGTGGTTGGGCTGGGCGGCGTGACTTCAAGAGCTCCCAGAATGCTCCTCCGCCTGCTCATGCCGCACCCGCTCCCGCGCCAAAACCTGCGCCGGAGAAGCCCATGCACCCCTCATGGCAAGCGAAGAAGAACGAGAAGGCTGCGGGGGCAGCTGTTGCTGCTCAAGGCAAAAAGATCGTATTTGGCGACTGATTCCTTTCGTATATCTCTTTGGCATCCTGGTCGATTCTTGGTTAGTCACCGTTAATAGCATGCATTCTTGGACTACTGTGTTTGAGCCCGAGATGACTGAGATGCGGTATGATGTCACGTGCCGATGATTCATCGTTTCTACAGTCGCTTACGCATCCTCTTCTGTACGAGACGACAACCTTGTCTACTATCATCATGGCTTCAAAGGTTATCGTCCTGACTGGCGGCGTAAGACTAACCAACTCCAGATGAGAATTGTGTATAATACTTTCTGCAGAACAAAGGCATCGGGAAGGCGATCGCCGTCCTCCTGCTCCAGCAAACCAAGGAGCCTCTGACGCTTTACCTCACCGCACGGCAGCCGAGCTTGGGCAACGCAGCAGTGGAGGATATCAAATCCTCCGGTATCCTCTCCAAGACGAAGTCCAACCTGCTCTTCCACCAACTAGACATCGCCGACCAGAAATCTGTCGACACGCTGGCTAGCAACCTCAAGTCGAACCATGGCCAGATCGACGTCCTGATCAACAATGCTGGCTTCGCTACCAAAGGGCCGAGGTTCGACTCCGAAGTCGTCAAGCAGACGCTTGATATCAACTACTACGGCACGCAGCGGGTCACTAATGCGCTCATGCCGTTGATCAAGCCTCAAGGCGGGAGGGTTGTGGTGCTCAGTTCCGGGATGGGCAACCTCTCCAACATTCCTGGCCAGGCTCTGCGTGCAAAGTTTGCGGACCCGAAACTCACGCAGAAGGAACTGGACGAACTGGTGCACAAGTTCGAGAAGGACGTCGCTGCTGGCACCTATAGCCAGGAAGGATGGCCTGGGAGCGCGTATTCCGTAAGCAAGGTCGCTGTGACGGCTTTGACGAACATATATGCGAGGGAGAATCCTGGTATGCTGATCAATTCCGCCGATCCTGGATAGTGAGCCATGAAACCGATGTGCTTCCATGGAATACTGACGACAGGATAGCGTCAAGACGGACATGGCACCTGGTGGCTACAGAACTCCAGGTGATATAGTGGCCCATTGTAAGGTTGCACTGATCGCTGACTGTCGTACAGAGCAAGGAGCGTCTACACCAGCTCTGCTCGCCATTGGCGATATCGGTAACGCGACAGGCCAATTCTGGAGAGACATGCGCCCAGCAAAGTGGTGATCGTAAATCGCTATATACACTATCGTAGAACAAGTCGACCGAATGCACCAGTTTGTGATGTTGTCCATGATATTATGGTTGGGATTGGATTTTGCCACTAAGTGGTAGGGATAGGAATATACAGCGGTTCTATTTTAGGACGTTTAGTATATCATCGAGGACATGTCTGCGCGGATACGGTTGTAGTCGAACAGACCCTCGACACGACCGAGAGCAGCAATCGCGATCTACGCAGGGCAATCAGTACAGGGTTCGGCTATAAACTATGGGCAACTCACATCCTTGTCCCAAAGGTACTTCTGAGCAACACGCTGGATCTCCTGGGTGGTGACGGCATTGACGGCGTTCTCAAACTCCTTTGGTGTTGCCCTCCGGCCGGTGGTGACGATCTGCCTCCCGATGTCCTCCGCGATGGCGGTGGTGCCGTCCAGACCAAGGAGCATGCTAGCCTTCAGCTGGCTCTTCGCCCTCTCAACTTCAGCATCGGTCGGGCTCATGCTCATGCGAGTCCACTCCCTGAGCGTGAAGTGAACGAGATCATCGATCTGCATCAGGTTCTCGGTGACAAGGTAGATGCCCCAGAGGCCGGTGTCGGAGTAGGAGGTGGAGAAGGACATGAAGGAGTTAGCGAGGTTGTTCTCGGCCACAATGTGGCTGAGCTTCGAGCTCAGTAGCGGGGAGGCACCCAGCGAGCGGTCCCAGTTACCGAAGATGGACTGCATGACGAGCATGGGGTAGTAGTCGGGAGAGCGCCAGCTGACACCCTCGACAGCGATAGCGACGTTGCAAGTCGCCATCGTGTCATCACGGATACGGACTTCAGAGCCGACGAACTCGGTCTTGGGGTAGGTCGTCCGCCCTAGTGGTGTCCGGCGCTGGGAGACAGGGAGGTTGGAGAAGTGCTTCTGGGCAAGCTCCTTCAATGACTCGTGGGTGACGCCACCAGTCCCAACAAGGACCATCCGGTCAGAGGTGTAGTTGGTCTTGATGTAGTTATCAAGGTCGGACCGTTTAAGAGACAGGATGTTCTCCCGCGGTCCAAGGATTGTGCGGCCGAGCGCTTGTTCTGGAAGAAAGTTAGCATATATTCTGCACCTTTGCATTCAGATGCGTACTTTGGAAGGCAACAGAGTGCAGATGGTCGAAAACAACCTCCTCAAACTGCTTGTCGACCTCCTCCTGCTCCCTCAGAATGACATCACGCTCGCGCTCAATAGCAGCCTCCTCCAGCTTCGAATTTTGCAGGATATCACTGATGATCTCAACAGCGGTCGGCACGTCCTTCCGGAAGCTCTTCGCGTAGTACACGGTTTGCTCGCGGCTGGTGTAAGCATTCAGGTGTGCTCCAAGGTTCTCGACTTCGAGCTCGAGCCCATGCTGCGAGCGCTTGTTCGTGCCCTTGAACGCCATGTGCTCGAGGAAGTGAGCAGCACCGCTCGTCTTGTCCGTCTCCGCACGCGAGCCAGCATCGATCCAAACACCGACAGTCGCGGTCTGGGCCGTCGGGTGCGACTCAGTAGCAACAGTCAAGCCATTGGGGAGGGTGGAGACTTCGGTGACAGGTGCTTGGACATCGACAGCAGCAGCAAACCGCCGAACAGCCTGTTGACGTCGTCAGCTCTTTCATGGACCCTCCCTCTCGTCACGTTTACTCACAGTGGGTGCCACAGTCTTCCCGATTGACCTCTTCAAAGAGGTGGAAAGAATGCGGGAAGCCATACCTCCTCGAGGCTAGGGAAACGAAGAGGGGAGCAGGGCGAGAACGAGGATTGAAGCGTACTAACGGCGAGAGGGATGATGCACAACGCCGTTCGCAAGGGAAGACGACGGGACGCACGGAAGCAACGTAACCAAATTGGTCTCCGATTGGCTCCGATTCATCCTCCCTATAAACCAGACCACCAGATTGGCTACATCTATGTATGCTTGTTCAACCTGCAAGCTTTGCTTTGCCAGCTGGTCATTATGACATTAACAAATATGCTGCTGAACTGAAAGATTTCTTGTCGTCTGAACTGGTCCAATTCCTGCTAACAAGTCATCCCAATGAAATAGCAAAGTCCGGACCCTCCGCGGCGTGCGACTGGTGGGACTGGGCATGCTCTCTTCCCGCCGACGATGCTTTGCTCTTTGCGAGTAACTCACAAATCGTGCGCGCGCACCACGCCTCCATGCCACGGGGAGTACTAAAGAATGATAGTCCGGGTTGCCGATTTCGATCTACAGTCTACTGAGAAATGCGGTTCGTCTGGCACTGCCAAGATCATCAATAGATGGCTTGCCTTTACCTCGGCCACTCCCAAAAGGACAAACGCCGAAGAAAGTGCATGAAGTGCAACATTTCAGCCTTCTCATATCCCAATTGATGAAGGATCTGAACGTGGAACAGGTAGTCGATGTTGGCGCGGGACAGGTAGTGCACTTCCCCATGATGTCGTTTTCTGTCAAGCTTAATACGGTTAACCAGGGCTATCTCTCGCTCGAACTGGCTTCCAAGTATAATGCAAACGTCCTCGCGCTCGATTTTTCCGAAGTGCAAACGAGCGGCTCGATCCACTGGGCCCAACAAGCGAAGGACCAACAGCTCAAGTTATCTCACGTGACCCACCACATCTCGAGCGAAACACTGCCTCAATTGGTCCAGGACTGGCTTTCGAGAGAAGAGCCACCGGTGGGTGATGGGGCCGTGATCGTCATTGGTCTACATGCCTGCGGATCTTTGACGGTGGAAGTTCTGCGCGCATGTATCGATAATATTAAGGCTCGATCTGCCGGAGTCGATGTTGACTGGAATGTGAAGGCATGCGCTATTGTTGGGTGTTGTTACAACATGTTGGCCGATTCTGGTATGCCATCCTTTGGACTGACACAGCCTTAGGCTTACTCTCCTTTCAGACAAACGTCTGTCGAGCTTGGATGCACCCCCGCTCCCGGCAGACGCGTTCCAGCTTGCAGCGCAGCCATGGCTCTCCCCCTCGCCAGACGAGCTCTCGCTCTCATTACGCAAGATCACCTACCGAGCGCTCCTAGGACGGCTACTACACGAGAGAAACATCCCAGTCCCACCTGACGCCCGTGTCCGCAGGCTGAAAGATGCCGCCTACTCAACCTGGGACGCCTATGTCCAAGCCGCTCTTGGAAGACTCGGTGTTGACCCTCACGTTCTGGATGACAACACCAACTGGACCGAAGAGATGCAGCGTCTCGCCTCCGGACTCAGCGTGCTACATATCCTGCGCGCGAAACTGGGACCAGTGATCGAGAGCTGGATCCTGCTCGACCGGTATGTGTGGCTCCATGAGCAGCTGGAAGTACCAGGCCTAGCAAGTGTGGAGATGCGGTGGATATTCGACAGCGGTATCAGCGCGCGGAGCGCTGCGTTCATCGTAAGATCGTTACATGAATAAACAGTGTGCCAAATGCAAGATGCAAAGATGCGTGTACAGAGTGAGGGGATGAAGATCTCTAGTGTCCATGGCCGACTACGCTGCTCAACACTAACGGGGTGAACATCCCTCCTACCAATAAGCACAGCCTCGTGGAAGTGCTCAAGTCCTCGGAGGGCGCTTCGTCCTCCATCTCCAGGCCGTGCGAGTGGCCAGATACGTCCTGTATTACTGTGGCGACGTATAGGAACGTCCCGCCCTGTCCTTCGTGTGAGAATCAAGTTATGTGGAGGGATTCAGGGAGTGCATACCGAAAAGAGGAGCGCTACTCCTGCCCACCATTGTAGGTTCTCTGCCGCGTTTCCTAGTGCCCACACACCTCCGTATGTGATCAAGGCACCTAATGGTGCTGCCGCGCTGAAGGCGAAGAGATATTGACGGATGCGCATACGGGGCTCGGAGTATGATAGGAGTGTCGTGCAGAGGCCGAGTGCTGCAGGTGCTGTCGACGGAGTCAGACCAAGTTTTATGAAGCACCAGTCGCTCTATCATACCCTTGTGGACCATAATCGCAAGGAATACAACCAACTCCAACCCGGAGTTGTCTCCTAGTGAGCTCGAGCCCAGTGCGATACCATCCGCAAACGAGTGGATCACCAGCGCAAGCGTCGCGGAGAATGCCTTGGCGTGCGCGTCAGCCGCGTGTGCCGTACTAGGTGGGCTTGCGACCTCAAAATCGGACGGTTCCGCGATGGACTTAGGAGGTTGATGTGGAGCGGAGAGTTGCTCGACGCTGGATTCGAGATTAGCTGGAATGACAGTCTAGAGGTGGAAAACGGCCTACAAGAGCATTACGGAGAACCCCATAACGAGTGATATTGCTATTACTCGACCCGGATCGGATAGTGGGTTCGGAACGAAGGATTGATCGGAGGTCGCGGTCGAGTTGTATAGTGTTTCGATACCCCTGTCTCAGTGTCAGCACCATCACACCTTGCCCAGCCTACATATTGGCTCACTCAGGTATGATCACCGCCAATGCCGCTCCGATGAGCAACCCCATTCCGTATGTCGTCAACATCTTGAGTCGGTGATCTTGCATGTTGTATAGGCGATATTCAGAGTCAAGAAGTCCAAGAGACTCACGAGAGAATGTCCAAGTCAAGGGTAATGATCCGACCGCGAAGGACGACACGCCCATCACCGCGCTCATCATGAAGAGCGCTGTGAATCCCATCTTTGTGGGTGGGGTATACGTAGTCCGTCCAGCAACGTCGGCGCTTCAGGAGGAGGACGCGAGGGATGTCGAAACAGAGTTATATACCAAGCTCGCCGATGTCAGGAGGCGCGCAATCAGGATTTGACTGCGAAGGTACCCAAGGGATCAGTATTGCCGCAGAGCTTACTCCTGTCCAAGGCTCCAGGCAGCTAGGAGGATAGCAAAGCAGATTGGAAAATAAAGACAAGCGGAGATAGGCGCCGGACGGTATCTAGGTTCAGACTATGCGTAACCACGCTGTCTCAGTTCACGAACGAAGGTCGAGGGACGCGTCCTGATTTGCCAGGCAGAGATATTCACGCGCTAAATCATCTCCGCTCGGAGCCGAATCAGCGGAGCCGTCTCTCCGCCTGCCGCCTCCACCCGTCCATCTTTCGCTCCTCTGCTCCTCCTAAATTTGGGTTCGCAAACGTTAGAAGGGACCTCTCTTGCTTTGCTGTCGAATATGCACTCTCTGCCAAAGTACAACTGTTTACCCGCTGCGCATGATCGGATAGTTTGCTTCGTCCATGTGGAGGATCGCCTTGTTTGCGTCACGGATCCCTTCTTTTCAACCGGCAACGCAATTGCCGGAGCGAGCCATCCGTCGCCCCTCTCTCACTTCTAGAAGACATAAAAGGATCGGCTGCTTCTTGCTCTCACAACACGTCATGATGCTAGTGGGCGATACTGGGCGTATAATATGTCCAGCAAGTTGGTTGTTTGCCTCAGCTGTACCTGGCAGCCATGAGCGTCGAACAGCAACCCATCTCGCGCACTTTGTCCACTCTCGAACGACATGTTAAAGACATCTCAGAGGGTGAGATCGAGATTCAGAAACCCAAACTCAGGGGATGGACACTGCATGTACTCCTGGCTTTCTGCGCTGGTGCTGGCTTCACCTTGTTTGGCTATGACCAAGGGGTCATGTCTGCGCTGATCACGGCAAACCAGTTCGACGAGATCTTTCCTGAAACTGTCTCCCCTGTTAGTTTCGATTGTGGCTCTGCTAAGGACTGCTCCTGAGAGTATGTATGCAGATCAATGATCCGACCGGTCAAGCGGCGACTCTACAGTCACTCTTACTTGCTATCTATGAGGTGGGATGCCTCATTGGCGCATTATCCAATGTGCGATGCTATTTCTACATCGTTCCAATGCAACTAACATGTAATGCAGCTTTGGATTGGAGACAGGTTGGGCCGACGCAAAACCATTGTCCTTGGCGGCTGTATTATGATAATTGGAGCAACGCTACAGACCACAGCGTTCTCGTATCCACACATGCTGGTGGGACGGATCGTGACGGGAATGGGGAATGGTCTGAACGTAAGGATACGTGTAAGCACGCGAGAACGAGACTAAGGTTGTGAAAAGACTTCAACCGTACCGTCCTATCATGCAGAATGCGCTTCGCCGGAAAGACGCGGTCCTTTGATCATGGTTGAGGGCAGCCTCATCATTTTCGGGCTCATGATCTCGTAGGTATGCTTTTTTCACATCCTACAACTTGGGGCTGATATTTGCCCAGATATGTCGGTGCCTCATGCAAGACGCATGGCTCGGAACTGACATTAAGCAGTGGGTCGACTTCGCGTGTTATTGGGCTACCGGATCTCAGGCTCAATGGAGAGTTCCGGTTGCACTACAAGTACGATGTATGCGGCTAAGGCTTGTACTTGCCAGTCTGACTTGCCATCTTATAGATCGTCATAGCATTGCTTATGATGTGCGGCATACCCTTCGTAAGTCTTGTACCATACTCGGATGCGGTATCTCACGCTATACATGACAGTTGCCGGAATCACCACGCTGGCTGGTCAAACACGAACGCAACGCGGAGGCGCTCGCCGTGATCTCTGCGCTGGAAGACACCGATTATCGAGATCATCGCGTACTTCAGACCTACGCTGGCATCTGCGAAGCCGTAGAGGCCGAATCTGAAGGGTCGAAGAAAGAGAAACTTGGCCGTTTGTTCAAGGGTGGTCCGACGCAAAACTTCAGGAGGACTATGCTGGGCGTTGTGAACCAGTGTTTTCAGCAGATTACGGGTGTTAACTTGATCATGTGAGTTAGGTTCGCGTAGCCATTAACGATATTGCTGAGCAAGTCTGCAGATATTACGCGACCTCACTATTCCAGCGACTTGGGCTGAATGACGTGAATTCGCGAATTGTCGCCGCCTGCAGTGCAACAGAATACTGGCTGGCGTCCTTGATACCCATATTCATTATCGAACGGTTCGTCCTGAGATTCGAACCAGCGCGCGTACTGACCTGGCGGCATAGGGTCGGACGCCGTCGACTGATGCTGTTCGGCGCAGTCGGAATGTGCATCACCATGATCCTCCTCGCAGTCCTAGGCAGCATCGACACACCGTCAGCGCAGATCGTCTCTACCGTTTTGCTCTTCGTGTACAACTCGTTCTTCGCGATCGGTTGGCTTGGTATGACCTGGCTGTACCCCGCCGAGATTGTGGGCATATCGATTCGCGCACCGGCGAACGCCCTCAGCACGGCGAGCAATTGGACCTTCAACTGTATGTGGGACACAAATTGGTTGCCACCAGTCGGCTGATCCTAGGGCAGTTATGGTCGTGATGGTGACTGGTCCATCATTTGCCAATATCGAGTGGAGGACGTATATCGTGTTTGCAGCGTTGAACGCTTTCATCGTACCATGTGTGTACTGTGAGTGCAAGCGTCTTGTCACGTTTCATGGGATGACTAATCCGTTTTATTACCAGTCTTCTTTCCCGAAACGGCCGGAAGATCACTCGAAGACATGGACATCATCTTTGCCGTCGCGTATGCCGAGGGCGTGTCGCCCGTAACTGTGTCGCTTAGAAAGGACCTACCTATTGCTGGATCCGCCGAGGCGGACGAGGTGTTAGGGCTGAAGAAGAGCGGCGAGAAGACTCCCGAGGTCCGAGATGATAGGGCGAAGGAGCAATAATGTGCGCTTGGCGCATAGATTTCTCATAAAGACAACTTGGGAATGAAGCCGCGGCAATATCGATCAATGAATGCAATTTTTGCTGCAATCTTTCTGTCTTGCCGGAGTGCAGTTACCCCACTACATGACGTAAGTAATCCCCGCGTGATTCTCTTACCCCGCGCGGAAAACAAATTGTTAGCCGACCCGAACCCTTTGTCCCCTAGCTTCTGCGAGCTCCGGCCTTGACCGACGGACGGGACAACGTATCTTTATCTTCGTCCACACACGCCTTAATGGAGCATGTAAAATCCGGCGCCTTCTCGGCCATGCTTTGCATGGTAACCGGCGGCCCGCTTTCTGGTATGCTTCGCCAAAGTGGAGGAGCCGAGCGAAGTTGACGTCAGAAGCATCAAAGAAGAACTCAATGTGCCGACTACGGTCACGAGACGTTCACCAGTCTTCTGCTTCAGAATATCAACTTGCTAAACTCGATTTACGCACATACGGCAGCCAACTTCGCGAATGGCCATCATGCTGCCTAACTCGACGAGTTATAAAGGCCAGCGTGGACGACCTGTGAGGCGTCTACTAGACCGTCGCCTCATAGAGCTCTCCTCGATATCTGCTTAGAACTAGAATGGCTGAAGCACCGATTACTCGCACCGCGTCTACACTAGAGAGGCACGCCAAGGAGTTCTCGGACGGCGAGATAGAGTCGGTCAAGCCCAAGATTAGAGGATGGCGGCTACATGCTTTGCTCGCTTTCTGCGCTGGTGCTGGCTTCACGCTCTTTGGATATGACCAGGGTGTCATGTCGGCATTGATTACCGCCAATCAGTTCGAGGATATCTTCCCAGAGACCGTTTCTCCGGTACGTGTCCGCTTTAACCTTCGTGCGCTGTGACTCAATGGTTACAAGCCAAACGCGCCTACTAGCCATGCTGCGACTCTTCAGTCTCTCCTGCTCGCCATCTACGAGATTGGCTGTCTCATCGGCGCATTGTCGAACGTAGGTTCTCGTCCATAAGCTTCATCGGCGTATTGATTCTCCGAATTTTGTTAGTTATGGATCGGTGACAAGCTCGGTCGGCGGAAGACGATCGTTCTCGGCGGCTGTATCATGATCATTGGTGCGATACTGCAGACGACCGCGTTCAGCTACCCGCACATGATCGTCGCGCGAATCATAACGGGTATGGGCAATGGATTGAATGTAAGCCAAACCCCGCGGGGGTAAAGTTCTCGAAGAAGCTGACTATTGAGTGGGTAGACTTCCACTGTGCCTTCCTACCATGCGGAATGCTCGCGTGCGGACCGGAGGGGCGCTATGATCATGATTGAAGGTACTCTGATCATCTTCGGGCTTATGATTTCGTGCGTAATTTCGCTTCTTCTTTCTGGACCTGGCTGAAACCCTCCATAGATACGTATGCGGTCAATGCTGTTCCTTCGTAAGCTTGACTAATTGTCCTTGCAGTGGCTTGACTTCGCCTTCTACTGGTTGAGGGGCTCACAAGTGCAATGGAGATTCCCGGTCGCATTCCAAATCCTCATAGCCATCGCGATGATGGGCGGTATTCCCTTCGTAAGCCTTTATTCGTTGCCGTCTTCCGCTTGCTCACCCCGATCCAGCTGCCCGAATCCCCTCGTTGGTTGGTCAAACACGGCCGCAACGCCGAAGCACTCGCAGTCATCTCCGCGCTCGAAGACACCGACCACCGGGACCACCAAGTCCTCCAGACCTACGCCGGGATCTGCGAAGCCGTCGAAGCAGAGTCCGAAGGCGGCAGTGGGAAAGAACAGCTCTCCGAGCTCTTCCACGGCGGCCCGCAACAGAACTTCCGCCGTGTCTGCCTCGGCGTAGTGAACCAATGTTTCCAGCAGATCTCGGGGATCAACCTCATCACGTATTATGCAACGCTGCTCTTCCAGCGCTTGGGGTTGAACGACGTCAACTCCCGAATCATTGCGGCTTGTAATGGGACGGAGTATTTCTTGGCTTCGCTTATCGCGATATTCATCATTGAGCGCGTGGGGAGGAGAAGGCTGATGCTCTTCGGCGCTGTGGGGCAGAGCATCACCATGATTCTGCTTGCGATTCTGGGGTCGATCGATAACCCCGCGACGCAGATCGTGTCTGCTGCTCTGCTGTTCGTGTTCAACTCGGTCTTTGCGGTTGGTTGGCTAGGGATGACTTGGCTCTACCCGGCCGAAGTAGGTCGCGCTCCTTGCCTTGTCTGCCGCATTGCTGAACAAGCCGCGTAGATCGTCGGTATCCGTATTCGCGCACCTGCAAACGCTCTGAGCACGGCCAGCAACTGGATCTTCAACTGTATGCTCTTTGTCAAGCCAGTGCCCAAGCAGAACTGACACAAAGACAGTCATGGTAGTCATGGTCACCGGTCCATCATTCGCCAACATCTCCTGGCGGACATACATCGTCTTTGCCGCCCTGAACGCATTCATCGTCCCCTGCGTGTACTGTCAGTAATCCGCTGCCCTTCTCCCCAGTCTCTCCGATCGAAAGACACTAACCTGCACGTATAGTCTGGTTCCCCGAAACAGCCGGCCGCTCCCTCGAAGACATGGACATAATCTTCGCCGTCGCCTATGCCGAAAAGGTCTCCCCTGTCACCGTGTCCCTGCGGAAGGACCTGCCTGTTGCGGGTTCGCCAGAGGCGGATGAGATCTTGGGCTTGAAGAGGAATGGGAGGAATGGGGAGATGAATGGGGAGAAGGATGTGAATGGGAGGGATGTGCACGTTGATACGGGGAAGATGCAGTAGCTTGCGATTGGCGGTTGATGTTTGCGTGTGATCTATAAAGGGAATCAAACTGGTTGTCCGTCCGAATTCAGTGCCCAAATTGCCAAAGCGGTCGGGAAGGTGGCATATATGCGCGTATATGCGCGCATATCCGGCCCCTGGTTGTCTTCCGAGCACAGGCACGTTCGGATGCGCATGCGGCATGTAGTAAACCAAACGAGCATGCATTGTCACTGTCCTAAGAAGAGGCGTACGATAATCGATCACAGTCCATGAACTCTCCCAGCTCCATCCATCCTTCCACCATCTCCAGAACCCTTCCTTATCGGAAGAGCCCTCATGATAGGAAACCAACGCCTCAGAGCGCAACAGCGGCACCGACGAAAGCGAGCACAGCGCCCATCAGGCCGGTCTGGACGTTGTTCCCCAGCATCGCCGCGGAAGAGGCAGAAGCGCTCGCGCTGCTCGCCGAAGCGGAAGACGAAGTCGAGCTGCTATTATACACCTATCAGTCACCTGCATACATGCCATCCCGCGTAAAAGGACTCACCCAGAAGCCGAAGACCCGCTAGCACTCGCCGAAGCCGAGCTAGCCGACCCAGTAACAGAAGCGGAAGGAGAACCGCTAGCCGTGCCTGAGCCTGCTGCCGTCGAAGCGCCTGTGAGAGTGGACGGGTTGACGGTCACGCCATTGGCGGCGCATTGGGCTTCGGCGGCGGAGATGGCAGTTTGGAGGTCTGAGCCGGTGCAGGAGGATTGGACGCAGGCGAGGGCGGACTGGGCGGGTGTTAGTACCAAGGCCACGAAGAGGAGAGCAGGGGAGAAAATGGGAGGATGTGCGGGCCGACAACGATACTCACGGTCAGGAACGCGTTGTTAGCGCAGAGGCAGCTCAGGCTGGTGCCGCATCCCGAGCTAGCGCTGTTGGCGATGGCCTCCGTCAGGCAAGGCGTGGCGCAGTCTGGGATGGTCTGCGCGGCCACTAGGGCAAAGAGCGACGCGCCGACAGCGAGGAGGGAGAATGTGCGCATTGTCGTTGTATTTTGGTTATTGATGGTAAAGCAGTGAAGGATGGTCGTGGGGAAGGGGCAAAGGTGCACAGGCCTAGGCGAGTGCCGCGGGTATATATAACAGCGTTCGAGCGGGAATCAGACGAAACGAACTGGCTCGACCCGAGTTTGGGGATGACCTGCTGCAGCCCCCCGATCAAGTCAGTCGAGTCCGGTGCGTGCCGCTTTCCACCTTCTTCTCTCCCTTCCTTCCTTTCGTGCTTCTTATCCCCCACTCCAGCCCCATGCAGCAAGAAGAACGAACGTCATTGGCTCTTGCTCGTGAACTAGATGCCTCCGGTCACCATCGGCACATATATTTCACTTCGCTTCTCCAAGAAAAAAGAGGGATCAATCAATAGATAGCGAGGCATTCCGGAGGTCAAAGCGCGTCGGCAAGGAATTCTATCGGTCCCCAACGCGCTTCGGGACTGGTTCCACAGAACGCGGCGACGGCGTTCGAGCCCTGAGCAAAAGGAAAAGGGTCGGGATAACGAGGCGCACCGCCTCGCCAACTTGGGTGCGACCTGATCGGACGATTTATTGGGGCTGTTTGAGCGTCGACTGGACGAGTACACGAGAAAGGCTCCCTATTTCCTCGGGAAAATGGCAATCTTGACGTCGTCGGTCCTCAGTCCACGTTCAACAGCTCCAACAAATGAAGACACATAGAGACGGTTGATTTTCTCATCCTTGATAAAGGTGCGTTATTGATGACAACGACGTGAATGAGATTTTGCCGCATTCCTTAGTTGTGAAAGGCATTCATACGACATCCTTCTGGTATGACGACGTTTGGGCCTTTCTACCGTAATATGACGACCGTGCTTTCCCCAAAAAATCTCCTGAAAAGCGTCTGACTTCAGACCAGTCTTGGCTGGAGTTGTCACTGCAGGAACTATAGTTACAAGCACGATACTCATGATCGCTGGATTCGAATATGTTTGGCATCCCAAGCTTGATCAATCCCTTCCACCGACGTGACATCCGCACCGCTCCTCCCAAGCTGAAATCTTTCTTCTACGTTAAGCTAATCATGAGGATCTTCGAGCTGGTCTCCAAGACCTCGCCTAGTGTTTAATCCCAATCAAGCAACGAGACAGTAGCAAGCCAGGGTTCAGCTTCAACAGAAGTGAAGGAGGCCAAATGACGTGTTTCGACCCCGGCAGTGGCGTCCAACAGCTCCCGAACAGGGTGCGCCTCACCATCGCACTTATCGACCCCTCGACCTTAGGAGGCCCGAACGGAGGCCGCCGACATCGTGCACCTAACCGCTCATCCTGCCTCTTTCCCCTCTCCTGTCTTCGCTGATATAGAGTGCGACGAGCGGGATGTCAGACCCAAGATTGTCCAAGTATGAGGCGGCGGCGATCAATGCTGCTGCTGTGACGAGGAAGTATGAGGTGCATCCGCGGTTAGATTATCGGACTGTTTCTGCCGTGAACGGGTGCGTCGTTCGATGCCCAAGCCCGAAATTGAGAGCCGCTAATTAAGGAATCTTAGCCCACTAGTCGTTCTCGATAATGTCAAAGTGAGCCGCAACAGTTTCTCCTTCTGATAGACAGTAGCTGAACCCGGTCCAGTTCCCATCATACAACGAGATCGTCGAGCTCACCCTTCCCGACGGCTCCAAGCGCGGCGGCCAAGTACTCGAAGTCCAAGGCAAAAAGGCCATCGTGCAAGTGTTCGAGGGTACCTCCGGCGTAGATGTGAAGGCGACGCATATCGAGTTCACGGGGAGCAGCATGAAGCTGCCCGTGTCTGAGGACATGTTGGGGCGGATCTTTAACGGTAGTGGGAACCCGATCGATAAGGGGCCCAAGGTGTTTGCGGAGGATTTCCTGGATATCAATGGTGCGTTGCCTTGTTTGATGGGAAAGGTGCAAGGAAGGAAGGCTGATGATAGGATAGGCTCGCCGATTAACCCGTATTCGCGCATATATCCCGAGGAGATGATCCAGACGGGTATCTCGACGATCGATACGATGAACTCGATTGCTCGTGGCCAGAAGATCCCGATTTTCTCTGCTGCTGGTCTACCGCATAACGAGGTGCGCGAATACGTTCATGTATGCCTGATCCATGTTAACCTGTTGTCAGATTGCTGCCCAAATCTGTCGTCAAGCAGGTCTCGTAAAGCGACCGACGAAGGACGTGCACGATGGCCACGAAGACAACTTCTCGATCGTGTTCGCCGCCATGGGTGTGAACATGGAAACTGCCCGTTTCTTCAAGCAAGACTTCGAGGAGAACGGCTCGCTTGACCGTGTTACCCTCTTCCTCAACCTTGCCAACGACCCAACCATCGAGCGGATCATCACCCCTCGCCTAGCACTCACGACAGCAGAATACTACGCCTATCAGCTGGAGAAGCATGTCCTTGTCATCCTAACCGATATGTCCTCGTACGCCGACGCGCTGCGTGAAGTCTCTGCAGCGCGTGAAGAAGTGCCCGGTCGACGTGGTTACCCCGGTTACATGTACACGGACTTGTCGACGATCTACGAGCGTGCAGGCCGTGTGGAGGGCAGGAACGGGTCTATCACCCAGATCCCAATCTTGACCATGCCGAACGACGATATCACCCATCCTATTCCTGACTTGACGGGATACATCACGGAGGGCCAGATCTTCGTTGACCGACAGCTGCACAATAAGCAGATCTACCCGCCGATCAATGTCATGCCCAGTTTGTCGCGGTTGATGAAGAGCGCTATTGGTGAGAAGCTGACAAGGAAGGACCATGGTGACGTCTCCAACCAGCTGGTGCGCATATAGTTTTGTCATCATGCCATCCAAAGCTGACGTTTCCTGTAGTACGCAAAATACGCCATCGGCCGAGACGCAGCAGCGATGAAAGCCGTCGTCGGTGAGGAAGCCCTATCACAGGAAGACAAGCTCGCGCTCGAGTTCCTGGACAAATTCGAACACCAATTCGTCGGCCAAGGCGCGTACGAATCCCGCACGATCTTCGAGTCCCTCGACCTGGCATGGACGCTCCTGCGCATTTTCCCTAAGGAGATGCTGAACCGGATCAACCCGAAGATTATCGAGGAGTTCTATGCGAGGAAGCCGGAGAGGAAGGAGGATGCGGAGGAGGAGAGGGAGGAGAGGAAGCAGAATGGGGATAGTGGGAAGTTGATTGATGCTTGATTGTTTCGCGCTCTATGAGGGGAGAGCAGATGCGGCTAGGTTCTCGCTGATACATACATTATTTTGCCGTGCATGCAATTGATTCGATTCGATCTCATGCCATAGACACGCCGCATACTAAATATCGTCAACCATGCACACAATTGGCAACGAGGTTTTTGATTGAGATGGAAATCACATTGCTATGCTTGCTACAACATTGCTATTCGTACAATTGAGCGGTGCGTAAAAATGTCATGAACATCCATAATCCCATCCCATCAGTCCATATCCCATCCCGTTCACTGCACATCAACCCTCACGCTCCCCTTCTGCTCAGCCTGCGGAATCCTCAGGCTCAGCACGCCATTCTCGAGCTTGGCAACCACTCCCTCCGGGTTGACCGGTTTGGGGAAAGTGACGTATCTCGAGAACGTGGATTCGAAGCTCTGGTATCCCTCGCTCGTCTGGAGTGCGTTAGGCTGGTCAGAAGTCTTCGTCACGGCGGTGCTGTCCGTGTTTGCCCCTTCAGCTGGCGAGGAAGCGGAGGCGTCGGTTGCTGGCTGGGAGGCTTGGGCCTGTTGTTGTTGTTGGCCCCCGAACGGAGAGCGCCGAGAGACTTTGCCTTCAATGGTGAGACCCCGACCGCCCTCGTCAATCCTCACCTCTACGTCTTCCTTCCTCACCCCCGGCAGCTCAGCCTCGACCACATAAGCCTTCGCGTTCGCATCCTCATGCACATCGAGTGCCGGCTGTCTCAGCTCATTAAAGAACGGGTCGCGCAGGAGTTGGTTGAATGGGGAGGGAGTGGAGAAGAATGAGGATGTTGCGGGCGGGAGACGGGAGGGGAGGAGGGGCTCGTCGAGCATGCGGACGAGCGGGCGGAGGTCGTTCAGCATGTAGCGGAGGAGTGACATTGTTGTTTGTGTTGTTTGTGGTTGTGGTGTGTGGTAGCTTGTGAGAGCTAGTGGTGGGTCGCTTGTGTGGAGCTTGTGGTAGTCGCGTGTGGATGTACTGCGTATCGTGCCCCCTCACTAGCATATAGAGGCGTGATTATATACTCTCAGGCTTGACAGGTCCAACTGAGGTTCCAGAACGCTCGGGAGTCCTGTCCATTCCAGAACCTGCAACGGGAGCGGTCATCTGTCCCTGCTCAACCGAGGACAGCCGAGCAAGGAACACATAGAGAAACAAGCGCTCGCATCATAGGACATCGATGACTTGCATTCGGGATATGCCGAGCGCTTTCCGCAGACTTGATGAGCGGAGGAGGTGAGACGAGCAGCGTCGAGAAGCGCCCAGAACGTCACGAGCGCTCCTATGTTTTCACGTGCTAGGCTGTTGGCCGGAAAAGGAAGGAAGAGCGGAGATTGGTGCCGTTTGCCAGTGGGAAGGGGACCGATTTTTCGTGTGATGGGTGGACCCTGACGGGTTTGCATTGTGAGGACATCGCCGACGACTTGCTGCTGCTGCTGTTAGGTGCGGCGAGCTAGGTGGTTGCTCTATACCCTGCTTAGCTCTTCTAGTGAATCCTGGGCTTAGGAATATGGGACACTTAAGGGTACGACATAATGCCAAAGCTAGGCAGTCGTCCAAGTCCACCGGGTCGAACAAGAAACGTCGGACCGCTGCCCCTGCAGCCTCGCAGGATGCCTCCAGCCCTGCCGTCGACGTCCAGGAACAAGATGCCAACGCCGAGCTCCTCCTCCCGCGAAGCAAAGCAGAGCGCGAAGCCGCCCGTGCCGCGCGCATCCAAGCCGAGCTCGCCGCCCAAGGCGAGAGCAAGATGTCCACGAAAAAACGCAAGCGGATGGAGAACTGGGTCGCTAAGAAGCTTGCAAAGGAGGAAAGGGTCGAGGTACTCAAGAAGCTCGAGAGGCAGCAGCGGGAGATGGGGAATGTGGAGGGGCTTGTGAGTAGCTCGAGGTTGGGCAGTGGGAGGTTGGAGACCTGGGGCGAGGTTAGGAGGGGCGAGGAGGATAGGGTTGTTAGGAGGGCTCTTGGGAAGAGGAGGATGCAGGTTGAGGAGGGGGATGAGGATGCAGATTTGGATGCTCCTGTGGATGATGCGGACATGTCAGATGAGGCAAATGAGCTAGAGGGCCCGGTGGGAGGAGAAGAGGAGGAGGAAGAATGGACAGGCTTCGGAGACATCCCCCATGAAGAGCCTCCTTCCGCCGGTGCAGCAGACGCTGTACCCTCAGCATCACAATCGGAATCCCCAAAAGTCTCTACAACAGCTCCGCCAGTAGGCAGCGCCCTCGCCAAGCGTCCAGACGGGACAGTCGTCACCCCCGTCGTCGTCCAACGAACAAAAAAGAAGAAACCCAAGAAAGCGCCAACTCCAGAACCGGAGAGCGAATTCGACAGCTCCGACTCAGCTTGGGACCCCACAAGCTCGGAGGACGAAGATGGAGAGGGGTTCAAGGGATTCGAGGATACGCCTGATACGGAGGGTGATGAGGAGTCGGGCAGCGAGAGTAGCGAGGAGGAGAGCGGGGAGGAGAAGGGCTCCAGGAGGGCGCGGCTTCCTCCTGGGTCTGTGCTTGGGAAGCGAAAACGCGGGCTGGGAGGGTTCAAGGAATGGGCGAACAAGCAGCTCGACATTGCTAAGGGCTTCGAGGCTCCCACCAGGGATTCGGTGCATGCCGAGCCAGGTACTGAGGCAGCAGCTCAAGCTGCACCTGCGGCAGAAGAAGCTGAAACCTCTTTGCCGCATATCGACGTCGTCCCCCGCATACCCGATCCCCGGCCCAAGCCCACCCTCCCGTCCGGCCCACTGGGCGCCCACCTCCCGCCGCCCTCAACACCCTTCGCCGCCGCTCTCCGCGCTCTTCCCCCCAACCCCCTAAACCGCATCACCATCAACCGCCCACCAGACGTAGCCGCCTCCCGTCTCCTCCTTCCCATCGTCGCCGAAGAGCACAACCTCCTCGAAACCGTCCTCCTCAACCCCGTCACAGTCGTATGCGGCGAGACCGGCAGCGGCAAAACGACCCAAGTGCCCGGCATGCTCTACGAGTCCGGCTTCGGCTCCCCCGGGTCCGACAACCCCGGCATGATAGCCGTCACCCAGCCCCGGCGAGTAGCAGCGATGTCCACCGCCCAGCGCGTCTCTTACGAGCTTGCCCTCCCTCCGCCCATCGTGGCCCACGCGGTGAGGTACGACCAGACGACGAGTCCGGAGACGAGGATCAAGTTCGTTACGGATGGAGTGTTGCTCCGGGAGCTGGCGAACGATTTTTTGCTCGAGAGGTATAGTGTTGTTATTGTTGACGAGGCGCATGAGCGGACGTTGGGCACGGATGTGCTTATTGGCGTACTGAGTCGGGTGGTCAAGCTCAGGGAGAAGCGGTTCATTGAAGGGGTTGGTAAGGTGCGCTACCGTTCAAGCTGTTTCACTGAGTATATGCATGCTAATATGTGGTTGCTAGCCCCTGAGGCTCATAATCATGTCCGCCACCCTACGAATCTCAGACTTCACATCCAATACCGTCCTCTTCCCTACTCCTCCGCCTCTGATCCATGTCCCCGCCCGCCAACATCCAGTAACGATCCATTTCGCTCGCCGAACAGCACCCGACTACGTGGCGGAAGCTATCCGAAAGGTGGAGAAGATCCATACTCGTCTTCCTGGTGGTGGCGTGCTTGTGTTTTTGACGGGGCAGAGGGAGATCGAGCATGTCTGCCGCAGGTTAGAGAAAAGATGGGGCAGGAAAGAGATCGAGCGACGAAAGCGGGCCGGGAGCGTCGCTCAACACAAGAACGGAGAGCAACCGGTGCAAGAAGGAGAAGAGGCCAAGGTCGACCAGGCGCCCGTTGCTGTCAGCGCTAGGATCGGCGATGTTGAGGCGGAGGAAGTGGATTTGGGGGATCGGGAGGACGAGATCGCCGCTTTGGAAGAGGAGGATATTGCTGAGGATTTGGATAGTGAGGATGAGTATAAGGTGGAGGATGAGGAAGCCGAGGGGAAGCCGTCAGAAACGGACGCATTTGATGGTATGCATTCTGTCATTTCTCGCTGCAGCGTTACTTATTGCCACTATTAGTTCCCATGCATATTCTTCCTCTCTACTCCCTCCTTCCCGGCGACAAGCAAATGCGCGTCTTCCAAGACCCTCCACCCGACGCACGCCTTGTCGTCATAGCGACCAACGTCGCCGAAACATCCCTCACGATCCCCGGCATCCGGTACGTAGTCGACAGCGGCCGCGCCAAAGAACGCAAATACGACCCCTCGAGCGGAATCCAATCGTACCAAATCACCTGGGAGTCCAAGGCCTCCGCCGCTCAACGTGCGGGTCGTGCGGGCCGTACGGGGCCTGGCCACTGCTACAGGCTGTACTCAAGCGCGGTGTTTGAGAACCATTTTGAGGCTTTCGCGCAGCCTGAGATTTTGAGGATGCCTATTGAGGGCGTGGTGCTCCAGATGAAGAGCATGAATATTGACGCTGTGGTCAATTTCCCGTTCCCCACCCCGCCGGACCGGTTGGCGCTCAAGAAGGCTGAAGGTCTGCTGGTGCACCTTGGAGCGCTGGAGCCGCCGGCACCGGCAAGCAAGGCCTTGTCCGGGAGGATAACGGAGTTGGGGAAGGCGATGGCTCTCTTCCCTGTTGCGCCCAGGTTTGCCAAGATGTTAGTGGCGGGCAAGCAACATGGTTGTTTGCCGTATGTGATCGCTATCGTAGCTGCTCTCTCAGTTGGCGATCCTTTCCTGCGTGAAGAGGCCATCGGTCAGAAAGGCGACGACGAAGAGGCCGGAGAGGAAGACGAAGACGTGGCCGCCGACCTCGCTCACATAAAAAGCGGCGACCTCCGGGCAAAAGAAGAACGGAAACGCCGGCGTAAGGCCTTCTTCGACTCCCAGGCAGCGTACGCAGCACTAGGGAACGGGACAAGTGATATCTTCCGCGTCCTCGCTGTAGTAGGCGCGTTCGAGCACGACGGCGGCAAACCCGACTTCTGCGCAAAGCATTTCGTGCGCTTAAAGGCGATGGAAGAGATCCGCAAGCTTCGATCGCAACTTACTGCTATCGTCCGGGCGAACTTTGGGGAAATCACGCCTCCTTTCTCGCCACGATTGGACCCGCCAAGCGAGGTGCAGCTCAAGGCTCTTCGACAGCTGTTAACAGCGGGCTTCGTGGACCACGTAGCTGTGAGGAAAGACGTCGCCCAGCCCTCCTCGGCAACAGGGGCGAAGTTCTCTTCCTCCCGAGGAGTGCCATATCGCGCGATAGGAGTGGACGAGGACGTGTTCGTCCATCCTTCGAGCGTCCTCGCCAACTCGCCCCCGCCGGAGTACATCATCTTCCTCGAAGTTGTCCGGACGAGCAAGGTCTACATCAAGACCCTCACCACCATAAATCCGGCCTGGCTCTCAACGTTAGGCAAGTCAATGTGTACATTCTCCAAGCCCGTCGAGGTTCCCTCAACGGCCAAGAAGAGCGCGGCTCTTGCACTGAAAAGCAAGAAAGAGAGCAGTAAGGGCGAGGAGAGGGATACGAGGCAGGTACATGTCGTGCCAAGGTTTGGACCGCAAGGGTGGGAATTGCCGCCGGTGCTGATGACCCAGAGGAGGGAGGGGACGCGCTGGGTGTATGTTTCGTGAACTCACCACCTCCCATTCACAATACTGTAGGCTGCTTACAGCAGGAGGATACCAGGAGTGTGATTGATACCACATTCTTTGTAATACTTTGCTCAGCGAGCTTGACTCAGCAAGAGGTTGGAAGTTCGCTGGCCGTCTGATAGGTTGAGCAACAACATTGCGAGATGTGCTGGCTGGCTAATCTGCGAAGCTGTAAGAAGGGAGGGGTGTGCTTCCCCGCTTCCCCGCGTTCTCCGCAATTCAGGCTTTTGTGGCCAGCGATGAGGGTGGAGGATAAGCTGAGAACTGGTGGTCAAACCTAGGCTGTTCGCTACAGTAAGAAAGAGTAAAGCAGAACAGCTCGTCCACAGTTGCTCCGAAGGCATTTATCGAGAACCCATTGATCACAGCTACAGACGCCTGGCGTAGACCTTCCCCGCGGTATGCACGGCCATATTGCCGCACCCAGCCAGCTCTGGCCAGCCGTCGGGGATGAGTAGAATATCCTGAACCATCACGAACATTCCTGAACTCCTTACTTATTACCCCTGACGGGCGCATAGTTCCCTATGGTAATTCCATCGATCGGGCTGGCCTCCACCCTCGTATCAATTCTCAATATGCGGAGAACCCGGGGAAGCTAGTACAGTACGTACGTGCACGTTGGCTCGGTTCCTCGGAGCAGGAATCTCTCGGAAAATCCGTGCATCCCTTGAGCTGTCAGAGTCCTAGATCGAGGAGGGATGACCCGACGGTCGCATCGGCAGGGACCTGTGGGTGTGTGGCGTAGGCCAAGTGCCAAGCAGGCGCGGGGATGCGGGGCTGAGACTTGTAACTGTGGGCTGTCGGAATTGGCGTGAGGGGATTGGGCGATGGGAGAATGAATGGGAGGTGAAGGAGGGTCGATCGGGCATACTCTTCAGCCGTAGCATATGGATATGGTCCGCAACTCCGAACCTGGGCCGGTCAGTCAGGTAGGCAGTCGTTCAGTGATGGGGTGGATGATCGTTAGTACGCGATGAATGATAGGAAGAGGGCGGGCGTGAGCTTGCCGCGAGAAGCACTGACATCGCTGAGGACGGACAGCGCGCCAACGTTTATCCCGCTCCCATCGCCTCGTGAGGGCCTCACACTGACAGAGGTACAACGGTTGGGTATGAAACGTCCGGCAACTGCATACCGCATGACCTTCCCGCTCTCCCGCTCGGGGGTCGGTCGTTCTATTTAAGCTGAGCTTGCTATCATTGCGGTTGCTGCCACCTCTTCCCCTACCCGTCCCCGTACCACTTCATCGTCGTCGTTGTCTACCCTATCCTCTCGACGCACCCAGACAGCAGTAAAGTGTAAGGCAAGATGGCTTCTATCGACGTTATGCGCGACCCGACCAAGACGGGCAAGGCTATCCGCGCCCAGATCAGGGATGAGATCCCCGTGCGTCCCCCCTCTCCTCATCCTCTCGCAGGGGGGAGTGCTGACCACCAGCAACGAGAACAGAAAGACCTGGCGCTCGAGACGGACTTCCACGAGAACTCAAACTACACGATCACGGACCACGTCATCAAGCTGCTCAACGAGCTGTGCAAGAACCCGCGCACGCTCGAAGTCTTCACTTCGCTCGTCAAGCACCTGCACGCGTTCGCGAGGGAGACCAAGCTGTCGCATGACGAGTGGAGGCTGGCGATCGAGATGCTCACCCGGGCGGGGAAGGAGTCGACAGACTTCAAGAATGAGTTCATCCTCCTCTCCGACACGCTGGGTCTCTCGGTCCTGCTGGACGAAGTCGCCCATCCTCGCCCGGAAGGCGCGACCGAGTCCTGCGAAGAAGGCCCGTTCTTCACTGTCGACGCGCCTGAGGTGCCCTCGGGGTCGTCGCTCGTCAAGGACGGCACGCTGGGCGAGGCGATGTACTTCGAGTGCACTGTCAAGAACCTGAAGGGCGAGCCGGTCAAGGGAGCCAAGCTTGAGGTCTGGCAGGCTGATGGGGATGGGCTGTACGACGTGCAGTATCCCGATCGCCAGGAGGCCAACAACAGGGCGAGGATCATCGCTACTGATGATGGGAAGGCCAATTTCCACGGGGTGATGCCTACTGCCTATCCTATCGTACGTCCCTCCCGCCTCTTCTCCTGCCTGGAGCAGGTTGTACTCATCCTTGATCGATTTGTAGCCCTCCGACGGCCCAGTAGGCGACATGCTCCGCGCCACCGGCAGGCACCCGCACCGCGCCTCCCACCTTCACTTCCACATCACCGCGCCCGGATACGACACGCTCACAACGGCCCTCTACCCCGACTTCTCCCCCTTCCTGGGCACCGACCCCGTCTTCGCGACCCGCAAGAGCCTGATCTGCCCTATGGAAGTGAGCACCGATCCGGAGGAATGGAAGAAGTTTGGATTTAAGGAGGGTGACGTGAGGACGGGGAGGGTGCATGTCTGGAAATACAATTTCGTGCTGGCGAGCAACGAGGAGGTCGCGGCGCTTAAGGCGAAGCAGGCGCAGAAATAAGTACCTATCTCGTCTGCTGAGCGGATCGCACCGAGCTGGAGCAGGGATGAAGGGAACGAACATCTTTGGGTATATCGAGGCACGCATGAGCATGAGCTGTACTAGGCTTGCTAGTCGGTCTGTATTGTGGGAATAGAAACAAATCTTCCTTCCAACCTCCCCTGTTCAGCACCGTGCCAGATATCGAGCCTAGGCACTACGGGCCACAACACTCAGTTTACCCGTTACATACCGGACAGTTGGTGGGGTGCGTTGCAGGCTCTACATTCAGGCGAAGCATCAGCCGCCTCTTAACGGAGTTACGGAGTCGGCGATACGCTTCGGTCGGCGATAGGTGAATCATCTAAGCAAGGGCATAGCCACTAGGGGACGAAGCGACAAAATGTAAACCTGTCACTCTCCTCCTCCTCACCACCAAAAACCTGCCTGTTCAGCGCAGGCTAGTCAACACCATAAAATGGCATCTGCAGCTGTCGCTCAGCCTATGGATACCACCCATAATGCAGCGCCGACGACAGGAGATGAAGTGGCTGAGCTACCGCCGTCGCTCAAGACTCTTACGGACCTCCTGGAGAGTCGAGTTGAGGGATTTGCGGCTGGTGACGAAGAGATCCGGGCTGCTGGGCTTGAGGCTGCGAAGTTTATATTCGATAATGGTCAGCTCTCCTCCTTCTCACACTATATGTCAAGCGCTGACGAGCTGGGGATGTAGCGCTCAAAACCGAAGCCACTGCCTACCCCGCCGTAGAATCCCTCCTCCGCTCCGTCTCGGCCGTAGCAGAAGACGTAAAAGCTGGGACCACCAAGCTAGCCGGACAAAAACGAAAACGCTCCCCTACCCCACCACCCCCTCTCCCGTCCCTAGAGCCAACTCCCCTCTCCGAGCTGTTCACACAGGGTATGGACACCCCCCAGATCTGGGAACAGCTCGAGCTGCGGACTTCTCGCGTTCTGGGGTGGAGCAGACAAGTACTCGAGTTTGGCGAGGATGAGGATGAGGGTGTTTTGGCGAGTGATATGATGGATCTTATGGATGGTGAGGAGGGGGAGATGGATAGTGATGAGCTGGATGAGATGGGTAGTGAGGAAGAGGATCCGAGTTTGACGGAGGATACTACTGAGGAAGAAGATGAGGAGGAGGATGGAGAGGAAGGTCGTGATCCGGAGGAGGGATATGGAGAGGAGCAGATCGCAGAGCTCCGGGACTCGTCTGACGACGAAGATGAGGAAGATGATGATGAAGACCCGAAGAGTATGCAGCTCGACCGTGCCCTCTCGGCTGGAAAGTCGGGTAGCAAGAAACGGAAGCACCCGACGTTGGACGACGATTTCTTCTCTATTGACGAGTTTAACCGGGAGACGGAGGCGATGGAGGCTCGGTCTCGTGGTGCTGGGCGGTTGGATGACGATGACGAAGAGGATGCGGATGAAGATGTGGACCTTTTCCAGGAAGTGGAAGATGATGCCGGAGTCGAGGATGAAGAGCCCGGATATGCAGAGTTCTTCGCTCCTGTTCGCGGGGTCAAGCCGCCATCAAAGGGCAAAGGAAAGCAGAAGGCACCTGCTGCAGAAGGGGATAAGGGCAAGGGCAAGGAGCCGGCTAAGGGAGGGGTGAGGTTCAACGAAGCCGTGAGGGTCAAGACGATCAAGCCGAAGAAAAAGAAGATGAAGCTTGATTTTGATCCGAGCGAGTATCCGTTCATGGGTGGGGAGATTGATGAGGATGGTGTGGAGCTGAGCGATGATGATGATGAGAGTGACGAGGAAGGCGAGGGGGATGTGGAGATGGACGGGGTAGATGACTTTGATGAGGCGTTTGGCCAGCCTGGCGAGGATGAGGAGGATCAGAGTGAAGAAGACGATGAAGAGGATGAGGAGGACGATGACGAGTTTGAGGGCGGCGCCGAGACGATCACTCGCCTGAAGGACGATCTTTTTGGCGACGACGACGACGAACAATCGAAGTCTGCCAATTTGTCCACGCACGAGAAGCGTATGGCAGCGCTGAACGAGCAGATCAAAGCGCTCGAAGCCGAAAACGTCGCCCAAAAAGACTGGGTCCTGATGGGTGAAGCCGGTGCCCGTTCCCGCCCCGTCAACAGCCTGCTGGAAGAAGACCTCGACTTCGAGCACGTCGCCAAGCAAGTTCCCGTCGTCACAGAAGAGACGACCCGTACGCTCGAAGAGCTCATCAAGCGCCGGATCCTGGACAACCACTTCGACGACGTTGTCCGCAAGCGACCCGTGGACGACAAGCCTTTCCTCCCTAGCCGGATGTTTGAGCTGCAGGACACGCGCAGCCAGCGCTCGCTCGCCCAGATATACGAGGATGAGTATACGGCTGCGCGGGCGGGCGATCCGAGTATTGTTGATGATCGGGATGGGAAGCTCAAGAAGGAACACGAGGAGATCCAGAAGATGTGGGAGGATATTGCGTATAAGCTTGATGCGCTTAGTAATGCGCACTTTACGCCTAAGGCGGTACGTTTGTCTCTCTTCCTCTGGGTGAACATGTCACTGACGAGCTGTTGCAGCCTAAAGCGAGCATCCAGACCGTGTCGAACCTGCCGTCGATCTCGATGGAATCTGCCATGCCTACTACCCAGAGCACAGCGACCATGCTTGCGCCTGAAGAAGTCTTCTCTACGACCAAGGGTGCGCTGGTGTCCAAGACGGAGATGACGCCCGCAGAGAAGAAAGCCCAGCGGAGGAAACACAAAGCCGCGTTCAAGCACGACCAGGAACGCCTCGGTGCGGCAGTAAAGTCCTTCAGCAAGGCGAAGAACATCATTGGTGACGCTAGTGGGAAGAAGGGCAAGAAGGGAACAAAGGGTGAGAAGGAGGAAGCTCTCAAGCGGGTCGTTAAGGAGGGTAGGGGCGTGACGGTTATTGGCAAGGATAGTAAGGGCAAAGGCAAGGGCAAAGATAAGGCCATCCCTAAGGCTTCTTTGCTCAAGCTGTAGACTTCATATGCTTAGACATTGCATGTGACGGGTGGCGGTCATGTTGTCTATATCTCGCATTTAGATACCAAACATGACATCTATTTTCAGCCTGAAAGGAGATATTCCTCCTCATCCTATCCCAATTCTCCTGCCATCCGCAACCCCAAAGAAAGAAAGAACGAGACCCCTCCACCTACTCCCCAAAAGCAGTGGCCATATGCCTCCTCCCCTCCGCCTTCTCCGGCATCCACCGCAGCATAACGATGAACACCGCCCCGAACGCGAGCAAGACGGCCCAAACCAGGTATCCCCACAAGATCTGGTACTTGACGCCGATGGCGAAGATGCTGCCGAACGCGGCTGGGATCACGGCCCGCAGACCGAAGGTGATGCTCATCGCTATGCCGTTCAGGGTCCCAAGGGCTAGGGGGGAAGGGCAGATATCGTTCAGTGCTAGTTGGACACCGGCTGAAATCACAACAGTCAGTCAGTCATGCAGGTGGACGGCGATGGTAGAAGGAGAGGCTTACTGTAGATCATCGTCACCCCCGTAGCGCCCACAATACAAAACGGCGCGAGCGTCCAGAACCCAGCGACGTTCCCATGTCTCAGGAGAACGTTCAGGAACACGAACCCAGTCAACACAAACATCCGTAACCAGCCACAGAACCGGAGCATGTTGCCTGTCCCGAAGCGATGCTGCAGTGGAGCGAAGATGATGAGCAGCCAAGCGGCTTGGGTGAGGCCGGTGACGACCATCCAGGCGGAGATCATCGTTGGGTCGAAGCCGACGCCGCCGAGGTCGATAGGGGTGTAGAGGAAGATGGGCACAACTAGGGTTTGGTCAGTTATAGTTCAACGGGAGTGATGAGGAAGAGGAGGGGACGGACCAACTGTGTAGGCGTTACCGATGAACCAGCCCATCTGGAAGATGGCGAGGACGATCCAGACGCCTGGAGCGCTTAGGATGCTCCTGAGTGAGGGTGGCTGCTCAGGCTCTACGCCATCCTTCGCGACTGGCTTCGTCTATTCTCTCATCAGAACCGCATCCAAGCCTGAAGTCGAAGCATGTCCATACCTCCTTAAGGAAGAAGAATGACAATAACGCTGATGAACCCGGCAGCGCACCGCACACCAAGCAGGGCAGGAGGTAAGGGTACTTCATCATAATCGCACTGTTCCCAAACAAGCCCGGAAACTGTTCTGAAGGCTTGGCGAGCGCTCCACCGACCATAGACCCCACGCTGAGACCGACGTTCCCCGCGAACTGGAAGTAGCTGAACGCGCGCGCTTGTGTGCGGGAAGTGCTGTTCTCGCTGATCATTGTCCGTGTTGTTCTACGCAAACAAACCAGTCAACAGAGGCGCGGGAGATGAATGTATGCGGGAGCGTACACGAATGAGCCGGCGAATATGCCTGCCATTGAACGGTAGAGGATCATTTGCCATAAGGTGGTCGATGTGCCGAATAAGGCGACCATAGCACCTATCCCAGCGCCGCAGGTAATCAGGACGGGTTTGCGGCCATATCGATCTGATAACCTTCCCCAGAAGATCATCACGATCGTTTGGGTGCAGGAGTACAAGCTCTCCTGCTCTTCACATCAGTGCCCTATCCGGAAAAGATCCAATAGTGCGAGAATTACGCACAATCAACCCGCTCCAGAACCCCACGTCCGTCTCCGGTACACCCGCCATCTCGACGATCATCTGGTTGATAAAAGGGAAGATGTACGCGAAAGCGACTCCCTCCCCCAGGGAAGCAAGGCAGAGGAGGAGGATCTGCCCCATGGGCAGCTTCTTGTCCTCTTCCTTGGGTGCATTCTCGTTCAAGGTCGTGGAGGATGCTGAGGTCGAGAGGAGGGGGGCGCGCTCGTCTTGCTCCTGGGTGGTAGTGGGTTCAGCTGCCATTCTGTGCTAGTTCTGCAAAGCCAAGCACTGGCGGACTTGTGCAGGTGTCGAGGCGATGTTGTCTTAAAGAAGTCGCGTGCTGAGCGCTTGCGGCGACCAATTCAATGACTCCTCCGCGGATCTCGAGGAAGTCAACAGTGAGCTAAGCAATACAGTCCTCCTTCCTCACTCTGAGAAGCTAGAGACGAAGCAAAGCAGACCTTCAGTAGTCCGGATATGGTCCGCGTCCTGTATATTGCAGCGACCATATCAACGGGACCACCGGACTGAGATCGGGTTCGGGTTCGAGCCGGCTACGGTACGGACGGTTGACAGGCCGGGGCCGAAAGGTGGAGGAACGGCTTCGGCGCTAAGATAGGTGTTATGGGCGCTTAATATCCGACTGGTCCGACGCGTTTGTGGCGCAATTTTGGTGACATTTACAGTAAACACGACAAACAATACATGGAAGGGAGGCTTAATGAGAAGAGACAAGAACATGGGTAACAAGCAGGCTTTTGATGGCAACAGCTTTGGTGTTGCTTTGGGACAAACACTCCGGTCCAAGATGATATACAATGTGCAAAGGTATCGAGCAGTTTCAAGGCTTTGGTAGCATGAGGTTTGCTCCTTTTAATGGTCGTGGTACTAGAAGGAATTTATCAGTACCAGAAACGGTCCAGAGAGAGAGAATCCGCGAACCTGCAAGACCATAGTCCCCGGCCAAGGCGTTGGCAGCCCCTCCTGCACTCCTGGCCCAGCAACATACATAAACTGTTTCGTCCCAAACAGGTCCTGCTCGAAGCGCTGCAGCACCCCACTGGACCCCGGGCCGCGCTTAAGGCCACGGAGGCGGAAGATAGAGCGCAGGATGTAGGGCATCACTTTGATCGTGAATTGGTCGCCGAGGCAACTATCGATTGGGTTAGCATGGATGCACTTTCGGGGGGAGAAGGGAGAGGAGGCAGGGAAGGACGCACTTGTGCATCGCGTGGTCTCCACCACCGAACATGATGTAGAGCTTGGGGTCGCGCGTGGGGTCGACCGTTTCTGGGTCTTTGAATATATTGGGCTAAGCAGCGTTGGTCAGCTGGCGTAATGAAGATGATCCAAAGGTTACTCACGTCCATCTGGGCGTTCTTCATGCTCACGAACAACCTGTCGCCGGCATGAACACGCATGTCCTTTTCGCCCTTGATAGATGCATCGGCTGCGACGTTACGGAAGATGCCTGGTGCTTGAGGGTCGAGGCCTAGAGCCCAAAGTTAGCACATAATGCAGAATGGGAAGAAGTCGAGCACGTACGCATCCCCTCCCTTACATACCCCTCCAACCTCTTCTCCTCCTCCGGCCCATAATGCTGCAAATTCGCAATCCTGATAATATCCTCCCTCGCGGCCTGATGTTTCTCCTCCAAATACAGGTTCACAACATGCACGGTCGCATGCGCAAAGTTTGCCGCCGACGCAACGGAGACGCCGAGCACGTTGTATGCCAATTCTTTTACGGGTCTGTCGGGCCCGGCGGCTGCGATGAGCCGCTTGAAGAATGCGTGCGCGTCCATGTCTTCGCCCCAGAGGGTGTGCATTATACTGTCGATCAGCTTGAAGGGGTTTGAGATCTGTGAACAACCATCAGCACTCTGTCCCCCCCTCCAGTCTGGGAAGACATACAGGAGACGCGGTCAGCGAGTTGAGGTGTAGTTCGATCGTCTCCAGCAGCACTGAAGCAGCCTGCTGTGCGTTCGTCCTCAAGAACCACCCGGTCTCGGGGAGGATATTGAGGAATATAAACGTGAATATGATCATATAGATCTGGTACGCCGCCTGTTCCGTAAACGGCGCATTCGGGTCTTCCTTCGTCTTGATCGGCAACCCAGACTACAAAAATCACAAAATCAAAAAATCACGAGCTCGATCAGCACCGAGTAGGAGGTCGGAGGGGATGGAGAGAAGGGACGTACGACGTAGCGCGATACCCAGTGGACCGGGGCGAGGTTGATCACGTCCCTCACGATGTCGACACAGCGAAGATGATGCCCCGAAAGACTATACGACTTCTCCTTAATCAGGCCGTTCGTCTTCTCATAAAAGTAGTTCCCGATCTTGCGATAGACGTTGGCGTCGCTAAACAGCGCATCTTGCATCATCTGGCGATCGCGATTGTGTCTACCATCACCGACACATCAGCACGGCTAACTAACCAGGGTGGAGTGCGAAGTGGGAAGAGAGGGAGGGGACGCACTTTGCCGGATCGTCAAAAGCCAAGAAAAACCCATACCCGCCCGTCAAGAACTTCATATTCGCGCCATAAGTGACCTTGAACGTCCGATGGTCCCTAAGCACCTGCTTGACGCCCTCGTACGAGTTGACGGAGCGCATTGGGGGCAGCTTTTTGGGACGCTCGAAGTTGTACGCTTTGGCTTTGTCGAGGACTGTCAGGTACTCTTGCATTTTTTTGGGAACCATCATTGGGAAATGGCCGTAGATGTCGCCTTCGTGGTAGTAGTCTGGCAGATGGCGGAATAGCACTGCGCACAACTATCGTCAGCTTCTGCGTGGCTTGGAGGGGCAGCGCGAGGAGGGGAATGAACAGGAGAGGAGAGGAGGAAGCACTCACATCGCCCCAAAGTGCCCCCAAAAGACCCATTATCCGTCTGCCGCGCACAATCCTGCCACCCATAAGCCGTCAACGCCTGGGGCGTAAAATCCGTCGTAAAAAACCGATCCCCCCTCGTCAAGGCCACCGCGTCCGCTAAAATGCCCCTGCTAATCGTGTACCCCGGACAGAGCCCAGCGCCCTCGACGACGGGCTTGGCTTCTTCCGCTTGCAGGCCCGGGTAGAGCTCGAGGTTGTCGATGTGGCCGTAGAGCTTTTCGGCTGCGTGGGCGATCTCGGGGCTGGAGTTCCATTCTTTGAAGTTTTTGTATTCTGGGGGAATGGGGGTGTTAGCGAGGTGCTCTGGGTGGGCGAGACGAAGTCGAGCTCGAGGAACGAAGTTGAGCTCGAGGACGAAGACGAGGAAGACGACCGCCTTGGCAGTGCGGAGGCTCAGGAGAATCACGAGAGCACCAGGGCAAAAGGGGAGAAAAAGGAGATGAAAGCCGGAGAGAACGCACCCTTCAGCCCCAAAAACTTCCTAAACTCATTCAAAGTCCCCACCCCCCACGCCCTCGCCTCCCTCATCCCAAGACACTCAATAACCCTCATAACCGCCGGCGTCCCCCTCGCCCTAAACGCCTGCGCTGAATTCTCCGTAGCGTCCTGCAACACCGCCGCCAGCAACTCATCCCCAAACCTGCCCGTCACGGGGTCTCGCTTTTGGCCGTTGAGTTCCCATTCCCTGGGATCTTGGTCCCGCTTGGAGATGGAGGAGATCTTGGACATGAATTGCGGGATTGTGATCTCGTCCCAGGCTAAATTGGGCTCGTCGGAGAAGATCTGGCGGAAGAGGCCCTCGGTCCACCTCTCGTCTGCTAAAGAGATAGGCGCGTGCCAGCGATAGAGCAAGTTAAATTCTACCGAGCAGGCGTTTCCCGTCCCCCTTTCCAGTAAAGAGTGGTCGGACTTGCGCACGAAGTCTAAGGGGTCGAGGATCCACTGAGAGCCTTCTCGGACTAGACCGAGGATGGCACTGAGGTAGTCGGTCAGGATGATGTTCATGAAGAACCCGCAGTTTATCAGGCGGGCGGTGTTGAATATCTCGTCGTCTTGCGCGGCGCGGGCGGCGTCGTCTGCAAGAAGGGCGGGGTCTTTCCACGTGCCTCTTTCGTTTATCTGCAGGAGCTTTTCGCAGGTGTACTGCCGGCTATGTTAGTATCTACGCCAGAGGAGGGGTGAAAGGAAGAGGACGCACATTATGATTCCTACAGAAAATAACCAGCAGAGCAGAGACGGCAGGAGGAAGCAAATGCAGCCTATTCTCAGCATACGTATCCTCCCACAACCTCCCCCTGCCGTCCCTCCTCCTTACAGTATCCTGCGCCGCCTGGTCCGCTCCATATAGCGGGCTCAAGTCGAGGTAGGAAGATGTATCGTTTATATGCCTTTTTCCGGGGTCGGGGCAGGTGCGGAATAGGGAGTGGATTATGAGGGTCGCGAATGCGAATAGGAGTGAGGAGACGCCGGCGGGGTGATCTTGCGTGTCTTCCCTCCTCAGTAAGGTGTCGAATACCAGCCCTGGGTCGGGTAGGAGGCTGGGAGGGGTCGGGTGCTGACCGCTCACGCTCCTCGCATATGGCGTATGGGCCGCTCCGAGTGAAGGGAGAAAGGGGTTGTTCCCTGACCCGTCGGCGGACCGGAAGTGATTGGTTGGGCCGACGAAGGTCGACGGCGGGTGGGGGAGGTCGTTATAGAGGAGGGAGATGAGGAAGTTGTTCATTTCTTGCGAGATGCGCGTGTTGGGCGGGAGCTTGGAGGCGCAGACGAGGATCTTCTCCATCTGCGTCGAGGGGTCAGCCACACGCTCACGATGTCCTCTTCCAGCGCCCATAGCGGGACGAGGCCAGGGAAGGGAAGGGAAGGGAAGGGAAGCGACAGGTTTGGAGGCCAGGTGGGCAGAGGGAACGGAGGAGAGGACGCACGAGAAACTCGCGATCGTTCAGCCCCACCCAATTATTATTCTCCACAGCGTCCATCAACGCCCGATAAGTCGCCATATCCGGTGTCAACGGCAGCCCTTTCCTAAGCCGGTCCGTGACGTCCTCCACCAGCTTCAGGGCGGTCGAGTGCTTCGGCTCTACATTGTCGGATGCGGGGGCAGCTGCATCGGAGTAGAGCCCGTCCGGGGCGCGGGGGAGGGGACGGCGCGAGAGCCAGTCGATCTCTAGGAGGGAGGCGGCGGTGGTGGCGCCGGAGCCGACTGTGTCCTGCGAACATGGATGGGTTAGCTTGCGTGCTTGCTGGACAGCGGTGGGGGAGCAGGGAGTGGAGCATGGAGCGGAGTGGGGGGAAGGAGGACGTACGACAGTGGTATAGTATATCTGCTGGATCGACTCCCTCGGGCTAGTAGCAGCCCTATAGAAAGACGACATTCTTGCTCTCCTTCTCCTTACTAGTACTCTCAAGACCCGCGTCCTACAGTTTCAAGTGGGGGGTATGAAGACGTCGAGCACAATAGACGCCTCAAGGTGATGGTAGCAAGCAAGCAACAAGCAGGGGACAGCGTCAAAGCGTCCAAGGTTGAGCAGGGTTTATCGTCCGTCTCAGCTAATGGCTAGCGGGCGGGAAAGTGGGGCTTCTAGCGCGCCTCGGAGGGAATGAGGAAGGGGGGAGGGGGGGGTATATAACCGCATTGGATTGGAAAGGAAGCAATGAGGAGACCGGAGGAGAGGAGCAACCGAGTAAGGCACCAAGGAAGGGGCTCTGCTATCGAGATCCGCACTGCGCAGGGATCACGGCGGGCTCATCTCGCCCAATCATGTCACAGTGCACAGGACCGGGGGGAACGAGTCGCCGTGCCTCGCTGATCGTGCAGCGGCGGCCCCCTTACGACGAGGACGTTTACGGCGCATAGTATGCTCTTTCTTCATTCGTCTACCTTCCGCGCATTCAGGGACACGAGCCACACTCAACAAGAGAGCCGCCAATAAAAGCTCGCAGAAGGAGGGGTTCGACGCGCATGTTTTGACGCGTTCCCCCTCCGGCATCGTACGGCATCCACGGCACGCGTTCGATCCAAGAAGAACAGAACCCTCAGAGGGCTGGCTGGACACCGGGGGACGCCGGAGGGAACAGGGGAGTTTTCGCCGGTAAGTAGGTGTGGCGCGGGGGCGGTGTCACTTCTACATTCCTACCTCGATCTTCCATGTTCATCGAATTCATCTTCGAAGTTCGTCTTTGGAACGTAAGGAGAGTGCACGTTTCAGGCCGCCGCTACGGAAACGCTAAGTGAACAGGTCCCTAAACAGATTCCGCCTTGCGAGGACCCCGTGCAACTAGGGTGCTGCACCCATCCTTCTATTTTAACCATTTCTCGTCTTCTCTACCACGGATGCTGAATCTATTTCCTTCCACTCAAGGAAGCTGCACCACGTGCCCTCAATATAATTGATCTCCATTGTCATTATTGTTGCCGGTGATCCCCATTGTCATTCTAGTTGCCGGAATCTCAGCCCCTTCTCCTTGCCACTCCCGCACTATCGAAGAACCATAATGCAAGGCTGTGCAAGAAGACCAGAAGTTATCCGTCATATGCGAGTAAGCGCTTCTCGCCTTTGTCACTGTGACTCAGGAACCGCCCGCCTGTATTCGACTACAAAAAGCTATCTTCCGCGACTGCGCCCCTTCACTCGCTTCATTCTCCCCCTTCAGCACCCTCCTCGACATAATGTCTTCACTACACGGCAGCCTGAAAACTGACTTCCCTGGCTGGCCCGCAGATAGGCTCGCAGCGTTGTTGAGCGTCTTCCAACCTATCGTTCAAGGGTACGACCAAACCATTGGGCCCAAGGCTCCGTCAACTCGCGGCACAGATTATCACGACGTCGTTTTCTGCAAGGCACTTAGTCTCTGCTTGTCGTGGGGCTCCGATAGTGGGGAGTCCGCCGCGATACCAGCTGTCGCAATGGTCGGTTTGCCCGAAAACACAACTCCCGACGTTGTCACCGCGGACCCCCTCAGGTACCGCCCTTCCGACACTCTTCGCCGTATCCTTCAGGACCCCCCCTTCCTACCTATGATTACTGGGGATCATAATACGAGTACCCTTCTCATAGCCAGGAATACCACCTGCGGGACAATCGAGGCTGGCCGTTCCGGGGGCTGGTCCGTTGCTGAGATCGGCTACATGACCGACGAAGAGGTTCGTGGGCTTATCGGATCGATCACCGGACAGTGCGTTCCAGCTCTCTCTGTGCGTTGCCTACCTCTGACCAGCAGCTAGAGGGATCCAACTAGCTCGTGAACCCACGATTTCATCGTACACCTGCCGAGTCCTGTCCCTTCTCCGCTTTCGCGATACCTCTTTGGAGTTCGTGTCCTCTACTTTTGACTTCTGCCCCTACTCCCTCTCACCCAGACCCGTCGCAGGTGTATGATCCGGTTCGTTCTTCGCAACAATAACCAGAAGTTCGCCGATCGGTTGAATTCACTTGATCGCGTTCTCGATGGAGAATTTCTCCGCAATCTTCTCGATCAATTTGCGTCCAAACCGGTTGTCGATGCCACTTTACCCGCTCCGGAGATTGTCGTTCAGCTCCAGCCCGGTTCGGCATTCCATACGTACCTTGGGCAACTCTTTACCCAACAAGACCGCGCCTGGCGTGCCAAGACCAAATGGCGGAGGCTTGCCCATCGCAGGGCGGAGAACTGCGTAGTCCTTACCCGCAACAATTCTTCGGTGTGGTCTGCACTGTTGTCCCGTCTTCTCACGAATCTTCGAGCGTGCAACCTCAAAATACACCGTCATGATGAGGGTCAACAGCGCTTATCTCCCTCGTTATTCCAACAGAACATGGCGGATTTTGTCTTCTATTTGGAAGCGCTGTCGGCCCTCTTCTACCGCCCAGCCTCTGGTTCCCAAATCCCCGCTGCGGGCCTCGTTGATATCCTATCTGCCCTGCTGTGTAACCCTGGATATGGACTTGCGGCGCGCTTGAGTACGTGCTTTCCTTTCTGTCTTCCACATCAACCTGACATACCTCGTAGGCGCTAATGGCAATCCTGCGTATGGCTTCCAAACCGGCGCAGCCCCCGAGCCCGAGGGACGCGCGCGTTCCTCACCACCTCCATCGGATGCCGCTGATGATGAGGTCCTGTCAGTTTTGGCAGACTCAGATGGAGAGGACGAGCAGCCTGAGATAGGCCCCGTCATCAAAACCCTACTCAGCAATATCGCCGCTTTCTTTGAAGCGCCTCGCACATGTTTGAACAAGTTCGCTGCACGATCCCAGAATCCGTGGACGCCGACGACCTACCACATCACCGCGCAAATGATGCCTGCACTCATCCTCACCCCGGTCCAGCGAGATCAGGTCGTTAATTGGCTTCGGAAGATCACCAACCCGGACTTCTTTCCTAATCGGGACCGGCAACTTACACTCGATACAGACTTGTTGCGCGACTTCCAGAGATATGCCACTACCAGCGGCTTTTGGCTAAGTGCACACTGTGAAACCATATTGATGATGATGATGCGACATGCGTCGAAGTCTGAACGTGTATGTCGGAAAGGCTGTACGCATCTCGACCGTCGCTGCGATCTCTACGCTGCGATCGATGGCTGTCGCCCACTTCGCGAGGCTCTCGAGGTGTGCCATCGTCGCTGCCTTCTCGCCTTGCTCTCTTCTAATCCCTCCTAGCGACCCCTCCCTTTGGCTGTGTGCGCCAAAAAATCCTGTTGCCATTGCTACTTCATGGCTCTGTACGGTCCCCAATATACGGTCAATACTGACGGCACACATGGCCGAGCCTTCAAAACACTGCTTTTTGGAGCCAGTCCCGCCGTTGCTCTCGCCTTTGCCACCGGGTTGTACAACACCATCCTCTCCAACGACGTCAGCGATATGAGCTACCAGAGCTCCCCCAACCGCTCCGCAGAGATAGGCGAACCCCCCGCGCCTGCGGTGACTTTTGGCAGTGGAGTGTATCGCACGGATAGGGCGTAGTTCGCTGTCGCAGTGCCTGCATATTCAACATGAGGGCAAGGCCCTAGCCAGCTAACTAAGATACAAGGACGAAACATGTAAATACAGCGCTTTTAAATGAAACGTGTCTTTCTGTAATCGCACCGCCTGCTCTCGCGCTCCCTACCCTGTTAAGACAGCTCGTATGTCATGGGCTCGACACCACAGCGTATTGACACTACATCTCTCTACCACGTCGTGAGCAGCATGGAAGGGAATACACTGAACGGCATGCCCCGCCCAGTATTGGTGTCGCGAAGATATATCGGCGGCATCGCGCAGTATATGATCCGCACGACGATCAATGAGGTGTGGGAGTAGCCAAGCGGGGCGGAACGTAACGTCCGTCATACCACCTGTCGAGCAGCATGGGACTTGCTCAACCACGTTCCCTCCCTCGCGCACAGCAGCCAGTACCGCACAGAATGGTCGTTGTCGAGCTGGATGGGACGTTCAGCTCCGTGTGGGAGTACTCAAGTGGGGTGGGACGTACCACATCTCATACCCCTTGTCGAGCAGCATGGGACTTGCTCAACCACGTCCCCTGCCTCGCGCACAGCAGCCGTACCGCACAGGATGGGCGTTTTAGAGCTGGATGGGACGTTCGGTGAGGGGTGGGACTACCCAAGTGGGAGGGGACGTACCTCGCCGCATACCCCTTGTCGAGCCGCATGGGACTTGCCTGACCACGTCCCCTGCCTCGCGCACAGCAGCCAGTACCGCACAGGATGGTCGTTTTCGAGCTGGATGGGACGTTCAGCTCCGTGTGGGAGTACTCAAGTGGGGTGGGACGTACCACATCTCATACCCCTTGTCGAGCAGCATGGGACTTGCTCAACCACGTCCCCTGCCTCGCGCACAGCAGCCGTACCGCACAGGATGGGCGTTTTAGAGCTGGATGGGACGTTCGGTGAGGGGTGGGACTACCCAAGTGGGAGGGGACGTACCTCGCCGCATACCCCTTGTCGAGCCGCATGGGACTTGCCTGACCACGTCCCCTGCCTCGCGCACAGCAGCCAGTACCGCACAGGATGGTCGTTTTCGAGCTGGATGGGACGTTCAGCTCCGTGTGGGAGTACTCAAGTGGGAGGGGACGTACCACATCTCATACCCCTTGTCGAGCAGCATGGGACTTGCTCAACCACGTCCCCTGCCTCGCGCACAGCAGCCGTACCGCACAGGATGGGCGTTTTAGAGCTGGATGGGACGTTCGGTGAGGGGTGGGACTACCCAAGTGGGAGGGGACGTACCTCGCCGCATACCCCTTGTCGAGCGGCATGGGACTTCCCTGACCACGTCGCCTCCCTCGCGCACAGCAGCCAGTACCGCACAGGATGGTCGTTGTCGAGCTGGATGGGCCGTTCAGCTCCGTGTGGGAGTACTCAAGTGGGAGGGGACGTACCTCGCCGCATACCCCTTGTCGAGCAGCATGGGACTTGCTCAACCACGTCCCCTGCCTCGCGCACAGCAGCCAGTACCGCACAGAATGGTCGTTGTCGAGCTGGATGGGCCGTTCAGCTCCGTGTGCGAGTACTCAAGTGGGAGGGGACGTACCACATCTCATACCCCTTGTCGAGCAGCATGGGACTTGCCTGACCACGTCCCCTCCCTCGCGCACAGCGCCCATTACCGCACAGAATGGTCGTTTTCGAGCTGGATGGGACGTTCAGTTCCGGGTGGGAGTACCCAAGTGGGAGGGGACGTACCTCGCCGCATACCCCTTGTCGAGCAGCATGGGACTTGCTCAACCACGTCCCCTGCCTCGCGCACAGCAGCCAGTACCGCACAGAATGGTCGTTGTCGAGCTGGATGGGCCGTTCAGCTCCGTGTGGGAGTACTCAAGTGGGAGGGGACGTACCACATCTCATACCCCTTGTCGAGCAGCATGGGACTTGCTCAACCACGTCTCCTGCCTCGCGCACAGCAGCCGTACCGCACAGAATGGTCGTTGTCAAGCTGGATGGGCCGTTCAGCTCCGTGTGGGAGTACTCAAGTGGGAGGGGACGTACCACATCTCATACCCCTTGTCGAGCAGCATGGGACTTGCTCAACCACGTCTCCTGCCTCGCGCACAGCAGCCGTACCGCACAGGATGGGCGTTTTAGAGCTGGATGGGACGTTCGGTGAGGGGTGGGACTACCCAAGTGGGAGGGGACGTACCTCGCCGCATACCCCTTGTCGAGCAGCATGATCTTTCCCAACCATGTCCCCTCCCTCGCGCACCGTAGGCGGTACTGAAGGCGATAAGCGCTCTCCCCCTCAATCGGACGCTGCATAATGTGTGGGACGACTGAAGGGGACGTACATCGCAGTATTCCCATTCTAGAACAGCATGGCACTTGCTCAGCGTGTACCCTGTGCCGGGCAGGATGGGCATCAACGGCGTACATACGACCTTAGGTAGTATTCAAGGGCGGCGTGGTGCAGCCTTGCAGGGATGCAATGAAGGTTCCCGACAGGCTACGGGGTGTTAGGCTATGTGCTTCAGTCGGTCGAGACTCGGTGTGGAAGCTCAACCAGGATGCCCGCTATCCTGTGAGAGCGAAAACCGGATTAGCTTGGAACGGATTGCCTGGCGTGCGCTTGGCTGGCCGCATACAGCCTTCTCACATTCATTGTATGGCTCACCCAAACATCGTCAGTCTCACCCAAACATGGCGTCGAAGGACAATAGCATGACATGATGACACCCAGACGCATAGCTTTCGCTTCTGTATCATCATGACTCGCTGCTAGCGTGAGACGTCCAATAATGCGGAGAACTAATTAATGATTCTATCATGCCGAGTCCATGTCTTCGTCCTCACTCGTTGCGTGTTTTTGGTCATTCCGTTCCACTTCCTTTTGGTGCTTCGTCAATGGTCGCCGCTCCGTCCATCCCTGCAGTTCCGCCAACCACTCGTACATCTCGGCCCGGCTGGGCGCCGTTCCGCCGGACCACTTGTTGTCAGGCTGGAACCAGATCGGCCGCGGGACTGATATACGTTAGCTATTGTTCAATCTCCCTGGTCATCCACCTACTGTTCCTCATACCCATGGTGCAATACTCGCAAGCGCGACCTCGATCCGAACAGGCAAGGCACTTTTCGAACGGAACTGCCATGCATATTTCCGTCATCCGGTACCATGGGACCTCTCCTTTCTCGTCGTCATTGTTCGGCACATCGGATGGGTTCCTCCTAACGTGAAAGCCAGGGTGAACTTCTGGCTTTGGTTTCAACCGAGACTTGCGGGCGCCCTTGCGGGCAGACCGTGTCTGCGGATCAAACGGATGGTTGGTCGCCTGGCATTCGCGACACCGATAGGGACCGTGGGAGAACTGCTAATCGTCAGATACCCTCCTGAGATCACTGGATACTCGTGCTCACCACGACGGTGCACTCGCCAGGTCGAGCCGTGGCTACCCAGCCATATTTCCGAATCAACGCCGCGGAGACAGCCTCGGGCTCCACAAACACAGGTTCAAATGGGTGACCAGCGTTCATCCCGTCCTTGTAGTATTCCACCTTGACAACAGCTCTTGCGGACTTCAACGCGATCCAAATCGGTACTTCGAAATCGGTTTGCTTCCCTTCATAGTACCACTTCAGCCGCCGTCGGAGCGGGGCATTCAGGACGTTCAGCCCGACTTCAGCACCCATCTCCCCCTCTTGCTGGTCTTCGATGGACTCTTCCTCGTCCGACTCGGCGAGAGCTGAATTGTTCCAGCCTCCGCTCTCTGCGTTGTCCGTCCCGGAGTCGAAGCTTTCTCGTTGCCTCCCTTTATTCCTTTCTACGATCAACTGGTTCTCTGACGTGACTGCAGTATCTCGCATTGTGCTACGTGGTCGGGGTTCGATTTTGTCGACCCGGTTTGAGGACGTTTCGCGTACTGCCTTGATGGCGCGTAATGGTTCTTTCCCTTTCAGCGACGACTTTAGGGCGACTGTCCCCTGCACACGGTCGGGGCCAGTTGAATTCCGTGCGAAGCATGCTGATTCACGCCCCTGTGCACCGCGGTGGTTGTCCTCGTACGATTGCCGGCGAATGAGCGCATCCGATGGTATCTGAGGACAGACAACGCCTGCTCGCGACCGTGTGCGTGAGCTTGGTCCTGCCTCTTCTTCCTCTTCTTCGTCCAACCATCGCACCACCTTTTCAACCGTCCGGCAGCGCGATAGTCCATGCGTACCACCAGCAGGGGATAGCTGAGCATCTTTAACTGCTTCCGGAACTGGTCGCGACGTATTGAAATGGCCAGTGGGTTTGAGGGTTGCACCTTCCCCAATATCACCAGGGTACCCGCCTGGTGTGGACGGGAGATCAAAGTCCCAAGTCATGACGTCCTCGTAGTCTGCGGAGGCGTCCATGGTGGGGAGATCTCCTCTTTGGGGCGGACCGTCCCGCTTGCCGTCCTGAGTATCGACGGTCGTTGCGTTGGGCGCAGGGATCGTTGCGTTGGGCGCAGGCGCGGTGCATTGAAAGGGGACCTCATTCGTGGATCGCTCCTCGCCTTCTTTGACAGTCGGTGAACCGTGTACTTTACTGGCTCTCTCACGGTCCATCGGGATACCTCTCCCCTGACCTGGTTTCTTTTCCACCACCGGAACCGATGTATTGCAGCGTTGGATCGACCGATCGACGTATTGGCGCACTTCTTCCTCTTGCTTCTCCACGGTCTGCTCATATGCAGACGCGCACTCGTTGCGCACATACACAGGGATATTGCGGACGTTGATGAACTCTCGTAATGCATCTGTTCCCTGTCCAGATAGTTGCACGTATACCCGATGAAGCATCTTCTGCACAAGGCTATGGCGCTTGTACTTCGTGTACTCCTCATGCAGATATAAAGCATAGAAGATTCCCTGCACGTTGGTCAAGCAAGTGCGAGGCAATGGGAAGTCCATGCGTACCACGTAGTCATGGACTCTTGCAATCCAGTGGTCCAATGGCCACTGGCGACTCTTTTTGATGGCAAGGTCCATCATGCGTCGCGCCCATAGTTGTTGCGTCGTCTCTGTCATACCCTTCCTTCCCAGCCCCCGCACGAACTTGCAGCGATCGGAAGAGGACTGGGGAATTTGAGTGCGCGGAAGAATGTTCTTCGGGATCGGGATCGCAAGGGTGCCGTTATTCGTGGTCGGCAATATCTCGAGCACCTTTTTCAACTCATTGAGCGTGTTTATGATCTTGTTGATCATCGGCGTCGGTGGTTCGAGTCCCGCAACGTGACATTGCAAGAGATACGCTGTCTGAAATGCGTTATTCAGAGTTGACTTGTGTTGAAGGACTGCAGGAGCATTGCGTGTGCTTACTGTATCTTCCGCGCCGTAGTACAAGTACAGCTCTACCGAGATCGGGCTACCACCACAGTTCTCCCAGGAAGGGTCTGGTCGTGCAGGCTGTACCAACTTTGCACCGAGTTCCGCGTCCACCAACGTTTGACAATACTCGAGTTGCATTCCAAGCAGCGCGGTCCGATCCTCCTCCCACCATTTCCCTTCTTTAGCAGGCGGTTGCAGGTTAGCGGGGAGGCGGGTAAATAGCCAGGGTCGTCGTCCGAGCGCGTAGGCTTGGAGGCTTGGGGGGATACCGGGCGCGAACAGGAGAGTCTTTCGTATGTCGATGCCCAGGAGTGCTGAAATCTCCGTGGCATACCTCATATGTTGAATGAGCTGTATTTGCATCCATGAGGGCCATGCTCCGATTTGCAACTTCTCTGCGGCCAATATCGATGCAGTCTGCAGGCAAATGATTCAAGTATCCTTCTGGCGACGTCATGGGACTTACCCACAGCACGTTAGCGGCGTCCAACCAAGATTGAATTGTTGGCGGGACTTCTGAGGGTAGTTTGTCGGGAACCGATGGCCCCGACCCGAGCTCGCCCAGTACGCCGGTCACAAATTGACCGAAGAGGATCCGTAGCACGGCGGACCAGGCTACCTTGACCGGTCGCATCGTTCCTTGACATGTGAGCCATAGATCGATCCTCCCATCGTCTTCCACAAAGTCGATTGGCTTGGGGAAGCGCTGTAGCTTGTCCGCCCTCACAAAGTTCACGTCCCTGAAGTAGAGCGCAGGCATTTTCTCGATATCGAGGCCTCGGTAGCATCGCTCGAAGGCGTCTCGGTCTCCAGTCTTCCATATCAAGTCGACACTTTGGCTCCAGTAGTGCAGCGCATCTTTCAGGGCAGGAGGATGTGAGTTGGATAGTCCAGTGAAGAAGTAAAATCGTGCATATATAGACTGTACATCTTCAGTTCGACGTGCCACTCCATTGATGTCCGAAAGGCTCACCAATCTCTTGCTTTGCCTCTCCAATACCTCCACTCGCTCCGCGGCCGATGTGCCAACTTTCTCCCTGTCCCTCCAGTACCGCTTGAGAACGTCGAGCGTGCCTCGTACGAACTCCGGCAGCACATCGTTTATCCTTTGTCGTACTCCTGCGGCGTCAACGTCGGCTGGCGGATCTGCACTGGCTCGGACGGTGATACTGTTCGTCGTTTCAAGGCGTGGCTCACTTTCTGGCCACTGATCCCGTACTGGCCCCATGAGGAGATCATCGATCGATGGATCGGCGGAAGACGCTCCGAGATTGTGCTGAGACCGGTGCCAGCTAAGCGCTCGTGCTAGTCACCCATCCATAGACTGCGCCCCTCGGAACCAATTGTGGTACGGTGCGGTTCTTCGGCGCTTCCAAATCTGCGTCTCCGGGTCCTGCCGTCTCGGGCTCCCATTGCCGTAAGCATCGAATTACTCTCCCGCCGCTCTAACACCTTACAACAGCATGCTTATCGATGCTCATTTGCTCGAAGGTGACGACGATGAGGAAGACGAACAGTATTGGCGCGCTGACTTTGCCACTACAATTGAGCGGCTCTACCGGGATATGAGCACCTTGTCACTAAACAACCCTCTTGACTTCGCTCTTCCACCTAGGAACAATCGACAATACCTTGTACCTTTCCCCCCAGCTGGCGGTCCGCCGGACACCGTGCCCAGAAGCCATGAGCAGAAGGTCACGCGGTTGACTCGTAATACACAAGAAGAAGTTTCATGCATCGCACGATCCGAGCCAGCCGAAGAGGTAGCGGCGGCCACTGGGTCCGCTACGGCTCCAGCGCAAGCCGATGCCTCCCCTACAAGGGGGCCAATATCGGCAGCGTCCGCAGCCCCTCCACCCATGCTTACTCCTGCAACTCATGCGACATACTCAAGTAGTGTCAAGACGTCAGCTGGCGCACGCGCTGCTCTAGGCCCGGCTTCGGTGGCGCCTCCTAACCATGTTATTAGCGGTCCGAGCCACGGACCCATCGACCCACTCGCCATTCCGCGACGATTCCCTGCGCATCCACCCGACAATATGGTTTGGAGCCCAGAGCAACAGCGAATACTGGAGCTGGTACGAGGTGGACGCAACGTCTTTTTTACGGGTCCTGCCGGCATGTTTCAATTCTCTTGAACGGTGAGCTTTAGCTAACTCGATCATTCGTAGGTTGCGGCAAGTCGAGTCTATTGAAGGAAATCACTCGCTTGTGTTCAAGCACCCATTGGCGGTTGCGTCGCGTGGCGGTGACAGCAACCACTAATCTGGCTGCTCTATTGATCGGGGGTCAAACAATACACAGGTGGGCGGGCATCGGAACAGGGGAAGACGACTTCGATTACAAGCGCAATCGCATCCTCCAGGATGAAGAAGTTGTCGAACGATGGAACGATGCTGATCTCCTCGTGATCGATGAAAGTACGTTCTTTGTGATATGGATGACCTCCTAATCCGCTGAGTTCGGGTCAGTACCCATGTTAAATGCGGAGTTGCTCGACTATGTCGAGCGAATGGGGCGAGAAGTACGCAAGTGTAACCGACCCTTCGGTGGCATCCAAGTCAGTTGACATGTCTCTTCAGCACCGTCTTCTCACGGTTGGTCAGGTGGTCTTCACCGGCGACTTTTTCCAGTTACCCCCTGTAAACAAGTACGGGAATCGACACGGAAGATACGCCTTCGACGCCCGATGTTGGCGCACATTGTTTCCTGGATCGGAGAATACCGTCTTTCTGACCGAAGTTTATAGGCAACGGGACCCCGGTGGGCATTTCGGAGCAGCTTTCCGGCAGTGTGGTGCTGATGCATCCCTAAGCTTTCGTCCGTTTATTGCAGGACGTCCGCAACGAGAAGCTTTCCGAGACCTCGACGAAGCTGTTAGCTTTCCTAACACGTGCTATAGAACCTCCCCCAGATACCGAAGCTGTTCACATGTGCGTATGCCCCCTTTGGGGCAGAATGAGGAGCGGGGCCTCTTGGGCTCCTTCATCATGTTGATCTGCTACTTTCGCAGCGTTACCCATCTGAATGACGTCAAGCGAATCAACAACACCCGCCTCAGGAGTCTGCCAGGCCATCCGTTTCACTACGAGGCGAAAGACACCATATGGAGCACCGATATCACTAAGAAACGAATTCAAAATCTGTTGCTCCGTAGCGGCGTGCCCTCCTTGGTAACGCTTAAAGTTGGAGCATGGGTCCGGCTTCAACGCAACTTACTGGAGGATGCCGAGCTTGTCAAGGGTCGCTTCGGCTATGTTCGAGGCTTTGTAACGGTAGACGACTGGATGGAGAGAGAGGCCACACTGTCCAACTTCACCGCGGAGGAGCTCACTCGCAAAACACAGGTGGCGTACCAAAAGCTCACGGACGATCCTCGCGACCCACATTACAGAAGTATTCGGTATCCGGTCGTTGAATTTATTGAGATCGCCGGCCGCCCAGCCAAATTAGTACTTGTACGTTCTCGAGACTGGAACATAGACGATAAATACCGTGATTCCACCGGGCAACTCCGGTGGGATATGGTGGGTCATCGCCATCAGGTGAGCCGTTTGCTGGCCCGTACAGCTACCCCACTTTTAACCGGCTCCAAGATTGACGTGGTCGCTGCTTACGCTGGGACTGTACACGCGATGCAAGGGCACAGTCTGGACTGGGTCATAGCTAGCCCCGGCCGATCTTGGGAGGCTGGTACAGTCACCTTACCGGAACATGTAGCCAGTGGTGTACTGACGTTGTATAGGTCACATATACACCATGCTGACGCGGGCCACCAGTCTTGACGGGCTCCAAGTAGAGGAGTTCCCGGCTAGTTTGGTGGGTTTCGCTTTTTGGGGGTCAGTCTCGGAACTGACGGACATTGGCCCAAGATCAAAACAGACCCCGATGTGAAAAGATGGATGGCTTCACTGTAAACCCTTCAGTTCCATGTTTCCGAGCTTGCTCGGCCTACGAGGCTGAATCCGGCCCCTTGCTTTTCCGTCCCAGGGCACTCGGCAACATTGCCATATATAGAAAGCCGACTTCTCACATGACCTTAGCTTGTGGCTGTGCATTCCGGGAGACCTTGGAACATAGAATCAAAATAATGGATCCGTGTATAGCCGTGTGCCCATGCGCTGGCCTGAGACACAATGGGGGCCGGTGGGGGGGGGGGGCTCTGCCTTTCCGGTCGGCAGGGCAATGCCTGCTCCGCCCCTGACTTTCTCATTCGACGACATCCTAGTGTCCTAAGTACTCTCGAGTGCTCTCTATCCCACTATCCCACATCAAGCGCTATCGACTCGATCACAGAGGGAACAACCTGTTTGTTCCCATGGGGCGCAACAAGGAAGCTACCGCTAGCTCCACCCATCAGATGTCTATATGGGCGCTGTCATCTCTCCTGGCGTCTCTGCATTCAGGGCGGTTTACTGAACAGTCTGGGGTGTCAGAAATCCAACCGAGACTATCCACTGCTCGACATGACCATTACTTCACCACATCCGGGTCGGAGTTTCCGTCTGCTCTACATGTTGTCGCGTGGATCCTACAGAGGGACAGGCGGCAAGCTTCCTTTCAAGAAGCATGTACGACGCTGTCTCTCCAGGTGCATGAACAATCTTGGTTGTCGACCGTGGTGTTCGCACCGCATGTCGCCGGCGGCTATGCTGCACGAACCGCTGGTCCGGACACTGAGACGTGTGAGCCGTTTTGTTTGCCTCCTCTGGACCCAGGCCATTAAACTGGTTCCTTCTCAGCCGACCACCCAAGCAACCCTTTAAATACGGTCCCAAATCACGGCTGGGGTGACAACGACATCCAGTCTGCGTCTGCCGTACAATGGCATGTCCATCATTTTGCCAATAAGGGCGGACAATATCGGGACTTGCAGATCCGAATAGAACATAGGTAGTCTCACGTCACGCTGGACTGAATGCCGCTCACTTCTCCTAGCATCGAGTCCTGTTTTGCTCCTGATTCAGCGACCTTAGTCGGCGATCTACTGGGGCTATTAGGTCATGGCCCCCTTTTCGATCGATATCCATCTCCTGGTGACGCCTATACAGCGTGGACATCGTGAGTATATGCGCGCATAATCCACGGCACTGGGCTGACGGACCGCAGTCGCGTGGTGGAGTACCTCATCTGGAACAATATACCGGACATCACTCTGCCTATTCTCGAGTCCAAATTGCTGCTGGATTGGCTCCAGCGATGGGCCAGTTTCGATGCCCCGCGCACAGCGCGAGGCAAGACGCGTTATGTGGTCGTCAATCAAACTACGATCGACTACATCGCCGCGAAGCATGAGGAAGCACAGGATGCTAACGATATCCACGCAGCCCGGTGCTGGTCGCTCCTTCTGCAGATGCATGACGGGTCGATGCGCGGGGTGTTCGGGCCAGCCACCTACGCCAGTTGGGCATTCATGTTGCACAGCATTATGGTCGCCCTTTACGAGCAAGCTCAAGCCGTGCAGAAATGTGTCAACGCCGCGGGTGGCGAGCGCTTCAGTGGATCGTCCCCGAATCTGGACCTCAACCTGAAAATCAGGCGCGCCTTCCTGCGTCTTCGGGCGCATTTGGAGGTCCTTTGGGCTTCCGTCCATTGGCAACACGGCAATAATGGCAATGGTCGGAGCGGGACCTTCGCAATTTTTGAGGAGTTGTTACGGAACGACGGAATCGGATTGCGGGCCTTTCTGAGGAAGCAGGCTTGTGAGGATGCCGCCTTCCGTGCTGTGCCCGTCTGAGTCTAAATTTAACAGATGCGGAGGGATTCATCAATCCGCCATCCTTAGGAGATCTTGTCCGGCGCCTTACTTTCTGGGTACAGGCTGGACGGACGATGGTCAGTGCATATCGCCGGCTGCCCGAGGAGGTGCTGCAGAGCGGACTCCCGCTCTTGCTCGTCCGCGGTGAGAACGTGCTGTCGGGAGCAAGTTGCACTTCGCCACCCATGCAGGAGGTTCCTGAGGACCCTATGACGCGAGAAGTGGCGTCGCTGACCATCACGCGATCCGTCGGCGATGGTCAGCAATCCGTTTTCGCGGTGTCGTTGCCAGCGCAGCGCTGCATGAACCCCGCGGCATTCATACATCCGGAATCTGTACTTCGCGCGATCCGGGATCTCACTATCGATACCCCAACATGCGACGGCCAATGCTCCCACGAGGACGGACGCTGCAATCTATATCGCCAATTGTGGCTATATCCTGCTTCTCTGCGAGCGATGCAGGTGCGCCCACTGGATTTTACTCCAGTGCAATGGCTGACTTGCCGAATTTTAGAGATGCATGCAATCACCTGCTAGTCCCAATGGACCCTGTGCGGTGTGCGAATACCTCCGCCTGCCGCGACGGTGTCGACCGGACACTTGCGAGCAGCTGGGACATATATACCCCTGCTACCCGTTCGGGTTGGATAAAACCGAAGGGCGAGAGGTTTTCACAATGCTCATGCGCACAGCCCAATCAGTCCTCGGGTGATGGACATGGCGGCATCACAGTGTAACGGTATTGTACTGTTGGGTTGGACGGATTGGATAGATAGTATACCACGAACTACTGTATCTTTGGCTGACGACACCATACTTTAACGTTCTTGGAGGCTGTAACATACCGGGCCACAGCAGCAGCACTATAGGCTGGTTAAGGTCATGCTTTCGCCAGAATTAATCGTCGAACAATGGCATAAACTACCGAACTAATCAGCGTGTGATCCACGCTTGAGGAATCACGGACTTACCTTTTTGGTATCAGTGTCTGTGGGGCTCGGCGGGAACTCTTCGTCAGCCGAGATGGATCGCCCTCCCGGCCCATCAATAGTCGTGTCCACCTTCAGGGCAATGTCACTTCCCGCTGAAGTAGAAGGGAGATCCCCCTGTGCAGTAGCAGGCGTCATGAAGGCTTGCGATGCCGGGCCCATGGCCAACAAATCTTCTTTGTCCAGCTGCAAGCCTGTCATCTCGAAGATTTCTTTCAGAGCATTTGGGGAAATGATATTGGGGTTCGCATTGCGAGTACGACTGTCCGACGACCCGTGCAGGGCTAGAGACACCATGGAGTCAGACGGGGTGGATTCGATTTTCGGCGCCACGCGGAGAGCATTTGAGAGAGCAGACAGGGAGGCATCACGATCAGCAGAGCCCTGTTCACTGAAGTCCAAAGTCGCCTTGACAGGAGGAGCAGCATGCAGAGCGAGATCATGAGGAGGACGGTCATCGTCAGTCACTAGGCCCACCACAGGTGGGGGAGATGCACTAGGTCGCTCGGAGTCAGGATGGCCCTCGTCAGTGAAGAGTGGTTCGGCAAGAATGAAGGGAGCTCGTGCCGTTCGAGCTACCGGCATAAGGTTCTCAACCGCGGTACCAGCATCAGCATGGGCAGGCGAGCTCGGCTCCTGATCCACTCTTGCTAGCTTCCGAACATCGGCTCCCAATGGGGCCGCTTTGCGCTTCTTGTGTGCACGGGCCAGGAAGTTGAGAGGGCCACTGGTAGCAATAAAGGCTTTGAACTTCCAGCGATCATCCATAGCGTCGCCGCCGACCGGCCGGCCAAGCTCCAATTCCAGCGGGGCGGGGGGCTCCGTGAAGGTCAGGACCAAGTCCTTATCCAGAGCGTCATTTAACTTGACAACGGCCTTAGGGGAGAGTCAGGAACCATACAAACCGTCTGTAATACACGCACCGCGAACTCTCGAATGTGAAAGGAAACACACACAGGCTGTACTCCGACCTCATAGCGGATGAAGTCGGCCGCCTGTATGTTCACTTCCGTGAAGATCTCTCTTTTATCTGGCGCAACTTTAGCTGGCAGCGCAGGGACGGTCGACGCTCGCTCACCGGCCATAATTTGGGCGGTCATGCCAAAATTGTTCACAGACAAGGCGACTTGCCCGTCCGCATGGCTGGCGGCCACCTGAACATGAGACAGGAGTCCCGAAATGGAATCCTTACTCGAGACCAGGGTTTTAAGATCCGGCTCGTCGTAGTCTCTCGGTGCATTGATCGAGGGGGGGTGCTCGAGCCACAGCCGGTGTCTTTTAACGACACCTAGGCACATATATGCGTCAGCAATGCACGCAAGGTGAACGGAGACGGGACCCAGGGTTCTGGCGGGGAGAGATACCACGCACCATGTGCACATAGGAAGATCACAACCAGACGGCTCTCGATGCTGCGCTCGTCGTCATCGGAATCATCGCTGATGTCCGACCCTTCCGTAGGTCGGGGGTTTGGTTCCTTGATGCGTAGTTTGGCGCAGGAGACGCCGCGCGCATGAAGGTAGTGTCGCAGGTGGGACAGCAGAAGCTTGGTCTTGAAGCGGGTTTTGATGATACGGGGCTGCACTGCCGCGACGGAGCCATCCTCGGCATGAGCAGCCATGGGCTTCACGTAGTAAGACGAGAAGAAGGACGGGTCTATATCGAAACGGGCATGAGCCGATAAAGCAGGATTTGTCGAAGACATCAGCATCTACTCTCAAGTCAGACCGATGCAAACGCTGAGACGGACGGTCGGAAGTTGATACCGCTGACGGCGTAATGAGTAGGTCCATGTGATCCTCAAAACGTGCCAGGCAGGTCAAGACGTTCACCATGGCTACAGATGTATATTAGCGAGCACAGCTCGTACCTGAGCCATGCATACGTACTCTTCACCGACGCCATTGACAGTTCGGCTTCCATCAAAGTAGAAGATGCAGGCATGATTGTGATTGCCGAGCAATGAGGTGCAGAAGATGATCCGCGATGACCGCGCCCGTCTATGAGAAGCGGGCATCAGCGGAAGCAAAACACCAGAGAGCCACGCGCTACCAAGTGTTGCCAACCGTTGTTACCAGCGATCGGCTTCCACCAGGAAGGATCCCATCAAAGATGACGATATACCAGTGCGGTGATGTGTTTCCAAGGAAGGCCGCACACCAACGAACAGTACTGGGATCGCTTCACCGCCGATACGCCTTAGCCGGATCTTCGGCATAGCGCCAATTTCTGACCCAATGGAATTCCTGGTAGGCGATGAGAGGGACCGACGGGTCTGAGTGCATTCCATACTACAGGAGATTACAAGGTGTTTCGACACGTGGCTGGCGCGCAAATCATACAGTATCGGTTAACATGGGTCGGAACAAATCATCCACCTCGGGTACGAGATCGCCTGGACCCGCTGGCTCATGGTGTACGCCATCCATGTGCATCCCCAGTACCGGCACGCCTTCGTCTTCGCTGTTCGGCTCCATGTCGGGTAAAAGATTGATGTATTCGCTGTCGATCAGCATTTCTTCTTCAGTCCGGTTCGCTAAAGTGGTGCGGAGGATCTGATACGGGTCTGAGGCCAGGAAAAGCGCACGGAGTTGGTGGTATACATCCCAGAAGTTCGATTTCGAAATGGGCGGGCTCCCTAGTGCTATAGCCAATTAGGTAGACCCCTTGCCGTGCCGTGCGTCTATAAGGATATACCTTGGTAGTGCGTCTGGAATTCCTCCTCGAATGCCGGGGGTACAAGTTCAAATACAGGGTGGTCTGTGGGCGCGTAAACGTCTTGAACCTCGGCGAGATCGTCCTCGGTGACGATGATCTGTGCCGATCGTCAATGAAAAGCATGACGAAGGGGACGCAAGAACTGCTAACCCGGTAATCTCTTGCATTGTCATATCGCTCCGGGTGGTCGAGGATGTCCTGTGGTATGCCTATAGGCATAATCTTATTCTTATCTGCGCGAGGCTTGCTATTGTTGTGCATCTGCACGTAAGCGTCGAGTCGACTCTGCATGAAGGGGATAGCGAGCCGTCGGAAAACGAAGCTGTCCCAAGTTCGGTCAGACGGTTCGTGCAAGCGATACGGCAGACTGACTTGTCTAGAGGGACCCCTGGGTCATACCAACGTTCGGTTACACCCTTTTGAAAAAGTGTCTCGAAAGCAGGGCTGAGTTCCTTCCGCAACTGGGACCACTTCCCCTCCGGCTTGATATTGCCATGTCCACGCTTGATGATGTGTTGTGAGGTGCCGACGAGGGTAGGATCCAGCTTCTGTCGAATCATACTGTGGCCGTTGGCGATGCCATTGTTTTCGCTGCCCGGATCGCTCTGGGTGAGGAGCGGTATGCCTGCGAGTGTTAGCCAGAAATCTTCAGGGAAGACGCCCATACGTGCCTCCGATCTTCCGCGCCATCTCCAGATAATAACTGAATATCAACCGGGGATTCTTGTTCGTCCACCATATCTTCAGCCACAGGATTGCTCCTGAGAAAGGCTCCATGCCCAAGTGCAGCCATAAGCCGAATTTACCCCATTTGTCATGCTGGTCCACCGCGATGAAAGCGAAAACCCCAGGCGAACTGAAGTGTCGACGAGCAAACCGATGACTCTTTCGCTGCGCAACCTCGTCAGGGTGAAATGTGGCGTTGTACTTTCCAATCAATTTCCTGGGTGCCCGACTGTCAGAACATGCCCGCTTAACACACCAGAGCATACTCGGAGGCATGAATGTCATGTAACCTTAGCCAGTCTGCAGTTCTCTTTGTCCCCCCCGGTCCATATTCGTGACGCACGTGGTCAATGTGCGGTCGAATGGATTGCAAGTCGTGTTTCTGTTGACGGACGCTGAGCAGGCTGAGCTCTTTCCTTCGGCGGCGAACAGTCCAGGCGCTGCAAGGCATTGATGAGCGCTCGGATGAAAGTACCGCAGTACGTGAACGCACCCAAGCGTCCATCCACGCTCGACGGCGCGAACGTCCAGTTTGATGGCCTCGGCGATCGCCCTATCTCTCATGCCTCTCTTGTAGTATTTCGTTATGAGTTCGTTGAGGACATCGTCCGGCACTGCGCGTCGAGGTCAATACGAGCCGGACACGTCGAGCACCACGTACCACTAGGCCGATGTTGATTTCGATTGCGGGGTGGCCGCGATGACTGTGAGGCTCGGGACGTATTCATACAGCGAGGGAGGGGGTCAAGCTACAAAGTGCGAGCCAGATGGCAAGTGCCATACCTCGGAGGTCGAGCGGGGAGAAACCGCCCTGCTGAGTCAGAGACCCCGCGGCTACCCTGTGGTCCCTGAGCAGCCGGCTTGAGGGCAACGGATGGTCGGATCGCACGCGCAGCCAGCCAGCCACGTCGTAGTGAAGGTCTGATGGAATCGAACATATTCGAGGGTGGAACCATTTCAGTCTACGGGGCGGATCCAGAACCCCCTTACGTTGGGCTGTGCAAAGGGAGGGGGGGGGGGCGACCGATTGGCTGGAGGGGGTCCGTTGGACCCCTGTGCATTCCGCTGAACGACGCACGGCACGCTATACAGGTGAATACCACCAAGAGCCTTGGCCATTGGCTGTGGCTCCATCAATCGGAGCAGAAGCGGTTTACCACGGACAGCGGTAATCGGTGAGGACGATGAGCGGTAGGAACGCTGCAGGGCCGGTCAATATTGGCAGACCCGAAAAAATATGAGGGCCTGGCCAACATCTGTGAGACCTAAAAAACCCACTCGGCGTCTCTTACATGCCCTCGACTGGTTTTTTCTTCCCTCAGACGGCTTGAGTCCATCCAGCTCCTTCACACTTACTCTATGCCCCCTACCGATACCAGCCACGGCCCGGGGAGCAAGCTGCTGCTTGCTCCTGGCGGCTTGACCGAGGTCGCGAAAACGGCTCTGTATTGCCGTCGCCGCGAGGACTGCTTGTCGGCCGGGAGCACTAACCCAGCCGTCGCACCTGCGCATTACGGCTATATTGCGGCAGGACAACAGTATCAGCTTATCAACGCCCACGGCGACGCGCAACCGGTCTGTATCCCATGTTGGCAGCATTATATCGCCAAGGCTGGCGCGACCATGCAGCGAACTGCGATACAAAGCACCAGATCGATGGGAGACCTTCCCCAACCCACAACGCCAGGAGTGCCGCAACCAGATGCAGCGACCATACGTCGCATCAATGAGCAGATCAAAAGAGGAGGTCAGCGTGTCTAAGACGGATCAGCCTTGGGCGACACTGATGATGTATGCCGTGTTTGTAGGTCCAGCCAGAGTGGAGGCACTAGGCTCAGCGGTACGAGACAATAACACCAATTCCCGAGCATCGTCTATATGGTCTAGCGGCGCTCGCACACCCGCCGTTTCACATTTGAGTACTCGTGGCTACACACCAAATCATCTACACTACGAAGCCGACCGCAAGCGGTTCCTTTCCAAGGCCTACGCACCCGTGGAGGCCGAGACGATTAGAGTGAAGTTCGCTGTTCATTTCGTCGAGCATGGTCGGCCAGGTTCGCACTTGTTCAAGGTCAGTCAGCACAGCCATGTGCGTGAGGATGGCGCAGAAGTGCTAACGCTCGGAACCAAGAATCTTGAAGATATGCAAGTTATGCCCGCGCGTAGTACCGGTCCTCAGATCAAGGGGACGTGTTTCGCCATCCTACAAAGGCCCTTGCTGGAGCAAACTCGTGGTTTTCCCTTCAAGATAGAAGACTTCAAGCTCCGCGGCAAGAATGGCTCGGACTACGATAGGTTTCCGTCAGCTCAGCCGCTCTTCTACAATGAATGCTTCGGTCGACAGGGGGGGAAAGGGAAGGCAGCGAACGGACCGATCTTCTTGAAGTCGAAGCAGTTCGAAGTGCGCCTGGAAATGTCGTACGAGCTATGGACAGCAGTGCAATGTCATCTAGAACCGACGGTTGCCCCGCTCTTGATGAGTGCTGCACCCACGGCTTGCCCCACTGGAACCTTGTCATCGGCGCTCACCAAGACCCGCCAGCGAGAGACGGCGCCGCCCACGGACTTCATCAGAAAGCGAAACAAGCCCGACGAGGGAAGATCCGTGAGAGACAGTTTTTACACGGATGATATATATAACTGAAGCCAATCGACAGGCAATGAGTCCTCCGGTATCTCCGCCGACCAAGCTCACTTCGGCTCAGAGACAAGCGAGAGCAACAGAAATGACAGGAGACGACGAGCATGATATCCCCGAAACCGCCGCAATTCGAGCTGCCCTCGTGACCAGCGCGGCTGACATCATTGGTTTGAGAGCACCAGATGGTATGGGGTACAACCTGCCTGCAACTTCAATTAGACTGACCGGTTCTAAAGGGATCTATCGTCAAATGGGCTTGTTCATTATCGCGCCGCTGGTGAAATTCAGCGAGCTCATCCGCGGCCAATTCAGAATCAACCTCGATTGGATGATGAACGGTTGGACGGCGGAGCTGATGGTGGATGAGCGACTTGAGTCAATGCTGGGACCGGCTGGCACCTTCAAAACCACGCATCCAGGTTCCCTGGTGCTGTATATGCGAGGGGAGACGATTTCGGCAGAGGATATGGGACCTTTCTCGGTCAGTGGCGGTTGCCAGGTAGCGGTGAAGCGTTGGTCGGTCGGAGGGGCTCGCATAAGCAAGCCGAAGGAAGAGGCTAAGTTGGCGGGAGAGATGACGAACTTGATGTGGGGGTCGTCGCTGCTGAACCTGGCGTACAGCTGTATCGACGTCGCCATACGGAGGTCGAACGAGGATGATCCCATTCGTCAGTTGTCCATCCCGCGCCTGCGCTTCGTAAAGTGCGGGATGTTCCGAGTTGGCAAATCAAGCAAGAGACCTAGCCAGGCTTACCTAATCGAAGAGGTCATCCGCTCGACCGACGGGAGCGGCAAGTTCGTGAAGTATATGCACAACGCATCGGCGATTCCGCTCGTGGCGACAGGTGAAGAGGGGAGAATCGCCACTTTTCTTTCTTTCACACAGCACCTCCAATACGAGAAGACAGGTGGCCTGGTGTACGTCAGTGATTATCAAGGCGAGCCTTTTCCATAACAATAACAGCGATGCACCTGACACCACGCTAGGAAGCCACACTTTGTTGACCGACCCCCAAATCATGACAAGCCCGTAAGTAGTCTAAATTTGAGGATTGGCGCCCCTGACCCCAGTATCACAGAAAGATCGAGGATGCGATCTTCGGAGGCGGAAACCTACCTGAGGCGTTTGCCGCCTTTACCGAAGAACATGTGTGCAACGAGTACTGCGTCGCCTTCCAGCTTTCTTCTTTCATGGACGAGAGCGAGCGGGGCGCGGAGGAGTATGGTGGTCGACCTGACGAGGTCCATGAGAGCCACGCAGCTGGAACGGGCACCGGACGCGATGCCGTCATCGGTTCCGACACGGACAGCGCCATTCTGAAATTAGGTGAGCACGACGGGACAGTAGAAGGTGACCCGATGGATTAAGATAAGGCATCATATCCCGAACAAACCTCCTAGATTCGTACAGATCGCGATACTCACAAGAATCGGTGAAATCGCTTAATATACACCCTTCAGGATATGTGGCACCGAGGAGATATCACTTCCGCGTTTGCACGTACGTGAAGTGCCTAGTGCCGTAGCAAGCCAAGTGGGGACAGCGACCAACCTTTCAGGGCAGGCAGCTGGCCGCAAGCCTTAGCGGCGACGCCACGGGGATATGCCTATAACATCCAGCTGGTTGTGTGCAAGGCGGCGGCGAGGTTGCACGGGCCCGCGTCCATACGACATGGAGCGGTGAGCGTTACTTGCCGGCCGATAACAGTTGAGGCGCTGGTATGACCAGCGCTCATATGTGAGAGATCATGCTGCTCGACAAGGGGTATGCGGCAAGGTACGTCCCCTCCCACTTGAGTACTCCCACACGGAGCTGAACGTCCCATCCAGCTCGAAAACGACCATCCTGTGCGGTACTGGCTGCTGTGCGCGAGGCAGGGGACGTGGTCAGGCAAGTCCCATGCTGCTCGACAAGGGGTATGCGGCGAGGTACGTCCCCTCCCACTTGGGTACTCCCACCCGGAACTGAACGTCCCATCCAGCTCGAAAACGACCATTCTGTGCGGTAATGGGCGCTGTGCGCGAGGGAGGGGACGTGGTCAGGCAAGTCCCATGCTGCTCGACAAGGGGTATGCGGCGAGGTACGTCCCCTCCCACTTGAGTACTCGCACACGGAGCTGAACGGCCCATCCAGCTCGACAACGACCATTCTGTGCGGTACTGGCTGCTGTGCGCGAGGCAGGGGACGTGGTTGAGCAAGTCCCATGCTGCTCGACAAGGGGTATGCGGCGAGGTACGTCCCCTCCCACTTGAGTACTCCCACACGGAGCTGAACATCCCATCCAGCTCGAAAACGACCATCCTGTGCGGTACTGGCTGCTGTGCGCGAGGGAGGGGACGTGGTCAGGCAAGTCCCATGCTGCTCGACAAGGGGTATGCGGCGAGGTACGTCCCCTCCCACTTGGGTACTCCCACCCCTCACTGAACGTCCCATCCAGCGCGAAAACGCCCATCCTGTGCGGTACTGGCTGCTGTGCGCGAGGGAGGGGACGTGGTCAGGCAAGTCCCATGCTGCTCGACAAGGGGTATGCGGCGAGGTACGTCCCCTCCCACTTGAGTACTCCCACAACCCACTTGAGTACTCCCACAACTCACGGAAGGTGTCGTTCAGCTCGAAGACGGCCATCCTTCCCGATACAGCCTGCTGTGCGCGAGGTAGAGGAAAGTAGCAAGGTGGGCGATCGGGCCTTGCATTGCATGATGACGGATCGCCCAAGCAAGCCACACGCTGCTGAAACGGCCGCTAACTGTACAGTACCAGTCATTCGCCGATGTTTATAAGGTCGCCACCGCATCGCGTCAGCCTTCTGCATTGTTGCTTCCCAAACGACCGTGCACCCCCGATATCACTACATCCACAACATCCAAGTGAGCGACAGTGACTATGGCGTCCCTCGCCTTCTACGCTGCACAAGCGCGGTGTCAAGATGCTATGCGAGCGCTCAGTAGGGGCTAGGTCTTATGTCCAATGGGAGGATGCTGACAACGTAGCAGGGCTATCACAGTCGACGCCTTTCAATTGCCCTACATATTCGATGCTCGCCCAACTTTCCCAGCTGATAGAGGAAGAAGGCCAGGGGCTTCATCACCAACATGAGGCTCAGTGGGCTACACTACGAGCTCACATCCACGGGGGCAAGACCTGGAACGCGTCGACGCTGCTGGATTACCAGATCCGGCTCCTGCTCGCACAGGAGCGCGAAGAGGCGGTACTGCTGCACAAGTGGGAAGGGGACTTGGCAGGTATATTGGAGAACGGCGCGTGCGGAGAACTTGTGTAGCAGTTAGCAAGTGGAAGATGTAGCCGGGTGATATGACGAAATGAAAGGCATGGGCGATGGACGGATATCATTGAATGAGAGATGGGAGAGCTGACGCACGTGACGCACAGTCGCGTCGGTCTGAAAGAACGTCTAAAGTTCAGCGACGAGCGGTCCTCGTCTGACATCTACAATCATGGCCCAGATCACCGCGCACAGTTCGGCACACAAAGTTCTTGGCATCGAGGAGGTTCTAGACCACATCAGCTTGTTCATGACAGCGAAAGAGCGGACCAGGCTGGGCCGAACAAGTCGATGGATGCGACGCGTGTTAGCGCAAGGATGGGAGCAGGCCGACTTTGTGCATATATGCGTGCTGGCCGACGCCCTACATGGGAACGTCGACGCACAGGTATCCATTGAAAGCGTACAATGAAGTGGGAGACTGATATCGGTCAAGTTGGCAGGAAGACTCCATGCATATCGCAGTGCAGTTCGGGTTTTGAAACTGGAGCCCCTGACAGTAGACGACTCCAAGAAACAAGTCTCTATGCTGGTTGACATCTGCAAGAGAACAGGGGAAGGTGTAATCTTTCCGCACCTCCGTGTTCTCTCACTCACCTGCAATCATTGGCTGGGGATGAGCGCGGCTGTGCGATGCTATACGTCAACCTTGCGAAGGCTGGAGCTGGACATTCAAGAACCGGCGGTGCGAAACACGGTGCGCTATAAGGACGCGATTTGCGTGATGCTCGCCATGCTGCCGGACATCAGCCCATACCTGGAAGATCTTGTGATCCACCAGAGCGACGATAGCGGACCGTTGCCAAGCTTGCCCTCGTCTGCTTTCATTTCTAGACTCCCTCGGCTCAAGCTCGTATCATTGAACTGGGCTTTCCTAAACACGGAGGCTCTCAAGCAACTGGTGACGTCAAGAGTGACGCATCTGGAAGTTCTCGGTCGCGATGATGTGGACTCCCTCGCACTCTGGACCGTCTCGACGGAACTTGACGCTGAATGGATCGATCTAGAAGATGTACGGCTTCGTGGCTCAGTTCGGAATGCCAACACACTGCTTCTGGCTCTCAAAGCATTGCCGACCTCACTGAAGTTGAACCTGGGTGGATGGGATGGCTCTCTTCCGCTGTCGCACCTTTCCGGCGCATTAACTGACTACGCCGCACGACTGGAAACGCTTGACATCGTTATACGTGGGACCACGACTAGACCCATAGATGTACCTCTCGACCTCGGCGAACTGCGCTCGCTGGCAGTTTGCAAAGGAATGAAGAACTTCTCGATAGAATACGACAGTCGCAAGCCGATTACTACTATGAACAACTCGCTCCTCGCTCTGACCGCGGGTTGGACTGAGCTCGAACGCTTCCGCGCGCTCTGGGGAAAGGTTGCCAAGACTCGGCGACTAAAGGTTTCCGGTGTTCCCAGCTTTCTAATCACGGATATCGCGGAACTTACACATACCTGCCCGAAGCTACGAATCATGGAGCTGACCTCGGCGACCTTTGAAGAAGATATGGAGTGGCCGGAGCCCGCTGCTGAGGATCACAAGCTGATCCTGCTGTTAGACGACATCGTCGCAGACGAGATGTACCTCGCTGATACAATGGAGCGGATCTGGCCAGGACTCGACATCCAGTTCTCGGGTCAAGCGCCATGGATTGTGACGGCTGCGAGGCAGTACAACGAGCGGATCAAGGCAGCAAGATATAGAATTGAGTGCCGCAAGCAGCTGCGCATGGAGACGAGGACGTAGTCCCTCGATGAGTCAGTTAGGGCAGAGAAGGCGATGGGCGTAGTCATTAAATGTGTTTATTATGCATTGTAATTGTGGATGTGGAGCTCGTAGACGAAATGACCCTAAATTATTTGATCAATAATGTCGCCCCTACCCTTGGACGGATTGAGGCGAGAGTGCTTGGAGCAAACAACAGAGGATGGAAGACAGTCTAATGATTAAGTATAGCCGACAGCACTGCAAGCCATTGCACATAAACGATTCAGCTCTCGGAACAGTATCGCATCATTGTATGAGGGGTTTGAGAGCATTGTATGGCGCTCTAACGGATTGATACACGTGCCCAGTGACAGAACAATGGACGGCTGATCCCGCGGAAGGATAGCGGTAACAGGAAATAATTGCTTGAGCCCGAGTTGTGCAATACCCAGGGCTTTCGGGGTCTCAGCGGCTGTGTCGAGGGTCCTGTTCACTTAGCCCCGTGCAAATCGACCTGTTCACTTAGCGTTTCCGTAGCCGCTGAGTGAACTGTGTGTTGATGATGCTTTTGTTGTGGTCGCCGCACCCTTCGTCCCCTGTAGGATAGGACGTTTCGCCGCCTGATTGATCGACGCTTTTGTGCCCCTGCTGGGCGCAGCACGTTTCCCGCCGCTCTCAACTCCCGCTATCTTCCCCCTGCAGGTGGGGATGAACGTCCTACGAGCGGGCGAGGAGCAATTGAGATACTGTACGTAAGCGATTGGCCGATTCGGTGCCCCTCGCCGTCGTCGTCGTATTTTGCGCCGTGTGGTGCGCGTCATAACTGCACATCCGACGGAGTGCAACGTACGAGCTCTTGTGTCTTTTGCTATACCTGCGCGTTCCAAGGTCGGAGCAGGTGCGGAAAGACGCAATGTATGATCAGACTCAAAAACTCCAATTAATAACAAAAAGAAGAAAAAATCCAGATCCATATGCCAATCCCAACTATCAACAAAACAAAAGTTCTCATCTCACCCATCCCCACCCCGTCCCCGTCCGGCCCACTCCAGCCCAGCCTATCCCAGCCCCAAGAGCGCCTACCGCTCCCTAGGCCAAGGCGTCGGACTCTCCCCCACCGCAGCATCCTCCACCCGTCCCCCATGAACAGTCATATCATCCTGCCCCCTTCCCAATAACTCAAACGCCCCCGTCGTCTGCCTTCTCCCCTGTCCCTGACCCACGCCGGGGCCGAAGGCGGAGGGGCGACCAAAGCCGCCGTCCGCTTTTCGCACGCCGAAGACTGTTTCTTCTTCTTGGGCGGAAGGTTGACGATGGTTGGCGAGGGGGGCAAAGCTGTCGTCCCCGTCTTCAGAGGAGTCGAAGCTGTCATCCACAGAGATATCCCTCCCTCCTCCGAACATCGGTGCTCTCACACCGGGAGGAGCACTCCCAACGCTCGAAAAACTGTCTCCTTCGCTATCGAACGACTCGTCCCCCTCTCCTCCTCGTGACCCACCACTAGCTAGCGAACCCGTCCCGCCTGCAGAGCCGGGGTAATTAAGATGCTGCGTCGGTGGCGAGCCAAAGTCCTCGAACGAGCTGTCTCCCCCGTCGCCCGATGAAGTCGTAGAGGAAGGGAAAGAGATATTCCCCTCCTGCATAATCTGCGACACGCGCGGATGGAGCGTGCTCATGCGGGACGGTTTCTTCGCTGGGCTTGCGGTTGGCCTCCTGCGCGGCGGGGTCGGGTGTGCTGCTGAGGTGGGGGCTTGCCAGCTGTATGCCGTGCTGCGGTCGTCCGCTTCGGGGGAAGGAGTGTCCCCCCGCAGGCCGCGGGTCATCCCTTCCACTGTTAGGCGGGCCACCTCTTTAGCGGGCGTACGGGCGAGTTTCTTGGCGGGTAGGGTGAAGTTCATCGTCACAGGCGGGGACATCCCAGGTGGAAGACCATCATCGTCCGAATCGTCGTCGATCGGCAAGTTAAGGGGCGGCATGCCTTTATCCCTCCTTGGCGTCCTATGCTGATGCTGCTGAGGTTTGGCGGGCGAGGGAAGGCGCAGGTCAGCAATGCCGTTCCACCGCTTGCCCTGCTCTTCCCCAGCTCCGGCGGGACGGAAGGGATTTAGAGCTGCACGAGGTGTGCGCTGAGCGGCGTTGGACTTGAGCACGTTTTTCAGCAGAGCGCCGTTCGCCCCGTTCGTCCTGTCTGCGCGTTGCTTCCCCTTCTCTTTCTCCTTTTCCCTCTCCGCGGGGAACGTCGACTGCAGAGCCGCAGCACCCGTCCTGACCGTCGGGTCCGCAGGAGGCAATATATCCCCAGCCGTACTGGACCCGACGGTGCTAGGCGGCGCGTAATGCACCGGCGACTGGAGGGGCGTGTCCGTCCCATCGCTCAAGATAGACGAGTACCCGCCCAGCCTCTGCCCGGGCTGGCTTTGACTCTCGCCAGAGTCGAGTTTGAGATCATCCCGCAGCTGCCGGTCGAGCTTCGTAAACGGACTCTCGACGCTCGCGGCCCAACTCTCCTCTTCCGGCGACCTCCCCCGCGAGCGCGACCGCGACTCCAGATCGCTAGCGCCGGTGATATGCTGGCTCGACAAAGCGGTCCCGGGAAGAGGAGTAGATGAGACCGCCGCGCCGCCTAGGAAGGACGAGGATCCCGTTTGGGTCTGGTCGGGGGCGGAGATCGTTTCTTCTGCAGTTTCCTGGTCTGTGTAGGTTGGCGCGCCGGAGAGGAGGGATTGGTCCGGTTGGGAGACTTGGATCTGTGCTGCGGCTTCGAAGAAACTTCTCCAGAACTGTTCATCTTTGTCAGCAGTGCTCGCCATACAGACAAGATGGACGGTATGGAGGAATGGGTCGGTGGGGTGAAAGGGGAAGAGGGCGCACCTTACTAGCCTCCTTAACAGGCTGCGTATCCCTATCGAACCTCTTCAGAGCAGGGATGATCCTCTCCGTAATAACATGATGGATCTTAGCGAAGTTGGCGTCGATGTCCTGGAGCATAAAGGTGATCTGTTGGTCGATCTGGTCGATTTGGGCGTTGGGGGGTGCGGAGGGGTCGACGCCGGGGATTATTAGGAGGGGAAGAGGGTCGGGCGGGTTGACGGGCGGCATTGTACGCTGGACTGACGGGAGGGGAGAGAGAGGAGGGAGATAGAGTTGGAATGCGTATTAATGTGCTCGTGTATGCGCAAAGGGAGGTGTCGTCACGCTGTGAAAGACGCGCCTCGAGGTATGGCGGACGCGACGCGTCGACGGAAGTATTGGGAAACAGGCTGCACAGCCTCGAAAGATAAGAACACATAATAAGGCAGGACTATATGTGACTTAACAACCGGTATAACATCTGGTGTACAATGATATAGTACAGATACAGGAACAGCAGCGCGAAGGCCCAATGTACAGAGAAGAGAGACTGCAGTCTGGTGACCTACTCGCCCGCTCGCCTCTTCTTCCTCCCACTGCTCTCACCGTCCGCCATCTCCTCTGGCTTCCGCTTCTGCGGTCGCTTGCCAAACGTCGCGCCTGCTTTCCCGCGCCCAACACCTCCCTTCTTCACCCCCGAGTCTTCTGTCTTGCTACCTGCTACACTCGGTGAAGGAGATGCCGTTCGAGCAGGCGTAGGAGTCTTATCGTCCGACAGCGCCTACACAACCTACGGTCAATTGTCGTCGACGAGACGGGGGGATAAGTAGCCCCACCTTCTTATAAGTCGCACTACTCCCCGAAAACAGCCTGTCCCCCTCCCCAACATCCATCACCCTCTTCTTACTCGCATGGTTCGGCTTCAAGAAATTCTCAAACCCCTGCATGATGTTCCCGCCCGAGTTCTGCGTGTCCGTCAGGTAGGCGCCCTCGTACGTGTAGATAGCGCGCTCGAGCTCGACGAGCTCGTTGTCCACTTTGCGTTTCTCGTTAAGGGCTTTGATGAGCAGTTTTTTGGACTCTTCGTATTCCGTTTTGGGGTTGGTGTAGATGGGCATCGTAGCACGTTTCCTCCGTGACGTCTACCCTCTGAAGCTGATGGTGGTCGTTGAGAGTCGAGGAGATGGTGGCGATGCAGAAGTTTCAGGGTCCTAAGTTGGATCACTGGGGAATGACGGGCGTCTCTTTTGCTCGATCGGGAACGTTACAGGGCAACGCATCATCGTTCCGCTAATCCGGGTGCCATGCATTTACGGCCCACAACCACGACGATATCATCATCTTAACACTCTGCCTTGGAACTCATCTTGCAACTATCTTGAAGGACAACGACATTTTGACAACAATATCTTGAATAACAATCTCCCAACTACACCAACCTCGACAACTTGAACCATGGACCGAATACCCCTCCTCTCCACCCTCCTCACCCTGCCCACCCTGCTCACCCCTCCGCCCCCAAACTCCCGAATCCCTCTAACACCCCACACCCTCCCCATCCTCCTGACCCTCCCAATCCCAATCCTCATCCTAGCCCACCTCGCCCGCTACCCCCACACACTCCTCCCTCGTCTTGCCATCCTCCCTTTTGCGGCTTTCTGGTGCCTGTGGGTGTTGGGACATGTGAGGTGGATGGAGGGGGGGATGGAGCCGTGGAATTTCGCTATGGGGCTTTATTGTTTGTTGGCTTTGGCTAAGGTGTGTGCTGTGTGCTGCTTTACTCGGCATGCCACTTGAAGGCTGAGACCGGGGCTAGACGGTCGAGTTTGGTGCGAATCCGTTGGTCTACCGCCGCGTGTCGGAGTCCTCGTCGAGCAAGACGAACGGGCACGCGAAACAAACCAACGGCACAGCAAATGGCCACTCTCCTCCACAACAGGTGGCTTCAAGCAAGCCAAGCTTCAAACACGAGCTCCTCGAAACCCTCGACCTGGTCAGCACCCTCCGCGGCATCGGCTGGACGCACAGCGAAGGCACCTACATCCCTCCCTTCCCCTTCCCGCACCTCTCCGGCCCTGCGCTCCGCAGACGGTGGCTTCTCCACGCCTGGCTTCAATACACCCTCTCCTACCTCCTACTCGACGCTCTAGAAGTTCTCATCAAACAACACCCCAACTTCCACCATCCCGGCCCAAGCTCAATCTTCGTCCCCTCTCTCCCTCCCCTCGAGCGATACGCACTAGCCGGACTAATGTCACTCGCGACGGGGTTGGCAGTAATAATGGGCTTCCAAAGCGGCTACTACGGCATCGGCTTCCTCTGCGTCCTTTCCCTCTCGCATGACCCTTCCCGCTGGCCACCGGTCCAGCAAGCCCCATGGGCATCCACAAGCCTGCACGACTTCTGGGCAAAACACTGGCATCAGCTTATCCGCCGTTCATTCCTCATAATGGGCGGCTATCCACTCCACTACCTCGTCACCCCTGTCCTGGGGCACTCAGCAGGCCAAGTAGCGCTAGTAGTAGGGTCGTTCGTGGCGAGCGGGCTGCTGCATATGTTTGCGCAGATCCCGATTGGCCGGCCGTTATGGGGCAGCAGTTTGGTGTTCTTTACGCTTCAGGGTGTGGGCGTGGGGCTGGAGAGGGTGTGGAAGATCTTTATTGGGCGACGGGTGGGAGGGGTATGGGGGTGGGGGTGGTGTATGGCTTGGGTTGTGGGGTGGGGGGTGGTCGCTGTGGAGGATTGGCATATGTGCGTATCTTTCCTTACTGACTGTGGTTGGGACGATGCTAACGACTGGGTGTAGGCATGGGTTGGGCTCGGGGATCGTGTTGCCGCCGGTGTTGTCGCCTATGAGGATGGTAATCATCCCTCTCGCCAAACGTCTCCTGGCGGCCTAACTACTAACCAATATGAACATCTATAATCCGCATCATACAGTATAAAATACACGTCTCTACCCCAGATACTCTAGATACGTACATCGTCATATACCATCTTGCAATATCATGCTCTCGCTCATGTCCACTCTCGTTGTACTGTAATGTCGGACGGCGGCCGGATGCGGAGCGCTTACCCCTTCCTAGATGAGTCGTCCCGTGTTCGGAAGCGCCCGTTGCCGCTCCGCAGACATTACGGACGGTATAAGGCGTCGACTTGGGCTGCTTCTCCGCACATTGCCGCGTTGCCGGCGTAATGTCGTTCTGATGAACAATTCCGACTCACTTCTGCGTCTTTCTCCTTCTCTCTGTCACTAACCACTTGGAGTAAGCGATGAACTCCTCTGGAATCTAGACTTTGCTTCAAACTACAACATACTAAAAGGAAGGACCCAAACCCAACAGGTTACAACAATGGACCAAATACCCCTCATCGCATCAACCTACCCCTTCCCACCTCTCTCCGCCCGAACCCACATAACCGCCCGCACATTCCCATACCTCATAACCCCCGGCCCGCCCGTCCTGCTCTTCGCCTACCTCGCCCGCCAGCCCAACACCCTCGCTCTCCGACTCGCGCTCCTACCGTTCGCGGTGGGCTGGTGTGTGTATGTGATTACTGGGTTTGGGTGGGAGACGTGGGGGATGGCGCCGTGGAATTGGGCGCTGGGGGTTTGGGGGGTCGAGTGTTTGTGTAAGGTGCGCTTGCTTTCTTCTCTGCTCTGACGTGGAGGAGCGATGGTTGATGATGGGGTAGATTGTGGACTTTGCGACTGATACGACTGGATTCCCGCGCTTGGGAGAGAGAACGGGGGCGACGGAGAACGGACATGATTTGGCGCTCAAAGAACACACGAACTTTGAGCACAAACCTATCCCGTACCACAACGGGCAGGACGAAAAAAACAAAAAGATGACGAACGGCAGCTCCGCCAAGGCCTACGCACCGAAAAGGCCACAGACATTCAAAGAAGCTCTCCTGGATGCGCTCTCCCTCTCGTGCGCCTGGCGGGGGATCGGCTGGGAACACGGAAGAGACACCTACGTCCCTCCCTTCCCTTTCACCCACCTTGAGGGCGCCGAGCTACGCAGACGATGGCTCAAACATGCGCTCTGGGAATTCCTCAAAGCCTTCCTAGCGCTCGACGCAATAGAAGTCCTCGTCAAGCTCCACCCGAACTTCCGCCATCCCGGCCCCGCATCAATCTACGTCTCCTCCCTCCCCCCCATCCAGCGGTACCCCCTCGCCATCCTCACCGCATTCCTCACCGGTCTCGCAGTTATCCTAGGCTTCCAAATGTGTTACCACCTCATCGCCCTCCTTTCCGTCCTCCTCCTCCAGCACAGCCCACGCGCCTGGCCACCGATATTCGACGCCCCCTGGCGCTCTACCAGCCTACACGACTACTGGTCCAAGCGCTGGCACCAGCTTTTCCGCCGGATGTTCATGGTCATGGGTGGGTACCCGACCGCGTGGTTCCTCTCGCTCGTCTTTGGGAAAGCGGCGGCCTATGTGGGCGTGGTGGTGGGCACGTTTTTGGCTAGTGGGGTGTATCATACGCTTTCGCTGTATCCGACGGGGGTGAGGCTGGGGTGGGGGAGCATGGTCTATTTCTCGATGCAGGGTGTGGGGTTGGGGTTGGAGAGGCTGTGGAGGTTTCTGACGGGGAGGAGGGTCAACGGGTGGGCGGGGTGGGGGTGGGTGTTCATGTGGACCGTGGTGGGGAGTACGCTGGCCGTGGAGGACTGGCATATGTACGTCCTCTCCCCTTCCCCTCTTCCTTCCATCCTTCTGCCTCACTCTTCCGCGTCGCGGGTTGCTGATGTTTGGCGTGACAGGCACGGACTAGGAGCAGGCATCGTAGTGCCGCCGTTCTTGTCACCGCTCAGGATGGTCGTGTTCCCGTTGGGAAGGTGGATAATGGCTAGCATGTAATACAGGATTTGGACTGACTGAGGGCTCATACACGATTATCTGTATCCATGTAAAGGCTGTATCAATGAACACACGACTCGTACATTCCATCCCTCGACTATACACGCTCGTCTCTAGCAGCTCCGCACAAGCGTGAACCATTCCTTCAATAAACGTACATCAGAATACAGAAATCCTACACCGTCCTCGTCATCACATCGAGCAACGATCACCTCCCATCCCGCCAATGCACCTTCCCCTCCGCACATTTATCCCCCCACATAACCCGCTTATGATACCCTTTCCTCATCTCCCTAAACTCGCTCACGAACACTTCTACAGCTCGGGCAGTGTCGGCCTCATGCTCTATCTCGGGAGGCTTGACGAACTCGGATGCGAGGCGCTCGGAGGCGACGTCGAGGTCGGTTGTGGCGTGTCGGAGGCGCATGAGGAGGAAGGAGGGGGTGTAGCGCTGTTCCGCGTCAGGACCGTTCACCGGAAAATGAACAGAGAGAAGAGAGAGGAGAGGGGGGTGGGGTGGGGGGGGGGGGGAGGGGAAAGGAGCGTACCTGATAAACCTCCCGCTGCTCACGATCTACATCGGCCCAGCGGCGCTTCAGGTCCTGAGCATGGTCGAACGCAGCCTGCGTCTCGCTCCGTAACCGATTCAGGTCATCTTGCATAGACAGATTGTGCTCTACAAGCCTGTCATGAGCTCTCAACAGAGAGACGGAAGGGATGTACGCACTTGCGAGCTGTTCATTATGCGTCGATAGGTCTATGATGTCTTTCGTCGCTTGCTGCGCTGCGGGGAGGGAGTTGACAAGCGCGGCGAGGTAGGTGGGATCGGCGATCGCTTCGTTCACATCTTCTTCTCTGCATGCCTCGCTCAGCTTAAAGAACGTGGATGGGGGATGTATAGACTTACGTTAGGTTTGAGAGCTCTGGGAATGCTTGGGTTAGAGGGGTATTCATGGTCGTCTGCCGATGAGCGCCGGAATGAAGTGCGACAAGCGCCCATGATGAGACCAGGGTCCGCCGGTTTCGACGTTTTCGGTGCCCTACCTCTCGCCATCACCCCCTTCCTGCCACACTTTCCTTGATAGCCGCCATGGCTTCATATATGTTACCAGGAGATGTCCTACCCATACCGTCACCACCGCCCAAGTCCCTCAAGCTTGGGCCTGGTCTGCTCATGCTACACACGCCTGGCAATCCCGTCATTGCCCATAGACCCGGTGTCCTTCACTCGACACAAAAGCAGCAGCACTGGATAGAGACCGAGTCAAAACGAGTCCGTCTATTCTCCAGCTAAACCTCCTCCATTTAGCTGACGTATGCCGTAGTATATCCCTGCCCCGCAAGAAAGCGTCATAGGCATAATAGTCTACCGTGGCGGCGACGCCTTCCGCGTAGACATCGGCTCCGCCCACCTCGCGACGCTCGACATGCTCGCCTTCGAAGGAGCCACAAAACGGAACAGGCCTATGCTGAAAGTGGGGAACTTGGTGTATGCGAGGGTTAGTCTGGCGAATAGGGATATGGACCCGGAGTTGGAGTGCTTTGATGCTACGACGAGGAAGGCGGATGGGTTTGGAGAGCTGAAGGAGGGGTTTATGGTGGAGTGCAGTTTGGGCACTTGTCGAAGGTTCGCTCTGTTACCGCGTTTTTCGCTTTGCATACTGATCTACACCCAGATTACTCGATCCGAAACACTTCCTTCTGCCTTCATTGGCCCAGAAATTTCCCTTCGAAGTGGCTGTCGGCATGAATGGAAGGGTGTGGCTAAAGGCCGGGTCTGTCAAAACCACGATAGCCGTATCTCGAGCGATTGAGATGCTGGATGATCGACGAACAACCGACGAGGAGATCAAAGCTTTCATTCAGAATGTCGATGTCTAGTTTGGCACGGGCTGCGGTATTCTGGGTCGTTTGACCATTCTATGTGGACACTGTATCGATATTGTATTCCACACTAATGCACATAATACCACGAATGTTAATCGTCCATTTCGATGTTCGTTATGCCGAGGATCTCCTGCAGTTCCGCTTTCAAAGGAGGCAGTTCTTCTTCTTCTGTTTCCCATTTGTCCAGATCCAATGCGAGAAAGCGTTTGAGCACTTCTTCAGCTTCCTCCAGCTCCAGCCGTTCCTGATCGGATATATCCTCGATCAAGAGTTGATCGATGTCGTCTTGCGTGATCAAATGGCTGCCAGGACGTTATAGATAGGGTCGGCAGAGATTCCCCTAGCAGTCAGAACGTACCTGATGTGCTCAGCTCGTTCCGCTACCTTGCGCGAAATACCCTGCAGCATAGCGCACCGTGCAGCATGTGAAGTTGTCGCCAGACCAGGAGCCACGCTGCCGTCCAGTAAGCTGGTTATTCTGAGGGAAGCCTCCCTGCAAAGTACCGGAAAAGATATGTGATATGATCGTCCAAGTTGCGCTCAGCCCCATCATCATTCTCATCCATGTCGAACACAGTGCCTGAGCGAGAGCTAAACATAATCTGCATGTGGGCAAAGTAGATTGGCAGAGTCGGAGGCAGCCCATCAGTGTTGAAGATCTCGTGAAAGTGCGTTGCCGCGAGTACTTTGGGTCCCGACGAACCCAAACTGAGCAAGTGATGAATCGTACCGCAGAAGAGCCCTGCCCCGTCTAATAGCAGGAGGCGACTTTAGCAAGAATGCCGCCAAAGAGCGTGAAGAAACCAGCCTGAGGCTCGCGTGCCCTTCCCGAACTCGTCCAGTATCAGCAGACTACGAGCAGTGCAGTTGCGCAGAGCCAGAGAGACCTGAGCGAGATCGATCATGAAGGCAGACTGCATCTGGCGCCAGCAGAGGATTATGTTCAGTCGCCCGCCCGAAAAGCATGAAATAAAACCGACTTTTGACACGGATTCCCGCGTCTGACATCGTGTGAAAACTGTCAACAAGTCAGAGCATGTCGTCAGAGCAGATCATTCAGCACTTTTGTCAACGATGCCGATCATAGCCTTGTCTGCTGGAACAAAGCTGAGAAACAGTTAGCAGGCGGAAGGGACGGGCTGCCTGACTCCAAACCAGCCAATCTGACAACAGTCAGACCAAGCCAAAGCAATAGTTATGTGCTCACCTGGGCCATGAAGACTATCAATGCTGTCTACGAGATTTTCGTCAAGCATTTGATACACAGCAACGGAACGGGAACACGAACCTGCTTGAGATATACGCTCTGCAGTCATAAGCGGTGGTGTAGCATTCCCCTCACGCAGTGCTCACCTTGCCGCAACCATTGGCGCCAGTCAGCACCATAATGTTTCTCAGAGAATCAGCTTGCGAGCCAGCTTCTTCCGTCGCGACACGATCACCTGCGGCCATATGACAGTCGTTTGGCACGAAAGACTCAACGGAATGCTCTTGCAAAGGGTGCCGCCCGTTCTTGATATGAAGGACATTCTCCTCCGTGATGACAGGTCTGCGCCAGTCGTACATCTGCGCTGCATTGGCGAAGCATAGCAAACTCGGATGAGTTAGCTCCAGGTCGTTCTGAATACACGTTTAGTAGTCACCAATCAAGCTCCACGCAGTCTAAGAGAGCTTCATGCATTTGATCACTGAAGCCCATAACGCGTTCCCGGAGACCTTGGAGAATCTCGATCTCCCGATCGATCATGGAGGCGTAGACGTCGCCGATCTGTTGATCCATATCTTTGCTCAAGTGTGAGTGCGAGGGCACATGAAGAATATGCGCATACCTTTCATCTCTTGTGACTTGAAGTAGACCTTTTCCTCTGTCATGAACTGGTACGACCAACCCTCCATGTACTGGAAGTCTTCAGGACCATGCCAATCTTCCCGTAGAGGAATGGTGATCAGATATCCTAATTGAGGATAATAACAGACGTTGAGCTCAGAGGCAAACTGGGGCGGAATATGTTTGCTAATCTCCAGCGCAACACGGGACTATTCCCATGCGTCAGCCGGGTTGACATCCAAGGAGAGGCGTCTAGCGCACCATGAGACTGTCTAAGCCGTGATATATGTGACGGACGTTATCCAGGGCTTCATCTACGCGAGGTCTTACTACGGTTCGAGCTTCCAGGGCAGACGCATCCCAATCAATCTGGACCTCTTGTTTAGAACGAGCACCTCCAAGTATATCAGCTACGTACCGTTTCGTTGATTAGAGTTGCCATCTCTCGGAATGCTGCAATTTCCAGAGATTGAAGGAGCTGGGAGGTCTTAGATATCTGCTTTGTCCGATCAAAGGTGGGTGGTCACCTTTCTAACAATAGGTACCTCCGCAGCGCCTGGCAGAGAGGCAAGATCGAGAATGCCTTCACGTAGCAATGCACCCTCGTAGCCGAACTTGACCAATGCGTTCCATTCTTTGGTGCCACCTTGCGGCCGTCCACCCCTCAAACCGAGTAACTTCATCGCACGACCAGCCCCGCCGAGACCCTTCAATCGGGCGGCAAAGGTCGAGACCGTCGGCCTTGCCGATGGATGCAAGAACAGCTGCACGGCATCATGACGATCGCGAATAGCTTGCGGATCGGTGAGAGGACGAAGGAGAACGCGGCGAAGAAGGGGAGCCGTCATCGGCGTGTGTGGTTCCAGGAGCAAACCTGGTTACGATAAGCATGGACAGTAGCTGTACTTGGAAGCAAGACATACCATAGAGAGACAGCGCCTCTTTGGAACGATCCGAGTAGCTGTTTGCATGTTGCTGCAAGCTGAATACTTGCAGAGAGGACAGAGCGTCCGCGTTGATCTGCATATATCGCTCCCTTCCGGACAATCAGATCCTCTCGATGGCATCTTGATGATAGGACGCACATAGTGAAACCTTTGATGTCGGCAATATCAAGCCCTCCCACACCCGGTTCGTCTAGTTCACCTGCAGTGGCACGGATGCGGACCAGATGATCCAGCAGAGCGGCTGCTGCGCCCATCTGTGCATCGAGTCAGACCCGCGCAAAGGCACGATGTTCGGTTCGCGTACACAGAGGTATGCCGTTCCATCAGCCTTGGCCCAGTTACCCAGTCTCAGTTTGGCTTCCCAGGCAGCCCTTTCGGGATCACGTCCACGCGGAGCTCTCGATCGCATGAAATCGTACGCATCCCGTAATCCGGTACTGGAGGACGCCGTAGTTGATGGAGCGTTGTCAGAAGCGGAGACGGCAAAGATGGGGAGCGAGAGCAGCCGTTCAACCCCACGTCCGGCGGCAAACTCTCGTGATATGCGGAGGTTGTAGGTAATGTTCTTCTCATCGCCTAATACACGCTCACTGTTAGGCTCAGAAGACGGAAGATGCCGGACATACAGTATGCCTCAACCACACTCTGAAAGTTTTCGTCCGCTTTTGTACTCGTCAGGACCGTCTCCGGCGTTGTCTGCCCCAATACTAAGATAGACGTCAGCAACTACAGATCAAGACGCATATGTGCTCACCTGCAATAGCAAGATCGAAGGCAGCGCTATCTTCCGTATCCTCCAACAAGCTCAACGTGCTCGTGACGGGATCATAGATCGCAGCACCAACTCTATGCGAATTGGAGTTGATAGCAACGCATACCTACCCGCATATAAGCTGAGTATTGGACGTGCGCATAAAGTTACAAGATAAGAGGGAGGCGCACCTGATCAAGCTCCTGATCCTGTTCGTCATCATCAGACAATCTGCTCCTCTCGTCCCCAGCCTTTCCCTGATCATTCGTGACTAGATCATTGTCGCCATCCGCATCTGGATCAGGCGTGTCCGCAAGTACAGACTGGCGCAGCGAGCTGCTTCGATGCACCTGAGACCGAGATTTCGGACCGGCACCAGGCTTCTTCTTGATGACCTTCGCCTTCATATACCAGTTCGCGGCGGGCGTTATGCTCCTCGACCTAGTACTGGCTGAAAAGGGAGTCTCGCTCCTGCCTTTCTTGCTGGAGGTGCGGGGCATGGTGGCTTTGTTGCAGGCGAGACCGGGTGGTAGGACGAGAATGAGCGACGCGACTCAGGTCGCGTCACGTGAAGATTATCATTCCTCACTTTTTGTGGTCTCAAATCGGGGATCTTCATTGAAGTACAACAATAGCTCTGATTCAATCCGATCATTTGATGCTAGAATACCTAGTGGATACAGACAAAGGAGTTCAATCCATCCCGAACGCGCTCCCAACCCACCTCTTCACAGCAGTAACAACCTTATGATGATGACTCTTATAAGGACACGGCTTCTTCCCTCCAGAAGAAACAGCAGGCTGGGCAACATCTTCGACCCTCTGCGCCCCAGCTTGCGCTATCGGACCGGGTCGGGTCCACCCACCGTGAGCCGTGGATGTGGACGTGGGAGTCGGGAGAGCTTCGATGTCTTGGATACCGGTCCCGGAGGGTGCGGGTGTAGCGGGGATTGGGCTGCAGGTCTCGTGGTCTGCGTAGCAGCCTGACCGACTTGGGGAGGTGGTCGATGCAGACGCGGACGTTTGCGTGCTGAAGAAGATTTTGGAGAGCTGAGACTCCTCTGATAAGGCTGTGTCTATTGATGTGGCCGACGTGAATGAGGACGATGTTGGGGTGGTGGTGGGGGCTGTTGAAGTGGTAGTGCCGTTCGCCGTCCACGCCGAAGCGGTGCCGCTACTAGTAGTCGTATTGGGCGCCAAACGGTGGAATGCCGACCAGAAAGCACCAACAGGATCCGTAACGCTGCTCGGAGCGGACGTCGAGGTCTCCGTAGCGTTAGCGGTCCAGGACGGGTGAACAAACGTACGACTGGTGCCTGTGGAGGTCACTTGGGAGGGTTGGGTCGCGTTTGTGGAGTGGGAAGGTAGGATGAGGGTCGGGATGGTGCTCGAAGCATTCATTTGACCAGAAAAGGAGGTGCCGTTGATGGATGCGGCAGTTGGCGTCCCGAGCGAGCTGGGCGAGCTGGTGGGAGTGATAAGGCTCGTCGCTACGAAGGTCGTAGCCGAGGTTGTCAGACCGCCTATAGTCGAGTTGACGGTAATAGAGCTAAATGTGGAGTTGGCGGCAGACGAGCTCGTGAGGGGCTCGAACCCGCCTCCCATCGCAGGCGCAGACTCGTTACTCGGCAGAGTCGAAGTCGGAGGAGCGGGCAACGAGGAAGAACTGGGCGAGGAGGACGCGCTGTTGGTCGATGGGCTGGCCATACTTGAGATCGAGCTGGAGCTCATCGTAGGGAGAGTGTTCGTGCCCCTCGAAGACATCCCGCCGGCTGTCGGAGTAAGGCCCATCCCCGTCGGTCGCCTTGTCGGGCTCGTCACGGTCGTCGCCAGTCCTGTAGTCGTCCCCGTCAGCACGGCTCCGGAAGGCAACGACGTCCAAGACGACGTATACGTCCCCGTCCACGACCACGTCCCAGTGGTCGCCGTCATCCAGCAACTCGTATCCCCTCCCGTCGGCTCCGGCTCCTCATCCTCCTCTTCGTCCAGATCGTCATCCACATCCTCGTCATCATCGATCCCATACTCCAGATCCTTCACGAACCTCTCGCTCTCTATACAGATCGCGAACTGCGCCGGGCCGAAAACACCGCTCTGGACGCTGAGGCTCTCGATCTCTACCGTACTCGGGTCCATCACGATCGCCGCAGGCTCAACCGCAAGTCCGTGACACGCTTCTGTCAAGCTGGCGCTGAAGTTCGTGCCGGGAGCAACGACGTTGCCGTGCGCGGTCCAGTTCGCCACGCCGGAGAGGAGGATCCCGTACCCCATGTAGGGGCCGGCAAGTGTGTTGTTCATAACCGTCGCGCCGAAATTCCTCGTCTTGAGGTCGTCCCCCCACACCGCAGGCCCGCAGCCGATGCCCACTTTGATCATATCCCCCCTCGCTTCAACAAGGTTGTTCATCACCATCACGCCCGTATAGTTCTTGCTCGGTGTACTGTCAACCAGGTTGATCCCGCCAAGGAGGGTCTGGTTCAGCGCGAGGACGTGGTTGGATTCGATCGTGGACCCAAAGGCGCCGAAGATTACGATTCCGCCGTCGGAGGCGTCGGTGATGGTGTTGTTTGCGACGAGCGAGTAGGGGCAGGCCATACTGAGTCCATCGGCCCACTTGCCGGATGTGGCATCAGAGGAGATCGTACCAGGTATACCATCTGCGAATGCTACGTATGCCATCGTCAGTCCAGTCACCACAGCCTGCGAAGAGAAACATACATCGCCCTGTTCCATTAAGCGCAGCCTGAGGAAAGTCCGTCTCCGCGCTCTCCCCACACGGCCCAATATCATTATTCACGACCGTCGCATTCCGGCAGCTCATCCCAGCGCCCTCAATAACATGCATACAGCTAAACCCGCGCGGGTCAAAGCTCCTCACATACTCGATCCTCTGGCCATTCGTATTCCCGCCCATCTCGATCAGACCCGCCCCCCCCCTAGGAGGCCGACCAAGCTGAGCGCGATTGCCGTTGACTTGGATGTGGGAGAGTGTGGCGCCGGAACATTGGTCGCAGGAGCCTTGGATGGCGGTGGTGAAGTTTGCGCGGATGGTTAGGAGGGCGCGACTGGAGTTTGTTGGTGCTCCTAGGGTGGTGAGGATTTGATTAGGGGCGGTGAAGTTTACTGGGGCGTAGAGATCGAACGTGGAGCCAGGACAGAGGATCGCCGCGTCGCCAGCTTTGACAAGGAGGGACTGGATGGAGGTCGAGTTGCCAGAAGGGAGACAGGCCCCGAGCGTTGTATTGATCATGCCACGAGACAAAGGAGTGGACGACCGTGATAGTCTCTGACCAGGAGAGCTCCGTGCAGCGTAGAGTGAATGAGGTGCAGCGAGAACGCCGAGAGTCGAGAGTACAAGAAGAGCAGCAATGCAAAAGAATGTATGCATGATCAGCCTCTAATAGCAGAGAATCCTGCAAGATCGTTATAGTGTATGATGGTGATTGTTGAGTGCCTGCCAAGAGATATGAGGTGGGTAGACGGTCCAGCCGCAGATGATATCGAGGCGTGAACAAGGAGAACGAGCAAGACAAGAGAGAGAGAAGAGATGCACGACCCCTCCCCTGTCAGGCCCGTCGCCTCAGTTCATGGCTTGACTCGGAACCACCTGTAAGGCCATCCTATCCGTCATATGCACACTGAGTAGCAAGAACAAAAGATACCATTGAGCCAGACTGGCCGTTGAGCGGGCTTAGAGTACCGGCCATGAGCGTCACTAGAAAAGGAAGGGAGAACAACGGTTGACTTTCAGTCGGTGCCGTTATGCCGTAACTCTGCGGAGGCATTTTGTGCTTTCTCATTCGGAGCCGAAGATATTCCAGCATGCTTCGGTGCCAGTGGACGACGTGACGCAAGCGCCCGTGATTTCGAGAAAGCGCCAGCCTCGGACGGATTGCTCATCCCTTGCTTTGCTCATATGGACTGCCCTGTAATGACTCCCTCATAGCTCTCTCTAATCTCAACAATAATGGCTGACTTAGGCTCCCACGGAGGGTTCACACCCGACCGTAACCTCCTCAACCCAAAATTCGACACGTACCTCCTTCACGCCCTCGACCAGAACGCGCTCGTATCGAGTCATCCCCTTCCCGTGCCCATCGCAGCACCCGCTGTTCCGAACTCGGTTTACTTGCCATTTCATGATGTCGAGTATCGGATACGGCATAATCACCTTGTATCCGCGTTGGGTGGGAGGCTGGTGTATATCTCTGCTTCGTTCGATGTTGTGGTGATACACCTGGATCCGGTACGCACGCCCATCCCTGGTTCTCTTGACTGGCGCTGATCTTAGCTCAGGCAAGTGGCATACCCACATTCTCGAAGATTATCACCCTCCCGCCACCAGTCGCACTCCCACCGCCATTATATGCAGAGTACCCCGCCGTTCGAACGATAGGCGGCAACGTGCTCGCCGTGTCAGACGGAGCAGGCCAGATCCACGTCGTCGAAGCGCAAGATCCTCACGGGCCAGAATCCGGCATCCTTCTGGCTACATACCGACTCTCCACAGGGGAGGAAGACGACATCGTCCCCTTCCGACTACATCATGTCCGACTACACGAAGACTCCGTACACTGCATCATCTCCGTCTCCACGCGCATCACCACTCCCGCGCCCTCCTCCTCTCATCAAAAAACGCACGAAAAGACGTCCTACCGTCTCATGTCCGTCTCTTTCAAGCTCTTTAAACACCCACACCCCGGTGTCCAACTCCTCACCGTTGACTGGGCTTTGACGGGGGACAGCCTCCCCCTCCTCTTCCTACACGACCCCGACGCTCAACGGTACATCGTCGCTTCTGCCACCCCCTTCGGTGTGCTCCCCTCCCATGCCGACCTCCAAGACCCTCAACCAGACGAGATCGCCCCCATCCCCCGGCCGAACGAGAACCTCAACGCCGTCACCCCCATCCGGGACGCCAAGCCACCCCCCTACTCCTGGACGCAGACATACGACTCCGTCACCGTTGTCTTCCCCCTACCGGCCACAACGCCCAAATCGAGCATCCGCGTTCTTTTCGCCGAGAAGAACCTGACTTTGCTCGTCTCGGACAGGGACAAGACGTCGCCCATCCCTTTGCCGGTATACGTGAGGAAGCCGTTCTGGGACAGCATACATGCCGATACGAGCTACTGGACGTGGGATGCGGAGGGCGACAAGCCCGGCTCTGCCTTCGGACTGCTCTCGCTGCACCTGGATAAGATGCACGAAGACGTCCGCTGGACACATGTCTTTGCCACTACCGGCACAGCCGACGCGGGGGAAGAAGATGTCGAGGTGCCCGAAACGGTCGACCCTTCAGAACTGGCGAACATCCGCGAGCAGCTGGAGAAATGGACTAGCGAGCTGGCGAGCGACCCCACCGGCGCGGGAGGGCTGGGGAGAGGAGTGCCGAGTTTGCTAGATGGGGAGATGGACGAAGAGGTCGACGAGCAGGTCGGGAGTCGGGTTGTGTTCACCTATGTTTCCGAGGCGGGCGAAGCTATCTGCCCCGCGCCTCTCTCGCCCGTCGACTTGCTCTCCGTCCCCTTTCCTAATACGGTTCCGAGCGCAGTCACAAAGTACACGCTCGACGGCCTCTTTTTCACCGCCCCCTCCTCTCCCTCGCCCGACACCCCCTCCTACACATGGCACCACACCTCGACCTACCCGGCCCTCGCCTTCGTCCTCGCCTCCAAGCGAGACGTCAAATTCACGTACCACCACGGCCCCTCGCTCGTATTCGCCTTCGAAGGCGGCACAGGCAAAGGGCTAAGTATAGGCGGGAACGTGTATATGTACCGGGGCGCAGAGGGGAGGAGACATGCGGCTCAGGCGGTGCTGAGGGTCAGTGGGGGGGAGGAGGGGCCATTGATGGGTGTGCAGTTGCTTGAGGGGCAGGTGGGGGGGAGAGGGGTGTTGGTGTGTTTGTGCGAGAGGGGGGTGGTGGTGGTGAGGGATGTGCTTGGTTGGCCGTGAGGTTGATTATTGGCTTTAGGGGGGAGGTTGTAGGATATAGGTCTAGCTGAGGAGAAATAAGAATACGTTGTACCATCTCGTGTATACCATCTCCTGTTCTCCTGTTCTCCTGTTCGCCTCTTGCCAGCCATCCTGAAAGCTCGTCCTCGTCCGTATGGTCGCTGGTCCGCATGGGAAACCGATCCCACCTATGAGCTCCTCATTCTACGGGGCAGCTTGACAATCAGCTCTGTATATGCCCCTGAACGTCGGACGTTGGGTCACCTGCCCGCCCTAAGTATCCCCGAAGTAGCAAGAAGCACACAAAGCATAAGTAAGAAGCGCAGAAGAACCCACAGAAGAAGCCCGAAGTGAAGAAGCCCCAAGCCCGCTCAAAACGCGGCCAGAAGCCCCCTCTCCATAACGGGTAGGAAAGAAGACAGCAGAAGAAAGGCCCAGACTCGTACACTCGTACTCAATGGGTGGAGGTGGTCGTGTGTCCTGTTCCCGCACATGACAGGTGACAGCTTGTTTGATGCATGGTCTGAATGGGGGATTGGGATTTGGCCTAGTGCTGCGTAGTCGATGCATTTTGAGGTGTTCTGGGGTGGTATGAGGTTGTTGGGAGATGAATGGGTTTTGGGTATTGTTCACTTTTGGTCCTAGGCGAGCGCATATACTTATACTCAAGTCGGGCGGGAACCTCATGAGGCAAGAGCAACTACGAGATGCTCGCTGGCCAGGCACACCCTCGCCCGTCCCTCAGGCTGGTCCCTCTTGAAACCCCTCCCTCTCGAAAAGACCTAGAACAGACAACATGTTCTTCCCCATCAAAACGGATCATCCCACCCTCCGATACCCTGAGCTCCCTGAGCTCTCTGAATGGGGCACACGACCTCTAATCCCCCCCATCCCCGCTTGGGCGATACCATTCCCAAGGTACCGGTTTGACGAGTCAGCAAATCCTCTTTACCTGTGGTCCAAGATCCGGAAAGCGCTGCTGATCCCCGTAGGGCGGTGAGTGACCTAGCTACCCTTAGTCCTGCCCGAGGGAGTGGGGAATTGCGTGCTTGTGAGCTGCTCAGGGCGTACTAAGTAGGAAGTTTGCAAGTTTGCGGTTCACGTTTTCTTTGGTAAACACGAAAATCTCAGGTCCGCGGCCCAGAAAAGTTTTACGGCGAATGAGAACTGCATAGCTCACGGCAAAATCCAGAAGGAGAGGGTAGACAAGCCAAGCAAGTGCAAAAAGGCGGGTTTGCGAAAGCCGATCACAGCTGGTAGGGGCATGTTGTTATGCATTCAGTTGGAGGCTTGGGGCTTGGACTGGAGAGTATATTCAAGTAGGGTCGATGTCTGAGGTGAGATAGGGTATTGTGGAGTGCGCAGTGAGCGCCCCATAGTTCACTCAGTCGAGGAAACTCGATGGACAAGTTATTGTTGTGGACGAGTGGTAATAATGAGCAGTCCCTGCAGTCTACTAGCTCGTTCAGGAGGCATCCACATTCCCTACCACACCGACCAGTACAAACAAACCAAACCAAACCAAGTCAAGCGCACCTTCACGTTCACGCTCCCCAATTCCCATCCCGATCAAAAACGTGCCTCACATCATCATAGGGACCGCCCGCGAAGAGCTGTCAGAAGAAGAGCGGGATCAAAAAGTAGGCAATCTCCGTATCTGCGATCCAAGCGGACGGGGGCGGCGGCTTGGCGGGCGGCGACAGGAGCGAGGCTTCGCGAAAAGTCGGTCATCATTCTGAGGCCTTCTTTTCAGCCAGACTCTGAAAGGGACCGAGCGTTTTTGCGTCGCTGCTCCACTCGGGCTTGGGAGAGGAGAGGCCGGACCGGCAAGCTGACATTGCGTATTTACCTGGGCAGGGCGTATCCTTTCCCTCGGTATCGGTGTAGGGATTACCTTATCTGCCCGGGTCTCTCTCCTACCGTATCCTTCCTCGCCCTTCTTCCGCCTTCACTCATTGTCACTTATCGCCCATCACCCATCAGCATATCAATATCAATATCATCAGCCCCTTCCGATCACCTCCATAAAACGGGCACACGACCACAAATTATTACGCACTCCCTCGTTGCTGCCCAATCAGGGTTATACGACGCAAGAAGTCGGGCAAAAAGGATATTGCGCCTTCCTCCCTTCCCTTCCGCTTCCCTTTCCTTCTTCGTGTTGCTCCAGCCAGAGAATCGGTCGGCTGCCAGTGCTTCGGTTTTCAGCGTCACACGACACATCCAATACACAGGAACAGTAGCACCCTTTGGCCGTTGGGGGCATATAATACGCCGGTACTTGCAGAGATTATCAGTCCCTGCTTGTCCCTCTCGACTAGCCAACCCTTCCTCCCTCAACAGAACGACAAGACCAAGCGAGCGATACACGAACGAGGACAACGATGCTAGCCGCTTTGACGAGACCGTTTCATTTCTCTTCCTCAACGACATCGACACCCTCTTCCCCCCATCCTCCTCCCTCATCCTCTCAATCCCAGCCCACAACCCACCGCAGCCGGCTCCTCCGGACCGCCCAGTCACTCGCCCTCCTCCGCCCGTCTTTCGCCCATCTCTCCACCACCCCCGCACCCTCCCAGCCCTCCCACCCATCCACCAGCAACAACACCAAGCAAAGCACCACCCACAAACGAACAACATCAACCTCCTCAACCCTAACATTCCAATCCCTCAAATCCATCAAATCACCCCCCATCACCCCCCTCCTCTCCTCAGCGAGCACCACGCACGCCCAGGCAGAGTTCACGCGTTCGCCGGAGTTGAGCGCGAGGGCGAGCTTGAGGAGCTTGAGTAGGACGCCGAGTCGCGGGAGGGGGAGGAGGAGGGGCAGCAACGGAAAGGAGAGGGGGAAGGGGAAAAGGAGGATGCATGGGGTGGACTGGACGAGCGATAGTGACTACGAAGACGAAGACGCTATCCCGCCCGTTCCGCCTCTGCCGGGCAATCTATCCGGAAAACCCGTCACAGCGGAGGGGGCTGCCGCTGCCGCCGCTGCCCGCAGAGCAGGAGGAGGAGGAGGAGTAGGAGGGAAATACGGCCTCGTCCCCTCCCTCGCCCATTCCAGCACTTCCAGCCTATCGGACCAAGTCCTCACGCCTATCACTGGTCCCGTACCGGGTCTGCCGGACTCGCCAGAGAGGGGGAAGAGTGTTTCGCCTTCTTCTCGGCTCGCTTCGGGCTCTACGGCTGCGCAGATCCAAGCACAAGCACAAGCGCAGGCACAGGCTGGTCCTTCGAGACCTACTCCGACTCCTACTCCCGCGCTCGTTCTACCAGCACCGGCAATCCCTCCCGACGCCCAACAGATCCCCCAACCCTCCAGCTCAAAATCTCCCATCCCAACCAACCCCACCAACCCCGCCAATCCCGGCACGTCCATCTCCCCCTCCCGACCAGCCCACCTCCTCCCCCGGCCCAACTCCCTCAACCCCGCCTGGCCCGCAATAGATCCTTACCTCGAGCAACTCGAATCCAAGTCCAAGCTCCTCCCCACTTCGAAATGCTCTGTGTGCGGGAAAAAAGGAAGGGGGTTCCCGAGCTGTCCGAGGTGTGGGGTGGAGTGGTGTAGTAGGGGGTGTAGGGTTGAGGAGGGTAGGCGGCGGGCGACGGCGACGGCGACGGCGTCAGCCGGAGCAGCCGGAGCAGCCGGGTCTGGTGCTGAGGGGACAGCTGAAGTGAGGAAGGGGAAACATGTATGCGCTCCGGGCGGGGGGAAAGGCAAGGGCAAGGAACCCGCGCTCGGTCTTGGGATCGGGGCGAGGGGGAATGCAGCTGGAGCTGGAGCTGGAGCTGGAGCTGGAGCTGGAACTGGGGTGGAGAGGGTGGAGACGGTGGAGAGGGTTAAGAGCCCGGCGTTGGAGGCTGCGCTCGTTAGTGCGCGCTGAGCTGCAGTCGTCCAGCTGGGAGGGCTGGAGAACTGGAGAGCGGGATTGGAGCTGGGGAATTGGCTGAATGGGGGAGAAGGGGATTGTGGGCTGTATGCGATGCCAGTAGGCTAGTTGCTGGTCGCCCTGAGATCCTCAGGGGTGGAGCGGGCTAGGCGAAGCGTGCGAGATGTGCAAGTCGGCTTGGGCGGCTTGGGTCGTGTGACAGACTATGCGAAGGTCGGCATCTCCCGGCATCCCCTCTTGATGCAGGCGCAAAGCAAGCGGGTAACTGGCCCTATGGCCTTTCGCGACCTACCAATTTCGACGCACTACCGATTTCGGGCCTCTTCAGATTCTCCGGCAATCTGCGTTTCGTCTCGCCGGTCAGGGCTCAGAAACTAGAGAAAAGTGGGTCGTGTGACCCTCTCGTTGTGTTCTCCTTCGATTCGAAGATCGCGATGCCGTTCATCCCTGTACGAGTCAGCGAAACTCCAAGCGGCTCGCTCGCTACTTCTCGCCACGTCGGTCCACAAGATCGGTATTATCGGCATGTTGTGCCGCCGAGACACTCCCTGGCGGAAGATGTGGGAAGCTTGGGAGAGGCGGGAAGACTCGCTAAGCTCAACTTTCGAGGAAGAACCGGGGTGTTGGGTCGACTTGGCCCCAAGTTTCAGGCTGGGCTTAGGGCGGTCGTTCTAAAAGCATGCGTGGAGCGTGCTGTCTGTTGTTGCTGTCTTGTCATCTTTTCGCTTTTGTGGTTGATGGGTTACCGCTCGCCTGGTTAAGGGGTTGCGCTCATGGTCGATATGTATCCTGCGTCTCCCCCCTCAAATAACGTCTTGTCGTCTCTCCCCTGCCTTCTGCCGTGTCACTTTACCGCTCTCGCCTCTTGCCTGCCTTTCATGCGACGTGCTGGCGCTCTTCTTTTGGAAAGGTGTACGGTTTCCGTATATAGTAGTTAGCAGATACAGGATAGAAAGGATCGAAGATAGCAATCATGTACATATCATGCAATACAGTTCACAGTGAGCACATTCCTCAGGCTTGGCCCTATCTACCTCCATGGTGCACATCACCGGCCCCCTCATTGACTGCATCCCACTCTTTCTTTCTCAACAACTCGCCAAAAATGCCTCCTGCACGTGCGCCTTCTTCTCCGATGTTCCGCGCCATGCGGAACCGACGCGCCGGAACCGCCGGCCCATCGTCATCCAGGGTCCACTGGAGCCTGCCCTTCCGTTCGCCATCCTCGACCCCTCCGCCCACGCAGCCGCCATCAGGCCAATCTGATTGTTAACTTACGTCACCTTGGGACAAGGGCTGTCCTCTCGACAGGTCTGTTCACGACTTGCACAATGGGGCTCTTGCACGCACCGGGTCTAGCGGCTTGAGAGTGTGTACCGTCATCCTTTCTTGGGCGGTTTGGGTGAACGAATCGGATTAGGGGCGCCGGGAGAACAAAGGAACGGGACGGGGATGGTCAATAGCAAGACGACGCCTCGGGGGTCGAAGCGGCCGCTCGACGAGCCAGAGCAGCAACCATCTACATCTCCTACCGCACGGCGAAGGGGAGATCTACCTGCCCCACCCGGCTCTGCAGGTAGCGGAGGAGGTGGAGGGACAGGCGGTGGGATACAATCGATCGTCATCTCCCATCCGTCATCATCAGGCGCTCCAGCCGCCAGTGGACTGGCAGGCACCGGACAGACGGGCGCAGGAGACGCCTCGCAGTCGGGTGTGAGGAGCGCTACGACCTCTCCGGGCGTCACTCTCCAGCAACTGCAGCAACATCTCAGTCGTACCTCCTCAGCGAACGCAATGGGGTTGCAGATGCAGCAGCCTCAGCAACAGCAAGGACAAAGCATGACACAAGCTGGACTCTTTCCGTGGGAGTTCGGAATGCCTAACACCCTTGGTGGACACTTCTCACCCCCTCAAGGGCAAGCTTTCGGTGCTGGTCTGCCAATGTCGTTACCTCCCGCACCGGCGCCTGGTCAGCCGCAGGGCCTTGGTCAGCAACATCAACAATCCCAGCCTCAACAAGGCGGACACTCTAGCCCTGTCGCATTCGGCTCGCTTGGGCTGAAGAACGTCCCGAATTTCAGCCCTTCCCAGCTCGCCAGCCTCCAGGCTCTAAACCCTTCTATGCGAAGCAGCATGGCAGGTCAACAGCAATCGCCTCAACAGCAACAATTGCCCCAACTCTCTACTGCATCGAGGCCGAGTGGTTCGTCGGGGCAAGGAGACTCTTTGCTCATGCCGCCACCGCCTTCGGTCCCTCAGCGTAACTCTCCTACTGTACCGGCAATGGGGATGTTCCCTCCCCTCCCTGGATGGTCCGCGGACAGCGGGAACTCGTTTCTCGCTATGCTTCAGCAGTCGGGCATGAATCCAAGTCTGCAGCCATTCGCCCAAAGCCTGCCTCAGCAACAGCAACAGCCGCAATCACAACCGCATCAGCAGCCATCGCAACCCCAACCGCAACCACAGCGACCCCCCTCCGCCGCAGGCAAGATTGTTCAGTCAACCTCGCCTACATCCCGAACCCTCTCAGCCGGAACGCGCAGCGTAGACCCTAGTCCAAGGATGGGTGCTGGGACCTCTTTGGCGGCGGCGGGAGGATCTAGCCAGGTTAGCTCGGCCGGTGACGGCGAGGAGAGGGGAAGCGATGAAGATCCTCCTGCTGGCTCTGCGTCTGCATCCGCCACAAGCACGCGGCCCAAACGGGGAGAAGGCAGTGCTTGGAAACCTGAAGAAACTGAGGGTATGCCTTTTGCCTTCCTGATCCGTGTTTGCGGTTTCTAATGCGTAGGTGCTCGACAGCACTCTTCAACTGGGTTTTCTCAAGCCCTCAGAACCTCATCGAAGCAGACCAACGCCCCTCACGGTTCTTCCTCAGCACCCCCTCCTCCATCGGCGCCCCACGCCCTAGGCACGGAATCGCCAACCGCTGGAAACGGCTCCTCGAGACCCAACGCCGGCTGAACGAGTACGACCGATGGGCTCGCTCTCAGGGTCTCGAGCCATATGTGGACAACAAGTTTCGTGTATCGAAACAGATGGAGAGGGCTCGGGACCAGGGAGTTAAGATTGGCCAGTTAACGCCGTTTACCGCTATGCTATGGTATAGCCGTGGGTGGCTGGAGAAGTTCAACCATTTGTAAGTCTTGCTTCTTCGCAGTTGTTCAAGCCCCGTAGACTCAGGGGATGCAACAGTATTCCTCCAGAGAAGAACGATCTGCCGCCTGCGGGAACCCTCACCCCTGCAAGCCAGAGCGGCCGTGTTCTTGGCGAAGGCCAGGGGTCAGAGGACGGGGATGACGAGGAGGACGAAGTGATGGAGATGATGGACGCGCCCACCATCTCCTCGCCACTTCGCCGACCTCAACAGATGCACGCGCAGTCCTCACCCAGGTCTGCCCTTGCCTCTCCCGGACGCCGGCCATCGACGACTCTGCAACCTCCTTCCTCCTCGGCTGTTCACCTGAACAGCCCACAACCACCTTCTGCCCGCCCGCTCGACGAACCACCAGGCGGCTCACCACAACAGCAGAAGAACGACAAGATGCAACGAGCTATCAACGTAGCTCTCCAGCTCGTTACCCAGGATAACCAGAATATCGATCCAGCACTGAGGAAGAAAGCGACGGATTTGCTGAGCAGCGTGCTTGATCAGGCTAGTGACGATTTTTCTTGAACGGGACTGACATGACTATGAAACACTATGGGGCAACATGATGATTGCAAGGAAGAAACGTAACAGGACAACGGGGATACTTGGACATGTACAGAAGGCATAGACTCTGGAATTGTAACAACAAGCAGGTACTTGGTTCTTTAAATTCTCTCGTGCACGCGTTTTATCCGGCGGCAATCAGCATAGCTCCTCGCCAAAGCACACCGGCTCAGCCGTCGTGGGCGGAGGAACCTTCGCTCAGCTGAGCGTGTCAGATGTCTCATCCCATATATCGTGCTGTCCTTTTGTTCGCCGCTTGCCCGCCTAAAACTGGTGAGCCATATGTAATCCAGTCAGCGGCGCCGTCTGTCACTACCCCATTCCCGACCAAGCACTGCCCCAGGGATCGAACGGATCCAAGCTGAAGGGGGGTCGTTCGGTTTTACGGTAAGTCAGTCTGGATGCTAGCGAGACGTATTTTCGCCGGGTACCCGATATCGTGCTCTTCTGTGTATACGTACATTAGATCTATCAGCCGGCCAACCGGCGGGAATCAGCCTTTGTCTAAAACGCTCGGCGCCCAACACGGAACTTAGCTGTGTGCCAACTATTCCACATGTCAAACTACATATAAGGTTGTGGCCTGTGAATTGCGTTCAAGAGGCAAATATGGGTCAGGGGTCCGGCTCCCCATCCGGTTCTCATGCCAAGCCTCTCTATACGGATGGCCTGAAACTGACATGCATTTGCAATTTATTACAGGTGAGATAGCTGGGAAGAAAGCCGGCGGCACTTCACGTTCAGCATTTGTAAGCTTTATAATAATGCGCCGATCACCTAAGACGAATTTGAATCCGGGCGATCGACCCCGAGTTTTGTATAGCAGGTTGCGCATGAACGGCAAGCTGCACACTGCTTCTCCGCACTGCACCTGGATTTTTCGTGGCCCCACGCTGGTTACGTCGCTGATGGGCAGAATGCAAATGTTGGCGCCCAGAAGAGAAACATGCTACTCTTGCCGTCGAGTCCGATTATCGGCGACGGTGCGCGTGCAGCCTTAGAGACGCACCGCCAGTGTCTCTGTTTGGAATCTGTTTGCCACTCTGGCCTGGCCGAGTTTCGCGGCGACTGAAACTCCTCGCAAGAATGTGGAGCAGAATATAACGGCTACGATTCTTACCTCGATTATGCGCATTTCAAGCACCTCGCACTCTAGAGCCCTTCCCTCCAACCAATTTCCTCCCTATCGCCTTTGTTAAGGAATGTCAGCGAGCTTCTTCCAACCGCTATCTGCGCCCACTGCAGCGCGTCCATCATATGAGGCACCCGTCGCCTGGCTGGTGAGCATCTCCCCTTCCTTGTATTCGCCCTGCTAACACCTACCAGCTCCTTCGGGACCAGTTCCAAGCGTCGACACTCTTGCTCATCGGCGCTGGAACCATGGCTGCTTTGTACTCTCTCACAAGATCGGGTTACGTATTCGTCCCGGTCTACGCAGCATTGGTGTACAAGGCCGCCAACCTTCTGCTCATGACGCTCGGATGGATTCCAAATTCTTATGCTGCGGACGTACTACCAAAGAAGTTCTCCGCTCAATTCCCGCCTGTTGCCGGGGAAGAGGCTGTGCCCGCCTCCCAAGGTGTCGTCGTTTTCCTGCTGGCATCGCGCATCAATCAGTGAGCCGGCTTGCTCTGATCCTTCGAAGAAATGCTCAGGCTGTGACTAGTCCACTAGGCCTTTTTGCGCCCGGAGCTTCAGAGTTCAACAAGTGGGGGAAAACCCTGATGGCTGATGTCGCGACGAAAGAAGAGTACGGATGTGAGTAATTGGCTCACTTTATGCACTCGCATGTTGTCTCTGATCGCTTCATCACTCAGTGTTGGGCACCTCGACGCTCATAGCGACAGATCGATCTTCGCACAACACGATGTTCCAGCTCATGTATTTCCGCGATGCACAGTCGTTGAACCATTATGCACATTCGCCGCTCCATAAAGAGGCATGGTTGTGGTGGCTCGAGGCACAGAAGAAGTGGCCCCACATCGGCATCATGCACGAGGCGTACGACGTCCCCGCCCGGTCCTGGGAGACGATCTATCTTCACATGCACAAGACTGGGCTTTCGCGGGCGAGTGTGAGGATGACAGAGGAGCAGAAGGAGATCGTCTTGGGCCAGAAGGCGAAGCAACACTCGGGAGAAATGTGGTGGAGCACGGCGGTGGACGCTACAAGAGGCAAGTTGCGTAGCTCGTTCGGGCGCATGGGGCGGAGTGATGGAACGGAGAACGAGAAGGAGGGTCTAGGAGAAATTTACTGAATATGTCACGGTCTCGGTGCACTGAGGGAGAGACAATACGATTTCGTTGACAGTTTCATTATCCGTCCGATCTGTCCTGCAGCGCTTGGCCTATGGACCAGATTATCTTTGATAAGCAACAAAACCATTTTTGCGTACTTCTGAAAAATGCCGAGTATGAAGGATCCAAAGGACAGCGGGGCTGCTATGGCTTGATTGACCTCCGCGCTCGACCTCCATGCCTCCGTGAAAAAAATCACTTCCAGTATTAGTGCCTTCCAGATAAGATTGATTGCTTTCCTCTACCCTGCGTAAAGTCCGAGCTCCTGGGTCAAAGTGTGCCGTCGCCGCGGAACCAGCCTCACCCGTTCCATGTTTCCAGTAATGGGGTTCGCTGCGCCCCTGCGAACGGGTCCATGGACGGCACGCGGCTCTCTTCCGCCCACTTCTTCGCAACCAAACAGGAAACTCAGCCATGGTACTTTCCTCGGGCACCCGGCCATCATCATCTTGCTTATATTCAAGTCATATCGGTACTGGACACAGCGAAAGGATGGCTCGTCCGGCCAGGAGCCGCACATGGATTGAGCACGACTGTGTTGGTTGTGTCCGCGACCTCTTGCCGACGTCTCGCCGGAAGTCGTATGTCTCGTTTGCTAAGCAACGTCTCAGTATGCGGCTTTCAGCAGAGGACCGGATGAAGCTATAAAAGTGCGATCTTGAGGACGGCGATGTGTGCGTGAGATCGTCCCCGAATAGTGCAGGCCGTCACTCGTCGTTCCCGAGCGGGCTCCTGTCCTCTGACTCAAGATGGCCACCAACATCTTCAGGCCTCTATTTGCACCAACTTCGGAACGTACAACGTACAAAGCCCCTGTGGCTTGGCTCGTGAGTCTCTCTCATCTTCAGCACCATGTCGTGCTAATGACCACTTCAGCTTCTTCGAGACCAGTTTCGAACGTCAACAATTGCTCTCATGGGAGCGGCTGCAATGGCCGCTATGTACCTCTTGACCGGCTCTCGCTTCGTTTTTGTCCCGGTCTTTGCGGCGCTGGCCTACAAGGCAACCAGAATCCTTCTTATGACGCTCGGATGGATCCCGAATGTGTATGCCTCAGACGTCTTGCCAAAGAAATTCTCTGCGCTGCTGCCTCCCGTTTCCGGGGAAGAGGATGTGCCGGCCTCTCAAGGGATTGTCGTCTTCCTTCTTGGCACGCGCAACAACCAGTAAGTCAGTCAGCGCTCAAGTAGAGAAAGGCGCTGACGTTTTGATGAGTCCACTCGGCATTTTGTCACCCGGTGCTGCGGAGATGCAACAGTACGTGACCAAGCTCATGACTGAAGTCAACTCGAAGTACGACGAATATGGCTGTAAGTGAAGCACCGTTTGAGCCGGACATACGTGGTACTCATGTCTAGCGACTCAGTGCTGGGCAGCTCCACGCTCATGTCAACAGAGCGATCCTCCCACAACGGACTCATCCTGCTGATGTATTTCCGGGACGCGGCGTCACTGCACCGATATGCCCACTCACCGATCCATAAAGAAGGCTGGGCGTGGTACCTCGAAGCGCAGAACAAATGGCCGCATATCGGGGTCATGCACGAGACGTACGACGTTCCGGCCCGGTCGTGGGAGACGATCTACCTACATATGCACAAGACTGCTTTGGGGAGGGCGAGCGTGAGGATGACGGAGGAACAGAAGGTGTTGGTGTTGGGTGATAAGGCCGCTGAGCATGAGGGGGAGATGTGGTGGAGCACACCTGTGGACGCGACGAGGGGCAAGCTGCGCAGTTCGAATGGCCGCATGGCTAGGAGTGACGGGGCAGAGAATGAGAAAGAAGGTCTGGGCGAGATCTACTGAAGCGCCATGTATGTAGACACGTCGGAGAGGAGATAGAATACAGTATGTTCCGTTGACCAAGGTGGATGGCAGTGATCAAGCTAAGATTGATGCAGGCAGGTATAATTTGGTCATTACTGCGCTATCATACTACTCTGTACAACAGTGACAACAGTGACTCCCTGGCACGCGCCTCCCGCTTCGTCTTCGATAATATAGAAGCGAGAGGCGCGCATAAAGACCCGAATTGAGACGAATGAGATTGATCGACCGCCTCCCGCCGCGCTGGGCCTGTATGAGTTGTGCCAGGCTGGAGTAGGGAGGGTCGTGTGCATATAGGTGCGGTGAGATTGAGGATTGGGATGCTACAGAGACTATTAAGGACAGATTGTAGAGGCAGAGGGGGATAGCGACGAACCGAGAGAGAGCATGAGGAGTGTAGAAGCTAGAGGACCGGAGAAACGAGCAGGGCGTAGCCAGCGGGCATGGGTGCCGAAGAGAGAGCTTACAGCGCTGTCATCGGGTCCTCGCTCTTGTCTAGCAAGCCCTCGACCAGCACTGCTCCGCTCGGCGCGTCCCCCTCAGGCGTATGCTCGAGCTGTTTCTCGGGCTTCACCTCCCCGGGAGTGAGGTTCAGCTCCGCAGGGCCAGAAACGAGCGGCTTGCCAATGCTCGTCAACCGGGTCTTTGTGAACCCTGGTGGAAGGGCGTCCTCCCCGCTCTCCTCAGACTCGTACTCTCCCTCTTCCTCTCCATCCCTTGCCTCCCCGCTTGCGCCAGGCTCGGCCTCAGCATCGGCGAATATGCTGCGCCAATCACCGCCCCGCCGCCCCATGAAAGTAGTCCGGAGAACTTCTTTGCCCTTCCCTTTTGGGTCGGGCTGCCCCTCGCCTTCCTTTTCCTTCCCCTTTCCTTTCCCCTTGTCCTCCCCTTCTAGGTGCTGCCCGAACAGCCCCTGTCCGTCCTCGGAGTCATCGTCCATATCCTCGTCGCTGCTGTCATCCGCATAGACGGGTATCCTGAGGTCGAAAGCGAGTCGACTGGCAGGATGTTGGGCAAAGTCCCACGAATACTGCCGCTTCGGTCCGTACAGCGGCTTGAATTCGGTTGGCGTCTGGTAGCCGTGTCCGCGTTCAACGCGATCCGCGATCCAGTCGTACCACTCTTCCAGTGTTCGGCCGTGCAAAATGGCAACGATAATGATAGTCATGTTGTCGCAGCCGACGCCAGATTTCTCTAGGTCTGCGTCGGGAGCCATGCAGTAATCGACGATGGATTCGCAGATCTTGCCCAGAGGCATCCGCTGTGCTGCGTGTCGCCTTACGTAGTCGCATACAGCTTGTGAAGACATGCAGTCCCAGATACCTGAACACACACGGTTAAAAGGGTCAAACCACATGAATATCGAGACCCACCATCACATGCAAGAACGAAGAACTCGTCCTCCTCGGAGATCTGATGGTCTATGATCTCAGGGTTCGACGTGACAATTTGCTTTTCGGGTGCTAGATTAAGGTTCTTCTTGTACTCAAAGTCGCCGATCGCTCGCGATAGTGCAAGGTTGCCTGAGGGCAAGACATGAGGGCGCATATATCAAGAAGATTGACCTTCGGACTTACCATTCACACGCCCATACTCGACCCAACCACCCGCTGCTCTTATCCGTGCACTTTCCTCTGTTGACTCATCAGCCCGGCACGTCTCCGCGAAGGACAGGGTACGTACCGGCACCATGCGGTTTATGGTCATAGCTTAACGTCTTTACTCTTCCCGCTTCACACAGCACCGCTCGCGAGTCGCCAGCATTCGCCTGGACGTCGTCAGTCGCTGCCCTGAACTAGCATATATGCAACACATACCGCCCAGATCCGGCCTTCAGGCGTCACAAGGCAGGCAATAGCGGTGCAACCCGAAGGATCGTTCTTGAACGCCGAGTCTGCCCGGAGTGCTTCGTCCGTCCGGAGGAAAGCGAGTTTGAGCGCATCGCGGTACTCTTTCTGCTGGTACTCCTCTTGCTCTACTAGCCGCTTGTGTACTGTCCTACCCGCGAACTTCGCTACGGATGCACCTGCACCCAGGTGTAAGCTGAGCTACACGAAGAAGACGCAAGAGGACACGTACCTCCATGCCCATCATACACTGCAAAGAAGCTTGTTCGCTCTGCTGGAGGCTTCTCCTTCTGGGCCGACTCCTGATCTAGGTTCAACACTGTCGCGTGCGCATCCTCCATCGCTGTACATCGTACAACCCGTCAGCACTGGCATACGAACACTAAGGGTTGACGAGGTGCACGCACATATCCGCCAACCTTGCATCTCCGTGCTCCCGTAGGCGAACCGCTCATCGGCCCCTTCTTCCGTCGTCTTGTCCGTTGCTGTAGGTGGGCGTCAATGACATTGGACTTCGATCTTATACGAGAGGGTCACATACCCGGAGCAGATAGAGTTTGACCCTAAAGTAGTATGCACAGTCAGATGTCGTGCGACGGGAAAGAAGCACCATATAAGAACGCACCATGTCGTCGGTGGATAATCTTGGTCTAACAGTTTCGACAGAGAGTGATTAAAGGTACAGCCAGCAGACAGCAGAAAGGAAGGCAAAGGTGACGAGGTGAGGTAAGGTGTCGTGCTCGCGTGACTCTGAAATTGGGCGGGGCGGTTGTGGGTGCGGAGCGAGAGGTCTCTCTTTGGGATGTGAGGGGCCGATGATGCTATGCTGATGCGCAAGGAAGATAAGGACGCGCAGGGCGGGATCTGGTTTGTATAGCCACCGGAGAATTGCCGGAGTCGTCGGAGATGTCGTTCTGACAGTTGTTCTATGAGCAATAACGAAGTAGATGAGGTGGACGGTGAGTGAGAAGCGAAGTTGAAAGTTTGTTGGAGTCGGTGAGGAGGAGCACGACCGCTGAGATGGGCAGGAGGGGGATGTCGTATGCGGTGCGCGCCCGGCGGCTAGACCAGGGACGGGCGCCCGGAGATGATGACCCCTTCTCTTCTCCTTCCTCGTCGGGCGGACCCCTTCTGTGATGGGAGGCGCGAAAATCATACCCGGTCACTTGCTTCCGTATAAGTGCGCCTCCTCATTCTTGGTCCAACATCATCACAGCAAATGGCTGGAATGGTTGTCAAGAGTGCATCAACCCTGGTTTCAACTACTGGGCTCAAATAGCCACAACTATCGTAGCTTGTGATGATATGTTGTTGAAAGTTTTGTCATGGTCAAAAACTCTGCGCGCCCCCGATCGCCGTCACAGGCCCCGTCCACCCCCTGTTCCGGACACAAAATTTCGCGGTTGAACCCCAACAACGTCAGCGTGGGCCCCGCACACGAGCCTGCAATTTAGGTGGGGGCGTTTATCTTTCTTCTCGCCAAACACGGTATCTCCCGAGGAGGCTATGTTACGCTCTGAGCCATTTACCTCCAACATCCCTCCAATACCGGAGAGCGAAATAATACTATTACAAAGAAGTTGTGACATGCTCTGAAGTAGTTCTACAGTGTGTGTTCCGTCTAAGTCTCTCATTATTGCGGCTGGTAGTGAATTGTGTTGATGCTCGGGTATCAATCTTGCATTTCGTTCTATGGGTTTGCCTGGCGGATCTCCTCATGTAGCCGTCTCTTCACGTTGGTGCGGTCGTTGTTTGGTGGATTGGAATTAGGATTGTTGGGACGCTGCGATTCTCGTCAGTCTTCTGAACCAAGACGGATGATGTTCAACGGAGCCTACCTTTCTGGGGATAAACATCGTCTCCGAGGTCGTGCCATCTCCCCGCGGTGGCAACTTCTGTGCAGGCCTGAGCGGGCCTGGTGGTCGCGTTCCTCCCTGTGTAGGTCTCGGCGGCGGTCCTGGATTGTTCGATGGCACAGATATAGGATTGCCGAGCGTGGGCGGTGGCGGCGGTGGCCGTTCGCGCTTTTTGTCCTGCCACGAAGAACTATAGCCATTCCTGCGATCGTCCCGCCTGCCACCCCCGCGATTGTCACGGTTCTGATTCTGATTGGAATTGTTTGGCGGCCTTGAGCTCCCGTTAGGCTTGTCTCGATCCCGGTTTGTACCCCGATCAGATGAGCCCGTCGAGTTCCCGTTCTTCTTGTTCGAGTCCGGAGAACGATCCGGCCTTGACCGACTTGATTGGTCTTGTCTGGACTGTTCTCCCTTCCGAAGCGCAGGCGGCGGTCTCCGCTCGTGTTCTCCCGAACTCTTCCTCTTCAACGTCGGCGACCGCGGCTCCGTGATCTCTCCTTCTTCCCTAGTGCTCGCGCGAGACTCGTTCGCCATGCTTGCAGAATGGTTCCTATTTCCATCTCGCTTGCTTTTCGCTATTTCTTGAGGCGTCCGGAGTTCGGGAAGGGGAGGTTGAGCGGCTTCGGCCTTTGGCTTGCGTGGTGTGGGCGCTTTCTTGGCTGGTACGGGCACGGGCACGGGCGGGTGATGTTGTTGAAAGGTGGACAAATTGACCTGGTTCCAGATCAGCGGTGTTCAGGCATGCATGCCAAGACATATTCCTCACCTTCATCAGCAGACCCCGCTCCCGCGCGTCTTGGACGATCGATTTCCAGATCGCATCACTCCGTTCCAGTGTTGGAGCGTTCCCGAATATGAACAGGGAGGACCGTGCACGAGTGATCGCCACGTTCGTTCGACGCTTATCTGCCAAGAAACCAACGGAGCCTTGATTAGGGCCTGCACGGACACAGGACAGGATAATAATATCCTTTTCCTGGCCTTGAAATCCATCCACCGTGTTGAAGTCAACAGCAGTCAATATTTGCTCTCCATATTTTTCTCGGAAGACGCGGCGCAGCTTGAACATCTGTTCTCGGTACATCGTCACGATACCAACACGGTAATCGAAGTTGATCGACGGGAACTGTGTTCGCAACCGCGAAAAGAGAGCGAGGATGATATCCGCCTCCATTTCGTTGACGAGCGAGTGTCCAGCTCTGGCCTTGGTCTCCCTTCCGTCGACATCGAAGAAACGATAAGGCCCAAACAGGGGATCAGTGTGCCAGGGCTGCGCGGTCTGCTTCGCCATATCGGGTCCATCCTTCAGTTTGGAGTTGTAGAACATGCGGCTATCCAGGGCGCTTATCTCAGGATGCATACGATATTGGATACTGGCACAGGCTTCAGAAGGTGAACAGATGCGTCTAGGTATAGCTCACCTCAGAAGATGCACGGCATCCGGGCGCCTGTGCATGATTCGAACAAACAGACTGCGGGAGTACCCCTGCTGTTCTGCCATTTGCGACAGGACCGTAGGTGGAAGCTGCTCAGGATCTAGTCAAAGGTAAGAACCATCAGCGCTGAAATAACGGTGATACATACCTCCAACTAAGATGCACCGCTTGCACTGATACTTCAAAGGTATGAGCGAGCTCACTTCTACCGACTGAGCGGCCTCGTCGATAATGACTGTCTCGAAGTCGTATGCGATAAGATTGTCGTTTCCCGCTCCTGAAAGAGTACAGCAAATTACATCTGCTTCATCCAGAACTTCCTGCTTGAACCGCCGGCGAGCTGCGTCCATGGTGCGCGTCGCATCCTTCTGCTTGTCTCGAGTTTGGTTAAGCTTGGTTGTCAGACCCATGCGCTTCTGGTTCAAGGCTCTTATCTCAGCTTCAAGTGCCATGGTGCGAGCACTGTTGTCTTTGACGTTCGAAAGCTCCGTCCGCTTCGAAGACAGATCAGCCTGAATCGCAGTGATGTCTCGCCGCAAGGCTGCGATGTCCGCCTGAACTTCGCTTTTGTCGACCCTCAGGCTCGGATCACTGTTGATCTTCCTGTCGATCAGCTCGTCAAGCGATACATCCTTCACGCTGACATTTATGACAGCATCGGCTCCGACGCGAACCACCTTGAGTGCTGCCCGTTGTCCCGAAAAAGTACGAACACCGTCCATCAACCGTTTGGCTACCTCGTCGATGGCCGCGTTACTGGGTGCACAGATGAGGAGTTTAGGTTTGATAGGCTTTTCTTGCGGACGGCCGGGATTCAGAGCAGTCGCTCGCTTGGAGAGCCAATGGCCTACAAGCCCGCAGATCGTCTTGGTTTTGCCAGTTCCAGGTGGTCTTGTTAGAGGATTGGATGGTTAGCTCCATCCATGCAACCGTCTTCTTGCTACACTCACCCCTGTATGAGAGCAAATCCGTCCGTCCGCAGAGCTCCGAGAATAGCATTGGCCTGTGGCTCATTTACTTGGTAGGCCTCCATAGCTGCTTTGATTTCATGGTCTGTGAGCTTAGGAAGACGAGCCGGCTTGGGTTTGAGAACATCACTGCAAAGGTCATACAACGAAAGGGCTTGAAGGGCAGCATATTCGCGGTAAATGGTTGTAAAACTGAGACGATGAGTTATGGGCACAGCAAAAAGCGTGGATCTGAACCCACCTAAACACCTTGTGGGCTTTCCATTGCGTTCTAATCTGCAGCGCGGCATTGAGACCCCTCGGGTCGTTGCCTAGACAGCAGCGAAAGCGGGCCTCTAAACCGCGGCCAGTTCGCCTGAAGCTTTCGACCTTTGCCATAATGGACTTGGTCCCATTATGTTGCCGCAACAACACGACGTCGGTATCGGTGAGAAACCACGTGGCGCGAACATTGTCCGTGTTGATACCGACGTCAAGGTCAAGCCAGTCATCGGTGTTGGATCTGGAGCCGATGTCGCAAAGAACGACATCTTGTACAGGCTCTTCCTTTGATTTCACGATACCGGCCCAGCACTCGTACATGATGAGGGGTTCAAAGGTTCGTCGATAATCATCATACGACTCGAATGTCCAGGGAACCGGCGATAGCTTTGGTCGTTTATCAGGAGGATACGGAGGAATTTCTGTCGGTTCTTCATAATTCCAAAGCAGGACTTGCCGCGTGAAAGACCCGAGATCGGGTTTGAGGCGCCTCTGACGCCGTGCTTGCTCCTCGCGCTGTCTCACCCTTTCCAGAACAGGGTTATATGCCGTATTGGGGACGCTGTCTAATACTTGCACTTGGCGACGTTCCGGTTTTGGGGGTGGTTTCGAAGCGAGGGGCCGGAAGGGTTTGATGTTGGTGCTTTGCATCCTCGACAGATCGGCCATACCGTGTTCGTTGTCCGAAGAAGCCTCTTCGGCACTGGATTCAGACTCTCCCGTGACTTTGACTTGACGTCCGCCCTCATTTTTTGGCTCGTGCCTCTTAGGTTGCAGCGTCGTTACGATGCCTTGACGGTCTCTTCTGAAATCCTGGCGTAGTTGACCCATAAGCCCCGAAGGCTTTAGCGGAGCAGCGTGACCAGTCGCTTTCTTCGGAACGGAGCGTTCTCGAATGGATGCGGCACTTACGAACGGAGCTCGAATGAGGTCTGCTCGCGTGTCAACTCAAGTCCAAATCTCCGCATAAAATACATACCACTTTGCACAGCGCCGCTCTTGAACCCATGTACTTTGGGAGGCTGAATCTGCTTAAAGATATCCATCTGCTTCCTGGCGCCAACTTCTTTGCTGGACGTTACAGTGGGCGTGGGTGGCCCAGGCTCCGAGACCTTCGGTCGTGCGTCCTTGACCACGGCGACCTCTTCCTCCTCATCCTCGTCTGCAATCTCTATGACGGTGAACGGGCCAATGGCATCACCGAGGCTGGAGAGCTGATCTCGCGTAAGTCGTCCCTGGCTTTTCTGACCGGTGGTGTACCGCTCTATCGTGTCGATGGCTTCTCGCGGCGGGTCCACACGTGTGCGCCTATACATCTTCAATAGTTCGCATATAAGCTCAGTGGACTGATGCAGGGTCTCGGCATCGGTAAGTCTCAACCATCCAACAAGGTTGATCAGGACTTCGTGCAGATGTTTCGCGCTCTTCTTCCCGACATTCGACAGAGTGATCTTCACGGGGGACGGGCCATCGACGTCTTGCTTGGATGATCCTTGCATTGCAGACTCGAACACCTGCAAGTTCTTCACTAGGTCGCGAACAAAAATGAGAGCATCCCGCATCCAGTCCGTCATAATATTTGTCGCGTAGAATCGGGACCAACTAGGGGTGTACTTGAATATGGCGGCGCTTGCTCGACACATGCCATGCCAAAGACTATAAATACGTCTCGGCATTTTCTTGTTGTTCACGACACTGTCTTGCCGCAATACACCAGACATGGGATCACAGAGCGCCTCCACAACGTCCGCCAGGCAGCGTACCATCCAGCGCGCCATACTGCAGACTTCTGGAAAGACGGGCGCACAAAGGTTGAAGGTCTGTATATAAGACGTTATGCCGTCCATCGTGGCCTCCGGCGAGTTCGTAAGTAGGAACCTGAAGACCTCAATCCGCTCGGGAGCGAATGAAGCGGTCGTGACAATGTCTTGAGCAGCGATTGAGATGTCTTCGAGTGGGCACAAGATCAACCGCAGGATATCCTGATCAAACTCCGATGAGGTCAACAGGTCCAAAATAGCATCTGAGGTCGATGCCTCGGCGAATGCGGATAGTATGTTCCCGAAATCCTTTCGCACCGCCCCGAGTCCCGCATTGATTCGCTCAACCGCATTTCGATATGTCTTCTTGAGTACAGCATCGTCCAATAATTCTCGTTCGTGAAATGCATGCTCGGGATCTAAGCCGAGATGCAGAGACGGGGCGACGGAGTGAATCAGGAACGCAATGCTTTGAGGGTCGCTCAAGGGGAGAGCCTTGCGCACTGCCTCCCACAATGCGGGATAAAGAACAATATGCCGTACTTCGTTCAGCTCTTGTACAACCGCCGTTAGGTCCACTTCCGCCGTAGCTTTACGATCTTTCTTGAGCACGCGTTCCCGGATTCCACACATCCGTACGGTGGCTTGGTCCAGCGTGAGCACGTCTGTGTCGAAAACGTCCTTCAACAACGACACAGCTTGGGTCCTCGCTCGGCTCCAGACAGAATCTTGATATTGCCGAGAAAAGGCCACAGAAGCAATATTGTCGCCTTGGATGGCAAAGACCTGAGAGATGGCTTCCTTTCGCTTCGCCCGATTCCGTTTTTCAATTTGCTGGGACGGCGATTCATCGTTCGGACCAAGATCCTCGCCGTCCGTCCCGGTGTCCTTTCCGTTTCCATTTTGGGCTGCGTTATGGACAAATGCCATGGTCTGCTCGAATTGTTAGCCTATTACCAGACCCGAAACCGAAGATGGCCTCACTGAAAGAACAACTTGCATAACAAGGGCACGACAAGGAGGCTGGAAGCGAGGGTGTTGGAGCTCCTCACCCATAAAGTTGATCACCTTCGCTAGGACAGAATCGAAGACAGGCAAATCCCATATACTTTGCAGTAGTATTCGGAAGCACGTCAAGAACCAGGGATTCTCAATGTGTGCCTCCGCTTCGAGCAGTCGGCTGAATGCGGGATTATCCTTGACGGAATCGTAGACGACGTCGGCAAAATCAGGTGTCTCCGAAATCCAGAAATCCGATTGAACCTCCTTAAGGACGTAGACGAAACATTGTAGTACAGAGGGAAAATCTGAGATTTTGTCAGATGCGGAAAAGCGCTGATGGAGAGCGACTCACGAGAATCGTTATCATGCAAGTGCCTCGTGAGCAGGTGTAGCCATTCGTGCTTCCGTATTCGCATCAAGGCTCGCAATCCATCGATGGAGAACTTCCGCAGTAACGAATACAGGCTTCTCCATAGCTCTGTCGGCGACGAAGCGAAGAACCCGGAAGAGGCCTCGCGCCAGCCATTATCCACATTGCCTTCCAGGCACTGTGCGATAACCTGCAGAGCAGATGCACAAGGACCATCCACATCCGCGACAGAAATGATGGACTTGGACATCTGTTTTTGAGCCCAGCTCCTCAAGCTCTCCTCCTCGTGAAAGTACAGAAGCAAGAGTCCAGGTAGCGGTGGCTCAGAGGGAAACTCGGTGATCACGCTTCTGGGTGGAAATTTCCGCAGCAGCGTTGCGATTGACAGTTCTTCACTAGGATCGCCATTCGCGTCCCTCGGCGTCTTGAGCAGATTGATATTCACCAGTGAATGATACAGAAGATTTGGGGAGACGGTCTGGATTTGGCGCGGGTCCGCAGGCATGGTAGGGCGAAACCCTGATGCGGAGTACTCGGACAAAATCTGCCCACGCTCCCAGGTGTCAATGGTGGACATAAAGCCTTCTAGCTTGCTGGCTGGATATGCAGATAGGTATCTGATTACACACTCCTTCAGATGTCTGGCATGAACAAGTAAGGGGGGGCGTACGTTAAGCGGGCTGTCTGCTTTGCTACCTCATGTCCTCTAGAACAGTCATAGCAGGACCGAATCGCTTGCCACACCCTGTCGAGCCATCCAGCGGTGTTTGACGCCTCGTACGCGTGGAACCGTAGCAAGAAAGTCGCGATCTCGCGAACCAGCGCTGGTGCCCGGCCACAAAAGAGATGCAACCGTTTCTCCGCTGAGGTTTCCTCCTCGTCCAGATGGACGATGTATTGCAGCGCACGATCCATTGCAGGCTCGATGACTCTCCCGATGACCTCCTTGTCTAAGGTTGGGTGTTCCCTGATATCCGCTAGGAGCTCTGCGAGCTCTCGCTCCTCCTTCGTCGTGGCATGACTCCTCTCATCCTCCGCCATGACGCGTCGGGAGCTCGGCGCAACGCCGGCCAGGAGGAGGAACTGGGGTGATTGAGAGTCTTGCCAGTTCGCACGCGAAAGGCTTTCGGAAGGGTGGTATGCAGGGTAAAGATGGTCGAACGATGTCGATGTTGGTGCGTTAATGTACGGCGTTGGCCTTCATGCCTAGGACAGGCGCGCTTGCTGGCCTTCCAAAAGCCTCCGCAAGAAGCGCGCGTGCCGGTGGTCTACTAGATCTCTGCCACGGCTCCCCCCCCCGGGTCCACTTTCGGTTCCGAGAAGGTCCGCGTCGAGGAGCACAGCCGCTAACAAGGGTCCAGAGCCCGCTGTCTTTACACTGTTAAATTAATCTCAATTTCATTACTAGCTACTACTGTAATATTCAGTATCCTTGCTTTAGGGTAGTTAGCTTCAAATGCAATTTACCGTGGTTTAAAAGGTTAAGAATTGATTGAAACAGGGAAGTTTGCAAGTGGCTGTGTAAGTAGGACCCTGTGCTGTCATCAATAATGAGTCAGCACAAGTGCGCCCGGTCATCTGTGTTTAAGTCTCACACAACTAATGACCCAGTAAACACACTTACCTAGGTTAGGGTTAGGGGCGAGCGGAGCGAGCGGTAGGGGATAGGGTTAGGGTTGGGTCGAAGGGGTTAGGGTTAGTTTATAATATTATTCTCTAAAGTAATTAGCGTCCATTAGATTGGTAGAGTATATATCTTTATCCAACCCGGCTAAACCAACTTAAATGACTGCTAAAAAACAAATAATCCCCGGTAAGTTGAATTTTAAATGCTGGAAACAATGACATTTAACGCCTTAATTTAACTCATAAAATGGTTTTGAGCATAATAAGTGTCGGAAGGGCTCTCGGAGCCGAAAGTGGACCCGGGGGGGGGAGCCGTGGCGAAGTTGTCTACTAGATGCTAGTAACTAACGATCGACCGGCTTTCGCCCGCCTACTCCTTCCCGACTTGACACTCTACTGCTCAGAAGAAGACAAGATGGACGAACAAGAGCTGAAGGAGATAAGCGCCCAGCTCGAGGAGGAGGCAGACTTGCGTGAGGTAAATCAGGGACGATTAGCGCTTGCCTGTAATAGAAATCTCATGACTCAATCGGTAGAAAATCAAGGATGAGGTGACTCATGTCATCGGGACATGGCTTTCCTCATTAAACCAGAATTAGGTATCCAAACTGGAGCAGAAAACGCGCACTATGCAGGGCACGATGAATAAGATCCATGCTACTCCGACTGCTCAACGTGAGGTCGTATATGCGCTTGCATCAGAGTCGTCTGATATCCTGAGAAGTGCCAAAACTAATCAATACCGTCAAGCCCGTCGTTGAGAGCTGCAAGGAAGACTCTAAGGCTATATCGACACTCGTTCAACCGGGTACATACTGGAAGTTAGTATGCTTGCTGTGGCTTGTTCGAGATCGTTGATAATCAGCCGCCAGATGGAAACAGATCTGGTCCTCACCAGTGCAAGGCATTGTTTTCGTCCTGTCTCTGTGCCGGTATCTGGAGGACGGCACCCTAATCACGCTCGCTGAAGCAAACAGCGCGATCGGCGGTAAGTACCTTCCGTTCTGTTGACCAATGGATCGCTGATCGGAGACTGCAGTAGAGGAGGCCTGGGCGGATCGATTTTCGATCGCGACTGAAGATTACTTGCATGGCGTTATCTCCATGGTGAATGAACTGGTAAACCTTCTCGTTATCGTCTCTGTTTACTCACAAATCACTGATACCGCTGTAGTCCCGTCTTGCGGTTAACTCGGTAACTCTGGGCGACTTCGAGGCACCGTTCCGCATATCAACATTTGTGAAGGACCTATTTGCGGGGTTCTCACTGGTAATCATGCGCTGTACTCACTCGAAACCCCACTCACAGGTCTCCAGTTGAATCTGAAGAATGACAGTCTGAGAAGACGCTTTGATTCGTATGCTGCACTCTCCTCACGGAAACATGTTGGTTGATTTATGAACAGGCTGAAGTATGACGTGAAGCGGATCGAAGAAGTTGTGTATGATGTTTCGCTGCGAAAGCTCAATACTCCGACTGCAAGCGGTGCAGAGCCAGCAGACTGAAAGAGAAGGAGAACGACGGGATAAACATGATACGTTTACACTGCCCCCTGGGGCAAAGGCACCAGGCACATTACAGAGCATCCTATTGTACAACAATCTTGACCCGCTGGTATCCCATACATCCTTCTCGTCCATGCTTCACGAAGCGCCCGGATATGGGATAACCATATTGACGCTCACATCGCGTATCATGTCGTTGTCGCCCTCAAATTTGAGTTTGTACACCGACTGGAGCACGTCAACCTAAAGCTTCACCGATGATGCTAAATACTCACCTTCTCGGTTATAGGCGGCTTCGGCGGCTGATGCACCACGGCGCGGTAGAAGGCAGATGTATCAGGGAAATGGCCTAAGACAGTAGTTCCGGCGGGGAACGGCCCATACGCGCTGAAATGCGCAGGGCTTGATGCTGGTGCAGTAGGATCCGGTAAGGGAATCAGTGATCGGGCGGTGGTCGTCCATGTCCTGCCAGTCCATCAGAGTCAACTCTTGTGAAGATGGTATCCGGCCGTGCTTACCCTGGATGCTTCGGATCTTCTGGTTCCGCATCTTGGACGGTATATCTGTAGCGAAACAAGGTCAACCTCCCAGGGACAGCAAAATAACGATGATGCCGTACATGGATGGATTCTTTCTGCCGCGCTTCGTAACTACAGCGATAATCCATTCGCCGTCCTCGTCTTCCGGCTCTGGTTCCGGTGTCTCGGTAGTTCGCCGTCGATGTGTCTCCTCTTTGATGGGCTTCTCGGCACCTTCGTCCTTTTTCGATTGCCTATATGCCACACGACGTCCAGGAGCAAGAGGGAATTGCATGGCAATATTATCCTTTCGAGCCTTGAGCTTCACTTGGGAACCGTTTGCAGACGACCGGGCGGGTCCACTCTGCACGGGCGGTGTGCCACGGCTGGAGACTGAAGGCGACAGTCTCTGTCGCTTACGACGATTCTCTGCGAATATTTAGGAGCTTATCCCGTGACACAAAGTGTAGCATACCATGAGCATCCTGCGGAGCAGATCGAAGTGCCTTGAGAACAGAGAGATCTTCCAATACTTGGCTGATGAGACTGAGCCAGAAGAGAAATTATCGTATCACAATTGTCCAGGACCACGTGAACGCCAAGTACTTACGCCTCTTCTGCCTCAGCGGCAGCTTTGATCTTATTTAGAGCACCTCTGAGCTTCATATTCGCCTGTTCCGAGCGTTCCGGTGCTGCGCGGAGGAAGGAGTTCTCTGAGGTGATTTTGGCACACCATTTGTTGAAGTTGTGAATGGCATTGTGCGATTCCGTATCAGCCTGTACTTTTGCAAGTTCCTGGAGTGTCGGAACGATGCGAAGCCAGAGCAGCGACGACTCCGCGCCTGAGCATCACAGCGTGAGACACTGGCGTGACTTCCTAAAAAGGAAATAATTTGAAATGAGCTGCGTACCATCACTTTGCGGGCGTTTCGTGCCTCTCCGGGCCGACATTGCCAAGTAGAATTACAGACAACAGCTGCCGAGCATGTGCAGACACGATCAAAGGGATCCGATGGATGGATGGACCAAACTCCAAAGCGCGGATGCGTTGGAGGTTGAAGAAAAGAAGGAAGGTAAGCAACGTGCCCCCTTGGGAGATGTGACGACCGACCAAAGCTTATTTAATCAGCTAGGGGTTCTGCACGTGATTCAACGGGATCAATTTACCCCGATCACGTAAATCGGAACTTCATTGTGGCTCTGTTCTCTCGTGTAATAAGGACCCCAAATCACACGACACGATATTGCTGACCTTGACATTGCCCTGATAGCATCACAAATACCAATGGTGAACATCAGAATACGGAGTAAATATCTGCTAAGGACGGGGGGAAACGCATATTAGTATCCTACAAAGACGCAGGCCTGCTTCCTGTAGGGAAGTTCGGCAGTCTGCCCGACAAGAACGGACAAGAAGTGCTTCAAAGCTCGCCAGGGTCGAGAAAGAAGTTGCTTGAGTGCAAATTGAACAAGTTTCTCACATACGGACAAATCGATTGCTTCGGGTTCTGGGAGGTGACCGATTGGCGCGCGACCTTCTTGGCATGTCATCGAAGTCGATAAAGTCTCCAATATCACTGTCCAGTTCTGTTTCTTCTTCCCAGCTCGAGGACGTAGGAGAAGGTGGGGCAACTTGCTTGGTCATCTTTGCTTTCTTGGGTGACAAGGGTGCCGACAGCCGTTTTCTCGTTATGCGCGAGGAAAGCGGTTCGCTGTCGTTTTCATCTCCAGATGATTCCACCACGGCTCTTCTCTTGGTGTGACTTGACTTAGGGTGAGCGATACTCGCACTTGGACATATGATCTGTAGAACATACCTCTTGGGAGCGCCGTGCTTGCTCGTCGAAGCGAGGGGGTCGCTGACTCTGCTCTCGGGGGTGGCGAGTGGCGTCGGCAGATGGACCGCAGTCGATGCCGTTCGCTTCCTTCTCGGGGTCGCAGGTGGGGCAACAGCCGTAGGTTTGTCGAGTTCTGAGTCATCATCGCTACTGAGAATGACCCGCTTGCGCTTCCTCGGGTTTTGAGGAGCGTCGTCCACGGATGCTCCCGCAGAACCATCGTCTTCCTCGTCAGCAGTTTGTTCTGGTGTGTCTCGAATGATCTGCCGGCGCTCCGGATAGCATGCCGAAATCTCCGACGGTATGTCCGAAAGTTCCTCGTCCAATTCGTCACTGTCCGGCACAACGAAATCGTCGTATTCGTACTCCTCTTCGTCTCCAGCTTCAGCCTCGTATTCGTCCCAAAACTTTCGGGTTAACTCCCCGATGTCGCGATTGGCCATATAATGTCTGATCTCTCTGCTTTCGGGGAGAATATTCGACCGTTCATGGACAAGCGGTGTATTGGAAACCGGGATAGGAGGTTTGGGCTGGAGCGGAAGCGTGATTATCGTCACCAGTGGAGTTTCGTCTTCCTGTGTCCGCAGGCTTGCAAGCCAAGCCCTTCCTGCCGCGCAGCCCTCCGGAAACTAGAACATGGTTGTGAGAAGAGGCTAGAGGCGATAGCGCATGGAACTCTACCCTGTCATCGAGAAAGAAAGAGTGCCCATAAGCGAACCATTCCACATAGCCAATGTCACAATTTTCAATTCTGCGGCCCGAATTGCGGCCTTTCCATTCAATGGTGCATTTCCCCGGATTATCATTTAGATATTCAAGGTAGGTTGTTGCCGCGTTTTGGAATTCAGGCCATTTCTGTAGAAACTTTGTATAAGCTAAGCGATGAGAATACGGCGGTAGATCTCACAGATTTGTAGAAGCCTTTATGCAGACACCACAGTAACCAGTCCTTGCCACACCACCGTAGCTCCTGTCCACGGTACTTGTCGCCAAAGGGGATAACATACGAGCCAGCCTTGTCGTATCCTTCTGCATCCACTGCCACAGCTTCTCGGTGCGACTCAACAAGTGCGACCATAGTTCACATTACTCGTAGTGTTATCTTGTGGATTTGAAGATTATGGTCGCCGCCGACAATAACGGTCAGGCCTGCCACCTCCGTGCCCGGTGACTGTGCATGAATGCGATGAAGGAGGGGTTGTCTCAATGGCTAACAGCCACATTTCAGTTGGACCCTGGACTTTGCTTGGCAGACTGGGCAGCTTCTTTCGCTTCCGGACGATGACGTCGGAGATGCGCGTCGAGAAGCCGCCAACCCAAACTACTTACAACAGATCCAGCCGTCCAAAAGCAACTTCCTTCGTTCTCTTGTCCTCATCAATCGGCTTTGCAATCCTGAGCAAGCGAAGCGTCGCCGATGATGGCGCCGGGCTTCAAGGCGTACTGGGCTCGAGCCTCTTCTCTGATCAGCTACCCCTTGACCAGTCGTGGTCCTCAACATTACCCAACATTCGTCACCCTTCAAGTTGCACCGCTCCTCAACGCGTCTCTGCCCAACGTTCCGGATCCGCAAACCAGTCGATCGCATGATTTGATTGCCATACTAGCTTCTCTACAGGCGAATCATCCTTCACTTCCTGCTCTTGAGCAAGCTCTGCGCGACTTCCAAGCACTGGGGGATGGGCAAGGTTCGCCAGAGGAGCGCGAGTTGGAATGGGCTTTGCTTCGACGTCTAGCTGTCCGGACGTACGAAGAGTGTATGGGCAGGCTTATGCAAGAGGCTGCCCTAGATGAGAGCGCAGCAGAATGGTGGGGTCGCGTCGAGAGAGTTGGCGGAGGTGCGGGATGGTATCTGTTCGAAAGTGAGCCCATATCCATCGCGTTTTCTGCGCATATATGTTGATAATCTTGTAGCCACGCCGAAGCGCATATACAACCTTGCCGTGCCAGTGCTTCGGCAACCTAATCCTATGCTTGCTCTCTTGGATTCCACCCGACATCTACCGCCACCCCCGGACTCGCCTAGCCCTGTTCATCTTTCGCCTCTAATCGCTCATCTCTTCCGGCTACCCCCTTCACCTGCACCTACGACACTTGTGGCTTTGCTCGACCCTCTGCATCTCGCTCGCCTTGAGTGCCGATACCATAAGGACCACTTGTTCAAGGCCCGTGACGACCGTGCGCAAGCGGTTGGCCGCTTGCTGCCGATTTTTGACAAACTGAAGGATGCGGAAACTGGAACTCAGGCCTTCCAGACTGCCGTAACGGATCTTTCGACTACCGTCCCTGCACCTTTAAAGCTGGATTCAGCAATCGGGGACAAACCCTCATCCTATGCGGCCCATCTCCTTGCAACTCTGGATGCGCTCAAGCGGTCGTCTGAAGAGCACAATGCTGGCGTTTCCGCGCACTCACCTCCTTCCCGTTGGACGCAGCTATGGCCACGCCTCGTCTTCCTGCCTCCGATCGCGTATTTTGCTGCTCGCTCGCTATATGCCAGCCGGGAACAGGTGTGGAATTGGATCATGGATGCGAAAGAAACGGTCCGGGGCTTTCTCACAAGTTGGGTAATCGAGCCTGTGAAGGAAATCCTAAAGACTATCCGAACTGGCGAAGGTGAAGTCCAGGTTGTGAGCCCAGAGGGTGTCAAGTCGGATCTCGAGGTGGGTTCTTGCATTCACTACCTAGGATGCTGCTGACTATTTGGATAGAGTCTTGAACGCATGGCGGTCTCCTTGGCAGCTGATAAGCTAAAATATACGCCCGAACAGCAAGCAGAATTGGCGGCATCCATCAAGGTCGGCGACCTTACGCCGGTACTGCGGATTTATGAAGAAGATATCAAGTCTCCACTTCGTTCTGCCATCGGAGGAAGCCTGATCCGCACATTGCTCATACAAGTGCAGAAGGTGAAGGTTGACGTCGATGTTGCACTTTCGGGAATCGACAAGCTGCTCAAGTCTCAAGAGCTTACGTTCGCCTTCGTCGGCGTCGCTCCCAGTATCGCGATTCTGTACTTTACTGGCTCATGGTTGCGGAGCCTGTGGAGTACTGGTCGTGGCCGCGGACGTTTCGGCGGCCAGCGCAAACGTGAAGAAGCTTGGCTCGCACTTCGCCAGGTCGAGCATCTTCTTCTCGCACCCGAGCCGCTAAAACCGCTCACTCAGGGTTTACTCGTCCTGTCGCTATCCACCCTTCGCACATATGGTCAAACATATCTGCCAGCAAGGACAAGGTTACGAGAAGGGTTTTTGGAAGATGTAGGTTACCTCGAAGACGTCAGCCTGGGAAGAGGCGATAAGAGGCTCGTCGTCCAGCGTATGAGGGCAGATTGGGGCACTGTGCTTGGCTGGAATACGGTTGCCGGCAAGGTTTAGGTGATCAGCCGAGCCAGCAGAAGAGCCCATCTTCGCAGGCACCGCATAGGGTGCACGCTAGCTGACGCTGAGGTCTGTGGCGCTTCCCGTGCTGACGAGCATGTGGTTTCCGGGAACACATGCCCCTCGCGGTCTCCAGGGACGCTACAATAGGAGAGGGACGATGCTTCGGACGACCCCGCCTAGGCGGTTATCCAATTTGAGTCACGCGGATCCAGCGATGCAGTCGAGTAGAAGCTGGTTTTTGTTGTCGAGAATGTATCTATCTACTCAAGCCGTGAGATTGATTGAAAAAAGAAGTGACGTGTTTCTGCATGGAATGCACGAGGCGGCCGAGACGGGACGACCGACCGACTTGCTCCCGTTACATTGCATGGACATTGCGCTAACTGCTGGCCGGTGCTTTGCCCCCTCCCCGCCCTGCACCGTACGCATCTCTTCGCTCCCGCCCTCTCTCTCTCCGTCTGTCATCTCTCTGCGCCCTCCACCACCCTTTCTCTCTTCTCCGTCGTTGTCGACCGCGAGGCTGTTTGAATCGTGGAAGTGACTGCTGTCGGAGGGTGAGTCGAGCGCATCACCGCGCTCCATCATCGCCCAAACCTTATCATTCCGCTAGTCGTCCGGCCGCACGTCACCCACGTAAACTCGGCCTCTGCCGGTCGGTCATTTAAAGCCCCCTTTTTCTCTTTCGTCTACACGCGCGCCTCCTCTTCTCTTCCCATCAACATGGACTCGCTCCCCGCACCGTCGCCGACGCTGAAGCGTAAGGCGTCCGCGCTGTCGCGCGAGCATTCGCCTGCTCCGGCGGTGGTCGTTGATCGCCCAACGAAGAAACAGCGACTGCGTCTGCCGACCCCTCCACCCGACAAAGCGCGTCGCCCTCGTGCGACCCACCGACGCGCAATGTCGTTGCCAGTCTCGTCCTCCCAAAGGCGTGCGAACCTGGAGTTCCCGCTGAGGTCGCAGACGGCATCGTACTCTCCTCCTCAGAGTGCCAGCACCCTCGGTCAGGCTACAGCGGACTACGAGAGCGATGTGGACTACATGGAGGAATACGTCATCGAGTCGCCAGTCAGGCCGCCGAAGGAGGTCGAGAGTCCGCAAGAGGCCGTTCCACAGATGCGCTTGCCTCCGCTGCGGCCCTTGACCAACGTGGAGACCGTGAGGCAGTGGGATTTTGCTTCTCTTGCCAGCAACCCGCAGTTTCGTACGTGATACTTTCATATGCCCGATCTCAACGTTAACCTCTTCCGGCAGGTCATGATCTTCTCCTCGACCCCGAGTTGCCGTTCATTCGTCCGGCCCCAAGTTACGCGCAAAGAATTCTCACGGACGCGTACTGGACCGCTGTTGCGCGTGAAGTAGCAACCGGGTGCACCTGCACGGCGTTTGACCCAGCCTCCGGTGCACCACAGCCGTGTTGCTGCCAAATTCTTCGCGAACACGATTCGCAGTCGTTCATTGGCATGCTTACCGGCAATGCGCCGGTCGGGCCGTCGCTCAGCATCCCGGCTCGTCTGCCCATCTTGATCGCTGAATGCCGATCCGTTCTGCTTTCCGCCCTGTGTCCTCCCAAGAATCCGGCCTGGCTGCCGCATCCCGGAAAACAAGGGCAGTACGATCAAGCTGAGACAGATCCGCTTCCTCCCCTTCCAGAGGCTCCATACACCGACCTGGATCTACCGGAATATTTCCGCCGCATCACCAATGTGATCGTCCAGAACTGCGCGCCGATCAGGGACGAGATGGTCAACCGTCTCGCCGAAGCTGCTGCAAGAGGAGACGTCGTATGGGTACTGAAGAGCCTGCTCGACCTGGGAGAGCTCATGAAGATGGACCTCGCGAACTTTGAGCGACCGCGCTTGGTTGAGCATTTCTTCCATGAAGCACCGTCTTACGAGACGAGGTATCTGTACGATACGCTCATCGCCGCACGCTCTACGCGCCCGAAGAACCTGCGGTCGCTTATGCCGAATACGCATCAATGGCTGAGCACACTCCCGTCTTCTCCATATCCTCCCCAGCATACTTGGCACCGCCTGGCTCATGGACTTACCCATTTTCTTCTGGCCAACGCTCTGAGCGTGCCGGCCCCAGCTCTGCCGGAAACGCTGCGCCTTTCCGAGCCCTTCATCCACTCTCTCTCTACGTTGCTGCAGGACACATTCGCCCTCTCGATCCTGTTCTACTACTATCGTACGCTCGCCCATCTCCCTGTGCCGAAGAACTTCCGCAGGCGTAAGCCCGTTCTTGACTACATGGAGTTGAAGCAGCAGATCTTGTCCGTCGGTCCTATCCGCCTTGGAGCGCCGTCGTCGGACAACGTTGTCGACAAGACAGGGTACATGGAAGGGATCCGGTCAGCTCTCTTGCTGGTCCGTACGCGTGCCGACGATGCCCGCTACTCCTCCACTCTCCTGCCACACAAACGGCCCGTCCCGCTCGAACGGGATCTTGTAGCCGACGAGCAGTTCTTTTTGGGTGCGCTGCAGCCCTCTACGCACAGGCAGACTCTGCTCAGCACCCGCGCACGAAACTTCGCCATCTCGACGATCACCCGCGCTTTGTCCACCGCGACGCTCACCAGCATGCGGCTCCCCTTACCCCAAGGCAAGGTAGAGCCCGAGACCGATCTTTGTGCTCTGCTCTCCGACGCCGGTATGGGCATGGACCATCTCCACGGCGAGATGCGCGAACTAGGCCGTCGACTCGGCAGACTCGTCGAGATCCACGGGCACGTATGGAAGCCCGTGTACGAGGCTGAAGGCTGGCTGTGACCTCGCACGTCACTAGCCCTTGTATACCTGTATACCAGACTGGGATTTTCTGTTTTCTCATTTATCGCTATCTAGCCAGCCCAACTGGCTGGCTGAAGTCTGAAGAGCAAGTCCACCCCGGATCACACATGGGCCCAACGTCGCCCCGCATCACATCAACCAGCAGCCGAGCTGCATGCGACCGCGGGCCTGTATCCTCGGCGAAGACTTCAACTCCACAGCTTCCGTCTCTTGCATCCTCGGGTCTTATCACGAACAACAACGCCACGTTCCTTGTATCGCTTTTCTCGCCTTTTCACCACTTCTTTGCGCATACACTGTCCTCTGGGTGATATATGCGTCTTCTCTTCTTTCCCCATCTCTACATCTCAACGTTTCTTCCTCTGATCGCGCTCCCAACCCAAAAAAATACGCTAAAGTCTGTAACCTTTCTGAAAACCGCCCGCTGTGTTTCTACGTGTTGTTCTTCTACAAGTTATGCGCACCGAAAACGGACGCTCTCTCAGTATAGTTCTCCGCGTCGTCGTCGCATCACACACACACACACATGCCTAGGGAGAGATCGAATGACAAGACAAGACTAACAAGACACGAGTGTCTGCAAGGGATCGTCTGTCCAGTCTCGACTCGTGTTTTGTGTTTTGGCAGAAAGCTAGGTTCTAGTAGATACAGCGAGCTTCTTGTGAAATATATGGGGTATGTGGTGTGTGTCTGGTGTGGGTATCATCGCTCTGTTCGTCTGAGCGTGTGCGTGTCGGGGTGTCTACTCGTATACTCGAAGCGCGGCGATGTCCCAGTACGCGTCGGAGAATGCTTGTGGGTTGTTGTTGACGTAGTCTGTGAGCGCAACAATCAGTTCATCGCTCCAGGGCGATGTGAGAACGGAGCACATACCAACACAAGTGCTCGGGCAGCTGCTCGGATAATTGTTCCCCGCCCAATCGCCACACAGCGTCAGATCAAAAATAATATTATGCGGCTGAAAATGGCTCTCCAAATCGCACTGGCTATTGACGAACGTCGCGTCCGGCGTGCCCAGCTGGCGCGTATCGAGCGTCTTCCCCCCTGCCGTGATCGTAGCGGGCACGGCAGCGGAGTTCCGGGGCCAGAACCAGATGGATATGAAGCTGGGCGTGCGCTCCATGGCGTACCAGCCGCCGCCGATGGAGTTGAAGCCGCTCCCAGCGGATGCAGGGTTGTTCGATTGGACGCCGCAGCCTTCGTTGTAGTTCACGTTGGCGTCGCAATCTGAGGACGTGGCGGACCTGCGGCTCGCCAAGTTAGTGGGATTCTTCTAGCACCAGGCCAGGAGCAGGACGCACCCTGACATCGAGCGCGACCACGGTTGGCTGCAATTCGGACTCGTGTGCAGCGTCATATGGTTCGGCGCTTGACCGTTAACGTATTCGATAATATCGATCTCGCCTCCCGTCGGCCAGTCCGAGGCCGTCGTCCACCACGCCGGCCACGTCGCGCATCCCTGTCCGCAATCAGCCCGCGAACCACAAGGCAGAAACGAAGTACGCACATCAGGCATATGCCGAATATCAAGCACCATAACCGCCTGACTATACGCGTTCTTACTCTGTATCCTCACACTATTCCTCCCCGGTCCATTGGGATCCAGCACGCTCGTATCGTCCGTCCGCATGACGAACGTGTGCCCACTCGCGAACGTCAGGTTCTGCGCGATGGCGGTCGATTGGTCGACGTAGTTCACTCGGCCGTGTGTGGGGTCGGAGTACGCCCAGTGGTCGAACCCGCGTAGGAAGGTGGGGCCGATGTATTGGTCTTTGATCGTGTAGGTCGTCTTTGCTGATGCGGCTGCTAGGCAGGACAGGAGTGCTGCGAGAGCGAGCATTGTGAGGACTTGTTAGTTGATAGAGAAGAAATGGGATGGTGTCGCTGGTGTGAACGAGTGTCGGTGAAAATGAGTGTAAAGGTTGATGTCCTAGCGCTGATGATGATTGGAAGCGAGAAAGCTGCGAGCAAGCAGACAGCAACGAGCGCGACGCCAGAAACCGCACACGCGAGCACGAGACCGCCGAGCACAGAGGCAGTAGACAGCCAACATGCCGAGAGTGCTCAGACATCTTGGAAGGCAACAAGGTTGGGCAGCGTTGGAATGAGATGTTCCAATCGAGAGTCACATTACGTAGCGGGGCGTCGCGACGCTCCTGGAGCATGCGACCATATTGGAAACATAGGGATGGTGCATTTATAGGTTAGCCCGTTGTTTGACATCCCAAGAAAGCCAAGTTAAGGGATAGAAAGCGGGCCAAGATAGACCAGAGGATACAGTGGTCGTTAGGAGAGAGCATACCACAGAAATCAGGCGCTCGTGATTTTCGAAAGTCGAAGACCCTGGCCACATCTCGACATCTCCCTCACTGCAGGCAAACTCCTGGACTCGCTGCCCGTACTACTATCGGCTGAGAAGATGTCCTACAGCTATTCTCGCACCGTAGAAGCAGACCGACGAGATCCAGGTCCATCAACTTCAGCAGCGCCCATCTCAAAAAGCAAGCGCTTCCACCCCTACTTCACCCCGCGCGAGCTCGCATTCCTGAGCGACAAGCAGCGTGGAAAGCTCTCCTACAACTTCGAAGAGAAGACCAAGCGGGATGCTTGCAGTCTGATAGAACTGATTGGGACCCGTCTGGGCTTGTACGTCCTCCCATTTCTCCAGTGTCCATCGTGATGATTGATGTAGAGGGCAGCCCGCATCGGACGATCGGCACCGCCCAAACCCTCTTCCATCGATTTCACCTCTTCTTCCCGATGAAAGACTTTCACTACTGGGACGTAGCCCATGCCTGCCTCTACGTGAGCACAAAAGTGCACGACACGCTCAAGAAGCCCAGGGATATAATAGTGGCAAGCTATCATGTTCGGTTCCCCGAGGAGTCCGAGAAGGCGAGGGCGAAGGGAGGGGAGATGGAGATTAACCCTAAGGTACTGTCTTTCTTTCTGCTTTCTCACCTTTCTGGAATGAGAGTGTGCTGATTGGGGGGGATAGACGCTCGAGGTGGATAAGTTGAGATTGGTGGCGGTTGAGAGGCTGGTACTGGAGACGATATGCTTCAACTTCAAGTCCCACACGCCGCATCCATACGTGATCAAAGTCGGGCGCGCTCTCGGTGGTACGTCCCCCCTCACCCCTTCATCCTCTACACACAATCCCTGACACGAGCCGTAGCCAGCAAAGAACTGACAAAGCTGGCTTACAAACTTGCAATCGATAGTCATCGCACCGTCTCCCCGCTCGAGCATCCACCGCATACGATCGCCCTCGCCTCCCTGTACCTCGCCTCCCTACTCACAGCCTTCCCAGAACACGGCGGCGTCTCCGTCCTCTCCGAAACCGAATGGTTCGCTCCTCCCCCATCCCACACCACATCATCCTCCGACCCTCACTCCAGTCCAAATAAGAGAGAGCGCGACCCACCCCGCTGCAGCGCGCGCGAAGTAGGCGAAGAACTTGGCCGAGAAGGGACTTGGTGCAAGACGTTCGGAGCGAGAGTATTCGACCTCCAGGAAGTCGCCCATCGCTTACTCGACCTCCTCTCCTCCCAACCAGCACAGGCAATCCATTCCCTCTCCACCTCGCCCCAAACCCCCCTCACACCCACCTCTCCTTCTCCCAACCAGCCCTCTCCAATCCCCCATTCATCCGCTCCCTCCACCAGCACGACAGCGACAACGTTTACCCCAGCGCACCTGACGAGGCTGAAGATCTTCCTCCGGGAAAGGGAAGCGGCCCTGGGTCCGCCGCCTGAGAGGCCGCAGATCAGCCAGGAAGACCCGAGCACGGGATATGTTGTTGGTGCTGGTGTTGGGGGGATTCTGAGTGGGGCGGCGGTGGGGGATAGGAATGCCGGGATGGAGGTGTGGAATGATGGACGGGAGGCGGGGAGTGTGCGGTTTTTCTTTGATTGAGTGCGAGCGGGGTCGTTGCGCTGAGCGCAGGTATGTTACCTGGTCATGGGTACGATTGTACCAAGGCATGTATTTGGCATGCATGGTGCGAGATGTAATGATATGGTATAATATTTCTACAAGCTTTCCTATCCACAACAAGTTGTAGCAATGCGTCCTCGTCGGCTCTATTTCGTCCTCAAAATCCTCAGCTTCCCGGGGATATGCACAAAGTTCTCCGCATACGACTTTGGCGGGATGCGCTTGACGGGTTCTTGTTGGACGAAGTAGTCCCAGCCTGTGTGCGAAGGTCAGCAAGAGGTCCACGGGAATTTGGAAGCAGACAGGGTGAAGGAGGGATGGAGCGTACCTTGCTTCTCAGCGAAATGGATCGCATCTTCCTTAGTCTTGAACGAAAGACGCGTCCCTTGCATGTAATCGGCCCTGCTCGGATATCAGCACAATATCCTTCCTCTAACGAATTCCACAAATGCCGCCGGCGTCCTCCCGCCAACATAGGCAGGATAACGCAGCCAACCGCAGCAGCAGCAGAAAAGAGCGGACTTAAGAGGAGAGGGACGTACGAGCTAGCCCAACCCATCAACCGATTCTCCCACCTCCCCCCGCTCGGAAGCGTATCCCAGTCGATCCTCCAGTTCTGGCTCCTTGGCCCAGGGCCAGCGGACTGCATCGTGCTGCTTGCGGGCTGGAAGATCCGGACGGAACGGTATTGGAGCTCGGCTACACCCAACCAGAACCACATTAGCATCAGCCTCCAGAAGATCCAGAAAGAAGAGCGGGGAGCAGGAAGCAGGGTAGGAAGGCGGGCCGAGGAGGGAGAGAAGCTGAAGAGGGAAGGGAAGGGAAAGTGGAAGGGGAAGCGGCAGAGAGAGGAAGGCAGACGTACGCGGCGCCCCACTAACGACCTCAGCAGTAGTAACCTCCCTCCCCCCATGCCTAAAAAGCGCCTCCCCCACCCTCTCCGAATGCTCCCTAATAGCCTCCTCAGCAGCCTTAGTGCCCGCGCTCTCTCCCTCGGCATTAGGAGCCGGGTGGGACGAGGCGGTCGATGGTGTGCTTGCCGTGGGGGAGGAGGGGGTTGTGGAGGGGTAGGAGCGGGTTAGGCGGGGGAGGGAGGGGAGGGCACGGGCCCGGAGGGCGCGGGTGGTGAGGTGGGGGAGCATGCTGGTGTTGATGGGGATAGTACTGGTGTGGTTGAGGGATGGAGGGAGGAGGACGATGAGGGAGAGGGAGGAGAGGGGCGGAAGCTATTGATGGTGCTTGGTTCGGCTCCGGCGAGGTTTGTCCGGGTTGGATGCGGCTTCTCCGAGAGCGCTTGAGCAGTCTTTGCAAGCTACGTGCATGCATATGAACTTCAGAGGGCATTGGAGTGAGGCCTAAGGGGCAGATGCTAGCCTCGTAATCGTATACGTGTCTCTTCCTTCCCTTTCCTAACCCGAACCTCATCAACCGTCACAGCCTCCCTGATCTTCTCCCCAAACTCGGCTTGTAGAGTCTCCAGAAAACCGTCCGGAAACCGGGGTATGGTCGGGAACTCCTCTTCATCCTTTCCTCCTTCCTCTTCCAGAGAGCCACTCTGACCTTGTGCGCTGGAAGGGGCAGAGGAGGTGCTGCCGTTCGCCAGGTTGCTTCCCGAGCGGGTGGGGGCTGCGCTGGGATGAGAGAGCAAGGCCCATCCGATGGAGGCGTGATACCTCGGTTCCCGATAATAGGTATCCTGCCTCAGTTCCCTCACACACGGATCGATCAATTTCGTCAGCCCCTGCAGCTATCGCCAGGAAGATCAGCTTCCCCCTGCACAAGAGCAAGCAAAGGACAGACCTCGGAGAAGCCCGCGCCGACTTCGCAAGCCAGGAAGGTGCGTGTATGCTCGTCGTTCTCCAACACCGCAAGCCTAGCGAAGGAGACTTCGAACCTTCACTCCTTGTTAGTCCAACTACTTCATTGCACAAGGGGGAGGGTACATACGCCATTTGGTCTCGTACGGCTGCTCGGATGCCCGCTACGAGCGGCGCCCGCTGGTGCGAACGCAGGAAAATGGGTCGAGTGAGGGAGATGTGGAGTTCTTCTGGTGGGGCATTTCTCGTTTCCTGTCTCGCCTCAGCGTGCGGTTCTGGGGTGGTCTGGGTTGACGGAGGAGGGGCGGGAGGGTCAAGCAGCGAGTGCAGCGTCGGACACAATTCCTTCGCTCGCTTGATCAATGCTCGCAGGACCTTGTCCAGAGAGGGAGAGAGCTCCACTGCCTTTCAGCTCAGCAAGGTGGGGCAAGGGAAAGATATAAGGAAGGTGGGCGTACCGGGTACATAAACATGCGCACACCATTGCCCAGCAACGAACGGCACAGTCCGGATGCGACCCTGATGCAGAGCGGGGTTGTCAACCGGCGCTTTCCACCCCATCAGTCCCCACACAACCCGACCAATGAGCTTACAGACCTTTCGGTAGGAAGTTGTCCGACAAGGAGGGAAGGACCTTCCTGGCTCAACATGTCAGTACCAGATGAGGAGGAGAGAGGGGGTGAGGACCGCTGTTTTACTGGTCTTGCGGGTTCCTTGGGCTCGGGGGTGTGTTGGTCGTTGGGGTCGTCCCTGTCGCTGTCGCTTCCATAGTCCGCCACCAAGGCGCGTTTCATCCCCCTCCCATCCAACACACGTTCTCGCAGATCAGATCAGCGTGGTCCAGCTATAGACGACGATCGACACCGACAGACAGCGATCGCCCTCAAATGAAGAGGCGTTGGTCGGAGCCGAAAAAGAGCCCGGAGCGCGCTTGATATTGGTCACGTGTTCTGGGATGAAAGTCGCGCGTTCGGTGCGGTCGCTCGTCGTCACAAACAGCGCGACCGCCGTCCACGCCTTTCCGGTCATCGATCAACGCGACATCCGACAGCGAGGAACGCGTCAGCGCCTGCAGAATACTACTGCGGCTGATCTTCCTGTGTACGCTGAGCCAGAAAGCTACTGTCAATACACGCATACAACCCGAACGCGATGGCCGCTGTCGCCCGCCGCCCCGCATGGCAAGACGACCTCTCCGACGAGCTCGACGTAGACTGGGGCGACCCTCCCTCCTCCTCATCCTCCCCTGCCTCATCGCCAGAGCGTCCAGGCGGAGGCGCAACGGGCACCTGGCGATCCCACGCCGCCGCAGCCGCTGCCGACCAAAGCCTCGGAGAAGGGGACATGTCACTCGACGCCGACCTCTCCCCCGCCAAGATTCGCGTCTCTCCTTCCGCAGCGCCTTTTTCGCGCGAAGTCGGCGCTGAGCGGGCTGAGCGGGCTGAGAGTAAGGAGCGAAAGGAGCGGGAGGAGCAGGCAGGGCAAGGGGGGACGATGGTCATCCACCCCTCTGCGCCAGTGCAGAAAGTGGTCGTGCAGGCTAACAACTCGTCGAGGAACTTGTTCAGCCCTACAAAGCTGGAGAGCATGTTTGCGCCTTTCGCTTCACCCTCTCCGCCTGCTGCTCCCACCTCTCCCTCACCTGCTCCGCCGCTCGTACCGCTGGGAGGGGTCCTGCAGCCCCAGCAGCCGGAGACGAGCCCTTCACCGCCCGCTTTCCGCAACCCTTATGCGACACGACACCCAAGTAGGCTAAACCAAGTCCACATGCCCGAACCAAGCACGCCGACAGCGTCGAGCGGACACAACTCCCGCCTCTCGGCGATACACGACCTCTCCCATCCTTCGCTCGCCCCCGGTTCACCCCTCTCCCGCCAACAACAGCACTACGAGCGGGAAGAACACGCCCGCCGCTCACTCGCCCCCTCTCCAGAACCTTCGATGTCACCACAGAAACCTCCTTTCCTCCCCCCTGACCTCGACCAGCCAGGGCAGAGAGAGGAGGAAGAGGACGAGATCTTGGAAACGGACATCCCGCACCTTGGAGCATTCGCTGGTAGGATAAGGAGTGAGACATTTACGTTCTTTTCCCCTCCTCCTCCTCCTCCTCCTCCTCCGAGGCCAGCAGCCCCAACTCCGGCACACGCGTTAGCCGCTGCTGGGCTTGGCAACCTCAGTTCAGCGGGCACGCCGGGGGCGGACGCGAGGTTGAAGTTGTTCCACCCTGGGGGATATGACACGTACACCCGCGCGCACTTGTCAGGGGTGCTGGACAGTATTGGCGTCGAGTCTGCCACTCCGAGCGCGGGGAGTGCGGGGGCGTCGACGCCTTCCTCTGCCGGCGGAGTGGGTGGGGCGGGGAGGAGAGAAGGTGAACCGCCCGCTAAGCGGATGAGGATGATGGGTACTCTACCCTGGGACGACGCGGGGAGGGAAAGGAGTCCATTTGAGCTTAGCGAGCCTCCCAAAGCGCGCAACGTTCCTGCTGGAGTGCAGCCGATATTTGGCCAGGAGCACCAAGAGGCCGGAGGAGAGGAAGAGGAGGAAGAGGAGGATGAGGAGGATGAGGAGGGCGAAAGAGAAGAGGTGCAGGTGCGGAGAGAGAGAAGGGATTATGTGAAGGAGAGCGATGCGTTTATGCGCGCTATTAGGGATAAGGCGTTGGCTGTTAATCGGGATGGTACGCTTTCTTCCTCCCTTCCTCTTTCATTCCTTCCTCCCTCCGGCACTTTCTCCACTATCGCTCACCCCTCTCTTTTTCTCTCGAAGTCAGATGCTAACAGTGTGATGCACCAGATACGAGCTCAACCTCCGCCTCGTTCTCCGACCCCTCCCCTGAAGCTCACCGGCAGCAGCTAACGGAAAGTACGCGCATAGACCGGCCACTCAGAAGCAGCTCCGAAGCAGGCACGATCCCTACCTTCCCCTCTCGCGTCCAAGCCCGTGATCCTGTCGAACGCCAGCCAGCTCCTACCCAGCAACTCCAGCAACAGCAACAACAGGCCCGACCAGCCAACTTGCTCCATCCAACTTCGCAGGCCGATCTGAATCGATATGTCTCTACTGGCTCCAACCCCACTCGTACGGCCTCCGGCTCTTCGAGATCGTCGGCGCTACATACCCTTGGAAGCGGCAGCGGGAGCGGGAGCACGATCCCCAGCTATCAAAAGCACCCCGGCCCCGCCTCCCCCGTCCCTCCCCCCACCTCCTCCTTCCCCGCCACCATCTCTTCCTCCGCTCCTCCTGCCCGCGCAAGCGATTCAGAGGCAGGACCAAGAGAGAGGATCGGCCACCCCGCGCCGAATCACCCCCAAATGCGGAACCTCCGCCCTGAGGACGTCGCTAGCGAGTTATCGGACCGAGTGGGGAAGATGAGGTATGAGAGGGAGACGGGACGGTGGGTGAAGAGGCGGAGTTTGAGTGGGGTCGTGGAGGGGAGCGAGGGGAGTGAGGATGTTTTTAGGGGGATTGAGGATTTGGGGGATGGGGATGAGGGGCGGGAGGAGGGACTTGAGCAGGAAGAAAGACAGGAGGAAGACGACCGACAAGAGGAGGAACATGAAGACAGCTGGGAGAAGAGGAAGGAGGAATATCAGGGATATGAGCAAGAGGAGTACGAGCACGACGAGCACGAACCGCACGACGAGCACGATGAGGAAGAACAGGAAGAACAAGAAGACCTGACCGAGCGACACGAGCCTCCTCCCCCTCTCCTGCATCTCCCCTCTGCTCCAGCGGGGCTAACAGTGCCCAACACCTCCTCTGGCCCGTTCGCCCCCGCTACACCCGCCATATCCCGCGCCACCAGCGCCCCGACGCCGATGCCTCGCTCAGCGCTGAAATCCGGCGCCTCCAGTAGGCGGAACAGCGCCGACCCATTCGGGAGCGCGACCGCCCCTCGGAGCGTAAGCTTCTCGGATGGGCGGAGAATAGGACAGATTGTGGGACTTGGCAGGAGAGGCGGGACGGGCATGGAGGAGAGGGACGAGTTTGCGTTGGGGAGCAGTGAGGAGGATGAGGAGCGGGTGGGTGGGGCAGGGCAGGGGGATACGACTACGGTCGCTAGTGTGCGGACTAGGAGGATCCAAGGAATGTTGGAGGAGTTTGCTGATATGAGTGGGTCTTATCCCTCATCTTTGTCCTTTTGCATTGAGAACTAATGACTTCCGCAGGCCTGGAAGACGCCGAGCATCAAGCCAACGCCGACGAATCAGACAACCCCTTCTCCGAGAGTCCCTCTCACGGCCGGATCTCCCGCACGTCCGGCACCTCCCTCTCCACCGACCATTCCTCCGAAGACGCCATCCCGACCTCCTTCAGCGCCCTCAAGCGCAAACCGTCCCGCTCGTTCATTAACGGCAACGCGACCTTCCTGACCGAATGCTCATTCGGCGTTGCGCATGATGCACTGGTGAAGTATATTACGGATGCGGAGCCTTACGTGGTGCATTGGGAACGCCTTACCCGGGTGGATCTGAGCGGGAAGGGGATCGATAGTGTTGCGAGACTGAAGGAGTTTTTGCCTGTTGTTGAGAGGGTTGACCTGTACGTCGAACTTATGCCTCCCGAGGTTATTGTCTTACAAGTTGCAGCAACGACAACCGCATTCCTTGGCTGACTGGGTTGCCAGCTACCGTGCTGCGTCTATCCGTCGCTTCGAATGCGTAGGTCCATGATTATTTTGAATGGACTGTGGCTCACGATGAAATAGTCTTACCGGCTTAACTGCATACAAACACGTACCCAAGCTCCAGTACCTCAATATCAGCCACAACCAAGTGGACTCTTTCCAGCGTAAGTGATTTCGCTATTTCGTTGGCTGATCTTACCTCATTATGTGCAGAACTGGCCGGCCTGTCGAATCTTCGAGAGCTTCATGCAGACTACAACTGCATCACTTCCCTTGACGGGCTCGAAGCGCTGCCGCTGCGCGTCTTGACCGCTAAAGGCAACAAGATACAGCAGGTTGACGTTCGGATGACTCAGTGGTGGGTTCGATAGCTCCGCATAGCTGAAGGTCCTTGACGGGTCCGTTCTCAACAGGCACGATATGGAGGTGCTCGATCTCAGCCAGAACCAGATCTCCGAATTGCAAGGCGTTGAGCTCCTAGACTCCTTGGTGACGCTCAATCTCGGTACGTATTTTGCCTTAAATGCCTTCCCACGCCCACTGATGTCGCTCAGACGGCAACCGCCTGGAATATTTCTCCATTCTCGGCGCTCGCCTTCCGACATTGCATGTTCTCCGACTGAGTGAGAACCGCCTGTCGACGCTTAACGTCGCTGGCCTGGATTCGCTTCGGACATTATATGCTGATGACAATCGCTTATCCGAAATCATCGGCTTGGAAGACTGCCGGACGTTGCATAACCTCAGCTTGCGGAATCAGAGCCAGAAGCTGTGAGCGAAACCAACTTATTGCCTTATTGACTCTATCTGACTGTCGCCTAGTCGATTCACAGCACGTGAGGTTAGCGATGTGAAGCGTCTGTACCTCTCTGGTGAGCACTTTGTCCTCCTATCCTCGTCGACGGGCTCAATCCGCTCTAGGAAATCCCCTACCCAAGCACTTTTTCTCACGCACCATGCCAAACCTCGTGTACGCCGAGTTCAGCTCCTGCCAGCTGGCCGCCCTTCCTGCCCTCCGGCAAATCATGCCGAACGTGGTCACCCTCGTGTTGAACTGGAACCACTTCCGACAGCTCGACTTCTTGCAAGGTCTCCGACATCTCCAGCGCGTCGTCGTCGTTGGTTGTCGTGTAGAGTCCTTGCAGGCCGACGCAGTACTAGGAGGCCTGCACGAGCTGCGCGAACTGGACTTGCGCATGAACACCTTCTCACTCGGCTGGTACCTCCCCATAACGGTTGACACCGAGCGCAAGACCAGGCAACAGTCTGCTACGGAAGGCAAATCCAGCGAGGAAGCAAGTCTGCGCGCTTCGGCTCCTGCAACCCCCGAGGACCTCGACAAGAAATATCGCCGAGGACTTCCTGACGAGCTCTATGTGCCGCGTGCAATGTGGCGAGGCATGGTCATGGAATATTGTCCGACAGTCGAACGTCTCGATGGGCTCAAGATCCAAGAGAAGGAGAGGGTCAAGACTAGGAAGTTGCTCGAGCAACTCAGGCAGGCCGGGGTGGTTCTCGATGGGGCAGAACCATAACGTAATTTATGACGACCTTTTAATTCCTGTTCACAAGGATGCTAGGATACCCTTCATCAATATACCTCTCGTTCACGTGTGCTCACGCCGTCCTGTCCGGTGTCTGCAGGCGAGGATCGTTACAATGACAACAGGGGCTCATTCATTGACCATCATTTGCCCACTGTCGGTAAGCCTGAAGCTATAGATGACATGAATGTCGCCGTTGCGGGTACATTTCTACAGTGGCCCGCCGTTTGTTACCACGTACCCATCTACATGGTCTCTCCATGCTCCTCAGTGCGGGCATATCCACCATGCATCCATGCCTGGAGGAGGGCCATGGCTGAGGAATGGAAATCAGTGGCTGGCGGCAGGCATGCAATAGCCTCTCGCGTAGATCTTCCTCGTTGGCGGTCGACTAGCTTCGTAGGGAGACGTATGAGACAGAGGACCAGCTGACAAGTTGAGAGATAGGCGAGGTTAGTCTAACACCTATCAAAAGTACAGTATGGTGTTCATTGTAAACCAAGACCGTCTCAGTCATGAATCGCCCTTTTAGAGCGGGGCCTCATGAGGGGGTATTACGGCATTCTAGTGCGAGGAGAATATCGCTAACATGATAAGAAGTGTTGCTTCCCAACCAATCGGAGTCGAACCTGCTCACAAGCTCAACGTAAGAGTTTCGGACGACCGTACGAATTGGCAAATGAGGTGACCGGCCACTTGGGGAAATCAAAAGTGATCTCGGTCCTACCAAGGTTTGGTCTTTCCCGTTCCCGATGCCGATGTCCGAAGGGCTTTCACAGCCGAAGGAATTCGAATACGGGCTTGCACAGGTTTCAGGGTGGTTCTTCGTAGTGCGGGAGCTCCCGCTGGGCATCAAACAGCTCATTCTCCGACAAGGAGTTCGCGCCGAAACGTATACCAAACAAGCCGTCGTACTAGGTTTTGTGGACGACTGGGCATTCCCAGCGGGGCTCCATGTCTCGGCTTCTGGCCTAGCACTCGACTTCAATCTGCAATACACCCATTCCAGTTGAGATCTGGCAAAGATGTGGAGAGAAATGGCGCTGAGTAAAGGCGGGCTGCTCCCCGAGATACGTTCCAAAGACAACAACACGTGTCCCATCATGTATGAGATGCGCGCTCTGTCCCACCGGCGAAGCCAGGGTCACTTGACTTACTTGTTTGGAGGGTTACTTGTTGACTACGACAAGGTCCCGGAAATACGGTGCGAGGATACGGCGCTCTCTAGTCATCGCGATCGCGATTCACCATGACCGTACTGAAACTGCTGATGGAAAGTGATCGCTGCACATTTCAGTTCCGCCCACCAATTGATGGACTTGTACTTATCGTCGGGAAGGGTAACGTTGAGCGATTATAATGTGATGGGAAACGTGCGAATCACGAACGGAGTGGGCGAGAACCCGTAATTCCGAGTGGATGACGCACCGTGGCAACCCATTCAATCACGCGGTTCGCACGGAAATAGCGAATGCGGACTTTTATGTGGCGTTGACCCCGCATCATTGAGCCGGATGGCGATGCTGAACTCGCTGCTTCCGTCCTGTCTTCTGACCGAATGACGCTCATTCTCAGGATCATCGTTTGATACCGTCAGATTGCGGATTGGCCCATGGGTTGTCCCGGTTCACTCATGTTTGACCTCTTGCTGCAACTGATTCTCCGCGTACAGGGTGGGTGAGCCTCGCCTCGCCTGATTTGCGACCAATGCCGACGCTTTACCGGCGGCCTAACGGATAAAACCTTCGAGCGGGGACCCAAAGGCCTATTCCGCCTTGTCGCGTGATCATGGACCACGCTGGTTTCGTTTTACTGCTTCGAACGCAGTTCTAATCAGGCTTGGAAAAGCGACTTGATCGCAGAAAATACACTGGCTCCTTTTTAAGCTCTGACCCCAAGGACAGCAGGGCCGGACTGCCAACGAGCGAAGAGAAGGGGTTCATACTGGCTCATTACGGAATGGTCGGTCGGTCGCGGCCTGTGTCGGAGGTTCGCAAGGTGCGGTGATGGAGGTGCCCGTGATGAAAGAGATGCGGCAGATTGCAGGTGTGTCAGTTCAACAACGTGGTTTGAAGTCACAGGAACCAGGCACGGGTGGCAAACCTAATCCGGAGGCATGCAGGAATCTATTGATTGTGCCACTGGGACCCCGGCACGTCATCCGACCACGTCGGTGAGACCTTTCAGGGATCAACACATCAGTTCCCCGCAAGACCTCCCCCACCACCCCCGTTATCCTTAGGGGCCTCAGGGATGGGCGCTATCGTGTAAACGGAAGACCCACTCTGAATCAGGCAAGACCAGCTTAATTCGATATGGGAAAAGGTCTGTCGCACCGCTATTGGAGGGGAAAATTCTTGCAGAGTCGCTTATCGGGAAGACTTTTCTAGGCGCTCGTTGGGGTTTGGGAGAATGGAAGGAAGAACTCAGAAGGTTGGGGAGGCTCAGCGAAGAGACAAGGATGGCCACAATGATGCTGAGCCCGCAAAGGGTTACACATACGTGAGACTTGGGATACGCTAAGCGACTGCACCGTTGGGCTCAATTTGTCTCCGGCTCCCCTGCTGTTGGTCTGCCTTGGAGGGCAGGCAGAGCGCTGAAACTGTGGCACTCCCTCAACACGCCCACCAGATGATCGGGCAATGAGGTTTAAATCCCTCCGCCCCGTTGACCAAAACCCCGCCTGTCAAGTCTGAATTGTACGGACTGCTCGTCATCCCCGCTCCGGGTCCATCTTAAGCCGCCCTCTCGCGGGCTCGTTCAACATGTCAGACGGCCGTCAAACCCCTGCCGTCCCCTTACAATCTGAAAGGCAAGGACCACTTGGTGCCTGGTAAGTTGTGTTCTATTCGAATGCTCCTTCGAGCTCTCATCAACTAGTGAACACGAATATACTGGGCTAGATCGACCGTTCTTGGCGCCGAAGAGCCCTAGGGGACGCGGTGTGCACCAGGCAAGGCCTGGCGTCCTGTACTCTCCGGACAACGTGTACGTGACGCGTCTTCTACTGTTGTCCATGTTTCTTACCACATAACTAGGCCGGAGCTGATGTTCACAAATCCAGACGATCTTTCTTCACCAACTGAACGTACACCCATATCGCCGACTACCTATCTGCCTCAGACGAATTTCCCTTCTCAGCCTAATACCGCTGACGAACAACGCCTTGCTGATGGGGATTCCACAAAGAGAGACCGATCAATGGCTGGCGCTTTCCGACAGTCAAAAGGTTTCGAACAAGAAATGGCTCCTCGAGCAGGCGATGAATTGTGGGCCGATAGCCCGCAACTTCCCAGTCTCGACCCACGTCGGCGCATATCAAACCCGGCTCAGCAACTGCCACCTATAGCCTCTCTCTCGACACGCTCGGGAGAGGCAAATCGCAAACCTCCTTCCATTTACATCAGTAACCCTGCGAATGCGTGGTCCGATGATTCGCTGTATTCAACTGCGCAGGCATCCAGCTCGGTGACCAGTTCGGCATCCCACTATGGGCCTGGTAGCTCGTACGGGAGTTGGGATGCATCACCAATCACGGAAACTTTGGGTCACAATTATTCAGATACCGGCGTCGACATGCGAAGCACCCACCATGAAGAATTCGGATCTATACCCTCTCGCGTGCCGTACGTGCCATCGCCGAGTATTTCGGCGGGCGTAGCACGAATGAGTGATCACCTGGGACTCTCGACGAGCTCGCCATCGCTGATGGCGCCGGAGATTTCGGAGAAGTCATCCGCAACAGTTACTGGAGAGCAGCCACTCTCTGCCAGTGCAACTGATACCAAATCTCCCTTGTCCCCGAAGGAGAGCCTATCTTCACGTTCCGACAAGAAGTCGTCTGCGTCGACGTCACCGACAGATGTTCTGTCCATCGACTCCCTCTCCACCGATGACACCAATGCTAAAGGGAAGAGACGAGGGAAGCTTCCTCGGGAGGTGACGGAGTATCTCAAGGATTGGCTTATGAAGCACGCCGAGCATCCGTATCCCACGGAGGACGAGAAGAAGGACATGTGCAGGCACACGGGGCTCCATATGACCCAGCTGTCGAATTGGTTCATCAACGTATGTCCCTCCCAACGTCAATTCCTACTGAGACTAATACCCTTGGCCACAGGCTAGACGTCGCATCCTTGCGCCGAGTCGCAGTCTCAGAGGTTATCAGGGTGGAGCCTCTCATGGGGGCGGCAACAGTCCTTCCTCGACGTCTGCGATCTCCCGACCTCCTCCAAGCCAGGGATATACCCACTCACCCACGTACTCTCCCTCGCAATACCCGGGCTTCACTGAGCCCCCGTATTCGAATCGCGCTCATTACGGTCCGCACGTCTCGCATCCGGAGCCTGGCCCATTCAGCGAAGCGCCGCCTCTTGGTTCGAGCTTGCCCAGGTCGCAGTCTTTCGCCGGAGTACCGACCTACGGTCAACATCTGTACTATCCCTCCCAGGCCATGCCCGCGCCAGCCCCACATCCGTATAGCTCAGTGGGCGGTGTGCTCCATGGCGACCCTTCCCCTGCAACTTCTCCTCCCGGATCAGCCGGATCAGTCCCGATGAATTACCCTGGACCGGGTGGTATGGCACCACCGCCCGGCCTCAGACTACCGCACGACATGAACATGCCCATGCTGTATTCTCCACATCCACCGGGTCCACGATATTATGGCCGAGAAGACCCGTATTCCCAGTCCAAATAACGACTCAGAGCCCAGCACCGATCTCCTTCACCTGGACAACTTCGCCTTCTCTCCCTCCCACCCCTTTGTATAATTACCGTCCTCGTTATCGTTGGCTTCGTACGCGTCCCAGGTACGAAGCCGTGTAGCATTCTTTTCTATTCGTCCCTCCTTGTAAATTCTCTTCCTCCAAACTCAGGTCTTAGTCGCCTACGACCGTCAAACTCTCTCTGTATTAGTAGAAGGTTGACGCTGCCCAAAAGGGCGGCCGATGACGATTAGTTACGACTAGTCCAACTGTACAAATAGCCTGTCAAGCTAATGAACAAAGTGAATGAACCCCTGATTGACCCCAGCTTGCAGTCGACGAGGCATGGCCACATATATATCTTCGCTCATGCGTTTATTCGGATTCCGATCAGAGTACCTCGAGCAAACCATTAAGGAGGGAAGATGCGCTGCAGACTGACATTGAGTGGGGAAAATCATGGCCTTCACTGCCCGATAAGTTCGGCACAGTTTTGGCACCTTTTAGTTGGAGCTCAAACAGCAGCAACGAAGCTCGCGTTGACTTGACCAGGCGGACTTCTGCGTAGAACACGTCAAAAAGAAAAGAAGCACGCGGCAAATCCTGGAGGGGTCTTCCTTGCGAAGCCAAAACTTTAAATCTCTGATCAAAAGCTTTAGGGGCTCGTCTGATGAAGTTGAGCGGCGCTACGGGCTGAGAGGTTGCACAGTACTTCAGGTATTCTGAGCCATCTGTGCTGTGAAGATGAAGTGAGCGATATCGTCGGATTCGGCCTTGAGCTAGCTTGCGGCCGCTAGACCCTCAGGTGTCCTTCCTTGAACACCCATTCCCTCCTCCTACCGAATCACAGCGAACCCGGTGTTGGGAGCCCATATTCGAGTCAGAACCAGCTTATGCTCTGACTCTACCAGACTTCGAGGAGGGGTCCACTTCCGCTGAATCCACGACAACCCACGCATACCCTTAAATCGAATTCGTCATCTGCCCCGTATCTCAGACAACTCGGTCAGGAACTGAATGGCAGACGGCATATCAAGTGGTCGTAAGTCCCGTACCTCCGACTTCTACCGCGGTCCACCGCAAGAACGAGCATCTGAGACACGAGCACCGGACAGCGCTTTCCCGGGCCAGCAATATATTCCGGAGCCGCGCGTGTCTCGCGAATAACGGCACGCTAGCCCTTGTTTGGCGGAGGGCGTGGAGGTCAACTTGCACTATCTTTCACATTCCGCTATGAGAGCAGGGTGCTAAGACAAGTGCAAGACCTTATAACCGGACCTTCGGAGCAAGTAATAATAGCGGATTTTTCGCCTTGAGGGAAATTACTGTAATGTTGTGGGATAAGGTAAGGAGCGCGTGCCGCGCGCGCAAAGCCGCTTGCCGCGTCCCTTTCATACAGCGGGGGCGATTCGGCGCGAGGGGGCGCAGAGGTCCTCACCGGCGGTTGTCGGCGTGGCGCTTTCCTTGCTATGATGGCGAGGGAGATTTAGTGAGCGAGACGAGCAAAAGCTCAGCATCGTAAGGAGCATTCTGCGGCCGCCGAAATTGGGCAAAAGTTGGGGACAGTGCTGTGCAGCAGAAGAAGCTGGTTCGTAGCTGGGACCCCGAGAGCCCAGATCAGACTTACGGAGCGCTGTATGGTCTGCGGGGTTCGCTTGGATGGATAAGGGGACGGGTCTCTCGGTCCGACTCTACGGAGACGCTAAGTGAACAGGTCCCTTGACGCGGATGAATGTACGAGGACCCCGAATGACCCGGTCTGATCGCTTCCCTCACTGGCGCACAACTTTGTATTTCTGCTACCATATTTTAAACTCCGTACATTCCTCCGCTTTCATTGCCGGTCCTTGGTCCTGTCCCATCCGCGGAACGACCTATGCGGAACAAAATCGCCATTGTTCATATCAGTCCCAGCGTCCCATTGTTCTACCCAACGTCTGGCCACATAACTGATTACAAGTCTGCGCGGGACCTCATCGGCCACCGACGGTAGCATACCATCGATGGCTGTGCAGAAGCAACCAAAAACGAGGCAGAGAGCGATTCCGCTCCCAATCATCGTGACTCCTCTGCGCCTCTTTATCTCCTCTGCAAATTTCTCACCTCCCGATATTTCTCTCGTTCTTGCTCTTCTCCCATGGCGTCTCTCAACGACTTCGAGGCCGACTTCCCGGACTGGGATCCCAATCGGCTAGCAGCGGTACTCACTATCGTCCGCTCCATCGTGTTACCCTCGGATACTGTCTCTGCCGTCTTGCCCGCCAGTCGCGCCCCTGGTAACGACAACATTATATTCTCGAAAGCGCTGGCCCTGTGCCTCTCCTGGGGCTCTTCGGGCGACGAGTGGTCACCCATCAGCGCGGTTGCAATGGCCGGCGTTCCCGCGAATGAACGTGTTGATCGCATTGCGACGCCAGATACTATTGAGATTTCGCCCCTGCATACCCTCCGACGAATGATGTCCGAGGGATCCGACTTCCCTCTCGTCAACGTCACCATCCATCCCCAGTACCTCCTCATTGCGCGCAATACGACGGATTCGTTCATAAACCACCGTCCGGAGAGGTGGCTAGTCGACCCCATCGGCAGGCTCACCGAGGGGCAGGTCCGTCAGCTTCAGCAAACGATATCGCAGTATGTGGATCTAACTCTTCATCCCGTGTACCGTCACTGATACGTTCCTGTGTAGATCTATCTCCAGCGCTCGAGCTACAAACGCATTTCTATATTCCATGAACTTGCTCTCTCTCTTGCAACACCCCGGGACAAGTGCTGCGTGCGACATCCCTCCCAATGATCCACCCGACACTTTTCGCTAACTTTCTTTAGTGTTGTTATTCGCTACGTGCTGCGCAACAACAATCTCAAGATTGCCGACCGGCTCAACTCGATCGATCGAATCTTCGACAAGTTCTTCATCGAACTCCTCGAAGACTTCGTCCTCCAACATCCGCACCCCGACTCCAGCGATCCTTACTCACGTGTCCTCGAAGTATACGTTTCGCCTGATTCAGCTTTTTCCGGGTATTTGCGTGAACTGAATCGTCAACGCACCCAAATGGCCTACCATTCGATATCCTGGCACCGTCTGTGGCTACGTACACGACGCAATACCGTTTACCTGTGTCGTTCTAACGCGGATGTTTGGTGTGCGTTGCTTGCCGTGCTTCTGAGGCAGATACGCGCATGTAATCTGCGCATCGCCAAGCACGACGATCAAACCTCAGTCCTTGCGCACGCCAACTTCGACCGCAACATGTCGAGCTTTATCCGCCATATGGAGACGTTCTCTTCCATTTTCTATCGACCCACCCCTGTCAATGGCACTTATACGCCTGGTCTGGTCGACATACTTACCGCGCTGCTCGGCGACTCCGATTTCGGCTTAGCCTCTCACCTCAGCACGTTCCATCTCCTCCCTTCCTCGGCGCTGTCGCTAATCTCCCTTTAGGTCAGCATGCCAACCACGATTACGGGTTAGTGGGCTCGTCTCCCTCTTTCCCGGCTGAGAATGATCCACCGGTCCCGGATAAGCAAGCGGACCTGGATCACCAAGGGGGCCTGGATGCGCAAGGCGGCGTGGATCCCACGCCCCTTCCTCCTTCCGCGCAGGCCGAGCCCCCATCGCCTCTTCTCGATGATCCCGACGCTGTCGACGAGGAAATCCGCTCCGTCATCGACGATTCGGATGAAGAAGACGACATCAGTCGCCTCGCGTCAGTCGCCAAACGCCTGCTCATCAACCTTGCTGCCTTCTACGAAGCTCCCCGCACCTGTCTACGCTGGTTTCAACCCGTGTCCGAGCCTATCAAGACCCCCACTGTCTTCCATATCACCGGTCATAGGTTCCCTCCTATGATCCTACGCGTAAAGGAGAAGAACGATGTCGTGAAGTGGCTGCGCAAAATCACCGCTCCCGACTTCTTCCCGGACCGTAGCCGCAGTTTAACGCTGCACAAAGCAGAGTTCAGGAACTTCCAAAACGTCGCTTGCACCACTGGCTTCATCCTGCACAAACATTGCGAGAGTATCTTGATGGCGATCATTCGAGATGCTGCCGACCCAGAAAGCCAGTACTGCCCGAGCGGACAGTGCTCCCATTTGGATAGTCGATGTGAACTCTTCGCTCGGATCCACGCCTTCCCCCAACTCGTGACTGCTTTGAAGGTGAGTGAAGTGGCATATTGTCGGACTGGAGCTCATAACTACATACGCAGCGCCCTCTTCCCATGGCTGTTTGCGTCAAGAAAGCGTGCAGCGTTTGCTGCTTCATGGCCCTATTTGGACCTCGCTTCGTCTTCAACGTCGATGGCTGCCACGGTCGCTGCTTCCGGACCATGCTGATGGGTGCATCGCCTGCTACGGCTGGTGCCTTCGCCCTCGCCCTTTACAATACGATCATCAGGAAGGACGCAGGGGACATGACTTATCAAAGCTCCCCAAATTACTCTGCGGAAGAAGGTGATCCTCCTATTCCCGTGTTGGCTCACCGCGACCCCACCATCTACCGCACGGCCTAGTCGCTGACAGGCCGGCAACGTCGTCATAGAATCCCTTCCTTACTCTCAGCCCATGATTTACTCACGTAGATGTTGCCCAATCCGTGTTTTTCGCGTACTCAATGCAACTCTGGCCAGAATGCGTATTTGATATGAAGTCTTATTAAGCCCTCCGGTTTACAGCAGATGCTCTGCAGGCACACTTGCTCCCCAGATACAATTCACCCACTCTTGCACCACAGTATTCAGCGCCATGCCCCTAGTATATGACAGCTCGATTTCATCATATCATGGCCTGTACGGTCCCACGTTCCGGCCAGGAACGTATCTCACCATGTTCCGCGCTGAATAGGATGGCGGGAATGGAATGTCGCGGACAAGGACGTATGTTGCGGTCAACATCGGATGTCCCTTGCAGGCTGAAATGGGAAAGACAGCCGTCCGCCCTGCATCGGAAGATGCATCCAGCGAAGAGAACCTGGTGAAGATGGGATGTCGTATGTACAGAAGGTCGCAGCCGCTAGATTGGGAGCCCATTTGAAGCGCAGGATGTATGGGTTAAGGTGCGCCATCTCCCCCTTCAAGCTGGGAAATACCGTCCAGGATGGCAGCTCGCCTGCAACGTCGGCTTTACCGGGCAGGATGGGTGGACGCCTTCAAGGTCGGATGTACCGTCCAAGATGGGACGTCGCCTGCAACGTGGGCTTTACCGGGCAGGATGGGCTGTCGCCTCCGAGGTGGGATATACGGGCGGGAACGGGACGTCGCCTGCGGGGTGGGATGTACGGACGAGGATGGGATGTCGCCTGCAAGCTGGGAAGTACCGTCCAGGATGGGATGTCGCCTGCAACGTGGGATGTACGGGCGGGGATGGGATGTCGCCTGCAAGCTGGGAAGTACCGTCCAGGATGGGATGTCGCCTGCAACGTGGGATGTATGGGCGGGGATGGGATGTCGCCTGCAAGATAGGATGTCCGGGTGAGGATGCGATCTCGCTCGCTTTCAACGTGGGATGTACCGGTGAAGATGGGTTGTCGCCTTCAAGGTGGGATGTACCGACGAGGATGGGACGTCGCCTTCAAGATGGGTTATACGGGCGGGGATGGGACGTCGCCTGCTAGGTGGGATGTACCGACGAGGATGGGACGTCGCCTTCAAGATGGGATGTCCGGGTGAGGATGCGATCTCGCTCGCTTTCAACGTGGGATGTACCGTCCAATATGGGACGTTACCGTCCAGGATGGGACGTCGCCGTCAAGATGGGATGTACTGGTAACGGCGCATTGGTTGGTGCCTGGAGCCAGAGGTAACCCGGTCATCATAGTCAGTATAGGATGTCGCCTGCAAGCAGAGATGTACCCCTCAACATGACTCGTCGCCGAGAGGCAGCAGGTACCGGCAGGGTAGCAGATAAGGGACATGAATAGTTGTGACCTAGCGGGGTCGTATATGGACCAGAATAACATCATTATGTAGGGTGCATTGCTATCGTAACTAGTAATTTGTGCACAAAAGGACTGACCTCAAGCGCGGGAACGCAAGTTGCGTACGAAGAGTTCCATGGGCACAACCCATCAATGTCCTCCCCTTCTTACCCCCTTGTCTCATCGCACCCGCCGGCGTATTCCTCATGTCCATCCGGTTCAACGGGGCCATCATCCATGGAAGTGTGATGGCCAGGCGCTCCCGTTGGTTCAAGGGCTGCCCGGGAGTTCGCTTCTTCCTCTTCAGATGGCAAAGGGACTAGACCCATATATGAGCAGTATTCGTTACAAATATGCTCTGCAGGAAATGCCATGAAGGCTTCGGCCACATTCCCGCCGCCAAACAGGTCTCCTTCGAGTTCCCTGATGAAGTGTTAGCGCCGCAGACCGTATGATGACATTGCTTACGGGCTCGTCATGATTTGAGGGTCAGTTAGGAGCGTGCCCCAGCCTAGAGGCACCCTGTCAGGCTATTCATCCTTTCGACATGGGTAAGACACTCACCTTGATAGTCGCTCACGTATGCCATTCCCAGTGTACGCTCGTACTGTAGATGTTGCGTGAAAGAGAGGAAGCGTGCTATCATGCCTTCTTCCCCTTCGCACACGGATGGCACGGCCGAGGCGTTGTGGATATACTTGACGAAATTTCCACTCGATCCGGTTGGATGACCGATTAGTTCCTCGATCAACATCGTCTGGTTGACTCGTTTAGACTGACCGATGCGGAACATCCCGCAATGGACGAAGCGCAGCTCCGGTATGTGAGGAATCGGGGTCGGTCCTCCCACGCAATTCTGCTTGCGGATCTCCTCGTACGCAAGATTCAGCAGAGACGCACCCCAAGTCAGGTTCGTCATTTCGCCCGCGAGATTGGCCTCCTCCAAATCTTTTCGAACCCTGACACCCTTAGCCACCCACCGCTTCACTGCGACCTGGCAACCTCCCCCAGTTTGAGTGAGCCACGTGAAGTCCTCCTCCCCAGCGCAACCATGGCCTTGACCCATATGCAGCAGCAGGTTTCCAGGGTGGGCGGTCTTGAAGCTCCCGGTTTTGCCCAGGAGTGACTCGTTCCGCTCGTCCACCGTCAGCTCGCCCATCCTTCCCGCTCTTACCCAGTCGAGGCTGATTCGGAAGCGATCGTTGATCAACCTACTGAACGGGATCGTTGGGCCCATGATGAACAGTCCCATCACGCGATATATGCCTGAATCTCTCATTAGAAATGACGCTGGAACATATAACACAAGGAGTCGTACCTGCCGGAACTTTCGCAGCCTCAAGATCTGCCGAACTGCCCAACAACGCTTGCCGGATGGCGTCCAACCCTGGGTTGCCACCGGCCCCTTCATTAGAGCCAGCCGAGGTCTTAGTCAAGCGCTGTGTTCGTTTGGCTGGGGGGGATATCGGTGGTGAGCTCATCTGACGACCTCTCAGTAAATCATCGAGCAGGGGGTTTTCATGGTACGCACCGAGCGAGCCTCGTCAGGCTTCCTTCGCTTCCCACTACTTTGGCTCTTCTTACCTCCCAGCGTGGCGATGACAGGTAAAGACTCTCGACCACTGTAGCGGTCAAGGGGCGCTCCATCCCCATCTTCAATCCCAGTTATCCCGAATTGATGCTCCAAGCCCTCTAAATGCCTCTGAACGGCCGACCACAGCGAGAACGACATTTCCAGTCGCACCTCGAACAACTTGTTTTTCAGAAATATGGGTACACCGGCGCTTTTGGCTTTGCCCCCCTGTCGCCCGAAACACTCGTGGTAGAATAGAGGCTCGTCCGGCGCAAATCGGTCGTAGTCGGTACCATTCTTGCCTCGCAGCTTGAAGTCCGAAGCCGAGAACTGGAAGCCCTGAGTCTCTTCTATAAGACCTCGCTGTAATAATTTGAAGCACGTGTCCTTGATCATGGGGCCAGTACTACGTGCAGGCATGGATTGCATGTCCTCGAAATTCTGCGAGCAAAGTCAGATGTTGAAACGCCTCTGCCTCGTTATCTCAGCTGCGAACCCGGAATAGTTGGGAACCTGAGCGGCCTGGCTCCACAAAGTGCACCGCAAATTTCACCCGTATCGTCTCGGGCTCAACTGGGGCATAGGCTCTCGTGAGGAACTTTTGCCGATCGGTTTCATAATGGTGGTGATTCGCGGTATACCCTCGAGTGCCGACAAGCGCTATCGAAGAGCGACTGAGCGACGTGTCGATACCGGCGGCATTCAAGGTACCGATGGCGGCGACGCTCGACCTGCTACCTATAGATCCGTCTTAGTCTCTCATGGTTCGTCTCAGTCAGGTGACTTACCTCCGCGCTTGATGGACTCATTGAGACGTCGTAATGCTGCGGGATCTGGGACGGCAGCAGCTCGTCCAGACTGAGACGATGGGTAGTTGCCTATCATCGTAGGGCGGGGCCGCACGGCAGTCGCTCGCACTTTCGTACCTATCTTGTTCTGATAATGCTGCCAACAAGGCACGCAAACCGGCTCTGCTCGATTATTCGCGTTGATCATTTGATGAGGTTGACCGGGGGCGATGTAGCCGAAATGCTCAGGTTGAAGGCCCGGCTTGTCAGCGCCGGCTGTGATACAGTTCTCCCGGCGTCGACAGTAGACCGGCCCCTCCGATCTTTCAGTCAGGGCGGCCGGGGCCAGGAGCAACTCCTCGTCGTGTCGAAGCCGGCTTGTAGGGTACATTACCGGGTTGGACGCGTTTGACGGGGGAGGCGGGACGGGCGGGTGGTGAAGCTCGCGATTCACCTCGGTGGGGCGCTGCCGCTTTAAACCAAGTCTGCGCTCATCCAGATCACCCAAACTCCACGTACTCAAGCGGACCGGGCCGTTAAAAAAAACTCTGCTTGGCGACGCCCGATCCAGGAGGCGATAATGCGAACGTCGCCGACTTTGCCCATCATTGATGTCGAGATTGCCTTCTCACACGGTGGCAGCTTGGCCGGCCTCCAGAGCATCGCTCCAGGCTGGGCCGATGGGGTGTCTACCGCGCATACCGCAGGCTGTCGTGATTTCCACAGCCAAGGAAGGGCGGAATGTACAGGCCCAACCCGTCCCTGATGACTATGGCAAAACGGGATCTTTGCCCTCAGGCCGCGTGGTCCCGCTACCTTGGTCCTTTTCGGTCCCGTCACTTTGGGTGTAGAATTGGGTTCTTGTCCTGGAAAGCGGGCTTGCCCGCGCATGCTTCTCTCCTTCATCAAAACTCCGTGTCCGACAGACATAATCGCTGCCCCTGTCGCAATACGGTCACCACCAGTCTAGTCACTGGCCAACATCGTCATGGATCCATTCCGTCCGTAGTCGTAGCCCGTTCGGATCCCAAATGCTTCTATCAGAATTGCCCGCAAGGGTACGTCCTTCCCTCCTCGTCATTGCGATTCCATCAGCTTCTTCGTCTGCGTTCGCAGGCGATCATTCAGGCGTTTCCATGCCCGGCATCAGCGGGTCGCGTCTAGGCTTTCAATCTTTCCCCTTGCTCACGTCCCCAGTCACTTCTATTCGCGCGCTTTCGATCCCCATCCTTCTCGACTTCTCCTGCCGGTATCCACCGTCTTAGCCCGATTCATCGAGCTCCGAGCTGTCACCGCGTTTCAAGTTAACCTTCCCCCGTCCTGTGTCGTACGTCCGATTACTTAAAATAGCTGCCCTATGCTTGACACGCTACATGCCGATTGGTCGCGCAGTCCCATCGCTTGTCTTCCCTCACTTCCCACCGCACGGTACTAGTTATTCTCCATCAGCGGGTCAGCCGGAGTCAGACGGCATAATATTAAATAGCTCCATGGTAGCGCTGGTATCCCGTTGGGGCGGTCCCATGTACTTTGGCCGCCGGTCGGCGGAATGCCGAGGAGGCTACCCTCGATTACGCCAAAATTCCTTGGTCGCTTGAAAGGATCCAAGGAAGCGGAGGATAACGGTTTATTTCACGCTCTAATACAGCCGAGTTCCGCATACATGCTTGGCAGGCCTCGTCTCGCCGAATACATGCATTCTACCTTCGTAATCAGTACTATTCAGCGGTTTCGGCGGTTGGATACGCCCTGCCATAATGTCTCGATCAAACACGTAAGGACACCGTGATTCTGTCATAGAGATCGAATATGAGGTAATTATATGGGGACAAAGATACCGACATCTTCTGAAGACCACCTCTTCCTTGCTAGCCGTTCTGCTCTGCAAGCCGATGCCATCCCAACGGACGTCCGTTCCATCGCAGCACCGTATCAGATGGTACCCAGTCCATATCCCAAAGGGCAACAGAGTCGGACTGTCCTCATTCATTTTGCCTTCAACGTCCGTACGGCTTGGCGTGGCCATCCTAGCCAATCTCATCCGCACTGATGTGGTGCGATACTTGGCTACGACATCTCCTGGCTCCGCAACCTCGACCATACACAGATCCGGTAACCGAATCGGCCTGGGAGGTGTACGACTGGACGCTCCGACATCGACTCTTCACGCAACTGGCGTATCCCCACCTATGGAAGGAATCTCTCGCTCATATTAGGAAGATTATAGGAGAGGAACCGGAGTATGCGGCCATGCCTCCTCATGAAAGAGCTTTCAGTATTCAACTCATTGTCTTCGATTTGCTCGACGCTACCGAAGCATACATGGTCGACAGAGACATTCGCTCCATTGAACTACAAGGTTAGGCATGCGCGTTGCTCCGTCCGAAAGGCAGGACTCTGATAAGTGCGTTGTGGGCGATCCTCTAGGATTACCGGGCATTGCCGAGTGCTCATCCGCAAACGAGGACCCGACTTCGCACGGTCCTGACGAGTTCTATCTTTGGTGCAGCGTCCACGGCTAGTATGGCGTAGAATTGGTGTGCATGGGGCTTGACGTATGCGCCCGTGCTCTGATGTATCCGGTTTCATGCTATTAAATTCCCCTTTGAACAATCGACATCAAACTCGGCAGGCTGTCACTTGTTAACCATAAGCCAGACCCAAGACGTTCGGGTCTGGGTTGGGTCTCCAGGGTCCTGTCCAAAGAGCCATGCTTCGAGGCAACGCTACGGCTCGCTGGCAGATGCAAGGGTCATGCCCCCACCTGGTCGATTTCGTATCGACACATCCCCGAACGAACGACTTGTAGGGCACAATGTTGCCTATGGATGCCTCTGCAACCTCCATTTCGTTCTCGCCCCCTGGATCCGCAAGGAATCGCAATCAGCATCGGCCGAGCGGTAGGTTGGCGAGTCCTTTCGGCTCCGGCTGTACTTACCAGCGGCTGTTAGTGCCCGACGCGGAGCTCAATGTCCTTATACCAGTTTATTATCGACGTGGAATGAGAGATGGGGACATCGCGGAGGCCATAAAGAAAGATGTGCGAGCTGCTGAACGAGGGCTGACCTTGGGGTGCGTACATTTCAGTTCCCACGATACCGAGCTAGGTCTAACATGGTTTGTTAGCGCTTGGACTGTGCGCCGCCGGAGGAAAGAGTTGCAGCTGCTCAGTGTGCGCCAACAGAGACACAATCTCGACACCATCGCGCGGCACATCGAAGAGGTGCGGGACGAATATGGCCCCGGGGGTACCAAGCGAACGGCCGATTGGCTGAGATTGAGCGATATACATGCGTCAGAGTGAGTCAGGCCGATGTTAACGTGTCCCTCGCATCGACTTAGAGTATCATACCAGGAAACTAGTTGGAAAATATAACGCCACCTTCTACCCTGAGGAGGTTGCGCGACGTAAAAGCCATCGCTTTGCTCGTAGAAACTTCTGGTCTCCAGGCGTTTTTGCCTATATCGCGGTCGACCAGCACGACAAATGGGGAAAATACGGACTGTGGCTTCATCTGGGAATGGAGACGTTCTCAGGGGCCCTCCTGTGGCTCAAAATATGGTGGACAAATAAGAACCCTCGACTTATCTTCTCCTATTATTTGGAGATGGCTCGCACCTATGGAGGTTCGTACACTCATGAATATTCGGATGGGAAGTGACGGCGATCGACAGGGATTCCCCTGCTTACGCAGAGTGATCCTGGCAGCGAGAACAATGGCATTGCTAATGGCCACAGCATGCTTCGTCAAAGACTCGATCCTAGTCTCATTGGCACATCGCAGCATATAATCAAGCGCGGTCATGGCAATATCAAGCCTGAAGCGAAATGGTCACAATTTCGGAAAGAACTGAGTCCAAGCTTCGAAGACTTATTTCGCCAAGGCGTGGTCGCTGGACTGTACGAACCTGGGACGCCGATCGACAAGTACGTGTTATCCAGAAACTTCGTCCACACTCTCAATCCGCTTGCTGTGCGCAGCTTCGTCTTTCGCCGCCTCGCCATTCCTTTCATGCAGACTCGATTGGATGACTATGTCCGCATGCACAACAACAGCAAGCCACGGGCTGACAAGAATAAGATCATGCCTATCGGTTTCCCGCAGGACATTCTCGATCACCCCGAGAGACACAAGGGGGCTCGCGATTACCGTGTCAGTCCATGCATGCAATCGTTAGAGCCTCGTCCCTTCTCACACCTCTCGGCTCAGGTATTTGTAACCGAAGATGATCTGGGGGCCGTCGAGGCCATCTACGCCCCTCCGGATCATCCCGTATTTGAGTTGGTTCCTCCAGCGTTCGCAGCGGCATTTGATTACCATTATCAAGGTCCCCGTCATGGCTACTCTTGTGGTCGCTCAAATCGAGACTGATCTCCTTGTCCAGCCATGGGTTCTCCTCCCGTCACGAAAGCGACTTTTTGGGACATTTACCGGCGCATTCGAGGAGCGCTTCTGTCCTGCCCGAGTACGGAAGCACTGCAAACCACCCTTGCAGCCCGAGCGGAGGAGGAAATGATCATCGAAAACGAACACATCGACCTCTGCCCCTCCTACGGAGAGGTGGATGAAGACACATTTCCCGATTTTGGTCTGCGCATGGATGTGGATCAAGAAGTACCCGTCCCAGGTCAGCTTGTACCGGAAGTAGGCGACCTGCTGCGCCCTTCGCTCACCCGGCAATGACATGTTCCCGTTCCGGAAGAGTGAACAGCTTCGAAGAGGCAGTTAGTCAAGACCGCTGGACACATCTGCACCGTTGTATCGCCTACTAATAATGCTCATGCTTCGTTGCCGGAAAAATGGTCGACCAGGCCCTCTCTGGGGGCTGGGTCGATGTTGAACGATCGCCTCCTAGGGTGGACGGCACTGCGTCTGCAGCCAACTCCGCGGCGTGCGCGGAAGCAATTGGCGCATATAACGGGGCTCCTTGTCGTGCATCCTTGCCTCATTACCACCACACTCGCAAGCTCAACGCTAAGTACGCTCAACATAGTAGCATGGCTCCCACAAGGAGGACGATATTCCAAGCCGAGTTGAGTATGGCCAACGTTCAAAGTGAGCAAGTATGTCGTACTTGGTGGACGCGTCTGATGGCGTCCCAGCACTGGTGGACATCCTCAAGTGCCTGGCGCGCTTCGACGACGAGTTAGACATGCAGGCTTTTGCTACAACCGTGCGCGTTCAGGCTTTATCGGGACACGCCTTCCACTGATGCCTAGCTGCTTAAGCTTGTCTTCTCCGCCGTCAACCCGGCGAAATCCGCGTGGGGTGAAGCATCGCTGGATGTATCCTTTTTCACGTCCTATTATGCCGAAGCCCGCGACGTATATGCTCCCTCGGCCTCTCGCGTGACCGACCATACACCTGCACCCGTCCACGCACGGTTGAAAACTAAACTCTTGCTTTCGCATCTTCGGAACCGCAATCATCGACGTGGCGTCGCCAAGGTCATCCTTTTCATCCGAGATACCGTGCCCGCTGGCGGGGTCGAGCATGGAGATGTCACAGATGACTCAGATGACGAAGAAGGAAGCATCGAGGGCTGCTTCATGGTGAAGTTTGTGTGCGCGTATGGTAAGTGAGCGCATATAGCCTCCTAAATGCGCTCCGATATTCATATTCTGATGCATATATTCGCGTGGCTTAGGGGTTACGAAGGTCCACCGACTGATGCTCGACGAACCGGTTGTAGTTCTCGCCCCCCATGATGACGACATGGACAACCTTACATGTGCTGTCCTGAGCAGCGCCTGCCTGGGTAGCCTCCTGGAGCGCATCAAGGTCAGTGCGGACATGGCTGACGGGCAGGCGCAGCTCACCATCCGGGAGGAAGGTATGGAGGTCAAAACTATGGCTGGTAAGTACGATGAATCCACCCAACCTTGCCATCCGCTCCCTCGTCATCCCCTCATACTTATACTCGACCCCAGATAAGCGTGCTGTCTTCACGGAGATCGATATCGCGTCAGAGGATCTGAATGAATACCGCTATGGTGCCGGCGATATTACGCTGTCTTTCCCTGTGCGAGAGTTTGCGGTATGATCTGATGTTGCCATGGTATATCCACTGACCCCACGCAGGCGGTGATGACTCTGGCGCATGACGTTATCGAGTCCGTCAAGATCAAGTTCGTGTTGCCTCCTGCCCCAATGCGACTGTACATCACCCCTTTGACGAACGGGCTCGGAGCCACTAAGTCCAACTGGTCGTTCCAGTCCTACATCGCCACTAGTGGGCCCCTCGATTTTTCCGGATCGCCGTCGGCTGCGAAGCGATCTCGTGGGCGGTCCTCCTCGCGCCCTGTTAAGCACCCCAGGTTGGCGAGCCCCTCACCTTCCCTGGGACCGGGCACCCGTGTGACGGTCCCTGATCCCGCGGCCTCTTCGGAGTCGGTACTCCTTCCGCCCGCGCCCCTGTCGGAGGTGCCCCAGCCGGCCGAGTCGCCATGCGCGGCCGATCCCGCAAGCCTCTCGCCCGTCCCGGCTATATCCCTGAAGTCGTCGCCGCCGGAAGGAGCTGCGGCCCTGGCAGTAGCTATCGCCCCAATCTTCAATCAGACAACCTTGGTCCCCGGTGCGGGCCTATCCATGCCAAAGCCGAGCTCAGATGATCACGCCGGCCCTTCCCTCCAAGGGTCAATATCGTCGCGGCCTGTTTACCAAGAACTTGTCGCTTCGGAACATGCGCTTCTGTCCACGGCCGCACAGCAGGAGGTTTATGAAAGGACTGGACTGGCTCTGGACCAGAACGATCTGGAAGACATTGAAATGTATGACGAACTGGGAGGGGCCGGACACGAGCCGGCTTTAACGCATGCAGACGCTTTGCCCGCGCCCACTCAGGAGGTCAGGGATGGCAGGCTTCGGTGTGGCTTATCACTGACAGATTCTCAGTCTCTGACTGCCTCGCCTATGTACATGCCCTTGGTGAAGGACGAGATGGAGGAAGACGAAGGTTTGTTTGACGATGCGTCCATCGATTTCGAATGGCCCGCTACGATCTCGAAGGTTTGCATGCTCCCCAACACCCCGTGTGCAGACCAATCTAACATCGATGCTCTCCGTGCAGTTCCAACCGCTGTTTGACGACTAGCCATAGCGCAGCAGTCAGTACGAGAGTGTATGCTCTGGCAAAATCCCGTTTCATATCGCTACCGCAAGGGGGCCCCAAGTGTTGTATCACTACGCATCAATATCCGGACTCCAGAGTACAGTATCCTTTGTACAACTATTATACAATAATGGAACAATTGACCCGACCTCCATCCTATTCTACGTCCTTATCCTTCCAAGCAGGAGGGCGGAAAACGTTCTCGAGCGTCCTTCGCAACATCCTTATCACCGCGCGAGCTTCTTTCTTGTCGAGGCCAAAGGGGTAACAAGGGTAAAAGCTGCCCAGACCCTGACAGGTATCCGGCCGGCGCTTAGCGGGCAGACGTAGCCACTCGCACACCGCGCAGCGGCCGTTTGGGTGTGCAGGGGATTGCAAGCAGAGCTGTCAACAGTTAGCCTGGCGCGTTTTAGTCGCGCCACACATGGGTGCATACCTGTAAAGCCTCAAGAGAAGCGGGGTCTCTGAGCAGCTCCTGGTAGAGAGCACAACGTCCGTCTGCATGGACGCATGCCCCCTCACATGTCGGTGTATCGGGTGTGATATCGCGAACTGAGTAAAGAACCGACTCGGGGTGGATGTAAGCGACTGGGTCAATCTTTTGGGAAGGCTGCAGCGCGAATCGGAATTCGGCTGGTCGGCGATCGCCCACGGAAGTGAGTATGGACACCGACGACATGTCAAAACTCGTATTACTATCGAGTTGGACACCCGGCGAGCAAGCGTCTGGCCGCGGTGTCGTATTTTGCCCAGTGACCACAATGAAGGGTATGCCGGAAGGTCTGACGTCTTCGGGTAACCGTCGATACGCGCTGGCCATTCGCCGCCCTGCTTCCACCCAAAACGCCAGGCGTTTCAGCAGTTCCCATAGTGAAGGTGGATCTATCATGCCCGCAGCGTCTGTAGCACGAGGATGAGGGACTTCGTAGTCATCTGCAAATAACAGGAAGAAAGGCTTACATGCCTGCTTTCTCAGATACGCTCGAAGTCCAATGCCGTCATTTCTCAGCAGCTCTTCGAACACCATCGTTGTTTCGGACCTCACCCCGTTGCCCGTTGCGCGGAAAAAGACGCAGGACCAGAGGACCTCCAGGTGGGCATGCAGACATGTGAAAGCCTGCCTCACGAGCCGTAGTGCCTCGGGAGGAAGTTGAGGTGTGCCATTGCGAACCGCGGGAATGAGCGGAATGTATTTTTGCAGGATACGAGCTTGGCCAAATACTGCTCGGAGCAGTACGTGCAGCATGAAGGCCCAGTTCGCATACGTAGCTGGACCCCATATGCCCACGTAATACGCGCCACGCTTCTGTACAAGTGAGCTCCATAGAGAGTGCGACGGTGAGTCCCCCTCTACTGCTGCCTCTTCCGACTTCGCCTGAATGTAATCCACGGTGAGAGGGCTCAGGGGAATTAACCTCGTCTTGGGTCTCGCCCGGCCTGGTACGCTCTGTAGCCTCCAGTCCTCCACCCATTGCAAGAGGTACTCCGAGTCCAGAAGGGGGTAAGCAATGTCGGCCAGGTGGTTCCAAACCAGGTATCGAACGACCCGACTGGGGTAAATCAGCTAAGCATCAATTTCAATCGCGGTAAGAGCTCCTCACTTGGACCAGTCCGCCATACACACGTCCGGAACCAAATCCTTCTCCTGTAAGGGACCTCTTCGTAACATTCCCAGTAGATTGCGCACGAGCTGCGTGGGATCGCCACAAAAGCAGGTTTCGATGCTACAAGCATCAGCGGCATTCATCGCAGCAAGGAAGTAGGTACCTGTGGTCAATGCGCTGGAGCAGGTCTTCAAAATCTTTTCCTTCGTCGCAGAAGCGAGCCACGCTCCACGTAACGGGGCACGCCGCGCGGCTGGGCTGACGGTTTTCACGCTGAGCTACAGAACGTCAGAGGGAAACAACCGCTGTGGAAGCCACACACGGACCTTCAGGGTGATTGGTTCCCGCTGAGTCGGGTGGTGAATAAGGCAGATACTGCACGGCAGATAGCCAGGACTGTTGATCTCTTTCGAACGAGAGCGCCGTGCACGCCTCCCGGAGGACATTGTCCCCGCGATCTCGTTGCAGAATCCACGCAATCACGTGCAAGACGGAAGGAAAGCTGGACCCATGGGCTGAAAATGGGTTGTCTTGGTGGTGGGCCGAGAGTCGGGGTTGGATGGCAGACTCCTCTGGGCTGCCATTGCTTCTGCCTGAGTGGATGGAGGCCAAGAGGGCCGACAGCGATAGGACGGCCAGCTGGGGAGAGGGGGGGGCAGCCTGGGCCGTCCGTGCCATGATCAGCTCGGTGGGGGCCTGCGGACTGCGAGGGATAAGCTCCTGTTGAAGGGCAATATGTTGGATAGTAGTAAAAAGTGCCAATAGAGGCTTGGTTGGCGTGGTGGTTTGGATTAAGAGACTGAGAGACACCGCCTTCAGCCATTACGCGCTTGTAAATGCCCCTCACTCCAGCGTGACAGCACACGGAGCCTTTCCTTGATTGTTGTTCCAGAATGACCAAATGGCCTGCACTGCCACTCCTAAGAGAAGGCCATTCATTACTATATATGGCAGGCAGGCCGAAGAAGCGTGTGCGGAAGGAAACCGGGATATATTGTAGTAGCCGAGAGACCCTTGCCGAGAGGCAACACCCGACAAGAATCGCACGGCGACTACAAGATAGAAGCAGCCCATTGCTTAACCTCCGGAGCTGTCTTGACCTGAACCCCAATCAGCTGGGGAACCCGGGCTATGCGGGCCACCTGTGCATACCAGAGACAAAGGGAAGCGTTCGACAGAGAGGCCATCAGGGTTTGTTGCGCGGGTCAACGCTGTATAAATGTGCCCTGGATCCCCTTTAGACACCTTACCACACGGCAATCACAATCACAATCACCGGGCGCCCATGCTTGTTTGGCTTTTACGACGACCCAATCGAGGCTATGGCCCTGCAAGGCATGTACGGTCCCCGCATACGCTTGGATGATGTCCAGCTGGCCCATCACGCGGACTAATGAGAGCAAATCAGCCGAAAAGAGGGGAGACTCACTTGCCGGCGATAACCAATCATACCCCATTGCCCCCGCTTGCTTTCGGCTTGTGGCTCTTTCATGTCGACTTCCCAGTCCCTAGGAGTCAGTAGTACGATCTTGCAGCATCGGTCGCCGAATGCCGTGAACTCTACGATGGGATAGCGAATTTGGTGGTACTGAGGCGCTGACGTGTCGTCCGTCATGAGCTGAAGATTGTCCGCGCAAGGTGCCGATAGTTCTTCGAAGGTGAAGCGTGTCACGTCACATTCCCTCTCCAACCATTCGTTGCTGGTGACGAAGCCGCGAACATAGCCAAAGCGGCCCTTGACAAGCTCAGGATCTTGCCCGAAGTTTCGCAGCAGTCGCACCCAGGTTCCTACTTTGAGCAGCAACGTAAACGGCACCTTCGTCCGCAGGAAAAGATCCTTAACTTTCCGAGCGGATAGATTCTCGCGCCAAAGGACGTCGTAGGCTCGAAATCGGAAAAGATGTCCAGGAAGATCCCGCACGCGTTGGTCATTATGACGGGCGACCGCCGCCAAATGTGTAAGTCTGTGGTAAACATATATGAACGTATCGAGCACGAGGTTGCATGACCTACATGTAGACGGGCTCCGTATCTGGGGGCGGGGTTAATTGTCGATCATAGGTCTTCAATAGGTCCATGGATGCTTGACTTAGGTTTTCATTTCGGATCTCGTTCAGTAGTTTTAAGAACTCTGAGCCAAAGATGAGCATGGACCCCGCTTGGAGAGGCACATGAAGAGAGTTAGAGGCAACCTTTATTCCTCTGGCGGTAGACCTGGGTAAGCATGACTGTGCTGTCTCGACCGGGGAAGCAGAAGTTCCAGCAGGCGGCTTGGAACGCATATAAGCCTTCTCTCTCCTCGTACTTGTTAACGGGAGGGAGCTGAAAGAAATCCCCCGTAAACACGAGCTGGGCACGTCTGAGCCACTAAGCAAGACAAGGCGAGCCATACTCACCTGAATGCCACCGAAGGGTTTATTGCATTGACGAGTTCGACGACCCATGCGGTCAAGGTAATCCAGAACCTCGGCACTGAGCGACCCCACTATGATAGTAGTGAAAAGCCGGCACGAATAATGTGACACCGAAGTACTCACTTTCGTCGCAACATAACAAGTCCGTGCTGGTCCAGTTGTTCAGCGCGTCCGGATCGCGGGAGATCTTCGCATGACGGTGTTCAAAATCGTCTTCCCCTGTCCCAATTCCGGCCCATTTATGTATGGTTTGTCCTCCCACAAGGAGCGCCGCCAGGTTTGTTGTCACCGTGATGGCAACACGTTTGCTTGGAGCAGCACACCGAACTATCTCTTGAAGAAGGCGTGACTTTCCGCATCCTTGACACGCGTCAATCGACCCATACGCATTCACAGAGCTAATCTCATACCCGCGGGACCGGAGAAGAAGACGTTTTGGCCCGCATCCACCCGTTTGAGAATCGTACGTTGTTCGTCATTCCATTCTACAGTGCTGGTGGCTGGAGCGGGAAACTTACGTTCCACCTCGGATGGCGCGGTCGGTATTGGGAAGACTTTGGGCTTCACTATCGGAGGATGGGGCAATGCTGACAACTTATGGAGGGTTCGCTCTTTCGGTGGGCTGGCGTCAACACCACCGGAACGGGAAACGCCTGTGCCCCGCCTTTCTGACTCAATACGAAACCTCGACCGGAGTTCGAGGCTGGCGCTTGGCGCGCTGCTGCGACGGGCAGGTGCTTCACTTGAGAGCTCGACGCCGTGCGACAGCGGCACAGACTCCGAGGGGGGGTTTATGCGGATAGGGGGGAGCGCCTTGTCAGGATGGTGCGAGTCTGTCTTGCGCACACGCATTGGCACGAGGTATCGCTCATTGTGGGCTGGGGCATTCGTGAAATCGAGCGGGGTTATCAGTGGAGAGACACTCGACTGGCTATTAAGCATGTCGAGCGTCTCGGCGAAGTCGGCCTGCCAGTATAGGATATCATCTTGATCATCAGATATTGTTTCAAGTAGGTGATTGTCGACAAGCATCTCAGCTACGGATGGTGCAGGGCACCGGACGTGTACAATAGGCACTGTTGATGGCGGTTGCCAAGGATTTAAAGGCGAGAGTAACGCGGTTAGGCGATGCGACGCGACGCCGAACCGCCTTGGACAACGCCGAATCTGCCTCCGGTCGTTCATATGGGGTAAGCGCCTGACGGGCGCCTGCACCGCTGACACTCTGCATCATCCTCCTCAACAGACTTCCCCCCGCAGACGGCCAAGGTGTGACTATGCGACCACGATGACGGACCCCGGCCACACCGACGGTGACCGAAATGAAGGTAACGATGGACGGGGCGAAGCCGCCGCGATAGATGTATTCATCCGGGCTGGCGACGAACTGCCCGCCGATATGGGAGCCGAGCAAGTGCGAGAAGTAGTGGTCGCGCGCTTGCCGTCGTTCGTGAAGACGACCTTGGAGGTATTATCGGACATTGCGGAAGATAAAACAGGTATGGAAGGCGGCGCGGAGAAACGGATTAAAGTGCTCCAGAGACAGGCCAAAAGATTGGTGAGGGGGCCGGAACCGGCCGACTTGAGACATCCACTGACTCTGCGATGAGTCTATATACTCCCGCTTCTACTACTATCTCGGGCTGGCGAACAAGCATCCTCATCCGCTCAAGGAATCACTGTACCGCTTGATTCACAGGATGGACTTGATGTGGGAGCAAGGAGACCGGGACGGCTTCGAACGATGCCAAGGCCAGCTGGACATCGAAACGCTGTCCGATCTGTATTTTTACAGCACTCGGTGCGTCGACCGATCGAAGCTGGTTCGCTGTCCTAAACCGGCTGGTTTCGTTGCCGAAGATGGTAGCGTGGGCATTCAGGCGACAGATCAAGGTCGGCGTCACTCAACGAAAGTGCCCTGGATCGTAGTCCTTCGGATCCTCTTCGGACAGCTTGCGACTGGTATACTTGGACAGCTAGGGGAAGGCCCTACAGTGGCGAAGGACGGTGGTGTATGTGCGCCGAAAGTGGTGCAAAAGTGGCTAGACGGAGTCGGCAAGTTATGGGTGAGTGTAGTGGGGCTGAATTGGACTCGGGCTGACGGAGCGGCAGTACCTGATTTCGGACGCCGCACGAACGCTACAAATCGGCGTCTGGCCAGCATGGCTACAGATCAAGCTCGTCCAACATCTCAAATACGCTGCCGAAGCCTGTATGCTGTTGGATCTCGATCCGCAACAGACCATATTATACGGCGGCTACCTGCCCCGGGCCTTTCAAGCGTATGCCTTAGGTGAAAGGCCGTGGATCTACTGTCGGCTGACACCGGGGGTACCGTGTTTGCCAGACGAAGGTAAATGGTGGGAGGAAGACCGCAGCGAGAGCTTTTCTCGCGAGACGAGATTATGCCAAGCTCTGCTCGACTCCCAGTTTGGTCCGCGACTGATGGAGTCAGAGTGGGTGGCGCCGTCTTGGGACCTCAGTAGCTCAAGTGACAAGTCAGTGGAGCTGTATCTATACCATGCGACGGATCACTTGGTAAGCAAACTCTCGCGTGCGTCTTGACCCGCAGGTGGTAACGACCGTCCTGTCGCTAGACGGCATATTTGCTTCAATGTCGTATCGCTGGATTGGAAGTCCCCGCCCCTATGACCAATTTGATATTGACCAAAGTGGTTCACCTCAAGTCGTTGGTGCTCACGATGCCGAAAGGCGAGTCAACCGTGGCGATACCGATCCCAAAGAACCTTTTTCCGCGCGGTCAAATAGCGCCTGCGTATACCGATCGATGTAGGGCTGTTAAGGCGTTGGATAAGAAGGACATGCTGGACATCGTTTCGCGTCTCTGGAAAAGGCAAATTGACAAACTCCTAACGGAGAAGAGTCGGAAGATGCCGTTCGATGAGTGGGTGTATGCTGTCGTCGAGCACGCTGTAAGTGTACCGGTATGTAACCCCAGACATGGAGCTTATGCATGAGACAGGGCGTGTTCTATGCTACGTACCACCGTCACGAATACGTGAAGTTCCAACGGCACCTGCTCGTGCAGAAGATGCTCCATCGCGCATACATGCACTTGGCGGGCCAGATTGCTGCACCCATGACTGCGATGCTCGACATCCGCAACATCCCGGACTACGTGCGCCACGCGTCGGCTTCTGCCTATGGGTACACGCCAGAGAGACGGGGAGAGGAGATGCGTAAACATCTTGGACAGTCGATCCGAATGGCAGTGGGCCGGGCGACCGCTTTGGATCGACCGGAGGAGGCGGCTTCGCACGAACCTGCTCAGCCGCCTGTCGTGCGATTTGCTAGCCAACCTACGATTCACGAGTACGAATATACCGAATCGAACTGGGCGGATGGCGGGACGGGAGCGGACAAGGCACAAGCTGAAGAAGGGGATGTTGTCTATCCAGTGGGCTCGTCGGAGGCAGCTGCGGATATGTTGAATGACGCGTCCGCGCTGCCTCATAACAGCCCTGCAGTTGACGACAAGCGGTGGACTGCCGAGTGGAACGAAGGTGGGATGGATCCGGAGACGGACGACACCGAAATGGACCTGACGGTGTCAGATAATGAGGCATCCCGCTGGCCGTCAGATCACGACACGGTGCAAGACGACCATGTGCCCTGGAGCGAGAGACGGAACCCGACGGCGGGACCGTCCATCGGATCGGGTCGAGCGGCATGTGGCTCGCCAACCGAACCACAAGAAGGCGATCACTATCTCGATCCGCCCGCCGACCAATCCGAGGATATTGCGCCAGCAATTGCAGAGTCCAGTGTGCTAGGGAGTAGCCGACCAACCGTGGCGGATGATCCTTTACGGAAGACGCTGAAATGGTATTACGACAAGGCGCGGATATCTTTCGAGGTACCCATCTGGATCGCTTTGACGAATGCGAAGGCTCGGTCTTCCACAGTGTACACTGACGATAAACGGATGTCAGCCGTCCATCAGTTCGATCCTATCTTCATCGAACCGGAAGAGTTGACAGCGGGACTCATACGACGATGGGGTTGGGTCGCTACGGCGAAACCCGGAGGCTGCACCGTTGTGGTAAGTCAGAAAAGTGCAATGAGGAAGGAAATAACACGGCGTAGTTCGCTCATGGCCCGTATCGTTGTCGAGAATGCCAAGCATCGGCACACCCAGAAGATCCGCCACCCCGATCCAAGCGGCACGACGCCCGTGGTAAGTCGTTGAAGCCGAGACAAGAAGTGCATCGAGGGTGCGAAGTACGAAGAGAACCAGAGGAAGACGAAGATACGGAAGAGGTCCCGCGCTATCGACTCACAGAAATTTGCGTGTCAGTCCCTTTCGAAAAGTGCCTTTGTTGCAGTGACAGAGGTCGGACGTGTGAATACTGCAGTCCGGACCTGAAAAACAGTGAGTTTAACCAATGACTGTGCTGCCGAGTCTCATCCACATTTAGTCCCTCGAAGGGTATGGTTCCAGCCCGTCGAATGCTGGCAGGCAGGGAGGGTGCCATCCATGGCGCAGTTGTTCGATTGGTTGGCCGAACTTCAAGGATGGCGAGGTAAAAGACCACCGAGCAAGCACGAAAAAGCATTCGCTAGTCGGGCTGAACGAGGAGGAGGGACGCGGAGGTAGGAGGGTAACTAATGCCAATAGACTGGGGGTTTAGAACGGGACAGTGGATAGCCGCTGATGTCCGTGACGGAAACATGGATTTTGTAACATACACTGCAAGGGTCATCCGAATGATTGATTGTTTTACGGGACAACCGTAGCCGCTTCCTACCTCCTAATGCTGCGACGGGCGTCGTCTCGTGTTGACGCTCTATATGCCCTGTTGCAGGCGGCATGCCATCCTCGACGGAAGGTCCCTCCCTCAACGCGAGCTCGCATCCTCCCCGGTATATCCCAGGTTGCAGGTGAGATTCAATCCTCGCCGGTACATCCCGCCTTGATCTCGACATCCCTTCTCCTCGGGTACATCCCACGTAGCAGGCGACATCCTCTTCGCGCTGATACATCCCACGTTGCAGGCGAGATCCCAACCTGGAACGTACTTCCCAGCTTGCAGGCGACATCCCATCCCCGCCCGTACATCCCACGTTGCAGGCGAGATCCCAACCTGGAACGTACTTCCCAGCTTGCAGGCGACATCCCATCCCCGCCCGTACATCCCACGTTGCAGGCGACATCCCATCCTGGACGGTACTTCCCAGCTTGCAGGCGACATCCCATCCCCGCCCGTACATCCCACGTTGCAGGCGACATCCCATCCTGGACGGTACTTCCCAGCTTGCAGGCGACATCCCATCCCCGCCCGTACATCCCACGTTGCAGGCGACATCCCATCCTCGAACGTACTTCCCAGCTTGCAGGCGAGATCGCTTTCTTCACCTGTACATGCCGCGTTGAAGGCAACGTCCCGACTTGAAGACCAGTTCCCATCCTGTCCGGTAAGGGCCACGTTGCAGCCAACGTCCGGGTCTCGGTCGTACATCCCACCTTGCAAGCGAGATCCGATCCTGCCCGGTCAAGGCGACGGTGCAAGTAATGTTCCATGCTGATGGCGGATCATAAGGTGCCAGAGGCAGACCGAGGCCGGGGAATATCGTACGGGTCGCATGCCATATGTCATTCAAAGTGGTACAAGCTCCTGGGTTCCTTTCGACCTACCCATGAGCCTCTATACGGTCCCATAACGACGGTGGGGAAGGTTGCCGACGGAGGAGTGGCGTAGATCAAGCAGTAGGAAGCTGCGCAGGACGATACGAAGGAGGGAATAGCTACAAATGGGATGGAACTGCACGCTCCTGGGATGTACCACATAGTTGGCCGTAGTCGACTACATGAATATTGACGTCTATGTGAGCTAAGTAAAGCTTCGGCATTTACATAGCGTTCGGACTCTCGGGGGCATGACTAGAAGACGCCAACGCCGCACAGAGCAGAGGCCGAATAAGTTGAAAATCGGACTGCCAACGTGCATGGATCTCCAAGAGTTGCTTTTCGTGTTGACGAAACAGATGACGATGCAGGCGTATGAGCTTGGGATGCGGAACGGCGCGCGCATGAGCAAGTTTCGAGAGACGCAGCCAGTCGTCATGATGTTGTCGAGCTACTGATTCCTCTTCTTGGGCCATGGAAAGGGAGAGCTGACCGAGCACGGAACAAGTTGGAGAGTTGTATGGAGTGAGGCCGCGCTCATCTAAGGAAAAGAGAGGTAGAGTAAGGCACAGCTAAGGGGCAGAAACTATGTAGCTTACATAGCGTGCGTAAGGCTGATTCACATTCAGTGCGAATGGTGCTGAAAACGACAACGTTGGTACCATGGGTCTGTGGTAATGGTGAGCCTTGTCATCATACAGAGAGAGCCGGCGGGCGGACCGTTCCCATGTCGAAGGGACCGAGATTGTACATTTCGATAGTGCAGGACTCCAAGAGCGGTAAACGTCGAAATTTACTCCGTTCAGGTGGGGGGCGAGAAGGTCGACGTCAACGTCAAAGAGGGGGGGAGGCGGACGTCAAGGCGCGCCGTACTACTAGGGAGGGCGAGCTGGTCCTGTACTGTTTCAAGCGCAGGTGGCTTGATGGGAGTTGTGAATATAAATAGGTACTTATTGATATTTGTCGCGACGACATGGTTCCACCGAGGATGGTGGGGAATCGGGCAGTAGGTCGCCTGTCGTGCCCGAGAACAGAAGGTGTCGGTATGGATACGTGGGTTGACTCGTCGACGTGGTGGGATATCGGAATCGACATGAGCAAGAGCATGAGCAAGCGCAAGCGCAAGAGCAAGAGCAAGAGCAAGAGCCACAGCAAGACGACAGTGTGCAAGCGTTACATAATGAAAGGAGGGAAAGGTAGCGGCAGTCGGGCTTTCGCAGGCTCAGCTGTAAGGCGAGGGAAGCAGGAAAGCCAGTTAAAATCACACCACCTTGTAAGGCAGCAATGGCGACAGCGAGACCGCTTGTAGGGCTGATGCTAGGGTAACTCAGAGGTCCGCTGCTCAGAAGTCGGATTCTTGGCGTCCGAGCGAGCGCATTGATGGTGAAGAAAGGCATGGAGAAGGGGGCATGGAGTGGGGCGCGCGAGACGGAGAACACGCGAGAAGAGTATTCGCGTCACGGGACTTGGCGTGACTAGTGCATATATGCAGGCGTCGAAGGGGTTTGGTCTATGCCTCTTCTCATTCCTAGCCACCATTATGGATATCCCCAATCATTCATCGTTCGTACGACTGAGGCACTACACTGAGGTTTGGGATGGGATACTGGGATACTGTTCTAATCAAACGAAGACACGGCTTGGGAGGACCTCTCGGAAACTGTATCGTGCGCTCGAGCTCGCCTGGAAGGAAGCTACTATGAAGCATATACTTGCGCTGGTTACGTGCATCTCAGATAAACCGCTCGCCGAGGTAAGATTCGGTAGTAGGAAGAAGAAGACTGATATGACCGCGTGTTAGGTGGAGCACAGAGTAGACTTTTATCGTGGTGCCATTCGCGACATTCACCTCGTAACTAAGAACGCCGCGCAAGCCGAGACGCTCAAGATCATGCTCGATCTTCTCCGCTTAGAGGCGAGAGAGCGACCTATCTTTCCTCTACTGCGAAGGCTGTATGTGAAAGCGGCGACGCCCAAGGGTTTGCTGCTCGCGACGAAATGTCTCACCGACACCGTGAGGGGCCTGACGATGACGATTGATAAAGCCATCCAGGGCCCCGCGAATGACTGGACCGAGGTCCTTCTTGCAGTTCTGGACAATCTTCCCGCCCGGTGTCCGGATCTGACAGAGGTGGGAATACAGCAGACAGGGAACATGCCTTTGGCTTCGTTACCCTCGGCAAATGTCTTCGGAGCTCTTCCACGGCTGAGAACAGTAGGTGTGAATTTCGCCTCCCTCTCGAGTGAACTACTCTTGCATCTGAATGGAACAGCGGTGGAGCGACTCGACTTGGTCGGACCACCAAATATTTCGCTACAGAGACTGACTTGCGAAGTACTGGCCAGTCTCCCGCCCTGGAAACGGCTGAAGGAACTACGCCTGAGTTTGTCCACGCGCAATATTCTGACTCTAATTGAAGCGCTTCGTGCTCCGATCGAAATTCTCTCGATACATGTGCTACATCCGGATCAAACTGCGTCGATCATGGAAGTGGCGCGTGGGATATCTCGAGCCTTTCCGGAGCTGCAGGCGCTACAATTCGACTTACGCTGTCGACCGGGGGAGGCCGCGGGGCATGTAATCGATCTCACGGAGTTCCTATCGTTGGCGGCGTGTTGCGAGATGAAACATTTCGAGCTAAACTACTGCTGTCTGAACCCCATCCGCACAAGTAGCAGCTCCCTCCCAATCCTTACGGAACGATGGACGAAGCTGGAACATTTCCAAGTAACGTGGGCAGGGCTATCGCACGAATATAATCTACCCGAAAGCATCAACGAATGCTTTAATATCTGCGATATTGCTGCTGTAACGCACAACTGTCCGAGGCTGCAGGGGATGGAGGTGACTATGGCGACGTTTCCGGAAGATATGGGTTGGCCTGAACCCGCGGACCCGGAGGCGAGCTTTCTGCTGCATTTGCAGGCAATCATTGCCGAGCGCCCGTTTATGACAACAGTGAAAGAGCGCATTTGGCCAGGCCTACGGACGCAGTTCGGGGGAGATGTGCCAGACGTGGTAATTGAGGTGGATGCGGAGGTGGAAGGTATCAGGGCAGCTTTGGCTCGCATTGCAAAGCGTCGTCGGCCCAGGGTACACAAGAGTGGCGGGTCAAGGGAGGAGAAAACTCTATGATACATAACCTCTTCAACCGTGTACAAGAAAGTGAATGGAGGGATGAGGAGAGCCGGATTAATTGTATTTATGGATTGTAACGATGATGACGAGCATGGAAGAAGGTTGTAAGGTTTATTATAAGAACAATAGTAACCGGTAACGGAAGGTTTTCACGGGAGCGGACGGGTTGTAAACCGGCTCCAAAATGAGGGAAAATGGGATTGAGGGCAGAGTGGGCACGAAATGGGGTCCCCGACGCATTTCATAGGGCCCTGTTCACTCAGCCCCGTGGGAAACGACCTGTTCACTTAGCGTTTCCGTAGACTCTGATGCAATTGCGGGCTGATGGATTTCTCGACTGCATGAATAGAAAGGTGATAGGATCGTTCCAATCGGGTCGACCCCATACGTACTCGGTTCGGGATGATACGGGAATGCGAGCGGGTGCCTGCCAGCAGTGATGAAGCGCATCTAGTGCTAGAGATGTCGAGTCATTATTGTCCTCAACTCGCTCGTTTTTGACGTCAACATCGGACTGAGGAAGGTAACATACAATGAAGCACTGCGACACGGAACTGCGCGATCCTCGGCTGGCCGAAGCAAGTATTGCAATCGATCGTGGAGAGCGAGCGTCATCAGCGCACCAACGGCTTCACCGCTTCTCTTCAAAGCACCAACCCAAGCTGAGACTCCCGCAAACATTCCAGACGAGAGAAAATGACTCGGCATGCCCCAGAACGCGCGCGTACCAGCAGGCATTCCATACCCGTATCTTGAACCAGTGCCTGTATGTACGATGACGACACTCATCCCACTGCACGAGCGACGCAAGCGAGCGAGGCTTTAGTACGAATATGACTCGTCAGGTTCGCTGCTCGTCCTGGTCATTCGACAATCCTATGGAGTTGGTCCAGCACGGTGGGCGTGACGGTACCTTGCCTGCTAGCAGAAAGCCGGCGTCCGGCCCAAACCTACGTTCAGCCCAAAGTACTATACTGTACTGTACCCAACCACCAGAACTCCAGACCAGAAACTCCTTTTCCAGTAACCCTACACGCCGAAGTAGAAAGCCTCGCCCCCAAAACGTGTAAGGAACGAACCGAGCATCCCGAATACCAGAATACCAGAATCTCGGAGACATCCAGAGAGACGGAACGGGAGGGGGAGCGGGAGCGAGCTGGAATGGAATGTGGAATGGAGGGGCGGCGACCCAGCCTTCCCTTCCTGACCGAAATCGAAGTTTTCCAGGCAGAACGGTTCTAGAAGGACGGGACTCGGCGGATGTTCGGTGCGAGGCCAGATTCTGGCGGCGGGCGTGGGTGAGGTGAGGAGGGAGGGTGGTGGGAAGGAAGCTGCACTGTACTTATGGTCAGCAGTGCGCGAGGAGAAGATGGGGTGGGGTTCGGCCGCGAGGGATGGGAGAAGGTTGGTGCTGGAAGGTTGAATGTTGTGGAGGAACCAGCGAGCTCGCGAACAACTCGAAAAGCGAGCCTCGTACAGTAGCGCCGGTCATACGCTCGATCGAGAACCGTCTTCTGCCCTACAGAAGCCGAACCTCTTTAAGCCGCGAACAGCTGTGCTGACGCAGAAGCCCATAAGCCGCTGTACAATGATCTATGTCAGTAGTATCGTGCCGGTCGATGAGGAGATACTAGTCTTACAACATTCTCATCCTTCCCCTCCTCCCAAAATGAGAGCCGAACAACCGGCATACTCGGCGCTGCGTCCTGGCCAGAACGCGTATTGCACAATTTTGGGAACGGTGGACAGGCGTTCTACCTGTGTCTGTGACTCCTCAAGAGTAGGGAGGAAGCCGAACCTTCAGCCGAGGAACGATCCCCATTAGATAACACCGGACTCGCGTACTGTCAGTCCTCATATGCACAGTAAAGTACTGTACGGACGGTAACGGTTTCGTATTGTCTGGCGTGTTGTTAAGCGGGTTGAGACGTGCCCCGACTCAGAGCGCTGGGAAAGTGGAGAGGACGAACACTATCCTCCTTAGCCCAGGAACACCGCACAGCTACGAGCCGAGGGTTGGGGCGAGGATGACATTGTTGTCTTACTTTATCAGGGAGATCTGACGCCCGTCCCCACCAACCGGAGGGCACGAGCTTCCGACACGCTCTGACGGTGATGAGGTGGTTGATGTCATTGTATGAATCGCCTGCTGCACCAAAAGCACAAAAGTGCGATGCTGCTGCAAAGAAGTTCGAAAGCTAGACGGAGAACAAGGTTGCTGACGAAGCAACTCTGCCACCCCGTCTTTAGATCAACAGCTTCTACGCGGACGACCTAGACAGACAGACCATAAACAGCTAGCCCGTTCGATCGATTTCGAATCCACAGCTCTAGCGCAAGAATACCACTCCTTCTCTCCACAGCTCGGCCAGATCTTTGCCTGCGGCCGGCGGCACCGCCCTGGCGAAGTAATCCAGGCTTCTTATGGCGCGTTGTTCAGTAACGACCACTGGACAGCTATTGCACCGTCGCACGTCTATTTCTACTTACTTCCCAGACTTAAGTGTGAAGAGCGAGCCGAAACTTCGCGCCGAGAAGTAGTCCCCTACACTGGAATGTAGTAGGTAGGCCCATACGCGCTTGGTCGGTCGTACCTGCGTCGTGTGCATAGACACGCATGCACGCGGCGGACACACCCCGTTTCACAACAATGGATCATTCGGAGGGGGATGATATTATCCTCCCCCAAGCCGTGGACGGCAAGTCCAAAGCATTGTCAGCAACTCACCCTTTCGCTTCTGCTAGCGCGAGAAGAGGATATTATCGACCGAGTAAGTGAGTCGGTGAGTACTGAACACCCCAAGCCCCCACCGAGCGGGAGACGATCAGCCCGCGGCGGGACGCGCCCGATCTTTCCCCCTTTCCCTTTCTTCGGACGCGGTCTAGCCCTTGCCCTGCCCGTAACGCCAGCCGGCCGCACCATAGACATTTTACATCGTACAGAGACGATTTGCATGAGAGAGGGATTGTAAAGAGGCTTCCGAGCGAGAGGAGGTCATATATCCCCCTCCCAGCGGTTGAGCAGCAGCAGACCAAGCTCATCCTGATCCTGAAAAGTGCACTCCCGTGCGCACCAAAAATCGCAAAGAAGCCAAGGAGGTGGGGTGCTTCTGGAAGCGACTGCCTGGTTTCCAAGAAGCACCGCCTTTGCTTCTCTCAGCTTCTGCGCTTCGGCCCTCCCTTCTTTTCGCTTCTTCCTGCCCAGGGAGAGCGGCCGTTCTGGTCTTTTCGCGGGCCTGTGGCTCCCCGCTCACTCGAGCTCTGCGCCATTCAACCAGCAACCAGCGAGCGCAGTCAAAACCCAAAAACCCGACGCCGGCCCGGGTGGGGTGAACGAGGAACGGGTTCGACAGTATTCCAATACCTTCCTTCGTCGCTGCTTCGCTGCTTCTGGCGCGTCTTTGACGGCCGCGTGCACGGGGTCTGAGCGAGCCGAAGGGAGGGGTCAACAAACCATCTGCGGTCGTCGTCGTCGCCACCTTCTTACCTCCTCGTCTCAACTAACAGCAACTCAACAACTCATCAACCGTCGTCTATTTCTCTGGAGGACGTGTTGGAGGTGTTGAACTCTCTGTTTAAGGAGAGAGGCGATTACCACACTGACCCGGGAGGACGAACGACGCCAAGCACGCCAGACGCGTCGACCGCGGCGGTCTCAAACCTTGTTGTTCATTCCAGTCGCTCAACACGCCTCGCCGTCATCATATCACAAAACCCTATCGAGAGCATTCCAACCACTCCTAACCAAGACACATCATTCCAATAACCACTAAACCCAGAAAGCAGCCGAGAAGCGCGTCGGCGCGTCGTTTGAACCTTAGGGAGGGGAAAGCCAGAGGAGGGGGATATACCGACTCGAACCACGCGACGCAGGCTTCCCTTTTGCGCTCCGCCACTGTACACTCCTGGACCGCTGTGTATCTGTGGACTGGCGGTGTGTAGGGGTGTACGGCATCACTCAGCTCGGTCCACCGACTGGATTGGGATTGGGATTACGAGGACAGGAAGGATAGGCTAGCGCTGGCACGCTGCACGTTTTGCGTCTAACGCCGCACGACCCGCACCCGCACCCGCGAGCGCTCAACACAGGAAGAGGTGTTGACAAACATCTCGACAGCTACCCTTCCTACCCTTCCTACCCTACGCGGACAGCTCGGCTCGGCTCTTCGGCTCCTATCCCTCCCTCCCCCGTCTCCCTCGTGAAGGTCGATTAGGCTCAAGCGCGTGTCGAGCGCGCTCACGACGGCTAGAGACGCGCGCTTTCTTCCAGTTGTCGACGACCACGACCACGACCGCGACTACGACGAGGGAAAAAATTGCTGGGAATTGAGTGAGAGTCGAGACACGAGAGGTTGGGACGGGACGGAGTTATGACTACGACGATGGCTTACGCGTCGTCGGCTTCTCTTTCGCGCGCTACGGCCTCTACGTCTGGTTCCAGCTCGTCGACTTCCAGCAACCTGAATATGGGGAGGTCGACAACACCCACTCCTATGTCCGCCACCACATCCACCACGAGCAACGGGCACGCCAACACGCTCCCCCTCCGGACCCGCGCACGCCCATCAAACCCGCGCGCCCTCTCCCCCTCTCCCCAAGGCATACCAGGCCCGTCCTCAGCCCGCTCTCCATCCCCCCTTCCTCAACCCCAACCCCAGCGCCCACAGCCCCAGCAACCCCAGCAGCAACCCCAAGCCCCTCAGCCCCACGCCCCGCAGCAGCAGCAGCAAGAAGAATACGTAATAGCCCTCCATTCCTACACCCCTCCAGAGGGCATGACGACCTGCATCTCCTTCCAAGCGGGTGACATAATCCTCGTGCACTCAAAGGACCCGGCGGGGTGGTGGGACGGTACGATTGGCGGGTCTAGTCCGGGCTTACTGGGCGGGGCTGCTTCTGCTGGAGCCGGGGGAGTGAATGAGGTGGGGAGAGTGGGGGGTGAGAGGAGGGGCTGGTTTCCGAGTAATTATGTGAGTGGGGATTTGGGGGGTGCCCTGGCGGGGTGGGGAGAAGCAGGGGGGAGAGGAGGCAGCTGGGCAGCCAGCAGCGGAGGAGGAAAGGTGCGTCGCTTCTCTACTTCCCTACCCATTTCCGTTTCTACGGTGTAACTATGGGAAGGGCATGTGCTGATACAGTGCGTAGAGCCAGCCGGATACGCCAAGTAGCTCGAGGACGAGTGTGCATTCGCATTTGCCTGCTTCTGTCCAGCAGGTGTCACCGTCGTTGAGGCAGGCAGCGGCGAGGGGTCGGATACCTCAAGCGTTCACCGACGCCCCTTCCCTGTCCAACAAACCCTCAGGATCAAGCACGCTCTCCGCGCCCAACTCCTCATTCCCCCACCCTCAACCTCCGCAAGCCCACGCACAACCTCATGCTGGGACTCAGAATGGGATAGGAACAGCAGCGGGAAGACGAGCCCATTCCCCGCAGTCCAGCATCTCCACCGCCGCCGGAAGCGGCACCGGGAGCGATTTCTCGCGAGGCACAAGGTCCCAGACGAGCTTTACGAGCGCTTCTGTCGCTTCGGGCTGGTCGTACGCTTCCTCACCATTTGCAAACTCCCACTCCACCTCCATCTCCGCCTCCGCCTCTGCCGCGGGCACTTCAGCCCCAAGCGCGGGGCAAACCCCTACTGGAAGTACTACAACTTCACCGCTACCGAGTCCCCTCTCCCCCTCCGCCCGAGCCGGCACATTAGACGCAGTCCAGAAATCCGTCTTACTCCTCACCCGAGCCGCTCGCGCAGGCCGGAAAGCGCACTACGGCTCCGCCGCGGCCTGTGTGATCAGCTCTGTTAGGACGGTCTTGACTGCTGCGGAGTGCTTGAGTAGGAGCTCGGTGCAGTTGGAGAGATGGCCGGAGTTGAGGGAGCGGAGGAAAGAGGTTTTGGGGGTGTTGAGCGGGCTTGTGAGGCGGGCTAAGGCTTTGGGCGGCGTGGGACAGGAATCTGCTGATCCCAGTGGCACAGGCGCTGAGCGTAGTGACACCGGTGTGGAGGGGAAGAAGGATGGGACGGAAGAGAGATTGGGAGAGATGGACGAAGAAACTGAGAAAAGGGAAGTGGAGAAGATGCTACTCCTCGCTGAGGAAGTGGTGGTACGGTTGAGGGCGCTGGTGGAGACGGCTCTGAAGTGCGGGATCGACGTCCCTGGTGCTTCCCTCTCCGCTCTCCAACCTGCTCAGCCTGCTGTTCCTCCCCCCGCAGCGGTGCAGCCCCAGCCGGCTTCTGCGACCGCCAATGCGGTTGGGGCTGGCGCAGTGGGCCTTTCGTCGCCGGAACCGGATGGTATGCCTACCCCCACACCGGCTTCGGCGCCTCTCGTGCTGCCTAGAGTGGTGGAGACGGACATCGAGGGTGAGAAGGAGAATGTGCGGCCGCCCGTCAAGCCCCGTGTTCAAGCTGCCATTGCCGCTCATCGTGCTCGCTCACTTGCGGACTTACGAGCGAAGAGGGCGAAGGACGAGGAAGGCCAAGCGCCGCCTTTAGTGCCAGAGATGGTACGCAAGCAGCAGGAGAAGATGCAGGCTCAGGACGCAATCGCAGCCGGTGCCGGTGCAGGGACGACCAGGAACGGCAGAGGCCGAGGCGGGAGCGAGAGTTCCACCAGCGCGAACCACTCCGGCAGCAGTCAGAGTGGCTCCATGGGCTCTCTCTCTTCCCTCGCTTCAGGGCAAACCGACCCTTCCGCCAGCGGCGCCGCACAGCTCAGCGCGTCCATCACCTCCTCCGCCGGCTCCGGTGGCCCGATCACCTTGACCCCGGCAGAACTGACCATGCTACTCAAACACACGCAAGACGCCTCCGTCTCACTTTTCGCGGCGCTTATCGGGCATGTGCAGACCCATTCCTCCGGAGGGCACGCGGCGAGTCATGCGCGGCTTGTGGAGGTCGCTGCGGGCGCGGTGGGGAAATTGAGGGAGGCGATGTGGGTCGTTGATGCTGTTGTTAACCATCTTGCGGGGAAAGGACGGGATAAGGGGGTGGAGAGGCTCATTAATGCTCGGCGAGGGCTTTGGAGGCTGGCGGGGGAGGTGGTGGACGCTGCTGCTGGGCTCACGCGCGGGTCATCTACGCCTGGCCCGGATGGTGAGTCGACCGCTGCGGAAGAGGAGAAGAAAGAGCGCCTGACGAAGCGGGGATTTGAGGCTCTAAGGGCGGTGGGCGACTGCGTGGTGGCGGTCAAGATGGGCCTCGCAGGCCTAGGGCCGAACGAAGGTGTCAAGCTTGAAGAGCTCGCGCCGGTGGAGGCGTTCATCCGTGGTGGTGTGGTCAGTGCTCTTCCGGGTGGGAATACCGGGCCTGGATCTTCAATCGGGCCTGGTGGTCGACCTGGAACTGCGTCAGGAAGAGGGAAGGAGACGCTGGACGCGCTGGCCATCAAGGCTGCTCGCTTGCTGAGCTTGAGGGAGGAGTACCTCGAAGAGGAAGACGAAGAAGAAGAGGAAGAGGGCGAAGCAGAAGAACTTTCGCATACGCCTGTGGTGGATGTCAACCAGGACACTCTTCGGCCAAAGCAGATCGCGAAGGATGTCGCCGCTACCGCTCCTGCTGAAATCTCACAACCACTCCCCTCGCCTGTCGAACCATCGCAGCCCATCCCGACGATTCAAACCACCTTGACGCACTCGCATTCGCAGTCCTTGTCATTCTCAGCACGGCCTGCTGGACCATTGCGCATCCTCACTGCATTCGGTCTTGCTCCTTCCGACGGTCCAGTCTCGCCTGACAGCGGACGATTGTCCGAAGACGCGCTCAATGACCTCAACATCCCACTCCGATCCCCGACGGCATTCGTCGATCCGAGTCGGCAGCAACTGCTCCTGCCGATGCCATCTTTCGGCGCTTCGCTCGACGAGAAACTGGATATCGGTGATCTGGGCTATAAACCTCAGTCTAAGCTCAACTCAGGTGACGCTAATGACTGGATCACCAAGGACGACGACGAGCCTGCAGATATCATTCTCAATCCAGACGAGACCGTTGTCGGTGGTACGCTCCAAGCCCTCGTCAAGAAGCTTACCCCGCACGTCGTCACGCCCGAGCTGTCCTTCGCGGCCTCGTTCTTCATGACCTTCCGCCTGTTCACTACTCCGGTCGAGCTGGCCGAGTGCCTCATCAAGCGCTGGGATGTTAAGCTCCCTACCCCTCCTGGTGGTCGCGCTATGACGAATATCGAGATGCAAGTATGGCATGATCGCATGCTTGTGCCGATACGTCTGCGCGTTTTGAACTTCGTCAAAACTTGGCTTGAGTCACACTGGCGGGCCGAAAGCGACAGTGCAGCCCTAGCTCCTTTACAGTTCTTCGTCGATCAAGTACCGGACGGCATGCTCAAAGCGCCTTCACGCAAGATCAGTGATCTGATCACAACTCGACGCTTGCGACCTGAATCGATCCACAACAAGTACGCAGCCGCTACCATTTCTCAGGCTAATGGTCCTCGCGGGCTGGATCGGACAAAATCGTTCGAGCGTTTGCGGTCTGCAACTCCGCTTCCTTTCGGTAACGGGGCTGCCGGATATGCTTCTGCCAACCCTCCGCCCGCTCCGATGGTGGGCAGAAGCCTTTACGCGTCTCTGCGCACCGGTCACTTCTCGACTATCAATGTCACCGACTTCGATCCACTCGAGCTTGCTAGGCAGCTTAGCGTGATGGAGAACAAACTGTATATGGCAATCCAACCTCAGGATCTTCTGGATCTCGGCAAACCTGGTGCTCCGCCCGCGGCAAATATCAAGGCCATAACCTCTTTGAGTACCGCTATTACAGGGTTGGTGACCGAGAGCGTACTGAGCGAGCCCGACACGAAGAAGAGGAGTAACTTGTTGAAGTACTACATCAAGGTGGCAGAGGCAAGCAAATCTTCTGATGGTTGGAGGACGTGTCGCTCATTCAATGGCAGCGTGCTCACGATTTGAAGAATTACAGCCTTGTGTTCTCAATCCTTGCTGCTCTCACTAGCTCTACCGTCCTACGGCTAAGCAAAACATGGGCGGTATGTTCTTCCGCTCGGGGTCATCAGCCATTGCTGAACAATCTTTCAGGGTCTCAATACCAAGTATAGGACGAAGCTGGAGGAGCTACGTAAGGTCACTGATTACGCGAGGAACTACAGCGAATATCGCAGCCGGCTGAGGGAGACGGAACCGGCAGCCGTTCCGTTCCTCGGCGTCTACCTCACGGACATAACCTTCTGCAACGGCGGGAATCCTTCCCACCGGCCCTCACCCGTGCGAGCCGACTTGCAGCTGATCAACTTCAACAAGTATCGCAAGCTGGCCCGAATCATTGCTGACATGCAACGTTTCCAAAAGGCATACAACCTTCTGGAGATCAATGAAGCTCAGCACTACCTGCAGTATGCCCTGCGGGAATCAAGGACATCCGGAGATCACAAGGATCTGTACCGCCGCAGCTTGTTGATCGAGCCGCGGGAGACGAATGCGGAGCCAGCCTCTGCCGATTCAGTGAAAAGCCGAACCGACATTTTCGGCTGGGCCGCTCGATCTCTCGGACAAGCCAATCAAGCGAGTACAGTCGCAGCATAATTCATGTATGATGTTCCCGTTCCATTTCGTCAAGGATGGATGGTTGTATTTTCCTCTGTCACGAACACCTTCGCTCATTGCTGTACATATAGCAAGGATTGCTTCAGGATTTTCTTCAATCTCGATTGCCTGTTCTCATATGCTGTCCTGCCTCACCCACTTAGGTCTTTGTCATTTAGCATGTACCCATAGTCTTAGATCGCATTGCATTTCCGTAATTCACATTCGTCGTGTGGACGCTGTCTCTCCAATTGCAGTGCCATAGGATTGGCGCCAAGGGCCCACCCGATCTGGACGCTCATTATCGGCGATTACATAACCCTCAGCATGACGCCGCTACGTTTTGCTTGCCGGAAATGTGCTCCTCACCTCAGCAGTCAACATCGGGAAATAGGTACCGTTTCGTTGTCAGCCTATTTAACCTATCCTTATAGGCAGGCGCTGAGCAGCTTGCCGGCCCCTGGAAGGTTGATGGTGATAGAATGCCCTGTGTAGGCCTCCGGATACGGAGAAATGCCGGTTCCGGAGGACGTCGTCTCACTATCTTTGGCCGCTCTGTTGTACTCTTAAGCTCTCTGCTCTTCTTCAATGTTATCTGCTGGGTGGTGGCTGGCATACTATTTGGGAGGAGACCGGAGACGAGAGATGTTATGAGCTTATGTCTGCTTGCTTGGGTTGGTCCTTTCTTCTCCGCGGCGTTGCTATCCATTTACATGGCATCACCAGACTTACGGTCTACGACATGGTAGGCGTTCATTTTCGGAATCGGTGTGCTTGTCTCAGGCTCCGCACTACAGCACTTGACAGCGATCATATATCCGCAATTGGTGAGCCATTGGGCGTTCGACATCTGCCCTCCCGTACTAATCTGCCTGTAGATAACGCGACCCGCGGGCTCCTGGCCCTTGGGCAGCAACCTGTGACATGTGGACTCTTCTTCTCGCTGGGACATAGCACTATCGTAATTGCGGTGGTAAGTAATGCTGCCCGCAGCTCCCACCCGTCCTGACGGTCGAAACAGAACGTTGCCATCGCAATAAGTACAACCGTGTTCGACCACTTAGACGGCGTCGGCAATGTAGGCGGAATAGTTGGTACCGCCGTCAGCGCCTCCTTTCTCTTCCTCCTCGCCACCGTCAACTCGATCATATTGTACACGACTCTTCGGCGCAAACAAGCGGTTCGTGGTGTTGCCTCTGTTTTCCACTTGTAATGCTTATCAGATCGTAGCTTAAGAAGAAGCGAGCCGAGCGAGAACGTCAAATCGCCGCTGGTTTGCCGGTCGAGCCGTTAGAAGAGAATGACACCGATCCAATCCAGAACCGCACGCTGATGCTGCGTATCCTCGGACCTGTGATGCGAGTCGTCGATAAGCCATGGAAGATGTACCCTGTCGGCGTGCTTTTCGGCTTTGGATTCGACACGGCTTCTACCATTGCCTTGCTCGCCGTGTCTGCGATTGCGAAATCTTCTGCTCAGGGCAACATCGTCATTCTTCCTGTAAGCTCACTCCATTGCGGTGCGAAAAAAAGGCTATAACGAACTTCTCGCAGTTCCTATTCACGGCGGGGATGACCCTTGTCGATTCGATCGACTCGATCCTCATGCTCTACTCCTACGCTCTCCCAAGCCGGAAGACCCCCGAAGGCGCACTAGTATTCTTCGAGCGCAAGATCCAAGAGACACAAGATACGGAGCAGTTAACGAGGCAAGAATCGATCAAGCCCGCTTCTATAATCAGCAAGAAGGGCGCCGATCCCAGTTCGCCTGTTGCGCTCGAAGCTGGGGAGGACGACCAGGAAGAGCAGCAGGAGCAGGATGAAGTGCAAGTCACGAATGCTCATTTGGCGCATAATAAGCAGACGACTCTGTCGGCGCTTAGCATCATTCTGACGCTGCTTTCGATCCTGGTCGCTTTCAGGTGAGTCCCCGCCCAGAAGACGCAAGTAGCGCTCGCTCATGTTCTGCAGTATCTCGCTCATCGAGATTATGGGGTTGATTGGAGACAACTGCGGCCCGTGCCAGGACGCCGCCAACGCGCCAGATGGAGGCGGACTTGCGGGAGCATGGTGGAGAGGCTGGGACACGGCGAACGACGATTCAGGCTTCATCGGCGCCTCTATCGTCGGCGCGTTCGTCGTCATAGTCGCAGGATGGTTCGGCGGAAGGTGGGCCTATGGGAAATGGAGAGGCCGTCCAGTGGTAGACGAGGACGAAGAAGAGATATCTAACATGTAGCATTGTGTCCTCACTATGTCAGGTAAAGCAAAGCACTGAATGAATGCATGAATGGAACAACAGTACAGTGGACTATGCGAAGTACATGAGATCGTTCTTCTTCTTGCTCTGTACTTCTGCGATACCCTGGTGGAAGTGCTCGTGGCTGAGCTGGGTGGCGCCTTCCCGCAGAGCGATCATACCAGCCTCGACACAGACGGCTTTCAGCTGTGCCCCGTTGAACTCGTCCGTGCTTCGTGCCAGTTCCTCGAAGTTGACGTCTGGCCCGACAGCCATCTTTCGGGAGTGGATCTCCAGGATACGCGCACGAGCAGTCTCGTTCGGCAGGGGGAACTCGATCTTCCGGTCGAGACGACCGGATCGGAGCAGGGCTGGGTCGAGGATATCGATACGGTTGGTAGCGGCGATAACCTTGATCCGCTCATCCGAGGAAAAGCCGTCGAGCTGATTCAGCAGTTCGAGCATAGTTCGCTGCACTTCACGATCACCAGATTTGTCGCTGTCGAAACGTTTTGTTCCGATGGCGTCCAGCTCATCAATGAAGATGATCGCGGGTGCCTTCTCCTTAGCCAATTCGAATGCATCGCGGACTAGTTTGGCACCGTCACCGATAAACATCTAGCACAGAATCAGGAGGGGATCTCGGATCGAAATAGCGTGTCACGCACCTGCACCAAGGAAGGACCAGCCAACTTCAGGTAGCACGCATTTGTTTGAGCAGCACAAGCACGAGCGAGGAGCGTCTTTCCAGTTCCCGGAGGCCCGTACATGAGCACGCCCTTCGGTGGCCGGATTCCGAGTGTCTTGAACTTGTCCGCGTGCTTCATCGGCAACACAATGGCTTCCACAAGCTCCTCGATCTGCTTGTCTAAACCACCTATATCCGTGTACTGCTCCGTCGGTCGTTCATCCACTTCCATTGCCTTAACACGGCTGTCATACTCTGCTGGCAGGGTTGCGAGGACGAGATAGGAGTCTTTGTTCACGCCAATCAGGTCGCCGGGCTTGAGTTGAGAGTGGGGAACCAGGCCGATGAGTGGGAGGAAGATGGTCTACATGTCTGGTAAGCATTTCCATACCAATAGAAGCTGATAGACGCCACGCACCTGTCTCGTGCTGGTCTTGATAACCGCACAGTGCCCTTTCCGCTGGCTGTCTGCATCCTGGGCTGCACCATCCTCCTCGCCTTCTGGGTCCATATCCAGGATCTCGACGACGTTGCCAACAAGATACGGTAGCACCTTGTTCTGCTTGATCTTGTCCCCGTTCTCCTTGATCTTCTCGCGCATCGTCGATTGCTCATGTTGTAACCTCTGGGTCTCCGACCTCATCACCTACAGAGCCCTCGTCAGAGGATGTCGCACCAAGTGCACAGAGACGCACTTTGATATCATTCTCGATCAATCGTATCCGTGTCATGATCTCCTCAGGCGTGGCATTGCGAATGTCTTCCGGGATATCCTCCCATGTCTCGACAGGCGGAGCGGCAGGAGCAGCATCGGTCTCCATGGGTGCCGCACCATCTGCTGGGGCAGCCGGAGCGTTGGACGCAGGTTGCTGGTCGGGCTTAGAAGACCCTCCGAATGGATCTTGCGGAGGCTGCTCAGACGACATGGTGTATCTAGAGTGAGGAAGAGGGGAAGTTGAGACGGAGAGGAAGGTATATGCGCTGACTGAGTGCTCAAGGAGACGCCAACGATGAGGACGCGTAAGGGCGACAACGGAAGCAGTCACGGATTATCTTCTCGGTTCCGGCGCGTCGACGACGTCAAAGCGTGTTTGGGCGAGGAATATGAGCAGCGCCGACAATTCGCGCAACTCTGCCACTCGATTGCGCGCTTTTCACTCCGTCCGGCGCTCCTGGTCTTGCTCGGTGCCATCTCCGGAGTATGTATATGTATCGATAGGTGCTCCTTTGCCCGACGTCCGGCAATCGTTACGACCTGCTCCTCATC